>CM060942.1:133435521-136177076 GCA_030765085.1 Allium cepa | reverse complement strand
ACCAATTCTCATCTCAAATCCATGGAAATTGTAGATTTCAGATATTGTAAGTGTTGTTTTGATGATTTTCTTCCATGCATGTCTTTTTTCAGCTCCTACAGGTAGTTTAGAGGCCACTACCAGCTGAAATACTCCATCTTGAAGCTCCAATCGACCTCCTCCTTCGCTGTAAAGGTAAGTAAAACACTTACAGCAACTGTAAGCAAATATCGATGTAATAAAACATCTTAAAATGGCGAAATCACAATAAAACAAAAAAACTCGGATTGGCCAAATCCCCGATTGCAATGCTGAAGCAATGCTGCACGTGCTAAACTTAGACGGCCGAAGCCTCATACAAGGTCGCTAACACCTCTCAAAGCAGTTCATACTCATGAAAAGGTTGCTGACAACTCTCCAAGGTATTTTTTCAGCCCTAACAAGGTTGCTAACACCTCCCAAAGCAGTTCGTCCTCATAACAAGGTTGCTGACACCTCTCCAAGCTGTTTTGTCAGCCCTAACAAGGTCGCTAACACCGCCCAAAGCAATTCGTCCTCATAACAAGGTTGCTGACACCTCTCCAAGCTGTTTTGTCAGCCCTAACAAGGTCGCTAAGACCTCCCAAAGCAGTTCGTCCTCATGATAAGGTCGCTAACACCTCTCAAAGCAGTTCTGTTAGGTAAACATCGTGAATGTGTCACAAACTCACGGATAATTATAATGCAAATTATAATTTAATATGATAATTACGAAGTATAAATGGAATAGTTGATGATAACATTGTTTATTAAAATAAACCATGTTGTTGACTAAGAATTTGGGTTTTGGTGTAAACAAATGGGAAATAAAGTTGAAAATACTTTATTTATGGTATGGAATGAAAATAAATTATTAGATTGAAAGTTATGATATTGGAGTTGTATTCCAATATTAGCCATTTATTCCAAAATAAAAGAATGAACATGAGAGAAATAAAATTGTTAAGCGTCAAATATTGTTGCAAATGATGTTTCAATATTTTAAAATTGTTAAAACACATTTGTATACTTTTTAGAAGCGTGAAATAAATGTTTATATCGGTAAAATATGTCAAATTTGAATTATTTTCCCATAAGCAACAATATTGACAAATGATGTAATAAAAGGAAAACATAAATAAAATAAAAATTTGAGACACAAATATGATTGAAATAATGATTTTTCACCATAGATGTGAATATTGGTAAATATTTGGTGTTAAATTTGGTAAATAATATTTTTATTTGGAAAATTTACAATTTTCCTTTGCTAATAGATGCAATTCATTAAAACATGAATGATGCAATTTTTTCACTCAAATTGGAATTTATATGAGGAAGTTATGTATAATTTAGTGTAATATACAATATACATACCTAAGATATTCGAAGTATTGATAATGGACTTTAAGAAGCTTATATCATTTTACCCATTAGCCTTATCTGGAAGCTTCTGAAGTTTTGAACGATGATTTTTTTCTTTCCTTGCCAGATGTTCTTCTTCCTCAAAACCTAGTATCCAAAAGAATGAAAATGGCTTCCACCAAAAGTTAAAAATTCACCAAAACCTCTTGCAATCTAGAGAAAATTCAGGTTGGAAACTAAAGTAAAGATAATATCCATCCTATCAAGCCTCTATATCCATCAAAATCTGATATGTTTTACCCGTAATTCCTAATTTTGTTATTTCCTTGCTTGTATGTTTGATTTTGGGGTTTCTTAGGCTATGTAAGCATCTATTTGTTGCAAAAGGCACATGTTATCATGCTAAATCTTGCCAAATCGCTATAAGCAAACCCTTAGGTGAGTAATCTCACTCGCTAGCTATAAACAATCTTTCTTATTTATTGTGACAGCCCGCAAATCCGTACCCCTTGAATCAACACTATTCTACCTCTATTAACTCAAGTGGCACAGAATTACGAACCATTAGGGTTAAAGAAGAAGAGATAGATGAAGAAGAAACTAAACAATATCAGAATCTCACAGTCGCAGCGGAATAAAATATAATAGAAAATATAGAACTTTACAAAAAAATAAAATCTATAACTGTTTTATACATCATATCATCAGAGTATCTCATACACAGAATATTTACCAGTCAGACAATCATACAATCATAGCAGCGGATATATATAAATACGGATAATTGGTATCGGACTCCAGCTCCTCTCCTGCCCCATTGCATCCTGTCCTCTACAAATAATACTCGGTCTGACCCGAGCATTATAAAGAAATAACACTCAAGTCAGTCTGGAATACCAGCTGATAATAATGCATCGAAATTGATTTTTTTAAGTTTCAGAAATCCTTTGAAAACAAAAGCATCTCGTAAGACCACGCCACAAATAAACATGTCGGCTTTTTACCTTACGATAGCTAAAACACTTTTATAGAAATCCTCTGATATTATAATAGGGTCAATTTACAAATACTTATAAAATAGCCGAAATTGTTACATGATTAAATTCCAGCTACTAGCCACAAAAGTGGGTAATACAAACAAAACTCGTACGATTCTCGTACGGAGAATGGATTTCCAACAATGACTAGGCACTGGGGTACCACTTGTCACAGTACGGGGCCTAGATCACCGTACCGAGGACCACTACCGATCCCCTGCAACACAAGGCCGGACCCATCCCTTGCTGGACAGTTCCAAATAAGATCACCCCACGGTTGGGATCAGCAACCGCCCACTAAGACGAAATAAAAAGGGACAACTAGACAGGGATGACCTTACTCTCCGGTGGGGAGCTACCCACGAAGCCTTGTTGCATATCCCCTGATTTTCAGTCATTCCCATTTGATGAGGCTTGAGGCTAAGCGTTACCTTTTGATGCAGCTAAGGCCAGAGAAGAAATTGTGCAATCTTTAATTCCTGAAAGCATGAGCTTGTGGTGTAGTTTGATGAGTCGTCCACGACTCAATGAAAGCTTGAGTCGTTTCCGAGCTAAGGAAGGATGGCCACGATCTAACAAGCCATGGGGGAAGTTAGCCCGAGTTAACAAGGCATCGAAAGTAGGTTGGCAACGACCTAAGGAAAGACTGAAAGAAGGTATAACTGGATACAGAGAGAAAATGGTGTCGAGTCAACGAGTTACAACTCATGATGAGTCGACCTAATTGAGTCGTTAAGGAATTATGCCGCAATGTGTCTGTGTAGTGTATTTTCTTGAGTCAGTTACTCCATAGGTCGTGAGTCGGCATGAAGTTGAGTCGGTAGAAGGATGTGTGTTTGTAGTTTCTGAGTCGCTTCATGTTAAGTCGGTGCCGACGTAAGAGTTGTCTCGGTTATGTGTATATATGAGTCGGTGTATCTGCTGAGTCGAAGGTCGGCCTGTAGGTGAGTCGGACGAATGTGTGTTAGGGATGAGTCGTGAGTCGGCAACGACTTAAGAAGCTGTGTTGAGAAAAGGCTATAAATAGGGAGTGTGTTGTAACTTTTTGGAGGGTCGATTTTGAAATAAAATTTCTTGTTGATTGCTTTGAGCTTTCTTCTCCAATTGGTAGTTGAGTGTAATCTCCTATCTCCACTTACGTCATTCGAGTGCGCTCGAATCCACGTTTGTTGAAGCCGATTCACGGAATCTAGTGCGCTAGATCAACGTACGAAGAATCGTAGATCTTTGAACACGGTATAGTGCGCTATCAACGTGTTTGATATAGCTAGAATTCGGTATCTTCGGATCAACGAATTTGGGCATTTCGGTATCTTCATTCCATCGATCGCTACTTTCACCGATTGAAGTTGTTTCGAATTATCCGCTGCGTCAGTTTTGGTATCAGAGCCATACTTAGCCAATCATAGTTAAGTTGATTCTTGGAGCCAAGTATTTGAAGTTTGAAGTTGGAGTTCATTGTGTTCTTATTGAAGTTGCAACAAGTTGGAGTATTTGATCTATAGCATTTTGAATCAAAGTGTTGGAGAGTGTTTGAATTTGTGAGGAGATTTTGCGCGCCAAGTATAGAAGAGTGTAAGCCGTGCCTTGTGTTTGAATTGAAGCCGACTTAACCTGTAGCCGAGTCAAGGAGTTAAGCCGTATAGAGCAAGCCGAGACAAGTGTTGAGGCCGTGATTTGTTTACTTGTGTTGAAGCTTGTGTTCGACTTGTTGAAGTCTTATTGGAACTTGAAGATTTTTGAAGTACTTGTTGAAGATTGTGAAGAGTTTTCAACCATGCCACCAAGGAGAGCTAATCGCCATCAAAATGTTGAAACATTATATAGACGAGAAGAGGCCGATCAAATGGAACAATGTATGCATGAGAAGATTGATGAAGGCATTGGTAGGTTGGAGAAGCTTATGATTGATATGAATCAAAGTAGAAGAAGAAATTCACCTGAATCCATTCGTGGAGGAAGTAGAGTTTCACATCATTCAGATCGGGAGATAAGAGAGAGTCAGGATCAACGGAGTGTTGATAATCGAAGTAGGAGGAAAGATGATGATCATGAAAGACGGGATGTTGGTAGTAGGAGTGGTGGTAGAGATGTTGGAGGGCGAGAAAGACAATGATCTGCATCAGACTTTGATGAGGAGTTTGACGGTGATAGGGGAAGTGTTCATTTCAGAGACCGAGATCAGGGACAACGTCAGTATCGGGTTATTGATGATGATCGACGTTGGGAATCGGGTATAAAGATGTAGATTCCGGAGTTTAAAGGAGGAATGGTAGTTGAAGAATTTCTTGATTGGGTGTCAAATGTTGAAGAGATCTTTGATTTCAAGGAGGTTCATGAGCATAGGAGAGTAAAGTTGGTTGCTACTAGGTTGAGGGGGAGAGCTTTGGCGTGGTGGCAGCAAACTAAACTTACCAGGGAGAGAATGGGGAAGTCAAAGATAGAATCTTGGAAGAAGATGAAGAAGTTAATGCGAGCTACATTTTTACCATACAACTATCAATCACTTATGTACCAGAGATTGCAAAATCTGAGGCAAAGGACGAAATCTGTTAGTGATTATGCTGATGAATTTTACCAACTCATTGCCAGAAATGATATTATGGAAACGGAAGAACGGCTAACTGCTAGATTCATTGGGGGATTGAGAATGCAGATCCAGGATATGGTTAATATGTTTGATCCTAGATCAGTGGCAGAAGCACATCAGAAAGCGTTGGCTTGGGAGAAGCAAGGAAGGCGTGGAGGTGGTGTGTTTACTAATTCCAATAATCAAGCAAGGGGTGTTGGTGGAAGTTCTAATGTTCCTAAATCTGTTACAAAGCCAGTTGTGAAGGAGGCTGAGAAGGCGAAGGTTAACAGTGGTTTTAAATGTTATAATTGTCAGGAGTTGGGTCATAAAAGCAATGAATGTTCGAAGCCGAAGAAGAGAGCAATGGTTGCAGAAGTTGAGGAGGATGATGATGAGGAGGCAGAATGTTCAAATACACCTTATGTTGAGGAGGAAGAAGAATTGTCTGGAGATGAAGGTTGTAATTTTATGATGAGGAGGTCATGTCTTACACCAAAGCAAGAGGAGGATTGTAGTTGGTTGAGAAGCAATATTTTTCAGTCGACATGCACTATTCTGGGAAAAGTTTGCAAGTTCGTTATTGATGCTGGAAGTTGCGATAATATTATTTCTACCGAGGCTGTGAAGAAGTTGAACTTGAAAACTGAGAAACATCCTAAACCGTACAAGCTAGCATGGTTAAGGAAGGGTGGTGAAGTGAAGGTGTGTCGAAGGGCTTGTGTTAATTTTTCTATTGGGAAGAAGTACAAAGATGAAATTTGGTGTGACGTTGTAGACATGGACGTATGTCATCTGTTGTTGGGCAGACCGTGGCAGTTTGATAGATCAGTTCAACATGATGGTCGTGCCAATAGTTACAGTTTCATGTTCGAGGGTACTAAAATCACTTTGGTTCCCAAGAAGCAACAACAGAAGGAGAGCAAGCTAGAGGAGATTGAGGAATTGAAAACTCTGTTGACTTTGAAGGAGTTTGTTAAAGAAGTTGAAGAGGAGCCTGAAGTCTATTTGTTGATTGGGCGAGAGAGCAGTGAAGAGGTTGAAATTCCTGAAGAAGCAAAGCCAGTTTTGAAAGAGTTTGAAGATGTATTTCCAGAGGAGTTGCCTAAGGAGTTACCACCATTGAGAAACATTCAACATCAAATTGATCTTGTTCCGGGAGCAGTTTTACCACATCGACCACATTACCGAATGAGTCCGAAGGAATATGAAGAATTACGAAGGCAGGTGGAAGAGTTACTTGAGCAGGGACGTGTTCAGGAAAGCTTGAGTCCTTGTGCTGTGCCAGCTTTGTTGGTACCGAAGAAGGATGGAACATGGAGAATGTGTACAGATAGTAGAGCTTTGAACAAGATTACTGTCCGCTATAGATTTCCTATGCCGAGGTTGGATGATTTGTTAGACCAGTTGAGTGGGGCAACTATATTTTCGAAGATTGATTTGAAGAGTGGTTATCACCAGATTCGAATTAGACCGGGAGACGAATGGAAGACAGTTTTCAAGACGAGAGAGGGGTTATACGAATGGTTGGTTATGCCATTTGGTTTATCAAATGCACCTAGTACATTCATGCGGGTGATGAATCAAATCTTTAGACCATTCATTGAGAAGTTCGTGGTGGTTTATTTCGATGATATTCTGATATATAGCAGGAGTATGGAGGAGCATGTTCTACATTTGAGGGAAGTGTTGATTATTCTTCGTGAAGAACAATTTTATGCTGCTACGAAGAAATGTGTGTTTATGACAAGAAGTGTTTTATTTCTGGGTTATGTTGTTTCAGGAGAAGGTATTCAAGTTGATCAGAATAAAGTTGAAGCAGTCAGGAATTGGCCACAGCCAAAGACAATTACGGAAGTGAGAAGTTTTCACGGGCTAGCGTCATTCTACCGGAGATTCATTCCACACTTCAGTAGCGTGATGGCTCCAGTTACTGATTGCATGAAGGGGAAGCAGTTTGTATGGTCAGAGGAAGCGGGAGTTGCTTTTGAACGAATCAAAGAACTGTTGATGACAGCGCCAATTCCTGTTTTACCTAATTTTTAGTTGTTGTTTGAGCTACACACTGATGCATCAAAGGTTGGGATTGGAGGAGTGTTGAGTCAGCAGGGGAGACCTATTGCATATTTCGGTGAAAAGTTATCAGGGGCAAAGATGAGATACAATACATATGACGTTGAATTTTACGCTGTTGTGCAAGCTGTTAAGCATTGGAGACACTACCTGTTTCAGAAGGAATTTGTTGTTTATACTGATCATGAAGCTTTGAAGCATTTACAGGGGCAGGATAAGATTTCAGCAAGACATGCATCGTGGATTGCATATTTACAGTAGTTTACCTTTGTTGTTAAGCACAAATCGGGGGTGACGAACCGTGTGGCTGATGCTTTGAGTAGGCGGAGTCATTTGCTGACAACATTGAAAGTTGAAGTGACGGGTTTTGAATTACTGCCAGAGATGATTGAAGAAGATCCTTACTTTGTGAAATATGTTGAAAAAGTGAAGGATGGGAGTACCGATGAATTTATGTTGGTTGATGGATTCTTGTTTAAAGGAAATCAGTTATGTATTTCAGAGGGCAGCTTGAGAATGAAAATTATCAAGGAGTTGCATGAAGAAGGCCATGTGGGTAGAGATCGTACATTGCAGTTGATTTCTCAATCTTATTTTTGGCCGTCGATGAGAAAAGAAGTTGAAAGATTTTTGGAGAGATGCCATATTTGCCAGGTTTCAAAGGGAACAGCGACGAATGCAGGGTTGTATATGCCATTACCTGTACCGTCTAAGCCATGGGTTGATATCAGCATGGATTTCGTTTTGGGTTTGCCTAGAACTCAAAGGGGTAATGATTCGATATTTGTTGTAGTGGACAGATTTTCGAAGATGGCACATTTTATTGCTTGCAAGAAGACGACGGATGCTGTTCGTGTTGCTCAGTTATTTTTCAAGGAGATCTATCGACTTCATGGATTGTCAGAGTCTATTGTGTCGGATAGAGATACTCGTTTTCTGAGTCACTTTTGGTTAAGTTTGTGGAAGATGATGGGAACGAAGTTGAACTTTAGCAGCGCGTATCATCCGCAGACAGATGGTCAAACCGAAGTTGTGAACAGATCATTGGGAAATTTGTTGCGATGTTTGGTGAAAGATAATCTGAAAAGTTGGGACATGAAGTTATGCCAGGCAGAGTTTGCTCATAATCATGCAGTGAATCGTAGCACGGGATTCAGTCCATTCCGGATTGTATATTCAAATTTACCCAGGGGACCGTTGGATTTGGCAGTAGTACCACAACTGAAGGGGACGGTTAAACGAGCTGTAGAATTTGTTGACGGGTTGACGGAATGTCATAAGATCGTTCAAGAACGATTAGAAAAGTCAAATGAGAAGTATAAGCGGGCTGCTGATTTGAAACGACGGAGTGTTGAATTTAAGGAAGGTGATTTGGTTTATGCTGTACTGACGAAGGATCGATTTCCAGTGGGTACTTATAACAAGTTGAAGGCGCGGAAAATTGGTCCAATTGAAATTGTGAAGAAAATTAATGAAAATGCTTATAAGTTGAAGCTGCCAGAAGTTGTTTACACGTCTGACGTGTTCAATGTTAAACATCTTGTTCCATATTACGGAGGTAAACAATCAGATGAAGAAGAATGTACAAATTCGAGGACGAATTTTTCTCAACCAGGGGAGGATGATGCAGCTAAGGCCAGAGAAGAAATTGTGCAATCTTTAATTCGTGAAAGCATGAGCTTGTGGTGTAGTTTGATGAGTCGTCCACGACTCACTGAAAGATTGAGTCGTTTGCGAGCTAAGGAAGGATGGCCACGATCTAACAAGCCATGGGGGAAGTTAGCCCGAGTTAACAAGGCATCGAAAGTAGGTCGGCAACGACCTAAGGAAAGACTGAAAGAAGGGATAACTGGATACAGAGAGAAAATGGTGCCGAGTCAACGAGTTACGACTCATGATGATTCGACCTAATTGAGTCGTTAAGGAGTTATGCCGCAATGTGTCTGTGTAGTGTATTTTCTTGAGTCGGTTACTCCATAGGTCGTGAGTCGGCATGAAGTTGAGTCGGTAGAAGGATGTGTGTTTGTAGTTTCTGAGTCGCTTCATGTTAAGTCGGTGCCGACTTAAGAGTTGTCTCGGTTATGTGTATATATGAGTCGGTGTATCTGCTGAGTCGAAGGTCGGCCTGTAGGTGAGTCGGACGAATGTGTGTTAGGGATGAGTCGTGAGTCGGCAACGACTTAAGAAACTGTGTTGAGAAAAGGCTATAAATAGGGAGTGTGTTGTAACTTTTTGGAGGGTCGATTTTGAAATAAAATTTCTGGTTGATTGCTTTGAGCTTTCTTCTCCAATTGGTAGTTGAGTGTAATCTCCTATCTCCACTTACGTCATTCGAGTGCGCTCGAATCCACGTTTGTTGAAGCCGATTCACGGAATCTAGTGCGCTAGATTAACGTACGAAGAATCGTAGATCTTTGAACACGGTATAGTGCGCTATCAACGTGTTTGAGATAGCTAGAATTCGGTATCTTCGGATCAACGAATTTGGGCATTTCGGTATCTTCATTCCATCGATCGCTACTTTCACCGATTGAAGTTGTTTCGAATTATCCGCTGCGTCACCTTTTAGAACGTTTCACTTAGAATGCCCATCGTCCGCCTGACGATGTTTCGCAAGCATTCGTCCATACAAGTCCATCCCGGGTTCGAACGGAACCAAATGCACTACTCCTTCTACATCCATTTTGGAAATATCCTCAGGATTAGTAGCGACTAGCCCTTGCACTTCACTGCTCCATCTTCGACTCCGAACACGTTTTTCGCACGAAACATACAAACCGGATCGAAGTGGTTTTCGAGAAATGAATCTCGATCCCGGTCTCTTCGAAACGATCAACGCATTTGTCCAATATTGATAGTCGGTGATTTAACTATCAATTTATATTCACAAACATCCATAAGCATCCATCACACAATAAATAATTTCTACATTATTTATTTGCCTCAAATATCTTTAAAGGATATATTTCCAAATTTCCAAAACCCATTTGAAAACAATTTCCCAAAGTTCTTCCTTTACAAGGTAAATCCTTTACCATATATTCCCATTGGAATGACCAAGTTCAAAACATTTAGATTTAAAACAGTTAAAATATTTTATACTGAAATATACTTTAAAATACGTAAATTTACTTCTAATTATTTACTCAAAAATATAAATTTAAAATAAGTGAAGTAAATCTATTTATTAAGATCTAAACTTGGTTATACATAAAAGTTTAGTTAAACAAAATTTAAAAGAAGAGTTTAAAAAGGATTAATAATAATTTCAAATAACTTTATTCAAAACTAGCCTTTAAATAAGTCTATTTGTAAAAATAATTAATAAGGTATTCATAAAATTTACTATTGCTAATTTATCAATAATTACTTTAAAATAATAATTTCCAAAACACTCTTTTAAACAAGTTTGAATTTTTAAAACTTTCTTTTAATAAAATCTATTTAAAACTCGAACTTGGTTTTTCCCAAGGAAACGCATTCCCACTCAAACAACCCAGAAGATTCATTTATAAATTCTGTCGATTATATTTCAACTCAGATTTATGTTTAACAACATAAATTTCCTACCCAGGTTTAAAATAACTTCTTACGAAGCTTAACCACATTTCCATTCCCGGAAATTCACTTCCAAGGTATAAGTTAAAAGGTAAATTTATTTAATGAAATCATACTTAAAGAATTTCTTAACTATATACCTACTTAAATTTTTAATGGTTTTTGAATAATATTTCTGCGACATTCTAATTTGCAATTTATTGCTAATTTAATTTGAAGGGTTTCTTTTGAAATCATATTTAATTCCCAGGGAACATTATTATCAAAATAACCCATTGTTATTTTTATCAAATTTAAAATTTCTTATTGAAATTATCACGAGAAATCCATACTTTCACATTTATCAACTAATAAATGTTCCACTTATTTTTTTTTATTTCCAAATTTACAATTTTCATTCTTCACTCAACCCAGATTTCAAATTTTATTCCCTTAAACCCTTTATTTATCAATTTCTTTTATTCCTTTAAAAATCCAATTTCTTTTTTTTTTTTAATTCTGTGTATATTCTTATCCAGTAATATCACAGTACAATCAATTCAGAGTTATCAATCACAATATATAACAGGTTACATCATCAATTATAAAGATAATTACTATAGTGTGAGGAATCCAGTTGGATCCCTCCAACCTGTTTTCCCTGCATCCACAAATATTAGCACATCACATATATAAATATCAATCCGTACTGATAATTTCAGATATATCCAACCAATCACACAGATATTTAAATATTACTATTTAAATCAGCTAACATCCAGGTGCGAGTGAGAATAACTCACCTTGAGTTTCGGCGAGTGTTCGAAATTTAAATTAAACCGAACGATGTTCGATTTAACTTAAATTTTTACTTGACCGAAACGATTTCAGAACTGCTCCTCTGTGTAGATCGCGTCTCTGCGATTCCGTCGCTACCAAATTCGTTAAATTCTGATACAAAATGTGAAAGATATGAATTATTATTTGAACTATAATTTAAAACAATTTCTTCTTCTTTTTTTTTTTACACCAAATCACGGCTGTTCGTTAAGCAAAAGCAATCAAGGCCGCATCTTATCGTCTTCTTCATGCGCGTACGCAAGCTCTAGGATCAAAACGCAACGAGAACCCAATACATGCAACTAGGGCTCCAAACTGCATCATCGCCGATCGTCGAGACTTCGACCGAACGCTTCCATTTCGAAGCTCTACCCCGCGCGCGCCCATGGCCAAAAAGCGGCCAAGCTCGTTTTCCCCACTACGTCAAAATTCGTGCACGAAACACGTTCGAACGCGGCTCAAATACCCACCCTCTGGTCGACGAAAATTCATCTCTACCGTTCATTTCGAAGATCTTGACACCCTCTACGATTTACTAGTTGGTGGATTTGGAAATTAATGAGTGGATTACAGCAAAAGGAGGAAGAAAATGAGAGAGTTTCGGCCATAGATGTGAATGCGAGCGGCGGCTCTAGAATGAACTAGGGTTAGAACGATGTAATATATATATTTAATATGGTTTAATATTATTTTATTAATATAATTCTCAATTTAACAACTTATGCAAACGAACTCCAATACTCACGTACCAATAGGCGTTTCTAGGGTTTTTCCATGTTTTGGACGCAATGGAACAGGTTTCGTAAGCTAATTCAGCCATACGTGCGAGTTACGGGATTAAACGATCAATTTAAAATTAAATCGGTTAAATCGATTTCTATGCGTTTCGAGCTACCACGGTCAAACGACAACTCCGATTGCTACGAAAATTAAAATCCGATAATACCTAACTATTACGGATCCAATGGAACTGGTTTCGTCGAATTCCGAGACTGTGCCCCGGAAGGCTATTTTAACTCGTCTATTAGATCGAGCGATTTTCAAAATTGACGAAAATGCTTAAAATTTCACTTTTGAAATTTTAATAACTTAACAATAAATCATATAAAATTTATAAACACAACAAAAATCATTCTGGCTCATTCCAGACCAAAATCTGATTAAATTGCAATTTAATAATATTAAATTCATTTTTAAATTAATATAAAATCCCAAATATTAATTTATCATCTTTAACATTCTTCTAAAATTCCCACCACGCTATTTACACTCAAATAACTCAAAATAAATTTGTAAAACCATTTTTATCACAATTTACATCCAGATTCACTTTTATTTCAATTCCGAATATTTAAATTATTATTTTCCTATTATTCAAATTCAACCGGAATTACTAGAATTAAAAATTATAGCTTATTTCATTGATTGAACCCGAATCCATTCATTTCAAAATCAATTAAGAATCCACATTAAACATTTAAAACGAATTAAATGTTCAAATTCAATGGCTTAAAAATACGGGATGTTACATCCTTTCCCCCTTATAAAAATTTCGTCCTCGAAATTTGCTAGGGTAGAAAATACTCTCCAACCCATTTAGTGAAAATCCCAAATTCACTTTGCCTAAACTCCTTTAGTTTCAGATCGAAACTACTAATTCAGTCATATTCCATAATCCTTTATTTTCAATTGTTTATTTGAAATCAACTTGTCACTAATGAAACAAATGTTCCTACACTCATTAACTTAACCCAAACTTCTTTAGTTACAACTTATATACTCTTCCCAAAACCATTTAGCTCAAATCCAAACTCATTTGCTTTATTTATACTCAAAATCTTTTGTTTCAACATTTTCTTAAAACAACTTTCCATGTTGATTACAAATTTTAAATTTCCGAAAATTTTCTAACTCCTAAAATTTTCGAAAATTTTGGCAGAGTCTCCTCTGCACGGAGGAGCTTTAGCGATATCGCGATACACACAAATATATATACATCGATCCACACGGTCGAAAACCAAAATATATCACAATATATATATATATATATATCATTTTCCCAATTATATTTACGTAGGCGTACCTTTTTAGCAAATTTTAATAGCGAGCGGCTAATATAACGCATATACATGCTCCAACTCTCTCGAATGTCTTCCGTACCTGGACTAAACTCAAACAAACTCATCAGTATTCAAAGATATGAACGTTTCATTCATTTATTAAGACAATACATCAATTACCAAGCCTACGTGACACATATATAAACCATATGTTATAAGCAATCATAAGCACCAAAACTACCTTAGTTTCCTTTTGCCAACTCGAACATCATTTTGTATTTCACTACAATGAATACATTCAAGTTACCATTCCCAATTCATAATTACCACAACCAATTCATATTCACTTCAATATTATGAATGTAGGCTTTACTATCATCAATTTACTTCAATTTAAATTCAAATTGATTCACAATCAAATGTATTTTCAATTTATTTATTTACATTTCTATTATAACTCACTTACATTTATACTCAAATCCATTTATTAAGATTTTAGCCCATTCTACTTTCATCCAAACCAACTTCATTTTATTTCACTTGAATGATTTACATTCAAGTTTACTATATAGTATTCATATTTATTACAACCAATTCATTTCTATTTCAATATGATTAACATATGTCTTACTTACATTTCTTTACTTTAACTTGCATTCCCAATTTAATTTACAATCAAATTTTATTTTAAACTTGAAACATTTGCATTTCTTTTATGATCCATTTCTCATTCATATGCAAACATCACTTGTCAAAATATCAATTCATTCCAATTGATTCAAAATCAATTCCATTTGCTATTTTAAACCAACTCACCTGCATTCATTTACAAACTCTTTGAATTGGATTCCAATCCCTATTAATTTATTCAAAAAAAATCAATTTCAATTGCTTGCTAAACAACTCAATTCCGAATACAAGCAATTTCATGTCATCCAAGCAAAATAATCGCCACTTAAGCTTATAACCATTTAAAATTAATTTCAGCTGAGATTTATATTAATTTTATCCCATTCTGCATGGTTCACAATCCAAGAATTTTTATTCCAATGCAATTTTTAACTCAATTTCTTATTTTCTCTTCAAGATCAACATTTTAGTTCAAATTATAACATCTCATTCTCTATTATTTATAGCCCAACATTCTTGCTATACTACAATTATTGAGTTAAATCTCCAATCTTATATTTCTAACTCATTATCCATATAGGCTTATTAATATCATTCAATTCTGAGTTATTTACAACCCACACATCCTTAGTTTATCATAATAATTAATTAAAACTCATTTTACTTGTCTTTCAGTTTTATTTTCTAACAAATT
Organism: Allium cepa; assembly: GCA_030765085.1. NCBI lineage: Eukaryota > Viridiplantae > Streptophyta > Magnoliopsida > Asparagales > Amaryllidaceae > Allium > Allium cepa. The sequence goes on along the minus strand of CM060942.1, from coordinate 136,162,274 downwards.
GCATTCAAGATTACTTAATAAAGCTCATCCCTCATTATTGTTTTCAATTTGCTTAAGTTCTTTCACAATATCTTCATTATCTTCTTATATCAAATTTAATTCATTTACAACTTTTCATTCTCATCTAATCAAATTTAATTCATTTACAACCTTTAATTCAGTTTGTTTATTTATTTATTCAATCCATTTTAAATTTATTCACCTTCACAATTCATTTCCGAATTTATTTTATTAACAATGTGGCCACTTCAAATCATTTCACTCACTGGAATTTATTTACAATTTCACCTCTATTCAATTTATTCCTCTCTAAATAAGTTCAAAATTCATTTTCTATTTTCTATTTCCATAAATAGGAAATGGAATTTTAATTCACATCCTTTGTATTTAGTTGAGTTAAAATTTTATTCACACAATATCGTCCTTACTTCTTTGAATTAAATTTTCTTTCAATTTAATTCTCTTCCAATTTTAATTCAAGTTCAACCAAATTCATGTAGCCATCTTGAATTTATATCATTTCCTTTACTATCTTAAATAAGAGTTAAATCCCATTCATTTTGTTCATAACACAACTGAATTTTGATTTTAATTAATCCAAATTCAACTCAATTCCATTTAACCGAAGTTAAATCCAATTCAATCTAATTTTAATTCTCCATATACAAGTTTAAAGCTTATTTACTAACTCAAGTTCGTTCACCCTTGTATATTTTACTTTACCTTAACTTACTTTACAATTCATTTTGGATTAAGTTTCTAATTTACCATACCATTCAACCATTTCTCATTTGTGATTATAATTCCATTTCTGATTTTTAAGTTCATCAACTTATTTATTTAAAAGCTCATATTGCTCATTTCAATCTATCTACATCTTATAATCACAATTTCAAATTATATATATATATATATATCACTGAATTCTTAAAGATACAAATTTTCCTTTCTCCTTAATACTTTGCAAATTTTAAATCCACAATTCCAGATTATAAGTATAACACTTAATAGCTTGTGGGTATAATCCATTACACAATGGCTCACAATTTCAAAGCCTACTTACATTTTATTTCAATCCAAATCAATTTTATTCCAATTCCCAAATTTATTTAACTTATCCCAAGTTAAATTCAAATTTTCTATTCACTTCAATGTATTTCAATTAAATTTTAAATCCAGGATTAAAATCTTCATTTCCTTCTGATTAGCATCAACTTCACCAAATACATCCAATAGTTGATTCATTTTAACTTCACATTTTTATTCTAAACAGAATCTCCAGAATTCAATTTACCCGGATTTATTTCAAAACCAATTTGAAATAATAAATAACTTATACACTCCTGGTATCAAATCAAATCTCCCAATTCCCAAAACACTTTGTTTTATTAAAACAAATTTCCCTTTTGAAATTTATAAAACCACTTGTATACCCAACAAGTCAAACAAATATCATAACCAACCACTTTGGTAGCAATCCATCACTTTAGAAACTCGAAAATGAATTCTAATGATGTGGCCAGCATCATCAGGATTATTTTCCAGCGACTGAAGTGAGTCAATGCTTTCTTACTTCCCAAATTCATTTCAAAACAGTTCCCATTCAAAAATACTTTCCAAATCAATATTCCAATATACCCTTCAAACACTTTAGCAAACATTTCAAACTTTCCCAAGAATTTAAATTTCCACATCTTTATTTCCATACATTTAAAATTCTTTCCAAAACTTCCGGGATTTAAATTCTGGTTTGGTTTAAATTAGTTATTCTCTTTTGTATACTTTATACTCATGGAATTTATTTGGTTATATCCATTTCACATTTTAGATTAACTTTTAGATTCTTATTTACTTATTGTATTAACACCCAATCAACCAAATATATATATAATAATTTCAGAAAATTATTTCTTTTATATCAAAATATAATTTTGGGTAAAATTATTTCATTTACCCACTTTAAAACAATACTATGTCGGTTTATCTTGTTTAAGAGTTTAGAAAACCCTATCGATACGGTTGTACTTCCCACATCGACCAGAATTCATAAACACTCAACCGATTAGTCAACACAGTATAAAAACAATTTTATATCCACTAACAAGTACGCTCTCATATCTATTAATACACTCAACTCATTATAGAGTACTATTGACTCTATTTAATGAGTAATTTTCCCACCAAAGCCTAGGTTGTCGCCAACCTAAGCTCTGATACCAAGTGTGACAGCCCGCAAATCCGTACCCCTTGAATCAACATTATTCTACCTCTATTAACTCAAGTGGCACAGAATTACGAACCATTAGGGTTAAAGAAGAAGAGATAGATGAAGAAGAAACTAAACAATATCAGAATCTCACAGTCGCAGCAGAGTAAAATATAATAGAAAATATAGAACTTTACAAAAAAATGAAATCTATGACTGTTTTATACATCATATCATCAGAGTATCTCATACTCACAATATTTACCAGTCAGACAATCATACAATCATAGCAGCGGATATATATAAATACGGATAATACGTCTCGGACTCCAGCTCCTCTCCTGCCCCATAGCATCCTGTCCTATACAAATAATACTCGGTCTGACCCGAGCATTATAAAGAAATAACACTCGAGTCAGTCTGCAGTACCAGCTGATAATAATGCATCCAAATTGATTTTTTTAAGTTTCAGAAATCCTTTGAAAACAAAAGCATCTTGTAAGACCACGCCATAAATAAACATGTCGGGTTTTTACCTTACGATAGCTAAAACACTTTTATAGAAATCCTCTGATATTATAATAGGGTCTATTTACAAATACTTATAAAATAGCCGAAATTGTTACATGATTAAATTCCAGCTACTAGCCACAAAAGTGGGTAATACAAACAAAACCCGTACAATGCTCGTAGGGAGAATGGATTTCCAACAATGACTAGGCACTGGGGTACCACCAGTAGCAGTACGGGGCCTAGATCACCGTACCGAGGACCACTCCCGATCCCCTGCAACACAAGGCCGGACCCATCCTTTACTGGACCGTTCAGAATAAGATCACCCCGCGGTTGGGATCAGCAACCGCCCGCAAAGCCGAAATAAAAAGGGACATCTAGACAGGGATGACATTACTCTCCAGTGGGGGCTACCCACGAAGCCTTGCTGCATATCCCATGAATTTCAGTCATTCCCATTTGATGAGGCTTGAGGCTAAGCGTTACCTTTTAGAACGTTTCACTTAGAATGCCCATCGTCCGCCTGACGATGTTTCACAAGCATTCATCCATACAAGTCCGTCCCGGGTTCGAACGGAACCAAAAGCACTACTCCTTCTACATCCATTTTGGAAATATCCTCAGGATTAGTAGCGACTAGCCCTTGCACTTCACTGCTCCATCTTCGACTCCGAACACGTTTTTCGCACGAAACGTACAAACCGGATCGAAGTGGTTTTCGAGAAATGAATCTCGATCCCGGTCTCTTCGAAACGATCAACGCATTTGTCCAATATTGATAGTCGGTGATTTAACTATCAATTTATATTCACAAACATCCATAAGCATCCATCACACAATAAATAATTTCTACATTATTTATTTGCCTCAAATATCTTTAAAGGATATATTTCCAAATTTCCAAAACCCATTTGAAAACAATTTCCCAAAGTTCTTCCTTTACAAGGTAAATCTTTTACCATATATTCCCATTGGAATGACCAAGTTCAAAACATTTAGATTTAAAACAGTTAAAATATTTTATACTGAAATATACTTTAAAATACGTAAATTTACTTCTAATTATTTACTCAAAAATATAAATTTAAAATAAGTGAAGTAAATCTATTTATTAAGATCTAAACTTGGTTTTACATAAAAGTTTAGTTAAACAAAATTTAAAAGAAGAGTTTAAAAAGGATTAATAATAATTTCAAATAACTTTATTCAAAACTAGCCTTTAAATAAGTCTATTTGTAAAAATAATTAATATGGTATTCATAAAATTTACTATTGCTAATTTATCAATAATTACTTTAAAATAATAATTTCCAAAACACTCTTTTAAACAAGTTTGAATTTTTAAAACTTTCTTTTAATAAAATCTATTTAAAACTCGAACTTGGTTTTTCCCAAGGAAACTCATTCCCACTCAAACAACCCAGAAGATTCATTTATAAATTCTGTCGATTATATTTCAACTCAGATTTATGTTTAACAACATAAATTTCCTACCCGGGTTTAAAATAACTTCTTACGAAGCTTAACCACATTTCCATTCCCGGAAATTCACTTCCAAGGTATAAGTTAAAAGGTAAATTTATTTAATGAAATCATACTTAAAGAATTTCTTAACTATATACCTACTTAAATTTTTAATGGTTTTTGAATAATATTTCTGTGACATTCTAATTTGCAATTTATTGCTAATTTAATTTGAAGGGTTTCTTTTGAAATCATATTTAATTCCCAGGGAATATTATTATCAAAATAACCCATTGTTATTTTTATCAAATTTAAAATTTCTTATTGAAATTGTCACCAGAAATCCATACTTTGACATTTATCAACTAATAAATGTTCCACCTATTTTTTTTATTTCCAAATTTACAATTTTCATTCTTCACTCAACCCAGATTTCAAATTTTATTCCTTTAAACCCTTTATTTATCAATTTCTTTTATTCCTTTAGAAATCCAATTTCTTTTATTTTATTTTGTTTTAAAATTCTGTGTATATTCTTATCCAGCAATATCACAGTACAATCAATTCAGAGTTATCAATCACAATATATAACAGGTTACGTCATAATTATAAAGATAATTACTATAGTGTGAGGAACCCAGTTGGATCCCTCCAACCTGTTTTCCCTGCATCCACAAATATTAGCACATCACATATATAAATATCAATCCATACTGATAACAACAGATATATCCAACCAATCACACAGATATTTAAATATTACTATTTACATTAGCTAACATCCAGATGTGAGTGAGAATAACTCACCTTGAGTTTCGGCGAGTGTTCGAAATTTAAATTAAACCGAACGACGTTCGATTTAACTTAAATTTTTACTTGCCCGAAACGATTTCAGAACTGCTCCCCTATGTAGATCGCGTCTCTGCGATTCCGGCGCTACCAAATTCGTTAAATTCTGATACAATATGTGAAAGATATGAATTATTATTTGAACTATAATTTAAACAATTTCTTCTTCTTCTTTTTTCTTTTTTTTTTACCAAATCACGGTTGTTCGTTAAGCAAAAGCAATCAAGGCCGCATCTTATCGTCTTCCTCACGCATGTATGCATGCTCCAGGATCAAAATGCAACGAGAACCCAATACACGCAACTAGGGCTCCAAACTGCATCATCGCCGATCGTCGAGACTTCGATCGAACGCTTCCATTTCGAAGCTCTACCCCGCGCGCGTCCATGGCCAAAAAGCGGCCAAGCTCGGCTTCCCCAGTACGTCGAAATTCGTGCACGAAACAAGTTCGAACGCGGCTTAAAAACCCACCCTCTAGTCGATGAAAATCCATCTCTACCGTTCATTTCGAAGATCTTGACACCCTCTACGATTTACTAGTTGGTGGATTTGGAAATTAATGAGTGGATTACAGCAAAAGGAGGAAGAAAACGAGAGAGTTTCGGCCATAGATGCGAATGTGAGCAGCGGCTCTAGAATGAACTAGGGTTAGAACGATGTAATATATATATTTAATATGGTTTAATATTATTTTATTAATATAATTCTCAATTTAATAACTTATGCAAACGAACTCCAATACTCACGTACCAATAGGCGTTTCTAGGGTTTTTCCACGTTACGGACGTAATGGAACCGGTTTCATAAGCTAATTCAGCCATACGTGCGAGTTGCGGGATTAAACGATCAATTTAAAATTAAATCGGTTAAATCAATTTCTATGCGTTTCGAGCTACCACGGTCAAAAGACAACACCGATTGCTACGAAAATTAAAATCCGATATTATCTAACTATTACGGATCCAATGGAACTGGTTTTGTCGAATTCCGAGGCTGTGCCCCAGAAGGCTATTTTAACTCGTCTATTAGATCGAGCGATTTTCAAAATTGACGAAAATGCTTTAAATTTCACTTTTGAAATTTTAATAACTTAACAATAAATCATATAAAATTTATAAACACAATAAAAATCATTCTGGCTCATTCCAGACCAAAATCTTATTAAATTGCAATTTAATAATATTAAATTCATTTTTAAATTAATATAAAATCCCAAATATTAATTTATCAACTTTAACATTCTTCTAAAATTCCCACCACGCTATTTACACTCAAATAACTCAAAATAAATTTATAAAACCATTTTTATCACTATTTACATCCAGATTGACTTTTATTTCAATTCTGAATATTTAAATTATTATTTTCCCATTATTCAAATTCAACGGGAATTACTAGAATTAAAAATTATAGCTTATTTCATTGATTGAACCCGAATTCATTCATTTCAAAATCAATTAAGAATCCACATTAAACATTTAAAACGAATTAAATGTTCAAATTCAATGGCTTACATTGATATTTGGCGTGAATTGGATGTTTGGTGCTTTAAAAATCTTGTTTTGATCATCGTTTGTGCTCAATCCAAAAATTGAATTCTGTTCATAATTGTAGCTGAAACGAAATTGATCATAACTCACTCAATTTTTAACCAAATTTGAAAATCTTGGTTATTCTGGGAAGCTTAGAAACTAAGGTACAACTTTTCTTTTATTCATTTTGCCTAGTTTCGAAGCTACCTATGCTAAAATTGCGATTGTTTATCGATGTCCTACAAATGCATAAGTTCAGGCTCAGTTTGATATTTTTAGTAATTTGATCATAACTTTCTTGTTTTGAATTGGAATTTAGAAATTTTCAAAGTTCTGAAAACCGTATGATTTAGACTATAAGTTTGATATTTTGAGTTTTGAGTATTTTTGATGTTTATATGGTGTAAAATCCATATCGTCGTGACTGTCCTGTCGTTGACATGGAGTGTTTATATATTCACCTGTAAAGTAATTTGATCATAACTTTCTTGTTTCCGATCAGAATTTAGAAATTTTTGAAGTTCGGGAAACCTAAGGATTTAGGCTACAACTTTTATATTATAATCATTCTCATATTTTTTTGTTTTCTATGTGAAAATGTATATTCTTTACAGCAGAACCGAAATATACGTAGTGTTTAATTTCCGTGTTTGATGATATTCTTACGATTTCGACATTTTCTGTCACATTTTTTTATAAAACTTGATGTTATTAGATGGAAATGATTTCCATGAATATATTATCTTAGATTTTGAATAATTTTGAGATTTAAGTTTTATTTAAATTCTATTTAAATTTAAATAACGGTCAATACCGATATGAGAGTATTTTGATGGTTTTAAATGATTTTAATTTCAAATAAATTCTTGAAATTTCTTAAATAAAAATAAATCAGTGTTTATGAAATAATTATTTTGTAGCATTTTTAAGAGTTTTTTTTAATTATTAATTATTTTAAAGTGTTTTTATAATAGAAGTTCTCTTTAAAATAGTGGATTTTTCTATACAAAGCTTTTAAAATGGTTTCTAGATTGTTTAAGAACTCTATTTTATCTAAAAAAAATATTTTAAATATATTTTAGCCTATGTTTTTGAATTTTGACGTATAAGAATGAGAATTAAATGATTTAGTAAAAAAATTACGTAGTATGGGACATGTACTTTTGCTTTATCGCTTAATATCAGTCTTGTACGATCGAAACCAATTTGAAGTGTTATTATGAGTTGATTTAGAAGTTACCAAATTTTGGCGAATATTATTGGTTTGATAATTACTCTTTGAGTACATTCGACGACGAACCAATCTAGATGCATTTTGTGATGGCCGATGAAATGAGGCAATATCGATGTTAAGTTTTAATTTGCAACTATGGTTAGAAATAACCATCACGATTTTCTTTTACTTGCCAAGGAGATGAGGCATTTTGTTATGATGGATTGATGATGATTTCGATATTTATGATGAATTTTTACTTGTCTATGAAATGAGACAAGTTTCGATGTCACTTAAACTCGTCCAAGTAAGAGATAAGACGAGTTAGGTATCTTACACTCGCTAATGAGAAGAGGCAGTGTTTATTTGATGATGTTCTATGATGGTTTTCTAATGTGGTATCAACTAACGATTAGTAAACCAATAGGTGCGAACTTATGGTATGGGACGTACGTTGACTCCTATTGGGTTCCTATTCGAGAAGTTGAGACACATTCACGATGTTACTAGTACTACAGACCGAGTACTCGATTGGATCATCACAATGTTCATGATGTTATTACTCGACTCCAATCATCACGATGTTATTACTCGGGTTTTTGTAACTGGTTGTCATCAAGATGTTTCCGATTATAGTCAATCAAGATGATCACGATGTTATGATGTTATGTGACCCCAAGTCATCACGATGAATGGTACCAAAGAATGGTAGTACTAGTCAAGATGTAAATGCACATGCTATTTTCCATGAAGTTTAGATGTTTCGTTTTCACTATTTTATGATGATGCTTTATTATAGCCTTATGTAAGAAAAGAGCTTATTTATATACATGGTTTTATGGTGATTTCGAATATGATGTTTTGGATTCTTTCCGGGCTCTATCAAGTTGGATTTGCAACATTATATATTTATACCAATGAGATGAGGTATAAATTATGGTAATTCTTTTATGATGTATTTTGATAATAGATTTAAGATATATTTATGTTTATACCGATGAGATGAGGTATAAATGATTATGGAAATTTCTTTATAATGAGTTTAATGATGGATTTGAGATGTATTTATATTTATACCGATGAGATGAGGTATAATAATTAAGAAGTTTCTATTAGATGAGTTTTATTTATGATGGATTCTTGAAGTTTTAATTATCTTATGAAGATTTACTTTATGGTCCATATCCTCACCCATTTCATTCGGTTATATATATAATTAGATGAACCATGTCTATCTAAGATACATATCGTATTCCTCTATGCAATCATGATGAACCATTGGTGTATCACTCTAGAGATAGCTTGATGACTTATATCGTTCCATTGGTAACGATGGAATGGTTTTCCCCTTATCTTTTATCATCACCTTTACTGATGATAAGATCTAGCCTGCCTGACCCGTGTGGTTTTCACTCGGGTCAGTCCGAGTTTGTTTCAGGTATTAGATTCTCTTTTAGATGTAGCAGTTCATGATGCTTTCTTATGAGATCGTGTCTCTCCCTTCTTAGAGGTTTATTTCACTGAGATGATGTATATTCATTTGATTTGTTCTTGTATTTGTGTAGTTATCATACCACCAACTGTAGTATTGGTTTATAAAGTGATGTATCATTGTATATGAGACGTTCAATCATGTATGTATATCTGTTCTATGATGAGATGTTCGTTTAGTTGACATGTTTTGTTCTGATAGATTCTTAGCCACCTATAGCTTTGCGTTAGTCATTTATTGGACACGCTGAACCTCTTAAGTGAAAAGACAATACAAATAGCATTCATCGACGTTTTCAATTAATGGTTAAGGAAAAGTTACAGATGGTCGCCCTTAACCAGCCTTATTCTCCACTTTAGTAGACGGAATTACTTGTTAATTCTCTTTACTAAGTAGGGTCTTGGGGTGGGGCGTTACAGCTTGGTATCAATGATTCACTCGTACTGTACTCCGACGTATCGTGATATACATACTGTCCTACGTTTATTCGAGCTTGTTTTCGAATCATGCTTTGATTCTTTTTCTTGTATTAGGATATGTTGAGATGGAATATGTCTAAGGATATGTATATTGTATTCCATAGTATTCCATAATAGAGTTTGATGTCATATTATCTTAAATAATCTTATTTAGGATTATTGTATTCTTATTTTTGTCGCTACGAGTAAGTTCGTATCGATGGAGCTGATTGATTTCTTTGAAGCATTCTTGTTGCATTCCTTTGAGAGTTGTGAATCCTATTAAGGGGTCCACAACGATTGGCTTGTTGTGAGCATTCCGAGTTTTCTATTTGTTGCTGCTTTAGTGAGTATTTGTTTATTACACACTATATTGAGATCTATTTGATTTGTGATGGATTGACTTATTTGATGTTAAGTCCGATCCTTTTGGTTGTTATAGGATCCTACAATTATTTAGGCATCCTAATTTGATTGGTTTATTATTTCTATCACTTGGAATGTTAATAATGATTCCGAAGTTTCTGTATTCACTCTTGAGTATCGAGATGTTGACAATATATCTCGAATTCCAATCAAGGTGACTTTGTTGATTTTTGTGAATCCGTTTGGATTTGACATCCAATCAGGAAATCGAATGTTGAGGTAACCTTATTCCTGGCTCTTAGCTCTTCGATTATCCTTCCACGAGGATATCCACTAAGGAATGAGGTGAGTTTCTAGATTATTCGAGTTCAATTGAGTTTATCATTCAGTTTCTTCAAATATCCTTTTCGAATACTCAATCGGTGTTATCCTTTGCAGCATTACTTTGTTTGAAGTAATGATTTGTGGTTTGTATGCTTCTTTTCCTTCGAGGAGAATATCCAGCTTCTCTTTGGTCTTGATGATTTCCGAGAGTGTTCGCGAAATCGGAATTGGATTTTGATTTGTTGTTTACGACTTTGCTGATTTATTTGAGCCTGTTTCTGGTTTGCCTCCTAAGCGATCTATCGAGTTTCGTATTGATCTTATTCCAGTGCTCAGCCTGTTAGTCGTCCTCCTACGAGGATGCCTGCACGGGAAAATGAAGAACTCAAAAAGCAACTCCTTGAGCTTGAAACTAAGCATTTCATTCGTTCTAGTTCATCAAAGTAAAATAATAGTTTGGTATTAGAGCAAGCTTCAGAACAAAATACGATAAACGCATAACAGAAACGTATATGATGATACATGCAAATATAGTACGAATGTTACTAACCCTTTATCTTTGAGCCTTTCTCCTTCTTTGTATCATTGAATGGATAATTTGGGATATATCTAGGAATATATTTATTCCATACATTCCAAATTAATTTGATTGTGTCTTATCTTATGAATAATTCATTGGAACTATTCCATTTGAGTCCTTTCACATGTTCATATCAAGAAAGTTATGAATGATTTTTGATTGTTCCATCTTGAGAAATTTTTAGGTTTGGCGAATTCCATCAAGACAATTCGCAATATTTGATTTGATAGTTGAGAATCAAGGGATTTATCCCTTGTGATCCATCCTATCGCACAAATTAACATGGATTTTTTTTTGTCTATAATTTTCTCAAATTCTCCATGTTTGGGTTGAGTGACTTTTATTTTATCAAGTCACATTTGATGATTTGTAGGACACTACATTTAGATATTCTAATCCTTTTGATATGTGCTTTTATTTTTGGAATGTTGATTTGATCAGGGGAATCTTGACCTTATTCTTGGGTATCGAGGTAGTAATGATATATCTCGAATTCTTATGTTGATGACCTTATTATTTAATTATGTTTGGGTTTGTCACCAATAGGTAAACAAAGGTTCTGTTGCTCATACTTCCGTCTTTGAAGACTTTCGGCCTTTTCTTCCATGAGAAGACCCATTAGCCTTATTTGGAAGCTTCTGAAGTTTTGAACGATGATTTTTTTCTTTCCTTGCCAGAAGTTCTTCTTGCTCAAAACCTAGTATCCAAAAGAATGAAAATGGCTTCCACCAAAAATTAAAAATTCACCAAAACCTCTTGCAATCAAGAGAAAATTCATGTTGGAAACTAAAGTAAATGTAATGTCCATCCTATCAAGCCTCTATATCCATCAAAATCTTATATTTTTTACCCGTAATTCCTAATTTTGTTATTTCCTTGCTTGCGTTTGATTTTGGGGTTTCTTAGGCTAGGTAAGCATCTATTCGTTGCAAAAGGCACATGCTATCTTGCTAAATCTTGCCAAATCACTATAAGCAAACCCTTAGGTGAGTAATCTCACTCACGCTAGCTATAAACAATATTTCTTATTTATATTTGGCGTGAATTGGATGTTTGGAGCTTTAAAAATCATGTTTTGATCATCGTTTGTGCTCAATCCAAAAATTGAATTCTGTTCATAATTGTAGCCGAAACGAAACTGATCATAACTCATTCAATTTTTAACCAAATTTGAGGATCTTGGTTGTTATGGAAAGCTAAGAAACTAAGGTACAACTTTTATTTTATTCATTTTGCCTAATTTCGAAACTATCTATGCCAAAATTTCGATTGTTTATCGCTGTCCTACAAATGCATAAGTTCAGGCTCAGTTTAATGTTTTTTGTAATTTGATCATAACTTTCTTGTTTTGATTCGGAATTTAGAAATTTTCGAAGTTCTGCGAACTGCATGATTTAGGCTATAACTTTGATATTTTGAGTTTTGAGTATTTTTGATGTTTATATGGTGTAAAATCCATATCTTCGTGACTGTCCTGTCATTGACATGGAGTGTTTATATATTCACCTGTAAAGTAATTTGATCATAACTTTCTTGTTTCCTATAGGAATTTAGAAATTTTTCAAGTTTGGGAAACCTAAGGATTTAGGCTACAACTTTTATTTTATAATCATTGTCATATTTTTTGTTTTCTATGTGAAAATGTATATTCTTTACAGCAGGACCGAAATATACGTAGTGTTTAATTTCCGTGTTTGATGATATTCTGACGATTTCGTTAATTTCTGTCGCATTTTTTTTATAAAACTTGATGTTATTAGTTGGAAATGATTTCCATGAATATATTATCTTATATATTGTATAATTTTGAGATTTAAGTTTTATTTAAATTCTATTTAAATTTAAATAACGGTTAATACCGATATGTGAGTATTTTGATGGTTTTAAATGATTTTAATTTCAAATAAATTCTTGAAAATTTCTTAAATAAAAATAAATCAGTGTTAATGAAATAAGTATTTTGTAGCATTTTTAAGAGTTTTTTTTAATTATTAATTATTTTAAAGTGTTTTTATAATAGAAGTTCTCTTTAAAATAGTGGATTTTTCTATACAAAGCTTTTAAAATGGTTTCTAGATTGTTTAAGAACTCTATTTTCTCTAAAAAAATCATTTTAAATATATTTTAGCCTATTTTTATGAATTTCGACGTATAAGAATGAGAATTAAATGATTTAGTAAAAAAATTACGTGGTATGGGACATGTACTTTTGCTTTATCGCTTAAAATCGGACTTGTACGATCGAAACCAATTTGAAGTGTTATTATGAGTTGATTTAGAAGTTACCAAATTTTGGCGAAGATTATTGGTTTGAGAATTACTCTTTGAGTACATTCGACGACGAACCAATCTAGATGCATTTTGTAACGGCCGATGAAATGAGGCAATATCGATGTTAAGTTTTAATTTGCAACTATGGTTAGAAATACCATCACGATGTTCTTTTACTTTCCATGGAGATGAGGCAAATTGTTATGATGGATTGATGATGATTTCGATATTTATGATGAATTTTTACATGTCGATGAAATGAGACAAGTCTCGATGTCAATTAACTCATCAAAGTAAGAGATAAGATGAGTTAGGTATCTTACACTCGCCAATGAGATGAGGCCGTGTTTATTTGATGATGTTTTATGATGGTTTTCTAATGTGGTATCGACTAACGATTAGTAAACCAGTAGGTGCGAACATATGGTGTGGTACGTACGTTGAATCCTATTGGGTTCCTATTCGAGAAGTTGAGACACATTCACGATGTTACTAGTACTATAGACCGAGTACTCGATTGGAGTCATCACAATGTTCATGATCTTATTACTCGACTCCAATCATCACGATGTTATTACTCAGATTTTTGTGACTGGGTGTCATCAAGATGTTTCCGACTATAGTCAATCAAGATGATCACGATGTTATGATGTTATGTGACCCCAAGTCATCACGATGAATGGTACCAAAGAATTGTAGTACTAGTCAAGATGTAAATGCACGTGCTGTTTTCCATGAAGTTTAGATGTTTCGTTTTCACTATTTTATGATGACGCTTTATTATAGCCTTATGTAAGAAAAGAGCTTATTTATATACATGGTTTTATGGTGATTTCGAATATGGTGTTTTGGATTCTTTCCTGGCTCTATCAAGATGGATTTGTGAAATTATATATTTATACCAATGAGATGAGGTATAAATTATGGTAATGCTTTTATGATGTGTTTTGATAATAGATTTAAGATATATCTATGTTTATACCGATGAGATGAGGTATAAATGATTATGGAGATTTCTTTATAATGAGTTTAATGATGGATTTGAGATGTATTTATATGTATACCGATGAGATGAGGTATGATAATTAAGAAGTTTCTATTAGATGAGTTTTATTTATGATGGACTATTGAAGTTTTAATTATCTTATGAAGATTTACTTTATGGTCCATATCCTCACCCATTTCATTCGGTTATATATATAATTAGATGAACCATGTTTATCTAAGATACATATTGTATTCCTCTATGCAATCATGATGAACCATTGGTGTATCACTCTAGAGATAGCTTGATGACTTATATCATTCCATTGGTAATGACGGAATGGTTTTCCCCTTATCTCTTATCATCACCTTTACTAATGATAAGATCTAGCCTGCCTAACCCGTGTGGTTTTCACTCGGGCCAGTCCGTGTTTGTTTTAGGTGTTAGATTCTCTTTTGGATGTAGCAGTACATGATGTTTTCTTATGAGATCGTGTCTCTCCCTTCTTAGAGGTTTTTTCACTGATATGATGTATATTCATTTGATTTGTTCTTGTATTCGTGTGGTTGTCATACCACCAATTGTAGTATTGGTATTATAAAGTGATGTATCATTGTATATGAGACGTTCAATCATGTATGTATATCTGTTCTGTGATGAGGTGTTCGTTTAGTTGACATGTTTTGTTCTAATAGATCCTTAGCCACCTATAGCTTTGCGTTAGTCATTTATTGGACACGTTGAACCTCTTAAGTGAAAAGACAATACAAATAGCATTCATCGACGTTTTCAATAGATATTTTAGGAAAAGTTACAGATGGTCGCCCTTAACCTGCCATATTCTCCGTTTTAGTAGACGAAATTACATGTTAATTCCCTTTACTAAGGTGGGTCTTTTCTGTAACAACCTTTGTTTTGGAGATTACCTGTAAACGTTAAATTATAACCGAAGTTATAATTTAAAATGGTGAATTAAAATAAATTAGAGATTTAAATTATTTATTTGGAAAAAAACAATGAATTTTGAAAATAAAATGTGAAAATAAAGTTTGAAAATTTTCAAATGTTGGAAATTTAGATTTAAAATTTAAAAGATGTTGAAAAAAAAATCTAAATATCTTGGACTGAAAAGTAATTTGATCTCATATTCTGGTTCTTGAGTTCACTCTATTCTTATGCTAATGATAACGATGTGCATTTTCGCCGTCGTTCAAGTTTGGTGGCCTCGTGAGAAGGCATTTTGTGTGATTTATCTTTCTTGTCTATTGTGTCTATCCTTTTTGTGAGGATGTTCTTTCTGTATTGTTATGCGAAAAATTGTGTCTATGATCCTTTTTGTTGCTTAGAGTTCAGGTTTGAGTGAGTTTGATTCCGGCTCTATTCGTAGAGTTTTGTGAAATCAATCATTTTCGATTGATTAATTGTTGAGCATCTTATTGGGTTTTGATTCGAAGACGGGATATCTTCGAAATTCTTTCGAGTTACTTGGAAAATTTGATGGTTTGCTAATCACTATATTAGCATTTGATGGGCCATTGGATTAACGAACTGAGTTTTCCATTATTTCTCCCTACCATTCTATGTTGAGAGTATGAATGGTTTGAGTTTACAGCTTGGTATCAGAGCTGTGGTCAGAATAAAGTAGAATAAACATAGAATGGTACGTATATCACGATACGTTAAAGTACAATACGAGTGAATCATCGTCCTTTATTCGAGCAAGTTTTCGAATCATGCTTTGATTATTTTTCGAGTATTGGGTTATGTTGAGATGGAATATGTCTAGGAATATATATATATATATATATATATATATATATATATATATATATATATATTACATTCCGTAGTATTCCATAATAAAGTTTGATCATCTTATGTTGTAAATAATCTTATTTGGGATCATTCTATTTTTATTTTTTCGATACGAGTGAGTTCGTATCGATGAAGCTGATGGATTTCTTTGAGCATTCTTGTTGCATTCCTTTGAGAGTTGTGAATCCTGTTAAGGGGATCCACAACGATTGGCTTATTGTAAGCATTCTGAGTTTTCAGTTTGTTGCTGCTTTAGTGAGTATTTGTTTATTACTCACTATCTTAAGGTGTATCTGATTTGAGATGGATTGACTTATTTGATGTTAAATCCGATCCTTTTGTTGTTATAGGATCCTATATTTATTTAGGCATCCTAATTTGATTGGTTTATTATTTCTATCACTTTGGAATGTTAATAATGATTCTAAAGTTTCTTTATTCACTCTTGAGTATCGAGATGTTAATGATATATCTCGAATTCCAGTCAAGGTGACTTTGTTGAGTTTTGTGAGTCCATTTGGACTTGACATCCAATCGGGCAATCGAGTGTTGAGGTAACCTTATTCTTGACTCTTAGCTATTTAGTTATCCTTCCAAAAGGACATCCACTAAAGAATGAGGCGAGTTTCTAGATTGTTCGAGTTTGATTGAGTTTATCATTCAGTTTCTTTGAGTTATCCTTTTCGGATAATCAATCGGTGTTATCCTTTGTAGCATTATTTCGTTTGAAGTAATGATTTACTGCTTGTGTGCTTCTTCTCCTTCGAGAAGAATATCTTGCTTATTTTTGTCTTGATGATTTCCAAGAGTGGCTCGTCATCTTGTAGGAGTTGATGAACACTCCATCTCCTTCTATTGATTTTGAGAATCGAGTATTCTGGGAATATCTCGATGCATTCTCTTAATGTTCTTTGGTTTGAGTTTTTGAAGCGATATAAATATGAGTTTTAAAGAGGAATTTGAGCTTTGAAATATAAAAAAAAAGTATCAAAGAATGTTTTAAGAATATATTTATATGATTAGTTTTCTTTCATAGAAATAATTTGAGACTGTTGGGTTGTCCATCGAGTAGTTAAGAGTTCTAGTCGATACGCCTGATCAACGTTATCAATAAGAATTTCCTAAATGCTATGATGAGGTAATCAGACACGATGATTTGTGTTTTAAAAATTATGATTTTGAAAATAATATTTTTAGATTATATATTAAATTTATTTTTGAATGGTAATTGCAGCCATTGATTTTAGAGACGAGTAACAGAGTGGCGAGGCAGTTTTGATCGTTCGATCGACTCTACAGCCAACAGACATATCTGTTTATTAGAGATTCAGTGGCGAGTCAATGCCATTTATTTATATATTTATTTTGATATTAGAAAGATGAAAATATGTGAGAAAATTAATGAGCTATACTTTATTGAAAGTATATTTTGAGATTTCAGAATTTATATCATATACATTGGATGTTTTAAGAGAAGAGTTATAAGAGGATTTGAAGATTATTTTAGACTATTTAAGTGATTTAATAAAAAGAGTAAAGAGAATTTAAACCTTAATTTATTTCCAGGAATATTATTATGGATTTACAAAATTCTCTGAAAATTAATTTTGATGTAAGAGAAGAAATTTGGACTTTTAATTTGTTTTGCATATTACTTACTAAGTAATATAGTAGAGAGTTTGAAAATTTTCAAATGTTGGAAATTTAGATTTAAAATTTAAAAGATGTTGAAAAAAAAATTCTAAATATCTTAGACTGAAAAGTAATTTGATCTCATATTCTCGTTCTTGAGTTCACTCTATTCTTGTGCTAATGATAACGATGTGCATTTTCGCGCTCGTTCAAGTTTGGTAGCCTCGTGAGAAGGAATTTTGTGTGATTTATCTTTCTTGTCTATTGAGTCTATCCTTCTTGTGAGGATGTTCTTTCTGTATTGTTATGCGAAAAATTGTGTCGATGATCTTTTTTGTTGCTTAGAGTTCAAGTTTGAGTGAGTTTGATTCCGGCTCTATTCGTAGAGTTTTGTGAAATCATTCATTTTCGATTGATTAATTGTTGAGCATCTTATTGGGTTTTGATTCGAAGACGGGATATCTTCGAAATTCTTTTGAGCTACTTGGAAAATTTGATGGTTTGCTAATCACTATATTAGCATTTGATGGGCCATTGGATTAACCAACTGGGTTTTTCATCATTTCTCTCTACCATTCTATGTTGAGAGTATGAATGGTTTGATTTTCGAGCTTGGGTAATGGTTCCTTCGTGACTTGCCTCATTTCATCGACATGTAAAAATCATCATAACCATCTTAACTTCATAAATCATCATAAACATCTTAACTTCATGAATACTTCATAAATAGACTTACCTCATATCATCGGCAAATGCAAATAAATCTCATAATGGTTTCTCATAAAACATAATCCCCGAAAAGGGAAATCTCATCTGAAGACTCACCTCATCTCATCGGTATCAGAGCGTCATTTCAGGAATTAATGTAATATACAAAAAACAGCACACGAGATACCATACATTTAGTATTATACATCTACATATATCGTCCCATAAATCACAACCCGTTTTACCTTTACATATCTTTGTCTTTACCCATGATTCAAGTGTGTCCCTTTTCGATTCCTTTGGGGTAAATAGAAAGGAATACGTCTAGGAATGTATATTTTATTTCGTAGTATTCCTTAATTTTCGCATTCGAATTTCTTATGAATATATATATTTACCCTATGAATAAACCTAGCTTATCTTTTCTTTCAGCTATGTCTGGACGTGGTAGAGGACGTTCTTCAGCGGCGGGACCGTCCAGTGGTTCCCATCCTGAAGGCGTATAATGTCTACCGACCAGATTCAGATAAGGAACTTTATGATAATAAGTAAAGGGAAGCATTCATTCTGTTGTACCCAACATAATAAATGAAAGGCTCAATGATAATCAAGGGAGGTGTCAAGCTAATATTCTAATGTCATGCATAAGGGGAAATGTGATTAAGTTAAGTAAATTATTAATAAACATCCATGAAATCATGAAATCTCATAAATCTCCAACAAGTCATGAAAACAACTCTTACGATTTCCAAAGAAAATTTCCCTTTTGATGGATTCCGCGATGTATTTTTACTTTTGCATTCTTATTCGAGGGTGAGGTGCCTTCGAAATTTTGAGTTGTTGCTTGGAAAATTTCTAAAATCTGCTTATCCCCATATAGATGTTGAAGAAATTTCATAGAATAACCGAGCAATTTTCTTCTTCCTGTTCCTCATCTTGGGTAAGAGATAAGGTAATTTCGATGTCGTGCTTTTCTTGCTCTTATTCGATTGATGGAATTAAGATGTTGAATATAGTCTTTCGTCTAGAAATTGCAAGGACGCAATTTTGTTAAGGAGGAGAGTCTGTAACAATCCAAGATTTTGGAAAATATCGAAATATTCAATTATAATGCAAATTATAATTTAATATGATAATCACGAAGTATAAATGGAATAATTGATGATAACATTGTTTATTAAAATAAACCATGTTGGTTTTAGTGTAAACAAATGGGAAATAAAGTTGAAAATACTTTAGTTATGGTATGGAAGGAAAATAAATATTGGAAATAAATTATTACATTAAAAGTTATGATATTGGAGTTGTATTCCAATATTAGCCATTTATTCCAAAATAAAAGAATGAACATGAGAGAAATAAAATCGTTAAGCGTCAATTATTGTTGCAAATGATGTTTTAATATTTTAAAATTGTTAAAACACATTTGTATATTTTTTAGAAGCGTGAAATAAATGTTTATATCGGTAAAATATGTCAAATTTGAATTATTTTCCCATAAGCGACAATATTGACAAATGTTGTAATAAAAGGAAAATATAAAGAAAATAAATATTTGAGATACAAATATGATTAAAATAATGATTTTTCACCATGAATGCGAATATTAGTAAATATTTGGTGTTAAATTGTGTAAATAATATTTTTATTTGGAAAATTTACAATTTTCCATTGCTAATAGATGCAATTCATTAAAACATGAATGATGCAATTCGTTTCACGCAAATTGGAATTTATATGAGGAAGTTATGTATAATTTAGTGTAATATAAAATATACCATGGCCTAAGATATTCTAAGTATTGATAACGGACTTTAGGAAACTTATACCCTTTACCCATTAGCCTGATCTGGAAGCTTCTGAAGTTTGAACGATGTTTTTTTTCCTTGCCAGAAGTTCTTCTTCCTCAAAACCTAGTAACCAAAAGAAATAAAATGGCTTCCACCTAAAATTAAAAATTCACCAATACCTCTTGCAATCTAGAGAAAATTCAGGTTGGAAACTAAAGCAAAGGTAATATCCATCCTATCAAGCCTCTATATCCATCAAAATCTGATATATTTTTTACCTGTAATTCCTAATTTTGCTATTTCCTTGCTTGCATGTTTGATTTTACGGTTTCTTAGGCTATGTAAGCATCTATTCGTTGCAAAAGGCACAAGCTATCTTGCTAAATCTTGCCAAATCGCTATAAACAAACCCTTAGGTGAGTAACCTCACTCGCGCTAGCTATAAACAATGTTTTTTATTTATATTTGGTGTTGAATTAGATGTTTGGAGCTTTAAAAATCATGCTTTGATCATCGTTTGTGCTCAATCCAAAAAAATTGAATTCTGTTCATATTTGTAGCTGAAACGAAATTGATCATAACTCACTCAATTTTTAACCAAATTTGAATATCTTGGTCATTATGGAAATCTTGGAAACTAAGATAAAACTTTTCTTTTATTCATTTTGCCTAATTTCGAAGTTATCTTTGCTATAATTGCAATTGTTTGTCGTTGTCCTGCAAATGCATAAGTTCAGGCTGAGTTTAATGTTTTTAGTAATTTGATCATAGCTTTCTTGTTTTAAATCGGAATTTAGAAATTTTTGAATTTCCTGAAACCATATGATTTAGGTTGTAACTTTGATGTTTTGTGTTTTGAGTATTTTTGATGTTTATATGGTGTAAAATCCATATCTTCGTGACTGTCCTGTCATTGACAGGGAGTGTTTATATATTAACGTGTAAAGTAATTTGATCATAACTTTCTTGTTACATATCGTAATTTAGAAATTTTTAAAGTTCTGGAAACCTAAGAATTTAGGAAACTTTTGTATTATAATCATTCTCATATTTTGTAGTTGTATATGTGAAAATATATATTCTTTACAACAGGACTGAGATATACGTAGTGTTTAATTTTCGTGTTTGATGATATTCTGACGATGTCGATAATTCCTGTCGCATTTTTTTATAAGACTTGAGGTTATTAGATGGAAACGATTTCCATGAATATATTATCTTAGAGTTCGAAGAAGTTTGAGATTTAAGTTTTATTTAAATTCCATTTAAATCTAAATAACGGTTATTATCGATATGTGAGTATATTGATGGTTTTAAATGATTTTAATTTCAAACAAATTCTTGAAAATTTCTTAAATAAAAATAAATCATTGTTTATGAAATAATTATTTTTTAGCATTTTTAAGAATTTTATTTTCAATCATTAATTATTTTAAAGTGTTTTTATAATAAAAGTCCTCTTTAAAATAGTGGATTTTTCTATACAAAGCTTTTTAAATGGTTTCTAGATTGTTTAAGAACTTTATTTTCTCTAAAAAATTATTTTAAATATATTTTAGCCTACGTTTATGAATTTCGACGTATAAGAATGAGAATTAAACGATTTAGTAAAAAAATACGTGGTATGGGACATGTATTTTTGCTTTATCGCTTAATATCAGACTTGTACGATCGAAACCAATTTGAAGTGTTATTCTGAGTTGATTTAGAAGTTACCAAATTTTGGCGAAGATTATTGGTTTGATAATTACTCTTTGAGTACATTCGACGACGAACCAATCTAGATGCATTTTGTGATGGCCGATGAAATGAGGCAATATTGATGTTAAGTTTTAATTTGCAACTATAGTTAGAAATAACCATCACGATGTTCTTTTACTTGCCAAGGAGATGAGGCAAATTGTTATGATGGATTGATGATGATTTCGATATTTATGATGAATTTTTACTTGTCGATGAAATAAGACAAGTCTCGATGTCACTTAAACTCATCCAAGTAAGAGATAAGACGAGTTAGCTATCTTACACTCGCCAATGAGACGAGGCAGTGTTTATTTGATGATGTTTTATGATGGTTTCCTAATGTGGCATCGGCTAACGATTAGTAAACCAATAGGTGCGAACGTATGGTATGAGACGTATGTTGATGCCTATTGGGTTCCTATTCGAGAAGATGAGACACATTCACGATGTTACTAGTAGTACAGACCGAGTACTGGATTGGAGTCATCACGATGTTCATGATGTTATTACTCGACTCCAATCATCATGATGTTATTACTCAAGTTTTTGTGACTAGGTGTCATCAAGATGTTTTCGACTATAGTCAATCAAGATGATCACGATTTTATGATATGTGACCCCAAGTCATCACGACGAATGGTACCAAAGAATGGTAGTACAAGTCAAGATGTAAATGCACGTGCTGTTTTCCATGAAGTTTAGATGTTTTGTTTCCACTGTTTTGAGGATGATGCTTTAATATAGCCTTATGTAAGAAAAGGGCTTATTTATATACATGGTTTGATGGTGATTTCGAATATGATGTTTTGGATTCTTTCCGGGCTCTATCAAGATGGATTTGAGACATTATGTATTTATACCAATGAGATGAGGTATAAATTATGGCAATGCTTTTATGATGAGTTTTGGTAATAGATTTAAGATATATTTGTATTTATACCGATGAGATGAGGTATAAATGATTATGGAGATTTCTTTATAATGAGTTTAATGATGGATTTGAGATGTATTTATATTTATACCGATGAGATGAGATATAATAATTAAGAAGTTTCTATTAGATGAGTTTTATTTATGATCGATTCTTGAAGTTTTAATTATCTTACGAAGATTTACTTTATGGTCCATATCCTCACCCATTTCATTGGTTATATATATATATATATATATATATATATATATATATAATTAGATGACCCATGTCTATCTAATATACATATTGTATTCCTCTTTGTAATCATGATGAACCATTGATATATCACTCTAGAGATAGCTTGACAACTTATATCATTCCATTAGTAACGATGGAATGGTTTTCCCCGTATCTCTTATCATCACCTTTACTAATGATAAGTTCTAGCCTGCCTGACCCATGTGGTTTTCACTCGGGTCAGTCCGAGTTTGTTTCAGGTATTAGATTCTCTTTTGGATGTAGCAGTTCAAGATGCTTTCTTATGAGATCAAGTCTCTCCCCTCTTAGAGGTTTATTTCACTGAGATGATGTATATTCATTTGATTCATTCTTGTATTCGTGTGGTTGTCATACCACCAATTGTAATATTGGTATTATAAAGTGATGTATCATTGTATATGAGACGTTCATTCATGTATGAATATCTGTTCTGTGATGAGATGTTCGTTTAGTTGACATGTTTTGTTCTGATCGATCCTTAGCCACCTGTATCTTTGCGTTAGTCATTTATTGGACACGTCGAACCTCTTAAGTGAAAAGACAATACAAATAGCATTCATCGACGTTTTCAATAGATGGTTAAGGCAAAGATACAGATGGTCGCTCTTAACCAGCCCTATTCTCCGCTTTAGTAGATGGAATTACATGTTTATTCTACTTTGTTTATTCAATATTATCATGATACCAAACTGTAACGCCCCACCCCGAGACCCACCTTAGTACGGAGAATAGGGCTGGTTAAGGACGACCATCTATAATTTTGTCTTAAACATCCAATGAATACGTCGATAAACGCATTATAAATTTTTTTTCCAACTCAAGTGGATCAACATACCCAGTAAATGCTTAATCCTAAACTATAGGTGGCTAACGGATCTATCAGAACAAAATACAATAAATGAATGTAAACCGCATCACAGAACAGTAACCAACATCATATATATACATATACACTGATACACGTTCAGTACAATACAATACGAATACAATAAAGGTGGTACACGACCACACCATATACATCGAATCAAATGTAAAAACATCAGAGTATGCGGAAGAAATAAACTACTCAAGAGAAAGAAGAGCTGATATCCAACATCAACTCAATTATGGAATACTACGAAATACAATATAAATATTAGATAGACATGGTTTATCTAATTATATATATAACCGAATGAAATGGGTGAGGATATGGACCATAAAGTAAATCTTCATAAGATAAATAAACTTGAAGAATCCATCATAAATAAAACCCATCTAATAGAAACTTATTAATGTTATACCTCATCTCATCGGTATAAATATAAATACATCTCAAATCCACCATTAAACTCATTATAAAGGAATCTCCATAATCATTTATACCTCATATCATTGGTATAAATATAAATCTATCTGAAATCTATTATCAACACTCATCATAAAAGCATTACCATAATTTATACCTCATCTCATTGGTATAAATATATATAATGTCTCAAATCCATCTTGATAGAGCCCGGAAAGAATCCAAAACATCATATTCGAAATCACCATAAAACCATGTATATAAATAAGCCCTTTCTTATATACGGCTATGATAAAGCATCATCATCAAAACAGTGAAAATGAAACATCTAAACTTCATGGAAAACATAAGAGAAAGCACCAAAAGATGGTGCAACAATTCAAGATACACAGGAATAAACACAGAACAACTCGCTCTGATACCAAAATTATAGATGATCGCTCTGATACCAAGCTGTAACACCCCACCCCGAGACCCACCTTAGCAAAGAGAATTAACAAGTAATTCTGTCTGCTAAAGCGGAGAATAGGGCTGGTTAAGGGCGACCATCTATAATTTTGTCTTAAACATCCATTGAATATGTCAATAAATGCATTATAATTTTTTTCAACTCAAGTGGATCGACATGCCCAGTAAATGATAAATCCAAAACTATAGGTGCTAACGGATCTATCAGGACAAAATACAATAACTGAATGTAAACCACATCACAGAACAGTAACCAACATCATATATATACATATACACTGATACACGTTCAGTACAATACAATATGAATACAATAAAGGTGGTACATAACCACGCCATATACATCGAATCAAATGTAAGAACATCAGAGTGTGCAGAAGAAATAAACTACTCAATAGAAAGCAGAGCTGATATCCAACATCAACTTCAAGCTAAGCCCAATAGATGATACCTGAAACAACTTGGTCTGACCCGAGTGAAAACATACGGGTCAGGCTAGCTAGAACTTATCATTAGTAAAGGTGATGATAAGAGATAAGGGGAAAACCATTCCATCAATACCAATGGAACGATATAGGTCATCAAGTTATCTCTAGAGTGATACATCAATGGTTCATCATGATTGCACAGAGGAATACAATATGAATATTAGATAGACATGGTTTATCTGATTATATATATAACCGAATGAAATGGGTGAGGATATGGACCATAAAGTAAACTTTCATAAGATAATTAAACTTCAAGAATCCATCATAAATAAAACCCATCTAATAGAAACTTCTTAATTATTATACCTCATCTCATCGGTATAAATATAAATACTTCTCAAATCCATCATTAAACTCATTATAAATGAATCTCCATAATCATTTATACCTCATATCATTGGCATAAATATAAATCTATCTAAAATCTATTATCAACACTCATCATAAAAGAATTACCATAATTTATACCTCATCTCATTGGTATAAATATATAAAATGTCGCAAATCCTCTTGATAGAGCCCGGAAAGAATCCAAAACATCATATTCGAAATCACCAGAAAATCATGTATATGAATTAGTCCTTTTCTTACATAAGGCTATAATAAAGCATCATCATCAAAACAGTGAAAACGAAACATCTAAACTTCATGGAAAATAGCACGTGCTTTACATCTTGACTAGTACTAGTAATTTGGTACCATACATCGTGATGATTTGGGGTCACAAAACATCGTTATTGACTAGTCGGAACATCTTGATGACACCCAATCACAAATCCGAGTAAAAACATCGTGGTGATTGGAGTTGAGTAATAACATCGTGAACATCGTGGTGACTCCAATCGTACTCGGTCTAGTACTAGTAACATCTTGAATGTGTCTCAACTATTCGAATAGGAACCCAAAAGGCGAGAACGTATATCCCATACTATGCGTTCTCCCCTAATGTTTTACTAATCGTTAGTTGGTTCCACATAAGAAAACATCATAAAACATCAGAACCATCATAAAACTCACTCTGCCTCATCTCATCGGCGAGTTATTATAATACCTTACTCATCTCTTCTCATCGACGAGTAATGGTTTCATCGTGACTTGTCTCATTTCATCGACAAGTAAAAATCATCGTAACCATCTTAACTTCATAAATCATCATAAACATCTTAACTTCATGAATACTTCATAAATAGACTTACCTCATATCATCGGCAAATGCAAATAAATCTCATAATGGTTTCTCATAAACCATAATCCCCGAAAAGGGAAATCTCATCTCAAGACTCACCTCATCTCATCGGCAAGTAAAACAACATCTTTAACTAGTTCTCATCGATTTTTACTCCTATAATAGGAGATCTCGAACATCTCAACTCGCCAAATATTGATTACTTGGATAATTCCTATAATAGGAATTGAAAATCTTAAATACTAACTCAAGATATAATACTCAAGAGGTTTCGATCGTACAAGTCCGGAATTAACCGAAAAATCAAACACATGTGTCCCATACCACATGTTTTACTAAATCGTTTAATTCTCTTTCTCATACGTCCGAAAAGTGCAAAAACATGTATCTTTAAATAGAAAATATATTTTTGCTAAATCGGGTTTTGAAATAAATTTCAGAAAATATTTAAGAAATCAACTTTGAAAATCTTTTTATAATTTAGAAATATTAATTGTAACGTTTTTTATATGAAATCACTTTGTAAAATATATTTCTTAGAACAATAGCTAGAATATGAACACAGTTGGAAAATAGTTTGAAATCAGAGCGAGCTTATGATTCTAAACATATTAGCTAAACTTGAATAAAAATCAAAGTGGCGCAGCGGAAGCGTGGTGGGCCCATAACCCACAGGTCCCAGGATCGAAACCTGGCTCTGATACCAAGCTAACCTCAAAATTTCAGAAAACTCAAAACAAGGAAGGTTTATAAAATAATCCAAATTTTTTAAAACATCAAGAATTATCTAAATCCGACAAGAAACGAGAAAGATACGTCTAAGTTACCAACTATATTTAGTTTAGATAATGTAATAATCAAAGTGACAGAGCTGAGAATTTGTAACAGGATTTCGATCAACCTATACTCAAAATATGCAATTGTGTTCAATAGGAAAGTTATCACACATAAAATAAGCTTTCTGAAACTTAAAAAAGTCGTCCAAATCCGACAAGAAACAAGGAAGATATGATCAATTTACTAACCGTGTTCAGTTTGGATAACATAATTACTAAAGTGACAGAGCTGAGAGTTTGCAACAGCATTTTGATCAATTTATGCTCAAAATATGCAAATGTGTTCAACAGTAAAGTTGTCATATAAAATAAGCTTTCCGGTACTTCAAAAATCATCCAAATTGGACAAGAAACAAGGAAGATATGACCAATTTACTAACTGTGTTCAGTTTGGATAACATAATTACTAAAGTGACAGAGCTGAGAGTTTGCAACAGCATTTTGATCGATTTATGCTCAAAATATGCAAATGTGTTCAACAGTAAAGTTCTCACATATAAAATAATCTTTTCGAAACTTCAAAAATCATCCAAATCTGATAAGAAACTACAAAGATATGCCTAAAAGAATTTCTGTGTTTCAAAGCTAAGATTAAAACACAGGACAGAAAGGTTACATCTTCTTCAAACTCAAATTACTCTTAGTAAAAAGCTTAATCACAAAAAGTAATGAACATAATATTTGTTCCTTATAAAAGAATTTCCAACTGAAAAAAATCTGACTCAATTTCGATCTACGATTTCAAAGTTATGGTGATTTCAATATCAGGTTTCAACAAAAATATTGCACAGAGCAGAGCTATGTACATCAGTTTCAAACCCAATTTAGACCCTCTAAACCACGGAATTTATTAAAGTGATTAAACGAAAACTTGTAGCTAATAGAATGTTCTTTCAAATGTAAAAAGATTGAGCTAATTTGAATAAAATGGCACTAAGATATCACTGTTTTACTGCAGCGATATTTTTACAAACAATTTTCAGCAAACTACAACCATGCAATCATTCAAATTCAAGCATTCAATTCACAACTAATTTGGAAGCAATTCAATCATAAAACCATCCAATTCAATTCAATTATCAGCTGAAAATTATTCAAATAGATTAAAGGTAGTAGTGTGAGTGATTTAGCCCAATTACACTAAACATAAAAATGAAAGGAAGCTTTCTTCTTCCTATACGTACATAACTTATTTTACAGTAAAAGAGAAAGGAAGAACCCAACTCCTCTTCATAATCAAAAACCTAAATCCCCTAATTTAATTCAAATTCTTGACGTAACAATCGAAAATAAAGCCATTAATTCAGGTAATCAATTCAAAACTATGAATTTGTCTCAGGTTCTTTTCTATTTTGTGAAAATTGAATCACCATAGGTTGATTTCTCCTTGCATGTAGCTCAAATGGCTTCTATAGATGTCTAAGCAACAATATGAGTCTCCAAGCCTTTATTTTGATCTGGATTATAGTTGAAAATTTCTAATATCTTGCTGCCAATCCAAGGTGAGTTAATCACTCACACTGTTAGCTTTAATCTATGAGAATAATTGTTAGTTTCTATTGAATTAATTGAATGAGATGCTGAATTTCTCTCAAGTTGGTTGTTGTGCTTTGTTGAAAATATGTTTATTCTCCAAATTAATCCAATTATTGTTGTTTTCAATCAAATTGAAACTATTTTTCTCAGGTAATCGCTATGAAAACCATTTCTATTTCATCAAAATCTGATTTTCAAAAGTTGATTGTCTATAGCCTACTGTTTCTCTATTGCATGTTGTTCTATCTTCATTTTCAGATTCCTGAGGCAAAAACCAAAGGCAAAGCCATCAACTTTCTTCAATTCTCCAAAGTTTGGTCTTCATATTGGCATAAGTGATTTACTAACTCACAATACTAGCTTTAGCTATGAGAATAATTGTTCTTGCTATTGAATTAATTGGATGGGTTGATTGAATTGCTTTCAAGTTGGTTGTGGTTTGCTGAAAATTTATTTGTGAAAATTGCTGCAGTAAAACAGCAATATCTTAGTGCAAATTCATTCGAATTAGCTCAATCTTTTTGCAGTTGAAAGAACACACTGTTAGCTACAACTTTTCTTCCAATTACTTTCTGAAATTCTATTGTTTATATGGTCTAAATCTAGTTTGAAACTGATGTACATAGCTCTACTCTGTGCAATTTTTTTGTTAAAGCCTGATCTTAAAATCACCATAACTTTTGAATGATCAATCAAAATTGAGTGAGATTTTTTTTCAGTTGAACAGTATATTTATAAGGAACAACTTTTATGTTTATCATTTTCTATAAATCAGCATTTTACTAATCGTAATATGTGTTTGAATAGCTAGTAACCTCTTTGTCCTCTGTTTTTAATTTCAACTTTGAAACACTGAATTAAATTAGACATATCTTTCTCGTTTTCTATCGTATTTTGATAATTTTAGATGTTTCAGAAATCACAAGTCATGTGCAACAACTTTTTTGTTTTATATTTTCTGTAGTTTTGAGGTTAGCTATGTCAAAATTTGATTTTTTACTGCAAGCCCGAGAGTAAAGTCTGCATTTGCTCTGTGCTTGAAGCTGAAACAAATTTAGGTATAACTTTCCCGTTTTTTATCCGATTTTGATAATTTATAATCTTCTGGAAAGCTTAATTCAAGTAATACAACTTTTATGTTTTGAGTTTTCTGAAATTTCGAAGATATCTTGGTCAAAATTGTGATTGTTTGTTGCTATCCCGAGAGCAAAACGAGAGTGACAATGATCAGTGACCTAAGAACGTTTTTGGCCGTATCTTTTGATCCGTAAGTCGGATTTTGGTGATTCTTTATCTGACTTCAAGCTAATAAAATCACCTTTAACTTTTATGTTTTGAGTTTTTTTAAATTTCTATGTTATCTTGGCCATAAATGTGATTGTTTGTCGCTGTCCCGAGACAAAATGACAGAAGCTGTGAAATTCAAATCTCAGAATTGTTTATCTATCACTTTTACATATCTTATCGGAATTCGGTAATTTTTAGTGTTATGGAAAGCTTAGGATATCTTATAAAACTTTTATTTTTTGTGTTGTCTCAAATTATGTGCTTAAAAGAGGCAAGCTGAACAAACAAAATACAGGTCTGGGCAAAACACCAATGTTTATTCCTGTGTATCTTGAATTGTTGCACCAGCTTTTGGTGTTTTCTCTTATGTTTTCCGAACACGGTTTTGATGCTCTTTTCAATGCAAATATTGAGAGGTTTATATCACATATGCTCTGGTATTGAATCATGTATTTTCTTAGATTGTTCGAGCAAGTCTTCGATGATGAATTTTAATATAGATCTTGAGTGTTGTATTACCTTATTCAAGGGATAAACCATGCGTCTTGTGATTATTTTTGGGTTGCTTCTACTATATAGAACCTTGGTTTTTCACGAATCCGTCATTGGGATTTTAATGGATTTTATTGATTCGTTATGTAATGTTTTCATTGTGATTCCAAGCGCATGTGCATGTATTTTCATCAAACTATTTTCCAACAGTGTTCATATTCTAGCTATTGTTTTGAGAAATATATTTTACAAAGTGATTTCATATAAAAAATGATACAATTAATATTTCTAAATTATAAAGAGATTTTCAAAGTTGATTTCTTAAATATTTTCTGAAATTAATTTCAAAACCCGATTTAGCAAAAATATATTTTCTATTTAAAGATACACGTTTTCGCACTTTTCAGACATATGAGAAAGAGATTTAAACGATTTAGTAAAACATGTGGTATGGGACACATGATTTTGCTTTTTCTGTTAATTCCGGACTTGTACAATCGAAACC
This sequence comes from Allium cepa, assembly GCA_030765085.1. Taxonomy (NCBI): domain Eukaryota; kingdom Viridiplantae; phylum Streptophyta; class Magnoliopsida; order Asparagales; family Amaryllidaceae; genus Allium; species Allium cepa. Next base: position 136,131,052 of record CM060942.1, on the reverse strand, counting down.
TCTTGAGTATTATATCTTGAGATAGTATTTAAGATTTTCAGTTCCTATTATAGGAATTGTCCAAGTAGCCAATATTTGGCGAGTTGAGATGTTCGAGATCTACTATTATAGGAGTAAAAATCGATGAGAACCACTTAAAGATGTTATTTTACTTGCCGATGAGATGAGGTGAGTCTTGAGATGATATTTCCCTTTTCGGGGATTATGGTTTATGAGAAACCATTATGAGATTTATTTGCATTTGCCGATGAGATGAGGTAAGTCTATTTATGAAGTATTCATGAAGTTAAGACGTTTATGAAGGTAATATGGTTATGATGATTTTTACTTCTCGATGAAATGAGACAAGTCACGATGGAACAATTACTCGTCGATGAGAAGAGAAGAGTAAGGTATTATATTAACTCGCCGATGAGATGAGGCAGAGTGAGTTTTATGATGGTTCTGATGTTTTATGATGTTTTCTAATGTGGAACCAACTAACGATTAGTAAAACATTAGGGGAGAACGTATAGTATGGGATATACGTTCTCGCCTTTTGGGTTTCTATTCGAATAGTTGAGACACATTCAAGATGTTACTAGTACTAGACCGAGTACGATTGAAGTCACCACGATGTTCACGATGTTATTACTCAACTCCAATCACTACGATGTTTTTACTCGGATTTGTGACTGGGTGTCATCAAGATGTTCCGACTAGTCAATCACGATGTTATGATGTTATGTGACTCCAAGTCATCACGATGTATGGTACCAAATTACTAATACTAGTCAAGATGTAAAGCACGTGCTGTTTTCCATGAAGTTTAGATGTTTCGTTTTCACTGTTTTGATGATGATGCTTTATTATAGCCTTATGTAAGAAAAGGGCAAATTCATATACATGGTTTTACGGTGATTTCTTTTTAAAAAGAAAGTAACCTTAACCTGTTACTCACACCAGACCCATGTTTGACCCAGAGTTTATTTTTTTTTTCATAAACTCTTGGGTACTCAAATTTTTATTAGTAGCCAAGGGAATTCAGGTTAGCTTTGACGAATATGGAGGAGCAATGGAGCAGGAGGCTTCTGCGTTGTAGATATTAGTTCCGCTGTGTGTTCTCTGTGCTGTGTTGTATTATGTTGTAAATACTAGACAGGTGTTTATAACTGTCTAGTATATGTGATGTGTATGTTGTATATCTCTGATTGGTATTGTATATTATGTAAATACTTATGTTGTTAATATAATTTATTCGTTCCGCTGTTGAGATTCTAGTGTTGTTTCTTCTTTCTCTTCTTTCTTTTCTTCTTCTACCCCTTTCTTTCTTAATTCATGATGCGTCTTTCTAGGTAGTGGAAGACGGGTCGTGACAGTTGATGATGTTTTGGATTCTTTCCGAGCTCTATCAAGATGGATTTGAGACATTTTATATATTTATACCAATTAGATGAGGTATAAATTATGGTAATGCTTTTATGATGAGTGTTGATAATAGATTTAAGATAGATTTATATTTATACCAATGATATGAGGTATAAATGATTATGGAGATTCCTTTATAATGAGTTTAATGATGGATTTGAGATGTATTTATATTTATATCGATGAGATTATGTATAATAATTAAGAAGTTTCTATTAGATGGGTTTTTTTATGATGGATTCTTGAAGTTTAATTATCTTATGAAGGTTTACTTTATGGTCCATATCCTCACCCATTTCATTCGGTTATATATATAATCAGATAAACCATGTCTATCTAATATACATATTGTATTCCTCTACGCAATCATGATGAACCATTGACGTATCACTCTAGAGATAACTTGATGACCTATATCATTCCATTGGCATTGATGGAATGGTTTTCGCCTTATCTCTTATCATCACCTTTACTAATGATAAGTTCTAGCTAGCCTGACCCGTGTGTTTTCACTCGGGTCAGACCGAGTTGTTTCAGGTATCATCTATTGAGCTTAGCTTGAAGTTGATGTGGGATATCAGCTCTTCTTTCTCTTGAGTAGTTTATTTCTTCCGCATACTCTGATGTTCTTACATTTGATTTGATGTATATGGTGTGGTCGTGTACCACCTTTATTGTATTCATATTGTATTGTACTGAACGTGCATCAGTGTATATGTATATATATGATGTTTGTTACTGTTTTGTGATGTGGTTTACATTCAGTTATTGTATTTTGTTCTGATAGATCCGTTAGCCACCTATAGTTTTGGATTAAGCATTTACTGGGTATGTCGATTCACTTGAGTTGAAAAAAATTATAATGCATTTATCGACGTATTAAATGGATGTTTAAGACAAAATTATAGATGGTCGCCCTTAACCAGCCCTATTCTCCGCTTTAGCAGACGGAACTACTTGTTAATTCTCTTTGCTAAGGTGGGTCTCGGGGAAGCCATCAACTATCTTCAATTCTCATGATGATCGGGATCATGTCATCTAGATAAATCTTGACAATCTTGACGACTACGTAGCCTATAATTTAATCAATCCCAATCAGTGACGTCAAAGACTCGAGTAATAGTAAATTCATGATTTGGGGTATAATTCCAAATCTTGATTCCCTAATAAACTCGTGGCCTCATAGTACTAGTCCAATCTTGAATGTGTATCAACATCGAGACTAGGAACCCATAAGGGTATAACCCACGTCCCATACCATGAGCTATCACCTAATGGTTTACTAATCACTCGTTGGTTCCACATTAGGAAAAATCATAAATCAATACAATCACAATGCCTCATTTCATCAGTGAATATAAATAATCAAGTCGTAGCAATTCCGCTACGATAAACCAAAAATAAATTCAAACTTGTCTCATTTCATCGACAAGTGAAAACTTAATCAAAATTATTAAATCATAATCAACCATAATTTGTTTTGCCTCATTTCATCGGCGAGAGCACTACAATCTTGATAGTCCATAATCAATATACTCCAATCGGGAGTTCTCGGACTACTTCCACATATTAGCTAATCTTGCTAATACGGGACAAATGCTCTAAATAAATTTCAAGGTACCACATAGTGGTTAACAATCTTGGAGGATCTCAAAAGATTCCTCGAATTCATTTCGATCGTACAAGTTTGTATTTAATCGATAAAGCAATTACGCACGAGCCCCATACCACGTGGTTTTTAGTAAATCGTTTAATATACTTTCTCATACATCCGAACATTCATGAAAATTGATTAAAATAACTAAAATTATACATAAAAGATTTTAGAAGAGAAAACGGAACTAAAATATATAAAATATAGGTTAAATATAAAATAATTGTAGTATAATACTTTTAAAATGTTTAAAATGAAATGTTTAACATCATATTACCGAGATACAAATTGCATGTACATGTTCAGAGATGCAAACCATTTTCAATAGTTTAAAATCAACACTAGTCCATGCAACAAAACACAGGACAGCGACGAACATTTGCAATTTTAGCATAGCAAACATCAAAATCACAGAAAACACAACCAATGAAAGTTGTAGACACTGAAATAAGCTTTCCGAAACATCTAAAATTATCAAATTCCGCATAAAAACGAAAAAGTTATGGAAAATTTCATTTCTGCCTCAACAATAGAGCAGGTTTGATTTTGCTCTCGGGTTAGCAGTACAAAGGTTCAATTTTGCTATATCTAACCTCAAAATTGCATAAAACTCAACAAACAAAAGTTGTATTGAATGAAATAAGCTTTTCGAAATATCTAAAATTATCCAGTTTCGATTTGAAACACAAAAATTATGCCAAAATTACTATTCAGCGAAATATATTTTCTGTGTAAAACCATCTCGGGTTTACAACTTTCACAGCAAATTCAGAGGTTCAAACGGAATCAAAAATCGATTAAATTTGACATGAACAAACTAGATCAAGTGCAGTACAATCTGAAAAAAGAATGGCATCAATCCGACAACGGATGAGGCAGATATGATCAAAAGAGCAATGGACAGTTTCAGCAAAATATAGCTTTTCAAATCAAAGTTTTTATGCCTAAAACATCAAACTAAGCGTCAAAATATTTTCAAGCAGCGCAATTCCTTTGCTTACAGTTGCTATAAGTGTTTTACTTACCTTTACAGCGAAGGAGGAGGTCGATTGGAGCTTCAAGATGGAGTATTTCAGTTGGTAGTGGCCTCTAAACTACCTGTAGGAGCTGAAAAAAGACATGCATGGAAGAAAATCATCAAAACAACACTTACAATATCTGAAATCTACAATTTCCATGGATATGAGATGAAAATTGGTTAGAAGATTACCTTTTTATTGATTTTAGACTTAAATTCTTTTGATTTCAGCTAGGATTTGGTTTGATTTGGGCAAGATTTACAAAGAGGAGGCCATGGTTATGTTTACTGGAGGTTTGTTTGTTTTCTGGAGAAGGAATGAACGGAGAAAAGGAGAAATGTACGTACAAACTTCTAGAAGTGTCAGTTGGGCTTAGGGTAAGGATCCAAATCCACAATAAAATCCATTAGGACTTAGGCAAATGTTTGCTTTTTAATTTATGTAATTTTATTTATGTAATTTCTTTAAATCTCCATATCTTATACATATTAAATCCGATTTTTACAAACTGTGGTGCATTTGAACCGTTACAACTTTCAGATTCCAAATAAAAAGATAAAAACAAAATTTTAACCATTTTATTATTATTTTTATTAATATTATTCCAATTTAACCAATTTTCATATTTTTGCAAAATAAATTGCAATTTGTCACAATTGGTTAAACATAAATATATTTTACACTCCAATAAATGTAATTACATGATTAACACCAAATAAATATTTTCTTATCATTTTTAATCATAATTACTATGATTACTTAATTTATTAATCAATTCTCTTGAGTTTTAATTAATAAAATGACAATATTGGCAAATAACACAATATTGAACAAATTATTAAATTTAATTGAATGTATCCAAATCAATACATTCAAAAATTCATAAAATAAAGTAAAAAACTCTATTTCACATGCTTATCATTTAAATCTTAAGAATTATTATTATTTCTTATGTTTTAATAATACAACGACAATATTGACAATAAACTCAATATTGTCATGATCAATATATTAAATCCAATATAGTCAAACAACTATACTCAAAAATTCCTGAAATAAAGCAAAAACTTTATTCTGCTCAAGTTCATCAATTATTCAACAAGGAATAATTATTTCTTCTTATTCTCCATATTTATTTATTTTCAATAGCTCAAATTAATCCAAATTCATTGTTTATTAAAATAAACAACATTTTCTTCCTATTAATTTAATTGATCCCAATATTAAATTATAATTATCATTATAATTTAATATTTATGGTAATCTCCAAACCGAGGTTGTTACAGACCTCCTCCCTTAATAAAATTGCGTTCACGCAATTTCTAAGAGAAAAATCTATAACAATTCAATGATTCAAACGAAAGAAACAAGAAATAGCTCGAGATAATAAATTCTCACCATCACCAAAAAGTATTCGGTTGTATTAGACGAATCTTTGGTTGAATTTGTGAATTAGGAAGATGATTTTTGGGTTTCTATGCTGGCTGAAAATGAATTAGAAAAAATGCACAGAAGTAAAATAGAGATATCATGCACGTTTCTAATCCTTTTGAGCTCAATCTTTTTGGGTTAGAAACTAGACTCAAGGAGAAACAATTTATCTTTTGGTTGCATTTTGATTTATGGAAGTTTGATAGATCTGAAATAGAATTGAAAGTAAAAGTGCAACACTGTCCTTAAAGAAAATTTCCTGAGTTTATACCTGTAATATATTTTGCCATATCTTTTATATTGCTTATCCAAATGGATAATTTTTTTGTTCTAGAAAGCTTATAAATTTTTCTACATGTTTGATGTGTTTAGTTTTATGAAATTTTAAAGTTAAGTTAGTCAAAATTTCACTTCTTTCTCACTATCCCGAGAGCATAGTCACAGTTTTGTAATTTTAGACCTGAGAAATAGAATCATCATAACATTTGACTCGTCCGTCCAAATAATCTGATTTTTTCTGTCTTTTAGATTTTGCAATTCTCTTCAACTTTGATATTTTATGATTTATCAAATTCTAGGATCTACAGGGTCAAAATGGCTCTTTAAGCCGCAGCCCTGTTGTTATGCACATTGTTCAGAGTTTTGTAATTTTAGACCTGAGAAATAAAATTATCATAACTTTTGACACGATTTTCAAAATAAGGTGATTCTTTTTCTGTCTTTTATATTTTTCAATTATCTTCAACTTTTATGTTTTATGATTTATCAAATTCTGGGATATACAGGGTCAAAATGGCTCTTTAAGCCGCAGCTCTGTTGTTATGCACATTGTTCAAAGTTTTGTAATTTTAGATCTGAGAAATAAAATCATCATAACTTTCGAAAAGATTGTCCAAATAAGGTGATTCTTTTTCTGTCTTTTATATTTTGAAATTATCTTCAACTTTTGAGTTTTATGATTTATCAAATTCAGGGATCTACAGGGTCAAAATGGCTCTTTAAGCCACAGCCCTGTTGTTATGCACATTGTTCACAGTTTTGTAATTTTATACCTGAGAATTAGAACTGCCATAACTTTTGACTAAAATGTCCGAATTAGTTGATTCTTTTTCTAACTTCAAGCTATGGCAATTATCTTCAACTTTTATGTTTCATGTTTTCCCAAATTTTGTGTTCAAAGGGAAAAAAATGGAAAAACAAGCCACAGGCCTGAGTTCTTTTGCAATGTTTGAACATTCTCCGTTGAATTGTTTTTTTAAATTCAATGATTTCGAGCATTTTTTTCGAGATGATTCCAAAAGGCTAACTCATACTAATAGAAAACCCGACATTAATGTCAATTCGCACTACGAATTGATGAATTCATTTTAGTTTTATCATATGTTAATTTTATTAAATTTTCATCGATTTTTGCTATTTCCGTGCACGTGTTTTCTAAACCATTTTCTCAATGATTTTCATAATGGATAAACTTTCAAATTAAATGTTTTAAAAAAATTTATAATTATTTTGTATATAATACATACTTTTATACTATTCGAACGTATAAGAAAGAGAATTAAACGATTTAGTAAAACACATGGTATGGGACATGTGTGTTTACTATTTCGGTTAATTTCGGACTTGTACGATCGAAGCTATTTGAGTTTAATGATTCTGAGATGTTTTGCCATTTTATGGCGTATTTTGAGTTTTACAATTCCTATTTATTGGAATTATTTAAGATGGCCAATATTTGGCAAGTATTATGGTTTGAGATCTACTACGTAGGAGTTTGATCGATGAGAACCGTCAAGATGTTTTATTTACTTGCCAATGGCATAAGGCAAGTCTTGAGTTTATGATTTCATATTTTGAGATTTATGGTTTATGAGAAACCATCATGATGTTTTTCACTTGTCGATGAGATGAGACAAGTTATGATGTCATTTAATACTTATCGATGAGATGAGACAAGTATGGTATATCTTTATCACTCGCCAATAAGACTAGGCGACATATAATTTTCTGAGTTTTATGATGTTTTTAGTGTGGCATCGACTAACAGCTAGTAAACCGCTAAGTGCAAATGTGTGGTATGGGATACACGTTAACACTTTTCGGGTTCCTATCCGTGAGTTTGTGACACATTCACGATGTTTACCTAACAGAACTGCTTTGAGAGGTGTCAGCGACCTTGTCATGAGGACGAATTGCTTTGGAGGTCAACAAAATATGCGGAAAATCAAAGTCACAGAAAAGAAAACCCAGATCAGTCATATACATACATAACCGTCACCATACGTATCCATATAATACATCATACAAGAGTAACTACTAGGTAGCTAAGTGTCAAAATATACATTCAAAAAATATACAAGTGATCATAAAGGAGTAGTCCCAAAAGACGAAGACTAGCTAGCCAAAATATACATATATGTGTCCCACAAAAAGTATCAAGCTGAACTGGAGTCAAAAGAAATCTAAGCTAACCTGCAACTCGGTCTGACCCGAGTGAAAAAAACACACGGGTCGGGCAACTAAACTCATCAGTAGATAAGGAACTCTAGGATAATAAGTAAAGGGAAGCATTCATTCTATTGTACCCAACAAAATAAATGAAAGGTTCAATGATAATCAAGGGAGGTGTCAAGCTAATATTCTAATGTCATGCGTTAGGGGAAATGTGATTAAGTTAAGTAAATTATTAATAAACATCCATGAAATCATGAAATCTCATAAATATCCAACAAGTCATGAAATGATCTAAATGATCATGGACCACAAAATAATATCGCCTTATTCATATATAAGGCTATAGAAATCAACAAATCCCGAAAAATCATAAAGCATCAAAAGATAATTTTGCACATGCTTTTGAATCTCCACTAGTACTATACTTTGAAAGACTTTCGAAAGAGGCAACATACTCGGAAACAGATAGCTTTCCTTGCTTAAGCTCAAGGAAACGTCGAGCTAGAATAGCTCTCTCAGAATCAGGGATAAACTTGAGCTCGAACCGCTCACGGAACTGATCCCACTCAAGTGAGGACTCATCAACCTCAGAAATTATCTTAAGGTTAAAATTTATTATGGTCATTAGGCTAATTTAATGTTTGCTTCTCTCAATTCCGATTTATACACTAATTTAATAATCAAAGAAATAATATACACTATTCTAGAGGAAATGCTACGTACACTCAATTAAACAATTCGAGTCTTTGCTTGCTAAAATCGCTAATGTGAGTATCAAAACTCACATATTCTAGCTTCGATTAAGATTTTAAGATAAGAAATCTCAATTTTTGTTGTTGTTGCATGTTCAATTGAGAATCGTTGTCAGTAAATAGTGTATATCTCTTTCGTTTTATCTCAGAATTCGATTTTTTTGAAGATCTGGAAAGCTTGAAAGGAGTGCGACAACTTTCCAGTTGATCACTTTCGAAAATTTTAAGCATAGAGGGTCGAAAAATCTAATACAAACTCGCTGCTCTGTCACTGTAAAATTGTAACTTTCTATGCCGTGTTGTTGGTAATTTAAGCATATCTTTTTCGTTTGACGTCCGAATTTGACGATTCTTGATGTTCCAGAAAGTTCAGATTATATGCTATAATTATTATGTTTGGGTTTTGTCAAATTTTGATGTTTACATAGTCGAAAATTCATTCTAGTATCGCTGTCCCGAAACTAAAACGATAGCTGTAGTGAACTTCATATCTGAAATTTTTTCTAGTCATAACTTTCACGTTTCTTATCTAAATTCAATAATTTTAGATGTTCCGGAAAGATTAGAATTTTTTCTAAAACTTTTATGTTTTGTGTTTTCTGAAATTTCGAAGTTATCTTGGTCAAAAATGTGATTGTTTGTTGCTATCCCGAGAGCAAAACGAGAGCGACAATGATCAGTCACCAAAGAACGTTTTTGCGGTATCTTTTGATCCGTAAGTCAGATTTTGCTGCCTCTTTTTCTAAGCTAATAAAATCTCCTTCAACTTTTATGTTTTGAGTTTTCTAAAATTTCGAAGTTATCTGGGCTAGAAATGTGATTGTTTGTCGCTGTCCCGAGACAAAATGACAGAAGTTGTGAAATTGAAATCTCAGAATTGTTTTATCTATAATTTTTACATTTCTTATCGGAATTCGGTAATTTTTAATGTTTTGGAAAGTTTAGGATGTCATCTACAACTTTTATCTTTTGTGATCTCTCAAATTATGTGCTTAAAAGAGGCAAACTGAACAAACAAAATACAGACCTGGGCAAAATGCTAGTGTTTATTCCGGTGTATCTTGAATTGTTGCACCAGCTTTTGGTGCTTTCCCTTATGTTTTCCAAACACGGTTTTGATGCTCTTTTCAGTGAAAATAATGAGAGCTTTATATCACATATGCTCTGATATTGAATCATGTATTTTCTTAGCTTGTTCGAGCAAGTTTTTGATGATAAATTTTAATATAGATTTTGAGTGTTGTATTACCTTATTCAAGGGATGAACCATACGTCTTGTGATTATTTTTGGGTTGCTTCTACTATATAGAACCATGGATTTTCACGAATCCGTCATTGGGATTTTAATGGATTTTAAAGATTCATTATGTAATGTTTTCATTGTGATTCCGAGCGCATGTGCACGTATTTTCAAACTATTTTCCAACAGTGTTCATATTCTAGCTATTGTTCTACGAAATATATTTTACAAAGTGATTTCATATAAAAAATTATAATTAATATTTCTAAATTATAAAGAGATTTTCAAAGTTGATTTCTTAAATATTTTTCAAAATTTATTTCAAAATTTGATTTAGCAAAAATAAATTTTCTATTTGAAGATACACGTTTTTGCACTTTTCGAACGTATGAGAAAGAGAATTAAACGATTTAGTAAAACATGTGGTATGGGACACATGAGTTTGCTTTTTCGGTTAATTCTGGACTTGTAAGATTGAAACCTCTTGAGTATTGTATCTTGAGTTAGTATTTAAGATTTTCAATTCCTATTATAGGAATTATCCAAGTAGCCAATATTTGGAGTGAAAATCGATGAGAACCACTTAAAGATGTTGTTTTACTTGCCAATGAGATGAGGTGAGTCTTGAGATGAGATTTCCCTTTTTAGGGATTATTGTTTATGATAAACCATTATGAGATTTATTTGCATTTGCCGATGATATGAGGTAAGTCTATTTATGAAGTAATCATGAAGTTATGATGTTTATGATGATTTATGAAGTTAAGATGGTTATGATGATTTTTACGTGTCGATGAAATGAGACAAGTTACGATGGAACCATTACTCGTCGAAGAGAAGAGATGAGTATGGTATTATATTAACTCGCCGATGAGATGAGGCAGAGTGAGTTTTATGATGGTTCTGATCTTTGATGATGTTTTCTAATGTGGAACCAACTAACGATTAGTAAAACATTAGGGGAGAACATATAGTGTGGGATATACGTTCTCGCTTTTTGGGTTCCTATTCGAATAGTTGAGACACATTCAAGATGTTACTATTACTAGACCGAGTACGATTGGAGTCACCACGATGTTCACGATGTTATTACTCAACTCTAATCACCATGATTTTTTTACTCGGATTTGTGACTGGGTGTCATCAAGATGTTCCGACTAGTCAATCACGATGTTATGATGTTATGTGACCCCAAGTCATCACGATGTATGGTACCAGATTACTAGTACTAGTCAAGATGTAAAGCACGTGCTGTTTACCATGATGTTTAGATGTTTCGTTTTCACTGTTTTGATGATGATGCTTTATTATAGCCGTATGTAAGAAAAGGGCTTATTTATATACATGGTTTTATGGTGATTTCGAATATGATGTTTTGGATTCTTTCTAGGCTCTATCAAGATGGATTCGAGACATTATATATATTTATACCAATGAGATGAGGTATAAATTATGTTAATGCTTTTATGATGAGTGTTGATAATAGATTTAAGATAGATTTATATTTATACCAATGATATGAGGTATAAATGATTATGGAGATTCCTTTATAATGAGTTTAATGATGGATTTGAGATGTATTTATATTTATACCGATGAGACGAGGTATAATATTAAGAAGTTTCTATTAGATGGGTTTTATTTATGACGGACTCTTGAAGTTTAATTATCTTATGAAGTTTTATTTTATGGTCCATATCCTCACCCATTTCATTTGGTTATATATATAATTAGATAAACCATGTCTATCTAATATTCATATTGAATTCCTCTATGCAATCATGATGAACCATTGATGTATCACTCTAGAGATAACTTGATGACCTATATCATTCCATTGGTAATGATGGAATGGTTTTCCCCTTATCTCTTATCATCACCTTTACTAATGATAAGTTCTAGCTAGCCTGACCCGTGTGTTTTCACTCGGTCAGACCGAGTTGTTTCAGGTATCATCTATTGGGCTTAGCTTCAAGTTGATGTTGGATATCAGCTCTTCTTTCTCTTGAGTTTGTTTATTTCTTCTGCATACTCTGATGTTTTTATATTTGATTCGATGTATATGGTGTGGTCGTGTACCACCTTTATTGTATTGATATTGTATTGTATTGAACGTGTATCAGTGTATATGTATATGTATGATGTTGGTTACTATTCTGTGATGTGGTTTACATTCAGTTATTGTATTTTGTTCTGATAGATCCGTTATCCACCTATAGTTTAGGATTAAGCATTTACTGGGTATGTCGATCCACTTGAGTTGAAAATAAAATTATAATGCATTTATCGACGTATTCAATGGATGTTTAAGACAAAATTATAGATGGTCATCCTTAACCAGCCCTATTCTCCGCTTTAGTAGACGGAATTACTTGTTAATTCTCTTTGCTAAGGTGGGTCTCGGGGTGGGGCGTTACAGCTTGGTATCAGAGCTGCGGTCAGAACAAAGTAGAATAAACATAGAACAGTACGTATATCACGATACGTCAAAGTACAATATGAGTGAATCATTGTCCTTTATTCGAGCTTGTTTTCGAATCGTTCTTTGATTCTTTTTCTAGTATTAGGATATGTTGAAATGGAATATGTCTAGGAATATATATTGTATTCCGTAGTATTCCATAATTGATTTGATGTTATCTTGTCTTATGAATAATCTTATTTGGGATTATTCTATTTTCATTTTTTTCGATATGATTGAGTTCGTATCGATGAAGCTGATTGATTTCTTTGAGCATTCTTGTTGCATTCCATTGAGAGTTGTGAATCCTATTGAAGGGATCACAACGATTGGCATGTTGTGAGCATTCCGAGTTTTCTATTTATTGCTGCTTTAGTGAATATTAGTTTATTACTCACTGTCTTGAGATGTATCTGATTTGGGTTGGATTGACTTATTTGATGTTAAACCCGATCATTTTGTTGTTATAGGATCCTATATTTATTTAGGCATCCGAATTTGATTAGTTTGTTATTTCTATCACTTTGGAATATTAATGGTGATCCCGAAGTTTCTAAATTCACTCTTGAGTATCGAGATGTTGATGATATAACTCGAATTCCAATCAAGGCGACTTTCTTGAGTTTTGTGAGTCCGTTTGGATTTGACATCCAATCGGGAAATTAAGTGTTGAGGTTCCTGGCTCTTCGGTTATCCTTCCACGAGGATATCCATTAAGGAATAATGTGAGTTTCTAGATTTTTCGAGTTGATTGAGTTTATCATTCAACTTCGTTTGAGTGTTCTTTTCATATACTCAATCAAAGTTATCCTTTAGCATTACTCCGACTGAAGTAGTGATTCGTGGATTGTTTCTTCTTCTCCTTCGAGAGGAATATCTTGCTTATCCTTTATCTTGATGATTTTTGGGAGTGGCTCGTGACATCATAAGATTGACGAACACTCTATCTCCTTCTATTGATTTTGAGAATCGAGTATTCTGGGAATATCTCGATGCATTCTCTTAATGTTCTTTGGCTTGAGTTTCGAAGCTATATAAATATGACTTTTAAAGAGAAATTTGAGCTTGATATAATAAAAAAATCAAAGAATATTTTGAGAGTATATTTACATGAGTAGTACTTCTTTTATAGAAATAATTTGAGAGTGTTGGATTGTCCGTCGAATAGTTAAGAGTTCTAGTCGATACGCCTGATCAACGTTATCGATAGGAATCTCCTAAATGCTATGATGAGATAATCAGACACGATGGTTTGTGTTTCAAAAATTGAGATTTTGAAAATAATATTTGAGATTAAATATAAAATTTTTATTTTGAATGGTAATTGCAGCCATTTATTTTAGAGACAAGTATTAGAGTGGCGAGGCAGTTTTGATCATTCGATCGACTCTGCAGCCAACGGACATATCCATTTGTTAGAGATTCATTGGCGAGGTAATGCCATTTATTTATATATTTATTTTGAAATTATAAAGAAGAAAATATGTGAGAAAATTATTAAGCTATACTTTATTGAGAGTATATTTTGTGATTTTAGAATTTATATTATATACATTGGATGTATTAAGAGAAGAGTTATAAGAGGATTTGAAGATTATTTTAAACTATTTAAGTGATTTAATAAAAAGAGTAAAGAGAATTTAAACCCTTAATTTATTTCCAAGAATATTATTATGGATTTACAAAATTCTCTGAAAATTAATTTTTAAGTAAGAGAAGAAATTTGGACTTTTAATTTGAGTTATATACTACTTACTAAGTAATATAGTAGAGAGTTTGAAAATTTTCAAATGTTGAAAATTTAGATTTAAAATTTAAAAAATGTTGAGAAAAAAAAAATTCTAAACATCTGGGACTGAAAAGTAATTTGATCTCATATTCTGGTTCTTGAGTTCACTCTATTCTTGTGCTAATGATAACAATGTGCATTTTCGCGGTCGTTCAAGTTTAATGGCCTCGTGAGAAGCCATTTTGTGTGTTTTATCTGTCTTGTCTATTGAGTCTATCCTTTTTGTGAGGATGTTCTTTCTGTATTGTTATGCGGAAAATTGTGTTGATGATCATTTTTGTTGCTTAGAGTTCGGGTTTGAATGAGTTTGAACCCGACTCTATTCGTAGGGTTTTGAGAAATCAATCTTATTTGACTGATTATTTGTTTAGCATTTTGTTGAGCTTATGATTCGAAGATGAGATATCTTTGAAATCTATTGAGTACTTGGAATATCCGATGGAATCTCTATATTAGCGTTCATTGAACCTAAGAATAATCCAAGTAAGTTCTACCTTGGTTTTTCTATCTTTCCTACCTTGGAAGTCTGAATATTTTATGATTCGAGCTTATCTTTATCCTTTACGTGATGAAATTAATGTGTTGAATACAAACTCTTTTCAAGAAATTGCGAGGACGCAATTTTATTAAGGGAGGGAGTCTATAACAACCCTGGTATTGAGATTACCTATAATATTAAATTATAATGATGATTATAATTCAATATTGTTAATAAATTAAAATAAAGAGGATAAATTTGTTTTAAATTGTTTATTTTTATAAACAATATGGTTGTAGTGGGAAATTGGGTTCAAGAGTTAATTGAATGAAGTTTTAGTTAAAAAATGAGAATAGTGGAATTTGTGTAAATTTAAATGTACAAAATTATTAAATGAAATATGTCAACGTTTGATGGTTGAAATAATATAAATTAATAAGAATAAAGTTTTGAAAACTTTATTATGAAAATTTGAGAAGGAATTAATTAAATTGTGATTTTATTTGCATAAATATGACAATATTGAGAATATTGTCAATAATAGCCTTTTATTGAAAATAAAAGGAAAATATAAAGAGAAAAGGTAATTAATTGAATTAAAAGATGAAATAATATGCGAGAACATTATTTTAATGTTTTAAAAATGTTATAATGAATTATTATAATTTATTGAGCTATGTGAATAATTTTTTTTTTGTTGAGTTTCAATGTTAAAAATTTGTAATTTACACAAGAGTAGTGTAAGTTGTTAAATAATGATTAAATTAAGCTTTATTTGTAAAAATTAATTTTTATTGATTGAAATAAGTTTTATTTTATAACAATAACAATTTTAAATCATTTCATTTTAATGATTGCAACTTAAATGAAATTAAAATGTTAAAACATGTGGAAATAGGGTGAAATGTAAGTTAAACACTTAGTCTGATTTTCATTAAGCTATTTTCTTTTGGACTAATTGGGTTTGGAAAAGAAACCCAATGCCCATTTCCAGAAATTTTTCTTGAGAGAAACTGTACGTACCCATCCTTCTCCTTCCTAACTTCAGAAAACAGAAATAAGAAAAAAAAATGGCCGCTTCATAAGAAATCAAATTTTCTTCCAATTCTACTGTAAAATTTGAAAAGAGAATAACTAAATCCCAACTATAAGGTAATCTCAACCTATTATTATGTATATTACATCACAAATCTAGGGTTTTGTTGTGTAGTTATCTGTTAATGTCAATTTTCTCTTTTTGCATGTTTTTGCTTTAGCAATTTCAGGTTTCAACTTGCTGCTTTCTTCCAAAAAGGTGCTTGATTTGCCTCAATTCGAGTCTTTGCTTGCTAAAATCGCTAAGGTGAGTATCAAAACTTACATATTCTAGATTTGATTGAGATTTTAAGATAAGAAATCTCAATTTTTGTTGTTGTTGCATATTCAATTGAGAATCGCTGTCAGTAAATAGTGTATATCTCTTTCGTTTTACCTCGGAATTCAATTTTTTTTTGAAGTTCTGGAAATCTTGAAAAGAGTGTGAAAACTTTCATGTTGATCACTTTCGAAAATTTTGAGCATAGAGGGTCGAAAAACCCAATACTAACTCGCTGCTCTGTCACTGTAAAATTGTAACTTTCTGTGCTAAGTGTTGTTGGTAATTTAAGCATACCTTTTTCGTTTGATGTCCGAATTCGATGACTCTTGATGTTCCAGAAAGTTTAGATTATATGCTATAATTATAATGTTTTGAGTTTTGTCAAATTTTGAAGTTTACATAGTCGAAAATTCATTCTAGTATCGCTGTCTCGAAACTAAAACGACAGCTGTAGTGAACTTCATATCTGAAAATTGTTCTAGTCATAACTTTCACGTTTCTTATCTAAATTCAATAATTTTAGATGTTCCGGAAAGATTAGGCTTTTTTATAAAACCTTACTGTTTTGTGTTTTTCGAAATTTCGAAGTTATCTTGGTCAAAAATGTGATTGTTTGTTGCTAACCCGAGAGCAAAACGAGAGCGACAATGATCAGTCACCTAAGAACATTTTTACCGTATCATTTGATCTGTAAGTCGGATTTTGGTGACTCTTTTTCTGACTTCAAGCTCATAAAATCAATTTCAACTTTTATGTTTTGAGTTTTCTACAATTTCGAAGTTATCTTGGCCAGAAATGTGATTGTTTGTCGCCATCCCGAGTCAAAATGACAGAAGTTGTGAAATTGAAATCTCAGAATTATTTTATCTATAATTTTTACATTTCTTATCAGAATTCGGTAATTTTTAATGTTCTGGAAAGTTTAGGATGTCATCTACAAATTTTATCTTTCGTGTTCTCTCAAATTATTTGCTTAAAAGAGGCAAACTGAACAAACAAAATACAGACCTGGGCAAAAAGCCAGTGTTTATTCCGGTGTATCTTGAATTGTTGCACCAGCTTTTGGTACTTTCTCTTATGTTTTCCAAACACGGTTTTGATGCTCTTTTCAGTGAAAATATTGAGAGCTTTATATCACATATGCTTTGGAATTGAATCATGTATTTTCTTAGAATGTTCGAGCAAGCTTTTGATGATAATTTTAATATAGATCTTGAGTGTTGTATTACCTTATTTAAGGGATGAACCATACGTATTGTGATTACTTTTGGGTTGCTTCTACTATATAGAACCACGTATTTTCACCAATCCGTCATTGGGATTTTAATGGATTTTAAAGATTCATTATGTAATGTTTTCATTGTGATTCCGAGCGCGTGTGCACGTATTTTCAAACTATTTTCCAACAGTGTTCATATTCTAGCTATTGTTCTACGAAATATATTTTACATAGTGATTTCATATAAAAAAATGATACAATTAATATTTCTAAATTATAAAGAGATTTTCAAAGTTGATTTCTTAAATATTTTCTGAAATTTATTCCAAAACCCGATTTAGCAAAAAAATATTTTCTATTTAAAGATACACGTTTTTGCACTTTTCGGACGTATGAGAAAGAGAATTAAACGATTTAGTAAAACATGTGGTATGGGACACATGAGTTTGCGTTTTTGGTTAATTCTGGACTTGTACGATTGAAACCTCTTGAGTATTGTATCTTGAGTTAGTATTTAAGATTTTCAATTCCTATTATAGAAATTATCCAAGTAGCCAATATTTGGAGTAAAAATCGATGAGAACCACTTAAAGATGTTGTTTTACGTGCCGATGAGATGAGGTGAGTCTTGAGATGAGATTTCCCTTTTCGGGGATTATGGTTTATGAGAAACCATTATGAGATTTATTTGCATTTGCCGATGATATGAGGTAAGTCTATTTATGAAGTATTCATGAAGTTAAGATGTTTATGATGATTTATGAAGTTAAGATGGTTATGATGATTTTTACTTGTCGGTGAAATAAGACAAATCACGTTGGAACCATTACTCGTCGATGAGAAGAGACGAGTATGGTATTATATTAACTCACCGATGAGATGAGGCAGAGTGAGTTTTATGATGGTTCTGATGTTTGATGACGTTTTCTAATATGGAACCAACTAACGATTAGTAAAACATTAGGGGAGAACATATAGTATGGGATATACGTTCTCGCCTTTTGGGTTCCTATTCGAATAGTTGAGACACATTCAAGATGTTACTAGTACTAGACCGAGTACGATTGGAGTCACTACGATATTCGCGATGTTATTACTCAACTCCAATCACCACGATGTTTTTACTCGGACTTTTGACTGTGTGTCATCAAGATGTTCTGACTAGTCAATCACGATGTTATGATGTTATGTGACCCCAAGTCATCACGATATATGGTACCAAATTACTAGTACTAGTCAAGATGCAAAGCACATGCAGTTTTCCATGAAGTTTAGATGTTTCGTTTTAACTGTTTTGATGACGATGCTTTGTTATAGCCGTATGTAAGAAAGGGACTTATTTATATACATGGTTTTATGGTGATTTCGAATATGATGTTTTGGTTTTATGGTGATTCCAAAGTTTCTAAATTCACTCTTGAGTATCGTGATGTTGATGATATAACTCGAATTCCAATCAAGGTGACTTTCTTGAGTTTTGTGAGTCCGTTTGGATTTGACATCCAATCGGGCAATTAAGTGTTGAGGTTCCTAGCTCTTCGGTTATCCTTCCACGAGGATATCCATTAAGGAATAATGTGAGTTTCTAGATTTTTCGAGTTGATTGAGTTTATCATTCAGCTTCGTTTGAGTGTTCTTTTCATATACTCAATCAATGTTATCCTTTAGCATTACTCCGACTGAAGTAGTGATTCGTGGATTGTTTCTTCTTCTCCTTCGAGAGGAATATCTTGCTTATCCTGTATCTTGATGATTTTTGGGAGTGGCTCGTGACATCATAAGATTGACGAACACTCTATCTCCTTCTATTGATTTTGAGAATCGAGTATTCCGGGAATATCTCGATGCATTCTCTTAATGTTCTTTGGCTTGAGTTTCGAAGCTATATAAATATGAGTTTTAAAGAGAAATTTGAGCTTTGATATAAAAACAAATCAAAGAATATTTTGAGAATATATTTACATGAGTAGTACTTCTTTTATAGAAATAATTTGAGAGTGTTGGATTGTCCGTCAAGTAGTTAAGAGTTCTAGTCGATACGCCTGATCAACGTTATCGACAGGTGTTAACGTAAAAATCTGACGCTAACACCCCGATGCAAGTAAAGAAATTGTGAAAGCACCACCCAATGATATGGGAATCAGAAATAAGCAGGAAAATATCAGAAAGACAGTAAAGGACACAGTTTTTATAGTGGTTCGGCTAATAGTCAAGCCTACGTCCACTTTATATCTCTTTATTGCTGACTCAAGTACAACTTATACAACTTTCTTTAATTACAACACACTTTAGACTTGTAGATCAAACTTTGAAGAAGAATAATCTTTAGAATCCATGTTGAATGATGTAGATTTTCTCTTGAAGTTTGTCGTAGTGTCCTTGGTGTTTGGAGTGCTTGAAGTGCTGTTTTAGTTGAGAAAACGACAGAGTATCGGCGCTTCGAGAATGAGCCAAAAGATCCCCCCAATGTTGGAGCTTAGGCCGTATTTATAGGGAATTCTGGACAGGCCTTGAGTCGTGTACGACTTAAAGTAAGTCGTAGGTCGTAGGCTACGACCTAAGATAGGTCGTAGGTCGTCAGCAAGTTAAGGAGATATGAGTTACGACCTAACTGGTTCGCACTTGTCCATCTGAACTATCTGGTAGGTTCTAACGACTTAGGGGAAAGCGGCATAGTTTAATCACTAAGTGCTAAGCCGTGAGTGGCTTGAAGTAAGTCGTGAAAGCATTAGGTCGTTGTCGCTTTAAATCTTTAGGTTGTGAAGCACTTAAGTCGTTAGGTCGTGGCTTCCTATAAGTCGCTTCATGTGTTAGGTCGTGCCATCTCTTAAGTCGTTAGGTCATGCCATCTCTTAAGTCGTTAGGCCGTCCAATCCTTAAGTCGTTAGGCCGTCCAATCCTTAAGTCATTAGGTCGTCCAATCCTTAAGCCATTAGGTCGTCCATCTCTTAAGTCGTTAGACCTTTTAGATCGAACTACCTTTAGGTCGTTAAGTCGCTTACTTCTTTAATTCGTTAGGTCGTCCTTTCCCGTAAGCCACTTCATGTGTTAGGTCGCCTACTCCCTTAAGCAGTTAAGTCGTCCCATTTTTTAAGTCGCGAGGTTATGCCGTCTCTTAAGTCGTTAGGTTATTTTCAAAGCGGAGTTAACACTTGCCCCTCGAAGTATACGCCTAGGTCGTAGGTCGTGTGCTTCGACTTAACTCTGTTAGGTCGTTAACGACCTAAGAGATTGCTTAACTGGCATATCCATTTGTCTCTACCTTATATAACTATTAACTCGTTTCTTTCCCCTTACTTAACTGCTCTCATAACCCTTTCTGCCATTAGTGATTTCTCAAGTCTCCAAAGGCAAATCTGCTCCAATCAAGCTGTTGATTCATCCCTACTTTCACGTCATGTAAGTGAATTCGACTTTTATCCAGCCACGATCACCTTCGAACCTTGAAACTCCCATCGTCTGATCCGATCCAACTTCATGTGCCTTGCTTCACTTTCGATTGCGATGAGCTATGCTGCTGCTGCGATTCGTGGGAGCAAAGCGGTGAGATGGATTCGAGATGATTTGAATCAGAGTTGGGTGAGACGGTGGTATGAATAACGGACTTAGCGGAGAGGATGATGAATTTTCATTATTTAGGTGATAACAGCCTATCGGGTTGGAGAAGAGTTAGTGGGTTAAGGAGATAACTTGAAATTGCTGAATAATCACCAGAAGTGACCTAAAAGACCTTGGATGACCTTGAAATTCTTGTGATTTAGTTGATTTGAACGGTTTTCGAATCGACCGACCTAAGAACTTTCTGCATCCTTAATTGCACACGACTTTACTCTTTAGGTCGTGTTAGTTTCCTAACGACTTAGGACTTAATCAGATTTATACTGTCTTGGTTTGAAGCTTTGTGACTTGCCCTTTAGGTCGTGTGAGCGACCTAGGCTTTAGGCTGTGTAAACGACTTAGGACTTGAACAATTTTTCACTGTCAAACTACTTCTTGTGACCTAGATCCACTTCGACTTTCCTGTTAGGTCATGAACGACCTAGGGCTTGGATGCATATTGTCATGCCTTACATCTTTTAACTCAAACCATACGACATAGGACTTGAACAACTTAAGAGCTTCAAAATCTTGATAGGACTTGATTGCATTCCAAGCTTAAACTTTGAACTGCCGAGACAACTTGCATGACTTTTCTATGCCTTCCTAACAGATTATACCAAATTTGACGCTAATAACCTGTTAAATACAGCACTTGCAGAGAGGTAGGGCGAATATACTGTCATTGACCGCCCACATCGAATGACAGATTAGTCGATAAAAGATAATTAACTCAACTTAAGGTAATTGCATGAAATGCTGTGAGTCAACAAATTCAAGCGAAGTAGTAAAGCAATGTTAATCAACTGAAGCTGATCTGTTTGCATTAATACTGCACTTGTACTTGGACTTAGAGCGACAAGTCTCGAAGTTTTACAATTGGCACATGTTCATTAGTTAAATTTCAGTTTTACTTATCGCTTTATTAGTTTTACACAACACTTCACACATTTAGGAAACGTGCACCTTCATATTTGAATATCCAGTTACTTGTGTAGAATGTCTTCTCGTCAAGAGGAAGAAGTAGTACAAACTGGAGAGGCCCTCCCGATGGCTGGTCCACTGGTTAATACACTAGAAAGAACTTCAACTACCCTGAGTCACCGGATGTTCAATCAGTTACGCGCCCAATTTGGGATTGTAGAAGTAGATGCTATTCTCCCTGGGCCAAATGATTTTGCTGATAGTCCTCCCTTCGGCTTTGTTTCCATTAACCGCTAAATGTGCTTTTGTGGAGCCATTCCTCCTTTCAACAATTTTCTCCAACAACTCTTTCGTCGATTGGCTATTTCTCCTTTTCAATTGCACTCCAACGGCTATGCCATTTTGATGGGATTATGCGTTCTCTTCAGAAGGACGCTTGACCGCCTCCCAAGCTTTAAAGAAATCTGGCATTTATGCCCATTTACGAGAAATAAAGACCATCCTTCCATTATATATGTGAGAAGCGTCAGAAAACGCAAGCTTATCACTGATCTCTCTGATAGCACTCATGGTTTCCTAAACTAGTTCTTCTTTGTTCGTTGCCTCCAGGGATTTTACGCTATCTAGAGAGTAGGGGGTAAGCTTACTTATCCCCATTCTTTCCTTTTCTGAGCTTTGCGAGATCCAAATTGCTAAATGTTAACTTCACTCTCTACTTTTGCAGTCCTTCCTCCTCCTTGTAGAGATCCAAGCCACAAGCAGACTTTTGAGAGGCTTAACGCTGTGGCGGCTGAGGAGAGAAGTATCAAGTTTTTGCTAAGGGATGAGTTCCTTCATCAGTTCGGACTCTTACACCCTTCCCGCTCTACTCAGCCTTACGAAGTTCCCGATTCTCCGACTGAGGCACCGAATGTCCCATTTTCTGCTGAGGAGCCTACCTTGAAAGAACCTGCTCCTGAGGCTTCTCTGGCGAAGTGCTCTACTTCTACTGATGTCGCGGGGTCACCTGGCAAATTTGCACTTGCCCCGGTTATTGAAGAAGAAGAGCCTCGAGAATCTCCCCAACATTCAGGGAAGTCCGGTGATGCAGGAGCCGGGAAAACAAGTCCTGCCAAGCAGAGCGGGGATGACACTTTTGAAGGGTTGAGCGACCTGTTTATCACCTTACAGGAGCTCTTTAAAGACGATCCTGTTACCACTAGGGTTTCCTCTTCAGTAGTTGAAGCAACTTCTATTTTGCAACAGATTCCGTCGACTCATGAGTTGACGTTAGCTACTACACCCATCATTTCCCCGCAACCGAGGAGTGGTTCGTAGTTTAACGCATGTAGTCTGCACATTACACACACTTAGGATTTTTCAGCACTTATATGTACTTCCATGCACTTTAATTCTAGGATTTTCAATTTTTGCCTCTTTCTCATTTTCAGGTTCTCCGATGGGGCGTAACGGTTCCTATTATGACGACTTTCAACTATACGGGAGGCGTGGTCAGTATGATTATAGGCGCTATCTTCCCGTCCACAGGGAAACTGATGAAGAGAGAGCTGCTCGAAAAGCTCAAGAAAGAAGAGCGTATGAAGAAAGGTACGGAAGAAGGGATGAGCAGCATGACTCTTCTCGCAGAGGCGATGACTCTCATAAAAGAAAAACTTATGACGATAGAGGAAGGGTCATGACATTGGAGACGCAAGCAAACGGGCTCGGCTTGATGGAAAGACCGCATCTGCAACTTTAGAAAAGGCCGCTGCTCTCACTTCTCTTAAAATTCCTTCAAAGTCTCCTGCCCTTGAAGGGGCTAACATTTAGACACTTCTCGGCAGACCCTCATACCAAGTTGAGAGAGGTCCACCAACCCTTCAAAGTCGGTTCCCGCATTGGTGGTTAAAGGGAGTCCGCATCGACCTTGACCTGGTTCCCATCGACAAAGAGGCCATGCTACGAAATCTTGACACTATTAAACTTGATATTGAGAGAATGTCAGCATGTAAAAAGCTCTTCGATGAGCTTCAAAGGGTGAACCGGGCCAACCTTGAAGCTATGCTGACGATGGAGGATGACAAGTCTGAAGGGCAGAAAATTCTTGATCAGTACAACACCGAAATGAAAAACATCGCTGAGTACAACGAAAAACTTGAGGCGAAGGTCGAGAAACTTAACCACGAGCTTGCTACTTCTTCCACCTCCTATACTCAAAAGGAAGAAGTGCTTCAGAAGCAAGTTCGAGATGCTCATGCCGCTCAACGGCATGTCGAAACCCGTCTTGAAGCTACACAGAAGACGGTGGAAAAATATCATGCTGACTTTGCAGAGTTACAGGAGAAAGCTAACTCCCAGGACTTAGAAATCATGAGGCTGAAAGCTCAACTATTAAAAACTGAGAAAGAACGTGATGAGGCCATGGCCGGAAAGAGAGCCGCTGAACAATCTCATGAAGAGACAAAAGCTAACATCAGCTCTACTCTGTTTGATTTTTATGTCCAAAGCGTCTTGGGGTATGGAAGCCTTGCATTTTTGGGGCCTAAATACGAAATCACTTTGGCTGAAGTGTGGGAGACTGTAATGGATATGCTCAAAGGTGCTGGTTATTCTGAAGATGAACTTGAGGCACATTACTTTGATGACGAAACTCATGCTGCTCTCGCCAGAGGAAAGGAGCAGCTTGTTAAAGTACGAGCCGAAACGATGGAAGGGGAGCATTCAAAGGAAGAAGCACCTTTACTTGCCCCTGCCCTTCCTTCGACTTCGGCCGACATTGAAATCATGGGCTCCGGTTCCCATTCTTCGCCCACGGCTAGAGTCGTAACTAAGATTACAAGCGCACAAGGTGGATACGAAGGCGAAGAAAGCACTGAAGCACAAGCTTATGAACTCGACCTTAGAAAGCCAACCTCTCCAGGTAACTTTAATGCTGATCTTGCTCAAGTAAACTGCCCTTTTGCTTCATATGAGTTTGATGAGCTTCTTGATTATTTCCTAAATCTCAACAAGCCTTTATCTCCTCTCTTTACTGAATTTATCGTCTTTTCTTCTGTAGAGAAAGTGCCGAGTATTGTTCAGACTACCCCTCCTTCAATTATTCCTCATTCGTCTCTTCAGGTGACTCCTCCTTCTGCCTCTCAACTATGTTCGCCTGTGCAGGGTCCACCCTGTAATTGCTACAAGGTTGATTCTTTGATGCGGACTGGGGCCGCCGCATCTTTTCCCATTTCTCTCTTCCTTGCTTCACGCAGTTCTATCAGATAACATTCCCGCCCCGCATTCTGATGTCCTTTAACAACACCAACTCCATTGTCTGTGGGGATTTTCATGGTAAGGCACCACAGGGCGAGAATTGCTTTAAAGGCTGCAAGAATCGGACGGCCTAGGAAGGCGTTTCAAGAAGAAAACTCATCAACAATTACAAAAGTTTGCCTTCGAACGGCCTTCTTTTGCCCCTCTCCAAGTTCCACGAACAGATCAATAGTCGCAACCGGCTGCCTGGGTTCCCTAGTAAACCCAACAATTTTTTGCGACAAAGCTTGAACATCAGCCATCGGGATCTTCATCTGATCGAAAGTCGTTTTGAAAAGAATATTGTAAGAAGCGCCGCAATCAACAAGTACCCTTCTTACAGTAGCTGGTCCAATGCCAGCATAAATAACCAAGGGATCTATGGTAGGGGCTTCAACACCCATGGAATCCCTGACTCTGAAGACAATGTCATCATTAAAAGTCTTCTGTTGCTTGAGAGGTACAACATCTTCTAACACAAAAACACTTTCATCTGCCCGTGCATACTGCAAAGCACGGGCGTATCTTTCCATCTCACCCCAACTCCTGCCAGCTGGGTGAGGACCTCCTGTAATCACATTAATGACGGGAATCTCTGACTCATGAGTTGCTGCCTTTTCACTTGAGCTAGGATGATGAACAGGAGCCTGTTGTCCTTAAGTTGACAAAGTTGGGCCATTCCTGTTCCTTTTTACATATTGCTGGAGCTTGTTTTCCTTCAATAGTTCCTCAATTACCTCCTTCAAGTGACGACACTCGTTAGTATCATGGCCGGGTTGGTTATGGAATCGGCAAAACCTTCCATTCTTCTCAGCTTTCCTATTAACTCTTTGCTTAGCGGGTGCGGGGAATTCGACCGTGTCTTTGTTTGCAAAGTAGATGTTTTCCGGGGTATCAGTCAGAGGGGTGAAGTTGAAGGGACGACTTTTCTTTGCATCTCCTTATATCTTCTGACCATCGTTTCCCCTCTTCTGATTGCCAGATTCCTTCTTATTCGGAACAACATTACTATTTCCAGCCCCTGTCAATACCACCTTAGCCGGTGCTTGGAGGCTTTCCAAGCACATGAATTCATCGGCTTTCTTATAAAACTTGTCAAGCGAATTCGGTTCTTTCATTTTCAACCACCTCTCTAACTCACTTGTCTTATCAATAGCCTTCATCAGGTACGTCAAAATCATTCGCGGCTTTGCGTTGTCTACTTTAGCCAGAGCTATATTGAAGCGATTCAAGAAAGCTCTAATGGATTCTCCAGGATTCTGCTCCAAGCTGGATAACGACATTATATCTTTCGCCTTCGAAGCGTACAATCTGAACTGTTCCTTAAACTTTCGAGTCAAATCAGAAAATTGGTTTATTGAATGGACCGTCAGTTTTGTGAACCAGGGTAGAGCAACTCCTTCTAGGTACACCGGGAAATATCGGCATTTGATCTCATCTGAAGCTCTGGCACCAGTCATGTGCCAATCATACTTATACAGAAATTCATTAGGGTCACTTGTCCCTTATAAGTCGATATGTTAGGAGGAACAAACTTCCTAGGAAATTCTGCTTTCAAAATCCTTTCAGGGAATGGAGTCTTGCTCGGAGCAAAGCCCAATTCTTTCTCGTCTTCCTCTCTTTGCATATTTTCCTTCATGATCTATCAGACCATCCCTGAGAAATATTCCTCATCATTAAGGGACTCATCAGGGCAAGCATCAGCCATTTTTTCAAAAGTCTGCCTTGATAGGCGCTCACGGAAAGTTGGCTGTTGTCCCGATCCTCCAACTTGTGGAGGTGTGTCTTTCGCTGGGCCAGCTGCCCTTTGAGGAACATCTCTTTCTTCCACATCATGAACATTATCAGCAAAGTTTGGTTCGTTATTCACTGGTTGACGGTTAGCCCCAAGCAAAGTGTTCAACCTTTCCAACATCAAATTGTTTTGGGCTTCCATCTACTGATATAACCCAAAAACCGCGGCATCCAATTCTGCTCGCGCTACCCCAACAGTTGGAGTTGTTTGACTTAAAGGGGGAGAAGAGGCAGTAGTCTCGCGAACATCGTCAGATCTAACAGACTTGCGCTTTCTTCCAGGAGCCATTATTTCTGACAAACTTCTGGGTTTTTGATGCAGTCCGAGACAGAGTTGGAGCAGTGCAAGGCCCAAACCTTCAAGACTTGAGTCGACCACGACCTAAGAAGGCGATCTTAAGTCGTCCACGACTTAACAAAGTCCGTGAGAAAGAACCACGACCTAACAAAGAAGATGAAAAGGAGTTACGACTTAATGGGGGCTTAAGTCATTCGGGATGGATGAGTCGTATGCGAGTTAACGGCATGGTTCTAAGTCGTCCACGACTTAAGAAGGAAGATATAGGTCGTTTCCGACCTAAAGATTCACGTGAGGAGGAGCTGCGAGTCAATGAAACCTCTTTGAGGCATCTGCGACCAAAAGACTTAAGTCGGCTACGACATAAGGATACAAGAGGAGCAACGACCTAGTGTGAGTCGTATGTGATAAGTCGGTCGTGTTTAGGTCGCGTGATGATAGTTCTGTGTTGTTAAGTCGTGTTGTTTTTTATGTCGTTCGGTTCTTAAGTCGGTTGTGTTTTAGGTCGTACCTAGTTAGGTCGGCCGTATATTGTAAATCATAAGTTGTGTACAAATGGTTGTAATGGATTCGTATGTGTTGTTATGTGGGTTTGTTAGGTCGGCAACGACTTAAGAAGTGTTAGGTCGGCAACGACTTAAGGGTCAGGTGTCAAAAATGCTATAAATAGGGAGTGTGTTGTAACTTTTTGGTGGTTGATTTTGTTGAATAAAATTCCTGTTGATTGCTGTGTGCTTTCATCTTAAATCGGTAGTTGAGTGTAATCTCCTATCTCCACTTTCGGTTAATCGAGTGCGCTCGATTCAACGATTGTTGAAGCCAATTCACGGTATCAAGTGCGCTTGATCAACGTTTGAAGAATTGTAGATATTCTTTCACGGTATCATGCGCGATCAACTTGTCAAAGATAGCTAGAATTCGGTATCTTTGTGATCAACGAATTTGGGCATTTCAATATCTTCAATCAACCGTTTGCTACTTTCATCGATCTATATCGTTTTGTTAATATCCGCTGCGTCAGTTTTGGTATCAGAGCCGGACTTAGCCAATCATAGCTAAGCCGAGTCTTGGAGCCAAGGAGTTTGAAGTTTGTTGTTCATCGTGTTCATCTTGAAGTTGCAACAAGTTAGAAGTTCTCGATCCATATTCTTTTGGATCAAAATGTGGAAGTTGTTTGAATTTGGCCGTGAGATTTTTGCGCGCCAAAGTTTGAAAGTAAAGTGCTTGAAGCCGTGCTTGTTGAAGCCGAGCCGACCTAAGCCTAGGTCGTTACCTATTGCTGAGTTAGTGGGAGGCCGTGACTTGTTGTTCAAGTTTGGGTTTTGGAAAGTTGTGAAGTTTGAAGATTGTATTGAATCAATCATGCCGCCGAGGAGAGCTAATCGTCATCAAAATGTTGAAACGTTGTATAGAAGGGAAGAAGCCAAGCAAATGGACCAACGCATTAATGATAAATTTGATGAAGGCATTGTAAAGTTAGAGAAATTGATGAATGATTTGAATCAAAATCAAAGGAGGAGATCACCAATCTCGAACCATGGAGGAAACCGAGTTTCGCCATCGGTTACGGAAGCGAGAAGGGTATCACCGCAATCTTTTAGAGAGAGAAGAGAAACATCAATTTCATCAAGGAGAGATCACCATGACTATGGACATGAAGAGAGAAGAACTCCACGTGAGTTTGAAGAAGAGCCATATAGAGATGAAGAGAGACATAGTAGAAGGGACATGCATGATCGAAGGGATGATAATGGTCGAGATCGATATAGACGAACATTTGATTTTGATGAAGAGGGTGATAGAGCTAGCATTCATTATCGAGATCGAGACCAAGTGCGAAATGTATATCGGGATGTTGAAGAAGATCGTCGATGGGAATCGGGTATGAAGATGGAAATTCCATAGTTCAAAGGTGGAATGGTAGCTGAAGAATTTCTTGATTGGTTGTCTAATGTGGAAGAGATTTTTGACTTTAAAGAAGTTCCTGAGCATAGAAGAGTGAAGTTGGTTGCTACTAGGTTGAGGGGAAAAGCTTTAGCATGGTGGCAGCAAACCAAACTTACAAGGGAGAGAATGGGAAAGTCAAAGATTGAATCTTGGAATAAGATGAAGAAGTTGTTGAGAGCTACATTTTTACCTTACAGCTATCAATCACTCATGTATCAGAGGTTGCAGAATCTGAGGCAAGGGACGAAGACTGTTAATGATTATGCCGATGAATTTTATCAATTGATTGCTCGAAATGACATTATGGAGATAGAGGAACAATTGACTGCTAGGTTTGTTGGAGGGTTGCGAATGCATATTCAAGATATGGTGAATATGTTTGATCCAAGATCTGTAGCAGAAGCACATCAGAAAGCGCTGGCTAGGGAGAAACAGGGAAGGCGTGGAGGTGGTGTGTTTACTAATTCCAACAATCAAGTGAAGGGTGTTAGTGGAAGCTTTAATGTTCCTAAATCTATCAGTAAGCCAGTTGTGAATGAAGTTGCGAAGACGAAGGTCAACAACAGTTTCAAGTGTTACAATTGCCAAGAAGTGGGTCACAAGAGTAATGAATGTCCGAAGCCGAAGAAACGAACAATGATTGTTGAAGTTGAAGGTGAGGATGTTGGTGAAGGTTATCCTAGTCCAGTTGAGGAGGAAGAACAGGATGTTGTGGCAGGAGATGAAGGATGTAATCTAATGATGAGGAGGTCTTGTTTAATACCGAAGCATGAAGAAGAAGTTAGTTGGTTGAGGAGTAATATCTTTCAGTCGACATGCACTATTCTGGGGAAGATTTGTAAATTTGTGATTGACGCAGGAAGTTGTGACAATATTATTTCCACCGAAGCAGTGAGAAAGTTAAAGCTGAAAATGGAGAAGCATCTAAATCCTTACAAGTTAGCGTGGTTGAGAAAAGGAGGAGAAGTGAAGGTGGACAGGCGAGTTCGAGTTCCATTTTCTATTGGGAAGAAATATAAAGACGAGATTTGGTGTGATGTGGTTGAGATGGATGTTTGTCACTTGCTTTTGGGAAGACCATGGCAGTATGATCAAGAAGTGCAGCATGACGGTCGGACCAATAGCTACAGTTTTATGTTTGAAGGTGTTAAAATCATTTTGGTTCCAAAGAAGAGACAACAGGAAGAGAGTAAATTTGAAGAGATTGAGGAGTTGAAGACTTTATTGACTTTGAAGGAATTTATTGAAGAAGTAGAAGAGAGTCCAGAGGTATTTTTGTTGATTGGACATGAAGCCACTGAATCTGTAGAAGTTCCAGAGGAAGTAAGCCGGTATTGGAAGAATTCAGAGATGTGTTTCCTGAAGAATTACCAACGTAGTTACCACCATTGCGGGATATTCAACATCAGATTGATCTTGTGCCAGGGGCAGTATTACCACACAGGCTACATTATATGATGAGTCCTAAGGAGCATGAGGAACTGAGAAGGCAGGTGGAGGAGCTGTTAAAACAAGGGTGTGTTCAGGAGAGCTTGAGTCCTTGTGCAGTGCCAGCTTTATTGGTGCCCAAGAAGGATGGTTCGTGGAGGATGTGTACGGATAGTCAGGCTCTAAACAAGATCACTGTGAGATATAGATTTTCTGTGCCGAGGTTTGATGATTTGATTGACCAGTTGAGTGGAGCTGTTGTGTTCTCAAAAATTGACTTGAAAAGTGGATACCATCAGATTTGTATTAGACCAGGTGATGAATGGAAGACTGCTTTCAAAAGCATGGAAGGTTTATACGAATGGTTGGTTATGCCGTTTGGTTTATCAAATGCACCAAGTACTTTTATGAGAGTGATGAACCAGATTTTCAGACCATACATTGGGAAGTTTGTGGTAGTTTACTTTGATGATATTTTGATCTACAGTGGGAGCATGGAAAAGCATGTCCAGCATTTGCGTGAAGCACTGTTGATTCTACGGCAGGAGAAGTTTTATGCTGCAAACAAAGAAGTGCGTGTTTACGACAGACAGTGTTTTGTTTCTGGGATATGTTCTATCGAAGGAAGGGATTCAAGTGGATGAAAGTAAAGTAGAAGCTGTCAGGAGTTGGCCACAGCCAAAGACAATTACTGAAGTGAGGAGTTTTCATGGATTGGTATCTTTCTATCGAAGGTTCATTCCACATTTTAGTAGTGTGATGGCACCTGTAACCGATTGCATGAAGGGAAAGAAGTTTGAGTGGTCAGAGGAAGCAGGGGTTGCTTTTGAGAAGATCAAAACACTATTGACGACAGCACCAATTCTAGTTTTACCGGATTTTCAGTTGTTGTTTGAATTACATACTGATGCACCGAAGGTTGGGGTTGGTGGAGTTTTGAGTCAGAAAGGAAGACCAGTTGCTTACTTCAGTGAGAAGTTATCTGGAGCTAAGTTGAGATATAGCACTTATGATGTTGAGTTTTACGCAATTGTTCAAGTTGTGAAGCACTGGAGACATTATCTGTTTCAGAAGGAGTTTGTTCTCTATACTGATCATGAAGCATTGAAGCATTTGCAAGGGCAGGACAAAATTTCAGTTAGGCATGCTTCAGGGGTCGCGTATCTACAACAGTTTACTTTTGTTGTAAAGCACAAATCAGGGGTGACGAATCGTGTAGCTGATGCATTGAGCAG
Source organism: Allium cepa (assembly GCA_030765085.1). Classification (NCBI taxonomy): domain Eukaryota; kingdom Viridiplantae; phylum Streptophyta; class Magnoliopsida; order Asparagales; family Amaryllidaceae; genus Allium; species Allium cepa. Next base: position 136,099,295 of record CM060942.1, on the reverse strand, counting down.
GAGGAATCATTTGTTGACAACGATGAAGGTTGAGGTGACAGGGTTTGAATTATTGCTAGAACTGATTGAAGAAGATCCTTACTTTAAGAAATTTGTTGAGAAAGTTAAGGAGGGAAGTTCTGATGAATTTGTGTTGATTGATGGGTTCTTATTTAAGGGGAATCAATTGTGTGTACCGGATTGTAGCTTGCGAATGAAGATAGTAAAGGAGCTTCATAAGGAAGGACATGTGGGTAGAGACCGAACATTGCAGTTAATCTCTCAATCCTACTATTGGCTATCGATGAGGAAGGAAGTTGAAAGGTTTGTTCAGAGATGTCATGTTTGTCAAGTTTCGAAAGGGACAGCTACAAATGCGGGGTTGTATATGCCTTTACCTGTACCTACAAAACCATGGGTAGACATTAGCATGGATTTTGTGTTGGGTTTGCCGAGAACTCAAAGGGGGAATGACTCTATATATGTTGTGGTGGATCGTTTCTCGAAGATGGTACATTTTATTGCATGTAAGAAGACGGCGGATGCTGTTCATGTTGCTCAGTTATTTTTCAAGGAGATCTATCGACTTCATGGATTGCCAGAATCTATTGTGTCGGATAGGGATACTTGTTTTCTGAGTCACTTTTGGTTAAGTTTGTGGAAGATGGTCGGAACGAAGCTGAATTTTAGTAGCGCTTACCATCCACAAACTGATGGACAGAAGGAGGTTGTGAACAGATCATTGGGAAATTTACTACGGTGTCTCGTGAAAGATAATCTGAAAAGTTGGGATATGAAGTTATGTCAAGCAGAGTTTGCTCATAATCATGCGATGAATCATAGTACAGGATTCAGTCCATTTCAGATTGTATATTCAAATTTACCAAGGGGACCGTTGGACTTAACGGTAGTACCACAACCAAAGGGGATGGTTAAACGAGCTATAGATTTTGTTGATGGATTGACTGAGTGTCACAAAATTGTTCAGGAACGATTGGAGAGAGCAAATGAGAAGTATAAAAGAACCGCAGATATGAAGCGAAGAAATGTTGAGTTTAATGAGGGTGATTTGGTTTATGCTGTGTTAACCAAGGATCGTTTTCCAATGGGCGCTTATAACAAGTTGAAAGCCAGAAAAATTGGTCCTGTAGAAGTTGTGAAACGGATTAATGAAAATGCTTATAAGTTGAAGCTGCCGGATGATGTATACACTTCTGACGTGTTCAATGTTAAGCATCTTATACCATATTATGGGGATGAACAATCCAATGGGGGAGAATTTACAAATTCGAGGACGAATTTTTCTCAACCTAGGGAGGATGATGCAGTCCAGGATAGAGTTGGAGCAGTGCAAGGCCCAAACCTTCAAGACTTGAGTCGACCACGACCTAAGAAGGCGATCTTAAGTCGTCCACGACTTAACAAAGTCCGTGAGAAAGAACCACGACCTAACAAAGAAGATGAAAAGGAGTTACGACTTAATGGGGGCTTAAGTCGTTCGGGATGGATGAGTCGTATGCGAGCTAACGGCATGGTTCTAAGTCGTCCACGACTTAAGAAGGAAGATATAGGTCGTTTCCGACCTAAAGATTCACGTGAGGAGGAGCTGCGAGTCAATGAAACCTCTTTGAGGCATCTGCGACCTAAAGACTTAAGTCGGCTACGACATAAGGATACAGGAGGAGCAACGACCTAGTGTGAGTCGTATGTGATAATTCGGTCGTGTTTAGGTCGCGTGATGATAGTTCTGTGTTGTTGAGTCGTGTTGTTTTTTAAGTCGTTCGGTTTTTAAGTCGGTTGTGTTTTAGGTCGTACCTAGTTAGGTCGGCCGTATATTGTAAATCATAAGTTGTGTACAAATGGTTGTAATGGAGTCGTATGTGTTGTTATGTGGGTTTGTTAGGTCGGCAACTACTTAAGAAGTGTTAGGTCGGCAACGACTTAAGGGTCAGGTGTCAAAAATGCTATAAATAGGGAGTGTGTTGTAACTTTTTGGTGGTTGATTTTGTTGAATAAAATTCCTGTTGATTGCCGTGTGCTTTCATCTTAAATCGGTAGTTGAGTGTAATCTCCTATCTCCACTTTCGGTTAATCGAGTGCGCTCGATTCAACGATTGTTGAAGCCAATTCACGGTATCAAGTGCACTTGATCAACGTTTGAAGAATTGTAGATCTTCTTTCACGGTATCGTGCGCCATCAACGTGTCAAAGATAGCTAGAATTCGGTATCTTTGTGATCAACGAATTTGGGCATTTCAGTATCTTCAATCCAGCGTTTGCTACTTTCATCGATCTATATCGTTTTGTTAATATCCGCTGCGTCATTTTTAGAGAGATCCTTTCCACAAATTTCTGTGAAGCTATGATGACAGTATCCTGAGTGGGGTTCTCAGTGAAAGCACCAAAAATGTTAACGTAAAAATATGACGTTAACACCCCGATGCAAGTAAAGCAAGTGTGAAAGCACCACCCGATGATACGGGAATCAGAAATAAGCAGGAAAATATCAGAAAGACAGTAAAAGACATGGTTTTTATAGTGGTTCGGCTAATAGTCAAGCCTACGTCCACTTTATATCTCTTTATTGCTGACTCAAGTACAACTTATACAACTTTCTTTAATTACAACACACTTTAGACTAGTAGATCAAACTTTGATGAAGAATAATATTTTGAATCCGTGTTGGATGATGTAGATTTTCTCTTGAAGTATGTCGTAGTGTCCTTGGTGTTTGGAGTGCTTGAAGTGCTGTTTTAGTTGAGAAAACGACAGAGTATCGGCTCTTCGAGAATGAGCCAAAAGATTCCCCCAATGTTGGAGCTTAGGCCGTATTTATAGGGAATTCTGGACAGGCCTTGAGTCGTGTACGGCTTAAAGTAAGTCGGAGGTCATAGGCTACGACCTAAGATAGGTCGTAGGTCGTCAGCAAGTTAAGGAGATATGAGTTACGACCTAACTGGTTCGCACTTGTCCGTCTGAACTATCTGGTAGGTTCTAATTACTTAGGGGAAAGCGGCATAGTTTAATCACTAAGTGCTAAGCCGTGAGCGACTTGAAGTAAGTCGTGAAATCATTAGGTCGCTGCCGCTTTAACTCTTTAGGTTGTGAAGCACTTAAGTCGTTAGGTCGTGGCTTCCTGTAAGTCGCTTCATGTGTTAGGTCGTGCCTTCTCTTAAGTCGTTAGGTCATGCCATCTCTTAAGTCGTTAGGTCTTCCAATCCTTAAGTCGTTAGGCCGTCCAATCCTTAAGTCGTTAGGTCGTCCAATCCTTAAACCATTTGGTCGTCCATCTCTTAAGTCGTTAGACCTTTTAGATCGAACCACCTTTAGGTCATTAAGTCGCTTACTTCTTTAAGTCGTTAGGTCGTTCTTTCCCATAAGCCGCTTCATGTGTTAGGTCGCCTACTCCCTTAAGCAGTTACGTCGTCCCATTTTTTAAGTCGCGAGGTTATGCCATCTCTTAAGTCGTTAGGTTATTTTCAAAGCGGAGTTAACAATAGGAATCGCCTAAATGCTATGATGAGATAATCAGACACGATGGTTTGTGTTTTAAAAATTGCGATTTTGAAAATAATATTTGAGATTAAATATTATATTATTTTTTTGAATGGTAATTGCAGCGATTGATTTTAGAGACAAATATTAGAGTGGCAAGAAAGTTTTGATCATTCGATCGACTCTACAGCCAACAGACATATCCATTTATTAGAGATTCAGTGGCGAGGCAATGTTATTTATTTATATATTTATTTTGAAATTATAAAGATGAAAATATGTGAGAAAATTATTGAGCTATACTTTATTGAAAGTATATTTTGAGATTTTAGAATTTATATTATATACATTGGATGTTTTAAGAGAAGAGTTATAAGAGGATTTGAAGATTATTTTAAACTATTTAAGTGATTTGATAAAAAGAGTAAAGAGAATTTAAACCCTTAATTTACTTCCAAGAATATTATTATGGATTAACAAAATTCTCTGAAAATTAATTTTGAAGTAAGAGAAGAAATTTGGACTATTAATTTGAGTTATATATTACTTACTAAGTAATTTAGTAGAAAGTTTGAAAATTTTCAAATGTTGAAAATTTAGATTTAAAATTTAAAAGATGTTGAGAAAAAAAAATTCTAAACATCTTGGACTGAAAAGTAATTTGATCTCATATTCTGGTTCTTGAGTTCACTCTATTCTTGTGCTAATGATAACAATGTGCATTTTCGCGGTCGTTCAAGTTTGGTGGCCTCGTGAGAAGCCATTTCGTGTGTTTTATCTGTCTTGTTATGCGGAAAATTGTGTTGATGATCATTTTTGTTGCTTACAGTTCGGGTTTGAATGAGTTTGAACCCGACCCTATTCGTAGGGTTTTGAGAAATCAATCTTATTTGACTGATTATTTGTTTAGCACTTTGTTGAGCTTATGATTCGAAGATGAGATATCTTTGAAATCTCTTGAGTACTTGGAATATCCGATGGAATCTCTATATTAGCGTTCATTGAACCTAAGAATAATCCAAGTAAGTTCTACCTAGGTTTTTCTATCTTTTCTACCTTGGAAGTCTGAATATTTTATGCTTCGAGCTTATCTTTATCCTTTACGTGATGAAATTAATGTGTTGAATACAAACTCTTTTCAAGAAATTGCAAGAACACAATTTTATTAAGGGAGGGAGTCTGTAACAATCCTGGTATTGAGATTACCTATAGTATTAAATTATAATGATGATTATAATTTAATATTGTGAATAAATTAAAATAAAGAGGATAAATTTGTTTTAAATTCTTTATTTTGATAAACAATATAGTTATAGTGGGAAATTGGGTTCAAGAGTTAATTGAATGATGTTTTGGTTAAAAAATGAGAATAGTGGAATTTGTGTAAATTTAAATGTATAAAATTATTAAATGAAATATTTCATCGTTTGATGGTTGAAATAAATATAAATTAATAAGAATAAAGTTTTGAAAACTTTATTATGAAAATTTGAGAAGGAATTAATTAAATTGTGATTTTATTTACATAAATATGACAATATTGAGAATATTGTCAATAATAGCCTTTTATTGAAAATAAAAGGAAAATATAAAGAGAAAAGGTAATTAATTGAATTAAAAGATGAAATAATATGCTAGAACATTATTTTTAATGTTTTAAAAATGTTATAATGAATTATCATAATTTATTGAGCTCAGTAAATAATTTTTTTTGTTGAGTTTCAAAGTTAAAAATTTGTAATTTACACAAGAGTAGTGTAAGTTGTTAAATAATGATTAAATTAAGTTTTATTTGTAAAAGTTAAGTTTTATTGATGGAAATAAGTTTTATTTTATAACAATAACAATTTTAAATCATTTCATTTTAATGGTTGCAACTTAAATGAAATTAAAATGTTAAAACATGTGGAAATAGGGTGAATTGTAAGTTAAATACTTAGTCTAATTTTCATTAAGCTATTTTCTTTTGGACTAATTGGGTTTGGAAAAGAAACCCAATGCCCATTTTTAGAAATTTTTCTTAAGAGAAACTGTACGTACCCATCCATCTCCTTCCTAACTTCAGAAAACAGAAATAAGAAAAAAAAAAGGCTGCTTCATAAGAAATCAAATTTCCTTCCAATTCTACTGTAAAATTTAAAAAGAGAATAACTAAATCTCAACTATAAGGTAATCTCAACCTATTATTATGTATATTTCATCACAAATCTAGGGTTTTGTTGTGTAGTTATTTGTTAATGTCAATTTTTTCTTTTTGCATGTTTTTGCTTTAGCAATTTCAGGTTTTAGCCTGCTGCTTTCTTCCAAAAAGGTGCTTGATTTGCCTCAATTCGAGTCTTTTCTTGCTAAAATCGCTAAGGTGAGTATCAAAACTCATATATTCTAGCTTTGATTGAGATTTTAAGATAAGAAATCTCAATTTTTGTTGTTGTTGCATGTTCAATTGAAAATCACTGTCAGTAAATAGTGTATATCTCTTTCGTTTTACCTCGGAATTCGATATTTTTTAAAGTTCTGGAAAGCTTGAAAAGAGTGTGATAACTTTCCTGTTGATCACTTTCGAAAATTTTGAGAATGGAGGGTCGAAAAATCCAATACAATCTCGTTGCTCTGTCGCTGTAAAATTGTCACTTTCTATGCTAAGTGTTGTTGGTAATTTAAGCATATCTTTTTCGTTTGATGTCCGAATTTGACGATTCTTGATGTTCCAGAAAGTTTAGATTATATTCTATAATTATAGTGTTTTGAGTTTTGTCAAATTTTGAAGTTTACATAGTCGAAAATTCACTAGTATCGCTGTCCCGAAACTAAAACGACAGCTGTAGTAAACTTCATATCTGAAAATTGTTCTAGTCATAACTTTCACGTTTCTTATCTAAATTCAATAATTTTAGATGTTTCGGAAAGCTTAGATTTTTTCTAAAACTTTAATGTTTTGTGTTTTATGAAATTTCGAAGTTATCTTCATCAAAAATGTGATTGTTTGTTGCTGTCCCGAGAGCAAAACGAGAGCGACAATGATCAGTGACCTAAGAACGTTTTTTGCCGTATCTTTTGATCCGTAAGTCGGATTTTGGTGATACTTTTTCTAACTTCAAGCTAATAAAATCACCTTCAACTTTTATGTTTTTAGTTTTATAAAATTTCGAAGTCATCTTGGCCAGAAATGTGATTGTTTGTCGTTGTCCCGAGACAAAATGACAGAAGTTGTGAAATTGAAATCTAAAAAAAAAAATTTCTATAATTTTTACATTTCTTATCGGAATTCGGTAATTTTTAATGTTCTATAAAGTTTAGGATGTCATGTACAACTTTTATCTTTTGTGTTCTCTCAAATTATGTGCTTAAAAGAGGCAAACTGAACAAACAAAATATAGACCTGGGCAAAACACCAGCGTTTATTCCGGTGTATCATGAATTCTTGCACCAGCTTTTGGTGCTTTCTCTTATGTTTTCCAAACACGGTTTTGATGCTCTTTTCAGTGTAAATATTGAGAGCTTTATACCACATATGCTCTGGTACTGAATCATGTATTTTCTCTGAATGTTCGAGCAAGTTTTTGATGATAAATTTTAATATAGATCCTGAGTGTTGTATTACCTTATTCAAGGGATAAACCATGCGTCTTGTGCTTTTTTTTGGGTTGCTTCTACTATATAGAACCATGGATTTTCATGAATCTGTCATTGGGATTTTAATGGATTTTAAAGATTCATTATGTAATGTTTTCATTGTGATTCCGAGCGCATGTGCACGTATTTTCAAACTATTTTCCAATAGTGTTCATATTCTAGCTATTGTTCTACGAAATATATTTTACAAAGTGATTTCATATAAAAAATGATACAATTAATATTTCTAAATTATAAAGAGATTTTCAAAGTTGATTTCTTAAATATTTTCTGAAATTTATTTCAAAACCCGATTTAGCAAAAATATATTTTCTATTTAAAGATACACGTTTTTGCACTTTTCGGACGTATGAGAAAGAGAATTAAACGATTTAGTAAAACATGTGGTATGTGACACATGCGTTTGCTTTTTCGGTTAATTCTGGACTAGTACGATTGAAACCTCTTGAGTATTGTATCTTGAGTTAGTATTTAAGATTTTCGATTCCTATTATAAGAATTATCCACGTAGCCAATATTTGGAGTAAAAATCGATGAGAACCACTTAAAGATGTTGTTTTACTTTCCGATGAGATGAGGTGAGTCTTGAGATGAGATTTCGCTTTTCGGGGATTATGGTTTATGAGAAACCATTATGATATTTATTTGCATTTGCCGATGATATGAGGTAAGTCTATTTATGAAGTATTAATGAAGTTAAGATGTTTATGATGATTTATGAAGTTAAGATGGTTATGATGATTTTTACTCGTCGATGAAATGAGACAAGTCACGATGGAACCATTACTCGTCGATGAGAAGAGATGAGTATGGTATTATATTAACTCGCCGATGAGATGAGGCAGAGTGAGTTTTATGATGGTTCTGATGTTTGATGATGTTTTCTAATGTGGAACCAACTAACGATTAGTAAAACATTAGGGGAGAACATATAGTATGGGATATACGTTCTCGCCTTTTGGTTCCCTATTCGAATAGTTGAGACATATTCAAGATGTTACTAGTACTAGACCAAGTACGATTGGAGTCACCACGATGTTCACGATGTTATTACTCAACTCCAATCACCATGATGTTTTTACTCGGATTTGTGACTAGGTGTCATCAAGATGTTCCGACTAGTCAATCACGATGTTATGATGTTATGTGACCCCAAGTCATCACGATGTATGGTACCAGATTACTAGTACTAGTCAGATGTAAAGCATGTGCTATTTTCCATGAAGTTTAGATGTTTCGTTTTCACTGTTTTGATGATGATGCTTTTTTATAGCCGTATGTAAGAAAAGGGCTTATTTATGTACATGGTTTTATGGTGATTTCGAATATGATGTTTTGGATTCTTTCCAGGCTCGATCGAGATGGATTTGAGACATTATATATATTTATACCAATGAGATGAGGTATAAATTATGGTAATGCTTTTATGATGAGTGTTGTTAATAGATTTAAGATAGATTTATATTTATACCAATGATATGAGGTATAAATGATTATGGAGATTCCTTTATAATGAGTTTAATGATGGATTTGAGATGTATTTATATTTATACCGATGAGATGAGGTATAATATTAAGAAGTTTCTATTAGATGGGTTTTATTTATGATGGATTCTTGAAGTTTAATTATCTTATGAAGATTTACTTTATGGTCCATATCGTCACCCATTTCATTCGGTTATATATATAATTAGATAAACCATGTCTATTTAATGTTCATATTGTGTTCCTCTATGCAATCATTACAAACTTCCTCCCTTAATAAAATTGCGTCCTTGCAATTTCTTGAAAAAAGTTTGTATTCAACACATTAATTTCATCACGTAAAGGATAAAGATAAGCTCGAATCATAAAATATTCAGACTTCCAAGGCAGGAAAGATAGAAAATGTAACGATCCTGACTCGACCTTCGAAAATCGGCACCGAATACGACACTCGTATTCAAATGCCGCAGATCCAAACGTCGAATCTGGTTCGCCGGAGCTTATAACACATTAAGTACAACACAGCGGAAGAAAAAGAATAGCATATATCAATATACAACATTTAATACAATAACTGATACAATATGATACAACAGAATGATACAATGGATATAAATATACATCAGAGATACAAGAAATAGCAGCGGAAAGAAAAGATAACACTAGCAGCGGAACAAAATCTCCAATATAGTCTTCAAGAAAGAACTCCATCTTCAAAACACCAATCTAGCAATAGCTCGAACTCCCAATCACAATACACAAAGAAGAGCAAGTCTCGTCCGTAAAGGATTGCCAAATCCTAGGCTGAAAGCTATCGAATCTACACCTACTATTAATTATCTGAAAACCCCAACTCTAGACTGCCCGTGTGGGAAAATAGTGGGCACCCAGAGTTTAGGAAAGGAACAATAAACTCCAGGTCAGTCATGGGAATGGTATGAGCAAACAAAAATATTTGGTCTTTAAAACAGACAACAAGATAATTTAAAATAAATCCGCAATGCTTTTTGAAAAATAAAACTACCATAAGGCCTCCCGGCACACACACAATGCAAACGCACACATGGGGGAGATTTCTCCTTATGATAGTCAAATATGCTTAATACGAGAAAATTCTTTGATATTATTACTAGTGCATAGTGGAAAATCTTTTGAAAGTATAATATAAATCCTAGCCAGCATAGGTACCATGATGCTATGCCTACTATAGCTGCCATGTTAAATGGCAGGTCCTACAACTAAAACCGTACAAGGCTCGTATTTGAAGAATGGATTTCCAACAAATGGTCAGGCTAAGGAACTTCCTACTGCCACATGGGATCGCCTCTGGCGGGACGTCCCGAGAAACTAACGTTACGGTTAGATCTCTGCCAACACAAGGCCGGGTTACCTCTGTAACTAGGTAACTACTACACGAGCGTGCCATCCCCCGGTCCTTTGGGACCTTTATCCGAGGTACCTCTAATCCAACAACCACAAAGCAATCACAAATTAATAGATCTGCAGTATCCACATGAGTAAGTATCTGGGCTCCATACCATGATACCACCCTTTACCAGAAGGGAATGACAAACCCTAAAGGGCGCGACCCTCATAACCTTGCCGCATCTTTCCTGTTTCGACCATTTCCGGGGTGTGAGGTCCTGATGCAGTCTCGTCCACAAAGCTACGCTTTATACAAAAGCCATGCTTTGATCACAAATGATCAACAAATGATCATCAACACACAGCAGCACTTAGCATGCCACACTACCAAATTTGGGAGTATATCACTGATAAATATCAACTACATAACCTCTGAGCTCGTACGTCTCAGAGAAGGGTGTTAAGCTAAGAGAATAAATTCTCCGCCACCAAGCAGAAATGTATTTGATAGAGATCAGTTTAATATCTCAAAGCGTAGTGTCAGACATACAACCATACAAGTCTGTTCCGGGTTCGAACAGAACCGAAGGCACTTCCGAAGAAGCCCTTGCCAATCCGGGTATCCACAATCCCGATCGGACTTCCCATCACATAGGGAAAACTCTATACCGGAGCAACTCAGTGCAGAGTCAATCGACAGGTTATCCTACCGTTCTCGAAGACACCCGGTCTTCAACACCGGTCTTCAATTGCAATCATAACGTCGTATCACTATTCAGAATGGGTTATATGACACAAGGTCCTCTCCCGGCTAAACCAAATAGTGAGCGCAATATTTATGAACATATGGATATGGGATTTCAGTTAAGTCACAACTTGAAAATCCAAAGTTTCTCTTTTAAATGGTCAAACAAATTACCATTTTAAATCTTTAAATAAAAAGATTTATTTCACAAATTTCACCCAGTTTCACAAAGATCTATCCATAGATTTCAAAATAATTCCCATTTCAATTGGATTTATTCCTTAAATCTTTGAACTAAAGATTTAATTTATAGCTTTCAAAACACGTTTCCAAAGATTTATCTATAACTTGGGAAACTATTTCCATTTTAGACTTGAAATCCTTTTAACACGAATTGGAGATTCATTTCTTATGCGAAAGCTCTTATTACTTGAAAACATATAGTTTCCGTTTCAGAAAAATTCAATTATATTTATACAAGTTAAAATCTTTGGGTTTAGAATTTCAATTCCCAATCAACGCTTTTAAAATGGTTTTAAAAACCCATAGAAACCCATTTACAAGTTGAACAATCTTGTTAACCCATAGTTTCCAAACCATAGAATTCAATCCCAAATATTGAATTCGAATTTAAATCAAATTATTTAAATTCCAAAACTTAATTAAGTTATTTAAAATAACTTTTATTTTTTTAAAATTCATTTACAAAAGCTTTCAATTCTATTTCCAAAACTAATTTGGATTCAAAAATATAATCTTTAAAACTATTTCAAAAATCTGTGACTTAACCCATTACCACGTGCAATCCATATTTGTGTGTGTATACGTGTGGTCCAGGGGTTTAACACAATAGTGCACAACATCATTATCACAGATTCAACCATATCGATAAGCGGTATAACCCATAACGCTTATCTTCATCAACAGATTCATAGATAAAGTAAATTTATCAATCACAAAGATTCACTAACATGTTTCGATGTGGGTTTCGGATAACCAACTGGAATCCGGCTCCCTGTCGCATCGAAATTCAAATGTCGCTCTATGGGTCAAGGGGTTACATATACATATAACAATATATACGTCACAAATAAAATAGCCAAGCACAAAGCATTACATAGCATCACAAAACATATCAATCCATCATGAAGCATTCAATTGGCAATCAAACATCTACAATTAAGATGAATAAATCTATGTGGTTTTAAATCTATTCCTCACATAATCACTTTCATTAGTAATGAACTACCCTTAATTGCTTCTTTAATTACTTCTAAATTAATTACATTAATAATTAATTATATTTATTAGTCATCCCTGATTAATCTCCTTAGTAATTAATTACTCTTAATTAATTTCATCACTTAATCATTTCAAAAGACTTAATCAACCCATGCTTAAATTAATTACACTAAGTTCACAAAGAAATTTCCTTCCATATTAATTACACAAGTAATTAATTCCCAAAACTCTTCTCTACTTTAATTAATTACCCCAGTATTTACTTATCTTAATTACTTCTTGAAGTAATTATTCATCATTGATTACTTATCAACCCATTTAATGATTATTCTAAATTAATTAAAGTCAATTAATTAATTTAAACTAATCCAATTAGTAAATTAATTACAAAGAGTAATTAATATCTTTGATTATTTCCATGAAGTAATCATACTTAATTAAGTGCCATAAATTGATTATTTAAATTAATTAATCCAATTAATTATCAAAATTAATTATATTAATTAATAAATAAATAATCACAAGTTAATGACCATCATTAACTTATAACAAATTCTTAATTACCTTTCTTAAGTAATTGACTTAAACTAATTACTAATTTAATTAACCTTAATTAATTTCAATCTTTAATTAATTAAACAAATTAATTAATTAAATTATTTAAATTACCTTACTAATTTAATGAAACAAAGATCATTAAATCTTAAATTTACTTTTAAAAATAAAACATTTCTTATTCATGATTACTTTATCATTAATAAGGTAACTTAAAACAATTCTAACTTAAAATTGTTTTCAAAGTACATTTTAAATTTAAAACTTAAAAAGAAATCAAACTTAACTTAAAAAAAGTTTAAAAACATTTTAAAACCTTTAAAACTTTATCCTTATTTTATAAAAGAAGTTATAAGAAATTTAAACTCCAAATTCATTTAAAATTACAAATCATATTTTAAAATTAGCTTTAACATTCAAAGTTGTATTTAAACAGTTTAAATTTTAGAAACTTCCCTTATTTCTAAATTATGATTCAAATCTGAATTTGAATCTAGATTTAAACTAAAGTTAAATCTCTTCTTTCTTTAAAACTTTACTTTAAACTTAAACTATTTAAACCCTCTTTGAAATTGTTTGAATATTTTAATTTATAAAATTTAAATTACATTTTAAAACTGGAATCCAAACTTAGTTTGGAAACTCCCTTTTTTTTTATTTAAATTTTAAATTCCTGTTTTAAAAAAAAAACAGAACTGTTCCAGATTTTAAAACTAAATTTCCTTATGATCTGGAAATATACAGTTTTCCCAAAGAAGCCTGTAAACATTTATTTTAAAAGAATTTGAATTAATTTAAAACTGGAATTCAACTTAGATTGAAAACCATACCCTTTTTAAATTTTAATTTTAATTTTCTTGATTTAAAGCTGCTTTAGATTCAAACTAAATTGAATTTGGAACTTATACAGGTTTTCAAAGAAACCTGTTAACATTAGAAAATGCCCCGAGTTTCCCTCTGATTTACTTCGAGTAAATCCTTGCTCTGCTTCGAGTTTCTTCCCAAATTCCCCGAGACAGTCACGAGCTTCCCTAAACCCTGCAACACAACATCACAACCATGCACACACCTCACTGTGCATCCATTCCCCATCTCCGACCATCTCCGGCCATTATCAACCATCATTCCCCATCGACCACCAACACCACATCACACTTCAACACTCCAAAATCCCATAATACAACTTGAATTTGAATTCAAGTTTCATAACAGAAACCTGGAACAGCACCCCCCCCTTTCATGCTCGACCTGTCAACGGCGAGCTCTGCCAACTCCGACCACTAACAATTTTGAAACCTCGTCAATGAATTCGCCAACCCACCATCTACCATCACCCAAAAGATCATTGAGCTCGATCCAGTTATGAACCCACAGTCAAACAAAATCAGTGACCCAAATAGACTAGGGTTCATTCTGTAAATTCCAAATTACAGTCTAAATAATGGAAAGTAACCCAAATTTTATAATTCCCTATAATCCCTGATAGATACACTATCTTCATAAACAATTCGAACCAAATCCATTTGCATGTATAAACTGTACTTAATCAAAATGTAAAATACAGTGCATTCATTACTTCACTTGTTTCTCAACACTATAAATTATAATATTTGATTTAATATTCAAGAATTCACTTGTTGTTTTAATTAATAAACCTGAAGCATGAATTCCTACAATTTGGATTTTCACTTAATATAAATTTTACTCTGTTATATTACTTTTGGGTAAATAGAGTTTTATTTTAACTTATATAATTTTAATGCTTACTTTATTTACAATTAAGCAAGTTTCATTCATGGATTAAAACACAACAGCAACAAATCATAATAAAAGGGATTTCTATCAGCTAGAACATACATGGTAATAGCCAGAACCTAGGTGAAACAGAATACACCTCATATAAACATATACACAGCAAATTCAAATGTTAAGTCATTTCTAAATAAAAGCATGAACAACTTTTACCTACTAAATTTTTAAAAGGTTAAGTTACTCACAAACAAAAATAAAAAAACTCAGGGAGGAGATTTGCTCACAGTTGATGTTTTTTTTTCTTCAGGAAACTGTCAGGTTTTTCATAAACCTGAAAACCAAACATTAAAATTATTTAAAACTGTATTTTATTTCATTTTAGAATTCAGACATGAATTTGAATCCACATTTGAATCTGGATTTAAACTTTGATTTATAACTTGTCTAAAACTTTGCTTTAAAATTCATTTCAAAGTGAAGTTACTCACCTGAAGATGATGAAGAAACAAAGAACAGGGAACAGAATGAAGGCAGAGACAAGGAACAGAAGAATTCTTTTTTTTTTTTTTTTTGATGATGATCTGAAGTTTTAAGACTAACTGGGACCAGAACAAGTATGTATACAGGCATAAATTCCTGTACCCACATCTAATTACAGGCATGCAGGAATATTCATCAACAATTCAAGCAATTTTCTTTTCATCACACATCAATATCATCACAGAACAAAGGATAATCCAGATTCAAGTTATAGATAGATTTGCTCACTTTTTTCCAGAAAACAGAAATGCTTTCCTGACAGTTTTCAAAGATAGATGAAGGCCTGTAACTTTTTCCCCTATCCTACTTTAATTTTGGAGTTTGGCTCTGCAAATTACAAATGGAAATCTTTGCTTATACTCAGTCATGTTCATATACTTAAGTCATTAATAATGGTAGTTTATTTATTTATTTTACTTACAGTATGAATCTCTGCTATACACAGAAGCCTTTTTATTTCTGCAGTTGAAATCCAGAAATGGATTAAGTCTTTGATCTTGATTTTGTTTTCCTGCAACATGTTAATAAAGTTGTTTAAATATTTGTTTTTCTTACTGATTACTAACATACATTAAGTTTAAATCTTAAAAGAAAAGTTACTTGCCTTGATGTTTTTGAGTTTCCTAGTTGCTGTATGAATCCCCAGACTTTGATTTAAATCTTTGGCTTGAGATTTCTTTTTAGTTTGCTTTCAGATCTGTTGCACTTGAATACTTTATTTTGTTTGAACTGGCAAACTGGAAGATGATCTGAAGCTTTTGAGTTTGAGGTGATTTTTTTTATTTAAACTGAGCTTTCCATTTCGAATTGAGACAAGATGAGCTTGATGAATATGGAATGAAATAGGTTCAGCTTTATGATGTTGAAATGTGTGAGGCAAATCTCTTTTCTACTATTTCATTTAGATTTTCCAAGATGTGATATGATTACTTATGGGGAGATGTATAGTTTCTTGTAATTTTAAATTTCAATATTTTAAAAAAAAAAGTAATGATGTCATTTTGTATATATGTATGTATAAGACCTCAAAGTATGTTATATTGGTTTGCTTTCACTTATCTCTTCTATGTATGTTTACATTTGTAATTTTCAAAGATAAAATAATTTTAAAAAATAAATTTTATATCATATTCATTCTATAAATAAACATAACTTTCTAATTTATATTTACACAATTTGCATTCATACACTTTTATATTATTTATTATTGTACATTTTTTTTAAAAGAATGATTTAAAAACTTTGATTTCATATTAACAATAGTTACATTTACTTATATAAGAGAATTTAACTTAAAAATAATATGTTGGAAATTAATACATTATTTCTTTGAAAATTAACACATCTCCCAAATATATTTTAATACACTTTATTTTCCTAAATCCATTTTTTTTTTGTAAGCTACTTATGCTTGAATTTCTAATTAAATTTCTATTTGATAATCAAAAGTTATTTATTTATTCTAAAAATCTCTAATTAATGCACAATTTATTTTCAAAAATAAATTTAGTTGCCAAATTAAACTTGATAAATTCCAGGAATGTTACAGAAAAACCAAGGTAGAACTTACTTGGATTATTCTTAGGTTCAATGAACACTAATATAGAGATTCCATCGGATATTCCAAGTACTCAAGAGATTTCAAAGATATCTCATCTTCGAATCATAAGCTCAAAAAAATGCTAAACAAATAATCAGTCAAATAAGATTGATTTCTCAAAACCTTACGAATAGAGTCGGGTTCAAACTCATTCAGACCCAAACTCTAAGCGACAAAAATGATCACCAACATAATTTTCCGCATAACAATACAGAAAGAACATCCTTACAAAAAGGATAGATTCAATAGACAAGACAGATAAAACACACAAAATGGCTTCTCACGAGGCCACCAAAATCCGACTTACGGATCAAAAGATACTGCAAAAAACATTCTTAGGTCACTGATCATTGTCGCTCTCGTTTTGCTCTCGGGATAGCAACAAGCAATCATATTTTTGACCAAGATAACTTCGAAATTTAATAAAACACAAAACATAAAAGTTTTAGAAAAAAGTCTAAGATTTCCGGAACATCTAAAATTATTGAATTTAGATAAGAAACGTGAAAGTTATGACTAGAACAATTTTTAGATATGAAGTTCACCACAGCTGTCGTTTTAGTTTCGGGACAACGATACTAGAATGAATTTTCGACAATGTAAACGTTAAAATTTGACAAAACTTAAAACATGATAATTATAGCATATAATCTAAACTTCCTGGAACATCAAGAATCGTCAAATTCGGACATCAAACGTAAAAGATATGCTTAAATTACCAACAACACTTAGCACAGAAAGTTACAATTTTACAGTGACGGAGCAGCGAGTTTGTATTGGGTTTTTCGACCCTCTATGCTAGAAAATTTCGAAAGTGATCAACAGAAAAGTTGTCACGCTCTTATCAAGCTTTCTAGAACTTGAAAAAAAATCGAATTCCGAGGTAAAGCGAAAGAGATATACACTATTTACTGACAGTGATTCTCAATTGAACATGCAAGAACAACAAAAATTGAGATTTCTTATCTTAAAATCTCAATCAAAGCTAGAATATGTGAGTTTTGATACTCACCTTGGTGATTTTAGCAAGAAAAGACTCGAAGTGAGGCAAATCAAGCACCTTTTTGGAAGAAAGCAGCAAGCTGAAACCTGAAATTGCTAAAGCAAAAACATGCAAAAAGAGAAAATTGACATTAACAGATAACTACACAACAAAACCCTAGATTTATTTAGGCATCCTAATTTGATTGGTTTGTTATTTCTGTCACTTTGGAATATTAATAGTGATCCCGAAGTTTCTAAATTCACTCTTGAGTATCGGGATGTTGATGATATAACTCGAATTCCAATCAAGGTGACTTTCTTGAGTTTTGTGAGTCCGTTTGGATTTGACATCCAATCGGGCAATTAAGTGTTGAGGTTCCTGGCTCTTCGGTTATCCTTCCACGAGGATATCCATTAAGGAATAATGTGAATTTCTAGATTTTTCAAGTTAATTGAGTTTATCATTCAGCTTCGTTTGAGTGTTCTTTTCATATACTCAATCAATATTATCCTTTAGCATTACTCCGACTGAAGTAGTGATTCGTGGATTGTTTCTTCTTCTTCTTCGAGAGGAATATCTTGCTTATCCTTTATCTTGATGATTTTTGGGAGTGGCTCGTGACATCATAAAAATGACGAACAATCAATCTCCTTCTATTGATTTTGAGAATCGAGTATTCTGAGAATATCTCGATGCATTCTCTTAATGTTCTTTGGCTTGAGTTTCGATGTTATATAAATATGAGTTTTAAAGAGAAATTTGAGCTTTGATATAAAAAAAAATCAAAGAATATTTTGAGAATATATTTACATGAGTAGTACTTCTTCTATAGAAATAATTTGAGAGTGTTGGATTGTCCGTCGAGTAGTTAAGAGTTCTAGTCGATACACCTGATCAACGTTATCGATAGGAATCTCCTAAATGCTATGATGAGATAATCAAACACGATGGTTTGTGTTTTAAAAATTGATATTTTGAAAATAATATTTGAGATTAAATATTAAATTTATTTTTTTGAACGGTAATTGCAGCGATTGATTTAAGAGACAAATATTAGAGTGGCGAGGCAGTTTTGATCATTCGATCGACTCTACAGCCAACGGACATATCCATTTATTAGAGATTCAGTGGCGAGGCAATGCCATTTATTTATATATTTATTTTGAAATTATAAAGATGAAAATATGTGAGAAAATTATTGAGCTATACTTTATTGAAAGTATATTTTGAGATTTTTGAATTTATATTATATACATTGGATGTTTTAAGAGAAGAGTTATAAGAGGATTTGAAGATTATTTTAAACTATTTAAGTGATTTGATAAAAAGAGTAAAGAGAATTTAAACCCTTAATTTACTTCCAAGAATATTATTATGGATTTACAAAATTCTCTGAAAATTAATTTTGAAGTAAGAGAAGAAATTTGGACTTTTAATTTGAGTTATATATTACTTACTAAGTAATATAGTAGAGAGTTTGAAAATTTTCAAATGTTGAAAATTTAGATTTGAAATTTAAAAGATGTTGAGAAAAAAAAATTCTAAACATCTTGGACTGAAAAGTAATTTGATCTCATATTCTGGTTCTTGAGTTCACTCTATTCTTGTGCTAATGATAACAATGTGCATTTTCGCGGTCGTTCAAGTTTGGTGGCCTCGTGAGAAGCGATTTTGTGTGTTTTATCTGTCTTGTCAATTGAGTCTATCCTTTTTGTGAGGATGATCTTTTGGTATTGTTATGCGGAAAATTATGTTGATGATCATTTTTGTTGCTTAGAGTTTGGGTTTGAATGAGTTTGAACCCGACTCTATTCGTAGATTTTGAGAAATCAATCTTATTTGACTGATTATTTGTTTAGCATTTTGTTGAGCTTATGATTCGAAGATGAGATATCTTTGAAATCTCTTGAGTACTTGGAATATCCGATGGAATCTCTATTAGCGTTCATTGAACCTAAGAATAATCCAAGTAAGTTCTACCTAGGTTTTTCTATCTTTCCTACCTTGGAAGCCTGAATATTTTATGATTCGAGCTTATCTTTATCGTTTACGTGATGAAATTAATGTGTTGAATACAAACTCTTTTCAAGAAATTACGAGGACGCAATTTTATTAAGGGAGGGAGTTTGTAACAACCCTGGTATTGAGATTACCTATAATATTAAATTATAATGATGATTATAATTTAATATTGTTAATAAATTAAAATAAAGAGGATAAATTTGTTCTAAATTGTTTATTTTGATAAACAATATGGTTATAGTGGGAAATTGGGTTCAAGAGTTAATTGAATGAAATTTTAGTTAAAAAATGAGAATAGTGGAATTTGTGTAAATTTAAATGTATAAAATTATTAAATGAAATATTTCAATGTTTGATAGTTGAAATAAATATAAATTAATAAGAATAAAGTTTTGAAAACTATATTATGAAAATTTGAGAAGGAATTGATTAAATTGTGATTTTATTTGCATAAATATGACAATATTGAGAATATTGTCAATAATAGCCTTTCATTGAAAATTAAAGGAAAATATAAAGAGGAAAGGTAATTAATTGAATTAAAAGATGAAATAATATGCGAGAGCATTATTTTAATTTTTAAAAAATGTTATAATGAATTATCATAATTTATTGAGCTAAGTAAATAATTTTTTTTTGTTGAGTTTCGAAGTTAAAAATTTGTAATTTACACAAGAGTAGTGTAAGTTGTTAAATAATGATTAAATTAAGTTTTATTTGTAAAAGTTAATTTTTATTGATTGAAATAAGTTTTATTCTATAACAATAATAATTTTAAATCATTTCATTTTAATGGTTGCAACTTAAATGAAATTAAAATGTTAAAACATGTGGAAATATGGTGAAATGTAAGTTAAACACTTAATTTGATTGTATTAAGCTATTTTCTTTTGGACTAATTGGGTTTGGAAAAAAAAACCCAATGCCCATTTTCAGAAATTTCCCTTGAGAGAAACTGCACGTACCCATCCTTCTCCTTCCTTACTTCAGAAAACAGAAATAAGAAAAAAAAATGGCTGCTTCATTAGAAATCAAATTTTCTTCCAATTCTACGGTAAAATTTGAAAATAGAATAACTAAATCCCAACTATAAGGTAATCTCAACCTATTACTATGTATATTTCATCACAAATCTAGGGTTGTGTTGTGTAGTCATCTGTTAATGTCAATTTTCTCTTTTTGCATGTTTTTGCTTTAGCAATTTCAGGTTTGAGCTTGCTGCTTTCTTCCAAAAAGGTGTTTGATTTGCCTCAATTCGAGTCTTTGCTTGCTAAAATCGCTAAGGTGAGTATGAAAACTCACATATTCTAGCTTTGATTGAGATTTTAAGATAAGAAATCTCAATTTTTGTTGTTGTTGCATGTTCAGTTGAGAATCGCTGTCAGTAAATAGTGCATATCTCTTTCGTTTTACCTCGGAATTCGATATATTATGAAGTTCTGGAAAGCTTGAAAAGAGTGTGACAACTTTTCTGTTGATCACTTTCGAAAATTTTGAGCATAGAGGGTCGAAAAATCCAATACTACCTCGCTGCTCTGTCACTATAGAATTGTAACTTTCTGTGCTAAGTGTTGTTAGTACTTTAAGCATATCTTTTTCTTTTGATGTCCGAATTTGACGATTCTTAATGTCCCAAAAAATTTAGATTATATGCTATAATTATCATGTTTTGAGTTTTGTCAAATTTTGATGTTTACATAGTCGAAAATTCATTTTAGTATCGATGTCCCGAAACTAAAACGACAGCTGTGGTGAACTTCATATCTGAAAATTGTTCTAGTCATAACTTTCACGTTTCTTATCTAAATTCAATAATTTTAGATGTTCCGGAAATCTTAGACTTTTTTCTATAAGTTTTATGTTTTGTGTTTTATGAAATTTCGAAGTTATCTTGGTCAAAAATGTGATTGTTTGTTGCTATCCCGAGAGCAAAACAAGAGCGACAATGATCAGTGACCTAAGAACGTTTTTGCCGTATCTTTTGATCCGTAAGTCGGATTTTGGTGATTCTTTTTCTGGCTTGAATTTAATAAAATCAACATCAACTTTTATGTTTTGAGTTTTCTAAAATTTAGAAGCTATCTTTGCCAGAAGTATGATTGTTTGTCGCTGTCCCGGGACAAAATGACAGAAGTTGTGAAATTGAAATCTCAGAATTGTTTTACCTATAATTTTTACATTTCTTATCGGAATTCGGTAATTTTTATTGTTATGGAAAGTTTAGGATGTCATCTACAACTTTTGTCTTTTGTGTTCTCTCAAGTTATGTGCTTAAAAGAGGCAAACTGAACAAACAAAATACAGACCTGGGCAAAACACCAGTGTTTATTCCGGTGTATCTTGAATTGTTGCACCAGCTTTTGGTGCTTTCTCTTATGCTTTCCAAACAAGGTTTTGATGCTCTTTTCACTGAAAATATTGAGAGCTTTATATCACATATGCTCTGGTATCGAATCATGTATTTTCTTAGATTGTTCGAGCAAGTTTTTGATGATAAATTTTAATATAGATCTTGAGTGTTGTATTACCTTATTCAAGGGATGAACCATACGTCTTGTGATTATTTTTGGGTTGCTTCTACTATATAGGACCATGGATTTTCACGAATCCGTCATTGGGATTTTAACGGATTTTAAAGATTCATTATGTAATGTTTTCATTGTGATTCCGAGCGCATGTGCACGTATTTTCAAACTATTTTCCAACAGTGTTCATATTCTAGCTATTGTTCTACAAAATATATTTTACAAAGTGATTTCATATAAAAAAATGATACAATTAATATTTCTAAATTATAAAGAGATTTTCAAAGTTGATTTCTTAAATATTTTCTGTAATTTATTTCAAAACCAGATTTAGCAAAAATATATTTTCTATTTAAAGATACACGTTTTTGCACTTTTCGGACGTATGAGAAAGAGAATTAAACGATTTAGTAAACTCATGTGTCTCATACCACATGTTTTACTAAATCGTTTAATTCTCTTTCTCATACGTCCGAAAAGTGCAAAAATGTGTATTTTTAAATAGAAAATATATTTTTTCTAAATCGGGTTTTGAAATAAATTTCAGAAAATAATTTGAGAGAACACAAAAGATATTGTTAGTGTATTTGAGTTTAATGATTCTTGATATTTCAGAAATAACCTAGAAAGATGTGGTCAGAACAAAGTAGAATAAACACAGAACAATACGTATATCATGATACATCGAAGTACAATACGAGTGAATCATTATCCTTTATTCGAGCTTGTTTTCGAATCGTGCCTTGATTCTTTTTCGAGTTTTGGGATTGTTGAGGTGGAATATGTCTAGGAATATATTTATATATATACATATTTTGTTCCGTAGTATTCCATAATAGAGTTTGAAGTCATCTTAACTTATAAGTAATCTTATTTGGGATTATTCTATTCTTATGTTTGTCGATATGAGTGAGTTCGTATTGATGGAGCTGATTGATTTCTTTGAGCATTCTTGTTGCATTCCTTTAAGAGTAGTGAATCCTATTGAGGGGATCCACAACGAGTGGCTTGTTGTGAGCATTCTGAGTTTTCTATTTGTTGCTGCTTTAGTGAGTATTTGTTTATTACTCACTATCTTGAGATGTATCTGATTTGAGATGGATTGACTTATTTGATGTTAAGTCCGATCCTTTCGTTGTTATAGAATCCTATATTTATTTAGGCATCCTAACTTGATTGGTTTATTATTTCTATCACTTTGGAATGTTGATGATGATTCCGAAGTTTCTGTGTTCACTTTGAGTATCGAGATGTTGATGATATATCTCGAATTTCAGTCAAGGTGACTTTGTTGAGTTTTGTGAGTCCATTTGGGTTTGATATCCAATCGGGCAATTGAGTGTTGAATTAACCTTATTCCTGGATTTTAGCCTTCGGCTATCCTCCCACGAGGACATCCACTAAAGAATGAGGTAAGTTTCTAGATTGTTAAAGTTTGATTGAGTTTATAATATAATTTCTTTGAGTTATCCTTTTCGGATACTCAATCAGTGTTATCCTTTGTAGCATTACTTTGTTTGAAGTAATGATTTGTTGTTTGTGTGCTTCTTCTCCTTCGGAAAGAATATCTTGCTTATCTTGTATCTTGATGATTTTCGAGAGTGGCTCATCATCTTGTAGGAGTTGACGAACACTCCATCTCCTGATTTACAAAGAGGAGGCCATGGTTATGTTTACTGGAGGTTTGTTTGTTTTCTGGAGAAGGAATGAACGGAGAAGAGAAGAAAGGTACGTACAAAATTCCAGAAGTGACAGCTGGGTTTAGGGTAAGGATCCAAATCCACAATAAAACCCATTAGGACTTAGGCAAATGTTTGCTTTTTAATTTATGTAATTTTATTCATGTAATTTCTTTAAATCTCCATATCTTATACATATTAAATCCGATTTTTACAAACTATGGTGCGTTAGAACCATTACAACTTCTAGATTCCAAATAAAAAGATAAAAACATAATTTTAACCATTTTGTTATTATTTTTATTAATATTATTCCAATTTAACCAATTTTCATATTTTTGCAAAATAAATTGCAATTTGTCACAATTGGTTAAACATAAATATATTTTACACTCAATAAATGTAATTATACGATTAACACCAAATAAATATTTTCTTATCATTTTTAATCTTAATTACTATGATTAATTATTTTATTAATCAATTCTCTTGAGTTTTAATTAATAAAATGGCAATATTGGCAAATAACACAATATTGGACAAATTATTAAATTTAATTGAATGTATCCAAATCAATACATTCAAAAATTCATAAAATAATGTAAAAACTCTATTTCACATGCTTATCATTTAAATCTTAAGAATTATTATTATTTCTTATG
Organism: Allium cepa; assembly: GCA_030765085.1. Classification (NCBI taxonomy): domain Eukaryota; kingdom Viridiplantae; phylum Streptophyta; class Magnoliopsida; order Asparagales; family Amaryllidaceae; genus Allium; species Allium cepa. The sequence continues at coordinate 136,075,031 of CM060942.1, read as the reverse complement.
TTTTAATAATACAACGGCAATATTGACAATAAATTCAATATTGTCATGATCAATATATTAAATCCAATATAGTCAAACAACTATACTCAAAAATTCCCAAAATAAAGCAAAAACATTATTCTGCTCAAGTTCATCAATTATTCAACAAGCAATAATTATTTCTTCTTATTCTCCATATTTATTTATTTTCAATAGCTCAAATTAAACCAAATCCTAGCTGAAATCAAGAGAATTTAAGTCTAAAATCAATAAAAAGGTAATTTTCTAACCAATTCTCATCTCAAATCCATGGAAATTGTAGATTTCAAATATTGTAAGTGTTGTTTTGATGATTTTCTTCCATGCATGTCTTTTTTCAGCTCCTACAGGTAGTTTAGAGGCCACTACCAGCTGAAATGCTCCATCTTAAAGCTCCAATCGACCTCCTCCTTCGCTTTAAAGGTAACTAAAACACTTACAACAACTGTAAGCAAAGGAATTGCACTGCTTGAAAATATTTTGATGCTTAGTTTGATGTTTTAGGCGTAAAAACTTTGATTTGAAAAGCTATATTTTGCTAAAACCGTCCATTGCTCTTTTGATCATATCATCCGGTGTTGGATTGATGCCATTCTTTTTTCTGATTGAACTGCACTTGATCTAGTTTGTTCATGTCAAATTTCATCGATTTTTGAGTCCGTTTAGACCTCTGAATTTGCTGCGAAAGTTGCAAACCCGAGAGGGTTTTGCACAGAAAATATATTTCGCTGAATAGTTATTTTGGCATAACTTTTGTGTTTCAAATCGAAATTGGATAATTTTGGATGTTTCGAAACTTTTATTTCATTGGCTGCACCTTTTCTTTGTTGAGTTTTCTGAAATTTTGAGGTTAGCTATGTCAAAATTGAACCTTTCTACTGCTAACCCGAGAGCAAAATCAAACATGCTCTGTTGTTGAGGCAGAAATGAAATCTTCCATAACTTTTCGTTTTTAAGCAGAATTTGATAATTTTGGATGTTTCGGAAAGCTAATTTCAGTGGCTACATCTTTCATTTGTTGTGTTTTCTGTGATTTTGATGTTTGCTATGCTGAAATTGCAAATGTTCCTCGTTGTCCTGTGTTTTGTTGCATGGACTAGTGTTGATTTTAAACTATTAAAAATGGTTTGCATCTATGAACATGTACATGTAATTTGTATCTCGGTAATATGATGTTAAACATTTCATTTTAAACATTTTAAAAAGTACTATACTACAATTATTTTATATTTAACCTATATTTTATATATTTTAATCCTGTTTTCTCTTCTAAAATCTTTTATGTATAATTTTAGTTATTTTAATCAATTTTCATGAATGTTCGGACGTATGAGAAAGTATATTAAACGATTTAGTAAAAACCGCGAGGTATGGCACTCGTGCGTGATTGCTTTATCGATTAAATATAAACTTGTACGATCGAAATGAATTCGTGGTATCTTTTGAGATCCTCCAAGATTGTTAACCACGGTGTGGTACCTTGAGATTTATTCAGAGCATTTGTCCCGTATTAGCAAGATTAGCTAATACGTGGAAGTAGTCCGAGAACTCCCGATTGGAGTATATTAATTATGGACTATCAAGATTGTAGTGCTCCCGTCGATGAAATGAGGCAAAACCAATTATGGTTGATTATGATTTTATAATTTTGATTAAGTTTTCACTTGTCGACGAAATGAGACAAGTTTGAATTTATTTTTGGTTTATCGTAGCGGAATTGTTACGACTTGATTATTTACATTCGCCGATGAAATGAGGCATTGTGATTGTATTGATTGATGAATTTTCCTAATGTGGAACCAACGAGTGACTAGTAAACCATTAGGTGATAACTCATGGTATGGGACGTGGGTTATACCCTTATGGGTTCTTAGTCTCGATGTTGATACACATTCAAGATTGGACTAGTACTATGAGGCCACGAGTTTATTGGGGAATCAAGATTTGAAATTATACCCCAAATCATGAATTTACTATTACTCGGGTCTTTGACGTCACCGTTGGGATTGATTAAATTATAGGCTACGTAGTCGTCAAGATTGTCAATATTTATCTAGATGACATGATCCCGATCATCACGATCGTTGGTACCAAAGTATAGTACTAGTGGAGATTCAAAAGCACGTGCAAAATTATCTTTTGATGCTTTATGATTTTTTTGGGATTTGATGATTTCTATAGCCTTATATATGAATAAGCCGATATTATTTTATGGTTCATGATCATTTATATCGTTTCATGACTTGTTGGAGATTTATGAGATTTCATGATTTCATGGATGATTATTAATAATTTACTTAACTTAATCACATTTCCCCTTATGCATGAAAATAGAATATTAGCTTGACACCTCCCTTGATTATCATTGAACCTTTCATTTATTCTGTTGGGTACAACAGAATGAATGCTTCCCATTACTTATTATCCTAGAGTTCCTTATCTAGTGATGAGTTTAGTTGCCAAAACTTTGGATCTGAACCAGCCTGGTTTAGTCGGACGAACGGCGGCGGCGCACTTGTGTTGTTGCATGACTTCTCTCCTCACAACAAAGCAAACATGTGGGAGCCCCAAGGCCCCCCACGCTTCCGCTGCGCAACTTCTTATTAGACAGAGAATGAAAGAGGCTCAGAGCCGTCAGAAATCCTACGGGAACAACCATAGGAGGCCTCTTGAGTTCACTATTGGTGATCATGTCTTTATCCGTGTTTCTCCGATGAAGGGAGTGGTGCGCTTTGGTACCAACAATTGTAGATAAGAAAGCTATAAAAGTTTTAAATCATTTCATTTTAATGGTTGCTAGTAATTCGAGAGCAAAATCAAACCTGCTCTTTTGATCAAACCCACTCAAGTGAGGACTCGCCAGATTCTAGAAGTTTAGAGCCCCAAGGTTCTAAAAGTATGTGTTTTATATTAAAAATAGTTTACTAGAGATAATTTGATTTTTTTGGCTAATTAATTCTTTTGATAATGGGTCAAGCCCATTTAGAGTCCAAGATTAAGAAAAGAGAAGCTTCTCCTTCTCATTTTGGTACGTACAATTCATTATAGCAAACAAAGAGAAACTGCAAAAGCTTCTTCCTCTTTTAAACCTAATACCTAAAATCTCCAATTTCTTCAAATATTTGCTGGAAATAATCAAATTGAAATCACTAAAAATAGGTAATCACTACAACAACCAATTCTACTTCTTCAATTTCAGATTTTTAAGAAATTTGTTTGCGGAAACTTTTATTCTTTTGTTTCATGTTGGGTTCTTTGCAAGTTTTAGATTTTTACAGCTGAATCGGAGGCAAAGCTTCCATCTTTCTTCAAATTTCCATGGGTTTGCTCTTCAAAATTTCTATGGTGAGTTGCAAACTCACATATCTATCTCCATAAAGTATTAATTCTTTGAATTGAGTGATATATATCAATAAATAGTTGAATGGTTTGGGTAATTTGATTGAATTGTTGAAATTTGCGAAGTGGTTGCTGAATTATTATTTTTATGAACATTGCTGCAGTAAAACAGCAATACCTTAGTGTAGAATGATCCGAATTCGTTCATTCTTTTTATGGTAGAAAGATATTTAAATAAGCTATAAGTTCTATTTCAATCATTTTTCGAAATTCTATGCTTAAATAGGTCGAAATTAAGTTTGAAACTAATGTTATAACACAACCATTTGAAATTTCCTTAGTCGATATCTGACAGTAAAATGGCCATAACTTTTAAGCCATAAACCCAAATTATGTATACTTCTTTTTTTAGAAAGCTAAGACATAAAGGAACAACTTTCATGTTGTAAGTTTCTGCAAATTCTATGATCTATAGGGTCGAAATTTAGTTTGAAACCGATGTACACAGCTCTGCTCTGTGCAATTTTTTGTTGAAACCTGATCTTAAAATCACCATAACTTTTGAATGTCAAAGCGGAATTGAGTGAGACTTTTTCCAGTTGGAAGATATATTTATATGGAACAACTTTTATGTATTGTGTTTTCTGTAATTTAGAGGTTTGCTATGTCAAAATCTAATTTTTTTACTGTTGTCCCGAGAGCAAAAACAATATTTGCTCTATGCTTAAGGCTGAAACTAAATTGGCCATAACTTTTTCATTTTTCACCCGATTTTGATAATTTTAGATGTTTCGAAAAGAAAAAAAAATCATATTCTACAACTTTCAATTATTGTGTTTTCTGTAATTTAGAGGTTTGCTATGTCAAAATCCAATTTTTCTACTGTTATCCTGAGAGCAAAAGCAATATTTGCTTTGTGCTTAAGACTGAAACTAAATTTACCATAACTTCTTCATTTTTGATTCGATTTTGATAATATCAGATGTTTCGGAAGGCGCAAATCATATACTACAACTTTCATGTATTGAATTTTCTGTACTTTAGAGGTTTGCTATGTTAAAATCCAATTTTTCTACTGTTGTCCCGAGAGCAAAAGCAATATTTGCTTTGTGCTTAAGGCTGAAACAAATTTGGCCATAACTTCTTCGTTTCTTATCCGATTTTGATAATTTTAGATGTTTCGGAAAGATTAAATTATGTGATACAAGATTTGTTCATTGTTTTTTCCGGAATTTTGATGTTTTCTTGGTCGAAATTATGGTTATAAGTTGCTGTCCTGAGAACAAGATGACAACAACAACAAACATTGACCTTTAAATTGTATTAGCTCATTTTACTCTTATTCTCTTCCGGTTTTGATGATGTTTTTGAGATTTTTGAGAGCTATGATGCCTATCTATAGGCCAGCTATATTTAATAATTTTGTAATTCAAATTTAAATAGAATTCGGATTGATTTTTAGTTAAATTTGAATTGAATTCGTATTGGACTCAGGTTATCGGTCTTGAGTTATCTTTCTTGTTTTTCATTGTTTTCGAGCATAGTTTTCACTAAACAATTTTTGAAGTAATTTTTGAAATAAATGGACGTTTCAAATTATTATGATATAGTATTTTAAAATTATTTTTCTAATATAAAAAAAAACCTATTTATTCCCTATAATAAAAGAATTTCAAATATGGGTTTTATTAATCTTTTCGGGAAAAAGTTTTAAAAGCTTGTTTTCTCTAGTAAACTATTTTTAATATAAAACACATACTTTTGTACTATTCTAATGTATAAGAAAGAGAACTAAACGATTTAATAAAACATGTGGTATGGGATATGTGCGTTTACTATTTCGGTTAATTCCGGACTTGTGCGATCGAAGCTATTTGAGTTTAATATTTCTGAGATGTTATGTCATTTTATGGCGTATTTTGAGCTTTATAATTCCTATTTATTGGAATTATTTAAGATGGCCAATATTTGGCAAGTATTATGGTTTGAGATCTCCTATGTAGGAGTTTGATCGATGAGAACCATCACGATGTTTTATTTACTTGCCAATGACATAAGACAAGTCTTGAGTTTATGGTTTCATATTTTGAGATTTATGGTTTATGAGAAACCATCATGATTTTTTTCACTTGTCGATGAGATGAGACAAGTTATGATGCTATTTAATACTTATCGATGAGATGAGACAAGTATGGTATCTCTTTATAACTCTCTAGTGAGACTAGGCGAGATATAATTTTCTGAGTTTTATGATGTTTTTAGTGTGGCATCAACTAACGGCTAGTAAACCGCTAAGTGCGAATGTGTGGCATGGGACACACGTTAACAGTTTCGGGTTCCTATCTGTGAGTTTGTGACACATTCATGATGTTTACCTAACAGAACTGCTTTGAGAGGTGTCAGCGACCTTGTCATGAGGACGAATTGCTTTGGAGGTGTTAGCAACCTTGTTAGGGATGACAAAATGGCTTGGAAAGGTGTCGGCGACCTTGTCATGAGGACGAACTGCTTTGGAAAGGTGTCAGCGACCTTGTCATCAGGACGGACTGCTTTGGAAAGGTGTCAGCGACCTTGTCATCAGGACCAACTGCTTTGGAAGGTGTTAGCGACCTTGTCTAAGGCTTCGGCCATATGAGTTTAGCACGTGCAACATTGCTTCGGTATTGTAGTCAGGGATATGGCCAATCTAGGTTTTCTGAGTTTTGAATTCGCCGTTTTTGGTGCATTAGTGTTAAGATTTTCCGAGTTTTGGACATGCATCGAATTCTTTATTGAGTTTTAATTCATATCGAGTTCCATGAGTTTTTATGATTGGGATGTATTTGTGAGATTTAGCCGCCTTGGCCTACTTATGAGTTTGAGATCTCACATTCTTATGGAGTTGTCTTGTGTTGCTTTCATGACTTCTATTTGTGACTGAGATATTTTTCTCCTTTTTGGAGTAATGGTTCATCGAACCATTTGAGTTTTGCTTGAGTTTTATATGAATTGATTTGAGTTCATTATGGGTTATCGCTAATGATATAAGGCACTTGTGTTTTATTAGAGTATTGAGTTTGAGTTACCTCTCTCGAGGTATTTAGTCACTTAGGTAGCGTTTGTTACTTAAGTATTGAGCTATGAGTTATCTAATCCTTCTCCTCATTCGAGAAGAAGTATCACTATATCCATTCTGCTTCACATTATCGATATTGACTGATTTGTGTAGCTAGACTGACCCATGTATTTATACTCGAGTCAGACCGAGTGGTTGGATTTGGTGAACGTTTGCAGGATTTGAAAAAGAGAACCATGATGATAGCATTGACTTTCGAACCATAATTAAAATGACTAAAACACAAGCTATACTGGGCCAAGTGGGGTTGCTCCCCTTATCCTTGAAACCATATCTTTTACGTTTTGATTGATTAGTGGCCACGATTGATTATGAGAGTGTTGTTTTGAGATGGGTGGTAGCTGTGGCTATGCTTTACACCAGTCCGGGTGGGCAAAACGGTAGAATCCTACCTTAGGGATTGCCTCGCGTGCCTTGTTATATTTATCACGATTGAGCCCACAACGACTTTGGTTTGTGTTGCACCTATGGAGTGCTCTCTGGTAGCCCACCAATTTACGGTGAGTTTACAGTCTTGTATAGACTACGAGGCTTATATAAAATATGGGAAGATAATGGTAACGCCTTAACGCTGTTTTAATACTTTACATTACCTATATACACTACATATATATAGCGTATTTTACTACATATAGATAGTTTAACGGATTCTTAGGAGATGGAAAATATCGTAACATCTCTTAAGTTATTGCACGCACGTTATCACTGGATAGGAGATGTGAAATCCCTTAAACATCTCTGAAGCTACTACACTCTTATTTATTTGTTGTTGATTTAACTTATATAAGAACTTTTAGTTTTAACTTGAGTGTTTTGTCTTTTCATTACTCTCGGATAAGTCTGAATTTTCAGTGTTGAAGACATTATTTCAGGAGGACGAAGACGAAGTTTGAAATTATATTATTAGTATTATTCCGCTGCATCATTATTGGTGTGTTGTTGTTCGTACTCTGATTTTGTGTAAAATTTCTGTAATCAAACGTATATTTTAAAACAACTTTATAAACTGTTTATTTGATTATTATATTTTCAATTCCGCTGCGAGACTTTGGGTTTCATTTTCCCTTCTTTTCTCTTATTTTCTATTTACCCCATTAACAATTCTCCCTTTTGAATGGTCTGACTTAGACATGCATGGGTTATTGTCGATTTAAACCGTCCAAAAATGTGGGTCGTCACAATTTTGATATAAAGTTAATACTAAACAAGGCAATGAATAAGTTTTCAACATAATTACCTGATCACCATTTAACTCATGAAAGCATATATAAATTACATGCAATATCACTAGTGGAAATAATCCACGATGGCCATCAATGAGTTAATATGCGATAGTATTGAAACTTTCTACTCTCGAAGCCTATAATTGGGAATTGCATGCAATTTTTTTGATGACAATAACCCGCGGTATCTTTGTATGGATTAAAATGTTATGGCCTTGATGGAAATAATGCACGATGTCTATGGACAAGTTAGCATATGAAAGGTTGGTGAAAATAGGACGGATTAGGCGTGATGGCTTGGAGGGAATAAGCGCAAGGACTTGGATGGATTAGGCATGATGGCTATATGGAAGATTACCTACGACCTTTATATGAAGTTCAATATAAGATAGCTTGGGAAGCTATCTACTCCTAAAGTCCTTTGAGAAGTTTACGTGATAATTAAATGGTATCACTATTATGGCCTAGGATAATTAACCCACAATGGCTATGGGTTAATCATCCTACGATAGCTAGGCTATTTGAAAGCTATGGGATAACTATTTTGTAATGGTTAATAATAACTCATGAAAGCGTGAGATACTATATTTTTTACGTAAAATAAATACTATTTACTTAAGGCAGTTATGAAGACAATTTTCGAGTGTTATTGAACTATTTCGTAGGGATAAAATAAAGAAGAGTTTGATAAGTTAAAATTGTGTTAACTTATTTGGAAATGGAAGAAAGATTAATGAAGCTAATAAATGATAGAGTATCATTTAAATGAAAAACAAAGATGTTTTATCTAAATGTGTGTGGTACACTACTATGTGTGGTACACAACTAATGAATTAATGAAATGGGTTAAACTATGATCATAAAGATATACTAGCTCATAGAGTTATTGAATGGCAAGGTGCCTTGACTAATAGTCTATGGTCCAATAGTATATGGTAGATTTCCATGATAGGATTTAATCCTAAAATATTTGTAAACTTTAAAGAGACATTAAGGTAGGGGGCCAAAACGTAAAGATGGTGTTACAACTAAAATGAATAAATCAGCATCGTAAGCGATAGCGGCTTAGGGACTAAGAGATGCTACTGACGCTTAGTAAGGAAACTTATTAGAATTTATTTAGGTTGCTTACATTCAACTTTTTAGGAGAGTCAGGAAGGATCTAGTCAAGGTGGTTCCCATTGGTGGAATGAGTGGTCATTTCATTAGGCGACGTTCGAGAAAATATGAAATAGTGATAGGTAGTCATAGCAAGGTAATCACTAAATAAGTTAACAATAACTTATTGATGAAAGTTCAAAACAAAAGATTAGGTGATGAATGAATGGACGATGAACGATTGTATGATATGTTTCATAAATAATGATAAGTGTAGGGTATACTTAACTTGAATTGATATATGACATGGTTCATAATTGGATGATAAGTAGATGGTCAACTTCTAGATTGGATATGCACATGCTTGATTTTCTACGTAATATTTGTTTACATGATGGATATACTATGCTATGATGAAAAAATGAAGGGAAAACCCATTCCGTGTTAGTGGCGTGGTTTCACTATGGATGACTAGGGTAAAGGTTTTACTCATACTAGATTTTAGGTCTGACCATGTTTTTTTATTTCCAACAAACTCACTGGTTCTCATTCGAGTGGGCTGATTTTATGGATTAGACAGTTATCTATTGAAGAACGAATAAAGATTTCAAAGAAAAAGCAGGAGGCTTGATATTTGATAATATATTTTTTACAAATTTCGCTATGTAAAACCAAAATTTATGACTGGTTATAGGGGTGGGCGCGGTCGATTAACCGCACAAATCGATTAATTTTTGCGGTTAACCTAAACTAATATGTGGTTCGGTTAATCGATATTCGGTTAATCGATGTTGGTAGTATCGACTGAACCGCAATATTTAAACCACGGTTAACCGGTCACATAGAACGGTTAGCCGACTATTATTCGCGGTTAAACGGTTAATCGGTAATCGGTAAAGTTAGAACGGTTAACCGATTAATTGATTGCAATTTTGAAATGTTTGCATAAAAAATAAATTATCCAGATATGTGCATCTTAATGTGCTAAATTAATAGTATATCAGGTAAATGAAACTAAATAAAATAAACATGAACAAGTCACCATACACTTAAACCTCAGCCATCATACACTTAAACCTCAGTTCATTGCAAATACAAATTATACAATAATGATCTAGAAAATAATGCAATAATGCTACATGCAGCTAAAATAAAGTCACCATACACTTAAACCTCAGTTCATTGCAAATACAATAATGCTGCATGCAGCTAAAAGTTGTACAAAACACGGTGTAAATACAATATCGGTTTGTAGATACTAGATAATGCCGCATGGCGATAAAAAATCACAAGAACTTTCTTCTCCATCCTCGTATTCTTCGACATTTTCTAAAAATAAAATAATAAGAATTTATCATTGTAGATAACGCTGAAATGGACTGAGTATGAACAAATTAAGCCATACAATGCAGCATACAATGCATAATTGAATAGTGTTTAAGGAAAACCTGCATATATTTAAATAGTGGTAATTATATGCATATGCAGGTTTTCCTTATTTCAGCAATAAGTACCAACTTAAACTAGAAGATGCATGTAATTGAAGTATATTATGAGATAATTTATGTAAACTAACTAAGTAAAAAAATCACAAAGAATTAAATAAAAACACGAGCCAAAATGTAAAGTAGACTTCTTTAATCGGATATTTTAGTATCAAAACATAAACAATAGTTGTAGCTAGCACCGGCACAGAAACTACAATTGTTTAGTGATGTTAGGTTGTTTCATAATAAAAAGATTCAGCCATTTATAAGATACAGAGAGAATGTATTTATGCATCTGCAGCTACTATTACTTCCAATAAGAAACAATATAGAATGTATTTATGCATCTGCTAATACTTCCAATAGAAACAATACGGAATCAAGGGAAACAATACAGAATGTATTTAGTGATGTTAGGTTGTTCAGAATGTATTTATGCTCAGCAATGAACTAAACACATAAATTCACTTTGCATAATCAGAGAGAATGTATTTATGCTCAGCAATGAAACAATACAAAATGTATTTAGTATCAAATGTGATGATGTTTAAGACAATATCTGTGATCTGAGAATTATTATTGTGAACCAACTGAGCTTCACTTAATTACTTCACAAGTAATAACACTATGATTATAAACACATGCATATGTTTGAAATGGTTAGACTGAAATTGAAATAAACTGAATAAATTGTTGTGAATATAAACATTGTGGTTAAGGAGATATTAACCATGGTGAAAAATTGATGATGGAGATGGACTATCCACATTGAAAATTGAAGATAACGGAGTTCACATTGATGACCATGCACAAATTCTACATGGAAAACAAATTAGTTAGAGTATTGTATGTAAAATCAAACAAATATCAAACAAGATTATTTTATGACCGCTAATATCACCTGAGAAAGCATCATCGTAATAGTAAACATCATCGATTGGAACCTCAATCCGGTGGTCGACAAAAATTGGTTTGGGCCTTAACTAATTTTGAGTACAAATTAATGCCTCAACCATTCGTGGACTCAAAGTTCTATGAAAAGGATCTATAATCCTTCCTCCGGTGCTAAAAGCGGATACTGAAGCAACCGTGGACACCAGAATAGCAAGGAGATCTCGAGCGACAGAGATAAAACATGATATTTGGAGCTATTTACCTTCCACCATAGTAAAACATCAAAATCATTTGGTGCATCCTCAATTGGTGCATTTAAATACTTTTCTAGTTCATTGCATTCATTGTCTCGTTGTCGAACTTGTCGTAAAAATATATTTCTTTTTCTAGAAAGAACATCACTAACATTCACTATCAATGGAAGTACTAGATCGTGGTTCATCACATGTTTCTGTTCCAAATGTAGAATCACTCATGTAGAAGTCAAACAACCTTATAAAAATATCTTTCACACTTTTTAATATGTCATCTGCAACTACTTCATCATACATGTCTTCAACACATAACTTCAAAAATTGAAATTTATACCTTGGATCAAGCACACACGTAACAAGTAAAAAAAATTCATGTTACTTATGCTTCCCCAATATTTGTCAAACTTTGCTTTCATATTAAATCCCATTCTTCCAACATAAGGATTCGTTTTCGCAATCAATGCTCGTTGTTCTTCTTGAATTCCACTTAGTTCGGCAAAACAATCATTTGTGGTAATAGATAAAGTTTTGCTAAATTATAAAGTAATATCATAAAAATTCTTTAAGATTTTAACAAAAAGTTCGGCATTTTTCCAATCTACAGTACCCGGAGGACGAACTTCTTCATCAAAGTAAGCAACAAAATTACCATCATTTTCTTTCATATCGTTAAAAACTCTTCTGTATTTCAAAGATGCTTCCAACATCAAATACGTTGAATTTCACCTAGTGGGTAAATCTAAAACAAGCATAGATTTATTCACAATTCCCAAACTTGAACACATCTCTCTAAATTTAAAAAATCGTGCCGGAGATGACTTCACAAATCTAACCGCAGTACGAATTCCAACTATAGTATTACTAATTTCTTTTATCCCATCATGAACAATTAAATTGATTATATGGGCATAACGACGTATATGAATGAATTCACCATTCAAAACACAACCAACATTATAATCTTTTTGTAACATCCCGCCTTTTCGCACACTTTAAACCGACACACGTGCCAATTCAAAGCATACGCAAGGGCGGATTGTTATGGGGTAAATAAGAAAAACAGAGAAGAAATAAAACAAAATAGAATCTCACGGCGGAAGGATAAAATATAATAATCAATATACAGTTCATGATAACTGTTTACAAAATATTTATTTTACTTATACAATGAATATCAAAGTTACACATACCAATGCCATCATTGCAGCGGAAATTTTAGAGTGTGGTGCAAAACTATAAATAATATAATACGGATTCTTCGTCTTCGTCCTCCAAAGCTAAAATCTTCGATCCTGAAACGCTCGGACTGACCCGAGCGAATTTGAAAAGACAAAAACACTCGAGTCAGACTAAAAGATCTTATGTGAGTTAAATTAACAGAAATAAATATGAGTACAGTAACTCAAGAGATGTTCGGGATTTATATCTCCTAAGGATCCGTTAAACTATTTACTATGTAGTATATTGCGCTATTATAATAGTGTCTATTTATAAAATAAACTTACTTTTTAATAGCATTAAGGGGTTACCCATATAGCCCTTAACACAAATAATGCCAATAGTCTATATAGTACCGTAATACCTTCTGATCGGGAAGCTACCAGAGGATACTCCATAGGTACGACACAAATAGAAACTCGTAGTAAAGGCTCGGTATGGTAGGTGACATGGCACAACTAGGCAATGCCAGGGTAGATATACCAATTGCTATCCAGGCTGGTGGAAACGCGTAGCCGCAGTTACCGCCCACCTCGGACTAACTCCCCAAAATCAAAATATAGAAGTGGCCACTGAATCAATCCAAAAATCAAAGTATAATATCGAAGAGGAGGGTCCGATCAGAGGAATGACCTCATTGGCCTGAGAATCGCTCCTGTTTTAGCCACCTTATGCCAACTCACGGGAGTCGGGTCCACGTATTTACCTTACAGGAAACGTCGCCACCACCTACTTCATTCTGGAATCTCCACCGCGTACACGGTTAGTCAAAGTGGTTTTCGGTATCGACAGAGAGTATGTCCATATCCGATCCCGGTCTCTTTGCCAACCAATCGTTATTATAACACCGCGGTCATTTTAAAAATATAGTTTATACTTTAAAACCAAATAAACATTTTCATTTCAAAATTATGAATACGATATCAATTTAAAGCCCAAAACAATATGATATCCTTTTCTCAAATATAGTTCTCTTCCAAAATCATACTGCTTTAAATTTTAAAATATCTGGAAACCAAATATTTGAGTTATACTTTCAAAGCATAATATTTCGAAATTCATAATTTAAAACCATAACTTCTAAAACTTAAATTGTTCGGATAGTCAATGGTATATAGAATAAATGGTTTAACTTTAAGATTACTTTGTAAAGAAATTATTTCCAGGGCTTTACAAATATACTTCTTTATTTAAAGTCTAAACCAAATTTAAATATCACTTTCAAGTTCCAAAACCACTTCAATTTCTATTAATATATATATATATATCCATTTGGAGTATTAATATTTCAAAACTAAAGTTGGAATTTATTCTTTCAGCAAATCGAATTTTCTATTAATTAGTCTTGAATATTCACATAAAATCCATAAATAAATAAAAACTCCAATTTCTAGTAATAAAAAATATATTTTTTTCAATTCAAATTATACTAGAATATTCATTTCAATTTATCTTAGGAAAAATCCAATTATAAAAATCATATCTTAAAATTTCCAAACTTAACATTTAAACATATGATATAAATTATCAACTCCATTTTCTTAATTTTTCCATTTTTAATAAAGAGATTTATACACCTTTTAATTTCAAAATTTTCAACTTCATATGTATATATATGGAAGAATAATATTTATACAATATAAAATTTAAGATTATTATAAACCGTATTCCATCCAAACCATAGAAATCACATTAAAATAGTTATATATAGACCGCGGTGCCTGTATAAAATTTTCTATCCTATGGTCAAGTGATACGGATATTTATCATTTCAATCCGCAATTTAAAAATATAAAATTTTGCGGTTATATATCATTTCAAACCACAATCCCGAATGAAATGAAATATGCATGATAATTTGCAATTTAATGATATACAATAAACATCCATTCATCAACATCATCCATCATCCAAATCGCAATCATCAATCAATATCAACCAATAACAATATTATTTTTGGTACTACATAACAGGTAATACTGGCAATTTTATTCAAATTAAATTTAACAGCTATTAATCTACAGTCTATATTCAGTAATAAATTATATAACTGTTAACTAGCAGTTCATATACAAACAAACAAATTTTAACTGTAAATTCATACGCAATAAATTAATTAAATTAACAGTTAAATTAATTAAATGCAATTCAATAGATATGAATAAAATATACATGCCAAATACTCATAAATAAATTTCTATTCATTTCTAAAATTAATTTAAACAAACATAAAAGCTTCTATTAGTTGTAAGTGGGTTAAAACACTCACCTTTGGAATTTAAATCGAATTTAAATTCAATTTAAACTCAAAATTTTGACGGTCTCAGAATTTGTCCAAACCAGCGTCAAAACGTCATAAATTCCGATACGATCCCAGCAAAACAAACCGCGTGTGAATCCGAGCTCGTATGCAAAAGTTATGAAAATTTGAAAAACGGAAAATTCTGGTCCTGGGTCGACTTCGGGTTCGACTTCGGTGCGCCGTCTCAATTCCCCGGTGCCTGCTTGGAGTTTTCGCCAAAACAACCCGGAGCGACCCGAGTCATTTTCTTTTTGACCCGAAGTTGCTCTAGGGTTTTCTCCCCTGAAACCCGAAGTGCGACCAGAAGCTGCTGCAGATCCGCAATTTTTTTTTTTAAAAATTTGATTTTTTTTTTTTTTTTTTTTGGAATTTGGGAATTAGGTTTTTTTTCTGCCATTAGAATGAGGAGGTGAGAAGGAGATGTATGTATAGAAAATGAAAATAAGGAGTGGCTAGGGTTTATAACTGTATATTTATAGTTAGGGTTGAGTTAGAGCGTATAGACTAGAAGGATGAACGTACGCCACAAACTATGGCCCAAAAAGCCCGTTTAGCCTCCGGAACAAAATTTATTAAATCCATATATCCAAATAGGTATTTTAAAATATTCTGAACGCAATGGAAAAAGTTTCACGACCAAATTCGATAGTATGAAGAAGTTATGTTGAAAACAAAATTTCCAAATTGATTTCAAATTGATTTCTTAATTAAATCGATTTCAAGGCGTTTCGCGTCCGTACGATCAAACGACAGGTCCAATTGATACGAAACTTGAAACCCTATAATAATTCACCGATACGGATCCGATGAAACTGGTTTCGTCGAAATCCGAGTCCGTGACAAAAATGGCTATTTTTAATATTCATTAAATAAATTAAATAAATTATAAAATCCAATCTTGTATTAATATTCTAAAATTTGTCCCAATTTTATTGCCTATATAAATTAATCAATATCAAATGATTTAACAAGCTTGGATGTGAATTAAAATTGACAAGATATCAAATTTCAGTGTTCATTTCTGCACTTTCTTATATTTAAGAATTTTATAAATTATATTCTCAAAAAACAATACTTTAGACTTTTAACCTTTATATCCTCAACTTTCACCTAAAATAAAGACGTTACTAACATTAGTTCAAGATTTCACTCTAATGTTCACAAATTCCGTTTTATATTCAATAACGTAATATTTTACGTTTAATTCCATTTTATTTGTAATAAATACCAGTTGTTGAATTTTATACTCAAATTATACATATAAATCTTGCTTTATAAAGTCTATAACAACCAATGGTCAAATAAAAATAAAATTAGTATTGACCTCACCTTAAAGAATTAACTACTGCAATTACAAAGCCAAAACTACGCTAACTGCAAAAAATTTAGTGAATAAATTTGAGATTGATTTTAACATAACTTAACAACAAATAAGATAGGTGACAAACAATGATTATTGTTATTGAATCTATTCCAAATGTCTACACTCAAATATTACCTTAAAGTAAATCTTATGTTTCTATAAATTTATTCATACTTCTGTTACTATATTTATACTTAATAAAGTAACGCTCATTCTTAATAACTATATAATAACTATTCAACATATACAAGAACTCTATTCCCAAATACATTCATTTATATTTTATTTCCTTAAAGTTCTCCTTTATTGACTAGACACATCAATACCCAAAATAATTTATTTAGACTCATTTACGTCGAGTGCCCTTCTTAACTATATACTCAATAAATGTTAAATCAAAATAACTGTTACCCTTTTATTCAAATTCACCTACACCATCAATAACAAAAATGTTGCCCTAAATTTAGATTCAATTATATACATTAGATAAATGGGTAAACTTTTGTAATTATACTATATATGAAAATATTTTTATGCATAAATTTCCACTTACTTACTATGCATTCATTTATTAAATTACTAATTGCCTTAGTCAACTTATTCCCTATTTACTACCAAATTTCTCACTTGGTTATAGTTTATCAATATATATACATACCTAGGCAAATCAAGTTCTAGTCCTTTTGTTATTTATATTATATTAGGTATGCACAATTAAGTTGTTAATTACTATTTCTACAAAATTATCTTCATACATTCAGTTCCAAATCTTATAGGATTAAATTCTAGTTACTTACACTAAATCCATGAATTTAACATTCTATCCAAAACATGCTTTTAAATCCTTTTCACTCTAAATAAATTTATTCAATGTTAACATCCACAAAAATCCAATTCACTTCCATAAATATGGTTGCACTTAAATTCAGTTATTATTACATTAATACTATTTCAAATTTTATTCTTTTAGTATTAATTAAACAATCGTATTAAATTAAGAGGTTATAATGATTTTCACTATTTATATACACTCCATTTAAAACCCAACAGTCGTTTCAAACACCTTTGTATTGCATTATATTGGTTTCTTAAAATTAAATCTTTTAACAAAATGTGACAAATTACATTATCCAAATCTATTATCATAAAATTTTATTGTTACATTAAATTCCAATTACTATAACAAATTACTACGTTTTTCTCAAATAAAATATTAAGGCTTTTATTTTATTCTAATTAGATTAAAAATTATATTAATTTAATTCATTTAACATTATCAAATTTAACGGGTCGTTACAATCTCCCCCACTCAAAACTTTTCGTCCCCGAAAAGGAAAAAGAATGGAGAAGGAAGAATAAAACAGTACATCTTATTTCAAATATTATTTATAAACAATAATTTACTAAATTTATTTTCTTAAATAAAATATACCTGTTTATAATCATTATATTCTTTTATACTTAGATTATTAAAGCTGGAAAACATTTTCACAAAATTCTAAGTCCAAAATTTATGGAAAATTTTGGCAGAGTCTCCTTTGTACGGAGAGACTCTGGAGAAAATATAATATCAAAATATACAAATATATTGCATATATTATCAAAATATTATCCCAACACGGGAAAAATTATATAAAATAGCGCTAAAACGTAATCCGGAAACGTACCTATTTGTCGGGCAATTACGCTAATTATTGTGGAACCAAAAGCAGTAGCAGTTGCTTCCATCACCTGTATTCACTTATATAATCTAAAAGGTTAAATATTTATTTTAAAGTGAACTATTCTAGTGGATTCAATCATTAATCAACCAAACAATTCAACAACCATCAACCTTACAAACAACATACATACACAAACAAAGCAACCATTTAATCCATCAAACAAATAGTTGTTTGGGTTCAAACTTGAAATTTGTATGAGACGAAATTAACTATCAAGTGCATCCTTTACTCAACAGTCTTGGATGGAACAAAGATAGATTATTTATTCACTCAACAACTTCAAATTTCTTACCCAACAAACATAAATCAAACAATACAATTCAAACCAACAACCAAATTACTTATTATACATTTATTTCATGCTTCCGTGGCTTGATTTTCTTCCTTTCATTCATGGAGGGGTTTCTATATTTCTTACTATTTCATTTTCCATTTATTTCAAAATTCATTATATTGGTATTCCAATTTATTGACTAACGGTTATATTATCTATTTATACTACATATCTTTACTTATATAGTAAAATTTCCAATTTAACTTAAGTTTGTACAATTAATTCTCATTACTAACAGCAAATTTATTGAATACCTTAATTACCTCAAACTCCACTTGTAAGATTTCCCTTTACATTTTCTTACTAACATTGCAACTTTTATTATATGGTAAGTTTATATATGTTCTAAGAGTGTAAGTGAAAATTTCCAAGTTTCTTTTCAATTCCCTTTTTTCTTAATTAATGGTTCAATAAATATATATTCGTTATATATATATTACAATTTCAACTTACCCTTAATTTTATTCCTTTATTTAATGTTTACGTTTCTATTATATTAAATTACAGTAACTTTCTTAGTTACACCTAAATTATTAACCTTATAACCTTCATTCTTATAAATAAAGGAATTTTATTAATTTATTACTTAGGGTTTACAGTCATTTATTTATTATTCCTACTTTCCATTATATTAGAATAGGGGAAATTTAAAACATACTTAAGTTAATAACCCTACAATCAATCCTTATTTACTAAAGAATTTCATTTTATTTACTTAAGTTCATATCACCTATTAATAATTCTTGACTTATTTTCAGTAAAATTTCAATTATAACTTAAGTTTATACCACTAAATTCTTATTTATATAATAGCAATTCATAGAATAATCCAAAATTTCCAACATTTCAACTTGCATAATATTCTATTCAAATCTCTTAATTAACATTTCAACCTTTCATATTTGGTAAGTTATTTATGTCAAAGAAAGTGCAATTGAACTTATACAAGTTTAATCTCAATTCTCTTAATTCATTTATTGTTCAATAGATCTTTACCATTATTTATAAGTTAAATTTTACTTCCTTTATACTTAGCATTCATTCTTTTACCTACCTTTTATTCCACTAAAATAGTTTAAACAATTTAATTAATGGAAATTTAGGAATTAAATACCGGGCCAAATTCCAAAATTTCTTTAAAATAATAGATAATTAATTTCTTACAACTTTTATATCTCTAATTACCTTTAAACAATTAAAATTTTAAATAATTTCAAAACAAATCTGCAGTAGAATTTACTACAGTGGCCTTTCCCTTCGAAACTCGAAAATGAAAGTTGATGATGCGGCCGTCATCACCGAAATTATTTTCCAGCGACAGAGAGGAAAGTACAAACTTATTTTCTTCAAAATCTTCTTAAACCAATTCTTTCGAATTATACTAAATATTTATATAAGAAAATATTTATAAACCAAATCATTATATTTCATAAATCCTTTGAAAGAAGATTACAAAAATCCCGGACTTAAGTTCTAAAATCTCCAATTTGATTTATTATAATTTCAACTTAGCTTTAATTGTTATAAATATTTTTATTTCCTAACACCCAATCTATAGCAACCAAATATATATATATATATATATATATATTTATTTATAAAATATTTTTTTATATATAGAAAATATAATAGGCAAAATTATTTCATTCACCTATATTAAAAACAAATATTATGTCGGTCTGTCCTATTAAGTGTTTAGAAATCCCTATTGATGGCATAGCGTCCCATGCATCAACCAGAATTTATAAATACAAAAAGGAACAGAGTAACATAATATTAAATCTTTTTATAAAACTAACAAATACGCTCTCTCATATATATACACTCAGCGACTCCCATAGGGTATTACTACCCTATTAACAAAGAGTCAAACCCCACAAAGCCAAGGTTTATCACTAAACCAAAGCTCTGATACCAACTGTAACATCCCGCCTTTTCGCACACTTTAAACCGACACACGTGCCAATTCAAAGCATACACAAGGGCGGATTGTTATGGGGTAAATAAGAAAAACAGAGAAGAAATAAAACAAAATAGAATCTCATAGCGGAAGGATAAAATATAATAATCAATATACAGTTCATGATAACTGTTTACAAAATATTTATTTTACTTATACAATGAATATCAGAGTTACACATACCAATACAATCATTGCAGCGGAAATTTTAGAGTGTGGTGCAAAACTATAAATAATATAATACGGATTCTTCGTCTTCGTCTTCGTCCTCCAAAGCTAAAATCTTCGATCCTGAAACGCTCGGACTGACCCGAGCGAATTTGAAAAGACAAAAACACTCGAGTCAGACTAAAAGATCTTATGTGAGTTAAATTAACAGAAATAAATATGAGTACAGTAACTCAAGAGATGTTCGGGATTTACATCTCCTAAGGATCCGTTAAACTATTTACTATGTAGTATATTGCGCTATTATAATAGTGTCTATTTATAAAATAAACTTACTTTTTAATAGCGTTAAGGGGTTACCCATATAGCCCTTAACACAAATAATTCCAATAGTCTATACAGTACCGTAATACCTCATGATCGGGAAGCTACCAAAGGATACTCCATAGGTACGACACAAATTGAAACTCGTAGTAAAGGCTCGGTATGGTAGGTGACACGGCACAACTAGGCAATGCCAGGGTAGATATACCAATTGCTATCCAGGCTGGTGGAAACGCGTAGCCGCAGTTACCGCCCACCTCGGACTAACTCCCCAAAATCAAAATATAGAAGTGGCCACTGAACCAATCCAAAAATCAAAGTATAATATCGAAGAGGAGGGTCCGATCAGAGGAATGACCTCATTGGCCTGAGAATCGCTCCTGTTTTAGCCACCTTATGCCAACTCACGGGAGTCGGATCCACGTATTTACCTTACAGGAAACATCGCCACCACCTACTTCATTCTGGAATCTCCACCGCGTACACGGTTAGTCAAAGTGGTTTTCGGTATCGACAGAGAGTATGTCCATATCCGATCCCGGTCTCTTTGCCAACCAATCGTTATTATAACACCGCGGTCATTTTAAAAATATAGTTTATACTTTAAAACCAAATAAATATTTTCATTTCAAAATTATGAATACGATATCAATTTAAAGCCCAAAACAATATGATATCCTTTTCTCAAATATAATTCTCTTCCAAAATCATACTGCTTTAAATTTTAAAATATCTGGAAACCAAATATTTGAGTTATACTTTCAAAGTATAATATTTCGAAATTCATAATTTAAAACCATAACTTCTAAAACTTAAATGGTTCGGATAGTCAATGGTATATAGAATAAATGGTTTAACTTTAAGGTTACTTTGTAAAGAAATTATTTCCAGGGCTTTACAAATATACTTCTTTATTTAAAGTCTAAACCAAATTTAAATATCACTTTCAAGTTCCAAAACCACTTCAATTTCTATTTATATATATATATATATCCATTTGGAGTATTAATATTTCAAAACTAAAGTTGGAATTTATTCTTTCAGCAAATCGAATGTTCTATTAATTAGTCTTGAATATTCACATAAAATCCATAAATAAATAAAAACTCCAATTTCTAGTAATAAAAAATATATTTTTTTCAATTCAAATTATACTAGAATATTCATTTCAATTTATCTTGGGAAAATTACAATTATAAATATCATATCTTAAAATTTCCAAACTTAACATTTAAACATATGATATAAATTATCAACTCCATTTTCTTAATTTTTCCATTTTTAATAAAGAGATTTATACACCTTTTAATTTCAAAATTTTCAACTTCATATGTATATATATGGAAGAATAATATTTATACAATATAAAATTTAAGATTATTATAAACCGTATTCCATCCAAACCATAGAAATCACATTAAAATAGTTATATATAGACCGCGGTGCCTGTATAAAATTTTCTATCCTATGGTCAAGTGATACGGATATTTATCATTTCAATCCGCAATTTAAAAATATAAAATTTTGCGGTTATATATCATTTCAAACCACAATCCTGAATGAAATGAAATATGCATGATAATTTGCAAGTTAATGATATACAATAAACATCCATTCATCAACATCATCCATCATCCAAATCGCAATCATCAATCAATATCAACCAATAACAATATTATTTTTGGTACTACATAACAGGTAATACTGGCAATTTTATTCAAACTAAATTTAACAGCTATTAATCTACAGTCTATATTCAGTAATAAATTATATAACTGTTAACTAGCAGTTCATATACAAACAAATAAATTTTAACTGTAAATTCATACGCAATAAATTAATTAAATTAACAGTTAAATTAATTAAATGCAATTCAACAGATATGAATAAAATATACATGCCAAATACTCATAAATGAATTTATATTCATTTCTAAAATTAATTTAAACAAACATAAAAGCTTCTATTAGTTGTAACTGGGTTAAAACACTCACCTTTGGAATTTAAATCGAATTTAAATTCAATTTGAACTCAAAATTTTAACGGTCTCAGAATTTTTCCAAACCAGCGTCAAAACGTCAGAAATTCCGATAGGATCCCAGCAAAACAAACCGCGCATGAATCCGAGCTCGTATGCAAAAGTTATGAAAATTTGAAAAATGGAAAATTCTGGTCCTGGGTCGACTTCGGGTTCGACTTCGGTGCGCCGTCTCAATTCCCCGGTGCCTGCTTGAAATTTTCGCCAAAACGACCCGGAGCGACCCGAGTCATTTTCTTCCTGACCCGAAGTTGCTCTAGGGTTTTCTCCCTGAAAGCCGAAGCGCGACCAGAAGCAGTTGCAGATCCGCAATTTTTTTTTTTAAAATTTGATTTTTTTTTTTTTTGGAATTTGGAATTAGGTTTTTTTTTCTGCCATTAGAATGATTAGGTGAGAAGGAGATGTATGTATAGAAAATGAAAATAAGGAGTGGCTAGGGTTTATAACTGTATATTTATAGTTAGGGTTGAGTTAGAGCGTATAGACTAGAAGGATGAACGTACGCCACAAACTATGGCCCAAAAAGCCCGTTTAGCCTCCAGAACAAAATTTATTAAACCCATATATCCAAATAGGTATTTTAAAATATTCTGAACGCGATGGAAAAAGTTTCACGACCAAATTCGATCGTATGAAGAAGTTATGTTGAAAACAAAATTTCCAAATTGATTTCAAATTGATTTCTTAATTAAATCGATTTCAAGGCGTTTCGCGTCCGTACGATCAAACGACAGGTCCAATTGATACGAAACTTGAAACCCTATAATAATTCACCGATACGGATCTGATGAAACTGGTTTCGTCGAAATCCGAGTCCGTGACAAAAATGGCTATTTTTAATATTCATTAAATAAATTAAATAAATTATAAAATCCAATCTTGTATTAATATTCTAAAATTTGTCCCAATTTTATTGCCTATATAAATTAATCAATTTCAAATGATTTAACAAGCTTGGATGTGAATTAAAATTGACAAGATATCAAATTTCAGTGTTCATTTCTGCACTTTCTTATATTTAAGAATTTTATAAATTATATTCTCAAAAACCCATACTTTAGAATTTTAACCTTTATATCCTCAACTTTCACCTAAAATAAAGACGTTACTAACATTAGTTCAAGATTTAACTCTAATGTTCACAACTTCCGTTTTATATTCAATAACGTAATATTTTATGTTTAATTCCATTTTATTTGTAATAAATACCAGTTGTTGAATTTTATACTCAAATTATACATATAAATCTTGCTTTCTAAAGTCTATAACAACCAATGGTCAAATAAAAATAAAATTAGTATTGACCTCACCTTAAAGAATTAACTACTGCAATTACAAAGCCAAAACTACGCTAACTGCAAAAATTTTAGTGAATAAATTTGAGATTGATTTCAACATAACTTAACAACAAATAAGATAGGTGACAAACAATGATTATTGTTATTGAATCTATTCCAAAAGTCTACACTCAAATATTACCTTAAAGTAAATCTTATGTTTCTATAAATTTATTCATACTTCTGTTACTATATTTATACTTAATAAAGTAACGCTCATTCTTAATAACTATATAATAACTATTTAACATATACAAGAACTCTATTCCCAAATACATTCATTTATATTTTATTTCCTTAAAGTTCTCCTTTATTGACTAGACACATCAATACCCAAAATAATTTATTTAGATTCATTTACGTCGAGTGCCCTTCTTAACTATATACTCAATAAATGTTAAATCAAAATAATTGTTACCCTTTTATTCAAATTCACCTACACCATCAATAACAAAAATGTTGCCCTAAATTTAGATTCAATTATATACATTAGATAAATGGGTAAACTTTTGTAATTATACTATATATGAAAATATTTTTATGCATAAATTTCCACTTACTTACTATGCATTCATTTATTAAATTACTAATTGCCTTAGTCAACTTATTCCCTATTTACTACCAAATTTCTCACTTGGTTATAGTTTATCAATATATATACATACCTAGGCAAATCAAGTTCTAGTCCTTTTGTTATTTATATTATATTAGGTATGCACAATTAAGTTGTTAATTGCTATTCCTACAAAATTATCTTCATACATTCAGTTCCAAATCTTATAGGATTAAATTCTAGTTACTTACACTAAATCCATGAATTTAACATTCTATCCAAAACATGCTTTTAAATCCTTTTTACTCTAAATAAATTTATTCAATGTTAACATCCACAAAAATCCAATTCACTTCCATAAATATGGTTGCACTTAAATTCAGTTATTATTACATTAATACTATTTCAAATTTTATTCTTTTAGTATTAATTAAACAATCGTATTAAATTAAGAGGTTATAATGATTTTCACTATTTATATACACTCCATTTAAAACCCAACAGTCGTTTCAAACACCTTTGTATTGCATTATATTGGTTTCTTAAAATTAAATCTTTTAACAAAATGTGACAAATGACATTATCCAAATCTATTATCATAAAATTTTATTGTTACATTAAATTCCAATTACTATAACAAATTACTACGTTTTTCTCAAATAAAATATTAAGGCTTTTATTTTATTCTAATTAGATTAAAAATTATATTAATTTAATTCATTTAACATTATCAAATTTAACGGGTCGTTACAATCTCCCCCACTCAAAACTTTTCGTCCCCGAAAAGGAAAAAGAAGGGAGAAGGAAGAATAAACAGTACATCTTATTTCAAATATTATTTATAAACAATAATTTACTAAATTTATTTTCTTAAATAAAATATACCTGTTTATAATCATTATATTCTTTTATACTTAGATTATTAAAGCTGGAAAACATTTTCACAAAATTCTAAGTCCAAAATTTATGGAAAATTTTGGCAGAGTCTCCTTTGTACGGAGAGACTTTGGAGAAAATATAATATCAAAATATACAAATATATTACATATATTATCAAAATATTATCCCAACACGGGAAAAATTATATAAAATAGCGCTAAAACGTAATCCGGAAACGTACCTATTTGTCGGGCAATTACGCTAATTATTGTGGAACCAAAAGCAGTAGCAGTTGCTTCCATCACCTGTATTCACTTATATAATCTAAAAGGTTAAATATTTATTTTAAAGTGAACTATTCAAGTGGATTCAATCATTAATCAACCAAACAATTCAACAACCATCAACCTTACAAACAACATACATACACAAACAAAGCAACCATTTAATCCATCAAACAAATAGTTGTTTGGGTTCAAACTTGAAATTTGTATGAGATGAAATTAACTATCAAGTGCATCCTTTACTCAACAGTCTTGGATGGAACAAAGATAGATTATTTATTCACTCAACAACTTCAAATTTCTTACCCAACAAACATAAATCAAACAATACAATTCAAACCAACAACCAAATTACTTATTATACATTTATTTCATGCTTCCGTGGCTTGATTTTCTTCCTTTCATTCATGGAGGGGTTTCTATATTTCTTACTATTTCATTTTCCATTTATTTCAAAATTCATTATATTGGTATTCCAATTTATTGACTAACGGTTATATTATCTATTTATACTACATATCTTTACTTATATAGTAAAATTTCCAATTTAACTTAAGTTTGTACAATTAATTCTCATTACTAACAGCAAATTTATTGAATACCTTAATTACCTCAAACTCCACTTGTAAGATTTCCCTTTACATTTTCTTACTAACATTGCAACTTTTATTATATGGTAAGTTTATATATGTCCTAAGAGTGTAAGTGAAAATTTCCAAGTTTCTTTTCAATTCCCTTTTTTCTTAATTAATGGTTCAATAAATATATATTCGTTATATATATATTACAATTTCAACTTACCCTTAATTTTATTCCTTTATTTAATGTTTACGTTTCTATTATATTAAATTACAGTAACTTTCTTAGTTACACCTAAATTATTAACCTTATAACCTTCATTCTTATAAATAAAGGAATTTTATTAATTTATTACTTAGGGTTTACAGTCATTTATTTATTATTCCTACTTTCCATTATATTAGAATAGGGGAAATTTAAAACATACTTAAGTTAATAACCCTACAATCAATCCTTATTTACTAAAGAATTTCATTTTATTTACTTAAGTTCATATCACCTATTAATAATTCTTGACTTATTTTCAGTAAAATTTCAATTATAACTTAAGTTTATACCACTAAATTCTTATTTATATAATAGCAATTCATAGAATAATCCAAAATTTCCAACATTTCAACTTGCATAATATTCTATTCAAATCTCTTAATTAACATTTCAACCTTTCATATTTGGTAAGTTATTTATGTCAAAGAAAGTGCAATTGAACTTATACAAGTTTAATCTCAATTCTCTTAATTCATTTATTGTTCAATAGATCATTACCATTATTTATAAGTTAAATTTTACTTCCTTTATACTTAGCATTCATTCTTTTACCTACCTTTTATTCCACTAAAATAGTTTAAAAAATTTAATTAATGGAAATTTAGGAATTAAATACCGGGCCAAATTCCAAAATTTCTTTAAAATAATAGATAATTAATTTCTTACAACTTTTTTATCTCTAATTACCTTTAAACAATTAAAATTTTAAATAATTTCAAAACAAATCTGCAGTAGAATTTACTACAGTGGCCTTTCCCTTCGAAACTCGAAAATGAAAGTTGATGATGCGGCCGTCATCACCGAAATTATTTTCCAGCGACAGAGAGGAAAGTACAAACTTATTTTCTTCAAAATCTTCTTAAACCAATTCTTTCGAATTATACTAAATATTTATATAAGAAAATATTTATAAACCAAATCATTATATTTCATAAATCCTTTGAAAGAAGATTACAAAAATCCCGGACTTAAGTTCTAAAATCTCCAATTTGATTTATTATAATTTCAACTTAGCTTTAATTGTTATAAATATTTTTATTTCCTAACACCCAATCTATAGGAACCAAATATATATATATATATATATATATATATATATATATATATATATATATAGCATAATTGATTGCCACTTCATTTGCACTAGCATTATGAACCGTGAACGACTCTATTCTTTTGAGTTCCCATTTTTTGATACACTGGATAATAATATTTCCAATATTTCTCCTTTGTGACTAGTAGTTACACAATAATTTATAATCCTTTTATGTAAATTCCAATTTCCATCAATAAAGTGTGCAGTTAAAACCATATAATTCACATTTTGAATAGAAGTCCATGTATAGGTGTAAGACAAACACCATGCAATGCTTCAAAGAACAATTTTTTAAGAGAATCTATCGAGTCCCAATATAATTGAAGCACGTCTCTACAAATTGTTGTACGTGAAGGAACTTCAAAACTAGGACACAATTGCCGACAAAATTCAAGAAAACCTTTCACCCTCCACAAAACTAAAAGGGAGTTCGTTAATAATTTTCATTCGAGCTAATGATTTTCTACATTCCTCTTTGTTAAATGACCATGTGATAAGAGTGCAACTATCTTCACTATCGCTATTTTTCCAAAACCTAACTTTTTTGTCTCTTATCACTGTCACGTGGAGTTGACCTACATGATTTTGCTACATGATAATTCAAATGTGTAGTGCCATTAAATCTAGAATCACATGCAAATTGTTGACCACAGTAGTTGCAAGCACATTTGTTAACTTTGGTATTAATATCTTTAGTAAAATGTTTCCATACCAGAGAAGGCTTTCTAGAAGAAGGCTTGCGATTCTGGTGTGGAGGTGGTTTTCCAACATTGATGTTGTCGTCCTCGGTTTCCTCATCACGCGTTTCTTCCGCATACTTATCATTAAGATCCATTGTTTCTCTAGAAGATCCACCTATTTCCACCTGTTTTACAATTAATAAAGACATAAAATTAGCGAAAACAGAAGCTATATGTAGGGGTAATAAATGAGTAAGGGAACTAGGTATATATGTATATATGCAGTTGTTCCATTGTTCAAAGTGTGCATATTAACTATATGTTAATGATGGTTGCTGGTTAAAAAAGCATGGTTACTGGTTCAAGACATGACTACTTTTTGGAGCTGAGACATACACAAGAATTTAACAAATGGAACAAAAAGTTTAGAATAGAAAACTTGAACTTATAACAAGATGTGGCATTTGTGAGTTATAAATTATTAAAAGAAAGTAAAAGAACAGGATTAAAATTGGGTGATGACAAGAATAGTAAGGGCAAATTCAAGAATTCAGTTCAAAATTCAAAGGAACTCAAAAATGTACAGAAGTTGAATCTAAGGTACAACAGACAAATTTGAAAAGTTAAAAGAAAATCTAGAATTGAATATGTGTAGTAATATATCAACAACGAATTAATATTTGCAAATAAAAGAGTAAGAATTAGAATTATGTAACTGCAAAGATGAAAATAACAGAGAACTATGATATTGATGAAGAACATGAATTTAAAGGAAATTGAATTAAAATCTAAACTAACAACTGATAACACTGAGTCAAATTTCCATACAAATAACCTTATTTTATTTATACAAATAACGCAAAATTGGGTGAAACTCAAGATCTAAAGTTGACTCCTTGTAGCTCGGTGCTGCTAGAATAGATCGAGGATGGTGTTTGTCAGTAAAGTTAGTCCACCATGCTATTGGGGATTTTTTATATTATTTCTTTTATGTTTAATAGGTGGTCTTAGTGAGTATCAAATATTAATGATTGACTCTTAGGCATATATCCATAGATCAGAAAAGACAATTTAGAAAATACTCTGTAATAACAGGTAAAAAAATTCGTAGGTTATTTTACAAAAAATGTTTACTTTTTTTAGTTTGGAAATGATTTTTGAAACT
The DNA here is from genome assembly GCA_030765085.1 of Allium cepa. NCBI lineage: Eukaryota > Viridiplantae > Streptophyta > Magnoliopsida > Asparagales > Amaryllidaceae > Allium > Allium cepa. Next base: position 136,045,332 of record CM060942.1, on the reverse strand, counting down.
ACCAAAATCAAACATGTGTTGTGCTTTCCATTTTGATTTTTTTTAAGTAAACCAAACTAGACGCATTATAAAAAATAATTGGAAGTTGAAAATTAAATATTACATTTAAATCGAGGTCTTTTTTTTTCTTTCTATAACTTGATAAGAACTGTCCATTTGCTCTGCTAGGAAAATATATATTAATCAATCAAAAATGCTGTTTCAGTGGGCCATAATTCAACCGGCTTCAACTGGAAGAATTACCAAGACAAAATTATGCAGCATGCCCTATTATCCACCGTTTGATTCCTCAATCGTATATTATGTATCTTCATTTTTGGTTGATCGTGTATTATATAAATCGAGGATGGAGTTTAATCAATATCTAAATCATGGATGCCATGGAAATCGCAAGGGCACGTTATTGAAATCAAAACAAGCTAACAAAATTGAAATCAGAGCAGCAAATTATAAAACAACAAATTATAAAAACAGCACATAGTTAACCCATAATCTATGTAAATCTATGTAAAAGAAGAAACCAAATCACGATTGGAAGTGGAATGATGCAAAATGAAAATCGAACTCACATTTTTTCTCTTCCGGCTAGTATTAACTATTGCTGAAATGGGCGATCTACGGATCTAGTGAGCAAAGATTGAAGAGCAAGGCAGCACTTGGCGCAGCGGACTGGATTATAACGATTGTGATTCTGATAAGTACGAAAATTAAATAGTTAAGCAAGCTAATTTGAATTTGGGGGCGAATTGTTGTGAGTGAAATTGAATACAACGTAGTGACTAGTGAAAAGCGACGGAGTAAACTAGGGCAAATACAAGCACGCAGTCGCATGAAAGCAATGGGTCGGGTAGCAATTGTTGGTAGGCCCGATAATTTGAAATATATATTCGGTTAACGGTTAACCGATATATAACCACGGTTAACCTTTAACCGAATTGATTTTGGTCGGTTAACACCGGTCGGTTAACCTAAAGTTCGGTTAACCAATTTTTTTGGTTAAAGAGGTTCGATTAAGATCGGTTCGGTCAGTTAAATCGGTTTGGTCGGTTAAATGCCCACCCCTAACTGGTTATGTGTTGTGTTGGCATCTTCATATGTCAGACACAACATTACTCCATCTACGGTTTTCTTATACTTAACCCTGCATAGGTAACAATTTGAGTTAAAATGATGTAATGAGTTATGTAATTCGAATTAATGCAATGAAAAAGTTATTTAGTTTCTCTGTTTACTTACGTTGTGAAAAATAATACTGAACTCACTTTGTTGGTGGAAAATAATTTTGTTGATGACTGTCGCCCCATCAACACTTATTTTCGAGTCTCGAGGTGGGGGATGTTATAGCTAACCCTACACCAGATATAAATTAACCAAGAAAGTTGACTTCTTTCTTCCAAAAATGACATTTTAGACTTTTTCTCTCAACGGATTCTTCTCTAAACTTCTAATACTTCCTTTAAATGATGTCTATGCTCTTCTTTGCTTCTGCATAATACCAAGATATCACTTACAAACACTACAATAAATTTATTTAGCTGCTTCCGAAAAACTCTGCTCATCAAGTCCACAAAATGCATAGGAGCATTTGCTAAGCAAAATGACATGACTACTCATTCAAATCATCAGGAGTTCTAAATGCGGTCTTTGATATTGTATCCTCTGCTACCCTTAACTGATGAAATCCATTTGCTAAATCAAGATGGGAGCAGACTTTATTCCTGACTAACTGATCATAGAGGTCAATAATGTGAGGTAAAGGATTCAGTTCTTTCTCGTTAGTTTGTACAACTCTCTATAATCGATGCAAAGCTAGAGGGTACTGTCAACTTTTGTGGCAAAGATGATAGTTGCTTCCTATTCTAAAATACTTCTTGTAAAACCTTTCTCTTATAACTCTGAGACTTACTTATCTAGTTCCCTTCTTTTTTCAAAGCCATATGCCTTGGTGACAATACTATGAACTCTCTTCGGAATAGAAGACTGAAAACTTCTACAAAGAATCTAGACAGTCCTACACTATGGGGATAAAGAATATATCGTCCTATAATGTACTGATAGAATATAGGTAACTAGTCATTGTGGTATCATCGAGCCAACAATGTGCAATAAGGTCCTTCCCTACACCATTCTTTAGTCGTACTACTCTCTTATCAAAATCCAGAAGTCTCCCGTAGCGTGTTATCCAGTCCATTCCCAAAAAAATCCCATCGTGAGTCCATTCCAAAAACCAATCCATACCCTGAGAAGCTAAGTACACATGCATCACAAAAGAACACCGCACCATGTATAAAAATCTTAAGGTTTTAACAAACTATAGATAAATGGATCTATCCCTTGACAAGATTCGACACCAAAACAGAATTAAATATAACTTGGGGTCTAAGGCTTAACTTGTCCACTAACATAACATGTGAATGAATGTGATGCACTTATATATTAAATTGAGTTCTAATAGAAAATCTAGATAGAGATAAGATACCTTCACAACAATCTGCTCCCTCTTCTCATCAGCAGATAGAGAATTACTTATAATAAAAAATGCTTCCAATGCATATGATTTAATAGCCTACCCTTCTTCATTTTTCCGAGCCTGACACTTATTCCTAAAATGTCCCAATTGTTGACATCCTTAGCACTTAACCTTAGAAATGTCTACTTTACACTGCTTTATCATGTGCTTTTCCTGTGACACCTTCTACAAACCACAACTTGCTTCTTCCTTTGTCCACCATAGGGTCCATTTTTGCATTTATATTAATTCCTATCTTTGGTTAATCTTCCTTTACTACAATAGCCAACTTTCCAACAATCAAATTTGATAACGCTAATTCCACAGTCCTTCAAATGTTGCACCAAATGATGACCTTTAGCGAACTCCAATGCCTTCTTCTTTGAGGATTGATCAACTAAAATTCAAAACCTTTCCAATTCATTAATATGACTAACATACTTGCTCATAATAGAATCTCTTTTCTTTTGATGAATAAACTTCTCAAGAGTTATCCCTTCTCCACCCTGAAAAAGAACTTAACCTCAAATGTTCCCATAAAATAGTATCCTCATCTACTTCCAAAGTAATTGCTTCCCACCAATTTGCAGCCTCTCCTTGAAGATGCCATGTAACCAATTGCCTTCTTGCGATGTCACGTAAACCCAATAAGCTGAAAATCTTCTCATAATAACTTAATCACTTGTTGCTCATTGAATAAGGTTTGGTACCCACATAAGACTTTCCACCCAACTTGGGAAATCCATACAGAGCTTTGTAAAATCCATTGCTAGTGCTAGTTGGATGTGAACTACCTCTAGAGTAGCAGTAGGATTAGAAACATGAGGAGTTTCAGTTAGAGTTCTGACTAATTACGTGCATGTACCTTTGGAATCATAAATGTGACGACCCGATTTTCCGACGTTCGAAAAATCGAACCATTAGAGTTAAAAGAAGAAGAAGGTAGAAAAAGAGAAAACAACACAACAGAATTTTACCATCGCAGCGGAATAAGATATAATAAATAATAACATCGACTTTAAATACAAAGAATCTGTATTATCATGTATACATTCATTATCTCAGAGTACAAAAATCATTTCATCGAATCCAGACAGTTCAATAATATGTCCTTACACAGTGGAGTAATAATCAAGTATGGAAGTATGTCTCGCCATCCAGCTCGTCTCCTGAACTCCACAGTAGTCCATCCAAAATCTTACTCTATAATACTCGGTCTGACCCGAGCATTATAGCGAAATAACACCCGAGTCAGCTTGGAAAACTAGCATGAGAAAAACACACTCAATTGGATTGTTAAAATTTTCAAAATCATTTTAAAATCAATGGTATCTCGTAAGACTACGCCACAAATAAACATGCTGCGTTTTTACCTTACGATAACCAAAACATTTTTATCAAAATCCATCTGATATTATAATAGTTTCTATAGAAAGTAAAATAGAATCTAGCTGAAATGCTTGCATCTCACGTTTCATCAATAGTTGGGCATAATCAAAACCGTACATGCGGTTATTGGAGATTGGATTCCATACAATGACAGGGCTACTGGGGTACTGCCCATCACGGTACGTGGTCGAGATCACCGTACCTAGGATCCAACCTGATCCCCTACATCACAACACCGGAGCTACCCTTTACTAAATAGTCCGAATAAGTTCACCCCGCGGTTGGGATCAGCAACCGCTCACATAGCCTGTCATGTTCCAAATTTCAACGTTCGAAAATCGACACCCATACTCCACTTGTACTTGAATGCCGCAGATCCAAACGTCGAAATTTGACTCATGCCGAAGCTTATAACACATTAAGTATAACAACACAGCGGAAGAAAATGAATAATACATTTGATGTACAACATTTTGATATAATATTCAGATACAATGATGATACAATAGAATGATACAATAGATATCAATACTCTAAGAGATACAAGGAGTAGCAGCGGAATAGAATATCTTCAATGCCAAACTCCAAAAAATCCATCTTCAATCCAAAGCTCCAAAGAATACCAAAGAGAAAGTTGAAAGCTACCAAATCGATATCTACTATCTGACTATCTAAAAACCCAACTCTAGACTGCCCGTGTGAAAAATTTTGGGCACCCAGAGTTTAGGAAGGAACAATAAACTCCAGGCTAGTCATGGGACTGGTATGAGCAAACAAAAATAGTTTTTATCTTTAAAATAAACAAAAGAATTTAGATTGAAATCCACAATGCCTTTGGAAAATGAAACTACCATAAGGCCTCCCGGCACACACACAATGCAATCGCACACATGGGGGAGATTTCTCCTTATGGTAGTCAAATATGCTTACTACGCAAAATACTTTTTGATATTATTACTAGAGCATACTGGAAAACATTTCGAAAGTATAATATTAATCTTAGCCAGCATAGGTACCATTATACTATGCCTGTTATAGCTGCCATTTTAAATGACAGGTTCTACAACTAAAACCGTACCAGGTGCGTATTGTTTCTTTGGATTTCCAACAAATGGTCAGGCGAAGGAACTTCCTATTGCCACATGGGTACACCTATGGAGGAGTGCCCCGAGAACCTAGCCGGATCTCTGCCAACACAAGGCCGGTTACCCCCTTCCCGGGAAGTAGAACCTAAGATATGCCACCCCCGGTCGTTTGCGACCTTTATCCGAGGATCCTCTACACCAATAACATCACACAGTAATAAATATACTACAGTGTCCACACGAGTAAGTATTTGGGCTCCATACCATGATACAACCTTTTTCCAGAAGGAATGGACATACCATAGGGGAGCTACCCCTGAAACCTTGCCGTATCTTTCCTGTTTCGACCATTACCGGTTTGTGAGGCTCGATGAGGTCTCGTCCATAAAGCTACACTTTTTCACAAAGTCATGCTTTGATCAACAAATGATCAGCGGCACTTCGTATGCCACATTACCAAATTAGGAATGTATCACTAGTAACCATCAATTACATAACCTCTAAGCTTATACGTCTCAGAGAAGGGTGTTAAGCTAAGAGAATAAATCTCCACCACCAAATAGAAATGTATTTGATAAAAACCGGTTTTACATCTCAAAGTGTAATGTCAGACACACATCCATAGAAGTCTGTTCCGGGTTCGAACAGAACCGAAGGAACTTTCGAAGAAGCCCTTGCGAATCAAGGTATTCATAATCCCGATCGGACTTCCCATCACTTAGGGAATCTCCATACCGATGCGACTTAGTGCAGAGACAATCGACGGGTTATCCTTTCGTTCTCGAAAATACCCGGCCTTCACCACCGGTCTTCAAAAGCTATCTATATCGACGTATCAATATTCGGAACGGGTTATATGACGCAAAGTCCTCTCCTGGCTAAACTGAATAATGAGCGTAATATTTAAAAAAACATATTGATATGGGATTTCAGTTCAGTCATAACTTATTATCCAAACCCCTTCTTTCAAATGGTTTAAAACAAATTACCGTTTCAAATCTTTTAACCAAAAGTTAACCAATTTTCCACAAAGGTTCATTCACGGCTTTTCAAGATAATCCCATTTCAAATTGAATTAACTTATTCAATCTTTAAGTTAAAGATTTAATTCATAACTTTTCAAACCATTTCCAATTCAATTCTTTTATATGAAAGACACAAGGTTTAATAATCTTTCAAAAAGGTTAAAGCTGATTACATTTACATAAGTTAAAGTCATTCAAGTATAAAACTTGGGTTTAAATTTAAATTCTCAAAACAATACTTTTTAAATGGTTAAAAACCCATATAAACACCTTTACCACTTGTATAATCATTTTAGACCATAATTTCCAAATCATTGAATTCAACTTCAAACATTGAATTCAATTTTAAATCAATTTATTTAAATTTAAAGTTTTATTAAGTTATTTAAAACAACTTTTATTTTTGAAACTCATTTTCGAAAGCTTCCAATTCCAATTCCAAAACTATTTTGGATTCAAGGATTCAATCTTTAAAATCATTAAAAATCTGTGACTTAACTGATTTCCTCATGCAATCCATATTTGTGTGTGCATAGTGTAGTCCAGGGGATTTTACACAATAGTGCAACATCATCAATCATCATGGATTCAATCATATCAATATCGATAAGCGGTATAAATCTATAACGCTTATCTTCGTTCACAGGTTCACAGATAAATAAAATAAATTTATCACAAATAAATAAATTACCTTCATCATAGATCACCGAAACAATTCATAGCACAAAGCATAACATATCAGAAATATCAAACAGCTCGACAATCAATAGAATTCAAACATCCATAAGTAAGCTCAATTAATTATCTGATTAATTTAAATCAAATACGTCATCAATCATGGTTAATTAACATTAATTAATTTCAAATCATTTGATTAATTGTCCTTTGATCGTTTATTAATTAAATTAATCAACCTTTAATTATTAAATAATTAACCTTTAATAATAGATTAATTAACTTTTAATTATAAATTAATCATCCTTAAATCATTAAATGATTATTCTTTTATTAATTATGCTTAATTAATTACATTAATTAATTACTCCACCATTAATCAACCCATTTAAATTTATTAATTTCTACTTAATTACTCAATTAACTATTTATTAATTATGAATCAGTAACCTTAATTATTAATTTATAGACTTTAATTACAAATGAATTTAACACCTAATTATTAATACCAAACTTAATTACAAATTTATTTAATCCCAAGTTACTTAGTTAATTACAATTATACATTAAATTCACATTCTTAATGAACTTCAATGTAAATTTATTATTAATCTTACATTTCAAAACTTCCTTTAATAATTTTTAATCAAATCTTACTTAAAAATTTCCAACATTATTAACTTTATTTGATACTAAACTTTGTTTAACAAAACTACTTAAAAATTTACTAAATGAAACCCAAGAAAAATCCAGTTTTACTCGAGTAACAACCTGTATCCTTCCCACCATTTCCCGAGCCATTCTTCTCCTCGCATCCATTTCTTTCTCTTCTTATCTTTTTTTTTTAATTTTATTAAGTTATAAACTGCTGTTATACGCAAGCATACTCACGCATCAGGATATAACCCGAAGCCACCTCTCATTTTTCTCGAGTAACAACTCGAGACGTTCACCCCAAAACTTTCTAACATCCATACGCCGCCGTGCACGTGCACGGTACTTCGCTAGTGTTCTGGCGAACCGTGTCATCTCTTGCAAGTTACGAACGAATGTAAGAATCGAAAACAAGGTTCAATATGATGCAATCAAACCCATAGTGAAATCAAGCCTATAGGTCGAAAACTCGAACTTGACCTCACCCCTCAAATTCGCTTCTCCTCAACAACGCCGTCCGTCAGAGGCGACACAACTCTGGCCTTACCTCGCCAATACTCCACTCTACCATCCCCTAGAAACTCATGCAACTCGATCAACCCGTGGTGACGAAATCACCACGTTTACAGACTACTGCAAACTCGAACCAAAAACCCTAAATTTGTCTCGCCCCAACAATCCTTGCAATAGAATTTTTTTTAAACATTTTTCCTATCTTCGTAAATCATTAAGCTGGGTTCAAAACAAAATTCAACACCTAAAATTGGTTGATCATCAGAAATTGACAAAAAGGCATTTTTGGTCCATCTCAAAACTGCACCTTGTACACTTATCTAAAAATCATCATTTTTGTTTTAAAAATCTTATTTTTGAATGTTTATTCAAGTTATATAATCAAATCAACAAATTAAAATGTTTGAGTTAATCATTTTTTACTGCAAAATTGAATGTACAGAATTCATGTTCGACTGTCAAGCTTCAAAACAAAATTCAAAGCTATGATTAAGTTTAAACAATTTATTTTAAAAAAAATCCTAAGCTCATAACATTTTTTATGAAGAAGTAAAAAAAATTCTACTTTTTCTTTGCTCTGCAACCAAAAATATAGAAGAACATGCCATATAAAAATTCCCAGTGCACACAAAACATACAGAAATACTTGTTTAAACTATACAACAAAGCACAGAGATTTCATGACTCAAATACCCAGATTTAAAATTTAAAAGTAGTATGTTTACTCACCTGAAAAGTTTATGAACAGAGAGTTGCTTCCTGTTTTGAAAACTGCATTTTAATTTTCCTTAAACACATTTCTGTTTTGTTGTTGAATGAATTGTTTAAGTATATAAGATAATGATGTTTAATTTTTTTTCTTTCAAGCATGCTAAGTTATGAACGAACTGGGAATAAGAAGATACATATATGGAGAAGAAGTGTTTATATATGGGAGGTGTTTAATCGTTTAGTTTGTTTCTCTTCTTTTTTTATCTGATCAGAGATTTTTCTTTCTTTGACTAAAGATTTTTTCTTTCAATTGGAGGCTGATATGATAATAGTAAGTACTTATGTTTCCATATATGTTTACAGCCTCATCTTGCTTGATTTTTTTTGCTTTGTACATATTTTGTTTCCTTCGTTTTATTTTTCCTATACTTGTTAATATCATACTTCATTTACATTTGTCATAATTAGCATTTTTTTATGTTAAAGTCTTCTATGTAAATAAATTTAAAATTTATGGTTTAAACCTTGTTTATAATTTAATTTATAACTTTTTTTTAAACCTTCATTTCATTTTAATTTATTTCTTTCACAAAAATAAAACTAAATGACACTTGTATTTCTCATGAATCAAAAGCTTTTAAATAAATCTTTTATTACATTTTTCTTATTTTATAAATGCATCTTCTTAATCATTATTATATACATATTATTTAAAAGAAAATGCTTTTAAAACTAACTACCCATTAATTAGTTTACATAAATAATAAATTTAAACCCAAATTATTTTTCTATGTCATTTATTTAAATTTTAAATTCAAATACAAATTCAATATTCAAATTATAATTCTAAAGTCAAATTCAAATTTACTCATATTTACATATACATATGTATTTCAAATTCAAATTAATTCCAAATTTACATTAATTATTAATTTAAAATTAATTCAAAATTAGGATAGTTACAGATTCCCCCCTAAAAAAATTTCGTCCTCGAAATTTGCAGGCAGAGAAACAACAAAGATAGATACATAAAGATAGAGAAACAGTTTTCTAGGTCAAACTGGATATATATTCTGTATTTGGCTTACCATATGAGAGTATCACTAATACGAGAACAAACTCATTCAATACTACATAGGATATTCGGGTCATCAAATCTACGAAACATGCAAGGCACTAGTTAGTCCGAAGGATAACTAACCGTTTGTAGAATATGTCGAGACCCAAATAATAGATGAATGGATTTAATCTTCCACAATTCTCAAATACTAGATATGGATTCCAAAATCAAGTCGGAATACCCCAAAAGTATATATAACTTGTCCCTCTTCGGACTTTGATCCTCACAAGAAATTACAATAAAATTTTCAAATTTGGTTTTAATCGAAATTGTTTTATCGATACAATTTTCATATTCAACTTTATATTTAATTTACCAATTTATTTCAAATCAAATTTCAATTTTGATAAAGTTAAAAACAAAAGGCTGATAGAAATTTAACGTACAAAATAAAGACTTATCTATATGATTCGTAGGGCCACCATCACACCGAAGCTTCTTCCTCGAGCTGCCACGAGGAAATCAAAGAATTGAAAAGACGAATCAAAGGAGATTGATAAGAAAGTTGTTTCCACTATTGCAGGGTATTGACTATTTATACTGGTACTCCCCTGTCCCCTATCTCATTCTCTTCTTGCACTCATACTCACTATCAGTGGATAGTAAGAGAATTTACTGAGGTATACAAACGGATATCTTAGGGAAACTCATTCTAGGGTATACTTCACCCTATCTCTAATGAGTTACCTAACGTGTTATACTCCTGAGTTAATGTTTTAACCTTCAGCTCTGATACCAGGTGTAACGGTCTAGGCTTTTCAACCATCGATAGCGGCCAATCTCGACTGGTAGGCATTTCAACCATCCCAGCCCCCGCCGCGGCATACAATGGTACCCTGCCCTTGCTTTTACGGCCATCTTTTCGACGGTCACGTCTTACGGCTAACCAACCCCTTAAAGAGGACGTTTAGGGGTAAGAGTCTCCTGCTCGCCACCAAACAAAAAGCGAGAACCCCCCATCACGTTTCATAAAGATAAGAAAGGTCATTCGTGGGACTGGTATGAGCAAACAAAAACAGTTTTTTTCTTTAAAACAAACAAAAGAATTTAGATTGAAATCTGCAATGCCTTTAGAAAATGAAACTACCATAAGGCCTTCCGGCACACACACAATGCAATCACACACATGGGGGAGATTTCTCCTTATGATAGTCAAACATGCTTACTACGCAAAATCCTTTTTGATATTATTATTTGTGCATAGTGGAAAACATTTCGAAAGTATAATATTAATCTTAGCCAGCATAGGTACCATTATACTATGCCTGCAATAGCTGCCATTTTAAACGACAGGTTCTACAACTAAAACCGTACAAGGCGCGTATTGTTTCTTTGGATTTCCAACAAATGATCAGGCTAAGGAACTTCCTACTGCCACATGGGTACGCCTCTGGAGGGACGCCTCGAGAACCTACCCGAATCTCTGCCAACACAAGGCCGGTTGCCCCCTTCCCGGGAAGTAGAACCTAAGTTATGCCACCCCCGGTCATTTGCGACCTTTATCCGAGGATCCTCTACACCCAAAACATCACACAGTAATAAATATACTACAGTATCCACATGAGTAAGTATCTGGGATCCATACCATGATACCACCCTTTTCTAGAAGGAATGGACATACCATAGGGGAGCTACCCCTGAAACCTTGCCACATCTTTCCTGTTTCGACCATTACCGGTTTGTGAGGCTCGATGAGGTCTCGTCCACAAAGCTACACTTTTTCACAAAGTCATGCTTTGATCAACAAATGATCAGCAGCACTTCATATGCCACATTATCGAATTGGGAATGTATCATTAGTAACCATCAATTACATAATCTCTAAGCTCGTACGTCTCAGAGAAGGGTGTTAAGCTAAGAGAATAAATCTCCGCCACCAAACAGAAATGTATTTGATAGAAACCGGTTTTACATCTCAAAGTGTAAAGTCAAACACACATCCATACAAGTCTGTTCCAGGTTCGAACAGAACCGAAGGCACTTCCGAAGAAACCCTTGCAAATCCAGATATTCACAATCCCGATCGGACTTCCCATCACTTAGTGAATCTCTATACCGGCGCGACTCAGTGCAGAGACAATTGACGGGTTATCCTTTCATTCTCGAAAATACCCGGTCTTCACCACCGGTCTTCAAAAGCTATGCATATCGACGTATCATTATTCGGAATGGGTTATATGACACAAGGTCCTCTCCTGGCGAAACCGAATAATGGGCGTAATATTTAAAAAAACATATGGATATGGGATTTCAATTAAGTCACAACTTATTATCCAAACCCTTTCTTTCAAATGGTTTAAAACAAATTACTATTTCAAATCTTTTAAACAAAAGTTTACCAATTTTCCACAAAGGTTCATTCACGGCTTTTCAAGACAATCCCATTTCAAATTGAATTAACTTATTCAAACTTTAAGTTAAAGATTTAATTCATAACTTTTCAAACAATTTCCAATTCAATTCTTTTATATAAAAGATACAACGTTTAATAATCTTTCACAAAGGTTAAAGCTGATTACATTTACATAAGTTAAAGTCATTCAAGTATAAAACTTGGGTTTAAATTTAAATTCTCAAAACAATACTTTTTAAATGGTTGAAAACCCATATAAACACCTTTACAACTTGTATGATCTTTTTAGACCATAATTTCAAAATCATTTAATTCAACTTCAAATATCGAATTCAAATTTAAATCAATTTATTTAAATTTCAAGTTTTATTAAGTTATTTAAAACAACTTTTATTTTTGAAACTCATTTTCGAAAGCTTTCAATTCCAATTCCAAAACTATTTTGGATTCAAGGATTCAATCTTTAAAATCATTAAAATCTGTGACTTAACCAATTTCCTCGTGCAATACATATTTGTGTGTGTATGGTGTAGTCCAGGTGATTTTACACAATAGTGCAACATCATCAATCATCATGGATTCAATCATATCAATATTGATAAGCGGTATAAATCTATAATGCTTATCTTCATTCACAGGTTCACAGATAAATAATATAAAATTATCACAGATAAATAAATTACCTTCATCACAGATCACCGAAACAATTCATAGCACAAATCATAACATATCAGAAATATCAAACAGTTCGACAATCAGTAGAATCCAAACATCCATAAGTAAGCTCAATTAATTATCTGATTAATTTAAATCAGATACGTCATCAATCATGGTTAATTAACATTAGTTAATTTCAAATCATTTGATTAACTGTCCTTTAATCATTTATTAATTAAATTAATCAACCTTTAATTATTAAATAATTAACCTTTAATAATAGATTAATTAACTTTTAATTATAAATAAATCATCCTTAAATCGTTAAATAATTATTCTTTTATTAATTATGCTTAATTAGTTACATTAATTAATTACTCCATAATTAATCAACCCATTTAAATTTATTAATTTCTACTTAATTACTCACTTAATTAATTATTTCTTAATTATTAATCAATTACCTTAATTATTAATTAATATAATTTAATTACAAATGAATTTAACACCTAATTATTAATACCAAACTTAATTACAAATTTATTTAATCTCACGCTACTTAGCTAATTACAATTATAAATTAAATTCACATTCTTAATTAACTTCAATATAAATTTATTATTAATCTTACATTTGAAAACTTCCCTTAATAATTTTTAAAACAAATCTTACTTAAAAATTTCCAACATTATTGACTTTATTTAATACTAAACTTTGTTTAACAAAACTACTTAAAAATTTATTAGGCTAATCCCTTGACAATGAAACCCGAGAAAAATCCAGTTTTACTCTAGTTACAACCCGTATCCTTCCCACCATTTCCCGAGTCATTCTTCTCCTCGCATACGTTTCTTCCTCTTCTTCCCTTTTTCTATTTCATTAAGTTATAAACTGTTGTTATACGCAAGCATACTCACGCATCAGGATATAACCCATAGCCACCTCTCATTATTCACCAGTAACAACTCGAGACGTTCACCCCAAAACTTTCTGACATCCATACGCCGCCGTGCACGTGCATGGCACTTCGCCAGCATTCTGGCGAATCTTGCCATCTCCGACAAGTCACGAACGAACGTAAGAATTGAAAACAAGGTTCAATACGATGCAATCAAACCCATAGTTAAATCGAGCCTACAGGTTGAAAACTCGAACTTGACCTCACCCCTCAAATTCGCTTCGCCTCACCAACACCGTCCATCAGAGTCGACACAACTCCGGCCTCACCTCGCCCATACTCCACTCTACCATCCCCTAGAAACTCGTGCAACTCGATCAACCCGTGGTGACGAAATCACCACGTTTACAGACCACTGCAAACTCGAACCAAAAACCCTAAATTCATCTCGCCCCAACAATCCTTGCAATAGAAATTTTTTTAAACATTTTTCCTGTAACGATCCAGAATTTTAAATAATTTAATTTGAGAATATTTAATTAATTTTAAATATTTGAATGATGGTTTGGATTGAATTTTCAATATAACTTTGAATTTGACGATTAAATTTTAGAATTTAATCTATTAAGAGTTGAATAAAAATTTGAATCTTCAATTTTAAGCCGATTAAAAATATTTCAAAGGCTTGTAAAATTCATATTGATAATATTGCAGATTATAGGAGCTTCAGAATTGAAATTGAAAGTGAATTGTTCAGTTTTGAAATTAAATCGTTTGAATCGATATTTAAAAATAGCCTTCCGAGGCACAGTCTCGGAATTCGACGAGACCAGTTCCATTGAGTCCGGAATATTGAATTATTGCCGGGTTCCAAATTTCGTATTTTTTTGAGTTTATATGTGAGCATACGACACGTAAACGCGCCGAAATCAAATTGAATTCAAATTAAATTTTAAATTTTAAATTGTCAAAGCACACACGTTTCTTTCCCCCAAAAAATTCACGCCTAAATTCACGGCAAGAATCACGCCTAAAATCGTGATAACCATGCCTCCATTTCTTTTTATATATGCCGAACCCATCACCCCCTTTCTCTTTCAAAATTCACACGAACGAAACATCAGAGAAAAAATAAAATGGCCGAAGCCCTAAATCGTAATCGCGAGCGCGACTTGCGTGGTGATGGCGTCGCATGGAGGCGCGGCACGAGGCATCGGCTAGGGCACGAACGGCGAGGGGTGGTTTGTGAATTCGAAGTGGCGTAGTGGCAAGCTTCGTGAGGTCGGCGTCTTGGGCTAGGGGATATCACGAGGTGGAGGCGCTCGCGAACATCTGAAGGCGGCGACAGCAAGCGACGGCGGCGCTAGGGTTTCTGGGCGCGCGCTCGAGCATAGGCTCGGTGATCAAATGCTACAGGCGACGTGGTGATCCAGTCTTTGAGTTCGAACTTGGGGATTTTCGCAGTAAGGTATATTGATTTTTATTTTTATTTTTGATTTAATTTAATAAACATTCATGCATGTTATTAACAGTAAATAATAATAATAAAAAAAAAACAGAAAATTATAAACAGAAAATAAAATCTGTATGTAAACATTTACAGTAAAGAAAATATGTCTAAAATTTAATTATTTGTAAAAAAACTAAATTTTTAGTTAAATATAAATTTAGTTTCAAATGAAAAATTTTTATTATCATATTTAAGTTAAAACTGAAGTTATTTAAATATTTTGAAATTTTTACAGTAAGGTTTAAAAAAAAAAAAAAGAAAGAAAATTAGTTTAGAAGAAAATCATTGGTTAATCTAAATTAATTTGTAAAAGGAAAATTAGTTAAATAAATTTTTAAAGGAAATTTAGATTTAAAACGTAATTTTTATAATTTATTAAAAGGAATTGATTTAAAGATATTAGTTTAAAGTAAAATTTTAGTTAAAATAAATTTATTAAACAAAGAAAAATAATTTTATTTAAGAGAAATTAGTAGATTTAAAATTTATAAAAAAGAAATTAAGTTCAATGGGAAATTTCTAGTTAGGATTATTTTCAAAAGGAAGATTAATTTAAATAAATAGTTAGTTAAGAAAGTTTATTAAAAGAGTTTAAATTTGTTTAAAGTAAATTTAGTTGAAGTTTAAATTGAACTAGACAGATTTGTTAGGAATTTGATTTATTGGATAAATAAATTTATAAAAAAAAAATTGATATAAGGATATTAATTTAAAGTAAAATGATTAGTTAAGTTGTTATAAAATAAATAGTTTACGATAATAAAATTGTTTTATCTATTATAGTTACTAAAGAGAAATTTTAGTTAAAATCGAATTTATAATCGATTAAGTTATTAAAAAGAGAGTTTGGTTAATTAAATTTATTTTTTTTTAGTTAAAATAAATTTATGAAAAGAAGAAATTGGTTTAAAACAAAACTATTAGTTAATTTAACTATTAAAATGAAATCAACGATGAATCAAAATTATCAAATGAAAATTTATTATTTGATTATTTCGAATATTAATAAATTGTGTAAATATTTATACAAGGTATAAATCAAGAAAATCGAGTCAAGAAGGGAAATGGATGGCAAATTAAAAAGCAAAGGTGAGAACTTCTCACTCAAAAGGAATTTTATTGTTTATTTAAATTTTAAATAGTTAGATTTAAAATTTGCTTGACTGTGTTGATTGAATGATTGAATGATGATTGATATATATATTGGATGTGAATAGACCCTATCGCCGTTAGTAAGCGGAGGTTATTTATTACACACATATACCGCGATATTCCACCTTGAAGTGGAATTGGTATTATATTATATATATAGCAATATATATATATTGGCATATGTATATATTGCAGTTGATTGATTTCCCGCATTTTTTATAGCGGATGAGACCCTATTGCGCCGTTAGTAAGCGGATATATTTTATAAAATCACATATACCGCGATATTCCGTCTTGAAACGGAATTGGTATTGTGCTAATGTCTGTGGATGCAGGGAAACAGGTTGGAGGGATCCAACTGGATTCCTCACAAATATTTATTTGATTTCATATATTGTGATATTTGATTGTTTATCATGGATGATATATGATGTTTGAAAGTCATGATTGACTATTGATGTGTTGCATCATCGAATCCAATTTTTGAAGTTTAAAAACAATGATTTTGATTTCTAAAGTGATTTTTGGAAAATATACGTTTATAAAATATTTTTGGAATTGATTCATCTTAAATAAATAAACGTTATAATTTTAATGTTATAAAAATTATGATTTTTTGAGAAATACAGTTAAAAGTTGATTTTTGAAGATATGAGATTAATGATTTTATAAAACAATTTAAACTGGGATTTCTGAATTTATTATAAAAAGTTTAGAAATAGGATTTATGAAATTTGATTATTTTACAAATCAAAATGATAAAATTATAAAGGAGTTTAAAGACGTTTTAAAAGAATAATATAAATTGTTTTATATTAAAAGATTTATAAATTGATATTTATAAATTAAAAAAATTGGAATTCTAAAACGAGCTTTTACAAGTATTAGAATGAATTGTAAATGAACTTCATAAATTGGAATTATAGAATTATAACGGTGAAATTATAAATGAAATTTTATAAACAGTAGGTTTATAAAATTTGTAAAGTTATTTAAAAGAATAGATTTTGGATAAATAAGAGAATCTTATAAGTTATAAGATTTATAAATTTGGGGAGTTTAAAGAAACAATTTTGTAAACAAATAAATTACAAGTGTTTGACTTATAATATGAATTTTTATTATATCACTGTGATATGAATTGAGATAGGTTAATAAAGGAATTTATAAAAAGGAGTTGATATAAAATAAATAGAAATAGAATTTATAAGCATTGTTTTATAAATCCGCAACGACTTATTTTGATAAGGAATAGTTGTAATTTGTTAATGGAATTATATTCATGTTTTAAACAGTGAATAATCCTTTAAAATAAAATGAATAGAAGTGATGAAATTTATTAACAAGGTATATTCACGTTTTTGAATAGTGAATAATAAGTTAAAGAAATTATTTTGGATGTGATGTTGGAAATAGAATTAAAACGATCTAAAGATGTTTTAAAAGGTGTTGAGATTTGAAACCATAGATTTCAACATTTATTGTTGAAATAGATGTTTTCGATAAATATATGGAAATAGTGGACTATAACACTGTTGTTATAGTAAATGATTTCTGAAAGGAAATGTTTTGTATAGTATTGGGATTTATATATCTATTTTAATTTCGAATCCCTATACTAGTGATTTTGGGTTGTCGTAACAATGTTTTACGCAACATTCGTTTTGGCCCAAATAAATATGTTTAAGAGAATGATTTCCTTAAAGAATGAAATATATACTTAATTTCGATTAAAGTATATAGAATATTTTCCAAGTGTAGAAAATAAAAGGATTCTGAATTACTTATTTAATAAGTACGGAAATGTTTTCCAATATAAAGTGAATATGTTGAGAATTTATCTTTTTGAAGATAAATTGAAATGAATAATTGAAATCGTTTATTCATGGATATTTTGGGAATGTAAATTCATTATGGAATTTATAAATGAAAAGGGGATTTGTTTGAAAATAAATGTTGATTTATTTTTGAAGTGTGAAAACTATATATCTAGTAAAGATATTTTTGGGAAATAAATAATTTGGAAAATTATTTGGAATCTGGTGATGTTGTGCATATCTATTGATAGTTCAATAACCGACTATCAATATTTACCTTTAAATAGGTATTTGTTGTGATTTGTTTGAAATTGAATGCCACACTTATTTTTTTTCTAAAATAAGCGCTCACTATTCGGGTTAACCGGGAAAGGACCTTGGGGTCGTATAACCCATTCCGAATATGTGATACGTCGTTATGAATTGCATTCGAAGATCGGTGTTGAAGACCGGATATTTTCGAAAACGTAAGGGTTTCTTGTTGATTGTCTCTGCACTGGCTGATCCCCGGTATAGAGATCTCCATATGTGATGGGAAATCCGAACATGATTAGAGATTATTCGGATTGCAAGGACTTCTATGTAAGTGCCTTCGGTTCTGTTCGAGCCCGGAACAGACTTGTATGGATTGTATGTCTGACATTACAAATTGAGATATAAAGCCGATTTCATTCAAATATATTTCTGTTGGTGGCGGAGAATTTATTCTTTTAGCTTAACACCCTTCTCTGAGGCGTAGGTGCTCAGAGGTTATGTAGTTGAATGTTATCAGCGATATATTCCCAATTTGGTAATGTGACATGCTGAGTGTTGCTGTGAAATGATCATTGTGTTTATTATTTGTGATAGGATCTTTTATTGGATTGTCTATCCTAGTGATCATTTCTATGATCATTTGTTTGACCCAAAGCATGGCTTTTGTATAAAGTATGTTTTTGTGGACGTGACTTCGTCGAGCCTCACACCCCGGAATGGTCAAAACAGGAAAGAAGCAGCAAGGTTATGAGGGGTAGCGCCCTTTAGGATATGTGCATTTCCTTCTGGAAAAGGGTGGTATCATGGTATGGAGCCCATATACTTACTCATGTTGAAAACACTTTATGATTGTGTGAATTGATTGCGAGCGCTCGGTGAAAGGTCCCAAAGGACCGGGGGATGGCATATTCGGTCAGTTGTTACTCAGTTAGGGGTAACCCGGCCTTGTGTTGGTAGAGATCCGGTTTGGTTCTCGGGGATGTCCATCCAGAGGCATTCTCATGTGGCAATGGGAAGTTCCTTGGCCTGATCATTCGTTGGAAATCCAAAGAAACAATACGAGACTTGTACGGTTTTAGTTGTAGAACCTGCCATTTAAAATGGTAGCTATAGTAAGCATAATATAATGGTACCTATGCTAGCTAAGATTTATATTCTACTTTCGAAATATTTTCTACACTATGCACTAATAATAATATCAAATGTTCTTTTTAATGCGTATCAAGTATCTTTGACTAACATAAGAAGAAATCTTCCCCAAGTCTGCGTTTGCATTGTGTGTGTGGCGGAAGGTCTTATGGTAGTCTCATTTTTAAAAGCATTGCGAATTGATTTTTAAAATATTCTTCTATTTTGATTTTAAAGATAAATAAACTGTTTTGAGTTCCCACACCAGTCACATGACTGACTCAGAGTTTATTGTTTTCCTTCCTAAACTCTGGGTGCCCACCAATTTTCCACACGGGCAGTCAAGAGTTAAGGTTTTTCAGGATATTCTGGAATTTAGGAGTTGCTGGAGGCAAGCTGGATGGTATTGGCGTATCACTAGTATATAGTATTTCTTTTTCCGCTGTTTGTTTGTTGTCGTGCACTCTGATGATATGATGTAATGAAATGTAATGTAATAACTGATATAGTTCTTTGTTTAAAGATTATTCATTTATCTATTATATGTTGTTCCGCTGCGAATTGTGAGGTTCTGTTATTGTTCTATTTTCTATTTTCTGTTCCGTTCTATTTTCTTTTCTCTCTATTTTCTACCTTCTTATCTCTTTCTTTTTCTTTTCTTCTTTCTTAAACCCATAA
Organism: Allium cepa; assembly: GCA_030765085.1. Taxonomy (NCBI): domain Eukaryota; kingdom Viridiplantae; phylum Streptophyta; class Magnoliopsida; order Asparagales; family Amaryllidaceae; genus Allium; species Allium cepa. The sequence continues at coordinate 136,025,203 of CM060942.1, read as the reverse complement.
CATTTCGGTTTTTCGGCAACGAAAAATCGCAATCGTTACATTTCCTATCTTTATAAATCATTAAGCTAGCTTCAAAACAAAATTCAACACCTAAAATTGGATTGATCATCAGAATTGACAAAAAGGCATTTTCGATCCATCTCAGAACTGCACCTTGTACACTTATCTAAAGATCATCATTTTTGTTTTAAAAATCTTATTTTTGAATGTTTATTCAAGTTATGTAATCAAATCAACAAATTAAAATGTTCGAGTTAATCATAAAATTTCCTTTTTACTGCAAAATTGAATGTACAGAATTCATGTTCCACTGTCAAGCTTGAAAACAAAATTCAAGGCTATGATTTAAGTTTAAACAACTTATTTTGTTTAAACTCCTAAGCTCATAACATTTTGTATGAAGAAGTAATTTTTTTCTACTTTTTCTTTGCTCTGTAACCAAAAATATAGAAGAACTTGCCATATAAAAATTCCCAGTGCACAGAAGACATACAGAACTACTTGTTGAAACTATAAAACAAAGCATAGAGTTTTCATGAATCAAATACCCAAATTTTAAAAGTAGTATGTTTACTCACCTGAAAAGTTTATGAACGGAGAGTTGCTTCCTGTTTTGAAAACTGCAGTTTAATTTTCCTTAACCACTTTTCTGTTTTGTTGTTGAATGAATTGTTTATGTATATAAGATAATGATGTTTATTTTTTTTCTTTTCAGGCATGCTAAGTTATGAACGAACTGGGAATAAGAAGATACATATATAGAGAAGACAGTGTTTATATAGGGGAGGTGTTTGCTAGTTTAGTTTGTTCCACTTCTTTCTTTCGTTTACTTTTTTTATCTGATCAGAGATTTTTCTTACTTTGACTAAAGATTTTTTCTTTCAATTGGAGGCTGATATGATAGTAGTAAGTACTTATGTTTCAATATATGTTTACAGCCTCATCTTGCTTTATTTATTTTTTTTGCTTTGTACATAATTTTGTTTCCTTTGTTTTATTTTGCCTATACTTGTTAATATCATACTTCATTTACATTTGTCATAATTAGCATTTTTTTTATGTTAAATTCCTCTATGTAAATAAATTTAAAATTTATGGTTTAAACCTTGTTTACAATTTAATTTATAACTTTGTTTTTAAACCCTCATTTCATTTTAATTTATTTCTTTCACAAAAATAAAACTAAATGACACTTGTATTTCTCATGAATCAAAAGCTTTTAAATAAATCTTTTATTACATTTTTCTTATTTTATAAATGCATCTTCTTAATCATTATTATATACATATTATTTAAAAGAAAATGCTTTTAAAACTAACTACCCATTAATTAGTTTACATAAATAATAATTTTAAACCCAAATCATTTTTCTAAGTCATTTATTTAAATTTTAAATTAAAATACAAATCAATATTCAAATTCAAATTCTAAAGTCAAATTCAAATTTACTCATATATACATATACATATGTATTTCAAATTCAAATTAATTCCAAAATTTATTTCAAAATTTACATTAGTTATTAATTTAAAATTAATTCAAAATTGGGATCGTTACACAGCCAAAATAAATTTCTAAATTACTTACATTAGCCATACTTTAGTTACTCCATTAATCACCTTCCTTAATTAATGACATTAAGTAATTATTTCACAATTCCCCTAATTAATTTCATTAAGTAATTAATCTTTACTAAATTAATCGTCTTCTAAATTAATAAATCAATCCTTTAAATTGATTACCAATCAATAAACCTTTATTAATTATCTTAAGAATTTACTTAACTGATTCCATAATCAATTTAAACATTCCTAATATATTAAATAATTTATACTTAATTAAATTCATCATTTAAATTTTTTCCTTTGAAAACATTTTTAAAGTTTAACTTAATTTGTTAAACCCTATTAATTAATTTTCTTAATTAATAAATCCTTTAATTAGTTACATTAAGAAATTAACTATTCTTCTGATTAATTATCCTTTAATTACTTAAGTTAATTAACCCTTAATAAATTAAGTAATTAACTATTCTTAATTACTTACATTAATTGACCTTTAATTAATTACATTATTTTAATTATACTAAAATCAATTACATTAATTAATGATCCTTAATTGATTATAATAAGTAATTATTATATTAAGTAATTATCCTTATTAATTACATTAAGTAATTATTTTTTAATTAATTTCATCCTTTATATTTTTAAAGACACAAAGGAATTAATTTAATTTTTTTTTACATATATATAATTATTGAAACTTAAAGTCAAAACACACTTGACTTTATAATTTATATTTTGAAACTTGTTTGAAACTTGCTTATTTACTTTTCTTTTAAAACTAGATTAATAATAATCTTTGGAAACTTTATATTTTTAAGATTGGTTAACATTTACTAAAAAGACTTTGCTAATTCACTGTCATATAAACCCGGCCCAAGCCCATACTCCAGCTTGATCCCTCTCTCCTTCCTTTCTTAACTTAAACCCAACCTGCTAACCCACTTGCGTCCAACCCGTGTTCAACCCTTACTGCAATCTCGAGTCCTACCATCTTCTTCCTCCTGTTCTAATTCGTGACTAACTTAAACAATACTCCAGCAACCACCACAGATACCCTGTGCATCGTGCACATGCACGCACGATCGGAGGTGCTCCAACCTTCGCCGCCGCCGCCGCCAAGTCATTAACGTCCTCCCCGATCTCCATGGCTACCCCGAACTTCTTCAAAGGATTAAGGTCAAAATCTCGTGCTACAAACCCAACCAGGAATGAACGAACCACCATCAAACACCTCGTCATCGCTTTTCCACCCACCATTAAACACTATACTCCGCCGAAACCATCGCCACGAACTCCTCTTTACATTACCCTTAGAACGCACCCTTCTCTTGACTCCTCACCGACGCCACTGATGCTGAACTGAAGCCCCAAAATTCCGTTGTAAAACCCTATTTCCCCAACGTGCCATCGCCACACTTCTTTATTGAACGAACCACTATTTTTGCCAAGCACCTTGATCGTTAATCTTGCTTCAAACCAAAACTCGACCACTCGAAAACCTTCGACCATCAGAAATTTGCTCAAGAACCCAATTCCAGATATTACCCAAATTCACATCCATTTCGATGCTAAAAATTATGATTTAATTTTTAAAATTCATCATTTCAAGAAATAAATCCGGTTATATACTTGAGTTCATGATTTATTTAAACTGTGATTTTGATGTATTCGTGTTTTTACTGTATTTTCTTAATTTTACTAACACCATCTCTAAATCTTGCTTGAAAATATTTATAGATCTAATACCACATCATTTCAATCTAGTTTGATTTATACATCCAAGCCTAGAAAAATCCAGTAATTAAATATTGAATTTTATCGAGGTTTGAATTCCTGTTCAACAAGAACAGAGCCAAAATCTGTATTCAAACATTCATATCCATATATATACACATTCAGTTTACATTATATAATTATGCAAATCAAACCTATCACTTTTACTTCAGATATTTCTTTCATGCATCAAGTCTAAATCAGGTTTAAATTCTTTAAAGGATTTTCTTACTCACTACTATACACAGAAACTTGCTCTGCATGTCCCAGAAATGTATATAAATATTGACACTCATATACATAGTTTTTTTTTAAAAAGAACATTTTAAGTATCATGCACATCATAATTCTAATCAGGCTTAAAAATTCATCGCATGCTAGTCCAAGGTATATTAGATTTCAGAGTTTTACTTACACAAATAACACTTATATACCCAGGCAACACATCCATTCACTTATGCAAGTAAAAATTGAGACATTCTATAATCAAAACTTGCATGCATTCAGTTATCAAGTAGAATTTAGTTTCAAGAGGGTAGATTTACCCACCTGCTTTGAACAATGAAGTCTGGTTTTGGTTTAGACTGGAAACTTAATTGTTCCTTTCTTTGAAATTTTGAGACTTCTTGCTGTTATTTGTTATTTGTTGAATTGAATTCACTTGATCTAGAGCTCGCTACAGATCTTTTCCTCAGGGTTTTTAGGTTGTACTGAGAAACTAAATTGAACCTTAGCTCAAGTTGAAGTTTTAAAAGAAGTTGGATTTTATGATTTGATTTTTCTTCTTCTTTTGATTCATAAGTTAGATTTCCTGTTCATAATTTTCTCAGTTTCCTTCCTTTTCCAAAAAAAGAAGAAAGGGAAAACTACTTGGTATTAAAGAAAGAAGACACTTGTCATTTGAATTTTATTAATTATCTTACAAATGTTAGTGCAAAATATAATTATTTTACACTTGTCATTTTACTTACATAATTTGTTAACATATGTTATAAAGAATGATTATATGCTAACATATGTATTTTTCATGCATAATTAGATTTTAAAAAAAAGCCTTTAAAATAAATTTTCTAATTTATAAATACATATTTTAATTTATGAAATGAATTCTTTTAAAAGAAAATACTATAAAACAATTTATGGTCTTAATAAAAATCCAATAAAATATATTTTAAAACCAAAGTATGATTTAAGATATATATAACTATATTTTGAATTTCAATTTAAATGCCAAATTCAAATTTAAATCCCAAATTAATTTAAACAAATACAATTTCAATTTGTATATAATAATTCTATCTATGTATATAACACAATTACAAATAGAAATATTATTTAATCAGATTCATTTGTTCAATTTAAAATTTCAGTATATTATTTTATTAGTCCAATTATATTATTAATGACAATGTCAGAAAATCCGTGTTATTACACATTCCGGGTCCGAAAGGAACCAAAGGCACTACTTCTACTACATCAATTTTGGAATCACCCTCAGGATTAGTAGCGATTAGCCCTTGCGCTTCACTGCTCCATCTTCGACTCCTAGCACTTGTCTTCCTCACGAAAACGTTCAAACCGGATCAAAGTGGTTTTCGAAAATTAATCCCGATCACGGTCTCTTCGAAACGATCAGCACATTGGCCAATATTGATAGTTGGTTATTTAACTATCAAATAACATTCACAAACAGTCATCAAATTTTAAATAATTTCCAAATTATTTATTTCAAATAACTTCGCAAGCTATTTTCCATACATCAACCCTTTGAAAACAGTTTTAAACCACCATTCTCTCATGGAATTAATCTCCCAAATATTGTCTATTTCCACTGAAAATCACCAAGTCCAAATACTTTAGATTTTAAAATAATTTAAATCACTTTATTCTAAAATATACTTTAAAAACATTTAAATTAAAACTACTTAACACTTTATTCAAAAATATATACTTTGAAAAAATAAAAATACTTTATAAAATACAAAACTAATTTTTAAAATAAAAGTTAAGTCAAACTAAATTTTAAAATAGAGTTACAAAATCCTATACAAGTTTTCAAACCAAACTATTTTTAAAATAGAAGTACTTTATAAAATATGAATATGAATAATTATCTTTTTAAATATAACTCCAATTAACCTTTTAAAACGATTACCACTATGACTAATTTAAATAATATTTACCTTTAAAATTTTGACAACTTAAATAATAACTTCTTAAAAACATCCCTTTGAACTACTTAAAACTTCTAACTTATACTTAAAAATCTGCTTTGAAAACGTAGTTGGTTTTTCAGGGAAATACACCACTCTTTCACACCTTTAAAAATAAACCACTATTTATTTTTAAAACAAATTACCCATTCGTTTTTAAATTCCCACTGTGAATTTATACTTCCAAATATCCACTAATATCTTATCTCACTTTATAAACCCATTTTGTAAATTTCATAGTCTCATCTTCTTTTAAAACACTATTTCAATTCTAAATCAATTTCCAAATCGATTTTTAGATTTTATTTCGTTTTAAAATAAATTCCTTTACTTACTCAATTTAATTTCAAAACCCATTAATTTCAGATTTAACTTCTTTATTATGATTTAAAATCTAGTTTAAACTCAAAATACCAATTTCATATTTATTTCAAAATTCTTTTTTTATTCCTTCCCAAACCATTTAAAATATGAATTTAAAAATAAATCTTTTATTCCTTTAAATATCATCACTTAAGTATAAGAATTCATTTATTCCTCTTTATTCAAAAATCTCCTTTCCCACACTTGGAACTTATTTATTATAATTTTCGAATCAACTTCTATTTTTTTCTAATCCATTCTTTAATTATCCAAATTCTCTAGAATTATTTTATTTAAAAAATTTCTTTTTTATTTCCTTTCAAAAATCCAATCTTTATATTTTGATGACTCAATATACCCAAATATATTCAATCCAACCATAACATCCAATATTTAAATTTCCAATAAAAAAGTTATCATAGATTATCAAATAAACCATATCATAGAATATTAAGACAATCTAAATAATTTTAAGGAATCCTGTTGAATCCCTCCAACCTGTTTTCCTGCATCCACAGATGTTATCACAATATAAAAATACCAATTCCACTTCGAGGTGGAATATCACGGTATATGAGGATATGTCATCTCATCCGCTATTATGCGGCGCATAGGGTCTCGTCCGCTATATAGTGCGGGAAATCAATCACTCCAATATATATACTACTATATATAATATACCACATTCAATCAATTCAATTATTCAATCAAATATTTAAATTTAACTACCACTAGTACAAAAAGTGCATATTGCTTCGCCTCATTTGCATCGGTTGAAATAAAAACTGATGCAAATAGAACTATTTGCATCAGTTCCATCTTAATAACCGATGCAATTGGTATGTGAAAAGCAATAGGTAATAAAAAATCAAATTTGCATCAGTTGTCACCAACAACCGATGCATTTGGTACGTGCAAATAGTTTTAGTCGCATCGGTTTTAAATTCAACCGATGCAACTACATTAGTTTGCATTCATTTTCCATCGGTTTGCTACTCCAACTTTCATTTTCCCTCCCCCTAACTTTTCGTTTGCCGCTTAGATTTCATTTATCCCTCCACTTCCCTGTAACCCGTTATTCAACACAACCACGCAAATACCTCTGAACTTTCTAATTGACAAAAAAAAATTCTCCAATCCAAATCGAGAAAGGAGGTCGATACTGGGAAGGCTTTCGTCTAATCTAAAGGAAAAATCGTCTTCTTCTACCAATAGGGGTTGTGGACTTAACTAGAAAGAGCCAAAAGGTAGTTGTTTCGAAGGGGAAGCAAACCAATCCTTCTAGTATTTATGCTTAACCTGAATCCTCTTATCTTCCTCCTCAAAGTATCCTCGTCTCTTTTCTTCCAAGAAGCCCTGGTGTAACCTTGGAAGCCTTCAGGCTTTAGATTTCTTTGGTTATTGATGAAATTTGGATTAATCTCACCACTTGTAATGGCTATGAGAAATTTTTAGAGTTTGGTTTCCAAAACTCTCTTAGAGTAAGTAATCAATACTTGTTAAAAAACCTTGATTAATCCATTACATATCTTATATTTAAATGTATACTAACAAATAGCTGCTGTGTTTTCGGTCCTCCTACACTAATTTAAGAGTTTAAAAGAGGCTATCAAGGAGGCCTAAACAAATAAAGAGGAAGTTGTCAATCTTCGATGGCAAAACGAAGATTTAGAAAATGAAGCTCATAAGGTTAAAGCTTCTTTTAATCAAAACTCTAAAATTTTGAAGGTTAAGGAAATTAACCTTGTCAAATTTCAAAAAAATCTTCAGGCTAGCAATGACAAATACTCAGGCTTCAAGCTGATTTAGAGGCTCAGGATAATGAGGAGGCCAAGTTGAAAGTTGAAGCCGAGGGCCTTATCAACTTGATTTAGGCTAGAGACTTGGCTAGTGAAAAAGCTTTCAAATTTCTATCTGATTCATTGGACGAGAAGGAAAAGCTTAAAGAGGAGGTATGGACCTATATCTCTATGGTTTTTGTTGAATATGTGCTTAGAACTGTAACCTTTGTCTACTACCTGTTAAGCATTATCTTGTTTTCATTATGATTCATAACGTTGCATTTGCAAATATTCAACAGCTAGCTCATCTTACAAACAAAGTACTTATACAAGAAAAGCAGAATAACACAGCAGAAACAGTGGAAGTAGATAATCTACTCGATCAAAAGTCTGTTATAGACATGAAAAGTGGAGAAAGCCAATTAATAGATGTAGCGGTGAAACAAGAAGATCAAAGTTCAATAAATAGTGCGGAGTCGGAATCTGGTAGCCCACATGAACCGAGTAGATTAAGAACTGATTCCTTTAATGCATTTGAGACAACTCATTCTGATTTTATGTCATAGTGAATAAAGCGATATCCACATACGTTGAAAACCAGTTTATTCTTGTAGTGAATGTACAACACAAACAATTTGATTTACATTTTTGTTTTTTCATTTTCTGGAATGATTTGCTGGACCTACAAGTGATGTAAATAACTACAGCTGAGGTGGGTGATTCATTGATACAGTTGTGGTTTTTGAATGAATACGCCGACAGTGTCATATAGGGAAAACCATATTAACAATTTCAGGTACTGATTAAATACTTGATGCAACCTTTATTTGATATAGAAATTGAATTCTATCTGCTTAAATAATTTTTTAACGAAATCAAATGCAGGAGAAAGAAATGAGTTAATCACTATAGGAAATGCATTGAGGAAGTTCTAGTACATCTCAGCATGGCTTTAAATGGTAAACATATGTAGATGTATGTTTTTTCAGTCAATGCTTACTAGTGCTATTCGAGTATAATAATTTTCATTTCTAATTTCATACACATAGCTCAGTAAGGAAGTTTATTTTATTTTCCCTTATTTATTTCAAGTTAACTTAGTTAACTATTGTCGGTTATAAAACCACAACTTTCATGTGTTAAATGAATTGTTAAATTATTCATGTGTGCATTTAATTTCTAAGGCATGCATTTTTCCAACTCAAAATTTGGTCCATATCAGGCTATTCTATTTAAAATTGATCAAGTATTTTTTTTTTACAAATAAACTCATTATTAAAAAAAATATGCATACATGTAAACACTGATGAATGTGTGGCTTAGGTTTGAGCTGTAACTAATTCAAAATTTTTGTAATTTCATTTAAATTTTCTTTTGTTATTAATCTTCATTTATAGTTATTCATAGTTGATGTCTTTCTTCCAATTTTTCTCTTCATTGTTTAAATCAATTGATAATTCAAGCATATGTTACAGAGCAGTTATCACTGATTGTGCCATGAAATGCAAATGAGTGGCTGATTCTTTGGATGCTGAGATAAGCGATGCTTCAAAAGCAGAAGGAAGTGTATTGGAAAAGGTAAACTTTAATAAATTTGTTGATTTTTTTTATTGCAAATTAGCAGTACACATATTATGTCTTTAATTGCTTATATGTGTATACACGCACATTCCACGTTTATTCTTTATAGTACTCCAAAGGAAGTGGGATATCTTTATGAATGAGTGTGCCTAATCACATTATTATCAGTTATTACTAGCCTATCAGTGGCTAATTACCATGTGTTGGGACTACTGATTCCATTAAGTTCAGTTTAAAATCAGGCAGTATTACAATGTTTCATAATGCTATGTCAGTGACATACTAGTCTTCCCTATGTCCATTTAGATTGTATGATACCTATTACTGGACCTCTATCTATTTATTCTTCTGCCAATTTTGCGACCTTTATTTTCGATCGTCTAAGAGCTGTGTATTGATTACTGCACCTTTCAGAAAATTGCATCTCTAAAAAATAGGACAGATGCAGCGACTATTCCAGCTGCTAGAAACACTGAACTCAGGACCAAGATATCCCAACTGCAGGTAATATTTTCTCTACTGACATAATAATTATATTTTTCTCTACTTGTATAGATGTAGCTGCTGATTATTTGTCAATCAATTAGCCCACTGAATTTTTATTATTCATCTGTACATATACTTGTTTATGTGCTAACACGATTTGTTCAAATTCACATTACATCCTACTAGTTTGAACTTTGAAGTATAACACCTGTAGTTTTTTGTTACTTGTTAACGCTAAAATGTGAACGCTAACACCCCGGTGTGTAAAGTGTAGTTGTGAAAGCACCACCCGATAGATCGGGAAAGAATTACAAGCAAGTAATAGCAGAAAAGCAGTAAACAACAATGATTTTATAGTGGTTCGGCTTAAGGGTATAGCCTACGTCCACTCTAAGTACTTTTATTAATAATCCCGTTACAAACTGATACAATTCTTCTCAAGTACAATACACTTCAAGTTACAAGTGATTTGGAACGAGTCTGAAGCTTCAATGTCGATTAAAGTTCGTAGATTCATGTTGAAGATGTGTGGTTTCTTCGTGAATTTCTTTGAGGTATTCCTCTAATCTTGGAAGCTCTAAGTGTTGATGAAGTTCTCAATGCAGCAAGGTAACGGTGTGTGAAGAGAATGTGCCAAAAGTCCTTTGAATGTTGGAGGTGGTTGCCTATTTATAGAGAGTTCTGGTCTGGAATTTTTGCCAAGTCCTAAGTCGTGGCCGATCTAAGTTAAGTCGTAGCCGACTTAATATGAGTCGTGGCCGGTCCATCTGGCCCCCTTTTGGCTTCACAGGAGTTCACTTGCACAAGTCCTAGGTCGCCTCCGAGTCAACACTACTCCTTCTTAGTAATATGGCATCGGGCTTATACTTAGTGGCTTTAGGTCGTGGACGAGTTAACTTGGTAAGTCGCAAGTCACGGTCCAACTGGTAAGTCCTGGATCGTGTACGAGTTAAGAGGCCACTGTGCCAAGTAGCTGCATTGAACTTACCTTCCTTTGCTTAGGTCGTGACCGACTTAACATTGGTCATAGGTCGGCCGCGACTTAGGTCGGTAGCTATCTTGGGTCGGCGTTCCTTAAGTCTTAGGTTGGTATACATGCTAGAGCATTGGGTCGGCACCTCTCTTAAGTCGGTATCCCTTTTCGGCCTTAGGTCGGCATTCCTGTTAAGGCAGTTAGGTCGGCAACCAGTTAAGTCGGCAATCTCCCTAGACTGTTAGGTCGGTATCTATGTTGAGTCAGTAGAGTCAGTAGAGTCAGTAGCCTCATTGAAGTGTTAAGTCGGCATACCCTTAGGCCTTAGGTCGGCACCCCCTGTTGAGCCTTAGGTCGGCATGCTTCTAACTGTTAGGTCGGTAAGTCATGGTCGAGGCGGAGTTAACATTACTATCTTTTGAATTTTACTTAAACTGATATAAGCAGGGCAATTTTTATACAAAGGATAAGGAAGCAAGATATCTTCTATACTGAAAAATTAAAGAGGAGGTAATTCATTCAAGAAAATATAACCAGAATAGGCGATCTAATTCCATTGTTTAGAATATATATACGAATTTGAACTGATTTTTAGTACATGAATAAAATAAAACTTCATTACTACATGGCTAATTTTGTATGTAACATTTCACATATAGGTGTTACATCAGTGGAAGTGATTCGGAAACAAAACCAGAGGAGTTGTGATAGGGAATGAAGTTAGAATTGCAGTTTGAAAGCAAGGAGAGGTTGTGGAATGGTGATCTGTCAATGCAGGTAGCTCGGTGGTAGATGGTTTAAGCAAGCAATGGAGTATGCTGGTTTAAGCGTACAGGTAGGATGGTGGATCTGGAGTATGGTAGAAGTTGTGAAGGTGATGCATGCAGTTATTGTATGGTGATGTTCACAGTAGTTTATAATGGATATGTTCACAGTGTCGAGATAGTGAGTGGAGGTAATTTTTCAAAATAGTGAGTGGAAGTGTAGAGTTGTCAAAGGTGGTGCAAAGGAGGTTCACAGTGAATGTTGATGTCGTGCTTGCTGGAGTAAGAAATGGATGGAGACTGTGTAGTTATTACAGTTCTGTATGATGTGAGTTTGGAGGGGTATTTGATGTACAGGTTTGGTTAGGTCAGGGATGATTGAAGTTGCGGGTGGTGTCATAAGTTTATGATCAAATTGTGGTGGAGGCTGGAGTAAGAAGTTGAGATGGTGAGTGAAGTTGTTTGGGTTGTTGTAGATGAATGTATGGTAGGTGTGACTCATTGTCGAGGCAAGTAGATGATCAGTTGTATTGTCATTGTTGGTTACTGCTGACAGTATGGGTGGTGGAGCTGCAATGGATGACTGATGATGTTTAGAGGAGCATAGAATAATGTCGATAGTATGTTGGATGTGATTTTGTATGTAAATTAAGTTTTCTTATTGTATATGTATTTAGGATGATGTTGGAGATGAAAACAAGGAGGCTTCTGTATTTAAATCATAATGAAATAATCTTTTTTTTTTAATTTTTTTGTATGTTTTTTTCTTTTATATATACATATATATATAAAGATTATCAATAATATATATATATATAGTCTATTTGAGTATTGTAATAATGGTTTCTGAGGGATTAGTTTGCATCAGTTGTTATAAAAAACCGATGCAATAGAGGGATTAGTTTGCATCGGTTTTCAACAACTGATGCAACAAGTTCCTTTGTTGCATCGGTTTTCATTACAACCGATGCAACATGGAGGCTGTGTTCAAGCAATCAACCATGATATTTTGCATCAGTTCTTAGTAACAATCGATGCAAAAAGGACTTTTTTGCATCGGTTTCAGAACTGATGCAAAAGTGTTAAGCCTGTTGCATCGGTTGTTGATTAGATGCAAAAGGGGGGAAAACAACCGATGCAAATGGCCTGTTTTGTAGTAGTGTACTTAAATTTAAATAAAATCCAGATGAGTGAGATTAACTCACCTTTGTATTTAATTTGCAATCTGATCCACCTCGACTCGTTCTCTTCATGGTTTTAAACCTTGTGCAACATTATATGATCTATTAATATCTGAAATAATCCACAAATAATTTACCATTTAATAAATTAAATTGACCCATAATTTAATTTAAACTAATCATTTGGTTTGTAAACTAATAATTAAATTTTAAATTAATTGTCCCTTTAAAACCCATTTTGTAACTAAAATAAATTAAATAAGTTTATAAATCAAATAAATAGTATAATACATTATTTATAATAACTAGCAGAATTTAAAATGTATATTTAACTTATTTTTGAGACTTCATATATTCTTATAAAAAAATTAATCTTATATAGATAAAAATCTTACCTTAATATAAATTCCTATGTTTCTAAAGTCATATATATATATAATTTTCTACTTTATCTATGTGTGTATATATATTATATTCCTTTCTAACTTATATATAAATTAGAAATATAAATGTTTTTTTATACTTTATTGACATTTTATTTTCTGTTTTAATCTTTTACCCTTCATATATATATATATGTATGTATGTATGTATGTATAAATAGAAATTTATATTCAAACCTATACTGTAAATATGTACATATATATATATATATATATATATATATTGTAAATTTATTTATATAATTTTTCCAACACACATGCATATAAAAAATGTAAATTAATTTAATTGAAAAAAAAGAATACCTCAGCTAGCCTCTATACTCTCTCGACTCTGACGCACCGCTGACCACAACCACTGCATCGACCCCCTCCTCTTCAGTGCTTCCATGCCCTAGTATATCTCGCGAATGCCGTTGCAACCTCGAACAGTGAACGTGCCTCACTCAACCACTAATTGAAACCGAGCATCTGCCACCATCCCAATCGCGTCGCTGCTCGAATCCATCTCGTCGCCTCCATGAATTCGCGAGCGACTTGGGTAATGATCTGGTATCGACCACCAGGAAGAAGAACACGACACTTAATCAATTGATTTGGGATTAGTCGTGAATTTGGATTTAAGAGGACGGAAAAGAAATATAGGGGATCGGCCATAATCGATTGCGAAAGAATTAAGAACTGCTCGAATTCATAAGAAAAGGGAAGGCCGCTTTTTTTCTTTCACGAAATTACTCTTTTCTTTCGATTTGAATATATCTTTTTTTTTAAATTACACGGCTAAGATAAATAAAAAGGAAGAAGACACATGTATATTGGAAAGACACGTGTTTAAAAACTCTATACGTGTATGCAAGGGCTTGACCCAGTATTTTATTGCAACAATATTACTTATATTTAAATTTGAATTTTAAATTTAAATAGTCTCGATTACCGCAACTCAAAATCTTGACATCTTATCGAGGCATGTCGCTAGACGTTTATAAGGCTTTACCCCTATTCCAAACACAATGGAAAAGGTTGTGAATCCTAATTCGATCGTATGGAGAAGATAGCTTTTTGAACTCAATTATAATAATAAATTTTTGATGTAAATCTCCGCGCGTTTACTTATCGTACGATCACACGACAACTCCAAACACTACGAAAAATGAAATCCGATAATTATACATTATTACGGATCTAATGGAACTGCTTTCATCGCATTCCGAGAATGTGCCTTGGAAGGCTATTTTTAAATATCAATTTAAACGATATATTTTTAAAACTGAGCAAAACATTTTCAAACTCAAATTTAAAACTTCTATTATCTCCAGTATTATAAACATAAGTTTTTCAAGCCCTTGAAACATTTTTAACCAGCTTAAAACCAAGATTCACTATTTCAATCAATTTCCAAATTTTAAATTCAAAAAATTTAATTGCCAAATTCAAAATGATATTTAAAATCCAAGTTAAACTAACTTGCAAATATTTAAAATCAATTAAATATTTCAATTTCAAATATCCAGAAATTATGGGTCGTCACAATAAAGGTATGGTCACTCCAGGGTTGTTTACAGAATAAATCCTAGTGCTGGTACCAGCTTTGGTTTTAACCCCACCAAGAGGGGTACTGTTGGTCTCTGTCTAGTTGATTAACTCTGATGTAGCCCAGGATAAAGGAAAAAGTCGTCCACAACTTAAGGTAGGAGATGACATAGGTCGAATGGAGGGGACTTCAGAATTGAGTCGTCCACAACTTAACTTGAGTCGTCCACGACTCAACATGAGTCGTCCGCGACTTAAAAGATCGGGTGGAAGGGGGCTGCGACCTAACGGGTCTGAAGGAAAAGGTTTCCGACCTAACAAAACTACTATGAGTCGTCCACGACTCATCAAGCAAAAAGACAAGTTCCAGTCATCAGAAGCTTTGAATCGGAGACGGGTTACGACATAGATGAGTCGTTCAGAGTTGACTCGCTTGAAGGGTTATGCCGCAGGGGACTTGGAAGATTGAGTCGTTGGAAGGATGTTGAGTCGGTGAAGTTATGAGTCGTGAGTCGGCATGAAGTTGAGTCGATGGAAGGTGATGTGTATATATGAGTCGTTGTATCTTTGAGTCGTATATGTCTGTAATGTGTTAGGTCGTGAGTCGCGACCTAAGTTGAGTCGCGTTTTCTTTGAGTCGTTTGTGTTGTATAAGGTTGTAAATAAGTTGAGTCGTATGTGCCTTGAGTCGTATGTCGTGTGCTATGTTATGAAGCATGTATGTGATGCACTGCTGCTAAGTCATGAGTCCTAAGTCGTGAGTCGTGAGTCTATGGAGTCATGAGTCATTGAGTCGGCATTGTGTTGTAAGTATAAGCCGTGTGCATTGAGTCGCCGCCGACTTATATTGAGTTGTAGGCCGTGTACGACTTAGGGCTTGGTTGTAAACACTATAAATAGGGGTGTGTGTTGTACATTTAGAGGTTGAACATTTTTGAATAAAATTCTCTTTTGTTAGCTTTGTGCTTTCATACAAATTGGTAGTAGAGTGTGATCTCCTATCTCCTCTTTCGGTTAATCGAGTGCGCTCGATTCAACAATCGTAGAAGCCGATTCACGGTATCTAGTGCGCTAGATCAACGTACGAAGAATCGTAGATCTTCTTTCTCGGCATCGTGTGCGATCAACGAGACGAAGATAGCTAGAATCCGGTATCTTTGGATCAACGGATTTGGGCCTTGCAGTATTCTCAACTCACCGATTGCTACATTCCATAGATTGAAGTTTGTTTCGATTAATCCGCTGCGTCAGTTTTGGTATCAGAGCCAGGTTAGCCAATCATAGCTAAGTTGATTCTTGGAGCCAATTTTTGAAGTTGTGTTCATCGTGTTCATATTGAAGTTGCAACAAGAGGGAGAACTTTCGATCCATTCCATTTCGGATCAAAGTGTTGAAGGTGTTTGAAATTGAAGGCCGTGTATACTTGTGGGAAGTAGCCGAGCCTTGTAAAGGGTTTGAGCCGTACCTTGTGCTTGAGTAGGAGCCGACCTTACTTTGAGTCGTTCCTTATTGCCGAGCTAGAGCAAGCCGAGTCAAGGGAAGCTGTGACTTGTTGTTTTGTTAAAGCTTTGAAGTCTTGTGTTCAAATTGTTGAAGTTTTGTGAGGTGTTTCAATCATGCCACCAAGGAGAGCTAATCGTCATCAAAACGTTGTAGCTTTGTATCGAAGAGAAGAAGCCGAGCTTATGGAACAACGTATTAATGAGAAGTTTGATGAAGGCATTGGAAAATTGGAGAAATTGATGAATGATTTGAATCAAAGGAGGAGATCACCAAACTCGAACCATGGAGGAAATCGAGTTTCGCCATCGGTTACGGAAGCGAGGAGGGTATCACCACATTCTTGTAGAGATAGAAGAGAAACATCAATTTCATCACGAAGAGATCATCATGACTATGCACATGAAGAGAGAAGAAGTCAACGTGAATTTGACAATGAAGCATATAGGGATGAAGAGAGACATAGTCAAAGAAGCATGCATGAACGAAGGGATGATAATGGTCGAGATCGATGTAGGCGTACGTTTGACTTTGTTGAAGAGGGTGATAGAGCTAGTATTCATTATCGAGATCGAGACCAAGTTCGAAATTCATTTCGGGATGATGAAGAGGATCGTCGATGGGAATCGGGTATGAGGATGGAAATTCCAGAATTTAAAGGAGGGATGGTAGCTGAAGAATTTCTTGATTGGTTATCTAATGTTGAAGAGATCTTTGATTTCAAGGAGGTTCCTGAGCATAGAAGGGTGAAGTTGGTTGCTACTAGGTTGAGGGGGAGAGCTTTGGCGTGGTGGCAGCAAACTAAACTTACCAGGGAGAGAATGGGGAAGTCAAGGATAGAATCGTGGGATAAGATGAAGAAGTTGATGAGATCTACTTTCTTACCTTATAACTACCAATCACTTATGTACCAAAGGTTGCAGAATCTGAGGCAAGGGACGAAGTCTGTTAGTGATTATGCTGATGAATTTTACCAACTCATTGCTAGGAATGATATTATGGAAACGGAAGAACAACTAACTGCTAGATTCATTGGGGGACTAAGAATGCAGATCCAGGATATGGTTAATATGTTCGATCCTAAATCAGTGGCAGAGGCACATCAGAAAGCGTTGGCTTGGGAGAAACAAGGAAGGCGTGAAGGAGGTGTGTTTACTAATTCCAATAATCAAGCAAGGGGTGTTGGTGGAAGTTCTAATGTTCCTAAACCTGTTACAAAGCCAGTGGTGAAGGAGGCTGAGAAGGCGAAGGTTAGCAGTGGGTTCAAATGTTATAATTGTCAGGAGTTGGGTCATAAGAGCAATGAATGTCCGAAGCCGAAGAAGAGAGCAATGGTTGCAGAAGTTGAGGAGGATGATGGTGAGGAAGCAGAATGTTCAAATACACCTTATGTTGAGGAGGAAGAAGAATTGTCTGGAGATGAAGGTTGTAATCTTATGATGAGAAGGTCTTGTCTTACACCAAAGCAAGAGGAGGACTGCAGTTGGTTGAGGAGTAACATATTTCAGTCAACATGTACTATTCTGGGGAAAGTTTGCAAGTTTGTCATAGATGCTGGGAGTTGTGATAATATTATTTCTACAGAGGCTGTGAAGAAATTGAACTTGAAAACTAAGAAGCATCCTAAACCGTACAAGCTAGCATGGTTAAGGAAGGGTGGTGAAGTGAAAGTGTGTCGAAGAGCTTATGTGAATTTTTCGATTGGGAAGAAGTACAAAGATGAAATTTGGTGTGATGTAGTGGACATGGATGTTTGTCATTTGTTGTTGGGCAGACCATGGCAGTTTGATAGAGCGGTTCAAAATGACGGTCGTGCCAATAGTTACAGTTTCATGTTCGAAGGTACTAAAATCACTTTGGTTCCCAAGAAACAGCAACAGAAGGAGAGCAAGCTAGAAGAGATTGAAGAGTTGAAAACTTTATTGTCTTTGAAGGAGTTTGTGAAAGAAGTTGAAGAGGAGCCTGAAGTATTTTTGTTGATTGGGAGAGAGAGTAGTGAAGAAGTTGAGATTCCAGAAGAAGCAAAGCCAATTTTGAAAGAATTTGAAGATGTCTTTCCAGAGGAGTTACCTAAGGAGTTACCGCCACTTAGAGACATTCAACATCAAATTGATCTTGTTCCGAGAGTAGTGTTACCACATCGACCACATTACCGAATGAGTCCGAAGGAACATGAAGAGTTACGAAGGCAAGTGGAAGAATTGTTAGAGCAGGGACGTGTTCAGGAAAGCTTGAGTCCTTGTGCAGTGCCAGCATTGTTGGTGCCAAAGAAGGATGGAACATGGAGAATGTGCATAGACAGTAGAGCATTGAATGAGATCACTGTTCGTTATAGATTTCCTATGCCAAGGCTGGATGATTTGCTAGACCAGTTGAGTGGGGCAACTATATTTTCGAAGATTGACTTGAAGAGTGGTTATCATCAAATTCGGATTAGACCTGGAGACGAATGGAAGACAGCTTTCAAGACGAGAGAGGGGTTATACGAATGGTTGGTTATGCCATTTGGTTTGTCAAATGCACCTAGTACATTCATGCGGGTGATGAATCAAATCTTTAGACCATTCATTAGGAAGTTCGTGGTGGTTTATTTCGATGATATTCTGATTTATAGCAGGAGTACAGAGGAGCATGTTCAACATTTGAGGGAAGTATTGATTATTCTTCGTGAGGAACAATTTTATGCTGCTACGAAGAAATGTGTGTTTATGACGCACAGTGTTTTATTTCTGGGTTATGTTGTTTCAGGAGAAGGTATTCGAGTTGATCAGAGTAAAGTTGAGGCAGTCAGGAATTGGCCACAACCAAAGACAATTACGGAAGTGAGAAGTTTCCATGGGCTAGCGTCATTCTACCGAAGATTCATTCCACACTTCAGTAGCGTGATGGCTCCAGTTACTGATTGGATGAAAGGAAAACAGTTTGTATGGTCAGAGGAAGCGGGAGTTGCTTTTGAGAAGATCAAGGAGCTATTAACGACAGCACCGATTCTTGTTTTACCTAATTTTCAGTTGTTGTTTGAGCTACACACTGATGCATCAAAGGTGGGGATTGGAGGAGTGTTGAGTCAGCAGGGGAGACCTATTGCATATTTCAGATAAAAGTTGTCAGGGGCAAAGATGAGATACAGTACATATGACGTCGAATTCTATGCTGTTGTACAAGCTGTTAAGCATTGGAGACACTATCTATTTCAGAAAGAATTTGTTCTGTACACTGATCATGAGGCATTGAAGCATTTACAGGGGCAGGATAAGATTTCAGCGAGACATGCATCATGGATTGCATATTTACAGCAGTTTACTTTTGTCGTTAAGCACAAATCAGGGGTGAAAATCGGGTAGGTGATGCTTTGAGTAGGAGGAGTCATTTATTAACGACAATGAAGGTTGAAGTGACAGGGTTTGAAATGTTGCCAGAACTGTTTGGGGAGGATCCTTACTTTGCAAAGTTTGTTGAGAAAGTTAAGGATGGAAGTTCGGATAAATTTTTGATGGTTGATGGATTCTTGTTCAAAGGAAATCAATTATGCATTCCAGACTATAGTTTGAGAATGAAGATTGTAAAAGAGTTGCATGAAGAAGGGCAAGTGGGCCGTGATCGTACTTTGCAGTTGATTTCACAGTCTTACTTTTGGCCGTCGATGAGGAAAGAAGTGGGAAGGTTTGTGGAGCGATGTCATATTTGCCAAGTTTCGAAAGGAACCGCGACCAATGCTAGTTTGTATATGCCATTGCCTGTACCGGCTAAACCATGGGTTGATATGAGTATGGACTTTGTATTGGGATTGCCGAGAACACAGCGTGGTAATGATTCGATATTTGTTGTAGTTGACAGATTTTCTAAAATGGCACATTTTATTGCTTGCAAGAAGACGACGGATGCTGTTCATGTTGCTCAACTATTTTTCAAGGAAATCTATAGACTTCATGGATTGCCAGAGTCTATTGTGTCAGATAGGGATACTCGTTTTCTGAGTCACTTTTGGTTAAGTTTGTGGAAGATGGTGGGAACGAAGCTGAAAATTAGTAGTGCTTATCATCCGCAAACTGATGGACAAACAGAAGTTGTAAACAGGTCATTGGGAAATTTGTTGCGATGTCTTGTATAGGATAATTTGAAAAACTGGGACATGAAGTTATGCCAAGCCGAGTTTGCACATAATCATGCAGTGAATCGTAGCACGGGATTCAGTCCATTTCAGATTGTTTATTCAAATTTACCCAGGGGAGCTTTAGATTTGGCAGTAGTACCACAGTCGAAGGGAACAGTTAAACGGGCTGTTGATTTTGTTGATGAGTTGACTGAATGTCATAAAATCGTTCAGGAACGATTGGAGAAATCGAATGAGAAGTATAAGAAGTCTACAGATTTAAAACGTCGAAGCGTTGAATTTAAGGAAGGTGATTTGGTTTATGCTGTATTAACCAAGGATCGTTTTCCAGTGGGCGCTTATAACAAGTTGAAAGCCAGGAAAATTGGTCCTGTCGAAGTTGTGAAACGAATTAATGACAATGCTTATAAGTTGAAGCTGCCGGAGGATATATACACTTCCGACGTATTCAATATTAAGCATCTGGTGCCATATTATGGAGATGAACAATCTAGTACAGAAGAACTTACAAATTCGAGGGCGAATTCTTCTCAACCAGGGAAGGATGATGTAGCCCAGGATAAAGGAAAAAGTCGTCCACAACTTAAGGTAGGAGATGACATAGGTCGAATGGAGGGGACTTCAGAATTGAGTCGTCCACCACTTAACATGAGTCGTCCACGACTCAACATGAGTCGTCCACGACTCAACATGAGTCGTCCGCGACTTAACAGATCAGGTGGAAGGGGGCTGCGACCTAACGGGTCTGAAGGAAAAGGTTTCCGACCTAACAAAACTACTATGAGTCGTCCACGACTCATCAAGCAACAAAGACAAGTTCCAGTCATCAGAAGCTTTGAATCGGAGACGGGTTACGACATAGATGAGTCGTTCAGAGTTGACTCGCTTGAAGGGTTATGCCGCAGGGGACTTGGAAGCTTGAGTCGTTGGAAGGATGTTGAGTCGGTGAAGCTATGAGTCGTGAGTCGGCATGAAGTTGAGTCGATGGAAGGTGATGTGTATATATGAGTCGTTGTATCTTTGAGTCGTATATGTCTGTAATGTGTTAGGTCGTGAGTCGCGACCTAAGTTGAGTCGCGTTTTCTTTGAGTCGTTTGTGTTGTATAAGGTTGTAAATAAGTTGAGTCGTATGTGCCTTGAGTCGTATGTCGTGTGCTATGTTCTGAATCATGTATGTGATGCACTGCTGCTAAGTCATGAGTCCTAAGTCGTGAGTCGTGAGTCTGTGGAGTCATGAGTCATTGAGTCGGCATTGTGTTGTAAGTATAAGCCGTGTACATTGAGTCGCCGCCGACTTATATTGAGTTGTAGGCCGTGTACGACTTAGGGCTTGGTTGTAAACACTATAAATAGGGGTGTGTGTTGTACATTTAGAGGTTGAACATTTTTGAATAAAATTCTCTTTTGTTAGCTTTGTGCTTTCATACAAATTGGTAGTTGAGTGTGCTCTCCTATCTCCTCTTTCGGTTAATCGAGTGCGCTCGATTCAACGATCGTAGAAGCCGATTCACGGTATCTAGTGCGCTAAATCAACGTACGAAGAATCGTAGATCTTCTTTCTTGGCATCGTGCGCGATCAACGAGACGAAGATAGCTAGAATCCGGTATCTTTGGATCAACGGATTTGGGCCTTGCAGTATTCTCAACTCACCGATTGCTACATTCCATAGATTGAAGTTTGTTTCGATTAATCCGCTGCGTCAAACTCATATTCAACTATCTTAGGAGTAAAATGGGATTCATTTGCAACTCCCATACAGAAAGTGTATGAATCAAGAATAGTAAAGGGTAGGTACATATTTACTCAACTCACCTATATATAATAGAAAAAATACAAATACGATCCCTTAATATGTTCCTAATTTTTGAACTAAGGGAAAATTTTGTCTGATCCAAAATGTAACAACCAGTTATTTTCAAATTTCTAAGTTAACACAATTCAAGATGTGTGAACCCCAAAAATCTAAAACGACATGTCGTTAGTGATTGAGAATAAGAGACAAATAATAAATGTACCCCATATTTCTCTTTCTGAAATCACAGCGGAAGGTAACAACGTATAGTGTAACCAAATATCATTTTATTTCCAATTGGTAGATTCAAATTATATACATAGTTAAATACAATCAAATCCAGCCCACATATATAATCTATTTCAATGTAAGATGATTATTTATATACAAATCTATATACATAATCATCATCTGCACCTTCAAGCATCACTCGATACAACACATCAGTTTCCATTAACCTAGTGATGAAACAAAAAGGGAAAACGTAGAGGGATCAGACTATAGTCCAGTGAGTGATGTAGGGCTATTTTACTACATACGCTAGTCATTCCTAAAATAATACCAAGACAATTATGTTAGACAATCATACCTTAGTCATGTTTCACCTATATCCAACAAGTTAGTCAAATAGTGTAATAACATGGCTAACTTCGTGAAACAAGGTCTAAATCCAATACGATTATAATGGTCGATGATATAGTCTAACCCATATACAAAGCCATGGTCGATGATATATCTAACCCATGTACAAAACCAGCCTCATCCTATTGCATTAACACATGGCTGAATCACCGAATAGGCATAGTTCCATACACAACTTACAAGCTCATTCCCGCTAAAAACATGCACCTCGGCATGTTCAACACTTTTTTACAATGATAACCAATAGAAGATCCAAATCTCAATAGTCAAACAATCAAAAATAGATATTGACTATCACTATGCATATATCCATATATATTTATACATATATACATACATTCATCCATATATATAATTCCAAACATCCAATCAACCGAGTCACAAATCCATTTTGAAACATCACTTAAACATCGCTCAAACCACAAGAGAAAATCTCGAAGTAATCGATACAAAGACACACACAAAAGATATGTACACACATCATTCGTAGGTCAACCTACGCATCTAATGGTGCCACTGGTCGACCTATGTTTTAACCGCCGGTCGACCAGTGGCAGGCGTTTTGACAGGAGTAGGAGTTCCTATCAAGTTCTAAAGTATTATATATATATATATATATATTTAGTTTTAACTTGAACATTCCTTATCTGTTTCTTATCTTTTTTGGATTCATTTTGTTTCAAATTTTAGTATGATAATTTACTCCCTATCCAATTCAAATTCGTCAAGGGTTCAAGTTGAAATCATTTTAGAAATTGCACCAAAAGTCAATAGTTATAATACTAGTTTTAAGATTTTAAAAATACACTTTCCCACACACACACTCATGTAAATTCAACATAAAAACCATATTATAACCTAAAACATAATTTGGCATTTTAATTTTTTAATATATACATGGTTTTAAATCTCCTATAAATCGTCCGAGATCGCCTCCGAGATCTCCTTTTCACACTTAAACGAGACGAGACATCAAATCTCCTCCATATCTCCCTCGACACTCATTTCGTCTGAGATATTCAAATCTCACTCGAAATATGGATCAAAATCTCAATCCGAGATCTCACCCGAAATTATGCATTTTTCTTATTTTGCATAATAATTTTTATTTTCACATTGATTCAAAAGAAACTACTCAATCTAATTATAATTTACCAACTTCTTGAACATATTCTTTACTTTTTATCTTAATGAGCCATAGCGAAAGGTTTCACTTCTTTATTATTTTTAAATAAAAGGATAATTTCGATCATTAGAAAATCAATTAAGCTAATCAAGCTACTACTCTTCTAAAAATATTCATTTTTCCATGTAAATCAAGTTTATTAGCATTTTTATTTTTGCTAAGAAAGTTCTAACCATTAAAAAAAATTTTGACACATCATTTTTACACACATAAGTACATCCGAGATATTTCCGAGATGAATTATAAGACCCGAGATTTTAATTCGAGGTCTATACCCGATATGTACTCATCTCGTCTGAGATCTCCCCCGATACGAGATAACTTGTGTAAAAAATCCGAGACGAAACGTGACCGGAATCAGATATTTAAAACCTTGAATATGTGTGTGTGTGTATCTATATCTATACTATAAAGAAAAACCCTAGTCAAAGCGGTTAAAGTGAAGCCTTTTTGGCATTTCCCACAATGCCCGACCGTGTAAACAGAAACAAATTTTCACATTAGGGAAAAATTGTAACTATGTTTTAACCACGTTTCATTAACCGCCTACTTCCTCCACATTTTCATCATTTAGCCGAAATTTTCTTTTCCGTTTCCTCAAATCTTCAGTACGAGCCATGGCTACTAAAGATTGTTACCTGAAATCACCAAATCGCATTATCAGAATCAAATAAAAACCTCAAATCTTTGAACTCGATAAAACCCCCATCCCCATGCAGCATATGTTGTGTATCCCTCAACTGCTGACATTTAGGGTTTCCTACTTTCTACCTATACTCGGTTACGAAAATTGCTGCTGTGAGAAGTGAACTGATCCATGAGAGGCTTCTCCTCCCCATAGTTTAATCACCTGTGGTCGAGTAT
Organism: Allium cepa; assembly: GCA_030765085.1. Taxonomy (NCBI): domain Eukaryota; kingdom Viridiplantae; phylum Streptophyta; class Magnoliopsida; order Asparagales; family Amaryllidaceae; genus Allium; species Allium cepa. Next base: position 136,000,451 of record CM060942.1, on the reverse strand, counting down.
GCTATGTTTACTGTCAATTCCCAGGATTTTGTTTGCAAAGTAAAAATGCCTCCTTTATGGCCTTTTTTCTCATTTTTTACATCTTATATGGATCTTCCTTGATTTTTTTTCGATCATGTAGTTGATGTGACATCCCTATTTGATTAAAAGTAAACTTACGTAACTGTACTTGGATAAGTATGTTAATGGGGAGATGGATATCACTTTTTATTAAAGGTTATTCTTCCTTGATTGTTTCCTAGATCTTAATGGATAGGTAGAAGATTAAGTACTTCACATATTAATTGGTACCATTTTGATTATTGTGGTCTTTTACTTCACCATTAGGCCTAAGATATATAACTACGACCTTTAAATTTTGCAGTTTCTTGCTCCTCTATAGACCGACAACAAGAGATTTTATGATTTGAGGTTATTCCTTTAGATAAAGGCATAGATGTTTAGTATTAGACATGTTTGTTTACATGATTAATTATTAAGGTATGTTTGGCATTACATTATTATATATTTGATTACCATGGTAGCAGCTATTGCAACACACTCAATTTGAAAGTGCACACACTTTTTTCCACCGAGTAGCTCAACAAGCAACGTAAAGCCAAACGCTAAGTAAAGTTTCCTCTATGTCTCCTAAAGGAGGTTATTTACTGATGCATGCTACCTACTGTTATGGCTGATCATTGGGCTCCCGGATTGGTTGGATGAGTTGTTGCACCTGCAGAAGTGGTCGGTGAAAGCTATCTTTATGGATATCGTTGAGTTGTCTTACTTCACAGCAGGAGGTATGCTTTATATTGTCCTAATTTTGATGGTTGATTTGAATTTTTTAATCTTTTGGTTGCTAGAAGTTTAGCATATAATCTTACTAATATTATTTTCAAATGTATCCAAATGATTAGTACCTTATTTTTTAACAAAAAAACATAATTTTATTACAACCAACATGCTGTACACTTTCCCTACTTCTCGGCCAATCAAGTATTTGATTAAATTCTTCATAATTTGTATCGAAAAAGGTGAGTAGTAATGATAAGCTTATTATAATTATGGATGGAGCATGACATTGTATTCTTATGGAATCCGATAATGAAGTTGGACATTACGTGTATCTTTTTTGCATCCTTCGATAAGATTTATTTTTTCTAAACTAAAGTTGTAACAAGTCAATACTTGATTACATAGTTTTGCATATGTCTTGTGTGTCTGTACATTGCAAATTAAATATTTTTGATGTGTATTTTTCAAAATATGACTAGAAAATGATCTGTTTCAATATTCTACACATTTGATGTTGGCATGTCAATTCATATTTTTACATTGAAGTGGCATGTATTTCTAATGAACAGTTGTAGCGCAAGGAAGTATATCTTAAAAGAGTTGTATTTTCAGGTCGAAAATATAAAAAATCTACGAAAATGTTTATACAAGTATGTATTCATTTACTTATCACTGAGCTATGCTCTCTTAGCTGTACTAGAATTGTGACGACCCGGAATTTATAACAATTTAAATTTGAATAGTTAATTGATTTTAAAATATTTAAAAGTTAATTTTAACTTGAATTCAAGATATCAATATTTACTTGGTAATTAAATCATTGAATTATATAGTTTAAATATTGAATTTAATAATTGAAAATTGGGTAAATTGTTGAATCTGAACTTTATGAGCCTGTTAAAAAAAAATTGAAGACTTATGAAATTTATAATGATGATACTAAAGATAATAGAATGGACGGATTTTAATTTAAAGGTGATTTGTTCAGTTTTGAAATTATATCGTTTAAATTGAATTTAAAAATAGCCTTCCGAGGCACAGTTTCGGAATTCGACGAAACCAGTTCCATTGGATCTGTAATAGTTAGTTATTATCGGATTTCAGTTTTCGTAACAATCGGAATTGCCGTTTGACCCTGGCAGCTCAAAACGCTTGGAACTATTTAATCAATTTAATATAAAATTGATCGTTTTCTTCTGTAACTCACGCATATGATTGAATTAGCTTCCGAAACACGTTCCATTGTGTTCGGAATGCGGGTAAAACCTTATAAACGCCTAGCGACACTCTTTAAGAGGAGTTCAAATTTTAATTGGCATTTAACGGGGGATCTTGAAAGCTTTATAATAATAAAAAAATAAAATAAATAAATTAAATTAAACCAAATACTCGTGCTCAACAAGCCATCCCAAACCTATATCCTCCTTCGTTATTTAAAAAAATCCTCCAAGCTTGTTCATTTTTCACGAAGTCGGGAAGAAAAAAATGGTGTAACGAATAAAAAAAGGGGAAATCGAACTTCATTCAAAAAAAGAAAAAAAATAAGAAGTCATCGCGATCGAAGGGAGGGGGAGGCTGGGTAGTCGCGGTGCTAGTGCTCGCGTTCATGGAGCGCGTTAGGGTGGAGGAAGACGATCGATTTAGGGTCGATCAGGTGGAAGTGAACAAGCTCGCGTGCGTGGCAGCGTTCAGGGATGGAGGGTTGGATTCGAGCTCGGCTAGGGTTTTGGGCCACGATGATGGTTCGCGTACGCGCGCGCGAGGCAGAGCAAAGGCACGTGGATCTGGGGGAGGCGATTGATTGAAGCTAGGGTTTCGAAAGCAGTGACGTGAAGGAGCGATGTAGGGATTCGGTAGTATGATGGTTCAAGCTCGCGAGGAGGAAGGTTTTCTTCTCTGGTAGGTGATCGTGAAGGTATTTTTTTCTATCTGTTTTATTTAAATTATATATATATATATAAACATATTATAGGAAAATTATTGGTTTAAAATTAAAACATCAGTAGAAATAAAAAAAATGGTAATTAAGCTGTTGTAATTAACTTGTTTAGTTTTTGAGTTGCTGAAAATAGTTTGTTAAAAGAAACTATTAGTTTAATTTTTTAAATCAAGCAATGAGTTAAATTAAATAAGTGCATTATAATAAACTATTGATTTAAAATTCAAGTGTTATTTAATTTATATGATATTTATACAAGGTCTTAATTGAGAAGACAAAATCGAATTGGAATGGATTGCAAACAGCAAAGTCAAAGGTGAGTAATCTCATGCTCTGGATTTTATTTAAATTTAAATGGTTAAATTTAAATAGTTGGATGAATGATTGAAATGTTTGGATGTGTATTGATGATCTAGTGATTTTAGATTTGGTTGTTTCTCGAGTTAATTGTGGTTTGACTCGAGGTGTTTTAATTTTAAATGGTTTTAAACTTGAATCCTAAATAAGTAAATGGTTCCGTTTAAAAACAAATAGGGTTTAATGATCAGTGGTTCATTAAATAGGTATGATAATTTAAGTGGAAAATTTATTAATTAAATTAATTAATGATTTGTGTTAATTAATTAAGTTTGTATTAAATTGGAATGATCATTGGGTGGTTTAATAAGTAATTACCAAGTGTGGTTAATAAAATATAATTACTTTGTGAAATTAATCAAGAGATTAATTAAAATAATAAATAAAGGAGTAATTAATTTATTTAATGAAGTAAATATAAAAAGATAGTAAATTAATGGTTGAGATAAATCAAGAGTGATAAATATTTACGATTTAATTAACGATTAATTATTTAATGTAATTAATTTAGATTAGGATAAGTTAAAATATAATTGAAAATCCTTAACCTATATAATTAATGATGTAATCAAGGATTGATTAATTAAGATTGATTAACCCATAAATAATGACTTATGAAAAATTAACTAATATAATTTATTAAGGATTAATGTAATTAAAATAGTTAATTAATTTACGAAGTAGTTAAGATTACTTGTTGAATTTGGTTAAGAATAATTAATATCATGAAATTAAACAAAGATAATTACTTGAATGTAATTGAAAAATAATTAATCCAAGGTGATTAATTAAGATGAATCATGAAGGGTTGACTAATTTATTGATTTGGAATTGGTTAACGTTAAATGAAGGAATCTAAGTGATTGAGGTTTGAAATTCAATTAGAATCAATTGAATTGATTTGTATGTGATTAAGCTTTGCTTCTGAATTATTAAACGGTATTGGAAGATTTGAAGGAATTTATAACTCTGATATGGTATGTTGTGTATTTAATTTGGATAACTTGGGATAGGATGATATGAGATTCGAAGAGACTGGGGTCGGGTATTGGGTAAATACCCGAAACCACTTTGAATTTTTATAGATTGATATGTGAATCTATAGGATTGAAATGAAGTGATTTAAAGGAATTGGACTATTTAAGTCTTAACCATGGTACTTAAACAAAATTGATGTGTAGAATAAGTGATGTCTATAATAAATTGGGGCTTTGTGAATTGAAATGAGTTACCCCGGGTTTTTATATAACTTCATTGCTTTGGTATTCCATGTTAGTTGGGTTCATACACGCTGGTTTCCAGCCTAACCCGGGTGTTACTTTGGTGTAATGCTCGGGTCAGGACGAGTATTACAGATTTTCAGGTACGTTACATTTTGGCGCTCAGGAGGCGAGCTGGATGGCAATAGCGTATAGGTTATTTCCACTGTATTTATGTTATTGTTAATCAAAGACATGATAATTTTATATATTCAGTGACTGTATATATATATGTGAAACTCTGATGTATATTAAATGTAATCGACAGATATAGTATTCTTTTGTAAACTGTTATTATTGATTATTATATTTTATCCGCTGCGAATGTGAGTTGTTGATGTTTCTGTTCTTCTTCTTCTATCTCTTTCTTCTTTTTCATAACTATCTGGAATTTTCGGCTTCGAAAATTTCGGGTCGTTACATTTGGTATCAAAGCTGAAAGGTTAAGCGAGAACCTTGGCTTTGGTGGGGATTACTCATTTAATAGAGTCTGTAGTACTCTAGAATGAGTTGAGAATATATATATATATATATATATATATATATATATATATATATATATATATATATATATATATATATATATATATATATATATATATATATATATGAGCGCGTACTTGTTATTTTCTTATATAAATATTTTAAATGATTTTATATAAAATATATATTTTGATATATAAAGCAATATTTCCTTCTAATAAATATTAAGGTGATTGGTTGTTAATTATTGAAATTAAAATTAAGAAGTGATATAATACAACCAAACTGAAGTCTTGAATTGGCATTAAATTAAGTAGAAATAGAAATACAACCAAATTAAATTTAAAGGATTGAAAATGAAATTCTAAATCTGGTCCCAGAATTCGGAAATTTTGTTTCAAAGTGGTGAAAAATAATAAATAAGTATTATTTGGATTACTGGGACTTGTTGAAAACAATGGGTTGTTTGAAATTTGATTTGAATTTGAAACAAAGGGTGGTTTAAAATTTTAAAACATGGCTGGGAGGGCCGAGAAATAAATATGTATATATGTATGGATATACGTGATATCAAAGATAATTTGAAATAAACTCTAAGAGGTTGAGTTTTGATTTTTTTCCCTGAAGTGTGATGTAAAAACCTAAAGTGATATAAGTTTTGAACTTACAATAGGGAAAGAATTTTGAAGTTTGAAGCAGAAATTCAAATTAAGTAAGGTTGATTGGATTAAGTAAATTGCATTTTAACTTGGAAAGTCAAATGGTTGATTTGAATTGGGAATTTGTGTGATCTCAAAACGGGTTTGAGATTTAAAAATTGAAAATGTATGGACGTTTTAAAATAAATTGGAAGATATCATCCTATTGTTAATAAAAATCTTTAAATTGAGAATGGTATTGTATAAATAGAATAAATTTGAATAATTGAATTGTAAATTTAACTTGTTTAAGAACTGGCATCAAACTGGAAGATAAAATTTAATAATTAATTAAAATTTTAAAATAAAATTGTATTGAACTCTTATTAGAACCTTGAAATACATAAGTTAAGATAATTTAACATGGAATTTTGAGAATTGGGCTCAGAAATTAAATTGATTAAAAACTTTAAATAAAAGTTAATTTGGTTTTAAAAAAAAAGTTAAACCAACCTTTGAGAATTTAACTCGAATTTATATAATTCGAGATAGTTTAAATTCAAGATTGAAATTGAATTAGTTCAAAATTGAATTTGGTTTGAATTAATTAGATTGGTGATTGAAGACGCATAAGATTAAAAATTTAAATGGGAAATTGATTTGGATTATATTGAAATGATTTGAATTTGAAATGGGTTCAATTGATAATAATTCAAATTGATTGGAATAATTTGAAATTATAATTGAAGTTGAACGGGATTAAAATCAAATGGAATTTGATTTAATTTGGAAAGAAACCAAGGTTGATTCAACTTGAATTGGGGTTAAATAAATTTCAATGGAAATTGGAGTTATTCAAATTGGAATTGGATCAGTTTAAATGGAAGTGGAAACTTAAGTTGAATTGTGGGGAAGAGAACAATTGACTCTTGACTATTTCCAATATAAATTGTTTTGATGTAAACTTATTTTTCTAAGCTATTAAATATATATACAACCTTTCTTTCTTAAAGCCAAATTATTTTATACTTGTTTTACAATTATTTTTGGAGCTATTTAACCATTTTCAACTGTTTTCTAAACTAATTGCTATTTTTCAACTATTTCACAAACTAATTTCTATTTTACGACTATTTTACAATTATTTAAAATTCTTGAAACTATTCAACTATTTTCCGACTATTTTACAATTAGTTAACTATGTTATAGCTATTTTGCAAACTAATAATTATTTTTCAACTGCTTACCTATTTTTCAATTATCAAGCTATTTTCTAAACAGGTCGGAGTTCAAACTGTTATTGATTTAAATACCCAACTGAGATAAGGATTGAAGTGATAATTCAATGAGAATTAAGGCAATTGTAATTAAGTGAAAGGGAATTGATTTGGCTGATAATCAATGGAAATAAATACGTGGGATGTACGTATACTATTCTATTCGCATAGTGGTTTGATCCAGATTCGAGCACAGAATTTCGAGATAGTATATCGATCCGAGTTGGGATTTTTCACTCGATTTTCGACGGCGAACCTGGATATGGATTGTTGATTGGTTCTGGATATTCTCTATCATAGTTATGGCTATGCAAGGAGAATGACGGTTTCTAATCAAGAAACCAGATCTGAGTCCGCACTAGGAAGTCGGGTGGACAATGCTAGTTCGGAAGTGAAATTGTATGAACGAGTGGATGATCAGATTGGTATAGCGTACGGATAATATGTGTATATTGTACGGATTCGAATGAAATTGATATTGAAAAAAAAAGTAATCAAATTTGTATATTTGATTTTGAATAAACAAAGTTATATATCTTTGCTATATAAGATAAATCTCCCCTTGTTGAATTTATTGTTGGAATAAAAGGATTTTTGAAAGTGTTTGAAGTATAAAGGAATTTTATATAAGTTTGAACGATCCAAAGTTTGGAAAATTATATATATTCTAATATATATAAGGATCTTATGAGGATTTTGGAAAAGATTTTGGAACCTTTGAATTTGGAACGGCTTTTGATTTTTGGGTAAAATCAATATTGAATTTGAAAAGCCTAGCTTGAGAATTATCGATTTTGGAATAATCGAGTTTGTGTAAAGGAGTTTTGTATGAAATCATACTAGGTGTATGATTTGAAGATACTATATGTATAGTATAAAATATTTTGATGATGGCTCTGGGGAAAAAGGCGCTCCCTTGAAATGAACTTCTCAGGAGTGTCACCGGTTGGTACTACCTTGATCCCCAAGGGGGGTTTCTAAAGTTGATCCTGTGAGGAGTCCGGACAAAACTAGTTCCTGAGGATTATGAGTAGAGTATACCATAGCAAAAGTCGTGTGTGCCGTTGAGAGCCAACAGTCCGCGTTTGATTTTGTATCAGTAGACTACGACCTATGGTAAAACGTAGCGAAAGTCGTGTGTGCCGTTGAGAGCCAACAGTCTGCGTTTGATTTTATATCGGTAGACTGCGACCTATGTAGGAGTGGAGAAGTTTCATTTTAACAGCGAAAATCAGAGGCCGCAGAGAGCCTGCAGTTACATGGACTTTTGCTGTGATGGCAACGTAACCCTGGGATGTAACTGTGATCTGTTGTGGGTTCCATGGCGTAATCGAGAGGCCGCGAAGAGCCTGCAGTTGCATGGACTTTTGCTGCGATGGCAACGTAACCCTGGAATGTAACTGCGACCATGGATGGGGGTGATGGTTTCCAAAGCATTCTCACCAAAGATATTTCCTCTATTTTCAGAAACTGTTTTCAATATTTTCAATAAAATTATTTTCAAAAGTATTTTCACTAGATGTTGAAAATGGGTCTGCCAAGCACTTGTAAATTTTCAGTCTTACGCCTGATCAACGTATGACCGAATTTCTATGAGAACAAGGATGGACTGGTTGAGACATCGAGTTATAAAAAGTATTTTTATAAAGAGTTATTTTAATAGTATTATGTGCATTTAAAAGCATTTTTAAATTTTTTGGATTAAAGGTGTTGGAATTTAGGAAAATGAAAGAAAATCCAAACTGGAAGTATGAAAAACAAAATTTGAACCCAGGAGAATTTAATAAAATGATTTTTGTAATAAAATCAAATATTGATTTAAAAATTGAAAGTAAGCTAATTGGCTAAATAATTGTTTGATTGAGTATGTTAATAAAATTTAACTTGGGTAAATAAATGGATTGTAAATTAATAATGGAGTTTGGGAATGAATTCGAATTGTAAATAGAATTTGACTTAGATTTGATAATGAAATAAATAAGTGGAGATGTTGTAAAAATAAATAGAGTTTGATCGAAATAGTGATGGTTTGAATTACAAATAACATTCAAGTGTGTTATAAATAATATTAAGCGTAAATTGCAAGTAAATTAGATATAATGGAAGTGTTGTCAAATGAAATGAAATTGAATTATAATAGAAATGGTTTGCGTTGCAAACAAAACATAAGTAAATAAAAATAAATTGAGAATGACTTTGTATTAATAAAATAAATTCGAAATGAGTTAAGCAGGTGAATTAAAAACATAAAATGGGGTGGATAAATTGGTTAATTGAATTAAATAATAAATAGATGAAGTTTGATTGAATGGAAATTAAATAAAGGTTTAGTTGGAACTAGATTGTCAGAATGGACTTAAGTTATGAGACGAATAAATATGAAGTAAAATTTCTTAAATCAATGAAAGCTTGGATTGAGTGAGAATAGTAAGCCACTAAATAAGGACTTGGGTTAAATTTACTTGGGACAAATGGATATTAATAATAAGCATTGAATATTGACAAGCTGATTGAAATAGTTTTAAAATGGAAACGATGCGGAGATGAAATGAAATGCATATGTATGGTTAGTGTAAAAATTTGAAATGGAATTACATACAGAATGAGTTGAAATTAATTTAAAGTAGTTATAAACTAAAAATAAATACTCCGTTAAGCAAATATCGTCGAAATTGCACAAAAATAGTTGTCGTTCGACGTAAATAAAAGTAATTAAAATGCTATTAGTTGATAGAGATTAAATAAAATTGATTCTGAATCATTTGAAGTGAATATGAGCTTGTTTGGGTTAAAAAAATGAATTGAATGTAAGAAATTGAGTTGCAAACCATTAAAATTGAAGGAAATGGTATATAAATTGGTTAAAAGCAATTGAATTAGTTTTGAAAACATATAAATTGCTCATGGAAGTTATTTTGAATGCATTTCTTTTAGAATTGAAGTGTTATAGTTGTTAAGTAAGAGAAATGTTGTAAACTTCATATACATAGTGCTTATATGTTTAAATTGAGTAAGTACAAGTACCTGAAGGCCGTTTGGCTGGTTTGGATTGCCCTAATTGCTTAAATTAATAAGCTGCTTGCTTAAAATGCTAAATAAGGTATGCCTACGCAATAAAAATAGGAAATATGAACTGTTTTTGCTTTTTTCGACCGGGTGGGTCGATGTATATATATTTATATCTCTTGTCAAATTGCAAAAGCTCCTCCGTACAAAGGAGACTCTACCAAAATTTTCCAAAAATTTTGGGAGTTCGAAAATTTTTGAGAAATTTTTTTCTTAAGCAATAAAACGATTTCAAATTTGAAACCAAAATAAATTAATGGATGAAACTAATTTAAAATACTATTATGAATCGGTTATAAATGAAAGATAAAATTCAATATTCAAAATTGAAAATAAATGGAATTCGTGTGAAAACGGGGGAAACTAATTTGCATTGAAGTAGTTGTGAAAACTTATGTGAGGAAATGTATAAAATGATTTGAATGGTTAAGATCGAATATTGTTGCTAAGTAAGATATGCAGGTATTAAAGGGAAAAGAAAATTGGATTTGATTCCAAAAGATAAATTTGAATTCCCTACAAAAAGGTATGTATTTAATTTCTGTATGAAATTGGATTGGGTTTTTAATCTAGCCACTTGGCTTTTGTTTTCTTTTGGAATTCAAAAGCCCGTAGAGGCATTTTGTAGTAGTACCGAGCTGGCCGCGCAAAGGAGACGCTGGCAAAATTTCTCGGAAATTTAGAGAGTTAGAAAAATTTTGATAATTCAAAATTTGTAAATGATTGAGCAGAAGGGTATTGATTGAAACTATAGGAGGTTTTGGGTAGTTAGTTACGGTGATAGTGGGTCTTTAGTAAAAGACAGTTGGAAGGATGTTGATATAACTGTTGGTTTTGGGGGAGAAGGTAAATGGGTATTGGACCATTCTTCCTAACTAGCAATTTCGGGGGCGAAATTCTTTTAAGGGGGGAGGAATGTGACGAACCAGAATTTCTAACAATTTAAATTTGAATAGTTAATTTTTTTTAAAATATTTAAAAGTTAATTTTAACTTGAATTCAAGATATCAATATTTACTTGGTAATTAAATCATTGAATTATATAGTTTAAATATTGAATTTAATTATTGAAAATTGGGTAAATTGTTGAATCTGAAATTTCTGAGCCTGTTAAAAAAAATTGAAGACTTATAAAATTTATAATGATGATACTGAAGATAATAGAATGGATGGAATTTAATTTAAAGGTGATTTGTTCAGTTTTGAAATTATATCGTTTAAATTGAATTTAAAAATAGCCTTCCGAGGCATAGTTTCGGAATTCGATGAAACCAGTTCCATTGGATCTGTAATAGTTAGTTATTATAGGATTTCAATTTTCGTAACAATCGGAGTTGTCGTTTGACGGTGGCAGCTCAAAACGCTTGGAACTATTTAATCAATTTAACATAAAATTGACCGTTTTCTTTTGTAACTCACGCATATGATTGAATTAGCTTCCGAAACACATTCCATTATGTTCGGAATGCGGGTAAAACCTTATAAACGCCTAGCGGCAATCTTTAAGAGGAGTTCAAAATTTTAATTGGCATTTAACGGGGCATCTTGAAAGCTTTATAATAATAAAAAAACAAAAATAATAAATTAAATTAAACCAAATACTCATGCTCAACAAGCCATCCCAAACCTATATCCTCCTTCGTTATAAAAAATCCTCCAAGCTTGTTCATTTTTCACGAAGTCGGGAAGGAAAAAAATGGCGTAACGAATCAAAAAAGGGGAAATCGAACTTCATTCAAAAAAAAAGGTGTCATCGCGATCGAAGGAAGGCGAGGCTGGGTAGTCGCGGTGGCAGTGCTCGCGTTCATGGAGCGCGTGAGGGTGGAGGAAGACGATCGATTTAGCGTCGATGAGGTGGAAGTGAACAAGCTCGCGTGCGTGGCAGCGTTCAGGGAAGGAGGGTTGGATTCGAGCTAGGCTAGGGTTTTGGGTCGCGATGATGGTTCGCGTACTCGCGCGCGAGGCAAAAAAGGCACGTGGAGTCTTGGGGAGGCGATTGATTGGAGCTAGGGTTTCGAGAGCAGTAACGTGAAGGAGCGATGTAGGGATTCAGTAGTATGATGGTTCAAGCTCGCGAGGAGGAGGGTTTTCTTCTCTGGTAGGTGACCGTGAAGGTATTTTTTTTCTGTCTATTTTATTTAAATTATATATATATATAAACATAATATAGGAAAATTATTGGTTTAAAATTAAAACATCAGTAAAAATAAAAAAATAAAAAAAATGGTAATTAAGCTGTTGTAATTAACTTGTTTAATTTTTGAGTTGCTGAAAATAGTTTGTTAAAAGAAGCTATTAGTTTAAATTTTTTAAATCAAATAATGAGTTAAATTAAATAAGTGAATGATAATAAACTATTGATTTAAAATTCAAGTGTTATTTAATTTATATGATATTTATACAAGGTCTTAACCGAGAAGACAAAATCGAATTGGAATGGATTGCAAACAGCAAAATCAATGGTGAGTAATCTCATGCTCTGGATTTTATTTAAATTTAAATGGTTAAATTTAAATTGTTGGATGAATGATTGAAATGTTTGGATGTGTACTGATGATCTAGTGATTTTAGATTTGGTTGTTTCTCGAATTAATTGTGGTTTGACTCAAGGTGTTTGAATTTTAAATGGTTTTGAACTTGAATCCTAAATAAGTAAATGGTTCTGTTTAAAATCAAATAGGGTTTAATGATCGGTGATTCATTAAATAGGTATGATAATTTAAATGGAAAATTTATTAATTAAATTAATTAATGATTTGGGTTAATTAATTAAGTTTATATTAAATTGGAATGATCATTGCGTGGTTTAATAAGTAATTACCAAATGTGATTAATAAAATATAATTACTTTGTGAAATTAATCAAGAGATTAATTAAAATAATAAATAAAGGATTAATTAATTTATTTAATGAAGTAAATATAAAAAGATAGTAAATTACTGGTTGAGATAAATCAAGAGTGATAAATATTTATGATTTAATTAATGATTAATCATTCAATGTAATTAATTTAGATTAGGATAAGTTAAAATATAATTGAAAATCCTTAATCTATATAATTAATGATGTAATCGAGGATTGATTAATTAAGACTGATTAACCCATAAATAATGACTAATGAAAAATTAACTAAAATAATTTATTAAGGATTAATGTGATTAAAATAGTTAATTAATTTATGAAGTAATTAAGATTACTTGTTGAATTTGGTTAAGAATAATTAATATCATGAAATTAAACAAAGATAATTACTTGAATGTAATTGAAAAATAATTAATCCAAGGTGATTAATTAAGATGAATCATGAAGGGTTGACTAATTTATTGATTTGGAATTAATTAACGTTAAATGAAGGAATCTAAGTGATTGAGGTTTGAAATTCAATTAGAATCAATTGAATTGATTAGTATGTGATTAAGCTTTGCTTCTGAATGATTAAAAGGTATTGGAAGATTTGAAGGAATTGATAACTCTGATATGGTATGTTGTGTATTTCATTTGGATAGCTTGGGATAGGATGATATGAGATTCGAAGAGACTGGGGTCGGGTATTGGGTAAATACCTGAAACCACTTCGAATATTTAAAGATTGATATGTGAATCTATAGGATTGAAATGAAGTGATTTAAAGGAATTGGACTACATAAATCTTAATCATGGTACTTAAACAAAATTGATGTGTGGAATAAGTGATGTCTATAATAAATTGGGGCTTTGTGAATTGATATGAGTTACCCCGGGTTTTTATATAAGTTGATTGCTTTGGTATTCCATGTTAATTGGGTTTACTCATGCTGGTTTCCAGCCTGACCTGGGTGTTACTTTGGTGTAATGCTCGGGTAAGACCGAGTATTACAGATTTTCAAGTAGGTACGTTTTGGAGCTCAGGAGGCGAGCTGGATGGCAATAGAGTATAGGGTATTTCCGCTGTATTTATGTTATTGCTAATCTGAGACATGACAATTTTATATATTCAGTGACTGTATATATGTGAAACTCTGATGTATATTAAATGTAATCGACAGATATAGTATTCTTTTGTAAACTGTTATTATTGATTATTATATTTTATCCGCTGCGAATGTGAGTTGATGATGTTTCTGTTCTTCTTCTTCTATCTCTTTCTTCTTTTCCATAACTATCTGGAATTTTCGGCTTCGAAAATTTCGGGTCGTTACAAGAATATATTTAGCATCAATTTGTTGCTAATGTTGATGTCTGGACATAATTGGTGTCTACATTTGGTTATTCTCCATTTATCTCTTTTGCTCAGGTCCGTGGAGATTAGCGGTTGTGAATTAAAGCCTACGACCGTGATCGCGTATTGTCTATTTGATGTGATCATGATGTTTTAATTGAGTTGCTTCAGTTACTGAAATGCATTCATTATGTTATAAGTGCAATACTTGGATTCTAATATCTGTTCTTATGACTGTTCAATAGTTTGTACGAAAACCATCCCTGCAATTCCAAGTAAAACTATGCCTGTGTATGCACTACAGCACACTTTTATGTTAATATGCATTACAATTGGTCTATAATTCATAAACATAGTTGATTCTTGATTTTTTTTTATTCAGTAACGAATACATGCATTTGGGTAATCATTGCACAAAACATATATTTATTTTCAACAAATATACTATTCATTTCCTAGATCATTTCTTTATCGGATTTTCAGAAGTCATTCAAATCCGTAATACTACTCCCTTTGATACCTCAACCTATACAACACAGACAAATACATATACAATTCCCCCTGCACACACACTTTCAGTTATGATATATATTTTCTTAATACAATGTAAATATTCTGTGATTATTTCTTTAGAATTCTCAAATCACTCATGTTGGACAATGGGGTCCAGATAGAGTCTACCAGTATTGAAAGAGTCGGCAAATTAATAACATACTGGCTTTATTATTAATGTTGTCATAGGTTATTTGGTTATGCTGCTAGCTTCTCTTGCAAGATAAATTGTACTAATACGAGTGGGCCATGTCTTTATTTCATATGTTTAACTCCTTGCATGTAAGCTATAACAGCAAGTTTCAGCTTTCTATCATCATTGTACAAAGTAGCAACAAAAACCGTAGTGTACAAAGTAGCAATGTAAATTAATATGTATCTAAAACAATATGGATCTAATTAATCTCTCTTGACTTTGTGACATAACAATGTAATTATTCATTGACAAAAAAGCAATTCTAAAAATCAATTTTTGACTCACTGCCTTGGTGAGGTTTCGAATTTTGGTAAGAGGGCATTTAAAATATTTTTACCTTAATTGTTCGTAAATTTTATAATATCAATACCATATGGAAAACTTGGACAATAATGATGTTATAATAACTACATGATTGAACTTTTACTATGCTTATAAATCATTTATAGTTTTAGCACCTCATCGTTTGTAAAAGTAAACACGTCTGCAAAAGCTTACAAGTATAGGCGATATATACTAAATAGCTTATTAAACATGATTATTGTCTTTAGTACTTTGATACACTTGAATATTTGCAATTGGTTGGTTTGGCATTCTCCCAAACTACCATAAGATAACTCATTTCTCTTTCGAATTTTCCCTGCCAATGGATATAAATTAGAATATTGCTTTAGTCATTTATACTCCTACTACATTTCATATATTAGAGAAAAAGTCACATAATTGTGCAATGATAAGATTACCGAAATTACAGTAATTTTTCCATCTCTATTGACAAACTCAACATGTGACATAACCCATTCTACTTAATTTTTTATATAAAAAATTTCATTATGCACTATAACCAAATAATGTCGATTACTTTCTTTACATGTTTGATGATTTCCTAAAACAACTTAGTCTCATTCACATTTTGATAATTGATTGCTTTGTACATGTACACGCACAAAAAATGTAACATTATATACACGTCATGATCATTTTGTATAATTCAAAAACCTTATAAATAGTGTTTTAATACCAGTTCCTCCTACGCACGTGCATCGCACATGCCAAAATACTCATATATATATATATATATATATATATAATTCATTTTCTATTATAAACACTAAGTTTTCCAAAAATCTTAAAATATCTCATAATACAACATAAAAAATGCATTTTTAATTCTTATATATTCTTTGAATTATATAAACATACCTCTGAAAATATTTTATAAGTTTTTTGATCGTTTTAACAAAGCAAATTTAACGTTCTATATACATACATGTCCCAAAACTCATTTTTAATGCCTTTTGTATATTCAATCATATGCATGCGCGCGCATAAACGCACACATATTTGCTTAATTTTGAATTTATATTCCCTGTTCAATAAAAATTATTATTCTAAACTTTATCCCATAATAATCTATGCATTTCATACGATTAAAGCTTCATAAATCGTCATATAATCCAATTCTTCATTGTTTGGCCAAACATTGTTAAATTATAGTTTTCATTATTTATATGATTAAATCCCACTTTAGTTTCAGATTATATTTTTCATATTTACTATAAGACTTTATAAATTATTCATATAATTTCTATTTCTATTCCTAAACAATATTTATCTTAGAACTAGAAAAGATTCAATAGTCTATATAGTAATTTAAACGTAAACCACTCGCATAGATATCCCCAAATTGCTCGTTATTTGGAATTAGCCTCCACCCCAAATTAATGAATTCTTGACTCTAATTGGCATTAGGCTATAGCCCTTAACTTGCTCTTGAATTCTGTGGTTGAATCGTTAATTTTCGTTGAGAACTGAGATAGTTGTTTGAATTTTAGTAAAGAGGGTTATTTAAAATGAGAGGAAGAAGAAGAAAAATGAATACATATTGAAATTGATTTTAACCTTCAGATGGGTGAAACCAAATAGGTATTTATAGAAAAAGTAGGGCATCCGTTCAAGTTAATTTGAGTCAGCCCAAACTTAAATTCAAATTTCTGAAACACAAAAACTATGATATCTTTTACATCCAAACTTTGATTCGAACAAATAAATATATAGTTACGTTAGAAAAAGAAGATCGTCGTAATAATGCTAGTTTCGTTTTTAAATTCAGAAGTTTGAAAAGTGATGATTTTACTCTATGGTATAAATTATTTAATATATTTCATTATTCAAATTATCGAAAAATACAGGTTATTACAGGATGATTTATCACTGGGCGTATCAATGATAGCCCTTAAGATCTTCTCTTCTGAATCTAAAACAATCTTTGTATTATCAAGATATATATCATTCCACCTTGCATTAATTCTGTGACCTCTACTAATTCCGAAAATACCTTTGTTATAGTTAGTGAAGGCATTACCGAGCCCATTTTGCTTAAAAATTTCCATGTTATCAATCCGTAGAGAGTTTATGTTGTCATTACGCTTATGCCTATTGGCTACCCTATAGAAAAAATTTGGTGTTCTTGTCTCTCTTGTCCATCCACTCGACCCTAGACCTCTGCTTCCACACTATTTTCTCTTGCATAATCACTTAATTCTTAGAACATTTTGCTTAGAAATTTTTAAGATTCTTGATTCTTTCAAATTATTTAATTTTAAAATTTCAGAAAGTAGCTTATATTTTTTAATCGTAATGTTACTAAAAACTTCTTTGTTACATTTCTTAAGAAATGACATAAGGTTCCTAACTTTGCTAACAAAAACTTAGGCAATGTTTGCCCGATTGTTTATTATTATTGCTGCACATAAAATGCCATTATCAAAAACAAAATTGGTGAAATTACTTTCAAAATGCCACATCTTCTCAAATTTTAGTTCTATGAATAAAGATATGGATCTCGATAAATAAAATTATTAGACAATGATCAGAATACATAGTTGGAAGCCTTTTAAGATGAAGTGATAGTTAGACCATGTAAACCTCTAATTACAAAAGTGCTAGTTTGATCAAATTACCATTAATAGCACACTGGTCCTCTACCACCACTTAGCATATAAGGTTTTCTCCTAGTGGATTTCAAATGATAAAAAGAATTAGCGGGAAATTTGCTATAGACTCTTGAATAATGAGCTGGTCCTCTACAATAATTTAGAGTTTGGTGCTAACATTGAAGAGATTTTAGCTGCCACAGACTAGGACCATAAGTTTATTTTTTCGCCTCACACGGCAGGCTTCAACCCCGAGCTTATACGTTGGTTTCGTAGGTGCGTTGGAATATAGTTTGTTTTTCGGTCTTCAGAGTTGCCATATGTTTGTTTACCGATTTGTATTTTTTGGATATTGTATCATATTATTGTTATTCTACAAGGTATGTTGGCTTTGCATGTTTGAGATTTTATTCTATCTTTCCAGGCATGTTGGTAAGTTGTTTGTTGTGTGGACCATGGGGTCCTTGACTGCCGTATATTTTATTATTATATGTGTGTGTATTATGGCCGTATGATTCTCGGATCATACATCCTTTATATCAGAATAGATTACATTAGTCAAACTCATCTGTTAACGCTTAAATTTGAACGCTAACACCCCGGTGTGTGAAGTGTAGTTGTGAAAGCACCACCCGATAGATCGGGAAAGAATTACAAGCAAGTAATAGCGGAAAAGCAGTAAACAACAGCAATTTTATAGTGGTTCGGCTTATGGGTATAGCCTACGTCCACTTTAAGTACTTTTATTGATGATCACGTTACAAGTTGATACAAATCTTCTCAAGTACAATACACTTTGAATTACAAAAGACTTAGAGCAAGTAGCTTAAACTTCAATGGAAAGGAGAGTCTTCGAATCCATGTTGGATGTTTACGATCTCTTTTTGAAGTTGTATGTAGTGTTCCTAGTGTCTCAAGAGCTTCAAGTGTTGAATTGGTTTGGAATGCAGCAGAGTATCAGCGCTTGAAGAGAATGTGCCAAAAGTCCCTTTCTAGTTGGAGTTAGTGCTGTATTTATAGGCATGATTTTCTGGGCAGAATTTATTTCCAAGTTCTAAGTCGCGGCCGACTTAGTATAAGCCGTGGCCGACTTACCATATGTCGTGGCCGATTCACCGAGCCAAGTCCATGGCTTAATGGAAGCAAGCTTGCCTGAACTCATACCATCTGTCTTAAGTCGTCGCCGAGATAAGCTAGGTTGTGGCCGGCTTAAGGCAAGTCGCGGCCGAGTCACCTGGCCCTTCTACGGTTTCACCTAGGTCGCCCCCGAGTCAACATAGCATTATCTCCATAACACGGCATCGGACTTGCATTTTAGTAGCCTTTAGGTCGTGGACGGCTTAGCATACGTTGTTAAGTCGGTTGCCGACTTAAGTATAGGTCGTGCACCTTTCCAAGTCCTGATCAATTAGGTCGGCAGCTTCCTTAGGTAATTAGATCAACACTCAATTTAGGTCGGTAGACTTCCTAAGTCGGTACTCCTTAAGGCATTAGGTCGTTATCCATTTAAAGCCTTAGGTCGGAAACTTTTGTAAAGGTATTTGAGTCGCAAAGTACTTTGAGTCGCTGTCCCTTCTGAGTTATTAAATCGGCAACCATTGAGTCGTCATTCGTTTTAAGTCGGCAATGAGTTAAGGTTGCTGGGTCAGTTCACCTTTTAAGTCGTAGGTCTCTTGAGTCATGGAGGCCTTAAGTCTTATGTTGGCACATTCATCAGATCACTGGATCGGCATCTCTCTTAAGTCGGTAGCCCTTTTTGAGTCTTATCTTGCTAGGTCGTTAGCTCCTTAACTCGTGGGCGAAACGGGGTTAACATTTGCCCCTCGAAGCACACGCTTAAGTCATAAGTCGTGTGCTTCGACTTATCATAACCCGGTTGCGCCGATTTAAGTTCCAGTGCCTCCTGATATAAAAGCTTAAGTCGTTCCTCCTATCTCACTCTTCTCATTGCTTATCTCCTGAACCGTTCCTGCCATTGTCTCATCTTTAAGCTTTCAATGGCGATCTCGATCAATTAACTACTGACAACCTCTGTTATCCACTGTGTAAGTAAACATCCCTCTTCCCTGATCATAGATTATCGTTGATTCATGAATTCCGTCTCCCAAAATCAAACCGCCTCTTCGTACGATGCTTCATCATGAATCCCATCGCATTCATAGTTGATGAAACTTAGGTTGTGAAGTTTTGGCTTCAGATTGGTCGTTGAGGCGATGAAGACGGTTTACTACCTCAAGCTCGATTCCGAATCGTTCAATTGGGTGGTTCGACAGCATGAGTAGAAGCGGGTGTTGAAGGAATGGCTATTGGGTTATCGGGTTTAATGCTGTGGGATGTTGGCTCGAAGGCGAGTTAGTGGATTTAGGTGGCTTAGCCTTCGACCGACCTAGCTTTTACACGACCCTAAATCGTGGTTGAGATAACGCTTGAAAGAATCCTGCCGACCTAAACATTAAAGCTTAGATCGTGACCGAGTTAATACTTGGAGAAATTCCTGCCTTTCGACTCGGAGCTTGCCTTCTTATCTCCCCCATGCGAACTAGAGGAAAACTATTTGGATTCTGACCCGCTACCGACCTAGCCTTATCCCGTAAAAGACTTTTAAAACGTAGCCGAGTTGGTACTTAGGCTTTAGACGTGTTGACATTTAGGAACATAGACCAACTTTATGCATTTTGACTTTGACTACCGGACTAAGTTGAATAAACTCTGAATTGTGGTCAAACTTTGAACAGGGATTAAAATTTGAACTGCCCCAACCTTAAATTTGTTTGAATGTCATTGTGTTACTTCACAGATCATTTTCACTTTTAAGCTGTAAACCTGTTGAGAATAACAGACAAACAAAGAAAACCAAGGCGCACATACTGCCATTGACTGCCCATATCAAATGACAGATTAGTCAAGACAAGATAAGAGACATGAATATATTGCATGAAATGTTGTGAATTAATCGACTAAAGTAAAATATTAATGCAAAGTATCAACAATTTGAACTGATTTGTTTGCATCAACATCTTACTTGCATATTTAGGCTTAAAACAATAATCCCTGAATTTCATAACTAACAAATGTTTGCTAGTTTTTATTCCAGTTATATTTGTTTACCGCTTGATTGATTCTACACAACAATTCACACACTTTAGGAAACGTGCACCTTCATGTTTGAATACCCAGTTGTTTATGTAGAATGACTTCCCATCGAGAAGAAGAAGTGGTAACTCAAGAAGAAGAAACTTTCCCGACAACAGTTCCGATAGAGAATCCTCCGGAAAGAACTTCGACTATTCTATCTTTGAGAACATTTATTCAGCTGCGCACTCAATTTGGCTTTGCTGAAAACGATGTCCTATTCCCTGGATCAAATGATACTGCTGATAATCCTCCCTATGGTTTCGTTGCAGTCAACCGCCACATGTGCTTAAGTGGGGCGATTCCTCCTTTTAATGACTTCCTTCGAACTCTTCTTCTCCGGTTGACGATCTCTCCATTTCAACTTCATCCTAATGGTTATGCCATCTTGATGGGGTTGTGTGTTTTGTTTAGAAGAACTCTTGATCGCCTACCGAGTTTTGAAGAAATTCGTTATCTGTGCTCGTTTACAAAGAGTAAAGATCATCCTTCACTCATTATTGTGAGAAGTGCTAGAAACCGCAAGCTCCTTTCCGATCTCACTGAAAGTGTTCATGGATTTTTGAACCAGTTTTTCTTTGCTCGCTGCCCTCCAGGGTTTTATGCCATCTGGAGAATAGGAAGTAAGACTAGTGTTTCCATTTTTTCGTTTTTGAAACTTTTTCCGAGATCCGAACTTTCAGTTGCTAACTTCATTTTTTTTTTGCTCTTTTCAGCACTTCCTCTCCCTTCTAGAGATCCGATTCATAAACAAGTTTTCGAGAGGTTGAGTGCCGTGGCTGCGGAAGAAAGGAGCATAAAATTTCTGCTGAAGGATGAATTTTTACACCAATACGGGCTTCTACACGCTTCTCGTTCTACGCATGCTCATGAAGTTCCAACAGAAGTTCCCGATTCTCCGACGAAAACTCCTGACGCCCCGGTTACTGTCGAACAACTCACATCAAAAGAGTCTAATATTGAAGCTTCATTGGTGAAGTGTTCCACTCCTACCGACATTATGGGGTCATCCAGTAGGACGGTGCTTGCCCCGATCGAGGAAGAAGAAGAACCTTCACGGCCTCTCGGGGGATTAGCTGATGTAGGAATTGAGAAAACAAGTCCCACCAAGCATGATGGTGACGATGTTTACGAGGGGTTGAGCGACATAATAGTGACTTCGCAGGAGCTTTTTAGAGATGACGTATCTAAAACTATCTCTCCTGTAATTGAGGCGACGTCTCTTCTTCGACAAACACCAACACAAACATCAACTCCTCATACCCAAGCTATCATCACCTCTGCACCAAAGAGTGGTTTGTAGCTTAATGCGTGTAGCTTGCACATCACACAACACTTAGGATTTTCCAGCACATTTATGCACTTATCTTCTTATACTTTAAAGATTTCTAAAGCTTATCTTTTCTTATTTCAGATTCTTCAATGACACGCGGCGGGTCATATTATCAGGATTTCCAACGCTACGGGGGGCGTGGCCAATATGATTATCGGCGTTACTTTCCTTCCTATAGAGAGTCTGACGAAGAGAGGGCTGCTCGAAAGGCTCGTGAAAGGAGGGATGCAGAAGAGCGTTATGACAGAAGGGATAGGGATGAGCACCATGATTCTCTGCAGAGAAGTGATGACTCTCACAAAAGGAAATCTCACGACGACTGGGGAAAAGGTCATGTAGCTGAAGATTCAGGCAAACGAGCCCGACATGGTGAGAGACATGCTTCCACTATTCCCGAAAAGCCTACTGCCCCTGCCCCTCTTGACATTACTTCCGACTCTCCTTCTCTTGGGAAGGAGGACATCCAGACAATAATAAGCAGGCCTAAATTTCAAGTGGGACCGGGCCCAGCCACTTTACAAAGTCGTTTTCCGCAGTGGTGTTTAAAGGGTGTGAGGTTCGATCTCGACCTAGTCCCTATTGACAAGCCTGCTATGCTACGAAATCTTGACGCCGTTAAACTTGATATCGAGAGGATGTCAAACCGGCAGAAGCTTGTTGATGAGCTTCAACGAGTTAACCGCGCCAACCTAGAGGCTATGCTCACCATGGAAAATGATAAGGCTGAGTGGCAAAAGGTCCTTGAGCAGCACGACACCGAAATGAGGAGCATTACTTCCTACAACGAGGAGCTCGAAGCAAAGGTTGAGAAGTTGAAAGATGAGCTTGCTGCTTCCTCTACTTCATACTCTCAAAAAGAAGAAGTGCTTCTCAGACAAGTTAGAGATGCTCATGCCAGTCAGAGAGACGCTGAGGACAGGCTTGAAGCACAAAAAAGAATCAGTGACGGCTATGTCTCTGATATTGCTGAGCTTCAAAAGAAAAACAACTCCCAGGAGGCGGAGATACAAATGCTTAAGCTTCAGCTTGCCAAAACTGAAAGGGAGCGCGATGAGGCTGTCGCCGGCAAAATCGCAGCCGAAGAATCTCATGAGGCGACCAAAAACAGCTTCGGCTCAACATTATTCGACTTCTACTTGCATAGCGTCTTGGGTCGTGGAAGCCTCGCCTTTCTTGGTCCCAAGTATGAGATCACTTTAGCTGAAGTGTGGGAGGCCGCTCTTGAGATGCTCGGTGCTGAAGGTGCCGGTTACGACGAATCAGCCCTGGAAAGGCATTATTTTGATGAAGACGCTCGCGCTGCTCTTGCCAGGGGAAAGGAACAACTTGCCAAACTAAGAACCGAAGTGACGGAAGGGGACCAGCTGGGGAAAACTACTTCAACTACTCTAGTCCAGCCACCTTCTTCGTCTGAATCGACATTATTGGTCCCAGTTCCCATCTCGCATCTCCCACCAAAGTTACCGCTGATATTACAAGCACACAAGGCGGAGACGAGGGTGAAGAGAGTGCTGATGCGCAAGCTTATGAAGTCGATATCAGGAAACCAGCTTCTCCAGGTAACTTCACTGTTAATCTCGCTACTGTCAATTCTGCTCAAGCGGGTTACTCGTTTATTTCACATGAGTTTCACGAGCTCCTTGGCTATTTTCTCAACCTTGACGAGCCTTCATCTCCTCTCTTTACTGACTTCATTGGTGAACCTTCATCTACTCTTTTTACTGACTTTAACCTTTTTTCCCACTTTGTATGGCTTTTCTCCCAGTTCTCAAAGGGATAGGTTTAGGGAAATCGACGGAATCTTTAGTGGCAAGGTAGATGTGCTCCGGCGTATGTGATAATGGAGTATATTCTGATGGCTTGAAGGACCGGGGCTTTTTCAGATTACCCTGTTTCTTTCCATTATTATTCTCCCTTTTCTGCCCCACCGACTCATTCTTGCGTGGAGCGACAGTGTTGTCTTCAGCTTTTTCCAACACTGCCTTTACTGGCAAAGGACGACTTTCCAAGCGAATGAATTCGTCTGCTTTTTTGTAGAACTTCTCGAGAGAGGTTGGCTCCTTCATATTTAACCATTTCCCAAATTCGCTTGACTTATCAATAGCCCTCATCAGATAAGTCAATATCATTCGTGGTTCAGCATTGTCCACCTCAGCCAATGCTATATTGAAACGGTTCAAGAAAGATCTGATAGACTCACCAGGATTCTGCTCTAAACTGGACAATGACATGATATCCTTGGCCTTCGAAGCATATAGCCTAAACTGCTCCTTGAATTTTCTGGTCAAGTCTGAAAACTGATCGATAGATCGAACTGGCAACTTGGTGAACCACAGTAAAGCCACGCCTTCCAGGTATACGGGGAAATATCGGCACTTTATTTCGTCGGAGGCCCTGGCACCTGTCATGTGCCAATCATATTTATACAAGAACTCATTCGGATCACTTGTCCCTTTGTAAGCTGGAATAGTTGGAGGGACAAACTTCCTTGGAAATTCCGCCTTCAAGATTTTTTCAGTAAACGGAGTTTTACTTGGAGCGAAACCCCATTCCTTCTCATCTTCGACCCTTTGCATACTTTCTTTCATGATCTGCCGGACCATTCCAGAAAGATATTCTTCATCATGTCGAGTTCTAGATCCACCGGCCTCAGGTACTGCCTGCTCAAAGGGACTAGTAGGCCTTTCAGGAGCATTTCTTTCATTAACATCATGAATGTTGCCAGCATAGTTCCTTTCATTACCAGCCGGTTGATTGTTTTCCCCAAGTAAGTCGTTCAACTTATTCAGAATCAGAGCATTCTGGGCACTTTGAGCCTCTAGTTGTGCATTTTGGGCGTTTATCTGCTGGTTTAGCCCTAGAATCACAGCATCCAATTCCGCTTTCGTAACTCCAACAGATGGAGTGGGTAGATTAGGTACAGGGGAAGCGGAGGTTCCCTCTTGAATGTTCCCAGATCTGATAGATCTACTTTTCCTTCCAGGAGCCATAATCTCAGATATACTTCTGGTTTTTAAGGAAATTCTTTCTTCAAATCTCTGCGAAGCAATGATGACAGCTGTCCTGAGTTCAATTCTCAGTGAAAGCACCAAAGATGTTAACGCTTAAATTTGAACGCTAACACCCCGGTGTGTGAAGTGTAGTTGTGAAAGCACCACCCGATAGATCGGGAAAGAATTACAAGCAAGTAATAGCGGAAAAGCAGTAAACAACAGCAATTTTATAGTGGTTCGGCTTATGGGTATAGCCTACGTCCACTTTAAGTACTTTTATTGATGATCACGTTACAAGTTGATACAAATCTTCTCAAGTACAATACACTTTGAATTACAAAATACTTAGAGCAAGTATCTTAAACTTCAATGGAAATGAGAGTCTTCGAATCCATGTTGGATGTTTACGATCTCTTTTTGAAGTTGTATGTAGTGTTCCTAGTGTCTCAAGAGCTTCAAGTGTTGAATTGGTTTGGAATGCAGCAGAGTATCAGCGCTTGAAGAGAATGTGCCAAAAGTCCCTTTCTAGTTGGAGTTAGTGCTGTACTTATAGGCGTGATTTTCTGGGCAGAATTTATTTCCAAGTTCTAAGTCGCGGCCGACTTAGTATAAGCCGTGGCCGACTTACCATATGTCGTGACCGATTCACCGAGCCAAGTCCATGGCTTAATGGAAGCAAGCTTGCCTGAACTCATACCATCTGTCTTAAGTCGTCGCCGAGATAAGCTAGGTTGTGGCCGGCTTAAGGCAAGTCGCGGCCGAGTCACCTGGCCCTTCTACGGTTTCACCTAGGTCGCCCCCGAGTCAACATAGCATTATCTCCATAACACGGCATCGGACTTGCATTTTAGTAGCCTTTAGGTCGTGGACGGCTTAGCATACGTTGTTAAGTCGGTTGTCGACTTAAGTATAGGTCGTGCACCTTTCCAAGTCCTGATCAATTAGGTCGGCAGCTTCCTTAGGTAATTAGATCAACACTCAATTTAGGTCGGTAGACTTCCTAAGTCGGTACTCCTTAAGGCATTAGGTCGTTATCCATTTAAAGCCTTAGGTCGGAAACTTTTGTAAAGGTATTTGAGTCGCAAAGTACTTTGAGTCGCTGTCCCTTCTGAGTTATTAAATCGGCAACCATTGAGTCGTCATTCGTTTTAAGTCGGCAATGAGTTAAGGTTGCTGGGTCAGTTCACCTTTTAAGTCGTAGGTCTCTTGAGTCATGGAGGCCTTAAGTCTTATGTTGGCACATTCATCAGATCACTGGATCGGCATCTCTCTTAAGTCGGTAGCCCTTTTTGAGTCTTATCTTGCTAGGTCGTTAGCTCCTTAACTCGTGGGCGAAACGGGGTTAACATCATCCTTCACACAAAAGCCACGTTTACGGGGAAGAGCTCTCCTAAAATCTGTCACACTGAAATCCCTTACTACTCAAGAACCTACAACAAGGGATCTGAACACGAGACACTCACTCCAAAGAACCATCTCATTAATCTTATCATGCAGCTCATAAACATCAGAAACATTTAATAAAGAATCATATCTTAAATACATGAAATAAGATGCATAGAGAAAACATTATTGGCATTGTTAAGTGGGTTAACATAATTATGTTTCCAACCCACTATTACAAAACCTAAGCTATCCCTAGCCGGGAGACAAGACTATTGACTAAGATAAACCCCCTTGAGCTTCTATATAAGTGGTAACCAAGGCGCTATGATTTCTTGCAATAAAGCTATGTCAATATTACTATCCATAAAATAAAATAAAATAAACTAATTTTGCAACATTTGTCTAGAGCATGCAAACTCCTAATTTTCCAACTAATGTATCTCATCATCTAAGCTATTGAACCCTCTCTAGCTGCTTATTCTTAATAAATTCTAAGTCAGTTTTCTCTAAATCAAAATATACCTTTTCTTCCTAGCTAAATCAAACATAGAGCTGGTAGATAAAATGTTCAACGCTATACAACAATAAATCCTACTAAAGAGATCAACCGAACCTGAGCTAAAGCCAGAGCCTCTAGTAGCCACGTCACTAGAGGTACTATGAAGACATGCACTCCTCCTCACCGAGCTACATAACAGAAGAAACTTTTAACTATGTCTACACCTTATTGTCGATGAATGCACAGGACCGACAGCATGAATCAATGCTTTCCATGCCAAGCCTGAACCCACTTCCTCATCCAAGATTGGAACCACTGCGAGTATAGCATCCACTATCGCTTTCAAACTCAAAGCATCGTCTATGCCAATCTTTGAATAAAGCTCAGAACGAATCCTACTAATTTTGCCCACATTCACTCCTCTCAAATAGCCCCTATCCAATTTTCAATAACTTCTATAGTCATCACAACATTCTCATTGTCATGCACCCCCAATCCCTATCAATACCCTTACTAAACCCAATGTCCCATGTCCCAAAGCCCCTCTCTCTGCAGCCCCCCACCACCAAAAACATCACCTGAACCGAAACGCATTTTATCCCCATCAGGCTCCTCACTCAGAAACGAATCCAGTGCGCCCACGTCATTAGTGCCTAGCAATGCATTGGATACAAACCCCATCTCACCATAAGTGCCAACTAACATACCAGAATCGACCAACGCATTATTCTCATCCACATAGTTTTTAGCAGTATATACCCGTTTTCAGTGTCAAAACAAGCTATTGTATCCCTCGTAATTGTTGTAACAGTCTCGTCAATTGCTAGTGCTGGAGTTGGTTTGAACGAGTTCAATGGCAGCTGAACCACATAGCAGATGGAAGGATCGAGGTGGATTGAATCGATTGGTGACAAGGTAGATGCAGCCTCATTTGGAGTTTTAAGTGTCATTTCGTTGAGCACCATGTTCGCAACAAATTTCTCAACTAATCTTGCTTTTCACTGTTGGTCAGTGTTGAAGCTCCCCATTGCTGCTTAATTTAGTCCCGGCGTCAAAGCTCACCATCTCATTTTCGAAGAAAAATACCGCACTAAAGTAGGATGGGAGGACATCCGATAGTTCAATACCTGGAACCTTATCTTTCCATAATCCATCAAGAAGATTCCTTTTTAATCTCATTATGTTATACATGGAGTAGAAACCATGGTCTCCCCTCGTTAGTTGATCAAAGCGCCTAGACCTTTGAGTGTCGTGTCTTTATTTTTAGGATAGTTGATGCATTTGTGACTACAATATCTGCACGCAAAACACCTTAGCGGCTCAGGACAGATACTGGCTAGATGCAAGGCACCCCCGCATTGGTAACAGAAATGAAAAATTTTCAGTTGATGGATGGGGTCCTCGCAGACGACTGATTGGAAGGTTGTTGTTATGAAAAAACTTCAGATGATAGATGTTAGCCAGTTGAGAAAATGTGCAGACATGCAGACGTCCACAAAAGTGGTTTTTGAATATGGATTGAGAGCGGGAGAAAATAGAAATATAGTTACTATTGGAAACGCAAAGTTGTTAAGTATCACAGAAGTCTGATGTCTTACACCCACACTGGTATTTAGTTAAAGGAAAAACTTTAAACCAATTTTTAAACCTAGGATGCAACATTTAGAATTTAGGCAGAAGGACGTTAGCGCTTTTTTTCAATTTTTCGACTTCTACTGTTTCCCCCGCTTTCGTCCAAGTTTACCCCAACCGCCGTCTACCTTCAGCGACTGCTTTCCCTAGCCGCCACCGTCCAAGCAATCGTCATCTGAAGTCGTTGTCGTCCAAGCCGCCATCGTCCAAGCCTCTCTCTTGCCAATGTTTGAATCGAATTGTATCTTCCGTTGTCGACGTCGATTTCTCCAAAATCGAGAAAACTTAACTTGTCACCTCAACCCAAACCTATGTCAGAAATTATTCGATCTTTGAATTCAAGAGCTGCAAATTCAAGATCTAAGAAACGAATGGAAAAGCAGAATCTAGAAGAAGAAGAAAACAGTCTAAAAAGTACCATGAATTTCGAATGATATTTAGATATAGCATTTCTATATTTGAGACACAGTAGATTGGGTTTAATATGCTAAATGATAGACTAATATAGCATTTGTACTTTTAAATATAGTATCCTTATCTGACTATGCAAAATGATAGTTGGATATAGCATAAGCATATTTCAACTGAATAATGACGAAAAAAGTGAAAAATGATACTTGAATATAGCATAAGTATATTTAAAGTGAACTAGCATGAATAGAATATACAAAATGAAATAAGTATTTCTAAAGAGAACTACCACGGATAGAATATACAAAATGATAACTACATATAGCATCTGTGTTTTTTAATGTAACATTTTAATCACAAAATTCACTACCATGTTTATGATATACAATATGATGGTTTAATGTAGCATTTGAGTTATGCAGTCTACTATCATATTCAAAATAAACAAAATGATACTTTAATGTAGCATTTTAATTATGAGGTCCAATATTATGATTGCAATATGCAAATTGGGATTTAGTGTAACATATTAATCACAAAGTCCACTACCATGTTTATGATATGCAAAATGATAGTTTAATGTAGCATTTAAGTTATGAAGTCAACTATCTCATTTAAAATATGAAAAGTGATAGTTTGATATAGCATTTTACTTACGAAGTCCAATATCAAAGTTACAGTATGCAAAATGATATCCAGTGTAGCATTTTAATCACAAAGTCCACTAGCATACTTCAGGCATACAAAATGGTAGTCTAACATAGCATTTGAGTTATGAAGTCCAATGTCATGCTTACAATATGCAAAATGATAGTTTAATATAGCATTATAGTTATAAACAATAGCTTGAAGCTTACCAGAAATACAATCAACATTAAATACACCATCTGAAACTAACAAGAGCAACATTCCACATCAAATACAAAATAATAAAACAATAAAAGACTAAATTGCATAATATACACAGAAATGCTAGTTTCATATAGCATAATAATATGAAAGACACAGTAATCACACGCAGAAACAAAAGACTGATCAAAAAACATTACCAATCATCAATAATTCCAATACATGTCAAACATCCAATTAAGATCAAAATCGTGTTATAACTCCGTAGCGTTCACAAGCAGGTGGCGATGCACTCAAACTCAAAGCGCTCACAACATCGTCTCCTATTCTCGATATCACAAAGCACAACGAGAATGGCGAACTCGACTCAAGCAATCTAGAATGGAGGAGCGACGATCTCGATCTTCATCTGAGAAAAATGGTGAAGTGAGATGCATCTTCGAGTCGGCATCTTCAGGTGAATAGCAACAGTGAGTTTGGGAAGACGGAGCGGGGAATTTTATTCGAGGAGAAGCAAAGATCAATTTAATTTTTGGTAGTCGGCATGATTTGAGGTCGAGATTGAAGAGGAACGAGATTGAAGAAGACGAACGATTTAATTTTTGTTCAAGTTTTTCCTTCAACTGAAATTATAAAACCCGCGTCCTTAAAAAGGAAAAAAATCTGTGCGTCTCTCAAGCAAAAAAATTGATGTGTTTTTCCTTCAGCCCATTTTCCTGATATATATACACATACATACATATATATATATTACTGATACGCGCAAACTATTTTTTTGCAAAGTGTAGTTTTTTTAACACGTTCAAGATGAATGGTTTATCCAAATATTTAGTCATATTTTTACGATTAAATCATTTGCTGTTAGTTTGAATTTTTATTTAATTTCGCAACATCTAATTTTTTGTTAGCTTGACTTATTATTTCTAGTATTAATTAATAAAAATCGAATTTGTTAAAAAAATTATTTGTTAGATCTTATTTTTCAAGTGATATTAAGATCCGGTACTGTCCGCGGGTGCAGCGCAGTGTAGGGCATTTTGAATCAGTAAATGAAGTTTATATTTATTAGATCCTATTTTTTAGTTTATTTTAGTTTCACTTATATTTTATTCATATGTATAATTATGTAAGTTCAATTTATTTATAAATTTTATAATTCAATTAACTTATATAATATACATGTATCTTATTGGTTAAAGCACTTTTAATTAATTTTAATTCTTAGTTTAATTAAATTTTGTATAAAATTATGAAAATGTTTTTTTTGTAATTTAGCAAAACTAGTCGGCTCTATAGTAGGCCCTGTCACTATGTAGATATGGGAAAATAGGTGTTTTGTACATGCCAGAACAACCGAAAGGGTTTAGAGAAAACCACAATAAAAGAAAAGCACAGGAGATAGAAAAAAGTGCCTAAACTACTAAATAGAATAGGACTAAACACCCTCAGAAGAGGAGGAACAGCCACGACTATCATCCGACGTTGGTCCAATAATATGTGAATAACCAGATAAGAGAGTTGCCAGATTTGAATCATAACCCTCAGAAGCAGGAGAGTAAATAAATTTCTTATCCCAGCTGACACCATAAAAAAACCTTTATTCGCCACACCAATCTCGCCAACCCTAGTAAGGGACAGACCCTCACCCTTAATGTGATGGATAAGACAACGACTCTCTTCCTCGATATCACTAATATAGGCATAAAATGTATCAGTCTCAAGCGAGTACCACATATCAGAAGGAACATAAAGCCAGGTCGTTCGTCCGGGTTCCAAAGAATAGAATCGGACAAAGAAGAAGAGTCAGCCTCAAATTGGACTGAAGGCAAACTAGTAGAGGGAGGACCTATAGGATCATCATCAATGAGAGCTACACCGATTGGGGCTACAGTGGAAATGAAATCAGAAGTGGGAACATCCTTCAGAACCCGTTTCTGTAAAGGAGGACATGTAAGAAGAATCCGATCAGGAAGAGGAACAAGGCCAGCGGATGCCGGACTAGAACACGCATCTGAAAGATGCCTAAGAGACAGACAAGACGGACAAATCTCAGGTTTCCAACTATAGCGAACTCTCGACCTAAATTCATAAATGGTTCATGTTGAAATAATTTTAGAAATTGCCATAAAATTCAGTAGCTATAAAACTAGTTTTAGATTTTATAAGTACACTTTCACACACACACACACTTGTATATATATATGTGTGTGTGTGTATGCATGATTTAGGGTTATATATATTTTATATAGTTTGGGGTTATACATATTATTTATATAATTTTTATATACATGATAAACGTATGTATCAGTATGATTTATTTTCATATGCAAAAACATACCTTTTCAACATATCCTCAATTATCCCATAATAAATCACATTAAATGCATTTTTAATTCATATATATATTCTCTAAAATATATAAATTTACCTCTGAAAATATTTTATAAGGTTTTACATGATTTTAATATAGCAAATTTAATGTTTTATATACATTTATGTCTTAAAACTCATTTCTAATATCTTTATTTTCTTATATTCAATTACATACATTTACTTAATTTCCAACTTATATTCTCCGGTTTATAAAAAATATTATTTCAAACTTTATGGCATAATATTCTAAGCATTTCATATGATTATAAGCCTCGTATCATCGCCATATAATCCAATTCTTCATTGTTTGGCCAAACATGTTAAATTATAGTTTTACATTGTTTATATGATTAAATCCCACTTTAATTTCAGATTATATCTTCAAATTTACTATAAAGCTTCTAAAATTATTCATTTAATTCCTATTCCTATTCCTAAACCATAATTATATTAGAACTTGACAAGTTTAATGGTTTATATAGTAATATAGTTATAAACTACTCATAGAAAATGCCTAAAGTGCTCGTTGTATGGAATTAGCGTCCACTCCAAATCGATGAATTCTCGATTCTAACTAGTATTAAATTACATCCCCTGCCTTGCTCTTCGATTAGAGGCTGAACATTAGCTTTTATTGAGAAATGAAATGGTACTTTTAATTTAAGCGAATAGGGTTCTTTGAGACTAGAGGAAGAAGATGAGAAAAAGAATACATGTAGGAATGATTTTAAATCTTCAAATGGGAGAAACTGAACATGTATATATAGGAAAAGTAGGGTGTCCGTTCAAGTTAGGTTAAGTTTGCAAAATTTAAATTTAAATTTTGAAACAAAAAACTGCAATATCTCTCACATCCAGACTTGATTTAAACTACTTAATATAGGACATGCATAAGAAAAACAAGACATTCACAATGATGCCAGTTTCATTTTCAAATTTAGAAGTTTGGAAAATGAAGATTTTTCTCTTCGCTTGAAATTATATAGTATATTTCATTATTTAAATTATCAAAAATATGGGTTCTTACGCTCCCTCCACAAAAGGAATTTCATCCTCGAGATTATGAACATAGTATCCAAGACAAATTATTCAAAGTATTCACTCAATTTCAATCAAATCACTGTTTACATAACATGAAGACAAGTAGTACAAATGCATGAATATGTCTTATAATACTTGACTATATCCAAGATTTCAATTCGATAGTCAACTTTCTGAACTGGTCGACCTCCAAAATGTATGTAATATAAATGACATATAAGCATGATGCAATACAATCCTATATATCAACATAGATGAAATCTGTAAGAATGCAATGTCTACGTCGTATCATGATTCAAGGGTTCAAACATTCTAATAGTCTATACTAATCTAAGTCAATCATGAAGTAACCAAATCCTAAGCATCCAAAATCTAACATCCAATATTGAATTTGAAGGAAAAAAATAGATTAAGGTACGTACCAATAAAGAGATTTGGATGTAAAGCCTTCATCTTCTTCTCAAGCTCCCATGTGCTCTCTTCCAGGTTGTTCCCCCCTCAATATTACCAACTTGACTACCGTATTCCCAAGTCGCTTCACTCCGCACTCGACAACACGGGCTGGACCATGGGATGAACTAGGTTCAAGCTCCAAATCCATATCCTCCGACTGACTTGGCTAAATAATAGTGGCTAAATCATGCACATATTTTTGTAAATGTGATACATGAAGCACATTATGGACTCCTACCATCTTCTTTATGATTTCCAGTGTACAAGCACATTATATTTTAATATCAAGAAAGGCTCAACAAATCTCAGTGCTAATTTTCGTGAATCTCAGGATCTCATAACTCTATTCAATGATGAAACTTTAACAAATGCCAAATATCCAACCGTATATCCAAATCAATCCATCTCTTATCTGCATATGACGTTTGTCAATCTCATGCGGCCATCATCCTATATTTGATCAGCTCCACCTTCTCTGTAGTATACTTTATCATCTCTGTGCCAAGAATTACTTTATCTGTCGATTCCTACCAACATGATGGTGATTTACACAGCCTTCTTTACAATGCCTCATGCGGTTCCATTCCAATACTTGCTTAGTAAATATTATTATATGCAAACTCGACCAATGATAGATGGTCCTCCCAAGTTCCTCTGAAATCAATTATACAAGCCTCGAATATATCCTCCAAAACTCCATTTACCCTTTCAGTCTGTTCATTTGTCCAACAGTGATATGTCGTACTTAAATTTAGTTTCATTCCCAAAGCATCCTGTATTCTTCTCTAGAATTCACTCATGAAGAGTGGATCTCAGTCACTTACTATACTAACGGAATTCCATCTAGCCTTTACATACAACGTCGCCAATAGTGCTACGAATGGATCTCGATTACTTACTATACTAGCGGAACTCCATGTAGCCGAACTATCTCCTTTATATACAACATCACCAATAGTTCCACTATCCTTGTGTTCTTCATTAGGACGAACTATGCACCCTTGGTTAGTTGATCCACAATTACCAAATACTTTCATTGGCTCTCCAACTCTGAGGAAATCTGTCGATAAAGTCCATAGATCACATTTCCATTATGGAACCCTAATAGTAATAATATCCCACTCGGCCTCTTTTATTCAGCCTTTATCCTTTGGCATGTCAAACACTCATCTATAAACTCCACTACAAGCCTCATTATTCTTGGCTAGTACAAAGTCCCCTTCATGTCCCGATACATTTTACCTTTATCCAAACACTACAACAAAATGGTTTATTGATGGCACAAGAGGATAGCAATGCAACATGACTTGTTATGCTTGCTTATTTAGTAGTCACTCACATCAAAATTATAGCTCAGTAACACGCTGGTAGTTAAAAAGTAAAAGTGGGCGCCTACATTTTTACTCTCCCTCCCTCATATTTCAATCTTGGCCGCGAATAACTTTTTTTCGCGATTCACACTTCCAAAGCCTAAATCTATCGTCACTTTAAAAATCCCCTAAATTAGAGTTCCTTCACTTCCCTTCTTGTCATTCCTAAACTTCGTTGCTCGTTGTTCATCAAAGCTGCTCGCTACTGCTCCGATTCCTCACCTGCGCCTCTGCTTCATTCTATCAGATTTGCTATGCAATATTGTGTTTGATTCCTCAACTGTGGCGAACTTCGTCCACTTTTAGGTATATATTTTTCAACTTTCAGATATATACTCCATATTTGATTTTGCTTTGCCTATGGATAATTGATTATATTAGCTGAAGTTAAGTGATCCATTTGTTATAATTGGATGAATTACCATTTCTTATTTTGGTAGTAATTCATATGGCATCGTTATTCATCATTGTCAACCTTCTGATGCATAGTTTATGGTACTGAAATACTAAATCATCCTAAATCATTATTGTTAAAAGCTCCGATAATAATCTAATAATCTTGAAAGGGTATCTAAAGTACGGGTTTTAAAAGTATTTCACATACACAATTTTAAAAGTACAGGTTTCATAGGGTATCTTGTTTTCCCTATATGTATTTGAAATTTTAGATATATTATTATCTTTTGAATTAATATATGGCTTAAATGTACGTATTGATTTCAAGAACATAGTATTTCTAACATACATAGCCCCAAATATATTTTCTCTTAAATAAGAATACACATGAGTATAGATTTGTACCTTTATATAATAATCTTCAAAGTAAAAGCTTATGGAATATTACGTAGAGTTTTGAAAGAGTGATTAGCGAGAATTTTTTGGACCTATATCAGTATTTGGTATGTATGAAATTCAAACATATACTAATGATTTTGGAAAGCTTTAAATTTTCCATGCTCTCGAAATGTATGAACCTCAAATGCATACAATATTTGAATGAATGTCAGTTGTGAATACACATAAGTTTCATATACTTGGTTGTATATGCATCGAAATGGTGAACATACATATCAAAAAGCTTCAAAAGATTTAATTAATACAAAGTCTTATGCATGTGCACACTTGCAAATGCGTCAGACTTTCGAGAATATATATATATGCATCAATTTTTAACAAGTTTTGAATATCTAGATTTTGAAAATTGGTAGCTTTATGATTCTGGAAGATAAAGTCAAATTTCTAGAGTATTAATATTTGATATATAATTGGCTTTTAGATATGTGTCAGTGTCCAAGTATAAACATGGTTATAGATAAACGGAATTCTGATTTGAGTACATATGTTCTTTTAAATATGTAAATCCCTGAGTACAAATAAGTGATATGCATAATTTCTTGTACACAAATTTCATATAAAGGCTTCTTATATATAACTTTCGAATATTTAAGCAGTTCAGTACATACAATTTTCAATAATATGTCGTTTTTGATATGCATGAAATGTTAAAGATATTGATTCTGCATAAATCGGGTTCTGATATATTAAGTTTTACCTTGAGAAGGAAAAAAGTAAGTTCAAATGTATACGAGAACTAAAAGTTGAGAAGAGTGTCAGAATGTAAATGACTCTAAATATCAGTTCCTTAGTATAAAGTGTCCTAGATAAACGAGCTATTCAATATATAGCAGTTTTCAAATGCGTATAAACAAGTTATTGAGTGTACTAATTAGTTGATAAAGGTTTTTCAGGTGACAGTCTTTTGGGAAAGTGTTAAATGTAAGATGCAAATACCTAAAATCCTCATGAATACCTAAAATCCTCATTTCTTTGTCGATCTGACCTCCAAGTCAACATGTTTTGGCTCTCATTCACCAATGACGATGTCTTTAATGGTAAAGCACTTTCCATCCCCTGATTTTTTTCGCAATTTTATCTGTTTGATTTTCTCAACTAGAGTCCTTATATTCGATTCACTTGACAAACAATTACATGTTCATTGATTATTATTGCCTGATTTCATTTTCATTGATCTAAAATTGGGTCGGTCCTCCATTTCATTTGTATAACTTTTTTATATCTAAAAACTTATAATAGATAAAATAGTGTTACTTGTTTCCATTGGTTTAGTTCAACTGTTTGTACCCTTTCATATATAACACTACACAGTAAACTATGAAAGTTACAATAATGCACACAGATAATGGTCGACTAAGTTAACGGGTTGAGAGGTTAGACTTATATTCAAATTCCAATTGAAATATCAATGGTTTATTTTTATTGTTTGATATTTATATTTATATATTTTCATTATAAAAATATATGTTAAAACATCTTATTGTAAATAGATTGTTACTTCAGATCTTTTTTACTTTTAATTTAGGGTATTTTTTGTTATCATTGGGGAATAAATATTGTTTGATACCTATATATTGTAAAAATAGGTCGAAACCTTTGATTGTGAGTAGGCAGTTATTTCCGAGGTTTTTTACTTCTAAATTTAAGGTGTTTTTTCTTAGGGGAATCTTTTGGGATATTGGTCGTTAATTTTATTACGTAACACACACACAACCTTAGCTAAAACATTTTCCTAAGGTACAATAGTTGGATGCAACTCATTTATGCGAAGCAAAAATGATATGCAGCATTAGATATCAAAATGCAATTATACTCGTTAAAACTTAAATGCGAAAGTTGATATTATGCTCATAATGCTACTTACATAGTTGGACAAGGTATTACATATTTTGTTGTGAATAAATGCATATTTGTGATAGCAATATATATCAAACATAAGATTAGAATGTGTATCGACATTAAGCATGTCAATATGTTTAATATGTATGTTTCTGCTTATACCTTACTCATATATCCTTTTATATATGTTTTCGTACATATGCTTTAAATGCTCTCTCTTTTTCTTTTAGGGAATTGGATGTTTGAAGATGACAAACATGGACATTTACGATCATGATATTTGGGTATTTTCTTTTATAAAATACTAATGGTACTATTATAATGTATGTTTAAAAATATCAATTATGAAATATTGTATACAATATTGAATTTGGGGTAATTCTGTTTGTGTATAATATATAATATGTTTTGATTATCAAAAGTTTTATATTATTGTTGTTTGAGTTGATTGAATTGTTCATTAATTGAGGTATATCTTGTTGTTAGATGTTCTAATATATAGATAGACTATTGTAACTCAAAGCGGGGTAAAAAAAATTGCATTTTGGAATAGTATAGAAATTTATAATGGCATTTTTATATGCTATAGAAAACCTACAACGGCATCTCTGTTGGGTTGTAGAAAATATATAATAGCGTTTCCATTATGCTATAATAGGCCATGAATCTACCATGACATGTAGTTATACGACATATATAAAAACATTGTTAGATCCTTTAACAACATTCTTCAAACGCTGCTAAAAATAGGCTATAAATGCTATAAATAGTATTATAAGCATCGATCAAAATGCTATAAAAAAGTACTCTTTGCTCTAAAAAATACGCTGTGAAAAATATTTAATAGTATATCATAAACGCTATTGAAAGCTATGCTTTTATAGCATTTTATCTAATTCTGACGCAGCGGAAATACGAAAAATTAGATGAAACGGTGAAAGCAGCAACCGGTGGGTTGAAAATACTGAAAGGCCCAAATTCGTTGATCCAAAGATAACGAATTCTAGCTATCTCTGACACGTTGATCGCGCACGATACCGTTGAGAGAGATCTACAATTCTTTGAGCGTTGACCAAGCGCACTTGATTCCGCGAATTGGCTTCAACGATCGAAGATTCGAGCGCACTCGAATGTCGAAAGTGGAGATAGGAGATCACACTCAACTGCCAATTTAATTAGAGCACAAAGCTATCAAAACAAGAGTTTATTCAAAAATCCACTGCCTTTACAAAAGACCCACGTGGCCTATTTATAGGCGATACACTCACTAGGTCATTGCCGACCTAACAACACCACACGACTCAACTTAGGTCGTACGCGACCTAACACAGTGCCATACCCACATTACAACCCAACACATATTTACAACACTTAGGTCGTATGCGACCTAACAACTCACGCCGCTTAACAGAAAGTTCAAACATATTACAACATAGTATCAACGACATACGACTTACGACATAAAGTTTCCAACGACCTAACTGATGCACGACCTAGAATCTCAACGTCTCAAAGAATAACTTCTGCACCTCTTCACGCGACCTATCAGATGAGCGACTTAAGTATCAACGACCTTCTTCTGGAGCGACTTAAGACCTTTTGCACTGAATCTTCTTCATGCAACCTAACTAGGTCGTTAGGTCGTTGCAACGACTTATCTGAACGTCCTTCATTGGCACGACCTAACTCCGAGCGAATTAATTCCAAGCGACCTATTCCCAAACGTCCTAAGTCTTCACACGAGTCAACTTTAGTAAGACATTGGTCATAAGTCGTTAGGTCGTATAGACGAGTTACCAATGTACTAGGACACGAACTCTCTGCACCTTCCTTCTTCTGCCCTTGGTTAGGTCGTGAGCGACCTAAGCCTTCTCCACTAGGTCGCAACCGACCTAAAACATGTTGCCCCTGTTCTTGTAGCTCGCTAGGTTGGTCCCTTTGCCTTATTAGGTCGCTTGGGTGACTCACCATTACGTTAGGTCGTGAGCGACCTTCATTAGGTCGTGTGCGACCTAAGGAACGCATCCTTTCACCTTGTATTGCAGCATTAAGCACGTTCAAATGTAAGTCGTTATGCACTTCACAACTTAAGGTGATCGAACCTATCTCCTTGGCTGCATCATCCTCCCCTGGTTGGAAGAAATTCGTCCTCGAATTTAAAAGTCCTTCCCCATCAGATTGTTCATTTCCATAATAAGGTATAAGATATTTAATGTTAAACACATCAAAAGTGTACACATCCTCCGGCAGCTCCAACCTATAAGCGTTTTCATTGATCCGTTTCACAATCTTTACAGGACCAATCTTTCGAGCTTTAAGTTTATTGTATGCTCCCACTGGAAAACGATCCTTCGTTAAGACAGCATATACCAAATCTCCTTCATTGAATTAAATATTTCTTCGCTTCAAATCTGCAGATCGTTTATACTTCTCATTCGTCTTCTCCAATCATTTCTGAACAATTCTATGATACTCAGTCAACCCATCAACAAAATCAACCGCTCGTTTAACTATTCCCTTTGGTTGTGGCACTACCGTTAAATCCAACGGTCCCCTTGGTAAACTCTAATAAATAACTTGAAACGGACTAAATTCAGTGCTTCGATTCACAGCGTGATTATGTGCAAATTCCGCTTGACATAGTTTTATATCCCTGCTTTTCAGATTATCTTTCACCAGGCATCTCAATAAATTTCCCAACGATTGGTTAACCACATCCGTTTGTCCATCAGTTTGCGGATGATAAGCGCTACTAAATTTCAGCTTCGTTCCGACCATCTTCCACAAACTTAACCAAAAATGACTCAGAAAACTAGTATCTTTATCTGACACGATAGACTCTGGTAACCCATGTAGTCGATAGATCTCCTTAAAGTATAATTGAGCAACATGAACAACATCCGCCGTCTTCTTACAAGCAATAAAATGTACAATCTTCGAGAAATGATCCACCACAACATATATAGAGTCGTTTCCCCGCTGTGTTCTTGGTAAGCCCAACACAAAATCCATGCTCACAACCACCCATGGTTTTGTCGGAACAGGTAAAGGCATATACAATCCCGTATTTGTAGCTGTCCCTTTCGAAACCTGACAAACATGACATCTACGCACAAAATTTTCAACTTCCCTTCTCATCGATGGCCAATAATATGATTGAGAAATCAACTGCAATGTGCGATCCCGTCCAACATGTCCTTCTTCTTGCAACTCTTTGACAATTTTCATTCTCAAGCTTCCATCTGGTATGCATAATCGATTTCCCTTGAATAAAAATCCATCTACCAACACAAACTCATCAGTACTCCCATCCTTAACTTTCTCAACAAACTTTGCAAAGTAAGGATCCTCTTCAACCAATTCTGGCAATAGCTCAAATCCTGTCACTTCAACCTTCATCGTTGTCAACAAATGATTCCTCCTACTCAATGCATCAGCTACACGATTCGACACCCCTGATTTGTGCTTTACAACAAAAGTAAACTGCTGTAGATACGCGACCCATGAAGCGTGCCTAGCTGAAATTTTGTCCTGCCCTTGCAAATGCTTCAAAGCTTCATGATCCGTATGGAGAACAAACTCCTTCTGAAACAGATAATGTCTTCAGTGCTTTACAGCTTGAAAAATTGCGTAAAACTCAACATCATAAGTGCTATATCTCAACTTTGCTCCAGACAACTTCTCACTGAAATAAGCAACTGGTCTTCCTTTCTGACTCAAAACTCCACCAACCCCAACCTTCGATGCATCAGTATGTAATTCAAACAACAACTGAAAATCCGGTAAAACTAGAATTGGTGTTGTCGTCAACAGTGTCTTGATCTTCTCAAAAGCAACCCCTACTTCCTCTGACCACTCAAACTTCTTTCCCTTCATGCAATCAGTTACAGGTGCCATAACACTACTGAAGTGCGGAATGAATCTTCGATAGAAAGATACCAATCCATGAAAGCTCCTCACTTCAGTAATTGTCTTGGGTTGTGGCCAACTCCTGACAGCTTCCACTTTCTTTTCATCCATTTGAATACCTTCCTTTGACAAAACATACCCCATAAATAAAACACTATCCGTCATAAACACGCACTTCTTTGCTGCTGCATAGAACTGCTCTTGTCGTAGAATCAACAATACTTCTCACAAATGCTGGATGTGTTCTTCCATACTCCCACTATAGATTAAAATATCATCAAAGTAAACAACCACGAACTTCCTAATGAATGGTCTGAAAATCTGGTTCATCACTCTCATAAAAGTACTAGGAGCGTTTGACAAGCCAAATGGCACAACCAACCATTCGTATAAACCCTCCCTGGTTTTAAAAGCAGTCTTCCATTCATCACCCGGTCTAATACGAATCTGATGGTATCCACTCTTCAAGTATATCTTTGAAAACACAACAGCCCCACTCAACTGATCAATCAAATCATCGAACCTCGGCATAGGAAACATGTATCTCACATTGATCTTGTTTAAAGCACGACTGTCCGTACACATCCTCCACGAACCATCCTTCTTCGGCACCAACAAAGCTGGCACTGCACAAGAAATCAAGCTCTCCTGAACACGCCCCTGTTCTAACAACTCCTCCACCTGCCTTCTCAGTTCTTCATGTTCCTTAGGACTCATCCTGTAATGTGGTCTGTGTGGCAATACTGCTCCTGGCATAAGATCAATCTGATGTTGAATATCCCTCAGAGGTGGTAACCCCATTGGTAACTCCTCAGGAAACACATCTCTGAATTCTTCCAATACCGGCTTTACTTCCTGTGGAAATTTAATAGATTCAGTGGCTTCATGTCCAATCAACAAAAACACCTCTGGACTCTCCTCTACTTCTTCAACAAATTCCTTCAAAGTCAACAAAGTCTTTAGATCCTCAATCTCTTCTGATTTGCTTTCTCCTTGTTGTCTCTTCTTTGGAACCAAAATGATCTTAACACCTTCAAACATAAAGCTGTAGCTATTAGTTCGACCATCATGCTGCACTGCTCGATCATACTGCCATGGTCTTCCCAAAAGCAAGTGACAAACATCCATCTCCACCACATCACACCAGATCTCGTCTTTATACTTCTTCCCAATGGAAAATGGAACTCGAACTCGTCTGTCCACCTTCACCTCTCCTCCTTTTCTTAGCCACGCTAACTTGTAAGGATTAGGATGTTTCTCCGTTTTCAACTTCAACTTTCTCACAGCTTCAGTAGAAAGAATATTGTCACGGCTACCCGCGTCAATCACAAATTTACACACCTTCCCCAGTATAGTGCATGTCCACTGAAAGATATTACTCCTCAACCAACTAGCCTCTTCTTCCTGCTTCGGTGTCAAACATAATCTCCTCGTCATAA
The DNA here is from genome assembly GCA_030765085.1 of Allium cepa. Lineage (NCBI taxonomy): Eukaryota > Viridiplantae > Streptophyta > Magnoliopsida > Asparagales > Amaryllidaceae > Allium > Allium cepa. The sequence goes on along the minus strand of CM060942.1, from coordinate 135,957,259 downwards.
GATTACATCCTTCATCTCCCGATGTGATATCCTGTTCATTTCCTTCAACTGGACTAGAATAATCCTCGCCAACATCCTCACCTTCAACTTCAGCAATCATAGTTCGTTTCTTTGGCTTCGGACATTCATTACTCTTGTGAACCATCTCCTGGAAATTGTAACATTTGAAACCGTTGTTAACCTTTGCCTTCTCAGCCTCCTTCACTACTGGTTTACTGATAGATTTAGAAACATTAGAACTTCCACTAACACCCTTCGCTTGATTGTTGGAATTTGTAAGCACACCACCTCCACACCTTCCCTGCTTCTCCCAAGCCAACGCCTTCTGATGTGCTTCTGCAACTGATCTAGGATCGAACATGTTCACCATATCCTGGATCTGTATTCTCAACCCTCCAACAAACCTAGCAGTTAGTTGTTCTTCCGTCTCCATAATATCATTTCTAGCAATGAGTTGGTAAGATTCATCTGCATAATCATTAAATGACTTCGTTCCCTGCCTTAGATTCTGTAATCTCTGGTACATAAGTGATTGATAGTTGTAAGGTAAAAATGTAGCTCTCATCAACTTCTTCATCTTATCCCAAGACTCAACCTTTGATTTTCCCATTCTCTCCCTTGTAAGTTTAGTTTGTTGCCACCATGCCAAAGCTCTTCCCCTCAACCTAGTAGCAACCAACTTCACTCTTCTATGCTTAGGAACCTCATTGAAATCAAAGATCTCTTCAACATTAGACAACCAATCCAAAAATTCTTCTACTACCATTCCACCTTTAAATTCAGGAATTTCCATCTTCATACCTGACTCCCATCGTCGATCATCATCTACATCCCGATATGAATTTCGAACTTGGTCTCGATCTCGATAATAAATGCTAGCTCTATCACCCTCTTCATCAAAATCAAATGTATGTCTACATCGATCTCGACCATCAACATCCCTTCGATCATGCATGTCCCTTCTATTATGTCTCTCTTCATCTCGATATGGCTCATCTTCAAACTCACGTGCAGTTCTTCTCTCTTCATGTCCATAGTCATGGTGATCTCTCCTCGATGAAATTGATGTTTCTCTTCTCTCTCTAAAAGATTGTGGCGACACCCTCCTCGCTTCCGTAACCGATGGCGAAACTCTGTTTCCTCCATGGTTCGAGACTGGCGACCTTCTCCTTTGAGTTTGATTCATATCTATCATCAACTTCTCTACCTTTCCAATGCCTTCATCAAATTTCTCACTAATGCGTTGTTCCATCTGCTCGGCTTCTTCCCTTCTATACAACGCTTCAACATTTTGATGACGATTAGCTCTTCTCGACGGCATGATTACACACCCACAAATACTTCAACAAATACAAATGCAAACTTCAAACTTTAACTTCAACTTGAAACTTCAAACTCGGCTCCAAGACTCGGCTTAGCTATGATTGGCTAAGTCTAGCTCTGATACCAAAATGGCGCAGCGGAAATACGAAAAATTAGATGAAACGGTGAAAGTAGCAATCGGTGGATTGAAAATACTGAAAGGCCCAAATTCGTTGATCCGAAGATACCGAATTCTAGCTATCTCTGACACGTTGATCGCGCACGATACCATGAAGAGAGATCTGCAATTCTTTGAGCGTTGATCAAGCGCACTTGATTCCGCGAATTGGCTTCAACGATCGAAGATTCGAGCGCACTCGAATGTCTAAAGTGGAGATAGGAGATCACACTCAACTACCAATTTAATGAAAGCACAAAGCTATCAAAACAAGAGTTTATTCCAAAATCCACTCCCTTTACAAATGACCCACGTGGCCTATTTATAGGCGATACACTCACTAGGTCGTTGCTGACCTAACAACAACACACGACTCAACTTAGGTCTTACGCGACCTGACACAGTGCCATACCCGCATTACAACCCAACACATATTTACAACACTTAGGTTGTATGCGACCTAACAACTCACGCAACTTAACAGAAAGTTCAAACATATTACAACATAGTATCAACGACATACGACTTACGACATAAAGTTTCCAACAACCTAACTGATGCACGACCTAGAATCTCAGCGTCTCAAAGAATAAATTCTGCACCTCTTCACGCGACCTATCAGATGAGCGACTTAAGTATCAGCGACCTTCTTCTGGAGCGACTTAAGACCTTATGCACTGAATCTTCTTCACGCGACCTAACTAGGTCGTTAGGTCATTGCAACGACTTATCTGAACGTCCTTCGTTGGCACGACCTAACTCCGAGCTACTTAATTCCAAGCGACCTATTCCCAAACGTCCTATGTCTTCACACGAGTCAACTTTAGTAAGACATTGGTCATAAGTCGTTAGGTCGTATGGACGAGTTACTAATGTACTAGGTCGCGAACTCTCTGCACCTTCCTTCTTCTGCCCTCGGTTAGGTCGTGAGCGACCTAAGCCTTCTCCACTAGGTCGCAATCGACCTAAAATATGTTGCCCCGGTTCTTGTAGCTCGCTGGGTTGGTCGCTTTGCCTTATTAGGTCGCTTGGGCGACTCACCATTACGTTAGGTCATGAGCGACCTTCATTAGGTCGTGGGCGACCTAAGGAACACATCCTTTCACCTTGTATTGCAGCATTAAGCACGTTCAAATGTAAGTCGTTATGCACTTCACAACTTAAGGCGATCGAACCTATCTCCTAGGCTGCATCAAATTCTATGTTAGATCCCTGACTTTTAATTGCATGTTGATATACAATGTCATGAAAAAAAATGTTAAAGTCTTTTATAGCATTTTTTGAACGCTGTTAAAAGCCCTGAATGTTGTAGTGAAATGAATAATCATCCTAAAATGGTGATACTCTCTTAAGACTTCTTCTACCAATTCCTCGACTAGGGCACACATAACCTACCATCATGCCTAAGACTTCTTTTTTGATCTTTGGAATAACGGTACTGATGGCTCGACCATTCATCTTGTTCCAACTGATCTAAGATTTCAACTAATGTTATGGTTTGTCTTTGATGCAATCCAATTCTATCCTTCAATGCTGATCTAACTTCTATCGCAACTAATGAACCTAGCATATATCCCAACGAAGTTCGAAGGTCAAAATAAGAAATAAAATCTAAACTCTTTCATTCGAACAAAAATAGTTCATGGCATGCTTCCTACTCAATGCATCTGCAACTACGTTTCCCTTTACTAGAGTATAGACAATCCTAAAATCATATGATTAAAGAAACTCTATCCATCTTTGTTGCCTCAAATTCAAATCCTTTTATGAAAATAGGTACTTAAGGGACTTGTGATCCATGAATAGCTCAAATCATTCCCCTAATAAATAGTGCCTCAAGGATTTTACTCCAAACATGACGACAGCTAACTCAAGGTCATACATTGGGTAATTCTTCTCATATAACTTAAGCTATCCGCTTGATTGTGCTACCACCTTTCCTTCTGACATCAAGACAACACCAAGACTGATTCCACAGGCATTTTTGTAAATGATAATCAGTTTGGCACCATTAGGAAGGTTTAAGACAAGTGCACTCGTTAACAATCCCATCAACCTAACAAATTCCTTCTCACAATCTGGGATCTAAGAAAACACCAGATTCTCTTTAGTAAGTTTTGTCAAAGATGCTGAGATCTTTGCAAAGTCTTTGATATAATTTCGATAGAAACTAGCTGATCTCAAGAAACTATGAACCTCCAAAGCATTCTTCGACATTTCCAATCTCTGACCGCTTCCATTTTTCCTGTGTCAACAGCTACTACAACATCGTATATTTTTGGGGGTTTGTAGTATGGAAAATCAAATTAAACTAATAATAAGAAGATATTATTAAAGAAATAATAAGAGGGCTGAGAGAGATTTGATTAATCAACTCTAGGACACTTTATAAAGTTAATTGAATGGACCATAGATAATTAATGTTATTAAGGATGACCTTGTTAATGAAAATAAATTCAAAATTTTGATGGGCAGGTTTGCGTTAAGGGAAATGTAATAGGGTGATAGGCTAGAATGAGATATTAACCCAAGCCAAATACACCAGCCCACTTTCTTTAGCCCTAACCCCACATTCTTTCCACTTTATTTCACAAAATAAAACCTTTAAACTCAAAAACCAAGGCTGACCATTATTCTAAAAGGGGAAGAAGAAGATTTCAAAGCAAGGAGACTAAAGCTTTCAAATTTAAGAAAATGAAGATTAAAACAAGTTTTCATAAATCAGGGTAAGTAATATTTTTATCTAAAACCTTTCCCTACCTATTTTTAGATATGAGTGTGTATGATTGTTTTCTATATTGTTAAACATGTTTGGATGATTAAACATTAACTAGATGAGTTTCTAGATTTAGATGAAGTGAGCTAGATCATGTATTGGTGTTAAACGTGATCAAATCATACTCAAATGCCATGAAATTCAATATGCTGTTCATAATAATGAAATAAAGATGGTCTTTTAATCTTATATTTTAGGAAATGGTAAAATATAATAAAATTGATTTTTATTGAATTTTTAGAATTTTTTTCACTAATTTTCGATTTTATATGAAGTAATTGGCTAAGGAAAGAATTAAAAAATTAATGATAAATAAATAATCTAACGAGAATTGTAGTTTTCCATTTGTAAAAAGTAACCTCTAAGGAAAAATATGAGCAAATGAGAAGTCAATACCAAATGGGATTTGGAGTAAAGTTAATACTAAATAAGGTAATAAATCAAGTTTTTCAACATACTTACAAGATCGTTATTTAACCCATGATTGTATATATAACATTATATTCGATAGCACTAGTGGAAATAACCCACATTGTCTATTAACAAGTTAATATGCGATAGCATTAAAGATATCTACTCACGAAGGCTTCAATTGGGAATTGCTTACGATGATTTTGATGGCAATAACCCATGATAGCTTTGTATGGATTAAGACATGATGGCCTTGATGGAAATAATGCACGATGTCTATGGACAAGTTAACACACGAAGGCTTGGTGGAAATAGCATATGAAGACTATTAATGGATTAGGCGTGATGGCTTTGGACGGAATATGCTTGAGGACTTTGGATGGATTAGGTGCAATGGCTTCAAGAATGATTACCCACGAAAATTATCAAAGTTTAATACAAGATAGCTTGGGAAGCTATCTACTCGTGAAGGCCTTTGAGAAGTATGGGCTAGGATAACTAATCTATGATGGTTGTGGGATAGACATTTTATGATAGCTAGGCTAAAGCATTTGGAAGCTATGCGATAGCTAAATTAAAATTATTAATTATATTTCATGAAAGCATGGGCTATTACAATTTCTAAGTAAAATAAAGACTACTTAGGGCACTTAGGAAGATAGTTTTCGAGTTTTATTGAACTATTTCATAGGGATGAAATAAAGTAAGGTTCTATATGAAGAAAGCTTAAGGAAGATAATAAATGATAGGGTATCATTTGAATAGAAGATAAAGATGTTTATCTAAATGTGTAGGGTACACGATTAATGAAATGGGTCGAAATATGATTGTAAAGGAATACTATCTCATTGAGTTATTGGATGGCAGGGTGTCTTGACTAATAATCTAAAGTCCAATGGTATATAGAAGAGTCCACAATAGGGTTCAATCCTTAAATATTTATAAACGAGAAGTTAAGGCTGGGTTCCATGGAAGGGTACCAAAACATTAGGGTGGTGTTGCAACTAAAATGAATAAATCGACAACATGAACGATAACGGCCCAGGGACTAAGAGGGCCTATTTACACTTAGTAAGGATGCTTACTATAATGTATTTAGGGTGTTTACATTCAACTTATTAGGAAAGTCAGGATGGCTCTAGCAGTGTGGCTCCCATTAGTGGAATGAGTTGCTATTTCATCAGATGACATTGTTCGAGAAAAGATGGAATTGCGCTAGATTGGCTTAGAGTGGTAATCACTAAAAAAGATGACGATAACTTAACGATGAAAGCCAAAAACAAGATATTAGGTGATTAATGATTGTATGACATGGTTCATAACCGATGATAACTATGGGATATACTTGAATTGAATTGATATATGACATGGTTCATAACTGAATAATAAGTGTAGGGTACACTTCTTGGTTAGTTATGCACATGGTTGCTTTTTAATGTAATATTTGTTTAAATAATATGATATATTATGCTATGATGATAAAGTGAGGGCAAAACTCATTCCTTGTTAGAGGTGTGGTTTCATTATGGATGATTGGAGTAAATGTTTTATTCATGCTAGGCTATACGTCTCACTCGTTTTTTATTATTTTCGAAACTCATGGGTACTGTAGGTAGAATTTATAGATTAGATATCTTTTGAAGGACAACTAGAGATTTCAAAGACAAAGCATAGGGCTTGATATTTAATAAATTATTTTTTGAATTCCACTGTGTAAAACCAGGATTTATAACTGGTTATGTGTTGTGGTGACATCTTTATATGTTTGACATAACACAACTTTATCTATGTTTTATTTATATTTACCCTTGAGTAGGCAACGGTTGGGTTAAAATAATGCAATGAATTAAGTAAATCAAATTGATGTAATAAAAATCTATTTAGCTGCTCTGTTTTCTTATATTGTGCAAAATAATATCGAACTCACTTTCTTGTCAGAAAATAATTTTGGTGATGACCGCAACATCACTTGATTTTATTTTCGATTCATGGAGTGGGGGATGTTACAACGTGGTATCATAGTTTATGGAACATTTAAGAATAATAGTAAACTAGAAACTTATTAGTGGAAAATGAACAACTTGGGAAGTGAATACACTATATACAGATAACACACATGTATTTTGATATAGATATATAGAAGAATATATCTACCCCTCTACGGTTGATTCCACATCCATTACTTTTATTTCTTACGAACCCTTCCTTATGTTGAAGGATAGAATGGATTTATGTAACCAAAATTTGACCATAAGAAGTGCAAGAGTGAATGCTAGTATAGGATATGATCGTAGTCAAACTAATGGCCGAGGAGGGGAAGGAAACTCGAAAGTTCGTACTAAAATCGATGCTTAACTGCCTTTCCCAATTGAAGAGGAATGTATGTGAATGTCTTATTCTTCCAATTTATGATGGAACTGATAAGGCAACATCTATTTGGAGTTATTGAGCCAAGGCATGAGTTAACAAGAGAAATAGACTTTTCTAAGATTAGCAAAGATGTTAAGACTTATGGTGGAAAGGAGGTCATAGGAAGGAGTCTACCCTATAAGTGTTGAATTGGTTGATAGTATGTGAATGTATTTTGGATACTTGGGATATAATAATGCTCAAAAGAGGAGGTTGGCTTCTCATCAGCTCCAGGAGGATGCATTGGACTAGTGGGAGGCAATGATTGCTGAAGTCCCAAAGGAGGAGATAACCTTGGAGAAGTTTAAGGAGCAATTTGAGGCTTATTTTATCTTTGAATCTTAATAGAGTGCTTTGTGTGGGGATTTCCTTTATTTGAAGCTGGGAGAGATAACTTTGGAAAGTACATTCAGTGCTTTAATACTTTGTTAGAGTACGAAAGGGAGCATATTAGTACCCATTGAAAAAGAATGAGAAGTTAACAGAAGATCCGAGGAGCGGGCTGAATCAAAAGGTGATGGCTCATCTATTGGTTCCATTTGATATGGTTCTGGAAATGGTGGAGAGGTATAATCATTTGTTTTAGGAAGAAAGGAAATCCGATGTTAGACCCGAGCAAGGGTAGACGAAAAAATTCAATCCATATTTGGGTGGAAAGAATCAGAAGTAATGAAAGACTTCTAGAGGTAGGGCTCAAAAACCGAATGCAACCGATGTCACTTTTTTTAACTACGGCCAAGAAGGCACTACTCCATAAAGTGTACATAACCAAAGAACAAAGACAGGGTAGAGTGCTTTGCCTTTAATTGGCTAGGCCACAAGAATAGGATTGCCTAAAAGTGAAGTTGGTATAGATTTATGCTTTGGAAGGACCTTCGTCTGGACCGACTGCTTGGGAGAAAGTGAAGGGTGTGCATGGAGATACGATTTTGATTTTTAGTATATCAGTTAGGGTTCTGTTTGATACTGGTGCTAATCATTTTTCATTCTGAGAGATTTGGTTAATAAGTTAGAATTAGATGCTTCCTATTTGATTATGTTCTTGCATTAGATTAATCTGATCGGCGGTTGTTCCACTCTTAAGGTACACTGACCTTGAGTTTGACTTGTGTGGACGTTTGTTAGTTTGCAACCTATATGTGTTTGACTTCATAGAATACAGGGTGATCTTGTGTATGGATTTATTAGCGTGTAATGACGCTGCAATTTATTATGCTGATAGGAATATCATGATACATGATCCAAAGGGAGGAACCAGAATTATGAAAGCATTGGATGTAATGAAGGAGAAGTTAGAATAGATGCTATGTGCTATAGAATATCAAGAAGATGAGATCAATAGGGTATGTGTGGTCCAAGAATTTGTAGATATGTTTGAACCTGTAACGAGATTATCGTCAAGGAGGGCAATCAAATTCTAAATAGACTTGATAAAAAGGGTGCAACCTGTTGGTAGACCGCCTAACAGAATGCTGCCCAAGGAGATAAAGAAGTAAAGAAGTGGCTAGTGGAACTTGATGATAAAAGTTTCATTAGGTCGAATAGTTCACCATAGGGAGCATCCATGGTATTCGTAAAGAAGTCAAATGGATTTTAACGGTTGTCATTAATTATCGAAAGCTGAACAAAGCGACAATGAAAAAATACTATTCATTGCCTAGGATAGATGAATTATTTGATCGGCTGAGTGAAGCTTAAGTGTTCTCATAGTTAGACTTAGCAACAAGTTTCCATTAACTGAGAGTAGTAGATGATAGAATTCCTTTGACTGCATTTCAAACAAGGTATGGTTTATATTGGATCGACTTTTGTTGATCTTCATTAATGAAATTCTAGTATACTATAAGGATAAGAAAGATCATAAAGTCCATCAGAGGTTGATGTTGGAGAAGTTGAGGCAACACAATTTGAAGGAAAAGTTTTTGAAGTGCCATTTTTGTAAACGACATGTCAAGTTTCTTAGGCATATTGTTTTGGAGAATGGATTAGCGATGCATCAACCAAAGATAGAAACTATTAATGGTTGGAAGAGACTAGAGATAGTTACAGAGATCATAAGTTTATTTTGATTGGTTGGCTATTACCATGGATTCATTTAGGATTTCTCACATATAGCAACATCTTTGTAAAAGTTGACTAGGAAGAATGAGAAGTTCATGCAGACTGATTAGTATGAAGGGTCATTTCAGAAGTTGAATAATTTATTGACGAACGCAACTGCATTGATTGAGCCTGAAGGGAACTAGGATATAGTGATGTTTCCGTTGATTATGGATCTGGTTTAGAGGTAGTACGTATGCAAAGTGGGAAAGTGATAGCTTATGCATCAAGGTATTTTGGATCACATGAAGTTAGGAGCTCGACTCATGACTTGGTGTTGGCAGGAGTGGTGTTCATGCTAAAGATCTAGAGATATTACTTGTTGGGATAATGTTTCAAGTTGTATATGGACCATAAGTCCCTTAAGTATATATTCTCTCAAATGGATTTGAATATGAAGCAATAGAAGTGGATGGAATTATTGGTGGCATATGATTTTAGGTTAGAATATACTTTAGGAAAAGGAAACAAGGTTGTCGATGCTTTGAGTAGGAAGCATCAGAATAGAGTATTAGCCATGATTGAAGGGTGGAAGGCATTAGAGATGTTAGCCTCTTGTGGAGTGCATTATAGGTGGAACGCTGGATTGAGTAGAGATCCGAACGTGTTAGCAAGTTTGGAGGTGCATCCAACACTTGTGCACAAGATCTCTGAAAGGAAGAACGAGGACCCACTAATTGTAGAAAGGATGAGGTGATAAGAAATAGGGGCGGATGTTAAGGATTTGAGATTGAATAAAAAAGGATGGCTGAGAAAGAAATAGAGACTATGTGTTCCATATTTAGGGGTTCTTCAGAAAGGAATTATTGGATGGTAGTCATTGGTTGAAGTTTGCTATTCATCCCGGAAACATGAAGATGTATCATGATAGGAAAATATTTTTCTTTTGGAAAGGGATGAAGAGAGATGTAGGATAATGTGGGAAGAAGTGCTTTACCTATCACAGGTGAAAGCTAAGCATCGGAAGTCAAGATATTTACTTAAACTTTTGGAAGTATTGATTTGGAAGTAAGATTCCATGTCTATGGATGTTATAGATGGGCTGCCTAGGTCAAAGACAAAAAATGATAAAATTTGGATGATAGTAGATAGCCTTACTAAGTGTGCCTACTTTATCCCAGTGAGGCCGACAAGGACGACAACTAACTTACCAAAGTTATATATGAAGATGTCCTGATATTATGTGGGATACCGAGCAATATCATTGGCGATAGAGACCTATTGTTCATCAACGAGTTCTGCCGAAGTTTATAGAGTGAATTAGGTAAGAAGTTGAACGAGAGCGTGAATTTCCATCCATAGATCGATGGTCAAACTGAGAGAGTGAACTGTGTACCGAAGGATTTGCTGAGAGCATCTTCGATTTCAGAGAATCTTAGGAAGATCATTTGCATTTGGTAGAGTTTGCATACAATATAGTTACTAGGCGAGTATAGGATGGCACGGTTTGAGGCATTGTTTAGTAGACCACACAAGTCACATGTTTGTTGGTTGGACACTAGATATAGACTTGTGTTAGGATCTGATTTGGTAAGAGAAGCTACCGATAAGGTAGAGTTGATTCGCGTCAGGATAAATGGAGTGTGTAACATCCCATAAAAATATGATAATTAATAAGGCTCCGAAAATAGAATTTTAGTAAACGTCATAATTTAGCCACATTACTTATACCATTGCATTCGTGGCGATGTTTTTTGAGAAACTTCGATATTTGGAGTTTTGCGATTGGAATTCAAACAAAGAACTGAAGTAGCATTTGAAGTTTATAAAATGAAAATAGAAAATAAATTATAATAAATGCGAGACCCTACAAGTTAACCCCCTACTTGGGTCATTCAATTGCTAGTGGTCGACTACTTATAAGGACGGTCGACTAGACGGGGGTGGCGGATAGGGATTGTACCTTGGCCAAATGTTCGCTTTAATTATTTTAATCTAAACGATGTAATTGATTCGAGTGCCTACAAATACAAGCCTAACCCTCACTTCTCTTCTCATATTTTCTTATTAAAGCAATGAAACTCTACCATTTTCCCTTATTTACTAGTTCTATTAGTTATTAAATATTATATTATATGAATATATAATCGGAGAAAAGCAAAAAATAGAAGAGAATAAGAGAAGAAGAGAATTAATATCGTCTAAAAAGCAAAATTTCTATAGTTGTAAATCTATATTCCCCTTAACTCCAATTCTCTTCTCAGATCTGTAATTCTAATAGTGTGTGTGTGTGTGTGTGTCTGTATGTGAGTGTGTACATACCTTGTTATACTTTTGGGTTGGAAATGAGAAGGAGTCAAACCAAATGAATGGATTTAGATTTGGGAGATTTGGAAAACATGGAAGGTGAGTGACAAATTATATAATTTATTTGTAAAATAGAAATTTATACCATTAAGTTTTTTTTAATAATTACGTCTATGTTAGATCTATTGATTTGTAGGTTTAAATGAACGTTTTTAGTTGAAACTTGCCTACATACTCCACAAGTTAGAAAATTGGAACGGTACGTACAACCTATTTGGAAATTTGAAACCAATCCCACATATTTATTATTGTAGGATGTTTGTAAAGTTTATTCCAGGTTTATAATTGGATTATAAATTAAGTTGCCTTGGTTGACTTGGAATGTGGATTTTTATGTTTTAATTTATTAGGAGTGGGGTAAATTTAGTTGTATCTATTTTTGTGTAATCACAATGAATTATCCAATTTCACAAGATTTATAAAAGTACATGTTTGAAATAATAAGGAATATATTAAAAATGAAAGAGATTTGTAAAGTACAGAGGTTTCCTTCCATAGTTTGCATTTTCTATTTTGATAAAAGGAAAAAAAAAAGATAATTTCTAATGTAGTCGGTCTCATTTTTGGGTATCTTATACGAAGTTATAATGGTAATCATTTTTGGTAAGATAGCTCGAATAAATTAGAATGTAGGAATTTGTTTTCTTCGTAGAATGTGCATACAAATGTACGTTCTGTAATTCCAAATTACGAGAATTATTGTGTTAGAAATAGGTATATATACATGCATATGTATAATTGCATCTTTCGATTTGAACATAAATATTTATAGTGTAATATATGTTTATATTCGTATTAGTTACAATTAGGATGACTAGTTATTAATAGAGTAGTAATTATAGGGCTAGAGGTTGGAAAAGGAAGTAATATTAATTCAAAATTTTGTTAACTATAAATTTAACGAACAATAAATTTGTAGTTAATAGAGAGTTAAAGGAATTAAATGGGGTCTGATTAGATAATTTATATCGAATTTATTGGGAAATTGAATAGACATAATAGGTTGATTTTGAAATGAGTAAATAAATGTCATTATAGATTGTTCGATTTTGATATTAGTGATCATATATAAGGGACAATTGAATTTATTTGATATAAGAAGGAAACGATGAATATAGGGAATAAGCGTATAAACTAGGAATAATTATGCAGCAAATAAGCAAGTGTTAATGCTATTGAATACATGTAGAAGGAAATATATTTTTCATCATAGGAAATTATATAGCCTTAATCATATGTTTAGAATAAATGTAAATTAGTGAGCTTAGCCCAACATTTAGGCTTAGGATGATCGGTTTGGTTAGTGAGTTGGGATGTGAGGTCAGCAAAGTTACAGAACAGAAGTCTGTCCTTCGCGTAGAGGCTAAATGCAGTTGTGTATACTTACTACTTATGTGGGACATCTCTAACCATAGGACCCAAAGGGAAGCGATATGCATTTGCGTATAGGTAGGGGAAAACATACTATGGGTCCGACTTGGATTTAAAGTATTAAATGACTTTGTACCTTTGGGGATGTCAAGGGGTTTACTATAGGGTTGAGGTATTAAATGACCATGGAGTCTGCCTCCTTCCTATATAGAAGTCTTGAATAACCTATGATGGTACCTAATAGGGAAATGTGGTATGCTTAATTTCCAACTAGAGGTATTAAGTAACTAGAATAGGAATTTTCCTTGACATACATTAGGTTTGTCTAATGTGATTTCGACTTTGGAAGGTTGGCGGGCTATGTCAGTGCTATTGTTGAACAGGAATTTAGTAGTAAGGCTAGCACATACGCGTTAATCACCAACGATCCCACGTAGTCGCTAGTAATGACTCCGATTATGCCTTGATGGATTTCGCTTTTTACTAGTGTAGAATCTGTATGGGATACACGAAGACCACGAAGTTTTATTTGATTGTTTATTATTTTGTTTAGCAGAGGTAGACTAGTTAACCCTTAGATGAGTCTATCAAAGGCATTTGTATTCTGATAATTAAATTATAAAGCCAAAATTATAAAGCCACATATATGGGTCGGCAATCTTTGTAGCTAGGACCGATTAACTAGCTTTTAAGTTGCTGAAGGCTTGCTTCGGGATTGAGGTATTAAACGACCATTGGGTCTACCTCCTACCTATTTAAGAAGTATTAATTGGCCTGGTCTTTGGGGCTAGTATACATTTATATATGTATGTATGTATATATGTAAGTATATATGTGTGTGTAGACATATATATAGTTATACCTCGATCGAGTTAGGCATATCATACGCGCATATAGGATTGAACAGATTAGCCGTAAATAATAAACATAACACTTAAATGGAAACCAATCGGCATAAATTAGTGTAATGAGTGAAGTATGTAATTTTCCAATCACTAGAATGTCGTTCTGACCCCCATACCAATTAAAACCCATATAATATATTTTTAAGGGACATGTTATTGGTGCAAGATGGAAAATGTAGATGGTGAAGCCATCTTATTCATGCTCGACATTGACAGGGAAACTAGACATCCAATGAATAATATTGATTTTAATGTAGTAGCCTTAGTCGGTGCGTATGTTCTATTATATTTTTCTATTCCACCGCGAGCATATCTTAATCGCACTCAGATATGCTTATATCTATTACAGGTTATCAAAACCAAATATCTGTACCCTAATGGATTTGGGTTTCGATTCAGTCGAAATTCGGGTCCATTAAGGTGCGGGTTATTACATAGCGCAAGCTAGGTAGAAGAGTTTGGCCGACAAGCGAAGAAAAGAACTTAAGTTCGCAGTATCCAATCATGTATTCGTGAAGATTTTTGCGATGCAAGGAGTTATACGCCTTAGGAATGCGAGGAAGTAGGCACATAGGTATGTAAGACCATTTTCAGTAATTGAGCAGATTGGTAAACCCACCTATCGAGTTGAGTTACGAAGTAGTCTGGCAGGTGTCCATAATGTCTTTCATATATCGTATTTGAGGAAATGGGTGCATAACCCAAGTTCGGTAGTGGAACCAAGGGTGATAAAGGGCTTATATGTAGAACCGGATTTGACATATATGAGATGGTCGTAGGGGATAGTAGGTTGGGATATGAAGGAACTAAGGAACAATGTTATCTGACTTGTTCACTTCCAATGGAGTGACGACAAGGAAGACTGTACCTGAGAGGTTAAGGATAGGACTAGGAATATCTATCTTGAGCTGTTTAGACATTCATGTATTTATAGCAAGGTGCTTTGTTTATGTGACGACCCAGAATTTTCGAGCATTAAAAATCAAAATATTTAATTGATTTTAGATTGTTTAATGGTTAACTATCAACTTAAATTACGAATATCATGATTTATTTGACAATTAAATTATAGAATTAAATAATTTGAATTGAATAAAATATGAAACCTGAGATTTTAAGCCTGTTGAATATAATTTGAGGGCTTGTAAAATTTATATCGATAGTACAGAGGATAATAGGAGTTGTAAAATTGAATTTAACAGTTGTTGGTTCAGTTTTAAAATTCTATCGTTTTAAATTGAATTAAAAATAGCCTTCCGAGGCACAGTATCGGAATTTGACGAAACCAGTTCCATTGGGTCCGTAATATTGAATTATTATAGGATTTCAAATTTCGTATTAATCGGGTTTGTTGGGTGAGCGTACAAAATATAAACGTGCTGGAATTTTAGTTGATGATAATCTACTAAATTTTTAATTTAATTAATTAAGCTTCCTCTATACACTATCCTTATCCATTCCCCAACACGCTTTCCTTATCTTCTAGTATACGCCATCGTTCATCATTTTTTTTTATCAAAGCCCTTCGTCTATAAAAAAAAAAAACCAAGACAGTTCGTTTACAAATTAATGGCCGAACTTTAGATTCTACCTCCAATACACTTCACCTTCCAGCCTCGTTCATGTTCAAATCCACTTCCTTTGTTTCCCCTTCTCAAATTAATAACCCTCAGCCGTTAAAAAAAAAAGAAAAAAAGAAAAAAAAAAGAAGTGAATGGCAGAACACGGTGGGAACTCGCGTGAACAAGCGAGGATTTTTCACTGACGTCTTCATGAAATTGATTCGACCGGGGGGGGGGGGGGGGGATAACGTTGCCGAGCCCTGTTTCTCGTTCGAACTAGGGGAGGCACGCGATTTTGGGGAAATTGCGAATTAGGGATTGGTTTTGGCTCGCGATTCTTCGCGATGAGGGTGAGCTAGTTCGTAGGGAAGAGGCGGCCTAATCAGGGATAGGTGACGCGATGCGACTGGGAGGTCGTGGGGAGGCACGGCAGGCGGCGTCGCGTGGGGATACTCGCAGTGGAGGTCGGCGGCACGAACAAGGATGGATCTGGTTCGAAGGAGGTATTCTCGATTGGCTTGTTTCTTTTTTTTTTTTTTTATCTTATTTGTTTTATTTTCAATTAAACTGAATTTAAAATCATAATTATTTGTAGACAGAAAATAAAAGTAAATAGAGACAATGAATATGCTTTGTTTAAGTCATCCCTAAATTTATTTAATTTATATAATATATACAGGAAGTTATTACAATAAGCTATGGTAAAAAAAAAAAAGAGAAAAGGAAAAAACAAAAAAAAAGGGGACTTTCACAGTAAAGAAATAAATTCTGTTTTGTTTGTTTTTCACAGTAAAATAAATATAAATATCTTATATACATATGTGTATATACAGTAAAGAAGAAGGTGTTTTATCGGTAAAACAGACTACTATTTTTGTTAATTTCAGAAAAAAAGGAAATATAATAACTAAATATTTTACATTAAGCTGTATATAAAACAACTCTGTTTTCAGTTAATATAGAGGTATGAAAAGAATTGTATTTTTTAGAATTTAATATATGTATATAAGGTTTTGGAAGAAATATATAGGAACTTTAAAATGTTTGGCTTTATATAAAAATCAGATTTTTAAATCTGATTATTTATAAGTATATAAATATACATATATAGATTGTAATCTACTAGATTATTTTAAATAAGAATTTTAAATTATTAGAATGAATTTATAAAAAAATTAAATTTTTAAATCTATATAAATAAATTTCTATAAGTGCATGAGTTTAAAGATATTTAATTATTGGTTTGAAATTAAATTCATTGGTAATTGAAATCATAAATAAGAATTTATTTATTCGATTATTTCGAATATTAATGTTATCATATAATGTTATAAAGGTCTAAAATCGAGAAACAAGCTGGAATGGGAAATGAATGGCAATAGATTGCAAAATAAAAAGGAGTAAAGGTGATTTAATCTCACTCAGTGAATTAAAATTTAAATGATTAAATTTAAATATTTTTTTTGAATGGTTGAAATTGATTGATGTGATATTTTGGAATTGATATATTATGTTGTGCTAACATCTGTGGATGCAGGGAAAAATAGGTTGGAGGGATCCAACTGGGTCCCTCAACATATATATATTGTTTACTATTCCCTGTTATACCTTGTGGATATTCTGTGATGGATTATATTGAATGCTATAGTTGTTTGGTTTATTCTGGTACCCTGAGTTATCAAATTTGTATGGCATTGGATCGGTGGAAATAAATAATAAAAAGAATGAATTTTCAAGAAAACAATTATAAAGAATGTAAATAAATTAAAATGAATTGGATAAGAATATTTGTGTTTCAAAATGCTAACTAACAAATTCTGTATATGGAAATGAATATTTGAATAAACAGAGAGTTAATGAATTTTTATCTTTAGTGATATTATTTAAAAGAACGAAACATTTATTTTAAATTTATGATTTGAATTTTGAAAAGAATAAAGAAGAAATTGGGAAGAAGCTGAAATTTTTATATTTCAGTTAAATGATTAAAATCAAACGGAAAATAATAATAATAAAAATAAAGTCCAAAATAAATGAATTTCGAAATGAACTGATAAGTAAAGAGATTTATTTCAAATGAAATAAATTGGAAATCAATTTGGGAAATTGATTTAAATGATTGAGATTTGAAATTCTCCCTGGATAACCAAGTATGTTTCAAAGTAAATTTTTAAACAAAGGTTAATAATTTTAAAAGTTGTTTTAAAAAGCAAGTTTGGAAAATATAAAGTTCTAACATTTTAAATTCTAAAGTATTTCCTTTTAATCATATTATAGCAGTACTTATTTCAAAGTGGCTTAGTATTTTGTTATTGAATGTAAAAATCTAGTTTTATATTTTATTAAATAACCTTATGTTCAAATATTCATATAGTATGTATTTTTACAAATTATTAAAGTAGTTTTAATTTAAATGTTTTTAAAAGTATATTTCAAAGTAAAGTGTTTGAAAATTATTTTTAAATCTAGTTTTGTACATGGAAATTTCAGGGGAGATAAAAAGATATTTGGAAAAGTTTATTCTGGGAAAGAATGATGGTTTTGAAACTGTTTTCAAAGGGTTGAAATAGAAATATATTTTGGGAAGATATTTTGAGATTAATAAATAATTTGGGAAATTATTTATTGTGTGATGGATGTTGTGAATATTAAGTGATAGTTAAATAACCGACTATCAATATTAGCAAATGCGTTGATCGTTTCGAAGAGTCCGGGATCGAGATTAATTTCTCGAAAACCACTTCGATCCGGTTTGTATGTTTCGTGTAAACGATTTTGGATTCGAAGATGGAGCAGTGAAGTGCAAGGGCTAGTCGCTACTAATCCTGAGGATATTTCCAAAATGGATGTAGTAGGAGTAGTGCCTTCGGTTCCGTTCGAACCTGGGACGGACTTGTATGGACGAATGCTTGCGAAACATCGTCAGGTGGACGATGGGCATTCTAAGTGAAAACGTTCTAAAGGTAACGCTTAGCCTCAAGCCTCATCTAATGGGAATGACTGAAAATCAGGGGATATGCAGCAAGGTTAGGTGGGTCATGCCCAAGCAGGACAAGATAATTCCCCTGTCTAGATGTCCCTTATATATTTCGGCTTAGTGGGTGGTTGGTCGCGCCAACCACGGGGTTTATCTTGTTCGGAACTGTTTAGTAAGGAATGGTTCCGGCCTTGTGTTGCAGGGGATGAAGGGAGTAGTCCTCGGTACGGTGATCTAGGCCCCGTACTGTGACAGGTGGTACCCCAGTGCCTAGTCATTGTTGGAAAATCCATTCTCCCTACGAGCCTTGTACGAGTTTTGTTTGTATTACCCACTTTTGTGGCTAGTAGCTGGAATTTAATAGATGTAACAATTTCGGCTATTTTATAAGTATTTGTATATAGACCCTATTATAATATCAGAGGATTTCTATATAAAAATTGTTTTAGCTATCGTAAGGTAAAAACCCGACATGTTTATTTGTGGCGTGGTCTTACGAGATGCTTTTGTTTTTCTAAGGATTTTTGAAACTTTAATAATAAATTGGGTGTGATTTTCTCACGCTGGTATTCCAGACTGACTCGGGTGTTATTTAACTATAATGCTCGGGTCAGACCGAGTATTTTAGGATACAGGATATGATGCTGTGGAGCTCAGGAGACGAGCTGGATGACGATATATATTCTCGTACTTGTATATATATATATTTCCGCTGCGTTTGAGTTGTTGTGTACCTTGAGTTGTTGTGTATCCATTGTATGTTATTGATGTGAGCTGTGACTGATGTACTCCGATGATGTAATATATGTAAACTGATATATTTGATTTTGAGTAAAGATTATTTATTATCTATTATATTTTATTCCGCTGCGATGGTTAGATTCTGATGTTGATTTTGTTTTCTCTTCTTCTACCTCTTCTTCTTAAACCCAAATGGTTCGTATTTCTGTGCAACTTGAGTT
This sequence comes from Allium cepa, assembly GCA_030765085.1. NCBI lineage: Eukaryota > Viridiplantae > Streptophyta > Magnoliopsida > Asparagales > Amaryllidaceae > Allium > Allium cepa. The sequence goes on along the minus strand of CM060942.1, from coordinate 135,937,999 downwards.
GATTGTTGTAGAATAGTGTTGACTCAAGGGGTACGGATTTGCGGGTCGTTTCACTTGGTATCAGAGCAGGTTGGTGATAACCTTGGCTCTGGTGGGAATTACTCATTTAAATTAGAGTCTATAGTACTCTAAAATGAGTTTGAGCGTATTAATAGATATGAGCGCGTATTTGTTAGTGGATATAAATTGTTTTAATATTGTGTTGATTGATTTATTGAGTGGCATATGAACCTTCGTCGGCACAGTCTGCGCAACTGTATCGAAGGGGTTTCTAAACACTTGAATAGAACAATCGACATGGTATTGTTTTTAAATGTGGGTAAATGAAATAATTTTACCCAAAAATATATTTTGATATAACTAAAAGTTTTTAAAAACTATTTAGCTAATATATGGTTGCTTGAATGTTAGAAATGATGATATTAAATTAGTATCATTGTTAAGTGAAAAATTTAACTAGAAATTTGTAAATATAATCAAAGATTGAGAAGATAAATCCAATTATGGAATGAAATTTATAAATATGAATTATGGATGTAGATTATAAATTGAAATAAAATTAATTGGGAATTTGTATAAGCATAAACTATACGAATGCATTTTAGTTAATATTTGAATTAAAATAGAATTTGAAAAATTAAATCCTGGAGATTTTGGAGGTGTTTGTCGAAGTGTTTTCATGATAAATAATAGTATTGTTGTTTTGGAAAGATTTCTGAACGGAAAATTGTTTTAAATGGATTTTGGAAGCAATATAGCATTGAAATCACTCGGATTATTGGAAAATAATTCTGATGATGACGGCCGCATTATCAGTATTCATTTTCGAATTTCTAGGTGATGGATTGCTGCCAAAAAAATTTGATTTGCTCAGAGGAGCTAGTTGTTTTTGAAAATTTCAAAAGGAAATTTGTTGGGAATAAAACCAGGATTGGTTTGATTTTTTTTGAAAAATGAGATGTGATGTTGGAGATTTCAAAATGATTTGAAACCAAAAGCCGGGAGTTTAAAAATCCTGATGAGATGGGTTATAAGCTTATAAATTGAGTTGATTTTAAAATCAGGAAGAAAATATAAACTGTGAAAAGTTAAAAATGAAATTAACTTGGATTGGAAAAAAAAAAAAATTTTAACTGGATTGGAATAAATTGAATTGGAATTGATTCTTACCTAGATAACTAGGAAATAAATTGGATAAGAATTAGATTGAAATAAATAAACCAGAACAGCATATAAAAGAATTAAAAATGCATGAAAAAAAAATGCTTGAGTTATAAATAAGTGTAAATAATATGTTTATGATGAATGGAATTGTATAAAATAATAATTTGTGGCTTATAGAATTTGAAAATGGAATACAAAATCCAAAATAATAAAAAAAAATTGTTTGATGAATTGAAAAATAAATTGAAGATCAAAACTTGAAAATTTTAAAGTAAATTGGACTTAAGCAAATTTAAATGAAGAAATTTTGAGACTTAAAATCAAGTTCTGAATTATAAGTTGGGAAAAGACTATTTAGATAATGAACTATGTATTGAGATCCCAATGTAGTTAAGTAAAGTTGAATTATGAGTTTAAGATGAAGTTTGGAAATAAACTCAAGTGATAAATTAAATTCGACTTAAATTGTTGGTGAAATGAAATTAGACTGTGAGTTCATAAAATTGGATGGTAAATTGAGAATGGATAGTGGATTCAGAACTTGAGTTATTAATTTAAATTTAACTTGAAGTGGAAATAAATTAAATATAATCGAAAATGTAAAGAATAAAAATGGAAATGAGTTGAATTGCATTCAACTTAAAATTAAGTTTAATAATAGTGAATTGGATTTAAATCAAGTAAGAATAAATTTTAATTGAAATAAAATTCGGTGTGATGCCGATGAAATTTAAAGGAGTGAAAATGCTTAAATACATAATTGTAAACCATTTAAATTATTAAGGAATTGAAATTACTTGAGACTATAAGGAAAATAGAAAGTTTCAAGTTTATTAGAATGGTTTAAGTGAATGTGGATAAACTAATTATATTGAATAAATAAACGATGAAATAAGTAAGTATCAAATGAAATGTAGTTTAAATAAGTTGAGAAATGATTATTGAATGAAATAGCTTGGATTGTCTTTGAGCTAAATAAAATAGTTTGGAATAAAATAAATTTGGAATGAAATGTAAATAAATGGATTGAAATTTTGAATTTAAATGGAATGTGTCGAGCTAAATAAATGATTGTGAATGGGTTAAAATAAAGGGGAAATTTAATTGGCAATTAAGATGAACCTAGGTTGTAAATGGTTTTGAATAAACTAATTTGATTAATAAAATGAAATGCAAGTGAATGGATTAAAATTTGAAATGCAATGAAAATGAGGATATATGGATTGTGAATAAATTTAAGATGGAATAGAATTGAGTATAAATTGAGTTGAAATCCATTTAAAATTGATTATAAAACTCAAGTACTTATTTATTCACATAGATCTTGTCAAATTGCAAAGAATAAATTATCATTGGATGTAAATGGAAGTAATTAAAATTCTATGTGTCGATAAGAGTAAAATAAAATGATTTTGAAAGCAATTGAATTAAATATGAGTTCAGTTTGCTTAAGAATAAATTAAATGTGAGCGATTGAGTTTTAAACCATTTAAATTGATGAGATTGTAAATGAATGGATTGAGAGCCCTTCGAATAGCATGAAAATGGTTTATGAATAAATTGAAACAGTTGAATTAGTATGAAAGTTGTTAAAAAAAAAAAAAAAAAAAAAAATTGCTTACGGAAAATGTTGGATGTGCATTTCTTTAGAATCCATATGTTTTAACCATTGCAACTAAGTGAAATGTAGTTAAACTGCATATATTTGGCACTTACATGTTTAAATTGAGTAAGTACAGGTATCTGGAAGCCGTATGGCTGGATTTGGGTTGTGCTATTTGCTATAATTAATAAGCTGCTTGCTTAAAATGCTAAATAAGGTACGCCTACGCAATTAAAATAGGAAATATGAACTGTTTTTGATTTTTCCGACCGTGTGGGTCGATGTATATATATTTATCTCTTTTGTCAAATTGCAAAAGCTCCTCCGTACAAAGGAGACTCTGCCAAAATTTTCCAGAAATTTTGGGAGTTAGAAATTTTTGGAATTTTTGAAAATTTTTACTAACTACAAATGAATTGAATTTGTTAAACAATTAGAATTGAAACTGGATATTGGAATCTAACTCAAAGGTGAATGTAAGGTAAAGTGAAATTGAAGAAACTAAAGAAAGTAAAATTGCAAATAAACTTTAATTGAGATTTAAATTTAATTAGTAAGCGCAACTAACTCAATATTCAAAATGGAAGCCAAATTGAATTTAAATGGAATTGTAAAGGTAAAGGCGAATAGAATTGGATATAAATTAAAGTGGTAAAGTGAAAATAAATGTAAGAAACATACAAATTGCTTATGTTCACTTAAGTAAGGAATGAAGAATTTCTTAATTTGAAATTGATAATATAAATGTATTCCAAGTAAATATTTGGGATGAATATTGATGCTTTGTAAGGAAGTCGATGAAATGATTTTTGGAATATTGTGTTTGGATATTATTGTCAGGTAGGATATGCAGGTAATATAAAGGGAAAAGAGAATTGGGTTGATTTCAAAAGATAAAAATTTAAAATGCTCGACAAAAAGGTATGTATTTAAAATTTGGTATGAAATTTGATTGGGATTTGGATTGAGCCACTTGGCCTTTTTGTTTTCTTTTGGATTTGGGAGGCCATAGAGCCATTTTGTAGTTGTACCGAGTCAGCCGCGCAAAGGAAACGCTGGCAAAATTTTTCGGGAATTTAGAGAGTTAGAAAAATTTTGAGAAAATTTTGATAATATCAAAATTTGATTTCAAATTGAAACTTGAATGGTTAAACAAACGGTATGGTTTGGAACTAGGGAAAGGTTTGGAAAGTTAATAAGAATGATAATGGGTCTTTTATAAAAGATGGTTGGATAGATGTTGAACTGTTTTGTTTTAGGGAAATAGTAAACGGGTATTGGGCCATTCTTCCTCGTTGTTAATTTCGGGGACGAAATTCTTTTAAGGGGGGAGGAATGTGACGACCCAGAATTTTCGAGCATTAAAAATCAAAATATTTAATTGATTTTAGATTGTTTAATGGTTAACTATCAACTTAAATTACGAATATCATGATTTATTTGACAATTAAATTATAGAATTAAATAATTTGAATTGAATAAAATATGAAACCTGAGATTTTAAGCCTGTTGAATATAATTTGAGGGCTTGTAAAATTTATATCGATAGTACAGAGGATAATAGGAGTTGTAAAATTGAATTTAACAGTTGTTGGTTCAGTTTTAAAATTCTATCGTTTTAAATTGAATTAAAAATAGCCTTCCGAGGCACAGTCTCGGAATTTGACGAAACCAGTTCCATCGGGTCCGTAATATTGAATTATTATAGGATTTCAAATTTCGTATTAATCGGGTTTGTTGGGTGAGCGTACAAAATATAAACGTGCTGGAATTTTAATTGATGATAATCTACTAAATTTTTAATTTAATTAATTAAGCTTCCTCTATACACTATCCTTATCCATTCCGCAACACGCTTTCCTTATCTTCTAGTATACGCCATCGTTCATCATTTTTTTTTATCAAAGCCCTTCGTCTATAAAAAAAAAAACCAAGACAGTTCGTTTACAAATTAATGGCCGAACTTTAGATTCTACCTCCAATACACTTCACCTTCCAGCCTCGTTCATGTTCAAATCCACTTCCTTTGTTTCCCCTTCTCAAATTAATAACCCTCAGCCGTTAAAAAAAAAAAAAAAAAAAAAGAAGAAGAAGTGAATGGCAGAACACGGTGGGAACTCGCGTGAACAAGCGAGGATTTTTCACTGTCGTCTTCATGAAATTGATTCGACCGGGGGGGGGGGGGGGGATAACGTTGCCGAGCCCTGTTTCTCGTTCGAACTAGGGGAGGCACGCGATTTTGGGGAAATTGCGAATTAGGGATTGGTTTTGGCTCGCGATTCTTCGCGATGAGGGTGAGCTAGTTCGTAGGGAAGAGGCGGCCTAATCAGGGATAGGTGACGCGATGCGACTGGGAGGTCGTGGGGAGGCACGGCAGGCGGCGTCGCGTGGGGATACTCGCAGTGGAGGTCGGCGGCACGAACAAGGATGGATCTGGTTCGAAGGAGGTATTCTCGATTGGCTTGTTTCTTTTTTTTTTTTTAATCTTATTTGTTTTATTTTCAATTTAAACTGAATTTAAAATCATAATTATTTGTAGACAGAAAATAAAAGTAAATAGAGACAATGAATATGCTTTGTTTAAGTCATCCCTAAATTTATTTAATTTATATAATACATACAGGAAGTTATTACAATAAGCTATGGTAAAAAAAAAAAAAGAGAAAAGGAAAAAACAAAAAAAAGGGGGACTTTCACAGTAAAGAAACAAATTCTGTTTTGTTTGTTTTTCACAGTAAAATAAATATAAATATCTTATATACATATGTGTATATACAGTAAAGAAGAAGGTGTTTTATCGGTAAAACAGACTACTATTTTTGTTAATTTCAGAAAAAAAGGAAATATAATAACTAAATATTTTACATTAAGCTGTATATAAAACAACTCTGTTTTCAGTTAATATAGAGGTATGAAAAGAATTGTATTTTTTAGAATTTAATATATGTATATAAGGTTTTGGAAGAAATATATAGGAACTTTAAAATGTTTGGCTTTATATAAAAATCAGATTTTTAAATCTGATTATTTATAAGTATATAAATATACATATATAGATTGTAATCTACTAGATTATTTTAAATAAGAATTTTAAATTATTAGAATGAATTTATAAAAAAATTAAATTTTTAAATCTATATAAATAAATTTCTATAAGTGCATGAGTTTAAAGATATTTAATTATTGGTTTGAAATTAAATTCATTGGTAATTGAAATCATAAATAAGAATTTATTTATTCGATTATTTCGAATATTAATGTTATCATATAATGTTATAAAGGTCTAAAATCGAGAAACAAGCTGGAATGGGAAATGAATGGCAATAGATTGCAAAATAAAAAGGAGTAAAGGTGAGTTAATCTCACTCAGTGAATTAAAATTTAAATGATTAAATTTAAATATTTTTTTTGAATGGTTGAAATTGATTGATGTGATATTTTGGAATTGATATATTATGTTGTGCTAACATCTGTGGATGCAGGGAAAAATAGGTTGGAGGGATCCAACTGGGTCCCTCAACATATATATATTGTTTACTATTCCCTGTTATACCTTGTGGATATTCTGTGATGGATTATATTGAATGCTATAGTTGTTTGGTTTATTCTGGTACCCTGAATTATCAAATTTGTATGGCATTGGATCGGTGGAAATAAATAATAAAAAGAATGAATTTTCAAGAAAACAATTATAAAGAATGTAAATAAATTAAAATGAATTGGATAAGAATATTTGTGTTTCAAAATGCTAACTAACAAATTCTGTATATGGAAATGAATATTTGAATAAACAGAGAGTTAATGAATTTTTATCTTTAGTGATATTATTTAAAAGAACGAAACATTTATTTTAAATTTATGATTTGAATTTTGAAAAGAATAAAGAAGAAATTGGGAAGAAGCTGAAATTTTTATATTTCAGTTAAATGATTAAAATCAAACGGAAAATAATAATAATAAAAATAAAGTCCAAAATAAATGAATTTCGAAATGAACTGATAAGTAAAGAGATTTATTTCAAATGAAATAAATTGGAAATCAATTTGGGAAATTGATTTAAATGATTGAGATTTGAAATTCTCCCTGGATAACCAAGTATGTTTCAAAGTAAATTTTTAAACAAAGGTTAATAATTTTAAAAGTTGTTTTAAAAAGCAAGTTTGGAAAATATAAAGTTCTAACATTTTAAATTCTAAAGTATTTCCTTTTAATCATATTATAGCAGTACTTATTTCAAAGTGGCTTAGTATTTTGTTATTGAATGTAAAAATCTAGTTTTATATTTTATTAAATAACCTTATGTTCAAATATTCATATAGTATGTATTTTTACAAATTATTAAAGTAGTTTTAATTTAAATGTTTTTAAAAGTATATTTCAAAGTAAAGTGTTTGAAAATTATTTTTAAATCTAGTTTTGTACATGGAAATTTCAGGGGAGATAAAAAGATATTTGGAAAAGTTTATTCTGGGAAAGAATGATGGTTTTGAAACTGTTTTCAAAGGGTTGAAATAGAAATATATTTTGGGAAGATATTTTGAGATTAATAAATAATTTGGGAAATTATTTATTGTGTGATGGATGTTGTGAATATTAAGTGATAGTTAAATAACCGACTATCAATATTGGCAAATGCGTTGATCGTTTCGAAGAGTCCGGGATCGAGATTAATTTCTCGAAAACCACTTCGATCCGGTTTGTACGTTTCGTGTAAACGATTTTGGATTCGAAGATGGAGCAGTGAAGTGCAAGGGCTAGTCGCTACTAATCCTGAGGATATTTCCAAAATGGATGTAGTAGGAGTAGTGCCTTCGGTTCCGTTCGAACCTGGGACGGACTTGTATGGACGAATGCTTGCGAAACATCGTCAGGTGGACGATGGGCATTCTAAGTGAAAACGTTCTAAAGGTAACGCTTAGCCTCAAGCCTCATCTAATGGGAATGAATGAAAATCAGGGGATATGCAGCAAGGTTAGGTGGGTCATGCCCAAGCAGGACAAGATAATTCCCCTGTCTAGATGTCCCTTATATATTTCGGCTTAGTGGGTGGTTGGTCGCGCCAACCACGGGGTTTATCTTGTTCGGAACTGTTTAGTAAGGAATGGTTCCGGCCTTGTGTTGCAGGGGATGAAGGGAGTAGTCCTCGGTACGGTGATCTAGGCCCCGTACTGTGACAGGTGGTACCCCAGTGCCTAGTCATTGTTGGAAAATCCATTCTCCCTACGAGCCTTGTACGAGTTTTGTTTGTATTACCCACTTTTGTGGCTAGTAGCTGGAATTTAATAGATGTAACAATTTCGGCTGTTTTATAAGTATTTGTATATAGACCCTATTATAATATCAGAGGATTTCTATATAAAAATTGTTTTAGCTATCGTAAGGTAAAAACCCGACATGTTTATTTGTGGCGTGGTCTTACGAGATGCTTTTGTTTTTCTAAGGATTTTTGAAACTTTAATAATAAATTGGGTGTGATTTTCTCACGCTGGTATTCCAGACTGACTCGGGTGTTATTTAACTATAATGCTCGGGTCAGACCGAGTATTATAGGATACAGGATATGATGCTGTGGAGCTCAGGAGACGAGCTGGATGACGATATATATTCTCGTACTTGTATATATATATATTTCCGCTGCGTTTGAGTTGTTGTGTACCTTGAGTTGTTGTGTATCCATTGTATGTTATTGATGTGAGCTGTGACTGATGTACTCCGATGATGTAATATATGTAAACTGATATATTTGATTTTGAGTAAAGATTATTTATTATCTATTATATTTTATTCCGCTGCGATGGTTAGATTCTGATGTTGATTTTGTTTTCTCTTCTTCTACCTCTTCTTCTTAAACCCAAATGGTTCGTATTTCTGTGCAACTTGAGTTGATTGTTGTAGAATAGTGTTGACTCAAGGGGTACGGATTTGCGGGTCGTTTCAGTTTATCAATTATACGGACTAGTAGGGTACTATTATATTCATAAATGATATGATTATGTATTAGTAGTCGCACCGATACATTTTGATTAATAATTTTCATTAATAAGGTACTAGTTGATCTTTTGTACTTGTGTGTACTTACACGATGATGATGACATTGAATTTTCAGGGTGTTAGTGTAGATTTTTTCTTTCACCTACGGAAATTTCGAGGAGAAATTTTTTGCAAGGAGAGGGAAATGTGACACTTTATATTTTGGAGGATTCATAATATGACAATTAAATTAAACTAATAATAAGAAGACATTATCAAAGAAATAAATAAGATAATTTTTATAAGAATTGCCTGAGGAACGTTTTATTAACTAAGTATGGGACACTTCGTAAAGTAATTGATGGACCAGAGGTTATTAGAGCATTCAAAAAGTTTGCCTTGTTAATGGAAATAAATTTAAATTTTGGATAGGGAAGTTTTTGTTAAGGAAAATGTAATAGTGTGACTAGGCTAGAAGAGATATTAACCCAAGCCAAAAACACTAACCGACTTTCCTTAACGCTAACACCTCATTCTTTTCACTTCATTTCCAAAACAAAACCCTTAGACTCAAGAACCAAGGCCGACCAATTTCTCAAGGAAGAAGAAGAAAATTTCAAAGCTAAAAGATCAAAGCTTTCAAATTTAAGAAAAAGGAAGATTAAAATAAGGTTTCTTAAATTAGGGTGAGTAAAGTCTCTCTTAAAAACTTATCTCACCTATTTTGGTGCGGATTTGGTTATGTATGTTTTCTTATGTTGTTAAACATGTTGAATGATTAAACATTAATTTGATGAGTTTAAAGACTTAAATGAAGTGAATTGGCTCATATATTAGGGTAAAACATGATCAAAACATATTTAAATGCCACAAAAATTTAATATGATGTTTATAATAATGAAATAGAAACGGGTTTTTAATCTCATAAGTTTTGGAATGTATACAAAATGTTTAAGTTGAGAAATTATTTAATTAAATTAATTATTAAAAATAATAAATTAATTATTTTAACCTGAATTTTTGAAAAAAGGTAAAATATGGTAAAATTAATTTTTGCTGAATTTTAAGGATTTTTCCCACCAATTTTCAATACATATGAATTAATTAGCTAATGGAAAAATTAATTAATGATAATTAAATAATATAGTGGAAGTTGCAGTTATCCATTTACGAAAAGTAACATGTAAGGAAAAATTTAACCAATGAGAAATCGATATCAAATAGGTTCCGTCACAACCCGTATTTTTGATAATTAAAAATATTAAATTAAATAAGATTTTTGGAATTTAATATCGTAGGAAATTAAAATTTATGTTTTATAAATGGAAAAAAATCATTAAAATATGACTTAATAATGTTGTTTGAATGTTATTAACAACTATTTTATTGTAATTTCAATCAATTGAAATAACTATAAAGTTAATTAGGCTATAATTGTAAATAAGGAATAAATTAAATGTTGGATTTAATGTGAAATTATATGTTATTAATAGAAATAGGTTTACTATAAAATATCAAATAAATTAATTAGTACTTAAATTTATTAGCTTTTGTTTGTAAATAATAGATTTAGAAATGTGTTGGTTTACTAATGTATGACAATTTTTCTAAATTATCACCTTATTATTTAATCCGTTGAAATTAAATTGGAAATCGATAAAATTAATGTAATTGAATATTGCAAGTTAATATAAGAAAAGACGTTAATTATAGAATAATGAGTGTAATAAGTGTAAACTTATGTTTAATAAATTCATTAGGTATTGGTTGATTTAATAATAAGAATTTAAATCAAAATAGAAGAATTTTTATGAAATCTAAATTATAAAAAAGGGAGGTATTACAATTGTAATTGAACGCTGAAATTGATATAATATTTAAATCTTGGAATCAACATGGAAAATATAATTTCTAAAAGATTATTAATTCCTATTTAATCAAGAACGATGAAAATTATAAACTTTTAATTTAGAATTTAAAAGGGATTAAATTAATTTTTAAATATATTATTTTAATTAACATGTAAAATTAGTCTTTTGGGCACTCTCACGGATTTCGACGAAACCAGCTTCATCGGATCTGTAATAGTGAATTATTATATGATTTCAAGTTTAGTAGCGATCGGACCTATCATTTGATCGTGCAAGCTCGAAACGTGTAGAAATCATCTAAGAAAATTTAAATGAATATAATTCGATTTTAATAGTTAACTTCTACATATATTAGGGTTAGAGTTTAACACTAGCTTTATTGAATTTAAAAATGTTGAAAACCTATATTTCGATATATTGGATGACCTATTTTCGTTTCGAAAACGAAACGGGCTTTTTGGGACACGCTTCGACCCATTCGATCTGTTCCATCTATTATTATTCATCTATGTCTATATAAATAGATTTTATACTAAAACCATAGTAGTCTTTTATTTTATTTCTATACGTACTTGTTTTTCTCGTCCATTCATTCTCAATGGCAGGTAGCTCAAACCCTAACTAATCAAATCGAAAAATTCAAACTCCTCAAATCCTATCAAATTATATATCATCATGAAGCTCTCGATGAACGTAATCTGCGTATGTAATTCATTTTTGCAATTGAGTGTCAGTTTGCCCAAAAACCAGCGAAGAAGTCTCAGTCGTTCGTTGTTAGGGTTTTGCGATCAACGATGGATCGTCGACCATTTGACGATCGGGGAGTTGCGTCTTATAGAGGGCGTCAAGTGGCTTCGATCCATGGGTTTCATTCTGGCTGTGGTCAAAGGGGTTCGCCAGTAATCAATGATCAATAGCCGGATTTCGTACTCGTCATCAGGGCTGGCGGAGGCACCGTGTGCGATCAGTCGGAGGGCGTGGGTGTGGTTGGAGTAGGTGAACACGTTGGCGGCCTCTGATCTCGATAGCGATGCATGTAGGTGTGCGGTAGTGTATTCTTGGTGGTGGGTGTAGCGCTGCATATTGCGTTCGCTTACGTGGCCGTTAGGGTTGAGAGGAAGGTATACATATTTACCTTTTTGCCCTCCTCTTTGTTTTAATTTAATTTTAAGTTTTCAAACTTCTAACTTCCATAACTTTTCCATACGAGCTCGGATTTGGATGTGTTTATTCGGTTGGGGTCGTATCGAAATTTCAGACAACATGGAACTTGTTTGGTTGAATTTGGAGACTATTAAAATTTTGGGCTTTATTTGGATTTTTAATCAGCTATAAATCAAAGGTGAGTGATTTATCCCACTTACGCAATACTAATTTTTCTTATGTTAGTTGAACTAAATTAAATGAAGTGATAAAAAAATTATTGGTTGTTGTTTGGTAGTTTTAGTTGACATTTAAATTTGAAATTGAATTTTAGTTAATTTAATTACCATTTAAATTAATATTGAAACTGAATTACTAGTTAAATACCTGATATTGATAACCAGTTATTTGTTACCAATTATTGGCTGATTTAGATGTCGGTTATAATGGATGTTTATTTATATTTATATATCTCTGTTATCACTCCGTATATTATGTGACAACATATAAACCTATATCTAAATTATTTCAAATAAATTAAGAAATAGATTGAAATGATATATACCTATGACACTTTGATTTGGATTGAAATGATATATATCCATCCTTGTAATTAAAATTTAAAATAACTGATCATTTGGCCATAGGTCGAAAATTATATATGGACACTGGATTGGTTAAATTAAATGGTTTTAAAAATCTTGAAATTTGGATTTTGATTAAATGATATCGTTTTAAAGGAATAAAATTTTGGATTTATATGAATTGAATTATTTCCTAATTCAAGCTTTGAAATATTGAAACTGAAATCGGTAAAAAGGAAACTGTTTTAAAGAATTGAATTGGAAATGTGAAATTGTAATTGATATATGACTTTATTTTTGGAAACTGAATTATTTAAAGATTTGGATCTTAAAATTTAACAATAAGGCTTAATTTGATTTAAGTGTTTTAAATCAGTAAATTGAAATTGGACTTGAAATTGATATAAATTGAAATGTTTAAAATAATTGAATTGAATTTAAATCATCAAATTTGATTGTTGAATCAAATTTGAAGTAAAAAATGAACGATTCAAAAATCGAAGTTAAATCGAGTTGAAATTGAAATCAAGTTGATTTGACGTTAAATATAAATTGAGCCAATTAAATTAGAAGATTGGAAATTGAATTGTTGATTTGAAATTCGACATGGGCCTAGATTATTGAAATGGAAAAGAAATAATTTGATTTGATATTATTTTTAAAATAAGTTGTTTTGATATAAACTGTTTAAAATATATTAGTCTTAATATTCAAATTATCTAGATTTTCCAAAATTATTTCACTATATTAAACATTTCCAATACTCAACCCATTTTATATTAAACTATTTTAAATCTCTAAATTATTTAAACTATTTTCAACTATTTAAACTATTTTCTAAAATTTCAAACTGTGCAAAATTGGAATTTTTATATTTAAATCGTTGATTTAAATGGAGAATGTGGTTAAATGAGGTTACTACCTAAGTTGTAATTTGAAATGATATTTTTAAGTAGAAATGACATATTTTGAGTAAATATGGTATTTTTGAAATAAAGCATTTTTAGAATTGAATATGATATTTTTATATCAAATACGAATTGTTTTGAAATGTAAAAAAAACCAACAGGTGTGAAAAATGACGTTTGGTTGTTAAAGAGACCGGAGCCTCTTATTGACATACTCTCTGCCGATATTGAAACCACTTTAACAACTGTGTACGTGGCGGATGATCCTTAATAAAGTGGTTGGATTTGGTGAACGTTTGTAGGATTTGAAGAAAGCGAACCATGATGATAGAATTGACTTTCGAACCATAATTAAAATGACTAAAACACGAGCTATACCGGGCCAAGTGGGGTTGCTCCGCTTATCTTTGAACCATAGCTTTTACTTTTTGATTGATTAGTGGCCACGCTTGATTACGAGAGTGTTGTTTTGAGATGGGCGGTAGCTGCGGCTATGCTTTACACCAGTCCGGGTGGGCAAAACGGTAGAATCCTACCTTAGGGATTGCCTCGCGTGCCTTGTTATATTTATCACGATTGAGCCCACGACGACTTTGGTTTGTGTTGCACCTATGGAGTGCTCTCTGGTAGCCCACCAATTTACAGTGAGTTTACAGTACTATATAGACTACGAGGCTTATATAAAATGTGTTAAGGAAGATAATGGTAACGCCTTAACGCTGTTTTAATACTTTACATTACCTATAGACACTACACATATATAGCGTATTTTACTACGTATAGATAGTTTAACGGATCCTTAGGAGATGGAAAATATCGTATCATCTCTTAAGTTATTGCATGCATATTATACACTGGATAGGAGATGTGAAATCCCGTAAACATCTCTGAAGCTATTACACTCTTATTTATTTGTTGTTGATTTAACTTATATAAGAACTTTTAATTTTAACTTGAGTGTTTTGTCTTTTCATTACTCTCGGATCAGTCTGAATTTTCAGTGTTGAAGACATTATTTCAGGAGGACGAAGACGAAGTTTGAAATTATATTATTAGTATTATTCCGCTGCATCATTATTGGTGTGTTGTTGTTTGTACTCTGATTTTGTGTAAAATTTCTGTAATCAAGTTTAAAACAACTTTATAAACTGTTTATCTGATTATTATATTTTCAATTCCGCTGCGAGACTTTGTGTTTCATTTTCCCTTCTTTTCTCTTATTTTTATATTTACCCCATTAACAATTCTCCTTTTTGAATGGTCTGACTTAGACATGCATGGGTTATTGTCGATTTAAACCGTCCAAAAATGTGGGTCGTCACAGGTTTGATGTAAAGTTAATACTAAACAAGGCAATGAATAAGTTTAGGCAATGAATAAGTTTTCAACATAATTATCTGATCACCATTTAACTCATGAAAGCATATATAAATTACATGAAATATCACTAGTGGAAATAACCCACGATGGCTATTAATGAGTTAATATGCGATAGTATTGAAACTTTCGACTCTCGAAGCCTATAATTGGGAATTGCATGCAATTGTTTTGATGACAATAACCTGCGGTATCTCTGTATGGATTAAAATGTGACGGCCTTGATGGAAATAATGCACGATGTCTATGTACAAGTTAGCATATGAAAGGTTGGTGGAAATAGCATTTAAAGGCTATGGACGGATTAGGCGTGATGGCTTTGATGGAATAAGCGCAAGGACTTGGATGGATTAGGCATGATGGCTATATGGAAGATTACCTACGACCTTTATATGAAGTTCAATATAAGATAGCTTGGGAAGCTACCTACTCCTAAAGTCCTTTGAGAAGTTTACGTGATAAATAAATGGTATCACTATTATGGCCTAGGATAATTAACCCACAATGGCTATGGGATAATCATCCTATGATAGCTCTAGGCTATTTGAAAGCTATGGGATAACTAATTTGTAATGGTTAATAATAACTCATGAAAGCATGAGATACTATATTTTTTACGTAAAATAAAGACTATTTACTTAAGGCACTTATGAAGACAATTTTCGAGTGTTATTGAACTATTTCATAGGGATAAAATAAAGAAGAGTTTGATAAGTTAAAATTGCGTTAACTTATTTGGAAATGGAAGAAAGATTAATGAAGCTAACAAATGATAGAGTATCATTTAAATGAAAAACAAAGATGTCTTATCTAAATGTGTGTGGTACACAACTAATGAATTAATGAAATGGGTTGAACTATGATTATAAAGATATACTAGCTCATAGAGTTATTGAATGGCAGGGTGCCTTGACTAATAGTCTATGGTCTAATAGTATATGGTAGATTTCCACGATAGGATTTAATCCTAAAATATTTGTAAACTCTAAAGAGACATTAAGGTAGGGGGCCAAAACGTAAAGATGGTGTTACAACTAAAATGAATAAATCAGCATCGTAAGCGATAGCGGCTTAGGGACTAAGAGGGGCTACTGACGCTTAGTAAGGACACTTATTAGAATTTATTTACGTTGCTTACATTCAACTTTTTAGGAGAGTCAGGATGGCTCTAGTCAAGGTGGTTCCCATTGGTGGAATGAGTGGTCATTTCATTAGACGACGTTCGAGAAAATATGAAATAGTGATAGGTAGTCATGGCAAGGTAATCACTAAATAAGTTAACGATAACTTAATGATTAAAGTTCAAAACAAAAGATTCGGTGATGAATGAATGGACGATGAACGATTGTATGATATGTTTCATAAATAATGATAAGTGTAGGGTATACTTAACTTGAATTGATATATGGCATGGTTCATAACTGGATGATAGGTAGATGGTCAACTTCTAAATTGGATATGCACATGCTTGATTTTCTACGTAATATTTTTTTACATGATGGATATACTATGCTATGATGAAAAAATGAAGGGAAAACCCATTCCGTGTTAGTGGCGCGGTTTCACTATGGATGACTAGGGTAAAGGTTTTACTCATACTAGATTTTAGGTCTGACCATGTTTTTTTATTTCCAACAAACTCACTGGTTCTCATTCGAGTGGGCTGATTTTGTGGATTAGACAGTTATCTATTGAAGAACGAATAAAGATTTCAAAGAAAAAGCAAGAGGCTTGATATTTGATAATATATTTTTTTTTACAAATTTCGCAATGTAAAACCAAAATTTATGACTGGTTATAGGGGTGGGCGCGGTCGATTAACCGCACAAATCGATTAATTTTTGCGGTTAATCTAAACTAATATGCGGTTCGGTTAACTGATATTCGGTTAATCGATGTTGGTAGTATCGACTGAACCGCAATATTTAAACCGCGGTTAACCGGTCACATAGAATGGTTAGCCGACTATTATTCGCGGTTAAACGGTTAATCGGTTAATCGATAAAGTTAGAATGGTTAACCGATTGATTGATTGCAATTTTGAAATGTTTGCATAGAAAATAAATTATCCAGATATGTGCACCTTAATGTGCTAAATTAATAGCATATCAGGTAAATGAAACTAAATAAAATAAACATGAACAAGTCACCATACACTTAAACCTTAGCCATCATACACTTAAACCTTAGTTCATTGCAAATACAAATTATACAATAATGATCTAGAAAATAATGCAATACAATACAATCAATTCAAGGCATCAAATAGGACAATCAATTCAAGGCATCTCATACAATACAATCATTCATAAGTAAGGTTAAGCATTCAATAAACATTTATAAACAGGATTAATTAATTGTTTAATCCTAATTAATTAAATTTATTTCTAATTAATTTAATTACTTATGAATTAATCATCCAATCCTGATTAATTAATTACAAATTATTTGATATAAATTAATTTATCAAACACTTTAATTAATTATTCTTAATTAATAAATTTTTCTTAATTAATCATATTGATTAAATTAACCTCTAAACTGATTACATAATTAATTAACCCCTTAATTAATTATTTTAAGAAATTTACCCTTTAATTATTTACCGTAAAGTAATTACACTTACACAATTTCATAAATGATTATTATTAATTAATTGTTAAAATTAATCACATTAATTAATTATTTAAATAATCTTAGTTAACGACCTTCATTAACTAATAACAATTCTTTAATTATTTTGCTAATTAATCTCTAATTATAAATTAATCTAAATCATTAATTTATAAATTAAATAAATCATTCTTTAATTACCTTATTAATTAAATCGCTTAAAACCTTAATTATCCCTAATATAATTCATTTCCTTTACCTATGATTTAATTAACATTTAAGTGTATATTTAAAACATTACACTTTTAAATTTAAATTTAAATTCCATTTTGAATTTAAGATTCAAAATGATTAACCAATTAAACATTACCAAATTTAAATTCCACTTATAAAACCTTTAAAAAATGTAAAGAACATTCATTACTTATATATGAAACTTATATAAGAAAAGTTTTAAACTAGATTACTTAATTTTTATTTAAAAAATTAAGCTTTTAAAATATATTAATTATTTAACTTGCAAATGCAAGTTAAAACAATTTATTTAACTTTTCACTCAAAATTAAGAAAACCTTTACAAAAGCATTTTATCGAAATCAAGTTAAACATTTGTTTGGAAACAAATATACTTTTAAATGCTCTTTAATTTGAACTTGTTTAAAACACATTCAGATTTAAAACTAATTGAAATTTCTAGATTTTGATTCAAAGAGACTTGAATCCATATTTTAATTTTGATTTAAACTTTGGTTTTAAATTCTTGATTTCAAATTCTTTATTTAAAATGCAAATTTATTTTAAAATTTAAAAGTTTATTTGAAAACTGAAATTAACTTAAAAATTTAAACCACTGTTTAAATCTTATTTCCGATTTTAATTTAAATTTTAAAATCTGAAACTGTCAGGTTTAAAACCTGAAAACCCACCTTCTAAATATTTAAAACTTTGATTTAAAATCCAAATTCCCTTTTAAAACTTTTAAATTCAAAGTTTATTTGAAACTAAACCTAAAACTAGATTTAAACTTTGTCTAAATCTTGCTCACAGATTCAAATTCATTTAAATTGCTTTAAAATTTAAAGTTGCAGACAGGTTTACAAAAACCTTTACGAACCAAAACTAACCCGAGGCAACATATCCTCCTTCGAGTCAAATACCCTACCTTCTCGAGCAAAACTGCAAAATGCCTCGGGAATTTCATGAACCAACTCTAGTAAATACTTGAGTACAAGTCCACTACTCCATACGCCTTCATCAGGAAACCAAACTGTGCTGTACACATTCGCAGCACCGCTGTTCGCCTCTGGTCGACGTCACGTCATTGAGCAAGTCGAAGATCGACCACAAGCCATTCCCCGATCATCTGAACTCCTCCATCTTCTCGAATTCGAAATGGAGACAAAAGTGGAAACCTGCAAAAAATGAAAGCAACCCACCTCAAACCTGTCAACGCGCAGTACTTCAAACTCCGACCACCAAAGTACCACCACCTCCGGCTACTTCTTCGACTACCTCTCCTCTACCACCCCCCAAACCCTCGCCACACTCGGTCGTCCAACGAGGACGAACGAGAAAAAACTCAACCCCCTTAAAATTAGGTTTAGAAATTTCAAACCCTCGCCGCTACCGCTGCGTTCGTCTGATCACCACCGCACCATTTTTTCATGAGCCTCTAGTCACTCCTCCACCTCCAAGAGGAAACTCGACTCCTCCAATCAATGAGATCACCCACGGCGACCCAAAAAGCACAATACAATCAAACCCAAGCCGCTCTTCGTTCTTTAATCGAAAAATTATGACTTCAACCTTAAAAATCATGTTAAAGTACGAAGATTTCATTTGCATACCTGAATTTGTAAATTGTAAAGTGTTAACCCCGTTCCAGCATACGAGCTAAAAGGCCTACGAGTTAGAGGCGTCAACGGGTTAAGACTTGAAACGACCTGCGTCTTAAGGTGCCTAACGACTTAGGAGACCTCACAACTTAAGGAAAGGACCGACTCATGAATCCCCGACTCAACTATTATGCGACTCATGGGAGTTTCTAAACTCAGCGACTCACGACTTAAGGAGCCTAATAAGTTAAAGCATTAGCGACTCATTGAAAGGACGACTTAGGGAAAATACCGACTCATTTGACCTGGCTCCGACTCATTAAAGGCCGACTCACCTGATCACGACTCATCCACTTAAGGTCTTACCGACTCATTGGAGCTACGACTCAGGAAAAGTCCACGACTCAACAGGCTAACGACTCAAGAAACCTACGACCTAAGGAACCTGGCGAGTTAAGGAGATTCCATGAGTTAAGGATGGCACGACTCAGGGAGGTTTACGACTCAAAAGATAAGTCGACGCACGACACAAGACTCAGAGACAAGTTCAGAGTCATGTTGCAAAGGGGTGACTCGTAGATGACTCACGACTCATCATGAGTCGGTCACGACTCATCATGAGTCGGTCACGACTCATGACTTGACAGTTTCAGCCTAACATTTTGCCTATAAATACATGGCCATATTCAACATTTTGGGGGGACTTTTTTTGGGGACTGACTTCCTAGGCGCCATTACTCTGCTATTGTCTCGACTTCAAGCAACACTTCTATCACTCCAATCACCAAAGACATTTCGACAAATCTCAAGAAGACAAATAACTCATTCATCATGCATTCGAAGGATTCTTCTACATCGGGGTTTGAGATATTTGTCTAAGTATGTTGTAATCGGAGTTGATTGTAAAGAATTGTAACTAAATCAGCAATAAAGAGCTTTGAAGTGGACGTAGGCTTGATCCTAAGCCGAACCACTATAAATACTGTGTCTTTTATAGCTTTCCTGTGATTTCTTTGCATATACTTTGTTCCCGTACCAACGGGTGGTGCTTTCACAATTTCCATCTATACACCGGGGTGTTAGCGTTTATTTTTTAGCGTTAACATTTTTGGTGCTTTCACTGAGAATTGAACTCAGGACAGCTGTCATCATTGCTTCGCAGAGATTAGAAGAAAGAATTTCTTTAAAAACCAGAAGTATATCTGAGATTATGGCTCCTGGAAGGAAGAGTAGATCTATCAGATCCGGGAATATTCAAGAGGGAACCTCCGCTTCCCCTGTGCCTAATCTACCCACTCCGTCTGTTGGAGTTACAAAAGCGGAATTGGATGCTGTGATTCTAGGGCTAAACCAGCAGATCAACGCCCAAAATGCACAACTAGAGGCTCAAAGTGCCCAGAATGCTCTGATTCTGAATAAATTGAACGACTTACTTGGGGCAAACAATCAACCGGCTGGTAATGAAGGGAACTATGCTGGCAACATTCATGATGTTAATGAAAGGAATGCTCATGAAAGGCCTACTAGTCCCTTTGAGCAGGCAGTACCTGACGCCGGTGGATCTAGAACTCGGCATGATGAGGAATATCTTTCTGGAATGGTCCGGCAGATCATGAAAGAAAGTATGCAAAGGGTTGAAGATGAGAAGGAATGGGGTTTCGCTCCAAGTAAAACTCCGTTTACTGAAAAAATCTTGAAGGCGGAATTTCCAAGGAAGTTTGTCCCTCCAACTATTCCAGCTTACAAAGGGACAAGTGATCCGAATGAGTTCTTGTATAAATATGATTGGCACATGACAGGTGCCAGGGCCTCCGACGAAATAAAGTGCCGATATTTCCCCGTATACCTGGAAGGCGTGGCTTTGCTGTGGTTCACCAAGTTGCCAGTTCGATCTATCGATCAGTTTTCCGACTTGACCAGAAAATTTAAGGAGCAGTTTAGGCTATATGCTTCGAAGGCCAAGGATATCATGTCATTGTCCAGTTTAGAGCAGAATCCTGGTGAGTCTATCAGATCTTTCTTGAACCGTTTCAATATAGCATTGGCTGAAGTGGACAATGCTGAACCACGAATGATATTGACTTATCTGATGAGGGCTATTGATAAGTCAAGCGAATTTGGGAAATGGTTAAATATGAAGGAGCCAACCTCTCTCGAGAAGTTCTACAAAAAAGCAGACGAATTCATTCGCTTGGAAAGTCGTCCTTTGCCAGTAAAGGCAGTGTTGGAAAAAGCTGAAGACAATGCTGTCGCTCCACGCAAGAATGAGTCGGTGGGGCAGAAAAGGGAGAATAATAATGGAAAGAAACAGGGTAATCTGAAAAAGCCCCGGTCCTTCAAGCCATCAGAATATACTCCATTATCACATACGCCGGAGCACGTCTACCTTGCCACCAAAGATTCCGTCGATTTCCCTAAACCTATCCCTTTGAGAACTGGGAGAAAAGCCATACAAAGTGGGAAATTTTGCCGCTTCCACAATCAACCAGGTCATGAAACTGATGAATGCCGCCAGCTGAAGAATCTGATTGAGGAATTGCTAAGAGAAAACAAGTTGCAGCAATTTGTGAAAAAGAATAGCAACAATCCTGCATCATCGAGTCAGGGGCAGCGGGCTCCTGTTCATCAGCCTGGGGAAGGTGAGAAAGCTACGGGGCATGAATCTGGAAGGCCCGTTATCAATGTCATTTCCGGAGGACCTTACCCAGCTGGCAAGAGTTGGGGTGAGATGGAGAGTTATTCCAGGGCTTTGAAATACGCTCCAGCCGAAGAAAACGTCTTTGTTCTAGAAGACACTACACCCCTTAAACAACAAAAAACTTTCAGTGATGATATTATTTTCAGAGCCAGAGATTCTACAGGTATTGAAGCTCCTACTTTAGATCCCTTGGTCATCTCGGCTGGTATTGGACCAGCCATTGTCAGAAGAGTCCTCATTGACTGCGGAGCATCATGTAATATCCTCTTCAAAAAGACATTTGACCAGATGAAAATCCCTATGATCGATGTGCAAGCCTCATCACAGAAAATCGTGGGCTTCACAGGGGAGCCAAAGCAACCAGTAGGAACCATCGATTTGTTTGTAGAACTTGGGGAAGGAGAAAGGAAAGTGCTCCGAAAGAAAACATTTGTGATTGTCAATGAGTTTTCTGCCTATAATGCTTTTCTTGGCCGCCCAACACTCGCAGCATTCAAAGCTATCCTAGCCCCATGGTGCCTCACTATTAAATTCCCTACTGACAATGGAGTAGGAGTTATAAAAGGGGATCAGAATGCTGCGCGAGAGTGCTATTTGACAGAGCTGCGAGAGTCAAGAAAAAGAGAAATGGGAAAGGGTGTGGCAACCCCAGTCCGCATCAAGGAGCCAGCCTTGTAGCAATTACAGAGCGGACCCTGCACTGGCGAACACAGCGGGGCACGGAAAGAAATGGATCCCAGAAAAGCCAGTACAGGGGAGAATAGAGTAGTACCGGTGGAAACGACAGTTCCGGTACCTGTTGACCCAAAAGATCCAAATAAGGTGTTGAATGTGGGTTCACAGCTTAATATGTCAATTCAGAACATCTTGATATCTTTCCTGAAGGCAAATCTGGATGTCTTTGCTTGGACTCATGCCGATATGTGTGGGATATCTCCAGAAGTTGCAGTACACGCTCTGAATATTGATCCAAAATTTACGCCAGTTAAACAGAAAAGGAGAACCCAAGGTCCAGAAAGGTCAGCAGCATTAAAAGAAGAAGTTGATCGACTCATGGAAAATAACTTCATCAGAGAATCTACATATCCGAATTGGGTTTCGAATCCTGTGTTGGTCAAAAAAGCTAATGGAAAATGGAGAGTGTGCATTGATTTTTCTGATCTAAACAAGGCTTGCCCCAAAGATTGCTTCCCATTACCCAGGATCGATCAACTGGTAGACGGAACTGCGGGACATGAATTGTTATCCTTCATGGATGCCTACTCCGGTTATAACCAAATCATGATGCATGAGCCAGATCAGGAGGATACAAGCTTTATCACGGGTGTTGGACTTTATTGCTACAGAGTTATGCCCTTCGGATTGAAAAACGCAGGGGCAACCTACCAAAGACTTGTTAATGCTATGTTCAAACCGCAATTGGGAAAAACTATGGAAGTCTACGTCGACGACATGTTAGTGAAGTCCAGGAAAGCAGTGGATCACATTGAACACTTAGCAGAAATGTTCGCAGTCCTCCGGAAATACAGAATGAAACTTAACCCTCTGAAATGTACGTTTGGGGTCGAATCCGGAAAGTTCTTAGGTTTTATCGTCAGTGCTAGGGGCATTGAGGCCAGTCCAGCTCAAATTACCGCCTTAAAAGAAGTTAAAGCTCCTAGAACGAAGAAGGAATTGCAAAGTCTCAACGGAAAGGTCGCCGCTTTGAGCCGGTTCATTTCCAAAGCTACTGATAAATGCATCCCATTCTTCGATGCCTTGAAAAAAGGAAAGAAGAACTTTGAATGGACTCCCGAATGCCAAAAAGCCTTTGAAGAGTTGATCCGTCATATGGAAACGCCTCCGATACTTTCTAGGCCAGGCAATGGTGAGGATCTTCTTATATACTTGGCAGTATCATCTCATGCTCTAAGTGCAGCGCTGATACGGGAAGACAAAAGGATTCAACATCCAGTTTACTATATCAGCAAAAGACTCACTGGGGCAGAGCTGAATTACTCCAAGTTGGAAAAACTCGCCTATTGCCTACTAGTTGCATCAAGGAAACTGAGGCAATATTTCCAAGCTCATCCTATCAAAGTACTCACTGATCAGCCTCTAAAGCAAGTCCTGTTTCGCCCTGAAACTTCGGGTCGTCTTCTAAAATGGAACATTGAACTTAGTCAATATGACATTACCTATCACCCCCGAAGAGCAATCAACGGACAAGCTTTAGCTGATTTCATTGCAGAATTCACAGAGAAAGATAATGGTAAGGAAAAAGCGATCAATGATTCTCCAATCCAGTGGAAGATGTATGTTGATGGCGCAAGAAATGACTACTGTTATGGAGCCGGAGTGGTACTTGAAACTCCTGAAGGTCGATCATTATGTTATGCACTAAGACTGGAATTTCCTTCAACAAACAATGAAGCGGAATATGAAGCTCTTATTGCAGGTCTGAAAATCGCTAAAGAGCTAAACATTCGAGCATTACAAATTTTCAGTGATTCTCAGCTTATCGTATGTCAAGTCAAGAAGGAATTTCAAGCAAAAGGTGGAAATCTGCCTTCCTATTTGTTAAAGGCTTGGGAACTCCTATATGAACTCGATCACTATTCAATAAGCCACATTCCTCGTGAAGAGAATATGAAGGCGGATTCCCTCGCAAAGTATTCAAGTTCTGGAGAAGCTCAACTATTGGGATTGGTCCCTGTAGAAGTCCTTTCAGCGCCAAGTATAGACGAGATGGATATAGGCTGGATTATGAATGTATCTCAAGAACAAGAGTCATGGATGACTCCAATACTGGATTACCTACTCAGGGGTTCTCTGCCATAAAACTCGATAGAAAGACGAAAGCTTCTAAGGAAGGCCTCTCGCTATGTAATTCAGGATGGCCGATTGTACAGACGGGGATTCTCAATGCCATTGCTTCGATGTGTATCCCGGGAAGAGTCCAAAACAATCCTAGCTGAAGTGCATGGAGGAGAATGCGGTGATCATTCAGGTGGTCAAACACTAGCAAAGAAAATTCTCCGATACGGATATTTTTGGCCAGAAATTAATCGGGATGCCGCAGATTACTCCCGAAAATGTGACAAGTGCCAAAGATATGCCAAAATTCCTAGAGCACCTTCTACCGAACTCACACAGATGGTCAGTCCATGGCCATTTGCAATTTGGGGAATGGATCTCATTGGGCCGCTACCAACTGCTAAATCAGGGATTAAATATGCTATTGTGGCAGTTGATTATTTTACTAAGTGGGCTGAAGCTGAACCATTGGCTACTATCACTTCTAAGAAAATGATAAACTTTGTGACCAAGAATATCATTTGCAGATACGGTGTGCCTCAGAAAATAATCACAGACAATGGTACTCAGTTTGAAAGTGAGGAATTCCAGGATTTTTGCAAACGATTCAAAATACAGAAAAGCTTTTCGGCAGTAGCTCATCCGCAGGCAAACGGGCAAGTGGAAGCAGTGAACAAGATCATCAAATCAACCATCAAAAAGCAACTCGAAAGAGCAAAAGGTGGTTGGGTCGATAAACTACCACTCGCACTATGGGCATACAGAACTACTCACAAAACTGCAACTGGGCATACTCCTTTTTCGTTAGCATACGGATCGGAAGCAATGATCCCGGTTGAAGCAGAGGTCCCTTCACACAGAAGAATCCATTTCAATCAAGCAGAAAATGAAAAGCTGCAACTTGAAGCGCTGGATCTCCTTGATGAAAAAAGAGATGAAGCTAACCTCAGAGTTGCAGCTCATCAGCAAAGGATAGCCAGACATTTCAATTCCAAAGTTCGTCAACGCAGCTTTGAAATTGGAGATCTAGTCCTGAAAAGAATTATGACCGCGACAGGTGTGTTTGGGCCAAATTGGGAAGGACCATATGTAGTAGGTCAGAAGCTTCTTGACGGCACATTCAAGCTCACCACTGTTGATGGAGAGCAAATTCCAAGGGCATGGAACAACAACCACTTGCGTCCATACTTTACTTGAAAATTTTGTTGAAAAATTGTAAAAAGAATTATGGATGTATGATTCTTGTAATTGAAAGCAATTGTGAAACTGATGCAAGTAAATAATAAAAAAATATAAAGTGGATGTAGGCCCAATTTCATGGCCGAACCACTATAAATCTTGTGTTCCTTATTATCATTATATGCTTGCTTTGTTTTCGATATAAAAATACATAAGATGTATTGCTAAAATGTCAATTTAAATTTTTGCAGACCATGGAAATAAAACTTGCGCATAATAAGACTGAGCGATTCTCACCATCATTCAACAAACAAATTTCAAGTCACAAAGACCCCGAATTCAAATCCTAGATAGGAAATACTTCAATTGAACGGCTAATGATTTCGATAGAAACGAGCCCTTGCTGATAAATTGAGATCGTTTGAACAAACAAACATCCAATTAGGAAGCTAGTGCCCGTTCTCACGAACTTGCCTGGCAATGAAGTACACTTCCTTGGATTAAACAAGCCACTTGTGAGAGAAAGGGGAATGAAAACTTGAAAAGGAAAAAAAAAAAAAAAAAAAAAAAAAGAGGATCGCTGAAAAGGCATAAGCAAGTGAACAGAGGAACAACCAAAGCTACCATCAGCGGCACAAGTCCTCTTCGGAGGCGCAACTCTTCGGAGGATAAAAGACCTCTAATGGGTCATACGCCACAAAAAAGAAAGTTCTCTACTCAACAAAAAAGATTGGAGGAGTCATGACCCTCCAACCATGAGAGAGTAACTTCCAGGCGATGAAAACCCTCTCTGAGGCACATTTCACCAGGAGTTGAAGTGTTATAACCGCTCTTCGGGATTTCACGTCACCAGAGTTGAAATGTAAACAAAATAAAAGCCCTCTTCGGAGGCCCATTTCACCAGGAGTTGAAGTGTTATAACCGCTCTTCGGGATTTCACTTCACCAGAGTTGAAATGTAAACAAAATAAAAGCCCTCTTCGGAGGCCCATTTCACCAGGAGTTGAAGTGTTATAACCGCTCTTCGGGATTTCACTTCACCAGAGTTGAAATGTAAACAAAATAAAAGCCCTCTTCGGAGGCACATTTCGCCAGGAGTTGAAGTGTAGCAACCGCTCTTCGGAATTTCACTTCACCAAAGTTGAAATGCAAAAACAAAGACCTTCTTGAAAGCACACGTTTCACCGAGATTGAAATAAAACTTCCAAGTGTTGAAACGTGAAAAGGCTTTCTTCGAAGGCACAACTCTTTGGGGGTACACGTTTCACCGAGATTGAAATAAAACTTCCAAGTGTTGAAACGTAAAAAATCCCTCCTTAGAGGTACAACCCCCTCCCGGGGACACAATTAAGAAGAAAGACCTCTTCGGAAACCCACGTTTCACCGAGATTGAAATAAAACTTCCAAGTGTTGAAACGTGAAAAGGATTTCTAAGGCATAACTCTTTGGAGGTACACGTTTCACCAAGATTGAAATAAAACTTCCAAGTGTTGAAACGTGAAAAAATCCCTCCTCAGAGGTACAACTTTCTATATATATAAAAAAAAAATCCTCATCAAAAGCGTACTTTAACTTCCAAAGGAAAAGTAATTTGCCTACTATGGGAAATGATCGTAAAAAGAAAAGAAGTTAAAGTGCCCTTCAGAGGTCCGCTTTACCACATAGAGGAATTCACTTGGTGAAATATGCACGTAAGCAAAAGAAAAAAGTGATTTCTTCGAACGACAAAGCGCAAAAACTTATACGAAGGGAGTTGTACTCTATAAAAATTTTCTTTAAAAGGATAAAATAATTATTCTTTAGCAAATAAGTGTGCAAGTCCCCTCGAAGTGTAAAATATTGCAGCAAGCTTAAGGTATGGGGGCAATATGGTATAGTAGTATAGATGCATCGGTAGAGTAATACTCAAGCAACATACCATAAGCCCGCTGCAACACTATATAAACAAACTTGTGCAAAAATAAATAGTAAATGCATTCTCAAATTCAAACAGAAGTTTGTACAAACGAAGAATCATTTTATTCAACTATAATGCAGATACAGGTTTTCAAAATAAAAGCGGGCGCCGGTACCCGCACAACTCTCGGCCAGTTCATACAAAAGGCAAAAAACTAAAATCTTCACTTTTTCTTCCCTCCTTTGGACCCTTTGCTCGGTCGGATAACCAGCTTTTCAGGTCGGCCAGTGGGTATAAGGGAAGTAGGAGAGGCAGGTGTAACCGGTTCAACTTCCGGCTCCTCTTCAGTGGCGGTGATTTTCTTTCCCCTCCTTTTTGATGTCCCACGCTTCTCTCTCCTTTGTGAGGAAGACTCACTCCCCGGAGTGACAAGTTTTGATAGAACAATGTCGTCAGAAGGAGTCCGTTCCGGGGAAATGTCACCTCCCTCAGGTCTCTCATCTTTCTGCTCTTGCGAAGTGATGGGATCATCCAAGCCGTGAAGAGCCTCTATTTGTTCCTCCTGTGATCCAGGTTGCGAGGCAGAAGGAGGCACCGCCTGAAGAGATGAAGGAAGGATGACCGGAGGAGTAGAAGTTTGAGCAGTGCTTGGTACTTTCTCTACAGAAGAAAAAAGGTTAAAGTCAGTAAAAAGAGGAGATGAGGGTTCACCAATGAAGTCAGTAAAGAGAGGAGATGAAGGCTCGTCAAGGTTGAGAAAATAGCCAAGGAGCTCGTGAAACTCATGAGAAATAAACGAGTAACCAGCTTGAGCAGAATCGACAGTAGCAAGATTAACAGTGAAATTACCTGGAGAAGCTGGTTTCCTGATATCGACTTCATAAGCTTGCGCATCAGCGCTCTCTTCACCGTCGTCTCCACCTTGTGTGCTTGTAATATCAGCGGTAACTTTGGTGGGAGATGCGAGATGGGAACTGGAACCAATAATGTCGACTTCAGACGAAGAAGGTGGCTGGACTAGAGTAGTTGAAGTGGTTTTCCCCAGCTGGTCCCCTTCCGTGACTTCGGTTCTTAGTTTGGCAAGTTGTTCCTTTCCCCTGGCGAGAGCAGCGCGAGCGTCTTCATCAAAATAATGCCTTTCCAGGGCTGGCTCGTCATAACCAGCACCTTCAGCACCAAGCATATCGAGGGCGGCCTCCCACACTTCAGCTAAAGTGATCTCATACTTGGGACCAAGAAAGGCGAGGCTTCCACGCCCCAAGACGCTATGCAAGTAGAAGTCGAATAATGTTGAGCCGAAGCTGCTTTTGGTCGCCTCATGAGACTCTTCGGCTGCGATTTTGCCGGCGACAGCCTCATCGCGCTCCCTTTCAGTTCTGGCAAGCTGAAGCTTAAGCATTTGTATCTCCGCCTCCTGGGAGTTGTTTTTCTTTCGAAGCTCAGCAATATCAGAGACATAGCCGTCACTGATTCTTTTTTGTCCTTCAAGCCTGTCCTCAGCGTCTCTCTGACTGGCATGAGCATCTCTAACTTGTCTGAGAAGCACTTCTTCTTTTTGAGAGTATGAAGTAGAGGAAGCAGCAAGCTCATCTTTCAACTTCTCAACCTTTGCTTCGAGCTCCTCGTTGTAGGAAGTAATACTTCTCATTTCGGTGTCATGCTGCTCAAGGACCTTTTGCCACTCAGCCTTATCGTTCTCCATGGTGAGCATAGCCTCTAAGTTGGCACGGTTAACTCGTTGAAGCTCATCAACAAGCTTCTGCCAGTTTGACATCCTCTCGATATCAAGTTTAACGGCGTCAAGATTTCGTAGCATAGCAGGCTTGTCAATAGGGACTAGGTCGAGATCGAACCTCACACCCTTTAAACACCACTGCGGAAAACGACTTTGTAAAGTGGCTGGGCCCGGTCCCACTTGAAATTTAGGCCTACTTATTACTGTCTGGATGTCCTCCTTCCCCAGAGCAGGAGAGTCAGAAGTAATGTCAAGAGGGGCAGGGGCAGTAGGCTTTTCGGGAATAGTGGAAGTATGTCTCTCACCATGTCGGGCTCGTTTGCCTGAATCTTCAGTTACATGACCTTTTCCCCAGTCGTCGTAAGATTTCCTTTTGTGAGAGTCGTCACTCCTTTGCAGAGAATCATGGTAATCATCCCTATCCCTTCTGTCATGACGCTCTTCTGCATCCCTCCTTTCACGAGCCTTTCGAGCAGCCCTCTCTTCGTCAGACTCTCTATAAGAGGGAAAGTAGCGCCGATAATCATATTGACCACGCCCCCCGTAGCGTTGGAAATCCTGATAATACGATCCGCCGCGTGTCATTGAAGAATCTGAAATAAGAAAAGATAAGCTTTAGAAATCTCTAAAGTATAAGAAGATAAGTGCATAAATGTGCTGGAAAATCCTTAGTTGTGTGTGAAGTGCAAGCTACTCGCGTTGGACTAACGAACCACTCCTCTGTTGGGGGGAAGTGATAGATTTCACTGTTGATGACAATTCTTGAGATGAAGGAGTAAGAGTCTGTTGGAGGGCAGATGTTGCTTCAATCATCGGAGGTATAGCTTTACCATGAGCAGGGTCTTCTTTAAAAAGCTCTTGGGAAGTAATAATTATGTCGCTTAAATCCCCAAAGACGTCATCACCGGCATGCCCAACCTGATTCCCTCCATCATCTCCTTTGTCAGCACTCTCCCTGGTTTGGGAAAGGGGCTCCTCTTCTTCTTCAATAATGGGAGCAAGTGCGGGCTTTTCGGAGGGTCCCGTATCGTCTCTGGGAGTAGAGCACTTTACTAATAAGGTTTCTGCAGAAATTTCTCCTCGTATGTGCTCTTTAGTGGAGATCGGAAGATCAGGAGTTTTCACCGGAGAGTCAGGAACCTCCGTTGGAGCTTCACGAGGCCGAGTAAAGCGAGAGAGATGGAGGAGTCCGTATTGATGTAAAAGTTCATCGTTTAGCAGAAACTTTATGCTCCTCTCTTCTACCGGCACGGCACTTAATCTTTCAAAAATTTGCTTGAGACTTGGGTCCCTAGCAGGGGGTGGTAGTGCTAAAAACAGAGAAAGAATGAAATTAGCAGCTGAGAGTTCAGATCTCGAGAAAGTTTCAAAACGGAAAAAGTAGAGACAGGAAATCTTACTTCCCACTCTCCAGATGGCATAAAACCCTGGAGGGCAGCGAACGAAGAAAAACTGATTCAAAAATCCGTGAGCGCTTTCGGAGAGATCAGTAATAAGTTTGCGATTTCGAGCGCTTCTTACAACCACGATGGAGGGATGGTCTTTAGTTTTCGTGAATGAGCAAAAATAGCAGATCTCCTCGAAGCTTGGTAACCGATCCAAAACTCTCCTGAATAGAACACATAACCCCATCAAAATGGCATAGCCATTGGGGTGTAATTGGAATGGAGAGATAGACAACCGAAGCAGAAGCTGTTGGAGAAAGCCGTTAAAAGGAGGAATCGCCCCACTTAAGCACATTTGGCGATTGACTGCAACAAAGCCGTAGGGAGGATTGTCAGCAGTGTCATTTGGCCCCGGAAATAAGGTGTCAGCATCATCAATGCCAAACTGAATGCGCAGTTGGTTAAACACCCGCTGATTCAAAGTTGTGGGTGTTCTCTCCGGAGGGTTGTCTATAGGGATGGCTACTGGAAAGACATCTTCAGCCTGACCCATCGGCTCTTCTTGATGAGAGGTCATTCTACACAAGCAACTGGATGTTCAAATGCGAAGGTGCACGTTTCCTAAAAAGTGTGAAGTGTCGTGCAAAGCTAATAAAATAATAATAATAACAAGTAAAGATAACTGGAATTAAACTGGTTGACGATTGATTGACTATGGTAATTTCGGAACTTGTTATTTAAAGCTCAAGCACAATATTAATGCGGGCTGATCAGTTTCAATTGACTAATCCAGTGCTGCTTTAATATTACACTTGAAATTGGTAGCACTTCATTCACACGATTTATTTAAGTTAATTATATATCATTAACTAATCTGTCGTTCGATGTGGACAATCAATGACAGTATATTCGTCCCAGTTTTCTGTGAATGTTGTATTAACAGATTATTAGCTTACAAGTTGAAGTAATCAGTAAAAGAATGCAGCAGTATAGCAGTTCAGAGTCCATGCAATAATTCGGGGTTCAAACAAAATTTACAAGTACTAAGTCGTAAACGACTCAAGGATTCTTTGTACGGGTTAAGCTAAGTCGTTGGCTATTTAGGTGGCTCGACTACGACCTAAGGAAAGTGAGGCGAGTTAAGTTAGGTTACTCCAACTCTAAACCGCTGATGTTATAAGTCGGCAGCACTATGAGTCGTAAGACAAAGAACAGGAGGAAGGCTCCAGATCAAAGCAATAAGAAACCTTCCAAGTTCTAACCCGGTCACGACTCATGGATTTTGTCGTAAAATTTGCTAAGTCGGATTAAAGTCGATAGTAAAGGCTACTGGGTCGCATGGAAGCCACTGAGTCGTACACGGCTTATAGTTTAAGTCGTGCACGGTTTAAGGGATAAGTCGCGGAAAAGTAGCAAGTCCTGAGTCGTGCACGGCTTATGGCTTAAGTCGTTCACGACTTATAGCTTGAGTCGTTTGTGGTTTATGGCTAAAAGCATTAAGTCGTGTACGGTTGTGATTGCAAGGTATTTCAGAATCAGTGGCCGAAAAGCAAAACCAACTAAGTCGTGAGATCCTAAGTCGTTTCCTCAACCAGTCAACCCCTTTCTAACCCGTTAACCCGTTAAGAACTTCCTCATCTCCTCCGAACCCATGGGCCAGTCAAATCGAGACATTGTAATTCATCATCTTCTCCTCACATCATCAGAAAGCACCCAAAAAACCAGTTCGAATCACTTCAAGTGTACGGCGAATCAAACGCGATGCTATAATCTAGAGGATCACAACAACAACGTAGCCAACAGTGATCAGAATCGTTCACAACTCAAATCAAAGCCCAAGTGAGACATGCGGCGGTGATTTGGGAACAGGAAGTGAAAATTTGTGCCCTAGCAATGGACGTTGTTGGATTGAAGTTCGAAATCACTTACGCAATGTAGTGGACAGGATGGATTGATGATCAATTAACTTGGATTCGCCTTCGAAAGGTTGAAAGGTCTCTAATGGCAGATGCGGCTCTGGGATAAGTAATAAGAAGTGAGAAAGAGGAGAAGCGACTCAAGCATTTTTATACCTGGAAATGTTGGGACTCGATTCGGCACGGGTCATGATGAGTCGAAGCACACGACTTACGACTTAAGCGTGTGCTTCGAGGGGCAAATGTTAACCCCGTTCCAGCATACGAGCTAAAAGGCCTACGAGTTAGAGGCGTCAACGGGTTAAGACTTGAAACGACCTGCGACTTAAGGTGCCTAACGACTTAGGAGACCTCACAACTTAAGGAAAGGACCGACTCATGAATCCCCGACTCAACTATTATGCGACTCATGGGAGTTTCTAAACTCAGCGACTCACGACTTAAGGAGCCTAATAAGTTAAAGCATTAGCGACTCATTGAAAGGACGACTTAGGGAAAATACCGACTCATTTGACCTGGCTCCGACTCATTAAAGGCCGACTCACCTGATCACGACTCATCCACTTAAGGTCTTACCGACTCATTGGAGCTACGACTCAGGAAAAGTCCACGACTCAACAGGCTAACGACTCAAGAAACCTACGACCTAAGGAACCTGGCGAGTTAAGGAGATTCCATGAGTTAAGGATGGCACGACTCAGGGAGGTTTACGACTCAAAAGATAAGTCGACGCACGACACAAGACTCAGAGACAAGTTCAGAGTCATGTTGCAAAGGGGTGACTCGTAGATGACTCACGACTCATCATGAGTCGGTCACGACTCATCATGAGTCGGTCACGACTCATGACTTGACAGTTTCAGCCTAACATTTTGCCTATAAATACATGGCCATATTCAACATTTTGGGGGGACTTTTTTTGGGGACTGACTTCCTAGGCGCCATTACTCTGCTATTGTCTCGACTTCAAGCAACACTCAAGCAACACTTCTATCACTCCAATCACCAAAGACATTTCGACAAATCTCAAGAAGACAAATAACTCATTCATCATGCATTCGAAGGATTCTTCTACATCGGGGTTTGAGATATTTGTCTAAGTATGTTGTAATCGGAGTTGATTGTAAAGAATTGTAACTAAATCAGCAATAAAGAGCTTTGAAGTGGACGTAGGCTTGATCCTAAGCCGAACCACTATAAATACTGTGTCTTTTATAGCTTTCCTGTGATTTCTTTGCATATACTTTGTTCCCGTACCAACGGGTGGTGCTTTCACAATTTCCATCTATACACCGGGGTGTTAGCGTTTATTTTTTAGCGTTAACATAAAGTTTGAATTTTTTACATACTGAAAGATATGACAAGTTTTCTTGATTTCTTGAGCTAACAACAAATTGGTTTGGCCTGAATAAAATTTTAATCTCAGGTATAGGATATAACAAACACTTCTTGTTTCAACTCTAAGTCTAGATGGTAAATAGAACGAGAAAGAAAGATTTATGAATCAAAGTCTAGTGTTTTTAAATCTGAAACAGAGGACAAATGTAACAACATCTTGCACACCATACTTCTAGTTTCAACATATACAGAGAATTATGTACATAACTCAAATATACTTGCAATAGATTTAAACCTTTAAAATTTGAAAGAAAAATGTTACTCACCTTGTTTCCAGAAAATGAACAGAGCTTCATTGTTGAACCAGGTTTTGAAACTTGCTGGCTGAAGCTCCTCTTGGCTTTTCTGGTTTTATATGAATTCATATTTTGTTTGCAGTTAGATTTTAGTTTAAGTTTTAGACTGTATTCTCTTTAGGTTAATTTTTTTTAATTTTTTTACACAGCCTTGATGAACGAACTGAAATGAAGTTGATGATATATAGAAAAGATTTACAGGTTGACGTAATTTTCTTTGAACAAGGTAATTATATTGTTTGTACCATAGGGTAACATAATATTTGTATTGTACAACATAAACCATAGGTTTCCTTAATATGGTGGCTAAGATGATGTGTTATTTCGGCTGAGATGATAAAATGTGTGCTGAGTTATTAATTGTTACTTGTCTTGTTTAATAAGCTTCATAGATATTTAGATTTTTTTTTCTTTTGTTTCTTCTTTCTTTTGTTTTAAAATGGTGGCTGGTGATATCACTTTGGTGGCTAATATTAATTGTTTAAGTCCTTTATGTTCAAGTGTTCATTCATATCCTGTTTGTTTCTACTTGAATATATCTTTGCTTGTACATGAATATACTTTACTGTCTTCACTTGCAAGCTCATACATACATACATACATACATACATACATACATACATACATACATACATACATATATATATATATATGTTTATTTGTTTCATTGCATACTTGTTTCATTCCATACTTGTTTCATATTTAAGTATATTTCTTTTGCTTTGCCTTCTTACTTTATAATATAAATAAAATTCTATAGTTAATATGTTGCTTAAATTTTGCAAATTTTTTTATTTTATATCTTACATACATGAGTGTATTTCAAACTTAAATTTTATTATCATGTATGTCTACATATATATTTATTTTTTATATTATTTTTGTAGTACATTTTGATCTTTACATTATTTATAAATCCCAATTCAATTTCAAATTATATTTTATATACATATTTATTTTATTTCTTTTTGAAGTCTAACTATCCAACATTTAATTTATATTAATATATTTTTATAATTATAAAACTAACTACCCATAGATAAATATAAATAATATTTTTACCCAAATCATTTTCTAAGTCTTTTATTCAAATTTTTAAAGTCAAACCCAAATTTACTCATATATATAATTCAAATTCAACATAATTCCAAAATTCATCCAAAATTCACATTAATTATTAATTTAAATTAAATCAAAAATTGGGATCGTTACATGAGCTGGATGGCGAGAACGTATGGAGTGTTTCCGCTATATTATATGGTTGTATATCTGTGACATGATGACTGTGTATATCCAGTGTCTGTATGTATGTGTAACTCTGATATATTATAAAGGTATTTTGACAGATATGGAATTCTTTTGTAGAATCTTATTATTGATATTATATTTTGATCTGCTGCGAATGTGAGAATTTGTGTTGTGTTTTCTATTTCTTCTTCTTCTATCTCTTTCTTTTTTTCCTAACTATCTATGATTTTCGGGATCGAAAATTTCGTGTCGTTACATCTGGTATCAGAGCTGATGGGTGAGCGAGAACCTTGGCTCTGTTGGGATTACTCATTAAGGATAGGGTCAATGTACCCTAGTATGAGTTGAGTGTGTGTGTGTGTGTGTGTGTATGAGAGCGTACTTGTTATTTTTTGATATAAAGTTTTTAAATGATTTTATATAAGAATATATTTTGATATATAAAGCAACATTCTTTCTAATAAATATTAAGTTAATTGGTTGTTGAATCATTAGAATTAAATAAAAACAATGAGAACTAAGTGGTAATAGAAATACAGCCTAATTAAAATTAAATGAAGATAAGTTTAAAATGGATTCGGAATTAAATGGTCTAAATAGATAAGTTGTATTGATTCAAAGGATTAAATCAACATTTAAAAATTTAACTCGAATTTATATAATCCGGGATGGTTTAAATTTGAAATTTGAATTGAATTCGTTCAAATTGAATCTGATTTGAATTAATTGGATTTGTGATTGAAGATTTATAAGTTCCAAAATTTAAATGGAATATTTGGATTGGATTAAATTGAAATGATTTGAAATTGAAGTGGGTTCAATTGATATTAGTCCAAATTGATTGGAATAATTTGAAATTATAATTAAAGTTCAATAGGTTTAAGTCAAATGGAATTTGATTAAATTGGGAAAGAAATCAGGATTGATTCAACTTGAATTGGGGTTAAATCAATTCAATGGAAATTGAAGTTATTCAAATTGGAATTGAGTCAATTTACATGGAAGTGGATATTTAAATAGAATCGATGGGGAAGCGAACAGTTTTGACTCTGGACTATTTTCAATATAAATTGCTTTAATATAAACTTATTTTTCCAAGCTATTTAATAAATACAACCTTTCTTTTTAAAGCCAAATTATTTTATATTTGTTTTACAATTATTTTTGGAACTATTTAACAAATTTTCAATTTTTTTATAAATTAATTACTATTTTTCAGCTATCTTACAAATTAATTACTATTTTACAACTATTTTGCAATTATCTAAAATTTCCGAAACTATTCAACCATTTTCCAACTATTTTACAATTAGTTAACTATTTTACAGCTATTTTGCAGACTAATAATTATTTTTCAACTACTTATCTATTTTTGAAATTTTCAAGCTATTTTCTAAATATAAACGGGTTGGAGTTCAAACTGTTAATGATTAAATACCCAACTGAGATAAGACTTGAAGTGATAATCCAAATGAGGATTAAGGTAAACGCGAATAAGTGAATAAAATTGAAGTGAGGATGAATAGAAAGGAGTAATTAAATATGAATATTTGATTTTGAATAAACAAAGTTATATACCTTTGTTATATAAGATAAATCTTCCCTTGTTGAATATATTGCCAGAAGAAAAGGATTTTGAAGGAGTTTGGAGTATAAAGGGTGTTTTATATAAGTTTGAAATGATCCAAAGTTTTCTAAATATATATATAAAGGATCTTCTGAGGATTTTGGAAAAAGGTTTTGGGAACCTTTGGATTTGGAAAGGCTTTTGATTTTTGGGTAAAATCAATATTGGAATTTGGAAAGCCTTGTTTGAGAATTTTCGATTTTGGAATAATCGATTTTGGTAAAGGAGCTTTGTATGAGATCATACAAGGTGTATGATTTGGAAGTTACTATATGTGTATAGTATAAAGTGTTTTAATAATGGCTCTGGGGAAAAAGGCGCTCCCTTGAAATGAACTTCTCAGGAGTGCCACCGGGTGGTACTGCCTTAAACCCTAAAGGGGGTTCTAATGTGATCCTGTGAGGAGTCCAGACAGAACTAGTTCTTGAGGATTATGAGTAGCGTGTAGCAAAAGTCAAGGGGAGCTGATGCCTACAGAGGCGTTTGGGTTTTGCTGTGACGATAGTGTAACTCGATGTCACGTCGATCTACTACAGACCATAGCAAAAGTCATGTGTGCTGTTGAGAGCCAACAGTCTGTGTTTGATTTTACATCGGTAGACTGCGACCTATGGTGACATAGCGAAAGTCGTGTGTGCTACTGAGAGCCAACAGTCTGCGTTTGATTTTACATCAGTAGACTGCAACCTATGTAGGAGTGGAGAAGTTTCATTTCGGCAGTGAAAATCGAGGGCGCTGATGCCTACAATTACATGGACTTTTGCTGTGATGGCAACGTAACCTTGGAATGTAATTGCGATATGTTGTGGGTTCCATGGCGTAATCGAGGGGCGCGTAGTGCCTACAGTTACATGGACTTTTGCTTCGATGGCAACGTAACCCAGGGTGTAACTGCGACCATGGATGGGGGTGATGATTTCCAGAGCATTCTCAACATAGATATTTCATCTATTTTCAAAAACAGTTTTATATATTTTCAATAAAATTATTTTCCCAAGTATTTTCACTGGGTGTTGAAACGGGTTTACCAAGTACTTTTGGATTTTTAGTCCTACGCTTGATCAACATATGATCGAATTTCTATGAGAATAAGGACGGACTGGTTAAGACATCGAGTTATAAGAATTATTTTTATAAAAAGCTATTTTAATAATATTATGATAATTTAAAGGTATTTCTAAATTTTTAAAATAAAAGTGTTGGAATTTTGGAAAGTGAAAGAAAATCCAAACTGGAATTATGAAAAACAAAATTTGGACTCAGGAAAATTTAATGAAGTGATTTTTGTAATAAAAGTTGGAAGTAAGCTAATCAGCTAAATAAATTATTTGGTAGAGTATGTTAATATAATTTAACTTGGTTAAATAAATGGATAGTAAGTTAATAATGGAATTTGGAAATGAACTCGAATTATAAATAGAATTCGACTTGGATTTGATGATGAATTAAAATAAGTAGAAATGTTGTTAAAATAAAATGGAATTGAATTATAATAGTCATGGTTTGAGTTGCAAACAAAACCCAGGTGAGTAGAAATTAACCGAGAATGGATTTGTAGTAATAAAATAAATTCAAAAATGAATTAAGTGAACGAATTTAAAATTTAAAATGGGGTGAATAAATGGGTTAGTTGAATTAAATAATAAATGGATGAAGTCTGATTGAATAAAAAATTAAATCAGAATTTTAATTGGAATTGAGTTATCAGAATGAACTTAAGTCGTGTGGCGTATTAATTTGAAGTAAAATTACTTAAGTCAATAAAAGCTTGGTTTTGAGTAAGAATGGAAGACCATTGAATAAAAGTTTAGGTTAATTTTATATGTAAAATGGATATTAATATAAGCATCGAATGTTGTCAAGCCCAATGAAATAGTATTAAAATGAATCCAGGGCGGAGATGAAATGAAATGCATTGAATGGTTGGTGAATAAATTAGAAATGAAATGGAATTAAAATTCTATAAGTTGATAGGGATTAAATAAATAGGTTTTAGGATCAATTGAATTGAATATGAGCTTGTTTGGATTAAAAA
The DNA here is from genome assembly GCA_030765085.1 of Allium cepa. Classification (NCBI taxonomy): domain Eukaryota; kingdom Viridiplantae; phylum Streptophyta; class Magnoliopsida; order Asparagales; family Amaryllidaceae; genus Allium; species Allium cepa. The sequence continues at coordinate 135,898,722 of CM060942.1, read as the reverse complement.
TAAAGTGAATGTAAGAAATTGAGCTGTAAACCATTAAAATTGAATGAAATGGCATATGAATTGGTTGGTAGCAATTGAATTAGCTTTAAATCATATAAATCGCTTATGGAAAGCTTTTGGTGCTTGTTTCTTATGAAATGCATGTGTTTAGCTATTGAAATTAAGTGAAATGCTAATAAATTTTCTATATACGGCACTTACATATTTAAATTGAGTAAGTACAGGTACCTGAAGGCCGTTTGGCTGGATTTGGTTGCGCTAATTGCTAAAATAATAAGTCGCTTGCTTAAAATGTTAAATAAAGGTACACCTATGCGATAAAAATAGGAAATATGAAATGTTTTTGTTTTTCCAACCATGTGGGTCGATGTATATATATTTATATCTCTTGTCAAATTGCAAAAGCTCCTCCGTACAAAGGAGACTGTGCCAAAATTTTCCGAAAATTTTGGGAGCTAGAAATTTTTGAAAATCTTTGGGAAAATTTTCTGTTAGCGACAAAATGATTTTAAATATGAAACTGAAATAAATTAGTGAATGAAACTAATTTAAAATAATGATATGAATCAGTTATAAATGGAAGATAAAAATTAAATATTCAGAGTTGAAGATAAATTGAATTCATATGAAAATGGGATAACCGATTTGAACAGAAATAGATGTAAACTAAAGTGGTAAAGTGAAAATAAATATTTAAATTTGTAATAGAAGTGTATAAAGGTGTATTGGGATCTGCGGTTGGTTATGGTTAAATTGGATATACAGGTAGTATAAAGCAGGAGAAAAATTGGGATTTTTGATTTCAGATGATAATTGAAATTTGCTTGGCAAAGGTATGTGTTTAAAATTTCTATATGAAATTTGATTGGGTTTTTGATCTAGCCACTTGGACTTTTGTTTTCTTTTGGAATTTGGGAGCCCATAGAGGCATTTTGTAGTTGTACCGAGCTGGCCGCGCAAAGGAGACGCTGGCGAAATTTTTCGAAGATTTAGAGTGTAAAAAAAAAGTTGAGAAAATTTTGATAATTCAAAATTTGGTTTTAAATTCAAATTTGAATTGTTAAGTAAATAATATTATTGGGACTTATGGATAAGTTGGGAAAGCTAGGAAAAATTTAGTGTGTCTTTAATAAAAAGATTGTTCGGTTTTGGGAAAAAGTAAATGGGTACCGGACCATTCTTCCTAACTAGTAATTTCGGGGACGAAATTCTTTTAAGGGGGGAGGAATGTAACGACCCAGAATTTTGAACAATTTAGATTGGAATATTTAGTTGATTTTAAATATTTGAAAGGTTAATTTTAACTTGAATTCCAGATATCACTATTTACTTGATAATTAAATTTATTGAATTACATAATTTGAAATTGGGTAAAATATTAGATATGGAGTTTTAAGCCTGTTAAAAATAATTTGAAGGCTTATAAAATTTATGTCGATAGTACTAAAGATACTAATAGTGGTTAAATTGAATTTGGAAGTGTTTTGTTAAGTTTTGAAAATAAATCATTTAAATTGACATTTAAAATAGCCTTCCGAGGCATAGTCCCGGAATTTAACGAAACTAGTTTCATTGGATCCGTAATATTGTATTATTATCGAATTTCAATTTTCGTAGTGTTTGGGGGTTGTTTTGTGAGCGTAAGATATGTAAACACGCTGAAATTTATATCGAAATATAATATAATAACTGATCCAAAAAGCTATCTTCTTCATATGACTGAATTTGGCTCCGAAACACGTTCCATCGTGTTCGAAATGCGGGTAAAACCATATAAACGCCTGGCGACATGTCTGATTCGGAGTTTGAGATTTCGAGTTATGCTAAACGAGATATTTTGGAAATTTAATAATATTAAAATTTTAAAAGTCAAATCAGCCACACTATAATCGTGCTCGAGCCACCCTGCCATCTGAAACGCGTAAATATACTTTCCCCCTTTCTCGTTTAAATCACGCTCAACCCTCCTGAAAAAAAATAAAAAACACAGATAATAAAAATAAATCATTCGTTCATGCTCAACTCCAGATCGAAGACGAGGGGGGGACATGCATGAATCTCCTCTTCACAGGAATCGAGTTTCAAAATTGGAATCGAATTCGAGGTGGTCATATTCGAGAGCGTTTCGGCTTCACGTTAATCAAGGGTGAGGCTCGCGGCTTTGGTATGGCGAATGCGAGCGCGACTGGGTGGTCGCGACTGTAGTTTTTGTGAGTTTAGGGTTGGCGTGATGGAACTCGGCGATGTTGGTTGGGTAGTTGGCGGCGATACCTGACGACGAGGTGAGAATTTTTTCTGCCGTATTTTAATTTAAATCAATTAATATATATATATATATATATATATATATATATATATATATATGCGGAATAGAAAGATAGGATCTTGAACATCAGATCTTTGCAAAGATACGTATTTTACAGTAAGAATGTCTTATATGTCATGCAGTTTAAAATTTTAAGTTGATCTTAATATGTGTGAATAAACTGAAAAAATATATATAATAATACACTACAGCAAAGTATATATATACACAGTTTACATATTTTGAAATTTAATGATATATATAGAGATAGATATATGGGTATGCAGTAAAGCAGAAAAGCTTATATAAGATTTGAAAAAAAGAGATTTTAAAATGTTGAAAGTTATATAAAAATAAGATTTTTAACCCATATAGATTATTTTTATAGGTGTAGTTTCAAAGAAAATAAATAAATATATTTTCATTGATTAGTTTATTTCAAATAAGTTATTTAGGTGATTTATTTGTAAATTAAATTATTTGTTTAAAACCAAATTAATAGTTTAAATTAAACAAGTAAGTAGCGATTAACTGTTTGATCAATTCAAATATTAATAAATTGTATAAATATTTATACAAGGTCAATAATCGTGGAATCAAATCGAGGATGAAGTGGATTTGCAAATATAAAGGGCAAAGATGAGTTAATCTCAGTCATCTGGGTTCCATTTAAATTTAAACGGTTAAATTTAAATAATAGGTTGAATGATTGAATTGATTTGTTGTGCACTATGCACTGATGATCTGGTGACTCTGGTTTTGGTTGGTTCTCGAGTTAATTGTTGCTTGACTCGAAGTATTTGGGTTTTAAATTGTTTTAAACTTAAATCATAAATAAGAAAATGTTTCCATTTTAAAGTTAATAAGGGCTTAATGATTTGTGATTCATTAAATTAGTAGGGTAAATAAAATGGATAATAAATTAATTCAACTAATAAATAATTTGGGTTAATTAATTAATTAATTAAGGGTTTGAATTAATTAATTAAGGATTAAGTTAACTAATGAAGTTTATTAAATTAGAATAATCATTGCATGGTTTGATAGGTAATTAGTTAATGTAATTAATAAAATATAATTACTTTGTGTAATTAATCAAGAGATTTATTAAGATAATTAATTAAGGAGTAATTAATATATTCATGAAGTAAATAAATGGGTAGTTAATTACTGGTTGAGATTAATCAAGAGTGATTAATAATTGTGTTTTAACTAAAGATTAATCACTTAATGCAATTAATTTGGATTAGGATAAATTGAAATGTAATTAATTTGGATTAGGATAAATTGAAATGTAATTAGAAATCATTAATTTGTATAGTTAATGATGTAATTAAAGGTTTATTAATTAAAATTAATAAATCAATAATAACTGATTTATGAGAAATTGATTAATATAAGTAATTAAGGATTCATGTAATTAATTATAGTTAATTAATTTGTGAAGTAATTAAAGATTAATTACTGTTTTCGGTTAAGAATAATTAATTTGTGTCATTAATTAAAGATAATTACTTGAATGTAATTGAAGGACAATTAATCCATGAGGATTAATTAAGATGGATGTTATTGGATGATTAATTAATCGGTTTGGAATTAATTAATAAGCAGGATTTAAAAGCAATTAATGTAATTTTTTTAATTCAATCGTAGTTAAATTAATTAATTAGAGATTGTATGGTTGATTAATCTTGCTCATAAATGATTGAATGATATTGAGTGCCTTAGATTAGTTGATATCTCTGGTATGTGATATGTGATGTTATATGATTTAATATGTTGGGTTAAAACAGTGGCATTCTGTATTTTAAGTTTGAAGGGTATTTCATTTGAATAATTTGGGTTAAGATAACATGGAATTCGAAGACATCGGAGTCGGGCATTTGAAAATACGCGAAACCACTTCGATTTGTAAATCTTCTATAAATTCCTTGTAGAGTTGATATGTGAAATAAATAGGCTGAATGGAATGATTTAAGTAATTGGACCATTTTAACTTTCTAGAGGTCCATATATAATGGTATATGAAATAAGTATTGACTATAATAAGTTGAGAACTCGTTGTGAAGTACGAGTTACCCGGGTTTTAAATAAGTTTATGCATTAGTATTCCTTGTGAGATGGGTTTATTCACGCTGATTTTCAGCCTGACCCGGGTGTTACTTTGATGTAATGCTCGAGCCAGACCGAGTATTACAGATTTTCACGTAAGGACGTTGTGGAGCTCAAGAGGCGAGCTAGATGGCGTGAACGTATGGAGTGTTTCTGCTATATTATATGGTTGTATATTTGTGACATGATGACTGTGTATATCCAATGTCTATATATATGTGTAACTCTGATGTATTATAAAGGTATTTTGATAGATATGGAATTTTTGTGTAAACTGTTATTATTGATATTATATTTTGATCCACTGCGAATGTGAGAATTTGTGTCGTGTTTTCTGTTTCTTCTTCTTCTATCTCTTTCTTCTTTTTCCTCACTATCTGGGATTTTCGGATCGAAAATTTCGGGTTGTTACAAACCATCCACTATTATTGTTGCAATAAATTACTATTTAGAAAAAAATTTGTCAAAAATTTGAAAATAAGAATACACAAAAATCCAAACTTCCTACCTATATTAAACTGGAAAAGTGAATACATAGCTTAAAATAAGTTGTATAATAACAAATAAGAACATGTTTGTAACTATTGATCACACATCTTATTAGTAAACAATATATTTGGTTTAAGTAAAGAGGTTTTGTTGAAAAATAAATCGTATAAGCTTCTTTTACTAAAATTTACTTAAATTGAGAGATATGTATAAATTTATTAAATTTATGGAAAAACATTTAGTTTATAAAAATAAATATCATGGCAACACATTTATGTAAAAGGTTAATCCGAATTATGCTGACCAAACACAAATATTATCTCAATATATAAACATAAGTGAAATATTAGCTCCACGAATAGATTACTATCAGAAGATGTAATAATAAGTTGTAAAATGTTTTTTAAGATATTTAACTTAAACCATCTACAAAGATAATTCTTCCATCAAATTTATTTCATACTATAATACCATGAAAGCACATTGTCTCAATTTTAATGACTTAATATTTGATGTTAAACATTATCATTTCACCGGTGAAACAGTTGAAGCTTGATTATGCCATTTTCTTTGTTGATACAACGATGTAGGACGATGTCATTACTTTCTTCATAACTGGTTATTGGATGATGCATTTCTTCTCGTTCTTTTGTGCACTGTGGTTCTTTTGTGCACTGTGGTTCTTTTGTGCACTGTGGTTCTTTAGTGCACTGTGGTTCTTTTGTGCATTTTAGTTCTTTCCTACATTGTTCATCCATTGTATGTTCATTTAACGTTGGATGTTGCAATTTGCTTTCTTCATCAGTGGTCGTTGGATGATGCCATTCTTTTCGCTCTTCTGTGCATTGTAGCTCTTTTGTGCACTATAGTCCTTTTGTGCATTGTAGCTCTTTTGTGCATTGTACTTCTTTTTTGCATTCTAGGTCTTTTGTACATTGTTGATTCATCGCATGTGCATTTACCACTGGATGATTCCACTACTTTTGTTCGTCATAATTTGTCGGATGGTGCCACTTACTCTTTTCAACAACGATTGTTTGATGATGCCACTTGGTTGGTAGTTCATTAGGTTGCAGCTTTGATGCCAAGGTAGTTTCAGTTATGATAAAAAAGAACAACACTAAAGCTAATGATGAACTATATGCTTTGGTCATGTTTATGTGTGGTATGTTGTTCAAGAAAGAAGATTAATATTGGTGTCTTCTAAATTATAATAAAAATGTGTGATTGCCGATACATCCAAAAAGAAAAGTCAAAACAGGTAGTTACGAAGTAAACAGAAATGAAAATTTCTAGAATAAAAAATAGATGTCTCATTTTGTCATATATTTTATCCTACTTAATTTTTTGATAATATTAGTATTGTTATCGCAACAGTATATTACTACACTACTTGCGTGTATGTGTGCAAATGTATATATTCGCATATTTCGATTAAAATTTACTATATTTTGTTTATAAAAGACGTTTACTTTCTTGTTATGGTGTTTGGAACTTACACAATATCAAATGTCTATTTTTTATTTTACCACTTCAAATGTAGGTTTATCGTTTCACATCTCGTTTTCACTAAAACTTAAAGTTAATTGTTGGACGTCATGTATTCGCATTACTACTTAACTGTATTAAAAACCCATGTCTAGTGTTACAAAAAAGAGATATTTGTATAACTCTATGGCATGCAAAATATTTGTAGTTTGAAATGTATCCACAATTTGATTTTATTTACATTTTGCATAGATATAACATATTGTCATTATGTCATTAAAACTGAAGATTTTAGTGTGGCGAAAATTATACGCTTTTGATATACTAGTGTCCAAAGCCAGTCAGATGTTGTTGTAGGCTTAAGGCATAATGTAACAACCTGTTTAATTAACGATTTATATTTAAATATTTTATTTAAATATTTTATCGTTAGTCGGATTATAGTCCGAAAATCTACTTTTTGCATATGTTCGAATTAGGACTCGAGACCACTTTCATTGAGTTCAAAATGGTGTTTGCAATCTTTTTAAGTATAAATTTTGATATGTTTGGAGTTAATGGAATTTCACTACTTTTTCATTTGATGCTTTGGCTTGAGCTTTTAGCTTATTAGACCCAATCTTCACCCCTTCTTTTCATAATTTCCTAACAACTTAAGCTTCATCAAAATTGGTGAGTGGAAGGGGAAATTAAAATTCCAAACACAAATTCTCTTGCAAATCCATCATTCAACTCCAAATTTAAGAAGAAGACGTTGGATCCAAGCTTCTTGTGTTGAGATAAAAGAGGGATTGATTCTTGCTAGCTTCAAGCTTCATTTTCCTTGATTTTTTGTGCAAAGGTGAGATTTTTATCTCATAATTCTAGTCTATAACTATATTGGACTGTTGCGAATGATTCCCCATCACTTTAGCATGTACATTTGTATTTGGTTTGGATTGGATTGGCGAAAAACTCCAATTTTTAGTGTTTTTGGTGATATTCTGCACTTAGGTCGTTCTGCCTATGCTAGGTCGTTTGCGTGGAATAGTCTCGGCCTTCAAATAGCTCATTTCTGGCCTTAAATCGTTCTACAGCCTTAGGTCGCTCGGCACTAGGTCGTAGGTCGTAGGTCGTAGGTCGTTTGGCCGCGAGATGCTCGGTCTAGTCCAATTTAGGTCGGCTTTCAGATAGGTCGCTCGACCGAGTTAGGTCGTTATATCCCTTAGGTCACATGACACTGGGTCGTTCCACTTTGGCTTTATGGCCACTTCCCTAGGTCGCATGGCCTTCATATATCATTAGGTCGCTAAGTCGTAGGTCATCTCCGACCTTATATCGCCCGGCTTGTTTGAGTTAGGTCGCGCCTCTTTTAGGTCGCGTCCCTTTTAGGTCTCTCTCCACTGGACCTCGTTAGGTCGCTCAACACACTGTGTCGCTAAGTCGCTCGACTCTGGACTTCGTTAGCTCGCTCAGTGATGCGGTACGACCTACGGAAGCACAAGGCTTAGGTCGTTCACGAGTTAACAAGTCGCATGGGAAGGAGCAACGAGTTAATAGGTCGCATGGGAAGGAGCAACGAGTTTACACAGCTTCGGTTTTAGGTCGTTCAGAAATTTTAGGTCGGCAACGACTTGAGAAAGAAGATTTAGGTCGGCAACGACCTACTGAAGATGTTTTAGGTCGGCTACGACCTAGTGGGATTTCGCGACTTAATGAAGAACGAGTCAACTTGATAAGTCGTTCGGAGTTAGGTTGTTACAAGGAAGGACGTTCAGATAGCTACCAAGTGATAGGTCGTTGTAACGACCAACGGCCTAGTTAGGTCGTATGAAGTGGATTGGGAAGAATTCTGGTTACAGCTTCTTTAGGTCACTGTGCTTAAGTCGTTTGGATGTTCTTAAGTCATAAGTCGTTAGGTCGTATACGACCTAGGTGTTGTGTATATATGTATGTGTTGTAATTGCTGTAACATGTGTTGTGATAAGTCGTAGGTCGGCATGTAGATAAGTCGTCCGACGGTGTACTGTGTTGTAAGGGGGTTGAGTCATGAGTCGTGAGTCGTGAGTCGTGAGTCGTGAGTCGTGATGAGTCGTAAGTCGTGTACGACTTAAGGCACCAGTTGTGGAATGCTATAAATAGGGAGTGTGTTGTACATTTGAAGGTGGTTGATTTTGAATAAAAACTTTGTTTGATTGTTGTGTGCTTTCATCTAAATTGGTAGTTGAGTGTGATCGCCTATCTTCACTTTCGGTTATTCGAGTGCGCTCGAATCAACGATCGTTGAAGCCAATTCACGGTATCAAGTGCGCTTGATCAACGTTTTAAGAATTGTAGATCTTCCTTCACGGTATCGTGCGCGATCAACGTGTCGAAGATAGCTAGAATTCGGTATCTTTGTGATCAATGAATTTGGGCATTTCAGTATCTTCAATCCACCGTTATCTACTTTCATCGATCTATATCGTTTTGTTATTATCCGCTGCGTCAGTTTTTGGTATCAGAGCTAGCCTTAGCAAATCATAGCTAAGCCAAGTCTTGGAGCCAAGGAGTTTGAAGTTGGTGTTCATCGTGTTCATCTTGAAGTTGCAACAAGTTAGAAGTTTTCGATCCATATTCTTTTGGATCAAAGTGTGGAAGTTGTTTGAATTTGGCATGAGATTTTTGCGTGCCAAAGTTTGAAAGTGAAGTGAGTTGAGCCGAGTTAAGTGAAGGCCGTGACTTGTTGTACTAGTTGGAGTTGAAGTTTGAATTGTGAAGTATTTGTGTTTGATTCAATCATGCCACCAAGGAGAGCTAATCGTCATCAGAATATTGAAGCGTTGTATAGAAGAGAAGAAGCCGAGCAAATGGAACAACGTATCAATGAGAAGTTTGATGAAGGTATTGGAAAGTTAGAGAAATTGATGAATGATTTGAATCAAAATCAAAGGAGGAGATCACCAATCTCGAACCATGGAGGAAACAGAGTTTCGCCATCGGTTACGGAAACGAGGAGGGTATCGCCACAATCTTTTAGAGAGAGAAGAGAAACATCAATTTCATCAAGGAGAGATCACCATGACTATGGACGTGAAGAGAGAAGAACTCCACGTGAGTTTGAAGATGAGCCATATAGAGATGAAGAGAGACATAGTAGAATAGACATGCGTGATCAAAGGGATGTTGATGGTCGAGATCTATATAGACATACATTTGATTTTAATGAAGAGGGTGATAGAGCTAGCATTCATTATCGAGATCGAGACCAAGTTCGAAATTCATTTCGAGATGTAGATGATGATCGTCGTTGGGAATCGGGTATGAAGATGGAAATTCCAGAGCTCAAGGGTGGAATGGTAGCTGAAGAATTTTTGGATTGGTTGTCTAATGTTGAAGAGATCTTTGATTTCAAAGAGGTTCCGAAAAATCGACGAGTGAACTTGGTTGCTACTAGATTGAGAGGTAGAGCTTTAGCATGGTGGCGGCAGACTAAACTTATGCGGGAGAGAATGGGGAAGTCAAAGATTGAATCATGGGAGAAGATGAAGAAGTTAATGAAGGCTACATTTTTACCTTACAATTATCAATCACTGATGTATCAGAGGTTGCAGAATCTGAGACAAGGGACGAAGACTGTTAATAATTATGCTGATGAATTTTATCAACTAATTGCTCAAAATAACATTATGGAGACGGAGGAACAGCTGACTGCTAGATTTGTTGGAGGGTTGAGGATGCAGATTCAAGATATGGTGAATATGTTTGATCCTAGATCTGTAGCAGAAGCACATCAGAAAGCGTTTGCTTGGGAGAAGCAGGGAAGGCGTGGAGGTGGTGTGTTTACTAATTCCAACAATCAAGTGAAGGGTGTTAGTGGAAGCTCTAATGTTCCTAAATCTATCAGTAAACCAGTTGTGAATGAAGTTGTGAAGGCGAAGGTTAACAACAGTTTCAAATGTTACAATTGCCAGGAAGTGGGTCACAAGAGTAATGAATGTCCGAAGCCGAAGAAACGAACTATGATTGCAGAAGTTGAAGGTGAGGATGTTGGTGAAGGTTATTCCAGTCCAGCTGAGGAGGATGAACAGGATGTTGCGTCAGGAGATGAAGAATGTAATCTAATGATGAGGAGGTCTTGTTTAATAGCGAAGCAGGAAGAAGAAGCTAGTTGGTTGAGGAGTAACATCTTTCAGTCAACATGCACTATTCTGGGGAAGGTTTGTAAATTTGTGATTGACGCTGGAAGTTGTGATAATATTATTTCTACCGAAGCAGTGAGAAAGTTGAAGCTGAAAACAGAGAAGCATCCAACGGAGTTGCCACCGTTGACGGATATTCAACATCAGATAGATCTTGTACCAGGAGTAGTATTACCACACAGGCCACATTACAGGATGAATCCTAAGGAGCATAAAGAACTGAGAAGGAAGGTGGTGGAGTTGTTAGAACAGGGTCGTGTTCAGGAGAGCTTGAGTCCTTGTGCAGTGCCAGCTTTGTTAGTACCAAAGAAGGATGGTTCGTGGAGGATGTGTACGGACAGTCGGGCTTTAAACAAGATCATTGTGAGATACAGATTTCCCATGCCGAGGTTCGATGATTTGATTGACCAGTTGAGTGGAGCTGTTGTGTTTTCAAATATTGACTTGAAAAGTGGATACCATCAGATTCGTATTAGACCAGGTGATGAGTGGAAGACTGCTTTCAAAACCAGGGAAGGATTATACGAATGGTTGGTTATGCCATTTGGTTTATCGAATGCGTCGAGTACTTTTATGAGAGTGATGAACCAGATTTTCAGACCATTCATTGGGAAGTTCGTGGTGGTTTACTTTGACGATATTTTGATCTACAGTGGAAGTATGGAAAAGCATGTCCAGCATTTGCGTGAAGTACTGTTGATTCTACGACAGGAGAAATTTTATGCTGCAACAAAGAAGTGTGTGTTCATGACGCACAGTGTTTTGTTTCTGGGATATGTTCTATCGAAAGAAGGAATTCAAGTGGATGAAAGTAAAGTAGAAGCCGTCAGGAGTTGGCCACAACCAAAGACGATTACTAAAGTGAGGAGTTTTCATGGATTGGTATCTTTCTATCGAAGATTCATTCCACATTTTAGTAGTGTAATGGCACCTGTAACCGATTGCATGAAGGAAAAGAAGTCTGAGTGGACAGAGGAAGCTAGGGTTTCTTTTGAGAAGATCAAGACACTATTGACGACAGCACCAATTCTAGTTTTACCGGATTTTCAGTTGTTGTTTGAGTTGCATACTGATGCGTCGAAGGTTGGGGTTGGTGGAGTTTTGAGTCAAAAGGGAAGACCAGTTTCTTATTTCAGTGAGAAGTTGTCTGGAGCTAAGTTGAGATATAACACTTATGATGTTGAGTTTTACGCAATTGTTCAAGAAGTGAAGTATTGAAGACATTATCTATTTCAGAAGGAGTTTGTTCTCTATATGGATCATGAAGCTTTGAAGCATTTGCAAGGGCAGGATAAAATTTCAGCTAGGCACGATTCATGGGTCGCGTATCTACAACAGTTTACTTTTGTTGTTAAGCACAAATCAGGGGTGACGAATCGTGCGGCTGATGCTTTGAGAAGGAGGAATCATTTGTTGACAACAATGAAAGTTGAAGTGATATGGTTTGAACTATTGCCAGAGTTGATTAAAGAAGATCCTTACTTTACGAAGTTCGTGGAGAAAGTCAAGGATGGGAGTACTGATGAATTTATGTTGATAGATGGATTCTTATTCAAAGGGATTCAATTATGTGTACCAGATTGCAGTTTGAGAATGAAAATTGTGAAAGAGTGACACGAAGAAGGACATGTGGGGAGAGATCGAACATTGCAGTTGATTTCTCAGTCTTATTATTGGCCGTCAATGAGAAGGGAAGTTGAAAGTTTTGTGCGTAGATGTCATGTTTGTCAGATTTCGAAAGGGACAACTACAAATGCGGGATTATATAAGCCATTACCTGTTCCTACAAAACCATGGGTAGACATTAGCATGGATTTTGTGTTTGGTTTGCCGAGAACTCAAAAGGGGAATGACTCTATATATGTTGTGGTGGATCGTTTCTCGAAGATGGTACGTTTTATTGCTTGTAAGAAGACGGAGGATGCTGTTCATGTTGCTCAGTTATTTTTCAAGGAGATCTATCGACTTCATGGATTGCCAGAATCTATTGTGTCGGATAGGGATACTCATTTTCTGAGTCACTTTTGGTTAAGTTTGTGGAAGATAGTCGGAACGAAGCTGAATTTTAGTAGCGCTTACCATCCGCAAACTGATGGGCAAATGGAGGTAGTTAACAGATTGTTGGGAAATTTATTGCGATGTCTTGCGAAAGATGTAGATTTTGCTTATAATCATGTGGTGAATTGTAGTACGGGATTCAGCCCATTTCAGATTGTATATTCAAATTTACCAAAGGGACCGTTGGACCTATCGATAGTGCCACAACCGAAGGGGATGGTTAAACGAGCTGTAGATTTTGCTGATTGGTTAACTAAATGTCACAAAATCGTTCAGGAACGATTGGTGAAGGCAAATGAGAAGTATAAGCGGACTGCAGATTTGAAGCGACGAAGTGTTGAATTTAACGAAGGTGATTTGGTTTACGCAGTATTGACAAAAGATCATTTTCCGGTGGGAACGTACAATAAATTGAAAGCGCGGAAAATTGGTCCAGTTGAAATTCTAAGGAAAATCAATGAGAATGCGTATCAGTTGAAGTTGCCAGAAGATGTTCATACTTCTGATGTTTTCAAGGTCAAATATTTAATTCCGTACCATGGAGCTGAACTTTTTGTGGAAGAAGATGGTGAAAAATCGAGGTCGAATTTCTGTCAACCAGGGGAGGATGATGCGGCATGACCTACGGAAGCACAAGGCTGAGGTCGTTCACAAGTTAACAGGTCGCATGGGAAGGAGCAACGAGTTAACAAGTCGCATGGGAAGGAGCAACGAGTTAACATAGCTTCGGTTTTAGGTCGTTCAGAAATTTTAGGTCGGCAACGACTTATGAAAGAAGATTTAGGTCGGCAACGACCTACTGAAGATGTTTTAGGTCGGCTACGACCTAGTGGGTTTCGCGACTTAATGAAGAACGAGTCAACTTGATAAGTCGTTCGGAGTTAGGTCGTTACAAGGAAGGATGTTCAGATAGCTACCAAGTGATAGGTCGTTGTAACGACCTACGACCTAGTAAGATCGTATGAAGAGGATTGGGAAGAATTCTGGTTGCAGCTTCTTTAGGTCGCTATGCTTAAGTCGCTGGGATGTTCTTAAGTCGTAAGTCGTTAGGTCGTATACGACCTAGGTGTTGTGTATATATGTATGTGTTGTAATTGCTGTAACATGTGTTGTGATAAGTCGTAGGTCGGCATGTAGATAAGTCGGCCGACGGTGTACTGTGTTGTAAGAGGGTTGAGTCGTGAGTCGTGAGTCGTGAGTCGTGATGAGTCGTAAGTCGTGTACGACTTAAGGCACCGGTTGTGGAATGCTATAAATAGGGAGTGTGTTGTATATTTGAAGGTGGTTGATTTTGAATAAAAACTTTGTTTGATTGTTGTGTGCTTTCATCTAAATTGGTAGTTGAGTGTGATCTCCTATCTCCACTTTCGGTTATTCGAGTGCGCTCGAATCAACGATCGTTGAAGTCAATTCATGGTATCAAGTGCGCTTGATCAACGTTTGAAGAATTGTAGATCTTCCTTCACGGTATCGTGCGCGATCAACGTGTCGAAGATAGCTAGAATTCGGTATCTTTGTGATCAACGAATTTGGGCATTTCAGTATCTTCAATCCACCGTTTACTACTTTCATCGATCTATATCGTTTTGTTATTATCCGCTGCGTCACTCGGCCATGTCATTTTTAGGTCGCGAGCCTCGCTAGGTCGCTTAACCGTCTACTTTTATAAGTCGTAGGTCGTCTCCGACCTTAAACCACTCGACCGCATTAGGTCGCGTACATTTTAGGTCGCGTGTTTCACTAGGCCGTTAGGCCTTTACCAAGTTAGGTCATAGGTCGCTCGACCTATTACCTTATTAGGTCGCGAGTTCCTTAAGTCGCTCGACTTTGTTAGGTCTCTCGCTTCTGCTAACTCGCGAACACCTCTAGGTCACTACCACTAGGTCGCTTGACCCCTGAGACCCCTAGGTCGCAACTATTAGGTCGCTCGATCCTATCTTCCCTTAGGTCTTCACTAGGTCGAACCCCGTAGCAGGTGTGTGGCCCCCGCACCCCCACCTTGGGGGTTGCCACCCCCTGGACCCCCCTCCGTAGGGAATCTTATCTGAAAAACATTCAACAGAACTTGCTTTGTTGAGATGCTGAGTTGACCATTCTTTGAGACAAACTATCTTTGGCTTCTCGGTCGATTTTATGGTATCACGGCCTTGCTAAAAAGGCGGGATAACAACTTTAGAAATATGAAGGTTTCAATACTAGTAGTAAATATCAAAACTCTTTCATCAAAACAATTTTAACTCTATTTTACTACAAAGCTCTTTCCTTAAACCGTTTTCCAATCTACTAGTATATTCAAACCTTTTCCTTAGAACCTTTTGTGACAATCTTCTAGTGAAGATCTACATCTCATTCGTAAATATTTAAGTTAAGCAAGTGTTATGGGACATGAAGCTAAACTCATATATTTACTGGCTTGGTGAGATTGACACTACTTGATGATCATGACGATCATTTTTGTGTTTTAGACTAGCAACTGTGCGATGTCTCTTTTTCTGCGAGGGAGACTAGACCCCACTCTTGTGATGTTTCGCCATCGCATTTGTGTGATGTTTCGCCATCACATATGTGCGATAGCGCCCCACGGTCTTCAAGCCATTCGTGTGTCAAAATTAATGTCTTGCAACCATGAGATAGCATCTCGCTTTGTGTTACACGTGTAGGTGAGTTTTCATGCTCCCATTTTGTGCATTTTCATGCTCCTATATTGTGATTTCTGGATCTCTTGTGTAGTCTTCTGGAATTTGTGCTTCACCTATTTTCATGACTTTCATTGTTATGATTTTCCAGCTTTTATGTTTTGGTGAATTTGTGTGTCATCACCTTTTTTAGGTGAATTTGGATCTTTTAGAAGATTCTTTTGATATTGTTTGATCTCTTGATGATCTTCATTTACATGCTTATCATAGTATGTCTTTATGGTTACTATATGTTCTTGCCATATCTATTGTTTTATATCATGTTACCTGATATTTATAGCTAGACTGATCCGTTTATTATTTTCTTATAAATAATACTCAGGTCAGACCTAGATGTTACAGGTGCTTCTGCTTGACTTCTTCCCCAGGGATTTACTACTCTGACTTTTGGCTGACTATTTAGATTAGCAGTTTTTGTCGTTTACACTTGAGATATAGACTCATAGATGTATTCTTTTGTATAGCACGTGTTGTTATTCTTTTGTGTATGTGGTCCTTTCATGACCACTACTCTGATGTACACTTTCATGTGTTAGTTATATATTCATATCTTTTTCCATCTTTGTGATATGGATGTCTGTGACTGATTGTGTTATGTCTATTTCTATATTTGTTTCCGAAGATTTATTTATAGCCACCGTGTGATAGCTTTGAGTTTGTATCGGTACGTCGGACTTCCTCCTTAAATGAAGTGCATGCTATACTATCTAACATATCGGTGCTCGCACAATGAAGTTACATGGATGGTCGCTCCTCAACGGCCTTATTCTCCGCGCTAGTTGACAGCATTGCTCCGTAGTGTTCTTGGCTAGCGTGGGTATTGAGGTGGGGCGTCACACATAATGATCTAAATCAGGATTTAAAACAATCAGAGGTCCTTATTAGTGATTTTGAAACATTAAAAATACAGTCACAATGCAAGTTTAAATTATAGTGGCTTAAAAATAAAGCATATTATTTTACAATTACACAGAGTCCACTTTCATTAATCTAAAATATGACCGGTTTCATTTATAAACAAAATACAATTACTTTTATAAAAAAATTAGAATGTTGAGGCCAATGAAAATTCAAGGCCCTTGGCGATGATTTAGTGACATAGGGCTACTATCGGCTATTCCTATATCAAATATAGTTTTGAATAATACCGACTATTTGTAATTAGCAGTAAATGAGATTTGAGAAGAAATGTGTAGATGACTATTAAAATAAGCAACGTGCAATGAACCATCCATTTGAGAATTTGCATATGAAAAATGATTTTTAAATAACAATTTAATAACATAATTTTTTCTAAAAAATCCATCATTCAAAAGTTATGCATTTTGCAAGTTTATCCAACTCTAACCACCCACTACTAGTGTTGCAATAAATTACTATTTTGAAAATTTTTGGTTAAAACTTTGAAAATAAGAATACACAAAAATCCAAACATCCTACCTATATTAAACTGGAAAAGTGAATACATAGCTTAAAATAAGTTGTATAATAACTAAACAAAAAATGTTTGTAACTATTGATCACACATCTTATTAGAAAAGAATATATTTGGTTTAAGTAAAGCAGTTTTATTGGAAAAGAAATTATATAAGCTTCTTTTACTAAAATTTACTTAAATTGAGAGGTATGTATAAATTTATTAAATTTATGGAAAAACATTTAGTTTATAAATGTAAATATCGTGGCAATACATTTATGTAAAAAGTTAATCCGAATTATGCTGACCAAACATAAATGTTATCTCAATATATAAACATAAGTGAAATAATAGCTCCACGAATAGATTACTATCAGAAGATGTAATAATAAGTTGTAAAATGCTTTTTAAGATATTTAACTTAAACCATCTACCAAGATAATTCTTCCATTAAATTTATTTCATACTATAATACCATGAAAGCACATTATATCAACTTTAATGACTTAACATTTGATGTTAGACATTGTCATTTCACCGGTGAAATAGTTGAAGCTTGATTATGCCATTTTCTTTGTTGATACAACGATGTAGGACGATGTCATTTACTTTCTACATAACTGGTTATTGGATGATGCATTTCTTCTTGTTCTTTTGTGCGCTGTGGTTCTTTTGTGCACTATGGTTCTTTTGTGCACTGTGGTTCTTTAGTGCACTGTGGTTCTTTTGTGCATTTTTGTTCTTTCTTACATTGTTCATCCATTGTACGTTCATTTTGCAATTTGCTTTCTCCATCAGTGGTCGTTGGATGATGCCATTCTTTTTGCTCTTCTATGCATTGTAGCTCTTTTGTGCACTGTAGTCTTTTGTGCATTATAGCTCTTTTGTGCATTGTAGTTCTTTTGTGCATTCTAGGTCTTTTGTACATTGTTCATTAATCGCATGTGCATTTACCACTGGATGTGTAACGACCTATAAGATTTTAATAAATTTTATTGTTTTATTTACATATTTAATTGAATTTTTGAGAAATTTAAATAATAATATTTTGAAATAAAAAGTTAATATTTGGGTTACGCCCAATTAAACATAGCAGATGGTAAAATTTCAATTTATTTTATCAAAGTTTATTTCATGGTGAAATTCTATTAAATCCAAGCTACCTAAGAATTGCTGATTATAAATTTATTTTCAAGCCTGAATATTTTTTTTCTATAGGATATTTCTGAATCCTCTTCTGAGTGAGACGTCATTTTCCGTTTTTCTAAATTCGGACGTCTACTGCTCCGTTTACCTTATTTTCTGCAAAATAGCAGCATTCTCGGTACCGATTATCGACTTTTGATCGGATGATCGTACCACTGATAACTATATACCATTGTGATCATCTCGTCGTGCTGATCTCAACAGTATATCTATTTCTGTATTTTGAAATCCGGTGCACAACGGAATCCACGAAATCTGTAACCGTATCCGTACCGGATCCTTTGACCGTTTGTTTTCTTTTGAATTTCAAACTTTAACCGTGTCATCCAAGCAAATATTAATTACTTTAATAACTCTGCTGTATTAATGGACAGCCGTTCCTATTCAAATTTTCTTTT
The DNA here is from genome assembly GCA_030765085.1 of Allium cepa. Classification (NCBI taxonomy): domain Eukaryota; kingdom Viridiplantae; phylum Streptophyta; class Magnoliopsida; order Asparagales; family Amaryllidaceae; genus Allium; species Allium cepa. Next base: position 135,880,393 of record CM060942.1, on the reverse strand, counting down.
GATCTCATCTGTGGCGTACGTTACTCTGAAATAAATTTACAGATCTATTCTATATCATAGCCCCTGACTTCCTTTCTCTCTTTGAATAATTTATTTACCTTTCCCATGTTTTAGCCGTGAATTCGACTTTTGCTCTGCATTGAAAATTTTTCTGTGCCTTAACGTTTTCCTTTAAGTTTCAAATTTGAAACATGTTGTCCACCCATTAATTACTGTAATAATTCATATTGCAGAATTCAAGGGACATCTATTTTCATTGCCATCATTTCTATTTATTTTCAAACGTTTCATTTCGTTTTATAACTTGCGTCCGCTTCTTACCTTCTTCCTCTGTATATTTTTCTATCCCCTTTCTATTTTGCTTCTCTTCCATTCAAAAAAAAAAAAAATGGCTACTGCTCCTATTTTTTTTTTTCTTTCTCAGCCACGAAACCGAACCCGAGCCGAGCTTCATCTCTCCCCACATCTTCACCGCTCCGCCTTCTTCCCCTCCGCCATCTCCTGCCGCAGCCACCTCTTCCCTCAACCACCTGACCTCCTGCACCGAACGACTCCGCCACCCTAGCCGATATCTTCAGCCGAGCACCTTTTCGGGTGAGTTAGATATGCGTTCTTTTGTATATAAGTGGTTCATTTTCATATTGTATATATATTAATGCGGTGATGGTATATATTAGGACAAGGGTGCATACTTTGACATGGATCCTCATCTTTTTTGAACATGTATGTGCGCCTATAACATAGTTTTGCAAATCTGGATAACAACTATGTTACGTGTTTTGTTTTATATGGTTAGATTTGTTTTGATATGTTAGTATATCATAGGCATTCTTTATATAATCGTGTTTATACGGAGTTCTTAAGGTTATTTCTGTTGTTATATATAAGCCTACTGTTGGATATTATAGGCTTGTGTGTATACAGTTTTATGCAGTATATACATAACAGTTTGGTATATTTGATCTATATTACTGTATAAAATTTTTAATAAAATAGGTGTTGTTGTAAGTATATGAATATGACCTATAGATATACTTAGTTTTAAATATAAATATATATACGTCATAAATATTATCATTTTACCTTAAATTTCATTTGGTCTTAAGCATAAATTATATAGAATCTAATTATAATAGCTTGCATAGTTGACAGTTGTTTTATAAGCATATGGTCTGCATTTAAATCTTAGGCATACATAGGTTGCATATCCTTGTTTGAGTAGCGCATATATGTATATATAAATATATTATAATACATTATAATATGTCTGACTAATAATATGTTATACGAAAGTATATAACAGTAATATGTTAAACTGTATAGATATGGATAGGTTTTGTTATACATGAAAGGGAGTAAGTATATATAAACTGATATGTGATAAATTGTTCTGCATAGTTATTTGTACATATGAAATTAAAGTTTCGTCTTATTTCAATAGTATAGTATTGAGTCAGCATCTATGTATTTTATTATATAAGGTCTGCATGTGTCCTTCATACAGCATGGGCATCCAGATTTATGTAATTGTGATGTATATAAATTGTACAGGTAGGTTACGTATTATAATGAATCTAGTTTATAATAGATTTGTAATACTGTGAGATATATACAGGTCTGTAAATTTTGGTTCAAGGGCCACGCATAATTAGTGCCATAATACATTTGTAATAAAGTGACTTTCGCACATGTCCCTTATTTTATTTTTATTTTATTTTATACAAGCAAGTTAGATTGATGAGTTTAGGGAGTTGTCGGCATATGTGATTTTTATCTGGGATGTTTATGTGGGTCTGCATATTTAATTCATGCATTTTCGTGTAGGGATAAGTTGATTAGTTATATATATGATACGCATATTTTAAAATGTATAGTATTTCAACATATAGTTTGACTTTAACATATAAGTTAGATTTAAACAATAATTTTTGAAGTACATGTATATTTGATTTAATATGTGTTTGAAATGTAATTTTATGTAAATAGTTATATATAGTTGTACACATAAGTTTATTTAAACCATCCATCCTTATCAAAATCCGGTTCTGATTCGTTTTCATCAATCCCTATCTTTCAGCTTTGTCCGTCAAATCCACTTCCAGCTTACTTCGCTTTAAGATTGTTGTTTAGGTTAGTTTGATGGTCTAGATCGTGATCCAATTCTTATCTTGTCGAGTCGTCAAAATCTCTAGCCTCGAAAGGTGAGCAATCACTCACGATTAACATTCTTTTATTTATTAAATTTTGATTTCAATTGAAACGACAATTGAAATATGCTGCTGTTAGTTGTTTTACTGTTATGACTGCTATTATCTGTATCTATTCACCTATGACACCCGAAACCATTATCGGTTAATTATGTATGTGATAATAATACAGATTGGTTGATAATTGATTGTTTGATTGATTGTTGTTTAAATTGGATGTTAATTTTTATTGTTAAGTGATAACTAGTTGCTAGTTTAATTTGGGTAGTATAGTTTACAAATTAAACGGATTATATATGATGGACCTTAATTTATTAAAACGTGACCCCGACATATGTAAATTTGATTAGTTAGATTTGACCCTTTAATTGTCGTAGAAATAGAAAATTTTATACTTTAAATCTTTTGAACGTAGTTTGGATTAATTGTTGTAGTTTAAAACTGAAATTTAAAAAGGAACGACAAGTGAAAAACTGTAATGTAATAATCTTTAATCTACATGAAATGATAGTGTAGATTCTAGAAGTAATCATACAAATAGCAATGCGAATTAATACGATTATTTCGGGGTTATTTGATTTATTTATTGAATTGTTATTGATTGTTGTTATTGCTTGTTTACTTACTTTGACACTATCCCTGTCATCACACTGCAAGTTCCCTTTGTTATGTTTGATTTTTGAATTAAAATGGGTTGAAAAGATAGGCCCAAGCGGGTTTCGTTTAATTAAATTTGGGATTACGGGTTGAAATGCTATCCACCCGTATACATTTAGTGTACGTATTGAAATGATAATAGCCATAACACTTTGACCATATGATAAAAAAATCTATGGTCTTATTAAATGTAAATTCTTAAATACATCTATAAAGGGTAATGATAAATATAGAGTTAATTATATCTAGTTAATCAAGATTTGATTAAATACATAAATTATGATAAATAATTTATGTAAATTTTATTCGGATAAATTTTGCAATAATATTGAAAAATTAAGGTTGGGAGATAAATTTGGGTTATTGTAAAATGATGTTTAGATAAGGATTTATTTATTTAAATCAATTTGAAATTTATCGAATGAGATATTTCACGTTTAATAAAATTTGAGAAATCTTGAGAAAGATGTAATTTAAAGTCACTAAAATGGTATTGAATAAGGGAAGGTTCAAACTAAATAATAATGATGTAAAAACCAAGAATCTATATGAAACTGTTAAATTTAACATCTAAGTATTTAAGCCATGAACTGTATTGTAATTAAATGGTTTAGAAATTTGATATGTATTTGGGACCAAGATAGTTGAATTTGTTATGTAGATAACTAATTGAATTTAAGGGAAATTGAGGTTGAACGAAATCTGGAAATTTGTATTTAGAAAACTAGATTGGGAAATTTAGGGGAAATATTAAATACTTAAAGTATGGAAACATATTGAAATGGAAAGGGTAATTAGGATATCAAATCCAGATTTGAGATTTATAATTGAGATTGAATTTAATTTAAATGGAAAGGTCAGGTTGATGTGAACGATTTGTTAAGTTAAGGAAATTGCAAGTGCTTTACCATATACAGCATTTAATATATATAAATACTATTTGGGAAATATAATTATTCGAAGTGAATTTGACATTTGGGTTTGAAGTATAAATTAAGTGAATGACCACGATGTAATAGTGTATATTTCTACCCTGTAGATAGTTCTATGGACCCTTAGAGGATGGTCATCCCAAACATCCTTTAAGTTATTTGTATTTCAGTTGATATTTCACTTGAGTTGGATTTATTGATATAAGAATGTTAATCCTGACTCGAGTGTTTTGTGTTTTGCTTTACGCTCGGGTCAGACCGAGTAATACAGCATTAGAGACTCACCTTTGGAGATTGGAGCTTCATTTGGAGATCCAACTATCGTTTCAGCTTTCAGTTTTCTAGATTGACTGGTTCAGAGAAGTCATCGGCTCGTACTGAAGACTTTTCTGTATTCAAGAGATTCTGATGTATTTTATTTTAAACTCTGATGTATATAGTAGCTTCATGAACTACTATTTTTCTATTCCGCTGCATTATATTACTCTGTGTCTGTGATCTGTGTTTGATTTATTTACTGTATATTTTAAGTTTTGCCAAATTAAATTAACAATTCGGTATTTTGAATTATTCAAGTCGTACATGTACGGTTTTAGTGTCGATTTGAATGGTCCAAAATAGCGGGTCGTTATAGTTGGTATCAGAGCTTTGGCTCTAGGCAAAACTTAGCATATATGGTAAATTTATTTACAGAATCACTTTCGTTCGAGTTGAATCTCTTCCTTTTTGACTCAATTTCCTTTGAGTTTTGGAATGTCCCTCGGTTTCGAAATTCATTCTGTCTCTCCTTATTTATATTCGTTTGATTCTGGAGTATCCCATAACTCCATTGAATGATTTGTAAAGGGGGTGAAAACTCCTTTTCAATTGGCATTGACTCACCGAAGATTCCTGTATCCTCGGTTTACGATGCTGATATATCTTGTTATGCCGAATTCTATATCTCCGACGATCGAATGTCGAATTGCCTCAAAATTCTACACCGATCTAATTTTGGATTCACGGTTGACAGGTAAAGGTCGCCCGCGATTTATAGAAGTATATCCATCTTCTATTTTGTAACTTAATTATCTCATCTTCGATCGAGTCTATCTTCGAATCAGGATTCTATTGATTAGAGTTCCTTTAAATTAAATCTCTATCTTTGTTTTGAAATCCATCCTTAAATCATCCTTTGAAAATCGGGTTTTGTTTGTATTTTAGAAATTGTTTATACCGAAATTATTATTTTGATAACTATGATTTTATTCTATATATATAAAGAAAATGTTTTCGGTAGAGATTATATACCTATATATAAAGCAAATAAGAAATGTTATTCTATATAAAAAGGGTTTTGAAAGGATTTGAAATTTTGAAAAAATTATAAGAAATTGATTTATATAAAAATGATTTATAATTGAAGTGTTAAATTTGAAATTCGAGAATTGAATTCCGGTATTTTGAAATTGGTTTTAAGATTTTGGAAATTATATATAAATAATACGATTTAAAAGTATTTTTCCGAATAAGAAATATTTCAAATGAATTCAAATGAATTCCAATAATTTTGAAGAAATTTCAAAGAAGTTTTCAAGAAAATAGAAGTTCAGAACTCACTTATGTCGCTGGAGAATAATTTCGGTGATGAGTGCACGCATCATCGACCTTGATTTTCGAGCCTCAGAGTGGGGGAGAGGCCACTTTAATAGCTTCGCTATGCGAGTGATTTTGTAAACCGTTTTTGATTTAAAATTTTGAAGTATAATTTGATATTTTAGAAAGATATATGTATATATTTGAAACAATATAAAGTGAGACCGGTGTTTAGTCCTCGAGTTCCAGGTTTAATAATTGATTTATTGATTTATTGTTGATGTTCAACTCTTGAATTGAAAATTTGATTTCCCTAACTATTTTAAATGTTCGAACACTTCCAAATCGAGATTAAATTTTCAAAACTAAGAAATTTCGAAGAGTATAAAATGTCTGATTTAGAATATAAATTTAGTTTTGAAATGTTTTGGAAAAATAGTTGAATAATGGTTTTCAAAAAGGTAAATTGGATATTTCACATAGAAATGGATAGTTTAAAGGTTTAAAAGGGATAAGTATAAAGTTGGAAACCATTTTGAGGATAATGGATTGTGAGAAAATATTGGGTTTTGAAATTTAATTGAAAATTAAAACCAGTACTTATATGATGATTTTGGAAATGAATTTGTTTGACTTGAACTATTTTAATCTGGAAACTGGGATAATTTTCTAAACCTATTATTTTGGGAAACTTTGAAATTAGGATATCTAATTTGGAAGAAATTTGGTGAATTCATATATGACTTTGGAACTAAATTTGATATTGAATGATTTGAAATTGAGAACCTTGTATAATTAAGCACTTGATTTGGGAAGTGGTCGGACTTATATAAAATGGATTTGTATAAGTATGAAAGTGATTTGAAATCAACTGATTTGAAAGGTACTCAATTTGGAAAGAAAATTTATATAATCAAAGTCTATGTAAGTATATTTTGATATACTATTGATTTGGAAAGTATTCGTTTGAAAATGGAATCCTATATATATGGACTTTATATAAGTACAATATTTGAAAGTGATTTGAAAAAGGTACTATATGATATATATTTTCCAAATAAAGATATGGAAAGTGCCTTCTGCTTGATATCCGCTTTGTGGCCACAGCGTGGATTCATTCTATCGTTATTATTCTCTCTGATTTTGGTTTTCCGGATGTAATACTCGAGTGTTCCCACCGTGACGTGTCCCACGGTTTCTTTTTCTCTCGTGAATGCACAGCGAAATTGCCTGGCTGAGTCTTGCCTAGGGGTACGGATTGTTTCCTGGGGGAACCAGGCGTAACCATTGTGTATCCTGCAATCTGTGTAGGTCGCGAATAGTAGCGCAAGTGCCTGGCTGAGTCTTGCCTAGGGGTACGGATTGTTTCCTGGGGGAACCAGGCGTAACCATTGTGTATCCTGCACCCTACTAGTCATCATGGCGTAACTCGCAGGGCTGTGAAAGCTTACGGATATGGATTGTTTCCTGGGGGAACCAGGCGTAACCATTGTGTATCTGCGAACCATGATCGGACAAAGGTTTTGGTTTGGTTGTTTTGTTTGGATTGTACTTTCCATATCTGTTTTTAAAGGTTTTCAAGTATTTTCACTGAGTGTTGAAACAAGTCTACTAAGTACTTGAAGAATTCTAGTTTTGCGCCTGATCAACGCATGGCCAGAGTCTGCAAGAACGAGGATAAATTTGTTAAAACATTGAGTTATAAAAGTATTTTCGAAAGAAATTTACTTTGATATAGTAATATCTTATTTTAAAAGTATTATTATAAAGGTATTTATTATAAAATATTTTCCCAACAAAGAAATTTGTATTAATCTTTGAAATTAAATTCCTTTGGTGAATTAACAATTCGTGCCCGATTCTTTCTTTTGAATCTACCTTATCTGCTCAGCTTATTTATTCGCCTTGATTCTGTTTTCAAAATCTACCTTCCTTCCTTGTTGGATTTATCTTTAAATATTGTTTATTTACATGCTACATGGTTTAATAGAAAATATAAGTGTTATAAGTATTTTAGAAGTATTAATTTAATAAAAACATATTTAAAGTAAAAAAATTATTGATTTATTAATAATGTTGAAAAGTATTTTGAGATAAATTTATGAATTAAGGATTAAATGTTTCCAAATGGTCTTTGTAAATATAAGTAATAATGTAAATAATTGTTTCAAAAGAAGTTTGAAAAGTATTGCATATTAAAGTAAAATTAAATTGCAAATGAAGTTTCAAATGAATATTTCGAGGAAATTTATATAGTTTTAAATAAGTTATCTACACTTGACTTTCGATTTACTTTATTCCGGGTTGTTCTATTCTCCTACCTCCTTCCTTTTCGGGGACGAAAAGTTTTGAGTGGGGGAGAGTGTAACGACCTATAAGATTTTAATAAATTTTATTGTTTTATTTACATATTTAATTGAATTTTTGAGAAATTTAAATAATAATATTTTGAAATAAAAAGTTAATATTTGGGTTACGCCCAATTAAACATAGCAGATGGTAAAATTTCAATTTATTTTATCAAAGTTTATTTCATGGTGAAATTCTATTAAATCCAAGCTACCTAAGAATTGCTGATTATAAATTTATTTTCAAGCCTGAATATTTTTTTTCTATAGGATATTTCTGAATCCTCTTCTGAGTGAGACGTCATTTTCCGTTTTTCTAAATTCGGACGTCTACTGCTCCGTTTACCTTATTTTCTGCAAAATAGCAGCATTCTCGGTACCGATTATCGACTTTTGATCGGATGATCGTACCACTGATAACTATATACCATTGTGATCATCTCGTCGTGCTGATCTCAACAGTATATCTATTTCTGTATTTTGAAATCCGGTGCACAACGGAATCCACGAAATCTGTAACCGTATCCGTACCGGATCCTTTGACCGTTTGTTTTCTTTTGAATTTCAAACTTTAACCGTGTCATCCAAGCAAATATTAATTACTTTAATAACTCTGCTGTATTAATGGACAGCCGTTCCTATTCAAATTTTCTTTTGATCTCATCTGTGGCGTACGTTACTCTGAAATAAATTTACAGATCTATTCTATATCATAGCCCCTGACTTCCTTTCTCTCTTTGAATAATTTATTTACCTTTCCCATGTTTTAGCCGTGAATTCGACTTTTGCTCTGCATTGAAAATTTTTCTGTGCCTTAACGTTTTCCTTTAAGTTTCAAATTTGAAACATGTTGTCCACCCATTAATTACTGTAATAATTCATATTGCAGAATTCAAGGGACATCTATTTTCATTGCCATCATTTCTATTTATTTTCAAACGTTTCATTTCGTTTTATAACTTGCGTCCGCTTCTTACCTTCTTCCTCTGTATATTTTTCTATCCCCTTTCTATTTTGCTTCTCTTCCATTCAAAAAAAAAAAAAAATGGCTACTGCTCCTATTTTTTTTTTCTTTCTCAGCCACGAAACCGAACCCGAGCCGAGCTTCATCTCTCCCCACATCTTCACCGCTCCGCCTTCTTCCCCTCCGCCATCTCCTGCCGCAGCCACCTCTTCCCTCAACCACCTGACCTCCTGCACCGAACGACTCCGCCACCCTAGCCGATATCTTCAGCCGAGCACCTTTTCGGGTGAGTTAGATATGCGTTCTTTTGTATATAAGTGGTTCATTTTCATATTGTATATATATTAATGCGGTGATGGTATATATTAGGACAAGGGTGCATACTTTGACATGGATCCTCATCTTTTTTGAACATGTATGTGCGCCTATAACATAGTTTTGCAAATCTGGATAACAACTATGTTACGTGTTTTGTTTTATATGGTTAGATTTGTTTTGATATGTTAGTATATCATAGGCATTCTTTATATAATCGTGTTTATACGGAGTTCTTAAGGTTATTTCTGTTGTTATATATAAGCCTACTGTTGGATATTATAGGCTTGTGTGTATACAGTTTTATGCAGTATATACATAACAGTTTGGTATATTTGATCTATATTACTGTATAAAATTTTTAATAAAATAGGTGTTGTTGTAAGTATATGAATATGACCTATAGATATACTTAGTTTTAAATATAAATATATATACGTCATAAATATTATCATTTTACCTTAAATTTCATTTGGTCTTAAGCATAAATTATATAGAATCTAATTATAATAGCTTGCATAGTTGACAGTTGTTTTATAAGCATATGGTCTGCATTTAAATCTTAGGCATACATAGGTTGCATATCCTTGTTTGAGTAGCGCATATATGTATATATAAATATATTATAATACATTATAATATGTCTGACTAATAATATGTTATACGAAAGTATATAACAGTAATATGTTAAACTGTATAGATATGGATAGGTTTTGTTATACATGAAAGGGAGTAAGTATATATAAACTGATATGTGATAAATTGTTCTGCATAGTTATTTGTACATATGAAATTAAAGTTTCGTCTTATTTCAATAGTATAGTATTGAGTCAGCATCTATGTATTTTATTATATAAGGTCTGCATGTGTCCTTCATACAGCATGGGCATCCAGATTTATGTAATTGTGATGTATATAAATTGTACAGGTAGGTTACGTATTATAATGAATGTAGTTTATAATAGATTTGTAATACTGTGAGATATATACAGGTCTGTAAATTTTGGTTCAAGGGCCACGCATAATTAGTGCCATAATACATTTGTAATAAAGTGACTTTCGCACATGTCCCTTATTTTATTTTTATTTTATTTTATACAAGCAAGTTAGATTGATGAGTTTAGGGAGTTGTCGGCATATGTGATTTTTATCTGGGATGTTTATGTGGGTCTGCATATTTAATTCATGCATTTTCGTGTAGGGATAAGTTGATTAGTTATATATATGATACGCATATTTTAAAATGTATAGTATTTCAACATATAGTTTGACTTTAACATATAAGTTAGATTTAAACAATAATTTTTGAAGTACATGTATATTTGATTTAATATGTGTTTGAAATGTAATTTTATGTAAATAGTTATATATAGTTGTACACATAAGTTTATTTAAACCATCCATCCTTATCAAAATCCGGTTCTGATTCGTTTTCATCAATCCCTATCTTTCAGCTTTGTCCGTCAAATCCACTTCCAGCTTACTTCGCTTTAAGATTGTTGTTTAGGTTAGTTTGATGGTCTAGATCGTGATCCAATTCTTATCTTGTCGAGTCGTCAAAATCTCTAGCCTCGAAAGGTGAGCAATCACTCACGATTAACATTCTTTTATTTATTAAATTTTGATTTCAATTGAAACGACAATTGAAATATGCTGCTGTTAGTTGTTTTACTGTTATGACTGCTATTATCTGTATCTATTCACCTATGACACCCGAAACCATTATCGGTTAATTATGTATGTGATAATAATACAGATTGGTTGATAATTGATTGTTTGATTGATTGTTGTTTAAATTGGATGTTAATTTTTATTGTTAAGTGATAACTAGTTGCTAGTTTAATTTGGGTAGTATAGTTTACAAATTAAACGGATTATATATGATGGACCTTAATTTATTAAAACGTGACCCCGACATATGTAAATTTGATTAGTTAGATTTGACCCTTTAATTGTCGTAGAAATAGAAAATTTTATACTTTAAATCTTTTGAACGTAGTTTGGATTAATTGTTGTAGTTTAAAACTGAAATTTAAAAAGGAACGACAAGTGAAAAACTGTAATGTAATAATCTTTAATCTACATGAAATGATAGTGTAGATTCTAGAAGTAATCATACAAATAGCAATGCGAATTAATACGATTATTTCGGGGTTATTTGATTTATTTATTGAATTGTTATTGATTGTTGTTATTGCTTGTTTACTTACTTTGACACTATCCCTGTCATCACACTGCAAGTTCCCTTTGTTATGTTTGATTTTTGAATTAAAATGGGTTGAAAAGATAGGCCCAAGCGGGTTTCGTTTAATTAAATTTGGGATTACGGGTTGAAATGCTATCCACCCGTATACATTTAGTGTACGTATTGAAATGATAATAGCCATAACACTTTGACCATATGATAAAAAAATCTATGGTCTTATTAAATGTAAATTCTTAAATACATCTATAAAGGGTAATGATAAATATAGAGTTAATTATATCTAGTTAATCAAGATTTGATTAAATACATAAATTATGATAAATAATTTATGTAAATTTTATTCGGATAAATTTTGCAATAATATTGAAAAATTAAGGTTGGGAGATAAATTTGGGTTATTGTAAAATGATGTTTAGATAAGGATTTATTTATTTAAATCAATTTGAAATTTATCGAATGAGATATTTCACGTTTAATAAAATTTGAGAAATCTTGAGAAAGATGTAATTTAAAGTCACTAAAATGGTATTGAATAAGGGAAGGTTCAAACTAAATAATAATGATGTAAAAACCAAGAATCTATATGAAACTGTTAAATTTAACATCTAAGTATTTAAGCCATGAACTGTATTGTAATTAAATGGTTTAGAAATTTGATATGTATTTGGGACCAAGATAGTTGAATTTGTTATGTAGATAACTAATTGAATTTAAGGGAAATTGAGGTTGAACGAAATCTGGAAATTTGTATTTAGAAAACTAGATTGGGAAATTTAGGGGAAATATTAAATACTTAAAGTATGGAAACATATTGAAATGGAAAGGGTAATTAGGATATCAAATCCAGATTTGAGATTTATAATTGAGATTGAATTTAATTTAAATGGAAAGGTCAGGTTGATGTGAACGATTTGTTAAGTTAAGGAAATTGCAAGTGCTTTACCATATACAGCATTTAATATATATAAATACTATTTGGGAAATATAATTATTCGAAGTGAATTTGACATTTGGGTTTGAAGTATAAATTAAGTGAATGACCACGATGTAATAGTGTATATTTCTACCCTGTAGATAGTTCTATGGACCCTTAGAGGATGGTCATCCCAAACATCCTTTAAGTTATTTGTATTTCAGTTGATATTTCACTTGAGTTCGATTTATTGATATAAGAATGTTAATCCTGACTCGAGTGTTTTGTGTTTTGCTTTACGCTCGGGTCAGACCGAGTAATACAGCATTAGAGACTCACCTTTGGAGATTGGAGCTTCATTTGGAGATCCAACTATCGTTTCAGCTTTCAGTTTTCTAGATTGACTGGTTCAGAGAAGTCATCGGCTCGTACTGAAGACTTTTCTGTATTCAAGAGATTCTGATGTATTTTATTTTAAACTCTGATGTATATAGTAGCTTCATGAACTACTATTTTTCTATTCCGCTGCATTATATTACTCTGTGTCTGTGATCTGTGTTTGATTTATTTACTGTATATTTTAAGTTTTGCCAAATTAAATTAACAATTCGGTATTTTGAATTATTCAAGTCGTACATGTACGGTTTTAGTGTCGATTTGAATGGTCCAAAATAGCGGGTCGTTATAGGATGATTCCACTTCTTTTGTTCGTAATAATTTGTCGGATGGTGCCACTTACACTTTTCATCAGCGATTGTTCGATGATGCCACTTGGTTGGTAGTTCGTTAGGTTGCAGCTTTGATGCCAAGGTAGTTTCAGTTATGATAAAAAGAACAACACTAAAGCTAATGATGCACTATATGCTTTGGTCATGTTTATGTGTGGTATGTTCAAGAAAGAAGATGGTTTTTATAAGATTTGAAGATAAAGTTTTGAATCTTGAAGTCAATTAAGCCATTGTAAACTAATTAATGATCTAATTTGTTTTATCCACTTTCACATTCTGGATAAGCACATAACCTTAAAGTAGATAGTGTATTAATAAGCTTTCTACAAAAAATTAACATGCAAAAGTGAATTATAATTCACCAATCGTTATGTTAATAATATAAGGCGATGTTGCATATCAACTACTAATTTCAATCTAAGCTTCTTGTACCATAGGAAATATATGAAAAACCCAAATTAGTAAAAAAAAATTAAATAAATATTGGTGTCTACTAAATTATAATAAAAATGTGTGATTGCCGATACATCCAAAAAGAAAAGTCAAAACAGGTAGTTACGATGTAAACTGAAATGAAAAATTCTAGAATAAAAAATAGATGTCTCGTTTTGTCATTTATTTTATCCTCCTAATTTTTTTGATAATATTAGTATTGTTATCGCAACAGTATATTACTACACTATTAGCGTGTATGTGTGCAAATGTGTATATTCGCATATTTCGATTAAAATTTACTATATTTGTTTATAAAAGACGTTTACTTTCTTGTTATGGTGTTTGTAACTTACACAATATCAAATGTCTATATTTTATTTTACCACCTTAAATGTAGGTTTATCGTTTCACATCTCGTTTTCACTAAAACTTAAAGTTAATTGTTGGACGTCATGTATTCGCATTACTATTTAACTGTATTAAAAACCCATGTCTAGTGTTACCAAAAAAGAGATATTTGTATAACTCTATGGCATGCAAAAAAATTGTAGTTTGAAATGTATCCACGATTTGATTTTATTTACATTTTGCATAGATATAACATATTGTCAATATGCCGTTAAAATGAAGATTTTAATGTGGTGAAAATTAGACGCTTCTGATATACTAGTGTCCAAAGCCAGTCAGATATTGTTGTAGGCTTAAGGCATAATAATCTAAATCAGTAATTAAAACAATCAGAGGTCCATACTAGTGATTTTGAAACATTGAAAATACAGTCACAATGCAAGTTTAAATTATAGTGGCTTAAAAATAAAGCATATTCTTTTACAATTACACAGAGTCCGCTTTCATTAATCTAACATATGACCGGTTTCAATTATAAACAAAATACAATTGCTTTTATAAACAAAATTAGAATTTTGAGGCCGATGAAAATTCAAGGCCCTTGGCGACGACTTTAGTGACATAGGGCTACTATCAGCCTTCCTATATCAAACGTGGTTTAGAATAATACCGACTATATGTAAATAGCAGTAAATGAGATTTGAGAAGAAATGCGTAGATGACTATTAAAATAAGTAACGTGCAACGAACCATCCATTTGGGAATTTTCATATGCAAAATGATTTTTAAATAACAATTTAATAACATAATTTTTTCTAAAAAATCCATCATTCAAACGTTTCGAATATTGCAAGTTTATCCAACTCTAACCATCCACTACTACTGTTGCAATAAATTACTATTTTGAAAATTTTTGGTTTAAAATTTGAAAATAAGAATACACAAAAAATCCAAACTTCCTACCTATATTAACTGGAAAAGTGAATACATAGCTTAAAATAAGTTGTATAATAACAAAAAAACATGTTTGTAACTATTGATCACACATCTTATTAGAAAACAATATATTTGGTTTAAGTAAAGCAGTTTTATTGGAAAATAAATTATATAAGCTTCCTTTACTAAAATTACTTAAATTGAGAGGTATGTATAAATTTATTAAATTTATGGAAAAACATTTAGTTTATAAATATAAATATCGTGGCAATACATCTATGTAAAAAGTTAATGTCAGGACCCGTAAATCCGTACTCCTTGAATAAACACTAATCTCCATTGATTAACTCAAGGTGAACGAAAATACGAACACTGAGGGTTTTAAAGAAAAAGAAAGAGGTAGAAGAAGAGAAAGAAAACAAAGAACAGAACAGAACAACAGAACTACAACAGAATCTCACAATTCGCAGCGGAACAACATATAATAATAAATGAATAATCTTTAAATAAAGAACTATATCAGTTATTACATCACATTATATTACATTACATCAAACCATCAGAGTGTACTACAACAACAATAAACAGCGGAAAAGAAATACTATATACTCGTAATATGCTACGCCATCCAGCTTGCCTCCTGCAACTCCAGAATATCCAGAATATCCTGATAAACCTAACTCTTGACTGCCCGTGTGGAAAATTGGTGGGCACCCAGAGTTTAGGAAGGAAAACAATAAACTCCGAGTCAGTCATGAGACTGGTGTGAGAACTCAAAACAGTTTATTTACTTTAAAATCAAAAATAGAGGAACATTTTTAAATTCAATTCGCAATGCTTTTAAAAATGAGACTACCATAAGGCCTCCCGCACACACACACATGCAAACGCAGAATCGGAGGAGATTTCTCCTTATGATAGTCAAAGATGCTTGATACGCATTTAAAATAACATTTGATATTATTACTAGTGCATAGTGTAGGAAATTATTTCGAAAGTAAAGATATAAATCTTAGCCAACATACGACCATTATCGTATGCCTACTATAGCTACTATCCAAACAGTGGTGACCACCATAAGTGAATAGCAGGTTCTACAACTAATACCGTACAAGTTTCGTATTGGGAATTGGATTTCCAACAAATGGTCAGGCCAAGGAACTTCCCATTGCCACATGAGAATGCCTCTGGATGGACATCCCCGAGAACCAAACCGGATCTCTACCAACACAAGGCCGGGTTACCCCTAACTAGGTAACAACTGACCGAATATGCCATCCCCCGGTCCTTTGGGACCTTTATCCGAGAGCTCTCTAATCAATTCACACAATCATAAAAACAAAGCGTTTCAACATGAGTAAGTATCTGGGCTCCATACCATGATACCACCCTTTTCCAGAAGGAAATGCACATATCCTAAAGGGCGCTACCCCTCATAACCTTGCTGCATCTTTCCTGTTTTGACCATTTCCGGGATGTGAGGCTCGACGAATTTCCGTCCACAAAAAACATACTTTATACAAAAGCCATGCTTTGGGTCAACAAATGATCAACACAATGATCACTAAGATAGACGATCAAATAAATGATCCTATCACAAATAATCAACACAATGATCATTTCAGCATCACTCAGCATGTCACATTACCAAACTGGGAATATATCGCTGATAACTTCAACTATATAACCTTTGAGCTCGTACGTCTCAAAGAAGGGTGTTAAGCTAAAAGAATAAATTCTCCGCCACCACAGAAATATATTTGAAAGAAATCGGCTTTATATCTCAACTTGTAATGTCAGACACACAATCCATACAAGTCTGTTCCGGGATCGAACAAAACCGAAGGCACTTACAAAGAAGTTCTTGCAATCCGAATAATCTCTAATCACGTTCGGATTTCCCATCACTTATGGAGATCTCTATACCGGGGATCAGCCAGTGCAGAGACAATCAACAAGAAACCCTTTCGTTTTCGAAAATATCCGGTCTTCAACACCGTTCTTCGAATGCAATTCATACGACGTATCACGTATTCGGAATGGGTTATACGACCCCATGGTCCTTTCCCGGTTAACCCGAATAGTGAGCGCTTATTTTTAAAAAAAAATAAGTGTGGCATTCAATTTCCAAGCAAATTCACATCAAATACCTATTCAAAGGTATATATCGATAGTCGGTTATTGAACTATCAATAGATATGCCAACATCACCAGAATCCAAATAATTTTCCAAATTATTTAATTCCCAAAAATATCTTTACAAGATATAACTTTCCTTACTTCAAAATAAATCAATATTTATTTTTAAACTTATTTTGCCAATTCCATTTATAAATTCCATCTTGAATTTATATTTCCAAAATATTTATGAATATATGATTTCAAATATTCATTTTTCAATTTATCTTCAAAAAAGATAAATTCTCAACATATTCACTCTATATTGGAAAACATTTCTATACTTATTAAATAAGTAATTCACAATCTTTTATTTTCAACACTCAGAAAATATTCTATATACTTAAATCGAAATTAAGTATATAATTCATTCTTTAAGGAAATCATTCTCTTAAACATATTTATTTGGGCCAAAACGAATGTTGCGTAAAACATCGTTACGACAACCCAAAATCACTAGTATAGGGATTCGAAATAAAATAGATATATAAATCCCAATACTATACAAAACATTTCCTTTCGGAAATCATCTATTATAACAACAGTGTTATAATCTATTATTTCCTTCTATTTCTCGAAAACATCTATTTCAACAATAAATGTTGAAATCTATGATTTCGAATCTCAACATATTGTAAAACATCGTTAGATCGTTTTAATTCTATTTCAAACATCACTACCAAATAATTTCTTTAACATAATATTCACTATTCAAAAACGTGAATATACCTTGTTAATAAATTTCATCACTTCTATTCATTTTAGTTTAAGGAATTATTCACTGTTTAAAACATGAATATAACTCCATTAATAAATTACAACAATTCACTTATCAAAATAAGTCGTTGCGGATTTATAAAACAATGTTTATAAATTTCATTTCTATTTAATTTACAACAACTTTCTTTTATGAATTTTCTTTATTAACCTATCTCAATTCATACCACAATGATATCCTAAAAATTCATATTATAAGTCAAATACTTATAATTTATTTATTTACAAAATTGTTTCTTTGAACTTCTCAATTTATAAATTTTATAACTTATAAGATTCATTTATTTATCCAAACTCATTCCTTTAATAACTTTATAAATTTTATAAACCTACTGCTTATAAAATTTATTTATAACTTCACTGTTATAATTCTATAATTCCAATTTATGAAATTCATTTACAATTCTTTCTAACACTTAGAAAAGTTCGTTTTACACTTCTAATATTTTTAATTTATAAATATTAATTTATAAATCTTTTTAATATAGAACAATTTATATTACTATTTTAAACATCTTCAAACTCTTTTATAATTTCATCATTCTGATTTATAAAATAAAATTTTTATAAATCCTATTTTTAAATTTCTTATAATAAATTCAGAAATCCCAGTTCAAACTATTTTATAAAACCACTAATCCCATATTTTCAAAAATCAACTTTTAACTGTATTCTTCAAAAATCATAATTTTTATAATATTAAAATTATAACGTTTATTTATTTAAGATGAATCAATTCCAAAAATATTTTATAAACGTATATTTCCAAAAATCCTTTTAGAAATTAAAATCGTTGTTTTTAAATTCCAAAATTTGGATCCAATGATGCAACACATCAAATAGTCAATCACGATTTTCAAACATCATATATCATCCATGATAAACAATCAAATATCACAATATATGAAATCAAATAAATATTTGTGAGGAATCCAGTTGGATCCCTCCAACCTGTTTCCCTGCATCCACAGACATTAGCACAATACCATTCCGTTTCAAGACGGAATATCGCGGTATATGGGATTTTATAAATATATATCCGCTTACTAACGGCGCATAGGGTCTCATCCGCTAAAAAGAAATGCGGGAAATCAATCAACTGCAATATATACATATGCCAATATATATATATTGCTATATATATAATATAATACCAATTCCACTTCGAGGTGGAATATCGCGGTATATGTGCGTAATAAATAACCTCCGCTTACTAACGGCGTATAGGGTCTATTCACATCCAATATATATATATAACAATCATCATTCAATCATTCAATCAACACAGTCAATCAAATTTTAAATTTAACTATTTAAAATTTAAATAAACAACAGAAATTCCTTTTGAGTGAGAAGTTCTCACCTTTGCTTTTATTTGCAATCCAACTTCCCATCTTGACTCGATTTCTTGATTTATACCTTGTATAAATATTTACACAATTTATTAATATTCGCATCAATCGAATAAATTAAATTTTCATTTGACAAATTTTAATTCATCGGTGATTTCATTTTAAATGGATTAAATTGTTTAACAATTTTAATTTGAACTAAGTTAACAATTTATTTTTCATTTAATAATTTTAATTGTCTAATGATTTAATTTCAAACTAATTTTCTTTAACAATTTTACTTAACTAAAAACCTAAATTTTATACTAATAATTTTATTCAAACGAATCATAAATTTTTTTTAAATTAAATTTTTATCTAATTTTTTTTTTCTTAACCAATAACTTCTAACTTTTACAAATTCCTTTTTAATAAATTCTTTTAGTAACTTAAAAAAAACAATTTAAATTAACTAATGTTTTTAATTTAAACTAAATTTTCTTTTCCTTTATTCCAAACTACTTTCTTTATAACAACTTCCTTTTATAAATTTATGTAATTTATAAAAATTCGAACTATTTGATTTACTATTTTTAAAAATTTAGTTCATCTAAACTTTTGTTCAATTTGAATGATTTAAATTTTAAACCAAAAATCAACTTTTAAACCAATTCCCTTTTAATAAATTTATTTACATTTGAATGATTGGACAACCAATTTTCATTTATAAATTTATTTCAACTAAATTTCCATAAATAAATAAATTCTAGTAATTAAAACAATTAAATGAGTTTATCAAACAGTTCGATCTCAATAATACATATTAAGGTATTTTAACAACCTACTGTATAGTATATTTAACTTTACTGCATATATACTTATTATTATTTTTATTTTTTTCCTTTACTGTTAAATTTTTTTTTTTTTTTTTTTTCAGCTAATGCTTATTTAAATTAAATAAAAAAATAAAGATAAAAATCAATTTACCTTACTGCAATTTGTCTCCGGCCATCACCATGCTCACGTGCTCCATCGACTTCGTCGCCGAGGCCTTCGTGGTCGAAATCCTCCAATTCGCGACATTCCCCCCCAACCTACAGCTGCCGCGACATCGTCGCTTGCCTCCATCGTGTCGCGACGCCTCCCCACGTCGCCTCAAATCGCGCTCGTACGCCGCCAGAAGCCTCTCGTTCAACCTTGATTCGCGCGCAACCCCTCGTGCCGCCGCCATGCCTCCCCAAATCGCGTGGCACGCTCGACTTCCACTACTCGCACACACACCCCCAAAGCCCTAGCGCCTTGTCGTCGCGCGCACCAACACGAGTCCATCGCGCGTTGCCGCTTCCCCTCAAGCTCGCGATTTCAATTCTTAGGGCTACGGCCATTTTTATTTCTGATGATTTTATTCGTTTTTTTTCTTTTTTTCTTTTTCCTCTTCGGTTAAGAGATTCGAAGATTTATAAAGGGGAAAGAAGGAATGATTTTTGAACGATAGTTATGGGTTGCGTGATGATTTTAAAAGGAGAGGGAGGGAGACAGAAGAACGTGAATTTACAGAGAACGCGTTTGCACGTTTTAACCAAGATTTTAGGCATGATCCAAGGGATGCTGTCTGTTTGTTTTTAAATTTAAATTTAAGTTTAAATTGAATTCGATAAAAATTCAATGCGTTTACACACCGTGTGCTCACATATAAACTCCGAAAAATACGAAATTTGAAATCCGATAATAGTTCAATATTACGGACTCAATGGAACTGGTTTCGTCGAATTCCGAGACTGTGCCTCGGACGACTATTTTAAATTATCGATTCGAACGATTAAATTTCAAAACTGTACAATTCACTCCCAAATTAATTTCTGAAGCTTCTAAAATCTTCAGTGTTATCAATACGAATTTTACAAGCCTTTGAAATATTTTTAATCGGCTTAAATTTGAAGATTCAAATTTTTTTATTCAACTTCGATAGATTAAATTCTATAATTTAATTGCCTATTTCAAAGTTATATTGAAAATTCAATCTAAATCGTCATTCAAATATTTAAAATTAATTAAATATTTCCAAATTAAATTATTTAAAATTCTGGGTCGTTACAATCTTTCCCCCTTAAAAGAATTTCGTCCCGAAATTATAAGTTAAGAAGAATGCCCTTATCCCGTCTATTATTTTTCACAATCCAAATAGTTTTATCAACTTACTAGCCTAAATCTTTTTATTAAAGATTCACTATTATTTCAACTAGCTTTCTAACTTCAATTATAGGTTTCAAACAACATTGTTTTACTAACAATTCAAATTTAAATTCAAATTCAAATTTCAAACTTTCAAATTTTTCTCAAAATTTTTCTAACACCCTAAATTTTTGAAAAATTTCGCCAGCGTTTCCTTTGCGCGGCTCGATCGGTACGACTACAAAATGGCACCATGGCCCCTCAGAATCAAAAAGAAAAGAGAAAAGCCAAGTGGCTAGAGAAGAAAGTCATCAAATCTCATACCGAAATTGAAATACGTACCTTTTTGTCGAGCAATTAAATTTTATCTTCGAAATCAAAATCTCAATTCCTTTATATACCTGTATAACCTGTATAATCTGCTAGTAGTAGCATCCAAATCCAACATTCAAACTATTTTGCAAATTTTATTACAAAATTTCCAATATATGCTTCTTATACGTTTTTACTTCACTATTGAAGTTACATATTTAATTTTCATTCAATTTCACGTTTCAATTCAATTCACACTTCAAATTCATTCGAATTCAATTCTCAATTTAAATTCTATTTGAATTAAATTCTAAATTCTAAATATTGAATTCTATTGATTAACTAATTTAATTCAATTTGTACATTCACATTACTACATTGAATTAGTTTTATTCATTAATTCATTTCAATATTTCAATTCATCTCGTTTTCTTGCTTACTACCAATTCATATACCATCTTTATTCAATCTTTATTCACATTCCATATTCATTCCATTTGAAATTATTTCACAAATGAATAAATTATCAAGTTAATTTACTTGAATTCAATTCATTTTATTTATTCAATTCCATATACTAATGATAATAATCCAATATTATTATTTCCTAGCAATCATGCAACCATATACTATAATAATTCATAGAAAATCATTTCTTTTCTATACCAAAAATAGTTTTGGGCAAATTTATTTTATTTACCCTATTCAAAAACAATTTTATATTCACTAACAAATACGCGCTCATATCTATTATTACACTCAAACTCATTCTAGAGTACTGCTGACTCTATCTCTAACGAGAGATACCCTACAGAACCATGGTTGTCGCTTAACCAACAGCTCTGATACCACATTGTCAGGACCCGTAAATCCGTACTCCTTGAATAAACACTAATCTCCATTGATTAACTCAAGGTGAACGAAAATACGAACACTGAGGGTTTTAAAGAAAAAGAAAGAGGTAGAAGAAGAGAAAGAAAACAAAGAACAGAACAGAACAACAGAACTACAACAGAATCTCACAATTCGCAGCGGAACAACATATAATAATAAATGAATAATCTTTAAATAAAGAACTATATCAGTTATTACATCACATTATATTACATTACATCAAACCATCAGAGTGTACTACAACAACAATAAACAGCGGAAAAGAAATACTATATACTCGTAATATGCTACGCCATCCAGCTTGCCTCCTGCAACTCCAGAATATCCAGAATATCCTGATAAACCTAACTCTTGACTGCCCGTGTGGAAAATTGGTGGGCACCCAGAGTTTAGGAAGGAAAACAATAAACTCCGAGTCAGTCATGAGACTGGTGTGAGAACTCAAAACAGTTTATTTACTTTAAAATCAAAAATAGAGGAACATTTTTAAATTCAATTCGCAATGCTTTTAAAAATGAGACTACCATAAGGCCTCCCGCACACACACACATGCAAACGCAGAATCGGAGGAGATTTCTCCTTATGATAGTCAAAGATGCTTGATACGCATTTAAAATAACATTTGATATTATTACTAGTGCATAGTGTAGGAAATTATTTCGAAAGTAAAGATATAAATCTTAGCCAACATACGACCATTATCGTATGCCTACTATAGCTACTATCCAAACAGTGGTGACCACCATAAGTGAATAGCAGGTTCTACAACTAATACCGTACAAGTTTCGTATTGGGAATTGGATTTCCAACAAATGGTCAGGCCAAGGAACTTCCCATTGCCACATGAGAATGCCTCTGGATGGACATCCCCGAGAACCAAACCGGATCTCTACCAACACAAGGCCGGGTTACCCCTAACTGGGTAACAACTGACCGAATATGCCATCCCCTGGTCCTTTGGGACCTTTATCCGAGAGCTCTCTAATCAATTCACACAATCATAAAAACAAAGTGTTTCAACATGAGTAAGTATTTGGGCTCCATACCATGATACCACCCTTTTCCAGAAGGAAATGCACATATCCTAAAGGGCGCTACCCCTCATAACCTTGTTGCATCTTTCCTGTTTTGACCATTTCCGGGATGTGAGGCTCGACGAATTTCCGTCCATAAAAACATACTTTATACAAAAGCCATGCTTTGGGTCAACAAATGATCAACACAATGATCACTAAGATAGACGATCAAATAAATGATCCTATCACAAATAATCAACACAATGATCATTTCAGCATCACTCAGCATGTCACATTACCAAACTGGGAATATATCGCTGATAACTTCAACTATATAACCTTTGAGCTCGTACGTCTCAAAGAAGGGTGTTAAGCTAAAAGAATAAATTCTCCGCCACCACAGAAATATATTTGAAAGAAATCGGCTTTATATCTCAACTTGTAATGTCAGACACACAATCCATACAAGTCTGTTCCGGGATCGAACAAAACCGAAGGCACTTACAAAGAAGTTCTTGCAATCCGAATAATCTCTAATCACGTTCGGATTTCCCATCACTTATGGAGATCTCTATACCGGGGATCAGCCAGTGCAGAGACAATCAACAAGAAACCCTTTCGTTTTCGAAAATATCCGGTCTTCAACACCGTTCTTCGAATGCAATTCATACGACGTATCACGTATTCGGAATGGGTTATACGACCCCATGGTCCTTTCCCGGTTAACCCGAATAGTGAGCGCTTATTTTTAAAAAAAAATAAGTGTGGCATTCAATTTCCAAGCAAATTCACATCAAATACCTATTCAAAGGTATATATCGATAGTCGGTTATTGAACTATCAATAGATATGCCAACATCACCAGAATCCAAATAATTTTCCAAATTATTTAATTCCCAAAAATATCTTTACAAGATATAACTTTCCTTACTTCAAAATAAATCAATATTTATTTTTAAACTTATTTTCCCAATTCCATTTATAAATTCCATATTGAATTTATATTTCCAAAATATTTATGAATATATGATTTCAAATATTCATTTTTCAATTTATCTTCAAAAAAGATAAATTCTCAACATATTCACTCTATATTGGAAAACATTTCTATACTTATTAAATAAGTAATTCACAATCTTTTATTTTCAACACTCAGAAAATATTCTATATACTTAAATCGAAATTAAGTATATAATTCATTCTTTAAGGAAATCATTCTCTTAAACATATTTATTTGGGCCAAAACGAATGTTGCGTAAAACATCGTTACGACAACCGAAAATCACTAGTATAGGGATTCGAAATAAAATAGATATATAAATCCCAATACTATACAAAACATTTCCTTTCGGAAATCATCTATTATAACAACAGTGTTATAATCTATTATTTCCTTCTATTTCTCGAAAACATCTATTTCAACAATAAATGTTGAAATCTATGATTTCGAATCTCAACATATTGTAAAACATCGTTAGATCGTTTTAATTCTATTTCAAACATCACTACCAAATAATTTCTTTAACATAATATTCACTATTCAAAAACGTGAATATACCTTGTTAATAAATTTCATCACTTCTATTCATTTTAGTTTAAGGAATTATTCACTGTTTAAAACATGAATATAACTCCATTAATAAATTACAACAATTCACTTATCAAAATAAGTCGTTGCGGATTTATAAAACAATGTTTATAAATTTCATTTCTATTTAATTTACAACAACTTTCTTTTATGAATTTTCTTTATTAACCTATCTCAATTCATACCACAATGATATCCTAAAAATTCATATTATAAGTCAAATACTTATAATTTATTTATTTACAAAATTGTTTCTTTGAACTTCTCAATTTATAAATTTTATAACTTATAAGATTCATTTATTTATCCAAACTCATTCCTTTAATAACTTTATAAATTTTATAAACCTACTGCTTATAAAATTTATTTATAACTTCACTGTTATAATTCTATAATTCCAATTTATGAAATTCATTTACAATTCTTTCTAACACTTAGAAAAGTTCGTTTTACACTTCTAATATTTTTAATTTATAAATATTAATTTATAAATCTTTTTAATATAGAACAATTTATATTACTATTTTAAACATCTTCAAACTCTTTTATAATTTCATCATTCTGATTTATAAAATAAAAATTTTATAAATCCTATTTTTAAATTTCTTATAATAAATTCAGAAATCCCAGTTCAAACTATTTTATAAAACCACTAATCCCATATTTTCAAAAATCAACTTTTAACTGTATTCTTCAAAAATCATAATTTTTATAATATTAAAATTATAACGTTTATTTATTTAAGATGAATCAATTCCAAAAATATTTTATAAACGTATATTTCCAAAAATCCTTTTAGAAATTAAAATCGTTGTTTTTAAATTCCAAAATTTGGATCCGATGATGCAACACATCAAATAGTCAATCACGATTTTCAAACATCATATATCATCCATGATAAACAATCAAATATCACAATATATGAAATCAAATAAATATTTGTGAGGAATCCAGTTGGATCCCTCCAACCTGTTTCCCTGCATCCACAGACATTAGCACAATACCATTCCGTTTCAAGACGGAATATCGTGGTATATGGGATTTTATAAATATATATCCGCTTACTAACGGCGCATAGGGTCTCATCCGCTAAAAAGAAATGCGGGAAATCAATCAACTGCAATATATACATATGCCAATATATATATATTGCTATATATATAATATAATACCAATTCCACTTCGAGGTGGAATATCGCGGTATATGTGTGTAATAAATAACCTCCGCTTACTAACGGCGTATAGGGTCTATTCACATCCAATATATATATATAACAATCATCATTCAATCATTCAATCAACACAGTCAATCAAATTTTAAATTTAACTATTTAAAATTTAAATAAACAACAGAAATTCCTTTTGAGTGAGAAGTTCTCACCTTTGCTTTTATTTGCAATCCAACTTCCCATCTTGACTCGATTTCTTGATTTATACCTTGTATAAATATTTACACAATTTATTAATATTCGCATCAATCGAATAAATTAAATTTTCATTTGACAAATTTTAATTCATCGGTGATTTCATTTTAAATGGATTAAATTGTTTAACAATTTTAATTTGAACTAAGTTAACAATTTATTTTTCGTTTAATAATTTTAATTGTCTAATGATTTAATTTCAAACTAATTTTCTTTAACAATTTTACTTAACTAAAAACCTAAATTTTATACTAATAATTTTATTCAAACGAATCATAAATTTTTTTTAAATTAAATTTTTATCTAATTTTTTTTTTCTTAACCAATAACTTCTAATTTTTACAAATTCCTTTTTAATAAATTCTTTTAGTAACTTAAAAAAACAATTTAAATTAACCAATGTTTTTAATTTAAACTAAATTTTCTTTTCCTTTATTCCAAACTACTTTCTTTATAACAACTTCCTTTTATAAATTTATGTAATTTATAAAAATTCGAACTATTTGATTTACTATTTTTAAAAATTTAGTTCATCTAAACTTTTGTTCAATTTGAATGATTTAAATTTTAAACCAAAAATCAACTTTTAAACCAATTCCCTTTTAATAAATTTATTTACATTTGAATGATTGGACAACCAATTTTCATTTATAAATTTATTTCAACTAAATTTCCATAAATAAATAAATTCTAGTAATTAAAACAATTAAATGAGTTTATCAAACAGTTCGATCTCAATAATACATATTAAGGTATTTTAACAACCTACTGTATAGTATATTTAACTTTACTGCATATATACTTATTATTATTTTTATTTTTTTCCTTTACTGTTAAATTTTTTTTTTTTTTTTTTTCTTCAGCTAATGCTTATTTAAATTAAATAAAAAAATAAAGATAAAAATCAATTTACCTTACTGCAATTTGTCTCCGGCCATCACCATGCTCACGTGCTCCATCGACTTCGTCGCCGAGGCCTTCGTGGTCGAAATCCTCCAATTCGCGACATTCCCCCCAACCTACAGCTGCCGCGACATCGTCGCTTGCCTCCATCGTGTCGCGACGCCTCCCCACGTCGCCTCAAATCGCGCTCGTACGCCGCCAGAAGCCTCTCGTTCAACCTTGATTCGCGCGCAACCCCTCGTGCCGCCGCCATGCCTCCCCAAATCGCGTGGCACGCTCGACTTCCACTACTCGCACACACACCCCCAAAGCCCTAGCGCCTTGTCGTCGCGCGCACCAACACGAGTCCATCGCGCATTGCCGCTTCCCCTCAAGCTCGCGATTTCAATTCTTAGGGCTACGGCCATTTTTATTTCTGATGATTTTATTCGTTTTTTTTCTTTTTTTCTTTTTCCTCTTCGGTTAAGAGATTCGAAGATTTATAAAGGGGAAAGAAGGAATGATTTTTGAACGATAGTTATGGGTTGCGTGATGATTTTAAAAGGAGAGGGAGGGAGACAGAAGAACGTGAATTTACAGAGAACGCGTTTGCACGTTTTAACCAAGATTTTAGGCATGATCCAAGGGATGCTGTCTGTTTGTTTTTAAATTTAAATTTAAGTTTAAATTGAATTCGATAAAAATTCAATACGTTTACACACCGTGTGCTCACATATAAACTCCGAAAAATACGAAATTTGAAATCCGATAATAGTTCAATATTACGGACTCAATGGAACTGGTTTCGTCGAATTCCGAGACTGTGCCTCGGACGACTATTTTAAATTATCGATTCGAACGATTAAATTTCAAAACTGTACAATTCACTCCCAAATTAATTTCTGAAGCTTCTAAAATCTTCAGTGTTATCAATACGAATTTTACAAGCCTTTGAAATATTTTTAATCGGCTTAAATTTGAAGATTCAAATTTTTTTATTCAACTTCGATGGATTAAATTCTATAATTTAATTGCCTATTTCAAAGTTATATTGAAAATTCAATCTAAATCGTCATTCAAATATTTAAAATTAATTAAATATTTCCAAATTAAATTATTTAAAATTCTGGGTCGTTACAGTTAATCTGAATTATGCTGACCAAACATAAATGTTATCTCAATATGTAAACAAAAGTGAAATAATAGCTCCACGAATAGATTACTATCAGAAGATGTAATAATAAGTTGTAAAATGCTTTTTAAGATATTTAACTAAAACCATCTACAAAGATAATTCTTCCATCAAATTTATTTCACACTATAATACCATGAAAGCACATTGTATCAACTTTAATGACTTAACATTTGATGTTAAACATTATCATTTCACCGGTGAAATAGTTGAAGCTTGATTATGCCATTTTCTTTGTTGATACAACGATGTAGGACGATGTCATTTACTTTCTTCATAACTGGTTATTGGATGATGCATTTCTTCTTGTTCATTCGTGCACTGTAGTTCTTTTGTGCACTTTGGTTACTTTGTGCACAGTGGTTCTTTAGTGCACGGTGGTTCTTTTGTGCATTTTAGTTCTTTCATACATTGTTCATTCATTGCACGTTCGTTTAACGTTGGATGTTGCAATTTGCTTTCTCCATCAGTGGTCGTTGGATGATGCCATCTTTTTGCTCTTCCGTGCATTGTAGCTCTTTTGTGCACTGTAGTCCTTTTGTGCATTGTAGGTCTTTTGTGCATTGTAGTTCTTTTGTGCATTCTAGGTCTTTTGTACATTATTCATTCATCGCATGTGCATTTACCACCGGATGATTCCACTTCTTTTATTCGTCATAATTTGTCGGATGATGCCACTTACTCTTTTCATCAACGATTGTTGGACGATGCCACTTGGTTGGTAGTTCATTAGGTTGCAGCTTTGATGCCAAGGTAGTTTCAGTTATGACAAAAAAGAACAACACTAAAGCTAATGATGCACTATAAGCTTTGGTCATGTTTATGTGTGGTATGTTGTTCAAGAATGAAGATGGTTTTTATAAGATTTGAAGATAAAGTTTGGAATCTTGAAGTCAATTAAGCCATTGTAAAGTAATTAATGATCTCATTTTGTTTTATACACTTTCATATTCTGGATAAAAACAAAAGCTTAAAGTAGATAGTGTTTTAATTAGCTTTCTACAAAAAAATAACATGCAAAAGTTAATTATAATTCACCAATCGTTATGTTAATAATAGAAGGCGGTGTTGCATATTAGCTACTAATTTCAATCTAAGCTTCTTGTATCATAGGAAATATATGAAAAACCCAAATTAGTAAAAAAAAAAAAAATGGTGTCTACTAAATTATAATAAAAATGCGTGATTGCCGATACATGCAAAAATAAAAGTCAAAACACGTAGTTACGATGTAAACTGAAATGAAAAATTCTAGAATAAAAAATAGATGTCTCATTTTGTCATATATTTTATCCTACTAAATTTTTTGATAATATTAGTATTGTTATCGTAATAGTATATTACTACACTATTACCGTTGTATGCACATGTGTATATTCGCATATTTCGATTAAAATTTACTATATTTTGATTATAAAAGACGTTTATTTTCTTGTTATGGTGTTTGGAACTTATACAATATCAAATGTCTATTTTTTATTTTACCACCTCAAATGTAGGTTTATCGTTTCACATCTCGTTTTCACTAAAACTTAAAGTTAATTGTTGGACGTCATGTATTCGCATTACTATTTAACTGTATTAAAGACCCAAGTCTAGTGTTACCAAAAAAGTGATATTTGTATAACTCTATGGCATGAAAAAAATTTGTTGTTTGAAATGTATCCACAATTTGATTTTAATTTACATTTTGCATAGATATAACATATTGTCAATATGTCGTTAAAACTGAAGATTTTAGTGTGGTGAAAATTAGACGCTTCTGATGTACTACTGTCCAAAGCCAGTTAGATATAGTTGTAGGCTTAAGGCATAATGATCTAAATCAGGGATCAAAACAATCAGAGGTCCTTATTAGTTATTTTGAAACATTGAAAATACAGTCATAATGCAAATTTAAATTATAGTGGCTTAAAAATAAAGCATACTCTTTTACAATTACCCAGAGTCCGCTTTCATTAATATAAAATATGATCAATTTCATTTATAAACAAAATACAATTACTTATATAAACAAAATTAGAAATTTGAGGCTGATGAAAATTCAAGGCCCTTGGCGATGACTTTAGTGACATAGGGCTACTATAGGCCATTCCTATATCAAAGATAGTTTCGAATAATACCGACTATTTGTAAATAGCAGTAAATGAGATTTGAGAAGAAATGTATAGATGGCTATTAAAATAAGTAACGTGCAACGAACCATCCATTTGAGAATTTGCATATGCAAAATGACTTTTAAATAACAATTTAATAACATAGACTTTTCTAAAAAATCCATCATTCAAAAGTTTTGCATTTTGCAAGTTTATCCAACTCTAACCATCCACTACTAGTGTTGCAATAAATTACTATTTTGAAAAATTTTGGTTAAAAATTTCAAAATAAGAACACACAAAAATCCAAACTTCCTACCTATATTGAACTGGAAAAGTGAATACATAGCTTAAAATAAGTTGTATAATAACAAAACAAAACATGTTTGTAACTATTGATCACACATCTTATTAGAAAACAATATGTTTGGTTTAAGTAAAGCTGTTTTATTGGAAAATAAATTATATAAGCTTCCTTTAGTAAAATTTACTTAAATTGAGAGGTATGTATAAATTTATTAAATTTGTTGAAAAACATTTAGTTTATAAATATAAATATCATGGCAATACAATTATGTAAAAAGTTAATCCGAATTATGTTGACCAAACATAAATATTATCTCAATATATAAACATAAGTGAAATAATAGCCCCACGAATAGATTACTATCAGAAGATGTAATATTAAGTTGTAAAATGCTTTTTAAGATATTTAACTTAAACCATCTACAAAGATAATTCTTCCATCAAATTTATTTCATACTATAATACCATGAAAGCACATTGTATCAACTTTAATGACTTAACATTTGATGTTAAACATTATCATTTCACCGGTGAAATAGTTGAAGCTTGATTATGCCATTTTCTTTGTTGATACAACAATGTAGGACGATGTCATTTACTTTCTTCATAACTAGTTATTGGATGATGCATTTCTTCTTGTTCTTTTGTGCACTGTAGTTCTTTTGTGCAATGTGGTTCCTTTGTGCATTGTGGTTCTTTAGTGCATTGTGGTTCTTTTGTGCATTTTAGTTCTTTCGTACATTGTTCATCCATTGTACGTTCATTTAACATTGGATGTTGCAATTTTCTTTCTCCATCATTGGTCGTTGGATGATACCATTCTTTTTGCTCTTCTGTGCATTGCAGCTCTTTTGTGCACTGTAGTCCTTTTGTGCATTGTAGCTCTTTTGTGCTTTTTAGTTCTTTTGTGCATTCTAGGTCTTTTGTACATTGTTCATTCATCGCATGTGCATTTACAACAGGATGATTCCACTTCTTTTGTTCGTTATAATTTGTCGGATGGTGCCAATTACTCTTTTCATCAACGATTGTTGGATGATGCCACTTGGTTGGCAGTTCATTAGGTTGTAGCTTTGATGCCAAGGAAATTTCAGTTATGATAAAAAAGAATAGCACTAAAGCTAATGATGCACAATATTCTTTGGTCATGTTTATGTGTGGTATGTTATTCAAGAAAGAAGATGGTTTTTATAAGATTTGAAGATAAAGTTTGGAATCTTGAAGTCAATTAAGCCATTGTAAACTAATTAATGATCTCATTTTGTTTTATCCATTTTCATATTCTGGATAAAAACATAACCTTAAAGTAGATAGTGTTTTAATAAGCTTTCTACAAAAAAATAACATGTAAAAGTTAATTATAATTCACCAATCGTTATGTTAATAATAGAAGGCGGTGTTGCGTATCAACTACTAATTTCAATCTAAGCTTCTTGTATTATATGAAATACCCAAATTAGTAAAAAAAAAATTAAATAAATATTAGTGTCTACTAAATCATAACAAAAATGTGTGATTGCCGATACATCCAAAAATAAAAGTCAAAACAGGTAGTTACGATGTAAACTGAAATGAAAAATTCTAGAATAAAAAATAGATGTCTCATTTTGTCATATAATTTATCCTCCTAAAATTTTTGATAATATTAGTATTGTTATTGTAACAGTATATTACTACACTATTAGCGTGTATGTGTGCAAATGTGTATATTCGCATATTTCGTTAAAATTTACTATATTTTGATTATAAAAGATGTTTATTTTCTTGTTATGGTGTTTGGAACTTACACAATGTCAAATGTCTATTTTTTATTTTACCACCTCAAATGTAGGTTTATCGTTTCACATCTCGTTTTCACTAAAACTTAAAGTTAACTGTTGGACGTCATGTATTCACATTACTATTTAACTATATTAAAAACCCAACTCTAGTGTTACCAACAAAGAGATATTTGTATAACTCTATGGCATGTAAAAAAAAATTTAGTTTGAAATGTACCCACAATTTGATTTTTATTTACATTTTGCATAGATATAACATATTGTCAATATGTCATTAAAACTGAATATTTAGGTGTGGTGAAAATTAGACGCTTCTGATATACTTGTGTCCAAAGCCAGTCAGATATTATTGTGGGCTTAAGGCATAATGATCTAAATCAGGGATTAAAACAATCAGAGTTCCTTATTAGTTATGTTGAAACATTGAAAATACAGTTACAATGCAAGTTTAAATTATAGTGGCTTAAAAATAAAGCAAACTCTTTTTACAATTACACACAGTCCGCTTTCATTAATCTAAAATATGACCGATTTCATTTATAAACAAAATACAATTACTTTTATAAACAAAATTAGAATTTTGAGGCCGATGAAAATTCAAGGCCGTTGGCGATGACTTTAGTGACATAGGGCTACTATCGGCCATTCCAATATCAAACATAGTTTCGAATTATACCCACTATTTGTAAATAGCAGTAAATGAGATTTGAGAAGGAATGTGTAGATGACTATTAAAATATTAACACGCAACGAACCATCCATTTGAGAATTTGCATACGCAAAATGATTTTTAAATAACAATTTAATAAAATAATTTTTTTTAAACAATCCATCATTCAAAAGTTTTTCATTTTG
Organism: Allium cepa; assembly: GCA_030765085.1. Lineage (NCBI taxonomy): Eukaryota > Viridiplantae > Streptophyta > Magnoliopsida > Asparagales > Amaryllidaceae > Allium > Allium cepa. The sequence goes on along the minus strand of CM060942.1, from coordinate 135,847,025 downwards.
CACGTTTATCCAACTCTAACCATCCACTACTAGTGTTGCAATAAATTACTATTTTTAAAACTTTGGTTAAAAATTTGAAAATAAGAATACACAAAAATCCAAACTTCCCACCTATATTAAACTGGAAAAGTGAATACATAGCTTAAAATAAGTTGTATAATAACAAAACAAAACATGTTTGTAACTATTGATCACACATCTTAGTAGAAAATAATATATTTGGTTTATGTAAAGCAGTTTTACTGGAAAATAAATTATATAAGCTTCCTTTACTAAGATTTACTTAAATTGAGAGGTATGTATAAATTTATTAAATTTATGGAAAAACATTTAGTTTATAAATATAATTATAATGGCAATACATTTATGTAAAAAGTGAATCCGAATTATGCTGACCAAACATAAATATTATCTCAATATATAAACATAAGTGAAATAATAGCTCCACGCATAGATTACTATCAGAAGATGTAATAATAAGTTGTAAAATGTTTTTTAAGATATTTAACTTAAACCATCTACAAAGATAATTCTTCCATCAAATTTATTTCATACTATAATATCATGAAAGCACATTGTATCAACTTTAATGACTTAACATTTGATGTTAAACATTATCATTTCACCGGTGAAATAGTTGAAGCTTGATTATGCCATTTTCTTTGTTGATACAACGATGTAGGACGATGTCATTAACTTTCTTCATAACTGGTTATTGGATGATGCATTTCTTCTTGTTCTTTTGTGCACTGTGGTTTTTTGTGCGTTATGGTTCTTTTGTGCACTATGGTTCTTTAGTGCACTGTGGTTCTTTTGTGCATTTTTGTTCTTTCGTACATTGTTCATCCATTGTACGTTCATTTAACGATGGATGTTGCAATTTGCTTTCTCCATCGGTTGTCGCTGGATGATGCCATTCTTTTTGCTCTTCTGTGCATTGTAGCTCTTTTGTGCATTGTAGTCCTTTTGTGCATTGTGGCTCTTTTGTGCATTGTAGTTCTTTTGTGCATTCTAGGTCTTTTGTACATTGTTCATTCATCGCATGTGCATTTACCACCGGATGATTCCACTTCTTTTGTTCGTCATAATTTGTCGGATGGTGCCAATTACTCTTTTCATTAACGATTGTTGGATGATGCCACTTGGTTGGTAGTTCATTAGGTTGCAGCTTTGATGCCAAGGTAGTTTCAGTTATGATAAAAAAGAACACCACTAAAGCTAATGATGCACAATATGCTTTGGTCATGTTTATGTGTGGTATGTTGTTCAAGAAAGAAGATGGCTTTTATAAGATTTGAAGATAATGTTTGGAATCTTGAAGTCAATTAAGCCATTGTAAACTAATTAATGATGTCATTTTGTTTTATCCACTTCCATATTCTGGATAAAAACATAACCTTAAAGTAGATAGTGTTTTACTAAGCTTTCTACAAAAAAATAAAATGCAAAAGTTAATTATAATTCACCAATCGTTATGTTAATAATAGAAGGCGGTGTTGCATATCAACTACTAATTTCAATCTTTGCTTCTTGTATCATAGGAAATATGTGAAAAACCCAAATTAGTAAAAATAAATTAAATAAATATTGGTGTCTACTAAATTATAATAAAAACGTGTGATTGCCGATACATCCAAAAACAAAAGTCAGAACAGGTAGTTACGATGTAAACTGAAATGAAAAATTCCAGAATAAAAAATAGATGTCTCATTTTGTCATATAATTTATCCTCCTAAAATTTTTGATAATATTAGTATTGTTATTGTAACAGTATATTACTACACAATTAGCGTGTATGTGTGCAAATGTGTATATTCGCATATTTTGTTAAAATTTACTATATTTTGATTATAAAAGACGTTTATTTTCTTGTTATGGTGTTTGGAACTTACACAATATCAAATGTCTATTTTTTATTTTACCACCTCAAATGTAGGTTTATCGTTTCACGTCTCGTTTTCACTAAAACTTAAAGTTAATTGTTGGACATCAGTATTTGCATTACTATTTAACTCTATTAAAAACCCAAGTCTAGTGTTACCAACAATGAGATATTTGTACAACTCTATGGCATGCAAAAAAAAATTAGTTTGAAATGTATCCAAAATTTGATTTTTATTTACATTTTGCATAGATATAACATATTGTCAATATGTCGTTAAAACTTAAGATTTTAGTATAGTGAATATTAGACGCTTCTGATATACTAGTGTCCAAAGCCAGTCAGATATTGTTGTAGGCTTAAGGCATAATGATCTAAATCAGGGATTAAAACAATTAGAGGTCCTTATTAGTTATTTTGAAACATTGAAAATACAGTCACAATGCAAGTTTAAATTATAGTGTCTTAAATATAAAGCGTACTGTTTTACAATTACACAGAGTCCGCTTTCATTAATCTAAAATATGACCGTTTTCATTTATAAATAAGATACAATTACTTTTATAAACAAAATTAGAATTTTGAGGCAGATGAAAATTCAAGGCCCCTGGCGATGACTTTAGTGACATAGGGCTACTATCGGCCATTCCTATATCAAACATAGTTTCGAATAATACCGACTATTTATAAATAGTAGTAAATGAGATTTGAGAAGAAATGTGTTGATGACTATTAAAATAAGTAACGTGCAACGAACCATCCATTTGAGAATTTGCATATGCAAAATGATTTTTAAATAACAATTTACTAACATATTTTTTTCTAAAAAATCCATCATTCAAAAGTTTTGCATTTGCAAGTTTATCCAATTCTAACCATCCCTACTAGTGTTGCAACAAATTACTATTTTGAAAAAATTTGGTTAAAAATTTGAAAATAAGAATACACAAAAATCCAAACTTCCTACCTATATTAAACTGGAAAAGTGAATTCATAGCTTAAAATAAGTTGTATGATAACAAAACAAAACATATTTGTAACTATTGATCATACATCTTATTAGAAAACAATATATTTTGTTTAAGTAAAGCAGTTTTATTGGAAAATAAATTATATAAGCTTCCTTTAGTAAAGTTTACTTAATTGAGAGGTATGTATAAATTTATTAAATTTATGGAAAAACATTTAGTTTATAAATATAAATATCGTGGCAATACAATTATGTAAAAAGTTAATCCGAATTATGTTGACCAAACATAAATATTATCTCAATATATAAACATAAGTGAAATAATAGCCCCACGAATAGATTACTATCAGAAGATGTAATAATAAGTTGTAAAATGCTTTTTAAGATATTTAACTTAAACCATCTACAAAGATAATTCTTCCATCAAATTTATTTCATACTATAATACCATTAAATCACATTGTATCAACTTTAATGACTTAACATTTGATGTTAAACATTATCATTTCACCGGTGAAATAGTTGAAGCTTGATTATGCCATTTTCTTTGTTGATACAACGATGTAGGACGATGTCATTTACTTTCTTCATAACTGGTTATTGGATGATGCATTTCTTCTTGTTCTTTTGTGCACTTTAGTTCTTTTGTGCACTGTGGTTCCTTTGTGCATTGTGGTTCTTTAGTGCATTGTGGTTCTTTTGTGCATTTTAGTTCTTTCGTACATTGTTCGTCCATTGTACGTTCATTTAACGTTGGATGTAGCAATTTTCTTTCTCCATCATTGGTCGTTGGATGATGCCATTCTTTTTGCTCTTCTGTGCATTGCAGCTCTTTTGTGCACTGTAGTCCTTTTGTGCATTGTAGCTCTTTTGTGCATTTTAGTTCTTTTGTGCATTCTAGGTCTTTTGTACACTGTTCATTCATCGCATGTGCATTTACCACCGGACGATTCCACTTCTTTTGTTCGTCATAATTTGTCGGATGGTGCCAATTACTCTTTTCATCAACTATTGTTGGATGATGCCACTTGGTTGGTAGTTCATTAGGTTGCAGCTTTGATGCCAAGGTGGTTTCAGTTATGACAAAAAAGAACCACACTAAAGCTAATGATGCACAATATGCTTTGGTCATGTTTATGTGTGGTATGTTGTTCAAGAAAGAAGATGATTTTTATATGATTTGAAGATAACGTTTGGAATCTTGAAGTCAATTTAGCCATTGTAAACTAATTAATGATGTCATTTTGTTTTATCCACTTTCATATTCTGGATAAAAACATAACCTTAAAGTAGATAGTGTTTTAACAAGCTTTCTACAAAAAAATAACATGTGAAAGTTAATTGTAATTCACCAATCGTTATGTTAACAATAGAAGGCGGTGTTGCATATCAACTACTAATTTCAATCTTAGCTTTTTGTATCATAGGAAATATATGAAAAATCCCAATTAGTAAAAAAAAAATTAAATAAATATTGGTGTCTACTAAATTATAATAAAAATGTGTGATTGCCGATACATCCAAAAATAAAAGTCAAAACAGGTGGTTATGATGTAAACTGAAATGAAAAATTCTAGAATAAAAAATAGATGTCTCGTTTTGTCATATATTTTATCCTCCTAATTTTTTTGATAATATTAGTATTGTTATCATAATAGTATATTACTACACTATTTGCGTGTATGTGTGCAAATGTGTATATTCACATATTTCGATTAAAATTTACTATATTTTGATTATAAAACACGTTTATTTTCTTGTTATGGTGTTTGGAACTTACACAATATCAAATGTCTATTTTTTATTTTACCACCTGAAATGTAGGTTTGTCGTTTCACATCTCGTTTTCACTAAAACATAAAGTTAATTATTGGACGCCATGTATTCGCATTACTATTTAACTGTATTAAAAACCAAGTCTAGTGTTACAAACAAAGAAATATTTGTACAACTCTATGGCATGCAAAAAATTCGTAGTTTGAAATGTATCCACAATTTGATTTTTATTTACATTTTGCATTAATATAACATATTGTCAATATGTTATTAAAACTGAAGATTTTAGTCTGGTGAAAATTAGACGCTTCTGATATACTAGTGTCCAAAGCCAGTCAGATATTGTTGCAGGCTTAAGGAATAATGGTCTAAATCAGGGATTAAAACAATCAGAGGTCCTTATTAGTTATTTTGAAAGATTGAAAATACTGTCACAACGCAAGTTTAAATTATATTGGCTTAAAAATAAGGCATACTCTTTTACAATTACACAGAGTCCGCTTTCATTAATCTAAAATATGACCGATTTCATTTATAAACAAAATACAATTACTTTTATATAAAAAATTAGAATTTTTCTGCCGATGAAAATTCAAGGCCTTTGGCGATGACTTTAGTGACATAGGGCTACTATCGGCCATTCCTATGTCAAACATAGTTTCGAATAATACCGAATATTTGTAAATAGCAGTAAATGAGATTTGAGAAGAAATGTGTAGATGACTATTAAAATAAGTAACGTGCAACGAACCATCCATTTGAGAATTTGCATATGCAAAATGATTTTTAAATAACAATTTAATAACATAATTTTTTCTAAAAAATCCATCATCCCAAAGTTTTGCATTTTGCAAGTTTATCCAACTCTAACAATCCACTACTAGTGTTGCAATAAATTACTATTTTGAAAACTTTTTGTTAAAAATTTGAAAATTAGAATACACAAAAATCCAAACTTCCTACCTATATTAAACTGGAAAAGTGAATACATAGCTTAAAATAAGTTGTATAATAACAAAACAAAACATGTTTGTAACTATTGATCACACATCTTATTATAAAACAATATATTTGGCTTAAGTAAATACGTTTTATTCGAAAATAAATTATATAAGCTTCCTTTACTAAAAATTACTTAAATTGAGAGGTATGTATAAATTTATTAAATTTATGGAAAAACATTTAGTTTATAAATATAAATATCATGCAAATACATTTATGTAAAATGTTAATCTGAATTATGCTGACCAAACATTAATATTATCTGAATATATAAACATAAGTGAAATAATAGCTTCATGAATAGATTACCATCAGAAGATGTAATAATAAGTTGTAAAATGCTTTTTAAGATATTTAACTTAAACCATCCACAAAGATAATTTTTCCATCAAATTTATTTCATACTATAATACCATGAAAGCACGTTGTATCAACTTTAATGACTTAACATTTGATGTTAAACATTATCATTTCACTGGTGAAATAGTTGAAGCTTGATTATGCCATTTTCTTTGTTGATACAACGACGTAGGACAATGTCATTTACTTTCTTCATAACTGCTTATTGGATGATGCATTTCTTCTTGTTCTTTTGTGCACTGTAGTTCTTTTGTGCACTGTGGTTCTTTTGTGCACTATGGTTCTTTAGTGCACTGTGGTTCTTTTGTGCATTTTAGTTCTTTCGTACATTGTTCATCCATTGTACATTCATTTAACGTTGGATGTTGCAATTTGCTTTCTCCATCAGTGATCGTTGGATGATGCCATTCCTTTTGCTCTTCTGTGCATCGTAGCTCTTTTTTGCACTGTAGTCCTTTTGTGCATTGTAGTTCTTTTATGCATTCTAGGTCTTTTGTACATTGTTCATTCATCGCATATGCATTTACCACTGGATGATTCCACTTCTTTTGTTCGTCATAATTTGTCGGATGGCGCCACTTACTCTTTTCATCAATGATTGTTGGATGATGCCACTTGGTTGGTAGTTCATTAGGTTGCAGCTTTGATGCCAAGGTAGTTTCAGTTATGATAAAAAAGAACCACACTAAAGCTAATGATGCACTATATGCTTTGGTCATGTTTATGTGTGGTATGTTGTTCAAGAAAGAAGATGGTTTTTATAAGATATTAAGATAAAGTTTGGAATGTTGAAGTCAATTAAGCCATTGTAAACTAATTAATGATCTCATTTTGTGACGATGGCGACTTTTCGACGCTCGAAAACCGACATCAATATGTCCACTATATCAATTGCGAGCAATCGAATGCCGGAAAACCGTACCGTTATTGTTAAAGAAGAAGAAAAAGATTGAAGAAGAGAGAAAAAGATAGAACAAAACAGAAAGAAACAACAAAACAATATCAGAATCTCACAATCGCAGCGGAACAACATATAATAGATAAATGAATAATCTTTAAGCAAAGAACTATATCAGTTATTACATTACATCATATTACATTACATTACATCATCAGAGTGTGCAACAACAAGCAACAACAAACAACGGAAAAGAAATACTATATACTAGTGAATACGCCATGCCATCCAGCTTGCCTCCGGCAACTCCTGAATTCCAGAATATCCTGATAACCCGACTCTAGACTGCCCGTATGGAAATTGGTGGGCACCTAAAGTTTAGGAAGGAAAACAATAAACTCCGAGTCAGTCATGTGACTGGTGTGAGAACTAAAACAGTTTATCTTTAAAACAAAGAACAAGATAATTTTAAAATAGATTCGCAATGCTTTTTAGAAAATGAGACTACCATAAGGCCTCCCGCACACACACACAATGCAAACGCAGAATCGGAGGAGATTTCTCCTTATGATAGTCAAAGATGCTTGATACGCATTAAAAAAAACATTTGATATTATTATTAGTGCATAGTGTAGGAAAAATCATTTCGAAAGCAAAGATATAAATCTTAGCCAACATACGACCATTATCGTATGCCTACTATAGCTACCATCCAAACAGTGGGGCGCCACCATAAGTGAATGATAGGTTCTACAACTAAAACCGTACAGGATCGTATTGTTTCTTTGGATTTCCAACAAATGGTCAGGCAAAGGTACTTTCCATTGCCACATGGGTACGCCTCTGGAAAGACGACCCGAGAACCTAACCGGATCTCTAGCAACACAAGGTCGGGTTACCCCTAACTGGATAACTACTGACACGAATATGTCATTCCCCGATCATAACCGATCTATATCCGAGGATCCTCGATTTCCAACAACCACAAAGCAATAAATTTGCAGCAACAACATAGGTTAAGTATCTGGGCTCCATACCATGATACCGCCTCTTCTAGAAGGATTGACACACACTAAAGGGATGCTACCCCCTAATAACCTTGCTGCATCCTTCCTGTTTTGACCATTTCCGAGTTGTGAGGTCCGACGAAGTCTCTTCCACAAAGCCACGCTTTATACAAAAGTTGTGCTTTGTTCAACAAATGCTCAACAGCACTTCGTATGCCTCATTACCAATTTGGGAATGTATCACTAGTAACCATCAACTACATAACCTCTAAGGGTGTTAAGCTAAGAGAATAAATTCTCCGCCACCAACGGAAACATATTTGACAGAAACCAGCTTTACATCTCAAATTGTAATATCAGACACACATCCATACAAGTCTGTTCCGGGCTCGAACAGAACCGAAGGCACTTACAAAGAAGTCCTTGCAATCCGGATATTCACTAATCACGACCGGACTTCCCATCACAAAGGGTAATAAATTTCTATATCGGAGATCAGCCGATGCAGAAACATTCGACGGTAATCCTTCCGTTTTCACAAATATCCGGTCTTCAACACCGGTCACCAAATGCAATCCATAACGACGTATCACATATTCGGAATGGGTTATACGACCCAAGGTTCTTTCCCGGCTAACCCGAATAGTGAGCGCTTATTTTAAAAATAAGTGTGGCATTCAAATTCAAGCAATCACAACAAATACCTATTTAAAGGTAAATATCGATAGTCGATTATTTAACTATCAATAGGCATGTTCAACATCACCAAATTCCAAATAATTTCCCAAATTATTTATTTTCTAAAAATATCTTTACTAGATATATAATTTCCACACTTCAACCATTTGAAAACAAATTTTCAAATCACTTTTCACCTTTACCACTTTTGAAAACAAATTTCAAATCGTTTCACTACACGGGATATACTTTCATTTCAAAATGGTTCATTTAAACCAATTCAATAAATCCTTACCGATTTACTTTATATTTACGTTCTAAATCCGTAAATTTATTCCCACACTTCAAAAATAAATCAACGTTTATTTTTAAAAAAAAATCCCTTTCTTTTATAAATTCCATAGTGAATTTACAATTCCCAAATATCTATGAATATACGATTTCCAAATCGATTTTTAATATTCATTTTCAATTTATCTTTAAAAGATAAAATCTCAAAATATTTACTTCATATTGGAAAATATTTCCATATTTATTTAATAATAAGTAATTCACAAATCCATTTATTTTCAACACTTGGAAAATATTCAATATACTTAAATCGAAATTAAGTATATATTTCATTCTTTATAGAAAACGTGCGCTTAAACACATTTATTTGAGTCAAAACGAATGTTGCATAAAACATCGTTACGACAACCCAAAATCACTAGTATAGGGATTCAAAATTTAGATAGATATATAAATCCCAATACTGTACAAAAACATTTCCTTTCGGAAATCATTTACTATAACAACAGTGTTATAGTCCACCATTTCCTTATTTCTCGAAAATGTCTATTTCAACAATAAATGTTGAAATCTATGGTTTCGATTCATAATACATTTTAAAACATCTTTAAATCATTTTAATTCTATTTAAAACATCAGTTCCCAAAACATATCCATTTTATTTAATAATATATTCACTGTCCAAAATCGTGAATATACTACGTTAACCAAATTTAACGTTTCTACACATTTTATATAAGGGATTATCCACTGTCTAAAATCGTGAATATACTCCCTTCAGTAAGCTATAATAATTTACTTATTAAAATAAGTCTATTTCAGATTTATAAAAACAACGTTTACAAATCCCATTTATATTTTATAACTTAAAATCCATTTATTAACAAATTCTATTTATACCTCATTTAAATACTAAAATCCGATTTGTAAGTTAATTATTTATAAATCTTTTATTTTACAAAATCTATTCATTTCATAACTTCACAATTTATAAATCTATAAATTTTATTCACTTGTGAAATCCATTTACACTTCATTTTAACACTTAATAAAACTCGTTTCACAATTCCTATATTTTTAATTTATAAATATTAATCTTAGAAATCTTTATTATAAACCGTTTATAATAATTCAAAAATCTCAATTTAATTAAACCAATCCTTTTAAATAATTTACAAAATGTTATTTAAAACTTATATAACTCCAAAATCATACTTATTTACTATTCTCCAAAAATATAACTTTTATAACAATAAAATTACAATGTTTATTTATTTTAACAATTCAAAATTTAATAAAACATATACTTTCAAAAATCACTTTCAAAAATTCTTTTTAAAATCAAAATCATTATTTTAAAACTTCAAAAATGGATCCGATGATGCAACAGCACCAAATAGTCAATCCCAACATCCAAATATCGTATATCGATATGATAATCAACAAACATCACAATATCTATAAATAAATCAGTATTGTTGAGGAATCCAGTTGGATCCCTCCAACCTGTTTCCCTGCATCCACAGACATTAGCACAATACCAATTCCGTTCCAGTACGGAATTATCGCGGTATATGGGATTTATAAAAATATTATCTGCTTAATAGGCGGCGCAATATGGTCTCATCCGCTATATAATGCGGGAAAATCAACTCCAAGTACATATACAATACCAATTTCACTGTACTGTGAAATATTCGCGGTATATGTTTTTAATAAATAACCTCCGCTTACTAACGACGTATAATGTCTATTTTAACAATCAATAGATAACAATCATCATTCAAACATAAATTCAAGCAATTTTAAATCTAACTATTTAAAATTTAAATCGAAACTGTTCGATTGAGTGAGAAGTTCTCACCTTGATTTTAATTCAGTTCCAGCGTTAAATTAAATGTGCGTTTAATTTTACCCGAAATTTTCACTATCTCCAAACGACTTTAATCCAGTTCCATAGCGTAGTGTTCGTCCATACGAACCCGACGCAATTTGTTTCGTCCAAAACGGACCGCGTATGAAAGAGATACGCATTTTTAAAGTTTGTACAAATTTAAATATATATATTATTCACAATTCATTTTACTTTTAAACCCTTGCTTTCATCCTGGCCTCACGTTTATGTTGTTTGCATCTGGGCCGCATCTCCCCTCCTTCACCCTCACGTTTTCTTGCTCCAGGTCATAAACGTTGAAACCGAACCCAACATCACCATTTAGGGTTTGAAATCGCGCCACCTACATCGCTCGAAACTTCATCATTCCACCACCACGCTGAAGACCATCATGCGAGCTACCCACGCCTGCAAGGGTGTTGAACTCGGCCCGATATTTCCCCTCGAAAGTCATGCGCAACCGGTCATGAACGCGGCCATTTTGACGATGCCGGGGTGCTCCATTCTTCATCATCCCCGTATGGATTGAAAGTTCTCTCCAAGCTCTACATTTCTCATGTTGAAGGTTTGCTGTAATTGGTTGTGGATTGGAAGTAATTGAGGAGGAAACGAAATTGATTTTCTGGCCGTATAAAATGGAAGTGGCGGCTGGACATTTAAATTAGGGTTTGCCTTTGTTTTGAAAAAAAGAAAATAATGAAGTGCTTATATAGAAAATATTCAAAACACTATTCATTCCGGGTTTTCCGATCTCCGATTTACGCGCGGTAACCGGCGTTTCTAAGGTTTATCCTGTGTTCTGGACACAATGGAATAGGTTTCAAAAGCTAATTCGATCATCTGTGCGAGTAACGGCAATAAACGATCGATTTAAATTAAACCGATTTAAACAAATTTCTAGGCGTTTTGGCTTGCCCCGGACAAACCGCAAATCCGATTGACACGAAATTTGAAACAATGAAATAATTTAACAATACGGATCCGATAAACTGGTTTCGTCGAAATCCAAGACTGTTTGAAAAATGACTATTTTAACTCGCCAAATCAATTTTAAAACAATTTCGATGCGTTTCGAGCTGCCACGGTCAAATGAAAACTCTGATTGCTATGAAAATTGAAATCCGATAATAACAAACTATTGCGGATCCAACGGAACTAGTTTTGTCCAATTCCGAGACTGTTCGAAAATTGGCTATTTTTCAGTCGATAATTAAATATTAAAATATTCAATTTTCACAAATAAACTTTTAATTCCATTTTAAAAGTTCTACAACATCTCTATAACTTCAATATGATTAAATAAAATTTTACAAATAATTTTCAATCATATTAAACTCGATTTTCAATTATTTCTGTAATTTCAACTATTAAATAATCGATTTAATTATCCAATTAAATCCAATATTCGAAAATAAATTATTCGACTTATAAATTTCACTTATTAATATTTAAAATTAATTAAATATTCAAATTTTAATTGACAGAAATTCTGGGTCGTTACATACTTCCCCCCTTAAAAGAATTTCGTCCTCGAAATTACCAAGTAAGAAAAAAGTTACAGAATCCATTAACTTTCCAAAACAAACCATTCAAATTGGATTTTTGTCAAATCTCTTAAGTGTTTAACTTTTCCAAAATTCATAGTTAAACTTCTTATAAAATCTTTACTAAGTTCCAAAATCCAAACTTAGTTTTCAAAAATTTCCCAATTTTCTCTCAAAAATATTCTAACGCCTTAAATTTTTGGAAAAATTTGCCAAAGTCTCCTTTGCGCGGCTGGATCCCAAAAAAAATGACAGTATATATATCAAAAATATACATCTCATCAAGTGAAGATGCATCCCACAGAGAAAAAGTGTAGAAGTACGATATTTAATCCGAGATATGTACCTTATTTATTATTAGCGAGCATATACGGCTAATATAGCGCGAAAGCGAGCTCCAAATGCGAAGCAAACGCAATCCGCACCTACTAAACACTCAATAAACAATGAGAAACATGCATATATGAAAATAATCACAATATACATCATATAGCAACATAATAACTACATGTGCCAACATAGCAATTCATTCAATCAACAAATGCAACCATCAAACAACTATCCAACCAATAAGCATCCAACAAATCCATAACCAAATCAATATACATTAACTTCTCATTAATATTCAATGAATTGGTTTTCCAATTTAAATCACATTTGATTCATTTACATTGGATTTAATTAACATTCATTCTTTTATTTCCAATTAGTTTATATTCACTAATTAAATTCACATTGGTTCACTTTCAATCTGAATTCAATTCTATTCAAATTCATTTACTTCCAATTTGAATTTAATGATTTATAGCTTTCTATTTCATTAATTCATTTCATTCACTTAATGAATTATGCACAACCAATTTACAACCATATAACAACCAATGTATATTCAACATAACCAAATTATTTAATTTACATTCAATTTGGTCCAACACTCTTAATTCCAATTGGTTGATATTAAATTGACTTCCATCCAATTATTCAACTTCCAATAACATTAGCTTTTAATGAATTAACACTTACATTCATTATTCCATATCAATTGATTTTACATTCGATTGATCAACATTCAATCCATTTATTAATTCAATTGCTAATTCCTTTAACAATATAAATTTGAATTTCATTTATATAACTCAAGTTCATATTCTTCACTTCACTTTATTAATTTACTTCGATACCAAAATCAACTTCATTCAACTTCACTTAATTTATATTCCACATATAAATCCAATTCAGATTCCAATTCCAGTTCTACTTAACTTTTTACCAAAGCTAAATTTATTAACTCATGTTATAAGTTCAAAACTCATTTCACTTATATTCATCAATTAAAACTTGGATTTTAATTGATTTAGTTATACTTACTTTAATTTCACTCCATCCTTTAAGTTAAATTTATTCTATCAAAATTCAAATTTGCATAAGTTATTAACTCAATTATCATTCCCATTATATTTTAAATAAGATTCCAAAGCCTTTTAATCTTTCAAAACCATTTTTTGAAATCAATTCAAATTATCTTCTGAATTTCAAAACCCAAATCCAAATTTTCCAAACAACTTTCTTTTAAACAATTTGGCAGCAATCCCTTTTTTGGAAACCCAAAAATGAACACCGATGATGTCATGATCATCATTGGAATTATTTTCCAGCGACCAAAAAGAGTTTAGAGCTTTCATCTCCCCAAAACAATTTTCCAAAATATCAATCCTTTCAAAACACTTCTCAGGAATTTTGTTTTTAGATTATAAATCACATTATATATAATTTGGATAATTTCACTTCTTATAAATCTTTTACTTATATATAAATATTTTACTTATATATAATTTCACTTCTTATATATAAGATTATTCCACAAGTGTAAATCGTTTTAATTATAACTTCATACTTATAGTTCATTTGCTTATATAATTTACTCTTTAAAAATTGTTGTTTTTATTCAACAACCAAACAATCAATTTTATATGCACTTTAATAATTCTGAAAAATTATTCCTTTATATATAAAATGTAATCAAGGTAAAATTATTTCATTTACCCTATTTAAAACAATACTGTGTCGAATTGTTCTATTCAAGTGTTTAGAAACCCCTTCGATACAGTTGCGCAGACTGTGCCGACGAAGGTTCATATGCCACTCAACAAACCAATCATCACAATATAAAACCATTTAATATTCACTAACAAATATGCTCTCATATCTATTATTACACTCAACTCATCTAGAGTACTACTGACTCTATCTTTAATGAGTAATTCCCAACAGAGCTAAGGTTGTCGCTTAACCATAAGCTCTGATACCAAATGCGACGATCGCGACTTTTCGACGCTCGAAAACCGACATCAATACGTCCACTGTATCAACTGCCGAGCAATCGAATGTCGAAAAACAGTACCGTTATGGTTAAAGAAGAAGAAAAAGATAGAAGAAGAGAGAAAAAGATAGAACAGAACAGAAAGAAACAACAGAACAATATCAGAATCTCACAATCGCAGCGGAACAACATATAATAGATAAATGAATAATCTTTAAACAAAGAACTATATTAGTTATTGCATTACATCATATTACATTACATTACATCATCAGAGTGTACAACAACAAACAACAACAAACAGCGGAAAAGAAATACTATATACTAGTGAATATGCCATGCCATCCAGCTGCCTCCAGCAACTCCTGAATTCCAGAATATCCTGATAACCTGACTCTAGACTGCCGTGTGGAAATTGGTGGGCACCCAGAGTTTAGGAAGGAAAACAATAAACTTCGAGTCAGTCATGTGACCGATGTGAGAATTAAAACAGTTTATCCTTAAAACAAAGAACAAGATAATTTTAAAATAGATTCGCAATGCTTTTTAGAAAACGGGACTGCCATAAGGCCTCCCGCACACACACACAATGTAAACGCAGAATCGGAGGAGATTTCTCCTTATTATACCTTGAATGCTGAATTGAAAAATCTTCTGGAATTTGATTCTAACTCTTCTACAAATTGCTAGCTAGTAACCGAAGAGATCTACGCACCTTTCTTTAACCAAATTTGAGTTTGTGTTTTGTTTGAAAATAATAAAGGAAGGGATGGTGGGATTTTTTGGCTAGAGTTTAAGTGAAAGGAGAACCAAAAGTAGAGTGTAAAAAGTGAGGGGCAATGGGTTTAAATAAAAGAAAAAAGATAGAGTAAAATGTGGATTGGGACCTATCTTTTCCTCCACTATCTCAAACCTAAAAAATCAACATATACCCCTCCCTCTTCTTTGGCCGACTGAACCATGGGCCTTACGGACTTCCTTTCTACTTCAAACTATATAATATAATTTACATGTAAATCGGATTCAAATATACATTAGTATCGCATATCGGTAGATGTTTGTATAACTTTTACATACGCGTTATTTTCAATACCGATCACCACAAATCAAATATATTTTTTAATTATTATCACAAAATATTAATTAAATTAATTTATAAAATTAAAATTTAATTAAATCAGGTGGCAGTCTTAGTATTCAACATTACGGTTGTGTGACACTTACTTGTAATTTTGGTTAGTGATTGATATCGAACAATTTGAGTCTTAATGTTGATACACCACGTAGTGGTAACACAATTTGGCTAAATTTATTACTTTTCTTAGTAAAAATTATTGACTTCAATTCTCTTTATCAAAATTATATCACATTCAGACTTATGAAATTTGATATTGGTCAAAATTCCAATATGGTCCACGTTCAACTTATATAGTCCAAAACAAAGTCCCTGACTTAAAAATAAAATTTATTATCAATTGAACCACTTTGGCCAGAGACTTTGACTTTGATTTAATTTCAGTTACCTATAATACTAATGTCATATAACTAAGGAGATGAATTCTCTAATGAATACTGTTTCATTTCCAATAATCCAACTCAGACCGAACTATAGTCATTCGATGGACATCTTGCTATGATTTCATATAATCAAAGTGGAGTGTCCACATTGAAGTTTAACAGAATTCTCAAGTTAAGGGACCTACGCAATATTATCACTTAGGTATTTTTTGTTTGACCATAGTTTTATCAACCAATAGAAAACTGTCGAGTGAATCATTTCATAGTTATCCAATAACTAAATATGTAACCCCTTGATACCACTACAAGCCATGAGTAATACACAACCTAACGTATGGAGAGCGTTACGTACTATAGTCTCAAAGGTTGTATCGATATCCAATCTTGATACATCATGACTAGGAAAATTTAAAATGATATGTTTATTATACTGTGATAAATTGCTCGTGATTACAACACATCGTAATCACTATCACAAAGCATACCACTTATGGATTTTCCGTTAAATATACTTAAATTAAACAATTAATATAACATGTCAAAACAAGTGTATAATAGAAAGAAAAAACACCTTTTATTTCAAATGATATTTTATGACAAAGGTACTAATTGATAATAAATTATAGAATCACCTATTGGGCATACTCCTAAATCTTGCTTTTAGCTTTGACAGGAAGAATTCCTCTCAATTTCTCAAGTACTATAAAAAAAATTAGGGTTTTACATGATATTTTCTCATTTGATTTTCGATCTGTTTCTTTCAAATTTAAGTATGATTCTCGACCTAAATTCATAAATGGTTCATGTTGAAATAATTTTAGAAATTGCCATAAAATTCAGTAGCTATAACACTAGTTTTAGATTTTATAAGTACACTTTCACACACACACACTTGTATATATATGTGTGTGTGTGTATGCATGATTTAGGGTTATATATATTTTATATAGTTTGGAATTATATATATATATATATATATATATATATATATATATATATTTTATATAATTTTTATATACATGATAAACATATATATCAGTATGATTTATTTTTATATGCAAAAACATACCTTTTCAACATATCCTCAATTATCCCATAATAAATCACATTAAATGCATTTTTAATTCATATATATATTCTCTAAAATATATAAATTTACCTCTGAAAATATTTTATATGTTTTTACATGATTTTAACATAGCAAATTTAATGTTTTATATACATTTATGTCTTAAAACTCATTTCTAATATCTTTATTTTCTTATATTCAATTACATACATTCACTTAATTTCCAACTTATATTCTCCGGTTTATAAAAATTATTATTTAAACTTTATGGCATAATATTATAAGCATTTCATATGATTATAAGCCTCATGTCATCGCAATATAATCCAATTCTTCATTGTTTGGCCAAACATGTTAAATTATAGTTTTACATTGTTTATATGATTAAATCCCACTTTAATTTCAGATTATATCTTCAAATTTACTATAAAGCTTCTAAAATTATTCATTTAATTCCTATTCCTATTCCTAAACCGCAATTATCTTAGAACTTGACAAGTTTAATGGTTTATGTAGTAATATAGGCATAAACTACTCATGAAAATGCCTAAATTGCTCGATGTATGGAATTAGCGTCCACTCCAAATCGATGAATTCTCGATTCTAACTAGTATTAAATTACATCCCCTGCCTTGCTCTTCGTTTTAGAGGCTGAGCATTAGTTTTTATTGAGAAATGAAATGGTAATTTTAATTTCAGCGAATAGGGTTCTTTGAGACTAGAGGAAGAAGATGAGAAAAAGAATACATGTAGGAATGATTTTAAATCTTCAAATGGGAGAAACTGAACATGTATATATAGGAAAAGTAGGGTGTCCGTTCAAGTTTGGTTAAGTTTGCAAAATTTAAATTTAAATTTTGGAACATAAAACTGCAATATCTCTCACATCCAGACTTGATTTAAACTACTTAATATAGGACATGCATAAGAAAAACAAGACATTCACAATGATGCCAGTTTCATTTTCAAATTTAGAAGTTTGGGAAATGAAGATTTTGCTCTTCGCTTGAAATTATATAGTATATTTCATTATTTAAATTATCAAAAATATGGGTTCTTACGCTCCCTCCACAAATGGAATTTCATCCTCGAGATTATGAACATAGTATCCAAGACAAATTATTCAAAGTATTCACTCAATTTCAATCAAATCACTGTTTACATAACATGTAGACAAGTAGTACAAATGCATGAATATGTCTTATAATACTTGACTATATCCAAGATTTCAATTCGATAGTCAACTTTCTGAACTGGTCGACCTCCAGAATGTATGTAATATAAATGACATATAAGCATGATGCAATACAATCCTATATATCAACATAGATGAAATCTGTAAGAATGCAATGCCTACGTCGTATCATGATCAAGGATTCAAACATTCTAATAGTCTATACTAATCTAAGTCAATCACGAAGTAACCAAATCCTAAGAATCCAAAATCTAACATCCAATATTGAATTTGAAGGAAAAAAAATAGATTAAGGTACGTACCAATAAAGAGATTTGGATGTAAAGCCTTCATCTTCTTCTCAAGCTCCCATATGCTCTCTGCCAGGTTGTTCCCCCCTCAATATTACCAACTTGACTACCGTATTCCCAAGTCTCTTCACTCTGCACTCGACAACACGGGTTGGACCATAGGATGAACTAGGTTCAAGCTCCAAATCCATATCCTCCGACTGACTTGGCTAAATAATAGTGGCCGAATCATGCACATATTTCTGTAAATGCGATGCATGAAACACATTGTGGACTCCTACCATCTTCTTTATGATTTCCAGTGTACAAGCACATTATATTTTAATATCGAGAAAGGTTCAACAAATCTCAGTGCTAATTTTCGTGAATCTCAGGATCTCGTAACTCTATTCAATGATGAAACTTTAGCAAATGCCAAATATCCAACCGTATCTCCAAATCAATCCATCTCTTATCTGCAAATGACGTTTGTCAATCTCATGCGGCCATCATCCTATATTTGATCAGCTCCACCTTCTCTGTAGTATAATTTATCATCTCTGTGCCAAGAATTACTTTATCTGTCGATTCCTACCAACATGACGGTGATTTACACAGCCTTCTTTACAATGCCTCATGCGGTTCCATTCCAATACTTGCTTAGTAAATATTATTATATGCAAACTCGACCAATGATAGATGGTCCTCCCAAGCTCCTCTGAAATCAATTATACAAGCCTCGAATATATCCTCCAAAACTCCATTTACCCTTTCAGTCTGTTCATTTTTCCAACAGTGATATGTCGTACTTAAATTTAGTTCCATTCCCAAAGCATCCTCTATTCTTCTCTAGAATTCACTCATGAAGAGTGGATCTCAGTCACTTACTATACTAACGGAATTCCATCTAGCCTTTACATACAACATCGCCAATAGTGCTACGAATGGATCTCGATAACTTGCTATACTAGCGGAACTCCATGTAGCCGAACTATCTCCTTTATATACAACATCACCAATAGTTCCACTATCCTTGTGTTCTTCATTAGGATGAACTATGCACCCTTGGTTAGTTGATCCACAATTACCAAATACTTTCATTGGCTCTCCAACTCTGAGGAAATCTGTCGATAAAGTCCATAGATCACATTTCCATTATGGAACCCTAATAATATCCCACTCGGCCTCTTTCATTCAGCCTTTATCCTTTGGCATGTCAAACACTCATCTATAAACTCCGCTACAAGCCTCATTATTCTTGGCTTGTACATAGTCCCCTTCGTGTCCCGATACATTTTATCTTTATCCAAACACTACAACAAAATGGTTTATTGATGGCACAAGAGGATAGCAATGCAACATGACTTGTTATGCTTGCTTATTTAGTAGTCACTCACATCAAAATTATAGCTCAGTAACACGCTAGTAGTTAAAAGGTAAAAGTGGGAGCCTACATTTTTACTCTCCCTCCCTCATATTTCAATCTTGGCCGCGAATAACTTTTTTTCGCGATTCACACTTCCAAAGCCTAAATCTATCGTCCCTTTAAAAATCCCCTAAATTAGAGTTCCTTAATTTCCCTTCTTGTCATTCCGTAACTTCGTTGCTCATTGTTCATCAAAGTTGCTCGCTACTGCTCCAATTCCTCACCCGCGCCTCTGCTTCATTCTATCTGATTTGCTATGAAATATTGTGTTTGATTCCTCAACTGTGGCGAACTTCGGCCACTTTTAGGTATATATTTTTCAACTTTCAGATATATACTCCATATTTGATTTTGCTTTGCCTATGGATAATTGATTATATTAGCTAAAGTTAAGTGATCCATTTGTTATTATTGGATGAATTACCATTTCTTATTTTGGTAGTAATTCATATGGCATCGTTGTTCATCATTGTCAACCTTCTGATGCATAGGTTATGGTACTGAAATACTAAATCATCCTAAATCATTATTGTTAAAAGCTCCGATAATAATCTAATAATCTTGAAAGGGTATCTAATGTACGGGTTTTAAGAGTATTTCACATACACAATTTTAAAAGTACAGGTTTCATAGGGTATCTTGTTTTCCCTATATGTATTTGAAATTTTAGATATATTATTATCTTTTGAATTAATATATGGCTTAAATGTACGTATTGATTTCAAGAACATAGTATTTCTAACATACATAGCCCCAAATATATTTTCTCTTAAATAAGAATACACATAAGTATAGATTTGTACCTTTATATAATAATCTTGAAAGCAAAAGCTTATGGAATATTACGTGGAGTTTTGAAAGAGTGACTAGCGAGAATTTTTTGGATCTATATCAGTATTTGGTATGTATGAACTTCAAACATATACTAATGATTTTGGAAAGCTTTAAATTTTCCATGCTCTCGAAATGTATGAACCTCAAATGCATACAATTTTTGAATGAATATCAGATGTGAATACACATAAGTTTCATATACTTGGTTGTATATGCATCGAAATGGTGAACATACCTATCAAAAAGCTTCAAAAGATTTAATTAATACAAAGTCTTATGCATGTGCACGCTTGCAAATGCGTCAGACTTTCGAGAATATATACATGCATTAATTTTTAACAAGTTTTGAATATCTAGATTTTGCAAATTGGTAGCTTTATGATTCTGGAAGATAAATTCAAATTTCTAGAGTATTAAGATTTGATATATAATTGGCTTTTAGATATGTGTCAGTGTCCAAGTATAAACATGGTTATAGATAAACGAAATTGTGATTTGAGTACATATGTTATTTTAAATATGTAAATCCCTGAGTAGAAATAAGTGATATGCATAATTTCTTGTACACGAATTTCATATAAAGGCTTCTTATATATAACTTTCGAATATTTAAGCAGTTTAGTACATACAATTTTCAACAACATGTCGTTTTTGATATGCATGAAATGTTAAAGATATTGATTCTGCGTAAATCGGGTTCTGATATATTAAGTTTTACCTTGAGAAGGAAAAAAGTAAGTTCAAATGTATACGAGAACTAAAAGTTGAGAAGAGTGTCAGAAGGTAAATGACTCTAAATATCAGTTCCTTAGCATAAAGTGTCCTAGATAAACGAGCTATTCAATATACAGCAGTTTTCAAATGCGTATAAACAAGTTATTGAGTGTACTAATTATTTGATAAAGGTTTTGCATGTGACAGTCTTCTGGGAAAGTGTTAAATGTCAGATGCAAATACCTAAAATCCTCATGAATACCTAAAATCCTCATTTCTTTGTCGATCTGACCTCCAAGTCAACATGTTTTGGCTCTCATTCACCAATGACGATGTCTTTAATGGTAAAGCACTTTCCATCCCCTGATTTTTTTAGCAATTTTATCTGTTTGATTTTCTCAACTAGAGTCCTTATATTCGATTCACCTGACAAACAATTACATGTTCATTGATTATTATTGCCTGATTTCATTTTCATTGATCTAAAATTGGGTCGGTCCTCCATTTCGTTTGTATAACTTTTTTATATCTAAAAACTTATAATAGATAAAATAGTGTTACTTATTTCCATTGGTTTAGTTCAACTGTTTGTACCCTGTCATATATAACACTACACAGTAAGCTATGAAAGTTACAATAATGCACACAGATAATGGTCGACTAAGTTAACGGGTTGAGAGGTTAGACTTATATTCAAATTCCAATTGAAATATCAATGGTTTATTTTTATTGTTTGATATTTATATTTATATATTTGCTTTATAAAAATATATGTTAAAACATCTTATTGTAAATAGATTGTTACTTCAGATCTTATTTACTTTTAATTTAGGGTATTTTTTGTTATCATTGGGGAATAAATATTGTTTGATACCTATATATTGTAAAAATAGGTCGAAACCTTTGATTGTGAGTAGGCAGTTATTTTAGAGCCTTTTTACTTCTAAATTTAAGGTGTTTTTTCATAGGGGAATCTTTTGGAATATTGGTCGTTAATTTTTTTACGTAACACACACACAACCTTAGCTAAAACATTTTCCCAAGGTATAATAGTTGGATGCAACTCGTTTATGCGAAGTAAAAATGATATGCAGCATTAGATATCAAAATGCAATTATACTCGTTAAAACTTAAATGTGAAAGTTGATATTATGCTCATAATGCTACTTACATAGTTGGACAAGGTACTGCATGTTTGGTTGTGAATAAATGCATATTTGTGATAGCATTATATATCTAACAAAATATTATGTAGAATGTGTATCGACATTAAACATGTCAATATGTTTAATATGTATATTTCTGTTATACCTAACTCATATATCCTTTTATATATGTTTTCATACATATGCTTCAAATGCTCTCTCTTTTTCTTTTAGGGAATTGGATGTTTGAAGATGACAAACATGGACATTTTACGATCATGATATTTGGGTATTTTCTTTTATAGAATCCTAATGGTACTATTATAATGTATGTTTAAAAATATCGATTATGAAATATTGTATACAATATTGAATTTGGTGTAGTTCTGTTTGTGTATAATATATAATATGTTTTGATTATCAAAAGTTTTTTTTTTTTGAACTGGTACTTTATATACAACAAACCATTGAGACAACATATCCCATGTCAAATAAACGTTCGAAAGCAAGTTTCGAACTTGTGACGTCCTGCACCAAAGCCGAATCAATTAACCACTTGGACAAAGGTGCTTGTCGATTATCAGAAGTTTTATATTATTGTTGTTTGAGTTGATTGAATTGTTCATTAATTGAGGTATATCTTGTTGTTAGATGTTCTAATATATAGATAGACTATTGTAACTCAAAGCGGGGTAAAAAAAGTTGCATTTTGGAATAGTATAGAAATTTATAATGGCATTTTAATATGCTATAGAAAACCTACAACAGCATCTCTGTTGTGTTGTAGAAAATATACAATAGCGTTTCCATTATGCTATAATAGGCCATGAATCTACCATGGCATGTAGTTATACGACATATATAAAAACGTTGTTAGATCCTTTAACAACATTCTTCAAACGCTGCTAAAAATAGGCTGTAAATGCTATAAAAAGTATTATAAGCATCGATCAAAATGCTATAAAAAAGTACTCTTAGCTCTAAAAAATACGCTGTGGAAAATGTTTAACAGTATATCATAAACACTATTGAAAGCTATGCTTTTATAGCATTTTATCTAATTCTATGTTAGATCCCTGACTTTTAATTGCATGTTGATATACAATGTCATGAAAAAAAATGTTAAAGTCTTTTATAGCATTTTTTGAACGCAGTTAAAAGCCTTGAATGTTGTAGTGAAACAAATGATCATCCTAAAATGGTGATACTCTCTTAAGACTTCTTCTACCAATTCCTCGACCAGGGCACACATAACCTACCTTCATGCCTAAGACTTCTTTTTGGATCTTTGGACTAACGGTACAGATGGCTCGACCGTTCATCTTGTTCCAACTGATCTAAGATTTCAATTAATGTTGTGTTTTGTCTTTGATTCAATCCAATTCCATCCTTCAATGCTGATCTAACTTCTATCGCAACTAATGAACCTAGCGTATATCCCAATGAAGTTCGAAGGTCAAAATAAGAAATAAAATCTAAACTCTTTCATTCGAACAAAAATAGTTCATGGCGTGCTTCCTACTCAATGCATCTGCAACTACGTTTCCCTTTACTAGAGTATAGACAATCCTAAAATCATATGATTAAAGAAACTCTATCCATCTTTGTTGCCTCAAATTCAAATCCTTTTATGAAAATAGGTACTTAAGGGACTTGTGA
Source organism: Allium cepa (assembly GCA_030765085.1). Taxonomy (NCBI): domain Eukaryota; kingdom Viridiplantae; phylum Streptophyta; class Magnoliopsida; order Asparagales; family Amaryllidaceae; genus Allium; species Allium cepa. The sequence goes on along the minus strand of CM060942.1, from coordinate 135,822,574 downwards.
TCCATGAATAGCTCAAATCATTCCCCTAATAAATAGTGCCTCAAGGATTTTACTCCAAACATGACGACAGCTAACTCAAGGTCATACATTGGGTAATTCTTCTCATATAACTTGAGCTATCCGCTTGATTGTGCTACCACCTTTCCTTATGACATCAAGACAACACCAAGACTGATTCCACAGGCATTAGTGTAGATGATAAACAGTTTGGCACCATTAGGAAGGTTTAAGACATGTGCGCTCGTTAACAATCCCATCAACCTAACAAATTCCTTCTCACAATCTGGGTTCTAAGCAAACACCAGATTCTCTTTTGTAAGTTTTGTCAAAGATGCTGAGATCTTTGCAAAGTCTTTGATATAATTTCGATAGAAACTAGCTGATCTCAAGAAACTATGAACCTCCAAAGCATTCTTCGACATTTCCAATCTCTGTCCGCTTCCATTTTTCCTGTGTCAATGGCTACTGTAACATCGTATAATTTTGGGGGTCTGTAGTATGGAAAATCAGATTAAACTAATAATAAGAAGATATTATTAAAGAAATAAATAAGAGGGCTGAGAGAGATTTGATTAATCAACTCTAGGACACTTTATAAAGTTAATTTAATGGACCATAGATAATTAATGTTATTAAGGATGACCTTGTTAATGAAAAATTTTGATGGGCAGGTTTGCGTTAAGGGAAATGTAATAGGGTGATAGGCTAGAATGAGATATCAACCCAAGCCAAAAACACCAGCCCACTTTCTTTAGCCCTAACCCCACATTCTTTCCACTTTATTTCACAAAATAAAACCTTTAAACTCAAAAACCAAGGCTGACCATTATTCTAAAAGGGGAAGAAGAAGATTTCAAAGCAAGGAGACTAAAGCTTTCAAATTTAAGAAAATGAAGATTAAAACAAGTTTTCATAAATCAGGGTAAGTAATATTTTTATCTAAAACCTTTCCCTACCTATTTTTTAGATATGATTGTGTATGATTGTTTTCTATATTGTTAAACATGTTTGGATGATTAAGCATTAACTAGATGAGTTTTTAGATTTAGATGAAGTGAACTAGATCATGTATTGGTGTTAAACGTGATCAAATCATACTCAAATGCCATGAAATTCAATATGATGTTCATAATAATGAAATAAAGATGGTCTTTTAATCTTATATTTTAGGAAATGGTAAAATATAATAAAATTGATTTTTATTGAATTTTTAGAATTTTTTTCACTAATTTTCTATTTTATATGAATTAATTGGCAAAGGAAAGAATTTAAAAATTAATGATAAATAAATAATCTAACGATAATTGTAGTTTTCCATTTGTAAAAGGTAACCTATAAGGAAAAATATTAGCAAATGAGAAGTCAATACCAAATGGGATTTGGAGTAAAGTTAATACTAAATAAGGTAATGAATCAAGTTTTTCCACATACTTACAATATCGTTATTTAACCAATGATTGTATATATAACATTATATTCGATAGAACTAGTGGAAATAACCCACATTGTCTATTAACAAGTTAATATGCGATAGCATTGATGCTATCTACTCACGAAGGCTTCAATTGGGAATTGCTTACGATGATTTTGATGGAAATAACCCATGATAGCTTTGTATGGATTAAGACATGATGGCCTTGATGGAAATAATGCATGATGTCTATGGACAAATTAACACACGAAGGCTTGGTGGAAATAGCATATGAAGACTATTAATGGATTAGGCGCGATGGCTTTGGATGGAATATGCTTGAGGACTTTGGATGGATTAGGTGCAATGGCTTCAAGAATGATTACCCACGAAAATTATGAAAGTTTAATACAAGATAGCTTGGGAAGCTATCTACTCGTGAAGGCCTTCGAGAAGTATGGGCTAGGATAACTAATCTATGATGGTTGTGGGATAGACATTTTATGATAGCTAGGCTAAAGCCTTTGGAAGCTATGCGATAGCTAAATTAAAATTATTAATTATAATTCATGAAAGCATGGGCTATTTCAATTTCTAAGTAAAATAAAGACTACTTAGGGCACTTAGGATGATAGTTTTCGAGTTTTATTGAACTATTTCATAGGGATGAAATAAAGTAAGGTTTTATAACAAGAAAGCTTAAGGAAGATAATAAATGATAGGGTATCATTTGAATAGAAGATAAAGATGTTTATCTAAATGTGTAGGGTACACAACTAATGAATTAATGAAATGTGTCGAAATATGATTGTAAAGGAATACTAGCTCATTGAGTTATTGGATGGCAGGGTGTCCTAACTAATAATCTAAAGTCCAATGGTATATAGAAGAGTCCACAATAAGTTCAATCCTTAAATATTTATAAACGAGAAGTTAAGGTCGGGTTCCATGGAAGGGTACCAAAACATTAGGGTGGTGTTGCAACTAAAATGAATAAATCGACAACATGAACGATAACGGTCCAGGGACTAAGAGGACCTATATACACTTAGTAAGGATGCTTATTATAATGTATTTAGGGTGTTTACATTCAACTTATTAGGAAAGTCAGGATGGCTCTAGCAGTGTGGCTCCCATTAGTGGAATGAGTTGCTATTTCATCAGATGACGTTGTTCGAGAAAAGATGGAATTGCGCTAGATTGGCTTAGAGAGGTAATCACTAAAAAAGATGACGATAACTTAACGATGAAAGCCAAAAACAAGATATTAGGTGATGATTGAATGGATGATGAGTGATTGTATGACATGGTTCATAACCGATGATAACTATGTGATATACTTGAATTGAATTGATATATGACATGGTTCATAACTGAATAATAAGTGTAGGGTACACTTCTTGATTAGTTATGCACATGGTTGCTTTATAATGTAATATTTGTTTAAATAATATGATATATTGTGCTATGGTGATAAAGTGAGGGGAAAACTCATTCCTTGTTAGAGGTGTGGTTTCATTATGGATGATTGGAGTAAAGGTTTTATTCATGCTAGGCTATACGTCCCACTCGTATTTTATTATTTTCGAAACTCATGGGTACTGTAGGTAGAATTTATGGATTAGATATCTTTTGAAGGACAACTAAAGATTTCAAAGACAAATCATAGGGCTTGATATTTAGTAAATTATTTTTTGAATTCCACTGTGTAAAACCAAGATTTATAACTGGTTATGTGTTGTGGTGACATCTTCATATGTTGGACATAACACAACTTTATCTATGTTTTATTTGTATTTACCCCTGAGTAGGCAACGATTTGGGTTAAAATAATGCAATGAATTAAGTAAATCAAATTGATGTAATGAAAATCTATTTAGCTGCTCTGTTTTCTTATGTTGTGCAAAATAATATCGAACTCACTTTGTTGTCAGAAAATAATTTTGGTGATGACCGCAACATCACTTGATTTTATTTTCGATTCATGGAGTGGGGGATGTTACAACGTGGTATCATAGTTTATGGAACATTTAAGAATAATAGTAAACTAGAAACTTATTAGTGGAAAATGAACAACTTGGGAAGTGAATACACTATATACAGATAACACACATGTATTTTGATATAGATATATAGAAGAATATATCTACCCCTCTACGGTTGATTCCACATCCATTACTTTTATTTCTTACGAACCATTCCTTATGTTGAAGGATAGAATGGATATATGTAACCAAAATTTGACCATAAGAAGTGCAAGAGTGAATGCTAGTATAGGATATGATCATAGTCAAACTAATGGCCAAGGAGGGGAAGGAAACTCGAAAGTTCGTACAAAAATCGATGCTTAACTGCCTTTCCCAATTAAAGAGGAATGTATGTGAATGTCTTATTCTTCCAATTTATGATGGAACTGATGAGGCAACATCTATTTGGAGTTATTGAGCCAAGGCATGTGTTAGCAAGAGAAATAGACTTTTCTAAGATTAGCAAAGATGTTAAGACTTATGGTGGAAAGGAGTTCATAGGAAGGAGTCTACCCTATAAGTGTTGAATTGGTTGATAGTATGTGAATGTATTTTGGATACTTGGGATATAATAATGCTCAAAAGAGGAGGTTGGCTTCTCATCAACTCCAGGAGGATGCATTGGACTGGTGGGAGGCAATGATTGCTGAAGTCCCAAAGGAGGAGATAACCTAGGAGAAGTTTAATGAGCAATTTGAGCTTATTTTATCTTTGAATCTTAATAGAGTGCTTTGTGTGGGGATTTCCTTTATTTGAAGCCGGGAGAGATAACTTTGGCAAAGTACATTCAGTGCTTTAATACTTTGTTAGAGTACGAAAGGGAGCATATTAGTACCCATTGAAAAAGAATGAGAAGTTAAATGAAGATCCGAGGAGTGGGCTGAATCAAAAGTTGATGGCTCATCTATTGGCTCCATTTGATATGGTTATGGAAATGGTGGAGAGGTATAATCATTTGTTTTAGGAAGAAAGGAAAGGCGATGTTAGACCCGAGAAAGGGTAGAAGAAAAAATTCAATCCATATCTAGGTGGAAAGAATCAGAAGTAAGGAAAGACTTCTAGAGGTACGGCTCAAAAACCGAATGCAACCGATGTCACTTTTTTTAACTACGGCCAAGAAGGCACTACTCCATAAAGTGTACCTAACCAGAGAACAAGGACCCACTAATTGTAGAAAGGATGAGGTGATAAGAAATAGGGGCAGATGTTAAGGATTTGAGATTGAATCAAAAAGGATGGCTGAGAAAGAAATAGAGACTATGTGTTCCATATTTAGGGGTTCTTCAGAAAGGATTTATTGGATGGCAGTCATCGGTTGAAGTTTACTATTCATCCCGGAAGCATGAAGATGTATCATGATAGGAAAAGATTTTTCTTTTGGAAAGGGATGAAGAGAGATGTAGGAGAATGTGGGAAGAAGTGCTTTACCTATCACAGGTGAAAGCTAAGCATCGGAAGTCAAGATATTTACTTAAACTTTTGGAAGTATCGATTTGGAAGTAAGATTCCATGTCTATGGATGCTATAGATGGGCTGCCTAGGTCAAAGAGAAAAAATGATAGAATTTGGATGATAGTCGATAGCCTTACTAAGTGTGCCTACTTTATCCCAGTGAGGCCGACAAGGACGACAACTAACTTACCAAAGTTATATATGAAGATGTCCTGATACTATGTGGGATACCGAGCAATATCATTGGCGATAGAGACCTATTGTTCATCAGCGAGTTCTGCAGAAGTTTATAGAGTGAATTGGGTAAGAAGTTGAACGAGAGCATGAATTTCCATCCATAGATCAATGGTCAAACTGAGAGAGTGAACTGTGTACCCAAGGATTTGCTGAGAGCATCTTCAATTTCAGAGAATCTTAGGAAGATCATTTGCATTTGGTAGAGTTTGCATACAATATAGTTACTAGTCGAGTATTGGAGGGCACTGTTTGAGGCATTGTTTAGTAGACCATGCAAGTCACATGTTTGTTGGTTGGACACTAGATATAGACTTGTGTTAGGATCCGATTTGGTAAGAGAAGCTACCGATAAGGTAGAGTTGATTTGCGTCAGGACAAATGTAGTGTGTAACATCCTATAAAAATATGATAATTAATAAGGCTCCGAAAATAGAATTTTAGTAAACGTCATAATTTAGCCACGTTACTTATACCATTGCATTCGTGGCGAATTTTTTTGAGGAACTTCGATATTTGAAGTTTTGCGATTGGAATTCAAACAAAGAACCGAAGTTGCATTTGAAGTTTACAAAATGAAAATAGAAAATAAATTATAATAAATGTGAGACCCTACAAGTTAACCCCCTACTTGGGTCATTTAATTGCTAGTGGTCGACTGCTTATAGGGACGGTCGACTGGACGGGCGTGGCGGATAGGGATTGTACCTTGGCCAAATGTTCGCTTTAATTATTTTAATCTAAACGATGTAATTGATTCGAGTGCCTATAAATACAAGCCAAACCCTCACTTCTCTTCTCATATTTTCTGATTAAAGCAACGAAACTCTACCATTTTCCCTTATTTATTATTTCTATTAGTTATTAAATATTATATTATATGAATATATAATCGGAGAAAAGCAAAAAATAGAAGAGAATAAGAGAAGAAGAGAATTAATATCGTCTAAAAAGGTAAATTTCTATAGTTGTAAATCTATATTCCCCTTAACTCCAATTCTCTTCTCAGATCTGTAATTCTAATAGTGTGTATGTGTGTGTGTGTTTGTCTGTATGTGAGTGTGTACATACCTTGTTATACTTTTGGGTTGGAAATGAGAAGGAGTCAAACCAAATGAATGGATTTAGATTTGGGAGATTTGGAAAGCATGGAAGGTGAGTGACAAACTATATATTTTATTTGTAAAATAGAAATTTATACCATTAAGTTTTTTTTAATAATTACGTCTATGTTAGATCTATTGAGTTGTAGGTTTAAATGGACGTATTTAGTTGAAACTTACCTACATACTCCACAAGTTAGAAAATTGGAACGGTACGTACAACCTATTTGGAAATTTGAAACCAATCCCACATATTTATTATTGTAGGATGTTTGTAAAGTTTATTCCAGGTTTATAATTGGATTATAAATTAAGTTGCCTTGGTTGACTTGGAATGTGGATTTTTATGTTTTAATTTATTAGGAGTGGGATAAATTTAGTTGTATGTGTAATCACAATGAATTATCCAATTTCACAAGATTTATAAAAGTACATGTTTGAAATAATAAGGAATATATTAAAAATGTAAGAGATTTGTAAAGTACAGAGGTTTCGTTCCATAGTTTGCATTGTCTATTTTGATAAAAGGAAAAAAAAGATAATTTCTAATGTAGTCGGTCTCATTTTTGGGTAACTTATACGAAGTTATAATGGTTTTCATTTTTGGTAGGATAGCTCTAATAAATTAGAATGTAGGAATTTGTGTTCTTCGTAGAATGTGCATACAAATGTATGTTCTGTAATTCCAAGTACGAGAATTATTGTGTTAGAAATAGGTATATATGTACATGCATATGTATAATTGCATCTTTCGATTTGAACATAAATATTTATAGTGTAATATATGTTTATATTCGTATTAGTTACAATTAGGATGACCAGTTATTAATAGAGTAGTAATTATAGGGCTAGAGGTTGGAAAAGGAAGTAATATTAATTCAAAATTTTGTTAACTATAAATTTAACGAACAATAAATTCTTAGTTAATAGAGAGTTAAAGGAATTAAATGGGGTCTGATTAGATAATTTATATCGAATTTATTGGGAAATTGAATTGACATAATAGGTTGATTTTGAAACGAGTAAATAAATGTCATTATAGATTGTTCGATTTTGATATTAATGATCATATATAAGGGACAATTGAATTTATTTGATATAAGAAGGAAACGATGAATATAGGGAATAAGCGTATAAACTAGGAATAATTATGCAGCAAATAAGCAAGTGTTAATGCTAGTGAATACATGTAGAAGGAAATATATTTTTCATCGTAGGAAATTATATAGCCTTAATCATATGTTTAGAATGAATGTAAATTAGTGAGCTTAGCCCAACATTTAGGCTTAGGATGATCGGTTTGGTTAGTGAGTTGGGATGTGAGGTCAGCAAAGTTACAGAACAGAAGTCTGTCCTTCACGTAGAGGCTAAATGCAGTTGTGTATACTTACTACTTATGTGGGACATCACTAACCATAGGACCCAGAGGGAAGGGATATGCATTTGCGTATAGGTAGGAGAAAACATACTAAGGGTCCGACTTGGATTTAAAGTATTAAATGACTCTGTACCTTTGGGGATGTCAAGTGGTTTACTATAGGGTTGAGGTATTAAATGACCATGAAGTCTGCCTCCTTCCTATATAGAAGTCTTGAAAACCTATGATGGCACCTATTAGGGAAATGTGGTATGCTTAATTTCTAACTAGAGGTATTAAGTAACTAGAAAAGGAATTTTCCTTGACTTACATTAGGTTAGTCTAATGTGATTTCGACTTTGGAAGGTTGGCGGGCTATGTCAGTGCTATTGTTGGACCGGAATTTAGTAGTAAGGCTAGCACATACGCGTTAATCACCAACGATCCCACGTAGTCGCTAGTAATGACTCGGATTATGCCTTGATGGATTTCGCTTCTTACTAGTGTAGAATCTGTATGGGATACACGAAGACCTCGAAGTTTTATTTGATTGTTTATTGTTTTGTTTAGCAGAGGTAGACTAGTTAACCCTTAGATGAGTCTATCAAAGGCATTAGTATTCTGATAATTAAATTATAAAGCCAAAATTATAAAGCCACATATATGGGCCGGTAGTCTTTGTAGCTAGGACCGATTAACTAGCGTTTAAGTTGCTGAAGGCTTGCTTCGGGATTGAGGTATTAAATGACCATTGGGTCTACCTCCTCCCTATTTAAGAAATATTAATTGGCCAGGTCTTTGGGGCTAGTATACATTTATATATGTATGTATGTATATATGTAAGTATATATGTGTGTGTAGACATATATATAGTAATACCTCGATCGAGTTAGGCATATCATACGCGCATATAGGATTGAACAGATTAGCCGTAAATAATAAACATAACACTTAAATGGAAATAAATCGGCATAAATTAGTGTAATGAGTGAAGTATGTAATTTTCCAATCACTAAAATGTCGTTCTGACCCCCATGCCGATTAAAACCCATATAATATATTTTTAAGGGACATGTTATTGGTGCAAGATGGAAAATGTAGATGGTGAAGCCATCTTATTCATGCTCGACATTGACAGGGAAACTAGACATCCAATGAATAATATTGATTTTAATGTAGTAGCCTTAGTCGGTACGTATGTTCTATTATATTTTTCTATTCCACCGCGAGCATATCTTAGTCGCGCTCAGATATGCTTATATTTATTATAGGTTATCAAAACCAAATATCTGTACCCTAATGGATTTGGGTTTCGATTCAGTCGAAATTCGGGTCCATTAAGGTGCGGGTTATTACATAGTGCAAGCGAGGTAGAAGAGTTTGGCCAACAAGCGAAGAAAAGAACTTAAGTTCGCAGTATCCAATCATGTATTCATGAAGCTTTTTGCGATGCAAGGAGTTATACGCCTTAGGAATGCGAGGAAGTAGGCACCTAGGTATGTAAGACCATTTTCAGTAATTGAGCAGATTGGTAAACTCACCTATCGAGTTGAGTTACCAAGTAGTCTGGCAGGTCTTCATAATGTCTTTCATATATCGTATTTGAGAAAATGGGTGCATAACCCAAGTTCGGTAGTGGAACCAAGGGTGATAAAGGGCTTATATGTAAAACCGGATTTGACATATATGAGATGGTCGTAGGGGATAGTAGGTCGGGATATGAAGGAACTAAGGAACAATGTTATCTGACTTGTTCACTTCCAATGGAGTGACGACGAGGAAGACTGTACCTGAGAGGTTAAGGATAGGACTAGGAATATCTATCTTGAGCTGTTTAGACATTCATGTATTTATAGCTAGGTGCTTTGTTTATCTATTATACGGACTAGTAGGGTACTATTATATTCATAAATGATATGATTATGTATAAGTAGTCGCACCGATACATTTTGATTAATAATTTGCATTAATAAGGTACTAGTTGATCTTTTGTACTTGTGTGTACTTATACGATGATGATGACATTGAATTTTCAGGGTGTTAGTGTAGATTTTTTCTTTCACCTACTGAAATTTCGAGGAGAAAATTTTTGCAAGGAGAGGGAAATGTGACACTTTATATTTTCGAGGATTCATAATATGAAAATTAAATTAAACTAATAATAAGAAGACATTATCAAAGAAATAAATAAGATAATTTAATTATAGGAATTGCCTGAGGAGCGTTTTATTAACTAAGTATGGGACACTTCGTAAAGTAATCGATGGACCAGAGGTTATTAGAGCATTCAAAGTTTGCCTTGTTAATGGAAATAAATTTAAATTTTAGATAGGGAAGTTTTTGTTAAGGAAAATGTAATAGTGTGACTAGGCTAGAATGAGATATTAACCCAAGCCAAAAACACTAGCCGACTTTCCTTAACACTGACACCTCATTCATTTCACTTCATTTCCAAAACAAAACCCTTAGACTCAAGAACCAAGGCCGGCCAATTTCTCAAGGAAGAAGAAGAAAATTTCAAAGCTAAAAGATCAAAGCTTTCAAATTTAAGAAAAAGGAAGATTAAAATAAGGTTTCTTAAATCAGGGTGAGTAAAGTCTCTCTTAAAAACATATCTCACCTATTTTGGTGCGGATTTGGTTATGTATGTTTTCTTATGTTGTTAAACATGTTTGAATGATTAAACATTAATTTGATGAGTTTAAAGACTTAAATGAAGTGAATTGGCTCATATATTAGGGTAAAACATGATCAAAACATATTTAAATGCCACAAAAATTTAATATGATGTTTATAATAATGAAATAGAAACCGGTTTTCAATCTCATAAGTTTTGGAATGTATACAAAATGTTTAAGCTGAGAAATTATTTAATTAAATTATTTATTAAAAATAACAAATTAATTATTTTAACCTGAAATTTTAAAAAAAGGTAAAATATGGTAAAATTAATTTTTGCTGAATTTTTAGGATTTTTCGCACCAATTTTCAATTTATATGAATTAATTAGCTAATGTAAGAATTAATTAATGATAATTAAATAATATAATGGAAGTTGCAGTTATCCATTTATGGAAAGTAACATGTAAGGAAAAATTTAACCAATGAGAAATCGATATCAAATAGGTTCTGTAACAGCCCGTATTTTTGATAATTAAAAATATTAAATTAAATAAGATTTTTGGAATTTAATATCGTAGGAAATTAAAATTTATGTTTTATAAATGGAAAAAAATCATTAAAATATGACTTAATAATGTTGTTTGAATGTTATTAACAACTATTTTATTATAATTTCAATCAATTGAAATAACTATAAAGTTAATTAGGCTATAATTGTAAATAAGGAATAAATTAAATGTTGGATTTAATGTGAAATTATATGTTATTAATAGAAATAGGTTTACTATAAAATATGAAATAAATTAATTAGTACTTAAATATATTAGCTTTTGTTTGTAAAAAATAGATTTAGAAATGTGTTGGGTTACTAATGTATGACAATTTTTCTAAATTATCACCTTATTGTTTAATCCGTTGAAATTAAATTGGAAACCAATAAAATTAATGTAATTAAATATTGCAAGTTAATATAAGAAAAGACGTTAATTATATAATAATGAGTGTAATAAGTGTAAACTTATGTTTAATAAATTCATTAGGTATTGGTTGATTTAATAATAAGAATTTAAATCAAAATAGAAGAATTTGTTATGAAATCTAAATTATAAAAAAGGGTTGTATTACAATTGTAATTGAACGCTGAAATTGATATAATATTTAAATCTTGGAATCAACATGGAAAATATAATTTCTAAAAGATTATTAATTCCTATTTAATCAAGAACGATGAAAATTATAAACTTTTAATTTAGAATTTAAAAGTGATTAAATTAATTTTTAAATATATTATTTTAATTAACATGTAAAATTAGTCTTTTGGGCACTCTCCCGGATTTCGACGAAACCAGCTTCATCGGATCTGTAATAGTGAATTTTTATATGATTTCAAGTTTAGTAGCGATCGGACTTATCATTTGATCGTGCAAGCTCGAAACGTGTAGAAATCATCTAAGAAAATTTAAATGAATATAATTCGATTTTAATAGTTAACTTCTACATATATTAGGATTAGAGTTTGACACTAGCTTCATTGAATTTAAAAATGTTGAAAACCTATATTTCGATATATTGGATGACCTATTTTCATTTCGGAAATGAAACGGGCTTTTTGGGACACGCTTCGACCCATTCGATCTGTTCCATCTATTCTTATTCGTCTATGTCTATATAAATAGATTTTCTACTAAAACCACAGCAGTCTTCTATTTTATTTCTATACGTACTTGTTTTTCTCGTCCATTCATTCTCAATAGCAGGTAGCTCAAACCCTAACTAATCAAATCGAAAAATTCAAACTCCTCAAATCCTATCAAATTATATATCATCGTGAAGCTCTCGATGAACGTAATCTGCGTATGTAATTCATTTTTGCAACTAAGTGTCAGTTTGTCCAAAAACCAACGAAGAAGTCTCATTCGTCCGTTGTTAGGGTTTTGCGATCAACGATGGATCGTCGACAATTTGATGATCGGGGAGTTGCGTCTTATAGAGGGCGTCAAGTGGCTTCGATCCATGGGTTTCATTCTGGCTGTGGTCGAAGGGGTTCGCCAGTAATCAATGATCAATAGTCGGATTTCGTACTCGTCATGAAGGCTGGCGGAGGCACCGTGTGCGATCAGTCGGAGGGCGTGGGTGCGGTTGGAGTAGGTGAACACGTTGGCAGCCTCTGATCCCGATAGCGATGCATGTAGGTGTGCGGTAGTGTATTCTTGGTGGTGGGTGTAGCGCTGCATATTGCGTTCGCTTACGTGGCCGTTATGGTTGAGAGGAAGGTATACCTATTTACCTTTTTGCCCTCCTTTTTGCTTTTTAAGTTTTCAAACTTCTAACTACCATAACTTTTCCATATGAGCTCGAATTTGGATGTATTTATTCCGTTGGGGTCGTATCAAAATTTCAGACAACATGGAACTTGTTTGGTTGAATTTGGAGACTATTAAAATTTTGGGCTTTATTCGGATTTTTAATCAGCTATAAATCAAAGGTGAGTGATTTATCCCACTTATGCAATACTAATTTTTCTTATGTTAGTTGAACTAAATTTAATGAAGTGATAAAAAATTTATTGGTTTTTGCTTGGTAGTTTTAGTAGACATTTAAATTTGAAATTGAATTTTAGTTAATTTAATTACCATTTAAATTAATATTGAAACTGAATTACTAGTTAAATACCTGATATTGATAACCAGTTATTTGTTACCAATTATTGGCTGATTTAGATGTCGGTTATAATGGATGTTTATTTATTGACATTTTGAATGATTGGATGTTTATTTATATTTATATATCTCTGTTATCACTCTGTATATTAAGTGACAACATATAAACCTATATCTAAATTATTTCAAATAAATTAAGAAATAGATTGAAATGATATATACCTATGACACTTTGATTTGGATTGAAATGATATATATCCTTCCTTGTAATTAAAATTTAAAATAACTAATCATTTGGCCATAGGTCGAAAAATATATATGGACACTGGATTGGTTAAATTAAATGGTTTCAAAATTCTTGAAATTTGGATTTTGATTAAATGATATCGTTTTAAAGGAATAAAATTTTGGATTTATATGAATTGAATTATTTCCTAATTCAAGCTTTGAAATATTGAAACTTAAATCGGTAAAAAGGAAACTGTTTTAAAGAATTGAATTGGAAATGTGAAATTGTAATTGATATATGACTTTATTTTTGGAAATTGAATTATTTAAAGATTTAGATCTTAAAATTTAACAATAAGGCTTAATTTGATTTAAGTGTTTTAAATCAGTAAATTGAAATTGGACTTGAAATTGATATTAATTGAAATGGTTTAAAATAATTGAATCGAATTTAAATCATCAAATTTGATTGTTGAATCAAATTTGAAGTAAAAAATGAACGATTTGAAAATCGAAGTTAAATCGAGTTGAAATTGAAATCAAGTTGATTTGACGTTAAATCTAAATTGAGCCAATTAAATTAGAAGATTAGAAATTGAATTGTTGATTTGAAATTGGACATGGGCCTAGGTTATTGAAATGGAAAAGAAATAATTTGATTTGATATTATTTTTAAAATAAGTTGTTTTGATATAAACTGTTTAAAATATATTAGTCTTAATATTCAAATTATCTACATTTTCCAAAATTATTTCACTATATAAAACATTTCCAATACTCAACCCATTTTATATTAAACTATTTTAAATCTCTAAACTATTTAAAGTATTTTCAACTATTTATAACTATTTAAAATATTTTCTAAAATTTCAAACTGTGCAAAATTGGAATTTTTATATTTAAATCGTTGATGGAGAATGTGGTTAAATGAGGTTACAACCTAAGTTGGAATTTGAAATGATATTTTTAAGTGGAAATGACATATTTTGAGTAAATATGGTATTTTTGAAATAAAGCATTTTCTGAATTGAATATGATATTTTTATATCAAATACGAATTGTTTTGAAATGTAAAAAAAACCAACAGGCGTGAAAAATGACGTTTGGTTGTTAAAGATACCAGAGCCTCTTATTGACATACTCTCTGCCGATATTGGAACCACTTTAACAACTGTGTACGTGGTGGATGATCCATAATAAAGTGGTTGGATTTGGTGAACGTTTGCAGGATTTGAAGAAAGAGAACCATGATGATAGCATTGACTTTCGAACCATTATTAAAATGACTAAAACACTAGCTATACCGGGCCAAGTGGGGTTTCTCACCTTATCTTTGAAACTAATATCTTTTACTTATTGATTTATTAGTGGCCACGCTTCATTACGAGAGTGTTGTTTTGAGATGGGCGGTAGTTGCGGCTACGCTTTACACCAGTCCGGGTGGGCAAAACGGTAGAATCCTACCTTGGGGATTGCCTCGCGTGCCTTGTTATATTTATCACGATTGAGCGCACAACGACTTTGGTTTGTGTTGCACCTATGGAGTGCTCTCTGGTAGCTCACCAATTTACGGTGAGTTTACAGTACTGTATAGACTACGAGGCTTATATAAAATGTGTTAAGGAAGATAATGGTAACGCCTTAACGCTGTTTAATACTCTACATTACCTATAGACACTACACATATATAGCGTATTTTACTACATATAGATAGTTTAACAGATCCTTAGGAGATGGAAAATATCGTAACATCTCTTAAGTTATTGCATGCACGTTATACACTGGATAGGAAATGTGAAATCCCATAAACATCTCTGAAGCTATTACACTCTTATTTATTTGATGTTGATTTAACTGATATAAGAACTTTTAATTTTAACTTGAGTGTTTTGTCTTTTCATTACTCTCGGATCAGTTTGAATTTTCAGTGTTGAAGACATTATTTCAGGAGGACGAAGACGAAGTTTGGAATTATATTATTAGTATTATTCCGCTGCATCATTATTGGTGTGTTGTTGTTTGTACTCTGATTTTATGTAAAATTTATGTAATCAAATGTATAGTTTAAAACAACTTTATAAACTGTTTATTTGATGATTATATTTTCAATTCCGCTGCGAGACTTTGTGTTTCATTTTCCCTTCTTTTCTCTTATTTTCTATTTACCCCATTAACAATTCTCCCTTTTGAATGGTCTGACTTATACATGCATGGGTTATTGTCGATTTAAATCGTCCAAAAATATGGGTCGTCATAGGTTTGATGTAAAGTTAATACTAAACAAGGAAATGAATAAGTTTTCAACATAATTACCTGATCACCATTTTACTCATGAAAGCATATGTAAATTACATGCAATATCACTAGTGGAAATAACCCACGATGGCTATTAATGAGTTAATATGCGATAGTATTGAAACTTTCTACTCTCGAAACCTATAATTGGGAATTGCATGCAATTGTTTTGATGACGATAACCCGCGGTATCTTTGTATGGATTAAAATGTGATGGCCTTCATGGAAATAATGCACGATGTCTATGTACAAGTTAGCATATGAAAGGTTGGTGGAAATAGCATGCAAAGGCTATGGACGGATTAGGCGTGATGGCTTTGATGGAATAAGCGCAAGGACTTGGATGGATTAGGCATGATGGCTATATGGAAGATTACCTACGACCTTTATATGAAGTTCAATATAAGATAACTTGGGAAACTATCTACTCCTAAAGTCCTTTGAGAAGTTTACGTGATAAATAAATGGTATCACTATTATGGCCTAGGATAATTAACCCACAATGGCTATGGGTTAATCATCCTACGATAGCTAGGCTATTTGAAAGCTATGGGATAACTAATTTGTAATGGTTAATAATAACTCATGAAAGAATGAGATACTATATTTTTTACGTAAAATAAATACTATTTACTTAAGGCACTTATGAAGACAATTTTCGAGTGTTATTGAACTATTTCATAGGGATAAAATAAAGAAGAGTTTGATAAGTTAAAATTGTGTTAACTTATTTGGAAATGGAAGAAAGATTAATGAAGCTAATAAATGATAGAGTATCATTTAAATGAAAAACAAAGATGTTTTATCTAAATGTGTGTGGTACACAACTAATGAATTAATGAAATGGGTTGAACTATGATCATAAAGATATACTAGCTCATAGAGTTATTGAATGGCAGGGTGCCTTGACTAATAGTCTATGGTCCAATAGTATATGGTAGATTTCCACGATAGGATTTAATCCTAAAATATTTGTAGACTCTGAAGAGACATTAAGGTAGGGGGCCAAAACGTAAAGATGGCGTTACAACTAAAATGAATAAATCAGCATCGTAAGCGATATCGGCTTAGGGACTAAGAGGGGCCACTGACGCTTAGTAAGGACACTTATTAGAATTTATTTAGGTTGCTTACATTCAACTTTTTAGGAGAGTCAGGATGGCTCTAGTCAAGGTGGTTCCCATTGGTGGAATGAGTGGTCTTTTCATTAGGCGACGTTCGAGAAAATATGAAATAGTGATAGGTAGTCATGGCAAGATAATCACTAAATAAGTTAATGATAACTTAATGATGAAAGTTCAAAACAAAAGATTAGGTGATGAATGAATGGACGATGAACGATTGTATGATATGTTTCATAAATAATGATAAGTGTAGGGTATACTTAACTTGAATTAATATATGACATGGTTCATAACTGCATGATAAGTAGATGGTCAACTTCTAGATTGGATATGCACATGCTTGATTTTCCACGTAATATTTGCTTACATGATGGATATACTATGCTATGATGAAAAATGAAGGGAAAACCATTCCGTGTTAGTGGCGTGGTTTCACTATGGATGACTAGGGTAAAGGTTTTACTCATACTAGATTTTAGGTCTGACCATGTTTTTTTATTTCCAACAAACTCACTAGTTCTCATTCGAGTGGGCTGATTTTATGGATTAGACAGTTATCTATTGAAGAACGAATAAAGATTTCAAAGAAAAAGCAGGAGGCTTGATATTTGATAATATTTTTTTTACAAATTTTGCTATGTAAAACCAAAATTTATGACTGGTTATAGGGGTGGGCGCGGTCGATTAACCGCACAAATCGATTAATTTTTGCGGTTAACCTAAACTAATATGCGGTTCGGTTAACCGATATTCGGTTAATCGATGTTGGTAGTATCGACTGAACTGCAATATTTAAACCACGGTTAACTGGTCACACAGAACGGTTAGCCGACTATTATTCGCGGTTAAATGGTTAATCGGTTAATCGGTAAAGTTAGAACGGTTAACCGATTGATTGATTGCAATTTTGAAATGTTTGCATAGAAAATAAATTATCCAGATATGTGCACCTTAATGTGCTAAATTAATAGTATATCAGGTAAATGAAACTAAATAAAATAAACATGAACAAGCCATCATACACTTAAACCTCAGCTCATTGCAAATACAATTTATACCATAATGATCTAGAAAATAATGCAATACAATACAATCAATTCAAGGCATTAAATAGGACAATCAATTCAAGGCATCTCATACAATACAATCATTCATAAGTAAGGTCAAGCATTCAATAAACATTTATAAACAGGATTAATTAATTGTTTAATCCTAATTAATTAAATTTATTTCTAATTAAATTAATTACTTATGAATTAATCATCCAATCCTGATTAATTAATTACAAATTATTTGATATAAATTAATTTATCAAACACTTTAATTAATTATTCTTAATTAATAAATTTTTCTTAATTAATCATATTGATTAAATTAACCTCTAAACCGATTACATAATTAATTAACCCCTTAATTAATTATTTTAAGAAATTTACCCTTTAATTATTTACCGTAAAGTAATTACACTTACACAATTTCATAAATGATTATTATTAATTAATTGTTAAAATTAATCACATTAATTAATTATTTAAATAATCTTAGTTAACGACCTTCATTAACTAATAACAATTCTTTAATTACTTTGCTAATTAATCTCTAATTATAAATTAATTTAAATCATTAATTTATAAATTAAATAAATCATTCTTTAATTACCTTATTAATTAAATCGCTTAAAACCTTAATTATCCCTAATATAATTCATTTCCTTTACCTATGATTTAATTAACATTTAAGTGTATATTTAAAACATTACACTTTTAAATTTAAATTTAAATTCCATTTTGAATTTAAGATTCAAAGTGATTAACCAATTAAACATTACCAAATTTAAATTCCATTTATAAAACCTTTAAAAAATGTAAAGAACATTCATTACTTATATATGAAACTTATATAAGAAAATTTTTAAACTAGATTACTTAATTTTTATTTAAAAAATCAAGCTTTTAAAATATATTAATTATTTAACTTGCAAATTCAAGTTAAAACAATTTATTTAACTTTTCACTCAAAATTAAGAAAAACTTTATAAAAGCATTTTATCGAAATCAAGTTAAACATTTGTTTGGAAACAAATATACTTTTAAAAGCTCTTTAATTTGAACTTGTTTAAAACACATTCAGATTTAAAACTAACTGAAATTTCTAGATTTCTATTCAAAGAGACTTGAATCCATATTTTAATTTTGATTTAAACTTTGGTTTTAAATACTTGATTTTAAATTCTTTATTTAAAATGCAACTTTATTTTAAAACTTAAAGATTTAAAAGTTTATTTGAAAGCTGAACTTAACTTAAAAATTTAAACCACTGTTTAAATCTTGTTTCCGATTTTAATTTTAATTTTAAAATATGAAACTGTCAGGTTTAAAACCTGAAAACCCACCTTCTAAATATTTAAAAATTTGATTTAAAATCCAAATTCCCTTTTAAAACTTTTAAATTCAAAGTTTATTTTAAACTAAACCTAAAACTGGATTTAGACTATGTCTAAATCTTGTTCACAGATTCAAATTCATTTAAATTGCTTTAAAATTTAAATTTGTAGACAGGTTTACAAAAACCTGTACGAACCAAAACAAACCCGAGGCAACATATCCTCCTTTGAGTCAAATACCTTACCTTCTTGAGCAAAATTGCAAAATGCCTCGGGAATTTCATGAACCAACTTGAGTAAATACTCGAGTACAAGTCCACTACTCCATACGCCTTCAGCAGGAAACCAAACTGTGTCGTACACGTTCACGGCACCGCTGTTCGCCTCCGGTCGACGTCACGTCGTTGAGCAAGTCGAAGATCGACCACAAGCCATTCCCCGATCATCTGAACTCCTTCACCTTCTTGAATTCGAAATGGAGACAAAAGTGGAAACTTGCAAAAATTGAAAGCAACCCACCTCAAACCTGTCAACGCGCCGTACTTCAAACTCCAACCACCAAAGTACCACCACCTCCGGCTACTTCTTCGACTACCTCTCCTCTACCACCCCTTAAACCCTCGCCACACTCGGTCGTCCAACGAGGACGAACGAGACAAAAACTCAACCCCCTTAAAATTAGGTTTAGAAATTTCAAACCCTCGCCGCTGCCACTGCGTTCATCTTGATCACCACCGCACCATTTTTCCATGAGCCTCTGGTCACTCCTCCACCTCCAGGAGGAAATTCGACTCCTCCAATCAATGAGATCACCCACGGCGACCCAAAACGCACAATACAATCAAACCCAAACTGCTCTTCGTTCTTTAACCGAAAAATTATGACTTTAACCATAAAAATCATGTTAAAGTACAAAGATTTCATTTGCATACCTGAATTTGTAAATTGTAAAGTTTGAATTTTTGACATATTGAAAGATATGATCAGTTTTCTTGATTTCTTGAGCTAACAACAAATTGGTTTGGCCTGAATAAAATTTTAATCTCAGGTATAGGATATAACAAACATTTTTTGCTTCAACTCTAAGTCTAGATAGTAAATAGAACGAGAAAGAAAGATTTTTGAATCAAAGTCTAGTGTTTTTAAATCTGAAACAGAGGACAAATGTAACAACATCTTGCACACCATACTTCTAGTTTCAACATATATAGAGAATTATGTACATAACTCAGATATACTTGCAATAGATTTAAACCTTTAAATTTTGAAAGAAAAATGTTACTCACCTTGTTTCCAGAAAATGAACAGAGCTTCATTGTTGAACCAGGTTTTGAAACTTGCTGGCTGAAGCTCCTCTTTGCTTCTCTGGTTTTATATGAATTCATATTTTGTTTGCAGTTAGATTTTTGTTTAAGTTTTAGACCATATTCATTTTAGGTTAATTTTTTTAATTTTTTTTACACAGCCTTGATGAACGAACTGAAATGAAGTTGATGATATATAGAAAAGATTTACAGGTTGATGTAATTTTCTTTGAACAAGGTAATTATATTGTTTGTACCATAGGGTAACATAATATTTGCATTGTACAACATAAACCAGAGGTTTCCTTAATATGGTGGCTAAGCTGATGTGTTATTTCGGCTGAGATGATAAAATGTGTGCTGAGTTATTAATTGTACTTGTCTTGTTTAATAAGCTTCATAGATATTTAGATTTTTTTCTTTTGTTTCTTCTTTCTTTTGTTTTAAAATGGTGGCTGGTGATATCACTTTGGTGGCTAACAATAATTGTTTAAGTCCTTTATGTTCAAGTGTTCATTCATATCCTGTTTGTTTCTACTTGAATATATCTTTGCTTGTACATGAATATACTTTACTGTCTTCACTTGCAAGCTCATACATACATACATACATATACATACATACATATATATATATATGTTTACTTGTTTCATTCCATACTTGTTTCATTCCATACTTGTTTCATATTTAAGTATATTTCTTTTGCTTTGCCTTCTTACTTTATATTATAAATGAAATTCTATAGTTAATATGTTGCTTAAATTTTGCAAATTTTTTTATTTTATATCTTACATACATGAGTGTATTTCAAACTTAAATTTTATTATCATGTATGTCTACATATATATATTTTTTAATATTATTTTGGTAGTACATTTTGATTTTTACATTATTTATAAATCCCAATTCAATTTCAAGTTCTATTTTATATACATATTTATTTTATTTCTTTTTGAAGTCTAACTATCCAACATTTAATTTATATTAATATATTTTTATAATTATAAAATTAACTACCCATAAATAAATATAAATAATATTTTTACCCAAATCATTTTCTAAGTCTTTTATTCAAATTTTTAAAGTCGAACCCAAATTTACTCATATATATACTTCAAATTCAAAATAATTCCAAAATTTATCCAAAATTCACATTAATTATTAATTTAAATTTAAATCAAAAATTGGGATCGTTACACGAGCTGGATGGCGAGAACTCATGGAGTGTTTCCGCTATATTATATGGTTGTATATTTGTGACATGACGACTGTGTATATCCCGTGTCTGTATGTATGTGTAACTCAGATGTATTATAAAGGTATTTTAACAGATACGGAATTCTTTTGTAGACTCTTATTATTGATATTATATTTTGATCTGCTGCGAATGTGAGAATTTGTGTTGTGTTTTCTGTTTCTTCTTCTTCTATCTCTTTCTTTTTTTCCTAACTATCTATGATTTTTGGGATCGGAAATTTCGTGTCGTTACAGTTGGTATCAGAGTTGATGGGTAAGCGAGAACCTTGGCTCTGTTGGGATTACTCATTAAGGATAGGGTCAATGTACCCTAGTACGAGTTGAGTGTGTGTGTATATATATAAATAAATATATATGAGAGCGTACTTGTTATTTTTTGATAAAGTTTTTAAATGATTTTATATAAGAATATATTTTGATATATAAAGCAACATTCTTTTTAATAAATATTAAGTTAATTGGTTGTTGAATCATTAGAATTAAATAAAAACAATGAGAACTAAGTTGTAATAGAAATACAGCCAAATTAAAATTAAATGAAGATAAGTTTAAAATGGATTCGGAATTAAATGGTCTAAACAGATGATTTGTATTGATTCAAAGGATTAAATCAACATTTAATAATTTAACTCGAATTTCTATGATTCGGGATGGTTTAAATTTGAAATTTGAATTGAATTCGTTCAAATTGAATCTGATTTGAATTAATTGGATTTGTGATTTAAGATGTATAAGTTCAAAATTTTAAATGGAATATTTGGATTGGATTAAATTAAAATGATTTTAAATTGAAGTGGGTTCAATTGATATTAGTCCAAATTGATTGGAATAATTTGAAATTATAATTAAAGATCAATAGGTTTAAATCAAATGGAATTTGATTAAATTGAGAAAGAAATCAGGATTGATTCAACTTGAATTGGGGTTAAATCAATTTCAATGGAAATTGAAGTTAATCAAATTGGAATTGAGTCAATTTAAATGGAAGTTGATATTTAAATAGAATCGATGGGGAAGCGACCAGTTTTGACTCTGGACTATTTTCAATATAAATTGCTTTAATATAAACTTATTTTTCCAAGCTATTTAATAAATACTACCTTTCTTTTTAAAGCCAAATTATTTTATATTTGTTTTACAATTATTTTTGAAACTATTTAACAAATTTTCAATTGTTTTATAAATTATTTACTATTTTTCAACTATCTTACAAATTAATTACTATTTTACAACTATTTTGCAATTATCTAAAATTTCCGAAACTATTCAACCATTTTCCAACTATTTTACAATTAGTTAACTATTTTACAGCTATTTTGCAGACTAATAATTATTTTTCAACTACTTATCTATTTTTGAAATTTTCAAGCTATTTTCTAAATATAAACGGGTTGGAGTTCAAATTGTTAATGATTAAATACTCAACTGAGATAAGAATTGAAGTGATAATCCAAATGAGGATTAAGGTAAATGTGAATAAGTGAATAAAATCGAAGTGAGGATGAATAGAAAGGAGTAATTAAATATGAATATTTGATTTTGAATAAACAAAGCTATATACCTTTGTTATATAAGATAAATCTTCGCTTGTTGAATCTATTGCCAAAAGAAAAGGATTTTGTAGGAGTTTCGAGTATAAAGGGTGTTTTATATAAGTTTGAAATGATCCAAAGTTTTCTAAATATATATATAAAGGATCTTCTGAGGATTTTGGAAAAAGGTTTTGGGAACCTTTGGATTTGGAAAGGCTTTTGATTTTTGGGTAAAATCAATATTGGAATTTGGAAAGCCTTGTTTGAGAATTTTCGATTTTGGGATAATCGATTTTTGTAAAGGAGCTTTGTATGAGATCATACTAGGTGTATGATTTGGAAGATACTATATGTGTATAGCATAAAATGTTTTGATAATGGCTCTGGGAAAAAGGCGCTCCCTTGAAATTAACTTCTCTGGAGTGCCACCGGATGGTACTGCCTTGAACCCTAAAGGGGGTTCAAATGTGATCCTGTGAGGAGTCCGGACAGAACTAGTTCTTGAGGATTATGAGTAGTGTGTAGCAAAAGTCGAGGGGAGCTGATGCCTACAGAGACGTTTGGGTTATGTTGTGACGATAGTGTAACTCGATGTCTTGGCGATCTACTACAGACCATAGCGAAAGTCGTGTGTGCTGTTGAGAGCCAACAGTCTGTGTTTGATTTTATATCGGTAGACTGCGACCTATGGTGACATAGTGAAAGTCGTGTGTGCTACTGAGAGCCAATAGTCTACGTTTGATTTTACATCGGTAGACTGCAAACTATGTAGGAGTGGAGAAGTTTCATTTCGACAGTGAAAATCGAGGGCGCTGATGCCTACAATTACATGGACTTTTGCTGTGATGGCAACGTAACCTTGGAATGTAACTGCGATATGTTGTGGGTTCCATGGCGTAATCGAGGGGCGTGGAGTGCCTACAGTTACATGGACTTTTGCTTCGATGGCAACGTAACCCAGGGTGTAACTGCAACCATGGATGAGGGTGATGATTTCCAGAGCATTCTCAACAAAGATATTTCCTCTATTTTCAAAAACTGTTTTATATATTTTCAATAAAATTATTTTCCCAAGTATTTTCACTGGGTGTTGAAATGGGTTTACCAAGTACTTATGGATTTTTAGTCCTACGCTTGATCAACATATGACCGAATTTCTATGGGAACAAGGATGGACTGGTTAAGACATCGAGTTATAAGAAGTATTTTTATAAAAAACTATTTTAATAATATTATGAGAATTTAAAGGTATTTCTAAATTTTTAAAATAAAAGTGTTGGAATTTTGGAAAGTGAAAGAAAATCCAAACTGGAATTATGAAAAACAAAATTTGAACTCAGGAAAATTTAATGAAGTGATTTTTGTAATAAAAGTTGGAAGTAAGCTAATTAGCTAAATAAATTATTTGGTAGAGTATGTTAATATAATTTAACTCGGTTAAATAAATGGATTGTAAGTTAATAATGGAATTTGGAAATGAACTCGAGTTATAAATAGAATTCGACTTGGATTTGATGATGAATTAAAATAAGTAGAGATGTTGTTAAAATAAAATGGAATTGAATTATAATAGTCGTGGTTTGAGTTGCAAACAAAACCGAGGTGAGTAGAAATTAACTGAGAATGGCTTTGTAGTAATAAAATAAATTCGAAAATGAATTAAGTAAACGAATTAAAAATTTAAAATGGGGTGAATAAATGGGTTAATTGAATTAAATAATAAATGGATGAAGTCTGATTGAATAAAAATTAAATCAGAATTTTAATTGGAATTGGGTTATCGGAATGAACTTAAGTCGTGTGGTGTATTAATTTGAAGTAAAATTACTTAAGTCAATAAAAGCTTGGTTTGAGTAAGAATGGAAGACCATTGGATAAAAGTTTAGGTTAAATTTATATGTAAAATGGATATTAATATAAGCATCGAATGTTGTCAAGCTCAATGAAATAGTTTTAAAATGAATCCAGTGCGGAGATGAAATGAAATGCATTGAATGGTTGGCGAATAAATTAGAAATGAAACGGAATTAAAATTCTATAAGTTGATAAGGATTAAATAAATAGGTTTTAGGATCAATTGAATTAAATATGAGCTTGTTTGGATTAAAAATAAATTGAATGTAAGAAATTGAGTTGTAAACCATTAAAATTGAATGAAAAGGCATATGAATTGGTTGGTAGCAATTGAATTAGCTTTAAATCATATAAAACGCTTATGGAAAGCTTTTGGTGCTTGTTGCTTACGAAATGCATGTGTTTAGCTATTGAAATTAAGTGAAATGCTAATAAATTTTCTATATATGGCACTTACATATTTAAATTGAGTAAGTACAGGTACCTGAAGGCCGTTTGGCTGGATTTGGTTGCGGGAATTGCTAAAATAATAAGTCGCTTGCTTAAAATGTTAAATAAAGGTACGCCTACGCGATGAAAATAGGAAATATGAACTGTTTTTGTTTTTCCAACCATGTGGGTCGATGTATATATATTTATATCTCTTGTCAAATTGCAAAAGCTCCTCCGTACAAAGGAGACTCTGCCAAAATTTTCCGAAAATTTTGGGAGCTAGAAATTTTTGAAAATCTTTGGGAAAATTTTCTATTAGTGACAAAATGATTTTAAATATGAAACTGAAATAAATTAGTGAATGAAATTAATTTAAAATAATGATATAAATCAGTTATAAATGGAAGATAAAAATTAAATATTCAGAGTTGAAGATAAATTGAATTCATATGAAAATGGAATAACCGATTTGAATAGAAATAGATATAAACTAAAGAGGTAAAGTGAAAATAAATATTTAAATTTGTAATAGAAGTGTATAAAAGGGGTATTGGGATCTGCAGTCGGTCATGGTTAAATTGGATATACAGGTAGTATAAAGCAGGAGAAAAATTAGGATTTTAGATTTCAGATGATAATTGAAATTTGCTTGGCAAAGGTATGTGTTTAAAATTTCTGTATGAAATTTGATTGGGTTTTTGATCTAGCCATTTGGCCTTTTGTTTTCTTTTGGAATTTGGGAGCCCATAGAGGCATTTTGTAGTTGTACCGTGCTAGCCGCGCAAAGGAGACGCTGCCGAAATTTTTCGAAGATTTGAGTGTAAAAAAAAGTTGAGAAAATTTTGATAATTCAAAATTTGGTTTTAAATTCAAATTTGAATTGTTAAGTAAATAATATTATTGGGACTTATGGATAAGTTGGGAAAGCTAGGAAAAATTTAGTGTGTCTTTAATAAAAAGATTGTTCGGTTTTGGGAAAAAGTAAATGGGTACTGGACCATTCTTCCTAACTAGTAATTTCGGGGACGAAATTCTTTTAAGGGGGGAGGAATGTGACGACACAGAATTTTGAACAATTTAGATTGGAATATTTAGTTGATTTTAAATATTTGAAAGGTTAATTTTAACTTGAATTCCAAGTATCACTATTTACTTGATAATTAAATTTATTGAATTATATAATTTGAAATTGGGTAAAATATTAGATATGGAGTTTTAAGCCTGTTAAAAATAATTTGAAGGCTTATAAAATTTATGTCGATAGTACTGAAGATAGTAATAGTGGTTAAATTGAATTTGGAAGTGTTTTGTTAAGTTTTTAAAATAAATCATTTAAATTGACATTTAAAATAGCCTTCCGAGGCATAGTCCCGGAATTTGACGAAACTAGTTTCATTGGATCCGTAATATTGTATTATTATCGAATTTCAATTTTTGTAGTGTTTGGGGGTTGTTTTGTGAGTGCACGATATGTAAACGCGCTGAAATTTATATCGAAATACAATATAATAACTGATCCAAAAAGCTATCTTCTCCATATGACTGAATTTGGCTCTGAAACACGTTCCATCGTGTTCGGAATGCGGGTAAAACCTTATAAACGCTTGGCGATATGTCTGATTCGGAGTTTGAGATTTCGAGTTATGCTAAACGAGATATTTTGGAAATTTAATAATATTAAAAATTTAAAAGTCAAATCAGCCACACTATAATCGTGCTCGAGCCACCCTACCATCTGAAACGTGTAAATCTACATTCCCTCTTTCTCGTTTAAATCACTCTCAACCCTCCTGGAAAAAAATCAAAAACACAGATAACAAAAAAAATCATTCGTTCGTGCTCAACTCCAGATCAAAGACGAAGGATGGGACTTGCATGAATCTCCTCTTCCACAGGAATCGAGTTTTGAAATTTGAATCGAATTCGAGGCGGTCATATTCGAGAGCGTTTCAACTTCACGTTAATCAAGGGTGAGGCTCGCGGCTTTGGGATGGCGAATGCGAGCGCGACTGGGTGGTCGCGACTGGAGTTTTTGTGTGTTTAGGGTATGCATGAAGGAACTCGGCGATGTTGGTTGGGTAGTTGGCGGCGATACTCGACGACGAGGATTAAAATCAATTAATATATGTGTGTGTGTGTGTGTGTGTGTGTGTGTGTGTGTGTATGCGGAATAGAAAGATAGGATCTTGAAAATTAGATCTTTACAAAGATACGTATTTTACAGTAAGAATGTCTTACATGTTATGCAGTTTAAAATTTTAAGTTGATCTTAATATGTGTGAATAAACAAGAAAAATATATATAATAATACACTGTAGCAAAGTATATATATACACAGTTTACATATTTTGAAATTTAATGATATATATATATATATATGGGTATGCAGTAAAGCAGAAAAGCTTATATAAGATTTGAAAAAAAGGGATTTTAAAATGTTGAAAGTTATATAAAAATCATATTTTTAACCCCTATAGATTATTTTTATAGGTGTAGTTTCAAAGAAAATAAATAAATATATTTTCATTGATTAGTTTATTTCAAATAAGTTATTTAAGTGATTTATTTGTAAATTAAATTTTTTGTTTAAAACCAAATTAATAGTTTAAATTAAACAAGTAAGTAGCGATTAACTGTTTGATCAATTCAAATATTAATAAATTGTATAAATATTTATACAAGGTCAATAATCGTGGAATCAAATCGAGGATGAAGTGGATTTGCAAATATAAGGGGCAAAGGTGAGTTAATCTCAGTCATCTGGGTTCCATTTAAATTTAAACGGTTAAATTTAAATAATAGGTTGAATGAATGAATTGAGTTGTTATGCACTGATGATCTGGTGACTCTCGTTTTGGTTAGTTCTCGAGTTAATTGTTGCTTGACTCGAAGTATTTGGGTTTTAAATTGTTTTAAACTTAAATCATAAATAAGAAAATGTTTTCATTTTAAAGTTAATAAGGGCTTAATGATTTGTGATTTATTAAATTAGTAGGGTAAATAAAATGGATAATAAATTAATTCAATTAATAAATAATTTGGGTTAATTAATTTAGTAATTAAGGGTTTGAATTAATTAGTTAAGGATTATGTTAACTAATGAAGTTTATTAAATTAGAATAATCATTGCATGGTTTGATAGGTAATTACTTAATGTAATTAATAAAATATAATTACTTTGTGTAATTAATCAAGAGATTTATTAAGATAATTAATTAAGGAGTAATTAATTTATTCAATGAAGTAAATAAATGGGTAGTTAATTACTAGTTGAGATTAATCAAGAGTGATTAATAATTGTGTTTTAATTAAAGATTAATCACTTAATGCAATTAATTTGGATTAGGATAAATTGAAATGTAATTAATTTGGATTAGGATAAATTGAAATGTAATTAGAAATCATTAATTTGTATAGTTAATGATGTAATTAAAGGTTTATTAATTAAAATTAATAAATCAATAATAACTGATTTATGAGAAATTGATTAATATAAGTAATTAAGGATTCATGTAATTAATTATAGTTAATTAATTTGTGAAGTAATTAAAGATTAATTACTATTTTCGGTTAAGAATAATTAATTCGTGTCATTAATTAAAGATAATTACTTGAATGTAATTGAAGGACAATTAATCTAGGAGGATTAATTAAGATGGATGTTATTGGATGATTAATAATCGGTTTGGAATTAATTAATAAGCAGGATTTAAAAGTAATTAAAGTAATTTTTTGAATTCAATTGTGGTTAAATTAATTAGTTTGAGATTGTATGGTTGATTAATCTTGCTCAAAAATGATTGAATGATATTGAGTGCCTTTGATTAGTTGATATCTCTGGTATGTGATATGTGATGTTATATGATTTAATATGTTGGGTTAAGACAGTGGCATCCTGTATTTTAAGTTTGAAGTGTATTTCATTTGAATAATTTGGGATAAGATGACATGGAATTCGAAGACATCGGAGTCGGGCATTTGAAAATACGCGAAACCACTTCGATTTGTAAATCTTCTATAAATTCCTTAAAGAGTTGATATGTGAAATAAATAGGCTGAATGGAATGATTTAAGTAATTGGACCATTTTAACATTGTAGAGGTCCATAGATAATGGTATATGAAATAAGTATTGGCTATAATAAGTTGAGAACTCGTTGTGAAGTACAAGTTACCCGGGTTTTAAATAAGTTTATGCATTAGTATTCCTTGTGAGATGAGTTTATTCACGCTGATTTTCAGCCTGACCCGGGTGTTACTTTGATGTAATGCTCGGGTCAGACCGAGTATTACAGATTTTCACGTAAGGACGTTGTGGAGCTCAAGAGGCGAGCTGGATGGCGAGAACGTATGGAGTGTTTCCGCTATATTATATGGTTGTATATCTGTGACATGATGACTGTGTATATCCAATGTCTGTATATATGTGTAACTCTGATGTATTATAAAGGTATTTTGATAGATACAGAATTTTTGTGTAAATTGTTATTATTGATATTATATTTTGATCCGCTGCGAATGTGAGAATTTGTGTTGTGTTTTCTGTTTCTTCTTCTTCTATCTTTTTCTTCTTTTTCCTCACTATCTGGGATTTTCAGATCGAAAATTTCGGGTCGTTACAAACCATCCACTATTAGTGTTGCAATAAATTACTATTTTGAAAAAATTTTGTTAAAAATTTGAAAATAAGAATACACAAAAATCCAAACTTCCTACCTATATTAAACTGGAAAAGTGAATACATAGCTTAAAATAAGTTTTATAATAACAAATAAAAACATGTTTGTAACTACTGATCACACATCTTATTAGAAAACAATATATTTGGTTTAAGCAAAGAGGTTTTGTGGAAAAATAAATCGTATAAGCTTCTTTTACTAAAATTTACTTAAATTGAGAGGTATGTATAAATTTGTTAAATTTATGGAAAAAAATTTAGTTTATAAAAATATATATCATGGCAATACATTTATGTAAAAGGTTAATCCGAATTATGCTGACCAAACATAAATATTATCTCAATATATAAACATAAATGAAATAATAGCTCCACGAATAGATTACTATCAGAAGATGTAATAATAAGTTGTAAAATGCTTTTTAAGATATTTAACTTGAACCATCTACAAAGATAATTCTTCCATCAAATTTATTTCATACTATAATACCATGAAAGCACATTGTATCAACTTTAATGACTTAACATTTGATGTTAAACATTATCATTTCACCGGTGAAACAGTTGAAGCTTGATTATGCCATTTTCTTTGTTGATACAATGATGTAGGACGATGTCATTACTTTCTTCATAACTTGTTATTGGATGATGCATTTCTTCTCTTTCTTTTGTGCACTGTAGTTCTTTTGTGCATTGTGGTTCTTTTGTGCACTGTGGTTCTTTTTTGCATTTTAGTTCTTTCGTACATTGTTCATCCATTGTACATTCATTTAACGTTGGATGTTGCAATTTTTTTTCTCCATTAGTGGTCGTTGGATGATGCCATTCTTTTCGCTCTTCTGTGCATTGTAGCTCTTTTGTGCACTGTAGTCCTTTGTGCATTGTAGCTCTTTTGTGCATTGTAGTTCTTTTGTGCATTCTAGGTCTTTTGTACATTGTTCATTCATCGCATGTGCATTTACCACTAGATGATTCCACTACTTTTGTTCGTCATAATTTGTCGGATGGTGCCACTTACTCTTTTCATCAACGATTGTTGGATGAAGCCACTTGGTTGGTAGTTCATTTGGTTGCAGCTTTGATGCCAAGGTAGTTTCAGTTATGATAAAAAAGAACAACACTAAAGCTAATGATGCACTATATGCTTTGGTCATGTTTATGTGTGGTATGTTGTTCAAGAAAGAAGATTAATATTGGTGTCTGCTAAATTATAATAAAAATGTGTGATTGCCGATACATCCAAAAAGAAAAGTCAAAACAGGTAGTTACGAAGTAAACTGAAATGAAAATTTCTAGAATAAAAAATAGATGTCTCATTTTTTCATATATTTTGTCCTACTTAATTTTTTGATAATATTAGTATTGTTATCGCAACAGTATATTACTACACTATTAGCGTGTATGTGTGCAAATGTGTATATTCGCATATTTCGATTAAAATTTACTATATTTTGTTTATAAAAGACGTTTACTTTCTTGTTATGGTGTTTGGAACTTACACAATATCAAATGTCTATTTTTTATTTTACCACCTCAAATGTAGGTTTATCGTTTCACATCTCGTTTTCACTAAAACTTAAAGTTAATTGTTGGACGTCATGTATTCGCATTACTATTTGAATGTATTAAAAACCCATGTCTAGTGTTACCAAAAAAGAGATATTTGTATAACTCTATGGCATGCAAAAAAATTGTAGTTTGAAATGTATCCACAGTTTTATTTTATTTACATTTTGCATAGATATAACATATTGTCAATATGTCAATTAAACTGAAGATTTTAGTGTGGTGAAAATTATACGCTTCTGATATACTAGTGTCCAAAGCCAGTCAGATGTTGTTGTAGGCTTAAGGCATAATGTAACAACCCGCATATTTAACGATTTATATTTAAATATTTTATTTAAATATTTTATCGTTAGTCGGGTTATAGTCCGAAAAGCTTCTTTTTGCATATGTTCGAATTAGGACTCGAGACCACTTTCATTGAGTTCAAAATGACATTTGCAATCTTTTTAAGTATAAATTTTGATATGTTTGGAGTTAATGGAATTTCACTACTTTTTCATTTGATGCTTTGGCTTGAGCTTTTATCTTATTAGACCCAACCTTCACCCCTTCTTTTCAGAATTTCCTAACAACTTAAGCTTCATCAAAATTGGTGAGTGGAAGGGAGAATCAAAATTCCAAACTCAAATTATCTTGCAAGTCCATCATTCAACTCCAAATTTAAGAAGAAGACATTGGATCCAAGCTTCTTGTGTTGAGATTGAAGAGGGATTGATTCTTGCTAGCTTCAAGCTTCATTTTCCTTGATTTTTGGTGCAAAGGTGAGATTTTTATCTCATAATTCTACTCTATAACTATATTGGACTGTTGGGAATGATTCCCTATCACTTTATCCTGTACATTTGTATTTGGTTTGGATTGGATTGGCGAAAAACTCCAATTTTTAGTGTTTGTGGTGAAATTCCGCACTTAGGTCGTTCTGCCTATGCTAGGTCGTTTGCATGGAAAAGTCTCGGCCTTCAAATAGCTCGTTTCTGGCCTTAAATCGTTCTACGGCCTTAGGTCGCTCTGCACTAGGTCGTAGGTCGTTTGGCCACGAGATGCTCGGTCTAGTCCAATTTAGGTCGGCTTTCAGATAGGTCGCTCGACCGAGTTAGGTCGTTATATCCCTTAGGTCGCATGACACTGGGTCGTTCCACTTTGGCTTTATGGCCAATTCCCTAGGTCGCATGGCCTTGATATATCATTAGGTCGCTAAGTCGTAGGTCGTCTCCGACCTTATATCGCCCGACTTGTTTGAGTTAGGTCGAGCCTCTTTTAGGATGCGTCTCTTTTAGGTCGCTCTCCACCGGACCTCGTTAGGTCGCTCAACACACTGTGTCGCTAAGTCGCTCGACCCTGGACTTCGTTAGCTTGCTCGGCCTTGTCATTTTTAGGTCGCGAGCCTCGCTAGGTCGCTCAACCGTCTACTTTATAAGTCGAATGTCGTCTTCGACCTTAAACCACTCGGCCGCATTAGGTCGCGTACATTTTAGGTCGCGTGTTTCACTAGGCCGTTAGGCCTTTACCTCGGTAGGTCGTAGGTCGCTCGACATTATTACCTTGTTAGGTCGCGAGTCCCTTAAGTCACTCGCCTCTGTTAGGTCGCTCACTTCTGCTAACTCGCGAACACCTCTAGGTCGCTACCACTAGGTCGCCTGACCCCTGAGACCCCTAGGTCGCAACCATTAGGTTGCTTGATCCTATTTTCCGTTAGGTCTTCACTAGGTCGAACCCCGTAGCGGGGGTGTTGCCCCCGCACCCCCACCTAGGGGGTTACCACCCCCCTGGACCCCCCCTCTGTAGGGGATTTATCTGAAAAACATTCAACAGAACTTGCGTTGTTGAGATGCCGAGTAGACCAATTCTTCGAGACAAACTATATTGGGCCTCTCGGTCGATTTTATGGTATCACGGCCTTGCTAAAAAGGCGGGATAACAACTTTAGAAATATGAAGGTTTCAATACTAGTAGTAAATATCAAAACTCTTTCACAAAACAATTTTAACTCTATTTTACTACAAAGCTCTTTCCTTAAACCGTTTTCCAATCTACTAGTATATACAAACCTTTTCCTTAAAACCTTTTGTGACAATCTTCTAGTGAAGATCTACAGCTTGTTCGTAAATATTTAAGTTAAGCAAGTGGTTATGGGACATGAAGCTAAACTCATATATTTACTGGCTTGGTGAGATTGACACTACTTGATGATCATGACGATCATTTTTGTGTTTTAGACTAGCAACTGTGCGATGTCTCTTTGTCTGCGAGGGAGACTAGACCCCGCTCTTGTGATCTTTCGCCATCGCATTTGTGTGATGTTTCGCCATCACATATGTGGGGTAGCGCCCCACGGTCTTCGGGCCATTCGTGTGTCAAAATTAATGGCTTGCAACCATGAGATAGCGTCTCGCTTTGTGTTACACGTGTAGGTGAGTTTTCATGCTCCCATTTTGTCAGTTTTCATGCTCCTATATTGTGATTTTTGGATTTCTTGTATAGTCTTCTGGAATTTGTGCTTCACCTATTTTCATGACTTTCATTGTTATGATTTTCCAGCTTTTATGTTTTGGTGAATTTGTGTGTCATCACCTTTTTTTAGGTGAATTTGGATCTTTTATAAGATTCTTTTGATATTGTTTGATCTCTTGATGATCTTCATTTACATGCTTATCATAGTATGTCTTTGTGGTTACTATATGTTCTTGCCATATCTATTGTTTTATATCATGTTACCTGATATTTATAACTAGACTGATCCGTTTATTATTTTCTTATAAATAATACTCGGGTCAGACCGAGATGTTACAGGTGCTTCTGCTTGACTTCTCCCCCAGGGATTTGCTACTCTGACTTTTGGATGACCATTTAGATTAGCAGTTTTTGTCGTTTACACTTGAGATATAGACTCATAGATGTATTATTTTGTATAGCACGTGTTGCTATTCTTTTGTGTATGTGGTCCTTTCATGACCACTACTTTGATGTACACTTTCATGTGTTAGTTATATATTCATATCTTTTTCTGCCTTTGTGATATGGATGTCTGTGACCGATTGTGTTATGTTTATTTCTATGTTTGTTTCCGAAGATTTATTTATAGCCACCGTGTGATGCTTTGAGTTTGTATCAGTATGTCGGACTTCCTCCTTAAATGAAATGCATGCTATACTATCTGACATATCGGTGCTCACACAATGAAGTTACATGGATGGTCGCTCCTCAACAGCCTTATTCTCCGCGCTAGTTGACAGCATTACTCCGTAGTGTTCTTGGCTAGCGCGAGTATTGAGGTGGGGCGTCACACATAATGATCAAAATCAAGATTTAAAACAATCAGAGGTCCTTATTAGTGATTTTGAAACATTGAAAATACAGTCACAATGCAAGTTTAAATTATAGTGGCTTAAAAATAAAGCATATTCTTTTACAATTACACAGAGTCCACTTTCATTAATCTAAAATATGACCGGTTTCATTTATAAACAAAATACAATTACTTTTATAAAAAAAATTAGAATGTTGAGGCCGATGAAAATTCAAGTCCCTTGGCGATGACTTAGGGCTACCATCGGCCATTCCTATATCAAATATAGTTTTGAATAATACCGACTATTTGTAAATAGCAGTAAATGAGATTTGAGAAGAAATGTGTAGATGACTATTAAAATAAGTAACGTGCAATGAACCATCCATTTGAGAATTTGCATATGCAAAATGATTTTTAAATAACAATTTAATAACATAATTTTTTCTAAAAAATCCATCATTCAAAAGTTTTGCATTTTGCAAGTTTATCCAACTCTAACCATCCACTACTAGTGTTGCAATAAATTACTATTTGGAAATTTTTGGTTAAAACTTTGAAAATAAGAATACACAAAAATCCAAACTTCCTACCTATATTAAACTGGAAAAGTGAATACATAGCTTAAAATAAGTTGTATAATAACTAAACAAAACATGTTTGTAACTATTGATCACACATCTTATTAGAAAACAATATATTTGGTTTAAGTAAAGCAGTTTTATTGGAAAAGAAATTATATAAGCTTCCTTTACTAAAGTTTACTTAAATTGAGAGGTATGTATAAATTTATTAAATTTATGGAAAAACATTTAGTTTATAAATGTAAACATCGTGGCAATACATTTATGTAAAAAGTTAATCCGAATTATGCTGACCAAACATAAATGTTATCTCAATATATAAACATAAGTGAAATAGTAGCTCGACGAATAGATTACTATCAGAAGATGTAATAATAAGTTGTAAAATGCTTTTTAAGATATTTAACTTAAACCATCTACAAAGATAATTCTTCCATTAAATTTATTTCATACTATAATACCATGAAAGCACATTGTATCAACTTTAATGTCTTAACATTTGATGTTAAACATTATCATTTCACCGGTGAAATAGTTGAAGCTTGATTATGCCATTTTCTTTGTTGATACAACGATGTAGGACGATGTCATTTACTTTATTCATAACTGGTTATTGGATGATGCATTTCTTCTTGTTCTTTTGTGCACTGTGGTTCTTTTGTGCACTATGGTTCTTTTGTGCACTGTGGTTCTTTAGTGCACTGTGGTTCTTTTGTGCAATTTTTTTCTTTCGTACATTGTTCATCCATTGTACGTTCATTTAACATTGGATGTTGCAATTTGCTTTCTCCATCAGTGGTCGTTGGATGATGCCATTCTTTTTGCTCTTCTGTGCATTGTTGCTCTTTTGTGCACTGTAGTCCTTTTGTGCATTATAGCTCTTTTGTGCATTGTAGTTCTTTTGTGCATTCTAGGTCTTTTGTACATTGTTCATTCATCGCATGTGCATTTACCATTGGATGATTCCACTTCTTTTCTTCATAATAATTCGTCGGATGGTGCCACTTACTCTTTTCATCAACGATTGCTGGATGATGCCACTTGGTTGGTAGTTCATTAGGTTGCAGCTTTGATGCCAAGGTAGTTTCAGTTATGATAAAAAGAACAACACTAAAGCTAATGATGCACTATATGCTTTGGTCATGTTTATGTGTGGTATGTTCAAGAAAGAAGATGGTTTTTATAAGATTTGAAGATAAAGTTTGGAATCTTGAAGTCAATTAAGCCATTGTGAACTAATTAATGATCTCATTTTTTTTATCCACTTTCACATTCTGGATAAGCACATAACCTTAAAGTAGATAGTGTTGTAATAAGCTTTCTACAAAAAATTGACATGCAAAAGTGAATTATTATTCACCAATCGTTATGTTAATAATATAAGGCAGTGTTGCATATCAACTACTAATTTCAATCTAAGCTTCTTGTATCATAGGAAGTATATGAAAAACCCAAATTAGTAAAAAAAATTAAATAAATATTGGTGTCTACTAAATTATAATAAAAATGTGTGATTGCCGATACATCCAAAAAGAAAAGTCAAAACAGGTAGTTACGATGTAAACTGAAATGAAAAATTCTACAATAAAAAATAGATGTCTCGTTTTGTCATATATTTTATCCTCCTAATTTTATTGATAATATTAGTATTGTTATCGCAACAGTATATTACTACACTATTAGCGTGTATGTGTGCAAATGTGTATATTCGCATATTTCGATTAAAATTTACTATATTTGTTTATAAAAGACGTTTACTTTCTTGTTATGGTGTTTGGAACTTACACAATATCAAATGTCTATTTTTTATTTTACCACCTTAAATGTAGGTTTATCGTTTCACATCTCGTTTTCACTAAAACTTAAAGTTAATTGTTGGACGTCATGTATTCGCATTACTATTTAACTGTATTAAAAACTCATGTCTAGTGTTACCAAAAAAGAGATATTTATATAACTCTATGGCACGCAAAAAATTTGTAGTTTGAAATGTATCCACAATTTGATTTTATTTTCATTTTGCATAGATATAACAAATTGTCAATATGCCATTAAAACTGAAGATTTTAGTGTGGTGAAAATTAGACGCTTCTGATATACTAGTGTCCAAAGCCAGTCAGATATTGTTGTAGGCTTAAGGCATAATAATCTAAATCAGTGATTAAAACAATCAGAGGTCCTTATTAGTGATTTTGAAACATTGAAAATACAGTCACAATGCAAGTTTAAATTATAGTGGCTTAAAAATAAAGCATATTCTTTTACAATTACACAGAGTCCGCTTTCATTAATCTAAAATATGACCGGTTTCATTTATAAACAAAATACAATTACTTTTATAAACAAAATTAAAATTTTGAGGCCGATGAAAATTAAAGGCCCTTGGCGATGACTTTAGTGGCATAGGGCTACTATCGGCCTTCCTATATCAAACATGGTTTTGAATAATACCGACTATATGTAAATAGCAGTAAATGAGATTTGAGAAAAAATGTGTAGATGACTATTAAAATAAGTAACGTGCAACGAACCATCCATTTGAGAATTTTCATATGCAAAATGATTTTTAAATAACAATTTAATAACATAATTTTTTCTAAAAAGTCCATCATTCAAACGTTTTGAATATTCCAAGTTTATCCAACTCTAACCATCCACTACTAGTGTTGCAATAAATTACTATTTTGAAAAATTATGGTTTAAAATTTGAAAATAAGAATACACAAAAATCCAAACTTCCTACCTATATTAAACTGCAAAAGTGAATACATAGCTTAAAATAAGTTGTATAATAACAAAAAAATATGTTTGTAACTATTGATCACACATCTTATTAGAAAACAATATATTTGGTTTAAGTAAAGCAGTTTTATTGGAAAATAAATTATATAAGCTTCCTTTACTAAAATTTACTTAAATTGAGAGGTATGTATAAATTTATTAAATTTATGGAAAAACATTTAGTTTATAAATATAAATATCGTGGCAATACATTTATGTAAAAAGTTAATCCGAATTATGCTGACCAAACATAAATGTTATCTCAATATGTAAACAAAAGTGAAATAATAGCTCCACGAATAGATTACTATCAAAAGATGTAATAATAAGTAGTAAAACGCTTTTTAAGATATTTAACTTAAACCATCTACAAAGATAATTCTTCCATCAAATTTATTTCACACTACAATACCATGAAAGCACATTGTATCAACTTTAATGACTTAACATTTGATGTTAAACATTGTCATTTCACCGGTGAAATAGTTGAAGCTTGATTATGCCATTTTCTTTGTTGATACAACGATGTAGAATGATGTCATTTACTTTCTTCATAACTGGTTATTGGATTATGCATTTCTTCTTGTTCATTCGTGCACTGTAGTTCTTTTTTGCACTGTGGTTACTTTGTGCACAGTGGTTCTTTAGTGTACTGTGGTTCTTTTGTGCATTTTAGTTCTTTCGTACATTGTTCATCCATTGCACGTTCATTTAACGTTGGATGTTGCAATTTGCTTTCTCCATCAGTGGTCGTTGGATGATGCCATTCTTTTTGCTTTTCTGTGCATTGTAGCTCTTTTGTGCACTGTAGTCCTTTTGTGCATTGTAGCTCTTTTGTGCATTGTAGTTCTTTTGTGCATTCTAGGTCTTTTGTACATTATTCATTCATCACATGTGCATTTACCACCGGATGATTCCACTTCTTTTGTTCGTCATAATTTGTCGGATGATGCCACTTACTCTTTTCATCAACGATTGTTGGATGATGCCACTTGGTTGGTAGTTCATTAGGTTGCATCTTTGATGCCAAGGTTGTTTCAGTTATGATAAAAAAGAACTACACTAAAGCTAATGATGCACTATATGCTTTGGTCATGTTTATGTGTGGTATATTGTTCAAGAATGAAGATGGTTTTTATAAGATTTGAAGATAAAGTTTGGAATCTTGAAGTCAATTAAGCCTTTGTAAAGTAATTAATGATCTCATTTTGTTTTATACACTTTCATATTCTAGATAAAAACATAAGCTTAAAGTACATAGTGTTTTAATAAGCTTTCTACAAAAAAATAACATGCAAAAGTTAATTATAATTCACCAATCGTTATGTTAATAATAGAAGGCGGTATTGCATATCAACTACTAATTTCAATCTAAGCTTCTTGTATCATAGGAAATATAAGAAAAACCCAAATTAGTATAAAAAAAAAAATTGGTGTCTACTAAATTATAATAAAAATGTGTGATTGCCGATACATCCAAGAATAAAAGTCAAAACAGGTAGTTACGATGTAAACTGAAATGAAAAATTCTAGAATAAAAAATAGATGTCTCATTTTGTCATATATTTTATCCTCCTAATTTTTTTGATAATATTAGTATTGTTATCGTAATAGTATATTACTACACTACTAGCGTTGTGTGCAAAAATGTATATTCGCATATTTTGATTAAAATTTACTATATTTTGATTATAAAAGACGTTTATTTTCTTGTTATGGTGTTTGGAACTTACACAATATCAAATGTCTATTTTTTATTTTACCACCTCAAATGTAGGT
The DNA here is from genome assembly GCA_030765085.1 of Allium cepa. Classification (NCBI taxonomy): domain Eukaryota; kingdom Viridiplantae; phylum Streptophyta; class Magnoliopsida; order Asparagales; family Amaryllidaceae; genus Allium; species Allium cepa. Next base: position 135,782,623 of record CM060942.1, on the reverse strand, counting down.
TTATCGTTTCACATCTCGTTTTCACTAAAACATAAAGTTAATTGTTGGACGGCATGTATTCGCATTACTATTTAACTGTATTAAAACCCAAGTCTAGTGTTACCAAAAAAGAGATATTTGTATAACTCTATGGCATGAAAAAAATTTGTAGTTTGAAATGTATCCACGATTTGATTTTAATTTACATTTTGCATAGATATAACATATTGTCAATATGTCGTTAAAGCTGAAGATTTTAGTGTGGTGAAAATTAGACGCTTCTGATATACTAGTGTCCAAAGCCAGTTAGATATTGTTGTAGGCTTAAGGCATAATGATCTAAATCTGGAATTAAAACAATCAGAGGTCCTTATTAATTATTTTGAAACATTGAAAATACAGTCACAATGCAAGTTTAAATTATAGTGGCTTAAAAATAAAGCATACTCTTTTACAATTACACAGAGTCCGCTTTCATTAATCTAAAATATGACCGATTTCATTTATAAACAAAATACAATTACTTTTATAAACAAAATTAGAATTTTGAGGCCGATGAAAATTCAAGGCCCTTGGCGATGACTTTAGTGACATAGGGCTACTATAGGCCATTCCTATATCAAACATAGTTTCGAGTAATACCGACTATTTGTAAATAGCAGTAAATGAGATTTGAGAAGAAATGTATTGATGTCTATTAAAATAAGTAACGTGCAACGAAACATCCATTTGAGAATTTGCATATGCAAAATGATTTTTAAATAACAATTTAATAACGTAAATTTTTCTAAAAAATCCATCATTCAAAAATTTTGCATTTTGCAAGTTTATACAACTCTAACCATCCACTACTAGTGTTGCAATAAATTACTATTTTGAAAAATTTTGGTTAAAAATTTCAAAATAAGAATACACAAAAATCCAAACTTCCTACCTATATTGAACTGGAAAAGTGAATACATAGGTTAAAATAAGTTGTACAATAACAAAACAAAACATGTTTGTAACTATTGGTCACATATATATTAGAAAACGTTATATTTTGTTTAAGTAAAGCAGTTTTATTGGAAAATAAATTATATAAACTTCCTTTAGTAAAATTTACTTAAATTGAGAGCTATGTATGAATTTATTAAATTTATGGAAAAACATTTAGTTTACAAATATAAATATCGTGGCAATAAATTTATGTAAAAAGTTAATCCGAATTATGTTGACTAAACATAAATATTATCTCATTATACAAACATAAGTGAAATAATAGCCCCACGAATAGATTACTATCAGAAGATGTAATAATAAGTTGTAAAATGCTTTTTAAGATACTTAACTTAAACCATCTACAAAGATAATTCTTCCATCAAATTTATTTCAAACTATAATACCATGAAAGAACATTGTGTCAACTTTAATGACTTAACATTTGATGTTAAACATTATCATTTCACCGGTGAAATAGTCGAAGCTTGATCATGCCATTTTCTTTGTTGATACAACGATGTAGGACATTGTCATTTACTTTCTTCATAACTGGTTATTGGATGATGCATTTCTTCTTGTTCTTTTATGCACTGTCGTTCTTTTGTGCACTGTGGTTCCTTTGTGCATTGAGGTTCTTTAGTGCATTGTGGTTCTTTTGTGCATTTTAGTTCTTTCGTACATTGTTCATCCATTGTACGTTCATTTAACGTTGGATGTTGCAATTTTCTTTCTCCATCAGTGGTCGTTGGATGATGCCACTCTTTTGGCTCTTCTATGCATTGCAGCTATTTTGTGCACTGTAGTCCTTTTGTGCATTGTAGCTCTTTTGTGCATTGCAGTTCTTTTGTGCATTCTAGGTCTTTTGTACATTGTTCATTCATCGCATGTGCATTTACCACCTGCTGATTCCACTTATTTTGTTCGTCATAATTTGTCGGATGGTGTCAATTACTCTTTTCATCAACGATTTTTGGATGATGCCACTTGGTTGTTAGTTCATTAGGTTGTAGCTTTGATGCCAAGGTAGTTTCAGTTATGATAAAAAAGAACAGCACTAAAGCTAATGATGCACAATATTCTTTGGTCATGTTTATGTGTGGTATGTTATTCAAGAAAGAAGATGGTTTTGATAAGATTTGAAGATAAAGTTTGGAATCTTGAAGTCAATTAAGCCATTGTAAACTAATTAATGATCTTATTTTGTTTTATCCACTTTCATATTCTGGATAAAAACATAACATTAAAGTAGATAGTGTTTTAATAAGCTTTCTACAAAAAAATAACATGCAAAAGTTAATTATAATTCACCAATCGTTATGTTAATAATATAAGGCAGTGTTGCGTATCAACTACTAATTTCAATCTAAGCTTCCTGTATTATAGGAAATATATGAAATACCCAAATTAGTAAAAAAAAATTAAATAAATATTGTTGTCTACTAAATTATAATAAAAATGTGTGATTGCCGATACATCCAAAAATAAAAGTCAAAATAGGTAGTTACGATGTAAACTGAAATGAAAAATTCTAGAATAAAAAATAGATGTCTCATTTTGTCATATAATTTATCCTCCTAAAATTTTTGATAATATTAGTATTGTTATTGTAACAGTATATTACTACACCATTAGCGTGTTTGTGTGCAAATGTGTATATTCGCATATTTCGTTAAAATTTACTATATTTTGATTATAAAAGACGTTTATTTTCTTGTTAGGTGTTTGGAACGTATGTGTGCAAATGTGTATTTTTTATTTTACCACCTCAAATGTAGGTTTATCGTTTCACATCTCGTTTTCACTAAAACTTAAAGGTAATTGTTGGACGTCATGTATTCACATTACTATTTAACTGTATTAGAAACCCAAGTCTAGTGTTACCAACAAAGAGATATTTGATTTTTATTTACATTTTGCATAGATATAACATATTGTCAATATGTCGTTAGAACTGAAGATTTTAGTGTGGTGAAAATTAGACGCTTCTGATATACTAGTGTCCAAAGCCAGTCGGATATTGTTGTAGGCTTAAGGCATAATCATCTAAATCAGGGATTAAAACAATCAAAGGTCCTTATTAGTTATTTTGACACATTGAAAATACAGTCACAATGCAAGTTTAAATTATAGTGGCTTAAAAATAAAGCAAACTCTTTTACAATTACACAGAGTCCGCTTTCATTAATATAAAATATGACCGATTTCATTTATAAACAAAATACAATTACTTTTATAAACAAAATTAGAATTTTGAGGCCGATGAAAATTCAAGGCCCTTGGCGATGACTATAGTGACATAGGGCTACTATCGTCCATTCGTATATCAAACATAGTTTCGAATAATACCGACAATTTGTAAATAGCAGTAAATGAGATTTAAGAAGAAATGTGTAGACGACTATTAAAATAAGTAACATGCAACGAACCATCCATTTGAGAATTTGCATATGCAAAATGATTTTTAAATAACAATTTAATAACATAATTTTTTCTAAAAAATCCATCATTCAAAAGTTTTGCATTTTATAAGTTTATCCAACTCTAACCATCCACTACTAGTGTTGCAATAAATTACTATTTTGAAAAATTTGGGTTAAAAATTTGGAAATAAGAATACACAAAAATCAAAACTTCCTACCTATATTAAACTAGAAAAGTGAATACATAGCTTAAAATAAGTTGTATAATAACTAAACAAAACATGTTTGTAACTATTGATCACACATCTTATTAGAAAACAATATATTTGGTTTAAGTAAAGCAGTTTTATTGGAAAATAAATTATATAAGCTTCCTTTACTAAAATTTACTTAAATTGGGAGGTATATATAAATTTATTAAATTTATGGAAAAACATTTAGTTTATAAATATAATTATCGTGGCAATACATTTATGTAAAAAGTTAATCCGAATTATGCTGACCAAACATAAATATTATCTCAATATATAAACATAAGTGAAATAATAGCTCCATGAATAGATTACTATCAGAAGATGTAATAATATGTTGTAAAATGCTTTTTAAGATATTTAACTTAAACAATCTACAAAGATAATTCTTCCATCAAATTTATTTCATACTTTAATACCATGAAAGCACATTATATCTACTTTAATGACTTAACATTTGATGTTAAACATTATCATTTCACTGGTGAAATAGTTGAAGCTTGATTATGCCATTTTCTTTGTTGATACAACGATGTAGGACGATGTCATTTACTTTCTTCATAACTGGTTATTGGATGATGCATTTCTTCTTGTTCTTTTGTGCACTGTAGTTCTTTTGTGCACCGTGGTTCCTTTGTGCAATGTGGTTCTTTAGTGCACTATGGTCCCTTTGTGTATTTTATTTCTTTCGTACATTGTTCATCCTTTGTACGTTCATTTAACGTTGGATGTTGCAATTTTCTTTCTCCATCAGTAGTCGTTGGATGATGCCATTCTTTTTGCTCTTCTGTGCATTGCAGCTCTTTTGCGCACTGTAGTCCTTTTGTGCATTGTAGCTCTTTTGTGCATTGTAGTTCTTTTGTGCATTCTAGATCTTTTGTACATTGTTCATTCATCGCATGTGCATTTTCCACCGGATGATTCCACTTCTTTTGTTCGTCATAATTTGTCGGATGGTGCCAATTACTCTTTTCATCAACGATTGTTGGATCATGCCACTTGGTTGGTAGTTCATTAGGTTGTAGCTTTGATGCCAAGGTCGTTTCAGTTCTGATAAAAAAGAACAGCACTAAAGTTAATGATGCACAATATGCTTTGGTCATGTTTATGTGTGGTATGTTGTTCAAGAGAAGATGGTTTTTATAAGATTTGAAGATAAAGTTTGGAATCTTGAAGTCAATTAAGCCATTGTAAACTAATTAATGATGTCATTTTGTTTTATCCACTTTCATATTCTGGATAAAAACATAAACTTAAAGTAGATAGTGTTTTAATAAGCTTTCTACAAAAAAATAACATGCAAAAGTTAATTATAATTCACCAATCGTTATGTTCATAATAGAAGGCGGTGTTGCGTATCAACTACTAATTTCAATCTAAGCTTTTTTATCATAGGAAATATATGAAAAACCTAAATTAGTAAAAAAAAATTAAATAAATATTGGTGTCTACTAAATTATAATATAAATGTGTGATTGCCGATACATCCAAAAATAAAAGTCAAAACAGGTAGTTACGATGTAAACTGAAATGAAAAATTCTAGAATAAAAAATAGATGTCTCATTTTGTCATATATTTTATCCTCCTAATTTTTTTGATAATATTAGTATTGTTATCGCAATAGTATATTACTACACTACTAGCGTTGTGTGCAAATGTGTATATTCGCATATTTTGATTAAAATTTACTATATTTTGATTATAAAAGACGTTTATTTTCTTGTTATGGTGTTTGGAACTTACACAATATCAAATGTCTATTATTTATTTTACCACCTCAAATGTAGGTTTATCGTTTCACATCTCGTTTTCACTAAAACTTAAAGTTAACTGTTGGACGGCATGTATTCGCATTACTATTTAACTGTATTAAAACCCAAGTCTAGTGTTAGCAAAAAAGAGATATTTGTATAACTCTATGGCATGAAAAAAATTTGTACTTTGAAATGTATCCACAATTTGATTTTAATTTACATTTTGCATAGATATAACATATTGTCAATATGTCGTTAAAGCTGAAGATTTTAGTGTGGTGAAAATTAGACGCTTCTGATATACTAGTGTCCAAAGCCAGTTAGATATTGTTGTAGGCTTAAGGCATAATGATCTAAATCAGGGATTAAAACAATCAGAAGTCCTTATTAATTATTTTGAAACATTGAAAATACAGTCAGAATGCAAGTTTAAATTATAGTGGCTTAAAAATAAAGCATACTCTTTTTACAATTACACAAAGTCCGCTTTCATTAATCTAAAATATGACCGATTTCATTTATAAACAAAATACAATTACTTTTATAAACAAAATTAGAATTTTGAGGCCGATGAAAATTCAAGGCCCTTGGCGATGACTTTAGTGACATAGGGCTACTATAGGCCATTCCTATATCAAACATAGTTTCGAATAATACCGACTATTTGTAAATAGCAGTAAATGAGATTTGAGAAGAAATGTATTGATGTCTATTAAAATAAGTAACGTGCAACGAACCATCCATTTGAGAATTTGCATATGCAAAATGATTTTTAAATAACAATTTAATAACGTAAATTTTTCTAAAAAATCCATCATTCAAAAGTTTTGCATTTTGCAAGTTTATACAACTCTAACCATCCACTACGAGTGTTGCAATAAATTACAATTTTGAAAAATTTTGGTTAAAAATTTCAAAATAAGAATACACAAAAATCCAAACTTCCTACCTATATTGAACTGGAAAAGTGAATACATAGGTTAAAATAAGTTGTATAATAACAAAACAAAACATGTTTGTAACTATTGGTCACATATATATTAGAAAACGTTATATTTTGTTTAAGTAAAGCAGTTTTATTGGAAAATAAATTATATAAACTTCCTTTAGTAAAATTTACTTAAATTGAGAGCTATGTATAAATTTATTAAATTTATGGAAAACATTTAGTTTATAAATATAAATATCGTGGCAATAAATTTATGTAAAAAGTTAATCCGAATTATGTTGACTAAACATAAATATTATCTCATTATATAAACATAAGTGAAATAATAGCCCCACGAATAGATTACTATCAGAAGATGTAATAATAAGTTGTAAAATGCTTTTTAAGATATTTAACTTAAACCATCTACAAAGATAATTCTTCCATCAAATTTATTTCAAACTATAATACCATGAAAGAAAATTGTGTCGACTTTAATGACTTAACATTTGATGTTAAACATTATCATTTCACCGGTGAAATAGTCGAAGCTTGATTATGCCATTTTCTTTGTTGATACAACGATGTAGGACGTTGTCATTTACTTTCTTCATAACTGGTTATTGGATGGTGCATTTCTTCTTGTTCTTTTATGCACTGTCGTTCTTTTGTGCACTGTGGTTCCTTTGTGCATTGAGGTTCTTTAGTGCATTGTGGTTCTTTTGTGCATTTTAGTTCTTTCGTACATTGTTCATCCATAGTACGTTCATTTAACGTTGGATGTTGCAATTTTCTTTCTCCATCAGTGGTCGTTGGATGATGCCATTCTTTTGGCTCTTCTGTGCATTGCAGCTCTTTTGTGCACTGTAGTCCTTTTGTGCATTGTAGCTCTTTTGTGCATTGCAGTTCTTTTGTGCATTCTAGGTCTTTTGTACATTGTTCATTCATCGCATGTGCATTTACCACCGGATGATTCCACTTATTTTGTTCGTCATAATTTGTCGGATTGTAACATCCCGGAATTTTGGACAATATAAATTTAATAATCTGGGTTTAAATTTATATTGAATTGATATTTTTGTTAATAAATTTTATATTGATTTAAATAATCTTCTTTATTTAATTATTTAATTTGTGAAATTATTTTTAATGAGTTAATAAATTGTTTTCTATTTAACTATGTATATGTATTTATATATTTTAAATAGACAAGTTGTTTTAGTTAAATTAGTATAGTATAATTTTAATATGTTTTGAAAATAGAAATGGTGATTTATTTTTAATTTGAGCTTTTCAAAAATATTTAATTAAATACTATATGATTTTATATAGGAAATAAATGTTTTATTTAGTTTCAAATTCTTTTTAATTCAAGTTGTATATTAAAAACTCTTTTGTAAATTTGTTTTAAAAGCTTCTTTTTAAAATGAATAACTTGTATATCATTTTATTTACAATAATAATGCTTTACTTTTTCTATAGAGATTATTTAATACATAATTATGTATAAGATTTAATTAACAATGTTTAATACTTATTTAACTCTAATTAAACATTAATTTAATTCTCAAAGACAAGTGTATGTGTATTAAAGCTTAAAGCTAACAAGTGTTCATTTTAAAATGACAAGTGTCAAATTTATTTTAATTTTTCTTTTAATTCACTTAAATCTGAAAATACATTCATTTGAACTTGTTCTTCATTCATATGCAATTTTCTCATTCCTTAATAAAAGAAAAAACCCAAATCTTCATTCTCACAACCAAATACATACAAGTTTGCATATACTATGCATTCAACTCCTCTTTCTCAAAATTGCAAATCTGCATCAAACAATCAAAAATCTGAAACACAAACAAATCCCTCTTTTCAAAATACAAACACGCATTTGAATCTGGAAATGCAAGAAAGCCCTGCATGTTCTTGCATCTGAAACTACAAAAAAAAAAAAGAACAAACCTGCATCAACATGAAAAGCCCTGCCTTTCATTTGCAAGCATAAAGATCTGCATCCTTCAACATATACAAATCTACATGCATTTTCAAATTACAATCTGCATTCCTTTGAATCTGCAAATTCAAATTTAAGGCCTGCATGCATCAATTTAAAGGCAAGGATCTGCATTCTTCAAAAAGCATTCAAGCTTGCATGTTTTAAAAGCATTATGCAAGTTTTAAAAGAGCATTCAAGAAGCTCTGCAATTTCAAGCATCAGAAATCTGCACATCATTTTCAAACAAAGAAGGCTCTGCATTTCATAACTTTCAAGCCTGGAACCTGCAAGTTGTATCTGCATTAAATTCAAGCTACTGCATGCATTAATTTTCAATATGGAACCTGCAATTGGAATGATACCCTGCAGTGTGCTCTGCATGTTGCCATTTAGAGGTGAGTAACACTTAATCTAAAATAAATTAAGTAGGTTTGCATGCTTGTTTTTCTAATAAGTTAAATGTTTGTACATGTTTCTTTTTTTATTGCCTGTGCATATATGAATGCAATGCATGTTTGATTCCATGGTTCTGATTGCTATAGTTTAAGTTCTAGTTAATAGAAAAATCCTATTTCTTTTGATTTGTTTGCTGTTAAGTCTCAATCTTGATTGAAACTTGCTTATTTCAAAATAAAGTAAGCATAAAAAAAAAATTATTATATAAGTTGTTTAGTTTTCTGTGTTGTCTGAAATATAAAACACAATTAAATTCTGTAACTTGAAAAAAAGTATAGGTATCAGGAATTAAGGTTTCAAGTTTGTAAATAGAATCATAAATGGATTCAAGAATTTTAAAAGCAAAAATTCCAAATTATTTGTGTGGTAAATATAGTGCAGTCTTCAAAGGCACAGTATTTTACATTTTTGATCATGTTCAGTTGATCTTTGCATGTGAGCTAGTTAATTTGTTTTCTGAAGATAGTGTGTCTATGAAGGATTGTGGGAAATTATTAAATTGACTTGAAGTTGGGTTTGGTGTTGAAATTTGGAAGGTTTCTGTTATGAACCCTGTTCCACTGAGTTGCTGTAATTGCTCGAGTATGAACTCAAGAGTTGATCGAGTTCAAAGATCTTTGGGGTGTGTATTGATGATGTGTTGAAGGAGTCATCGCCGAAGTATGGTGTGTGATGATGGTGGCTGGAGGTGGAAGTGTTTAGTGATGTCAGATTGGCACTGCAGAAGTTAATGTTTCAGGTTTTGGGTTTAAAAACTTGAATTTAAATTCAAGTAGAATTCTGGATTCTTGAGTGTTGGAGTGTTTTGTTGGGGATTGTGTCGTAGGGGTATAGCCAGAGAAGATGATCAGAGATGGCCTGAGATGGGTAGGTGGTGCACAGTGATGGTGTTGACAGGTTTGTGATGGTGGTGGGTTGGTCTGTTGTGCAGGTTTTGATGTTGTGGGTTTGCAGGGTTTTGCCTCGGGTTTGTCTCGAGGAAAGTGGGAGATAACTCGAAGGAGAAGGGTAACTGACTCGAAGTAGAATTTTGCTTGCTCGAGTTACATTGTTCCAGGTTGTAACAAACAGAACTGTTCTGTTTTAAGTAAATTTGAAAGTTAAGTTTAAATTTAAATCTGGAGTTTAGTTTAGGATTTAAATTTGAGCCTAAGGATGAATTCAAACTTGTTTGAATTATTTTTCTGTAATAATTTAAATGCAGAATTTTAATTTGATTTTAAAGAAAGAAAAAGAAAAAAAGAAAACAGAAACTATTTCCAGTTTATAAAGTTAGAATTAAAGTGTAAACTAAGTTGTGACTTAGAATTTTGAAAACTGAATTTTAATTGAATTCAAATAGGTTTGAATTATGTTTTTGAAAATAGTTTAAATTCTGGGAAAAATACAAAGTTTGATTTTCTTTTTATAAAACAGAAAACTGTTTCTGTTTTAAATAAAAAAAGGTAGGCTTAAATTTTTAAGTGGAGATTTAAACTGAGTGTAAGTTTGGAATTTGAATATGAATTCAAATTTAATTTATCAGAGATTTGAAACCATATTGTGTTTTTAAATTTAAATTTGATTTTAAACTCTCAAGTATAAAATGCATTGTTGTTTTGTATTTGAATTAAAAGGTTAAGTATTTAAATGTAGGAATTTAAAATGAATTCAAATTTTAGTTTTTAAAATCTGGATTTAAAATTTAGATTTCAGTTTTTAAATTAAAGATTTAAATTTAAATTGTTTTCAAATGATTTGCATTTGAATTAAAGGTATAAATTATAGAAAGAGTTTAAAGCTAAAATAAGTTTGAAAGTTGAATTTCAAATGTTAAAGTTTTTTTTTTTTTTTTTTTTTTTTTTTTTGTTTTTGTTTGAATTTGATTTGAATTGAAATTTAAATTCTTTTTAAACTTATTAACAAAGTATATGTTTCTTGTAAACATATAAGATTTAGTTGTATTGTTTTGAAAATCTTATTTTTAAATAAGTTTGAGTTTTAAAGTTTAAAAGAAATGTTAAATGGAATTTAATGTAAATTTAAAAACATTTTGATTTTTAAATGCATGATTTAATAAGAAATGTTTATCTAAAGGATAAATAAAAGATTAATGATTGGAATCATTTAATTATTATGGTAATTAAGTTGAATATTAATTATTTAATTAATAAATAATGTGGATGTTTAATTAAATAATTAATGATTTTTAATTTAATTTGAGATTAATTAATTAAGTTTAATTAATCTTTAATTAAGAATGGTTAATTAAATTTTAATTTATGATTAAGATTTATTTAATCAAGTGATTAAATTAAGGTTATAATTAACACCTAGTTAATTAATAATTAGGATTAATTAAATAGTAATTAAATATTAATTACTTAATAACTAATGATGATTAATTTGAGTTAATTTCTTAATTAAGTAATTAAGAAATGTTAATGAAGTCATTAACTCAAGATAATTAATTAATGTGATTAATTTTTGATAATTAATTAGATTAATTAATTTATAATCAATTGTTTAAGTTTTATTTACTTAATAAAAGTAATTAGTGAATTAATTACTTAATGTAATTAATTAAGGTTAATATGATTTGTTTAGATTAATTAATTAAGTTTAATTAATTTAAACATTTGTTGAATTGTTGATAATTACTTATGTAATTTAAGAATTTGTAATTACTTAAGGAAGTAATTAATTAATAATTACAGAATGTAATTAAAGATATTTGATATAGAAGTAATTTGGATTTAAATTACCTTGAAATTAATCAAGGGGATTAATTTAGATAATTAATTAAGATTAATTAATTATTGGATTGAGTAATTAATGTAGTTAATTACTGAATGATTATTAATCAAGGGTGATTAATATGTTGTAGGGTTTAATATAATTAACTTGTGTGATTAATATTAAATGCTAACTATTTATTGTAATTAGAGATAGTTAATCAATAATGATAAATTGAAATGAGATGATGATTTATAAATTGATTTGAAATCAATTGATGGTTAAGTTAAGCAGGATTTTATTGATAAAGTAATTAATTTAATTCATTTTAAATTAATTAGAGATTGAGTAATTAATTTAATTCATTTTAAATTAATTATAGAAGTGTGATCATTTGATCATTTGCTTATGTTTGATGAATGATATTGGTTGATTGGTTTGGTTTGTAATCTCAGTTGTGAGATGAGTAGTGGATGTGATATGGATGCATTGGTTGCTTCTGGATGATAATATAGATTATCTGTTTATGATATGAATCATCTGTTGATAATGATAAGGTTGATTATCTATTGTATTGTGAATTATCTATCTGTATTTAGATAATGAATTGAAATTGTTTTAAACTTAAAACAACTTGGCCTTAAAAGACACGCTTTGGTTTTCGATGAGACCGGGATCGGGTTTCCATATTTGGACATCCGAAAACCACATCGATTCCAAATAACGTTAGGTCGTTAACCCAAGTGGAGCGAGTGAAGACTCGAGGTGTAAGGGCTATACGTCAGTATAACTCTGTGGGTGATTCCGTAATGAGTTTGACGGAATAGGTCTTATAGATTCGAGATGGTGAATCAGAGTGCAAGGGTTATTGTCGTTAACTCTGAGGGTGATTCCAATACGAGTGTAACGAGATAATGCCTTCGGTTTCGTTCGAACCCGGAACGAACTTGTATGGATTGAATGCTTTCAGAACATCGTCAGGTGGACGATGAGCATTCTAAGTGATATGTCCTATAAAGGTAATCGTAACCTCAAGCCTCATCAACCGGGAATGGCTAAAACAGGGGAGGTGCAGCAAAGCTTCGTGGGTAGCCCCCACTTGAGAGTAAGATTTACCCCTGTCTAGAGGTCCCTTTATATTTCGGCTGTGTGGGACGGTTGATCATGACAACCGTCGGGGTTGTCTTATTTGGAACTGTTCAGTAAGGAACGGGTCCGGCTTTGTGTTGCAGGGGAGTTAGGGTGGCTCCTCGGTACAGTGATCTAGGCCACGTACTGTGACGGGCGGTACCCCAGTAGCCCTGCCATTGATGGAATCCAAAATCCAATAAGTGCCGTACGTATTAGTTGTGCCCAACTATGTTGGAATGTGAGATGTAAGCATTTCAGCTATTTCTGTATTTTATTTTGAAAACCCTAGACACTATTATAATATCATCGGATTTCCTATCAAATGTTTTGGTTAGCGTAAGGTAAAAACTTTTCCATGTTTATGTGTGGGAAGTCTTACGTGATACCTTTTCTTTCAAAGGTTTTTCAAAGTTAAGCAACTTTAACCTGTTACTCACACCAGACCCATGTCTGACCCGGAGTTATTTCTGTTTTTCTTTAACTCTTGGGTACTCAAATTTTTACGAGTAGCCAAGGGAATTCAGGTTAGGATTCAGGATTGGCTTTGACGATTTGTGGAGGAGCATATGGAGCAGGAGGCTTCTGCGTATAGTTATATAGTTCCGCTGTGTTTGGTCTTTGAGTGATCTGTTTGTATTGAGTTGTAATAACTAGACAGGTGTTTATAACTGTCTAGTATGTGTTGTATATGTCTGTGTACTCTGATAATTGATGTATACTATGTAATACTTTGTTATTAATATAATTTATTCGTTTCCGCTGTTGAGATTCTTGTGTTGTTTCTTTCTTCTCTTCTTTCTTTTCTTCTTCTATCCCTTTCTTTCTTAATTCATGACACGATTTTCCGGGAGTGGAAATCGGGTCGTGACAGCTTGGTATCAGAGCTGTAGGTTGAGTGAATACCTAGGCTCTGAAGTGTATTTTTCTTTAGGGAGCGTTAGGTTGAGTGAATACCTAGGCTCTGTAGTGGTGTCTATCTTGAGAGAGCGTATTTGTAGTTTTGATATATATCTTTATATATATATATAATTAGTTCTACCTATTTGTTGGATTACCTGTTCGGGTATTTCCAGTGTAAGTTATAAAGGTAGATGAGGTAGAAGTGTGTGTAACACGACTACCACTGGTTGGAGTTTGATGGATGAGGTTGGAAGTGTATTTGGCGAGACTGTAGACCTAATACCGTCTCGAGTGAGTTTTGTTGTGATGAGTACTTCATCGATCTCTGAAGGTAATCTGTAAAGGTTCGGAGTTCATATTTGAAGTGCAGAGTTGAGTTTTGATCTGTCGGTTGGGCAGAAGCAAGCAAGTGATGGTATCTTGATATCTCAGGAGATAGTAGCTGCGTGATGAGATGCAGTGACTATGGATGTTTCCGAAGATGTTTTCTTTGGAACAAGAATAAGAAGTGAGTCAGCACGGTGATGTGGCTGAGTTTAGCAGAGTGTTCTGAGTTGATAAGGAGTCTTCTGGCTGGATAGTTTTTCTGAAGTGGAGTTCAGAAGCAGTAGAGTGGATCCGTTTCTCTGGTAATTTGGATAAGCCAGCATAAGCTGTTCTATTTGGTTGAGAGAGAGCAGTTTTCTTGGATTTAGGCTGAGTTGATCGCAAAAGTGACTTGCAATAGTATGTTCTCTTGTGTTTGTTGGAGATTGTCTGGATGTCTTCTGAAAGTCAGAGTTTGTCTGCATCTGGAGATCGAGTTTTCTTTCCAGGATTGGAGCTGGTGGTTCAGTTAGTAGATGGATGGTTCCTTGAGATAGAAGTTGGTGAAGCAACTCAGGTTTGGGAGGAACATCTGAGTTTTTCTTATGGATCTGTGGAATCATATTTCTGTGCTGGGTTGTTTTAGTCTGTGCTTGTGCTCTTTGTCAGCATTTTCTTCTGTTTCGGATCAGAGTTGTGTAGCGGAAGCAGTTTGGGTGTGTGTTCTTGGTTTTTGAGTGATCATGAGGAGATCATTTGATTGTTTTGATTCAGTCTGTTTCTTGAGGCATCAACAAGAGTTAAGCTGATCAGGAAGGATGTTGGTAGCCCAGGATCGTCCGAAGAGTTTTTATGGATAAGAGACGGGAGAATTTGGATTCTGGAATCGGAGATTGGATTTTGGTTAAGTTTTTCTCTGATTCAGGGAGCTATAAGTTTGGGAAGCTAGCTCCGAAGTGTTTTGGTTTCTTCTGTGTTGGGTTAGATCAGTGTTTGGTTTTCTGGAGTTGAATTGCCAGCTTGGATAACTGGGATTCAGGGTGTTTCACGTATCTCTGAGGGAGTTTGTGTTTGATATTTCTGGTTGTAGAACCAGCAGTTTAGGATGGTTTGTTTGTTGTGTCAGACTCGTTTGTAGTCTGATATTCTGTATAGAATTGTTGTTAGAAGCTCTATAGCTTAGTAGTATTGATTGATTGGATTCTATAGAGCGAGTATCCCGATATATATATATACCGGGGAAACTCGTGAAAGTTTTATCCAAAATTCTTTTGGATAATTTGATTTGTTCTGATTGTGTGATTTGGTTGCTTTGGTTGTTGGCATATGTTTAACATATGCTGTGTTTTAAAATAAAATCATTAAATAGATTATTAAATTGCCTTTGTTTTAAATTTCGGGGACGAAATTCTTTTAAGGGGGAAGGATTGTAACATCCCGGAATTTTGGACAATATAAATTTAATAATCTGGGTTTAAATTTATATTGAATTGATATTTTTGTTAATAAATTTGATATTGATTTAAATAATCTTCTTTATTTAATTATTTAATTTGTGAAATTATTTTTAATGAGTTAATAAATTGTTTTCTATTTAACTATGTATATGTATTTATATATTTTAAATAGACAAGTTGTTTTAGTTAAATTAGTATAGTATAATTTTAATATGTTTTGAAAATAGAAATGGTGATTTATTTTTAATTTGAGCTTTTCAAAAATATTTAATTAAATACTATATGATTTTATATAGGAAATAAATGTTTTATTTAGTTTCAAATTCTTTTTAATTCAAGTTGTATATTAAAAACTCTTTTATAAATTTGTTTTAAAAGCTTCTTTTCAAAATGAATAACTTGTATATCATTTTATTTACAATAATAATGCTTTACTTTTTCTTTAGAGATTATTTAATACATAATTATGTATAAGATTTAATTAACAATGTTTAATACTTATTTAACTCTAATTAAACATTAATTTAATTCTCAAAGACAAGTGTATGTGTATTAAAGCTTAAAGCTAACAAGTGCTCATTTTAAAATGACAAGTGTCAAATTTATTTTAATTTTTCTTTTAATTCACTTAAATCTGAAAATACATTCATTTGAACTTGTTCTTCATTCATATGCAATTTTCTCATTCCTTAATAAAAGAAAAAACCCAAATCTTCATTCTCACAACCAAATACATACAAGTTTGCATATACTATGCATTCAACTCCTCTTTCTCAAAATTGCAAATCTGCATCAAACAATCAAAAATCTGAAACACAAACAAATCCCTCTTTTCAAAATACAAACACGCATTTGAATCTGGAAATGCAAGAAAGCCCTGCATGTTCTTGCATCTGAAACTACAAAAAAAAAAAAGAACAAACCTGCATCAACATGAAAAGCCCTGCCTTTCATTTGCAAGCATAAAGATCTGCATCCTTCAACATATACAAATCTACATGCATTTTCAAATTACAATCTGCATTCCTTTGAATCTGCAAATTCAAATTTAAGGCCTGCATGCATCAATTTAAAGGCAAGGATCTGCATTCTTCAAAAAGCATTCAAGCTTGCATGTTTTAAAAGCATTATGCAAGTTTTAAAAGAGCATTCAAGAAGCTCTGCAATTTCAAGCATCAGAAATCTGCACATCATTTTCAAACAAAGAAGGCTCTGCATTTCATAACTTTCAAGCCTGGAACCTGCAAGTTGTATCTGCATTAAATTCAAGCTACTTCATGCATTAATTTTCAATATGGAACCTGCAATTGGAATGATACCCTGCAGTGTGCTCTGCATGTTGCCATTTAGAGGTGAGTAACACTTAATCTAAAATAAATTAAGTAGGTTTGCATGCTTGTTTTTCTAATAAGTTAAATGTTTGTACATGTTTCTTTTTTTATTGCCTGTGCATATATGAATGCAATGCATGTTTGATTCCATGGTTCTGATTGCTATAGTTTAAGTTCTAGTTAATAGAAAAATCCTATTTCTTTTGATTTGTTTGCTGTTAAGTCTCAATCTTGATTGAAACTTGCTTATTTCAAAATAAAGTAAGCATAAAAAAAAAATTATTATATAAGTTGTTTAGTTTTCTGTGTTGTCTGAAATATAAAACACAATTAAATTCTGTAACTTGAAAAAAAGTATAGGTATCAGGAATTAAGGTTTCAAGTTTGTAAATAGAATCATAAATGGATTCAAGAATTTTAAAAGCAAAAATTCCAAATTATTTGTGTGGTAAATATAGTGCAGTCTTCAAAGGCACAGTATTTTACATTTTTGATCATGTTCAGTTGATCTTTGCATGTGAGCTAGTTAATTTGTTTTCTGAAGATAGTGTGTCTATGAAGGATTGTGGGAAATTATTAAATTGACTTGAAGTTGGGTTTGGTGTTGAAATTTGGAAGGTTTCTGTTATGAACCCTGTTCCACTGAGTTGCTGTAATTGCTCGAGTATGAACTCAAGAGTTGATCGAGTTCAAAGATCTTTGGGGTGTGTATTGATGATGTGTTGAAGGAGTCATCGCCGAAGTATGGTGTGTGATGATGGTGGCTGGAGGTGGAAGTGTTTAGTGATGTCAGATTGGCACTGCAGAAGTTAATGTTTCAGGTTTTGGGTTTAAAAACTTGAATTTAAATTCAAGTAGAATTCTGGATTCTTGAGTGTTGGAGTGTTTTGTTGGGGATTGTGTCGTAGGGGTATAGCCAGAGAAGATGATCAGAGATGGCCTGAGATGGGTAGGTGGTGCACAGTGATGGTGTTGACAGGTTTGTGATGGTGGTGGGTTGGTCTGTTGTGCAGGTTTTGATGTTGTGGGTTTGCAGGGTTTTGCCTCGGGTTTGTCTCGAGGAAAGTGGGAGATAACTCGAAGGAGAAGGGTAACTGACTCGAAGTAGAATTTTGCTTGCTCGAGTTACATTGTTCCAGGTTGTAACAAACAGAACTGTTCTGTTTTAAGTAAATTTGAAAGTTAAGTTTAAATTTAAATCTGGAGTTTAGTTTAGGATTTAAATTTGAGCCTAAGGATGAATTCAAACTTGTTTGAATTATTTTTCTGTAATAATTTAAATGCAGAATTTTAATTTGATTTTAAAGAAAGAAAAAGAAAAAAAGAAAACAGAAACTATTTCCAGTTTATAAAGTTAGAATTAAAGTGTAAACTAAGTTGTGACTTAGAATTTTGAAAACTGAATTTTAATTGAATTCAAATAGGTTTGAATTATGTTTTTGAAAATAGTTTAAATTCTGGGAAAAATACAAAGTTTGATTTTCTTTTTATAAAACAGAAAACTGTTTCTGTTTTAAATAAAAAAAGGTAGGCTTAAATTTTTAAGTGGAGATTTAAACTGAGTGTAAGTTTGGAATTTGAATATGAATTCAAATTTAATTTATCAGAGATTTGAAACCATATTGTGTTTTTAAATTTAAATTTGATTTTAAACTCTCAAGTATAAAATGCATTGTTGTTTTGTATTTGAATTAAAAGGTTAAGTATTTAAATGTAGGAATTTAAAATGAATTCAAATTTTAGTTTTTAAAATCTGGATTTAAAATTTAGATTTCAGTTTTTAAATTAAAGATTTAAATTTAAATTGTTTTCAAATGATTTGCATTTGAATTAAAGGTATAAATTATAGAAAGAGTTTAAAGCTAAAATAAGTTTGAAAGTTGAATTTCAAATGTTAAAGTTTTTTTTTTTTTTTTTTTTTTTTTTTGTTTTTGTTTGAATTTGATTTGAATTGAAATTTAAATTCTTTTTAAACTTATTAACAAAGTATATGTTTCTTGTAAACATATAAGATTTAGTTGTATTGTTTTGAAAATCTTATTTTTAAATAAGTTTGAGTTTTAAAGTTTAAAAGAAATGTTAAATGGAATTTAATGTAAATTTAAAAACATTTTGATTTTTAAATGCATGATTTAATAAGAAATGTTTATCTAAAGGATAAATAAAAGATTAATGATTGGAATCATTTAATTATTATGGTAATTAAGTTGAATATTAATTATTTAATTAATAAATAATGTGGATGTTTAATTAAATAATTAATGATTTTTAATTTAATTTGAGATTAATTAATTAAGTTTAATTAATCTTTAATTAAGAATGGTTAATTAAATTTTAATTTATGATTAAGATTTATTTAATCAAGTGATTAAATTAAGGTTATAATTAACACCTAGTTAATTAATAATTAGGATTAATTAAATAGTAATTAAATATTAATTACTTAATAACTAATGATGATTAATTTGAGTTAATTTCTTAATTAAGTAATTAAGAAATGTTAATGAAGTCATTAACTCAAGATAATTAATTAATGTGATTAATTTTTGATAATTAATTAGATTAATTAATTTATAATCAATTGTTTAAGTTTTATTTACTTAATAAAAGTAATTAGTGAATTAATTACTTAATGTAATTAATTAAGGTTAATATGATTTGTTTAGATTAATTAATTAAGTTTAATTAATTTAAACATTTGTTGAATTGTTGATAATTACTTATGTAATTTAAGAATTTGTAATTACTTAAGGAAGTAATTAATTAATAATTACAGAATGTAATTAAAGATATTTGATATAGAAGTAATTTGGATTTAAATTACCTTGAAATTAATCAAGGGGATTAATTTAGATAATTAATTAAGATTAATTAATTATTGGATTGAGTAATTAATGTAGTTAATTACTGAATGATTATTAATCAAGGGTGATTAATATGTTGTAGGGTTTAATATAATTAACTTGTGTGATTAATATTAAATGCTAACTATTTATTGTAATTAGAGATAGTTAATCAATAATGATAAATTGAAATGAGATGATGATTTATAAATTGATTTGAAATCAATTGATGGTTAAGTTAAGCAGGATTTTATTGATAAAGTAATTAATTTAATTCATTTTAAATTAATTAGAGATTGAGTAATTAATTTAATTCATTTTAAATTAATTATAGAAGTGTGATCATTTGATCATTTGCTTATGTTTGATGAATGATATTGGTTGATTGGTTTGGTTTGTAATCTCAGTTGTGAGATGAGTAGTGGATGTGATATGGATGCATTGGTTGCTTCTGGATGATAATATAGATTATCTGTTTATGATATGAATCATCTGTTGATAATGATAAGGTTGATTATCTATTGTATTGTGAATTATCTATCTGTATTTAGATAATGAATTGAAATTGTTTTAAACTTAAAACAACTTGGCCTTAAAAGACACGCTTTGGTTTTCGATGAGACCGGGATCGGGTTTCCATATTTGGACATCCGAAAACCACATCGATTCCAAATAACGTTAGGTCGTTAACCCAAGTGGAGCGAGTGAAGACTCGAGGTGTAAGGGCTATACGTCAGTATAACTCTGTGGGTGATTCCGTAATGAGTTTGACGGAATAGGTCTTATAGATTCGAGATGGTGAATCAGAGTGCAAGGGTTATTGTCGTTAACTCTGAGGGTGATTCCAATACGAGTGTAACGAGATAATGCCTTCGGTTTCGTTCGAACCCGGAACGAACTTGTATGGATTGAATGCTTTCAGAACATCGTCAGGTGGACGATGAGCATTCTAAGTGATATGTCCTATAAAGGTAATCGTAACCTCAAGCCTCATCAACCGGGAATGGCTAAAACAGGGGAGGTGCAGCAAAGCTTCGTGGGTAGCCCCCACTTGAGAGTAAGATTTACCCCTGTCTAGAGGTCCCTTTATATTTCGGCTGTGTGGGACGGTTGATCATGACAACCGTCGGGGTTGTCTTATTTGGAACTGTTCAGTAAGGAACGGGTCCGGCTTTGTGTTGCAGGGGAGTTAGGGTGGCTCCTCGGTACGGTGATCTAGGCCACGTACTGTGACGGGCGGTACCCCAGTAGCCCTGCCATTGATGGAATCCAAAATCCAATAAGTGCCGTACGTATTAGTTGTGCCCAACTATGTTGGAATGTGAGATGTAAGCATTTAAGCTATTTCTGTATTTTATTTTGAAAACCCTAGACACTATTATAATATCATCGGATTTCCTATCAAATGTTTTGGTTAGCGTAAGGTAAAAACTTTTCCATGTTTATGTGTGGGAAGTCTTACGTGATACCTTTTCTTTCAAAGGTTTTTCAAAGTTAAGCAACTTTAACCTGTTACTCACACCAGACCCATGTCTGACCCGGAGTTATTTCTGTTTTTCTTTAACTCTTGGGTACTCAAATTTTTACAAGTAGCCAAGGGAATTCAGGTTAGGATTCAGGATTGGCTTTGACGATTTGTGGAGGAGCATATGGAGCAGGAGGCTTCTGCGTATAGTTATATAGTTCCGCTGTGTTTGGTCTTTGAGTGATCTGTTTGTATTGAGTTGTAATAACTAGACAGGTGTTTATAACTGTCTAGTATGTGTTGTATATGTCTGTGTACTCTGATAATTGATGTATACTATGTAATACTTTGTTATTAATATAATTTATTCGTTTCCGCTGTTGAGATTCTTGTGTTGTTTCTTTCTTCTCTTCTTTCTTTTCTTCTTCTATCCCTTTCTTTCTTAATTCATGACACGATTTTCCGGGAGTGGAAATCGGGTCGTGACACGGATGGTGTCAATTACTCTTTTCATCAACGATTTTTGGATGATGCCACTTGGTTGTTAGTTCATTAGGTTGTAGCTTTGATGCCAAGGTAGTTTCGGTTACGATAAAAAAGAACAGCACTAAAGCTAATGATGCACAATATTCTTTGGTCATGTTTATGTGTGGTATGTTATTCAAGAAAGAAGATGGTTTTGATAAGATTTGAAGATAAAGTTTGGAATCCTGAAGTCAATTAAGCCATTGTAAACTAATTAATGATCTCATTTTGTTTTATCCACTTTCATATTCTGGATAAAAACATAACATTAAAGTAGATAGTGTTTTAATAAGCTTTCTACAAAAAAATAACATGCAAAAGTTAATTATAATTCACCAATCGTTATGTTAATAATATAAGGCGGTGTTGCGTATCAACTACTAATTTCAATCTAAGCTTCTTGTATTATAGGAAATATATGAAATACCCAAATTAGTAAAAAAAAATTAAATAAATATTGTTGTCTACTAAATTATAATAAAAATGTGTGATTGTCGATACATCCAAAAATAAAAGTCAAAATAGGTAGTTACTATGTAAACTGAAATGAAAAATTCTAGAATAAAAAATAGATGTCTCATTTTTTCATATAATTTATCCTCCTAAAATTTTTGATAATATTAGTATTGTTATTGTAACAGTATATTACTACACCATTAGCCTGTTTGTGTGAAAATGTTTATATTCGCATATTTTGTTAAAATTTACTATATTTTGATTATAAAAGACGTTTATTTTCTTGTTAGGTGTTTGGAACGTATGTGTGCAAATGTGTATTTTTTATTTTACCACCTTAAATGTACGTTTATCGTTTCACATCTCGTTTTCACTAAAACTTAAAGGTAATTGTTGGACATCATGTATTCGCATTACTATTTAACTGTATTAGAAACCCAAGTCTAGTGTTACCAACAAAGAGATATTTGTATAACTCTATGGCACGCAAAAAAAATTTAGTTTGAAAATTATTCACAATTTGATTTTTGTTTACATTTTGCATAGATATAACATATTGTCAATATGTCGTTAAAACTGAAGATTTTAGTGTGGTGAAAATTAGACGCTTCTGATATACTAGTGTCCAAAGCCAGACTGATATTGTTGTAGGCTTAAGGCATAATCATCTAAATCAGGGATTAAAACAATCAAAGGTCCTTATTAGTTATTTTGACACATTGAAAATACAGTCACAATGCAAGTTTAAATTATAGTGGCTTAAAAATAAAGCAAACTCTTTTACAATTACACAGAGTCCGCTTTCATTAATCTAAAATATGACCGATTTCATTTATAAACAAAATACAATTACTTTTATAAACAAAATTAGAATTTTGAGGCCGATGAAAATTCAAGGCCCTTGGCGATGGCTTTAGTGACGTAGGGCTACTATCGTCCATTCCTATATTAAACATAGTTTCGAATAATACCGACTATTTGTAAATAGCAGTAAATGAGATTTAAGAAGAAATGTGTAGATGACTATTAAAATAAGTAACATGCAACGAACCATCCATTTGAGAATTTGCATATGCAAAATGATTTTTAAATAACAATTTAATAACATAATTTTTTCTAAAAAATCCATCATTCAAAAGTTTTGCATTTTATAAGTTTATCCAACTCTAACCATCCACTACTAGTGTTGCAATAAATTACTATTTTGAAAAATTTCGGTTAAAAATTTGGAAATAAGAATACACAAAAATCCAAACTTCCTACCTATATTAAACTAGAAAAGTGAATACATAGCTTAAAATAAGTTGCATAATAACTAAACAAAACATGTTTGTAACTATTGATCACACATCTTATTAGAAAACAATATATTTGGTTTAAGTAAAGCAGTTTTATTGGAAAATAAATTATATAAGCTTCCTTTACTAAAATTTACTTAAATTGAGAGGTATATATAAATTTATTAAATTTATGGAAAAACATTTAGTTTATAAATATAATTACCGTGGCAATACATTTATGTAAAAAGTTAATCCGAATTATGCTGACCAAACATAAATATTATCTCAATATATAAACATAAGTGAAATAATAGCTCCACGAATAGATTACTATCAGAAGATGTAATAATATGTTGTAAAATGCTCTTTAAGATATTTAACTTAAACAATCTACAAAGATAATTCTTCCATCAAATTTATTTCATACTATAATGCCATGAAAGCACATTGTATCTACTTTAATGACTTAACATTTGATGTTAAACATTATCATTTCACCGGTGAAATAGTTGAAGCTTGATTATGCCATTTTCTTTGTTGATACAACGATGTAGGACGATGTCATTTACTTTCTTCATAACTGGTTATTGGATGATGCATTTCTTCTTGTTCTTTTGTGCACTGTAGTTCTTTTGTGCACTGTGGTTCCTTTGTGCATTTTAGTTCTTTCGTACATTGTTCATCCTTTGTACGTTCATTTAACGTTGGATGTTGCAATTTTCTTTCTCCATCAGTAGTCGTTGGATGATGCCATTCTTTTTGCTCTTCTGTGCATTGCAGCTCTTTTGCGCACTCTAGTCCTTTTGTGCATTGTAGCTCTTTTGTGCATTGTGGTTCTTTTGTGCATTCTAGATCTCTTGTACATTGTTCATTCATCGCATGTGCATTTTCCACCGGATGATTCCACTTCTTTTGTTCGTCATAATTTGTCGGATGGTGCCAATTACTCTTTTCATCAACGATTGTTGGATCATGCCACTTGGTCGGTAGTTCATTAGGTTGTAGCTTTGATGCCAAGGTCGTTTCAGTTATGATAAAAAAGAACAGCACTAAAGTTAATGATGCACAATATGCTTTGGTCATGTTTATGTATGGTATGTTGTTCAAGAGAAGATGGTTTTTATAAGATTTGAAGATAAAGTTTGGAATCTTGAAGTCAATTAAGCCATTATAAACTAATTAATGATGTCATTTTGTTTTATCCACTTTCATATTCTGGATAAAAACATAACCTTAAAGTAGATAGTGTTTTAATAAGCTTTCTACAAAAAAATAACATGCAAAAGTTAATTATAATTCACCAATCGTTATGTTAATAATAGAAGGCGGTGTTGCGTATCAACTACTAATTTCAATCTAAGCTTTTTTATCATAGGAAATATATGAAAAACCTAAATTAGTAAAAAAAAATTAAATAAATATTGGTGTCTACTAAATTATAATATAAATGTGTGATTGCCGATACATCCAAAAATAAAAGTCAAAACAGGTAGTTACGATGTAAACTGAAATGAAAAATTCTAGAATAAAAAATAGATGTCTCATTTTGTCATATATTTTATCCTCCTAATTTTTTTGATAATATTAGTATTGTTATCGTAATAGTATATTACTACACTACTAGCGTTGTGTGCAAATGTGTATATTCGCATATTTTGATTAAAATTTACTATATTTTGATTATAAAAGACGTTTATTTTCTTGTTATGGTGTTTGGAACTTACACAATATCAAATGTCTATTATTTATTTTACCACCTCAAATGTAGGTTTATCGTTTCACATCTCGTTTTCACTAAAACTTAAAGTTAATTGTTGGACGACATGTATTCGCATTACTATTTAACTGTATTAAAACCCAAGTCTAGTGTTACCAAAAAAGAGATATTTGTATAACTCTATGGCATGAAAAAAATTTGTAGTTTGAAATGTATCCACAATTTGATTTTAATTTACATTTTGAATAGATATAACATATTGTCTATATGTCGTTAAAGCTGAAGATTTTAGTGTGGTGAAAATTAGACGCTTCTGATATACTAGTGTCCAAAGCAAGTTAGATATTGTTGTAGGCTTAAGGCATAATGATCTAAATCAGGGATTAAAACAATCAGAGGTCCTTATTAATTATTTTGAAACAGTGAAAATACAGTCACAATGCAAGTTTAAATTATAGTGGCTTAAAAATAAAGCATACTCTTTTACAATTACACAGAGTCCGCTTTCATTAATCTAAAATATGACCGATTTCATTTATAAACAAAATACAATTACTTTTATAAACAAAATTAGAATTTTGAGGCCGATGAAAATTCAAGGCCCTTGGCGATGACTTTAGTGACATAGGGCTACTATAGGCCATTCCTATATCAAACATAGTTTCGAATAATACCGACTATTTGTAAATAGCAGTAAATGAGATTTGAGAAGAAATGTATTGATGTCTATTAAAATAAGTAACGTGCAACGAACCATCCATTTGAGAATTTGCGTATGCAAAATTATTTTTAAATAACAATTTAATAACGTAAATTTTTCTAAAAAATCCATCATTCAAAAGTTTTGCATTTTGCAAGTTTATACAACTCTAACCATCCACTACTAGTGTTGCAATAAATTACTATTTTGAAAAATTTTGGTTAAAAATTTCAAAATAAGAATACACAAAAATCCAAACTTCCTACCTATATTGAACTGGAAAAGTGAATACATAGGTTAAAATAAGTTGTATAATAACAAAACAAAACATGTTTGTAACTATTGGTCACATATATATTAGAAAACGTTATATTTTGTTTAAGTAAAGCAGTTTTATTGGAAAATAAATTATATAAACTTCCTTTAGTAAAATTTACTTAAATTGAGAGCTATGTATAAATTTATTAAATTTATGGAAAAACATTTAGTTTATAAATATAAATATCGTGGCAATAAATTTATGTAAAAAGTTAATCCGAATTATGTTGACTAAACATAAATATTATCTCATTATATAAACATAAGTGAAATAATAGCCCCACGAATAGATTACTATCAGAAGATGTAATAATAAGTTGTAAAATGCTTTTTAAGATATTTAACTTAAACCATCTACAAAGATAATTCTTCCATCAAATTTATTTCAAACTATAATACCATGAAAGAACATTGTGTCAAATTTAATGACTTAACATTTGATGTTAAACATTATCATTTCACCGGTGAAATAGTCGAAGCTTGATTATTCCATTTTCTTTGTTGATACAACGATGTAGGACGTTGTCATTTACTTTCTTCATAACTGGTTATTGGATGATGCATTTCTTCTTGTTCTTTTATGCACTGTCGTTCTTTTGTGCACTGTGGTTCCTTTGTGCATTGAGGTTCTTTAGTGCATTGTGGTTCTTTTGTGCATTTTAGTTCTTTCGTACATTGTTCATCCATTGTACGTTCATTTAACGTTGGATGTTGCAATTTTCTTTCTCCATCAGTGGTCGTTGGATGATGCCATTCTTTTGGCTCTTCTGTGCATTGCAGCTCTTTTGTGCACTGTATTCCTTTTGTGCATTGTAGCTGTTTTGTGCATTGCAGGTCTTTTGTGCATTCTAGGTCTTTTGTACATTGTTCATTCATCGCATGTGCATTTACCACCGGATGATTCCACTTATTTTGTTCGTCATAATTTGTCGGATGGTGTCAATTACTCTTTTCATCAACGATTTTTGGATGATGCCACTTGGTTGTTAGTTCATTAGGTTGTAGCTTTGATGCCAAGGTAGTTTCAGTTATGATAAAAATGAACAGCACTAAAGCTAATGATGCACAATATTCTTTGGTCATGTTTATGTGTGGTATGTTATTCAAGAAAGAAGATGGTTTTGATAAGATTTGAAGATAAAGTTTGGAATCTTGTAGTCAATTAAGCCATTGTAAACTAATTAATGATCTCATTTTGTTTTATCCACTTTCATATTCTGGATAAAAACATAGCATTAAAGTAGATAGTGTTTTAATAAGCTTTCCACAAAAAAATAACATGCAAAAGTTAATTATAATTCACCAATCGTTATGTTAATAATATAAGGCGGTGTTGCGTATCAACTACTAATTTCAATCTAAGCTTCTTGTATTATAGGAAATATATGAAATAACCAAATTAGTAAAAAAAAAAATTAAATAAATATTGTTGTCTACTAAATTATAATAAAAATGTGTGATTGCCGATACATCCAAAAATAAAAGTCAAAATAGGTAGTTACGATGTAAGCTGAAATGAAAAATTCTAGAATAAAAAATAGATGTCTCATTTTGTCATATAATTTATCCTCCTAAAAATTTTGATAATATTAGTATTGTTATTGTAACAGTATATTACTACACCATTAGCGTGTTTGTGTGCAAATGTGTACATTCGCATATTTCGTTAAAATTTACTATATTTTGATTATAAAAGACGTTTATTTTCTTGTTAGGTGTTTGGAACGTATGTGTGCAAATGTGTATTTTTTATTTTACCACCTCAAATGTAGGTTTATCGTTTCACATCTCGTTTTCACTAAAACTTAAAGTTAATTGTTGGACGTCATGTATTCGCATTACTATTTAACTGTATTAGAAACCCAAGTCTAGTGTTACCAACAAAGAGATATTTGTATAACTCTATGGCATGCAAAAAAAAATTAGTTTGAAAATTATTCACAATTTGATTTTTATTTACATTTTGCATAGATATAACATATTGTCAATATGTCGTTAAAACTGAAGATTTTAGTGTTGTGAAAATTAGACGCTTCTGATATACTAGTGTCCAAAGCCAGTCGGATATAGTTGTAGGGTTAAGGCATAATCATCTAAATCAGGGATTAAAACAATCAAAGGTCCTTATTAGTTATTTTGACACATTGAAAATACAGTCACAATGCAAGTTTAAATTATAGTGGCTTAAAAATAAAGCAAACTCTTTTACAATTACACAGAGTCCGCTTTCATTAATCTAAAATATGACCGATTTCATTTATAAACAAAATACAATTACTTTTATAAACAAAATTAGAATTTTGAGGCCGATGAAAATTCAAGGCCCTTGGCGATG
This sequence comes from Allium cepa, assembly GCA_030765085.1. Classification (NCBI taxonomy): domain Eukaryota; kingdom Viridiplantae; phylum Streptophyta; class Magnoliopsida; order Asparagales; family Amaryllidaceae; genus Allium; species Allium cepa. Next base: position 135,754,381 of record CM060942.1, on the reverse strand, counting down.
ACTTTAGTGAAGAATCCATTCCTATATCAAACATAGTTTCGAATAATACCGACTATTTGTAAATAGCAGTAAATGAGATTTAAGAAGAAATGTGTAGATGACTATTAAAATAAGTAACATGCAACGAACCATCCATTTGAGAATTTGCATATGCAAAATGATTTTTAAATAACAATTTAATAACATAATTTTTTCTAAAAAATCCATCATTCAAAAGTTTTGCATTTTATAAGTTTATCCAACTCTAACCATCCACTACTAGTGTTGCAATAAATTACTATTTTGAAAAATTTTGGTTAAAAATTTGGAAATAAGAATACACAAAAATCCAAACTTCCTACCTATATTAAACTAGAAAAGTGAATACATAGCTTAAAATAAGTTGTATAATAACTAAACAAAACATGTTTGTAACTATTGATCACACATCTTATTAGAAAAGCAGTTTTATTGGAAAATAAATTATATAAGCTTCCTTTACTAAAATTTACTTAAATTTAGAGGTATATATAAATTTATTAAATTTATGGAAAAACATTTAGTTTATAAATATAATTATCGTGGCAATACATTTATGTAAAAAGTTAATCCGAATTATGCTGACCAAACATAAATATTATCTCAATATATAAACATAAGTGAAATAATAGCTCCACGAATAGATTACTATCAGAAGATGTAATAATATGTTGTAAAATGCTTTTTAAGATATTTGACTTAAACAATCTACAAAGATAATTCTTCCATCAAATTTATTTCATACTATAATACCATGAAAGCACATTGTATCTACTTTAATGACTTAACATTTGATGTTAAACATTATCATTTCACCGGTGAAATAGTTGAAGCTTGATTATGCCATTTTCTTTGTTGATGCAACGATGTAGGACGATGTCATTTACTTTCTTCATAACTGGTTATTGGATGATGCATTTCTTCTTGTTCTTTTGTGCACTGTAGTTCTTTTGTGCACTGTGGTTCCTTTGTGCACTGTGGTTCTTTAGTGCACTGTGGTTCCTTTGTGCATTTTAGTTCTTTCGTACATTGTTCATCCTTTGTACGTTCATTTAACGTTGGATGTTGCAATTTTCTTTCTCCATCAGTAGTCGTTGGATGATGCCATTCTTTTTGCTTTTCTGTGCATTGCAGCTCTTTTGCGCACTGTAGTCCTTTTGTGCATTGTAGCTCTTTTGTGCATTGTGGTTCTTTTGTGCATTCTAGATCTTTTGTACATTGTTCATTCATCGCATGTGCATTTTCCACCGGATGATTCCACTTCTTTTGTTCGTCATAATTTGTCGGATGGTGCCAATTACTCTTTTCATCAACGATTGTTGGACATGCCACTTGGTCGGTAGTTCATTAGGTTGTAGCTTTGATGCAAAGGTCGTTTCAGTTATGATAAAAAAGAACAGCACTAAAGTTAATGATGCACAATATGCTTTGGTCATGTTTATGTATGGTATGTTGTTCAAGAGAAGATGGTTTTTATAAGATTTGAAGATAAAGTTTGGAATCTTGAAGTCAATTAAGCCATTATAAACTAATTAATGATGTCATTTTGTTTTATCCACTTTCATATTCTGGATAAAAACATAACCTTAAAGTAGATAGTGTTTTAATAAGCTTTCTACAAAAAAAATAACATGCAAAAGTTAATTATAATTCACCAATCGTTATGTTAATAATAGAAGGCGGTGTTGCGTATCAACTACTAATTTCAATCTAAGCTTTTTTATCATAGGAAATATATGAAAAACCTAAATTAGTAAACAAAAATTAAATAAATATTGGTGTCTACTAAATTATAATATAAATGTGTGATTGCCGATACATCCAAAAATAAAAGTCAAAATAGGTAGTTACGATGTAAACTGAAATGAAAAATTCTAGAATAAAAAATAGATGTCTCATTTTGTCATATATTTTATCCTCCTAAAATTTTTGATAATATTAGTATTGTTATTGTAACAGTATATTACTACACTATTAGCGTGTATGTGTGCAAATGTGTATATTCGCATATTTCGTTAAAATTTACTATATTTTGAGTATAAAAGACGTTTATTTTTTTGTTTTGGTGTTTGGAACTTACACAATATCAAATGTCTATTTTTTATTTTACCACCTCAAATGTAGGTTTATCGTTTCACATCTCGTTTTCACTAAAACTTAAAGTTAATTGTTGGACGTCATGTATTCGCATTACTATTTAACTATATTAAAAACCCAAGTCTAGTGTTACCAACAAAGAGATATATTTATAACTCTATGGCACGCAAAAAAATTTAGTTTGAAATGTATCCACAATTTGATTTGTATTTACATTTTGCATAGATATAACATATTGTCAATATGTCGTTAAAACTGAATATTTTAGTGTGGTGAAAATTAGACGCTTCTGATATACTAGTGTCCTAAGCCGGTCAGATATTGTTGTGGGCTTAAGGCATAATGTTCTAAATCAGGGATTAAAACAATCAAAGGTCCTTATTAGTTACTTTGAAACATTGAAAATACAGTCACAATGCAAGTTTAAATAACAGTGGCTTAAAAATAAAGCAAACTCTTTTACAATTACACAGAGTCCGCTTTCATTAATCTAAAATGTGACCGATTTCATTTATAAACAAAATTAGAATTTTGAGGCCGATGAAAATTCAGGGCCCCTGGCGATGACTTGACTTTAGTAATATAGGGCTACTATCGGCCATTCCTATATCAAACATAGTTTCGAATAATACCGAATATTTGTAAATAGTAGTAAATGAGATTTGAGAAGAAATGTGTAGATGACTATTAAAATAAGTAACGTGCAACGAACCATCTATTTGAGAATTTTCATATGCAAAATGATTTTTAAATAATAATTTAATAACATATTTTTTTCTAAAAAATCCATCATTCAAAAGTTTTGCATTTTGCAAGTTTATCCAACTCTAACCATCCACTACTAGTGTTGCAATGAATTACTATTTTGAAAAAATTTGGTTAAAAATTTGATAATAAGAATACACAAAAATCCAAACTTCCTACCTATGTTAAACTGGAAAAGTGAATACATAGCTTAAAATAAGTTGTATAATAACAAAACAAAACATTTTGTAACTATTGATCACACATCTTATTAGAAAACAATATATTTTGTTTAAGTAAAGCAGTTTTATTGGAAAATAAATTATATAAGCTTCCTTTACAAAGATTTACTTAAATTGAGAGGTATGTATAAATTTATTAAATTTATGGAAAAACATTTAGTTTATAAATATAATTATCATGGCAATACATTTATGTAAAAAGTTAATCCGAATTATGCTGACCAAACATAAATATTATCTCAATATACAAACATAAGTGAAATAATAGCTCCGCGAATAGATTACTATCAGAAGATGTAATAATAAGTTGTAAAATGTTTTTTAAGATATTTAACTTAAACCATCTACAAAGATAATTCTTCCATCAAATTTATTTCATACTATAATACCATGAAAGCACATTGTATCAACTTTAATGACTTAACATTTGATGTTAAACATTATCATTTCACCGGTGAAATAGTTGAAGCTTGATTATGCCATTTTCTTTGTTCATACAACGAAGTAGGACGATGTCATTTACTTTCTTCATAACTGGTTATTGGATGATGCATTTCTTTTTGTTCTTTTGTCCACTGTGGTTCTTTTGTGCACTATGGTTCATTTAACGATGGATGTTGCAATTTGCTTTCTCCGTCAGTTGTCGTTGGATGATGCCATTCTTTTTGCTCTTCTGTGCATTGTAGCTCTTTTGTGCACTGTAGCCCTTTTGTGCATTGTAGCTCTTTTGTGCATTGTATTTCTTTTGTGCATTCTAGGTCTTTTGTACATTGTTCATTCATCGCATTTGCATTTACCAACGGACGATTCCACTTCTTTTGTTCGTCATAATTTGTCGGATGTTGCCAATTACTCTTTTCATCAACGATTGTTGGATGATGCCACTTGGTTGGTAGTTCATTAGGTTGCAGCTTTGATGCCAAGGTAGTTTCAGTTATGTTAAAAAAGAACAACACTAAAGCTAATGATGCACAATATGCTTTGGTCATGTTCATGTGTGGTATGTTGTTCAAGAAAGAAGATGGTTTTTATATGATTTGAAGATAATGTTTGGAATCTTGAAGTCAATTTAGCCATTGTAAACTAATTAATGATGTCATTTTGTTTTATCCACTTTCATATTCTGGATAAAAACATAACCTTAAAGTAGATAGTGTTTTAACAAGCTTTCTACAAAAAAATAATATGCGAAAGTTAATTGTAATTCACCAATCGTTATGTTAATAATAGAAGGCGGTGTTGCATATCAACTTCTAATTTCAAACTTAGCTTTTTGTATCATAGGAAATATATGAAAAACCCAAATTAGTAAAAGAAAAAATGAAATAAATATTGGTGTCTACTAAATTATAATAAAAAAGTGTGATTGCCGATACATCCAAAAATAAAAGTCAAAACAGGTGGTTATGATGTAAACTGAAATGAAAAATTCTAGAATAAAAAATAGATGTCTCGTTTTGTCATATATTTTATCCTCCTAAAATTTTTGATAATATTAGTATTGTTATCGTAATAGTATATTACTACACTATTAGCGTGTATGTGTGCAAATGTGTATATTCGCATATTTCGATTAAAATTTACTATATTTTGATTATAAAACACGTTTATTTTCTTGTTATGGTGTTTGGAACTTACACAATATCAAATATCTGTTTTTTATTTTACCACCTCAAATGTAGGTTTATCGTTCACATCTCGTTTTCACTAAAACATAAAGTTAATTGTTGGACGTCATATATTCGCATTACTATTTAACTGTATTAAAAACCAAGTCTAGTGTTACAAACAAAGAGATATTTGTATAACTCTATGGCATGCAAAAAATTTGTAGTTTGAAATGTATCCACAATTTGATTTTTATTTACATTTTGCATTAATATAACATATTGTCAATATGTCATTAAAACTGAAGATTTTAATGTGGTGAAAATTAGACGCTTCTGATATACTAGTGTCCAAAGCCAGTCAGATATTGTTGTAGGCTTAAGGCATAATGATCTAAATCAGGGATTAAAACAATCAGAGGTTCTTATTAGTTATTTTGAAACATTGAAAATACAGTCACAATGCAAGTTTAAATTATATTGGCTTAAAAATAAGGCATACTCTTTTACAATTACACAGAGTCCGCTTTCATTAATCTAAAATATGACCGATTTCATTTATAAACAAAATACAATTACTTTTATTAAAAAAAAATAGAATTTTTAGGCCGATGAAAATTCAAGGCCTTTGGTGATGGCTTTAGTGACGTAGGGCTACTATCGGCCAGTCCTATGTCAAACATAGTTTCGAATAAAACCGAATATTTGTAAATAGCAGTAAATGAGATTTGAGAAGAAATGTGTAGATGACTATTAAAATAAGTAACGTGCAACGAACCATCCATTTGAGAATTTGCATATGCAAAATGATTTTTAAATAACAATTTAATAACATATTTTTTTCTAAAAAATCCATCATTCAAAAGTTTTGCATTTTGCAATTTTATCCAACTCTAACCATCCACTACTAGTGTTGCAATAAATTACTATTTTGAAAAATTTTGGTTAACAATTTGAAAATTAGAATACAAAAAAATCCAAACTTCCTACCTATATTAAACTGGAAAAGTGAATACATAACTTAAAATAAGTTGTGTAATAACAAAACAAAACACGTTTGTAACTATTGATCACACATCTTATTAGAAAACAATATATTTGGTTTGAGTAAAGCAGTTTTATTGGACAATAAATTATATAAGCTTCCTTTACTAAAAATTACTTAAATTGAGAGGTATGTATAAATTTATTAAATTTATGGAAAAACATTTAGTTTATAAATATAAATATCGTGGAAATACATTTATGTAAAATGTTAATCTGAATTATGCTGACCAAACATAAATATTATCTCAATATATAAACATAAGTGAAATAATGGCTCCATGAATAGATTACCATCAGAAGATGTAATAATAAGTTGTAAAATGCTTTTTAAGATATTTAACTTAAACCATCCACAAAGATAATTTTTCCATCAAATTTATTTCATACTATAATACCATGAAAGCACATTGTATCAACTTTAATGACTTAACATTTGATGTTAAACATTATCATTTCACCGGTGAAATAGTTGAAGCTTGATTATGCCATTTTCTTTGTTGATACAACGATGTAGGACGATGTCATTTACTTTCTCCAAAACTGGTTATTGGATGATGCATTTCTTCTTGTTCTATTGTGCATTTTAGTTCTTTTGTGAACTGTGGTTCTTTTGTGCACTGTGGTTCTTTAGTGCACTGTGGTTCTTTTGTGCATTTCAGTTCTTTCGTACATTGTTCATCCATTGTACATTCATTTAACGTTGGATGTTGCAATTTGCTTTCTCCATCATTGATCGTTGGATGATGCCATTCTTTTTGCTCTTCTGTGCATTGTAGCTCTTTTGTGCACTGTAGTCCTTTTGTGCATTGTAGCTCATTTGTGCATTGTAGTTCTTTTATGCATTCTAGGTCTTTTGTACATTGTTTATTCATCTCATATGCATTTACCACTGGATGATTCCACTTATTTTGTTCGTCATAATTTGTCGGATGGCGCCACTTACTCTTTTCATCAACGATTGTTGGATGATGCCACTTGGTTGGTAGTTCATTAGGTTGCAGCTTTGATGCCAAGGTAGTTTCAGTTATGATAAAAAAGAACAACACTAAAGCTAATGATGCACTATATGCTTTGGTCATGTTTATGTGTGGTATGTTGTTCAAGAAAGAAGATGGTTTTTATAAGATTTGAAGATAAAGTTTGGAATCTTGAAGTCAATTAAGCCATTGTAAACTAATTAATGATCTCATTTTGTGACGATAGCGACTTTTCGACGCTCGAAAACCAACATCAATACGTCCACTGTATCAACTGCCGAGCAATCGAATGCCGGAAAACCGTACCGTTATGGTTAAAGAAGAAGAAAAAGATAGAAGAAGAGAGAAAAAGATAAAACAGAACAGAAAGAAACAATGGAACAATATCAGAATCTCACAATCGCAGCGGAAGAACATATAATATATAAATGGATAATCTTTAAACAAAGAACTATATCGGTTATTACATTACATCATATTACATTACATTACATCATCAGAGTGTGCAACAACAAACAACAACAAACAACGGAGAAGAAATACTATATACTAGTGAAAAAGCCATGCCACCCAGCTTGCCTCCAGCAACTCCTGAATTCCAGAATATCCTGATAACCTGACTCTAGACTGCCCGTGTGGAAATTGGTGGGCACCCAGAGTTTAGGAAGGAAAACAATAAACTCCGAGTCAGTCATGTGACTGGTGTAAGAACTAAAACAGTTTATCTTTAAAACAAAGAATAGGATAATTTTAAAATAGATTCGCAATGCTTTTTAGAAAATAAGACTACCATAAGGCCTCCCGCACACACACACAATGCAAACGTAGAATCCGAGGAGATTTCTCCTTATGGTAGTCAAAGATGCTTGATACGCATTAAAAAAACATTTGATATTATTATTAGTGCATAGTGTAGGAAAAATCATTTCGAAAGTAAAGATATAAATATTAGCCAACATACGACCATTATCGTATGCCTACTACAGCTACCATCCAAACAGTGGGGCTCCACCATAAGTGAATGATAGGTTCTACAACTAAAACCGTACAAGATCGTATTGTTTCTTTGGATTTCCAACAAATGGTCAGGCCAAGGAACTTCCCATTGCCACATGGGTACGCCTCTGGAAAGACGACCCGAGAACCTAACCGGATCTCTGCCAACACAAGGCCGGGTTACCCCTAACTGGGTAACTACTGACACGAATATGTCATTCCCCGATCGTAACAGATCTATATCCGATGATCCTCGATTTCGAACAACCACAAAGCAATAAATTGGCAGCAACAACATAGGTTAAGTATCTGGGCTCCATACCATGATACCACCTCTATCCAGAAGGAGTGACATACACTAAAGGGGCGCTACCCCCTAATAACCTTGCTGCATCCTTCCTGTTTTGACCATTTTCGAGGTGTGAGGTCCGACGAAGTCTCGTCCACAAAGCCACGCTTTATACAAAAGCTGTGCTTTGTTCAAAAAATGCTCAACAACACTTCGTATGCCACATTACCTATTTGGGAATGTATCCTAGTAACCATCAACTACATAACCTCTAAGGGTGTTAAGCTAAGAGAATAAATTCTCCGCCACCAACGGAAACATATTTGATAGAAACCAGTTTTACATCTCAAATTGTAATGTCAGACACACATCCATACAAGTCTGTTACGGGTTCGAACAGAACCGAAGGCACTTACAAAGAAGTCCTTGCAATCCGGATATTCACTAATCATGACCGGATTTCCCATCACAAAGGGTAATAAATTTCTATATCGGAGATCAGTCGATGCAGAAACATTCGACGGTATTCCTTCCGTTTTCACAAATATCCGGTCTTCAACACCGGTCATCAAATGCAATCCATAACGACGTATCACATATTCGGAATGGGTTATACGACCCCAAGGTCCTTTCCCGGCTAACCCATAGTGAGCGCTTATTTTAAAAATAAGTTTGGCATTCAAATTCAAGCAATCACAACAAATACCTATTTAAAGGTAAATATTGATAGTTGGTTATTTAACTATTAATAGACATGTTCAACATCACCAAATTCCAAAAAATTTCCCAAATTATTTATTTTCTAAAAATACCTTTACTAGATATATAATTTCCACACTTCAACCATTTGAAAACAAATTTTCAAATCACTTTTCATCTTTACCACTTTTGAAAACAAATTTCAAATTGTTTCCCTACACGGGATATACTTTCATTTCAAAATGGTTCATTTAAACCAATTCAATAAATCCTTACCGATTTACTTTATATTTACGTTCTAAATCCGTAAATTTATTCCCATACTTCAAAATAAATCAACGTTTATTTTTAAACAAATTTCCCTTTCTTTTATAAATTCCATAGTGAATTTACAATTCCCAAATATCTATGAATATACGATTTCCAAATCGATTTTTAATATTCATTTTCAATTTATCTTTAAAAGATAAAATCTCAAAATATTTACTTCATATTGGAAAAAATTTCCATACTTATTTAATAATAAGTAATTCACAAATCCATTTATTTTCAACACTTGGAAGATATTCAATATACTTAAATCGAAATTAAGTATATATTTCATTCTTTAAAGAAAACGTGCGCTTAAACACATTTATTTGAGTCAAAACGAATGTTGCGTAAAACATCGTTACGACAACAAAAAATCACTAGTATAGGGATTCGAAATTTAGATAGATATATAAGTCCTAATACTATACAAAAACATTTCCTCTCGGAAATCATTTACTATAACAACAGTGTTATAGTCCACCATTTCCTTATTTCTCGAAAACGTCTATTTCAACAATAAATGTTGAAATCTATGGTTACGATTCATAATACATTTTAAAACATCTTTATATCATTTTAATTCTATTTAAAACATCACTTCCCAAAACATATCCATTTTATTTAATAATATATTCACTATCCAAAATCGTGAATATACTACGTTAACCAAATTTAACGTTTCTACACATTTTATATAAGGGATTATCCACTGTCTAAAATCGTGAATATACTCCCTTCAGTAAGCTATAATAATTTACTTATTAAAATAAGTCAATTTTAGATTATAAAAACAACATTTACAAATCCCATTTATATTTTATAACTTAAAATCAATTTATTAACAAATTCTATTTATACCTCATTTAAATACTAAAATCCGATTTATAAGTTAATTATTTATAAATCTTTTATTTTACAAAATCTATTCATTTCATAAATTCACAATTTATAAATCTATAAAATTTATTCACTTGTGAAATCCATTTACACTTCATTTTAACACTTAATAAAACTCATTTCACAATTCCTATATTTTTAATTTATAAATATTAATCTTAGAAATCTTTATTATAAACCGTTTATAATAATTCAAAAATCTCAATTTAAATAAACCAATCCTTTTAAACAATTTACAAAACGTTATTTAAAACTTATATAACTCCAAAATCATACTTATTTACTATTCTCCAAAAATATAACTTTTATAACAATAAAATTACAATGTCTATTTATTTTAACAATTCAAAATTTAATAAAACGTATACTTTCAAAAATCACTTTCAAAAATTCTTTTTAAAATCAAAATCATTACTTTAAAACTTCAAAAATGGATCCGACGATGCAACAACACCAAATAGTCAATCCCGACATCCAAATATCATATATCGATATGATAATCAACAAACATCACAATAACTGTAAATAAATCAATATTGTTGAGGAATCCAGTTGGATCCCTCCAACCTGTTTCCCTGCATCCACAGACATTAGCACAATACCAATTCTGTTCCAGTATGGAATTATCGCGGTATATGGGATTTATAAAAATATTATCCACTTAATAGGTGACACAATAGGGTCTCATCCGCTATATAATGCAGGAAAATCAACTCCAAGTACATATATAATACCAATTTCACTGTACTGTGAAATATTCGCGGTATATGTTTTTAATAAATAACCTCCGCTTACTAACGACGTATAATGTCTATTTTAACAATCAATAGATAACAATCATCATTCAAACATAAATTCAAACAATTTTAAATCTAACTATTTAAAATTTAAATTGAAACTGTTCGATTGAGTGAGAAGTTCTCACCTTGATTCTAATTCAGTTCCAGCGTTTTATTTCGAATAAAATTAAATGTGCGTGTAATTTTACCCGAAATTTTCACTAGCTCCAAACGACTCCAATCCAGTTCCATAGCGTAGTGTTCGTCCATACGAACCCGATGCAATTTGTTTCGTCCAAAACGGACCTCGTATGAAAGAGATACGCATTTTTAAAGTTTGTACAAATTTAAATATATATATTATTCACAATTCATTTTACTTTTAAACCCTTGCTTTCATCCTGACCTCACGTTTCTGTTGTTTGCATCTGGGCCGCATCTCCCCTCCTTCACCCTCACGTTTTCTTGTTCCAGGTCATAAACGTTGAAACCGAACCCAACATCACCATTTAGGGTTTGAAATCGCGCCACCTACATCGCTCGAAACTTCATCATTCCACACCACGCTGAAGACCATCATGCGAGCCACCCACGCCTGCAAGGGTGTTGAACTCGGCCCCATATTTCCCCTCGAAAGTCATGCGCAACTGGTCACGAACGCGGCCATTTTGACGATGCCGGGGTGCTCCATTCTTCATCATCCCCGTATGGATTGAAAGCTCTCTCCAAGCTCTACGTTTCTCATGTTGAAGATTTTCTGTAATTGGTTGTGGATTAGAAGTAATTGAGGAGGAAACGAAATTGATTTTTGGCCGTATAAAATGGAAGTGGCGGCTGGACATTTAAATTAGGGTTTGCCTTTGTTTTGAAAAAAAGAAAATAAAGAAGTGGTTATATAGAAAATATTCAAAACACTATTCATTCCGGGTTTTTTGAACTCCGATTTACGCGCGGTAACCGGCGTTTGTAGGGTTTATCCCGTGTTCCGGACACAATGGAATAGGTTTCGAAAGCTAATTCGATCATCTGTGCGAGTTACGGCAATAAACGATCGATTTAAATTAAACCGATATAAACAAATTTCTAGGCGTTTTGGCTTGCCCTGGACAAACCGTAAATTCGATTGACACGAAATTTGAAACCCCGAAATAATTTAACATTACGGATCCGATGAAACTAGTTTCATCGAAATCCGAGACTGTTTGAAAAATGACTATTTTAACTCGCCAAATCAATATTAATACAATTTCGATGCGTTTCGAGCTGCCACGGTCAAACGAAAACTCTGATTGCTACGAAAATTGAAATCCGATAATAACAAACTATTACGAATCCAATGGAACTAGTTTTCTACAATTCTGAGACTGTTCGAAAATTGGCTATTTTTCAGTCGAAATTAAATATTAAAATACTCAATTTTCACAAATAAACTTTTAATTCAATTTTAAATGTTCTATAACATCTCTATAACTTCAATATGATTAAATAAAATTTTACAAATCATTTTCAATCATATTAAACTCGATTTTCAATTATTTCCGTAATTTCAACTATTAAATAATCGATTTAATTATCCAATAAATCCAATATTCGAAAATATATTATTCGACTTATAAATTTCACTTATTAATATTTAAAATCAATTAAATATTCAAATTTTAATTGACAGAAATTCTGGGTCGTTACATACTTCCCCCCTTAAAAGAATTTCGTCCTCGAAATTACGAAGTAAGAAAAAGTTACAGAATCCATTAACTTTCCAAAACAAACTACTTAAATTGGATTTTTTTCAAATCCCTTAAGTATTTAACTTTTCCAAAATTCTTAGTTAAACTTCTTACAAAATCTTTACTAAGTTCCCAAATCCAAACTTAGTTTTCAAAAATTTCCCAATTTTCTCTCAAAAATATTCTAACGCCTTAAATTTTTGGAAAAATTCGCCAAAGTCTCCTTTGCGCGGCTTGATCCGGAAAAAAATGACAGTATATATATCACAAATAAACATCTCATCAAGTGATGAGGCATCTCGCAGGGAAAAAAGTGTAAAAGTACGATATTTAATCCGAGATATGTACTTTATTTATTATTAGGGAGCATATACGGCTAATATAGCGCGAAAGCGAGCTCCAAATGCGAAGCAAGCGCAATCCGCCCCTACTAAACACTCAATAAACAATGAGAAACATGCATGTATGAAAATAATCTCAATATACATCATATAGCAACATAATAACTACATGTGCCAACATAGCAATGCATTCAATCAACAAATGCAACCATTAAACAACTATCCAACCAATAAACATCCAACAAATCCATAACCAAATAAATATACATTCACTACTCATTAATATTCAATGAATTGGTTTTCCAATTTAAATCACATTTGATTCATTTACATTGGATTTAATTAACATTCATTCATTCGTTTCCAATTAGTTTATATTCACTAATTAAATTCACATTAGTTCACTTTCAATCTGAATTCAATTCTATTCAAATTCATTTACTTCCAATTTGAATTTAATGATTCATAGCTTTCCATTTCATTAATTCATTTCATTCACTTAATGAATTATACACAATCAATTTACAACCATATAACAACCAATGTATATTAAACATAACCAAATTATTTAATTTACATTCAATTTGGTCCAACACTCTTAATTCCAATTGGTTGATATTAAATTGACTTCCATTCAATTATTCAACTTCCAATAACAATATCCTTTAATGAATTAACACTTACATTCATTATTCCATATCAATTTATTTTACATTCGATCGATCAACATTCAATCCATTTATTAATTCAATTGCTAATTCCTTTAACAATATAAAGTTGAATTTCATTTATATAACTCAAGTTCATATTCTTCACTTCAGTTTATTAATTTACTTCGATACCAAAATCAACTTCATTCAACTTCACTTAAGTTATATTCCACATATAAATCCAATTCAGATTCCAATTCCAGTTCTATTTAACTTTTTACCAAAGCTAAATTTATTAACTCATGTTATAAGTTCAAAACTCATTTCACTTATATTCATCAATTACAACTTGGATTTTAATTGATTTACTTATACTTACTTTAATTTAACTCCATCCTTTAAGTTAAATTTATTCTATCAAAATTCAAATTTGTATAAGTTATCAACTCAATTATCATTTCCATTATATTTTAAATAAGATTCCAGAGTCTTTTAATCTTTCAAAACCATTTTTTGAAATCAATTCAAATTATCTTCTGAATTTCAAAACCCAAATCCAAATTTTCCAAACAACTTTCTTTTAAACAATTTGGCAGCAATCCCTCTTTTGGAAACCCGAAAATGAACACCGATGATGTCATGATCATCATCGGAATTATTTTCCAGCGACCAAAAAGAGTTTAGAGCTTTCATCTCCCCAAAACAATTTTCCAAAATATCAATCCTTTCAAAACACTTCTCTGGAATTTTGTTTTTAGATTATAAATCACATTATATATAATTTGGATAATTTCACTTCTTATATATCTTTTACTTATATATAAATCTTTTACTTATATATAATTTCACTTCTTATATATAAGATTATTCCACAAGTGTAAATCGTTTTAATTATAACTTCATACTTATAATTCATTTGCTTATATAATTTACTCTTTAAAAATTGTTGTTTTTATTCAACAACCAAACAATTATATGCACTTTAATAATTCTGAAAAATTATTCCTTTATATATAAAATATAATCAAGGTAAAATTATTTCATTTACCCAATTTAAAACAATACCGTGTCGAATTGTTCTATTCAAGTGTTTAGAAACCCCTTCGATACAGTTGCGCAGACTGTGCCGACGAAGGTTCATATGCCACTCAACAAACCAATCATCACAATATAAAACCATTTAATATTCACTAACAAATACGCTCTCATGTCTATTATTACACTCAACTCATTTTAGAGTACTACTGACTCTATCTTTAATGAGTAATTCCCAACAGCTAAGGTTGTCGCTTAACCATAAGCTCTGATACCAAATGCGACGATCGTGACTTTTCGACGCTCGAAAACCGACATCAATACGTCCACCGTATCAACTGCCGAGCAATCGAATGCCGGAAAACTGTACCGTTATGGTTAAAGAAGAAGAAAAAGATAGAAGAAGAGAGAAAAAGATAGAACAGAACAGAAAGAAACAACAGAACAATATCAGAATCTCACAATCGTAGCGGAACAACATATAATAGATAAATGAATAATCTTTAAACAAAGAACTATATCAGTTATTACATTACATTATATTACATTACATTGCATCATCAGAGTGTACAACAACAAACAACAACAAGCAGCGGAAAAGAAATACTATATACTAGTGAATACGCCATGCCATCCAGTTGCCTCCAGCAACTCCTGAATTCCAGAATATCCTGATAACCTGACTCTAGACTGCCCGTGTGGAAATTGGTAGGCACCCAGAGTTTAGGAAGGAAAACAATAAACTCCGAGTCAGTCATGTGACCGGTGTGAGAACTAAAACAGTTTATCTTTAAAACAAAGAACAAGATAATTTTAAAATAGATTCGCGATGCTTTTTAGAAAATGAGACTACCATAAGGCCTCCCGCACACACACACACAATATAAACGCAGAATCGAAGGAGATTTCTCCTTATTATACCTTGAATGAAGAATTGAAAAATCTTATAGAATTTGATTCTAACTCTTCTAGAAATTGCTAGCTAGTAACCGAAGAGATCTACGCACCTTTCTTCAACCAAATTTGAATTTGTGTTTTGTTTGAAAATAATAAAGGAGGGGATGGTGGGATTTTTTGGCTAGAGTTTAAGTGAGAGGAGAACCAAAAGTAGAGTGTAAAATGTGAGGAGCAATGGGTTTAAATAAAAGAAAAAAGGATAGAGTAAAATGTGGATCGGGACCCATCTTTTCTTCCACTATCTCAAACCTAAAAAATCAACATATACCCCTCCCTCTTCTTTGGCCGACTGAACCATGGGCCTTACGGACTTCCTTTCTACTTCAAACTATATAATATAATTTACATGTAAATCGGATTCAAATATACATTAGTATCGCATATCGATAGATGTTTGTATAACTTTTACATACGCGTTATTTTCAATACCGATCACCACAAATCAAATATATTTTTTAATTAATATCACAAAATATTAATTAAATTAATTTATAAAATTAAAATTTAATTAAATTAGGTGACAGTCTTAGTATTCAACATTACGGTTATGTGACACTTACTTGTAATTTTGTTTAGTGATTGATATCGAACAATTTGAGTCTTAATGTTGATACACCACTTAGCTAGTGGTAACACAATTTGGCTAAATTTATTACTTTTCTTAGTAAAAATTATTTACTTCGATTCTCTTTATCAAAATTATATCACATTCAGACTTATGAAATTTGATATTGGTCAAAATTCCAATATGGTCCACGTTCAACTTATATAGTCCAAAACAAAGTCCCTGACTTAAAAATAAAATTTATTATCAATTGAACCACTTTGGCCAGAGACTTTGACTTTGATTTAATTTCAGTTGCCTGTAATACTAATCTCATATAACTAAGGAGATGAATTCTCTAATGAATACTGTTTCATTTCCAATAATCCAACTCAGACCGAACTATAGTCATTCGATGGACATCTTGCTAGGATTTCATATAATCAAAGTGGAGTGTCCACATTGAAGTTTAACAGAATTCTCAAGTTAAGGGACCTATGCAATATTATCACTTAGGTATTTTTTTTTGACTATAGTTATATCAACCAATAGAAAACTATCGAGTGAATCATTTCGTAGTTATCCAATAAATAAATATGTAACCCCTTGATACCACTACAAGCCATGAGTAATACACAACCTAATGTATGGAGAGCGTTACGTACTATAGTCTCAAAGGATGTATCGATATCCAAACTTGATACATCATGACTAGGAAAACTTAAAATGATATGTTTATTATATTGTGATAAATTGCTCGGGATTACAACACATCGTAATCACTATCACAAAGCATACTACTTATGGATTTTCCGTTAAATATACTTAAATTAAACAATTAATATAACATGTCAAAACAAGTGTATAATAGAAAGAAAAAACACCTTTTATTTCAAATGATATTTTATTACAAAGTTACTAATTTATAATAAATTATAGAATCGCCTATTGGGCATACTCCTAAATCTTGCTATTAGCTTTGACAGGAAGAATTCCTCTCAATTTCTCAAGTACTATAAAAAAAATTTAGGTTTTACCTGATATTTTCTCATTCGATTTTCGATCTGTTTCTTTCAAATTTAAGTATGATTCTCGACCTAAATTCATAAATGGTTCATGTTGAAATAATTTTAGAAATTTCCATAAAATTCAGTAGCTATAAAACTAGTTTTAGATTTTATAAGTACACTTTCACACACACACACACACTTGTATATATGTGTGTGTGTGTGTATGCATGATTTAGGGTTATATATATTTTATATAGTTTGGGGTTATATATATTTTTTATATAATTTTTATATACATGATAAACATATATATTAGTATGATTTATTTTCATATGCAAAAACATACCTTTTCAACATATCCTCAATTATCCCATAATAAATCAAATTAAATGCAATTTTATTTCATATATATATTCTCTAAAATATATAAATTTACCTTTGAAAATATTTTATAAGTTTTTACATGATTTTAACATAGCAAATTTAAAGTTTTATATACATTTATGTCTTAAGACTCATTTCTAATATCTTTATTTTCTTATATTCAATTACATACATTCACTTAATTTCCAACTTATCTTTTCCGGTTTATAAAAATTATTATTTCAAATTTTATGGCATAATATTCTAAGCATTTCATCTGATTATAAGCCTCATATCATCGCCATATAATCCAATTCTTCATTGTTTGGCCAAACATGTTAAATTATATTTTTACATTGTTTATATGATTAAATCCCACTTTAATTTCAGATTATATCTTCAAATTTACTATAAAGCTTCTAAAATTATTCACTTAATTCCTATTCCTATTCCTAAACCACAATTATTTTAGAACTTGACAAGTTTAATGGTTTATATAGTAATATAGGTATAAACTACTCATAGAAAATGCCTAAATTGCTCGTTGTATGGAATTAGCGTCCACTCCAAATTGATGAATTCTCGATTCTAACTAGTATTAAATTACATCCCCTACCTTGCTCTTCGATTTAGAGGCTGAACATTAGTTTTTATTGAGAAATGAAATGGTAATTTTAATCTCAGCGAATAGGGTTCTTTGAGACTAGAGGAAGAAGATGAGAAAAAGAATACATGTAGGAATGATTTTAAATCTTCAAATGGGAGAAACTGAACATGTATATATAGGAAAAGTAGGGTGTCCGTTCAAGTTAGGTTAAGTTTGCAAAATTTAAATTTAAATTTTGAAACATAAAACTGCAATATCTCTCACATCCAGACTTGATTTAAACTACTTAATATAGGACATGCATAAGAAAAACAAGACATTCACAATGATGCCGGTTTCATTTTCAAATTTAGAAGTTTGGAAAATGAAGATTTTGCTCTTCGCTTGAAATTATATAGTATATTTCATTATTTAAATTATCAAAAATATGGGTTCTTACGCTCCCTCCACAAAAGGAATTTCATCCTCGAGATTATGAACATAGTATCCAAGACAAATTATTCAAAGTATTCACTCAATTTCAATCAAATCACTGTTTACATAACATGTAGACAAGTAGTACAAATGCATGAATATGTCTTATAATACTTGATTATATCAAAGATTTCAATTCGATAGTCAACTTTCTGACCTGGTCAACCTCCAGAATGTATGTAATATAAATGACGTATAAGCATGATGCAATACAATCCTATATATCAACATAGACGAAATCTGTAAGAATGCAATGCCTACGTCGTATCATGATTCAAGGGTTCAAACATTCTAACAGTCTATACTAATCTAAGTCAATCACGAAGTAACCAAATCCTAAGCATCCAAAATCTAACATCCAATATTGAATTTGGAGGAAAAAAATAGATTAAGGTACGTACCAATAAAGAGATTTGGATGTTGTTTGTGTCAAAATTGGGCACAACACTCGTCGGAAGTTTTTGAAGAGATAATAAATGAAGACAGTAAATTAAAACGTGGATTATCTAACAAAAACTCCAAATAGCAGGAAGTAAATTGCACAAGAGACAACGATTTAGAGTGGTTCGGCATTTTGCCTACGTCCACTATGAAGTTTTGTTACTTTATTGTTTGATATTCGGAGAATACAACTTTTTAATATCAAAGTACAGCAAGTAGTAAGCCAAAATTCAAAATCAAAGGCAGCAGTGGTGCTCTGAAGCAATTCTGGCAGCGTCCGGGCGTTCTCTTACTCTCAAAATTCTCCGATCCCTTTTCTGAATGATCAGGGGCTCTATTTATAGGTGTAGGAGGCTTATATTTCGCCTAAAATTCAGAAAGAACGCTTCTGGCACGTGAGGGGGCCCACATGGCCGAATTCTGGAGATCCGGGCCCACTTTGGGATCGATTCGACCCTTGGTTCGAATCGATCAAAAAGATGTCCAATTGTGATGAAACTTGGCGTGGACATTCTGCTATGTATATGCAAGCTCCTGTGAAAATTTCATAGCATTTGGATTTGTAGATCTCGAGCTTTGATTGATTTAATATTGCATTTTAGATGGACACTCTTGCTTCGAATCGATCCTTTCGACTCGATAGGGTTGAATCGATCGTCTGAGCATGTGCTTGGTGACAGGGCTCGCGCATTCCTCCGGTCAACCCCCCTTTTTCTCCGAGTTTTCTGGGTCAAATCCGTAGTTCTAGTCACGTTTACTTGGTGGATTCGAAGAGAAGGATTCGAAGGTATGCTCCTTCGATTCGATCACACGTGCGTTCCTTCGTATCGATCAAGGCGTTCCATGGTTCGATCGATACGAAGAGTTCTTTGCTCCATGGATTCGAAGATGGTTATGAATTGGAGTCGAAGCTTCTTGAACTTCATGGATTCGAAGGATGGTTCTTGAGGGATTCGAGGACGGGAATACCTCGATGGATTCGAACCAAGGCCTAATGGGATGGATTCGAACCAAGGTCTCGTGGAATGGATTCGAACCAATGCATGGCTTATGGATTCGATCGTGAGGCTATCTTATGGATTCGAACCTAAACTTCTTCTGATCGATTCGAACTGAGGTTGACCCCTCCACTTTCCATTGGCGATAACTTGAGCATATGAACTCGGATTGTCTCGAAATTTGGAACGTTGGTTTCCATAGCTTCGCTTGATGTGTCTTTATCAATTGCAGCCCGATCCGGACTCGGACAAAATTCATCGATATTTGCAGTTGCCCAACAACCATTCAAAGTTGAAGACATGTGATACTGTTTTTCTTCAGTCAGTTCCTTGGTATCTCGGCCTTGCCAAAAGGCGGGATAACATTTGCCCCCCAAAGTACATCTTGTGTAAACATGACGTGCTTTGTAAAGCTGCAGTTTCACGTTGGACAACTATGACATGCTTTGTTGAAAGTTGTACTCTATATTGCTGTAATTAACCTTTGTAAGATTGTGATTGGCTGTTTGTCTATGAAATCACGATGAGATGAACCCTTGATCCCTATGAATGTTAAAGACCAAATATTAGTCAGACATATGTGCATATATATGTATTACCTTGACTTCGGTTAATGTTGCGTGTTTGCAAGTTATTATCAGTTTGGTTATTGAATTCTGCATCGATCCTCTCCTGAATCGATTTTTGATTCAAGTCAAAGCATTGTTTTTATGGTTGTCTATGATTATCCTCCTGTATCGATCCTCTCCTGAATCGGTACAAAAGGTAGACAAGTAATTTTTCACATTGAAACGATTTCGTCCATTTTCATCGGTGGTCTTTGATGGATTCGAAGCTATGTCTGTCCGAATCGATTGCTTTTGAATCGATGGCCCGATGGACCTCGTGCTTTGAGTCGATAAGACTCTCAATCCAGCCTCTGTTCGGTTGTTCCTTCGCATCGATGATGCCTCGCATCGACACTGCACGGATGGATTCGGAGTATTGATGGATTCGAATGCGAGGGGTTCGAACGTGATGGGTTCGAACGTGATGGATTCGGACGTGGCTTGTTCGAATTGATCAGCGCGTGACCGGTTGAGGTCGGTCATTTTGACCGGGAGACGAATCGTCCCGTTTCCTATGTGAGACCCATATAAATACGTGAAGCCGGTGTCACTTTCACTTTTTACTTTTCAATGTTGCTATAGCCTCCTCTTCGAATCGATCTCTCCAGGGCCAAGACAAACGTGCTTTTCTTGAATCGATCGAACCCCTTCACGCTTCCATTCGTAACCAAATCAAGTCAGGTAATCAAGGGATCGATTCGAGATGAGAATGATAGAACTTAGAATTTTTTTTGGCATCGATTCAATCTTTTCTTCTGAAAATTTTGAGGAGTGGTGAGATCTGAATGAAGTGGGTCGACTCGATGGAACTGAGGAATTAAACCATTCGAGTCGTATCGATCAGAGTGTTGTCTTTCATTGCTTCGCATCGATCCAGGAATGAGCGATTCGAATCGATTTTGAATGCATAGCTTCGAATCGATGGTTATAAAAAAAGAAAAAAGGCTAGTGGCGATCGATTCGAAATAATGATATTTTGATCAATTCGAAGGAGCTCAATATTGATTGATTCGAAGTAACGATACGTTGATCTATTCGAAGGAGCTCAATTTTGATCGATTCTAAGTCATGTAGGGCTTCATGGATTTGAATTGCTTCTCTGTCCCAAGGTCTCATCGAGTCGAACTACATGGAGTCGGGGCGTACCGATTCGAAGTTCATCGATTCGACTCGTATCGATTCGAGTCGATCAATTCGAACATTCTTGCTTCTAGGACTCCCACTCTTCTGATTTTCTCCAACATCTGAACTACGACCAATTTCAAGTTGAACTTTAACGAACTCACTGACCTTTAGCATACTTGACTCCGGCGAGCTTCGGCGAATTTGACTTGACCTCCCTTTTGGAGCTCGTCGATGGCACCATGACTTAACCAAAATATAATGATTTTATACTTGATTGGTTAGTAGCACCTGGATGGCGTGGAAGTGACGGTCAGCGATGACGGTCATTTTCATTTTCAAATTCCAAAGTTTCATCGTTCGGACACCTTGTTTCAACTTGTGAAATTTTCTTAAGTTATGCATGGCACTTGCACTGCACGACATATTCATACACTATTCACTGGGGGGATGTATGGGCTTTTTATGTTTTTTTTAACGCCGCTTTCTGGTGAGTAGTTAATTATGGAATCTTCAAGTTCTCAACAACAAGAAGCACAAAGCTCGCCTCCTCCAGTGCTTGAGATTCCGGAAATCCCTCCTGAAGTGATAGATCCGGCTCCGGATGAGTTTCCGGAGGCCATATTTATCGAAGATCCGGTCGATTCTGTCCAGTCCAATATCTCGGAGTCTCTGTTGGGCCGGATATGTTCGAAACATAACATATCCCTGGACGATGTTTTATTACCTAGTGCCAGTGGCAGACCACATAACCCACCTGAAGGATATACTGCCTTTTACCGCCATGCCTGCGCGGCTGGATCTCTCCCTCCTTTTAACCAATACATCAGAGAGATGCTGTCGTATTTAGGAATTGCTCCCTCACAACTCCATCCCAACGGGCATGCATTGCTAAATAGCGCCTTTGTCATATTTATGGATTGCCTTTTTCGCCCGCCAAGGCCTAACGAGATCAGGAACATATTCAATTTCAAGAGTAGGGGTGATAGCCCGTCTTTCACTTTTCTGGAAGCGGTCAGGAACTGTCAGGTTGTGACTGGGGCCTGGACCAGGCTTAGCTATTTCAAGAATGAGTGGTTTTTTGTTCGATGCCCCCAGGGTTTGCCAGGAGATGGTTATCCAGACGTAAGCATCATAATCCATCTTTGAATGGCCACTTTTAATACTTACACTAATACTCTGTAACTCTTACAGCCATCATTTCGAGACCTACCGGTAGGCATTATAGAGGCATCGTTCAAAGCTTGCAAAAGGGTCCCAAGCGACTCAAGGCACATAGACTTGCTGTTGACCGACGATAACTTAAGGACATTGGGTTTGATTGGGATGAGCCAGAGTATTGTAATTGAAGGGTTGGCAAAATCGGCCTCGAGGAAGAAGAAGAAAGTGGCAAAAAGAAAACCTGGCGTTGTGATAAGAGAGGCGAGCGATGATGAAAGAACTCCCACGGACACTGAGATAGCAGCCGTCCTTTCCCGAATAGAAGAGGGTCAGAAAGGCAAGGCTGCCGTACCTAAGTTTAAGAGATGGAAGTCTGTAGTCGTAACCCGTTCCGAACCTGGGGTTACTGTCTCCGGCGCCTCTCCTCGCCAGTCCGAAGACCTTTTCACAGGGCTGGACGATATTCCCATTCCGGACTACGTATCTCTCCACCACGGGTCCGGGTTGGAAGAGCTCCGTGGAGCGCTTGATATAAGCGAATCTTTACCCGTTAGTGTAACCAACGCTTCTGGTTGGTCGGGGGGGTTTGCGCATTTATACACTTTTCACAGCACTTCACGACTTCCACATATATTGCAGTGCTTTTTCTCGGTACTTAACTGAATTGTTTCTTCTTTTACAGGTACCATGTCGGATCGTCCTTCTACACTTGATAGACTTCGGCGAGTGCATCATTCTTCATCTTATCACGAATCTCGCCGTAGGGATTCTGACCGTGATCGTGAACGGAGGCATTATGAGGAAGAGCATCGTGAAAGGGACCATTCCCGATATTACTCTAGCCAGGAGCGTTCTGATGGGGACCGAAGGTACCGTTCACCCTCTCGTTCTCCTCCGCCACCCAGAAGCCAGGCACCTGCAGTTGAACCTTCGCGACAATGGCCATCTCTACAAATCTCAAAACATGGTCCACATCGTTCAAGGATTGATACGGCTACAACCGTAACTGTGGAGGAGGCCCCTCTTGAACCGTCTGGTGAAGGGGCTATAAGAATTGCTCAACTGAAGAAAGATTTTCTAGAAATATGCTTCGACGCCTATATCTTTCCACCCAATCTCAAAAGAATTCCCGAAGAGGCTATGAACACCGCCCTCAGCTATACCCGTGATTTTTATGCTCAGTATAAAGAATGGTACAGGGCGGCAGTTAAAGCTTCGAAAGTAGCCTTCGATCGAGCCAAAGTTATTGAGAAACTGGAAGCAGACTTGGCTCAGAATAACCGTATTGTTGACATACTTCAATCTAAAACGGAATCTTCTCATAAGGCCTAAATGTAGTCGCTAAAAAAGGTCGATGAGACACTAGCTGAGATGGCGAAGATGCAACAAGTGCATTGCACTTTAGTTGAAGATTTAGGCCATCGGTATAAAAATGTTGAGGCCGAGCGGGATGCGGCGGTCAAAGAGCTTGAGGTATTGAAAGCTAAGTTTGCCGACTTGAATAAGGAAAAAGATGACGCTAACATGGCCGCACAAGAAGCGTGTGAGCAAGCCGTGTCTCTCCGAGCTGAGCGAGACGCGGCGGTTGCTAAAGTTGCAGCGGTGGAGGCAGAAGTGGAAGGGAGAGTTAAAGCAGAGATATTCAGAGTAGAAGCTGAGTTTGACGAGCTTCTTGACACTTACAACGCTAATGTGCTTGAGCACAGGAATCTCTCGTGGCTTGGAATTATTCTACGCTTCTACTCAATGCTTGGAGAAAGTTGGTGGCGAAGTAGAAAGCATCTCTCCCTGAAGGTGTCGTGGATGAATTCGAACTCGAGTCTCGCTTGTTGAGCGAGGAGGAAAGGAAACTTCTCCATGAAGCGATGATTTCTACTGAGAGAGAGAGACTTGGTTTTCACCATGTGGAGACTGGTGAGGGTTCTGGAGCTGCACATTGTAGTGAGGACGTTTCGGTTGCTGCCCCAACCTCGTCTGGAGTTACTATTACAATTGGTTCACATGTTGTTCCTGCTTATAGCCCGGATCGACCGAAACTATCTCTTGGTACAACTGCTGTTTCCGAACTCGTCTCATCATCGAGCCGAGGCAAAGAAGCTATTTCAAATGTTCCTTAAGTGTTTTTAGAATGACGAACTTGGAACAGATCATTTGACTAATTATTCTCATTTCTTTTCGACCAGTGACTGAAAGTGATGCGCCAGCACTTCCAGTACCACAAATTTCGCAGCCAATGCAAGGAGCTGTCGTTCCTGAGGCGGTTACAACTACCGCCGTAACCGGCGAGATTGGAGAAGGGAGTTCAATGTCGTTTGATGTTCAGATGATTGAGGAACTTCTCAAGCAACCCTGTGAACCTTTTACTGATCCTTCCCTTGCAATGGGTGGAGTCGCTCCAACTTTTTGCTCGTTTATGCCGACTATCAGTGTGTCCAGCGCTGCTCGATTTTCCCGAGAAGAAGAAATTCTTGCCGAGATAAGCGCTGAAATGGCTGCGGTGACGGCGGTTGGTGTTTTCGGAAGTGATGTTGCTCCACCAAGCTTAACTCCTTTAACGGTTACTTCTCCTCCCGACATAGCTATAACTTCTAGTGCCGAAGCTCCACCACCTGTTACGGCTTCTTTGCCTCCGGTTCGTCCTCACAAAAGGATCTCTATCCCTTCTAGCTCTGAGGAAGACGTGCATATTATGCCAGATCCTGAGAATGCTCCAAAGAAGGACAAAAAATCTCGCCGGAAGCCGGGTAGTGGGTCTCGCGGCTCAACTCCGAAGAAGAGACTCCGGAAGAAGAAGGAGTGAACTTCTCGCTTTATCATGCGGTTGTGAAATGGCAATTCTTTTTTCTTCTCCTTTTTTAGGCCGTGTATAAGTGTGGATTCGGCACCCACTTTATGGACTTTTTTTTGTTTTGTCATGTAATCAAACTCCTTTTTTGTTTGTTGATAGAATGGAAAAAAACTCTTTTCTTTTTTGCTTAAGTATTGCATTGATTAGCTCGTGCTCACATATGTCATAAGCCTTGAATACATCTCCACACTTCGGGGACTTAACACAATTTGCAATTTACAGTTCGGCCCATATTCTGGGAACTTATTAATTATCAGTGTTTATGACTTAGCTCGCTCTCCGGGAACCTGTAATTGACGTTTATACTCCAATTCACACTCCGCGAATTTGAAGTTAGTAACTTACACTCCGGTTCGCGTTCTGGGAACCAAGAGTTGGTGTTTATGCTCCAATTCACATTCTGCGAACTTGGAGTTAGTATCGACATTTCGGTTCGCGCTACGGGAACTTTGACTTGGTATTTGTGCTCCAATTCACACTTTGGGAACTTGGGGAACACATGTATGTTTGGGTTTGCACTCCGGGAACCTGGAATTGATGTTTGTACTCCGACTCGCGCTTCGGGAATCTGGAGTTAGCCGCTGGATGGTCGGTCACATCTATTTGGGCTTTTTGGGAGTCCGTTCACACTTTGGGAACGATAGATTTGATGTTTATACTCCAGTTCACACTCTGGGAAGTTGGAGTCCGTTCGCACTCTGGGAACGAATCATTGAATGCTTATACTCCACTTCACATTCTGGGAAGTTGGAGTCCGTTCGCACTCTGGGAACGAATTATTGAATGTTTATACTCCAATTCACACTCTAGGAAGTTGGAGTCCGTTCGCACTCTGCGAACGAATTATTGAATGTTTATACTCCAATTCACACTCTAGGAAGTTGGAGTCCGTTCGCACTCTGGGAACGAATCATTGAATGTTTATACTCCAATTCACACTCTAGGAAGTTGGAGTCCGCTCGCACTCTGGGAATGAAACATTGAATGTTTATACTCCAATTCACATTCTGGGAAATTGGAGTCCGTTCGCACTCTGGGTACAAATTATTGAATGTTTATACTCTAATTCACACTCTGGGAAGTTGGAGTCCGTTCGCACTCTGGGAACGAGTTATTGGTAGGACTATCGTGTGTTGGTCCAGTTCAGCCTTTGATGCGTTTGCTTGCCCCCGAGCTGGGGTTTCACTTAGTGAGTGGCCGGTCGTATCACAGTCACTCGCTATTTGAATAAATTCCATCGTTTGATGAAACTTAGCTCTTCGTGTGTCGTGATTGTTGAACGTTGTATTCGGTGAATCACAGCTCTAGCTTGGAGAGATAGTACTTTATTGCTGAAATAAGAAAATATGGCAAAGTCAGTGCCTTATTACAAATTCAAATTCTAGAATGCAAAGGAAACTGCAAAGTATTCATAGATTGAAGGAGCTTGTCATGTGTGACAGTGACGAGAATCTTCGTCGTTCCAGGTTCCTGAGTAAGTAGGTCCTCCACTGATGGCGTTTATCACCAATCTTCCGCGAGGATATGTCGAGTCCTCCTGTCTCGGTCGATTGGGTCCATTGTTTGGATTTGATGGGCCCGCTTCTATGGGCTGCGGTGTCCGCACAAACTGTTCCAGCTTCCTTTCTATGATCAGTTTTTCAACAAGATCATGTAAGTGACCACACTCGTTCGTATTGTGCCCGTAGCTTACATGGAACCTGCAAAACTTTCCCGTCTGGATTTGTCTCTCTGACGACGGTCTTGGTGCAGGTTTTTTATATTGAATTGTATCGCAGGTTTGTAAGTACAAGTCCTCTAGTGATGTATTTAGAGGAGTGTAACTGTCGAACATTGGATTCTTGCACTGCAGGCCACAATTTTGATCTTGTTTTTTAGTTTGATTCACGCTTTCTCTTCGCCGAGCTTGTTTATTTTTAATGTTCAACTGGACTTTTCCGGAGCTCTCACCGGACTGTTTTATTGCGACAGCTTTGGGTCCCTTCCGCATTTGGCCCTGCGTCAGTTTGCTTCCTGGACTGTTTCGCGTCTTCCCGTCTCAGGAATTGAGCTGCTTTGGCATGGAAACGGTCCAATGATGCAGGTGGTTTCCCAGCTAGCCAGTTGCCAAATTCAGAATCGGGGTCGATCCCCTTAGTCAATGCCATAAGGATGGAGTATCATTTGGATTACTAATCTCCGCACATGCAGTATGGAATCTCTCTAAGTAGTGTCTGAGTGTCTCTCCAGGAGCTTGCGTGACACTAGATAGAGTGTTGACATCTTTTGTCCTTGCGACGTGCATGCGGAATTGCTCGACAAATTTTGTGGCTAACTGATCGAAGGAAGAGATGGATCGAGGTGGCAGCCGAGTGAACCACATGGTAGCGATGCCCCCCAAGGATATGGGGAAACTTCGACACTTCACTGCATCGTCGACCCTGGCAGCGGTCATCGACCATTCATATTTTAGAATATGTTGGTTAGGGTCGGAGTTCCCTTCGTACATGGGTAGAATTGGCATCCTGAATCGCCGTGGGGGTTCAGCAGTAAGAATATCGTCCGTAAAAGGAGTGTGACTTCGGGAAACTCCCCAATCGTCATTTGTGAATCCCTGACTCTCTCGGATCATCTGACGTATCATAGTTGAAAGATCCGGCATTTACGCCGTAGTATGATCATGTTCCATACTTTGAGTTTGAACCGGATATCGTCGATGGTCCAAGTCTCGCCTTCTCGGCTCATAGTCCTCTGGGACGTACGGTTCAGGAGTACGCCCGCTATGACGACGGTCCAGGTCCGACTGATCTTGAGCGTCGACCCCTGGTTCAGCCGCAACGTTAGTGGTGCGGCATTCTGTGGTGTGGTGAGGAACGGCGCCTCCTCGGGAGGAGGGTCCGGTTTGGAAACTGGCTGACGGACCAACTCTAAGTTGTCCAACGGTCAATGTCGGTTGATTTCCAACGGGTGGCATACGACTCCCATCTAGCCGGGGTCGTGGAGGCCGGTTATGACAATCAGAGGATGAAGAACTTTCGCTGGATGAGCGAGAAGCATGGTCTCTCATGGATCTCTTTCGTTTCTGGCGATCCAGCATGTTGATTAACTCAGCGTTAGCGCGTAGCTGTTCTTCTATCTGTTGCCCACTCTGGGTCAGCTCTTGGAGTAGCAACTGCAACTCTTTTCGAGTAACCGGACCGGACGGTTCAGAGTGCCCAGTAGCATCCTGATTAGATGGAGGTGGAGGCACAGGATTTTGTCTATCCTGTTCTTCTTGATTGACAGCGTTTGAGGTGGTTCTTGTGCTAACCATCTTGATAGTTGAATTCCTTTCCTAGACTTTATGCAAATCTGAATAGAAGGGAAGGAAGTTGGATTCGATGATCTGGATCTCTCTCTTAGATTTATTCAATCCGGTATCGATGAAAGATCCAATGAGCAGGAGAAAAGCTGGGTTTTCTCAATGAAAGCACCAAAATGTTTGTGTCAAAATTGGGCACAACACTCGTCGGAAGTTTTTGAAGAGATAATAAATGAAGAAAGTAAATTAAAACGTGGATTATCCAACAAAAACTTCAAATAGCAGGAAGTAAATCGCACAAGAGACAACGATTTAGAGTGGTTCGGCGTTTTGCCTACGTCCACTATGAAGTTTTGTTACTTTATTGTTTGATATTCGGAGAATACAACTTTTTAATGTCAAAGTACAGCAAGTAGTAAGCCAAAATTCCAAATCAAAGGCAGCAGTGGTGCTCTGAAGCAATTCTGGCAGCGTCCGGGCGTTCTCTTACTCTCAAAATTCTCCGATCCCTTTTCTGAATGATCAGGGGCTCTATTTATAGGTGTAGGAGGCTGATATTTCGCCTAAAATCCAGGAAAAACGCTTCTGGCACGTGAGGGGGCCCACATGGCCGAATTCTGGAGATCCGGGCTTACTTTTGGATCGATTCGACCCTTGGTTCGAATCGATCAAAAAAATGTCCAACTGTGATGAAACTTGGCGTGGAAATTCTTCTATGTATATGCAAGCTCCTGTGAAAATTTCATAGCATTTGGATTTGTAGATCTCGAGCTTTGATCGATTTAATATTGCATTTCAGATGGACACTCTTGCTTCGAATCCATCCTTTTGACTCGATAGGGTCGAATCGATCGCCTGAGCATGTGCTTGGTGACATGGCTTGTGCATTCCTCGGGTCAACTCCCCTTTTTCTCCGAGTTTTCTAGATCAAATCCGTAGTTCTAGTCGCGTTTACTTGGTGGATTCGAAGAGAAGGATTCGAAGGTATGCTCCTTCGATTTGATCACACGTGCGTTCCTTCATATCGATCAAGGCGTTCCATGGTTCGATCGATACGAAGAGTTCTTTGCTCCATGGATTCGAAGATGGTTATGAATTGGAGTCGAAGGTCTTGAACTTCATGGATTCGAAGGATGGTTCTTGAGGGATTTGAGGACCGGAATACCTCGATGGATTCGAATCAAGGCCTAATGGGATGGATTCGAACCAAGGTCTCATGGAATGGATTCGAACCAATGCATGGCTTATGGATTCGATCGTGAGGCTATCTTATGGATTCAAACCTAAACTTCTTCTGATCGATTCGAACTGAGGTTGTCCCCTCCACTTTCCATTGGCGATAACTTGAGCATACGAACTCAGATTGTCTCGAAATTTTGAACGTTGGTTTCCACAGCTTCGCTTGACGTGTCTTTATCAATTGTAGCCCGATCCGGACTCAGACAAAATTTATCGATATTTGCAGTTGCCCAACAATCATTCAAAGTTGAAGACGTGTGATCCTGTTTTTCTTCAGTCAGTTCCTTGGTATCTCGGCCTTGCCAAAAGGCGGGATAATAGATGTAAAGCCTTCATCTTCTTCTCAAGCTCCCGTGTGCTCTCTGCCAGATTGCTCCCCCCTCAATATTACCAACTTGACTACCGTATTCCCATGTCGCTTCACTCCGCACTCGACAACACGGGCTGGACCATGGGATGAACTAGGTTCAAGCTCCAAATCCATATCCTCCGACTGACTTGGCTAAATAATAGTGGCCGAATCATGCACATATTTCTGTAAATGCAATACATGAAACAAATTGTGGACTCCTACCATCTTCTTTATGATTTCCAGTGTATAAGCACATTATATTTTAATATCGAGAAAGGTTCAACAAATCTCAGTGCTAATTTTCGTGAATCTCAGGATCTCATAACTCTATTCAATGATGAAACTTTAACAAATGCCAAATATCCAACTGTATCTCCAAATCAATCCATCTCTTATCTGCATATGACGTTTGTCAATCTCATGCGGCCATCATCCTATATTTTATCAGCTCCACCTTCTCTGTAGTATACTTTATCATCTCTGTGCCAAGAATTACTTTATCTGTCGATTCCTACCAACATGATGGTGATTTACACAGCCTTCTTTACAATGCCTCATGCGGTTCCATTCCAATACTTGCTTAGTAAATATTATTATATGCAAACTCGACCAATGATATATGGTCCTCCCAGGCTCCTCTGAAATCAATTATACAAGCCTCGAATATATCCTCCAAAACTCCATTTACCCTTTCAGTTTGTTCATTTGTCCAACAATGATATGTCGTACTCAAATTTAGTTCCATTCCCAGAGCATCCTGTATTCTTCTCTAGAATTCACTCATGAAGAGTGGATCTCAGTCACTTACTATACTAACGGAATTGCATCTAGACTTTACATACAACATCGCCAATAGTGCTACGAATGGATCTCGATTACTTACTATACTAGCGGAACTCCATGTAGCCGAACTATCTCCTTTATATACAACATCACCAATAGTTCCACGATCTTTGTGTTCTTCATTAGGATGAACTATGCACCCTTGGTTAGTTGATCCACAATTACCAAATACTTTCATTGGCTCTCCAACTCTGAGGAAATCTGTCGATAAAGTCCATAGATCACATTTCCATTATGGAACCCTAAAAGTAATAATATCCCACTCGGCCTCTTTTATTCAGCCTTTATCCTTTGGCATGTCAAGCACTCATCTATAAACTCCGCTACAAGCCTCATTATTCTTGGCTAGTACAAAGTCCCCTTCGTGTCCCGATACATTTTATCTTTATCCAAACAC
The DNA here is from genome assembly GCA_030765085.1 of Allium cepa. Lineage (NCBI taxonomy): Eukaryota > Viridiplantae > Streptophyta > Magnoliopsida > Asparagales > Amaryllidaceae > Allium > Allium cepa. The sequence goes on along the minus strand of CM060942.1, from coordinate 135,722,680 downwards.
TACAACAAAATGGTTTATTGATGGCACAAGAGGATAGCAATGCAACATGACTTGTTATGCTTGCTTATTTAGTAGTCACTCACATCAAAATTATAGCTTAGTAACACGCTAGTAGTTAAAAAGTAAAAGTGGCCGCCTACATTTTTACTCTCCCTCCCTCATATTTCAATCTTGGCCGCGAATAACTTTTTTTCGCGATTCACACTTCCAAAGCATAAATCTATCGTCACTTTAAAAATCCCCTAAATTAGAGTTCCTTAACTTCCCTTCTTGTCATTCCTCAACTTCGTTGCTCGTTGTTCATCAAAGCTGCTCGCTACTGCTCCGATTCCTCACCTGCGCCTCTGCTTCATTCTATCAGATTTGCTATGCAATATTGTGTTTGATTCCTCAACTGTGGCGAACTTCGACCACTTTTAGGTATATATTTTTCAACTTTCAGACATATACTCCATATTTGATTTTGCTTTGCCTATGGATAATTGATTATATTAGCTGAAGTTAAGTGATCCATTTGTTATTATTGGATGAATTACCAGTTCTTATTTTGGTAGTAATTCATATGGCATCGTTGTTCATCATTGTCAACCTTCTGATGCATAGGTTGTGGTACTGAAATACTAAATCATCCTAAATCATTATTGTTAAAAGCTCCGATAATAATCTAATAATCTTGAAAGGGTATCTAAAGTACGGGTTTTAAAAGTATTTCACATACACAATTTTAAAAGTACAGGTTTCATAGGGTATCTTGTTTTCCCTATATGTGTTTGAAATTTTAGATATATTATTATCTTTTGAATTAATATATGGCTTAGATGTACGTATTGATTTCAAGAACATAGTATTTCTAACATACATAGCCCCAAATAAATTTTCTCTTAAATAAGAATACACATGAGTATAGATTTGTACCTTTATATAATAATCTTGAAAGTAAAAGCTTATGGAATATTACGTAGAGTTTTGAAAGAGCGAGAATTTTTTGGATCTATATCAGTATTTGGTATGTATGAACTTCGAACATATACTAATGATTTTGGAAAGCTTTAAATTTTCCATGCTCTCGAAATGTATGGACCTCAAATGCATACTTTTTTTGAATGAATGTCAGTTGTGAATACACATAAGTTTCATATACTTGGTTGTATATGCATCAAAATAGTGAACATACATATCAAAAAGCTTCAAAAGATTTAATTAATACAAAGTCTTATGCATGTGCACACTTGCAAATGCGTCAGACTTTCGAGAATATATATGTGCATCAATTTTTAACAAGTTTTGAATATCTAGATTTTGAAAATTGGTAGCTTTATGATTCTGGAAGATAAAGTCAAATTTCTAGAGTATTAACATTTGATATATAATTGGCTTTTAGATATGTGTCAGTGTCCAAGTATAAACATGGTTATAGATAAACGAAATTCTGATTTGAGTATATATGTTCTTTTAGATATGTAAATCCCTGAGTACAAATAAGTGATATGCATAATTTCTTGTACACAAATTTCATATAAAGGCTTCTTATATATAACTTTCGAATATTTAAGCAGTTTAGTACATACAATTTTCAACAACATGTCGTTTTTGATATGCATGAAATGTAAAAGATATCGATTCTGCGTAAATCTGGTTCTGATATATTAAGTTTTACCTTGAGAAGGAAAAAAGTAAGTTCAAATGTATACGAGAACTAAAAGTTGAGAAGAGTGTCAGAATGTAAATGACTCTAAATATCAGTTCCTTAGTATAAAGTGTCCTAGATAAACGAGCTATTTAATATACAGCAGTTTTCAAATGCGTATAAACAAGTTATTGAGTGTACTAATTATTTGATAAAGGTTTTGCAGGTGACAATCTTTTGGGAAAGTGTTAAATGTCATATGCATATACCTAAAATCGTCATGAATACCTAAAATCCCCATTTCTTTGTCGATCTGACCTACAAGTCAACATGTTTTGGCTCTCATTCACCAATGACGATGTCTTTAATGGTAAAGCACTTTCCATCCCCTGATTTTTTTAGCAATTTTATCTGTTTGATTTTCTCAACTAGAGTCCTTATATTCGATTCACTTGACAAACAATTACATGTTCATTGATTATTATTGCCCGATTTCATTTTCATTGATCTAAAATTGAGTCGGTCCTCCATTTCGTTTGTAAAACTTTTTTATATCTAAAAACTTATAATAGATAAAATAGTGTTACTTGTTTCCATTGGTTTAGTTCAACTGTTTGTACCCTGTCATATATAACACTACACAGTAAACTATGAAAGTTACAATAATGCACACAGATAATGGTCGACTAAGTTAACGGGTTGAGAGGTTAGACTTATATTCAAATTCCAATTGAAATATCAATGGTTTATTTTTATTGTTTGATATTTAAATTTATATATTTGCATTATAAAAATATATGTTAAAACATATTATTGTAAATAGATTGTTACTTCAGATCTTTTTTACTTTTAATTTAGGGTATTTTTTGTTATCATTGGGGAATAAATATTGTTTGATACCTATATATTGTAAAAAAAGGTCGAAACCTTTGATTGTGAGTAGGCAGTTATTTTAGAGCTTTTTTACTTCTAAATTTAAGGTGTTTTTTCTTAGGGGAATCTTTTGGGATATTGGTCGTTAATTTTTTTACGTAACACACACACAACCTTAGCTAAAACATTTTCCCAAGGTACAATAGTTGGATGCAACTCATTTATGCGAAGCAAAAATGATATGCAACATTAGATATCAAAATGCAATTATACTCGTTAAAACTTAAATGTTAAAGTTGATATTATGCTCATAATGCTACTTACATAGTTGGACAAGGTATTGCATATTTCGTTGTGAATAAATGCATATTTGTGATAGCATTATATATCTAACATAAGATTATGTAGAATGTGTATCCACATTAAGCATGTCAATATGTTTAATATGTATGTTTCTGCTTATACCTTACTCATATATCCTTTTATATATGTTTTCATACATATGCTTTAAATGCTCTCTCTTTTTCTTTTAGGGAATTGGATGTTTGAAGATGACAAACATAGACATTTCACGATCATGATATTTGGGTATTTTCTTTTATAGAATCCTAATGGTACTATTATAATGTATGTTTAAAAATATCAATTATGAAATATTGTATACAATATTGAATTTGGTGTAATTCGGTTTGTGTATAATATATAATATGTTTTGATTATCAGAAGTTTTATACTATTGTTGTTTGAGTTGGTTGAATTGTTCATTAATTGAGGTATATCTTGTTGTTAGATGTTCTAATATATAGATAGACTACTGTAACTCAAAGCGGGGTAAAAAAAATTGCATTTTGGAATAGTATTGAAATTTATAATGGCATTTTTATATGCTATAGAAAACCTACAATAGCATCTCTATTGTGTTGTAGAAAATATACAATAGCGTTTCCATTATGCTATAATAGGCCATGAATCTACCATGACATGTAGTTATACGACATATATAAAAACGTTGTTAGATCCTTTAACAACATTCTTCAAACGCTGCTAAAAATAGGCTGTAAATGCTATAAAAAGTATTATAAGCATCGATCAAAATGCTATAAAAAAGTACACTTAGCTCTAAAAAATACGCTGTGATAAATGTTTAACAGTATATCATAAACACTATTGAAAGCTATGCTTTTATAGCATTTTATCTAATTCTATGTTAGATCCCTGACTTTTAATTGCATGTTGATATACAATGTCATGAAAAAAATTGTTAAAGTCTTTTATAGCGTTTTTTGAACGCTGTTAAAAGCCTTGAATGTTGTAGTGAAACGAATGATCATCCTAAAATGGTGATACTCTCTTAAGACTTCTTCTACCAATTCCTCGACCAGGGCACACATAACCTACCATCATGCCTAAGGCTTCTTTTCTGATCTTTGGTATAATAGTACAGATGGCTCGACCGTTCATCTTGTTCCAACTGATCTAAGATTTGAACTAATGTTGTGTTTTGTCTTTGATTCAATCCAATTCTATCCTTCAATGCTTATCTAACTTCTATCGCAACTAATGAACCTAGCGTATATCCCAACGAAGTTCGAAGGTCAAAATAAGAAATAAAATCTAAACTCTTTCATTCGAACAAAAATAGTTCATGGCATGCTTCCTACTCAATGCATCTGCAACTATGTTTCCCTTTACTAGAGTATAGACAATCCTAAAATCATATGATTAAAGAAACTCTATCCATCTTTGTTGCCTCAAATTCAAATCCTTTTATGAAAATAGGTACTTAAGGGACTTGTGATCCATGAATAGCTCAAATCATTCCCCTAATAAATAGTGCCTCAAGGATTTTACTCCAAACATGACGACACTTAACTCAAGGTCATACATTGGGTAATTCTTCTCATATAACTTGAGCTATCCGCTTGATTGTGCTACCACCTTTCCTTCTGACATCAAGACAACACCAAGACTGATTCCACAGGCATTAGTGTAGATGATAAATAGTTTGGCACCATTAGGAAGGTTTAAGACATGTGCGCTCGTTAACAATCCCATCAACCTAACAACTTCCTTCTCACAATGTGGGTTCAAACAAACACCAGATTCTCTTTAGTAAGTTTTGTCAAAGATACTGAGATCTTTGCAAAGTCTTTGATATAATTTCGATAGAAACTAGCTGATCTCAAGAAACTATGAACCTCCAAAGCATTCTTCGACATTTCCAATCTTTGACCGCTTCCATCTTTCCTGTGTCAACGGCTACTGTAACATCGTATATTTTTGGGGGTCTGTAGTTTGGAAAATCAGATTAAACTAATAATAAGAAGATATTATTAAAGAAATAAATAAGAGGGCTGAGAGAGATTTGATTAATCAACACTAGGACACTTTATAAAGTTAATTGAATGGACCATAGATAATTAATGTTATTAAGGATGACCTTGCTAATGAAAATAAATTCAAAATTTTGATGGGCAGGTTTGCGTTAAGGGAAATGTAATAGGGTGATAGGCTAGAATGAGATATTAACCCAAGCCAAAAACACCAGCCCACTTTCTTTAGCCCTAACCCCACACTCTTTCCACTTTATTTCACAAAATAAAACCTTTAAACTCAAAAACCAAGGCCGACCATTATTCTAAAAGGGGAAGAAGAAGATTTCAAAGCAAGGAGACTAAAGCTTTCAAATTTAAGAAAATGAAGATTAAAACAAGTTCTCATAAATCAGGGTAAGTAATATTTTTATCTAAAACCTTTCCCTACCTATTTTTTAGATATGATTGTGTATGATTGTTTTCTATATTGTTAGACATGTTTGGATGATTAAACATTAACTGGATGAGTTTGTAGATTTAGATGAAGTGAACTAGATCATGTATTGGTGTTAAACGTGATCAAATCATACTCAAATGCTATGAAATTCAATATGATGTTCATAATAATGAAATAAAGATGGTCTTTTAATCTTATATTTTAGGAAATGGTAAAATATAATAAAACTGATTTTTATTGAATTTTTAGAAATTTTTTTCACTAATTTTCGATTTTATTTGAAGTAATTGGCTAAGGAAAGAATTAAAAAATTAATGATAAATAAATAATCTAACGAGAATTGTAGTTTTCCATTTGTAAAAAGTAACCTATAAGGAAAAATATTAGCAAATGAGAAGTCAATACCAAATGAGATTTGGAGTAAAGTTAATACTAAATAAGGTAATGAATCAAGTTTTTCCACATACTTACAAGATCGTTATTTAACCTATGATTGTATATATAACATTATATTCGATAGCACTAGTGGAAATAACCCACGTTGTCTATTAACAAGTTAATATGCGATAGCATTGAAGCTATCTACTCACGAAGGCTTCAATTGGGAATTGCTTACGATGATTTTGATGGCAATAACCCATGATAGCTTTGTACGGACTAAGACATGATGGCCTTGATGGAAATAATGCACGATGTCTATGGACAAGTTAACACACAAACGCTTGGTCGAAATTGCATATGAAGACTATTAATGGATTAGGCACGATGGCTTTGGATGGAATATGCTTGAGGACTTTGGATGGATTAGGTGCAATGGCTTCAAGAATGATTACCCATGAAAATTATCAAAGTTTAATGCAAGATAGCTTGGGAAGCTATCTACTCGTGAAGGCTATCGAGAAGTATGGGCTTGGATAACTAATCTATGATGATTGTGGGATAGACATTTTACGATAGCTAGGCTAAAGCATTTGGAAGTTATGCGATAGCTAAATTAAAATTATTAATTATAATTCATGAAAGCATGGGCTATTACAATTTCTAAGTAAAATAAAGACTACTTAGGGCACTTAGGAAGATAGTTTTCGAGTTTTATTGAACTATTTCATAGGGATGAAATAAAGTAAGGTTTTATAAGAAGAAAGATTAAGGAAGATAATAAATGATAGGGTATCATTTGAATAGAAGATAAAGATGTTTATCTAAATGCGTAGGGTACGCAACTAATGAATTAATGAAATGGGTCGAAATATGATTGCAAAGGAATACTAGCTCGTTGAGTTATTGGATGGCAGGGTGTCTTGACTAATAATCCAAAGTCCAATGGTATATAGAACAGTCCACAATAGGGTTCAATCCTTAAATATTTATAAACGAGAAGTTAAGGCCGGGTTCCATGGAAGGGTACCAAAACATTAGGGTGGTGTTGCAACTAAAATGAATAAATCGACAACATGAACGATAACGGTCCAGGGACTAAGAGGGCCTATTTACACTTAGTAAGGATGCTTATTATAATGTATTTAGGGTGTTTACATTCAACTTATTAGGAAAGTCAGGATGGCTCTAGCAGTGTGGCTCCCATTAGTGGAATGAGTTGCTATTTCATCAGATGACGTTGTTCGAGAAAAGATGGAACTGCGCTAGATTGGCTTAGAGAGGTAATCACTAAAAAAGATGACGATAACTTAACGATGAAGCCAAAAACAAGATATTGGGTGATGATTGAATGGATGATGAATGATTGTATGACATGGTTCATAACCGATGATAACTATGGGATATACTTGAATTGAATTGATATATGACATGGTTCATAACTGAATAATAAGTGTAGGGTACACTACTTGATTAGTTATGCACATGGTTGCTTTATAATGTAATATTTGTTTAAATAATATGATACATTATGCTACGGTGATAAAGTAAGGGGAAAACTCATTCCTTGTTAGATGTGTGGTTTCATTATGAGTAGATGTTTTATTCATGCTAGGCTATACGTCCCACTCGTTTTTTATTATTTTTGAAACTCATGGGTACTGTAGGTAGAATTTTTGGATTAGATATCTTTTGAAGGACAACTAGAGATTTCAAAGACAAAGCATAGGGCTTGATATTTAATTAATTATTTTTTGAATTCCACTGTGTAAAACCAGGATTTATAATTGGTTACGTGTTGTGGTGACATCTTCATATGTTGGACATAACATAATTTTATCTATGTTTTATTTATATTTACCCCTGAGTCGGAAATGATTTGGGTTAAAATAATGCAACAAATTAAGTAAATCAAATTGATGTAATGAAAATCTATTTAGCTTCTCTGTTTTCTTATGTTGTGCAAAATAATATCGAACTCACTTTGTTGTCAGAAAATAATTTTGGTGATGACTGCAACATCACTTGATTTTATTTTCGAGTCATGGAGTGGGGGATGTTACAACGTGGTATCATAGTTTATGGAACATTTAAGAAATATAGTAAACTAGAAACTTATTAGTGGAAAATGAACAACTTGGGAAGTGAATACACTATATATAGATAACACACATGTATTTTGATATAGATATATAGAAGAATATATCTACCCCTCTATGATTGATTCCACATCCATTACTTTTATTTCTTACGAACCCTTCCTTATGTTGAAGCATAGAATGGATTTATGTAACCAAAATTTGACCATAAGAAGTGCAAGAGTGAATGCTAGTATAGGATATGATCGTAGTCAAACTAATGGCCAAGGAGGGGAAGGAAACTTGAAAGTTCGTACTAAAATCGATGCTTAACTGCCTTTCCCAATTGAAGAGGAATGTATGTGAATGTCTTATTCTTCCAATTTATGATGGAACTGATGAAGCAACATCTATTTGGAGTTATTGAGCCAAGGCATAAGTTAGAAAGAGAAATAGACTTTTCTAAGATTAGCAAAGATTTTAAGACTTATGGTGGAAAGGAGTTCATAGGAAGGAGTCTACCCTATAAGTGTTGAATTGGTTGATAGTATGTGAATGTAGTTTGGATACTTGGGATATAATAATGCTCAAAAGAGGAGGTTGGCTTCTCATCAGCTCCAGGAGGATGCATTGGACTGGTGGGAGGCATTGATTGCTGAAGTCCCAAAGGAGGAGATAACCTAGGAGAAGTTTAAGGAGCAATTTGAGGCTTATTTTATCTTTGAATCTTAATAGAGTGCTTTGTGTGGGGATTTCCTTTATTTGAAGCTGGGAGAGATAACTTTGGCAAAATATATTCAGTGCTTTAATACTTTCTTAGAGTACGAAAGGGAGCATATTAGTACCCATTGAAAAAGAATGAGAAGTTAACTGAAGATCCGAGGAGCGGGCTGAATCAAAAGGTGATGGCTCATCTATTGGCTCCAATTGATATGGTTGTGGAAATGGTGGAGAGGTATAATCATTTGTTTTAGGAAGAAAGGAAAGACGATGTTAGACCCGAGCAAGGGTAGAAGAAAAAATTCAATCCATATCTGGGTGGAAAGAATCAGAAGTAAGGAAAGACTTCTAGAGATAGGGCTCAAAAACCGAATGCAACCGATGTCACTTTTTTTAACTACAGCCAAGAAGGAACTACTCCATCAAGTGTACCTAACCAGAGAACAAAGACAGGGTAGAGTGCTTTGCCTTTAATTGGCTAGGCCATAAGAATAGGATTGCCTAAAAGTGAAGTTGGTATAGATTTATGCTTTGGAAGGACCTTCGTCTGGACCGACTGCTTGGGAGAAAGTGAAGGGTGTGCATGGAGATACGATTTTGATTTTTAGTATATCAGTTAGGGTTCTGTTTGATACTGGTGCTAATCATTTTTCATTCTGAGAGATTTGGTTAATAATTTAGAATTAGATGCTTCCTATTTGATTATGTTCTTGCATGAGATTAATCTGATCGACGGTTGTTCCACTCTTAAGGTGCACTGACCTTGAGTTTGACTTGTGTGGACGTTTGTTTGTTTGCAACCTATATGTGCTTGACTTCATAGAATACAGGTTGATCTTGTGTATGGATTTGTTAGTGCGTAATGACGCTGCAATTTATTATGCTGATAGGAATATCATCATACGTGATCCAAAGGGAGGAACAAGAATTATGAAAGCATTGGGTGTAATGAAGGAGAAGTTAGAATAGATTCTATGTGCTATAAAAGATCAAGAAGATGAGATCAATAGGGTATGTGTGGTCCAAGAATTTGTAGATATGTTTGAACCTGTAACGAGATTATTGTCAAGGAGGGCAATCAAATTCTAAATAGACTTGATAAAAAGGGTGCAGCCTGTTGGTAGACCGCCTAACAGAATGCTACCCAAGGAGATAAAGAAGTAAAGAAGTGGCTAGTGGAACTTGATGATAAAAGTTTCATTAGGTCGAATAGTTCACCATAGGGAGCATCCATGGTATTCGTCAAGAAGTCAAATGGATTTTAACGGTTGTCTTTAATTATCGAAAGCTGAACAAAGCGACAATGAAAAAATACTATTCATTGCCTAGGATAGATGAATTATTTGATCGGCTGAGTGAAGCTCAAGTGTTCTCATAGTTAGACTTAGCAACAAGTTTCCATTAACTGAGAGTAGTAGATGATAGAATTCCTTTGACTGCATTTCAAACAAGGTATGGTTTATATTGGATCAACTTTTGTTGACCTTCATTAATCATATTCTGGTATACTATAAGGATAAGAAAGATCATAAAGTCCATCAGAGGTTGATGTTGGAGAAGTTGAGGCAATGCAAGTTGAAGGAAAAGTTTTTGAAGTGCCATTTTTGTAAACGACATGTGAAGTTTCTTAGGCATATTGTTTTAGAGAATGGATTAGCGATGCATCAACCAAAGATAGAAACTATTAATGGTTGGAAGAGACTAGAGACAGTTACAGAGATCAGAAGTTTATTTTGATTGGTTGGCTATTACCATGGATTCATTTAAGATTTCTCACGTATAGCAACATCTTTGAAAAAGTTGACCAGGAAGAATGAGAAGTTCATGCAGACTGATTAGTATGAAGGGTCATTCAGAAGTTGAATAATTTATTGACGAACACAACTGTATTGATTGAGCCTGAAGGGAACTAGGATATAGTGGTGTTTTCGTTGCTTATGGATCTGGTTAGAGGCAGTACATATGCAATAGCTTACGCATCAAGGTATTTTGGATCGCATGAAGTTAGGAGCTCGACTCATGACTTGGTGTTGGCAGGAGTGGTGTTCATGCTAAAGATCTAGAGATATTACTTGTTGGGATAATGTTTCAAGTTGTATATGGACCATGAGTCCCTTAAGTATATATTCTCTCAAATGGATTTGAATATGAAGCAATAGAAGTGGATGGAATTATTGGTGGCATATGATTTTAGGTTAGAATATACTTTAGGAAAAGGAAACAAGGTTGTCGATGCTTTGAGTAGGAAGCATCGGAATAGAGTATTAGCCATGATTGAAGGGTGGAAGGCATTAGAGATGTTAGCCTCTTGTGGAGTGCATTATATGTGGAACGTTGGATTGAGTAGAGATCCGAACGTTTTAGCAAGTTTGGAGGTACATCCAACACTTGTGCACAAGATCTCTGAAAGGAAGAACGAGGACCCACTAATTGTAGAAAGGATGAGGTGATAAGAAATAGGGGCAGATGTTAAGGATTTGAGATTGAATCTAAAAGGATGGCTGAGAAAGAAATAGAGACTATGTGTTCCATATTTAGGGGTTCTTCAAAAAGGAATTATTGGATGCCAGTCATCGGTTGAAGTTTACTATTCATCCCGGAAGCATGAAGATGTATCATGATAGGAAAAGATTTTTCTTTTGGAAAGGGATGAAGAGAGATGTAGGAGAATGTGGGAAGAAGTGCTTTACCTATCAGAGGTGAAAGCTAAGCATCGAAAGTCAAGATATTTACTTAAACTTTTGGAAGTATCGATTTGGATGTAAGATTCCATGTCTATGGATGTTATAGATGGGCTGCCTAGGTCAAAGACAAAAAATGATAGAATTTGGATGATAGTCGATAGCCTTACTAAGTGTGCCTACTTTATCCCAGTGAGGACGACAAGGGCGACAACTAACTTACCAAAGTTATATATGAAGATGTCCTGATACTATGTGGGATACCGAGCAATATCATTGGCGATAGAGACATATTGTTCATCAGCGAGTTCTGCCGAAGTTTATAGAGTGAATTGGGTAAGAAATTGAACGAGAGCATGAATTTCCATCCATAGATCGATGGTCAAACTGAGAGACTGAACTGTGTACCCAAGGATTTGCTGAGAACATCTTCGATTTCAGAGAATCTTAGGAAGATCATTTGCATTTGGTAGAGTTCGCATACAATATAGTTACTAGTCGAGTATTGGATGGCACTGTTTGAGGCATTGTTTAGTAGACCACGCAAGTCACATGTTTGTTGGTTGGACACTAGATATAGACTTGTGTTAGGATCTGATTTGGTAAGAGAAGCTACTGATAAGGTAGAGTTGATTCGCGTCAGGATAAATGGAGTGTGTAACATCCTATAAAAATATGATAATTAATAAGGCTTCGAAAATAGAATTTTAGTAAACGTCATAATTTAGCCACATTACTTATACCATTGCATTCATGGCGATTTTTTTTGAGGAACTTCGATATTTCGAGTTTTGCGATTGGAATTCAAACAAAGAACCGAAGTAGCATTTGAAGTTTACAAAATGAAAATAGAAAATAAATTATAATACATGCGAGACCCTATAAGTTAACCCCCTACTTGGGTCATTCAATTGCTAGTGGTCGACTGCTTATAGGGACGGTCGACTGGACGGGGGTGGCGGATAGGGATTGTACCTTGGCCAAATGTTCGCTTTAATTATTTTAATCTAAACGATGTAATTGATTCGAGTGCCTATAAATACAAGCCTAACCCTCACTTCTATTCTCATATTTTTTGATTAAAGTAACGAAACTCTACCATTTTCCCTTATTTATTATTTCTATTAGTTATTAAATATTATATTATATGAATATATAATCGGAGAAAAGCAAAAAATAGAAGAGAATAAGAGAAGAAGAGAATTAATATCGTCTAAAAAGGTAAATTTCTATAGTTGTAAATCTATATTCCCCTTAACTCCAATTCTCTTCTCAGATCTGTAATTCTAATAGTGTGTGTGTGTATGTGTGTGTGTGTGTTTGTCTGTATGTGAGTGTGTACATACCTTGTTATACTTTTGGGTTAGAAATGAGAAGGAGTCAAACCAAATGAATGGATTTAGATTTAGGTGATTTGGAAAACATGGATGGTGTGTGTTAAGTTATATAATTTATTTGTAAAATAGAAATTTATACAATTAAGTTTTTTTTAATAATTACGTCTATGTTAGATCTATTGAGTTGTAGGTTTAAATGAACGTATTTAGTTGAAATTTGCCTACATACTCCACAGGTTAGAAAATGTGAACGGTACGTACAACCTATTTGGAAATTTGAAACCAATCCCACATATTTATTATTGTAGGATGTTTGTAAAGTTTATTCCAGGTTTATAATTGGATTATAAATTAAGTTGCCTTGGTTGACTTGGAATGTGGATTTTTATGTTTTAATTTATTAGGAGTGGGGTAAATTTAGTTGTATCTATTTTTGTGTAATCACAATGAATTATCCAATTTCACAAGATTTATAAAAGTACATATTTGAAATAATAAGGAATATATTAAAAATGAAAGAGATTTGTAAAGTACAGAGGTTTCTTTCCATAGTTTGCATTGTCTATTTTGATAAAAGGAAAAAAAAGATAATTTCTAATGTAGTCGGTCTCATTTTTGGGTAACTTATACGAAGTTATAATGGTAATCATTTTTGGTAGGATAGCTCTAATAAATTAGAATGTAGGAATTTGTGTTCTTCGTAGAATGTGCATACTAATGTATGTTCCGTAATTCCAAGTACGAGAATTATTGTGTTAGAAATAGGTATACATATACATGCATATGTATAATTGCATCTTTCGATTTGAACATAAATATTTATAGTGTAATATATGTTTATATTCGTATTAGTTACAATTAGGATGACTAGTTATTAATAGAGTAGTAATTATAGGGCTAGAGGTTGGAAAAGGAAGTAATATTAATTCAAAATTTTGTTAACTATAAATTGAACGAACAATAAATTCGTAGTTAATAGAGAGTTAAAGGAATTAAATGGGGTCTGATTAGATAATTTATATCGAATTTATTGGGAAACTGAATAGACATAATAGGTTGATTTGAAACGAGTAAATAAATGTCATTATAGATTGTTCGATTTTGGTACTAATGATCATATATAAGGGAAAATTGAATTTATTTGATATAAGAAGGAAACGATGAATATAGGGAATAAGCGTATAAACTAGGAATAATTATGCAGCAAATAAGCAAGTGTTAATGCTAGTGAATACATGTAGAAGGAAATATATTTTTCATCGTAGGAAATTATATAGCCTTAATCATATGTTTAGAATGAATGTAAATTAGTGAGCTTAGCCCAACATTTAGGCTAAGGATGATCGGTTTGGTTAGTGAGTTGGGATGTGAGGTCAGTAAAGTTACAGAACAGAAGTCTGTCCTTCACGTAGAGGCTAAATGCAGTTGTGTATACTTACTACTTATGTGGGACATCTCTAACCATAGGACCCAGAGGGAAGGGATATGCATTTGCGTATAGGTAGGGGAAAACATACTAAGGGTCCGGCTTGGATTTAAAGTATTAAATGACTCTGCACCTTTGGGGATGTCAAGGGGTTTACTATAGGGTTGAGGTATTAAATGACCATGGAGTCTGCCTCCTTCCTATATAAAAGTCTTGAAAACCGATGATTGTACCTAATAGGGAAATGTGGTATGCTTAATTTCTAACTAGAGGTATTAAGTAACTAGAATAGGAAATTTCCTTAACTTACATTAGGTTAGTCTAATGCAATTTCGACTTTGGAAGGTTGGCGGGCTATGTCAGTGCTATTGTTGGACTGGAATTTAGTAGTTAGGCTGGCACATGCGCGTTAATCACCAACGATCCCACGTAGTCGCTAGTAATGACTCGGATTATGCCTTGATGGATTTCGCTTCTTACTAGTGTAGAATCTGTATGGGATACATGAAGACCTCGAAGTTTTATTTGATTGTTTATTGTTTTGTTTAGCAGAGGTAGACTAGTTAATCCTTAGATGAGTCTATCAAAGGCATTTGTATTCTGATAATTAAATTATAAAGCCAAAATTATAAAGCCACATATATGGGTTGGCGGTCTTTGTAGCTAGTACCGATTAACTAGCGTTTAAGTTGCTGAAGGTTTGCTTCGGGATTGAGGTATTAAATGACCATTGGGTCTACCTCCTCCCTATTTAAGAAGTATTAATTGGCCAGGTCTTTAGGCCTAGTATACATTTATATATGTATGTATGTATGTATATATGTAAGTATATATGTGTGTGTAGACATATATATAGTTATACCTCGATCGAGTTAGGCATATCATACGCGCATATAGGATTGAACTGATTAGCCGTAAATAATAAACATAACACTTAAATGGAAATCAATCGGCATAAATTAGTGTAATGAGTGAAGTATGTAATTTTCCAATCACTAGAATGTCATTCTGACCCCCATACCAATTAAAACCCATATAATATATTTTTAAGGGACATTTTATTGGTGTAAGATGGAAAATGTAGATGGTGAAGCCATCTTATTCATGCTCGACATTGACAGGGAAACTAGACATCCAATGAATAATATTGATTTTAATGTTGTAGCCTTAGTCGGTACGTATGTTCTATTATATTTTTCTATTCCACCACGAGCATATCTTAGTCGCGCTCAGATATGCTTATATTTATTACAGGTTATCAAAACCAAATATCTGTACCCTAATGGATTTGGGTTTCGGTTCAGTCGAAATTCGGGTCCATTAAGGTGCGCGTTATTACATAGCGCAAGCGAGATAGAAGAGTTTGGCCGACAAGCGAAGAAAAGAACTTAAGTTCGCAGTATCCAATCAAGTATTCATGAAGCTTTTTGCAATGCAAGGAGTTATACGCCTTAGGAATGCGAGGAAGTAAGCACCTAGGTATGTAAGACCATTTTCAGTAATTGAGCAGATTGGGAGACTCACCTATCGAGTTGAGTTACCAAGTAGTCGGCAGGTGTTCATAATGTCTTTCATATATCGTATTTGAGAAAATGGGTGCATAACCCAAGTTCGGTAATGGAACCAAGGGTGATAAAGGGCTTATATGTAGAACCAGATTTGACGTATATGAGATGGTCGTAGGGGATAGTAGGTCGGGATATGAAGGAACTAAGGAACAATGTTATCTGACTTGTTCACTTCCAATGGAGTAACGACAAGGAAGACTGTACCTGAGAGGTTAAGGATAGGACTAGGAATATCTTTCTTGAGCTGTTTAGACATTCATGTATTTATAGTAAGGTGCTTTGTTTATCTATTATACGGACTAGTAGGGTACTATTATATTCATAAATGATATGATTATGTATTAGTAGTCTCACCGATACATTTTGATTAATAATTTGCATTAATAAGGTACTAGTTGATCTTTTGTACTTGTGTGTACTTATACGATGACGATGACATTGAATTTTCAGGGTTTAGTGTAGATTTTTTTTTTCACCTACTAAAATTTAAAGGAGAAAATTTTTGCAAGGAGAGGGAAATGTGACACTTTATATTTTCGAGGATTCATAATATGAAAATTAAATTAAACTAATAATAAGAAGACATTATCAAAGAAATAAATAAGATAATTTAATTATAAGAATTGCCTGAGGAACGTTTTATTAACTAAGTATGGGACACTTCGTAAAGTAATTGATGGACTAGAGGTTATTAGAGCATTCAAAGTTTGCCTTGTTAATGGAAATAAATTTAAATTTTGGATAGGGAAGTTTTTGTTAAGGAAAATGTAATAGTGTGACTAGGCTAGAATGAGATATTAACCCAAGCCAAAAACACTAGCCGACTTTCCTTAACACTGACACCTCATTCATTTCACTTCATTTCCAAAACAAAACCCTTAGACTCAAGAACCAAGGCCGACCAATTTCTCAAGGAAGAAGAAGAAAATTTCAAAGCTAAAAGATCAAAGCTTTCAAATTTAAGAAAAAGGAAGATTAAAATAAGGTTTCTTAAATCAGGGTGAGTAAAGTCTCTCTTAAAAACTTATCTCACCTATTTTGGTGCGGATTTGGTTATGTATGTTTTCTTATGTTGTTAAACATGTCTGAATGATTAAACATTAATTTGATGAGTTTAAAGACTTAAATGAAGTGAATTGGCTCATATATTAGGGTAAAACATGATCAAAACATATTTAAATGCCACAAAAATTTAATATGATGTTTATAATAATGAAATAGAAACGGGTTTTCAATCTCATAAGTTTTGGAATGTATACAAAATGTTTAAGTTGAGAAATTATTTAATTAAATTAATTATTAAAAATTATAAATTAATTATTTTAACCTGAAATTTTAAAAAAAGTTAAAATATGGTCAAATTAATTTTTGCTGAATTTTTAGGATATTTCGCACCAATTTTCAATTTATATGAATTAATTTGCTAATGGAAGAATTAATTAATGATAATTAAATAATATAATGGAAGCTGCAGTTATCCATTTATGAAAAGTAACATTTAAGGAAAAATTTAACCAATGAGAAATCGATATCAAATAGGTTCTGTAACAACCCGTATTTTTGATAATTAAAAATATTAAATTAAATAAGATTTTTGGAATTTAATATCGTAGGTAATTAAAATTTATGTTTTATAAATGGAAAAAAATCTTTAAAATATGATTTAATAATGTTGTTTGAATGTTATTAACAACTATTTTAATGTAATTTCAATCAATTGAAATAACTATAAAGTTAATTAGGCTATAATTTTAAATAAGGAATAAATTAAATGTTGGATTTAATGTGAAATTATATGTTATTAATAGAAATAGGTCTACTATAAAATATGAAATTAATTAATTAGTACTTAAATTTTTTAGCTTTTGTTTGTAAATAATAGATTTAGAAATGTGTTGGGTTACTAATGTATGACAATTTTTCTAAATTATCACCTTATTGTTTAATCCGTTGAAATTAAATTGGAAATCAACAAAATTAATGTAATTAAATATTGCAAGTTAATATAAGAAAAGACGTTAATTATGGAATAATGAGTGTAATAAGTGTAAACTTATGTTTAATAAATTCATTAGGTATTGGTTTATTTAATAATAAGAATTTAAATCAAAATAGAAGAATTTGTTATGAAATCTAAATTATAAAAAAGGGATGTATTACAATTGTAATTGAACGCTGAAATTGATATAATATTTAAATCTTGGAATCAATATGGAAAATATAATTTCTAAAAGATTATTAAATCCTATTTAATCAAGAACGATGAAAATTATAAACTTTTAATTTAGAATTTAAAAGTGACTAAATTAATTTTTAAATAGATTATTTTAATTAACATGTAAAATTATCCTTTTGGGCACTCTCCCGGATTTCGACGGAACCAGCTTCATCGGATCTGTAATAGTGAATTATTATATGATTTTTCAAGTTTAGTAGCGATCGGACTTATCATTTGATCGTGCAAGCTCCAAACGTGTAGAAATCATCTAAGAAAATTTATATCAATATAGTTCGATTTTAATAGTTAACTTCTACATATATTAGGATTAGAGTTTGACACTAGCTTCATTGAATTTAAAAATGTTGAAAACCTATATTTCGATATATTGGATGATCTATTTTCGTTTCGGAAACGAAACGGGCTTTTTGGGACACGCTTCGACCCATTCGATCTATTCCATCTATTCTTATTCATCTATGTCTATATAAATAGATTTTCTACTAAAACCATAGTAGTAATTTATTTTATTTCTATATGTACTTGTTTTTCTCGTCCATTCATTCTCAATGGCAGGTAGCTCAAACCCTAACCAATCAAATCGAAAAATTCAAACTCCTCAAATCCTATCAAATTATATATCATCGTGAAGCTCTCGATGAACGTAATCTGCGTATGTAATTCATTTTTGCAATTGAGTGTCAGTTTGTCCAAAAACCAACGAAGAAGTCTCAATCGTCCGTTGTTAGGGTTTTGCGATCAACGATGGATCGTCGACCATTTGACAATCGGGGAGTTGCGTCTTAAAGAGGGCGTCAAGTGGCTTCGATCCATGGGTTTCATTCTGGCTGTGGTCGAAGGGGTTCGCCAGTAATCAATGATCAATAGCCGGATTTCGTACTCGTCATGAAGGCTGGCGGAGGCACCGTGTGCGATCAGTCGGAGGGCGTGGGTGCGGTTGGAGTAGGTGAACACGTTGGCAGCCTCTGATCCCGATAGCGATGCATGTAGGTGTGCGGTAGTGTATTCTTGGTGGTGGGTGTAGCACTGCATATTGCATTCGCTTACATGGCCGTTAGGGTTGAGAGGAAGGTATACCTATTTACCTTTTTGCCCTCCTCTTTGTTTTAATTTAATTTTAAGTTTTCAAAATTCTAACTACCATAACTTTTCCATACGAGCTCGAATTTGGATGTGTTTATTCCGTTGCGGTCGTATCGAAATTTCAGACAACATGGAACTTGTTTAGTTGAATTTGGAGACTATTAAAATTTTGGGCTTTATTTGGATTTTTAATCAGCTATAAATCAAAGGTGAGTGATTTATCCCACTTACGCAATACTAATTTTTCTTATGTTAGTTGAACTAAATTTAATGAAGTGATAAAAAAATTATTGGCTGTTTTTTGGTAGTTTTAGTAGACATTTAAATTTGAAATTGAATTTTAGTTAATTTAATTACCATTTAAATTAATATTGAAACTGAATTACTAGTTAAATACCTGATATTGATAACCAGTTATTTGTTACCAATTATTGGCTGATTTAGATGTCGGTTATAATGGATGTTTATTTATTGACATTTTGAATGATTGGATGTTTATTTATATTTATATATCTCTGTTATCACTCTGTATATTAAGTGACTGTTAACCCTATCTCGGTTATGGCTCACCGGTCTAAAGCTTGGAAGGAAGGCCGACCTAACCATTCGCATTACTTGCCGACCCAATGGATAAAGGCGGGCCGACCTAGCATCTCAAAGAGTGTTGCCGACCTAAAGGATGCGGGGAAGGATCCGATCTAACTCGATGCTGACCTAACTGGTTAAGAAGTATGCCGACCTAATGCCTTAACATGGATGCCGACTTAACTGGTTAAGAAATATGCCAACCTAATGCCTTAGCATGGATGCCGACCTAACTGTTAAGCACAAACTCACCCACCTATGAGTCGTGGCCGACTTATGGGTTATGGTAAGTCGTAACCGGTCTAAGGGTGTGAAGGATGAAGTGGCGAAATAGTTTAGCACCTGGCACACTAACTCGGCGGCGACCCAACACTTAAGGTTTGGAGCTAGAGTAGCGCGCGTCTTTCACTTAGACCGGAGACCGTGCCTGAGAGAAGGAGGGCGACATATAACTCAGCCTGACCCGGAGCCGACCTACGACTTAACCCATCTCGGCCACTACCTCCGACCAAACACCGAAAGCCCCTATAAATACACGACCATCACCAACATTCAAAGGACTTTTGGTCGATCAATTTCAAGCGCCATTACTCTGCCGAATTCCAGACGACTTCAACACTTAAAACTTTTGAGATTCATAGAACGTCTAAAAGAACTTCATAAAGAAATCATCTACATCCACCATGGATTTGAAGATTTTTGTCAACATCGAAGTTTGAGCTACTTGTTCTGAGTCTTTTGTAATTCAAAGTGTATTGTACTTGAGAAGATTTGTATCAACTTGTAACGTGATCATCAATAAAAGTACTTAAAGTGGACGTAGGCTATACCCATAAGCCGAACCACTATAAAATTGCTGTCGTTTACTGCTTTTCTGCTATTACTTGCTTGTAATTCTTTCCCGATCTATCGGGTGGTGCTTTCACAACTACACTTCACACACCGGGGTGTTAGCGTTCAAATTTAAGCGTTAACATTTTTGGTGCTTTCACTGAGAACCCAACTCAGGAAAACTCTCATCATTGCTTCACAGAGATTTGAAGAAAGAATTTCCTTAAAAACCAGAAGTATATCTGAGATTATGGCTCCTGGAAGGAAAAGTAGATCTATCAGATCTGGGAACATTCAAGAGGGAACCTCCGCTTCCCCTATACCTAATCTACCCACTCCATCTGTTGGAGTTACGAAAGCGGAATTGGATGCTGTGATTCTAGGGCTAAACCAGCAGATAAACGCCCAAAATGCACAACTAGAGGCTCAAAGTGCCCAGAATGCTCTGATTCTGAATAAGTTGAACGACTTACTTGGGGCAAACAATCAACCGGCTGGTAATGAAAGGAACTATGCTGGCAACATTCATGATGTTAATGAAAGAAATGCTCCTGAAAGGCCTACTAGTCCCTTTGAGCAGGCAGTACCTGAGGCCAGTGGATCTAGAACTCGACATGATGAAGAATATCTTTCTGGAATGGTCCGGCAGATCATGAAAGAAAGTATGCAAAGGGTCGAAGATGAGAAGGAATGGGGTTTCGCTCCAAGTAAAACTCCGTTTACTGAAAAAATCTTGAAGGCGGAATTTCCAAGGAAGTTTGTCCCTCCAACTATTCCAGCTTACAAAGGGACAAGTGATCCGAATGAGTTCTTGTATAAATATGATTGGCACATGACAGGTGCCAGGGCCTCCGACGAAATAAAGTGCCGATATTTCCCCGTATACCTGGAAGGCGTGGCTTTACTGTGGTTCACCAAGTTGCCAGTTCGATCTATCGATCAGTTTTCAGACTTGACCAGAAAATTCAAGGAGCAGTTTAGGCTATATGCTTCGAAGGCCAAGGATATCATGTCATTATCGAGTTTAGAGCAGAATCCTGGTGAGTCTATCAGATCCTTCTTGAAACGCTTCAATATAGCACTGGCTGAGGTGGACAATGCTGAACCACGAATGATATTGACTTATCTGATGAGGGCTATCGATAAGTCAAGCGAATTTGGGAAATGGTTAAATATGAAGGAGCCAACCTCTCTCGAAAAGTTCTACAAAAAAGCAGACGAATTCATTCGCTTGGAAAGCCGTCCTTTACCAGTAAAGACAGTGTTGGAAAAAGCAGAAGACAACACTGTCGCTCCACGCAAGAATGAATCGGTGGGGCAAAAAAGGGAGAATAGTAATGGGAAGAAACAGGGTAATCTGAAGAAGCCCCGATCCTTCAAGCCATCAGAATATACTCCATTATCACATACACCGGAGCACATCTACCTGGCCACTAAAGATTCCGTCGATTTCCCTAAACCTATCCCTTTGAGAACTGGGAGAAAAGCCATACAAAGTGGGAAATTCTGCCGCTTCCACAATCAACCAGGTCATGAAACTGATGAATGCCGCCAGCTGAAAAATCTGATTGAAGAGTTGCTAAGAGAAAACAAGTTGCAGCAATTTGTGAAAAAGAATAGCAACAATCCTGCATCATCGAGTCAGGGGCAGCGGGCTCCTGTTCATCAGCCTGGGGC
The DNA here is from genome assembly GCA_030765085.1 of Allium cepa. Taxonomy (NCBI): domain Eukaryota; kingdom Viridiplantae; phylum Streptophyta; class Magnoliopsida; order Asparagales; family Amaryllidaceae; genus Allium; species Allium cepa. The sequence continues at coordinate 135,700,805 of CM060942.1, read as the reverse complement.
AGGTGAGAAAGCTACGGGGCATGAATCTGGAAGGCCCGTTATCAATGTCATTTCCGGAGGACCTCACCCAGCTGGCAAGAGTTGGGGTGAGATGGAGAGATATTCCAGGGCTTTGAAATATGCTCCAGCCGAAGAAAACGTCTTTGTTCTAGAAGACACTACGCCCCTTAAACAACAAAAAACTTTCAGTGATGATATTATTTTCAGAGCCAGAGATTCTACAGGTATTGAAGCTCCTACTTTAGATCCCTTGGTCATCTCGGCTGGTATTGGACCAGCCATTGTCAGAAGAGTCCTCATTGACTGCGGAGCATCATGTAATATCCTCTTCAAAAAGACATTTGACCAGATGAAGATCCCTATGATCGATGTGCAAGCCTCATCACAGAAAATCGTTGGCTTCACCGGGGAGCCAAAGCAACCAGTAGGAACCATCGATCTGTTTGTAGAACTTGGGGAAGGAGAAAGGAAAGTGGTCCGAAAGCAAACCTTTGTGATCGTCGATGAATATTCTGCTTATAACGCTTTTCTTGGCCGTCCAACACTCGCAGCATTCAAAGCTATCCTAGCCCCGTGGTGCCTCACTATTAAATTCCCTACTGACAATGGAGTAGGAGTTATAAAAGGGGATCAAAATGCTGCGCGAGAATGCTATTGGACAGAGCTGCGAGAGTCAAGAAAAAGGGAAATGGGAAAGGATGCGGCAACTCCAGTCCGCATCAAGGAACCAGCTTTGTAGCAATTACAGAGCGGACCCTGCACTGGCGAGCACAGCGGGGCACGGAAAGAAATGGATCCCAGAAAAGCCAGTACTGGGGAGAATAGAGTAGTACCGGTGGAAACAACAGTTCCGGTACCTGTTGACCCAAAGGACCCAAATAAGGTGTTGAATGTGGGTTCGCAGCTTAATGTTTCGATTCAGAATATCTTGGTATCTTTCCTGAAGGCGAATTTGGATGTCTTTGCTTGGACTCATGCCGATATGTGTGGAATATCCCCGGAAGTTGCGGTACATGCTCTGAATATTGACCCAAAGTTTACGCCAGTTAAACAGAAAAGAAGAACCCAGGGTCCAGAAAGGTCAGCAGCATTAAAAGAAGAAGTTGATCGACTCATGGAAAATAACTTCATCAAAGAATCTACATATCCGAATTGGGTTTCAAATCCTGTGTTGGTCAAGAAAGCTAATGGGAAATGGAGAGTGTGCATCGATTTTTCTGATCTAAACAAGGCTTGCCCCAAAGATTGCTTCCCATTACCCAGGATCGATCAACTGGTAGACGGAACTGCGGGACATGAATTGTTATCCTTCATGGATGCCTACTCCGGTTATAACCAAATCATGATGCATGAGCCGGATCAGGAGGATACAAGCTTTATTACAGATGTTGGGCTTTATTGCTACAAAGTTATGCCCTTCGGATTAAAAAACGCAGGGGCAACCTACCAAAGACTTGTTAATGCTATGTTCAAACCGCAATTGGGCAAAAATATGGAAGTCTATGTCGACGACATGTTAGTAAAGTCCAGGAAAGCAGCGGATCACATTGAACACTTAGCAGAAATGTTCGCAGTCCTCCGTAAATACAAAATGAAGCTTAACCCCCTGAAATGTACATTTGGGGTCGAATCCGGAAAGTTCTTAGGTTTTATTGTCAGTGCTAGGGGCATAGAGGCTAGTCCAGCTCAAATTACTGCCTTGAAAGAAGTCAAAGCTCCTAGAACAAAGAAGGAATTGCAGAGTCTCAACGGAAAGATCGCCGCCCTGAGTCGGTTCATTTCCAAAGCTACTGATAAATGCATCCCATTCTTCGATGCCCTGAAAAAAGGAAAGAAGAACTTTGAATGGACTCCCGAATGCCAAAAAGCCTTTGAAGAGTTGATCCGTCATATGGAAACGCCTCCGATACTTTCTAGGCCAGGCAATGGTGAGGATCTTCTTATATACTTGGCAGTATCATCTCATGCTCTAAGTGCAGCGCTGATACGGGAAGACAAAAGGATTCAACATCCAGTTTACTATATCAGCAAAAGACTCACTGGGGCAGAGCTGAATTACTCCAAGTTGGAAAAACTCGCCTATTGCCTACTAGTTGCATCGAGGAAACTGAGGCAATATTTCCAAGCTCATCCTATCAAAGTACTCACTGATCAACCTCTGAAGCAAGTCCTGTTTCGCCCTGAAACTTCGGGTCGTCTTCTAAAATGGAACATTGAACTTAGTCAATATGACATCACCTATCACCCCCGAAAAGCAATCAACGGACAAGCTTTAGCTGATTTCATTGCAGAATTCACAGAGAAAGATAATGGTGAGGAAAAAGCGATCAATGATTCTCCAATCCAGTGGAAGATGTATGTTGATGGCGCAAGAAATGACTACTGTTCTGGAGCCGGAGTGGTACTTGAAACTCCTGAAGGTCGATCATTATGTTATGCACTAAGACTGGAATTCCCTTCAACAAACAATGAAGCAGAATATGAAGCTCTTATTGCAGGTCTGAAAATCGCTAAAGAGCTAAACATTCGAGCATTACAAATTTTCAGTGATTCTCAGCTTATTGTATGCCAAGTCAAGAAGGAATTTCAAGCGAAAGGTGGAAACCTGCCTTCCTACTTGTCAAAGGCTTGGGAACTCCTATATGAACTCGATCACTATTCAATAAGCCACATTCCTCGGGAAGAGAATATGAAGGCAGATTCCCTCGCAAAGTATTCAAGTTCTGGTGAAGCTCAACTATTGGGATTGGTCCCTGTAGAAGTCCTTTCAGCGCCAAGTATAGACGAGATGGATATAGACTGGATTATGAATGTATCTCAAGAACAAGAGTCATGGATGACTCCAATACTGGATTACCTACTCAGGGGTTCTCTGCCAGAAAACTCGATAGAAAGACGAAAGCTTCTAAGGAAGGCCTCTCGCTATGTAATTCAGGATGGCCGATTGTACAGACGGGGATTCTCAATGCCATTGCTTCGATGTGTATCCCGGGAAGAGTCCAAAACAATCCTAGCTGAAGTGCATGGAGGAGAATGCGGTGATCATTCAGGTGGTCAAACACTAGCAAAGAAAATTCTCCGATACGGATATTTTTGGCCAGAAATTAATCGGGATGCCGCAGATTACTCCCGAAAATGTGACAAGTGCCAAAGATATGCCAAAATTCCTAGAGCACCTTCTACCGAACTCACACAGATGGTCAGTCCATGGCCATTTGCAATTTGGGGAATGGATCTCATTGGGCCGCTACCAACTGCTAAATCAGGGATTAAATATGCTATTGTTGCAGTTGATTATTTTACTAAGTGGGCTGAAGCTGAACCATTGGCTACGATCACTTCAAAGAAAATGATAAGCTTTGTGACCAAGAATATCATTTGCAGATACGGTGTGCCTCAGAAAATAATCACAGACAATGGTACTCAGTTTAAAAGCGAGGAATTCCAGGATTTTTGCAAGCGATTCAAAATCCAGAAAAGCTTTTCGGCAGTAGCTCATCCGCAGGCAAACGGGCAAGTGGAAGCAGTGAACAAGATCATCAAATCAACCGTCAAAAAGCAACTCGAAAGAGCAAAAGGTGGTTGGGTCGATAAACTACCACTTGCACTATGGGCATACAGAACTACTCACAAAACTGCAACTGGGCATACTCCTTTTGCGTTAGCATACGGATCGGAAGCAATGATCCCGGTTGAAGCAGAGGTCCCTTCACACAAAAGAATCCATTTCAATCAAGCAGAAAATGAAAAGCTGCAACTTGAAACGCTGGATCTCCTTGATGAAAAAAGAGATGAAGCTAACCTCAGAGTTGCAGCTCATCAGCAAAGGATAGCCAGACATTTCAATTCCAAAGTTCGTCAACGCAGCTTTGAAATTGGAGATCTAGTCCTGAAAAGAATTATGACCGCGACAGGTGTGTTTGGGCCAAATTGGGAAGGACCATATGTAATAGGTCAGAAGCTTCTTGACGGCACATTCAAGCTCACCACTGTTGATGGAGATCAAATTCCAAGGGCATGGAACAACAACCACTTGCGTCCATACTTTACTTGAAAATTTTGTTGAAAAATTGTAAAAAGAATTATGAATGTATGATTCTTGTAATTGAAAGCAATTGTGAAACTGATGCAAGTAAATAATGAAAGAATATAAAGTGGATGTAGGCCCAATTTCATGGCCGAACCACTATAAATCTTGTGTTCCTTATTATCATTATATGTTTGCTTTGTTTTCGATATAAAAATACATAAAATGTATTGCTAAAATGTCGATTTAAATTTTTGCAGACAATGGAAATAAAACTTGCGCATAATAAGACCGAGCGATTCTCACCATCATTCAACAAACAAATTTCAAGTCACAAAGACCCCGAATTCAAATCCTAGATAGGAAATACTTCAATTGAACGGCTAATGATTTCGATAGAAACGAGCCCTTGCTGATAAATTGAGATTGTTTGAACAAACAAACATCCAATTAGGAAGCTAGTGCCCGTTCTCACGAACTTGCCTGGCAATGAAGTACACTTCCTTGGATTAAACAAGCCACTTGTGAGAGAAAGGGGAATGAAAACTTGAAAAGAAAAAAAAAGAGGATCGCTGAAAAGGCATAAGCAAGTGAACAGAGGAACAACCAAAGCTACCATCAGCGGCACAAGTCCTCTTCGGAGGCGCAACTCTTCGGAGGATAAAAGACCTCTAATGGGTCATACGCCACAAAAAAGAAAGTTCTCTACTCAACAAAAAAGATTGGAGGAGTCATGACCCTCCAACCATGAGAGAGTAACTTCCAGGCGATGAAAACCCTCTTTGAGGCACATTTCACCAGGAGTTGAAGTGTTATAACCGCTCTTCGGAATTTCACTTCACCAGAGTTGAAATGTAAACAAAATAAAAGCCCTCTTCGGAGGCCCATTTCACCAGGAGTTGAAGTGTTATAACCGCTCTTCGGGATTTCACTTCACCAGAGTTGAAATGTAAACAAAATAAAAGCCCTCTTCGGAGGCACATTTCGCCAGGAGTGGAAGTGTAGCAACCGCTCTTCGGAATTTCACTTCACCAAAGTTGAAATGCAAAAACAAAGACCTTCTTGAAAGCCCACGTTTCACCAAGATTGAAATAAAACTTCCAAGTGTTGAAACGTGAAAAGGCTTTCTTCGAAGGCACAACTCTTTGGGGGTACACGTTTCACCGAGATTGAAATAAAACTTCCAAGTGTTGAAACGTAAAAAATCCCTCCTTAGAGGTACGACCCCCTCCCGGGGACACAATCAAGAAAAAAGACCTCTTTGGAAGCACACGTTTCACCGAGATTGAAATAAAACTTCCAAGTGTTGAAACGTGAAAAGGCTTTCTTCGAAGGCACAACTCTTTGGGGGTACACGTTTCACCGAGATTGAAATAAAACTTCCAAGTGTTGAAACGTGAAAAATCCCTCCTCAGAGGTACAATTTTGTATAAAAAAAAAAAAAAAAAAAAATCCTCATCAAAAGCGTACTTTAACTTTCAAATGGAAAATGATCGTAAAAAGAAAAGAAGTTAAAGTACCCTTCAGAGGTCCGCTTTACCACATAGAGGAATTCACTTGGTAAAATATGCACATAAGCAAAAGAGAAAAGTGATTTCTTCAAACGACAAAGCGTAAAAACTTATACGAAGGGAGTTGTACTCAATAAAAATTTTCTTTAAAGAATAAAATAATTATTCTTTAACAAATAAGAGTGCAAGTCCCCTCGAAGTATAAAATATTGCAACAAGCTTAAGGTATAGGGGCAACATGGTATAGTAGTATGGCTGCATCAGTAAAGTAATACTCAAACAACATACCATAAGCCCGCTGCAATATTATATAAACAAACTTGTGCAAAAATAAATAGTAAATGCATTCTCAAATTCAAACAGAAGTTTGTACAAACGAAGAATCATTTTATTCAACTATAATGCAGATACAGGTTTCAAAATAAAAACGGGGGCCGGTACCCGCACAACTCTCGGCCAGTTCATACAAAAGGCAAAAAGCTAAAATCTTCACTTCTTCTTCCCTCCTTTGGACCTTTTACTCGGTCGAATAACCAGCTTTTCAGGTCGGCCAGTGGGTATAAGGGAAGTAGGAGAGGCAGGTGTAACCGGTTCAACTTCCGGCTCCTCTTTAGTGGCGGTGATTTTCTTCCCCCTCCTCTTTGATGTCCCACGCTTCTCTCTCCTTTGTGAGGATGACTCACTCCCCGGAGTGACAAGTTTTGATAGAACAATGTCGTCAGAAGGAGTCCGTTCCGGGGATATGTCACCTCCCTCAGGTCTCTCATCTTTCTGCTCTTGCGAAGCGATGGGATCATCCAAGCCGTGAAGAGCCTCTATTTGTTCCTCCTGTGATCCAGGTTGCGAGGCAGAAGGAGGCACCGCCTGAAGAGATGAAGAAAGGGTGACCGGAGGAGTAGAAGTTTGAGCAGTGCTTAGTACTTTCTCTACAGAAGAAAAGAGGTTAAAGTCAGTAAAGAGAGGAGATGAAGGCTCATCAAGGTTGAGAAGATAGCCAAGGAGCTCATGAAACTCATGCGAAATAAATGAGTAACCCGCTTGAGCAGAATTGACAGTAGCGAGATTAACAGTGAAGTTACCTGGAGAAGCTGGTTTCCTGATATCGACTTCATAAGCTTGCGCATCAACGCTCTCTTCACCCTCGTCTCCGCCTTGTTTGCTTGTAATATCAGCAGTAACTTTGGTGGGAGATGCGAGATGGGAACTGGAACCAATAATGTCGACTTCAGACGAAGAAGGTGGCTGGACTAGAGTAGTTGAAGTGGTTTTCCCCAGCTGGTCCCCTTCCGTCACTTCGGTTCTTAGTTTGGCAAGTTGTTCCTTTCCCCTGGCGAGAGCAGCGCGAGCGTCTTCATCAAAATAATGCCTTTCCAGGGCTGACTCGTCATAACCAGCACCTTCAGCACCAAGCATATCGAGGGCGGCCTCCCACACTTCAGCTAAAGTGATTTCATACTTAGGACCGAGAAAAGCGAGGCTTCCACGCCCCAAGACGCTATGCAAGTAGAAGTCGAATAATGTTGAGCCGAAGCTGTTTTTGGTCGCCTCATGAGATTCTTCGGCTGCGATTTTGCCGGCGACAGCCTCATCGCGCTCCCTTTCAGTTTTGGCAAGCTGAAGCTTAAGCATTTGTATCTCCGCCTCCTGGGAGTTGTTTTTCTTTTGAAGCTCAGCAATATCAGAGACATAGCCGTCACTGATTTTTTTTTGTGCTTCAAGCCTGTCCTCAGCGTCCCTCTGACTGGCATGAGCATCTCTAACTTGTCTGAGAAGCACTTCTTCTTTTTGAGAGTATGAAGTAGAGGAAGCAGCAAGCTCATCTTTCAACTTCTCAACCTTTGCTTCGAGCTCCTCGTTGTAGGAAGTAATGCTCCTCATTTCGGTGTCGTGCTGCTCAAGGACCTTTTGCCACTCAGCCTTATCATTTTCCATGGTGAGCATAGCCTCTAAGTTGGCGCGGTTAACTCGTTGAAGCTCATCAACAAGCTTCTGCCAGTTTGACATCCTCTCGATATCAAGTTTAACGGCGTCAAGATTTCGTAGCATAGCAGGCTTATCAATAGGGACTAGGTCGAGATCGAACCTCACACCCTTTAAACACCACTGCGGAAAACGACTTTGTAAAGTGGCTGGGCCCGGTCCCACTTGAAATTTAGGCCTACTTATTATTGTCTGGATGTCCTCCTTCCCAAGAGCAGGAGAGTCGGAAGTAATGTCAAGAGGGGCAGGGGCAGTAGGCTTTTCGGGAATAGTGGAAGCATGTCTCTCACCATGTCGGGCTCGTTTGCCTGAATCTTCAGCTACATGACCTTTTCCCCGGTCGTCGTGAGATTTCCTTTTGTGAGAGTCATCACTTCTCTGCAGAGAATCATGGTGCTCATCCCTATCCCTTCTGTCATAACGCTCTTCTGCATCCCTCCTTTCACGAGCCTTTCGAGCAGCCCTCTCTTCGTCAGACTCTCTATAGGAGGGAAAGTAACGCCGATAATCATATTGACCACGCCCCCCGTAGCGTTGGAAATCCTGATAATATGATCCGCCGCGTGTCATTGAAGAATCTGAAATAAGAAAAGATAAGCTTTAGAAATCTTTAAAGTATAAGAAGATAAGTGCATAAATGTGCTGGAAAATCCTAAGTGTTGTGTGATGTGCAAGCTACACGTATTAAGCGACAAACCACTCTTTGGTGCAGAGGTGATGATAGCTTGGGTATGAGGAGTTGATGTTTGTGTTGGTGTTTGTCGAAGAAGAGACGTCGCCTCAATTACAGGAGAGATAGTTTTAGATACGTCATCTCTAAAAAGCTCCTGCGAAGTCACTATTATGTCGCTCAACCCCTCATAAACATCGTCACCATCATGCTTGGTGGGACTTGTTTTCTCAATTCCTACATCAGCTAATCCCCCAAGAGGCCGTGAAGGTTCTTCTTCTTCCTCGATCGGGGCAAGCACCGTCTTACTAGATGACCCCATAATGTCGGTAGGAGTGGAACACTTCACCAATGAAGCTTCAATATTAGACTCTTTTGATGTGAGTTGTTCGACAGTAACCGGGGCATCAGGAGTTTTCATCGGAGAATCAGGAACTTCTGTTGGAACTTCATGAGCATGCGTAGAACGAGAAGCGTGTAGAAGCCCGTATTGGTGTAAGAATTCATCCTTCAGCAGAAATTTTATGCTCCTTTCTTCCGCAGCCACGGCACTCAACCTCTCAAAAACTTGTTTATGAATCGGGTCTCTAGAAGGGAGAGGAAGTGCTGAAAATAGCAAAGAATGAAGTTAGCAACTGAAAGTTCGGATCTCGAAAAAAGTTTCAAAAACGAAAAAATGGAAACACTAGTCTTACTTCCTATTCTCCAGATGGCATAAAACCCTGGAGGGCAGCGAGCAAAGAAAAACTGGTTCAAAAATCCATGAACACTTTCAGTGAGATCGGAAAGGAGCTTGCGGTTTCTAGCACTTCTCACAATAATGAGTGAAGGATGATCTTTACTCTTTGTAAACGAGCACAGATAACGAATTTCTTCAAAACTCGGTAGGCGATCAAGAGTTCTTCTAAACAAAACACACAACCCCATCAAGATGGCATAACCATTAGGATGAAGTTGAAATGGAGAGATCGTCAATCGGAGAAGAAGAGTTCGAAGGAAGTCATTAAAAGGAGGAATCGCCCCACTTAAGCACATGTGGCGGTTGACTGCAACGAAACCATAGGGAGGATTATCAGCAGTATCATTTGACCCAGGGAATAGGACATCGTTTTCAGCAAAGCCAAATTGAGTGCGCAGCTGAATAAATGTTCTCAAAGATAGAATAGTCGAAGTTCTTTCCGGAGGATTCTCTATCGGAACTGTTGTCGGGAAAGTTTCTTCTTCTTGAGTTACCACTTCTTCTTCTCGGTGGGAAGTCATTCTACATAAACAACTATATATTCGAATATCAAGGTGCACGTTTCCTAAAATGTGTGAGGTGTTGTGTAAGATCAACAAGACGATAAACAAATATAACTGGAATAAAAAAAAAACTGGCAAGCATTTGTTAGTTATGAAAATCCAGGGGTCAGTGTTTTAAGTCTGAATACGTAGGCATAACATTGATGCAAACGAATTAGTTCAAATTGTTCATACTTTGCATTGATATTTGGCCTTAGTTGATCGATCCACAAGCATTTCATGCAATGCATTTAAGTTAATTACTTTGTCTCAACTAATCTGTCGTTTGATATGAACAATCGATGGCAGTATATTCGCCTTTGTTTTTCTTTGTTATTCTCAACAGGTTAACAGTTTACAAGCTAATACAATCTGTGAGATAGTGCAATGAGATTCAAGTAAATTCAAAATTAAAACAGTTCAAAGCTCTAATCAAGTGCTCAGGAAAGGCCTATGCTCCTAGGTGCCGATGCATTCAAGGCCTAAGTATCAACTCGACCGCGGTCTAAAGGTCTCACGAGATAGGGTTAAGTCGGTAGCGGGCCGAGGTCTCAGCAGGTTGATTCAGCAACTCAAGATAAAAGCTCAAGTGCTAACTCGGCTGCGGTTCAAGCCTTAAAAGGGTTAGGTCGGAAAGTCCCTTAAATATTGGCTCGGCCTCGACTTAGGGCTTGCATCCCCAAATTAGATCGGCTACAGGTAGGGCCATCCAAAATCACCGAATCACATTCAAGCCAACTTCTTACTCAACCCGATAGCCCGATAATCGCTCCACCAACACGGACCCCTACTTCATTCATACCATTTCATGCTGCCGGATCATCCACTAAACCAAATCGAAGTCGTCTCAAATTTATCACATGATAATCTCGAACGGTCAGCCTAAAAACGACGAACCACCTTCATTACTTCATCGATCATTTAAGAGAGCAACCTAAGCATGGCAGGATCTGTAATGAAGCACCGTGCGAAGAGGCGGTTCGAATTTGAGCGACATAGTTCGTGATTTGGTAGTAATTTGCAGTCATAAGAGGAGTAGAATCACTTACGCACTAAAGAGTAGGAGTGGCTGGTGATCAGGTGGGATGAAATCGCCCTAAGGAACTCAAGAGTACTTTAATGGCGGAATTGAGCAGGAAATTAAGTGAAGAAGAAGAAGGAAGAGAGCCAATTTATATCCCACGGTGAAGAGATGCGAAACGGCGCTAACTGATAGGTCGTGCGCGACCTACCGACCTAGGAGGAGCCGAGCTAAGAGGTGTCGAAGCACACGACTTAATCTTAAGGCATGTACTTCGAGGGGCAAATGTTAACCCTATCTCGGTTATGGCTCACCGGTCTAAAGCTTGGAAGGAAGGCCGACCTAACCATTCGCATTACTTGCCGACCCAATGGATAAAGGCGGGCCGACCTAGCATCTCAAAGAGTGTTGCCGACCTAAAGGATGCGGGGAAGGATCCGATCTAACTCGATGCCGACCTAACTGGTTAAGAAGTATGCCGACCTAATGCCTTAACATGGATGCCGACTTAACTGGTTAAGAAATATGCCGACCTAATGCCTTAGCATGGATGCCGACCTAACTGTTAAGCACAAACTCACCCACCTATGAGTCGTGGCCGACTTATGGGTTATGGTAAGTCGTAACCGGTCTAAGGGTGTGAAGGATGAAGTGGCGAAATAGTTTAGCACCTGGCACACTAACTCGGCGGCGACCCAACACTTAAGGTTTGGAGCTAGAGAAGCGCGCGTCTTTCACTTAGACCGGAGACCGTGCCTGAGAGAAGGAGGGCGACATATAACTCAGCCTGACCCGGAGCCGACCTACGACTTAACCCATCTCGGCCACTACCTCCGACCAAACACCGAAAGCCCCTATAAATACACGACCATCACCAACATTCAAAGGACTTTTGGTCGATCAATTTCAAGCGCCATTACTCTGCCGAATTCCAGACGACTTCAACACTTAAAACTTTTGAGATTCAAAGAACGTCTAAAAGAACTTCATAAAGAAATCATCTACATCCACCATGGATTTGAAGATTTTTGTCAACATCGAAGTTTGAGCTACTTGTTCTGAGTCTTTTGTAATTCAAAGTGTATTGTACTTGAGAAGATTTGTATCAACTTGTAACGTGATCATCAATAAAAGTACTTAAAGTGGACGTAGGCTATACCCATAAGCCGAACCACTATAAAATTGCTGTCGTTTACTGCTTTTCCGCTATTACTTGCTTGTAATTCTTTCCCGATCTATCGGGTGGTGCTTTCACAACTACACTTCACACACCGGGGTGTTAGCGTTCAAATTTAAGCGTTAACAGTGACAACATATAAACCTATATCTAAATTATTTCAAATAAATTAAGAAATAGATTGAAATGATATATACCTATGACACTTTGATTTGGATTGAAATGATATATATCCATCCTTATAATTAATATTTAAAATAACTGATCATTTGGCCATAGGTCGAAAATTATATATGGACACTGGATTGGTTAAATTAAATGGTTTTAAAAATCTTGAAATTTGGATTTTTATTAAATGATATCGTTTTAAAGGAATAAAATTATGGATTTATATGAATTGAATTATTTCCTAATTCAAGCTTTGAAATATTGAAACTGAAATCGGTAAAAAGGAAACTGTTTTAAAGAATTGAATCGGAAATGTGAAATTGTAATTGATATATGACTTTATTTTTGGAAATTGATTTATTTAAAGATTTGGATCTTAAAATTTAACAATAAGGCTTAATTTGATTTAAGTGTTTTAAATCAGTAAATTGAATTTGGACTTGAAATTGATATAAATTGAAATGGTTTAAAATAATCGAATTGAATTTAAATCATCAAATTTGATTGTTGAATCAAATTTGAAGTAAAAAATGAACGATTCAAAAATCGAAGTTAAATCGAGTTGAAATTGAAATCAAGTTGATTTGACGTTAAATCTAAATTGAGCCAATTAAATTGGAAGATTGGAAATTGAATTGTTGATTTGAAAGTGGACATGGGCCTACATTATTGAAATGGAAAAGAAATAATTTGATTTGATATTATTTTTAAAATAAGTTGTTTTGATATAAACTGTTTAAATATATTAGTCTTAATATTCAAATTATCTAGATTTTCCAAAATTATTTCGCTATATAAAACATTTCCAATAGTCAACCCATTTTATATTAAATTATTTTAAATCTCTAAACTATTTAAACTATTTTCGACTATTTATAACTATTTAAACTATTTTCTAAAATTTCAAACTGTGCAAAATTGGAATTTTTATATTTAAATCGTTGATTTAAATGGAGAATGTGGTTAAATGAGGTTACAACCTAAGACGGAATTTGAAATGATATTTTTAAGTGGAAATGACATATTTTGAGTAAATATGGTATTTTTGAAATAAAGCATTTTTTGAATTGAATATGATATTTTTATATCAAATACGAATTGTTTTGAAATGTAAAAAAACCAACAGGTGTGAAAAATGACGTTTGGTTGTTAAAGAGATCGGAGCCTCTTATTGACATACTCTCTGCCGATATTGGAACCACTTTAACAACTGTGTACGTGGCGGATGATCCAAAATAAAGTGGTTGGATTTGGTGAACGTTTGCAGGATTTGAAGAAAGAGAACCATGATGATAGCATTGACTTTCGAACCATAATTAAAATGACTAAAACACGAGCTATACCGGGCCAAGTGGGGTTTCTCCCCTTATCTTTGAAACCATATCATTTACTTTTTGATTGATTAGTGGCCACGCTTGATTACGAGAGTGTTGTTTTGAGATGGGCGGTAGCTGCGGCTATGCTTTACACCAGTCCGGGTGGGCAAAACGGTAGAATCCTACCTTGGGGATTGCCTCCCGTTCCTTGTTATATTTATCACGATTGAGCCCACAACGACTTTGGTTTGTATTGCACCTATGGAGAACTCTCTGGTAGCCCACCAATTTACGGTGAGTTTACAGTACTGTATAGACTACGAGGCTTATATAAAATGTGTTAAGGAAGATAATGGTAAGGCCTTAACGCTGTTTTAATACTCTACATTACCTATAGATACTACACATATATAGCGTATTTTACTACATATAGATAGTTTAACGGATCCTTAGGAGATGGAAAATAACGTAACATCTCTTAAGTTATTGCATGCACGTTATACACTGGATATGAGATGTGAAATCCCGTAAACATCTCTGAAGCTATTACACTCTTATTTATTTGTTGTTGATTTAACTTATATAAGAACTTTTAATTTTAACTTGAGTGTCTTGTCTTTTCATTACTCTCGGATCAGTCTGAATTTTCAGTGTTGAAGACATTGTTTCAGGAGGACGAAGACGAAGTTTGAAATTATATTATTAGTATTATTCCGCTGCATCATTATTGGTGTGTTGTTGTTTGTACTCTGATTTTGTGTAAAATTTCTGTAATCAAATGTATAGTTTAAAACAACTTTATAAACTGTTTATTTGATTATTATATTTTCAATTCCGCTGCGAGACTTTATGTTTCATTTTCCCTTTTTTTCTCTTATTTTCTATTTACCCCATTAACAATTCTCCCTTTGGAATGGTCTGACTTAGACATGCATGGGTTATTGTCGATTTAAACCGTCCAAAAATGTGGGTCGCCACAGGTTTGATGTAAAGTTAATACTAAACAAGGCAATGAATAAGTTTTCAACATAATCACCTGATCACCATTTAACTCATGAAAGCATATATAAATTACATGCAATATCACTAGTGCAAACAACCCACAATGGCTATTAATGAGTTAATATGCGATAGTATTGACACTTTCTACTCTCGAAGCCTATAATTGGGAATTGCATGCAATTGTTTTGATGACAATAACCCGCGGTATCTTTGTATGGATTAAAATGTGATGGCCTTGATGGAAATAATGCACGATGTCTATGTACAAGTTAGCATAAGAAAGGTTGGTGGAAATAGCATGCAAAGGCTATGGACGGATTAGGCGTGATGGATTTGATGGAATAAGGGCAAAGACTTGGATGGATTAGGCATGATGGATATATGGAAGATTACCTACGACCTTTATATGAAGTTCAATATAAGATAGCTTGGGAAGCTATCTACTCCTAAAGTCCTTTGAGAAGTTTATGTGATAAATAAATGGCATCACTATTATGGCCTAGGATAATTAACCCACAATGGCTATGGGTTAATCCTCCTACGATAGCTAGGCTATTTGAAAGCTATGAGATAACTAATTTGTAATGGTTAATAATAACTCATGAAAGCATGAGATACTATATTTTTTACGTAAAATAAATACTATTTACTTAAGGCACTTATGAAGACATTTTTCGAGTGTTATTGAACTATTTCATAGGGATAAAATAAAGAAGAGCTTGATAAGTTAAAATTGTGTTAACTTATTTGGAAATGGAAGAAAGATTGATGAAGCTAATAAATGATAGAGTATCATTTAAATGAAAAACAAAGATGTTTTATCTAAATGTGTGTGGTACACAACTAATGAATTAATGAAATGGGTTGAACTATGATCATAAAGATATACTAGCTCATAGAGTTATTGAATGGCAGGGTGCCTTGACTAATAGTCTATGGTCCAATAGTATATGGTAGATTTCCACAATAGGATTTAATCCTAAAATATTTGTAAACTCTAAAGAGACATTAAGGTAGGGGGCCAAAACGTAAAGATGGTGTTACAACTAAAATGAATAAATCAACATCGTAAGCGATAGCGGCTTAGGGACTAAGAGGGGCCACTGACGCTTAGTAAGGACACTTATTAGAATTTATTTAGGTTGCTTACATTCAACTTTTTAGGAGAGTCAGGATGGCTCTAGTCAAGGTGGTTCCCATTGGTGGAATGAGTGGTCATTTCATTAGGCGACGTTCGAGAAAATATGAAATAGTGATAGGTAGTCATGGCAAGGTAATCACTAAATAAGTTAACGATAACTTAATGATGAAAGTTCAAAACAGAAGATTAGGTGATGAATGAATGGACGATTGTAACGACCCAGGATTTTTAGTAATTAAAATTTGAATATTTAATTAATTTTAAATATTAAGAAGTGGATTTATAAGTCGAATAAATTTTATTTCGAATAATTGGATTTAATTGAAAAATTAAATCGATAATTTAATATGTTAAATTATAGAAATAATTGAAAATTGAGTTAAATATGATTGAAAATGATTTGTAAAATTTTATTTTATCATGTTGAAGTTAGAACGATATTTTAGAACTTTTAAAATTGAATTAAAAGTTAATTTGTGAAAATTGAATATTTTAATATTAAATCGACTAGTGAAAATAGTCAATTTTTGAACAGTCTCAGAATTGGACGAAACTAGTTCCATTGGATCCGTAATAGTTAGTTATTACCGGATTTCAATTTTCATAGCAATCGGAGTTATCGTTTGATCGTGGCAGCTCGAAACGCATCGAATTATTTTTAATATTAATTTGGCGAGCTAAAATAGCCATTTTTCAAAATGTCTCGGATTTCGACGAAACCAGTTTCATCGGATCCGTAATGTGATATTATAGTAAGGTTTCAAATTTCGTGTCAATTGGATTTACCGTTTGTCCAGTACAAATTAAAACGCCTAGAAAATCGTTTAAATCGGTTTAATTTAAATCGAACGTTTATTGCCATAACTCGCACAGATGTTCGATTTAGTTTCCGAAACCTGTTCCATTGTGTCCGGAACGCGGGGTAAACCCTAGAAAGGCTGGTCATCGCGCGTAAATCGGAGTTCAGAATTTTCGGAATGAATAGTGTCGATCGATTTTCCTATAAATAGCCCCTCTCTCTCTAAATTAAAAAAAATAATATAAAACCCTAACCCTAGCCAACCGCCACCCCCTTTCACCAATGGCCGAAATCTTCTCCTCTTCCCCCTCAAATTTCTTCTAATCCATGCGTTATTTCAAGAAACTCCCAACATGAAAGATGAAGAGCACGTCGAGATCTCAAGATCCAACGGTTGTGATCGTCATCGGAGTGACGTGGTGGCCAGAAAGAGGAGATGAAGGCGCACGGTTCGTGCACGCAAAATGATGGAAAGGGGGGCCGAGCTCTATGGTACTCCAGCCGAGCATGGAGTAGGCGACAAGCTTCAAGATGGAGGTGGTTTGATGAAGTTTAGTCGAGTATTGGCGGAGCAAATCGAAACCCTAGTTTAGGCTATGGGTTCGGCCGTGTTGTTCCTGCATACGTGAATGTTGCATGAGTTGGGAAGATGAACGTGAGGCGTTGGATCTGGTGTGGACGGTGATGATGAGGGTATGTTAAAAATTATAAAGAATTGTTGTGGATTTGTTTATATAAATACGTGTAAAACTTGTAAAATACATAACTTTTTCATACGAGGTCGAAAACGCGCGAACCAGTTGCGTTGGAATCGTATGGACGAGCACTACGCGATGGAATTGGATTGGAGTCGTTTGGAGTTAGTGAAAATTTCGTGTAAAATTAAACGTCCGTTTAATTTTATTCGAAATAAATCGCTAAAACGAAGTTGAAATCAAGGTGAGAATTTCTCACTCAATCGAATCAGTTTCGATTTTATTTTAAATAGTTAGATTTAAAATATTTGAATGCATGTTTGAATGATGATTGATATCTATTGATTGTTAAAATAGACATTATACGTCGTTAGTAAGCGGATGTTATTTATTAAAAACATATACCGCGAATATTTCATAAACAGTGAAATTGGTATTATATATAATAGCAATATATATATATTGGCATATGTACATATTGGAGTTATTGATTTCCCGCATTTGTATAGCGGATGAGACCCTATTGCGTGGATAATATTTTAAATCCCATATACCGCGATAATTCCGTACTGGAGCGTAATTGGTATTGTGCTAATGTTTGTGGATGCAGGAAAACAGGTTGGAGGGATCCAACTGGATTCCTCAACAGTTTTTATTTGATTTCAGATATTTTGATATTTGATTGATTATCATATTGTTATATGATGTCGTTGTTGTCGTGATTGACTATTTGGTATGTAGCATCATTGGACCAAGTTTTGGAACTTTAAAATGATTTTTAAAGTGATTTTTGAAAATATGCAATATGTCTGGAATTGATTCATTTTAAATAAATAAACGTTATAATTTTAATGTTATAAAATTATGATTTTTAAGAAATACAGTTAAAAACTGATTTTTGAAAATATGAGGCTAATGATTTTATAAAATAGTTTAAATTGGGATTTTTGAATTTATTATACAAAGTTGAAAAAATAGGATTTATAAAATTTAATTATTTTATAAATAAAAATGGTGAAATTATAAAGGAGATTAAAGACGTTTTAAAAGAATAATATAAATTGATTTATATAAGAATTTATAAATTGATATTTATAAATTAAAATATTTGAAGTATAAAACGAGTTTTTATAAGTGTTAGAATGAATTGTGAATGAACTTCAAAAATGAATGAAATTTATAAAATTATAAACGGTGAAGTTATAAATGGAATTTTATAAGCAGTAGATTTATAAAATTTATAAAGTTATTAAAAGAATGGTTTTGGATAAATAAATGAATCTTATAAGTTATAAGATTTATAAATTGGGAGTTTTAAAAGAACGATTCTTGTAAACAAATAAATTTTAAGTATTTGACTTATAATATGAATTTTTTATTATATCATTGAGATAGGAATTGAGATAGGTTAATAAAGGAGATTTATAAAGAAAGTAGTTATAAAATAAATAGAAATGGAATTTATAAACGTTGTTTTATAAATTTGCAATGACTTATTTTGATAAGTAAATTGTTATAACTTATTTATGGAGTCATATTCACGTTTTTGAACTGTGAATAATCCTTTAAAATGAGATGAATAGAAATGATGAAATTGTTAATGTAGTATATTCACGATTTTGAATAGTGAATAATATGTTAAAGAAAATGTTTAGATTTGATGTTTTAAATAGAATTAAAACGATCTAACGATGTTTTAAAATATGTTGACATTCGAAACCATAGATTTCAACATTCATTGTTGAAATAGACGTTTTCGAGAAATAGAAGGAAATGGTGGACTATAACACTGTTATTATAGTAAATGATTTCCGAAAGGAAATGTTTTGTATAGTATTGGGATTTATATATCTATTTTAATTTTGAATCCCTATACTAGTGATTTTGGGTTGTCGTAACGATGTTTTACGCAACATTCGTTTTAGCACAAATAAATATGTTTAAGAGAATGATTTCCTTAAAGAATGAAATATATACTTAATTTCGACTGAAGTATATTGAATAT
Source organism: Allium cepa (assembly GCA_030765085.1). NCBI lineage: Eukaryota > Viridiplantae > Streptophyta > Magnoliopsida > Asparagales > Amaryllidaceae > Allium > Allium cepa. The sequence goes on along the minus strand of CM060942.1, from coordinate 135,682,012 downwards.
TTTCCAAGTGTTGAAAATAAATGGATTTGAGAATAACTTATTAAGTAAGTATGGAAATGTTTTCCAATATAAAGTGAATGTGTTGAGAATTTATCTTTTTGAGGATAAATTGAAAATGAATAATTAAAATCGTATATTCATAGATATTGTGAAATATAAATTCATTATGGAATTTATAAATGAAAAGGGGAATTTGTTTAAAAATAAATATTGATTTATTTTTGAGGTGTGAAAACTATATATCTAGTAAAGATATTTTTGGGAAATAAATTATTTGGAATCCGGTGATGTCGTGCATATCCATTGATAGTTCAATAATCGACTATCAATATTTACCTATGAAAGGTATTTGTTGTGATTTGCTGAATTTGATTGCACACTTATTTTTAAATTATTGCGCTCGTTATTCGGATTACCCATTCCGAATAGTGATACGACGTAATGTATAACATTGAAGATCGGTGTTGAAGACCCGGTATTTGCGAGAGCGATAGGATGACCTGTCGATTGACTCTGCACCGAGTAGCTACGGTATTGAGTTCTCCATATGTGATGGGAAATCCGATCAGGATTGTGGATATCCGGATTGCAAGGACTTCTTTGTAAGTGCCTTCGGTTTTGTTCGAGCCCGGAACAGACTTGTATGGATTGTATGTCCGACGTTACAAATTGAGATATAAAGCAGATTTCTTTCAAATATATTTCTGTTGGTGGCGGAGAATTTATTCTTTTAGCTTAACACCCTTCTCTGAGACGTACGAGCTCAGAGGTTATGTAGTTGAAGGTTATCAGCGATATATTCCCAATTTGGTAATGTGACATGCTGAGTGTTGCTGTGAAATGATCGTTGTGTTGATTATTTGTGATAGGATCATTTATTTGATCGTTTATCTTTGTGATCATCTCTATGATCATTTGTTGACCCAAAGCATGGCTTTTGTATAAAGTATGTTTTTGTGGACGTGACTTCGTCGAACCTCACACCTCGGGAATGGTCAAAACAGGAAAGATGCGGCAGGGTTATGAGGGGTAGCGCCCTTTAGGATGTGTGCATTTCCTTCTGGAAAAGAGTGGTATCATGGTATGGAGCCCAGATACTTACTCATGTTGAAAACACTTTATGATTGTGTGAATTGATTGCGAACGCTCGGTTGAAAGGTCCCAAAGGACCGGGGGATGACATATTCGGTCAGTTGTTACTCAGTTAGGGGTAACCCGACCTTGTGTTGGTAGAGATCCGGTTTGGTTCTCGGGGATGTCCATCCAGAGGCATTCTCATGTGGCAATGGGAAGTTCCTTGGCCTGATCATTCGTTGGAAATCCAATTCCCAATACGAAACTTGTACGGTATTAGTTGTAGAACCTGCCATTTACTTATGGTGGTCACCACTGTTTAGATGGTAGCTATAGTAGGCATACGATAATGGTCGTATGTTGGCTAAGATTTATATTCTACTTTCGAAATGAATTTTTCCTACACTATGCACTAGTAATAATATCAAATGTCTTTTTAAATGCGTATCAAGCATCTTTGACTATCATAAGGAGAAATCTCCTCCGATTCTGCGTTTGCATTGTGTGTGTGTGCGGGAGGCCTTATGGTAGTCTCATTTTTAAAAGCATTGCGAATTGACTTTAAAAATATTCCTCTATTTTCATTTTAAAGATAAATAAACTGTTTTGAGTTCCCACACCAGTCACATGACTGACTCGGAGTTTGTTGTTTTCCTTCCTAAACTCTGGGTGCCCACCAATTTCTACACGGGCAGTCAAGAGTTAGGTTTATCAGGATATTCTGGAGTTGCTGGAGGCAAGATGGATAGCATGGCGTATTACTAGTTTATATAGTATTTCTTTTTCCGCTGTTTGATGTTGTTGTTGTTGTACACTCTGATGATATGGTGAAATGAAATGTAATATAATGTAATAACTGATATAGTTCTTTGTTTAAAGATTATTCATTTATTATTATATGTTGTTCCGCTGCGAATTGTGAGATTCTGATGTTGTTCTGTAGTTGTTTTCTGTTCCGTTCTATTTTCTATTTTCTTTTCCCTCCATTTTCTATCTTTCCTCTCTTCTTCTGTCTCTTTCTTTCTCATAAAACATTGATAATTCGTATTTCTGTTCATCTTGAGTTAATCTATGGAGATTAGTGTATATTCAAGGAGTACGGATTTGTGGGTCATCACAGGTGGTATCAGAGCATATGGTTAAGCGACAACCATGGTTCTGTTGGGTATTACTCATTAGAGATAGAGTCAGTAGTACTCTAGAATGAGTTTGAGTGTAATAATAGCTATGAGAGCGTATTTGTTAGTGTATATAAAATTGTTTTATATTGTGATGATTGGTTTGTTGAGTGGTATATAGATTCTGGTTAATACGAGTAATTAACTTTGTTGATAGGGATCTCTAAACACTTGTACAGAACAATTCGACACAGTATTGTTTTAAATTGGGTAAATGAAATAATTTTACCTTGATTATATTTTATATATAAAGGAATAATTTTTTAAGAATTATTAAAGTGTATGTAAGTTGATTGTTTAGTTGTTTGAATAATCTAAATAAAAGAATAATTGTATAAGTATAATGAATTATAAGAATTGAATTATAATTGAAGTGATTTACAATTGTGAAATAAACTTATATATATGAGAAGTGAAACTATATGGATATATTTATGGATATGAGTTGCAAATAGAATGAATTGAAAGTTAAATGGAATATAACTTAAGAGATGTTGAATGAAGTTGATATTAGTATCAAAGTAAAATAATAAAGTGAAGTGGTAGATATGAACTTAAGTTATGTAAATGAAATTCAACTTTTGTAATTAAATTGAACTAATGAATGGATTAAATGTTAATCAAATGAATGCAAATTAAGTTGATATGAAATAATGAATATAAGTGTTAATTCATTAAAATCTAATGTTATCGAAAGTTGAATAAAAATCAATTAATTAAACCAATTGAAAGCAAAGGAATTTGGTTGTAATTAATATACTATGGTTGTTAGTTGACTGATTGTATTAATTCATTAAGTGTTAATGAAATTGAGTTAATGAAATTGGAAGTTAAAGTAATTGAAATTCAATTGGAAGTTAAGTGAATCTTAAATAGAATTGAATTTGATTTGGAAGTGAACCAACTTGAATATGAATTAGTAAATATAAACTAATTGAAAATGAATGTTAGTAAAAACATCCACTGTTAATGAATCAAATGTGATTAGATTGAAAACCATTTCATTGAATATTAATGAGAATATGAATGAATATTAATTGGTTATGGATATTAGTTGGTTGATAGTTGAGTATATTGCTTTTCCTACATTTGTTATGTTGACATATATAGTTATTTTGTTGTTATATGTTGTATATTGATACTATTGTCTATATGCATGATTCTCATGTTATTTGTTGAGTGTTTAATAGGTGCGGATCGCGTTTGCTTCGCATTTGGAGCTCGCTTTCGCGCTATATTAGCCGTATATGCTCGCTAATAAAATATAAGGTACATATCTCAGATTACACACCGTACTTTTATACTTTTTTCCCTGCGGGATGCCTCATTACTTGATGAGATGTATATTTGTGATATATATACTGTCATTTTTTTTTTCGGATCGAGCCGCGCAAAGGAGACTATGGCGAATTTTTCCGAAAATTTAAGGCGTTAGAAAAAATTTGAGAAAATTGGAAAATTGTGAAAACTATAAATTTTGATTTGAAATTGAAAGTTAAACAATAGTAGTTTGGTTTGAAAAGATAACTAAGTATGATTTCAAAACTTAGTAAAGTTATTATATGAAGCTTGATTGATGCAGCGCAATCTGAAATTTCTAAAAACTCACAAGTCTTAGGTCGCTCACGACCTAAGGGAAAATTTTTAGGTCGATCACGACCTAACAGTAGTGATCTACGACCTAATAGGACACGTGGAGTAGAGCTACGACCTAAGGAAGAGGTTTCGGAGTTAGGTCGTTGGGAAGTTTTAAGTCGTTGCCGACCTAAAGAACACTGCTCACGACCTAACTGTAATACTCTAAGTCGTTTACGACTTAACGAGATAAGAGGCAATGAGCTACAGGAGCAAAAGCATGTTTTAGGTCGACTCCAACCTAACGAGGAACAACCTAACGAGATAACGCAAGAGGAAGTAAATACAGGTCGCGAACGACCTAACACGTCCAATAAGTCGCTCCAGCGACCTTATGAGGAAGGTGAGCCGAAGGTAGGTCGCGAGAAGATAGGTCGCGAGGAGATAGGTCGCATGAAGAATTCCTGGGTAAAGTAAGGTCGTTAACAACCTTATACCGCCTGCTAATTGGAAGAGCTGCATCTCATAGGTCGCTGTGTATGTTAGGTCGCGTGAGATGTTTTAGGTCGTTGTTTGAGTACTGTGTTGTATAAAAGTGAGTGCGCTGTGTTGATAGGTCGCTGCCGACCTAAGTGTTGTCCAATGTTGAGTTGTGTGGTGTTGTGCTGTAATGGTAGGTCGTTGCCGACCTTGTATAGGTCGTAGGTCGTTCAACGACTTAAGGTCAGGGTCGAAAACTCTATAAATAGGGGCGTGTGTTTTACATTTGGTGTTGTTGAATATTGAATAAAATTCTCTTTTGTTAGCTTTGTGCTTTCATACAAATTGGTAGTTGAGTGTGATCTCCTATCTCCTCTTTCGGTTAATCGAGTGCGCTCGATTCAACGATCGTAGAAGCCGATTCACGGTATCTAGTGCGCTAGATCAACGTACGAAGAATCGTAGATCTTTGAACACGGTATAGTGCGCTATCAACGTGTTTGAGATAAGCTAGAATTCGGTATCTTCGGATCAACGAATTTGGGCCTTGCAGTATTCTCAACTCACCGATTGCTACATTCCATCGATTGAAGTTTGTTTCGATTTATCCGCTGCGTCAGTTTGGTATCATAGCCATACTTAGCCAATCATAGCTAAGTTGATTCTTGGAGCCAAATATTTGAAGTTGAAGTTTGAAGTTGTTCATCGTGTTCATATTGAAGTTGCAACAAGAGGGAGAACTTTCGATCCATTCCATTTTGGATCAAAGTGTTGAAAGTATTTGAATTTGAGGTTGAAGGCCGTGTATAATTGTGGGAAGTAGCCGAGCCTTGTGAAGGGTTTTGAAGTTGAAGCCGTGACTTATTGTTGTTTGTTGAAGTGTTTGTGAAGTTTTCCAATCATGCCACCAAGGAGAGCTAATCGTCATCAAAACGTTGAAGCTTTGTATCGAAGAGAAGAAGCCGAGCTTTTGGAACAACGTATTAATGAAAAATTTGATGAAGGCATTGGAAAATTGGAGAAATTGATGAATGATTTGAATCAAAGGAGGAGATCACCAAACTCGAACCATGGAGGAAACCGAGTTTCGCCATCGGTTACGGAAGCGAGAAGGGTATCACCACATTCTTATAGAGATAGAAGAGAAACATCAATTTCATCACGAAGAGATCATCATGACTATGCAGATGAAGAGAGACATAGTCAAAGAAGCATGCATGAACGAAGAGATGATAATGGTCGAGACCGATGTAGGCGTACGTTTGACTTTGTTGAAGAGGGTGATAGAGCTAGTATTCATTATCGAGATCGAGACCAGGTTCGAAATTCATTTCGGGATGTTGAAGAGGATCGTCGATGGGAATCGGGTATGAAGATGGAAATTCCAGAATTTAAAGGAGGGATGGTAGCTGAAGAATTTCTTGATTGGTTATCTAATGTTGAAGAGATCTTTGATTTCAAGGAGGTTCCTGAGCATAGAAGGGTGAAGTTGGTTGCTACTAGGTTGAGGGGGAGAGCTTTGGCGTGGTGGCAGCAAACTAAACTTACCAGGGAGAGAATGGGGAAGTCAAGGATAGAATCGTGGGATAAGATGAAGAAGTTAATGAGATCTACTTTCTTACCTTATAATTACCAATCACTTATGTACCAAAGGTTGCAGAATCTGAGGCAAGGGACGAAGTCTGTTAGTGAGTATGCTGATGAATTTTACCAACTCATTGCCAGGAATGATATTATGGAAACGGAAGAACAACTAACTGCTAGATTCATTGGGGGATTGAGAATGCAGATCCAGGATATGATTAATATGTTTGATCCTAGATCAGTTGCAGAGGCACATCAGAAAGCGTTGGCTTGGGAGAAACAAGGAAGACGTGGAGGTGGTGTGTTTACTAATTCCAATAATCAAGTGAGGGGTGTTGGGGGAAGTTCTAATGTTCCTAAACCTGTTACAAAACCAGTGGTAAAGGAGGCTGAGAAGGCGAAGGTTAGCAGTGGGTTCAAGTGTTATAATTGTCAGGAGTTGGGTCATAAAAGCAATGAATGTCCAAAACCAAAGAAGAGAGCAATGGTTGCAGAAGTTGAGGAGGATGACGGTGAGGAGGCAGAATGTTCAAATACACCTTATGTTGAGGAGGAAGAAGAATTGTTTGGAGATGAAGGTTGTAACCTTATGATGAGGAGGTCATGTCTTACACCAAAGCAAGAGGAGGATTGTAGTTGGTTGAAAAGCAATATTTTTCAGTCAACATGCACTATTCTAGGGAAAGTTTGCAAGTTCGTTATTGATGCTGGAAGTTGCGATAATATTATTTCTACAGAGGCTGTGAGGAAATTGAACTTGAAAACTGAGAAGCATCCTAAACCGTACAAGCTAGCATGGTTAAGGAAGGGTGGTGAAGTGAAAGTGTGTCGAAGGGCTTGTGTTAATTTTTCTATTGGGAAGAAGTACAAAGATGAAATTTGGTGTGACGTTGTAGACATGGACGTGTGTCATTTGTTATTGGGTAGATCGTGGCAGTTTGATAGAGCAGTTCAACATGATGGTTGTGCCAATAGTTATAGTTTCATGTTCGAGGGTACTAAAATCACTTTGGTTCCCAAGAAACAGCAACAGAAGGAGAGCAAGCTAGAAGAGATTGAAGAGTTGAAAACTTTATTATCTTTGAAGGAGTTTGTGAAAGAAGTTGAAGAGGAGCCTGAAGTATTTTTGTTGATTGGGCGAGAGAGTAGTGAAGAAGTTGAGATTCCTGAAGAAGCAAAGCCAGTTTTGAAAGAGTTTGAAGATGTGTTTCCAGAGGAGTTGCCTAAGGAGTTACCACCATTGAGAGACATTCAACATCAAATTGATCTTGTTCCGGGAGCAGTTTTACCACATCGACCACATTACCGAATGAGTCCGAAGGAACATGAAGAGTTACGAAGCCAGGTGGAAGAGTTGTTAGAACAGGGACGTGTTCAGGAAAGTTTGAGTCCTTGTGCAGTGCCAGCATTGTTGGTACCGAAGAAGGATGGAACATGGAGAATGTGTACAGATAGTCGAGCTTTGAACAAGATTACTGTCCGTTACAGATTTCCTATGCCAAGGTTGGATGACTTGCTGGATCAGTTGAGTGGGGCAACTATATTTTCGAAGATTGACTTGAAGAGTGGTTATCATCAGATTCGGATTAGACCTGGAGACGAATGGAAGACAGCTTTGAAAACGAGAGAGGGGTTATACGAATGGTTGGTTATGCCATTTGGTTTGTCAAATGCACCTAGTACATTCATGCGGGTGATGAATCAGATCTTTAGACCGTTCATTGGGAAGTTCGTCGTGGTTTATTTCGATGATATCCTGATATACAGCAGGAGTACGGAGGAGCATGTTCAACATTTGAGGGAAATATTGATTATTCTTCGTGAGGAACAATTTTATGCTGCTACGAAGAAATGTGTGTTTATGACGCACAGTGTTTTATTTCTGGGTTATGTTGTTTCAGGAGAAGGTATTCAAGTTGATCAGAGTAAAGTTAAGGCAGTCAGGAATTGGCCACAGCCAAAGACAATTACGGAAGTGAGAAGTTTTCATGGGCTAGCGTCATTCTACCGAAGATTCATTCCACACTTCAGTAGCGTGATGGCTCCAGTTACTGATTGCATGAAGGGTAAACAGTTTTCGTGGACAGAAGAGGCCGGGATTGCTTTTGAACGAATCAAAGAACTGTTGACGACAGCGCCAATTCTTGTTTTACCTAATTTTTAGTTGTTGTTTGAGCTACACACTGATGCATCAAAGGTGGGGATTGGAGGAGTGTTGAGTCAGCAGGGGAGACCTATTGCATATTTTAGTGAAAAGTTATCAGGGGCAAAGATGAGATACAGTACATATGACGTTGAATTCGATGCTGTTGTGCAAGCTGTTAAGCATTGGAGACACTATCTATTTCAGAAGGAATTTGTTCTTTACACTGATCATGAAGCTTTGAAGCATTTGCAGGGGCAGGATAAGATTTCAGCGAGACATGCATCATCGATTGCATACTTACAGCAGTTTACTTTTGTCTTTAAGCACAAATCAGGGGTGACAAATCGAGTAGCTGATGCTTTGAGTAGGAGGAGTCATTTATTAATGACAATGAAGGTTGAAGTGACAGGGTTCGAAATGTTGCCAGAATTGTTTGGGGAGGATCCTTACTTTGCAAAGTTTGTTGGAAAAGTTAAGGATGGAAGTTCAGATGAATTTGTGATGGTTGACGGATTCTTGTTTAAAGGAAATCAATTATGCATTCCAGATTGTAGCTTGAGGTTGAAAATTATCAAGGAGTTACACGAGGAAGGGCATGTGGGCCGTGATCGTACTTTGCAGTTGATTTTACAGTCTTATTTTTGGCCGTCGATGAGAAAAGAGGTTGAAAGATTCGTGGAGAGATGCCATATTTGTCAGGTGTCAAAGGGAACAGCGACGAATGCAGGGTTGTATATGCCGTTGCCTGTACCTTCTAAACCATGGGTTGATATTAGCATGGATTTCGTCTTGGGTTTGCCTAGAACTCAAAGGGGAAATGATTCTATATTTGTTGTGGTAGACAGATTTTCGAAGATGGCACATTTCATTGCCTGCAAGAAGACAGCGGATGCAGTTCGAGTGGCGCAGTTGTTTTTCAAGGAGATTTATCGACTTCATGGATTGCCAGAGTCTATTGTGTCGGATAGAGATACTCGTTTTCTGAGTCACTTTTGGTTGAGTTTGTGGAAGATGGTGGGAACGAAACTGAAATTTAGTAGTGCTTATCATCCGCAAACTGATGGACAGACGGAAGTTGTTAACAGGTCATTGGGAAATTTGTTGCGATGCCTTGTACAGGATAATTTGAGAAGTTGGGACATGAAGTTATGCCAACCTGAGTTTGCACATAATCATGCAGTGAATCGTAGCACGGGATTCAGTCCATTTCAGGTTGTATATTCAAATTTACCCAGGGGACCGTTGGAGTTGGCAGTAATACCACGACCGAAGGGGACAGTTAAACGAGCTGCTGATTTTGTTGATGAGCTGACTGAATGTCATAAAATCGTTCAGGAACGATTGGAGAGATCGAATGAGAAATATAAGAAATTGGCAGATTTGAAGCGACGAAATGTTAAATTTAACAAAGGCGATTTGGTGTATGCTGTGTTAACAAAGGATCGTTTTCCAGTGGGCACTTGCAATAAGTTGAAAGCCAGAAAAATTGGACCTGTAGAAGTTGTGAAACGGATCAATGAGAATGCTTATAAGTTGAAGCTACCAGACGACGTATACATTTCTAACGTGTTCAATGTTAAGCATCTTATACCATATTATGGGGATGAACAATCTGAGGTGGAGGAATTAACAAATTCGAGGTCGAATTTTTCTCAACCAGGGGAGAATGATGCAGCGCAATCTGAAATTTCTAAAAATTCACAAGTCTTAGGTCGCTCACGACCTAAGGGAAAAATTTTAGGTTGATCACGACCTAACAGTAGTGATCTACGACCTAATGGGACACGTGGAGTAGAGCTACGACCTAAGGAAGAGGTTTCGGAGTTAGGTCGTTGGGAAGTTTTAAGTCGTTGCCGACCTAAAGAACACTGCTCACGACCTAACTGTAATACTCTAAGTCGTTTACGACTTAACGAGATAAGAGGCAACGAGCTACAGGAGCAAAAGCATGTTTTAGGTCGACTCCAACCTAACGAGGAACAACCTAACGAGATAACGCAAGAGGAAGTAAATACAGGTCGCGAACGACCTAACACGTCCAATAAGTTGCTCCAGCGACCTTATGAGGAAGGTGAGCCGAAGGTAGGTCGCGAGAAGATAGGTCGCGAGGAGATAGGTCGCATGAAGAATGCCTGGGTAAAGTAAGGTCGTTAACAACCTTATACCGCCTGCTAATTGGAAGGGCTGCATCTCATAGGTCGCTGTGTATGTTAGGTCGCGTGAGATGTTTTAGGTCGTTGTTTGAGTACTGTGTTGTATAAAAGTGAGTGCGCTGTGTTGATAGGTCGCTGCCGACCTAAGTGTTGTCCAATGTTGAGTTGTGTGGTGTTGTGCTGTAATGGTAGGTCGTTGCCGACCTTGTATAGGTCGTAGGTCGTTCAACGACTTAAGGTCAGGGTCGAAAACTCTATAAATAGGGGCGTGTGTTGTACATTTGGGGTTGTTGAATATTGAATAAAATTCTCTTTTGTTAGCTTTGTGCTTTCATACAAATTGGTAGTTGAGTGTGATCTCCTATCTCCTCTTTCGGTTAATCGAGTGCGCTCGATTCAACGATCGTAGAAGCCGATTCACGGTATCTAGTGCGCTAGATCAACGTACGAAGAATCGTAGATCTTTGAACACGGTATAGTGCGCTATCAACGTGTTTGAGATAAGCTAGAATTCGGTATCTTCGGATCAACGAATTTGGGCCTTGCAGTATTCTCAACTCACCGATTGCTACATTCCATCGATTGAAGTTTGTTTCGATTTATCCGCTGCGTCATTGACTATGGATTTTGGAAAGTTAATAGATTCTGTAACTTTTCTTACTTGTTAATTTCGAGGACGAAATTCTTTTAAGGGGGGAAGATTGTAACGACCCAGGATTTTTAGTAATTAAAATTTGAATATTTAATTAATTTTAAATATTAAGAAGTGGATTTACAAGTCGAATAAATTTTATTTCGAATAATTGGATTTAATTGAAAAATTAAATCGATAATTTAATATGTTAAATTATAGAAATAATTGAAAATTGAGTTAAATATGATTGAAAATGATTTGTAAAATTTTATTTTATCATGTTGGAGTTAGAACGATATTTTAGAACTTTTAAAATCGAATTAGAAGTTAATTTGTGAAAATTGAATATTTTAATATTAAATCGACTAGTGAAAATAGTCAATTTTTGAACAGTCTCAGAATTGGACGAAACTAGTTCCATTAGATCCATAATAGTTAGTTATTACCGGATTTCAATTTTCGTAGCAATCGGAGTTATCGTTTGATCGTGGCAGCTCGAAACGCATCGAATTATTTTTAATATTAATTTGGCGAGTTAAAATAGCCATTTTTCTAAAAGTCTCGGATTTCGACGAAACTAGTTTCATCGGATCCGTAATGTGATATTATAGTAAGGTTTCAAATTTCGTGTCAATTGGATTTACCGTTTGTCCGGTACAAATTAAAACGCCTAGAAAATCGTTTAAATCGGTTTAATTTAAATCGAACGTTTATTGCCATAACTCGCACAGATGTCCGAATTAGCTTCTGAAACCTGTTCCATTGTGTCCGGAACGCGGGGTAAACCCTAGAAACGCTGGTCACCGCGCGTAAATCGGAGTTCGGAATTTCCGGAATGAATAGTGTCGATCGATTTTCCTATAAATAGCCCCCTCTCTCTCTAAATTAAAAAAAAAAATATAAAACCCTAACCCTAGCCAGCCGCCACCCCCTTTCACCAACGGCCGAAATCTTCTCCTCTTCCCCCTCAAATTTCTTCTAATCCATGCGTTATTTCAAGAAACTCCCAACATGAAAGATGAAAAGCACGTCGAGATCTCAAGATCCAACGGTTGTGATCGTCATTGTAGTGACGTGGTGGCCAGAAAGAGGAGATGAAGGCGCACGGTTCGTGCACGCAAAACGATGGAAAGGGGGGTCCGAGCTCTATGGTACTGCAGCTGAGCATGGATTAGGCGACAAGCTTCAAGATGGAGGTGGTTTGATGAAGTTTAGTCGAGTATTGGCGGAGCAAATCGAAACCCTAGTTTAGGCTATGGGTTCGGCCGTGTTGTTCCTGCATACGTGAATGTTGCGTGAGTTGGGAAGATGAACGTGAGGCGTTGGATCTGGTGTGGACGGTGATGATGAGGGTATGTTAAAAATTATAAAGAATTGTTGTGAATTTGTTTATATAAATACGTGTAAAACTTGTAAAATACATAACTTTTTCACAGAAGGTCGAAAACGCGCGAAACCAGTTGCGTTGGAATCGTATGGACGAGCACTACGCGATGGAATTGGATTGGAGTCGTTTGGAGTTAGTGAAAATTTCATGTAAAATTAAACGTCCGTTTAATTTTATTCGAAATAAATGGCTAAAACGAAATTGAAATCAAGGTGAGAATTTCTCACTCAATCGAATCAGTTTCGATTTTATTTTAAATTGTTAGATTTAAAATATTTGAATGCATGTTTGAATGATGATTGATATCTATTGATTGTTAAAATAGACATTATACGCCGTTAGTAAGCGGATGTTATTTATTAAAAACATATACCACGAATATTTCATAAACAGTGAAATTGGTATTATATATAATAGCAATATATATATATATATATTGGCATATGTATATATTGGAGTTATTGATTTCCGGCATTTGTATAGCGGATGAGACCCTATTGCGCCGTCTATTAAGCGGATAATATTTTAAATCCCATATACCACGATAATTCCGTACTGGAGCGGAATTGGTATTGTGCTAGTGTTTGTGGATGCAGGAAAACAGGTTGGAGGGATCCAACTGGATTCCTCAACAGTTTTTATTTGATTTCAGATATTTTGATATTTGATTGATTATCATATTGTTATATGATGTCGTAGTTGTCGTGATTGACTATTTGGTATGTAGCATCATTGGACCAAGTTTTGGAACTTTAAAATGATTTTTAAAGTGATTTTTGAAAATATACAATATGTTTGGAATTGATTCATTTTAAATAAATAAACGTTATAATTTTAATGTTATAAAATTATGATTTTTAAGAAATACAGTTAAAAACTGATTTTTGAAAATATGAGGCTAATGATTTTATAAAATAGTTTAAATTGGGATTTTTGAAATTATTATACAAAGTTGAAAAAATAGGATTTATAAAATTTAATTATTTTATAAATAAAAATGGTGAAATTATAAAGGAGATTAAAGACGTTTTAAAAGAATAATATAAATTGATTTATATAAGAATTTACAAATTGATATTTATAAATTAAAATATTTGAAGTATAAAACGAGTTTTTATAAGTGTTAGAATGAATTGTGAATGAACTTCAAAAATGAATGAAATTTATAAAATTATAAACGGTGAAGTTATAAATGGAATTTTATAAGCAGAAGGTTTATAAAATTTATAAAGTTATTAAAAGAATGGTTTTGGATAAATAAATGAATCTTATAAGTTATAAGATTTATAAATTGGGAGGTTTAAAAGAACGATTCTTGTTGGATGATGCCACTTCGTTGGTAGTTCATTAGGTTGCAGCATTGATGCCAAGGTAGTTTCAGTTATGATAAAAAAGAACAACACTAAAGCTAATGATGCACTATATGCTTTGGTCATGTTTATGTGTGGTATGTTGTTCAAGAAAGAAGATTAATATTGGTGTCTGCTAAATTAGAATAAAAATGTGTGATTGCCGATACATCCAAAAAGAAAAGTCAAAACAGGTAATTACGAAGTAAACTGAAATAAAAATTTCTAGAATAAAAAATAGATGTCTCATTTTGTCATATATTTTATCCTACTTATTTTTTTGATAATATTAGTATTGTTATCGCAACTGTATATTGCTACACTATTAGCGTGTATGTGTGCAAATGTGTATATTCGCATATTTCGATTAAAATTTACTATATTTTGTTTATAAAAGACGTTTACTTTCTTGTTATGGTGTTTGGAACTTACACAATATCAAATGTCTATTTTTTATTTTACCACCTCAAATGTAGGTTTATCGTTTCACATCTGTTCCCACTAAAACTTAAAGTTAATTGTTGGACGTCATGTATTCACATTACTATTTAACTGTATTAAAAACCCATGTCCAGTGTTACCAAAAAAGAGATATTTGTATAACTCTTTGGCATGCAAAAAATTTGTAGTTTGAAATGTATCCACAATTTGATTTTATTTACATTTTGCATAGATATAACATATTGTCAATATGTCATTAAAACTGAAGATTTTAGTGTGGTGAAAATTATACGCTTCTGATATACTAATGTCCAAAGCCAGTCAGATGTTGTCATAGGCTTAAGGCATAATGTAACAACCCGCATATTTAACGATTTATATTTAAATATTTTATTTAAATATTTTATCGTTAGTCGGATTATAGTCCGAAAAGCTACTTTTTGCATATGTTCGAATTAGGACTCGAGACCACTTTCATTGAGTTCAAAAAGACGTTTTCAATCTTTTTAAGTATAAATTTTGATATGTTTGGAGTTAATGGAATTTCGCTACCTTTTCATTTGATGCTTTGGCTTGAGCTTTTAGCTTATTAGACCCAACCTTCACCCCTTCTTTTCATAATTTCCTAACAACTTAAGCTTCATCAAAATTGGTGAGTGGAAGGGGAAATTAAAATTCCAAACTCAAATTATATTGCAAATCCATCATTCAGCTCCAAATTTAAGAAGAAGACATTGGATCCAAGCTTCTTGTGTTGAGATTGAAGAGGGATTGATTCTTGCTAGCTTCAAGCTTCATTTTCCATGATTTTTGGTGCAAAGGTGAGATTTTTATCTCACAATTCTAGTCCATAACTATATTGGACTGTTGGGAATGATTACCCATCACTTTAGCCTGTACATTTGTATTTGGTTTGGATTGGATTGGCGAAAAACTCCAATTTTTAGAGTTTTTGGTGAAATTCCGCACTTAGGTCGTTCTGCCTATGCTAGGTCGTTTGCGTGGAAAAGTCTCGGCCTTCAAATAGCTCGTTTCTGGCCTTAAATCGTTCTACAGCCTTAGGTCGCTCTGCACTAGGTCGTAGGTCGTTTGGCCGCGAGATGCTCGGTCTAGTCCAATTTAGGTCGGCTTTCAGATAGGTCGCTCGACCGAGTTAGGTCGTTATATCCCTTAGGTCGCATGACACTGGGTCGTCCCACTTTGGCTTTATGGCCACTTCCCTAGGTCGCATGGCCTTCATATATCGTTAGGTCGCTAAGTCGTAGGTCGTCTCCGACCTTATATCGCCCGGCTTGTTTGAGTTAGGTCGCGCCTCTTTTTGGTCGCGTCTCTTTTAAGTCGCTCTCCACCGGACCTCGTTAGGTCACTCAACACACTGTGTCGCTAAGTCGCTCGACTCTGGACTTCGTTAGCCCGCTCGGCCTTGTCATTTTTAGGTCGCGAGCCTCGCTAGGTCGCTCAACCGTCTACTTTTATAAGTCGTAGGTCATCTTCGACCTTAAACCACTCGGCCGCATTAGGTCGCGTACATTTTAGGTCGCGTGTTTCACTAGGCCGTTAGGCCTTTACCTTGTTAGGTCGTAGGTCGCTCGACCTTATTACCTTGTTAGGTCGCGAGCCCCTTAAGTCGCTCGCCTCTGTTAGGTCGCTCACTTCTGCTAACTCGCGAACACCTCTAGGTCGCGACCACTAGGTTGCTTGACCCCTGAGACCCCTAGGTCGCAACCATTAGGTCGCTCGATCCTATTTTCCCTTAGGTCTTCACTAGGTCGAACCCCGTAGCGGGGGTGTTGCCCCCGCACCCCTACCTTGGGGGTTGCCACCCCCCTGGACCCCCCCTCCGTAGGGGATCTTATCTGAAAAACATTCAACGGAACTTGCTTTGTTGAGATGCCGAGTTGACCATTCTTCAAGACAAACTATCTTGGGCTTCTCGGTCGATTTTATGGTATCACGACCTTGCTAAAAAGGAGGGATAACAACTTTAGAAATATGAAGGTTTCAATACTAGTAGTAAATATCAAAACTCTTTCATCAAAACAATTTTAACTCTATTTTACTACAAAGCTCTTTCCTTAAACCGTTTTCCAATCTACTAGTATATACAAACCTTTTCTTTAAAACCTTTTGTGACAATCTTCTAGTGAAGATCTACAGCTTGTTCGTAAATATTTAAGTTAAGCAAGTGGTTATGGGACATGAAGCTAAACTCATATATTTACTGGCTTGGTTAGATTGACACTACTTGATGATCATGACGATCATTTTTGTGTTTTAGACTAGCAACTGTGCGATGTCTCTTTGTCTGCGAGGGAGACTAGACCCCGCTCTTGTGATGTTTCGCCATCGCATTTGTGTGATGTTTCGCCATCACATATGTGGGGTAGCGCCCCACGGTCTTCGGGCCATTCGTGTGTCAAAATTAATGGCTTGCGACCATGAGATAGCGTCTCGCTTTGTGTTACACGTGTAGGTGAGTTTTCATGCTCCCATTTTGTGAGTTTTCATGCTCCTATATTGTGATTTCTAGATTTCTTGTGTAGTCTTTTGGAATTCGTGCTACACCTATTTTCATGACTTTCATTGTTATGATTTTCCAGCTTTTATGTTTTGGTGAATTTGTGTGTCATCACCTTTTTTTAGGTGAATTTGGATGTTTTAGAGGATTCTTTTGATATTGTTTGATCTCTTGATGATCTTCATTTACATGCTTATCATATTATGTCTTTATGGTTACTATATGTTCTTGCCATATCTATTGTTTTATGTCATGTTACCTGATATTTATAGCTAGACTGATCTGTTTATTATTTTCTTATAAATAATACTCGGGTCAGACCGAGATGTTACAGGTGCTTCTGCTTGACTTCTCCCCTAGGGATTTACTACTCTGACTTTTGGCTGACCATTAAGATTAGCAGTTTTTGTCGTTTACACTTGAGATATAGACTCGTAGATGTATTATTTTGTATAGCACGTGTTGCTATTCTTTTTTGTATGTGGTCCTTTCATGACCAGTACTCTGCTGTATACTTTCATGTGTTAGTTATATATTCATATCTTTTTCCGCCTTTATGATATGGATGTCTGTGACTAATTTTGTTATGTTTATTTCTATATTTGTTTCCGAAGATTTGTTTATAGCCACCGTGTGATAGCTTTGAGTTTGTATCGGTATGTCGGATTTCCTCCTTAAATGAAATGCATGATGTACTATCTGACATATCGGTGTTCGCACAACGAAGTTACATGAATGGTCGCTCCTCAACAGATTTATTCTCCGCGCTAGTTGACAGCATTATTCCGTAGTGTTCTTGGATAGCATGGGTATTTAGGTGGGGCGTCACACATAATGATCTAAACCAGGATTTAAAACAATCAGAGGTCCTTATTAGTGATTTTGAAACATTGAAAATACAGTCACAATGCAAGTTTAAATTATAGTGGCTTAAAAATAAAGCATATTCTTTTATAATTACACAGAGTCCACTTTCATTAATCTAAAATATGACCGGATTCATTTATAAACAAAATACAATTACTTTTGTAAACAAAATTAGAATGTTGAGGCCGATGAAAATTCAAGGCCCTTGGCGATGACTTTAGTGACATAGGGCTACTATCGGCCATTCCTATATCAAATATAGCTTTGAATAATACCGACTATTTGTAAATAGCAGTAAATGAGATTTGAGAAGAAATGTGTAGATGACTATTAAAATAAGTAACGTGCAATGAACCATCCATTTGAGAATTTGCAAATGCAAAATGATTTTTAAATAACAATTTAATAACATAATTTTTTCTAAAAAATCCATCATTCAAAAGTTTTGCATTTTGCAAGTTTATCCAACTCTAACCATCCACTACTAGTTTTGCAATAAATTACTATTTTGAAAATTTTTGGTTAAAACTTTGAAAATAAGAATACACAAAAATCCAAACTTCCTACCTATATTAAGCTGGAAAAGTGAATACATAGCTTTAAATAAGTTGTATAATAACTAAGCAAAACAAGTTTGTAACTATTGATCACACATCTTATTAGAAAACAATATATTTGGTTTAAGTAAAGCAGTTTTATTGGAAAAGAAATTATATAAGCTTCCTTTACTAAAATTTACTTAAATTGAGAGGTATGTATAAATTTATTAAATTTATGGAAAAACATTTAGTTTATAAATGTAAATATCATGGCAATACATTTATGTAAAAAGTTAATCCAAATTATGCTAACCAAACATAAATGTTATCTCAATATATAAACATAAGTGAAATAATAGCTCCACGAATAGATTACTATCAGAAGATGTAATAATAAGTTGTAAAATACTTTTAAAGATATTTAACTTAAACCATCTACAAAGATAATTCTTCCATTAAATTTATTTCATACTATAATACCATGAAAGCACATTGAATCAACTTTAATGACTTAACATTTGATGTTAAACATTATCATTTCACCGGTGAAATAGTTGAAGCTTGATTATGCCATTTTCTTTGTTGATACAACGTTGTAGGACGATGTCATTTACTTTCTTCATAACTGGTTATTGGATGATGCATTTCTTCTTGTTCTTTTGTGCACTATGGTTCTTTTGTGCACTATGGTTCTTTTGTGCACTGTGGTTCTTTAGTGCACTGTGGTTCTTTTGTGCATTTTTGTTCTTTCGTACATTGTTCATCCATTGTACGTTCATTTAACGTTGGATGTTGCAATTTTCTTTCTCCATCAGTGGTCGTTGGATGATGCCATTCTTTTTGCACTTCTGTGCATTGTAGCTCTTTTGTGCACTGTAGTCCTTTTGTGCATTATAGCTCTTTTGTGCATTGTAGTTCTTTTGCGCATTCTAGGTCTTTTGTACATTGTTCATTCATCGCATGTGCATTTACCATTGGATGATTCCACTTCTTTTGTTCGTAATAATTTGTCGGATGGTGCCACTTACTCTTTTCATCAACAATTGTTGGATGATACCACTTGGTTGGTAGTTCATTAGGTTGCAGCTTTAATGCCAAGGTAGTTTCAGTTATGATAAAAAGAACAACACTAAAGCTAATGATGCACTATATGCTTTGGTCATGTTTATGTGTGGTATGTTGTTCAAGAAAGAATATGGTTTTTATAAGATTTGAACATAAAGTTTGGAATCTTGAAGTCAATTAAGCCATTGTAAACTAATTAATGATCTCATTTTGTTTTATCCACTTTCATATTCTGGATAAAAACATAACTTTAAAGTAGATAGTGTTTTAATAAGCTTTCTACAAAAAAATAACATGCAAAAGTTAATTATAATTCACCAATCGTTATTTTAATAATAGAAGGCGGTGTTGCGTATCAACTACTAATTTCATTCTAAGCTTCTTCTATCATAGGAAATATATGAAAAACCCAAATTAGTAAAAAAAAATTAAATAAATATTGGTGTGTACTAAATTATAATAAAAATGTGTGATTGCCGATACATCCAAAAAGAAAAGTCAAAACAGGTAGTTACGATGTAAACTGAAATGAAAAATTCTAGAATAAAAAATAGATGTCTCGTTTTGTCATATATTTTATCCTCCTAATTTTATTGATAATATTAGTATTGTTATCGCAACAGTATATTACTACACTATTAGCGTGTATGTGTGCAAATGTGTATATTCACATATTTCGATTAAAATTTACTATATTTGTTTATAAAAGACGTTTACTTTCTTGTTATGGTGTTTGGAACTTACACAATATCAAATGTCTATTTTTTACTTTACCACCTTAAGTGTAGGTTTATCGTTTCACATCTCGTTTTCACTAAAACTTAAAGTTAATTGTTGGACGTCATGTATTCGCATTACTATTTAACTGTATTAAAAACCCATGTCTAGTGTTACCGAAAAGGAGATATTTGTATAACTCTATGGCATTCAAAAAATTTGTAGTTTGAAATGTATCCACAATTTGATTTTATTTACATTTTGCATAGATATAACATATTGTCAATATGCCGTTCAAACTGAAGATTTTAGTGTGGTGAAAATTAGACGCTTCTGATATACTGGTGTCCAAAGCCAGTCAGATATTGTTGTAGGCTTAAGACATAATAACCTAAATCAGTGATTAAAACAATCAGAGGTCCTTATTAGTGATTTTGAAACATTGAAAATACAGTCACAATGCAAGTTTAAATTATAGTGGCTTAAAAATAAAGCATATTCTTTTACAATTACACAGAGTCTGCTTTCATTAATCTAAAATATGACCGGTTTCAATTGTAAACAAAATACAATTACTTTTATAAACAAAATTAGAATTTTGAGGCCGATGAAAATTCAAGGCCCTTGGCGATGACTTTAGTGACATAGGGCTACTATCGGCCTTCCTATATCAAACATGGTTTTGAATAATACCGACTATATGTAAATAGCAGTAAATGAGATTTGAGAAGAAATGTGTAGATGACTATTAAAATAAGTAACGTGCAACGAACCATCCATTTGATAATTTTCGTATGCAAAATGATTTTTAAATAACAATTTAATAACATAATTTTTTCTGAAAAGTCTATCATTCAAACGTTTTGAATATTGAAAGTTTATCCAACTTTAACCATCCACTACTAGTGGCGCAGCGGATAATAACAAAACGATATAGATTGATGAAAGTAGCAAACGGTGGATTGAAGATACTGAAATGCCCAAATTCATTGATCACAAAGATACCGAATTCTAGCTATCTTCGACACGTTGATCGCGCACGATACCGTGAAAGAAGATCTACAATTCTTCAGACGTTGATCAAGCGCACTTGATACCGTGAATTGGCTTCAACGATCGTTGATTCGAGCGCACTCGAATAATCGAAAGTGGAGTTAGGAGATCACACTCAACTACCAATTTAGATGAAAGCACACAGCAATCAAACAAAGTTTTATTCAACAATCAACCACCCAAAATGTACAACACACTCCCTATTTATAGCATTTCACAACCGGTGCCTTAAGTCGTTCACGACTTATGACTTACGACTCATCATATGTCGGCAGCGACTCAACGTACACGGCTTATCAGTTACAACACAATGCCGACTCAACTTAGGTCGTACACGATCTAAAAACACAAAAGTGACGACTTACGACTCAACGGTACAAGATTCAAGTTACAACACACACATATATTTACAACTCCTAGGTCGTATACGACCTAACGACTTACGACTTAACTAGGTCGTTGCCGACCTATCCATATACGACTCAACTGATTACACGACTTAACAAACACACAGCGACTCAATACAAGACGACTTAAAATGATACGACTTAACCAAGCCACGACCTAAAATAGCAACGACTTAAGAAACAGCTTCAGGACATCTTCACGCGACCTAACTTGGACGACTTAAGGCTTCAACGACTTATCATGAGTCGTAACTCGTCGGCAGCTTGAAGGAACGGTAACTACCCACGACTCAGCTAAGCCGTAACCCGCTTCCGACTTAAGGCCTTCAACCATTGGAACTTCTTCCTGCTTTTTTTAAGTCGTGGACGACTTATAGCCATGTCGTTAGATCGTGTGCGACTCATCAAACCCGAACGACTTAAGCTTCCATTAAGTCGTAACTCTTTTCCATCTGATCTGTTAGGTCGTAGCTCTTCCTCACTTGACCCGTTAGGTCGGGGCCTGTGACGACCGCCCATGACTCCCGCACCATAACAAGGAAATAATGCGCTGAAAGGCATGCCAGGTAGCCATGGGTGACCGTCAGAGGTAAAATAAAACAGCAAACTCTATCGTACATCTCACAGCGCATGGATAAAATACAATAGAGAAATGTATAGTGAAGCTCCATAGCAGAAAATCATCATATAAGCATCATAGTAGTTTTATACAAACGTATGAATCATCCATACATCAAAGCCTCACTACATAACACTCAATCAGATACAACAGCGGAACACCCAGTACATATAGTAAGAAAACTAATATGCAAAGCCTCCTGCTCGTCTTCGTCATCATCAGCGTAGATCTCTAAGAACAGCACCTGTCACCTGCTACCTAGTCTGCCCATCCCAACATGGATGAACAGCCCAAGGTAATAAGAGGAGACATAAAACCTTGAGTCAGACAAAGTCTTAGTGAGCAGTAAATTAACTATCAAACATACCAAAAGAGCATAAGGGATAAAAGGAATAGGAACCAAACCATCCCACTCCACCTCTTTCTACAGTGATAGCCCCCAGGCCCACACTAAGGAGAAGCAAGCATAACATAGCAGGTAATTAAAGTAAAGCAATAATCACTTGAGTCAAGGATGATGTTTTCCAAATACAAACCCCCAAGGCCTAAACCAAGATCAGATAAGCACCCAGAAAACACCGCTCTTGAGACCGAATGATGATACAACCAAACATCCATGACTCTGGCTATCACTGTTATCATTGCCTTGATATCACCGTTAGTTGAATGACCATCCGTCAAGGGCTAATGGTAACCCCGGTTCTAGACATAACTCCGCACGTCGTCGCAGCCCGTGCCTAGGAATTTTCGCAACTACCCAGAGTACTAGCACGTCGTCGCAGCCCGTGCTTGGAACGTCGTCGCAGCCCATTCCAATGTACTCTTGCTTTGAGCATGCTAGAACCTTCAACAACGATAAGATCTCAGCCTCCTAGTCATCCTCCTCGATGACTATTTCCATACTAGCTCAAGCGCCTCTCAAGCTAACCATTATCACCAACCCGGATCGCATCACCGAGTTATCAACATAACTTTGCACGTCGTCGTAGCCCGTCCCATCTCAACATCACACTTTGCCTCATCGCATCATAGCAAAGTCCCATCTCGATCTCATGCTTTGCCTCCTCGCATCATGGCAAAGTCCATCATCATCGAATCCATCCATATGAGCTTCCACATCCGCTTTATATGCCACAGGCAGCTTTCACTATTCAAGAGCCTTTCCACTTAGCTTTTGAATCATCTTCAACCATCTTGTCCCAAATCAACTACTAGCTAACTTGAAACAATCAAATCGATTACACATTCAAACAATCAAGCATTCAAACAAGACCTAATAAGCAATATCAACTATAATGGCAATTTCGTAAATAAATGAGCATAAGTCTAACATGCACGAATCATAGGTTTTTAGCATAAATCTATCAAATATAAAACATGGGTTTTGTCTCTAATACTTGTTAAATGAACTTGCATAAGTAAACATCTTCAAAAACCATGGATCTACATGCAAACTTAAGGAAAAATGCGAGAAATCACTATTTTAAACACATAAACAAGCCACCGATCCAATATACTCCATTGGGTCCGTGTGAGAGATAACTACCACTCACCGAATCACCCAAACACTTCAAAAACAAAACACTTTAGATCTGGACAGCGAAGAACAAGGCTTGATCCGGCAAAGTCTCGCTTCAATCGATGAAATCTAGCTCGAACGGATGAAGATCTTCAACTTTGGCTCTTGGATCTTCGATCTTGGATGGATGTTAGAACTAGATTGGAATGGAGAAAAGGAGATGAAGAAATGATGTAGTCGAGTTCCCAAAATGGCAGCACTTCGTCGCTTCAAAAACCGGTGCCAAAAAGTGAGCCAAAGCCCTCTATTTATAGGCTGAAATGACCATGAGTCGTCGCCCCTATGAGTCGTTGCCGATTCAAGAAAACCTCCGACCTAACAGTTATAACCCATCAACATAGCCGACTCACGACTCATCCTATTTCCTTTAGGTCGTGCTAACGACCTAACGACTCAACCCAGACACGTCCCAAAACGCTGGCCGACCTAACGACTCATCTACCCAACGACTCAGGGACCCAAGGCCGACCCAACTCCTATGCGACCTAACACTAAGTCGCTAACGACTTAACATACGTGCGGCCTAGCAACTTACGACTCATCCCTCCTGCCGCATATCCTAAGTCCTAAGTCGTATGACGACTTAACTATGACACGACCCAAAAAGCCTCCGACCTAACAACTTAACCACCATGCGACTCAAAACACAAGCCGACTCAACACTGGCACGACTCACGACTTAACCCCTTGCCGTCCTAACGACCTAAGACCATAACCCTTAAACCCCTAACTGTCTTATGTCGGTCACACCTTAAGTCGGCAACACCTATGAGTCGCTCACTATGCTAACTCGTCCATACTTCTTAGGTCGGTGAATCTCTTAGCTCGGACAACTTATGAGTCGGCCATACCTTAAGCCAGCCACTACCTTAAGTCGTCTAATCTCCTAGGTCGTCTAAGCCTTAAGTCGCTCAAACGACTCATCTCCAACCCGACCTAAACTTCACACGGCTTATCACCTTAGGCCGATAACTCTTAAGTCGGTCATTCTATAAGTCGTCTAACGACCTAACCTATGACTCGTTAACTCGGTCACTTTCTAAGGTCGTTACTCCACTAACTCGTGCACCCTCCTAAGTCGTCTACGACTTACTATAGGTCGGTCACGACTCAACACTTTAACCTACGAATTACTCTCCATACGACTCAGGCTAGAGACAACATAAACAACACTAACGACCTGTAAATTCTACGATTTATCGACACGTAAAATACGGGTCGTTACATTCTCTCCCCCTTAGGAATTTCGCCCCCGAAATTCCAAGCAGACATCAGCAACCAAAACTATTCCGCATGCCTACCATCCATAGCAATCAACAAACCATGCATCCAATTCTAACCTAGCATGCAGAATTCTAAGATAGGAATCAAGTTACAAATTCATGAGATGCCACGACACCTTAGGGCCATACCTCGAAGAGTTTAGGATGAGCTGCCTTCATCCTCTCTTCCTCTTCCCACGTGCAGTCGTCAACATCATCACTCCATTATATCTTGAGCAACGTAATCATCTTCCTCCTAAGCTGTTTCGTGTCGGTTTCAACAATACGAAGCGGCTTACGAGGTATCATAACCACTGGATCAACTTCCAAGTCTTCACAGCTATCAGCAGAAACTACTGTAGTTGGGTCATGCACATATTTCCGTAGATAAGATACATGAAAAACATTGTGCACACCCACCATCTTTTCCGGTAACTCCAATCTATAAGCGAGTTTTCCAATTCGCTCGATAATCGGGAATGGTCCAACAAATCTCGGAGTCAATTTCCCTTTCTTCCCGAATCTAATAACACTCTTCAAAGGAGAAATCTTCACAAAAACCATATCACCTACGTCGAATTCCAAATCCTTTCGACGATTATCGGCATAACTCTTCTGACGATCTTGGGCTGCTTTCATTCGTTGCCGAATGATCTCTATACAATCCGAAGTCTGTCGAATCATCTCTGGCCCAAGCATAATATTTTCTCCAGTTTCCAACCAACATGTCGGAGAGTTACACGGTCTTCCATATAATGCCTCATATGGTGCCATACCAATACTCGACTGGTAACTGTTATTATAAGCAAACTCCACCAAATGAAGATGATCTTCCCATGATCCTCCGAAGTCCAAGACACATGCTCTCAAGAGATCTTCCAAAACTCGGTTGACTCTCTCAGTCTGACCATCTGTTTGAGGGTGATAAGCTGTACTCAAACATAACTTGGTTCCCAAAACTTCCTGGAAGCTCTTCCAAAATCCACTAGTGAACAAAGGGTCTCGATCGCTCACTATACTCTTCGGAATACCATGGAATCGAACTATCCACTTAACATACAACTCAGCCAACTTCGATGCAGTCCTAGTTGATCGAACAGGAATGAACCTTGCACTCTTGGTCAAACGATCTATTATGACCCAAATCCCTTCATTTCCTGCTCTTGTCCTAGGTAGACCATCGATAAAATCCATCGACACTTGCTCCCACTTCCATGTAGGAACCTCCAATGGCTGAAGTAATCCACTAGGCTTCTTCTGCTCAGCTTTCACCAACTGGCAGTTCATACACTTGGAAATAAAATTTCCAACATCCTTCTTCATACCTTCCCAGTAGTAAGCTCTCTTCATATCCCGATACATCTTATTTCCACCTGGATGAATTGTCAACTTCGAGTGATGACTTTCCCTTAGAACTTCATCTCTCAATCCATCTATATCGGGAACAACCAGTCGTCCTTGCCTTCGAAGCCAACCCTCTCGATCGACCTCGAATCCTTTATCCTTCTCTGGATCCAATCCGGATTCCAAATCACAGATAATCTTGACAAGCTTATCATCTCTCTTTTGACTCTCGCCAATCCTTTCCACAAGAGTAGGTCTTATCGATAAGTTTGCCAACATCTCAGGTTCCAATTCACATCTAGGCCTGAAATCAAATCCAGCCAAATACTCGAGACTCTTCCATTCCGAAAACATGGCTCCCAATCCTGCATGTCTTCGACTTAACGCATCAGCCACTGCGTTACCTTTTCCCGGAGTATAGGCTATACCAAAATCATATGATGCTAGAAACTCCAGCCACCGTTGCTGTCGAAGATTCAAATCCTTTTGGGAGAACGGATACTTCAATGACTTATGATCTGTAAACAACTCGAATCTAACTCCCAATAGATAATGTCTCCACATCTTCAAAGCAAACACAATTGCCGCTAACTCCAAATCATGAGTCGGATAATTCCTTTCATGCGGCTTCAGTTGTCGACTTGCATACGCAACAACTTTATCCTTCTGCATTAGCACTGCTCCAAGTCCAGTGCCACATGCATCGGTGTAGACCACCATCTCATCATTCCCACTTGGAATAGTCAAAACAGGAGCACTTGTCAGTCGCTCTTTCAGGATTACGAAAGCTTGCTCACACTTATCATCCCATCTGAACACTTGGTTCTTTTTCGTCAATCCTGTTAACTGTGCAGCTATCTTGGAAAAGTCTTTGATAAACCGTCGATAATATCCTGCTAATCCAAGAAAACTTCTCACATCAGATGCATTCTTAGGTCTAATCCAATCCTGGATTGCTGCCACCTTAGCGGGATCAACCGCTATTCCATTTCCAGAGATAACATGGCCTAAGAACCTCACTTCACTCTTCCAGAAGTGACACTTCGAAAACTTAGCCTTCAGCTGATGTTTCCGCAAGATTTCCAAAACAATTCTCAAGTGCGTCTTGTGCTCTTCCTCAGTTCTGGAATAAACCAAAATATCATCTACGAACACAAGCACGAACTTATTCAACTGATCTCTGAACACCCTATTCATAAGATCCACAAAATATGCTGGTGCGTTAGTCAATCCAAACGGCATTACCAGCCACTCATAAAACCCGGATGGTGTCCTAAAAGCAGTCTTCGGCACACTATCCTTTGCCACTCTCAAATGGTGAAATCCCGTTGCCAAATCCATCTGAGAAAACACCTTAGCCTCGTGAAGCTGATCAAACAAGTCATCTATTCTCGGCAGTGGATACTTGTTCTTCTTAGTCACCTTATTCAGCTCACGATAATCCACACACAACCTCAACGATCCATCTGCTTTGGTTGCGAACACAACTGGTGCACCCCATTCGGACACGCTACGCCGAATGAATCCTTTCTGCAAAAGGTCATCAACTTGCACCTTCAGCTCTTGCTGCTCCCTCGGTGCCATCCGCCTAAGAGGCATCACAACAGGTCTGGCTCCCTCAACTAGATCGATACGAAACTCGATCTCCCTATGCGGCGGCAACCCTTTGACCTCGTCAAAGACATCCTCAAATCCATTCACAATAGGCACCGATGACAGTCCATCCCGTGGAACAACCAGCGAATACATGAAGCTCATGAAGACGCCTTCTTCATGCTTACATCGTATCACAACCTTTCGCCCTTCCACATTCCCGACTGTCACCTCTAGCCTCTCACAATCAATCCTAGCCGCATACTTCCTAAGCCAGTCCATACCCAAAATAATTCCGAACCCCGCAAAGTTCAGAACAAAGCAATCACAAACAAACGAGCAATCATGACTCGATACAACTAGACCACGGCATACCATACACAAACATGACGAACCCCCCACTGGATTAGTCACAACCAATGGCCTATCAACAATATCCGGTTTCAAACCTAACCGTCCTACCAAATCATCACAAACAAAAGAATGCGACGCTCCAGTATCAAACAACACTCTAACTGGAACACCCCAAATGGAAAGAGTACCTTGAACCACCACACTCTTCCCCTTCTCTTCAGCAGTAGGAGCTTTTACAGACGACGGCACAGCTCCCAAAGCATAAGCTTGCACAATCTGCCTGTCCTTCCTCGGTTCTGGACAGTCCTTCCTGAAATGCCCTGGCTTATCACAGTTGTGGCATTTCGCCGGCGCCTTTGGATTCCTACAATCCTTGGAGAGATGGCCCTTCTGCTGGCAATTATAGCAAGTCACTTCGCCCTTCGGCTTCTTCTGGCCATCCCTACCCCTCTGTTGCTGCTGCTTCCTCTTCTTGTTTCCATTCTGCTGGGGTTTAGATCCTTCCCTGGTTACAGCAACAACAGAACTTTCCTTAGGAAACAAACTCTCGTGCCTGAGAGCTTTCTCCACAAGCTTCTCAAACGGATCATCCAAATGATCCACCAACTGCTTTCCAAGATAAGCATCCAGACCAGTCACAAACTTCTCGTTCTTCTGGTAGGGAGAATCAATATATGATCTGGCATACTTAGACAAAGCTTCAAACTCAGAGATATACTCTAGAACAGGTCTCCCACCTTGCTTGAGCTCCACAAACCTTTTAAACAAGACAGATTTCTGAGCCGTAGATATGAACTTGGCTTCAAATCTAACTTGGAATTACCCCCAAGTAATCTCTTCTTCTGGTGTATCGATGGTGATAGAATTCCACCAATCCGCAGCTCTCCCTTGAAGCTGTCTCGATGCAAGCTTCCTCTTGGTTGCATCCTCAATCCCTAAGTCACCAAAGATCCTTCGACAAGCATCAATCCATCTCTGCACTTCAATAGTAGATTCCGTTCCCAAGAAAACCTTTCCTCCAAGAGAAGTATAATCCTTGCAAAGCTTAGCAAAATCCATCGGTCTTGGAGCTTGAACTTGAACTCCAACATCTACAGATGGCCCTGGAGCTGGTATCCTTCTCATGATCGAAGTCATCATTGCTTCGAACATGGTTCCATAATCAACAGCTCCTTCAGTAGCACGGCCTTCCCTTGCAGCTGGTCTCCCTCTTCGACTCATCCTTAATATCTGCAAAAAGAATGATTAGAACACCTTAAGAAACAACTGCATAAGGAGTTCAAATCCTTCTAAGCTACTATATTATATATATAGTAATCATCCATCAAAATACAATTACGTCTCTTATACGTACTACGTCAACGAGCGTTGGCTAAAATCGATTAACCTCGCTCTGATACCAAATGTGACGACTGCCCATGACTCCCGCACCATAACAAGGAAATAATGCGCTGAAAGGCATGCCAGGTAGCCATGGGTGACCGTCAGAGGTAAAATAAAACAGCAAACTCTATCGTACATCTCACAGCGCATGGATAAAATACAATAGAGAAATATATAGTGAAGCTCCATAGCAGAAAATCATCATATAAGCATCATAGTAGTTTTATACAAACGTATGAATCATCCATACATCAAAGCCTCACTACATAACACTCAATCAGATACAACAGCGGAACACCTAGTACATATAGTAAGAAAACTAATATGCAAAGCCTCCTGCTCGTCTTCGTCATCATCAGCGTAGATCTCTAAGAACAGCACCTGTCACCTGCTACCTAGTCTGCCCATCCCAACATGGATGAACAGCCCAAGGTAATAAGAGGAGACATAAAACCTTGAGTCAGACAAAGTCTTAGTGAGCAGTAAATTAACTATCAAACATACCAAAAGAGCATAAGGGATAAAAGGAATAGGAACCAAACCATCCCACTCCACCTCTTTCTACAGTGATAGCCCCCAGACCCACACTAAGGAGAAGCAAGCATAACATAGCAGGTAATTAAAGTAAAGCAATAATCACTTGAGTCAAGGATGATGTTTTCCAAATACAAACCCCCAAGGCCTAAACCAAGATCAGATAAGCACCCAGAAAACACCGCTCTTGAGACCGAATGATGATACAACCAAACATCCATGACTCTGGCTATCACTGTTATCATTGCCTTGATATCACCGTTAGTTGAATGACCATCCGTCAAGGGCTAATGGTAACCCCGGTTCTAGACATAACTCCGCACGTCGTCGCAGCCCGTGCCTAGGAATTTTCGCAACTACCCAGAGTACTAGCACGTCGTCGCAGCCCGTGCTTGGAACGTCGTCGCAGCCCATTCCAACGTACTCTTGCTTTGAGCATGCTAGAACCTTCAACAACGATAAGAACTCAGCCTCCTAGTCATCCTCCTCGACGACTATTTCCATACTAGCTCAAGCGCCTCTCAAGCTAACCATTATCACCAACCCGGATCGCATCACCGAGTTATCAACATAACTTTGCACGTCATCGTAGCCCGTCCCATCTCAACATCACACTTTGCCTCATCGCATCATAGCAAAGTCCCATCTCGATCTCATGCTTTGCCTCCTCGCATCATGGCAAAGTCCATCATCATCGAATCCATCCATATGAGCTTCCACATCCGCTTCATATGCCACATGCAGCTTTCACTATTCAAGAGCCTTTCCACTTAGCTTTTGAATCATCTTCAACCATCTTGTCCCAAATCAACTACTAGCTAACTTGAAACAATCAAATCGATTACACATTCAAACAATCAAGCATTCAAACAAGACCTAATAAGCAATATCAACTATAATGGCAATTTCGTAAATAAATGAGCATAAGTCTAACATGCACGAATCATAGGTTTTTAGCATAAATCTATCAAATATAAAACATGGGTTTTGTCTCTAATACTTGTTAAATGAACTTGCATAAGTAAACATCTTCAAAAACCATGGATCTACATGCAGACTTAAGGAAAAATGCGAGAAATCACTATTTTAAACACATAAACAAGCCACCGATCCAATATACTCCTTTGGGTCCGTGTGAGAGATAACTACCACTCACCGAATCACCCAAACACTTCAAAAACAAAACACTTTAGATCTGGACAGCGAAGAACAAGGCTTGATCCGGCAAAGTCTCGCTTCAATCGATGAAATCTAGCTCGAACGGATGAAGATCTTCAACTTTGGCTCTTGGATCTTCGATCTTGGATGGATGTTAGAACTAGATTGGAATGGAGAAAAGGAGATGAAGAAATGATGTAGTCGAGTTCCCAAAATGGCAGCACTTCGTCGCTTCAAAAACCGGTGCCAAAAAGTGAGCCAAAGCCCTCTATTTATAGGCTGAAATGACCATGAGTCGTCGCCCCTATGAGTCGTTGCCGATTCAAGAAAACCTCCGACCTAACAGTTACGACCCATCAACATAGCCGACTCACGACTCATCCTATTTCCTTTAGGTCGTGCTAACGACCTAACGACTCAACCCAGACACGTCCCAAAACACTGGCCGACCTAACGACTCATCTACCCAACGACTCAGGGACCCAAGGCCGACCCAACTCCTATGCGACCTAACACTAAGTCGCTAACGACTTAACATACGTGCGGCCTAGCAACTTACGACTCATCCCTCCTGCCGCATATCCTAAGTCCTAAGTCGTATGACGACTTAACTATGACACGACCCAAAAAGCCTCCGACCTAACAACTTAACCACCATGCGACTCAAAACACAAGCCGACTCAACACTGGCACGACTCACGACTTAACCCCTTGCCGTCCTAACGACCTAAGACCATAACCTTAAACCCCTAACTGTCTTATGTCGGTCACACCTTAAGTCGGCAACACCCATGAGTCGCTCACTATGCTAACTCGTCCATACTTCTTAGGTCGGTGAATCTCTTAGCTCGGACAACTTATGAGTCGGCCATACCTTAAGCCAGCCACTACCTTAAGTCGTCTAATCTCCTAGGTCGTCTAAGCCTTAAGTCGCTCAAACGACTCATCTCCAACCCGACCTATACTTCACACGGCTTATCACCTTAGGCCGATAACTCTTAAGTCGGTCATTCTATAAGTCGTCTAACGACCTAACCTATGACTCGTTAACTCGGTCACTTTCTAAGGTCGTTACTCCACTAACTCGTGCACCCTCCTAAGTCGTCTACGACTTACTATAGGTCGGTCACGACTCAACAATTTAACCTACGAATTACTCTCCATACGACTCAGGCTAGAGACAACATAAACAACACTAACGACCTGTAAATTCTACGATTTATCGACACGTAAAATACGGGTCGTTACAGGGCCGACCTTCATTAACTCGTGAACGACTTAAGTCTTGTGCTTCCGTAGGTCGTGCTACATCATCCTCCCCAGGTTGAGAAAAATTCGTCCTCGAATTTGTAAATTATTCCCCATCGGATTGTTCATTCCCATAATATGGCACGAGATGTTTAACATTGAACACGTCAGAAGTGTACACATCTTCCGGTAGCTTCAACTTATATGCATTTTCATTAATCCGTTTCACGACTTCTACATGACCAATTTTTCTGGCTTTCAACTTGTTATAAGCGCCCACTGGAAAACGATCCTTTATTAACACAGCATACACCAAATCTCCTTCATTAAACTCAACACTTCTTCGCTTCATATCTGCGGATCTTTTATACTTCTCATTCGCTTTCTCCAATCGCTCCTGAATGATTTTATGACATTCGGTCAACCCATCAACAAAGTCTACAGCTCGTTTAACCGTCCCCTTCGGTTGTGGTACTACCGTTAAGTCCAACAGTCCCCTGGGTAGATTTGAATATACTATCTGAAATGGACTGAAACTCGTACTGCGATTCACTGCATGATTATGTGCAAACTCTGTCTGGCATAACTTCATGTCCCAACTCTTCAGATTGTCCTTCACAAGACATCGCAACAAATTTCCCAACGATCTGTTGACAACTTCTGTCTGTCCATCTGTTTGCGGATGATAAGCGCTGCTAAAGTTTAACTTCGTTCCCACCATCTTCCACAAACTTAACCAAAAGTGACTCAGTAAACGAGTATCCCTATCCGACATAATAGATTCTGGCAATCCATGAAGTCAATAGATCTCCTTGAAAAATAACTGTGCCACATGGACTGCATCCGCCGTCTTCTTACAAGCAATAAAATGCACCATCTTCGAGAAACGATCCACTACAACATATATAGAGTCATTGCCCCTTTGAGTTCTCGACAATCCCATCACGAAATCCATGTTAATGTCTACCCACGGTTTTGTAGGAACAGGTAATGGCATATACAATCCCCATTTGTAGCTTTTCCTTTCGAAACCTGACAAACATGACATCTACGCACAAACCTTTCAACTTCCCTTCTCATTGACGGCCAATAATAAGACTGAGAAATCAACTGCAATGTGCGATCCCTTCCTACATGTCCTTCCTCGTGCAACTCCTTGATAATCTTCAGTCTCAAACTGCTCTCTGGAATACATAACTGATTCCCTTTAAACAGAAAACCATCCATCAACACAAATTCATTAGCACTCCCCTCCTTGACTTTCTCAACAAATTTCTTAAAGTAAGGATCTTCTTTAATCAACTCAGGCAATAGCTCAAATCCTGTCACTCCAACCTTCATTGTTGTCAACAAATGATTCCTCCTGCTCAATGCATCAGCTACACGATTCGTCACCCCTGATTTGTGTTTAACAACAAAAGTAAACTGTTGTAGATTCGCGACCCATGAAGCGTACCTAGCTGAAATTTTATCCTGCCCTTGCAAATGCTTCAAAGCTTCATGATCCGTATAAAGAACAAACTCCTTCTGAAACAGATAATGTCTCCAATACTTCACTGCTTGAACAATTGCGTAAAACTCAACATCATAAGTGCTATATCTCAACTTGGCTCCAGATAACTTCTCACTGAAATAAGCGACTGGTATTCCTTTCTGGCTCAAAACTCCACCAACCCCAACCTTCGATGCATTAGTATGTAATTCAAACAACAACTGAAAATCCGGTAAAACTAGAATTGGTGTTGTCATCAATAGTGACTTGATCTTCTCAAAAGCAACACCTGCGTCCTCTGACCACTCAAACTTCTTTCCTTTCATGCAATCGGTTACTGGTGCCATCACACTACTAAAATATGGAATGAATCTTCGATAGAAAGATACCAATCCATGAAAACTTCGTACTTCAGTAATTGTCTTTGGCTGTGGCCAACTCCTGATAGTTTCTACTTTACTTTCATCCACTTGAATTCCTTCCTTCGATAGAACATATCCCAAAAACAAAACACTGTGCGTCATGAACACACACTTCTTCGTTGCAGCATAAAATTTCTCCTGCCATAGAATCAACAGTACTTCACGTAAATGCTGGACATGCTTTTCCATACTCCCACTGCAGATCAAAATATCATCGAAGTAAACAACCACGAACTTTCCAATGAATGGTCTGAAAATATGGTTCATCGCTCTCATAAAAGTACTCGGTGCATTTGATAAACCAAACGGCATAACCAACCATTCGTATAATCCTTCCTGGTTTTAAAAGCAGTCTTCCATTCATCGCCCGGTCTAATACGAATTTGATGGTATCCACTCTTCAAGTCAATCTTTGAAAACACAACAGCTCCACTCAACTGGTCAATCAAATCATCAAACCTCGGCATAGGAAACGTGTATCTCACAGTGATCTTGTTTAGAGCCCGACTATCCGTACACATCCTCCACGAACCAACCATCTTTGGTACCAATAAGGCTGGCACTGCACAAGGACTCAAGCTCTCCTGAACACGCCCCTGTTCTAACAATTCTTCCACTTGCCTTCTCAGTTCTTCATGCTCCTTGGGACTCATCCGGTAATGTGGTTTGTGTGGTAATACTGCCCCTGGCACAAGATCAATTTGATGTTGAATATCCCTCAACGGTGGAAACTCCGTTGGCAACTCTTCAAAAAACACATCACTGAATTCTTCCAATACCGGCTTTACTTCCTCTGGGATTTCGAAAGATTCAGTCGTTTCATGTCCAATCAACAAAAACACCTCTGGACTCTCCTCTACTTCTTCGATGAATTCCTTCAAAGTCAACGAAGACTTCAACTCCTAAATTTCCTCTGACTTGCTCTCTCCTTGTTGTCTCTTCTTTGGAACCAGAATGATCTTAACACCTTCAAACATAAAGCTGTAGCATTGGTCCGACTGTCATGTTGCACTGCTTGATCATATTGCCATGGTCTTCCCAAAAGTAAGTGACAAACATCCATCTCCAAAACATCACACCAAATCTCGTCTTTATACTTCTTCCCAATAGAAAATGGAACTTGAACTTGCATATCCACCTTCACCTCTCCTCCTTTTCTCAGCCATGCTAACTTATAAGGATTAGGGTGTTTCTCCATCTTCAAATTTAACTTTCTCACAGCTTCGGTAGAATTAATATTGTCACAACTTCCTGCGTCAATCACAAATTTACACACCATTCCCAGAATAGTGCATGTTGACTGAAAGATGTTACTCCTCAACCAATTAGCCTCTTCTTCATGCTTTGGTATTAAACAAGACCTCCTCATCATTAGATTACATCCTTCATCTCTTGACACAACATCCTGTTCATCCTCCTCAACTGGACTAGGATAACCT
Organism: Allium cepa; assembly: GCA_030765085.1. Classification (NCBI taxonomy): domain Eukaryota; kingdom Viridiplantae; phylum Streptophyta; class Magnoliopsida; order Asparagales; family Amaryllidaceae; genus Allium; species Allium cepa. Next base: position 135,646,418 of record CM060942.1, on the reverse strand, counting down.
TCCCCAACATCCTCACCTTTGACTTCAGCAATCATAGTTCGTTTCTTCGGCTTCGGACATTCATTACTCTTGTGACCCACTTCTTGGCAATTGTAACACTTGAAACTGTTGTTGACCTTCGTCTTTGCAACTTCATTCACAACTGGTTTACTGATAGATTTAGGAACATTAGAGCTTCCACTAACACCCTTCACTTGATTGTTGGAATTAGTAAACACATCACCTCCACGCCTTCCCTGCTTCTCCCAAGCCAACGCTTTCTGATGTGCTTCTGCTACAGATCTAGGATCAAACATATTCACCATATCTTGAATCTGCATCCTCAACCCTCCAACAAATCTAGCAGTCAGCTGTTCCTCTGTCTCCATAATGTCATTTCGAGCAATCAATTGATAAAATTCATCAGCATAATCATTAACAGTCTTCGTCCCTTGCCTCAGATTCTACAACCTCTGATACATGAGTGATTGATAATTGTAAGGCAAGAATGTAGCCTTCATCAACTTCTTCATCTTCTCCCATGATTCAATCTTCGACTTTCCCATTCTCTCCCGTGTAAGTTTAGTTTGCTGCCACCATGCCAAAGCTCTTCCCCTCAACCTAGTAGCAACTAACTTCACTCTTCTATGCTCAGGAACCTCCTTGAAATCAAAGATCTCCTCAACATTAGACAACCAATCAAGAAATTCTTCAACTACCATTCCACCCTTGAATTTTGGAATTTCCATCTTCATACCCGATTCCCATCGACGATCATCCTCAACATCCCGATATACATTTCGTACTTGGTCTCGATCTCGATAATGAATGCTAGCTCTATCACCATCTTCATCAAAATCAAATGTATGTCTATATCGATCTCGACCATTCTCATCCCTACGATCACGCATGTCCCTTCTACTATGTCTCTCTTCATCTCTATATGGCTCATTTTCAAACTCACGTGGAGTTCTTCTCTCTTCGTGTCCATAGTCATGGTGATCTCTCCTTGATGAAATTGATGCTTCTCTTCTCTCTCTAAAAGATTGCGGTGATACCCTTCTCGCTTCCGTAACCGATGGCGAAACTCGGTTTCCTCCATGGTTCGAGATTGGCGATCTCCTCCTTTGAGTTTGATTCATATCAGTCATCAACTTCTCTAGCTTTCCAATACCTTCATCAAATTTCTCATTAATACGTTGTTCCATTTGCTCGGCCTCTTCTCTTTTATACAACGCTTCAACATTTTGATGACGATTAGCTCTCCTTGGCGGCATGATTGAACTTCACAACACTTCAACTTCACAAATCTTCTATAAATCAAACTTCAACAAAACAAAGCACGGCTCAACACTAGCTCGCACAAACTCCTTAGCTCGGTTCAACTCAACTCGGCAATAGGCAACGTCCTAATGCTTAGGTCGGCTCGGCTTCAACAAAGCACGATTTCAATGTCAAACTTTGGCGCGCAAACTCTCACAGCTAAATTCAAACAACTTCCACACATTGATCCAAAGTGGAATGGATCGAAAGTTCTCCTCTTGTTGCAACAAACTATGAACACGATGAACACCAACTTCAAACTCCTTGGCTCCAAGACTCGGCTTAGCTATGATTGGCTAAGTCTAGCTCTGATACCAAAACTGGCGCAGCGGATAATAACAAAACGATATAGATCGATGAAAGTAGCAAACGGTGGATTGAAGATACTGAAATGCCCAAATTCGTTGATCACAAAGATACCGAATTCTAGCTATCTTCGACACGTTGATCGCGCACGATACCGTGAAAGAAGATCTACAATTCTTCAGACGTTGATCAAGCGCACTTGATACCGTGAATTGGCTTCAACGATCGTTGATTCGAGCGCACTCGAATAACCGAAAGTGGAGATAGGAGATCACACTCAACTACCAATTTAGATGAAAGCACACAGCAATCAAACAAAGTTTTATTCAACAACCAACCACCCAAAATGTACAACACACTCCCTATTTATAGCATTTCACAACCGGTGCCTTAAGTCGTTCACGACTTACGACTTACGACTCATCATATGTCGGCAGCGACTCAACGTACACGGCTTATTAGTTACAACACAATGCCGACTCAACTTAGTTCGTACACGATCTAAAAACACAAAAGTGACGACTTACGAATCAACGGTACAAGATTCAAGTTACAACACACACATATATTTACAACTCCTAGGTCGTATACGACCTAACGACTTACGACTTAACTAGGTCATTGCCGACCTATCCATATACGACTCAACTGATTATACAACTTAACAAACACATAGCGACTCAATACAAGACGGCTTAAAATGATACAACTTAACCAAGCCCCGACCTAAAACAGTAACGACTTAAGAAACAGCTTCAGGACATCTTCACGCGACCTAACTTGGACGACTTAAGGCTTCAACGACTTATCATGAGTCGTAACTCGTCGGCATCTTGAAGGAACGGTAACTTCCCACGACTCAGCTAAGTCGTAACACGCTTCCGACTTAAGGCCTTCAACCATTGGAACTTCTTCCTGCTTTTTGTTAAGTCGTGGACGACTTATAGCCATGCCGTTAGATCCCATGCGACTCATCAAACCCGAACGACTTAAGCTTCCATTAAGTCGTAACTCTTTTCCATCTGATCTGTTAGGTCGTAGCTCTTCCTCACGTGACCCGTTAGGTCGGGGCCGACCTTCATTAACTCATGAACGACTTAAGCCTTGTGCTTCCTTAGGTCGTGCTGCATCAACTAGTGTTGCAATAAATTACTATTTTGAAAAATTTTAGTTTAAAATTTGAAAATAAGAATACACAAAAATCCAAACTTCCTACCTATATTAAACTGGAAAAGTGAATACATAGCTTAAAATAAGTTGTATAATAACAAAAAAACATGTTTGTAACTATTGATCACACATCTTATTAGAAAACAATATATTTGGTTTAAGTAAAGCAGTTTTATTGGAAAATAAATTATATAAGCTTCCTTTACTAAAATTTACTTAAATTGAGAGGTGTGTATAAATTTATTATATTTATGGAAAAACATTTAGTTTATAAATATAAATATCGTGGCAATACATTTATGTAAAAAGTTAATCCGAATTATGCTGACCAAACATAAATGTTATCTCAATATGTAAACAAAAGTGAAATAATAGCTCCGCGAATAGATTACTATCAGAAGATGTAATAATAAGTTGTAAAATGCTTTTTAAGATATTTAACTTAAACCATCGACAAGGATAATTATTCCATCAAATTTATTTCACACTATAATACCATGAAAGCACATTGTATCAACTTTAATGACTTAACATTTGATGTTAAACATTATCATTTCACCGGTGAAATAGTTGAGGCTTGATTATGCCATTTTCTTTGTTGATACAACGATGTAGGACGATGTCATTTACTTTCTTCATAACTGGTTATTGGATGATGCATTTCTTCTTGTTCATCCGTGCACTGTAGTTCTTTTGTGCACTGTGGTTACTTTGTGCACAGTGGTTCTTTAGTGCACTGTGGTTCTTTTGTGCATTTTAGTCCTTTCGTACATTGTTCATCCATTGCACGTTCATTTAACGTTGGATGTTGCAATTTGCTTTCTCCATCAGTGGTCGTTGGATGATTCCATTCTTTTTGCCCTTCTGTGCATCATAGCTCTTTTGTGCACTGTAGTCCTTTTGTGCATTGTAGCTCTTTTGTGCACTGTAGTCCTTTTGTGCATTGTAGCTCTTTTGTGCACTGTAGTTCTTTTGTGCATTATTCATTCATCGCATGTGCATTTACCACCGGATGATTCCACCTCTTTTGTTCGTCATAATTTGTCGGATGATGCCACTTACTCTTTTCATCAACAATTGTTGGATGATGCCACTTGGTTGGTAGTTCATTAGGTTGCAGCTTTGATGCCAAGGTAGTTTCAGTTATGATAAAAAAGAACAACACTAAAGCTAATGATGCACTATATGCTTTGGTCATGTTTATGTGTGGTATGTTGTTCAAGAATGAAGATGGTTTTTATAAGATTTGAAGATAAAGTTTGGAATCTTGAAGTCAATTAAGCCATTGTAAAGTAATTAATGATCACATTTTGTTTTGTACACTTTCATATTCTGGATAAAAACATAAGCTTATAGTAGATAGTGTTTTAATAAGCTTTCTACAAAAATATAACATGCATAAGTTAATTATAATTCACCAATCGTTATGTTAATAATAGTAGGTGGTGTTGCATACCAACTACTAATTTCAATCTAAGCTTCTTGTATCATAGGAAATATATGAAAAACCCAAATTAGTAAAAAAAAAAAATGGTGTCTACTAAATTGTAATAAAATGTGTGATTGCCGATACATCCAAAAATAAAAGTCAAAACAGGTAGTTACGATGTAAACTGAAATGAATAATTCTAGAATAAAAAATAGATGTCTCATTTTGTCAAATAATTTATTCTCCTAAAATTTTTGATAATATTAGTATTGTTATCGTAACAGTATATTACTACGCTATTAGCGTTGTGTGCAAATGTGTATATTCGCATATTTCGTTAAAATTTACTTTATTTTGATTATAAAGACGTTTATTTTCTTGTTATGGTGTTCGGAACTTACACAATATCAAATGTCTATTTTTTATTTTACCACCACAAATGTAGGTTTATCGTTTCACATCTCGTTTTCACTAAAACTTAAAGTTAATTGTTGGACGTCATGTATTCGCATTACTATTTAACTGTATTAAAAACCCTAGTCTAGTGTTACCAAAAAAGAGATATTTGTATAACTCTATGGCATGAAAAAAATTTGTAGTTTGAAATGTATCCACAATTTGATTTTAATTTACATTTTGCATCGATATAACATATTGTCAATATGTCGTTAAAACTGAAGATTTTAGTGTGGTGAAAATTAGATGCTTCTGATATACTAGTGTCCAAAGCCAGTTAGATATTGTTGTAGGCTTAAGGCATAATGATCTAAATCAGGGATTAAAACAATCAGAGGCCTTATTAGTTATTTTGAAACATTGAAAATACAGTCACAATGCAAGTTTAAATTATAGTGGCTTAAAAATAAAGCATACTCTTTTATAATTACACAGAGTCCGCTTTCATTAATCTAAAATATGACCGACTTCATTTATAAACAAAATACAATTAATTTTATAAACAAAATTAGAATTTTAAGGCCGATGAAAATTCAAGGCTCTTGGCGATGACTTTAGTGGCATAGGGCTACTATAGGCCATTCCTATATCAAACATAGTTTCGAATAATACCGACTATTTGTAAATAGCAGTAAATGAGATTTGAGAAGAAATGTATAGATGACTATTAAAATAAGTAACGTGCAACGAACCATCCATTTGAGAACTTGCATATGCAAAATGATTTTTAAATAACAATTTAATAACATAATTTTCTAAAAAATCCATCATTCAAAAGTTTTGCATTTTGCAAGTTTATCCAACTCTAACCATCCACTACTAGTGTTGCAATAAATTACTGTTTTGAAAAATTTTGGTTAAAAATTTCAAAATAAGAATACACAAAAATCCAAACTTCCTACCTATATTGATCTGGAAAAGTGAATACATAGCTTAAAATAAGTTGTATAATAACAAAACAAAACATGTTTGTAACTATTGATCACACATCTTATTAGAAAACAATATATTTGGTTTAAGTAAAGCAGTTTTATTGAAAAATAAATTATATAAGCTTCCTTTAGTAAAATTAACTTAAATTGAGAGGTATGTATAAATTTATTAAATTTATGGAAAAACATTCAGTTTACAAATATAAATATCACGGCAATACATTTATGTAAAAAGTTAATCCGAATTATGTTGACTAAACATAAATATTATCTCATTATATAAACATAAGTGAAATAATAGCCCCACGAATAGATTACTATCAGAAGATGTAATAATAAGTTGTAAAATGCTTTTTAAGATATTTAACTTAAACCATCAACAAAGATAATTCTTCCACCAAATTTATTTCATACTATAATACCATGAAAGCACATTGTATCAACTTTAATGACTTAACATTTGATGTTAAACATTATCATTTCACCGGCGAAATAGTTGAAGCTTGATTATGCCATTTTCTTTGTTGATACAACGATGTAGGACGATGTCATTTACTTTCTTCATAACTGGTTATTAGATGATGCATTTCTTCTTGTTCTTTTGTACACTGTGGTTCCTTTGTGCATTGAGGTTCTTTAGTGCATTGTGGTTCTTTTGTGCATTTTAGTTCTTTTGTACATTGTTCATCCATTGTACGTTCATTTAGCGTTGGATGTTGCAATTTTTTTTCTCCATCAGTGGTCGTTGGATGATGCCATTCTTTTTGCTCTTCTGTGCATTGCAGCTCTTTTGTGCGTTGTAGTCCTTTTGTGCATTGTAGCTCTTTTGTGCATTGTAGTTCTTTTGTGCATTCTAGGTCTTTTGTACATTGTTCATTCATCGCATGTGCATTTACCAACGGATGATTCCACTTCTTTTGTTCGTCATAATTTGTCGGATGGTGTCAATTACTCTTTTCATCAACGATTGTTGGATGATGCCACTTGGTTGGTAGTTCATTAGTTTGTAGCTTTAATGCCAAGGTAGTTTCAGTTATGATAAAAAGAACAGCACTAAAGCTAATGATGCACAATTTTCTTTGGTCATGTTTATGTGTGGTATGTTATTCAAGAATGAAGATGGTTTTTATAAGATTTGAAGATAAAGTTTGGAATCTTGAAGTCAATTAAGCCATTGTAAACTAATTAATGATCTCATTTTGTTTTATCCACTTTCATATTCTGGATAAAAACATAACCTTAAAGTAGATAGTGTTTTAATAAGCTTTCTACAAAAAAATAGCATGCAAAAGTTAATTATAATTCACCAATTGTTATGTTAATAATAGAAGGCGGTGTTGCGTATCAACTACTAATTTCAATCTAAGCTTCTGGTATTATAGGAAATATATGAAATACCCAAATTAGTAAAAAAAAAATTAAATAAATATTGGTGTCTACTAAATTATAATAAAAATGTGTGATTGCCGATACATCCAAAAATAAAAGTCAAAACAGGTAGTTACGATGTAAACTGAAATGAAAAATTCTAGAATAAAAAATAGATGTCTCATTTTGTCATATAATTTATCCTCCTAAAAATTATGATAATATTAGTATTGTTATTGTAACAGCATATTACTACACTATTAGCGTATATGTGTGCAAATGTGTATATTCGCATATTTCGTTAAAATTTACTATTTTGATTATAAAAGACGTTTATTTTCTTGTTAGGTGTTTGGAACGTACATAATATCAAATGTCTATTTTTTATTTTACCACCACAAATGTAGGTTTATCGTTTCACATCTCGTTTTCACTAAAACTTAAAGGTAATTGTTGGACGTCATGTATTCGCATTACTATTTAACTGTATTAAAAACCCAAGTCTAGTGTTACCAACAAAGAGATAATCGTATAACTCTATGGCATGCCAAAAAAATTTAGTTTGAAACGTATCCACAATTTGATTTTTATTTACATTTTGCATAGATATAACATATTGTCAATATGTCGTTAAAACTGAAGATTTTAGTGTGGTGAAAATTAGACGCTTCTGATATACTAGTGTCCAAAGCTAGTCTGGTATTGTTGTAGGCTTAAGGCATAATGATCTAAATCAGGGATTAAAACAATCAAAGGTCCTTATTAGTTATTTTGACACATTGAAAATACAGTCACAATGCAAGTTCAAATTGTGGTGGCATAAAAATAAAGCAAACTCTTTTACAATTACACAGAGTCCGCTTTCATTAATCTAAAATATGATCGATTTCATTTATAAACAAAATACAATTATTTTTATAAACAAAATTAGAATTTTGAGGCCGATGAAAATACAAGGACCCTGGCGATGACTTTAGTGACATAGGGCTACTATCGGCCATTCCTATATCAAACATAGTTTCGAATAATACCGACTATTTGTAAATAGCAGTAAATGAGATTTGAGAAGAAATGTGTAGATGACTATTAAAATAAGTAACGTGCAACGAACCATCCATTTGAGAATTTGCATATGCAAAATGATTTTTAAATAACAATTTAATAACATAATTTTTTCTAAAAAATCCATCATTCAAAAGTTTTGCATTTTGCAAGTTTATCCAACTCTAACCATCCACTACTAGTGTTGAATAAATTACTATTTTGAAAAATTTTGGTTAAAAATTTGGAAATAAGAATACACAAAAATCCAAACTTCCTACCTATATTAAACTGGAAAAGTGAATACATAGCTTAAAATAAGTTGTATAATAACTAAACAAAACATGTTTGTAACTATTGATCACACATCTTATTAGAAAACAATATATTTGGTTTAAGTAAAGCAGTTTTATTGGAAAATAAATTATATAAGCTTCCTTTACTAAAATTTACTTAAATTGAGAGGTATATATAAATTTATTAAATTTATTGAAAAACATTTAGTTTATAAATATAATTATCGTGGCAATACATTTATGTAAAAAGTTAATCCGAATTATGCTTACCAAACATAAATATTATCTCAATATATAAACATAAGTGAAATAATAGCTCCACGAATAGATTACTATCAGATGATGTAATAATAAGTTGTAAAATGCTTTTTTAGATATTTAACTTAAACAATCTACAAAGATAATTCTTCCATCAAATTTATTTCATACTATAATACCATGAAAGCACATTGTATCAACTTTAATGACTTAACATTTTAATGTTAAACATTATCATTTCACCGGTGAAATACTTGAAGCTTGATTATGCCATTTTCTTTGTTGATACAACGATGTAGGACGATGTCATTTACTTTCTTCATAACTAGTTATTGGATGATGCATTTCTCCTTGTTCTTTTGTGCACTGTAGTTCTTTTGTGCACTGTGGTTCCTTTGTGCATTGTGGTTCTTTAGTGCACTGTGGTTCTTTTGTGCATTTTTGTTCTTTCGTACATTGTTCATCCATTGTACGTTCATTTAACGTTGGATGTTGCAATTTTCTTTCTCCATCAGTGGTCGTTGGATGATGCCATTCTTTTCGCTCTTCTGTGCATTGCAGCTCTTTTGTGAATTGTAGTCCTTTTGTGCATTGTATCTCTTTTGTGCATTGTAGTTCTTTTGTGCATTCTAGGTCTTTTGTACACTGTTCATTCATCGCATATGCATTTTCCACCGGATGATTCCACTTCTTTTGTTCGTCATAATTTGTCCGATGGTGCCAATTACTCTTTTCATCAACGATTGATGGATGATGCCACTTGGTTGGTAGTTTATTAGGTTGTAGCTTTGATGCCAAGGTCGTTTCAGTTATGATAAAAAAGAACAGCACTAAAGCTAATGATGCACAATATGCTTTGGTCATGTTTATGTGTGGTATGTTGTTCAAGAAAGAAGATGGTTTTTATAAGATTTGAAGATAAAATTTGGAATCTTGAAGTCAATTAAGCCATTTCAAACTAATTAATGATCTCATTTTGTTTTATCCACTTTCATATTCTGGATAAAAACATAACCTTAAAGTAGATAGTGTTTTAATAAGCTTTCTAAAAAAAATAACATGCAAAAGTTAATTATAATTCACCGATCGTTACGTTAATAATAGAAGGCGGTGTTGCGTATCAACTACTAATTTCAATCTGAGCTTCTTCTATCATAGGAAATATATGAAAAACCCAAATTAGTAAAAAAAATTAAATAAATATTGGTGTCTACTAAATTATAATAAAAATGTGTGATTGCCGATACATCCAAAAATAAAAGTGAAAACAGGTAGTTACGATGTAAACTGAAATGAAAAATTCTAGAATAAAAAATAGATGTCTCATTTTGTCATATAATTTATCCTCCAAAATTTTTTGATAATATTAGTATTGTTATTGTAACAGTATATTACTACACTATTAGCGTGTATGTGTGCAAATGTGTATGTTCGCATATTTCGTTAAAATTTACTATATTTTGATTATAAAAGACGTTTATTTTCTTGTTATGGTGTTTGGAACTTACACAATATCAAATGTCTATTTTTTATTTTACCACCTCAAATGTAGGTTTATCGTTTCACATCTCGTTTTCACTAAAACTTAAAGTTAATTGTTGGACGTCATGTATTCGCATTACTATTTAACTATATTAAAAACCCAAGTCTAGTGTTACCAACAAAGAGATATTTGTATAAATCTATGGCATGCAAAAAAAAATTAGTTTGAAATGTATCCACAATTTGATTTCTATTTACATTTTGCATAGATATAACATATTGTCAATATGTCGTTAAAACTGAAGATTTTAGTGTGGTGAAAATTAGACGCTTCTGATATACTAGTGTCCAAAGCCAGTCAGATATTGTTGTAGGCTTAAGGCATAATGATCTAAATCAGGGATTAAAAGAATTAGAGGTCCTTATTAGTTATTTTGAAACATTGAAAATACAGTCACAATGCAAGTTTAAATTATAGTGTCTTAAAAATAAAGCAAACTCTTTTACAATTACACAGAGTCCGCTTTAATTAATCTAAAATATGACCGATTTCATTTATAAACAAAATACAATTACTTTTATAAACAAAATTAGAATTTTGAGGCCGATGAAAATTCAAGGCCCCTGGCGATGACTTTAGTGACATAGGGCTACTGTTGGCCATTCCTATATCAAACATAGTGTTAACCCCGCTGAAACTTGGACCGACTCATTTACTCAACTAATACCGACTCATCCATGTAGAGGGAAGAACGACTCATCTATCTAGATCCTACTCATCTAGGACCGACACATCTGGTCCCGACTCATCCACTTAAGGTCCTCACCGACTCATTGGATATACGACTCAAGGGATTAGCGGTTCGTAAGAAAGGGCCGACTCAGCAAGACCCCGGCTCAACAACCTCAGCGACTCATCTAGTCCTCGACTCAACGAGTTAACGACCTAAAGTCCAAGGCGACTTAAAGGCCAGCAAGGTAAGACATTAACGACTCATGAAAGTTTACGACTTAAAGGGTGATACGACCTAAGGCTTCAGGGACAAGTTCAAAACCATACTGAAATGAGATAACTCGTTGAGTAGCTACGGCCATGATGAGTCGTATACGACTTATGCTAGCATAAAAGGAGTTATGTTCGGATTGAATCGAGAACGACTTATCTCTTTGGACCAAGCCAGTAGTTCGGCCTTGAGTTAACATGAGACGACTCACCATGACTCGCCCACGACTTAAAGTCGTTAAGTCGTAACCCATTGCCACAATGCCTATGCCAAGGGAGATTGACTCGGACACGACTCAAGACTTGTCATAAAATCCAGCAGAGGAGTAAGCATTGGAGGAGTGAAGGGATGATTCTATGAGTCGGCCACGACCTAATTTGACTCGGCCACGAGTCAGGCATGAGCCGGGTACGACTCACGACTTAAGGCTGAAAACTCCTATAAATACAAGGCCACCTCCAACATTCAGAGGACTTTTGGCTCACTCTCTTCAAGCGCTGATACTCTGCTGCATTCCGAACCAATTTAACACTTGAAGCTCTCAAGACACTAAGAACGCTACAAACAACTTCAAGGAGAGATCACATACATCCAACATGGATTCGAAAACTCTCATCTTCATCGGAGTTTAGGCTACTTGTTCTAAGTCTCTTGTAATTCAAAGTGTATTGTACTTGGGAAGAATTGTATCAGCTTGTAACGAGATTATTAATAAAAGTACTTAAAGTGGACATAGGCTATACCCTTAAGCCGAACCACTATAAAATTGTTGTTGTTTACCGCTTTTCTGCTATTATCTGCTTGTAATCCGTTCCCGAGTAAACGGGTGGTGCTTTCACAACTACAACTCATACACCGGGGTGTTAGCGTTCAAATTTTAGCGTTAACATTTTTGGTGCTTTCACTGAGAATTGAACTCAGGAAAAATTATCATCATTGCTTCACAGAGATTTGTAGAGAGAATTTCCTTGAAAACTAGAAGTCTGTCTGAGATTATGGCTCCTGGAAGGAAGAGTAGATCTGTCAGATCTGGGAACATTCAAGAGGGAACATCCGCTTCCCCTGTACCTAATCAACCCACTACGTCTGCTGGGGTTACGAAAGCGGAGTTGGATGTTGTAATATTAGGGCTGAACCAGCAGATAAACGCCCAGAATGCACAATTAGAGGCTCAAAGTGCCCAAAATGCTCTAATTCTGAATAAGTTGAATGATTTGCTCGGGGCAAACAATCAACCGGCTGGTAATGGAAGGAGTTATTCTGGCAACATTCATGATGCTAATGAAAGGAATGCTCCAGAAAGGGCTGCCAGTCCCTTTGAGCAAACGCTTCCTGAGGTTGGTGGATCTGGAACTCGACATGATGAGGAGTATCTTTCTGGAATGGTCCGGCAAATCATGAAAGAAAGTATGCAAAGGGTTGAAGATGAGAAAGAATGGGGTTTCGCCCCAAGTAAAACTCCATTTACTGAGAAAATCCTAAAGGCGGAATTTCCAAGGAAGTTTGTCCCTCCAACTATCCCAGCTTACAAAGGGACAAGTGATCCGAATGAATTCTTGTATAAATATGATTGACACATGACAGGTGCCAGAGCCTCTGACGAGATAAAGTGCCGATATTTCCCTGTATACCTTGAAGGTGTGGCTCTACTGTGGTTCACCAAGTTGCCAGTCCGATCTATTGATCAGTTTTCAGACTTGACCCGAAAGTTCAAGGAACAGTTCAGGCTATATGCTTCAAAGGCCAAGGACATCATGTCATTGTCAAGTATAGAACAGAACCCTGGTGAATCTATCAGATCTTTCTTGAACCGCTTTAATATAGCGCTGGCAGAGGTAGACAATGCTGAACCGCGAATGATATTGACTTATCTGATGAGGGCTATTGATAAGTCGAGCGAATTTGGGAAATGGCTAAACATGAAAGAGCCAACCTCCCTCGAAAAGTTCTACAAAAAGGCAGATGAATTCATACGCCTGGAAAGCCGTCCTGTACCGGTAAAGGCAGTGTCGGAAAAAGCTGAAGTTAACACTGTTGCTCCACGCAAGAATGAATCTGTAGGACAAAAAAGGGAAAATAACAATGGGAAGAAACAGAGTAATCTGAAGAAGCCCCGATCCTTCAAGCCATTAGAGTATACTCCTTTATCAGATACGCCGGAGCGTATCTACCTTGCCGTTAAAGATTCGGTTGACCTCCCTAAACCTATCCCTTTGAGGACCGGGAAAAAGGCTATACAAAGTGGGAAGTTCTGCCGCTTCCATAATCAACCCGGTCATGAGACCGATGAATGCCGCCAGTTGAAAAATCTGATTGAAGAATTGCTAAGAGAAAACAAGCTGCAGCAATTTGTGAAAAAGAATAGCAGCAATCCTGCATCGTCAAGTCATGGGCAACAGACTCCTGTTCATCAGCCTAGGATAGGTGAGAAAGCTACGGGGCATGAATCTGGAAGGCCCATTATCAATGTCATTACAGGAGGACCTCACCCAGCTGGCAAGAGCTGGGGTGAGATGGAGAGATATACCAGGGCTTTGAAATATGTTCCAGCCGATGAAGACGTCTTTGTTTTAGAAGACACTACGCCCCTGAAACAACAGAAAACTTTCAGTGATGATATTATTTTCAGAGCCAGAGATTCCACAGGTATCGAAGCTCCTACCCTAGATCCCTTGGTCATCTCAGCTGGTATCGGACCGGCCATTGTCAGAAGAGTTCTCATTGACTGCGGAGCATCATGTAATATCCTCTTCAAGAAGACATTCGACCAAATGAAAATCCCGATGGTCGATGTACAAGCCTCATCGCAGAAGATCGCTGGCTTCACTGGGGAGCCAAAGCAACCAATAGGAACCATCGATCTGCTTGTAGAACTTGGGGAAGGAGAAAGGAAAGTAGTCCGCAAGCAAACATTTGTGATTGTCGATGAATTTTCTGCTTATAATGCTTTCCTTGGCCGTCCAACGCTCGCAGCGTTCAAAGCTATTCTAGCCCCATGGTGCCTCACTATTAAATTCCCTACAGACAATGGAGTAGGAGTTATAAAAGGGGATCAAAATGCTGCGCGAGAGTGCTATTTGATAGAGTTGCGAGAGTCAATAAAAAGGGAAATGGGAAAGGATGCGGCCGCCCCGGTCCGCATCAAAGAGCCAGCCTTGTAGCAATTACGGGGCGGACCCTGCACTGGCGAGCATAGCGGGGCACGGAAAGAGATGGATCCCAGAAAAGCCAGTGCAGGGGAGAATAGAGTAGTGCCGGTTGAAACAACAGTACCGGTACCTGTTGACCCGAAGGACCCGAATAAGGTGTTGAATGTGGGTTCACAGCTTAATGTGTCAATTCAGAATATCTTGATATCTTTCCTGAAAGCAAATCTGGATGTCTTCGCTTGGACTCATGCTGATATGTGTGGAATATCTCCAGAAGTTGCAGTACACGCTCTGAATATTGACCCAAAGTTTACACCAGTAAAACAGAAAAGAAGAACCCAAGGTCCAGAATGGTCAGCAGCATTAAAAGAGGAAATTGATCGACTCATGGAAAATAACTTCATCAAAGAATCTACATATCCGAATTGGGTTTCAAATCCTGTGCTGGTTAAGAAAGCTAATGGAAAATGGAGAGTGTGCATCGATTTTTCAAATCTGAACAAGGCCTGCCCCAAAGATTGCTTTCCTTTACCCAGGATCGATCAACTAGTAGATGGAACAGCGGGGCATGAATTGCTATCTTTCATGGATGCCTACTCCGGATATAACCAGATCATGATGCATGAACAGGATCAGGAGGACACGAGCTTTATCACCGATGTTGGTCTTTACTGCTACAGAGTTATGCCCTTCGGATTGAAGAATGCAGGGGCAACCTACCAAAGACTTGTTAATGCTATGTTCAAACCGCAATTGGGCAAAACTATGGAAGTCTACGTCGACGACATGTCAGTAAAGTCTAAGAAAGCAGCGGATCACATTGAACACTTGGCAGAAATGTTCGCAGTCCTCCGGAAATACAGAATGAAGCTTAACCCTTTGAAATGCACGTTTGGGGTCGAGTCCGGAAAGTTCTTAGGGTTTATCGTCAGCGCTAGGGGCATTGAGGCTAGTCCAGCTCAAATTACTGCCTTGAAAGAAGTCAAAGCTCCTAGAACAAAGAAGGAATTGCAAAGTCTCAATGGAAAAGTTGCCGCCTTGAGTCGGTTCATTTCCAAAGCCACAGATAAATGCATCCCATTCTTTGACGCCCTAAAGAAAGGAAAGAAAAACTTCGATTGGACTCCCGAATGCCAAAAAGCCTTTGATGAATTGATTCGCCATATGGAGACGCCTCCAATACTTTCTAGGCCTGGCGATGGCGAGGATCTTCTTATATACTTGGCAGTATCATCTCACGCTTTAAGTGCAGCGCTGATACGGGAAGACAAAAGGATTCAACATCCAGTTTACTATATCAGCAAAAGACTCACTGGGGCAGAGATGAATTACTCTAAGTTGGAAAAACTCGCCTATTGCTTACTAATTGCGTCTAGGAAATTGAGGCAATATTTTCAAGCTCATCCTATCAGAGTCCTCACTGATCAACCTTTAAAGCAAGTCCTGTTTCGCCCTGAAACTTCGGGTCGTCTTCTAAAGTGGAATATTGAACTCAGTCAGTATGACATCACTTATCATCCCCGGAAAGCAATCAATGGACAAGCTTTAGCGGATTTCATTGCAGAATTTACAGATAAGGGTAACAGTGAGGAAGAAACGGTCGACAATTCCCCTATCCAGTGGAAGTTATATGTCGATGGTGCGAGAAACGACTACTGTTCTGGAGCCGGAGTTGTACTTGAGACTCCTGAAGGTCGATCATTATGCTATGCACTAAAATTGGAATTTCCTTCAACAAACAATGAAGCAGAATACGAAGCCCTTATCGCTGGCTTAAGGATTGCTAAAGAATTAAACATCCGAGCGCTACAGATATTCAGTGATTCTCAGCTTATTGTATGCCAAGTCAAAAAGGAATTCCAAGCAAAAGGGGGGAATCTGCCCGCCTACTTGTCAAAGGCTTGGGAACTCCTGGGTGATTTCGATCATTACATGATAAGCCACATTCCTCGAGAAGAAAACATGAAAGCAGATTCTCTCGCGAAGTATTCGAGCACAGGTGAAGCTCAATTTCTGGGGCTAACTCCAGTGGAGGTCCTGTCGACTCCTAGCATTGATGAGATGGACATTGATTGGATCATGAGCATGTCTCAAGAGCAAGAATCATGGATGACTCCGATAATAGAATATCTGCTCAATGGATCCTTACCAGGGAACTTAAAAGAACGACAAAAGCTACTGAGAAAAGCCTCTCGATACGTAATCCAGGATGGCCGGTTATACAGACGGGGATTTTCAATGCCATTACTTCGATGTGTATCCAGGGAAGAGTCTAAAGCAATCTTAGCAGGGGTACACGGAGGAGAATGTGGCGATCATTCAGGTGGCCAAACATTAGCAAAAAAAATTCTCCGGTACGGATATTTTTGGCCAGAAATTAATCGAGATGCAGCGGAGTATTCCCGAAAATGTGACAGATGTCAAAGATTCGCCAAAATTCCTAGAGCTCCTTCCACTGAACTCACACAGATGGTCAGTCCATGGCCGTTTGCGATATGGGGAATCGACCTTGTAGGACCGTTACCAACTGCCAAATCTGGAATTAAATATGCCATTGTTGCTGTAGATTATTTTACTAAGTGGGCAGAGGCTGAACCACTGGCCACTATCACCTCAAAGAAGATGATAAGTTTTGTGACTAAAAACATCATTTGCAGATACGGTGTGCCTCAAAAAATAATTACAGACAATGGAACTCAGTTTGAAAGTGAAGAATTCCAAGATTTTTGCAAGCGATTCAAAATCCGGAAAAGCTTCTCAGCAGTAGCTCATCCGCAGGCAAACGGGCAGGTGGAAGCCGTGAACAAAATTATTAAGTCAACCATCAAGAAGCAACTTGAAAGAGCAAAAGGTGGTTGGGTCGATAAGCTACCACTGGCACTATGGGCATACAGAACCACTCACAAAACTGCAACTGGGCACACCCCGTTTTCATTGGCATACGGGTCAGAGGCAATGATTCTGGTAGAAATAGAAGTCCCTTCACACAGAAGAATCCATTTCAATCAAGCAGAAAACGAAAAGCTACAGCTTGAAGCACTAGATCTCCTTGATGAAAAAAGAGATGAGGCTAATCTCAGAATTGCAGCTCATCAGCAAAGAATAGCCAGGCATTTCAATTCCAAAGTTCGCCAACGCAGCTTTGAGATTGGAGACCTAGTCCTGAAAAGAATTATGACAGCGACAGGTGTGTTTGGGCCAAATTGGGAAGGACCATATGTAATAGGTCAGAAGCTTCTTGACGGCACATTCAAACTCACCACTGTTGAAGGAGATCAAATTCCAAGGGCATGGAACAGCAACCATTTGCGTCCATACTTTACTTGAAAATTTTGTTGAAATATTGTAAAAAGAATTATGAATGTATGATTCTTGTAATTAAAAGCAATTGTAAAACTGATGCAAGTAAATAATGAAAGAATATAAAGTGGATGTAGGCCCAATTTCCTGGCCGAACCACTATAAATCTTGTGTTCCTTATTATTATTACATGTTTGCTTTATTTTCGATATAAAAAGTACATAGAATGTATTGCTGAAATGTCGATTTAAATTTTTGCAGACAATGGAAGTGAAACTTGCACATAAAAAGACCAAGTGATTCTCGCCAAATTTCAAGTCACAAAAGCCCCGAATTCAAATCCTAGATAGGTAGTACTTCAATTGAACGGCCTATGATTTCGACAGAAACGGGTCCTTGCTAATAAATTGAGATCGTTTGAACAAACAAACGTCCAATTAAGAAGCTATTGCTCGTTCTCACGAAATTACCTGACAATGAAGCGCACTTCCTTGGATTAAACAAGTTACTTGTGAAAAAAAAGGGGGGCAGAGGATCATTGAAAAGGCATAAGCAAGTGAACAGAGGAACAACCAAAGCCATCATCGGTAGCACAAGTCCTCTTCCGAGACACAACTCTTCGGAGGATAAAGACCTCTAATGGGTCATACGCCACAAAAAGAAAGTTCTCTACTCAACAAAAAAGATTGGAGGAGTCATGACCCTCCAACCATGAGAGAGTAACTTCCAGGCGATGAAAACCTTCTCTAAGGCACATTTCACCAGGAGTTGAAGTGTTATGACCGCTCTTCGGGATTTCACTTCACCAGAGTTGAAATGCAAACAAAATAAAAGCCCTCTTCGGAGGCCCATTTCACCAGGAGTTGAAGCGTTATGACCGCTCTTCGGAATTTCACTTCACCAGAGTTGAAATGTAAACAAAATAAAAGCCCTCTTCGGAGGCACATTTCGCCAGGAGTTGAAGTGTAACAACCGCTCTACGGAATTTCACTTCACCAAAGTTGAAATGCAAAAACAAAATAAAAACCTTCCTGAAAGCCCACGATTCACCGAGATTGAAATAAAACTTCCAAGTGTTGAAACGTGAAAAGGCTTTCTTCGAAGGCACAACTCTTTGGAGGTACACGTTTCACCAAGATTGAAATAAAACTTCCAAGTGTTGAAACGTGAAAAATCCCTCCTTAGTGGTACAACCCCCCTCCCGGGGACACAATTCAAAGGAAAGACCTCTTCGAAGGCACAATCAAGAAGAAAGACCTCTTCGGAAGCCCACGTTTCACCAAGATTGAAATAAAACTTCCAAGTGTTGAAACGTGAAAAGGCTTTCTTCAAAGGCACAACTCTTTGGAGGTACACGTTTCACCGAGATTGAAATAAAACTTCCAAGTGTTGAAACGTGAAAAATCCCTCCTCAGAGGTACAACTTTGTATATAAAAAAAAATCCTCATCAAAAGCGTACTTTAACTTTCAAAGGAAGAGTAATTTACCTACTCTGGAAAATGATCTTTAAAAAAAAAAAAAAAAAAAGGGGAAAGAAAAGAAGTTAAAGTACCCTTCAGAGGTCCGCTTTACCACATAGAAGAATTCAATTGGTAAAATATGCACATAAGCAAAAGAAAAAAGTGATTTCTTCGAACGACAAAGCGTAGAAACTTATACGAAGGGAGTTGTACTCTACAAAAATTTTCTTTAAAAAATAAAATAATTATTCTTTAGCAAATAAAAGTGCAAGTCCCCTCGAAGTATAAAATATTGCAGCAAGCTTAAGGTATGGGGGCAACATGGTATAATAGTATAGCTGCATCAGTAAAGTAATACTCAAACAACATACCATAAGCCCGCTGCAATATCATATAAATAAACTTGTGCAAAAATGAATAATAAATGCATTCTCAAATTCAAACAGAAGTATGTACAAACAAAGGATCATTTTATTCAATTGAAATGCAGGTACAGGTTTCAAAATAAAGAAAAGCGGGGGCCGGTACCCGCACAATTCTCGACCAGTACATACAAAAGGCAAAAAGCTAAAATCTTCACTTCTTTTTACTACCTTTGGACCCTTTTCCCGACCGAATGATTAGCTTTTCAGGTCGGTCAGTTGGCACAAGGGAAGAAGGAGGAGGGGTAGGCGCAGCTGGTCCAACTTCTGGCTCCACTTCAGTAACAGCGATTATCTTCCCTCTCCTCTTTGACGTTCCGTGCTTTTTCCTCCTCTTTGAGGAAGACTCACTTCCTGGAGTGACAAGTTTAGACAAAGTTATGTCATCGGAAGGAGTCCGCTCCGGAGATATCTCACCTCCCTCAAGTCCCTCGTCTCTATGCTCTTGCGAAGCGATGGGATCGTCTAAACCATGAAGGGCCTCTATTTGTTCCTCTTGCGACCCGGGCTGTGAAGCAGAAGGAGGAGCCACCTGGGAAGACGGAGGAGGGATAACCGGAGGAGGAGAAATCTGAGCGGTGCTTGATACTTTCTCTACAGAAGAAAAGAGGTTAAAGTCAGTAAAGAGAGGAGATGAAGGTTCATCAAGGTTGAGAAAATAGTCAAGGAGCTCATTAAACCCATGTGAAATAAATGAGCAATCCACTTGAGCGAAATTTACAGTGGAATTACCTGCAGAAGTTGTCTTTATTACGTCAATTTCATAGTCCGGAGCTTCAGCACTCTCTTGCGATTCATCTGTGGCTTGAGTAATTTTGGCCCCGGTATCAGTTTGAGCAGGGATCGGTACATAAGAGCTAGAGCCAATAACACCCGCATCGGCCGAAGTTGAAGGAGGGACAGGAGCAGTCAAATTTGTTTCTTCTTCTTGATGCTCTTCCCCCACTATTTCAACTCGTGATCTGGCAAGTTGCTCCTTCCCTCTGGCAAGGGCTGCGCGAGCCTCAAAGTCTAAGTAGTGCACCTCCAACTCCTCTTCAGTGTATCCGGCCCCTTTAAACATATCTAATGCGGCCTCCCACACTTCGGCCAGGGTAATCTCATACTTGGGGCCCAGGAATGCAAGACTGCCACGCCCTAATATACACTGCAAGTAGAAATCAAATAGTGTCGAGCCAATATCATCTTTGGTAGCTTCATGGGCCTCTTCAGCTGCAATTCTACCCGCAACAGCCTCATCTCGCTCTCTCTCGACTTTGGATAACTGGGCTTTCAATTTTTCAATCTCTGCAGCCTAAAGGCCAGTTTCTCCTCGTAACTGAGTAATATCAGTACGGTTGCCCTCTATAATCTGCTCCAACCCATCAGCCTTGGCCTCAGCATCCCTTTGCGCGGCATGAGCATCCCGCACCTGTTGAAGAAGCACACTCTCCCTTTGAGAATAAGAAGTGGAAGAAGTAGCAAGCTCGTCTTTAAGTTTCCCAACTTCTGCCTCAAGTTTCTCATTATAATCGGCAATACTCCTCATTTCTGCATCATGCTGTTTAAGGATCTTTTGCCATTCAGTTTTGTCGTTCTCCATGGTAAGCATAGCTTCGAGATTGGCCCTATTCACCCTTTGGAGCTCATCAACGAGTTTCTGCCAAGATGACATCCTCTCAATATCGGTTCTGACTGCATCAAGGTTCCGTAACATAGCACTTTTATCTATGGGAACCAGATCAAGGTCAAAGCGAACTCCTTTTAAACACCAATTAGGAAATCGGCGTTGAAGAGTGGCTGGACCTGGTCCAACTTGGTAAGATGGCCTATTGATGATTGCTTGGATATCAGTAGGGGAAGGGGCAGGAGATTGAGAAGAAGTAGGAGCAGTAATCTTCTCTGAAGGCGCAGGCATTGGCTCCTCAATAACTTTGGCCCGTTTGCTCGAGTCATCAGTTGTGTGACTCTTCCCTCTATCATCATGAGATTTGCGTTTAAGGGAGTCACTCTCTCTGTGGGAGGAATCATGTCGACTATCTGGTCTTCCAAAGCGTTCTTCATAATCACGTCTTTCCCGAGCCTTCCGGGCAGCCCTTTCTTCATCAGTCTCTCTATGAATAGGAGGATAGGATTGATAGCCATACTGGCTGCGTTTCCCGTATCGCTGAAAGTCATTATAGTACGAGCTGCCTCGCTTCATTGGAAAACCTAAAATTAAAAAAAAAAAGAAACAAAACTTGAGAATCTTTCAAATGTTAAAAAAAAGAGAGCATAAAAGTGCCAGGAATTCTAAGTGTGTGTGATGTGCAAACTACGCGCATCAATCTACGGACCACTCTTTAATTGGGGAGTAGTTGTGGGTGTAATAGTTAGCGTCAACTCTTGAGTCGACGGCGACTATTGCAAAGTAGAAGTAGCTTCAACTACTGAAGAAGAAATCCCGACAGTGATAGGATCGTCTTTAAAGATCTCTTGCGAAGTAGCAAAGAGGTCGCTCAGTCCTTCGAAAGTATCGTCCCTGCTCTGCTTAACAGGACTGGATTTCTCAGCTTTTTCACCAGATTCTTGTGAATGATGGGAAGATCCCTGAGGCTCTTCTTCCTCGATAACCGGGGCAAGTTTGTCAGATGGCCCCGCAGCATCAACAGAAGTGGAACACTTCACAAGTGAAGCCTCAGGAGCAGGTCCTTTTGATATGGATGTGCTAGTAGAAACTGAGGCATCCAACGCTCTAGCTGGGGAGTCTGGAATTTCATGAGGACGCGTAGAACGAGAAGTATGCAAAAGTCCGTACTGATGCAAAAATTCATCTTTCAACAGAAATTGAATATCTCTCTCCTCAACCGGCACGGCTTTAAGCCTCTCAAAAGTCGACTTGTGACTAGGATTCCTAGAGGGAGGAGGCAGCGCTGAAAATAAAAAGAAGCAGAGTTAACACTTAGCAGGTCAGTCTCACAAAGGTCAGATAACAAACGAAGTAAGGATGGATGATCTTACTTCCTTCCCTCCACACAGCATAAAACCCCGGGGGGCAACGAACGAAGAAGAATTGGGTTAGAAACCCATGAGCAGTGTCAGGAAGGCCAACAATTAATTTGCGGTTTCGGGCGCTTCCCACAACAGTAATAGAAGGATGATCTTTGGTCCGGGTAAAGGAGCATAAGTAAAAAATTTCATCAAAGCTCGGAAGTCGATCAAGTGTTCTCCTAAATAGCACACACAACCCCATTAGAATGGCATAGCCGTTGGGGTGTAGCTGGGATGGAGCAATGGCCAATTGACGAAGAAGTTGTTGGAAAAAGTCATTGAAAGGAGGAACGCCCCCACTTAGGCACATTTGTCGGTTAACTGTCACAAAGCCAGAAGGTGCTATGTCAGCAGTGTTACTTCTCTCAGGAAGAATGGCATCTGATTCAGCAATGCCAAACTGAGCACACAACTGGCGAAAAACTTTGTATGATAGTGTGGTAGGGACTCTTTCGGGAGGATTAACTAGTGGAGCCGGAAGAACAGTTGCCTCTCCCGTCTGAACTGTTGCATCTTCTTCCTGAGATGTCATTCTACACAAGCAACTGGATATTCAAATATAAAGGTGCACATTTCCTAAAAGTGTGAAGTGTCGTGCAAAACTGATAAAAATAACAAGTAAATATAACTGGAATTAAATTGGTCGACGATTGATCGACTACGGTAATTTCAGAACTTGTTAATTTAAAGTTCAAGCATAATATTAGTGCAGGCTGGTCAGTTTCAATTGACTATTTCAGTGTTGCTTTACTATTCTACTTGAAATCGATAGCACTTCGTTCACGCAATTTATTTAAGTTAATTATCTGTTATTAATCAATCTGTCATTTGATGTGGGCGGTCGATGGCAGTATATTCCTCCCAATTTTCTGTAAATATCATATTAAACAGATTGTTAACCTACAAGTCAAAGTAATCTGTAAAAGAATGCAGCAGAGTTCAACAGTTTGAAATTCAAGCAGCAGTTCAAAGTTCAAGCAGAGTTTAGGAATGCAAGTGCTAAGTCGTAGACGACTTAAGTGCTAAGTCGTAGACGACTCAAGTGCTAGGTCGTAAACGACTCAAGAGCTAAATTATACACAACTCGAATGCTAACTCGGCAGCGCCTTAAGTGCTAACTCGCCAACAACTCAAGAGTTTTTCCTACGGGTCAAGACAAATCATCGGTTCTCTGGCTAGCTCGTCCATGACCTAAGGATTGGGGGGCAAGCTAGGATGAGTCGATTTAATTTTGGGTCGTTGGTGTTTTGAGTCGGCAGCGCTCTGAATCGTGAGTCGTGGTGAAAAGGAAAAAAACTCTAGTTCTAAGCAGCAAGAAGATCTCCAAGTCCCATTTCCAAATCCTAACCCATAACCCGTTAACCCAATGGCATCTCCAAAAATAACAACTTTAATCCTATTACGATACAGAATCGCCTCGAATGACGAATCGCCACAAGACAAATCAGGCAAACCCAAATTCATCGGTTATCAGTCCAACCAAACTCGTAAAGCTCGAAGGAACGAACCGGAAGTGGAAAATTAAACGCAAGAATCGATGATGATCGACAATCGGAAGGAAAGCAGGATTGCTTACGTAGTGTGATGCCCGAAAAAATTGAAGGTGGATTGAGTTGAAATCGTCTTGGGAAGCTCGAAGAAGTGTTAATGGCAGAAGCGATCTAGGAGATTGGTATGAGAAGAAGAAAATGAAAGTAACGATTCATGCCTTTTGTACTAAGGTAGTAGGACATGAGTCGGCACATGCGGGTTAAGATAAGTCGAAGCACGCGACCTACGACTTAGGCGCGTGCTTCGAGGGGCAAATGTTAACCCCGCTGAAACTTGGACCTACTCATTTACTCAACTAATACCGACTCATCCATGTAGAGGGAAGAACGACTCATCTATCTAGATCCGACTCATCTAGGACCGACACATCTGGTCCCGACTCATCCACTTAAGGTCCTCACCGACTCATTGGATATACGACTCAAGGGATTAGCGGTTCGTAAGAAAGGGCCGACTCAGCAAGACCCCGGCTCAACAACCTCAGCGACTCATCTAGTCCCCGACTCAACGAGTTAACGACCTAAAGTCCAAGGCGACTTAAAGGCCAGCAAGGTAAGACATTAACGACTCATGAAAGTTTACGACTTAAAGGGTGATACGACCTAAGGCTTCAGGGACAAGTTCAAAACCATACTGAAATGAGATAACTCGTTGAGTAGCTACGACCATGATGAGTCGTATACGACTTATGCTAGCATAAAAGGAGTTATGTTCGGATTGACTCGAGAACGAATTATCTCTTTGGACCAAGCCAGTAGTTCGGCCTTGAGTTAACATGAGACGACTCACCATGACTCGCCTACGACTTAAAGTCGTTAAGTCGTAATCCATTGCCACAATGCCTATGCCAAGGGAGATTGACTCGGACACGACTCAAGACTTGTCATAAAATCCAGCAGAGGAGTAAGAATTGGAGGAGTGAAGGGATGATTCTATGAGTCGGCCACGACCTAATTTGACTCGGCCACGAGTCAGGCATGAGCCGGGTACGACTCACGACTTAAGGCTGAAAACTCCTATAAATACAAGGCCACCTCCAACATTCAGAGGACTTTTGGCTCACTCTCTTCAAGCGCCGATACTCTGCTGCATTCCAAACCAATTTAACACTTGAAGCTCTCAAGACACTAAGAACGCTACAAACAACTTCAAGGAGAGATCACATACATCCAACATGGATTCGAAAACTCTCATCTTCATCGGAGTTTAGGCTACTTGTTCTAAGTCTCTTGTAATTCAAAGTGTATTGTACTTGGGAAGAATTGTATCAGCTTGTAACGAGATTATTAATAAAAGTACTTAAAGTGGACATAGGCTATACCCTTAAGCCGAACCACTATAAAATTGTTGTTGTTTACCGCTTTTCTGCTATTATCTGCTTGTAATCCGTTCCCGAGTAATCGGGTGGTGCTTTCACAACTACAACTCATACACCGGGGTGTTAGCGTTCAAATTTTAGCGTTAACACATAGTTTCAAATAATACTGACTATTTGTAAATAGCAGTAAATGAGATTTGAGAAGAAATGTGTAGATGACTATTAAATTAAGTAACGTGCAACGAACCATCCATTTGAGAATTTGCATATGCAAAATGATTTTTAAATAACAATTTAGTAACACAATTTTTTCTAAACAATCCATCATTCAAAAGTTTTTCATTTTGCAAGTTTATCCAACTCTAACCATCCACTACTAGTGTTGCAATAAATTACTATTTTGAAAAACTTTGGTTAAAAATTTGAAAATAAGAATACACAAAAATCCAAACTTCCTACCTATATTAAACTGGAAAAGTGAATACATAGCTTAAAATAATTTGTATAATAACAAAACAAAACATGTTTGTTATTATTGATCACACATCTTATTAGAAAATAATATATTTGGTTTATGTAAAGCAGTTTTATTGGAAAATAAATTATATAAGCTTCCTTTGCTAAGATTTACTTAAATTGAGAGGTATGTATAAATTTATTAAATTTATGGAAAAACATTTAGTTTGTAAATATAATTATCATGGCAATACATTTATGTAAAAAGTTAATCCGAATTATGCTGACCATGCATAAATGTTATCTTAATATATAAACATAAGTGAAATAATAGCTCCACGAATAGATTACCATCAGAAGACGTAATAATAAGTTGTAAAATGTTTTTTTAAGATATTTAACTTAAACCATCTACAAAGATAATTCTTCCATCAAATTTATTTCATACTATAATACCATGAAAGCACATTGTATCAACTTTAATGACTTAACATTTGATGTTAAACATTATCATTTCACCGGTGAAATAGTTGAAGCTTGATTATGCCATTTTCTTTGTTGATACAACGATGTAGGAAGATGTCATTTACTTTCTTCGTAACTGTTTATTGGATGATGCATTTCTTCTTGTTCTTTTGTTCACCGTGGTTCTTTTGTGCACTATGGTTCTTTTGTGCACTGTGGTTCTTTAGTGCACCGTGGTTCTTTTGTGCATTTTTGTTCTTTCGTACATTGTTCATCCATTGTACGTTCATTTACCGATGGATGTTGCAATTTGCTTTCTCCGTCAGTTGTCGCTGGATGATGCCATTCTTTTTGCTCTTCTGTGCATTGTAGCTCTTTTGTGCATTGTAATCCTTTTGTGCATTGTAGCTCTTTTGCGCATTGTAGTTCTTTTGTGCATTCTAGGTCTTTTGTACATTATTCATTCATCGCATATGCATTTACCACCGGATGATTCCACTTCTTTTGTTCGTCATAATTTGTCGGATGGTGCCAATTACTCTTTTCATCAATGATTGTTGGATGATGCCACTTGGTTGGTAGTTCATTAGGTTGCAGCTTTGATGCCAAGGTAGTTTCAGTTATGATAAAAAAGAACAACACTAAAGCTAATGATGCACAATATGCTTTGGTCATGTTTATGTGTGGTATGTTGTTCAAGAAAGAAGATGGCTTTTATAAGATTTGAAGATAATGTTTGGAATCTTGAAGTCAATTAAGCCATTGTAAACTAATTAATGATGTCATTTTATTTTATCCACTTCCATATTCTGGATAAAAACAAAACCTTAAAGTAGATAGTGTTTTAATAAGCTTTCTACAAAAAAATAACATGCAAAAGTTAATTATAATTCACCAATCGTTATGTTAATAATAGAAGGCGGTGTTGCATATCAACTACTAATTTCAATCTTGGCTTCTTGTATCATAGGAAATATATGAAAAACCCAAATTAGTAACAAAAAAAAATTAAATAAATATTGGTGCCTACTAAATTATAATAAAAATGTGTGATTGCCGATACATCCAAAAACAAAAGTCAAAACAGGTAGTTACGATGTAAACTGAAATGAAAAATTCTAGAATAAAAAATAGATGTCTCATTTTGTCATATAATTTATCCTCCTAAATTTTTTGATAAGATTAGTATTGTTATTGTAACAGTATATTACTACGCAATTAGCGTGTATGTGTGCAAATGTGTATATTCGCATATTTCGTTAAAATTTACTTTATTTTGATTATAAAGACGTTTATTTTCTTGTTATGGTGTTCGGAACTTACACAATATCAAATGTCTATTTTTTATTTTACCACCTCAAATGTAGGTTTATCGTTTCACGTCTCGTTTTCACTAAAACTTAAAGTTAATTGTTGGACGTCATGTATTCGCATTACTATTTAACTGTATTAAAAACTCAAGTCTAGTGTTACCAACAAGGAGATATTTGTACAACTCTATGGCATGCAAAAAAAATTTAGTTTGAAACGTATCCACAATTTGATTTTTATTTGCATTTTGTATAGATATAACATATTGTCAATATGTCGTTAAAACTGAAGATTTTAGTGTGGTGAAAATTAGACGCTTCTGATATACTAGTGTCCAAAGCCAGTCAGATATTGTTGTAGGCATAAGGCATAATGATCTAAATCAGGGATTAAAACAATTAGAGGTCCTTATTAGTTATTTTGAAACATTGAAAATATAGTCACAATGCAAGTTTAAATTGTAGTGGCTTAAATATAAAGCATACTGACGCAGCGGATAATAACAAAACGATATAGATCGATGAAAGTAGCAAACGGTGGATTGAAGATACTGAAATGCCCAAATTCGTTGATCTCAAAGATACCGAATTCTAGCTATCTTCGACACGTTGATCGCGCACGATACCGTGAAAGAAGATCTACAATTCTTCAAACGTTGATCAAGCGCACTTGATACCGTGAATTGGCTTCAACGATCGTTGATTCGAGCGCACTCGAATAACCGAAAGTGGAGATAGGAGATCACACTCAACTACCAATTTAGATGAAAGCACACAGCAAATGTACAACACACTCCCTATTTATAGCATTTCAGAACCGGTGCCTTAAGTCGTTCACGACTTACGACTTACGACTCATCATATGTCGGCAGCGACTCAACGTACACGGCTTATCAGTTACAACACAATGCCGACTCAACTTAGGTCGTACACGATCTAAAAGCACACAAAAGTGACGACTTACGACTCAACGGTACAAGATTCAAGTCACAACACACACATATATTTACAACACCTAGGTCGTATACGACCTAACGACTTACGACTTAAGAAAATACAAACATATTACATCACTTAGGTCGTAGACGACCTAACTACATACGACATAAGGAACAAACGGTTGACGACTTAAGAGACATCTTCAGACAGCACCTTCATGCGACTTAAACATGGACGACTTAAGACTTCAACGACTTAACATGAGTCATAACTCGTCGGCAACTTGAAGGAACGGTAACTTCCCACGACTCAGCTAAGTCGTAACTCGCTTTCGACTTAAGGCCTTCAACCATTGGAACTTCTTCCTGCTTTTTGTTAAGTCATGGACGACTTATAGCCATGCCGTTAGATCGTGTGCGACTCATCATACCCGGTCGACTTAAGCTTCCATTAAGTCGTAACTCTTTTCATTCTGATCTATTAGGTCGTAGCTCTTTTCCCCTAGCTTTGTTAAGTCGTGGATGACTTATATCCTTTTTCTTAAGTCGTGTGCGACTTATATCTTCCTTAAGTCGTGTGCGACTTATCCCTTGGAGAGTTATGGGTTGCGTATTTTCATCTCTGGTCAGAGCTGCATCATCCTCCCCAGGTTGAGAAAAATTCGTCCTCAAATTTGTAAATTCTTCCACATCGGATTGTTCATTCCCATAATATGGCACGAGATGTTTAACATTGAACACATCAGAAGTGTACACATCTTCCGGTAGCTTCAACTTATAAACATTTTCATTAATTCGTTTCACGACTTCTACAGGACCAATTTTCCTGGCTTTCAACTTGTTATAAGCGCCCACAGGAAAACGATCCTCTGTTAACACAGCATATACCAAATCTCCTTCATTAAACTCAACACTTCTTCGCTTCAGATTCACGGATCGCTTATACTTCTCATTCGACTTCACCAATCATTCATGAACGATTCTATGGCATTCTGTCAAACCATCAACAAAATCAGCAGCTCGTTTAACTGTTCCCTTCGGTTGTGGCAGTATCGATAAATCCAATGGTCCCTTTGGCAAGCTTGAATATACAATCTGGAATGGACTGAAACCCGTACTATGGTTGATAGCACGATTATGAGCAAACTCTGCTTGACATAACTTCACATCCCAACTTTTCAAATTATCCTTCACAAGACATCGCAATAAATTTCCCAGCGATCTGTTCACAACCTCAGTCTGTCCATCTGTCTGCGGATGGTAAGCGCTACTAAAGTTCAACTTTGTTCCCACCATCTTCCACAAGCTTAGCCAAAAATGACTTAAAAATCTGGTATCCCTGTCCGAAACGATAGATTCCGGTAACCCATGAAGTCTATAGATCTCTTTGAAATATAACTGAACAACATGAACAGCATCTGCCGTCTTCTTACAAGCAATAAAATGTACCATCTTCAAGAAACAATCCACCACAACATATATAGAGTCATTCCCCCTTTGAGTTCTCGGCAAACCCAGCACGAAATCCATGCTAATATCTACCCATGGTTTTGTAGGAACAAGTAATGGCATATACAATCCCGCATTTGTAGCTGTCCCTTTCGAAACCTGACAAACGTGACATCTACGCACAAACCTTTCAACCTCTTTCCTCATTGACGGCCAAAAATAAGATTGAGAAATTAACTGCAAAGTACGACCTCTGCCCACATGGCCTTCTTCATGTAGCTCCTTTATAATCTTTATTCTTAAACTACAATCCGGTACGCATAAACGATTTCCTTTCAACAGAAAACCATCCACCAATACAAACTCATCAGCATTCCCCTCCTTGACCTTTTCAACAAAGTTCATAAAGTGAGGATCTTCTTCAATCAGTTATGGCAACAATTCAAACCCTGTCACTTTAACCTTCATTGTTGTCAACAAATGATTCCTCCTGTTCAATACATCTGCTACACGATTCGTAATTCCCGATTTATGTTTCACAACAAACGTAAATTGCTGTAGATAAGCAATCAATGATGCATGCCTTGCTGAAATCTTATCCTGCCCTTGTAAGTGCTTCAACGCTTCATGATCAGTGTAAAGAACAAACTCCTTCTGAAACAGATAATGTCTCCAGTGCTTCACAGCTTGAACAATTGCATAAAACTCAATATCATAAGTGCTATATCTCAACTTAGCTCCAGACAACTTCTTACTGAAATAAGCAACTGGTCTTCCTTTCTGACTCAAGACTCCACCAACCCCAACCTTAGATGCATCCGTATGTAGCTCAAATAACAACTAAAAGTCTGGTAATACAAGAATTGGTGCTGTCGTCAATAGTGTTTTGATCTTCTCAAAAGCAATCCCTGCATCCTCTGACCACTCAAACTTCTTTTCTTTCATGCAATTGGTTATAGGTGCCATTACACTACTAAAATGTGGAATGAACATTCGATAGAAAGATACCCATCCATGAAAACTTCTCGCTTCAGTAATTGTCTTTGGCTGTGGCCAACTCCTGACAGCTTCTACTTTACTTTCATCCACTTGAATACCTTACTTCGACAAAACATATCCCAGAAACAAAACACTGTGCGTCATGAACACACACTTCTTTGTTGCAGCATAAAATTTCTCCCGTCGTAGAATCAACAGTACTTCACGCAAATGCTAGACATGCTTTTCCATACTCCCACTGTAGATCAAAATATCATCAAAGTAAACTACCACAAACTTCCCAATGAATAGTCTGAAAATCTGGTTCATCACTCTCATAAAAGTACTCGGTGCATTTGATAAACCAAACGGCATAATCAACCATTCGTATAATCCTTCCCTGGTTTTAAAATCAGTCTTCCATTCATCACCCGGTCTAATACGAATCTGATGGTATCCACTCTTCAAGTCAATCTTTGAAAACACAACAGCTCCAATCAACTGGTCAATCAAATCATCAAACCGCGGCATAGGAAATCTGTATCTCACTGTGATCTTATTCAGCGCCCGACTATCGGTACACATCCTCCATGTTCCATCCTTCTTGGGTACCAATAAGGCTGGCACGACACAAGGACTCAAGCTCTCCTGAACACGCCCCTGTTCTAACAACTCCTCCACCTGACTTCTCAGTTCCTCATGCTCTTTAGGACTCATCTTGTAATGTGATCTGTGTGGTAATACTGCCCCTGGCACAAGATCAATTTGATGTTGAATATCCCTCAACGGTGGCAACTCCGTTGGTAACTCTTCAGGAAACACATCACCGAATTCTTCCAATACTGGCTTTACTTCTTCAGGAACTTCAACAGATTTAGTAGCTTCATGTCCAAACAACAAAAACACCTCTGGACTTTCCTCTACTTCTTCAATAAATTCCTTCAAAGTCAATAAAGTCTTTAGCTCCTCAATCTCTTCTGATTTTCTTTCTCCTTGTTGTCTCTTCTTCGGAACTAAAGTGATCTTAACACCTTCAAACATAAAACTGTAGCTATTGGTCCGACCGTTTTGCTGTACTGCTCGATCATACTACCATGGTCTTCCCAAAAGTAAGTGACAAACATCCATCTCCACAACATCACACCAAATCTCGTCTTTATACTTCTTCCCAATAGAAAATGGAACTTGAATTCGTCTGTCCACCTTCACCTCTCCTCCTTCTCTTAGCCACGCTAACTTGTAAGGATTCAGACGTTTCTCTGTTTTCAACTTCAATTTTCTCACAGCTTCGGTAGAAATAATATTGTCACAACTTCCAGCGTCAATCACAAATTTATAAACCTTTCCCAGAATAGTGCATGTTGACTGAAAGATGTTACTCCTCAACCAACTAGCCTCTTCTTCATGCTTCGGTATTAAACAAGACCTCTTCATCATTAGATTACATCCTTCATCTCCCGACGCAACATTCTGTTCATCCTCCTCAACTGGACTAGAATAACCTTCACCAATATTCTCACCTTCAACTTCAGCAATCATAGTTCGTTTCTTCGGCTTCGGACATTCATTACTCTTGTGACCCACTTCCTGGCAATTGTAACATTTGAAACTGTTGTTGACCTTCGTCTTCGCAACTTCATTCACAACTAGTTTACTGACAGCTTTCGAAACATTGGAACTCCCACTAGCACACTTCACTTGATTGTTGGATTTAGTAAACACACCACCACCTCGTCTTCCCTGCTTCTCCCAAGCCATTGCTTTCTGATGTGCTTCTGCTACAGATCTAGGATCAAACATATTCACCGTATCTTGAATCTGCATCCTCAACCCTCCTACAAATCTAGCAGTCAGTTGTTCCTCTGTCTCCATAATGTCATTTCGAGCAATCAGTTGATAAAATTCATAAGCATAATCATTAACAGTCTTCGTTCCTTGCCTCAAGTTCTGCAACCTCTGATACATGAGTGACTGATAATTGTAAGGTAAGAATGTAGCTTTCATCATCTTCTTCATTTTCTCCCATGATTCAATCTTCGACTTCCCCATTCTCTCCTGTGTAAGTTTAGTTTGCTGCCACCATGCCATAGCTCTACCCCTCAACCTAGTAGCAACCAACTTCACTCGACGATTTTCTGGAACCTCTTTGAAATCAAAGATCTCTTCAACATTAGACAACCAATCAAGAAATTCTTCAACTACCATTCCACCCTTGAACTCTGGAATTTCCATCTTCATACCCGATTCCCATCGATGATAATCATCTATATCCCTATATAAATTTTGAACTTGGTCTCGATCTCGACAATGAAAACTAGCTCTATCACCATCTTCATCAAAATCAAATATATGTCGATATCGATTCCGTCTTTCTTCATCTCGATATGGCTCATCTTCAAACTCATATGGAGTTCTTCTCTCTTCATGTCCATAGTCATGGTGATCTCTCCTTGATGAAATTGACATTTCTCTTCTCTCTCTAAAAGATTGCGGTGACACCCTTCTCGCTTCCGTAACCGATGGCGAAACTCTGTTTCCTCCATGGTTCGAGATTGGCGATCTCCTCCTTTGAGTTTGATTCAGATCACTCATCAACTTCTCTAGCTTTCCAATACCTTCATCAAATTTCTCATTAACACATTGTTCCATTTGCTCGGCTTCTTCTCTTCTATACAACGCTTCAACATTTTGATGGCGGTTAGCTCTCCTTGGCGGCATGATTGAATTTCACAACACTTCAGCAAATACTTCAAAAATCTTCTACAAATCAAACTTCAACTAGCTCACACAAGCTCAACACTTCAATACAACTCGGTCCACACTTCAACACTCGGCTTAATCAAGCGATGCACGGCTCTACCCAATTCGGCTCAAACTTAAACACTTTTCCAACTTTGATCCAAACTGAAATGGATCGAAAGCTTCTAACTTGTTCAATTTCAAGATGAACACGATGAACACCAAACTTCAAACTCCTTGGCTCCAAGACTCGGCTTAGCTATGATTGGCTAAGTCTAGCTCTGATACCAAAAACTGACGCAGCGGATAATAACAAAACGATATAGGTCGATGAAAGTAGGAAACGGTGGATTGAAGATACTGAAATGCCAAAATTCGTTGATCTCAAAGATACCGAATCTAGCTATCTTCGACACGTTGATCGCGCACGATACCATGAAAGAAGATCTATAATTCTTCGAACGTTGATCAAGCACACTTGATACCGTGAATTGGCTTCAACGATCGTTGATTCGAGCGCACTCGAATAACCGAAAGTGGAGATAGGAGATCACACTCAACTACCAATTTAGATGAAAGCACACAACAATCAAAACAAAGTTTTATTCAACAATCAACCACTCAATATGTACAACACACTCCCTATTTATATCATTTCACAACTGGTGCCTTAAGTCGTTCACGACTTACGACTTACGACTCATCATATGTCGGCAGCGACTCAACGTACACGACTTATCAGTTACAACACAATGCCGACTCAACTTAGGTCGTACACGATCGAAAAACACACAAAAGTGACGACTTACGACTCAACGGTACAAGATTCAAGTTACAACACACACATATATTTACAACACCTAGGTCGTATACGACCTAATGACTTACGACTTAAGAATATACAAACATATTACATCACTTAGGTCGTAGATGACCTAACTACATACGACATAAGGAACAAACGGTTGACGACTTAAGAGACATCTTCAGACAGCACCATCATGCGACTTAAACATGGACGACTTAAGACTTCAACGACTTAACATGAGTCGTAACTCGTCGGCACTTGAAGGAACGGTAACTTCCCACGACTCAGCTAAGTCGTAACCCGCTTTCGACTTAAGGCCTTCAACCATTGGAACTTCTTCCTGCTTTTTGTTAAGTCGTGGACGACTTATAGCCATGCCGTTAGATCGTGTGCGACTCATCAAACCCGATCGACTTAAGCTTCCATTAAGTCGTAACTCTTTTCCTTCTGATCTGTTAGGTCGTAGCTCTTTTCCCCTAGCTTTGTTAAGTCGTGGACGACTTATATCCTTTTTCTTAAGTCGTGTGTGACTTATATCTTCCTTAAGTCGTGTGCGACTTATCCCTTGGAGAGTTATGGGTTGTATATTTTCATCTCTGGCCTAAGCTACATCACGTACTCTTTTACAATTACACAGAGTCCGCTTTCATTAATCTAAAATATGACCGGTTTAATTTACAAAGAAAATACAATTACTTTTATAAACTAAATTAGAATTTTGAGGCCGATGAAAATTCAAGGCCCCTGGCGATGACTTTTGTGACATAGGGCTACTATCGGCCATTCCTATATCAAACATAGTTTCGAATAATACCAACTATTTGTAAATAGTAGTAAATGAGATTTGAGAAGAAATGTGTAGATGACTATTAAAATAAGTAACGTGCAACAAACCAATCATTTGAGAATTTGCATATGCAAAATGATTTTTAAATAACAATTTAATAACATATTTTTTTCTAAAAAATATTTCATTCAAAAGTTTTGCATTTTGCAAGTTTATCCAACTCTAACCATCCACTACTAGTGTTGCAATAAATTACTATTTTGAAAATATTTGTTTAAAAATTTAAAAATAAGAATACACAAAAATCCAAACTTCCTACCTATATTAAACTGGAAAAGTGAATACATAGCTTAAAATAAGTTGTATAATAACAAAACAAAACATATTTGTAACTATTGATCACACATCTTATTAGAAAACAATATATTTTGTTTAAGTAAAGCAGTTTTATTGGAAAATAAATTGTATAAGCTTCCTTTATTAAAATTTACTTAAATTGAGAGGTATGTATAAATTTATTAAATTTATGGAAAAACATTTAGTTTATAAATATAATTACCGAGGCAATACATTTATGTAAAAAGTTAATCCGAATTATGCTGACCAAACATAAATATGTTCTCAATATATAAACATAAGTGAAATAATAGCTCCACGAATAGATTACTATCAGAAGATGTAATAATAGGTTGTAAAATGCTTTTTAAGATATTTAATTTAAACCATCTACAAAGATAATTCTTCCATCAAATTTATTTCATACTATAATACCATGAAAGCACATTGTATCAACTTTAATGACTTAACATTTGATGTTAAACATTATCATTTCACCGGTGAAATAGTTGAAGCTTGATTATGCCATTTTCTTTGTTGATACAACGATGTAGGACGATGTCATTTACTTTCTTCATAACTGGTTATTGGATGATGCATTTCTTCTTGTTCTTTTGTGCACTGTAGTTCTTTTGTGCACTGTGGTTCCTTTGTGCACTGTGGTTCTTTAGTGCACTATGGTTCTTTTGTGCATTTTAGTTCTTTCGTACATTGTTCATCCATTATACATTCATTTAACGATGGATGTTGCAATTTGCTAACTCCATCAGTTGTCGTTGGATGATGCCATTCTTTTTGCTCTTCTATGCATTGTAGCACTTTTGTGCACTTTAGTCCTTTTGTGCATTGTAGCTCTTTTGTGCATTGTAGTCCTTTTGTGCATTCTAGGTCTTTTGTACATTGTTCATTCACCGCATGTGCATTTACCACCGGACGATTCCACTTCTTTCGTTCGTCATAATTTGTCGGATGGTGCCAATTACTCTTTTCATCAACGATTGTTGGATGAGGCCACTTGGTTGGTAGTTCATTAGGTTGCAGCTTTGATGCCAAGGTAGTTTCAGTTATGATAAAAAAGAACAACACTAAAGCTAATGATGCACAATATGCTTTGGTCATGTTTATGTGTGGTATGTTGTTCAAGAAAGAAGATGGTTTTTATATGATTTGAAGATAATGTTTGGAATCTTGAAGTCAATTTGGCCATTGTAAACTAATTAATGATGTCATTTTGTTTTATCCACTTTCATATTCTGGATAAAAACATAACCTTAAAGTAGATAGTGTTTTAACAAGCTTTCTACAAAAAAATAACATGAGAAAGTTAATTGTAATTTACTAATCGTTATGTTAATAATAGAAGGCGGTGTTGCATATCAACTTATAATTTCAGTCTTAGCTTTTTGTATCATAGGAAATATATGAAAAACCCAAATTAGTAAAAGAAAAAAACTAAATAAATATTGGTGTCTACTAAATTATAATAAAAATGTGTGATTGTCGATACATCCAAAAACAAAAGTCAAAACAGGTAGTTACGATGTAAACTGAAATGAAAAATTCTAGAATAAAAAATAGATGTCTCATTTTGTCATATAATTTATCCTCCTAAAAATTTTGATAATATTAGTATTGTTATTGTAACAGTATATTACTACACAATTAGCGTGTATGTGTGCAAATGTGTATATTCGCATATTTCGTTAAAATTTACTATATTTTGATTATAAAAGACGTTTATTTTCTTGTTATGGTGTTCGGAACTTACACAATATCAAATGTCTATTTTTTATTTTACCACCTCAAATGTAGGTTTATCGTTTCACGTCTCGTTTTCACTAAAACTTAAAGTTAATTGTTGGACATCATGTATTCGCATTACTATTTAACTGTATTAAGAACCCAAGTCTAGTGTTACCAAGAAAGAGATATTTGTACAACTTTATGGCATGCAAAAAAAAATTAGTTTGAAATGTATCCACAATTTGATTTTTATTTGCATTTTGCATAGATATAACATATTGTCAATATGTCATTAAAACTGAAGATTTTATTGTGGTGAAAATTAGACGCTTCTGATATACTAGTGTCCAAAGCCAGTCAGATATTGTTGTAGGCCTAAGGCATAATGATCTAAATCAAGGATTAAAACAATCAGAGGTCCTTATTAGTTATTTTGAAACATTGAAAATACAGTCACAATGCAAGTTTAAATTATATTGGCTTAAAAATAAGGCATGCTCTTTTACAATTACACAGAGTCCGCTTTCATTAATCTAAAATATGACCGATTTCATTTATAAACAAAATACAATTACTTCTATAAAAAAAATTAGAATTTTTAGGCCGATGAAAATTCAAGGCCTTTGGCGATGACTTTAGTGACGTAGGGCTACTATCGGCCATTCCTATGTCAAACATAGTTTCGAATAATACCGAATATTTGTAAATAGCAGTAAATGAGATTTGAGAAGAAATGTGCAAATGACTATTAAAATAAGTAACATGCAACGAACCATCCATTTGAGAATTTGCATATGCAAAATGATTTTTAAATAACAATTTAATAACATAATTTTTTCTAAAAAATCCATCATTCAAAAGTTTTGCATTTTGCAAGTTTATCCAACTCTAACCATCCACTACTAGTGTTGCAATAAAGTACTATTTTGAAAAAATTGGTTAAAAATTTGAAAATTAGAATACACAAAAATCCAAACTTCCTACCTATATTAAACTGGAAAGTGAATACATAGCTTAAAATAAGTTGTATAATAACAAAACAAAACATGTTTGTAACTATTGATCACACATCTTATTAGAAAACAATATATTTGGTTTGAGTAAAGCAGTTTTATTGGAAAATAAATTATATAAGCTTCCTTTACTAAAAATTACTTAAATTGGGGGGTATGCATAAATTTAATAAATTTATGGAAAAACATTTAGTTTATAAATATAAATATCGTGGAAATACATTTATGTAAAATGTTAATCTGAATTTTGCTGACCAACCATCAATATTATCTCAATATATATAAACATAAGTGAAATAATAGCTCCATGAATAGATGACCATCAGAAGACGAAATAATAAGTTGTAAAATGCTTTTTAAGATATTAAACTTAAACCATCCACAAAGATAATTTTTCCATCAAATTTATTTCATACTATAATACCATGAAAGCACATTGTATCAACTTTAATGACTTAACATTTGATGTTAAACATTATCATTTCACGGTGAAATAGTTGAAGCTTGATTATGCCATTTTCTTTGTTGATACAACGATGTAGGACGATGTCATTTACTTTCTTCATAACTGGTTAGTGGATGATGCATTTCTTCTTGATCTATTGTGCATTGTTGTTCTTTTGTGCACTGTGGTTCTTTTGTGCACTGTGGTTTTTTGTGCATTTTAGTTCTTTCATACATTGTTCATCCATTGTACATTCATTTAGCGTTGGATGTTGCAATTGGCTTTCTCCATCAGTGATCGTTGGATGATGCCATTCTTTTTGCTCTTCTGTGCATTGTAGCTCTTTTGTGCACTGTAGTCCTTTTGTGCATTGTAGCTCTTTTGTGCATTGTAGTTCTTTTATGCATTCTAGGTCTTTTGTACATTGTTCATTCATCGCATATGCATTTACCACTGGATGATTCCACTTCTTTTGTTCGTCATAATTTGTCGGATGGCGCCACTTAGTCTTTTCATCAACGATTGTTGGATGATGCCACTTGGTTGGTAGTTCATTAGGTTGCAGCTTTAACGCCAAGGTAGTTTCAATTATGATAAAAAAGAACAACACTAAAGCTAATGATGCACCATATGCTTTGGTCATGTTTATGTGTGGTATGTTGTTCAAGAAAGAAGATGGTTTTTATAAGATTTGAAGATAAAGTTTGGAATCTTGAAGTCAATTAAGCCATTGTAAACTAATTAATGATCTCATTTTGTGACGATAGCGACTTTTCAACGCTCGAAAACCAACATCAATACGTCCACTGTATCAACTGCCGAGCAATCGAATGCCGGAAAACCGTACCGTTATGATTAAAGAAGAATAAAAAGACAGAAGAAGAGAGAAAAAGATAGAACAGAACAGAAAGAAACAACAGAACAATATCAGAATCTCACAATCGCCGCGGAACAACATATAATAGATAAATGAATAATCTTTAAGCAAAGAACTATATTAGTTATTACATTACATCATATTACATTACATTACATCATCAGAGTGTGCAATAAACAACAACAACAAACAACGGAAAAGAAATACTATATACTAGTGAATACGCCATGCCATCCAGCTTGCCTCCAGCAACTCCTGAATTCCAGAATATCCTGATAACCTGACTCTAGACTTCCCGTGTGGAAATTGGTGGGCACCCAGAGTTTAGGAAGGAAAACAATAAACTCTGAGTCAGTCGTGTGACTGGTGTGAGAACTAAAACAGTTTATCTTTAAAAAAAGAACAGGATAATTTTAAAATAGATTCGCAATGCTTTT
This sequence comes from Allium cepa, assembly GCA_030765085.1. NCBI lineage: Eukaryota > Viridiplantae > Streptophyta > Magnoliopsida > Asparagales > Amaryllidaceae > Allium > Allium cepa. Next base: position 135,606,383 of record CM060942.1, on the reverse strand, counting down.
TAGAAAATGACACTACCATAAGGCCTCCCGCACACACACACAATGCAAACGCAGAATCGGAAGAGATTCTCCTTATGATAGTCAAAGATGCTTGATACGCATTAAAAAAAACATTTGATATTATTATTAGTGCATAGTGTAGGAAAAATCATTTCGAAAGTAAAGATATAAATCTTAGCCAACATACGACCATTATCGTATGCCTACTATAGCTACCATCTAAACAGTGGGGCGCCACCATAAGTGAATGATAGGTTCTACAACTAAAATCGTACAAGATGGTATTGTTTCTTTGGATTTCCAACAAATGGTCAGGCCAAGGAACTTCCCATTGCCACATGGGTACGGCTCTGGAAAGACGACCCGAGAACCTAATCGGATCTCTGCCAACACAAGGCCGGGTTACCCCTAACTGGGTAACTACTGACACGAATATGTCATTCCCCGATCGTAACCGATCTATATCCGATGATCATCGATTTCCAACAAAGACAAAGCAATAAATTTGCAGCAACAACATAGGTTAAGTATCTAGGCTCCATACCATGATACCACCTCTATCCAGAAGGAATGACATACACTAAAGGGGCACTACCCCCTAATAACTTTGCTGCATCCTTCCTGTTTTGACCATTTCCAGGGTGTGAGGTCCGACGAAGTCTCGTCCACAAAGCCACGCTTTATACAAAAGCTGTGCTTTGTTCAACAAATGCTCAACAACACTTCGTATGCCACATTACCAATTTGGAAATGTATCACTAGTTACCATCAACTACATAACCTCTAAGGGTGTTAAGCTAAGAGAATAAATTCTCCGCCACCAACGGAAACATATTTGATAGAAACCAGCTTTACATCTCAAATTGTAATGTCAGACACACATCCATACAAGCCTGTTCCGGGCTCGAGCAGAATCGAAGGCACTTACAAAGAAGTCCTTGCAATCCGGATATTCACTAATCACGACCGGACTTCCCATCACAAAGGGTAATAAATTTCTATATTGGAGATCAGCCGATGCAGAAACATTCGATGGTAATCCTTACGTTTTCACAAATATCTGGTCTTCAACACTAGTCATCAAATGAAATCCATAACGACGTATCACATATTCGGAATGGGTTATACGACCCCAAGGTCCTTTCTCGGCTAACCCGAATAGTGAGCGCTTATTTTAAAAATAAGTGTGGCAATCAAATTCAACTAATCACAACAAATACCTATTTAAAGGTAAATATTGATAGTCGGTTATTTAACTATCAATAGGCATGTTCAACATCACCAAATTTCAAATAATTTCCCAAATTATTTATTTTATAAAAATATCTTTACTTGATATATAATTTCCACACTTCAACCATTTGAAAACAAATTTTCAAATCACTTTTCACCTTTACCACTTTTGAAAAAAAAATTTCAAATCGTTTCCCTACACGGGATATACTTTCATTTCAAAATGGTTCATTTAAACCAATTCAATAAATCCTTACCGATTTACTTTATATTTACGTTCTAAATCCGTAAATTTATTCCCACACTTCAAAAATAAATCAACGTTTATTTTTAAAAAAAATCCCTTTCTTTTATAAATTTCATAGTGAATTTACAATTCCCAAATATCTATGAATATACGATTTCCAAATCAACTTTTAATATTCATTTTCAATTTATCTTTAAAAGATAAAATCTCAAAATATTTACTTCATATTGGAAAACATTTCCATACTTATTTAATAATAAGTAATTCACAAATCCATTTATTTTCAACACTTGGAAAATATTCAATATACTTAAATCGAAATTAAGTATATATTTCATTCTTTAAAGAAAACGTGCGCTTAAACACATTTATTTGAGTCAAAACGAATGTTGCATAAAACATCGTTACGACAACACAAAATCACTAGTATAGGGATTCGAAATTTAGATAGATATATAAATCCCAATACTATACAAAAACATTTCCTTTCGGAAATCATTTACTATAACAACAATGTTATAGTCCACCATTTCCTTATTTCTCGAAAACGTCTATTTCAACAATAAATGTTGAAATCTATGGTTTCGATTCATAATACATTTTAAAACATCTTTAAATCGTTTTAATTCTATTTAAAACATCACTTCCCAAAACATATCCATTTTATTTAATAATATATTCACTATCCAAAATCGTGAATATACTACGTTAACCAAATTTAACGTTTCTACACATTTTATATAAGGGTTTATCCACTGTCTAAAATCGTGAATATACTCCCTTTAGTAAGCTATAATAATTTACTTATTAAAATAAGTCAATTTGAGATTTATAAAAACAACTTTACAAATCCTATTTATATTTTATAACTTAAAATCAATTTATTAACAAATTCTATTTATACCTCATTTAAATACTAAAATCCGATTTATAAGTTAATTATTTATAAATCTTTTATTTTACAAAATCTATTCATTTTATAACTTCACAATTTATAAATCTATAAAATTTATTCACCTGTGAAATCCATTTACACTTCATTTTAACACTTAATAAAACTCGTTTCACAATTCCTATATTTTTAATTTATAAATATTAATCTTAGAAATCTTTATTATAAAACGTTTATAATAATTCAAAAATCTCAATTTAAATAAACCAATCCTTTTAAATAATTTACAAAATGTTATTTAAAACTTATATAACTCCAAAATCATACTTATTTACTATCCTCCAAAAATATAACTTTTATAACAATAAAATTACAATGTTTATTTATTTTAACAATTCGAAATTTAATAAAACGTATACTTTCAAAAATCACTTTCAAAAATTCTTTTTAAAAAAAATCATTATTTTAAAACTTAAAAAATGGATCCGATGATGCAACAGCACCAAATAGTCAATCCCGACATCCAAATATCATATATCGATATGATAATCAACAAACATCACAATATCTGTAAATAAATCAATATTGTTGAGGAATCCAGTTGGATCCCTCCAACCTGTTTCCCTGCATCCACAGACATTAGCACAATACCAATTCCGTTCCAGTACGGAATTATCGCGGTATATGGGATTTATAAAAATATTATCCACTTAATAGGCGGCGCAATAGGGTCTCATCCTCTATATAATGCGGGAAAATCAACTCCAACTACATATATAATACCAATTTCACTGTACTGTGAAATATTCGCGGTATATGTTTTTAATAAATAACCTCCGCTTACTAACGACATATAATGTTTATTTTAACAATCAATAGATAAAAATCATCATTCAAACATAAATTCAAGCAATTTTAAATCTAACTATTTAAAATTTAAATCGAAACTGTTCGATTGAGTGAGAAGTTCTCACCTTGGTTTTAATTCAGTTCCAGCTTTTTATTTGGAATAAAATTAAAAGTGCGTTTAATTTTATCCAAAATTTTCACTAGCTCCAAACGACACCAATCCAGTTCCATAGCGTAGTGTTCGTCCATACGAACCCGACGCAATTTGTTTCGTCCAAAACGGACCTCGTATGAAAGTGATACGCATTTTTAAAATTTGTACAAATTTAAATATATATATTATTCACAATTCATTTTACTTTTAAACTCTTGCTTTCATCCTGGCCTCATGTTTCTGTTGTTTGCATCTGGGCTGCATCTTCCCTCCTTTACCCTCACGTTTTCTTGCTCCAGGTCATAAACGTTGAAACCGAGCCCAACATCACCATTTAGGGTTTGAAATCGCGCCACCTACATCGCTCGAAACTTCATCATTCCACCACCACGCTGAAGACCATCATGCGAGCTACCCACGCCTGCAACGGTGTTGAACTCGGCCCCATATTTACCTTCGAAAGTCGTGCGCAACCGGTCACGAACGCGGCCATTTTGACGATCCCGGGGTGCTCCATTCTTCATCATCCCCGTATGGATTGAAAGCTCTCTCCAAGCTCTACGTTTCTCATGTTGAAGATTTTCCGTAATTGGTTGTGGATTGGAAGTAATTGAGGAGGAAACGAAATTGATTTCTGGTCGTATAAAATGGAAGTGGCGGCTGGACATTTAAATTAGGGTTTGCCTTTGTTTTGAAAAAAAGAAAATAATGAAGTGCTTATATAGAAAATATTAAAAACACTATTCATTCCGGGTTTTCTGAACTCCGATTTACGCGCGGTAACCGGCGTTTGTAGGGTTTATCCCGTGTTCCGGACACAATGGAATATGTTTCGAAATCTAATTCGATCATCTGTGCGAGTTACGGCAATAAACGGTCGATTTAAATTAAACCGATTTAAACAAATTTCTAGGCGTTTTGGCTTGCCTCGGACAAACCGTAAATCCGATTGACACGAAATTTGAAACCATGAAATAATTTAACATTAGGATCCGATTAAACTGGTTTCGTCGAAATCTGAGACTGTTTGAAAAATGACTATTTTAACTCGCCAAATCAATATTAAAACAATTTCGTTGCGTTTCGAGCTGCCACGGTCAAATGAAAACTCTGATTGCTACGAAAATTGAAATCCGATAATAACAAACTATTACGGATCCAATGGAACTAGTTTTGTCCAATTCTGAGACTGTTCGAAAATTGGCTATTTTTCAGTCGATAATTAAATATTAAAATACTCAATTTTCACAAATAAACTTTTAATTCAATTTTAAAAGTTCTATAACATCTCTATAACTTCAATATGATTAAATAAAATTTTACAAATCATTTTCAATCATATTAAACTCGATTTTCAATTATTTCTGTAATTTCAACAATTAAATAATCGATTTAATTATCCAATTAAATCCAATATTCGAAATTAAATTATTCGACTTATAAATTTCACTTATTAATATTTAAAATCAATTAAATATTCAAATTTGAATTGACAAAAATTCTGGGTCGTTACATACTTCCCCCCTTAAAAGAATTTCGTCCTCGAAATTACGAAGTAAGAAAAAGTTACAGAATCCATTAACTTTCCAAAACAAACCATTCAAATTGGATTTTTTTCAAATCTCTTAAGTGTTTAAATTTTCCAAAATTCATAGTTAAACTTCTTACAAAATCTTGACTAAGTTCCCAAATCAAAACTTAGTTTTCAAAAATTTCCCAATTTTCTCTCAAAAATATTCTAACGCCTTAAATTTTTGGAAAAAATCGCCAAAGTCTCCTTTGCGCGGCTCGATCCGAAAAAATAATGACAGTATATATATCACAAATATACATCTCATCAAGTGATGAGGCATCCCGCAGGGAAAAAAGTGCAAAAGTACGATATTTAATCCGAGATATGTACCTTATTTATTATTAGCGAACATATACGGCTAATATAGCGCGAAAGCGAGCTCCAAATGCCAAGCAAGCGCAATCCGCACCTACTAAACACTCAATAAACAATGAGAAACATGCATATATGAAAATAATCTCAATATACATCATATAGCAACATAATAACTACATGTGCCAACATAGCAATGCATTCAATCAACAAATGCAACCATCAAACAACTATCCAACCAATAAACATCCAACAAATCCATAACCAAATCAATATACATTCACTTCTCATTAAATTCAATGAATTGGTTTTCCAATTTAAATCACATTTGATTCATTTACATTGGATTTAATTAACATTCATTCATTCGTTTCCAATTAGTTTATATTCACTAATTAAATTCACATTAGTTCACTTTCAATCTGAATCCAATTCTATTCAAATTCATTTACTTCCACTTTGAATTTAATGATTTATAGCTTTCCATTTCATTAATTCATTTCATTCACTTAATGAATTATACACAATCAATTTACAACCATATAACAACCAATGTATATTCAACATAACCAAATTATTTAATTTACATTCAATTTGGTCCAACACTATTAATTCCAACTGGTTGATATTAAATTGACTTCCATTCAATTATTCAACTTCCAATAACATTAGCTTTTAATGAATTAACACTTACATTCATTATTCCATATCAATTTATTTTACATTCGATTGATCAACATTCAATCCATTTATTAATTCAATTACTAATTCCTTTAACAATATAAAGTTGAATTTCATTTATATAACTCAAGTTCATATTCTTCACTTCACTTTATTAATTTACTTAGATACCAAAATCAACTTCATTCAACTTCACTTAAGTTATATTCCACATATAAATCCAATTCAGATTCCAATTCCAGTTCTATTTAACTTTTTACCAAAGCTAAATTTATTAACTCATGTTATAAGTTCAAAACTCATTTCACTTATATTCATCAATTACAACTTGGATTTTAATTGATTTACTTATACTTACTTTAATTTAACTCCATCCTTTAAGTTAAATTTATTCTATCAAAATTCAAATTTGTATAAGTTATCAACTCAATTATCATTCCCATTATATTTTAAATAAGATTCCAGAGTCTTTTAATCTTTCAAAACCATTTTTTGAAATCAATTCAAATTATCTTCTGAATTTCAAAACCCAAATCCAAATTTTCCAAACAACTTTCTTTTAAACAATTTGGCAGCAATCCTTCTTTTGGAAACCCGAAAATGAACACCGATGATGTCATGATCATCATCGGAATTATTTTCCAGCGACCAAAATGAGTTTAGAGCTTTCATCTCCCCAAAACAATTTTCCAAAATATCAATCCTTTCAAAACACTTCTCTGGAATTTTGTTTTTAGATTATAAATCACATTATATATAATTTGGATAATTTCACTTCTTATATATCTTTTACTTATATATAAATCTTTTACTTATATATAATTTCACTTCTTATATATAAGATTATTCCACAAGTGTAAATCGTTTTAATTATAACTTCATACTTATAATTCATTTGCTTATATAATTTACTCTTTAAAAATTGTTGTTTTTATTCAACAACCAAACAATCAATTTTATATGCACTTTAATAATTCTGAAAAATTATTCCTTTATATATAAAATATAATCAAGGTAAAATTATTTCATTTACCCAATTTAAAACAATACCGTGTCGAATATTTCTATTCAAGTGTTTAGAAACCCCTTCGATACAGTTGCGCAGACTGTGCTGACGAAGGTTCATATGTCACTCAACAAACCAATCATCACAATATAAAACCATTTAATATTCACTAACAAATACGCTCTCATATTTATTATTACACTCAACTCATTCTAGAGTACTACTGACTCTATCTTTAATGAGCAATTCCCAACAGCTAAGGTTGTCGCTTAACCATAAGCTCTGATACCAAATGCGACGATCGCGACTTTTCGAGGCTCGAAAACCGACATCAATACGTCCACTGTATCAACTGCCGAGCAATCGAATGCCGGAAAACCGTACCGTTATGGTTAAAGAAGAAGAAAAAGATAGAAGAAGAGAGAAAAAGATAGAACAGAACAGAAAGAAACAACAGAACAATATCAGAATCTCACAATCGCAGCGGAACAACATATAATAGATAAATGAATAATCTTTAAACAAAGAACTATATCAATTATTACATTACATCATATTACATTACATTACATCATCAGAGTGTACAACAACAAACAACAACAAACAGCGGAAAAGAAATACTATATACTAGTGAATACGCCATGCCATCCAACTGCCTCCAGCAACTCCTGAATTCTAGAATATCCTGATAACCTGACTCTAGACTGCCCGTGTGGAAATTGGTGGGCACCCAGAGTTTAGGAAGGAAAGCAATAAACTCCGAGTCAGTCATGTGACCGGTGTGAGAACTAAAACAGTTTATCTTTAAAACAAAGAACAAGATAATTTTAAAATAGATTCGCGATGCTTTTTAGAAAATGAGACTACCATAAGGCCTCCCGCACACACACACACAATGTAAACGCAGAATCGGAGGATATTTCTCCTTATTATACATTGAGTGCTGAATTGAAAAATCTCCTAGAATTTGATTCTAACTCTTCTAGAAATTGCTAGCTAGTAAACGAAGAGATCTACGCACCTTTCTTTAACCAAATTTGAATTTGTGTTTTGTTTAAAAATAATAAATGAGGGGATGGTGGGATTTTTTGGCTAGAGTTTAAGTGAGAGGAGAACCAAAAGTAGAGTGTAAAAAGTGAGGGGCAATGGGTTTAAATAAAAGAAAAAAGGATAGAGTAAAATGTGGATCGGAACCCATCTTTTCCTCCACTATCTCAAACCTAAAAAATCAACATATACCCATCCCTCTTCTTTAGCCGACTGAACCATGGGCCTTACGGACTTCCTTTCTACTTCAAACTATATAATATAATTTACATGTAAATCGGATTGAAATATACATTAGTATCGCATATCGATAGATGTTTGTATAACTTTTACATACGCGTTATTTTCAATACCGATCACCACAAATCAAATATATTTTTTAATTAATATCACAAAATATTAATTAAGTTAATTTATAAAATTAAAATTTAATTAAATCAGGTGGCAGTCTTAGTATTCAACATTACGGTTGTGTGACACTTACTTGTAATTTTGGTTAGTGATTGATATTGAACAATTTGAGTCTTAATGTTGATACACCACTTAGCTAGTGGTAACACAATTTGGCTAAATTTATTACTTTTCTTAGTAAAAATTATTTACTTCAATTCTCTTTATCAAAATTATATCACATTCAGACTTATGAAATTTGATATTGGTCAAAATTCCAATATGGTCGACGTTCAACTTATATAGTCCAAAACAAAGTCCCTGACTTAAAAATAAAATTTATTATCAATTGAACCACTTTGGCCATAGACTTTGACTTTGATTTAATTTCAGTTGCCTATAATACTAATCTCATATAACTAAGGAGATGAATTCTCTAATGAATACTGTTTCGTTTCCAATAATCCAACTCAGACCGAACTATAGTCATTCGATGGACATCTTGCTATGATTTCATATAATCAAAGTGGAGTGTCCACATTGAAGTTTAACAAAATTCTCAAGTTAAGGGACCTACGCAATATTATCACTTGGGTATTTTTTGTTTGACCATAGTTATATCAACCAATAGAAAGCTGTCGAGTGAATCATTTCATAGTTATCCAATAACTAAATATGTAACCCCTTGATACCACTACAAGCCATGAGTAATACACAACCTAACGTATGGAGAGCGTTACGTACTATAGTCTCAAAGGATGTATCGATATCCAATCTTGATACATCATGACTAGGAAAATTTAAAATGATATGTTTATTATATTGTGATAAATTGCTCGTGATTACAACACATCGTAATCACTATCACAAAGCATACCACTTATGGATTTTCCGTTAAATATACTTAAATTAAACAATTAATATAACATGTCAAAACAAGTGTATAATAGAAAGAAAAAACACCTTTTATTTCAAATGATATTTTATTACAAAGGTACTAATTTATAATAAATTATAGAATCGCTTATTGGGCATACTCCTAAATCTTGCTATTAGCTTTGACAGGAAGAATTCCTCTCAATTTCTCAAGTACTATAAAAAAAATTTGGGTTTTACCTGATATTTTCTCATTTGATTTTTGATCTGTTTCTTTCAAATTTAAGTATGATTCTCGACCTAAATTCATAAATGGTTCATGTTGAAATAATTTTAGAAATTGCCATAAAATTCAGTAGCTATAAAACTAGTTTTAGATTTTATAAGTACACTTTCACACACACACACACACACTTGTATATACATGTGTGTGTGTGTGTATGCATGATTTAGGGTTATATATATTTTATATAGTTTGGGGTTATATATATTTTTTATATAATTTTTATATACATGATAAACATATATATTAGTATGATTTATTTTCATATGTAAAAACATTCCTTTTCAACATATCCTCAATTATCCCATAATAAATCAAATTAAATGCATTTTTAATTCATATATATATTCTCTAAAATATATAAATTTACCTCTGAAAATATTTTATAATTTTTTACATGATTTTAACATAGCAAATTTAATGTTTTATATACATTTATGTCTTAAAACTCATTTCTAATATCTTTATTTTCTTATATTCAATTACATACATTCGCTTAATTTCCAACTTATATTCTTCAGTTTGTAAAAATTATTATTTCAAACTTTATGGCATAATATTCTAAGCATTTCATATGATTATAAGCCTCGTATCATCGACATATAATCCAATTCTTCATTGTTTGGCCAAACATGTTAAATTATAGTTTTACATTGTTTATATGATTAAATCCCACTTTAATTTCAGATTATATCTTCAAATTTACTATAAAGCTTCTAAAATTATTCATTTAATTCCTATTCCTATTCCTAAACCACAATTATCTTAGAACTTGACAAGTTTAATGGTTTATATAGTAATATAGGTATAAACTACTCAAAGAAAATGCCTAAGTTGCTCTTGTATGGAATTAGCGTCCACTCCAAATCGATGAATTCTCGATTCTAACTAGTATTAAATTACATCCCCTGCCTTGCTCTTCGATTTAGAGGCTGAACATTAGTTTTTATTGAGAAATGAAATGGCAATTTTAATTTCAGCGAATAGGGTTCTTTGAGACTAGAGGAAGAAGATGAGAAAAAGAATACATGTAGGAATGATTTTAAATCTTCAAATGGGAGAAACTGAACATGTATATATAGGAAAGGTAGGGTGTCCGTTCAAGTTAAGTTAAGTTTGCAAAATTTAAATTTAAATTTTGAAACATAAAACTGCAATATCTCTCACATCCAGACTTGATTTAAACTACTTAATATAGGACATGCATAAGAAAAACAAGACATTCACAATGATGCCAGTTTCATTTTCAAATTTAGAAGTTTGGAAAATGAAGATTTTGCTCCTCGCTTGAAATTATATAGTATATTTCATTATTTAAATTATCAAAAATATGGGTTCTTACGCTCCCTCCACAAAAGGAATTTCATCCTCGAGATTATGAACATAGTATCCAAGACAAATTATTCAAAGTATTCACTCAATTTCAATCAAATCACTGTTTACATAACATGCAGACAAGTAGTACAAATGCATGAATATGTCTTATAATACTTGACTATATCCAAGATTTCAATTCGATAGTCAACTTTCTGAACTGGTCGACCTCCAAAACGTATGTAATAAAATGACATATAAGCATGATGCAATACAATCCTATATATCAACATAGATGAAATCTGTAAGAATGCAATGCCTACGTCGTATCATGATTCAATGGTTCAAACATTCTAACGGTCTATACTAATCTAAGTCAATCACGAAGTAACCAAATCCTAAGCATCCAAAATCTAACATCCAGTATTGAATTTGAAGGAAAAAAGTAGATTAAGATACGTACCAATAAAGAGATTTGGAAGTAAAGCCTTCATCTTCTTCTCAAGCTCCCAAGTGCTCTCTGCCAGGTTGTTCCCTCCCTCAATATTACCAACTTGACTACCGTGTTCCCAAGTCGCTTCACTCCGCACTCGACAACACGGGCTGGACCATGGGATGAACTAGGTTCAAGCTCCAAATCCATATCCTCCGATTGACTTGGCTAAATAATAGTGGCCGAATCATGCACATGTTTCTGTAAATGCGACACATGAAACACATTATGGACTCCTACCATCTTCTTTATGATTTCCAGTGTATAAGCACATTATATTTTAATATCGAGAAAGGTTCAAAAAATCTCAGTGCTAATTTTCGTGAATCTCAGGATCTCATAACTCTATTCAATGATGAAACTTTAACAAATGCCAAATATCCAACTGTATTTCCAAATCAATCCATCTCTTATCTGCATATGACGTTTGTCAATCTCATGCGGCCATCGTCCTATATTTGATCGGCTCCACCTTCTCTGTAGTATACTTTATCATCTCTGTGCCAAGAATTACTTTATCTGTCGATTCCTACCAACATGATGGTGATTTACACAGCCTTCTTTACAATGCCTCATGCGGTTCCATTCCAATACTTGCTTAGCAAATATTATTATATGCAAACTCGACCAATGATAGATGGTCCTCCCGAGCTCCACTGAAATCAATTATACAAACCTCGAATATATCCTCCAAAACTCCATTTACCCTTTCGGTCTGTTCATTTGTTCAACAGTGATATGTCGTACTTAAATTTAGTTCCATTCCCAAAGCATCCTGTATTCTTCTCTAGAATTCACTCATGAAGAGTGGATCTCAGTCACTTACTATACTAACGGAATTCCATCTAGCCTTTACATACAACATCGCCAATAGTGCTACGAATGGATCTCGATTACTTACTATACTAGCGGAACTCCATGTAGCCGAACTATCTCCTTTATATACAACATCACCAATAGTTCCACTATCCTTGTGTTCTTCATTAGGATGAACTATGCACCCTTGGTTAGTTGATCCACAATTACCAAATACTTTCATTGGCTCTCCAACTCTGAGTAAATCTGTCGATAAAGTCCATAGATCACATTTCCATTATGGAACCCTAATAGTAATAATATCCCACTCGGCCTCTTTTATTCAGCCTTTGTCCTTTGGCATGTCAAACACTCATCTATAAACTCCGCTACAAGCCTCATTATTCTTGGCTAGTACAAAGTCCCCCTCGTGTCCCGATACATTTTATCTTTATCCAAACACTACAACAAAATGGTTTATTGATGGCACAAGAGGATAGCAATGCAACATGACTTGTTATGCTTGCTTATTTAGTAGTCACTCACATCAAAATTATAGCTCAGTAACACGCTAGTAGTTAAAAAGTAAAAGTGGGCGCCTACATTTTTACTCTCCCTCCCTCATATTTCAATCTTGGCCACGAATAACTTTTTTTCGCGATTCACACTTCCAAAGCCTAAATCTATCGTCACTTTAAAAATCCCCTAAATTAGAGTTTCTTAACTTCCTTTCTTGTCATTCCTCAACTTCGTTGCTCGTTGTTCATCAAAGCTGCTCGCTACTGCTCTGATTCCTCACATGCGCCTCTGCTTCATTCTATCAGATTTGCTATGCAATATTGTGTTTGATTCCTCAACTGTGGCGAACTTCGGCCACTTTTATGTATATATTTTTCGACTTTCAGATATATACTCCATATTTGATTTTGCTTTGCCTATGGATAATTGATTATGTTAACTGAAGTTAAGTGATCCATTTGTTATTATTGGATGAATTACCATTTCTTATTTTGGTAGTAATTCATATGGCATCATTGTTCATCATTATCAACCTTCTGATGCATAGGTTATGGTACTGAAATACTAAATCATCCTAAATCATTATTGTTAAAAGCTCCGATAATAATCTAATAATCTTGAAAGGGTATCTAAAGTACGGGTTTTAAAGGTATTTCACATACACAATTTTAAAAGTACAGGTTTCATAGGGTATCTTGTTTTCCCTATATGTATTTGAAATTTTAGATATATTATTATCTTTTGAATTAATATATGGCTTAAATGTACGTATTGATTTCAAGAACATAGTATTTCTAACATACATAGCCCCAAATATATTTTCTCCGAAATAAGAATACACATGAGTATAGATTTGTACATTTATATAATAATCTTGAAAGTAAAAGCTTATGGAATATTACGTAGAGTTTTGAAAGAGTTATTAGCGAGAATTTTTTAGATCTATATCAGTATTTGGTATGTATGAACTTCAAACATATACTAATGATTTTGGAAAGCTTTAAATTTTCAATGCTCTCGAAATGTATGAACCTCGAATGCATTCAATTTTTGAATGAATGTCAGTTGTGAATACACATAAGTTTCATATACTTGGTTGTATATGCATCGAAATGGTGAACATACATATCAAAAAGCTTCAAAAGATTTAATTAATACAAAGTCTTATGCATGTGCACACTTGCAAATGCGTCAGACTTTCGAGAATATATATGTGCATCAATTTTTAACAAGTTTTGAATATCTAGATTTTGAAAATTGGTAGCTTTATGATTCTGGAAGATAAAGTCAAATTTCTAGAGTATTAAGATTTGATATATAATTGGCTTTTAGATATGTGTTAGTGTCCAAGTATAAACATGGTTATAGATAAACGAAATTATGATTTGAGTACATATGTTCTTTTAAATATGTAAATCCCTGAGTACAAATAAGTGATATGCATAATTTCTTGTACACAAATTTCATATAAAGGCTTCTTATATATAACTTTCAAATATTTAAGCAGTTTAGTACATACAATTTTCAACAACGTGTCTTTTTTGATATGCATGAAATGTTAAAGATATTGATTCTGCGTAAATCGGGTTCTGATATATTAAGTTTTACCTTGAGAAGGAAAAAAGTAAGTTCAAATGTATACGAGAACTAAAAGTTGAGAAGAGTGTCTGAATGTAAATGACTCTAAATATCAGTTCCTTAGTATAAAGTGTCCTAGATAAACGAGCTATTCAATATACAGCAGTTTTCAAATGCGTATAAACAAGTTATTGAGTGTACTAATTTTTTGATAAAGGTTTTGCAGGTGACAGTCTTTTCGGAAAGTGTTAAATGTCAGATGCAAATACCTAAAATCCTCATGAATACCTAAAATCCTCATTTCTTTGTCGATCTGACCTCCAAGTCAACATGTTTTGGCTCTCATTCACCAATGACGATGTCTTTAATGGTAAAGCACTTTCCATCCCCTGATTTTTTTTAGCAATTTTATCTGTTTGATTTTCTCAACTAGAGTCCTTATATTCGATTCAGTTGACAAACAATTACATGTTCATTGATTATTATTGCCTGATTTCATTTTCATTGATCTAAAATTGGGTCGGTCCTCCATTACGTTTGTATAACTTTTTTATATCTAAAAACTTATAATAGATAAAATAGTGTTACTTGTTTCCATTGGTTTAGTTCAACTGTTTGTACCCTGTCATATATAACACTACACGGTAAACTATGAAAGTTACAATAATGCACACAGATAATGGTCGACTAAGTTAATGGGTTGAGAGGTTAGACTTATATTCAAATTCCAATTGAAATATCAATGGTTTATTTTTATTGTTTGATATTTATATTTATATATTTGCATTATAAAAATATATGTTAAAACATCTTATTGTAAATAGATTGTTACTTCAGATCTTTTTTACTTTTAATTTAGGGTATTTTTTGTTATCATTGGGGAATAAATATTGTTTGATACCTATATATTGTAAAAATAGGTCGAAACCTTTGATTGTGAGTAGGCAGTTATTTTAGAGCTTTTTTACCTCTAAATTTAAGGTGTTTTTTCTTAGGGGAATCTTTTGTGATATTGGTCGTTAATTTTTTTACGTAACACACACAACCTTAGCTAAAACATTTTCCCAAGGTACAATAGTTGGATGCAACTCATTTATGCGAAGCAAAAATGATATGCAGCATTAGATATCAAAATGCAATTATACTCGTTAAAACTTAAATGTGAAAGTTGATATTATTCTCATAATGCTACTTACATAGTTGGACAAGGTATTGCATATTTGGTTGTGAATAAATGCATATTTGTGATAGCATTATATATCTAACATAAGATTATGTAGAATGTATATCGACATTAAGCGTGTCAATATGTTTAATATGTATGTTTCTGCTTATACCTTACTCATATATCCTTTTATATATGTTTTCATACATATGCTTTAAATGCTCTCTCTTTTCTTTTAGGGAATTGGATGTTTGAAGATGACAAACATAGGCATTTTACGATCATGATATTTGGGTGTTTTCTTTTATAGAATCCTAATGGTACTATTATAATGCATGTTTAAAAATATCGATTATGAAATATTGTATACAATATTGAATTTGGTGTAATTCTGTTTGTGTATAATATATAATATGTTTTGATTATCAGAAGTTTTATATTATTGTTGTTTGAGTTGATTGAATTGTTCATTAATTGAGGTGTATCTTGTTGTTAGATGTTCTGATATATAGATAGACTATTGTAACTCAAGGAGGGGTAAAAAAATTGCATTTTGGAATAGTATAGAAATTTATAATGGCATTTTTATATGCTATAGAAAACCTACAACAGCATATCTGCTGTGTTGTAGAAAATATACAATAGCGTTTCCATTATGCTATAATAGGCCATCAATCTATCATGACATGTAGTTATACGACATTTATAAAAACGTTGTTAGATCCTTTGACAACATTCTTCAAACGCTGCTAAAAATAGGCTGTAAATGCTAAAAAAGTATTATAAGCATCGATCAAAATGCTATAAAAAAGTACTCTTAGCTCTAAAAAATACGCTGTGAAAAATGTTTAACAGTATATCATAAACGCTATTGAAAGCTATGCTTTTATAGCATTTTATCTAATTCTATGTTAGATCCCTGACTTTTAATTGCATGTTGATATACAATGTCATGAAAAAAAATGTTAAAGTCTTTCATAGCGTTTTTTGAAAGCTGTTAAAAGCCTTGAATGTTGTAGTGAAACGAATGATCATCCTAAAATGGTGATACTCTCTTAAGACTTCTTCTACCAATTCCTCGACCAGGGCACACATAACCTACCATCATGCCTAAGACTTCTTTTCTGAACTTTGGAATAACGGTACAGATGGCTCGACCGTTCATCTTGTTCCAACTGATCTAAGATTTCAACTAATGTTGTGTTTTGTCTTTGATTCAATCCAATTATATCCTTCAATGCTGATCTAACTTCTATCGCAACTAATGAACCTAGTGTATATCCCAACGAAGTTCGAAGGTCAAAATAAGAAATAAAATCTAAACTCTTTCATTCGAACAAAAATAGTTCATGGCATGCTTCCTACTCAATGCATCTACAACTACGTTTCCCTTTACTAGAGTATATACAATCCTAAAATCATATGATTAAAGAAACTCTATCCATCTTTGTTGTCTCAAATTCAAATCCTTTTATGAAAATTGGTACTTAATGGACTTGTGATCCATGAATAGCTCAAATCATTCCCCTAATAAATAGTGCCTCAAGGATTTTACTCCAAACATGACGACAGCTAACTCAAGGTCATACATTGGGTAATTCTTCTCATATAACTTGAGCTATCCGCTTGATTGTGCTACCACCTTTCCTTCTGACATGAAGACAACACCAAGACTGATTCCACAGGCATCAGTGTAGATGATAAACTGTTTGGCACCATTAGGAAGGTTTAAGACATGTGCGCTCGTTAACAATCCCATCAACCTAACAACTTCCTTCTCACAATCTGGGTTCTAAGCAAACACCCGATTCTCTTTAGTAAGTTTTGTCAAAGATACTGAGATCTTTGCAAAGTCTTTGATATAATTTCGGTAGAAACTAGCTGATCTCAAGAAACTATGAACCTCCAAAGCATTCTTCGACATTTCCAATCTCTGACCGCTTCCATTTTTCCTTTGTCAATGGCTACTGTAACATCGTATATTTTTGGGAGTCTGTAGTATGGAAAATCAGATTAAACTAATAATAAGAAGATATTATTAAAGAAATAAATAAGAGGGATGAGAGAGATTTGATTAATCAACTCTAGGACACTTTATAAAGTTAATTGAATGGACCATAGATAATTAATGTTATTAAGGATGACCTTGTTAATGAAAATAAATTCAAAATTTTGATGGGCAGGTTTGCGTTAAGGGAAATGTAATAGGGTGATAGGCTAGAATGAGATATTAACCCAAGCTAAAAACACCAGCCCACTTTCTTTAGCCCTAACCCCACATTCTTTCCACTTTATTTCACAAAATAAAACCTTTATACTCAAAAACCAAGGCTGACCATTATTCAAAAAGGGGTAGAAGAAGATTTCAAAGCAAGGAGACTAAAGCTTTCAAATTTAAGAAAATGAAGATTAAAACAAGTTTTCATAAATCAGGGTAAGTAATATTTTTATCTAAAACCTTTCCCTACCTATTTTTTAGATATGATTGTGTATGATTGTTTTCTATATTGTTATACATGTTTGGATGATTAAACATTAACTAGATGAGTTTTTAGATTTAGATGAAGTGAACTAGATCATGTATTGGTGTTAAACGTGATCAAATCGTACTCAAATGCCATGAAATTCAATATGATGTTCATAATAATGAAATAAAGATGGTCTTTTAATCTTATATTTTAGGAAATGGTAAAATATAATAAAATTGATTTTTATTGAATTTTTAGAACTTTTTTTCACTAATTTTCGATTTTATATGAAGTAACTGGTTAAGGAAAGAATTAAAAAATTAATGATAAATAAATAATTTAACGAGAATTGTAGTTTTCCATTTGTAAAAAGTAACCTATAAGGAAAAATATTAGCAAATGAGAAGTCAATACCAAATGGGATTTGGAGTAAAGTTAATACTAAATAAGGTAATGAATCAAGTTTTTCCACATACTTACAAGATCGTTATTTAACCCATGATTGTATATATAACATTATATTCGATAGCACTAGTGGAAATAACCCACATTGTCTATTAACAAGTTAATATGCGATAGCATTGAAGCTATCTACTCACGAAGGCTTCAATTGGGAATTGCTTACGATGATTTTGATGGCAATAACCCATGATAGCTTTGTATGGATTAAGACATGATGGCCTTGATGGAAATAATATACGATGTCTATGGAGAAGTTAACACACGAAGGCTTGGTGGAAATTGCATATGAAGACTATTAATGGATTAGGCACGATGGCTTTGCATGGAATATGCTTGAGGACTTTGGATGGATTAGGTGCAATGTCTTCAAGAATGATTACCCATGAAAATTATCAAAGTTTAATACAAGATAGCTTGGGAAGCTATCTACTCGTGAAGGCCTTCGAGAAGTATGGGCTAGGATAACTAATCTATGATGATTGTGGGATAGACATTTTACGATAGCTAGGCTAAAGCATTTGGAAGCTATGCGATAGCTAAATTAAAATTATTAATTATAATTCATGAAAGCATGGGCTATTACAATTTCTAAGTAAAATAAAGACTACTTAGGGAACTTAGGAAGATAGTTTTCGAGTTTTATTGAACTATTTCATAGGGATGAAATAAAGTAAGGTTTT
The DNA here is from genome assembly GCA_030765085.1 of Allium cepa. Lineage (NCBI taxonomy): Eukaryota > Viridiplantae > Streptophyta > Magnoliopsida > Asparagales > Amaryllidaceae > Allium > Allium cepa. Next base: position 135,587,366 of record CM060942.1, on the reverse strand, counting down.
ATAAGAAGAAAGCTTAAGGAAGATAATAAATGATAGGGTATCATTTGAATAGAAGATAAAGATGTTTATCTAAATGTGTAGGTTACGCAACTAATGAATTAATGAAATGGGTCGAAATATGATTGTAAAGGAATACTAGCTCATTGAGTTATTGGATGGCAGGGTGTCCTGACTAATAATCTAAAGTCCAATGGTATATAGAAGAGTCCACAATAGGGTTCAATCCTTAAATATTTATAAACGAGAAGTTAAGGCCGGGTTCCATGGAAGGGTACCAAAACATTAGGGTGGTGTTGCAACTAAAATGAATAAATCGACAACATGAACGATAACGGTCCAGGGACTAAGAGGGCCTATTTAGACTTAGTAAGATGCTTATTATAATGTATTTAGGGTGTTTACATTCAACTTATTAGGAAAGTCAGGATGGCTCTAGCAGTGTGGCTCCCATTAGTGGAATGAGTTGCTATTTCATCAGATGACGTTGTTCGAGAAAAGATGGAATTGTGCTAGATTGGCTTAGAGAGGTAATCACTAAAAAAGATGACGATAACTTAACGATGAAAGCCAAAAACAAGATATTAGGTGATGATTGAATGGATGATGAATGATTGTATGACATGGTTCATAACCGATGATAACTATGGGATATACTTGAATTGAATTGATATATGACATGGTTCATAACTGAATAATAAGTGTAGGTTACACTTCTTGATTAGTTGTGCACATGGTTGCTTTATAATGTAATATTTGCTTAAATAATATGATATATTATGCTACGGTGATAAAGTGAGGGGAAAACTCATTCCTTGTTAGAGGTGTGGTTTCATTATGGATGATTGGAGTAAATGTTTTATTCATGCTAGGCTATACGTCCCACTCATTTTTTATTATTTTCGAAACTCATGGGTACTGTAGGTAGAATTTATGGATTAGATATCTTTTGAAGGACAACTATAGATTTCAAAGACAAAGCATAGGGTTTGATATTTAATAAATTATTTTTTGAATTCCACTGTGTAAAACCAGGATTTATAATTGGTTATGTGTTGTGGTGACATCTTCATATGTTGGACATAACATAATTTTATCTATGTTTTATTTATATTTACCCCTGAGTAGGCAATGATTTGGGTTAAAATAATTCAATGAATTAAGTAAATCAAATTGATGTAATGAAAATCTATTTAGCTGCTCCGTTTTCTTATGCTGTGCAAAATAATATCGAACTCACTTTGCTGTCAGAAAATAATTTTTGGTGATGACTGCAACATCACTTGATTTTATTTTCGAGTCATGGAGTGGGGGATGTTACAACGTGGTATCATAGTTTATGGAACATTTAAGAAATATAGTAAACTAGAAACTTATTAGTGGAAAATGAACAACTTGGGAAGTGAATACACTATATAAGATAACACACATGTATTTTGATATAGATATATAGAAGAATATATCTACCCCTCTACGATTGATTCCACATCCATTACTTTTATTTCTTACGAACACTCCCTTATGTTAAAGGATAGAATGGATTTATGTAACCAAAATTTGACCATAAGAAGTGCAAGAGTGAATGCTAGTATAGGATATGATCATAGTCAAACAAATGGCCAAGGAGGGGAAGGAAACTCGAAAGTTCGTACTAAAATCGATGCTTAACTGCCTTTCCCAATTGAAGAGGAATGTATGTGAATGTCTTATTCTTCCAATTTATGATGGAACTGATGAAGCAACATCTATTTGGAGTTATTGAGCCAAGGCATGAGTTAGCAAGACAAATAGACTTTTCTAAGATTAGCAAAGATTTTAAGACTTATGGTGGAAAGGAGTTCATAGGAAGGAGTCTACCCTATAAGTGTTGAATTGGTTGATAGTATGTGAATGTATTTTGGATACTTGGGATATAATAATGCTCAAAAGAGGAGGTTCGCTTCTCATCAGCTCCAGGAGGATGCATTGGACTGGTGGGAGGCAATGATTGCTGAAGTCCCAAAGGAGGAGATAACCTAGGAGAAGTTTAAGGAGCAATTTGAGGCATATTTTACCTTTGAATCTTAATAGAGTGCTTTGTGTGGGGATTTCCTTTATTTGAAGCTGGGAGAGATAACTTTGGCAAAATACATTCAGTGCTTTAATACTTTGTTAGAGTACGAAAGGGAGCATATTAGTACCCATTGAAAAAGAATGAGAAGTTAACTGAAGATCCGAGAAGCGGGCTGAATCAAAAGGTGATGGCTCATCTATTGGCTCCATTTGATATGGTTGTGGAAATGGTGGAGAGGTATAATCATTTGTTTTAGGAAGAAAGGAAAGCCGATGTTAGACCCGAGCAAGGGTAGAAGAAAAAATTCAATCCATATCTGGGTGGAAAGAATCAGAAGTAAGGAAAGACTTCTAGAGGTAGGGCTCAAAAACCGAATGCAACCGATGTCACTTTTTTTAACTACGGCCAAGAAGGAACTACTCCATAAAGTGTACCTAACCAGAGAACAAAGAGAGGGTAGAGTGCTTTGCCTTTAATCGGCTAGGCCACAAGAATAGGATTGCCTAAAAGTTAAGTTGGTGTAGATTTATGCTTTGGAAGGACCTTTGTCTGGACCGACTGCTTGGGAGAAAGTGAAGGGTGTGCATGGAGATACGATTTTGATTTTTAGTATATCAGTTAGGGTTCTGTTTGATACTGGTGCTAATCATTTTTCATTCTGAGAGATTTGGTTAATAAGTTAGAATTAGGTGCTTCCTATTTGATTATGTTCTTGCATGAGATTAATCTGATCGGCGGTTGTTCCACTCTTAAGGTGCACTAACCTTGAGTATGACTTGTGTGGACGTTTGTTTGTTTGCAACCTATATGTGTTTGACTTCATGGAATACAGGGTGATCATGTGTATGGATTTGTTAGTGCATAATGACGCTGCAATTTATTATGCTGATAGGAATATCATCATACATGATCCAAAGGGAGGAACAAGAATTATGAAAGCATTGGGTGTAATGAAGGAGAAGTTAGAATAGATGCTATGTGCTATAGAAGATTAAGAAGATGAGATCAATAGGGTATGTGTGGTCCAAGAATTTGTAGATATGTTTGAACCTGTAACGAGATTATCCTCAAGGAGGGCAATCAAATTCTAAATAGACTTGATAAAAAGGGTGTAGCCTGTTGGTAGACCGCCTAGCAGAATGCTGCCCAAGGAGATAAAGAAGTAAAGAAGTGGCTAGTGGAACTTGATGATAAAAGTTTCATTAGGTCGAATAGTTCACCATAGGGAGCATCCATGGTATTCGTAAAGAAGTCAAATGGATTTTAACGGTTGTCATTAATTATCGAAAGCTGAACAAAGCGACAATGAAAAAATACTATTCATTGCCTAGGATAGATGAATTATTTGATCGGCTGAGTGAAGCTCAATTGTTCTCATAGTTGGACTTAGCAACAAGTTTCCATTAACTGAGAGTAGTAGATGATAGAATTCCTTTGTCTACATTTCAAACAAGGTATGGTTTATATTGGATCGACTTTTGTTAATCTTCATTAATGATATTCTCTTATACTATAAGGATAAGAAAGATCATAAAGTCCATCAGAGGTTGACGTTGGAGAAGTTGAGGCAATACAAGTTGAAGGAAAAGTTTTTGAAGTGCCATTTTTGTAAACGACATGTGAAGTTTCTTAGGCATATTGTTTTAGAGAATGGATTAGCGATGCATCAACCAAAGATAGAAACTATTAATGGTTGGAAGAGACTAGAGACAATTACAGAGATCAGAAGTTTATTTTGATTGGTTGGCTATTACCATGGATTCATTTAGGATTTCTCACGTATAGCAACATCTTTGAAAAAGTTGACCAGGAAGAATGAGAAGTTCATGCAGACTGATTAGTATGAAGGGTCATTTCAGAAGTTGAATAATTTATTGACGAACGCAACTATATTGATTGAGCCTGAAGGGAACTAGGATATAGTGGTGTTTCCGTTGCTTATGGATCTGGTTAGAGGTAGTACGTATGCAATGAGTGAAAGTGATAGCTTATGCATCAAGGTATTTTGGATCGCATGAAGTTAGGAGCTCGACTCATGACTTGGTGTTGGTAGGAGTGGTGTTAATGCTAAAGATATAGAGATATTACTTGTTGGGATAATGTTTCAAGTTGTATATGGACCATGAATCCCTTAAGTATATATTCTCTCAAATGGATTTGAATATGAAGCAATAGAAGTGGATGGAATTATTAGTGGCATATGATTTTAGGTTAGAATATAATTTAGGAAAAGGAAACAAGGTTTTCGATGCTTTGAGTAGGAAGCATCAGAATAGAGTATTAGCCATGATTGAAGGGTGGAAGGCATTAGAGATGTTAGCCTCTTGTGGAGTGCATTATATGTGGAATGCTGGATTGAGTAGAGATCCGAATGTGTTAGCAAGTTTGGAGGTGCATCCAACACTTGTGCACAAGATCTCTGAAAGGAAGAACGAGGACCCACTAATTGTAGAAAGGATGAGGTGATAAGAAATAGGGGCAGATGTTAAGGATTTGAGATTGAATCAAAAAGGATGGCTGAGAAAGAAATAGAGACTATGTGTTCCATATTTAGGGGTTCTTCAGAAGGGAATTATTGGATGCCAGTCATCGGTTGAAGTTTACTATTCATCCCGGAAGCATGAAGATGTATCATGATAGGAAAAGATTTTTCTTTTGGAAAGGGATGAAGAGAGATGTAGGAGAATGTGGGAAGAAGTGCTTTACCTATCACAGGTGAAAGCTAAGCATCGAAAGTCAAGATATTTACTTAAACTTTTGGAAGTATCGATTTGGAAGTAAGATTCCATGTCTATGGATGTTATAGATGGGCTGCCTAAGTCAAAGACAAAAAATGATAGAATTTGGGTGATAGTGGATAGCCTTACTAAGAGTGCCTACTTTATCCCAGTGAGGCCGACAATGACGACAACCAACTTACCAAAGTTATATATGAAGATGTCCTGATACTATGTGGGATACCGAGCAATATCATTGGCGATAGAGACCTATTGTTCATCAGCGAGTTCTGCCGAAGTTTATAGAGTGAATTGGGTAAGAAGTTGAACGAGAGCATGAATTTCCATCCATAGATCGATGGTCAAACTGAGAGAGTGAACTGTGTACCCAAGGATTTGCTGAGAGCATCTTCGATTTCAGAGAATCTTAGGAAGATCATTTGCATTTGCTAGAGTTCGCATACAATATAGTTACTAGTCGAGTATTGGATGGCACTGTTTGAGGCATTGTTTAGTAGACCACGCAAGTCACATGTTTGTTGGTTGGACACTAGATATAGACTTGTGTTAGGATCTGATATGGTAAGAGAAGCTGCTGATAAGGTAGAGTTGATTCGCGTTAGGATAAATGGAGTGTGTAACATCCTATAAAAATATGACAATTAATAAGGCTTCGAAAATAGAATTTTAGTAAACGTCATAATTTAGCCACATTACTTATACCATTGCATTCGTGGCGATTTTTTTTGAGGAACTTCGATATTTGGAGTTTTGCGATTGGAATTCAAACAAAGAACCGAAGTAGCATTTGAAGTTTACAAAATGAAAATAGAAAATAAATTATAATAAATGCGAGACCCTACAAGTTAACCCCCTACTTGGGTTATTCAATTGCTAGTGGTCGACTGCTTATAGGGACGGTCGACTGGACGGGGGTGGCGGATAGGGATTGTACCTTGGCCAAATGTTCGCTTTAATTATTTTAATCTAAACGATGTAATTGATTCGAGTGCCTTAAAATACAAGCCTAACCCTCACTTATATTCTCATATTTTCTGATTAAAGCAACGAAACTCTACCATTTTCCCTTATTTATTATTTCTATTAGTTATTAAATATTATATTATATGAATATATAATCGGAGAAAAGCAAAAAATAGAAGAGAATAAGAGAAGAAGAGAATTAATATCGTCTAAAAAGGTAAATTTCTATAGTTGTAAATCTATATTCCCATTAACTCCAATTCTCTTCTCAGATCTGTAATTCTAATAGTGTGTGTGTGTTTGTCTGTATGTGAGTGTGTACATACCTTGTTATACTTTTGGGTTGGAAATGAGAAGGAGTCAAACCAAATGAATGGATTTAGATTTGGGTGATTTGGAAAACATGGAAGGTGAGTGACAAATTATATAATTTATTTGTAAAATAGAAATTTATACCATTAAGTTTTTTTTAATAATTACGTCTATGTTAGATCTATTGAGTTGTAGGTTTAAATGAACGTATTTAGTTGAAACTTGCCTACATACTCCACAAGTTAGAAAATTGGAACGGTACGTACAACCTATTTGGAAATTTGAAACCATTCCCACATATTTATTATTGTAGGATGTTTGTAAAGTTTATTCCAGGTTTATAATTGGATTATAAATTAAGTTGCCTTGGTTGACTTGGAATGTGGATTTTTATGTTTTAATTTATTAGGAGTGGGGTAAATTTAGTTGTATCTATTTTTGTGTAATCACAATGAATTATCCAATTTCACAAGATTTATAAAAGTACATGTTTGAAATAATAAGGAATATATTAAAAATGAAAGAGATTTGTAAAGTAAAAAGGTTTCTTTCCATAGTTTGCATTGTCTATTTTGATAAAAGAAAAAAAAAAGATAATTTCTAATGTAGTCGGTCTCATTTTTGGGTAACTTATACGAAGTTATAATGGTAGTCATTTTTGGTAGGATAGCTCTAATAAATTAGAATGTATGAATTTGTGTTCTTCGTAGAATGTGCATACAAATGTATGTTCTATAATTCCAAAGTACGAGAATTATTGTGTTAGAAATAGGTAGATATATACATGCATATGTATAATTGCATCTTTCGATTTGAACATAAATATTTATAATGTAATATATGTTTATATTCGTATTAGTTACAATTAGGATGACTAGTTATTAATAGAGTAGTAATTATAGGGCTAGAGGTTGGAAAAGGAAGTAATATTAATTCAAAATTTTGTTAACTATAAATTTGACGAACAATAAATTCGTAGTTAACAGAGAGTTAAAGGAATTAAATGGGGTCTGATTAGATAGTTTATATCGAATTTATTGGGAAATTGAATAGACATAATAGGTTGATTTTGAAATGAGTAAATGAATGTCATTATAGATTGTTCGATTTTGATATTAATGATCATATATAAGGGACAATTGAATTTATTTTATATAAGAAGGAAATGATGAATATAGGGAATAAGCGTATAAACTAGGAATAATTATGCAGCAAATAAGCAAGTGTTAATGCTAGTGAGTACATGTAGAAGGAAATATATTTTTCATCGTAGGAAATTATATTGCCTAAATCATATGTTTAGAATGAATGTAAATTAGTGAGCTTAGCCCAACATTTAGGCTTAGGATGATCAGTTTGGTTAGTGAGTTGGGATGTGAGGTCAGCAAAGTTACAGAACAGAAGTCTGTCCTTCACGTAGAGGCTAAATGCAGTTGTGTATACTTACTACTTATGTGGGACATCTCTAACCATAGGACCCAGAGGGAAGGGATATGCATTTGCGTATAGGTAGGGGAAAACATACTAAGGGTCCGACTTGGATTTAAAGTATTAAATGACTATGTATCTTTTGGGATGTCAAGGGGTTTACTATAAGGTTGAGGTATTAAATGACCATGGAGTCTGCCTCCTTCCTATATAGAAGTCTTGAATAACCTATGATGGTACCTAATAGGGAAATGTGGTATGCTTAATTTCTAACTAGAGGTATTAAGTAACTAGAATAGGAATTTTCCTTGACTTACATTAGGTTAGTCTAATGTGATTTCGACTTTGTAAGGTTGGCGGGCTATGTCAGTGCTATTGTTGGACCGGAATTTAGTAGTAAGGCTAGCACATACGCGTTAATCACCAACGATCCCATGTAGTCTCTAGTAATGACTCGGATTATGCCTTGATGGATTTCGCTTCTAACTAGTGTAGAATCTGTATGATACACGAAGACCTCGAAGTTTTATTTGATTGTTTATTGTTTGTTTAGCAGAGGTAGACTAGTTAACCCTTAGATGAGTCTATCAAAGGCATTAGTATTCTGATAATTAAATTATAAAGCCAAAATTATAAAGCCACATATATGGGTCGGCATTCTTTGTAGCTAGGACCGATTAACTAGCGTTTAAGTTGCTGAAGGCTTGCTTCGGGATTGAGGTATTAAATGACCATTGGGTCTACCTCCTCCCTATTTAAGAAGTATTAATTGGCCAGGTCTTTGGGGCTATTATACATTTATATATGTATGTATGTATGTATGTAAGTATATATGTGTGTGTAGACATATATATAGTTATACATCGATCGAGTTAGGCATATCGTACGCGCATATAGGATTGAACAGATTAGCCGTAAATAATAAACATAACACTTAAATGGAAATCAATCGGCATAAATTAGTGTAATGAGTGAAGTATGTAATTTTCCAATCACTAGAATGTCGTTCTGAACCCCATACCAATTAAAACCCATATAATATATTTTTAAGGGACATGTTATTGGTGCAAGATGGAAAATGTAGATGGTGAAGCCATCTTATTCATGCTCGACATTGACAGGGAAACTAGACATCCAATGAATAATATTGATTTTAATGTAGTAGCCTTAGTCGGTACGTATGTTCTATTATATTTTTCTATTCCACCGCAAGCATATCTTAGTCGCACTCAGATATGCTTATATTTATTACAGGTTATCAAAACCAAATATCTGTACCCTAATGGATTTGGGTTTCGATTCAGTCGAAATTCGGGTCCATTAAGGTGCGGGTTATTACATAGCGCAACCGAGGTAGAAGAGTTTGGCCGACAAGCGAATAAAAGAACTTAAGTTCGCAGTATCCAATCATTTATTCATGAAGCTTTTTGCGATGCAAGGAGTTATACGCCTTAGGAATGCGAGGAAGTAGGCACCTAGGTATGTAAGACCATTTTCAGTAATTGAGCAGATTGGTAAACTCACCTATCGAGTTGAGTTACCAAGTAGTCTGGCAGGTGTTCATAATGTCTTTCATATATCGTATTTGAGAAAATGGGTGCATAATCGAAGTTCGGTAGTGGAACCAAGGGTGATAAAGGGCTTATATGTAGAACCGGATTTGACATATATGAGATGGTCGTAGGGGATAGTAGGTCGGGATATGAAGGAACTAAGGAACAATGTTATCTGACTTGTTCACTTCCAATGCAGTGACGACAAGGAAGACTGTACCCGAGAGGTTAAGGATAGGACTAGGAATATCTGTCTTGAGCTGTTTAGACAATCATGTATTTATAGCAAGGTGCTTTTTTTTATCTATTATACGGACTAGTAGGGTACTATTATATTCATAAATGATATGATTATGTATTAGTAGTCGCACCGATACATTTTGATTAATAATTTGCATTAATAAGGTACTAGTTGATCTTTTGTACTTGTGTGTACTTATACGATGATGATGACATTGAATTTTCAGGGTGTTAGTGTAGATTTTTTCTTTCACCTACTGAAATTTCGAGGAGAAATTTTTTGCTAGGAGAGGGAAATGTGACACTTTATATTTTGGAGGATTCATAATATGAAAATTAAATTAAACTAATAATAAGAAGACATTATCAAAGAAATAAATAAGATAATTTAATTATAAGAATTGCCTGAGGAACGTTTTATTAACTAAGTATGGGACACTACGTAAAGTAATTGATGGACCAAAGGTTATTAGAGCATTCAAAGTTTGCCTTGCTAATGGAAATAAATTTAAATCTTGGATAGGGAAGTTTTTGTTAAGGAAAATGTAATAGTGTGACTAGGCTAGAATGAGATATTAACCCAAGCCAAAAACACTAGCCGACTTTCCTTGACACCGACACCTCATTCATTTCACTTCATTTCCAAAACAAAACAATTAGACTCAAGAACCAAGGCCGACCAATTTCTCAAGGAAGAAGAAGAAAATTTCAAAGCTAAAAGATCAAAGCTTTCAAATTTAAGAAAAAGGAAGATTAAAATAAGGTTTCTTAAATCAGGGTGAGTAAAGTCTCTCTTAAAAACTTACTCACCTATTTTGGTGCGGATTTGGTTATGTATGTTTTCTTATGTTGTTAAACATGTTTGAATGATTAAACATTAATTTGATGAGTTTAAAGACTTAAATGAAGTGAAATGGCTCATATATTAGGGTAAAACATGATCAAAACATATTTAAATGCCACAAAAATTGAATATGATGTTTATAATAACGAAATAGAAACGGGTTTTTAATTTCATAAGTTTTGGAATGTATGCAAAATGTTTAAGTTGAGAAATTATTTAATTAAATTAATTATTAAAAATAATAAAATAATTATTTTAACCTGAAATTTTGAAAAAAGGTAAAATATGGTAAAATTAATATTTGCTGAATTTTTAGGGTTTTTCCCACCAATTTTCAATTTATATGAATTAATTAGCTAATGGAAGAATTAATTAATGATAATTAAATAATATAATGGAAGTTGCAGTTAGCCATTTATGAAAAGTAACATGTAAGGAAAAATTTAACCAATGAGAAATCGATATCAAAGTTCTGTAACGACCCGTATTTTTGATAATTAAAAATATTAAATTAAATAAGATTTTTGGAATTTAATATCATAGGAAATTAAAATTTATGTTTTATAAATGGAAAAAAATCATTAAAATATGACTTAATATTGTTGTTTGAATGTTATTAACAACTATTTTATTGTAATTTCAATCAATTGAAATAACTATAAAGTTAATTACGCTATAATTGTAAATAAGGAATAAATTAAATGTTGGATTTAATGTGAAATTATATGTTATTAATAGAAATAGGTTTACTATAAAATATGAAATAAATTAATTAGTACTTAAATTTATTAGCTTTTGTTTGTAAATAATAGATTTAGAAATGTGTTGGGTTACTAATGTATGACAATTTTTATAAATTATCACCTTATTGTTTAATCCGTTGAAATTAAATTGGAAATCTATAAAATTAATGTAATTAAATATTGCAAGTTAATATAAGAAAAGACGTTAATTATAGAATAATGAGTGTAATAAGTGTAAACTTATGTTTAATAAATTCATTAGGTATTGGTTGATTTAATAATAAGAATTTAAATCAAAATAGAAGAATTTGTTATGAAATCTAACTTTTAAAAAAGGGATGTATTACAATTATAATTGAACGCTGAAATTGATATAATATTTAAATCTTGGAATCAATATGGAAAATATAATTTCTAAAAGATTATTAATTCCTATTTAATCAAGAACGATGAAAATTATAAACTTTTAATTTAGAATTTAAAAGTGATTAAATTAATTTTTCAATAGATTATTTTAATTAACATGTAAAATTAGTCTTTTGGGCACTCTCCCGGATTTCGACGAAACCAGCTTCATCGGATCTGTAATAGTGAATTATTATATGATTTCAAGTTTTGTAGTGATCGGACTTATCATTTGATCGTGCAAGCTCGAAACGTGTAGAAATCATCTAAGAAAATTTAAATGAATATAATTCGATTTTAATAGTTAACTTCTACATATATTAGGATTAGAGTTTGACGCTAGCTTCAATGAATTTAAAAATGTTTAAAACCTATATTTCGATATATGGGATGACCTATTTTCGTTTCAGAAACGAAACGGGCTTTTTGGGGCACGCTTCGACCCATTCGATTTGTTCCATCTATCCTTATTGTAACGACCCGCCGTTCTGACCGCCCCCAATCGGTAATTAAACCAACTTGAGACGTTCAAAATGACGGATTGTTAGTCAGTTTATAGAGTTTAAACAGAATCAGCCACAGAATCACAGAATAATCATAATATTATTCATAAATGAATTTTTCTTACATACATATATCAGAGTTTGTACAATGCATTAAATTTTTTTTTATACAGCGGAACAATATATTATTAAGTACAAGAAAAATTTCTCGAAAAACTTTAGTGGAGTGCTTTCCCCTCTCTCTCTAACTTCGCGGCCTAAAAATCTTCAAGCTGTAAAAATACTCGGTCTGACCCGAGTATTATATTCAAAAGAAAATAATACACAAGTCAGTCTAATTCAAACTCAGTTATTAGTGCATAGAGGCAATAATAATCAACAATTAGATGACAGTCAAATATAATTTACCTATCCGACCCTTTAACAAGAAATCGGATAACGGTAAATATAACACTTAACAGTGTTAAACAACAATTCAACAGATTCAGATTATCAATGAGATAGATGAAGGGATTATTGATGAAGATAATTTAGAAAACAATCAAAATTTGCCTAAACCGCAATTAATAACAAAATCATCAAAATCGATTCAAAATATATTGAATTGGCAACATAAAATAATTTTCATCAAAAAGAAAACATAAATTTAAACATTAAATTTGGTAGGGCTGCAGTATACGCACTCGCGTACGGCCTCGCCACATTTAAAATGTCAACTCCGTGGCTGCAGTTCACGCTTGCGTGCACTGCCGTGCACTGCCTCGCCACAACCGTAATGAAATATGCAAAAGATCATAAATCAAAACAAAATAGTATATCGCTAAAATCAAAACGTGTGGCTGCAGTTCACGCTTGCGTGCACTGCCTTGCCACTATCGTGATGACGTACTCAAAAAAAATCAACGAACCAAAATCAATGAAGGTTCAAATATCGATTCAAAATGTCGATACTACGTGGCTGCAGTGCACGCACGCGTGCGCTGTCTCGCCACAACAACTTGTGAAATAAAACAAGTTTCCAAACAACTTATTACTGCACATTTCAACAAGTGCAAATTTTCATAAAAATGAACTGCAGTCACAAATGAATACAAGGGCGAATCTGCAATCAAAAATTTGCAGCCACCACAAGTACACAAGGCACGAAGGCTCGAATGACCCAATGCGCAAAGACAGGGGTACAAATTACGTGGAAACAGCAAAATGTGGTGAGGGCACCAAAATGTAGCACCACAACACACAATATTTAGGCCACAAAACATCAGTACCAATCAAAGGCAACTGGCAACATGTATGCATATACATGTTATCATTAATCACAAAACGCAGAGGTCAAGTCAAAACTACCATGACTCAACGCAAATGCAGCGATCAGGGCAAACTGCGCAAAGAATGCAGTCACCACAAGTACACAAGACTGCATCAAAAGAAAACTCAGATGCAAAACTTCAACAAATCAAAAATAGCATCAAAGCACATAAGAATTTGACTCTGTGCAATACAAATAAAATTTCAGTCACCACAAGTATGCAAGGGCAACTGTAAAGCAAACAATGCTATCAAGACTTCAAGTCCAGACCAACATAAACATTTCAAGGGGAAAACTGCAACAAGAATGCAGCCTCCACTTGGATACAAGGACACAGCAAATATTCGAGCCCAAGTCAATAAAATCCAAAAAATGCAACCAGAAAGGAACTTCCATAAAACTGATCATAAGTATGGGACAGTAAGCACATAATTGCCAAGTCTAATGCGGACACATAGAAGTGCACACGTGTATATGTTAAAAGTACTAAAAAGTAAACAAGAATCAATGAATCAAATATGCATATATAGGCAACTGAAGTGAATGGCATATGTAATAAATGATCAGTGGACGATGAAATAATACAGGATGGACAAAAATTAGTGACAACTTCACAACTAAACAAATCAGACTTCAAACTAAGCAATGGACCAGCAACTGGTGACTTCAACAAAATCAGAGGGTTTAAAGTTATGGTTTAAACTTGTTTTAGAAACTCAGGTCAAACCAGTGTTTAAAACAATTTTTTTTTTAAAAAAAATCTATGATCTATGTTAACCCTATCTCGGTTATGGCTCACCGGTCTAAAGCTTGGAAGGAAGGCCGACCTAACCATTCGCATTACTTGCCGACCCAATGGATAAAGGCGGGCCGACCTAGCATCTCAAAGAGTGTTGCCGACCTAAAGGATGCGGGGAAGGATCCGATCTAACTCGATGCCGACCTAACTGGTTAAGAAGTATGCCGACCTAATGCCTTAACATGGATGCCGACTTAACTGATATGCCGACCTAATGCCTTAGCATGGATGCCGACCTAACTGTTAAGCACAAACTCACCCACCTATGAGTCGTGACCGACTTATGGGTTATGGTAAGTCGTAACCGGTCTAAGGGTGTGAAGGATGAAGTGGCGAAATAGTTTAGCACCTGGCACACTAACTCGGCGGCGACCCAACACTTAAGGTTTGGAGCTAGAGAAGCGCGCGTCTTTCACTTAGACCGGAGACCGTGCCTGAGAGAAGGAGGGCGACATATAACTCAGCCTGACCCGGAGCCGACCTACGACTTAACCCATCTCGGCCACTACCTCCGACCAAACACCGAAAGCACCTATAAATACACGACCATCACCAACATTCAAAGGACTTTTGGTCGATCAATTTCAAGCGCCATTACTCTGCCGAATTCCAGACTACTTCAACACTTAAAACTTTTGAGATTCAAAGAACGTCTAAAAGAACTTCATAAAGAAATCATCTACATCCACCATGGATTTGAAGATTTTTGTCAACATCGAAGTTTGAGCTACTTGTTCTAAGTCTTTTGTAATTCAAAGTGTATTGTACTTGAGAAGATTTGTATCAACTTGTAACGTGATCATCAATAAAAGTACTTAAAGTGGACGTAGGCTATACCCATAAGCCGAACCACTATAAAATTGCTGTCGTTTACTGCTTTTCCGCTATTACTTGCTTGTAATTCTTTCCCGATCTATCGGGTGGTGCTTTCACAACTACACTTCACACACCGGGGTGTTAGCGTTCAAATTTAAGCGTTAACATTTTTGGTGCTTTCACTGAGAACTGAACTCAGGACAGCTGTCATCATTGCTTCGCAGAGATTTGAAGAAAGAATTTCCTTAAAAACCAGAAGTATATCTGAGATTATGGCTCCTGGAAGGAAGAGTAGATCTATCAGATCTGGGAACATTCAAGAGGGAACCTCCGCTTCCCCTGTACCTAATCTACCCACTCCATCTGTTGGAGTTACGAAAGCGGAATTGGATGCTGTGATTCTAGGGCTAAACCAGCAGATAAACGCCCAAAATGCACAACTAGAGGCTCAAAGTGCCCAGAATGCTCTGATTCTGAATAAGTTGAACGACTTACTTGGGGCAAACAATCAACCGGCTGGTAATGAAAGGGACTATGCTGGCAACATTCATGATGTTAATGAAAGAAATGCTCCTGAAAGGCCTACTAGTCCCTTTGAGCAGGCAGTACCTGAGGCCGGTGGATCTAGAACTCGACATGATGAAGAATATCTTTCTGGAATGGTCCGGCAGATCATGAAAGAAAGTATGCAAAGGGTCGAAGATGAGAAGGAATGGGGTTTCGCTCCAAGTAAAACTCCGTTTACTGAAAAAATCTTGAAGGCGGAATTTCCAAGGAAGTTTGTCCCTCCAACTATTCCAGCTTACAAAGGGACAAGTGATCCGAATGAGTTCTTGTATAAATATGATTGGCACATGACAGGTGCCAGGGCCTCCGACGAAATAAAGTGCCGATATTTCCCCGTATACCTGGAAGGCGTGGCTTTACTGTGGTTCACCAAGTTGCCAGTTCGATCTATCGATCAGTTTTCAGACTTGACCAGAAAATTTAAGGAGCAGTTTAGGCTATATGCTTCGAAGGCCAAGGATATCATGTCATTGTCCAGTTTAGAGCAGAATCCTGGTGAGTCTATCAGATCTTTCTTGAACCGTTTCAATATAGCATTGGCTGAGGTGGACAATGCTGAACCACGAATGATATTGACTTATCTGATGAGGGCTATTGATAAGTCAAGCGAATTTGGGAAATGGTTAAATATGAAGGAGCCAACCTCTCTCGAGAAGTTCTACAAAAAAGCAGACGAATTCATTCGCTTGGAAAGTCGTCCTTTGCCAGTAAAGGCAGTGTTGGAAAAAGCTGAAGACAACACTGTCGCTCCACGCAAGAATGAGTCGGTGGGGCAGAAAAGGGAGAATAATAATGGAAAGAAACAGGGTAATCTGAAAAAGCCCCGGTCCTTCAAGCCATCAGAATATACTCCATTATCACATACGCCGGAGCACATCTACCTTGCCACTAAAGATTCCGTCGATTTCCCTAAACCTATCCCTTTGAGAACTGGGAGAAAAGCCATACAAAGTGGGAAATTCTGCCGCTTCCACAATCAACCTGGTCATGAAACTGATGAATGCCGCCAGCTGAAAAATCTGATTGAAGAGTTGCTAAGAGAAAACAAGTTGCAGCAATTTGTGAAAAAGAATAGCAACAATCCTGCATCATCGAGTCAGGGGCAGCGGGCTCCTGTTCATCAGCCTGGGGCAGGTGAGAAAGCTACGGGGCATGAATCTGGAAGGCCCGTTATCAATGTCATTTCCGGAGAACCTCACCCAGCTGGCAAGAGTTGGGGTGAGATGGAGAGATATTCCAGGGCTTTGAAATATGCTCCAGCCGAAGAAAACGTCTTTGTTCTAGAAGACACTACGCCCCTTAAACAACAGAAAACTTTCAGTGATGATATTATTTTCAGAGCCAGAGATTCTACAGGTATTGAAGCTCCTACTTTAGATCCCTTGGTCATCTCGGCTGGTATTGGACCAGCCATTGTCAGAAGAGTCCTCATTGACTGCGGAGCATCATGTAATATCCTCTTCAAAAAGACATTTGACCAGATGAAAATCCCTATGATCGATGTGCAAGCCTCATCACAGAAAATCGTGGGCTTCACTGGGGAGCCAAAGCAACCAGTAGGAACCATCGATTTGTTTGTAGAACTTGGGGAAGGAGAAAGGAAAGTGGTCCGAAAGCAAACATTTGTGATTGTCGATGAGTTTTCTGCCTATAATGCTTTTCTTGGCCGTCCAACACTCGCAGCATTCAAAGCTATCCTAGCCCCGTGGTGCCTCACTATTAAATTCCCTACTGACAATGGAGTAGGAGTTATAAAAGGGGATCAGAATGCTGCGCGAGAGTGCTATTTGACAGAGCTGCGAGAGTCAAGAAAAAGAGAAATGGGAAAGGGTGCGGCAACCCCAGTCCGCATCAAGGAACCAGCCTTGTAGCAATTACAGTGCGGACCCTGCACTGGCGAGCACAGCGGGGCACGGAAAGAAATGGATCCCAGAAAAGCCAGTACAGGGGAGAATAGAGTAGTACCGGTGGAAACGACAGTTCCGGTACCTGTTGACCCAAAAGATCCAAATAAGGTGTTGAATGTGGGTTCACAGCTTAATGTGTCAATTCAGAACATCTTGATATCTTTCCTGAAGGCAAATCTGGATGTCTTTGCTTGGACTCATGCCGATATGTGTGGGATATCTCCAGAAGTTGCAGTACACGCTCTGAATATTGACCCAAAATTTACACCAGTTAAACAGAAAAGGAGAACCCAAGGTCCAGAAAGGTCAGCAGCATTAAAAGAAGAAGTTGATCGACTCATGGAAAATAACTTCATCAGAGAATCTACATATCCGAATTGGGTTTCGAATCCTGTGTTGGTCAAGAAAGCTAATGGAAAATGGAGAGTGTGCATCGATTTTTCTGATCTAAACAAGGCTTGCCCCAAAGATTGCTTCCCATTACCCAGGATCGATCAACTGGTAGACGGAACTGCGGGACATGAATTGTTATCCTTCATGGATGCCTACTCCGGTTATAACCAAATCATGATGCATGAGCCGGATCAGGAGGATACAAGCTTTATCACAGATGTTGGACTTTATTGCTACAGAGTTATGCCCTTCGGATTGAAAAACGCAGGGGCAACCTACCAAAGACTTGTTAATGCTATGTTCAAACCGCAATTGGGCAAAACTATGGAAGTCTACGTCGACGACATGTTAGTGAAGTCCAGGAAAGCAGTGGATCACATTGAACACTTAGCAGAAATGTTCGCAGTCCTCCGGAAATACAGAATGAAACTTAACCCTCTGAAATGTACATTTGGGGTCGAATCCGGAAAGTTCTTAGGTTTTATCGTCAGTGCTAGGGGCATTGAGGCCAGTCCAGCTCAAATTACCGCCTTAAAAGAAGTTAAAGCTCCTAGAACGAAGAAGGAATTGCAAAGTCTCAACGGAAAGGTCGCCGCTTTGAGTCGGTTCATTTCCAAAGTTACTGATAAATGCATCCCATTCTTCGATGCCCTGAAAAAAGGAAAGAAGAACTTTGAATGGACTCCCGAATGCCAAAAAGCCTTTGAAGAGTTGATCCGTCATATGGAAACGCCTCCGATACTTTCTATGCCAGGCAATGGTGAGGATCTTCTTATATACTTGGCAGTATCATCTCATGCTCTAAGTGCAGCGCTGATACGGGAAGACAAAAGGATTCAACATCCAGTTTACTATATCAGCAAAAGACTCACTGGGGCAGAGCTGAATTACTCCAAGTTGGAAAAACTCGCCTATTGCCTACTAATTGCATCGAGGAAACTGAGGCAATATTTCCAAGCTCATCCTATCAAAGTACTCACTGATCAACCTCTAAAGCAAGTCCTATTTCGCCCTGAAACTTCGGGGCGCCTTCTAAAATGGAACATTGAACTCAGTCAATATGACATCACTTATCATCCCCGAAAAGCAATCAACGGACAAGCTTTAGCTGATTTCATTGCAGAATTCACAGAGAAAGATAATGGTGAGGAAAAAGCGGTCAATGATTCCCCAATCCAGTGGAAGATGTATGTGGATGGCGCAAGAAATGACTACTGTTCAGGAGCCGCAGTGATACTTGAAACTCCTGAAGGTCGATCATTATGTTATGCACTAAGACTGGAATTTCCTTCAACAAACAATGAAGCAGAATATGAAGCTCTTATTGCAGGTCTGAAAATCGCTAAAGAGCTAAACATTCGAGCATTACAGATCTTCAGTGATTCTCAGCTTATTGTATGCCAAGTCAAGAAGGAATTTCAAACAAAAGGTGGAAACTTGCCCTCCTACCTGTCAAAGGCTTGGGAACTCCTATGTGAACTCGATCATTATTCAATAAGCCATATTCCCCGAAAGAGAATACGAAGGCAGATTCCCTCGCAAAGTATTCAAGTTCTGGTGAAGCTCAACTATTGGGGTTGGTTCCCGTAGAAGTCCTCTCAGCACCAAGTATAGACGAGATGGATATAGACTGGATCATGGATGTATCTCAAGAACAAGAGTCATGGATGACTCCAATACTGGATTACCTACTCAGGGGTTCTCTGCCAGAAAACTCGATAGAAAGACGAAAGCTTCTAAGGAAGGCCTCTCGCTATATAATTCAGGATGGCCGATTGTACAGACGGGGATTCTCAATGCCATTGCTTCGATGTGTATCCCGGGAAGAGTCCAAAACAATCCTAGCTGAAGTGCATGGAGGAGAATGCGGTGATCATTCAGGTGGTCAAACACTAGCAAAGAAAATTCTCCGATACGGATATTTTTGGCCAGAAATTAATCGGGATGCCGCAGATTACTCCCGAAAATGTGACAAGTGCCAAAGATATGCCAAAATTCCTAGAGCACCTTCTACCGAACTCACACAGATGGTCAGTCCATGGCCATTTGCAATTTGGGGAATGGATCTCATTGGGCCGCTACCAACTGCTAAATCAGGGATTAAATATGCTATTGTTGCAGTTGATTATTTTACTAAGTGGGCTGAAGCTGAACCATTGGCTACGATCACTTCAAAGAAAATGATAAGCTTTGTGACCAAGAATATCATTTGCAGATACGGTGTGCCTCAGAAAATAATCACAGACAATGGTACTCAGTTTGAAAGCGAGGAATTCCAGGATTTTTGCAAGCGATTCAAAATCCAGAAAAGCTTTTCGGCAGTAGCTCATCCGCAGGCAAACGGGCAAGTGGAAGCAGTGAACAAGATCATCAAATCAACCGTCAAAAAGCAACTCGAAAGAGCAAAAGGTGGTTGGGTCGATAAACTACCACTTGCACTATGGGCATACAGAACTACTCACAAAACTGCAACTGGGCATACTCCTTTTGCGTTAGCATACGGATCGGAAGTAATGATCCCGGTTGAAGCAGAGGTCCCTTCACACAGAAGAATCCATTTCAATCAAGCAGAAAATGAAAAGCTGCAACTTGAAGCGCTGGATCTCCTTGATGAAAAAAGAGATGAAGCTAACCTCAGAGTTGCAGCTCATCAGCAAAGGATAGCCAGACATTTCAATTCCAAAGTTCGTCAACGCAGCTTTGAAATTGGAGATCTAGTCCTGAAAAGAATTATGACCGCGACAGGTGTGTTTGGGCCAAATTGGGAAGGACCATATGTAATATGTCAGAAGCTTCTTGACGGCACATTCAAGCTCACCACTGTTGATGGAGATCAAATTCCAAGGGCATGGAACAGCAACCACTTGCGTCCATACTTTACTTGAAAATTTTGTTGAAAAATTGTAAAAAGAATTATGAATGTATGATTCTTGTAAATGAAAGCAATTGTGAAACTGATGCAAGTAAATAATGAAAGAATATAAAGTGGATGTAGGCCCAATTTCATGGCCGAACCACTATAAATCTTGTGTTCCTTATTATCATTATATGTTTGCTTTGTTTTCGATATAAAAATACATAAAATGTATTGCTAAAATGTCGATTTAAATTTTTGCAGACAATGGAAATAAAACTTGCGCATAATAAGACCGAGCGATTCTCACCATCATTCAACAAACAAATTTCAAGTCACAAAGACCCCGAATTCAAATCCTAGATAGGAAATACTTCAATTGAACGGCTAATGATTTCGATAGAAACGAGCCCTTGCTGATAAATTGAGATTGTTTGAACAAACAAACATCCAATTAGGAAGCTAGTGCCCGTTCTCACGAACTTGCCTGGCAATGAAGTACACTTCCTTGGATTAAACAAGCCACTTGTGAGAGAAAGGGGAATGAAAACTTGAAAAGAAAAAAAAGAGGATCGCTGAAAAGGCATAAGCAAGTGAACAGAGGAACAACCAAAGCTACCATCAGCGGCACAAGTCCTCTTCGGAGGCGCAACTCTTCGGAGGATAAAAGACCTCTAATGGGTCATACGCCACAAAAAAGAAAGTTCTCTACTCAACAAAAAAGATTGGAGGAGTCATGACCCTCCAACCATGAGAGAGTAACTTCCAGGCGATGAAAACCCTCTTTGAGGCACATTTCACCAGGAATTGAAGTGTTATAACCGCTCTTCGGAATTTCACTTCACCAGAGTTGAAATGTAAACAAAATAAAAGCCCTCTTCGGAGGCCCATTTCACCAGGAGTTGAAGTGTTATAACCGCTCTTCGGAATTTCACTTCACCAGAGTTGAAATGTAAACAAAATAAAAGCCCTCTTCGGAGGCCCATTTCACCAGGAGTTGAAGTGTTATAACCGCTCTTCGGAATTTCACTTCACCAGAGTTGAAATGTAAACAAAATAAAAGCCCTCTTCGGAGGCCCATTTCACCAGGAGTTGAAGTGTTATAACCGCTCTTCGGGATTTCACTTCACCAGAGTTGAAATGTAAACAAAATAAAAGCCCTCTTCGGAGGCACATTTCGCCAGGAGTTGAAGTGTAGCAACCGCTCTTCGGAATTTCACTTCACCAAAGTTGAAATGCAAAAACAAAGACCTTCTTGAAAGCCCACGTTTCACCAAGATTGAAATAAAACTTCCAAGTGTTGAAACGTGAAAAGGCTTTCTTCGAAGGCACAACTCTTTGGGGGTACACGTTTCACCGAGATTGAAATAAAACTTCCAAGTGTTGAAACGTAAAAAATCCCTCCTTAGAGGTACGACCCCCTCCCGGGGACACAATCAAGAAAAAAGACCTCTTTGGAAGTACACGTTTCACCGAGATTGAAATAAAACTTCCAAGTGTTGAAACGTGAAAAGGCTTTCTTCGAAGGCACAACTCTTTGGGGGTACACGTTTCACCGAGATTGAAATAAAACTTCCAAGTGTTGAAACGTGAAAAATCCCTCCTCAGAGGTACAATTTTGTATAAAAAAAAAAATCCTCATCAAAAGCGTACTTTAACTTTCAAATGGAAAATGATCGTAAAAAGAAAAGAAGTTAAAGTACCCTTCAGAGGTCCGCTTTACCACATAGAGGAATTCACTTGGTAAAATATGCACATAAGCAAAAGAGAAAAGTGATTTCTTCGAACGACAAAGCGTAAAAACTTATACGAAGGGAGTTGTACTCAATAAAAATTTTCTTTAAAGAATAAAATAATTATTCTTTAACAAATAAGAGTGCAAGTCCCCTCGAAGTATAAAATATTGCAACAAGCTTAAGGTATGGGGGCAACATGGTATAGTAGTATGGCTGCATCAGTAAAGTAATACTCAAACAACATACCATAAGCCCGCTGCAATGTTATATAAACAAACTTGTGCAAAAATAAATAGTAAATGCATTCTCAAATTCAAACAGAAGTTTGTACAAACGAAGAATCATTTTATTCAACTATAATGCAGATACAGGTTTTCAAGATAAAAGCGGGGGCCGATACCCGCACAACTCTCGGCCAGTTCATATAAAAGACAAAAAGCTAAAATCTTCACTTCTTCTTCCCTCCTTTGGACCCTTTACCCGGTCGAATGACCAGCTTTCCAGGTCGGCCAGTGGGTATAAGGGAAGTAGGAGAGGTAGGTGTAACCGGTTCAACTTCCGGCTCCTCTTCAGTGGCGGTGATTTTCTTCCCCCTCCTCTTTGATATCCCACGCTTCTCTCTCCTTTGTGAGGAAGACTCACTCCCCGGAGTGACAAGTTTTGATAGAACAATGTCGTCAGAAGGAGTCCGTTCCGGGGATATGTCACCTCCTTCAGGTCTCTCATCTTTCTGCTCTTGCGAAGTGATGGGATCATCCAAGCCGTGAAGAGCCTCTATTTGTTCCTCCTGTGATCCAGGTTGCGAGGCAGAAGGAGGCACCGCCTGAAGAGATGAAGGAAGGATGACCGGAGGAGTAGAAGTTTGAGCAGTGCTTGGTACTTTCTCTACAGAAGAAAAAAGGTTAAAGTCAGTAAAAAGAGGAGATGAAGGTTCACCAATGAAGTCAGTAAAGAGAGGAGATGAAGGCTCGTCAAGGTTGAGAAAATAGCCAAGGAGCTCGTGAAACTCATGTGAAATAAACGAGTAACCCGCTTGAGCAGAATTGACAGTAGCGAGATTAACAGTGAAGTTACCTGGAGAAGCTGGTTTCCTGATATCGACTTCGTAAGCTTGCGCATCAGCACTCTCTTCACCCTCGTCTCCGCCTTGTGTGCTTGTAATATCAGCGGTAACTTTGGTGGGAGATGCGAGATGGGAACTGGAACCAATAATGTCGACTTCAGACGAAGAAGGTGGCTGGACTAGAGTAGTTGAAGTGGTTTTCCCCAGCTGGTCCCCTTCCGTCACCTCGGTTCTTAGTTTGGCAAGTTGTTCCTTTCCCCTGGCAAGAGCAGCGCGAGCGTCTTCATCAAAATAATGCCTTTCCAGGGCTGACTCGTCATAACCAGCACCTTCAGCACCAAGCATATCGAGGGCGGCCTCCCACACTTCAGCTAAAGTGATCTCATACTTGGGACCAAGAAAGGCGAGGCTTCCACGCCCCAAGACGCTATGCAAGTAGAAGTCGAATAGTGTTGAGCCGAAGCTGTTTTTGGTCGCCTCATGAGATTCTTCGGCTGCGATTTTGTCGGCGACAGGCTCATCGCGCTCCCTTTCAGTTTTGGCAAGCTGAAGCTTAAGCATTTGTATCTCCGCCTCCTGGGAGTTGTTTTTCTTTCGAAGCTCAGCAATATCAGAGACATAGCCTTCACTGATTCTTTTTTGTGCCTCGAGCCTATCTTCGGCATCCCTCTGACTGGCATGAGCATCTCTAACTTGTCTGAGAAGCACTTCTTCTTTTTGAGAGTATGAAGTAGAGGAAGCAGCAAGCTCATCTTTCAACTTCTCAACCTTTGCTTCGAGCTCCTCGTTATAGGAAGTTATGCTCCTCATTTCGGTGTCGTGCTGCTCAAGCACCTTTTGCCACTCAGCCTTATCATTTTCCATGGTGAGCATGGCCTCTAAGTTGGCACGGTTAACTCTTTGAAGTTCATCAACAAGCTTCTGCCAGTTTGACATCCTCTCGATATCGAGCTTGACTGCATCAAGATTGCGCAACATAGCAGACTTGTCAATGGGGACCAAGTCTAGGTCGAATCTCACGCCCTTTAAGCACCATTGTGGAAAACGACTTTGTAAAGTGGCCGGGCCAGGTCCCACTTGAAATTTAGGCCTGCTTATTATTGTCTGGATGTCCTCCTTCCCAAGAGCAGGAGAGTCAGAAATAATGTCAAGAGGGGCAGGGGCAGTAGGCTTTTCGGGAATAGTGGAAACATGTCTCTCACCATGTCGGGCTCGTTTGCCTGAATCTTCAGCTACATGACCTTTTCCTCGGTCGTCGTGAGATTTCCTTTTGTGCGAGTCATCACTCCTCTGCAGAGAATCATGGTGCTCATCCCTATCCCTTCTGTCATAACGCTCTTCTGCATCCCTCCTTTCACGAGCCTTTCGAGCAGCCCTCTCTTCGTCAGACTCTCTATAGGAGGGAAAGTAACGCCGATAATCATATTGACCACGCCCCCCGTAGCGTTGGAAATCTTGATAATATGATCTGCCGCGTGTCATTGAAGAATCTGAAATAAGAAAAGATAAGCTTTAGAAGTCTTTAAAGTACAAGAAGATAAGTGCATAAATGTGCTGGAAAATCCTAAGTGTTGTGTGATGTGCAAGCTACACGCATTAAGCTACAAACCACTCTTTGGTGCAGAGGTGATGAAAGCTTGGGTATGAGGAGTTGATGTTTGTGTTGGTGTTTGTCGAAGAAGAGACGTCGCCTCAATTACAGGAGAGATAGTTTTAGATACGTCATCTCTAAAAAGCTCCTGCGAAGTCACTATTATGTCGCTCAACCCCTCGTAAACATCGTCACCATCATGCTTGGTGGGACTTGTTTTCTCAATTCCTACATCAGCTAGTCCCCCGAGAGGCCGTGAAGGTTCTTCTTCTTCCTCGATCGGGGCAAGCACCGTCTTACTGGATGACCCCATAATGTCGGTAGAAGTGGAACACTTCACCAATGAAGCTTCAATATTAGACTCTTTTGATGTGAGTTGTTCGACAGTAACCGGGGCGTCAGGAGTTTTCGTCGGAGAATCGGGAACTTCTGTTGGAACTTCATGAGCATGCGTAGAACGAGAAGCGTGTAGAAGCCCGTATTGGTGTAAAAATTCATCCTTCAGCAGAAATTTTATGCTCCTTTCTTCCGCAGCCACGGCACTCAACCTCTCGAAAACTTGTTTATGAATCGGATCTCTAGAAGGGAGAGGAAGTGCTGAAAAGAGCAAAGAATGAAGTTAGCAACTGAAAGTTCGGATCTCGGAAAAAGTTTCAAAAACGAAAAAATGGAAACACTAGTCTTACTTCCTATTCTCCAGATGGCATAAAACCCTGGAGGGCAGCGAGCAAAGAAAAACTGGTTCAAAAATCCATGAACACTTTCAGTGAGATCGGAAAGGAGCTTGCGGTTTCTAGCACTTCTCACAATAATGAGTGAAGGATGATCTTTACTCTTTGTAAACGAGCACAGATAACGAATTTCTTCAAAACTCGGTAGGCGATCAAGAGTTCTTCTAAACAAAACACACAACCCCATCAAGATGGCATAACCATTAGGATGAAGTTGAAATGGAGAGATCGTCAACCGGAGAAGAAGAGTTCGAAGGAAGTCATTGAAAGGGGGAATTGCCCCACTTAAGCACATTTGGCGATTGGCTGCAACAAAACCGTAAGGAGGATTATCAGCAGTGTCGCTTGGCCCGGGCAATAAGACATCACTTTCAGCAAAGCCGAATTGAGTGCGTATCTGAATAAACATTCTTGGGGTTAGAATGGTCGAAGTTCTCTCCGGAGGATTCTCTATGGGAACAGCCACCGGGAAAGTCTCTTCCTCTTGAGCTACCATTTCTTCTTGTTGGAGGGAAGTCATTCTACATAAACAACTGGGTATTCAAACATGAAGGTGCACGTTTCCTAAAGTGTGTGAAGTGTTGTACAAGTATCAATCAAACAATAAGCAAAGGCAACTGGAATAAAACCTAACAAACATTTGTTAGTTATAAAGACCAGGAATCTTTGTTTTAAGTTTGAATATGCAAATATAATGTTGATGCAAACAAATCAGTTCAAATTGTTGATACTTTGCATTAATATTCTACTTTAGTCGATTAATTCACAACATTTCGTGCATTATATTCATGATGCTTATCTTGTCTTGACTAATCTGCCATTTGATATGGGCTGTCAATGGCAGTATGTGCGCCTTGTTTTCCTTTGTTTGTTTGTTATTCTCAACAGGTTGGTAGCTTAAAAGTGAGGATGATCTGTGAAGTGACATAATGTGTTTAAACAAATTTAAAGTTGGGGCAGTTCAAAGTTTAATCCCTGTTCAAAGTTTGATCATAGTTCAAAGTTTATTCCACTTAATTTGGCAGTCCAAGTCAAAATGATTAAAGTTAGTTAACACTCTCAAGTGTCAGCATGTCCAAGGCCTAAGTCGTATCTCGGCTACAACCTAAAAAAAAAAAAAAAAAAAAGAGAAAGGCTAAGTCTGAAGTTGGCCAAAATCATAGCAATTCGATTCGGCAAGCTTGGTTAAATGCTTAAGTGCTAACTCGGTTATGCCTTAAGAATCTCCCACACATTAATGTAGGGTTCCTACTCCTTTAACTCGGCAGTTCCCTAGGTCGCAAGAGAGAGGTGGGGAAGCAGGCCCTGATTCAAAAGGAAAAAAGTTTCTCCAAGTATTAACCCGGTCGCGGTTCAGGCCTCAAAGGTTAGGTCGGTAAGTTTCCCCAAGTATTGGCTCGGTACCGACTCAAGATTCATGTCGCACCCAATCAGATCGGCCATAAGTTAGGTCACCTAAAATCACGTCCAAGCCGGTATCTCGCTCAACCCGTTAGCCCAATAACCACTCCACCCACAAAAACCCCTATCCCATTCATGATACTTCATGCTACTGGATCATCCACTAAACCAATTCGAAACTATTACGAATCTAACACCTCGCAATCCCAACCGGCTATCTTAAAGCAATAAACCATCTTCGTCGCTTCGTTGTTCATTTAAAGCTAAAAACCGAGCAACTCAAGCTTCATCAAACACAGGTGAAGTGAGATTCGTAATAATGCAATGCTCAAAGGGGTGAGTTAGGCTCGAATGGAATTCGTGAATCAATGACAACGAGGAATCGAGGGTAGATTCACTTACGTGACAAACAGCAAGGATTATCAATGATCGATTGGGAGGAAATCGCCTTTATGGATCTGAGAGTGCTTTAATGGCGGAATTGAGCAGGAAATTAAGTGAAGAAGAAGAAGGAAGAGAGCCAGTTTATATCCCACGGTGAAGAGATGCGAAACGGCGCTAACTGATAGGTCGTGCGCGACCTACCGACCTAGGAGGAGCCGAGCTAAGAGGTGTCGAAGCACACGACTTAATCTTAAGGCATGTACTTCGAGGGGCAAATGTTAACCCTATCTCGGTTATGGCTCACCGGTCTAAAGCTTGGAAGGAAGGCCGACCTAACCATTCGCATTACTTGCCGACCCAATGGATAAAGGCGGGCCGACCTAGCATCTCAAAGAGTGTTGCCGACCTAAAGGATGCGGGGAAGGATCCGATCTAACTCGATGCCGACCTAACTGGTTAAGAAGTATGCCGACCTAATGCCTTAACATGGATGCCGACTTAACTGATATGCCGACCTAATGCCTTAGCATGGATGCCGACCTAACTGTTAAGCACAAACTCACCCACCTATGAGTCGTGACCGACTTATGGGTTAAGGTAAGTCGTAACCGGTCTAAGGGTGTGAAGGATGAAGTGGCGAAATAGTTTAGCACCTGGCACACTAACTCGGCGGCGACCCAACACTTAAGGTTTGGAGCTAGAGAAGCGCGCGTCTTTCACTTAGACCATAGACCGTGCCTGAGAGAAGGAGGGCGACATATAACTCAGCCTGACCCGGAGCCGACCTACGACTTAACCCATCTCGGCCACTACCTCCGACCAAACACCGAAAGCCCCTATAAATACACGACCATCACCAACATTCAAAGGACTTTTGGTCGATCAATTTCAAGCGCCATTACTCTGCCGAATTCCAGACTACTTCAACACTTAAAACTTTTGAGATTCAAAGAACGTCTAAAAGAACTTCATAAAGAAATCATCTACATCCACCATGGATTTGAAGATTTTTGTCAACATCGAAGTTTGAGCTACTTGTTCTAAGTCTTTTGTAATTCAAAGTGTATTGTACTTGAGAAGATTTGTATCAACTTGTAACGTGATCATCAATAAAAGTACTTAAAGTGGACGTAGGCTATACCCATAAGCCGAACCACTATAAAATTGCTGTCGTTTACTGCTTTTCCGCTATTACTTGCTTGTAATTCTTTCCCGATCTATCGGGTGGTGCTTTCACAACTACACTTCACACACCGGGGTGTTAGCGTTCAAATTTAAGCGTTAACAATCTATCAACATACTTGTTTAAGATTTATGCCTCAACAAATTTTGGTTTAAGAGCAATCAAATTTTGATGAGGATGCTGGTCAGGAATCAAACAGGGCACTACACATATACACAGCATACACACCATTTAATATTCACACCTGATTTTCACATATATACCTCTGTGAATATTTATTCACTTTAACATACTGGCAAGCAAACAAATTTTTATGTTAAGTTTTTAGAAAGTGAAGTTACTCGCAATTTAAATCTTGTTGTTTTTAAACAAATTTTGTTAAACATCTCAACATTAAACCAACCAGGAAAGCAACTAACTGATTTTGAATCTATTTTATACCCCGTAGTTTCAAACTAGAAAGAAACTAACATGCACACATATTAACTCATTCACATATATGTATGCAGTAATATCACAACGAGCATCATTATCACATCAATTACTTAAGCAACCAGATTAACCTACTTAAGATTTAAATTTAGATGTTTACTCACTGTTTTGGGTTTTAACAGAGAACAGAGGTGAATATATATATACCTATACAGACATGCATCAATTACCCAGGAAATCACATAATTACTTCCATAGAAACCACAAATGCAACCTGAGAGGTAACAGAACCGGCAGTATGGAGTGAGGGCACCATAGATATGGCACCGCAGCACTCAACGGTTAAAGGTCAATGCCGATGCCAACAAAACAATTCAACTCACTTGCCAATGACAAGATCCTCGTCCATCAAAAAGGAACTACACAAACTGGAATAAGCACATCATCAAAAATCAAGTTTTACTGTCGAAAACAACTGCAGTGCAAAACCGTGGGCTATTGAGCAAGCACACGGATTCACAAATAAATTCCAAGTAAAAAGAATCAAGACCGAAGTCAAAGCAAGGACAAAATCACAAAATTTAATTTCCAGAAATTCGAACAATGAACCCAAAAAAAATTCGTCACAGCAAACTTACAAAATCGAATGGAAACAAAAGGCAGAGATAAACAACATCAAAGCCAAAAAAAACGAACGACTAAAGGAGTATGAAATAGATGTGTGTAGCGTAATCGTACTCACCTTTTGCTTTGAAGAGGAGCATGCGAGAATCGATCGATATTGAAGCCGAAACCCTAATTTCTGAAGGGAGAGGGACGAAAGAGAGCCGCCACCATTTTTTTTTCTTCGTATGCTGATTAGGGTTTCGAATGAAAAAGGGGGGGGGCTTCGTGTTTTAAGGAGAAGGGATCGTGATTTTTTGCTTGATGGAAGGCGTGAATGAAGGCGTGTTTACAGCTGATCAAAGTAAGGCCGTGTATACTTATTATTTATTTTTTTTATTTTTTTTTATTTCAATTTAAATTAAATTTTGTTTTGTAAATCATTTTCTTTAGTAAACATAGAAATGTTTTGAAGTTCAACTATCAACATCAATTTATAAATTTACATAAATAATAATTCTCAAATTCAAATTATTATTCCTAGTCATTAGTTCGAATTTAAAATACAAATTTCAATATTCAATTTAAACTTCAAAGTCAAATTTAAATTTTATTCAACTTTAAACAGATTAAATTCTAATATTTAATCGCAAGTTTATTCTGATAATTTGAAATTCACGTCAAATCATCATTTAAATATTTAAAATAAATTAAATATTCACAAATTAAATTGTTCAAAATTCAGGGCCGTTACAATCTCCCCTACTTAAAAGAATTTCGTCCCGAAATTATAAGTTAGGAAAAACGATTGCTAAAATCTCACCGATATTTATATCCTACACAATTTTACCAAGTTTCAAACTTGGAAATAATTATAGGATTCATTCCATTTATTTTATCTCACTAGTTTTGTTCATCGATTTCAATAATCAAGACACAAAAGTCTTTTACCAAATTTTTTTTACTTACAAAACTCAGATTTTTAAACTTGAAAACTTTCATGCTAAATATTTGCATATTACATCATTTCCAAAGCTGTGTGCTTTCAAGATATTTTAAAGATCTTCTTCCTTAATTCATTAAGTTAGAATTATGTAATTCTAATTTCAGATTATTGATTTTCTATATAAAGTTTGAAAATACTTGCTAACTCGAAGTTTAACAAGTCCATCGTCGTTCTTACAGACATTAGGCATACGCTGGCCAGGCGCAGGTCTAAAAATCTCCAAGTACTAAACATACTTGCTTCAACTCCCAGTGAAAATACTTTTTTTTTAAAATTCTTTTAAAAATGGATATGGAAAGCACGTTCCCCCATGGATCACAGTTTACCCGGCGGTTACGCTACTATCCCAGTAGAATCGCTTGTAACCTTAGATTTCTCATCTCTCTTGAATTTCGCCATGGTTGTCGCCTTAGATCGCGGTCCACACGGCGGTTGCGCTACTATCCCAGTAGAATCGCTCGTGGCCGTAGGCATCACGCCCCTCGAATTACGCTTCGGTTTCTAGATCGCAGTTTACACGGCGGTTGCGCCACTATCCCAGTGGAATCGCTTGTAACTGTAGGCATCACGCCCCACGAATTACGCCAGCATCAATTCACATAATCCCAAACACGATGATCCATCATGGGGGATATCAGTCAGTCCCAATGGACATTCCACTAATGGAAATTCTACGTAGCTACGATTTCCAATGGACACTCCACCGAGTTCCAATCACCTTCACAAATAATAAATGGAAGGTACATTTCCATATCCTCAGTTTTTTAGAAAACATATGTCATATACATACAGTACTTCATTTCACATTTCGTACTTATCATACCTATGTAAACTTACACAGCACTTTTATAATAATGACTTTCCAAACTGATGGTTTTCGATTTATTATATTCACATATATAAGTTACGAAAACTCAATTCACATTCATCACAAATAGAGGATTCCAAATTTTTTTCATCACGTTTAAAACTTTCCTCTAAATCGATTTGAAAATTTAAGGTTATCTCAAACCTAATTCACATTCATAATCCAATTCATTATCGACTTCACATTCGATTTGGATTTCACGTTACATCGTCAATTCTCAACACATAATTGATGTCTATCGATATATAACCTCTAAGCTCGTACGTCTCAGAGAAGGGTGTTAAGCTAAAAGAATAAATTCTCCGCCACCACAGATATATATTTAATAGAGATCAAATGCTATGTCATCAATTCACAATGTTAGACATACAATCCCAATCGACTATCCAAAATTCAAAGCTCAACTTATATTGTTTTTGATGTCGAAGTTAAACTCAATTTAACTCAAAATTCAATAATTTCTTGAAAATATTCAAGTTGAACTAAT
The DNA here is from genome assembly GCA_030765085.1 of Allium cepa. Lineage (NCBI taxonomy): Eukaryota > Viridiplantae > Streptophyta > Magnoliopsida > Asparagales > Amaryllidaceae > Allium > Allium cepa. The sequence goes on along the minus strand of CM060942.1, from coordinate 135,555,457 downwards.
TGTTCACATTTCTCAAAATAATATCTTTACAAGATATAAAATTTTCCAACTTCGCCATTTGAAACCAATTTCAAATATTCATTTTTCAATTTATCTTTAAAAGATAAAATTTCAAACCTTTCATTTCATATTGGAAAACATTTCCATACTTATTAAATAATAAGTAATTCACAAATTCTTTTATTTTCAACTCTCGGAAAATATTCAATATACTTGAATCAAAATTAAGTATATATTCCATTCTTTAAGGAAATCATTCTTTTAAACACATTTATTTGAGTCAAAACGAATGTTGCGTAAAACATTGTTACAACAACTCAAAAATCACTAGTATAGGGATTCGAATTTAAGATAGATATATAAATCCCAATACTATAAACAACATTTCCTTCCGGAAACCATTTACTATAACAACAATGTTATAGTCCACCATTTCCTTATTTTTCTCGAAAACGTCTATTTCAACAATTGAATGTTGAAATCTATGTATTCGATACTTAATGTATTTTAAAACATTTTTAAAACTATTAACTTTTCAATTTTAACCTCAACTTAATTCATAGTTTGAATTCCTCCTACTTTTCACAATATTAGTTTCAAACCGATTTCAAACTTTTCAATATTAAGTTTTTCCACTTAATTCAATTTTCCACACGTTTAAATTCAAATTCGTCACTGAATTTATTAAACCTATTATGGATTATCATATTGACAACTTCAAATTTGAAATCTAAATCTCATTTGAACTTTGCATTTACTTTCTATTTCAAAAATAATCAACTAGTTCTTTAGTAAGCCATTCATCAACTTAGTTCCATTAAATTTATATTTCCACATTAACCTTATTTCATAATATCACTTCCCTGAAACATATCTGTTTTAGTTAATAATATATTCACTGTCCAAAATTGTGAATATACTTTGTCAACCAATTTCATCATTTCTACAATTTATTTTTTTATTTTTAAAGGGTTATCCACTGTCCAAAATCGTGGATATAACTCCTTTAATAAGCTACAACAATTTACTATCACAATATCTAACATAAAGGATAATTCGTTGTTCAAAATCACGAATATATCTCCTTTAATAACTTCTATTTTTCATTTATCAAATTTAATTGGTTTCGAATTTATAAACAATCTTTACAAATTCCATTTCTATTTATAAACTTCGATTTATAAATCTCCTTTAATAATTCAACTCAATTTATATAACTCAATTATATATCGAAAGTCCATATATAAGTTAAATACTTATAATCCATTTATTTATTAACTCGTTCTTCACAACGTTTGAAATCAATTTCTCAAAAGAATTCAGAATCAAATTTCTCAAGTTGTAGTTTAATTATCCTCTTGGCTATAACTAAATTGAAATATCATTTTATTTCACAATTTATTATTTTGTAGATATTCACAATATTTGATTCAAACCAATTCATTAATTCACTTCACTTAACTTTTATTTTTCATAAGTCCCAATAATTCGATAATGGATTTCGAATGAGAAACTATCGCAATCCTAAATTTAGAGAGGGGAATTTTCAAAATAATTCTAACTTTCAAAATACCTTTCATTTTAAAGAAAACAATTTCATCCTTCTTTAGATTTGAAAACATTTTTCTTTAAAGTGGTTCTAGTAACTATTCATATTAAACATCATAAACTGAGCTTTGAGTAAACCAAAGCTCTGATACCACATTTGTAACGACCCGCCGTTCTGACCGCCCCCAATCGGTACTTAAACCAACTTGAGACGTTCAAAATGACGGATTGTTAGTCAGTTTATAGAGTTTAAACAGAATCAGCCACAGAATCACAGAATAATCATAATATTATACATAAATGAATTTTTCTTACATACATATATCAGAGTTTGTACAATGCATTAATTTTTTTTTTATACAGCGGAACAATTTATTATTAAGTACAAGAAAAATTTCTCGAAAAACTTTAGTGGAGTGCTTTCCCCTCTCTCTCTAACTTCGCGGCCTGAAAATCTTCAAGCTGTAAAAATACTCGGTCTGACCCGAGTATTATATTCAAAAGAAAATAATACACAGGTCAGTCTAATTCAAACTCAGTTATTAGTGCATAGAGGAAATAATAATCAACAATTAGATGACAGTCAAATATAATTTACCTATCCGACCCTTTAACAAGAAATCGGATAACGGTAAATATAACACTTAACAGTGTTAAACAACAATTCAACAGATTCAGATTATCAATGAGATAGATGAAGGGATTATTGATGAAGATAATTTAGAAAACAATCAAAATTTGCCTAAACGGCAATTAACAACAAAATCATCAAAATCGATTCAAAATATAATGAATTGGCAACATAAAATAATTTTCATCAAAAAGAAAACATAAATTTAAACATTAAATTTGGTAGGGCTGCAGTATACGCACTCGCGTACGGCCTCGCCACATTTAAAATGTCAACTCCGTGGCTGCAGTTCACGCTTGCGTGCACTGCCTCGCCACTACCGTAATGAAATATCCAAAAGATCATAAATCAAAACAAAATAGTATATCGCTAAAATCAAAACGTGTGGCTGCAGTTCACGCTTGCGTGCACTGCCTTGCCACTATCGTGATGACGTACTCAAAAAAAATCAACGAACCAAAATCAATGAAGGTTCAAATATCGATTCAAAATGTCGATACTACGTGGCTGCAGTGCACGCACGCGTGCGCTGTCTCGCCACAACAACTTGTGAAATAAAACAAGTTTCCAAACAACTTATTACTGCACATTTCAACAAGTGCAAATTTTCATAAAAATGAACTGCAGTCACAAATGAATACAAGGGCGAATCTGCAATCAAAAATTTGCAGCCACCACAAGTACACAAGGCACGAAGGCTCGAATGACCCAATGCGCAAAGACAGGGGTACAAATTACATGGAAACAGCAAAATGTGGTGAGGGCACCAAAATGTAGCACCATAACACACAATATTTAGGCCACAAAACATCAGTACCAATCAAAGGCAACTTGCAACATGTATGCATATACATGTTGTCATTAATCACAAAACGCAGAGGTCAAGTCACAACTATCATGACTCAACGCAAATGCAGCGATCAGGGGCAAACTACACAAAGAATGCAGTCACCACAAGTACACAAGACTGCATCAAAAGAAAACTCAGATGCAAAACTTCAACAAATCAAAAATAGCATCAAAGCACATAAGAATTTGACTCTGTGCAATACAAATAAAATTTCAGTCACCACAAGTATGCAAGGGCAACTGTAAAGCAAACAATGCTATCAAGACTTCAAGTCCAGACCAACACAAACATTTCAAGGGGAAAACTGCAACAAGAATGCAGCCTCCACTTGGATACAAGGACACAACAAATATTCGAGCCCAAGTCAATAAAATCCAAAAAATGCAACCAAAAAGGAACTGCCATAAAACTGATCATAAGTATGGGACAGTAAGCACATAATTGCCAAGTCTAATGCAGACACATAGAAGTGCACACGTGTATATGTTAAAAGTACTAACAAGTAAACAAGAATCAATGAATCAAATATGTATATATAGGCAACTGAAGTGAATGGCATATGTAATAAATGATTAGTGGACGATGAAATAATACAGGATGGACAAAAATTAGTGACAACTTCACAACTAAACAAATCAGACTTCAAACTAAGCAATGGACCAGCAACTGGTGACTTCAACAAAATCAGAGGGTTTAAAGTTATGGTTTAAACTTGTTTTAGAAACTCAGGTCAAACCAGTCTTTAAAACAATTTTTTTTTTTTTAAATCTATGATCTAACAACATACTTGTTTAAGATTTATGCCTCAACAAATTTTGGTTTAAGAGCAATCAAATTTTGATGAGGATGCTGGTCAGGAATCAAACAGGGCACTACACATATACACATCATACACACCATTTAATATTCACACCTGATTTTCACATATATACCTCTGTGAATATTTATTCACTTTAACATACTGGCAAGCAAACAAATTTTTATGTTAAGTTTTTAGAAAGTGAAGTTACTCGCAATTTAAATCTTGTTGTTTTTAAACAAATTTTGTTAAACATCTCAACATTAAACCAACCAGGAAAGCAACTAACTGATTTTGAATCTATTTTATACCCCGTAGTTTCAAACTAGAAAGAAACTAACATGCACACATATTAACTCATTCACATATATGTATGCAGTAATATCACAACGAGCATCATTATCACATCAATTACTTAAGCAACCAGATTAACCTACTTAAGATTTAAATTTAGATGTTTACTCACTGTTTTGGGTTTTAACAGAGAACAGAGGTGAATATATATATACCTATACAGACATGCATCAATTACCCAGGAAATCACATAATTAGTTCCATAGAAACCACAAATGCAACCTGAGAGGTAACAGAACCGGCAGTATGGAGTGAGGGCACCATAGATATGGCGCCGCAGCACTCAACGGTTAAAGGTCAATGCCGATGCCAACAAAACAATTCAACTCACTTGCCAAAGACAAGATCCTCGTCCATCAAAAAGGAACTACACAAACTGGAATAAGCACATCATCAAAAATCAAGTTTTACTGTCGAAAACAACTGCAGTGCAAAACCGTGGGCTATTGAGCAAGCACATGGATTCACAAATAAATTCCAAGTAAAAAGAATCAAGACCGAAGTCAAAGCAAGGACAAAATCACAAAATTTAATTTCCAGAAATTCGAACAATGAACCCAGAAAAAATTCGTCACAGCAAACTTACAAAATCGAATGGAAACAAAAGGCAGAGATAAACAACATCAAAGCCAAAAAAAACGAACGACTTAAGGAGTATGAAATAGATGTGAGTAGCGTAATCGTACTCACCTTTTGCTTTGAAGAGGAGCACGCGAGAATCGATCGATATTGAAGCCGAAACCCTAATTTCTGAAGGGAGAGGGACGAAAGAGAGCCGCCGCCATTTTTTTTTCTTCGTATGCTGATTAGGGTTTCGAATGAAAAAGGGGGGTGCTTCGTGTTTTAAGGAGAAGGGATCGTGATTTTTTGCTTGATGGAAGGCGTGAATGAAGGCGTGTTTACAACTGATCAAAGTAAGGCCGTGTATACTTATTATTATTTTTTTACTTTTTTTTATTTTATATATTATTATATTTTTTTATTTCAATTTAAATTAAATTTTGTTTTGTAAATCATTTTCTTTGGTAAACATAGAAACGTTTTGAAGTTCAACTATCAACATCAATTTATAAATTTACATAAATAATAACTCTCAAATTCAAATTATTATTCCTAGTCATTAGTTCGAATTTAAAATACAAATTTCAATATTCAATTTAAACTTCAAAGTCAAATTTAAATTTTATTCAACTTTAAACAGATTAAATTCTAATATTTAATCGCCAATTTATTTTGATAATTTGAAATTCACGTCAAATCATCATTTAAATATTTAAAATAAATTAAATATTCACAAATTAAATTGTTCAAAATTCAGGGCCGTTACACTTATTCATCTATGTCTATATAAATAGATTTTCTACTAAAACCATAGTTGTCTTTTATTTTATTTCTATACGTACTTGTTTTTCTCGTCCATTCATTCTCAATGGCAGGCAGCTCAAACCCTAACTAATCAAAGCGAAAAATTCAAACTCCTCAAATCCTATCAAATTATATACCATCGTGAAGCTCTGATGAACGTAATCTGCGTATGTAATTCATTTTTGCAATTGAGTGTCAGTTTGTCCAAAAACCAGCGAAGAAGTCTCAGTCGTCCGTTGTTAGGGTTTTGTGATCAACGATGGATCGTCGACCATTTGACGATCGGGGAGTTGCGTCTTATAGAGGGCGTCAAGTGGCTTCGATCCATGGGTTTCATTCTGGCAGTGGTCGAAGGGGTTCTCCAGTAATCAATGATCAATAGCCAGATTTCGTACTCGTCATCAAGGCTGGCGGAGGCACCGTGTGCGATCAGTCGGAGGGCGTGGGTGCGATTGGAGTAGGTGAACACATTGGCGGCCTCTGATCCCGATAGCGATGCATGTAGGTGTGCGGTAGTGTATTCTTGGTGGTGGGTGTAGCGTTGCATGTTGCGTTCGCTTACGTGGCCGTTTGGGTTGAGAGGAAGGTATACCTATTTACCTTTTTGCCCTCCTCTTTGTTTTAATTTAATTTTAAGTTTTCAAACTTCTAACTACCATAACTTTTCCATACAAGCTCGAATTTGGATGTGTTTATTCCGTTGGGGTCGTATCGAAATTTCAGACAACATGGAACTTGTTTGATTGAATTTGGAGACTATTAAAATTTTGGGCTTTATTTGGATTTTTAATCAGCTATAAATCAAAGGTGAGTGATTTATCCCACTTACGCAATACTAAATTTTCTTATGTTAGTTGAACTAAATTTAATGAAGTGATAAAAAAATTATTGGTTGTTGTTTGGTAGTTTTAGTTGACATTTAAATTTGAAATTGAATTTTAGTTAATTTCATTACCATTTAAATTAATATTGAAACTGAATTACTAGTTAAATACCTAATATTGATAACCAGTTATTTGTTACCAATTATTGGCTGATTAAGATGTTGGTTATAATGGATGTTTATTTATTGACATTTTGAATGATTGGATGTTTATTTATATTTATATATCTCTATTATCACTCTGTATATTAAGTGACAACATATAAACCTATTTCTAAATTATTTCAAATAAATTAAGAAATAGATTGAAATGATATATACCTATGACACTTTGATTTGGATTGAAATGATATATATCCATCCTTGTAATTAAAATTTAAAATAACCGATCATTTGGCCATAGGTCGAAAATTATATATGGACACTGGATTGGTTAAATTAAATGGTTTTAAAAATCTTGAAATTTGGATTTTGATTAAATGATATCGTTTTAAAGGAATAAAATTTTGGATTTATATGAATTGAATTATTTCCTAATTCAAGCTTTGAAATATTGAAACTGAAATCGGTAAAAAGGAAACTGTTTTAAAGAATTGAATTGGAAATGTGAAACTGTAATTGATATATGACTTTATTTTTGGAAATTGAATTATTTAAAGATTTGGATCTTAAAATTTAACAATAAGGCTTAATTTGATTTAAGTGTTTTAAATCAGTAAATTGAAATTGGACTTGAAATTGGACTTGAAATTGATATAAATTGAAATGGTTTAAAATAATTGAATTGAATTTAAATCATGAAATTTGATTGTTGAATCAAATTTGAAGCAAAAAATGAACAATTCGAAAATGAAGTTAAATCGAGCTGAAATTGAAATCAAGTTGATTTGACGTTAAATCTAAATTGAGCCAATTAAATTAGAAGATTGGAAATTGAATTGTTGATTTGAAATTGGACATGGGACTAGATTATTGAAATGGAAAAGAAATAATTTGATTTGATATTATTTTTAAAATAAGTTGTTTTGATATAAACTGTTTAAAATATATTAGTCTTAATATTCAAATATTCTAGATTTTCCAAAATTATTTCACTATATAAAACATTTCCAATACTCAACCCATTTTATATTAAACTATTTTAAATCTCTAAACTATTTAAACTATTTTCAACTATTTATAACTATTTAAACTATTTTCTAAAATTTCAAACTATGCAAAATTGGAATTTTTATATTTAAATCGTTGATTTAAATGGAGAATGTGGTTATATGAGGTTACAACCAAAGTTGGAATTTGAAATGATATTTTTAAGTGGAAATGACATATTTTGAGTAAATATGGTATTTTTGAAATAAAGCATTTTTTGAATTGAATATGATATTTTTATATCAAATACGAATTGTTTTGAAATGTAAAAAAAACCAACAGGTGTGAAAAATGACGTTTGGTTGTTATAGAGACCGGAGCCTCTTATTGACATACTCTCTGCCGATATTGGAACCACTTTAACAACTGTGTACGTGGCGGATGATCCATAATAAAGTGGTTGGATTTGGTGAACGTTTGCAGGATTTGAAGAAAGAGAACCATGATGATAGCATTGACTTTCGAACCATAATTAAAATGACTAAAACACGAGCTACACCGGGCCAAGTGGGGTTGCTCCCCTTATCTTTGAAACCATATCTTTTACTTTTTGATTGATTAGTGGCCACGCTTGATTATGAGAGTGTTGTTTTGAGATGGGCGGTAGCTGCGGCTATGCTTTACACCAGTCCGGGTGGGCAAAACGGTAGAATCCTACCTTAGGGATTGCCTCGTGTGCCTTGTTATATTTATCACGATTGAGCCCACAACGACTTTGGTTTGTGTTGCACCTATGGAGTGCTCTCTGGTAGCCCACCAATTTACGGTGAGTTTACAGTACTGTATAGACTACGAGGCTTATACAAAATGTGTTAAGGAAGATAATGGTAATGCCTTAACGCTGTTTTAATACTTTACATTACCTATAGACACTACACATATATAGCGTATTTTACTATATATAGATAGTTTAACGGATCCTTAGGAGATGGAAAATATCGTAACATCTCTTAAGTTATTGCATGCACGTTATACATTGGATAGGAGATGTGAAATCCCGTAAACATCTCTGAAGCTATTACACTCTTATTTATTTGTTGTTGATTTAACTTATATAAGAACTTTTAGTTTTAACTTGAGTGTTTTGTCTTTTCATTACTCTCGGATCAGTCTGAATTTTCAGTGTTGAAGACATTATTTCAGGAGGACGAAGACGAAGTTTGAAATTATATTATTAGTATTATTCCGCTGCATCATTATTGGTGTGTTTTTGTTTGTACTCTGATTTTGTGTAAAATTTCTGTAATCAAATGTATAGTTTAAAACAACTTTATAAACTGTTTATTTGATTATTATATTTTCAATTCCACTACGAGACTTTGTGTTTCATTTTCCCTTCTTTTCTCTTATTTTCTATTTACCCCATTAACAATTCTCCCTTTTGAATGGTCTGACTTAGACATGCATGGGTTATTGTCGATTTAAACCGTCCAAAAATATGGGTCGTCATAGGTTTCATGTAAAGTTAATACTAAACAAGGCAATGAATAAGTTTTTAACATAATTACATAATCACCATTTAACTCATGAAAGCATATATAAATTACATGCAATATCACTAGTGGAAATAACCCACGATGGCTATTAATGAGTTAATATGCGATAGTATTGAAACTTTCTACTCTCGAAGCATATAATTGGGAATTGCATGCAATTGTTTTGATGACAATAACCCGCGGTATCTTTGTATGGATTAAAATGTGATGGCCTTGATGGAAATAATGCACGATGTCTATGGACAAGTTAGCATATGAAAGGTTGGTGGAAATAGCATGCAAAGGCTATGGACGGATTAGGCGTGATGGCTTTGATGGAATAAGCGCAAGGACTTGGATGGATTAGGCATGATGGCTATATGGACGATTACCTACGACCTTTATATGAAGTTTAATATAAGATAGATTGGGAAGCAATCTACTCCTAAAGTCCTTTGAGAAGTTTACTTGATAAATAAATGGTATCACTATTATGGCCTAGGATAATTAACCCACAATGGCTATGGGTTAATCATCCTACGATAGCTAGGCTATTTGAAAGCTATGGGATAACTAATTTGTAATGGTTAATAATAACTCATGAAAGCATGAGATACTATATTTTTTACGTAAAATAAATACTATTTACTTAAGGCACTTATGAAGACAATTTTCGAGTGTTATTGAACTATTTCATAGGGATAAAATAAAGAAGAGTTTGATAAGTTAAAATTGTGTTAACTTATTTGGAAATGGAAGAAAGATTAATGAAGCTAATAAATGATAGAGTATCATTTAAATGAAAAACAAAGATGTTTTATCTAAATGTGTGTGGTACACAACTAATGAATTAATGAAATAGGTTGAACTATGATCATAAAGATATACTAGCTCATAGAGTTATTGAATGGCAGGGTGCCTTGACTAATAGTCTATGGTCCAATAGTATATGGTAGATTTCCACGATAGGATTTAATCCTAAAATATTTGTAAACTCCAAAAGACGTTAAGATAGGGGACCAAAACGTAAAGATGGTGTTACAACTAAAATGAATAAATCAGCATCGTAAGAGATAGCGGCATAGGGACTAAGAGGGGCTATTGACGCTTAGTAAGGACACTTATTTGAATTTATTTAGGTTGCTTACATTCAACTTTTTAGGAGAGTCAGGATGGCTCTAGTCAAGGTGGTTCCCATTGGTGGAATGAGTGGTCATTTCATTAGGCGACATTCGAGAAAATATGAAATAGTGATAGGTAGTCATGGCAAGGTAATCACTAAATAAGTTAACGATAACTTAATGATGAAAGTTCAAAACAAAAGATTAGGTGATGAATGAATGGACGATGAACGATTGTATGATATGTTTCATAAATAATGATAAGTGTAGGATATACTTAACTTGAATTGATATATGACATGGTTCACAAATGGATGATAAGTAGATGGTCAACTTCTAGATTGGATATGCACATGCTTGATTTTCTACGTAATATTTGCTTACATGATGGATATACTATGCTATGATGAAAAAATGAAGGGAAAACCCATTCCGTGCTAGTGGCGTGGTTTCACTATGGATGACTAGGGTAAAGGTTTTACTCATACTAGATTTTCGGTCTGACCATGTTTTTTTATTTCCAACAAACTCACTGGTTCTTATTCGAGTGGGCTGATTTTATGGATTAGACAGTTATCTATTGAAGAACGAATAAAGATTTCAAAGAAAAAGCAGGTGGCTTGATATTTGATAATATTTTTTTTACAAATTTCGCAATGTAAAACCAAAATTTATGACTGGTTATAGGGGTGGGCGCGGTCGATTAACCGCACAAATCGATTAATTTTTGCGGTTAACCTAAACTAATATATGGTTCGGTTAACCGATATTCGTTTAATCGATGTTGGTAGTATCGACTGAACCGCAATATTTAAACCGCGGTTAACCAGTCACATAGAACGGTTAGCCGACTATTATTCGCGGTTAAACGGTTAATCAGTTAATCGGTAAAGTTAAAACGGTTAACCGATTGATTGATTGCAATTTTGAAATGTTTGCATAGAAAATAAATTATCCAGATATGTGCACCTTAATGTGCTAAATTAATAGTATATCAGGTATATGAAACTAAATAAAATAAAAATGAACAAGTCACCATACACTTAAACCTCAGCCATCATACACTTAAACCTCAGTTCATTGCAAATACAAATTATACAATAATGATCTAGAAAATAATGCAATAATGCTGCATGCAGCTAAAATAAAGTCACCATACACTTAAACCTCAGTTCATTGCAAATACATAATGCTGCATGCAGCTAAAAGTTATACAAAACACAGTGTAAATACAATATCGGTTTGTAGATACTAGATAATGCCGCATGGCGATAAAAAATCACAAGAACTTTCTTCTCCATCCTCGTATTCTTCGACATTTTCTAAAAATAAAATAATAAGAATTTATCATTGTAGATAACGCTGAAATGGACCGAGTGTGAACAAGTTAAGCCATACAATGCAGCATACAATGCATAATCGAATAGTGTTTAAGGAAAACCTGCATATATTTAAATAATGGTAATTATATGCATATGCAGGTTTTCCTTATTTCAGCAATAAGTACCAACTTAAACTAGAAGATGCATGTAATTGAAGTATATTATGAGATAATTTGTGTAAACTAACTAACTAAGTAAAAAAATCACAAAGAATTAAATAAAAACACGAGCCAAAATGTAAAGTAGACTTCTTTAATCGGATATTTTAGTACCAAAACATAAACAATAGTAGTAGCTAGCACCGGCACAGAAACTACACTTGTTTAGTGATGTTAGGTTGTTTCATAATAAAAAGATTCATCCATTTATAAGATACAGAGAGAATGTATTTATGCATCTGCAGCTACTAATACTTCCGATACGAAACAATGTAGATTGTATTTATGCATCTGCTAATACTTCCAATACGAAACAATACCGAATCAAGGGAAACAATACGGAATGAATTTAGTGATGTTAGGTTGTTCAGAATGTATTTATACTCAGCAATGAACTAAACATATAAATTCACTTGGCATAATCAGAGAGAATGTATTTATGCTCAGCAATGAAACAATACAAAATGTATTTAGTATCAAATGTGATGATGTTTAAGACAAATATCTGTGATCTAAGAATTATTATTGTGAACCAACTGAGCTTCACTTAATTACTTCACATGTAATAACACTATGATTATAAACACATGCATATGTTTGAAATAGTTCGACTGAAATTGAAATAAACTGAATAAATTGATGTGAATATAAACACTGTGGTTAAGGAGATATTAACCATGGTGAAAACATTGATGATGGAGCTGGACTATCCACATTGAAAATTGAAGATAACGGAGTTCACATTGATGACCATGCACAAATTCTACATGGAAAACAAATTAGTTAGAGTATTGTATGTAAAATCAAACAAATATCAAACAAGATTATTTTATGGACGCTAATATCACCTGAGAAAGCATCATCGTATTAGTAAACATCATCGATTGGAACCTCAATCCGGTGGTCGAAAAAAATTGGTTTGGACCTTAACCAATTTTGAGTACAAATTAATGCCTCAACCATTCGTGGACTCAAAGTTCTGCGAAAAGGATCTATAACCCTTCCTCCGGTGCTAAAAGCGGATACTGAAGCAACCGTGCACACCAGAATAGCAAGGAGATCTCGAGCGACAGAGATAAAACACGATATTTGGAGCTATTTACCCTTCACCATAGTAAAACATCAAAATCATTTAGTGCATCCTCAATCGGTGCATTTAAATACTTTTCTAGTTCATTGCATTCATTGTCTCGCTGTCGAACTTGTCGTAAAAAAATATTTCTTTTTCTAGAAAGAACATCACTAACATTCACTATAAATGGAAGTACTAGATCGTGGTTCATCACATGTTTCTGTTCCAAATGTAGAATCACTCACGTAGAAGTCAAACAACCTTATAAAAATATCTTTCACACTTTTTAATATGTCATCTGCAACTACTTCATCGTACATGTCTTCAAGACATAACTTCAAAAATTGAAATTTATACCTTGGATCAAGCACACACGTAACAAGTAAAATTTTGTTCATGTTACTTACGCTTCCCCAATATTTGTCAAACTTTGCTTTCATATTAAATCCCATTCTTCCAACATAAGGATTCGTTTTCGCAATCAATGCTCGTAGTTCTTCTTGAATTCCACTTAGTTCGTCAAAACAATCATTTGAGGTAATAGATAAAGTTTTGCTAAATTATAAAGTAATATCATAAAAATTCTTTAAGATTTTAACAAAAAGTTCGGCATTTTTCCAATCTACAGTACCCGGAGGACGAACTTCTTCATCAAAGTAAGCAACAAAAATACCATCATTTTCTTTCATATCATCAAAAACCCTTCTGTATTTCAAAGATGCTTCCAACATCAAATACGTTGAATTCCACCTAGTGGGTACATCTAAAACAAGCATAGATTTATTCTCAATTGCCAAACTTGAACACATCTCTCTAAATTTAGAAAATCGTGTCGGAGATGATCTCACAAATCTAACTGCAGTACGAATTCCAACTATAGTATTACTAATTTCTTTTAGCCCATCATGAACAATTAAATTGATTATATGGGCGCAACGACGTATATGAATGAATTCACCATTCAAAACATAACCAACATTATAATCTTTTAATTTGTTTTTCACATAATTGATTGCCACTTCATTTTCACTAGCATTATCAACCGTGATCGACACTATTCTTTTGAGTTCCCATTTTTTGATACATTGGATAATAATTTTTCTAATATTTTCTCCTTTGTGACTAGTAATTACACAAAAATTTATAATCCTTTTATGTAAATTCCAATTTCCATCAATAAAGTGTGCAATTAAAACCATATAATTCACGTTTTGAATAGAAGTCCATATGTCGGTGTAAGACAAACACCATGCAATAATTCGGAGAACAATTTTTTAAGAGAATCTATCGAGTCCCAATATAATTGAAGTACGTCTCTACGAATTGTTCTACGTAAAGGAACTTCAAAACTAGGACACAATTGCCGACAAAATTCAAGAAAACCTTCACCCTCCATAAAACTAAAAGGGAGTTCGTTAATAATTTTCATTCGAGCTAATGATTTTCTACATTCCTCTTTGTTAAATGACCATGTGATAAGAGTGCACTATCTTCACTATCGCTATTTTTTTCCAAAACCTAACTTTTTTGTCTCTTATTACTGTCACGTGGAGTTGACATACATGATTTTGCTACATGATAATTCAAATGTGTAGTGCCGTTAAATCTAGAATCACATGCAAATTGTTGACCACCGTAGTTGCAAGCACATTTGTTAACTTTTTGATTAATATCTTTAGTAAAATGTTTACATACCAGAGAAGGCTTTCTAGAAGAAGGCTTGCTATTCTGGTGTGGAGGTGGTTTTCCAACATTGATGTTGTCGTCCTCTGTTTCCTCATCACCCGCTTCTTCCGCATACTTATCATTAAGATCCATTGTTTCTCTAGAAGATCCGCCTATTTTCACATGTTTTACAATTGATAAAGACATAAAATTAGCAGAAACAAAAGCTATATGTAGGGGTAATAAATGAGTAAGGGTACTAGGTATATATGTATATATGCAGTTGTTCCATTGTTTAAAGTGTGCATATTAACTATATGTTAATGATGGTTGCTGGTTAAAAAAACATGGTTGTTGGTTCAAGACATGACTACTGTTAAGAGCTGAGACATACACAAGAATTTAACAAATGGAAATTACAAAAAGTTTAGAACAGAAAACTTGAACTTATAACAAGATGTGGCATTTGTGAGTTATAAATTATTAAAAGAAAGTAAAAGAACAAGATTAAAATTGGGTGATGACAAGAATAGTAAGGGCAAATTCAAGAATTCAGTTCAAAATTCAAAGGAACTTAAAAATATACAGAAGTTGAATCTAAGGTACAACAGACAAATTTGAAAAGTTAACAGAAAATCTAGAATTGAATATGTGTAGTAATATATCAACAACGAATTAATATTTGCAAATAAAAGAGCAAGAATTAGAATTATGTAACTGCAAGGATGAAAATAACAGAGAACTGTGATATTGATGAAGAACATGAATTTAAAGGAAATTGAATTAAAATCTATGCTAACAACTTATAACACTGAGTCAAATTTCCATACAAATAACCTTATTTTATTTATACAAATAATGCAGAAATTGGGTGAAACTCAAGATCTAAAGTTGAATCCTTGTAGCTCGGTGCTGCTAGAATAGATCGAGGATGGTGTTTGTCATTTAAGTTATTCCACCATGCTATTGGGGATTTTTTATATTATTTCTTTTATGTTTAATAGGTGGTCTTAGTGAGTATCAAATATTAATGATTGACTCTTAGGCGTATATCCATAGATCAGAAAATTCAATTTAGAAAATACACTGTAATAACAAGTAAAAAAATTCGTAGGTTATTTTACAAAAAATGTTTTCTTTTTTTAGTTTGGAAATGATTTTTGAAACTACCAAAATCAAACATGTGTTGTGCTTTCCATTTTGATTTTTTTAAGTAAACCAAACTAGACGCATTATAAAAAATAATTGGAAGTTGAAAATTAAATATTACATTTAAATCGAGGGCTTTTTTCTTTCTATAATTTGCTAAGAACTGTCCATTTGCTCTGCTAGGAAAATATATATTAATCAATCGAAAATGCTGTTTCAGTGGGCCATAATTCAACCGGCTTCAACTGGAAGAATTACCAAGACAAAATTATGCAGCATGCCCTATTATCCACCGTTTGATTCCTCAATCGTATATTATGTATCTTCGTTTTTGGTTGATCGTATATTATCTAAATCGAGGATGGAGTTTAATCAAGACCTAAATCATGGATGCCATGGAAATCGCAAGGGAACGTTATTGAAATCAAAACAAGCTAACAAAATTGAAATCAAACCAGCAAATTATAAAACAACAAATTATAAAAACAGCACATAGTTAACCCATAATCTATGTAAATCTATGTAAAAGAAGCAACCAAATCACGATTGGAAGTGGAACGATGCAAAATGAAAATCGAACTCACATTTTTTCTCTTTCGGCTAGTATTAACCATTCATGAAATGGGCGATCTACGGATCTAGTGAGCAAAGATTGAAGAGCAAAGTGGCACTTGGCGCGGCGGACTAGATTATAACGATTGTGATTCTGATAAGAACGAAAATTAAATGGTTAAGCAAGCTAATTTGAATTTGGGGGCGAATTTTTGTGAGTGAAATTGAATACGATGTAGTGACTAGTGAAAAGCGACGGAGTAAACTAGGGCAAATACAAGCACGCAGTCACATGAAAGCAATGGGTCGGGTAGCAATTGTTGGGTAGGCCCGATAATTTGAAATATATATTCGGTTAATGGTTAACCGATATATAACCGCGGTTAACCTTTAACGGAACCGATTTTGGTCCGTTAACATCGTTCGGTTAACCTAAAGTTCGGTTAACCAATTTTTTTGGTTAAAGCGGTTCGATTAAGATCAGTTCGGTCGGTTAAATCGATTTGGTCGGTTAAATGCCCACCCCTAACTGGTTATGTGTTGTGTTGGCATCTTCATATGTCAGACACAACATTACTCCATCTACGTTTTGCTTATACTTAACCCTGCATAGGTAACAATTTTAGTTAAAATGATGTAATGAATTATGTACTACGAATTAATGCAATGATAAAGCTATTTAGTTGCTCTGTTTACTTACGTTGTGAAAAATAATACTGAACTCACTTTGTTGGTGGAAAATAATTTTGTTGATGACTGTCGCCCCATCAACACTTATTTTCGAGTCTCGAAGTGGGGGATGTTATAGCTAACCCTTCACCAGATATAAATTAACCAAGAAAGTTGACTTCTTCTTCCAAAAATGACATTTTAGACTTTTTCTCTCAACGGGTTCCTTCTCTAAACTTCTAATACTTCCTTTAAATGATGTCTATGCTCTTCTTCGCTTCTAGATAATACCAAGATATCACTTACAAACACTGCAATAAATTTATTCAGCTGCTTCCGGAAAACTCTACTCAACAAGTCCATAAAATGCATAGGAGCATTAGCTAAGCCAAATGACATGACTACTCATTCAAATCATCAGGAGTTCTAAATGTGGTCTTTGATATTGTATCCTCTGCTACCCTTAACTGATGAAATCCATTTGCTAAATCAAGATGGGAGATGACTTTATTCCTTACTAACTGATCATAGAGGTCAATAATGTGAGGTAAAGGATATCAGTTCTTTCTCGTTAGTTTGTACAACTCTCTCTAATCGATGCAAAGCTAGAGGGTACTGTCAACTTTTGTGGCAAAGATGACAGTTGCTTCCTATTCTAAAATACTTCTTGTAAAACCTTTCTCTTATAACTCTGAGACTTACTTATCTAGTTCCCTTCCTTTTTCAAAGCCATATGCCTAAGTGACAATACTATGAACTCTCTTCGGAATAGAAGACTGAAAACTTCTATAAAGAATCTAGACAGTCCTTCACTATGGGGATAAAGAATATATCGTCCTATAATGTACTGATAGAATATAGGTAACTAGTCATTGTGGTATCATCGAGCCAACAATGTACAATAAGGTCCTTCCCTCCACCATTCTTTAGTCGTACTACTCTCTTATCAAAATCCAGAAGTCTCCCGTAGCGTGTTATCCAGTCCATTCCCAAAACAAATCCCATCCTGAGTCCATTCCAAAAACCAATCCATACCCTGAGAAGCTAAGTACACATGCATCACAAAAGAACACCGTATCACGTATAAAAATCTTAAGGTATTAACAAACCATAGATAGATGGATCTATCCCTTGACAAGATTCGACACCAAAATAGAATTAAATATAACTTGGGGTCTAAGGCTTAACTTATCCACTAACATAACATGTGAATGAATGTGATGCACTTATATATTAAATAGAGTTCTAATAGAAAATCTAGATAGAGATAAGATACCTTCATAACAATCTACTCCCTCTTCTCATCAGCAGATAGAGAATTGCTTATAATAAAAAATGCTTCCAATGCATATGATTTAATAGCCTACCCTTCTTTATTTTGCCGATCCTG
Organism: Allium cepa; assembly: GCA_030765085.1. Classification (NCBI taxonomy): domain Eukaryota; kingdom Viridiplantae; phylum Streptophyta; class Magnoliopsida; order Asparagales; family Amaryllidaceae; genus Allium; species Allium cepa. The sequence goes on along the minus strand of CM060942.1, from coordinate 135,537,245 downwards.
ACACTTATTCCCAAAATGTCCCAATTGTTGACATCCTTAGCACTTAACCTTAGAAATGTCTACTTTACACTGCTTTATCATGTGCTTTTCCTGTGACACCTTCTACAAACCACAACTTGCTTCTTCCTTTGTCCACCATAGGGTCCATTTTTGCATTTATATTAATTCCTTTCTTTGGTTAATCTTCCTTTACTACAATAGCCAACTTTCCAACAATCAAATTTGATAACGCTAATTCAACAGTCCTTCAAATGTTGCACCAAATGATGACCTTTAGCGAACTCCAATGCCTTCTTCTTTGAGGATTGATCAACTAAAATTCAAACCTTGCCAATTCATTAATATGACTAACATACTTGCTCATAATAGAATCTCTATGCTTTAGATGAATAAACTTCTCAAGTAGTTATCCCTTCTCCGCCCTGAAAAAGAACTTAACCTCAAATCTTCCTATAAAATAGTATCCTCATCTACTTCCAAATTAATTGCTCCCCACCAATTTGCAACCTCTCATTGAAGATGCCATGTAACCAATTGCCTTCTTGCGATGTCACGTAAACCCAATAAGCTGAAAATCTTCTCATAATAACTTAATCACTTGTTGCTCATTGAATAAGGTTTGGTACCCACATAAGACTTTCGACCCAACTTGGGAAATCCATACAGAGCTTTGTGAAATCCATTGCTAGTGCTAGTTAGATGTGAACTACCTCTAGAGTAGCAGTAGGATTAGAAACATGAGGAGTTTCAGTTAGAGTTCTGACTAATTACGTGCATGTACCTTTGGAATCATAAATGTGACGACCCGATTTTCCGACTTCCGAAAAATTGAACCATTAGAGTTAAAAGAAGAAGAAGGTAGAAAAAGAGAAAACAACACAACAGAATTTTACCATCGCAGCGGAATAAAATATAATAAATATTAACATCGACTTTAAATACAAAGAATCTGCTTTATCATGTATACATTCATTATCTCAGAGTACAACAATCATTTCATCGAATCCACACAGTTCAATAATATGTCCTTACACAGTGGAGTAATAATCAAGTATGGAAGTATGTCTCGCCATCCAGCTCGTCTCCTGAACTCCACAGTAGTCCATCCAAAATCTTACTCTATAATACTCGGTCTGACCCGAACATTATAGCGAAATAACACCGAGTCAGTCTGGAAAACTAGCATGAGAAAAACACACTCAATTGGATTGTTAAAATTTTCAAAATCATTTGAAAATCAATGGTATCTCGTAAGACCACGCCATAAATAAACATGCTGGGTTTTTACCTTATGATAACCAAAACATTTTTATCAAAATCCATCTGATATTATAATAGTTTCTATAGAAAGTAAAACAGAATCTAGCTGAAATGCTTGCATCTCACGTTTCATCAATAGTTGGGGTTATTAGAGATTGGATTCCATACAATGACAGGGCTACTGGGGTACTGCCCATCATAGTACGTGGTCTAGATCACCGTACCGAGGATCCAACATGATCCCTTGCATCACAACATAGGAACTACCCTTTACTGAATAGTCCGAATAAGTTCACCCCACGGTTGGGTTCAGCAACCGCCCACACAGCCTGTCATGTTACCAATTTCAGCGTTCGAAAATCGACACCCATGCTCCACTTGTACTTGAATGCCGCAGATCCAAACGTCGAAATTTGACTCATGCCGGAGCTTATAACACATTAAGTATAACAACACAACGGAAGAAAATGAATAATACATTTGATGTACAGCATTTTGATATAATATTCAGATACAATGATGATACAATAGATATCAATACTCTCAGAGATACAAGGAGTAGCAGCGGAATAGAATATCTTCAATGCCAAACTCCAAAAAACTCCATCTTCAATCCAAAGCTCCAAAGAATACCAAAGAGAAAGCTGAAAGGTACCAAATCGATATCTACTATCTGACTATCTAAATACCCAACTCTAGACTGTCCATGTGAAAAATTATGGGCACCCAGAGTTTAGGAAGGAACAATAAACTCCAGGCCAGGCATGGGACTGGTATGAGCAAACAAAAATAGTTTTTAACTTTACAATAAACAAAAGAATTTAGATTGAAATCCGCAATGCCTTTGGAAAATGAAACTACCATAAGGCCTCCCGGCACACACACAATGCAATCGCACACATGGGGGAGATTTCTCCTTATGATAGTCAAATATGCTTACTACACAAAATCCTTTTTGATATTATTATTAGTGCATACTCGAAAACATTTTGAAAGTATAATATTAATCTTAGCCAGCATAGGTACTATTATACTATGCCTGCTATAGCTGCCATTTTAAATGACAGGTTCTACAACTAAAACCGTACAAGGTGCGTATTGTTTCTTTGGATTTCCAACAAATGGTCAGGCGAAGGAACTTCCTATTGCCACATGTGTACGCCTCTGAAGGGATGCCCCGAGAACCTACCCAGATCTCTGCCAACACAAGGCCGGTTACCCCCTTCCCGGAAAGTAGAACCTAAGATATGCCACCCCCGGTCGTTTGCGACCTTTATCCGAGGAACCACTACACCAACAACATCACACAGTAATAAATATACTACAGTGTCCACATGAGTAAGTATTTGGGCTCCATACCATGATACCACCCTTTTCCAGAAGGAATGGACATACCCTAGAGGAGCTACCACTGAAAACTTACCGCATCTTTCCTGTTTCGACCATTACCGGTTTGTGAGGCTCGATGAGGTCTCGTCCACAAAGCTACACTTTTTCACAAAGTCATGCTTTGATCAAAAAATGATCAGCGGCACTTCGTATGCCACATTACCAAATTGGAAATGTATCACTAGTAACCATCAATTACATAACCTCTAAGCTTATACGTCTCAGAGAAGGGTGTTAAGCCAAGAGAATAAATCTCCCCCACCAAATAGAAATGTATTTGTTAAAAACCGGTTTTACATCTCAAAGTGTAATGTCAGATACACATCCATAGAAGTCTGTTCCGGGTTCAAACAGAACTAAAGGAACTTTCGAAGAAGCCCTTGCGAATCCAGGTATTCACAATCCCGATCGGACTTCCCATCACTTAGGGAATCTCTATACCGACGCGACTCAGTGCAGAGACAATCGACGGGTTATCATTTCGTTCTCGAAAATACCCGGTCTTCACCACCGGTCTTCAAAAGCTATCCATGTCGACGTATCATTATTCGGAACGGGTTATATGACACATGGTCCTCTCCTGGCTAAACTGAATAATGAGCGTAATATTTAAAAAAGCATATGGATATGGGATTCAGTTAAGTCGTAACTTATTATCCAAACCCTTTCTTTCAAATGGTTTAAAACAAATTACCGTTTCAAATCTTTTAAACAAAAGTTTACCAATTTTCCACAAAGGTTCATTCACGGCTTTTCAAGACAATCCCATTTCAAATTGAATTAACTTATTCAATCTTTAAGTTAAAGATTTAATTCATAACTTTTCAAACCATTTCCAATTCAATTCATTTATATGAAAGATACAAGGTTTAATAATCTTTCAAAAAGGTTAAAGTTGATTACATTTACATAAGTTAAAGTCATTCAAGTATAAAACTTGGGTTTAAATTTAAATTCTCAAAACAATACTTTTTAAATGGTTAAAAACCCATATAAACATCTTTACCACTTGTATAATCATTTTAGACCATAATTTCCAAATCATTGAATTCAACTTCAAACATTGTATTCAAATTTAAATCAATTTATTTAAATTTCAAGTTTTGTTAAGTTATTTAAAACAACTTTTATTTTTGAAACTCATTTGCGAAAGCTTTCAATTCCAATTCCAAAACTATTTTTGATTCAAGGATTCAATCTTTAAAATCATTAAAATCTATGACTTAACAGATTTCCTCGTGCAATCCATATTTGTGTGTGTATAGTGTAGTCCAGGGGATTTTACACAATAGTGCAACATCATCAATCATCATGGATTCAATCATATCAATATCAATAAGCGGTATAAATCTATAACGCTTATCTTCGTTCACAGGTTCACAGATAAATAATATAAATTTATCACAAATAAATAAATTACCTTCATCATAGATCACCGAAACAATTCATAGCACAAAGCATAACATATCAGAAATATCAAACCGTTCGACAATCAATAGAATTCAAACATCCATAAGTAAGCTCAATTAATTATCTGATTAATTTAAATCAGATACGTCATCAATCATGGTTAATTAACATTAATTAATTTCAAATCATTTGATTAATTGTCCTTTGATCATTTATTAATTAAATTAATCAACCTTTAATTATTAAATAATTAACCTTTAATAATAGATTAATTAACTTTTAATTATAAATTAATCAACCTTAAATCAATAAATGATTATTATTTTATTAATTATGCTTAATTAATTACATTAATTAATTACTCCACAATTAATCAACCCATTTAAATTTATTAATTTCTACATAATTACTCAATTAATCAATTATTTCTTAATTATTAATCAGTAACCTTAATTATTAATTTATAGACTTTAATTACAAATGAATTTAGCACCTAATTATTAATACCAAACTTAATTACAAATTTATTTAATCCCAAGTTACTTAGTTAATTACAATTATAAATTAAATTCACATTCTTAATTAACTTTAATATAAATTTATTATTAATCTTACATTTGAAAACTTCCCTTAATAATTTTTAAATCAAATCTTACTTAAAAATTTCCAACATTATTAACTTTATTTAATACTAAACTTTTTTTAACAAAACTACTTAAAAATTTATTAGGCTAATCCCTTGAAAATGAAACCAAAGAAAAATCCAGTTTTACTCGAGTAACAACCTGTATCCTTCCCACCATTTCCCGAGTCATTCTTCTCCTCGCATACGTTTCTTCCTCTTCTTCTCTTTTTTTATTTTATTAAGTTATAAACTGCTGTTATACGCAAGCATACTCACGCATCAGGATATAACCCGAAGCCACCTCTAATTTTTCTCGAGTAACAACTCGAGACGTTCACCCCAAAACTTTCTAACATCCATACGCCGTCGTGCACGTGCACGGCACTTCGCTAGTGTTCTAGCGAACCATGTCATCTCTGGCAAGTCGCGAACGAATGTAAGAATGGAAAACAAGGTTCAATATGATGCAATCGAACCCATAGTGAAATCGAGCCTATAGGTCGAAAACTCGAACTTGACCTTACCCCTCAAATTCACTTCGCCTCAACAACGCCGTCCATCAGAGGTGACACAACTCTGGCCTTAGCTCGCCGATACTCCACTCTACCATCCTCTAGAAACTCATGCAACTCGATCAACCCGTGGTGACGAAATCACCACGTTTACAGACTACTGCAAACTCGAACCAAAAACCCTAAATTCGTCTCGCCCCAATAATCCTTGCAATAGAATTTTTTTCAAACATTTTTCCTATCTTCGTAAATCATTAAGCTAGGTTCAAAACAAAATTCAACACCTAAAATTGGATTGATCATCGGAAATTGACAAAAAGGCATTTTTGGTCCATCTCAGAACTGTACCTTGTACACTTATCTAAAAATCATCATTTTTGTTTTAAAAATCTTATTTTTGAATGTTTATTCAAGTTATATAATCAAATCAACAAATTAAAATGTTCGAGTTAATCATAAAATTTCCTTTTTACTGCAAAATTGAACGTACAGAATTCATGTTCCACTATCAAGCTTCAAAACAAAATTCAAGGCTATGATTTAAGTTTAAACAATTTATTTTTAAAAAAATCCTAAGCTCATAACATTTTTTATGAAGAAGTAAAAATATTTCTACTTTTTCTTTGCTCTATAACCAAAAATATAGAAGAACATGCCATATAAAAATTCCCAGTGCACACAAAACATACAAAACTACTTGTTTAAACTATACAGCAAAGCACAGATTTTTCATGACTCAAATACCCAGATTTAAAATTTAAAAGTAGTATGTTTACTCACCTGAAAAGTTTATGAATAGAGAGTTGCTACTTGTTTTGAAAACTGCATTTTAATTTTCCTTAAGCACTTTTCTGTTTTGTTGTTGAATGAATTGTTTAAGTATATAAGATAATGATGTTTAATTTTATTTTCTTTCAGGCATGCTAAGTTATGAACGAACTGGGGATAAGAAGATACATATATGGAGAAGAAGTGTTTATATAGGGGAGGTTTTTACTGGTTTAGTTTGTTTCTCTTCATCCTTTCTTTTATTTTTTTATCTGATCAGGGATTTTTCTTACTTTGACTAAATATTTTTTCTTTCAATTGGAGGCTGATATGATAGATGTAAGTACTTATGTTTCCATATATGTTTACAGCCTCATCTTGCTTTATTTTTTTTTGCTTTGTACATAATTTTGTTTCCTTTGTTTTATTTTGCCTATACTTGTTAATATCGTACTTCATTTACATTTGTCATAACTAGCATTTTTTTATGTTAAAGTCCTCTATGTAAATAAATTTAAAATTTATGGTTTAAACCTTGTTTACAATTTAATTTATAACTTTGTTTTTAAACCCTCATTTCATTTTAATTTATTTCTTTCACAAAAATAAAACTAAATGAAACTTGTATTTCTCATGAATCAAAAGCTTTTAAATAAATCTTTTATTACATTTTTCTTATTTTATAAATGCATCTTCTTAATCATTATTATATACATATTATTTAAAAGAAAATTCTTTTAAAACTAACTACCCATTAATTAGTTTACATAAATAATAATTTTAAACCCAAATCATTTTTCTAAGTCATTTATTTAAATTTTAAATTCAAATACAAATTCAATATTCAAATTCAAATTCTAAAGTCAAATTCAAATTTACTCATATATACATATACATATGTATTTCAAATTCAAATTAATTCCAAAATTAATTCCAAAATTTATATTAATTATTAATTTAAAATTAATTCAAAATTGGGATCGTTACACAGCCAAAATAAAAGGGACATCTAGACAGGAGTGACCTTACCCTAATTAGTTCCTAATTGGTTGCTAGCCACTTAGCCTTGTGTGCACCTCCCCTGTTTTAGCCATTCCCGGTTGATGAGGCTCGATGCTATGTGTCACTTTTTTAGCACACATTCACTTAGAATGCTCATCATCCTGCTGATGATGTTCTGAAAGCATTCATCGTTGATTCCTTCCAACCTGTTTCCCTGCATCCACAGATGTTAGCACAATATAAAAATACCAATTCCACTTTGAGGTGGTATATTGCGATATATGAGGATATATCATCTCATCCGCTATTATGCGGCGCATAGGTTCTCATCCGCTATATAGTGCGGGAAATGGGAAATCAATCACTCCAATATATATACTATATATATAATATACCACATTCAATCAATTCAATTATTCAATCAAATATTTAAATTTAACTACTTAAATTTAAATAATAATCCAGATGGGTGAGATTAATTCACCTTTGTATTTAATTTGTAATCCGATCCACCTCGACTCGTTCTCTTCATGGTTTTAGACCTTGTGCAACATTATATGATCTATTAATATCTGAAATAATCCACAAATAATTTACCATTTAATAAAGTAAATTGACCCATAATTTAATTTAAACTAATAATTTGGTTTTTAAACTAATAATTAAATTTTAAATTAATTTTCCTTTTAAAACCCATTTTGTAACTAAAATAAATTAAATAAGTTTATAAATCAAATAAATACTATAATACATTATTTAGAATAACTAGTAGATTTTAAAATGTATATTTAACTTATTTTTGAGACTTCATATATTCTTATAAAAAAATAATCTTATATAAATAAAAATCTAACCTTAATATAAATTCCTATGTTTCTAAAGTCATATATATATATATAATTTTCTGCTTTATCTATGTGTGTGTATATATTATATTCCTTTCTAACTTATATATAAATTAGAAACATAAATGTTTTTTATACTTTACTAACATTTTATTTTCTGTTTTAATCTTTTACCCTTCATATATATATATATATATATATATATACACACACATACATACATACATTTATATATGTATAAACAGAAATTTATATTTAAACCTATACTGTAAATATGTACATATATATATATATATATATATATATTGTAAATTTATTTATATAAATTTTCCAACACACATGCATATAAAAAATTTAAATTAATTTAATTGAAAAAAAGAATACCTCAGTTAGCCCCTATACTCTCTTGACTCTAACGCGCCGCTGACCACAACCACTGCATCGACCCCCCTCCTCTTCAGCGTTTCCATGCCCTAGTATCTCTCCCGAATGTCGTTGCAACCTCGAATAGTGAACGCGCCTCGCTCAACCACTAATCGAAACCGAGCATCTGCCACCATCCCAATCGCGTCGCTGCTCGAATCCATCTCGTCGCCTCCATGAATTCGCGAGCGACTTGGGTAAAGATCTGGTATCGACCACCAGGAAGAAGAACACAACACTTAATCAATTGATTTGGGATTAGTCGTGAATTTGGATTTAAGAGGACGGAAAAGAAAAATAGGGGATCGGCCACAGTCGATTGCGAAAGAATTAAGAACTGCTCGAATTCATAAGAAAAGGGAAAGCCGCTTTATTTCTTCTTCACGAAATTATTCTTTTCTTTCGATTTGAATATATCTTTTTTTGAAATTACACGGCTAATATAAATAAAAAGGAAGAAGACACATGTATATTGGAAAGACACGTGTTTAAAAACTCTATACGTGTATGCAAGGGCTTGACCCAGTATTTTATTGCAACAATATTACTTATATTTAAATTTAAATTTTAAATTTAAATAGTCTCGATTACCGCAACTCAAAATCTTGACTCCTATCGAGGCATGTCGCCAGACGTTTATAAGGTTATACCCCTATTATGAACACAATGGAAAAGGTTGTGAATTCTAATTCGATCGTATGGAGAAGATAGCTTTTTGAACTCAATTATAATAATAAATTTTTGATGTAAATCTCAGCGCGTTTACTTATCGTACGATCACACGACAAATCCAAACACTACGAAAATTGAAATCCGATAATAATACATTATTACGGATCTAATGGAACTGCTTTCATCGCATTCCGAGAATGTGCCTTGGAAGGCTATTTTTAAATATCAATTTAAACGATATAATTTTAAAACTGAGCAAAACATTTTCAAACTCAAATTTAAAACTTCTATTATCCCCGGTATTATAAACATAAGTTTTTCAAGCCCATGAAACATTTTTAACCAGCTTAAAACCAAGATTCACTATTTCAATCAATTTCCAATTTTTAAATTCAAAAAATTTAATTGCCAAATTCAAAATGATATTTAAAATCGAAGTTAAACTAACTTGCAAATATTTAAAATCAATTAAATATTTCAATATCAAATATCCAGGAATTTCGAGTCGTCACAATAAAGGTATGGTCACTCCAGGGTTGTTCACAGAATAAATCCTAGTGCTGGTACCAGCTTTGGTTTTAACCCCACCAAGAGGGTACTGTTGGTCTCTGTCTAGTTGATTAACTCATATTCAACTATCTTAGGAGTAAAATGGGATTCATTTGCAACTCCCTAACAGATAGTGAATGAATCAAGAATAGTAAAGGGTGGGTACATATTTACTCAACTCACCTATATATAATAGGAAAAATACAAATACGATCCCTCAATATGTTCCTAATCTTTAAACTTAGGGAAAAATTTGTCTGATCCAAAATGTAACAACCAGTTATTTTCAAATTTCTAAGTTAACACAATTCAAGATGTGTGAACCCCAAAAATCTAAAACGACATGTCGTTAGTGATTGAGAATAAGAGACAAATAATAAATGTACCCCATATTTCTCTTTCTGAAATCACAGCGGAAGGTAACAACGTATAGTGTAACCAAATATCATTTTATTTCCAATTGGTAGATTCAAATTATATACATAGTTAAATACAATCAAATCCAGTCCATATATATAATCTATTTCAATGTAAGATGATTATTTATATACAAATCTATATACATAATCATCATCTGCACCTTCAAGAATCACTCGATACAACACATCAGTTTCAATTAACCTAATGATGAAACAGAAAGGGAAAACATAGAGGGATCAGACTATAGTCTAGTGAGTAATGTAGGGATATTTTACTACATACGCTAGTCATTCCTAAAATAATACCAAGACAATTATGTTAGACAATCATACCTTAGTCATGTTTCACCTATATCCAACAAGTTAGTAAAATAATATAATAACATGGCTAACTTCGTAAAACAAGGTCTTAATCCAATACGATTATAATGGACGATGATATTGTCTAACCCATATAAAAAGCCATGGTCGATGATATATCTAACCCATGTACAAAACCAGCCTCATCCTATTGTATTAACACATGGCTGAATCACCGAATAGGCATAGTTCCATACACAACTTACAATCTCATTCCCGCTAACAACATGCACCTCGGCATTTTCAACACTTTTTTACAATGATAACCTATAGAAGATCGAAATCTCAATAGTCAAACAATCAAAAATAGATATTGACTATCACTATGCATATATCCATATATATTTATACATATATACATACATTCATCCATATATATAATTCCAAACGTCCAATCAGCTGAGCCATAAATCCATTTTGAAACATCACTTAAACATCGCTCAAACCCCAAGAGAAAATCTCGAAGTAATCGATAAAAAGACACACACAAAAGATATGTACACACATCATTCATTGGTCAACCTATGCATCTACTGGTGCCACTGGTCGACCTGTGTTTTAACCACCGGTCGACCAGTGACAGGCGTTTTGACAGGAGTAGGAGTTCCTATCAAGTTCTAAAGTATTATATATATATATATATAGTTTTAACTTGAACATTCCTTATTTGTTTCTTATCTTTTTTGGATTCATTTTGTTTCAAATTTTAGTATGATAATTTACTCTCTATCCAATTCAAATTCGTCAAGGGTTCAAGTTGAAATCATTTTAGAAATTGCCCCAAAAGTCAATAGTTATAAAACTAGTTTTAAGATTTTAAAAATACACTTTCCCACACACACACACACATGTAAATTCAACATAAAAACCATATTATAACCTAAAACATAATTTGGCATTTTAATTTTTTTAATATATACATGGTTTTAAATCTCCTATATATCGTCCGAGATCGCCTCCGAGATCTCCTTTTCACACTTAAACGAGACGAGACATCAAATCTCCTCCATATCTCCCTCGACACTTATCTCGTCTGAGATATTCAAATCTCACTCGAAATATGGATCAAAATCTCAATCCGAGATCTCACCCGAAATTATGCATTTTTCTTATTTTGCATAATAATTTTTATTTTCACATTGATTCAAAAGAAAATACTCAATCCAATTATAATTTACCTACTTCTTGAACATATTCTTTACTTTTAATCTTAATGAGTCATAGCGAAAGGTTTCACTTCTTTATTATGTTTAAATAAAAGGATAATATTCGATCATTAGCAGATCAATTAAGCTAATCAAGCTACTACTCTTCTAAAAATATTCATTTTTCCATGTAAATCAAGTTTATTAGCATTTTTATTTTTGCTAAGAGAGTTATAACCATTAAATAAATTTTTGACACATCATTTTTAGACACATAAGTACATCCGAGATATTTTCGAGATGAATTATAAGACCCGAGATGTTAATCTGAGATGTATACCCGATATGTACTCATCTCGTCTAAGATCTCCCCCGATACGAGATAACTTGTGTAAAAAATCCGAGACGAAACGTGACCGGAATCCGATATTTAAAACCTTGAATATGTGTGTGTGTGTCCATATCTATACTATAAAGAAAAACCTAGTCAAAGCGGTTAAAGTGAAGCCTTTTTGGCATTTCCCACAATGCCCGACCGAGTAAACAGAAACAAATTTTCGCATTAGGGAAAAATTGTAACAATGTTTTAACCACGTTTCATTAACCGCCTACTTCCCCCACATTTTCATCATTTAGCCGAAATTTTCTTTTCCGTTTCCTCAAATCTTTAGTACGAGCCATGGCTACAAAAGATTGTTACCTGAAATCACCAAATCGCAATATCAGAATCAAATTAAAACCTCAAATCTTTGAACTCGATAAAACCCTCATCCCCATGCAGCATACGTTGTGTATCCCTCAACTGCTGACATTTAGGGTTTCCTACTTTTTACCTATACTCAGTTATGAAAATTGCTGCTGTGAGAAGTGAACTGATCCATGAGAGGCTTCTCCTCCCCATGGTTCAATCACCTGTGGTCGAGTATGCTGTGTTTACTGTCAATTCCCAGGATTTTGTTTGCAAAGTAAAACTGCCTCCTTTATGGCCTTTTTTCTCATTTTTTACATCTTATATGGATCTTCCTTGATTTTTTTCGATCATGTAGTTGATGTGAGATCCCTATTTGATTAAAGGTAAACTTACGTAACTGTACTTGGATAAGTATGTTAATAGGGAGATGGATATCACTTTTTATTAAAGGTTATTCTTCCTTGATTGTTTCCTAGATCTTAATGGATAGGTAGAAGATTAAGTACTTCGCATATTAATTGGTACAATTTTGATTATTATGGTTTTTTACTTCACCATTAGGCCTAGGATATATAACTTCGACCTTTAAATTTTGCAGTTTCTTGCTCCTCTATAGACCGACAGCAAGGGATTTTATGATTTTAGGTTATTCCTTTAGATAAAGGCATAGATGTTTAGTATTAGACATGTTTGTTTATGTGATTAATTATTAAGGTATGTTTAGCATTATATTATTATATATTTGATTACCATGATAGTAGCTATTGCAACACACTCAATTTGAAAGTGCACACACTTTTTCCACCGAGCAGCTCAACAAGCAACGTATAGCCAAACGCTAAGTAAAGTTTCCTCTAAGTCTCCTGAAGGAGGTTATTTACCGGTGCATGCTACCTACTGTTATGGCTGATCATTGGGCTCCCGGATTGGTTGGCTGAGTTGTTGCACCTGCAAAAGTGGTCGGTGAAAGCTATCTTTATGGATATCATTGAGTTGTCTTACTTCATAGCAGGAGGTATGCTTTATATTGTCCTAATTTTGATGGTTGATTTAAATTTTTTAATCTTTTGGTTGCTATAAGTTTAGCATGTAATCTTACTAATATTATTTTCAAATGTATCCAAATGATTAGTACCTTATTTTTTAACAAAAAAAACATAATTTTATTACAACCAACATGTTGTACACTTTCCCTACTTCTTGGCCAATCAAGTATTTGATTAAATTCTTCATAATTTGTATCGAAAAAGGTGAGTAGTAATGATAAGCTTATTATAATTATGGATGGAGCATGACATTATATTCTCATGGAGTCCGATAATGAAGTTGGACATTACGTATATCTTTTTTGCATCCTTCGATAAGATTATTTTTTTCTAAACTAAAGTTGTAATAAGTCAATACTTGATTACATAGTTTTTCATATGTCTTGTGTGTCTGTACATTGCAAATTAAATATTTTTGATGTGTATTTTTCAAAATATGACTAGAAAATGATCTGTTTCAATATTCTACACATTTGATGTTGGCATGTCAATTCATATTTTTACATTGAAGTGGCATGTATTTCTAATGAACAGTTGTAGCGCAAGGAAGTATATCTTAAAAGAATTGTATTTTCAGGTAGAAAATATAAAAAATCTATGAAAATGTTTATACAAGTATGTATTCATTTACTTATCACTGAGTTATGCTCTCTTAGCTGTACTAGAATTGTGACGACCCGGAATTTCTAACAATTTAAATTTGAATAGTTAATTGATTTTAAAACATTTAAAAGTTAATTTTAACTTGAATTCAAGATATCAACATTTATTTGGTAATTAAATCACTGAATTATATAGTTTAAATATTGAATTTAATAATTGAAAATTGGGTAAATTGTTGAATCTGAAATTTCTGAGCCTGTTAAAAAAAATTGAAGACTTATAAAATTTATAATGATGATACTGAAGATAATAGAATGGATGGAATTTAATTTAAAGGTGATTTGTTCAGTTTTGAAATTATATCGTTTAAATTGAATTTAAAAATAGCCTTCCGAGGCACAGTTTCGGAATTCGACGAAACCAGTTCCATTGGATCCGTAATAGTTAGTTATTATCGGATTTCAATTTTCGTAACAATTGGAATTGTCGTTTGACCCTGGCAGCTCAAAACGCTTGGAACTATTTAATCAATTTAATATAAAATTGATCGTTTTCTTCTGTAATTCAAGCATATAATTGAATTAGCTTCTGAAACACGTTCCATTGTGTTCGTAATGCGGGTAAAACTTATAAACGCCTAGCGGCACTCTTTAAGAGGAGTTCAAAATTTTAATTGGCATTTAACGGGGCATCTTGAAAGCTTTATAATAATAATAAAATAAAAAAATTAAATTAAATTAAACCAAATACTCGTGCTCAACAAGCCATCCCAAACCTATATCCTCCTTCGTTATTTAAAAAAATCCTCCAAGCTTGTTCATTTTTCACGAAGTCGGGAAGGAAAAAAATGGTGTAACGAATAAAAAAGAAGGGAAATCGAACTTCATTCAAAAAAGAAAAGAAAAAAAGAAATAAGAAGTCATCATGATCGAAGGGAGGGGGAGGCTGGGTAGTCGCAGTGGTAGTGCTCGCGTTCATGGAGTGCGTGAGGGTGGAGGAAGACGATCGATTTAGGGTCGATGAGGTGGATGTGAACAAGCTCGCGTGCGTGGCAGCGTTCAGGGAAGGAGGGTTGGATTCGAGCTCGGCTAGGGTTTTGGGCCACGATGATGGTTCGTGTACGCGTGCGCGAGGCAGAACAAAGGCACGTGGAGTCTGGGGGAGGCGATTAATTGAAGCTAAGGTTTCGAAAGCAGTGACGTGAAGGAGCGATGTAGGGATTCGGTAGTATGATGGTTCAAGCTCGCGAGGAGGAGGGTTTTCTTCTCTGGTAGGTGACCGTGAAGGTATTTTTTTCTGTCTGTTTTATTTAAATTATATATATATATATATATATAAACATATTATAGGAAAATTATTGGTTTAAAATTGAAACATCAGTAAAAATAAAAACAATGGTAATTAAGCTGTTGCAATTAACTTGTTTAATTTTTGAGTTGCTGAAAATAGTTTGTTAAAAGAAACTATTTGTTTAAATTTTTTAAATCAAATAATGAGTTAAATTAAATAAGTGAATGATAATAAACTATTGATTTAAAATTCAAGTGTTATTTAATTTATATGATATTTATACAAGGTCTTAACTGAGAAGACAAAATCGAATTGGAATAGATTGCAAACAACAAAATCAAAGGTGAGTAATCTCATGCTCTGGATTTTATTTAAATTTAAATGGTTAAATTTAAATAGTTGGATGAATGATTGAAATGTTTGGATGTTTACTGATGATCTAGTGATTTTAGATTTGGTTGTTTCTCGAGTTAATTGTGGTTTGACTCTAGGTGTTTGAATTTTAAGTGGTTTTGAACTTGAATCCTAAATAAGTAAATGGTTCTGTTTAAAAACAAATAGGGTATAATGATTGGTGATTCATTAAATAGGTATGATAATTTAAATGGAAAATTTATTAATTAAATTAATTAATGATTTGTGTTAATTAATTAAGTTTATATTAAATTGGAATGATCATTGGGTGGTTTAATAAGTAATTACCAAATGCGATTAATAAAATATAATTACTTTGTGAAATTAATCAAGAGATAAATTAAAATAATAAATAAAGGCGTAGTTAATTTATTTAACGAAGTGAATATAAAAAGATAGTAAGTTAATGGTTGAGATAAATCAAGAGTGATAAATATTTACGATTTAATTAATGATTAATTATTTAATGTAATTAATTTAGATTAGGATAAGTTAAAATATAATTGAAAATCCTTAATCTATATAATTAATGATGTAATGAAGGATTGATTAATTAAGATTGATTAACCCATAAATAATGACTTATGAAAAATTAACTAATATAATTTATTAAGGATTAATGTAATTAAAATAGTTAATTAATTTATGAAGTAGTTAAGATTACTTGTTGAATTTGGTTAAGAATAATTAATATCATGAAATTAAACAAAGATAATTACTTGAATATAATTGAAAAATAATTAATCCAAGGTGATTAATTAAGATGAATCATGAAAGGTTGACTAATTTATTGATTTGGAATTAATTAACGTTAAATGAAGGAATCTAAGTGATTGAGGTTTGAAATTCAACTAGAATCAATTGAATTGATTAGTATGTGATTAAGCTTTTCTTCTGAATGATTAAAAGGTATTGGAAGATTTGAAGGAATTGATAACTCTGATATGGTATGTTGTGTATTTCATTTGGATAACTTGGGATAGGATGATATGAGATTCGAAGAGACTGGGGTCGGGTATTGGGTAAATACCCGAAACCACTTTGAATTTTTATAGATTGATATGTGAATCTATAGGATTGAAATGAAGTGATTTAAAGGAAATGGACTATTTAAATCTTAACCATGGTACTTGAACAAAATTGATGTGCAGAATAAGTGATGTCTATAATAAATTGGGGCTTTGTGAATTGAAATGAGTTACCCCGGGTTTTTATATAATTGATTGCTTTGGTATTCCATGTTAGTTGGGTTTACTCACGCTGTTTTCCAGCCTAACCCGGGTGTTACTTTGGAGTAATGCTCGGGTCAGACCGAGTATTACAGATTTTCAGGTAGGTTACGTTTTGGAGCTCAGGAGGCGAGCTGGATGGCAATAGCACATAAGGTATTTCCGCTGTATTTATGTTATTGTTAATCAAAGACATGATAATTTTATATATTTAGTGACTGTATATATGTGAAACTCTGATGTATATTAAATGTAATCGACAGATATAGTATTCTTTTGTAAACTGTTATTATTGATTATTATATTTTATCCGCTGCGAACGTGAGTTGTTGATGTTTCTGTTCTTCTTCTTCTATCTCTTTCTTCTTTTTCATAACTATCTGGAATTTTCGGCTTCGAAAATTTCGGGTCGTTACATTTGGTATCAAAGCTGAAAGGTTAAGCGAGAACCTTGGCTTTGGTGGGGATTACTCAATTAATAGAGTCTGTAGTACTTTAGAATGAGTTGAGAATATATATATATATATAAACATTTATATATATATATATATATAAGTGCGTACTTGTTATTTTCTTATATAAAGATTTTAAATGATTTTATATAAAATATATTTTTTGATATATAAAGCAATATTTCCTTCTAATAAATATTAAGGTGTTTGGTTGTTAATTATTGAAATTAAAATTAAGAAGTAATATAATACAATCAAACTGAAGTCTTGAATTGGAATTAAATTAAGTAGAAATAGAAATACAACCGAATTAAATTTAATGGATTGAAAATGAAATTCTAAATCTGAGGTCCCAGAATTCGGAAATTTTGTTTCAAAGTAGTGAAAAATAATAAATAAGTATTATTTGGATAACCGGGACTTGTTGAAAACAATGGGTTGTTTGAAATTTGATTTGGATTTAAAACAAAGGGCGGCTTAAAATTTTAAAACATGGCTGGGAGGGCCAAAAAATAAATATGTATATATGTATGGATATACATGATATCAAAGATAATTTGAAATAAACTCTAAGAGGTTGAGTTTTGCTTTTTTCCCTGAAGTGTGATGTAAAAACCCAAAGTGATATAAGTTTTGAACTTATAAGAGGGAAATAATTTTGAAGTTTGAAGCAGGAATTCAAATTTAGTAAGGTTGATTGGATTAAGTAAAATGCAATTTAACTTGGAAAGTTAAATGGTTGATTTTAATTGGGAATTTGTGTGATCTCAAAACGGGTTTGAGATTTAAAAATTGAAAATGGATGGACGTTTTAAAATAAATTGGAAGATATCATCCTATTGTTAATAAAAATCTTTAAATTGAGAATGGTATTGTATAAATAGAATAAATTTGAATAATTGAATTGTAAATTTAACTTGTTTAAGAACCGACATCAAACTGGAAGATACAATTTAATAATTAATTAAAATTTTAAAATAAAATTGTATTGAACACTTATTAGAACCTTGAAATACATAAGTTAAGATAATTTAACATGGAATTTTGAGAATTGGACTCAGAAATTAAATTGATTAAAAACTTTGAAAAAAAGTTAATTCGGTTTTAAAAAAAAAGTTAAACCAACCTTTGATAATTTAACTCGAATTTATATAATTCGAGATAGTTTAAATTCAAGATTGAAGTTGAATTAGTTCAAAATTGAATTTGGTTTGAATTAACTAGATTGGTGATTGAAGACGTATAAGATCAAAAAATGGGAAATTGATTTGGATTATATTAAAATGATTTGAATTTGAAATGGGTTCAATTGATAATAATTCAAATTGATTGTTATAATTTGAAATTATAATTGAAGTTGAACATGATTAAAATCAAATGGAATTGATTTAATTTGGAAAGAAACCAAGGTTGATTCAACTTGAATTGGGATTAAATAAATTTCAATGGAAATTGAAGTTATTCAAATTGGAATTGGATCAATTTAAATGGATGTGGAAACTTAAATTGAATTATGGGGAAGAGAACAATTGACTCTTGACTATTTCTAATATAAATTGTTTTGATGTAAACTTATTTTTCTAAGCTATTAAATATATATACAACCTTTCTTTCTTAAAGCCAAATTATTTTATACTTGTTTTACAATTATTATTGGAGCTATTTAACCATTTTTCAACTGTTTTCTAAACTAATTACTATTTTTCTACTATTTCACAAACTAATTTCTATTTTACGACTATTTTACAATTATTTAAAATTCTTGAAACTATTCAACTATTTTCCGACTATTTTACAATTAGTTAACTATGTTATAGCTATTTTGCAAACTAATAATTATTTTTCAACTACTTACCTATTTTTCAATTATCAAGCTATTTTCTAAATTGGTCGGAGTTCAAACTGTTATTGATTTAAATACCCAACCGAGATAAGGATTGAAGTGATAATTCAATGAGAATTAAGGCAATTGTAAATAAGTGAAAGGGAATTGATTTGGCTGATAATCAATGGAAATAAATACGTGGGATGTACGTATACTATTCTATTCGCATAGTGGTTTGATCCAGATTCGAGCACAGAATTTCGAGATAGTATATCGATCCAAGTTGGGATTTTTCACTCGATTTTCGACGGCGAACCTGGATATGGATTGTTGATTGGTTCTGGATATTCTCTATCATAGTTATGGCTATGCAAGGAGAATGACGGTTTCTAATCAAGAAACCAGATCCGAGTCCGCACAAGGAAGTCGGGTGGACAATGCTAGTTCGGAAGTGAAATTGTGTGAATGAGTGGATGATCAGATTGGTATAGCGTACGGATAATATGTGTATATTGTACGGATTCGAATGAAATTGATATTGAAAAAAAAGTAATCAAATTTGAATATTTGATTTTGAATAAACAAAGTTATATATCTTTGTTACATAAGATAAATCTCCCCTTGTTGAATTTATTGCTGGAATAAAAGGATTTTTGAAAGTGTTTGAAGTATAAAGGAATTTTATATAAGTTTGAACGATCCAAAGTTTGGAAAATTGTATATATATATCTGAATATATATATATATATAAGGATCTTATGAGGATTTTGGAAAAGGTTTTGGAACCTTTGAATTTGGAAAGGCTTTTGATTTTTGGGTAAAATCAATATTGAATTTGAAAAGCCTAGCTTGAGAATTATCGATTTTGGAATAATCGATTTTGTGTAAAGGAGTTTTGTATGAAACCATACTAGGTGTATGATTTGAAGATACTATATGTATAGTATAAAATATTTTGATGATGGCTCTGGGGAAAAAGGCGCTCCCATGAAATGAACTTCTCAGGAGTGTCACCGGGTGGTACTACCTTGAGCCCCAAGGGGGGTTTCTAAAGTTGATCCTGTGAGGAGTCCAGACAAAACTAGTTCCCGAGGATTATGAGTAGAGTATACCATAGCGAAAGTCGTGTGTGCCGCTGAGAGCCAATAGTCTGCGTTTGATTTTATATCGGTAGACTACGACCTATGGTATAACGTAGCAAAAGTCGTGTGTGCCGTTGAGAGCCAACAGTCTGCGTTTGATTTTATATCGGTAGATTGCGACCTATATAGGAGTGGGGAAGTTTCATTTTAACAGCGAAAATCAGAGACCGCAGAGAGCTTGCAGTTACATGGACTTTTGCTGTGATGGCAACGTAACCCTGGGATGTAACTGCGATCTGTTGTGGGTTCCATGGAGTAATCGAGAGGCCGCGGAGAGCCTGCAGTTGCATGGACTTTTGCTGCGATGGCAACGTAACCCAGGAATGTAACTGCGACCATGGATGGGGGTGATGATTTCCAGAGCATTCTCACCAAAGATATTTCCTCTATTTTCAGAAACTGTTTTCAATATTTTCAATAAAATTATTTTCAAAAGTATTTTCACTGGATGTTGAAAACGGGTCTGCCAAGCACTTGTAGATTTTCAGTCTTACACCTGATCAACGTATGACCGAATTTCTATGAGAACAAGGATGGACTGGTTGAGACATCGAGTTATAAAAAGTATTTTTATAAAGAGTTATTTTAATAGTATTATGTGCATTTAAAAGCATTTTTAAATTTTTTGTAATAAAGGTGTTGGAATTTTGGAAAATGAAAGAAAATCCAAACTGGAAATATGAAAAACAAAATTTGAACCCAGGAAAATTTAATAAAATGATTTTTGTAATAAAATCGAATATTGATTTAAAAATTGAAAGTGAGATAATTGGCTAAATAATTGTTTGATTGAGTATGTTAATAAAATTTAACTTGGGTAAATAAATGGATTGTAAGTTAATAATGGAGTTTGGGAATGAATTCGAATTGTAGATAGAATTCGACTTAGATTTGATAATGAAATAAATAAGTGGAGATGTTGTAAAAATAAATAGAGTTTGATCGAAATAGTGATGGTTTGAATTACAAATAACATTCAAGTGTGTTATAAATAATATTAAACGTAAATTGCAAGTAAATTAGATATAATGGAAGTGTTTTCAAATGAAATGAAATTGAATTATAATTGAAATGGTTTGCGTTGCAAATAAAACCCAAGTAAATAGAAATAAATTGAGAATGACTTTGTATTAATAAAATAAATTCGAAATGAGTTAAGTAAGTGAATTAAAAATTTAAAATGCGGTGGATAAATTGGTTAATTGAATTAAATAATAAATGGATGAAGTTTGATTGAATGGAAGTTAAATAAAGGTTTAGTTGGAACTGGATTGTCAGAATGGACTTAAGTTATGAGATGAATAAATATGAAGTAAAATTTCTTAAATCAATGAAAGCTTGGATTGAGTGAGAATAGTAAACCATTAAATAAGGACTTGGGTTAAATTTATTTGGGAAAAATGGGTATTAATAATAAGCATTGAATATTGACAAGCTGATTGAAATAGTTTTAAAATGGAAACGGTGCGGAGATGAAATGAAATGCATACGTATACTTAGTGTAAAAATTTGAAATGGAATTACATACAGAATGAGTTGAAATTAATTTAAAGTAGTTATAAACTAAAAATAAATACTCTGTTAAGCGAATATCGTCGAAATTGCATAAAAATAGTTGTCGTTCGGCGTAAATAAAAGTAATTAAAATGCTATGAGTTGATAGAGATTAAATAAAATTGATTCTGAATCATTTGAAGTGAATATGAGCTTGTTTGGGTTAAAAAATCAATTGAATGCAAGAAATTGAGTTGCAAACCATTAAAATTGAAGGAAATGGTATATAAATTGGTTGAAAGCAATTGAATTAGTTTTGAAAACATATAAATTGCTTATGGAAGTTATTTTGAATGCATTTCTTTTAGAATTGAAGTGTTATAGTTGTTAAGTAAGAGAAATGTTGTAAACTTCATATATATAGTGCTTATATGTTTAAATTGAGTAAGTACAGGTACCTCAAGGCCGTTTGGCTAGTTTGGATTGCGCTAATTGCTTAAATTAATAAGCTGCTTGCTTAAAATGCTAAATAAGGTACGCCTACGCAACAAAAATAGGAAATATAAACTATTTTTGCTTTTTCTGACCGGGTGGTCGATGCATATATATTTATATCTCTTGTCAAATTGCAAAAGCTCCTCCGTACAAAGGAGACTCTGCCAAAATTTTCCAAAAATTTTGGGAGTTGGAAATTTTTTGAAAATAAGAAATTTTTTTCTTAAGCAATAAAATGATTTCAAATTTGAAACCAAAATAAATTAGTGGATGAAACCAAAATGATTTGAATGGTTAAGATCGAATATTGTTGCTAAGTAAGATATGCAGGTATTAAAGGGAAAAGAAAATTGGATTTGATTCCAAAAGATAAATTTGAATTGCCCTACAAAAAGGTATGTATTAAATTTCTGTATGAAATTGGATTAGGTTTTTAATCTAGCCACTTGGCTTTTGTTTTCTTTTGGAATTGGAAAGCCCGTAGAGGCATTTTGTAGTAGTACCAAGCTAGCCGCGCAAAGGAGACGCTGGCAAAATTTCTCGAAAATTTAGAGAGTTAGAAAAATTTTGAGAAAATTTTGATAATTCAAAATTTGTAAATGATTGAGCAGAAGGGTATTGATTGAAACTATAAGAGGTCTTTGGTAGTTAGTTAAGGTGGTAGTGGGTCTTTAATAAAAGACAGTTGGAAGGATGTTGATATAACTGTTGGTTTTGGGGGAGAAGGTAAATGGGTATTGGACCATTCTTCCTAATTAGCAATTTCGGGGACGAAATTCTTTTAAGGGGGAAGAAATGTGACGAACCATAATTTCTAACAATTTAAATTTGAATAGTTAATTGATTTCAAAATATTTAAAAGTTAATTTTAACTTGAATTCAAGATATCAATATTTACTTGCTAATTAAATCATTGAATTATATAGTTTAAATATTGAATTTAATAATTGAAAATTGGGTAAATTGTTGAATCTGAAATTTCTGAGCCTGTTAAAAAAAATTGAAGACTTATAAAATTTATAATGATGATACTGAAGATAATAGAATGGGTGGAATTTAATTTAAAGGTGATTTGTTCAGTTTTGAAATTACATCGTTTAAATTGAATATAAAAATAGCCTTCCGAGGCACAGTTTCGGAATTCGATGAAACAAGTTCCATTGGATCCGTAATAGTTATTTATTATAGTATTTCAATTTTCGTAACAATCGGAGTTGTCGTTTGACCCTGGCAGCTCAAAACGCTTGGAACTATTTAATCAATTTAATATAAAATTGATCGTTTTCTTCTGTAACTCACGCATACGATTGAATTAGTTTTCGAAACACGTTCTATTGTGTTCGGAATGCGGGTAAAACCTTATAAACGCCTTGTTAACTCCGCCTCGACCATGACTTACCGATCTAGTGCATCAAGAGGTTCCGACCTAACAGTTAGAAGCATGCCGACTTAAGGCTTAACAGGGGTACCGACTTAAGGCCTAAGGGGTATGCCGACCTAACATTCAACGTAGATACCGACCTAACTGCCTTATCAGGGAGACTGACTTAAGGCTCAAAGGGTTACCGACTTAAGGCTCAAAGGGTTACCGACTTAAGGATTTGAGAGGCATACCGACTTAAGAAATACCGAGTTAAGGCTAAAACAGTGGACGACCTAACGTGGGTACTGGCTTAAGACTCAGAGGATGCCGACTTAATAGGAAGGCCGACCTAAGGCCTAAAAGAGATGCCAACTCAGTGACTTGACCGAGTTACCGATCTAATGTTTTACCAAGTTGGCGACCTAGAATAGTTACCGACCCAAGTCACAACCGATTTAGGACCAATGTTAGCTCGTTCACGACTCAAGAAAAGGAAGATGAGTTCAATGCAGCTACTCAGCACTGCAGCCTCTTAACTCGTGCACGATTCAGCTCCCAGTTATCTCGGTCACGACTCACGACCTAATTTGAGTCGTGAACGACTTAAAGCTATTAAATGCAAACCCGAGGCCGTATTACTAAGAAGGGGTTGTGTTGACTCGGAGGCGACCTATGACTTGTGCAAGTGAACTCCTGTGAAGCCATGAAGGGGCCAGATGGACCGGCCACGACTCATATTAAGTCGGCTACGACTTAACTTAAATCGGCCACGACTTAGGACTTGGCAATAATTCCAGACCGAAACTCTCTATAAATAGGCAACCACCTCCAACATTCAAAGGACTTTTGGGCACATTCTCTTGAGAGACCATTACCTTGCTGCATCGAAGACTCCATCAACACTTAGAGCTTTCGAGATCAAAGGAATACTTCGAAGAACTTCACGAAGAAACTACACATCTTCAATTTGAATTCAAAGATTTTAATCGACATAGAAGCTTGAGCTACTTGTTCCAAAACTCTTGTAACTTGAAATATATTGTACTTGAGAAGAATTGTATCAGCTTGTAACGAGATCATTAATAAAAGTACTTAAAGTGGACGTAGGCTATACCCTTAAGCCGAACCACTATAAAATTGTTGTCGTTTGCTGCTTTTCTACTGTTTTCTGCTTATAATCTGTTCCCGAGCTTTCGGGTGGTGCTTTCACAACTATAACTCATACACCGAGGTGTTAGCGTTCAAATTTTAGCGTTAACATTTTTGGTGCTTTCACTGAGAATTGAACTCAGGAAAACTGTCATCATTGCTTCGCAGAGATTTGTAGAAAGAATTTCCTTAAAAACCAGAAGTCTATCTGAAATTATGACTCCTGGAAGGAAAAGTAGATCTGTCAGATCTGGAAACATTCAAGAGGGAACTTCCGCTTCCCCTGTGCCTAATCAACCCACCCCGTCTGTTGGAGTTACGAAAGCGGAGTTGGATGCTGTGATTCTAGGGCTAAACCAACAGATAAACGCCCAAAATGCACAATTAGAGGCTCAAAGTGCCCAGAATGCTCTGATTCTGAATAAGTTGAACGACTTACTTGGGGCAAACAATCAACCGGCTGGTAATGAAAGGAACTATGCTGGCAACGTGCATGATGTTAATGAAAGGAATGCTCCTGAAAGGGCTACTAGTCCCTTTGAGCAGGCAGTACCTGAGGTCGGTGGATCTAGAACTCGGCATGATGAGGAATATCTTTCTGGAATGGTCCGGCAGATCATGAAAGAAAGTATGCAAAGGGTTGAAGATGAGAAGGAATGGGGTTTCGCCCCAAGCAAAACTCCGTTTACTGAAAGAATCTTAAAGGCGGAATTTCCAAGGAAGTTTGTCCCTCCGACTATCCCAGCTTATAAGGGGACAAGTGACCCGAATGAATTCTTGTATAAATATGATTGGCACATGACAGGTGCCAGAGCCTCGGACGAAATAAAGTGCCGATATTTCCCCGTATACCTGGAAGGTGTGGCTCTACTATGGTTCACCAAGTTGCCAGTCTGATCTATTGATCAGTTTTCAGACTTGACCAGAAAATTCAAGAAGCAGTTTAGACTATATGCTTCGAAGGCCAAGGACATCATGTCACTGTCAAGTTTAGAGCAGAATCCTGGTGAATCTATCAGATCTTTCTTGAACCGCTTTAATATAGCGCTGGCCGAGGTGGACAATGCTGAACCACGAATGATATTGACTTATCTGATGAGAGCTATTGATAAGTCAAGCGAATTTGGGAAATGGTTAAATATGAAAGAGCCAACCTCTCTCGAAAAGTTCTACAAAAAAGCAGATGAATTCATTCGCTTGGAAAGACGTCCTTTGCCATTAAAGACAGTGTTGGAGAAAGCAGAAGACAACACTGTCGCTCCACGCAAGAATGAATCGGTGGGGCAAAAAAGGGAGAATAATGGGAAGAAACAGGGTAATCTGAAGAAGCCCCGATCCTTCAAGACATCAGAGTATACTCCATTATCACATACGCCGGAGCACATCTACCTTGCCACTAAAGATTCCGTCGATTTCCCTAAACCTATCCCTTTGAGGACCGGGAAAAAAGCCATACAGAGTGGGAAATTCTGTCGCTTCCACAATCAACCCGGTCATGAAACTGATGAATGCCGTCAGTTGAAAATTCTGATTGAAGAGTTGCTAAGATAGAACAAACTGCAGCAATTTGTGAAGAAGAATAGCAACAATCCTGCATCGTCAAGTCAGGGGCAACAGGTTCCTGTTCATCAGCCCAGGACGGGTGAGAAAGCTACGGGACATGAATCTGGAAGGCCCGTTATCAATGTCATTACAGGAGGGCCTCACCCAGCTGGCAAGAGCTGGGGAGAGATGGAGAGATATTCCAGGGCTTTGAAATATGCTCCAGCCGAAGAAGACGTCTTTGTTTTAGAAGACACTACGCCCCTGAAACAACAGAAAACTTTCAGCGATGATATTGTTTTCAGAGCCAGAGATTCCACAGGTATAGAAGCTCCTACCCTAGATCCCTTGGTCATCTCGGCTGGTATTGGACCGGCCATTGTCAGAAGAGTCCTCATTGACTGCGGAGCATCATGTAATATCCTCTTCAAGAAGACATTTGACCAGATGAAAATCCCTACGATCGATGTACAAGCCTCATCACAGAAGATCGCTGGCTTCACTGGGGAGCCAAAACAACCAATTGGGACCATCGATCTGCTTGTAGAACTTGGGGAAGCAGAAAGGAAAGTGGTCCGCAAGCAAACATTTGTGATTGTCGATGAGTTTTCTGCTTATAATGCTTTTCTTGGCCGTCCAACACTCGCAGCATTCAAAGCTATCCTAGCCCCGTGGTGCCTCACTATTAAATTCCCTACTGACAATGGAGTAGGAGTTATAAAAGGGGATCAAAATGCTGCGCGAGAGTGCTATTTGACAGAGCTGCGAGAGTCAAGAAAAAGAGAAATGGGGAAGGATGCGGCAACCCCAGTCCGCATCAAAGAACCAGCCTTGTAGCAATTACGGGGCGGACCCTGCACTGGCGAGCACAGCGGGGCACGAAAAGAAATGGATCCCAGAAAAGCCAGTGCAGGGGAGAATAGAGTGGTACCGGTGGAAACGACAGTTCCGGTACCTGTCGACCCGAAGGACCCAAATAAGGTGTTAAATGTGGGTTCACAGCTTAATGTGTCAATTCAGAATATCTTGATATCTTTCCTGAAAGCAAATCTGGATGTCTTTGCTTGGACTCATGCCGATATGTGTGGAATATCTCCAGAAATTGCAGTACACGCTCTGAATATTGACCCAAAGTTTACGCCAGTTAAACAGAAAAGTAGAACCCAAGGTCCAGAAAGGTCAGCAGCATTAAAAGAAGAAGTTGATCGACTCATGGAAAATAACTTCATCAAAGAATCTACATATCCGAATTGGGTTTCAAATCCTGTGCTGGTCAAGAAAGCTAATGGAAAATGGAGAGTGTGCATCGATTTTTCTGATCTAAACAAGGCTTGCCCCAAAGATTGCTTCCCGTTACCCAGGATCGATCAACTGATAGACGGAACTGCGGGACATGAATTGTTATCTTTCATGGATGCCTACTCGGGTTATAACCAAATCATGATGCACGAGCCAGATTAGGAGGATACAAGCTTTATCACAGATGTTGGACTTTATTGCTACAGAGTTATGCCCTTCGGATTGAAAAATGCAGGGGCAACCTACCAAAGACTTGTTAATGCTATGTTCAAACCGCAATTGGGCAAAACTATGGAAGTCTACGTCGACGACATGTTAGTGAAGTCCAGGAAAGCAGCGGATCACATTGAACACTTAGCAGAAATGTTCGCAGTCCTCCGGAAATACAGAATGAAACTTAACCCTCTGAAATGTACATTTGGGGTCGAGTCCGGAAAGTTCTTAGGTTTCATCGTCAGTGCTAGGGGCATTGAGGCTAGTCCAGCTCAAATTACTGCCTTGAAAGAAGTTAAAGCTCCTAGAACAAAGAAGGAATTGCAGAGTCTCAACGGAAAGGTCGCCGCCCTGAGTCGGTTCATTTCCAAAGCCACTGATAAATGCATCCCATTCTTTGACGCCCTGAAGAAAGGAAAGAAGAATTTTGAATGGACTTCCGAATGCCAAAAAGCCTTCGATGAGTTGATCCGTCGTATGGAAACGCCTCCAATACTTTCTAGGCCAGGCAAAGGTGAGGATCTTCTTATATACTTGGCAGTATCATCTCATGCTCTAAGTGCAGCGCTGATACGGGAAGACAAAAGGATTCAACATCCGGTTTACTATATCAGCAAAAGACTCACTGGGGCAGAGCTGAATTACTCCAAGTTGGAAAAACTCGCCTATTGCCTACTAGTTGCATCAAGGAAACTGAGGCAATATTTCCAAGCTCATCCTATCAGAGTACTCACTGATCAACCCCTAAAGCAAGTCCTATTTCGCCCTGAAACTTCGGGTCGCCTTCTAAAATGGAACATTGAACTCAGTCAATATGACATCACCTATCACCCCCGAAAAGCAATCAACGGACAAGCTTTAGCTGATTTCATTGCAGAATTCACAGAGAAAGATAATGGTGAGGAAGAAACGATCAATGATTCCCCAATCCAGTGGAAGATGTATGTTGATGGCGCAAGAAATGACTACTGTTCTGGAGCCGGAGTGGTACTTGAAACTCCGGAAGGTCGATCATTATGTTATGCACTAAGATTGGAATTTCCTTCAACAAACAATGAAGCAGAATATGAAGCTCTTATTGCAGGTCTGAAAATCGCTAAAGAGCTAAACATTCGAGCATTACAGATCTTCAGTGATTCTCAGCTTATTGTATGCCAAGTCAAGAAGGAATTTCAAACAAAAGGTGGAAACTTGCCTTCCTACTTGTCAAAGGCTTGGGAACTCCTATGTGAACTCGATCACTATTCAATAAGCCACATTCCTCGGGAAGAGAATATGAAGGCAGATTCCCTCGCAAAGTATTCAAGTTCTGGTGAAGCTCAACTATTGGGATTGGTCCCTGTAGAAGTCCTATCAGCACCAAGTATAGACGAGATGGATATTGACTGCATTATGAATGCATCCCAAGAACAAGAGTCATGGATGACTCCAATACTGGACTACCTACTCAGAGGTTCTCTGCCAGAAAATTCGATAGAAAGACGAAAGCTACTAAGGAAAGCCTCTCGCTATGTAATTCAGGATGGCTGATTGTACAGACGGGGATTCTCAATGCCATTGCTTCGATGTGTATCCCGGGAAGAGTCCAAAACAATCCTAGCTGAGGTGCATGGAGGGGAATGTGGTGATCATTCAGGTGGTCAAACATTAGCAAAGAAAATTCTCCGATACGGATATTTTTGGCCAGAAATTAATCGAGATGCTGCAGATTACTCCCGAAAATGTGACAGATGCCAAAGATTTGCCAAAATTCCTAGAGCACCTTCTACCGAACTCACACAGATGGTCAGTCCATGGCCGTTTGCGATTTGGGGAATGGATCTCATTGGGCCGCTACCAACTGCCAAATCAGGGATTAAATATGCTATTGTTGCAGTTGATTACTTTACTAAATGGGCTGAAGCTGAACCATTGGCTACTATCACTTCTAAGAAAATGATAAGCTTTGTGACCAAGAATATCATTTGCAGATACGGTGTTCCTCAGAAAATAATCACAGACAATGGTACTCAGTTTGAAAGCGAGGAATTCCAGGATTTTTGCAAACGATTCAAAATCCAGAAAAGCTTTTCGGGAGTAGCTCATCCGCAGGCAAACGGGCAAGTGGAAGCAGTGAACAAGATCATCAAATCAACCATCAAAAAGCAACTCGAAAGAGAAAAAGGTGGTTGGGTCGATAAACTACCACTTGCACTATGGGCATACAGAACTACTCACAAAACTGCAACTGGGCATACTCCTTTTTCGTTAGCATACGGATCGGAAGCAATGATCCCGGTTGAAACAGAGGTCCCTTCACGCAGAAGAATCCATTTCAATCAAGCAGAAAATGAGAAGCTACAACTTGAAGCGCTGGATCTCCTTGATGAAAAAAGAGATGAAGCTAACCTCAGAGTTGCAGCTCATTAGCAAAGGATAGCCAGACATTTCAATTCCAAAGTTCGTCAACGCAGCTTTGAAATTGGAGATCTAGTCCTGAAAAGAATTATGACAGGGACAGGTGTGTTTGGGCCAAATTGGGAAGGACCGTATGTAATAGGTCAGAAGCTTCTTGACGGCACATTCAAACTCACCACTGTTGATGGAGATCAAATTCCAAGGGCATGGAACAGCAACCATTTGCGTCCATACTTTACTTGAAAATTTTGTTGAAACATTGTAAAAAGAATTATGAATGTATGATTCTTGTAATTGAAAGCAATTGTAAAACTGATGCAAGTAAGTAATGAAAGAATATAAAAGTGGATGTAGGCCCAATTTCATGGCCGAACCACTATAAATCTTGTGTTCCTTATTATTATTATATGTTTGCTTTGTTTTCGATATAAAAATACATAAAATGTATTGCTGAAATGTCGATTTAAATTTTTGCAGACAATGGAAATAAAACTTGCGCATAATAAGACCGAGTGATTCTCACCATCATTCAACAAACAAATTTCAAGTCATAAAGGCCCCGAATTCAAATCCTAGATAGGAAATACTTCAATTGAACGGCTTATGATTTCGATAGAAACGAGCCCTTGCTAATAAATTGAGATTGTTTGAACGAACAAACATCCAATTAGGAAGCTAGTGCCCGTTCTCACGAATTTGCCTGACAATGAAGTACACTTCCTTGGATTAAACAAGTCACTTGCGAGAAAAGGGGAATGAAAACTTGAAGAGAAAAAAAAAGGGATCGCTGAAAAGGCATAAGCAAGTGAACAGAGGAACAACCAAAGCTACCATCAGCAGCACAAGTCCTCTTCGGAGGCACAACTCTTCGGAGGATAAAAGACCTCTAATGGGTCATACGCCACAAAAAAGAAAGTTCTCTACTCAACAAAAAAGATTGGAGGAGTCACGACCCTCCAACCATGAGAGAGTAACTTCCAGGCGATGAAAACCCTTTCTGAGGCACATTTCACCAGGAGTTGAAGTGTAACAGCCGCTCTTCGGAATTTCACTTCACCAGAGTTGAAATGCAAACAAAAGAAAGACCTCTTCGGAGGCACATTTCACCAGGAGTTGAAGTGTAACAGCCGCTCTTCGGAATTTCACTTCACCAGAGTTGAAATGCAAACAAAATAAAGACCTCTTCGGAGGCGCAATTAAGAAGAAAGACCTCTTCGGAAACCTACGTTTCACCGAGATTGAAATAAAACTTCCAAGTGTTGAAGCGTGAAAAGGATTTCTAAGGCATAACTCTTTGGAGGTACACGTTTCACCGAGATTGAAATAAAACTTCTAAGTGTTGAAACGTGAAAAATCCCTCCTCAGAGGTACAACTTTCTATATATATATAAAAAAAAAACCTCATCAAGAGCATACTTTAACTTCCAAAGGAAGAGTAATTTACCTATTATGGAGAATGATCTTCTTAGCAAAAAAAAAAAAAAAAAAAAAAAAAGGGGGTTAAAGTACATTCAGAGGTCCGCTTTGCCACATAGAAGAATTCACTTGGCAAAATATATACATACGCAAAAAGAGAAAGTGATTTCTTCGAAGGACAAAGCGTAGAAACTTATATGAAGGAAGTTGCACTCTACGAAAATTCTCTTCGAGAATGAAGTAATTATTCTTTAGAAAACGAGGGTGCAAGTCCCCTTAAAGTATACGATGTTGCGGTAAGCTCATGGTATAGGGGCAACATGGTATAGTTACATACAAAGCGGTATAACTGTGTCGGTAAAGTACGCTCAAACAACATACCACAAGCTCACCACAACATCGTATAAATAAAACTTGTGCAAAAATGAATAATAAATGCATTCTCAAATTCAAACAAAAGGCTGTACAAATATAGAATCATTTTATTCAATTGCAGATATTGCAGATACAGGCTTCAAAATAAAAAAAAGCAGGGGCCGGTGCCTGCACAACATCCGACCATTACACAAAAAAGGAATCAAAAAGTTCAACTCTTCATTTCTTCTTGCCGCCTTTAGACCCTTTACCCGGCCGAGTGGTTAGCTTTTCGGGTCTTTCAGGTTGGTCTGAAGGCATAAGGGAAGAAGGGGAGGGAGGTGCAACTGGCGCAATTTCCGGTTCCTCTTCAGTGGTGATAATTTTCTTCCCCCTCCTCTTCGATGTCCCATGCTTCTTTCTTCTCTGCGAAGAAGACTCACTCCCCGGAGTAACGAGAGCGGACAAAACTACGTCGTCAGAAGGAGTCCGCTCCGGAGAGATCTCGCCTCCTTCGAGTCCCTCATCTTTTTGCTCCTGCGTGGCAACAGGGTCATCCAAACCATGAAGAGCCTCAATTTTCTCCTCTTGTGACCCAGGTTGCGAAGCAGAAGGAGGAGTCACCTGAAGAGATGGAGGAGGAATAACCAGAGAAGGCGAAGCCTGCACGGCACTTGTTGTTTCAACTGCAGAAGAAGAAAAATTGAAAATGTTAGTATCTTCCCGAAAGAAGGGAGATATGGGTTCATCGAGATTCAAGAGGTAATCGAGAAGCTCATCAAATTTTTGAGGAATAAGCAGGCAATCCACCTGAATCGGACCAATGTCGAAATTACCTGAAGATGTTGGCTTCGTCAGTTCAATCTCATAATTCTGAGCCCCAATGTCCTCCAAAGCCTCTTCATCAGTAGGGGTGATTACCCCAGTTCTTCTAGGAGGCGGCAAATGAGCACTAGGGCCTGTAATGTCCACCTCGGGAGAAACTAGAGGACGTTCAGAGATGGTAGGCGGTGCTTCTTTTTCAGAACGCTCCTCTTCCGCCATCCCGGCCCGCGCTCTGGCAAGCTGCTCCTTTCCCTTGGCAAGAGCGGCACGGGCTTCGTCATCAAGATAATGCTCTTCAAGGGCTGACTCAGCATATCCAGCACCTTTACCACCGAGCATATCAAGTGCTGCCTCCCAAACTTCAGCCAGTGTGATTTCATACTTGGGGCCTAGAAAGGCAAGGCTGCCACGTCCCAAAACGCTGGGCAAGTAGAAGTCGAATAATGTTGAGCTGATGCTGTTTTTGGTCGCCTCATGAGATTCTTCAGCTGCGATTCTGCCGGCGACAGCCTCATCACGCTCCCTTTCAGTTTTGGCAAGCTGAAGCTTAAGCATTTGTATCTCCGCCTCCTGGGAGTTGTTTTTCTTTCGGAGCTCAGCAATATCAGTAGCATAGCCTTCACTGATTCTTTTTTGTACTTCGAGCCTGTCTTCGGCATTCCTTTGGCTAGCATGAGCGTCTCTCACTTGTTTCAGGAGCACTTCTTCTTTTTGAGAATAGGAAGTAGAGGAAGCAGCAAGCTCATGTTTCAATTCCTCGACTTTTGCTTCAAGCTCCTCGTTGTAAGAAGCAATGCTCCTCATTTCGGTGTCGTGTTGCTCAACGACCTTTTGCCATTTGGCCTTATCATTTTCCATAGTAAGCATGGCCTCTATGTTGGCACGGTTAACCCTTTGAAGCTCGTCAACAAGTTTTTGCCAGTTCGACATCCTCTCAATATCGAGCTTGACGGCATCAAGATTGCGCAACATGGCAGACTTGTCGATGGGGACCAAGTCTAGGTCGAACCTCACTCCCTTAAGGCACCATTGAGGAAACCGGCTCTGTAGAGTGGCAGGACCCGGTCCCACTTGAAATTTGGGCCTGCTAATTATCGTTTGAATATCTGATTTCCCAAGAGCGGGAGAGTCAGAAGGAATGTCGAGCGAGGCAGGGGTAGTAACTTTCTCAGGAGTAGTAGAGGCATGCATTTCACTATGACGGGCTCGTTTGCTTAAGTCTTCAACCATGTGACCTTTTCCTCGATCGTCATGAGATTTTCTCTTGTGGGAGTCATCGCCTTTTTGCCAAGAATCATGGCGCTCTTCTCTCTCCCTTCTTTCACGATGTTCTTCTTCAGTCCTCCTTTCATGAGCCTTTCGGGCAGCCCTCTCTTCATCCGACTCTCTGTAAGAAGGAAGGTAACGCCTGTAATCATACTGGCTACGCCTCCCGTAACGCTGGAAATCGTCATAGTACGAGCCGCTGCGCCCCATAGGAGAATCTGGAATTAAAATAATAAGCTTTAGAAATCTTTAAAGTGCAAGAAGGTAAGTGCATAGAAGTGATGAGAAATTCTAAGTGTGTGTGTTGTGCAAACTACGCGCATTAATCTACGAACCACTCTTTATTTGGGGAGTGGTTGTGGGTGTAATAGTTAACGTCAACTCTTGAGTCGACGACGACTGTTGCAAAATAGAAGTAGCTTCAACTACTGAAGAAGAAATCCCGGCAGTGGTAGGGTCATCTTTGAAGATCTCTTGTGAAGTAGCGAAGAGGTCGCTCAATCCTTCGAAGGTATCGTCCCTGCTTTGCTTGACAGGACTGGATTTCTTAGCCTTTTCACCAGATTCTTGTGAATGGTGAGAGGATCCCTGAGGCTCTTTTTCCTCGATAACCGGGGCAAGTTTACCAGATGGCCCCGCAACATCAACAGAGGTGGAGCACTTCACCAGCGAAGATTCAGGAGTCTTTATCGGAGAATCGGGGACTTCCGTTGGAACTTCATGAGCATGCATAGAGCGAGAAGTGTGTAGAAGCCCATGTTGATGTAAAAATTCATCCCTCAACAGAAATTTTATGCTCCTCTCTTCTGTGGCCACGGCACTCAACCTCTCAAAAACTTGCTTATGAATTGGGTCTCTAGAAGGGAGAGGAAGTGCTGAAAGGAACAAAGAATGAAATTAGCAACTGAAAGTTCGGATCTCGAAAAAGTTTCAAAACGGAAAAAATAGAAACACTAATCTTACTTCCTACTCTCCAGATGTCATAAAACCCTGGGGGACAGCGGGCAAAGAAAAACTGGTTCAAAAATCCATGAACGCTTTCAGTAAGATCGGAAATGAGCTTGCGGTTTCTGGCACTTCTCACAATAATGAGGGAAGGATGATCTTTACTCTTTGCAAACGAGCACAGATAACGAATTTCTTCAAAACTCGGTAGGCGATCAAGGGTTCTTCTAAACAAAACACATAACCCCGTCAAGATGGCATAGCCATTGGGATGAAGTTGAAACGGAGAGATTGTCAACCGAAGGAGAAGAGTTCGAAGGAAGTCGTTAAAAGGAGGAATCGCCCCACTTAAGCACATTTGGCGATTGACTGCAACAAAGCCATAGGGAGGATTGTCAGCAGTATCACTTTGCCCAGGGAGAAGAACATCACTTTCAGCAAAGCCAAATTGAGTGCGCAGCTGGACAAACGCTCTCGAAGTTAGAATAGTCGAGGTTCTCTCCGGAGGATTCTCTATGGGAACAGCTATCGGAAAAGTTTCTTCCTCTTGAGTTACCACTTCTTCTTCTCGGTGGGAAGTCATTCTACATAAACAACTGGGTATTCAAACATGAAGGTGCACGTTTCCTAAAGTGTGTGAAGTGTTGTGTAAAATCAATCAAGCAGTGAACAAATATAACTGGAATGAAAACTAGCAAGCATTCGTTAGTTATGAAATTCAGGGACTATTGTTTTAAGCCTAAATATGCAAGTAAGATGTTGATGCAGATAAATCAGTTCAGATTATTGATACTTTGCATTAATGTTTAACTTTAATTGATTGATTCACAAACATTTCATGAAGTGTTATTAAGTTGCTTGTCTTGCCTTGACTAATCTGTCATCTGACATGGGCAGTCAATGGCAGTATTTTCGCCTTGGTTTTCTTTGTTTGTTATTTTCAGCAGGTTAGCAGCTTATAAGTTAACGCGATATGTGAGATAATACACTGAGATTCAAGCAAATTTAAAGTTGGGGCAGTTCAAAATTTAGGCAACTTAGTTTGGCAGTTCAAGTTAGAAACTCAAAGTGGATCTATGCTCTCAAAAAGTCAGCATGCCCAAAGCTTAAGTGTTAACTCGGCAGCGGTTTAAGAGCCAACTCGGTCACGGTTTAAGGGCTTAGCTCGGTCACGACTTAGGGATTAACTTGGCTGCGGTTCAAGGTTAAATCAGTAGAAGGTTAAATCGGCAGATTTCCCCAAGGATTAACTCGGCCACGGTATAAGGCTTAGATCGGCAGAAGAATAGGTCGGCAGATTTCCCCCAAGTGCTAACACGGCCACGATTTAAGGATTGGGTCGGCCAAAAGCTAAGTCACTTCAAATCACCGGGTCGCATCTAAATCAATACCTCGCCCCACTCAACCCGTTAACCCGTTAGCCACTCCCTCAACCAAGAAACCCTCATTTCATTTATGCTATTTCATGCTATCGGATCATCCAATACACCATTTCGAGACCACTGCAAATTTAACGCCTTGCAATCCTAGCGCGAATCAAAATCAACTAGCCTGAATCAGTAAATCATCTTTATCGTCTCATCGGTCAGTTAAAGCCAAACCGAGCAATCTAAGCTCCATCAGCCATGAGTGTAATAGGATTCGTGATGAAGGATCATGCAAGGAAGTGGTTTAAGTGACGAAATTCATGAGCCAACAGTGATCGAAGAAGAGGGTTTACTTACGCAATGAATAGCAGAGGTTGTTAGTATTCGATCGGAGTTAAATCGCCTTTTGGAGCTCGGGAAAATTTTAATGGCAGAATCAAAGGAGTAGGTAATGAGAAGGAAGGAGGAGATGTGACTTATACCCTGCAGTGGAAAATTTGGAGCAACACATACGGTCTAACTGTTAGGTCGCATACGACCTACCGACCTAAGAGAGGACGGGTTAAGGACTATCGAAGCACACGACCTAACATTTAGGCGTATACTTCGAGGGGCAAATGTTAACTCCGCCTCGACCATGACTTACCGATCTAGTGCATCAAGAGGTTCCGACCTAACAGTTAGAAGCATGCCGACTTAAGGCTTAACAGGGGTACCGACTTAAGGCCTAAGGGGTATGCCGACCTAACATTCAACGTAGATACCGACCTAACTGCCTTATCAGGGAGACCGACTTAAGGCTCAAAGGGTTACCGACTTAAGGCTCAAAGGGTTACCGACTTAAGGATTTGAGAGGCATACCGACTTAAGAAATACCGAGTTAAGGCTAAAACAGTGGACGACCTAACGTGGGTACTGGCTTAAGACTCAGAGGATGCCGACTTAATAGGAAGGCCGACCTAAGGCCTAAAAGAGATGCCAACTCAGTGACTTGACCGAGTTACCGATCTAATGTTTTACCAAGTTGGCGACCTAGAATAGTTACCGACCCAAGTCACAACCGATTTAGGACCAATGTTAGCTCGTTCACGACTCAAGAAAAGGAAGATGAGTTCAATGCAGCTACTCAGCACTGCAGCCTCTTAACTCGTGCACGATTCAGCTCCCAGTTATCTCGGTCACGACTCACGACCTAATTTGAGTCGTGAACGACTTAAAGCTATTAAATGCAAACCCGAGGCCGTATTACTAAG
Organism: Allium cepa; assembly: GCA_030765085.1. Lineage (NCBI taxonomy): Eukaryota > Viridiplantae > Streptophyta > Magnoliopsida > Asparagales > Amaryllidaceae > Allium > Allium cepa. The sequence continues at coordinate 135,499,796 of CM060942.1, read as the reverse complement.
AAGGGGTGGTGTTGACTAGGAGGCGACCTAGGACTTGCGCAAGTGAACTCCTGTGAAGCCATGAAGGGGCCAGATGGACCGGCCACGACTCATATTAAGTCGGCTACGACATAACTTAAATCGGCCACGACTTAGGACTTGGCAATAATTCCAGACCGAAACTCTCTATAAATAGGCAACCACCTCCAACATTCAAAGGACCTTTGGGCACATTCTCTTGAGAGACCGTTACCTTGCTGTATCGACGACTCCATCAACACTTAGAGCTTTCGAGATCAAAGGAATACTTCGAAGAACTTCACGAAGAAACTACACATCTTCAATTTGAATTCAAGGATTTTAATCGACATAGAAGCTTGAGCTACTTGTTCCAAAACTCTTGTAACTTGAAATATATTGTACTTGAGAAGAATTGTATCAGCTTGTAACGAGATCATTAATAAAAGTACTTAAAGTGGACGTAGGCTATACCCTTAAGCCGAACCACTATAAAATTGTTGTCGTTTGCTGCTTTTCTACTGTTTTCTGCTTATAATCTGTTCCCGAGCTTTCGGGTGGTGCTTTCACAACTATAACTCATACACCGGGGTGTTAGCGTTCAAATTTTAGTGTTAACACGCCTAGCGGCACTCTTTAAGAGGAGTTCAAAATTTTAATTGGCATTTAACGGGGCATCTTGAAAGCTTTATAATAATAAAAAAATAAAAATAATAAATTAAATTAAACCAAATACTCATGCTCAACAAGCCATCCCAAACCTATATCCTCCTTCGTTATTTAAAAAAATCCTCCAAGCTTGTTCATTTTTCACAAAGTCGGGAAGGAAAAAAATGGTGTAACGAATAAAAAAAACGGGGAAATCGAACTTCATTCAAAAAAAAAATAAGGAGTCATCGTGATCGAAGGAAGGGGAGGCTGGGTAGTCACGGTGGTAGTGCTCGCGTTCATGGAGCGCATGAGGGTGGAGGAAGACGATCGATTTAGGGTCGATGAGGTGGAAGTGAACAAGCTCGCGTGCGTGGCAGCGTTCAGGGAAGGAGGGTTGGATTCGAGCTAGGCTAGGGTTTCTGGCCGCAATGATGGTTCACGTACGCGCGCGCGAGGCAGAGCAAAGGCACGTGGAGTCTTGGGGAGGCGATTGATTGGAGCTAGGGTTTCGAGAGCAGTGACGTGAAGGGGCGATGTAGGGATTCACTAGTATGATGGTTCAAGCTCACGAGGAGGAAGGTTTTCTTCTCTGGTAGGTGACCGTGAAGGTATTTTTTTGTCTTTTTTATTTAAATTATATATATATATATATATATATATATAAAAACATATTATAGGAAAATTATTGGTTTAAAATTAAAACATCAGTAAAAATAAAAACAATGGTAATTAAGCTGTTGTAATTAACTTGTTTAATTTTTGAGTTGCTGAAAATAGTTTGTTAAAAGAAACTATTAGTTTAATTTTTTTAAATCAAATAATGAGTTAAATTAAATAAGTGAATGATAATAAACTATTGTTTTAAAATTCAAGTGTTATTTAATTTATATGATAATTATACAAGGTCTTAATTGAGAAGACAAAATCGAATTGGAATGGATTGCAAACAGCAAAATCAATGGTGAGTAATCTCATGCTCTGGATTTTATTTAAATTTAAATGGTTAAATTTAAATAGTTGGATGAATGATTGAAATGTTTGGATGTGTACTGATAATCTAGTGATTTTAGATTTGGTTGTTTCTCGAGTTAATTGTGGTTTGACTCGAGGTGTTTGAATTTTTAATGATTTTGAACTTGAATCCTAAATAAGTAAATGGTTCTGTTTAAAATCAAATAGGGTTTAATAATCGGTGATTCATTAAATAGGTATGATAATTTAAATGGAAAATTTATTAATTAAATTAATTAATGATTTGGGTTAATTAATTAAGTTTATATTAAATTGGAATGATCATTTGGTGGTTTAATAAGTAACTACCAAATGTGATTAATAAAATATAATTACTTTATGAAATTAATCAAGAGATTAATTAACATAATAAATAAAGGATTAATTAATTTATTTAATGTAATTAATTTAGATTATGATAAGTTAAAATATAATTGAAAATCCTTAATCTATATAATTAATGATGTAATCAAGGATTGATTAATTAAGATTGATTAACCCATAAATAATGACTTATGAAAAATTAACTAATATAATTTATTAAGGATTAATGTAATTAAAATAGTTAACTAATTTATGTAGTAATTAAGATTACTTGTTGAATTTGGTTAAGAATAATTAATATCATGAAATTAAACAAAGATAATTACTTGAATGTAATTGAAAAATAATTAATCCAAGGTGATTAATTAAGATGAATCATGATGGGTTGACTGATTTATTGATTTGGAATTAATTAACGTTAAATGAAGGAATCTAAGTGATTGAGGTTTGAAATTCAACTAGAATCAATTGAATTGATTAGTATGTGATTAAGCTTTGCTTCTGAATGATTAAAAGGTATTGGAAGATTTGAAGGAATTGATAACTCTGATATGGTATGTTGTGTATTTCATTTGGATAACTTGGGATAGGATGATATGAGATTCGAAGAGACCGGGGTCGGGTATTGGGTAAATACCCGAAACCACTTTGAATATTTATAGATTGATGTGTGAATCTATAGGATTGAAATGAAGTGATTTAAAGGAATTGGACTACTTAAATCTTAACCATGGTACTTAAACAAAATTGATGTGTGAAATAAGTGATGTCTATAATAAATTGGGGCTTTGTGAATTGAAATGAGTTACCCCGGGTTTTTATATAAGTTGATTGCTTTGGTATTCTATGTTAGTTGGGTTTACTCTCGCTGGTTTCCAGCCTGACCCGAGTGTTACTTTGGTGTAATGCTCAGGTCAAACCGAGTATTACAGATTTTCAGGTAGGTACGTTTTGGAGCTCAGGAGGCGAGCTGGATGGCAATAATGTATAGGGTATTTCCGCTGTATTTACGTTATTGTTAATCTGAGACATGACAATTTTATATATTCAGTGACTGTATATATGTGAAACTCTGATGTATATTAAATGTAATTGACAGATATAGTATTCTTTTGTAAACTGTTATTATTGATTATTATATTTTATCCGCTGCGAATGTGAGTTGTTGATGTTTCTGTTCTTCTTCTTCTATCTCTTTCTTCTTTTTCATAACTATCTGGAATTTTCGGCTTTGAAAATTTCGGGTCGTTACAAGAATATATTTAGCATCACTTTGCTGCTAATGTTGATGTCTTGACATAATTGGTGTCTACATTTGGTTATTCTCCATTTATCTCTTTTGTTCAGGTCCGTGGAGATTAGCGGTTGTGAATTAAAGCCTACGACCGTGATCGGGTATTGTCTATTTGATGTGATGATGATGTTTTAATCGAGTTGCTTCAGTTACTGAAATGCATTCATTATGTTATAAGTGCAATACTTGGATTCTAATATCTGTTCTTATGACTGTTCAATAGTTTGTACGAAAACCATCCCAGCAATTCCTAATAAAACTATGCCTGTGAATGCACTACAACACACTTTTATGCTAATATGTATTACAATTGGTCTATAATTCATAAACATAGTTGATTCTCTATTTTTTTTATTCAGTAACGAATACATGCATTTGGGTAATCATTGCACGAAACATATATTTATTTTCAAAAAATATACTATTAATTTCCTAGATCATTTCTTTATCGGCTTTTCAGCAGTCATTCAAATCCGTAATACTGCTCCCTTTGATACCTCAACCTACACAACACAGACAAATACATATACAATTCCCCCTGCACACACACTTTCAGTTATGATATATATTTTCTTAATACAATGTAAATATTCTGTGATTATTTCTTTAGAATTCTCAAATCACTCATGTTGGACAATGGGGTCTAGATAGAGTCTACCGGTATTGAAAGAGTCAGCAAATTAATAACATACTGGCTTTATTATTAATGTTGTCATATGTTATTTGGTTGTGCTCCTAGCTTCTCTTGCAAGATAAATTGTACTAATACGAGTGGGCCATGTCTTTATTTCATATGTTTAACTCCTTGCATGTAAGCTATAACAGCAAGTTTCAGCTTTCTGTCATCATTGTACAAAGTAGCAACAAAAACCGCAGTGTACAAAGTAGCAATGTAAATTAATATGTATCTAAAAAAATATGTATCTAATTAATCTTTCTTGACTTTGTGACATAACAATGTAATTATTCATCGACAAAAAAGCAATTCTAAAAATTCAATTTTTGACTCACTGACTTGGTGAGGTTTCGAATTTTGGTAAGAGGGCATTTAAAATATTTTTACCATAATTGTTCGTAAAGTTTATAATATCAATACCATATGGAAAACTTAGACAATAATAATGTTATAATAACTACATGATTGAACTTTTATTGTGCTTATAAATCATTTACAGTTTTAGCACCTCATCTTTTGTAAAAGTAAACACGTTTGCAAAAGCTTACAAGTATAGGCTATATATGCTAAATAGCTTATTAAACATGATTATTGTCTTTAGTACTTTGATACACTTGAATATTTTCAATTGGTTGGTTTGGCATTCTCCCAAACTACCACAAGATAACCCATTTCTCTTTCGAATTTTCCCTGCAAATGGATATAAATTAGAATATTGCTTTAGTCATTTATACTCCTACTACATTTCATATATTAGAGAAAAAGTCACATAATTGCGCAATAATAAGATTACCGAAATTACAGTAATTTTTCCATCTCTATTGGCAAACTCAACATGTGACATAACCCATTCTACTTAATTTTTTATATAAAAAATTCATTATGCACTATAACCAAATAATGTCGATTACTTTCTTTACATGTTTGATCATTTCCTAAAATAACTTAGTCTCATTCACATTTTGATAATTGATTGCTTTGTACATGTACATCCACAAAAAAATGTAACATTATATACATGTCATGATCATTTTGTATAATTCAAAAACCTTATAAATAGTGTTTTAATACCAATTTCCTCCTACGCACGTGCATCGCACATGCCAAAATACTCCTATATATATAATTCATTTTCTATTGTAAACACAAAGTTTTCCAAATATCTTCAAATATCTCATAATAAATCATAAAAAATGCATTTTTAATTCTTATATATTCTTTGAATTATATAAACATACCTCTGAAAATATTTTATTTGTCTTTTCATAGTTTTAACAAAGCAAATTTAACGTTTTATATACATACATGTCCCAAAACTCATTTTTAATGCCTTTCGTATATTCAATCATATGCATGCGCGCGCATAAACACACACATATTTGCTTAATTTTGAATTTATATTCCCTGTTCTATAAAAATTATTATTCTAAACTTTATCCCATAATAATCTATGCATTTCATACGATTAAAGCTTCATAAATCGTCATATAATCCAATTCTTCATTGTTTGGCCAAACATTGTTAAATTATAGTTTTCATTATTTATATGATTAAATCCCACTTTAGTTTCAGATTATATTTTTCATATTTACTATAAAACTTTATAAATTATTCATATAATTTCTATTTCTATTCCTAAACAATATTTATCTTAGAACTAGAAAAGATTCAATAGTCTATATAGTAATTTAAACGTAAACCACTCGCATAGATCTGAATATCCCAAAATTGCTCGTTATTTGGAATTAGCCTCCACCCCCAAATTAATGAATTCTTGACACTAATTGGCATTAGGCTATAGCCCTTACCTTTCTCTTGAATTCTGTGGTTGAATTTTTAATTTTCGTTGAGAACTGAGATAGTAGTTTGAATTTTAGTAAAGAGGGTTATTTAAAATGAGAGGAAGAAGAAGAAAAATGAATACATATTGAAATTGATTTTAACCTTCAGATGGGTGAAACCAAATAGGTATTTATAGAAAAAGTAGGCAATCCGTTCAAGTTAATTTGAGTCAGCCCAAACTTAAATTCAAATTTTTGAAACACAAAAACTATGATATCTTTTACGTCCAAACTCTAATTCGAACAAATAAATATACAGTGTACGTTAGAAAAAAAAGGTCATCGTAATAATGCTAGTTTCGTTTTTAAATTCAGAAGTTTGAAAAGTGATGATTTTACTCTATGGTATAAATTATTTAATATATTTCATTGTTCAAATTATCGAAAAATACAGCTTATTACAGGACGATTTATCACTGGGCGTATCAATGATAGCCCACAAGATCTTCTCTTCTGAATCTAAAACAATCTTTGTATTATCAAGATATATATCATTCCACCTTGCATTAATTCTGCGACCTCTACTAATTCCAAAAATACCTTTGTTATAGTTAGTGAAGGCATTACCGAGCCCATTTTGCTAAAAAAATTCCACGTTATCAATCAGTAGAGAATTTATGTTGTCATTACGCTTATGCCCATTGGCTACCGTATAGAAAAAATTTGGTGTTCTTGTCTCTCTTGTCCATCCATTTGACCCTAGACCTCTGCTTCCACATTATTTTCTCTTGCATAATCACTTAATTCTTAGAACATTTTGCTTAGAAATGTTTAAGATTCTTGATTCTTTCAAATTATTTAATTTTAAAATTTCAGAAAGTAGCTTATATTTTTTAATCCTAATGTTACTAAAAACTTCTTTATTACATTTCTTAAGAAATGACATAAGGTTCCTAACTTTGCTAACAAAACTTAGCAATGTGTTAACGCTTAAATTTGAACGCTAACACCCCGGTGTGTGAAGTGTAGTTGTGAAAGCACCACCCGATAGATCGGGAAAGAATTATAAGCAAGTAATAGCGGAAAAGCAGTAAACAACAGAAATTTTATAGTGGTTCGGCTTATGGGTATAGCCTACGTCCACTTTAAGTACTTTTATTGATGATCACGTTACAAGTTGATACAAATCTTCTCAAGTACAATACACTTTGAATTACAAAAGACTTAGAACAAGTAGCTCAAACTTCGATGTTGACAAAAATCTTCAAATCCATGGTGGATGTAGATGATTTCTTTATGAAGTTCTTTTAGACGTTCTTTGAATCTCAAAAGCTTTAAGTGTTGAAGTAGTCTGGAATTCGGCAGAGTAATGGCGCTTGAAATTGATCGACCAAAAAAGTCCCCTTAATGTTGGAGGTAGGTTGGTATTTATAGGCAAAGATCTTGGACCTAAGCTAAGTCGTAACCGGTTCTGAATCGCCCCCGACCCAGCTAAGTCGTGGCCGACTTATGGGAGCACCACTATGATCTAGCTGAGTTGATCTTTCTTCGCTGAATTTGCACAAGTCCAAAGTCGTCACCAGGTCAAGCCAGGTCGTAGGTCGTTCCCTCTCTCTGATGCATGGCCTCCGACTTAAATGGGAAGTGCATGCTCAAATAGGTCGTTGCCGATTTAATGAATTGACGAGCTAAACGTGAACTAACTCCCTTGCCCAGGTCGCGCACATCCTAGCACAGACCATGAGTCGGTCACGACACAAGTGTAAGTCGTGAACTTGTTCCACTCAGTTAGGTCGGTAAACATGTTAAGTCCTTAAGTCGGATCGAATTAGGTCGGCAACTTCATTAGGCAGTTAGGTCGGCACCATGTTAAGTCGGATCCTTTGTTAAGCAGTTAGGTCGGCAACTCCATTAGGCAGTTAGGTCGGCACCATGTTAAGTCGGATCCTTTGTTATTTCTTGAGTCGTTAGGCCAGTTCCTTCTGAAGCACTAGGTCGGCATCTATGTGAAGGCATTGGGTCGGCATGCTCCTTAACCAGTTAAGTCGGTATCGATTTAAGTCGGCCACCTTGTTAATCAGTTAGGTCGGCTATCCCTTTAAGTCCTGAGTCGGCGCCATCTCCACATACTGGACCACTGAGTCGTAACCGAGGCAGGGTTAACATTTGCCCCTCGAAGTATACGCCTTGGGATTAAGTCGTGTGCTTCGATACCTTTTAACTCGGTCACTCTTAGGTCGGTAAGTCGTGAACGACTTATCAGCTAACTCGTGTATGATGACCCGTATCATTTCACTTCAGAATATAAGCCGGCCTCCTTCAACCTTCTTCGTCACTTATTCATTCACTCAATTTCGATTCTGCCATTAAAATTCTCCTGAGTTCTTTAAGGCGATTCCATCCTACCTGATCACCAGTAATTCCTACTATTCATTGCGTAAGTGATTCTACTCCTCCCTTGATTGTAGATTACCTTCGGTTCTCAAACTTTATCGCTTGAATTCGAACGGCCTCCTTGCATGATGCTTCATCACGAATTCTATCATATTTGCCGTTGATGAAACTCAGGTTGCTCGATTAAAAGTTCGATGAAATAATGAAAGTGGCTCGTCGTCTTAGGCTAATCGTTTGAGATTACCATGCGACAAATTTATGATAACTTCGAACTGATTTAGTGGACGGTCCGGCAGCAGGTAATGGTATGAATGGAATAGGGGTTTTTGCTGGTGGAGGAGCGGTTAGCGGGCTAATGGGTTGAGTGGAGTGAGGTATTGGTTTAGACGCGACCCAGTGATTTTAGGTGACTCATCTTTTGGCCGATTCAAATCATAAATCATGACCGTGTTAGTGCTTGAGTGAGACCCACCGACCTACCATTCTGCCGATCTAAGCTTTAAACCGTGGCCGAGATAATGCCAGAAAGAAGCTTACCGATCTAAACTTTAAAGCTTGAATCGTGACCGAGCTAACACTTGAGAAATTCCTGCCTTTTGAACCAGAGCTTGCGACCTAGGGGAACGAGTTGCCAAGTTAAACTATTTAGACCTTGACCTGCTACCGACTTAGCTTTATCTTGCAAAAGAATTTTAAACCGTAGCCGAGTTAGTACTTGAGCTTCAGACATGTTATCATTTAGGAGCATGGGCCTACTTTGAGCATTTGCCTTGAGCTAAAGAACTAAATTGTCTGAATTTTTGAACTTTAAACTTGCCTGAATCTCCTTGTATTATGCCGCATTAACTTATAAGCTGCTAACCTGCTAAAAATAACAAACCAAGAGAACCAAGGCGAAAATACTGCCATTGACTGCCCACGTCAGATGTCAGATTAGTCAAGACAAAACAAACAACTTAATTATATTGCATGAAATGTTTGCGAATCAATCAATTAGGGTTAAGCATTAGTGCAAAGTATCAACAATCTGAACTGATTTGTCTGCACCAACATCTTACTTGCATATTTAGGCTTAAAACAATAATCCCTGAATTTCATAACTAACAAATGTTTGCTAGTTTTTATTCCAGTTATATTTGTTTACCGCTTGATTAATTCTACACAACAATTCACACACTTTAGGAAACGTGCACCTTCATGTTTGAATACCCAGTTGTTTATGTAGAATGACTTCCCATCGAGAAGAATAAGTGGTAACTCAAGAAGAAGAAACTTTCCCGACAACAGTTCCGATAGAGAATCCTCCGGAAAGAACTTCGACTATTCTATCTTTGAGAACATTTATTCAGCTGCGCACTCAATTTGGCTTTGCTGAAAATGATGTCCTATTCCCTGGGTCAAATGATACTGCTGATAATCCTCCCCATGGTTTCGTTGCAGTCAACAGCCACATGTGCTTAAGTGGGGCGATTCCTCCTTTTAATGACTTCCTTCGAACTCTTCTTCTCCGGTTGACAATCTCTCCATTTCAACTTCATCCTAATGGTTATGCCATCTTGATGGGGTTGTGTGTTTTGTTTAGAAGAACTCTTGATCGCCTACCGAGTTTTGAAGAAATTCGTTATCTGTGCTCGTTTACAAAGAGTAAAGATCATCCTTCACTCATTATTGTGAGAAGTGCTAGAAACCGCAAGCTCCTTTCCGATCTCACTGAAAGTGTTCATGGATTTTTGAACCAGTTTTTCTTTGCTCGCTGTCCTCCAGGGTTTTATGCCATCTGGAGAATAGGAAGTAAGACTAGTGTTTCCATTTTTTCATTTTTGAAACTTTTTTCGAGATCCGAACTTTCAGTTGCTAACTTCATTCTTTGCTCTTTTCAGCACTTCCTCTCCCTTCTAGAGATCCGATTCATAAACAAGTTTTTGAGAGGTTGAGTGCCGTGGCTGCGGAAGAAAGGAGCATAAAATTTCTGCTGAAGGATGAATTTTTACACCAATACGGGCTTCTACACGCTTCTCGTTCTACGCATGCTCATGAAGTTCCAACAGAAGTTCCCGATTCTCCGATGAAAACTCCTGACGCCCCGGTTACTGTCGAACAACTCACATCAAAAGAGTCTAATATTGAAGCTTCATTGGTGAAGTGTTCCACTCCTACCGACATTATGGGGTCATCTAGTAAGACGGTGCTTGCCCCGATCGAGGAAGAAGATGAACCTTCACGGCCTCTCGGGGGATTAGCTGATGTAGGAGTTGAGAAAACAAGTCCCACCAAGCATGATGGTGACGATGTTTATGAGGGGTTGAGCGACATAATAGTGACTTCGCAGGAGCTTTTTAGAGATGACGTATCTAAAACTATCTCTCCTGTAATTGAGGCGACGTCTCTTCTTCGACAAACACCAACACAAACATCAACTCCTCATATCCAAGCTATCATCACCTCTGCACCAAAGAGTGGTTTGTAGCTTAATGCGTGTAGCTTGCACATCACACAACACTTAGGATTTTCCAGCACATTTATGCACTTATCTTCTTATACTTTAAAGATTTCTAAAGCTTATCTTTTCTTATTTCAGATTCTTCAATGACACGCGGCGGATCATATTATCAGGATTTCCAACGCTACGGGGGGCGTGGCCAATATAATTATGGGCGCTACTTCGCCTCCTATAGAGAGTCTGACGAAGAGAGGGCTGCTCGAAAGGCTCGTGAAAGGAGGGATGCAGAAGAGCGTTATGACAGAAGGGATAGGGATGAGCACCACGATTCTTCGCAGAGAGGTGATGATTCTCACAAAAGGAAATCTCACGATGACCGAGGAAAAGGTCACGTAGTTGAAGGCTCAGGCAAACGAGCCCGATATGGTGAGAGACATGCTTCCACTACTCCCGAAAAGCCTACTGCCCCTGCCCCTCTTGACATTCCTTCCGACTCTCCTGCTCCCGGGAAGGAAGACATCCAGACAATAATAAGCAGGCCTAAATTTCAAGTGGGACCGGGCCCAGCCACTTTACAAAGTCGTTTTCCGCAGTGGTGTTTAAAGGGTGTGAGGTTCGATCTCGACCTGGTCCCTATTGACAAGCCTGCTATGCTAAGAAATCTTGACGCCGTTAAACTTGATATCGAGAGGATGTCAAACTGGCAGAAGCTTGTTGATGAGCTTCAACGAGTTAACCGCGCCAACTTAGAGGCTATGCTCACCATGGAAAACGATAAGGCTGAGTGGCAAAAGGTCCTTGAGCAGCATGATACCGAAATGAGAAGCATTACTTCCTACAACGAGGAGCTCGAAGCAAAGGTTGAGAAGTTGAAAGATGAGCTTCCTGCTTCCTCTACTTCATACTCTCAAAAAGAAGAAGTGCTTCTCAGACAAGTAAGAGATGCTCATGCCAGCCAACGGGATGCTGAGGAAAGGCTTGAAGTTCAGAAAAGAATTAATGAGGGCTACATTGCTGATGTTGCAGAGCTCCAAATGAAAAACAACTCCCAGGAAGCGGAGATACAAATGCTTAAGCTTCAGCTTTCCAAAACTGAGAGGGAGCGTGATGAGGCTATCGCCGGCAGAATCGCAGCTGAGGAATCTCATGAGGCGACCAAGAACAGCTTTGGCTCAACATTATTCGACTTCTATTTGCATAGCGTCTTGGGGCGCGGAAGCCTCGCTTTCCTTGGTCCCAAGTATGAGATCACTTTAGCTGAGGTGTGGGAGGCCGCCCTCGATATGCTTGGTGCTGAAGGTGCTGGTTATGACGAGTCAGCCCTGGAAAGGCATTATTTTGATGAAGACGCTCGCGCTGCTCTCGCCAGGGGAAAGGAACAACTTGCCAAACTAAGAACTGAAGTGACGGAAGGGGACCGGCTGGAAAAAACCACTTCAACTATTCTAGTCCAGCCACCTTCTTCGTCTGAAGTCAACATCATTGGTTCCAGTTCCCATTTCGCTTCTCCTACCAAAGTTACCACTGAGATTACAAGCGTACATGGTGGAGACGAGGGTGATGAGAGCGCTGACGCGCAAGCTTATGAAGTTGATATCAGGAAATCAGCTTCACCAGGTAACTTCACTGTTAATTCCGCTACTGTCAATTCTGTTCAAGCGGGTTATTCATTTGTTTCACATGAGTTTCATGAACTCCTTGGCTATTTTCTCAATCTTGACGAGCCTTCGTCTCCTCTCTCTACTAACTTTATTGGTGAGCCTTCATCTCCTCTCTTTACTGACTTTTAACCTCTTTTCTTCTGTAGAGAAAGCACCAAGCACTGCTCAAACTTCCACTCCTCCGGTTATCCTTCCTTCATCTCTTCAGGTGGCGCCTCCTTCTACCTCGCAACCTGGATCACAGGAGGAACAAATAGAGGCTCTTCACGGCTTGGATGATCCCATCGCTTCGCAAGAGCAGAAAGATGAGGGACTTGAAGGAGGTGACATATCCCCGGAGCGAACTCCTTCTGACGACATTGTTCTATCTAAACTTGTCACTCCGGGGAGTGAGTCTTCCTCACAAAGGAGAAAGAAGCGTGGGACATCAAAGAGGAGGGGGAAGAAAGTCACCGCCACTGAAGAGGAGCCGGAAGTTGAACCGGTTGCACCTACCTCTCCTACTTCCCTTATACCCACTGGCCGACCTGAAAAGCTGGTCATTCGACCGGGTAAAGGGTCCAAAGGAGGGAAGAAGAAGTGAAGACGACTTTAGCTTTTTGCCTTTTGTATGTACTGGCCGAGAATTGTGCGGGTACCGGCCCCCGCTTTTCTTTATTTTGAAACCTGTATCTGCATTATAGTTGAATAAAATGATTCCTTGTTTGTACAAACTTCTGTTTGAATTTGAGAATGCATTTACTATTTATTTTTTGCACAAGTTTATTTACACGATATTACAGCGAGCTTATGGCATGTTACTTGAGCGTTACCTTTTGCTGGTTTGGCTATACCATATTGTGTGTAATTATACTATATTGCCCCCATTCCACAAGTTTGCTGCAATATTCTATACTTCGAGGGGAATTGTACTCTTATTTGCTAAAGAATAATTATTTTATTTCCTTAAAGAGAATTTTTGTAGAGTACAACCCCCTTCGTATAAGTTTCAGCGCTTTGTCCTTTGAAGAAATCACTTCTTTCTTTTGCTTAAGTACATTTTTTACCAAGTGAATTCTTTTATGCGGTAAAGCGGACCTCTGAAGGGTACTTTAACTCCCTCTCTCTTTTTTCTTTTTGTTTTTTTTTTTTTTTTTTTGAGGAAGATCATTCTCCAGAATAGGTAAATTACTCTTTCTTCGGAAGTTAAAGTATGCCCCTGATGAGGATTTTTTTTTTTATAGAAAGTTGTACCTCTGAGGAGGGATTTTCTACGTTTCAACACTTGGAAGTTTTATTTCAATCTTGGTGAAACGTGTACCTCCAAAGAGTTTTGCCTTAGGAAGCCTTTTCACGTTTCAACACTTGGAAGTTTTATTTCAATCTCGGCGAAACGTGGGCTTCCGAAGAGGTCTTTCTTCTTGATTGTGCCTCCGAAGAGGTCTTTATTTTGTTTATTTTTCAACTCTGGTGAAGTGAAATTCCGAAGAGCGGCTGTTACACTTTAACTCCTGGTGAAATATGCCTCCGAAGAGGTCTTTATTTTGTTTGCATTTCAACTTTGGTGAAGTGAAACTCCGAAGAGTAACTACTCCGACTCCTGGTGAAATGTGCCTCCGAAGAGGTCTTTTTCTTTGTTTGCATTTCAACTCTGGTGAAGTGAAATTCCGAAGAGCGGCTATTTCACTTCAACTCCTGGTGAAATGTGCCTCAGAAAGGGTTTTCATTGCCTGGAAGTTGCTCTTTCATGGTTGGAGGGTCATGACTCCTCCAATCTTTTTTGTTGAGTAGAGAACTTTCTTTTTTGTGGCATATGACCCATTAGAGGTCTTTTATCCTCCGAAGAGTTGTGCCTCTGAAGAAGACTTATGCTGCCGATGATGGATTTTGGTTGTTTCCTTGTCTTTTTGCTTACGCCTTTTCACCGATCCTCTTTCTTTTTTTTCTCTTTTCAAGTTTTCATTCCCCTTTTCTTGCAAGTAGCTTATTTAATCCAAGGAAGTGTACTTCATTGTTAGGCAAGTTCGTGAGAACGGGCACTAGCTTCCTAATTGGATATTTGTTTGTTCAAACAATCTCAATTTATCAGCAAGGGCCCGTTTCTATCGAAATTGTTAGTCGTTCAATTGAAGTATTTCCTATCTAGGATTTGAATTCGGGGTCTTTATGACTTGAAATTTGTTTGTTGAATGATGGTGAGAATCTCTCGGTCTTATTATGCGCAAGTTTTATTTCCATTGTCTGCAAAAATTTAAATCGACATTTCAGCAATACATTTTATGTACTTTTATATCGAAAATAAAGCAAACATGTAATAAAAATAAGGAACACAAGATTTATAGTGGTTCGGCCAAGAATTTGGGCCTACATCCACTTTATATTCTTTCATTAATCACTTGCATCGGTTTTACAATTGCTTTCAATTACAAGAATCATACGTTCACAATCCTTTTTTACAATATTTCAACAAAATTTTCAAGTAAAGTATGGACGCAAGTGATTGCTGTTCCATGCCCTTGGAATTTGATCTCCTTCAACAGTAGTGAGTTTGAATGTGCCGTCAAGAAGCTTCTGACCTATCACATATGGTCCTTCCCAATTGGGCCCAAACACACCTGTCGCGGTCATAATTCTTTTCAGGACTAGATCTCCAATTTCAAAGCTGCGTTGTCGAACTTTGGAATTGAAATGTCTGGCTATCCTTTGCTGATGAGCTGCAACTCTGAGATTAGCTTCATCTCTTTTTTCATCAAGGAGATCCAGTGCTTCAAGTTGTAGCTTTTCATTTTCTGCTTGATTGAAATGGATTCTTCTGTGTGAAGGGACCTCTGTTTCAACCGGGATCATTGCTTCCGATCCGTATGCTAACGAAAAAGGAGTATGCCCAGTCGCAGTTTTGTGAGTAGTTCTGTATGCCCATAGTGCAAGTGGTAGTTTATCGACCCAACCACCTTTTGCTCTTTCGAGTTGCTTTTTGATGGTTGATTTGATGATCTTGTTCACTGCTTCCACTTGCCCGTTTGCCTGCGGATGAGCTACTGCCGAAAAGCTTTTCTGGATTTTGAATCGTTTGCAAAAATCCTGGAATTCCTCGCTTTCAAACTGAGTACCATTGTCTGTGATTATTTTCTGAGGCACACCGTATCTGCAAATGACATTCTTGGTTACAAAGCTTATCATTTTCTTAGAAGTGATAGTAGCCAATGGTTCAGCTTCAGCCCATTTAGTAAAGTAGTCAACTGCAACAATAGCATATTTAATCCCTGATTTGGCAGTTGGTAGCGGCCCAATGAGATCCATTCCCCAAATTGCAAACGGCCATGGACTGACCATCTGCGTGAGTTCGGTAGAGGGTGCTCTAGGAATTTTGGCAAATCTTTGGCATCTGTCACATTTTCGGGAGTAATCTGCAGCATCTCGATTAATTTCTGGCCAAAAATATCCGTATCGGAGAATTTTCTTTGCTAATGTTTGGCCACCTGAATGATCACCACATTCTCCTCCATGAACCTCAGCTAGGATCGTTTTGGACTCTTTCCTGGATACACATCGAAGTAAAGGCAATGAGAATCCCCGTCTGTACAATCGGCCATCCTGGATTACATAACGAGAGGCTTTCCTTAGTAGCTTCTGTCTCTCTCTCGAGTTTTCTGGCACAGAACCTCTAAGTAGGTAATCTAATATTGGAGTCATCCACGACTCTTGTTCTTGAGATACATCCATGATCCAGTCTATATCCATCTCGTCTATACTTGGTGCTGAGAGGACTTCTACGGGAACCAACCCCAATAGTTGAGCTTCACCAGAACTTGAATACTTTGCGAGGGAATCTGCCTTCGTATTCTCTTCCCGGGGAATATGGCTTATTGAATAATGATCGAGTTCACATAGGAGTTCCCAAGCCTTTGACAAGTAGGAGGGCAAGTTTCCACCTTTTGTTTGAAATTCCTTCTTGACTTGGCATACAATAAGCTGAGAATCACTGAAGATCTGTAATGCTCGAATGTTTAGCTCTTTAGCGATTTTCAGACCTGCAATAAGAGCTTCATATTCTGCTTCATTGTTTGTTGAAGGAAATTCCAGTCTTAGTGCATAACATAATGATCGACCTTCAGGAGTTTCAAGTACCACTCCGGCTCCAGAACAGTAGTCATTTCTTGCGCCATCCACATACATCTTCCACTGGATTGGGGAATCATTGACCGCTTTTTCCTCACCATTATCTTTCTCTGTGAATTCTGCAATGAAATCAGCTAAAGCTTGTCCGTTGATTGCTTTTCGGGGATGATAACTGATGTCATATTGACTGAGTTCAATGTTCCATTTTAGAAGGCGACCCGAAGTTTCTGGGCGAAATAGGACTTGCTTTAGAGGTTGATCAGTGAGTACTTTGATAGGATGAGCTTGGAAATATTGCCTCAGTTTCCTCGATGCAACTAGTAGGCAATCGGCGAGTTTTTCCAACTTGGAGTAATTCAGCTCTGCCCCAGTGAGTCTTTTGCTGATATAGTAAACTGGATGTTGAATCCTTTTGTCTTCCCGTATCAGCGCTGCACTTAGAGCATGAGATGATACTGCCAAGTATATAAGAAGATCCTCACCATTGCCTGGCCTAGAAAGTATCGGAGGCGTTTCCATATGACGGATCAACTCTTCAAAGGCCTTTTGGCATTCGGGAGTCCATTCAAAGTTCTTCTTTCCTTTTTTTCAGGGCATCGAAGAATGGGATGCATTTATCAGTAGCTTTGGAAATGAACCGACTCAAAGCGGCGACCTTTCCGTTGAGACTTTGCAATTCCTTCTTCGTTCTAGGAGCTTTAACTTCTTTTAAGGCGGTAATTTGAGCTGGACTGGCCTCAATGCCCCTAGCACTGACGATAAAACCTAAGAACTTTCCAGATTCGACCCCAAATGTACATTTCAGAGGGTTAAGCTTCATTCTGTATTTCCGGAGGACTGCGAACATTTCTGCTAAGTGTTCAATGTGATCCACTGCTTTCCTGGACTTCACTAACATGTCGTCGACGTAGACTTCCATAGTTTTGCCCAATTGCGGTTTGAACATAGCATTAACAAGTCTTTGGTAGGTTGCCCCTGCGTTTTTCAATCCGAAGGGCATAACTCTGTAGCAATAAAGTCCAACATCTGTGATAAAGCTTGTATCCTCCTGATCCGGCTCCTGCATCATGATTTGGTTATAACCGGAGTAGGCATCCATGAAAGATAACAATTCATGTCCCGCAGTTCCATCTACCAGTTGATCAATCCTGGGTAATGGGAAGCAATATTTGGGGCAAGCCTTGTTTAGATCAGAAAAATCGATGCACACTCTCCATTTTCCATTAGCTTTCTTGACCAACACAGGATTCGAAACCCAATTCGGATATGTAGATTCTTTGATGAAGTTATTTTCCATGAGTCGATCAACTTCTTCTTTTAATGCTGCTGACCTTTCTGGACCTTGGGTTCTCCTTTTCTGTTTAACTGGTGTAAATTTTGGGTCAATATTCAGAGCGTGTACTGCAACTTCTGGAGATATTCCACACATATCGGCATGAGTCCAAGCAAAGACATCCAGATTTGCCTTCAGGAAAGATATCAAGATGTTCTGAATTGACACATTAAGCTGTGAACCCACATTCAACACCTTATTTGGATCCTTCGGGTCAACAGGTACCGGAACTGTCGTTTCCACCGGTACTACTCTATTCTCCCCTGTACTGGCTTTTCTGGGATCCATTTCTTTCCGTGCCCCGCTGTGCTCGCCAGTGCAGGGTCCGCCTCGTAATTGCTATAAAGCTGGTTCCTTGATGCGGACTGGGGTTGCCGCATCCTTTCCCATTTCTCTTTTTCTTGACTCTCGCAGCTCTGTCAAATAGCATTCTCGCGCAGCATTTTGATCCCCTTTTATAACTCCTACTCCATTGTCAGTAGGAAATTTAATAGTGAGGCACCACGGGGCTAGGATAGCTTTGAATGCTGCGAGTGTTGGACGGCCAAGAAAAGCATTATAAGCAGAATATTCATCGACGATCACAAAGGTTTGCTTTCGGACCACTTTCCTTTCTCCTTCCCCAAGTTCTACAAACAGATCGATGGTTCCTACTGGTTGCTTTGGCTCCCCAGTGAAGCCAACGATTTTCTGTGATGAGGCTTGCACATCGATCATAGGGATTTTCATCTGGTCAAATGTCTTCTTGAAGAGAATATTACATGATGCTCCGCAGTCAATGAGGACTCTTCTGACAATGGCTGGTCCAATACCAGCCGAGATGACCAAGGGATCTAAAGTAGGAGCTTCAATACCTGTAGAATCTCTGGCTCTGAAAATAATATCATCGCTGAAAGTTTTCTGTTGTTTCAGGGGCGTAGTATCTTCTAGAACAAAGACGTCTGCTTCGGCTGGAGCATATTTCAAAGCCCTGGAATATCTCTCCATCTCACCCCAGCTCTTGCCAGCTGGGTGAGGTCCTCCTGAAATGATATTAATAACGGGCCTTCCAGATTCATGCCCCGTAGCTTTCTCACCTGCCCCAGGCTGATGAACAGGAGCCCGCTGCCCCTGACTCGATGATGCAGGATTGTTGCTATTCTTTTTCACGAATTGCAGCAACTTGCTTTCTCTCAGCAACTCTTCAATCAGATTTTTCAGCTGGCGGCATTCATCAGTTTCATGACCGGGTTGATTGTGGAAGCGGCAGAATTTCCCACTCTGTATGGCTTTTTTCCCGGTTCTCAAAGGGATAGGTTTAGGGAAATCGACGGAATCTTTAGTGGCAAGGTAGATGTGCTCCGGCGTATGTGATAATGGAGTATATTCTGATGGTTTGAAGGACCGGGGCTTTTTCAGATTACCCTGTTTCTTTCCATTATTATTCTCCCTTTTCTGCCCCACCGACTCATTCTTGCGTGGAGCGACAGTGTTGTCTTCAGCTTTTTCCAACACTGCCTTTACTGGCAAAGGACGACTTTCCAAGCGAATGAATTCGTCTGCTTTTTTGTAGAACTTCTCGAGAGAGGTTGGCTCTTTCATATTTAACCATTTCCCAAATTCGCTTGACTTATCAATAGCCCTCATTAGATAAGTCAAGATCATTCGTGGTTCAGCATTATCCACTTCCGCCAGCGCTATATTAAAGCGGTTCAAGAAAGATCTGATGGACTCACCAGGATTTTGCTCTAAACTGGACAATGACATGATATCCTTGGCCTTTGAAGCATAAAGTCTAAACTGCTCCTTGAATTTTCTGGTCAAGTCTGAAAACTGATCTATAGATCGGACTGGCAGCTTGGTAAACCATAGTAGAGCCACCCCTTCAAGGTATACGGGGAAATATCGGCACTTTATTTCGTCAGAAGCTCTGGCACCTATCATGTGCCAATCATATTTATACAAAAATTCGTTTGGATCACTTGTCCCTTTGTAAGCTGGGATGGTCGGAGGGACAAACTTCCTTGGAAATTCCGCCTTTAAGATTCTTTCAGTAAACGGAGTTTTGCTTGGAGCGAAACCCCATTCCTTCTCATCTTCAACCATTTGCATACTTTCTTTCATGATCTGCCGGACCATTCCAGAAAGATATTCTTCATCATGCCGAGTTCTAGATCCACCGGCCTCAGGTACCGCCTGCTCAAAGGGACTAGTAGGCCTTTCAGGAGCATTCCTTTCATTAACATCATGAACGTTGCCAGCATAGTTCGTCTCATTACCAACCGGTTGATTGTTTGCCCCAAGTAAGTCGTTCAACTTATTCAGAATCAGGGCATTCTGGGCACTTTGAGCCTCTAATTGTGCATTTTGGGCGTTTATCTGCTGGTTTAGCCCTAGAATAACAGCATCCAACTCCGCTTTCGTAACTCCAACAGACGGAGTGGGTTGATTAGGCACAGGGGAAGCGGAGGTTCCCTCTTGAATGTTTCCAGATCTGACAGATCTACTTTTCCTTCCAGGAGCCATAATCTCAGATAGACTTCTGGTTTTTAAAGAAATTCTTTCTACAAATCTTTGTGAAGCAATGATGAGAGTTTTCCAGAGTTCAATTCTTAGTGAAAGCACCAAAATGTTAAAGCTTAAATTTGAACGCTAACACCCCGGTGTGTGAAGTGTAGTTGTGAAAGCACCACCCGATAGATCGGGAAAGAATTATAAGCAAGTAATAGCGGAAAAGCAGTAAACAACAGCAATTTTATAGTGGTTCGGCTTATGGGTATAGCCTACGTCCACTTTAAGTACTTTTATTGATGATCACGTTACAAGTTGATACAAATCTTCTCAAGTACAATACACTTTGAATTACAAAAGACTTAGAACAAGTAGCTCAAACTTCGATGTTGACAAAAATCTTCAAATCCATGGTGGATGTAGATGATTTCTTTATGAAGTTCTTTTAGACGTTCTTTGAATCTCAAAAGCTTTAAGTGTTGAAGTAGTCTGGAATTCGGCAGAGTAATGGCGCTTGAAATTGATCGACCAAAAAAGTCCCCTTAATGTTGGAGGTAGGTTGGTATTTATAGGCAAAGATCTTGGACCTAAGCTAAGTCGTAACCGGTTCTGAATCGCCCCCGACCCAGCTAAGTCGTGGCCGACTTATGGGAGCACCACTATGATCTAGCTGAGTTGATCTTTCTTCGCTGAATTTGCACAAGTCCAAAGTCGTCACCGGGTCAAGCCAGGTCGTAGGTCGTTCCCTCTCTCTGATGCATGGCCTCCGACTTAAATGGGAAGTGCATGCTCAAATAGGTCGTTGCCGATTTAATGAATTGACGAGCTAAACGTGAACTAACTCCCTTGCCCAGGTCGCGCACATCCTAGCACAGACCATGAGTCGGTCACGACACAAGTGTAAGTCGTGAACTTGTTCCACTCAGTTAGGTCGGTAAACATGTTAAGTCCTTAAGTCGGATCGAATTAGGTCGGCAACTTCATTAGGCAGTTAGGTCGGCACCATGTTAAGTCGGATCCTTTGTTAAGCAGTTAGGTCGGCAACTCCATTAGGCAGTTAGGTCGGCACCATGTTAAGTCGGATCCTTTGTTATTTCTTGAGTCGTTAGGCCAGTTCCTTCTGAAGCACTAGGTCGGCATCTATGTGAAGGCATTGGGTCGGCATGCTCCTTAACCAGTTAAGTCGGTATCGATTTAAGTCGGCCACCTTGTTAATCAGTTAGGTCGGCTATCCCTTTAAGTCCTGAGTCGGCGCCATCTCCACATACTGGACCACTGAGTCGTAACCGAGGCAGGGTTAACACAATGTTTGCCTGATTGTTTATTATTATTGTTGCACATAAAATGCCATTATCAAAAACAAAATTGGTGAAATTACTTTCAAAATGCCACATCTTCTCAAATTTTAGTTCTATGAATAAAGATATGGATCTCGATAAATAAAATGATAAGACAATGATCAGAATACATAGTTGGAAGCCTTTTAAGATGAAGTGATAGTTAGACCATGTAAACCTTTTATTACAAAAGTGCTAGTTTGATCAAATTACCATTAATAGCACACTTGTTCTCTACCACCACTTAGCATTTAAGGTTTTCTCCTAGTGGATTTCAAATGATAAAAAGAATTAGTGGGAACTTTTCTATAGACTCTTGAATAATGAGCTGGTCCTCTACAATAATGTAGAGTTTGGTGCTAACATTGTAGAGATTTTAGCTGCCACAGACTAGGACCATAAGTTTATTTTTTCGCCTCGCACGGCAAGCTTCAACCCCGAGCTTATAGGTTGGTTTCGTAGGTGCGTTGGAATATAGTTTGTTTTTCTGTCTTCAAAGTTGCCATTTGTTTTGTTTACCGATTTGTATTTTTTTGGATATTGTATCATATTATTGTTATTCTACAAGGTATGTTGGCTTTGCATGTTTGAGATTTTATTCTATCTTGCCAGGCATGTTGGTAAGGTGTTTGTTGGGTGGACCATGGGGTCCTTGACTGCCGTATATTTTATTATTATATGTGTGTGTGTATTATGGCCGTATGATTCTCGGATCATACATCCTTTATATCAGAATAGATTACACTAGTCAAACTCATCCTTCACACAAAAGCCACGTTTACGGGGAAGAGCTCTCCTAAAATCTATCATACTGAAATTCCCTACTACTCAAGAACCTACAACAAGGGATCTGAACACCAGACACTCACTCCAAAGAACCATCTCATTAATCTTATCATGGAGCTCATAAACATCAGAAACATTTAATAAAGAATAATATCTTAAATACATGAAATAAGATGCATAGAGAAAACATTATTGGCATTGTGAATTGGGTTAACATAATTATGTTTCCAACCCACTATTACAAAACCTAAGTTATCCCTAGCCGGGAGGCAAGACTATTTACTAAGATAAACCCCCTTGAGCTTCTATATAAGTGGTAACCAAGGCGCTATGATTTCTTGCAATAAAGCTATGTCAATATTACTATCTATAAAATAAAATAAAATAAACTAATTTTGCTACATTTGTCTAGAGCATGCAAACTCCTAATTTTCCAACTAATGTATCTCATCGTCTAAGCTATTGAACCCTCTCTAGCTGCTTATTCTTAATAAATTCTAGGTCAGTTTTCTCTAAATCAAAAATATACCTTTTCTTCCTTGCTAAATCAAACATAGAGCTGGTAGATAAAATGTTCAACGCTATACAACAATAAATCCTACTAAAGAGATCAACCGAGCCTGAGCTAAAGCCAGAGCCTCTAGTAGCCACGTCACTAGAGGTACTATGAAGCCATGCACTCCTCCTCACCGAGCTACATAACAGAAGAAACTTTTACCTATGTCTACGCCTTATTGTCGATGAATGCACAGGACCGGCAGCATTAATCAATGCTCTCCACGCCAAGCCTGAACCCACTTCCTCATCCAAGATTGGAACCACTACGAGTATAGCATCCACTATCGCTTTCAAACTCAAAGCATCGTCTATGCCAATCTTTGAATAAAGCTCAGAACGAATCCTACTAATTTTGCCCACATTCACTCCTCCCAAACAGCCCCTATCCAATTTTCAATAACTTCTATAGTCATCACAACATTCATATTGTCATGCACCCCCAAGCCCTATCAATACCCTTACTAAACCCAATGTCCCATGTCCTAAAGCTCCTCTCTCTGCAGCCTCCCACCACCAAAAACATCACCTGAACCGAAACGCATTTTATCCCCATCAGGCTCCTCACTCAGAAACGAATCCCCTGCGCCCACGTCATTAGTGCCTAGCAATGCATTGGATACAAACCCCATCTCACCATAAGTGCCAACTAACATACCAGAATCGACCAACGCATTATTCTCATCCATATAGTTTTTAGCAGTATATACCCGTTTTCAATGTCAAAACAAGCTATTATATCCCTCGTAATTGTTGTAACAGTCTCGTCAATTGTTGGTGCTGGAGTTGGTTTGGATGAGTTCAATGGTAGCTGAACCACGTAGCAGATGGAAGGATCGAGGTGGATTGAATCGATTGGTGACAAGCTAGATGCAGCCTCATTTGGAGTTTTAAGTGTCATTTCGTCGAGCACCATGTTCGCAACAAATTTCTCAACGAATCTTGCTTTTCACTGTTGGTCAGTGTTGAAGCTCCCCATTGCTGCTTAATTTAGTCCCGGCGTCAAAGCTCACCATCTCATTTTCAAAGAAAAATACCGCACTAATGTAGGATGGGAGGACATCGGATAGTTCAATACCTGGAACCTTATCTTTCCATAATCCATCAAGACGATTCCTATTTAATCTCATTATGTTATACACGGAGTAGAAACCATGGTCTCCCCTCGTTAGTTGATCAAAGCGCCTAGACCTTTGAGTGTCGTGTCTTTATTTTTAGGACAGTTGATGCATTTGTGACTACAATATCTGCACGCAAAACACCTTAGCGGCTCGGGACAGATATTGGCTAGATGCAAGGCACCCGCTCATTGGTAACAGAAATGAAAAATTTTCAGATGATGGATGGAGGCCTCGCAGACGACTGATTGGAAGGTTGTTGTTATGAAAAAATTTCAGATGATAGATGCTAGCCAGTTGTGAAAATGTGCAGACATGTAGTCGTCCAGAAAAGAGGTTTTTGAATATGGATTGAGAGCGGGTGAAAATAGAAATATAGTTACGATTGGAAACGCAAAATTGTTAAGTATCACAGAAGTCTGATGTCTTACACACACACTGGTATTTAGTTTAAAGCAAAAACTTTAAACCAATTTTTAAACCAAGGATGCGACATTTAGAATTTAGGAAGAAGGAGGGTAGCGCTTTTTTTTCAATTTTTCGACTTCTACTGTTTCCCCAGCTTTCGTCCAAGTTTACCCCAGCCGCCGTCTACCTTCAGCTACTTCTTGCCCTAGCCACCACCGTCTAAGCAATCGTCATCTGAAGTCGTTGTCATCCAAGCCGCCATCGTCCAAGCCTCTCTCTTGCCGATGTTCGAATCGAATTGGATCTTCCGTTGTCGACGTCGATTTCTCCAAAATCGAGAAAACTTAACTTGTCGCCTCAACCCAAACCTATGTCATAAATTATTCGATCTTTGAATTCAAGAGCTGCAAATTCAAGATCTAAGAAACGAATGGAAAAGCAGAATCTAGAAGAAGAAGAAAACAGTCTAATAAGTACCATGAATTTCGAATGATATTTAGATATAGCATTTCTATATTTGAGACACAGTAGATTGGGTTTAATATGCTAAATGATAGACTAATATAGAATTTGTACTTTTAAATATAGTACCCTTATCTGACTATGCAAAATGACAGTTGGATATAGCATAAGCATATTTCAACTGAATAATGATGAAAAAAGTGCAAAATGATACTTGAATATAGCATAAGTATATTTAAAGTGAACTAGCATGAATAGAATATACAAAATGAAATAAGTATTTCTAAAGAGAACTACCATGGATAGAATATACAAAATGATAACTACATATAGCATCTGTGTTTTTTAATGTAACATTTTAATCACAAAGTTCACTACCATGTTTATGATATACAATATGATGGTTTAATGTAGCATTTGAGTTATGCAGTCTACTATCATATTCAAAATAGACAAAATGATACTTGAATGTAGCATTTTAATTATGAAGTCCAATATTATGATTGCAATATGCAAATTTGGATTTAGTGTAACATATTAATCACAAAGTCCACTACCATGTTTATGATATGCAAAATGATAGTTTAATGTAGCATTTAAGTTATGAAATCAACTATCTCGTTTAAAATATGCAAAGTGATAGTTTGATATAGCATTTTACTTACGAAGTCCAATATCAAAGTTACAGTATGCAAAATGATATCCAATGTAGCATTTTAATCACAAAGTCCACTAGCATACTTCAGGCATACAAAATGATAGTCTAACATAGCATTTGAGTTATGAAGTCCAATGTCATGCTTACAATATGCAAAATGATAGTTTAATATAGCATTATAGTCATGAACAACAGCTTGAAGCTTACCAGAAATACAATCAACATTAAATACACCATCTGAAACTAACAAGAGCAACATTCCACATCAAATATAAAATAATAAAACAATAAAAGACTAAATTGCATAATGTACACAGAAATGCTAGTTTCATATAGCATAATAATATGAAAGATACAGTAATCACACGCAGAAACAAAAGACTGATCAAAAAACATTACCAATCATCAATAATTCCAATACATGTCAAACATCCAATTAAGATCAAAATCGTGTTAGAACTCCGTAGCGTTAACAAGCAGGTGGCGATGCACTCAAACTCAAAGCGCTCACAACATCGTCTCCTATTCTCGATATCACAAAGCACAACGAGAATGGCAAACTCGACTCAAGCAATCTAGAATGGAGGAGCGACGATCTCGATCTTCATCTGAGAAAAATGGTGAAGTGAGATGCATCTTCGGGTCGGCATCTTCAGGTGAATAGCAACAGTGAGTTTGGGAAGACGGAGCGGGGAATTTTATTCGAGGAGAAGCAAAGATCAATTTAATTTTTGGTAGTCGGCATGATTTGAGGTCGAGATTGAAGAGGAACGAGATTGAAGAAGATGCATGATTTAATTTTTGTTCAAGTTTTTCCTTCAACCGAAATTATAAAACCCGCGTCCTTAAAAAGAAAAAAAATCTGTGCGTCTCTCAAGCAAAAAAACATGATGTGTTTTTCCTTCAGCCCATTTTCCTGATATATACATACATACATACATACATATATACATATATATATATATATGTATGTATATATCACTGATACGCGCAAACTATTTTTTTGCAAAGTGTAGTTTTTTTAACACGTTCAAGATGAATGGTTTATCCAAATATTTAGTCATATTTTTACGACTAAATCATTTGCTGTTAGTTTGAATTTTTATTTAATTTCGCAACATCTAATTTTTTGTTAGCTTGAATTATTATTTCTAGTATTAATTAATACAAATCGAGTTTGTTAAAAAAATTATTTGTTAGTCTTATTTTTCAAGTGATATTAAGATCCGGTACTGTCCGCGGGTGCAGCGCAGTGTAGGGCATTTTGAATCATTAAATAAAGTTTATATTTATTAGATCCTATTTTTTAGTTTATTTTAGTTTCACTTATATTTTATTCATATATATAATTATGTAAGTTCAATTTATTTATAAATTTTATAATTTAATTAACTTATATAATATACATGTATCTTATTGGTTAAAGCACTTTTAATTAATTTTAATTCTTAGTTTAATTAAATTTTGTATAAAATTATGAAAATGTTTTTTTGTAATTTAGCAAAACTAGTCGGCTTTATAGTAGGCCCTGTCACTATGTAGATATGGGAAAATAGGTGTTTTGTACATGCTAGAACAACCGAAAGGGTTTACAGAAAACCACAATAAATGAAAAGCACAGGAGATAGAAAAAGGTGCCTAAATTATTAAATAGAATAGGACTAAGCTCCCTCAGAAGAGGAGGAACATCCACGACCATCATTCGACGTTGGTCCAATAATATGTGAATAACTAGATAAGAGAGTTGCCAGATTCGAATCATAACCCTCAGAAGCAGGAGAGTAAATAAATTTCTTATCCCAGCTGACACCATAAAAAAACTTTCATTCGCCACACCAATCTCGCCAACCCTAGTAAGGGACAGACCCTCACCCTTAATGTGATGGATAAGACAACGACTCTCTCCCTCGATATCACTAATATAGGCATAAAATGTATCAGTCTCAAGCGAGTACCACATATCAGAAGGAACATAAAGCCAGGTCGTTCATCCGGGTTCCAAAGAATAGAATCGGACAAAGAAGAACAGTCAGCCTCAAATTGGACTGAAGGCAAACTAGCAGAGGGAGGACCTATAGGAGCATCATCAATGAGAGCTACATCGATTGGGGCTACGGTGGAAATTAGATCAGAAGTGGGAACATCCTTCAGAACCCTTTTCCGTAAAGGAGGACATGTAAGAGGAATCTGATCAGGAAGAGGAACAAGGCCAGCGGATGCCGGACTAGAACACGCATCTGAAAGATGCCTAAGAGACAGACAAGACGGACAAATCTCAGGTTTCCAACTATAGCGAATTCTGATATGAAGACCCGAATTTTTCAGCATTGAATCTGGAATATTTAAGTGGTTTTAAATATAGAAATTGAATTATAAATTGGCTTTGAATATAGGAAACTAGGATTTATCCATTCAGAATGTTGATACAACAATTTGTTGAATAATATAATTATTCAATTCAAAAATTAAAGGTTGAGTAAAATATTTAACCTTAAGTTTTGAGCTGGTTAAAAATATTTTAAAGGCTTGTAAAATTTATATTGATAGTACTGAAGATAGTAAAAGTGTTAAAATTGAATTTGGAAGTGTTTTGTTAAGTTTCGATAATATATCGTTTAAATTGATATTTAAAAATAGCCTTCCGAGGCACAGTCTCGGATTTCGACGAAACCAGTTCCATTGGATCCGTAATATTGTATTATTATCGTACTTCAAATTTAGGAATGTTTGGAGTTATCGTGTGGCCTTACGGTATATAAACGCGCTGAAATTTATATCGAAAATTTAATATAATAACTGGATCCAAAAAGCTATCTTCTCCATATGATTGATTTAGGACTCGAAACCTTTTCCTTTGCATTCGGAATAGGGGTATAACATTATAAACACCTAACGGCACACCTCGATAGGAGGTCGAGATTTTAAGCTTCGAAAATTGAGATGATTTGAATTCAAATTCAAATATAGTATATTGTTTGACCCGTCAAATTTTTTTTAACTAAAATCCTTTCCCATCATCTTTCATGTCAGCCTCCATCCTATACTTGTGCAAGCCATCCTAGCCGACCTATGAAGCATGCGCCAGAAACTTGCTCCCTTTCAGTACGACATCGCCCCTTCTCTTCATTTTATAAATCGCGTTTTCATTCGTTTCAGATTCACAAGAAGTCGAATCAAAAGGAAATGCCGAACTCCTCCTTCGTCTCACGTTAACATCCAAATTGAAAATAGAATCGCCTCTCCTTTAAAATCGAACGAATTCTTGAAAAAATGGCGGATCACAGATTCAATCGAAATCAAATTCACGGTGGAGCTTCGATTTGAGGGTAATTCGATTTTAGGGTTACTGTGTTGTTTCGAGCTAGGGCTTTGTTGCGTGCTCGAGCTAGAGGAGGAGGGAAGCACGCAATCGGGGGTCGCGCTCGAATGGCGGAAGTACGACGGCGTTCAGGCGCACGCAGGGCAGGGCGAGGCGGTCTGGAACTCAGTCGTGCTCCTCGACTGGTGATCACGACTTCGGCATGGCAAGGTACGGAAGTCTCGTTCAAAATTAGGGCAAAGCTCGGTGAGTTGTTGCCTGTACGAAGTAAGCTATAAGCCCCTTTTTATTTTTATTTTATTTTAATTCTCTGTATATAGACAGTAAAGAAAGTATAATATTTGTATAAATATATATATATATATACACACACGTACATATTTACTCATACCTATTTTTTTATTTAAAAGTATATGGATAAACAGAAGATAAAAATTTATTATATATAGAAAAGATTTTGGGAAAAATATATAGGGGTTTTAAGTGTTGAAAAAGTTTTATAAAAACCAAATTTTTGAATCTACATAAATTAATTTTATAAGTCTATGGGTTTCAAGAGAAAATGTCGGTATACATATATCTATATAAGAATATATGAATATATATATTTGGACTTACTAGTTTATTTTAAAATAATGGATTCAAGGATATTAACTTCTTAAATTAGCTTATTTAATTATTTTAGTTACTGAAGATTTTAAGAGAAAAATCAATTTCAATCAAATAATAAATTAGACTTAAATAAGTAAATGGTGATTAATTGTTTGATTAATTCAAATAGTAATAAATCGTGAATTTTTATACAAGGCCAAAAATCATGAACCAAGTCAAGGTTGAAATGGGTTGCAAACAGAAATAAAGGTGAGTTAATCTCACTCATCTGAGTTTTATTTAAATTTAAATGGTTAAATTTAAATAATTGGTTGAATGATTGAATTGATTCGATGTGCTATATTATATATAGTAATATATATAGTATATATTGGAGTGATTGATTTCCTGCATTTTATAGCGGATGAGACCCTATGCGCTGCATAATAGCGGATGCTATTATATTTAAAACCCATATTACGTGATATTCCACCTCGAAGTGGAATTGGTATTTTATATTGTGCTAACATCTTTGGATGCAGGGAAACAGGCTGGAGGGATCCAACTGGATTCCTCAAAATATTTAGTTTTCTTAAATTATTCTGCGATATAATTATTTTCTATCCTGTGATGAATTATATTGATAATCAAAAATGTTGGATACTATGGTTGATTTAAAATATTTCGGTGAACTGAGTTATCACAATCTATAGAAATGAGATTTCTGGAAAGAAAATAAAAGAGTGAATTTTGGGTAAAATAATCATAGAAATTTGAATAAATGAAAAATGAATTGGAAAAGAATAAAAGGTTGATTTTTGAATTCTAATAAATAAAATTTCAAGTGCAGAAAATGAGATTTTGAATGGGAATAAGTGATTTTATTATTTCAAGAAATAAAGAATTTATTTTTAAATTCAGGGTTTAAATTTATTTGAAAGGATAAAGAAGAAATTTGGGAAATATAAAATTGGTATTTTTAGTTAAAAATATTTTAAATCATAATTAAGAATTAAAATCTGAAGTCTATGGGTCTTGAAATAAAATTTAATAAGAAAAGGAATTTATTTCAAAATGGGAGTAATTTGGAAATCAATTTGAAGATTGATTTAAGTGTGTAAAACCGGGATTTTTAAAAGAGAAGTGAAACTTGAAGTTTACGAACTGGGTTTATATAGGTGAAGTAATATAACAGTGGATATTTGGAAGGATAAATTCATAGTGGGAATTTGTTAAAGGAATGGGTAAATTTGTTTAAAAATAAATAGTTATTTATTTTAAAAGATGTGAAATAGAAGTGTATTTCGCTGGATAGCCAAGTACGTTTTCAAAGAAAATTTTTTAGTATTAGTTAAAAGTTTTAAAAAGTATGTTTTAGAAAACTTATTATTTCTAAATGTTTAAATTCTTAAGTAAGTATTTTCTTTTAATCCATTTCTAGTAGTAATTATTTAAAGATGGCTTGGTATTATGTTTTAAAAGTTAGACATTCAGTTTTATATTGTACAAAGCAGTTTTATTTTAAATATTCTTAAAGTATATAATTTGAATAAGTACTAAAGTAATTTTAATTTAAATGTTTTAAAGTATATTTTATAATAAGTGTTTTAAATTATTTGTACTCGACGATTTCAGTGGAAATAGAAAATATTTAGGAAATGTGTTTCGTGACAGGAAGATGGTTTGGCACTGTCTTCAAAGGGTTGAAAAGTGGAAATATATCTTGTGAAGATATTTTGAGGTTAATAAATAATTTGGAAAATTGTTTATGTTTGATGGTTGTTGTGAATGTTAATTGATAGTTAAATAACCGACTATCAATATTGGCCAATGCGCTGATCGTTTCGAAGAGACCGAGATTGGGATTAATTTCTCGAAAACCACTTCAATCCGGTTTGTACGTTTTCATGAGGAAGACGAGTTTGGATTCGAAGATGGAGCAGTGAAGTGCAAGGGCTAGCCGCTACTAATCCTGAGGATGATTTCAAAATGAATGTAGTAGGAATAGTGCCTTCGGTTCCATTCGAACCCAGGACAGACTTGTATGGGTGAATGCTTTCAGAACATCGTCAGGTTGACGGTGAGCATTCTAAGTGAAACGTTCCGAAAAGGTAACGCTTAGCCTCGAGCCTCGGCAACCGGGAATGACTGAAAATCAGGGGTTATGCAACAAGGCTATATAGGTAGCACCCATTAGGGTGAGGTCATCCCTGTATAGATGCCCCGTTTTATTTCGGCTTAGTGGTGCGGTTGTTGATCCCAACCGTGGGGTGATCTTACTCGGGATTATCCAGTAAGGGATAGTCCCAGTCTTGTGTTGCAGGGGATTAGGAGTAATCCTCGGTACGGTGATCTAGGCTACGTACTGTGACAGGTGGTACCCCAGTGTCTAGTCATTAGTTGGAAATCCATTCTCCCTACGTGCCCTTTACGATTTTTGTTTGTAGAACCCACTTTGTGGCTAGTATGCTGGAATTTAATCATGTATATACAGCAATTTGTTGAATAATATAATTATTCAATTCAAAAGTGAAGGTTGAGTAAAATATTTAATCTTAAGTTTTGAGCTTGTTAATAATATTTTAAAGGCTTGTAAAATTAATATTGATAGTACTAAAGATAGCAAAAGTGTTAAAATTGAATTTGGAAGTGTTTTGTTAAGTTTTGAAAATATATCGTTTAAATTGATATTTAAAAATAGCCTTCCGAGGCACAGTCTCAGATTTCGACAAAACCAATTCCATTGGATCCATAATATTGCATTTATCGAATTTTAAATTTTGGAACGTTTGGAGTTATCGTTTGGCCGTACGGTATGTAAACGCGCTGAAATTTATATCGAGAATTTAATATAATAACTGGGTCCAAAAGACTGTCTTCTCCATACGATTGATTTAGGACTCGAAACCTTTTCCTTTGCATTTGGAACAGGGATATAACATTATAATCGCCTAGTGGCACGCCTCGATAGGAGGTCGAGATTTTAAGCTTCGAAAATTGAGACGATTTAATTTCAAATTCAAATATAGTATATTGTTTGGCCAGTCAAATTTCTTTCAGCTAAAATCCTTTCCCATCATCTTTCATGTCAGCCTCCATCCTATACCTGTGCAAGCCATCCTAGCCGACCTATGAAGCGTTCGCCAGACACTTGCTCCCTTTCAGTACGACATCGCCTCTTCTCTTCGTTTTATAAATCGTGTCTTCCTTTGTTTCAGATTCACAAGCATTCGAATCAAAAGGAAATGCCGAACTCATCCTTCATGTCACGTTAACATCCAAATTGAAAATAGAATCGCCTCTCCTTTAAAATCGAATGAATTCACGAAAAAATGGCGGAGCACTGATTCAATCGAAATCGAATTCACGGTGGATGGATTTGAGGGCAATTCGATTTTAGGGTTGTTGTGTTGTTTCGAGCTAGGGTTTTGTTGCGTGCTCGAGCTAAAGGGGGAGGGAAGCTCGCAATCGGGGGTCGCGCTCGAATGAGGGAAGTACGACGGCGTTCAGGCGTACGCAAGGCAGGACGAGGCGGTCTGGAACTCAGCGTAGTCGTGCTCCTCGACTGGTGACCGCGACTTCGGCATGGCAAGGTAAGGCTGTCTCGTTCAAAATTAGTGCAAAGCTCGGTTAGTTATTGCCTGTACGAAGTAAGCTATAAGCCTCTTTTTATTTTTATTTTATTTTAATTCTCTTTATGTATACAGTAAAGAAAGTATAATATTTGTATAAATGTATATATATACATACATATTTACTCATACCTATTTTTTTATTTAAAAGTATATTAATAAACAGAAGATAAAAATTTATTATATATAGAAAAGATTTTGGGAAAAATATATAGGTGTTTTAAGTGTTGAAAAAGTTTTATATAAACCAGATTTTTGAATCTATATAAATTAATTTTATAAGTGTATGGGTTTCAAGAGAAAATGTAGGTGTGTGTGTATATATATCTATATAAGGATATATATATATATATATATATATATATATATTTGGACTTACTAGTTTATTTAAAAAAAATGGATTCAAGGATATTAACTTGTTAAATTAGCTTATTTAATTGTTTTAGTTACTAAAGATTTCAAGGGAAAAATCAGTTTCAATCAAATAATAAGTTAAATTTGAATAAGTAAATGGTGATTAATTGTTTGATTAATTCAAATAGTAATTAATCATGAATTTTATACAAGGTCAAAAATCATGAACCAAGTCAAGGTTGAAGTGGATTGCAAACAGAAATAAAGGCGAGTTAATGTCACTCATCTGAGTTTTATTTAAATTTAAATGGCTAAATTTAAATAATTGGTTGAATGATTGAATTGATTTGATGTGCTATATTATATATAGTAATATATATATAGTATATATTGGAGTGATTGATTTCCCGCATTTTATAGCGGATGAGACCCTATGAGCCGCATAATAGCAGATGATATTATATTTAAAACCCATATACCGCGATATTCCACCTCGAAGTGGAATTGGTGTCTTATATTGTGCTAACATCTGTGGATGCAGAGAAACAGGTTGGAGGGATCCAACTAGACTCCTCAAAATATTTAGTTTTGTTATTCTGTGATATAATTATTTGCTATCCTGTGATGAATTATATTGATAATTGGAAATGTTGGATACTATGGTTGATTTAAAATATTTCGGTGAACTGAGTTATCACAATCTATAGAAATGGGATTTCTGGAAAGAAAATAAAAGAGTGAATTTCGGGTAAAATAATCATAGAAATTTGAATAAATGAAAAATGAATTGGAAAAGAATAAAAAGTGATTTTTGAATTCTGATGAATAAAATTTCAAGTGCGGGAAATGAGATTTTGAATGGGAATAAGTGATTTTATTATTTCAAGAAATAAAGAATTTATTTTGAAATTCAAGGTTTAAATTTATTTGAAAGGATAAAGAAGAAATTTGGGAAATATGAAATTGGTATTTTCAGTTAAAAAGATTTCAAATCATAATTAAGAATTTAAAATCTAAAGTCTATGGGTTTTGAAATAAAATTTAATAAGAAAAGGAATTTATTTCAAAATGGGAGTAATTTAGAAATCAATTTGAAGATTGATTTAAGTGTGTAAAACCAGGATTTTTAAAAGAGAAGTGAAACTTGAAGTTTATAAACTGGGTTTATAAAGGTGAAGTAATATATCAGTGGATATTTGGAAGGATAAATTCATGGTGGGAATTTATTAAAGGAATGGGTAAATTTATTTAAAAATAAATAGTGATTTATTTTAAAAGATGTGAAAGAGAAGTGTATTTCCCTGGATTGCCAAGTACGTTTTCAAAGCAAAAATTTTAGTATAAGTTAAATTTTTTAAAAAGTATGTTTTAGAAAACTTATTATTTTTAAATGTTTAAATTCTAAAGTAAGTATTTTCTTTTAATCTATTTCTAGCAGT
This sequence comes from Allium cepa, assembly GCA_030765085.1. Taxonomy (NCBI): domain Eukaryota; kingdom Viridiplantae; phylum Streptophyta; class Magnoliopsida; order Asparagales; family Amaryllidaceae; genus Allium; species Allium cepa. Next base: position 135,464,987 of record CM060942.1, on the reverse strand, counting down.
AATTATTTAAATATGGCTTGGTATTATGTTTTAAAAGTTAGAAATTCAGTTTTATATTGTACAACATAGGTTTATTTTAAATATTCTTAAAGTATATAATTTGAATAAGTATTAAAGTAATTTTAATTTAAATGTTTTAAAGTATATTTTATAAAAAGTGTTTTAAATTATTTGTACTTGGTGATTTCAGTGGAAATAGAAAATATTTGGGAAATGTGTTCCGTGAGTAGAAGATGGTTTGGCACTGTCTTCAAAGGGTTGAAAAGTGAAAATATATCTTGTGAAGATATTTTGAGGTTAATAAATAATTTGGAAAATTATTTAAGTTTGATGGTTGTTGTGAATGTTAATTGATAGTTAAATAACCAACTATCAATATTGGCCAATGCGCTGATCGTTTCGAAGAGACCGGGTTCAGGATTAATTTCTCAAAAACCACTTCGATCTAGTTTGTACGTTTTCGTAAGGAAGACGAGTTTGGATTCGAAGATGGAGCAGCGAAGTGCAAGGGCTAGTTACTACTAATCCTGAGGATGATTCCAAAATGGATGTAGTAGGAATAGTGCCTTTGGTTCCGTTCGAACCTGGGACGGACTTGTATGGGTGAATGCTTTCAGAACATCGTCGGGTGGACGGTGAGCATTCTAAGTGAAACGTTCCAAAAAGGTAACGCTTAGCCTCGAGCTTCATCAACCGGGAATGACTGAAAATCCGGGGTTAGGCAGCAAGGCTATGTGGGTAGCACCCATTAGGGTGCGGTCATCCTTGTCTAGATGTCCTTTTTTATTTCAGCTTAGTGGTACGGTTGCTGATTCCAACCGTGGGGTGATCTTACTCGGGATTATCCAGTAAGGGGTAGTCCCGGTCTTGTGTTCCAGGGGATTGGGAGTAATCCTTGGCACGGTGATCTAGGCTACGTACTATGACAGGTGGTACCCCAGTGCCTAGTCATTAGATGGAAATCCATTCTCCCTACGTGCCCTTTACGATTTTTTTTTGTTGAAACCACTTTGTGGCTAGTATGTTGGAATTTAATCATGTAACAATTTCAGCTATTTTAATAAGTATTCGTAAATAGACCCTATTATAATATCAGAGGATTTTATGATAAATGTTTTGGCTGTCGTAAGGTAAAAACCCGACATGTTTATTTGTGGCGTAGTCTTATGAGATGCTTTTGTTTTCAAAGGGTTTTGAAACTTTAATAATCTAATTGAGTGTGGTTTTCTCACACTGGTTTTCGAGACTGACTCAGGTGTTATCTAACTATAATGCTCGGGTCAGACCGAGTATTATAGAATATAGGAAAGGTTGCTGTGGAGCTTAGGAGACGAGCTGGATGGAAATACGTACTTCCATATTTGTGTTAAATATTCCACTGTGATTATTGTCCAGTTGTGTGTTATGTATACTTTGATTATGTAATGTATAAACAGATTTGTTTTGTGTAATGATCATTTATTATCTATTATATTTTATTCCGCTGTGATGGTTAGATTCTGATGTGTTTTCTATTTTCTTCTTCCATCTCTTCTTCTTTAACCCAAATGGTTCGTATTTTCGTACATCTTGAGTTGATTGAGGGAGAATAGTGTCGACTCTAGGGGTACGGATCTGCGGGTCATTACATCTGAGCTCAGCAAAATGGCCCTCATCTAGTCTGACTTTTAAAATTGAAGGTAATGATTTGGCAGGAGTTATTTCGATCAGTGCTTGGGCATAAACAAGTCTCTTCCTGACCACAGTGTCAGTGTCATAACATATAACCTTTCCGACAAGGACGATAAGTTAATCAATCCCGATGAGAGGCTGAAGGACAGATGAGATGTGAGAAAAGTAGGCCTGGACAGGAATAGATAATACCTTATCAATAGCCCTATCAACAGTCGGTCCAAGTAGTAATAATGAATTGTTTCCCCTCTATAAGAATAGGGTTGGCTTCTAGAATGCACTGTCTTTCATCGCTACGAGAGAATTCATAATAGAACATAGCATTGTCATAATGAACACTCAGACCTCCTTTAGGCTTCCAAACCTGATTGCATCTTGCCTTAACAAGCTGATAAGAGGGATTGGAGTCAAGGAAGAAACCCAAAAAATAATCTTTCCAATAATCAACACCGACAACAATCACTTCCTTTGGTGGTATCATAACACCATCATACTCAACTTTATCAAAACAATGAGGAGAATGCACACCCGCATTTTTTTGGCAATTTAGAGAATAGTGATGTCCATTTTGATGTTGCCGTAATAAGCAAAGGAACGACTCAAGTTTCAGAAGGAGCAGAAACAGGGGGGATAGAACTGGAAATGGGGGAATTGGGATCGACATTTTTGCACACACCAGGTGAGCAGGCACGTTGTTTACCAAATTGAGATGAATTGAATGCCACTTCCTCAACCATAGTAACACACATGTCACTGCCTATCTCGACATTAGCCGACGACTTACCAATCGAACCAATTGTTTGCCCAATTACATCAACACCGGCCGAAGGATCAAGAGACAAGACAAAGGTTTTCGACAAAGAGGAGCTATTTATAGAGGCTAGAAGCGGAGATAGAGGATGATTACTTGACACCATTGGACTGCATGGAAAATGAGGAGCAACAATTAGAGGGGAGTTCATGTCATTCATAAGACCTAAAAGAGAATTACCGACGTCAGCCAAAACCAAGGCAGGGACCGATATATTGTGTCCTGAGAAATGACAATTTGGAGCGCAACAGTCGCTAATAAAGGAAACAGTGTCGCAGCAGCAGAAGGATAATCAGGGTTCATCGAAGAACAAAACCGAGCACTAGAGCGCATGAGAGATCCAACCAGTTCAGGCAGAACGGGCTTGGTTTTCTTCTTCGGGGGCATAATGGATAGACGAGGCTAAGGCATGGAAAAGAGAGATAATTGAAAGATGAGAAGAAGGAGGAAGGTACGACTCTGCTTAGTCGAAAGGGAAAGCGGAAGATAGAAAAGGCGTTGTCGCCATTATAAAGTCGATGTCGCTATTGTTTCTTATAATATTGTATTAAATATACTTTTTATGAAAATGTTATTTTATTCATATTAAAATATTTAAGAATAATATTTAACTCTAACCTTTAAAGTATCATATATATATATATATATATATATATATATATATATATATCAGTGTGTGTTTATATGAATATATATTAACTACTTATTTATTTAATTTTTTTAACTAAATGATAGATTTCGAAATTTTTATTTTTTTATCTTAAATAATTTAACAAAAATATTTAGATACAGCATTTATAAATACACATACACATATTAATTAATTTACTTTTAGTGAATTCTTTATTTAATTAAAAAATTTAATCAACTAATTTTAATAAATTTTTTGAATTTTTTAAATTTCTCTCTATACATAATTTTAAGAGGCTTAAAACATTTTAATTTTATTTTATAACATTTATAAAATTGTTTTGTATTTTATATTTTACATTTAAATTTAAATATATTTTAAAATTTTCAAAACTTAAATTTTAAATCAGCCTAAGGCCTAAATTAAATTTTGAGACTTACATTTGGACCAACCTTTGGACTTACTTCATCCGTAGGACCGGCTCAGGACTCATGGAGGGGAGAATACTTATTATCCAACTCAAACCCTAGACACTCCTTTCCTTGACACCCATTGGACATATAAGTTTATTAATTGGTCCTAAATGCCGACTAATTAGTTTGCACAGAAAAATTGAGCTCTTATATTATGACACCCCGCTTTTTCGACCCTCAAAACTCGACACTTATACATCAACGGTATTCACGTGCCAAGCATACAAGTGACAAAAAGATAGATTGTTAGGATAAAAGAGATTAGTAGATAGAACAGAATCCCTATGGCGACAAGTAATATTTAACATCCAAATGATTTTTACAAAAGAAAACGTTAATATACATACAAAAAATCATATTAAATAATACATCATTGGCCTGGATAGTTATAACAACATGTCCTTATAATTGTTGATAAATACAAAACAAGAAATACAACGGAAAATAATATATGTTAGGTCTTGGAGGATCCAGCTCTTCTCCTAAAGCTCCAAGCGTCCATTGTTAAATTTAGGAAAAGCACTCGGGTCTAACCCGAGTACAAACACATACATAAAAACACATGCACATAGAGATATGTGTGTATGTGTGTGTGTGTGTATGTATAATATTGCCAGAATATAAAATTATGTTTATATATAATATAATTTGAAAATTATGTATGAATTTAAATTTTAAATTCATTTAATTGACTAAGTAAAACATTTTAAATATCTTAATTTAAATTAAATTTGATTTGGTCATACATTTTATTTAAATAATTCTGTTTACTATTTCAAAAAATATATATTTAAAATTCAAAATATAAAATAAATAAATTTTTATTCTAATCCAAATACATTAATTTCACAAATTTGAATAATCATTTTTTCAGCCTAAATTTGAATAAATATAATTATAATTTAAATACATATTTCCATATTAAAATAATTTATATAATATATATATATATATATATATTCTTGACCGAGAATAAAAAATAATTCTTTTTATAAAAGGTCATGAGCTTTTAGAACATTTTTCTGTAAATTTATAAAAAATCATTCTATATATATATCTATCAACGTAATTAATTAATGCATGTATATATATATATATTAAATATATGTATGTATATATAATTAAAATAATCGTAGAATTAATTTATGCAAAATAATTTACTATTGGGACAAAATATATAATGTAATTTTTTAATTTGAATTTTATTTTGTGACGTAAACATTGAATAATATATTTATATAGCAACGACTTATGTATGTATGTATGTGTTTGTGTGTATGTGTGTGTATGCATGAGTTCTAGGGTTGAACATGAATATGCAAATTCATAAAAGAGATTTGTATCTTAATAGATCTTGTTGTTCGTAACACATCGATCTATGAATTAATTCCTAGAACCTTTAATTCACCACTTGAACAAGCAATTAGATAAGTGCTACCACCTTCGAAGATTGTACTTGGATGTATAGGAGCAAATGGGATTTGGCCTTGGATGAGATGTGGATGGCTAGAAGAAGATGGCAGCTAGGGTAGACGAGCATCAACTGGAAAAGTGCTTAGTATGCATTGGCATTTATAGAGGGAGTAAAAGAAGAAATATATTTCGCATTTTACTTGGTATTCAATACCAATTCAAATTAGATCTATCCCCGTTTCCCCCATGGCCGGCCATACCTCTGACTAATCATGGGTAAATATATCTTCAGCATGTTTAGCAATTGTTTATATATTTAAAGCATGTTAAACTAAATATATAGATATCGTATATTGGTACATGTACACATACATCCAAATAATTACCAACGGTACCTAGAAAATAGTTAAGAGTCACTCAATTTAGTAAAAGCATCTCAAAAATCAAATACACAAATAATTAATATTTTTAAATGTTATTTAATTTAATTATTTTATAACACTTTATAAATTATTTAAATCATATGGTCTTTCGAAGAATTAATAGATGCGGTAATGTCACCCATGGGAGTAAATTCAATCGAAAATTAATATTGAACAACTCAAATATTAAAGTTCAAACATGACATTAGCCGATGTTGAGACATTTTGGCTGAATTCATTAGTTATATATCTTTTTGGTAAAATCAGATTTTCAATCACCTTAAGCGATACTGTTAAATAACGATATAAATACATTTGATCTCTTCGTTAAATTATATTACTTTAAGATACATAGGTATTGGTATTGATTAGAACTCCTATAATATCCATATTCTGTTGTTCAGTTCATTTACAAAGTTCACAGTTTAATAATACCATTTATTATTAACGGTTCTATTCTGGCCAAAGATTTTGACTTTGAGTTTACTATATTTGACCATGATATTAACCTCATATAACCGAGGAGATGAATTTCCTATCGAATAATATTTCACTTTCTATGCTTTAACTCAGGCCCAACTATAATTGCTCGAAGGTCGTTATGCAGTGATTTAATGATAATCAAATTGAAGTATCCATGTCGAAGTTCTACAATATTCTTAAGAGGAGATAATTGTGTAACATTGTTACACGGATATACGTGATCTAGTTATTATCAATCAGTTGGAAACCCTTAGTCAGTTCATTCTATAGTTATCCAATAACTTTAGGAACATAACCCCTTGATGCTCTGAATAATCATGAGTAATATACTGCTCAACTTTTAGAGAGTGTTACGTACCCTGCTTGCCTCATTGTTAGGCTACTTGTCTCTCGTTTTCCCTTCTAAACGCTCGACCATTGTCGCTCACATCTCCTTGAAAGATACTAATCACTAACTGAATTTACACCTAAGAGTCACACAACTGAGTTGTTGAATACTACCTAATTAATTAAATTATAATTTTTATAAATTAATTATTTGAAATATTAGTTATAAAATTTTATTTGATTTATGTTGATCAATATTCAAAATAGTGCATATATAAAAGTTTTATTGTAACAGCACTGGGTTTGGAGATTACTTGTTAATATTAAACTATGAATGTAGTTATAATTTAATATTTTAAACTAAAATATAATTGAAAATTTTTAATTTGTTTATTTGGGATAAACAATGAATTTTGTAAATAAAATGTGAAAATAAAGTTTTGAAAATTTTATATTGAGTATTTGTGAGAATAATGAATGAAATATGATTTTATTTAGTGAAAATGCAATAATTCTTGCATTTACTGCCAATTGCCCCTTTTCATAATTTTTAAAGAAAGTATTTAATTTTAAAATATGTTTATTTTAAATAAAAAGGTGAAATTTGATTTAAAAATAAGTTTTCATCATAAATTGGTGGAGAATGGCTTGTTGTATTTTATTACATAAGAAATTTTTTTTTGCTTAACTTTTGGAATTAAAAATAGTGTTACATGTAAATATTTGTGTTAAGTAGGGTATTTAATTAAAATAAGAGTTTTTAATATGAAAATAATTTTTTAGAGCTAAATTATCTTTTATTCCGTTGAAAAAAAAATGTTTGTTAAAACATTGAAATGTAGTTGTGAGATTTTATTATGTTCAAAACTTGTAAATATAAGTTGTTTTGATTTTAATAAAAGAGCTTTAGTTTAATTGGTGATAATTAGTATTTAGGCAAATTAATTGTTATTGGGTCTAATCCCATTCTTCTCTCTAACCTGAAGTAAAGAGAAAGCTTCTCTTCCTCAAACAAAGTACGTACAACTTCAGCTAACCAGAAAGAAACAAAAGAATTTAGAAACCCTTTCCCCTCTTCAAACCCTAAGCCAAAATCTTCAAATTATTCAACCCCTTTGCTGAAGTTAATCAAAGTAAAGGCAATAAAATTAGGTAATCACTCTAAAATCAAAGATTGTTTAATCAATTCTTGATTTTGTGAATTTGAATCTGTTATAACTTATGTTTTCTCTATGCATGTTTGTAAACTATCAATTTCTAGGTTCTTAAAGCATATACAAGGCCAAAGCATAAACTTTCTTCAGATTTCCTCAAGTTTGATCTGATTTTGTTAAGCTGAGTATCAAAACTCAAATATTCTAGGTTTGATTGAGATTTTTGGGTAAGAAATCTCAAATTTTTGTTGTTGCTGCATGTTCAATCGTAAATCGCTGTCAATAAATTATGCATATCTCTTTCGTTTTATATCGGAATTAGATTTTCTTTGAAGTTATGGAAAGCCTGAAAAGAATGTGACAACTTTCATGTTAAAACATTCGAAAATTTTGAGCATAGATGGTCGAAAAACCCAAAACAATCTCGCTGCTCTGTCAATGTAAAATTGTGACTTTCTGTGCTAAGTGCTGTTGGAAATTGAAACATATCTTTTTCGTTTGATGTCAGAATTTGATGATTCTTTATTCTCCTGAAATCTTAGATTATATGCTACAATTTTCATGTTTTGAGTTTTGTCAAATTTTGATGTTTACATGGTCGAAAGTTCATTCTAGTATCGCTGTCCCAAAACTAAAACAACAGCTGTAGTGAAATTCATATCTGAAATTTGTTTCGGCCATATCTTTCATGTTTCTTATCCAAATTTAATAATTCAAGATGTTCCAGAAAGCACTTTGTACTAGAAGTTTTATGTTTTGAGTTTTTTGAAGTTTCGAAGTTAGCTTGGTCAAAACTATATTTGTTGTTGCTCTCTCAAGAGCAAAACCACAGCAATAACAATCATTGAACTGAGAATTGTATTGGCTTATTTTTGCTCTCATTGTTGTTCGATTTTCATGTTGTTTTTGAGATTTTTTGAGAGCTATGATGCCTATCAATAGGCTAGCTATATTTAGAGAATTTGAAACGTAAATTTAAATAGAATTTGAATTGACCTTGGGTTAAATTTGAATTGAATTCGTATTGAATTCAAGTTATCGGTCTTGAGTAATCTCTCTTGTTTTTCATTATTTTCGAGCATGATTTTCACTAAACCATTTTGAAGTGATTTTTGAAATAAATTGACATTTTAAATTATTATTACATTGTAGTTTAAAATTATTTTTCGAATATAAAATCTATTTATTTGCTATAACAAAGAAATTTTAAATATTGGTTTTATTAATATTTTCGAGAAAAAGTTTTAAAAGCTTATTTTCTCAAATAAATTATTTTATATATAAAATATACACTTTTATACTATTCGAACATATGAGAAAGAGAATTAAACGATTTAGTAAAACACGTGGTATGGGATATGTGCGTTCACTATTTCGGTTAATTCCGGACTTGTACGATTGAAGCTATTTAAGATTATTGATTCTGAGATGTTCTGCCATTTAATGGTGTATTTTGAGTTTTATAATTCCTATTTATTGGACTTATTTAAGATGGCCAATATTTGATAAGTATTATGGTTTGAGATCTCCTATGTAAGAGTATGGTCAATGAGAACCATCATGATGTTTTGTTTACTTGTCAATGATATAAGGCAAGTCTTGAGTATATGATTTCATATTTTGAGATGTATGGTTTATGAGGAACCATCATGATGTTTTCACTTGTTGATGAAATGAGACAAGTTACGATGTTATTTAATATTTGTCAATGAGATGAGACCGGTATGGTGTCTCTTTATCACTCGCCAATGAGATGAGGCGAGATATGATTTTATAAGTTTTATGATGTTCCTAGTGTGGCACCGACTAGCGGCTAGTAAATCGCCAAGTGCGAACGAGTGGTATGGGACACACGTTAATACTTTTCGGATTCCTATCCGTGAGTTTGTGACACATTCACGATGTTTACCTAACAGAACTGCTTTGAGAGGTGTCAGCGACCTTATCATGAGGACGAACTGCTTAAGGAGGTGTTAGCGACCTTGTTAGGGCTGATAAAATCTCTTGGGGAGGTGTCAGCGACCTTGTCATGAGGACAAACTGCTTAGGGGGGTGTTAGCGATCTTGTTAGGGCTGACAAAATGGCTTGAAGAGGAGTCAACGACCTTGTCATGAGGAGAAACTGCTTTGAGAGGTGTGAGCGACCTTGTCAGAGGCTTCGGCCATCTGAGAATGGCACGTGCAGCATCGCTTCGGCATGCAAACGGGATTTGGCCAATCTGGGGAATTTTCATATGTTTATGATTTCGATTTCACCAATTTTGAGATGATGAATTTACTTATAGCCTTGAGTTAGAGAAAGGCATATATATATATATATATATATATATATATATATATATATATATATATATCTGTGTGTGTGTGTTGTTTTATGGTGATTTCGATATGGGGATTATAAACTCTTATTGAGTTTCATGAGTTTTGATTTGGAGATTTTTCATCGGCGATTGTTTATACTATTTGAGCGTTATTGTCGAGTTTACCTCTTTTGAGGTCTTTGTATACTTAAATGACATTGTTCACTTAAGTCATGAGTATGGGTTCTTTCTATTGCCTCTTCTCATTTGAGAAGAATTATCACCTTGTATCTTATGCTTCATATTATCGTCTATCCTTCTTAACTGATTGTTTTAGCTAGACTGACCCGCGTATTTTATACTCGGGTCAGAACGAGTTGTTTTAGGTTATATCAGTTCGGGACTTAGCTTTGATGCATCTGCTTGGATATCAGCCTAGCACTTTTGTGTAGTTTATATTTCTTTCCACTTGACTCTGATATGTATTTGATTGGATGTATATAGTGTGGTCTCTGTACCACTTTTGTGTATCACTTTGTATCATACTGGGATGTATCTGTTTATATGTATTTATATATTATGATTACTGTTCTGTGATATGATTTGCATTTTGTTGTTGTATTTTGTTCTGATAGATTCGTTAGCCACCTATAGTTTTGCATTAAGCATTTATTAGATATGTCGATCCACTTGGAATAGAAAAAAAATAGATCATTTATCGACGTATGCAGTAGATGTTTAAGACAAGATTATAGATGGTCGCTCCTAACCAGCCCTATTCTCCGCATTAGCAGATAGAATTGCCCAGTAATTCTCTTTGTTAATGTAGGTCTTAGGGTGGGGCGTCACAGCTTGGTATCAGAGCTAAATACAGAACAAAGTATTATAAACACAGAACAGAAAAAACATATTACGGTACATCTTAGTGTTATACAAGTGTTACAAATCTCTTAATCATCGTTTCCTTTACCTTATCGTGTCTTTTGAAGTAGATAATTTGGGATATGTCTAGGAATATATTTTATTCCATAATATTCCCAAATTTAATTGATGATATATTTTCTTAGGTGTAACTCAAATCGTGATTGTTTTATTTAAATCCTCTTCAATACGGGTGCTTGACACCCATCTGCATCGAAGGAGTTTGTTGATGATCTTTGATGTTCTTAACTTATGATTTCTTTGAGGATTGTACGATCCTATTGGGGGGATCCGCAATATTTGGTATGATGTTCGAGGATTTCAGGATTTTATTTCTTAGCTTTTGGGTCATCCTCCCAAGAGGATGCTCACTAGGTAAATGAGATGATTCGTTGAATTTATTTGATATTGACATTCTTACCTCTTTTGTGATATGCTCCTTGGATACTCAATTGTTGATATACTTTGTGTATTACTTCACTTGAAGTAATGATGTGTTTTTTTGTGCTCTTCTTCTCACTCAATGAGATATCTTGCCATTACTATTATATCTCATGGATTTCTTTTAATCTATTGAGTGGTGCTAGGGTCATTCCTCGGCTTGACCTTACATCGATTTTTCATGAGCTACGAGTCGCGGAGGATAGCGTTACTCTTAATGCATTCCGCACTCATTGTGAGTCTTGTGAGTGGTTCATCGTACCATTCGGAATAATGGACGCTCTAGTCTATCCGATCAATCTTGAGGATGAGTATTCCAAGAATATCTCGTGAGTTCTTCTTTTGTTTTTGATTTTGAGAATAAGTAATAAGTTGTGTTTTCAAAAAAAAAAGTTTCAAAAAAAATAAAATTAAAGATATGTTTCTAAGAGAAATTGGATTATGTTTTGGGGGAAAAACAAACAATATTTTAAGTATTATATATAAGGTATTTATTTTTTAAAAATGAAAACAAATTTTTGTGTTGGGTTGTCTGTCTAGTGCTTTAAGAATTCTGGTCGACGCGTTTGGCCAACGTTATCGATAGGGATTCCTAAACACCGTGATAAGACAATAAGACACGGTAAATTGAGTTTCGATAAGTAAAGTTTGAAAATAATTGATATGGTGGAGTATTGGTTTTATTTTAAATGTATAATGAAACAATTAAACCATAGTGAGTATTGGAGGAGTGGCGAGGCAGTTTTGATCATTTGATCAACTCTGCAGCCAATCGATTGGGTCATTCACTATAAATCAATCGGAGGAAATATCCTTAAATTATTTGAAATTTATGGAATTTAATATGGTGATTTGGTAAGTAAAGTGAACAATTATAATTAAGGAGAAGTCTTAAGTAGAAAAAAAGTCATTTGATGCTTTGATATATAAAATGATGTATTTAAGGTAAAAGAATACTTTGGTTTGAAAACTTAAAATATTAATTGAATATTTTAGTGCAAGTTATTAATGATGACTATAAAAAATTATTTTTGATGGATAATCAATAATCATCTCTTGATGATGGAAGAAATTAGTTATCTCTTCCAAAATGAGTTTTCATTGTTAATTGTTTATAAAGTAGATTTTGGAAAGTAATGAAAATATTTCCACTTAATAAAATGTTTTACGATGATTATATAAAGCTGATCATAATTTTATATGTCTTAGCTTTTCGGGGAAAAAGAGAATCATTTAATAAATCATTTAGGAAAAATCTCGTTTGAAATTGTAGTTTGAAGTTAAAATGGTTTGGGAGAATTTCAAATTTTAAATTGATTTTAAAGGCTGAAATTTTATTCAGAAAAGTGTTGTACTAAAACAGCGAAACTTGATATTTTTGATCCAAATGAGCTGAATCTTTTTGCAAATGAAAGAGCCTTCAGTAAGAAATAAAGTTTATATTTAATACATTTAAATATTTTGCTTTTTACTGAGCCTAAAATGGGTTTGAAAGTGGATAGGCAGTTCTGCCCTATTGAAAAACTCTCTAAGACTTAAGCTAAAAGTAAATTGAACATAACTTTCAAACCGTAAATCGGATTTTAAGGATCTTTATATTGCTGGAAAGCTTAAACAGAGTAGAACAACTATTATTTTATAAAGTTCTTCAGATTTTTTAGTTTTATGGGTCAAAACAGGTCTTCTTTACAGCAGATCTGAAATGAAATTAATTTATTTCCCCTTAATAGTTAAGTGTAGCATTTCTTATTTGTGATCATGAACTAATATCATCTATTTGAGTTAAGTGCAGGTGAAAAAGGATGGTTGGACTATATTTTGAGAAAAAAAGAATATGTATAAGTTTGTACAAACTCGCTTTAAAATGCTAATAAGAAAGGTATGTTTTCAAATTAATTTTTAAGAGTTGAATGATAATTTATAATTTGTGTTCCGACATAATGGTCGATGTATATTATGTAATTCATTTTTATAATATTATATAAGGCCCTCCGTACAAAGGAGACTCCGTCGATTTTTCTGAAAATTTCTAACACTTAGAAAATTTGATAAATAAATTGGAAAAAAAATATATATGTTGCAAATTAGAGAATACCTATGGAAGAATTAGAGAATAAACCAACTTTTGGTTGATCTATCTTGTCTCTTTTGTTTCTATCTTGTATCGATGTGGTTCCTTCCGTAATGTCATACAGAAATCATATCGATAATCATTTTGTTGGTTAGAGTTTAAGTTGGAGTTGTGCTAAATCCCAACTCTACTCTAGGAGCTTTTGAGAAATTAATTTCATCCGAGTAATCTTTTATGTGTAGCATCTTATTGAGTTTCCAATTCGAAGGTGAGATGCCTTCGAAATTTTATGTGTTGCTCGGAATGTTCGATGGTTTGTTTGTCACAATATTAGCGCTTTGGAAACCATATAATTAATCGAACGAGTCTTGTCTTCATTTTCTACCATCCTATCTTGAGAGTGTGAGAATTTCTTTCAAACTCAAGCTAGTCTATCCTTCCTTTGATGGATGAAATTAATAGGTTGAATACAAACTCTTCTCTAGAAATTGCGAGAACGCAATTTTATTAAGGAGGGGAGTTTGTAACAGCCCTGGGTTTGGAGATTACTTGTTAATATTAAATTATAAATGTAGTTATAATTTAATACTTTAAATTAAAATATAATTGAAAATTTTAAATTTGTTTATTTGGGATAAACAATGAATTTTGTACATAAATTGTGAAAATAAACTTTTGAAAACTTTATATTGAGTATTTGTGAGAATAATGAATGAAATATGATTTTATTTTGTGAAAATGCAATAATTCTTGTATTTATTGCCAATTGCCCTTTGTCATAATTTTTAAAGAAAGTATTTAATTTTAAAATATGTTTATTTTAAATAAAAAGGTGAAATTTTATTTAAAAATAAGTTTTCATCATAAATTGGTGGAGAATAGCTTGTTGTATTTTATTACTTAAGAAGAAAAAATTTGCTTAATTTTTGGAATTAAAAATAGTGTTATATGTAAATATTTGTGTTAAGTAGGGTATTTAATTAAAATTAGATTTTTTAATAATGAAAATAATTTTTTAGAGCTAAATTATCTTTTATTTCATTGGAAAAAAAAATGTTTGTTAAAACATTGAAATGTAGTTGTGAGATTTTATTGTGTTCAAAACTTGTAAATATAAGTTGTTTTGATTTTAATAAAAGAGCTTTAGTTTAATTGGTGATAATTAGTATTTAAGCAAATTAATTGTTATTGGGTCTAAGCCCATTCTTCTCTCTAACCTGAAGTAAAGAGAAAGCTTCTCTTCCTCAAACAAAGTACGTACAACTTCAGCTAATCAGAAAGAAACAAAAGAATTTAGAAACCCTTTCCCCTCTTCAAACCCTAAGCCAAAATCTTCAAATTATTCAACCCCTTTGCTGAAGTTAATCAAATTAAAGGCAATAAAATCAGGTAATCACTCTAAAATAAAAGATGGTTTCATCAATTCTTGATTTTGTGAATTTGAATCTGCTATAACTTATGTTTTCTCTATACATGTTTGTAAACTATCAATTTCTAAGTTCTTAAAGCATATACAATGCCAAAGCTTAAACTTTCTTCAGATTTCCTCAAGTTTGATATGATTTTGTTAAGGTGAGTATCAAAACTCACATATTCTAGGTTTGATTGAGATTTTAGGGTAAGAAATCTCTAATTTTTGTTGCTGCTGCATGTTCAATCGTAAATCGCTGTCAATAAATTATGTAAATCTCTTTCGTTTTACATCGGAATTAGATTTTCTTTGAAGTTATGGAAAGCCTGAAAAGAATGTGACAACTTTCATGTTGAAAACATTCGAATTTTTTTAGCATAGATGGTCGAAAAACCCAAAACAATCTCGCTGCTCTATCACTGTAAAATTGTGATTTTCTGTGCTAAGTGCCGTTGGAAATTTAAACATATATTTTTCGTTTGATGTCAGAATTTGATGATTCTTAATTCTCCTGAAAGCTTAGATTATATGCTACAATTTTCATGTTTTGATTTTTGTCAAAATTTGATGTTTACATGGTCGAAAGTTCATTCTAGTATCGCTGTCCCGAAACTAAAACAACAGCTGTAGTGAAAAAAAATTTTCAACTCAAGTGGATCGAAATGCCCAGTAAATGCTTAATCCTAAACTATAGGTGGCTAACGGATCTATCAGAACAAAATACAATAACTGAATGTAAACCACATCACAGAACAGTAACCAACATCATATGTATACATATACACTGATACACGTTCAGTACAAATACAATATGAATACAATAAAGGTGGTACACGACCACACCATATACATCGAATCAAATGTAAAAACATCAGAGTATACGGAAGAGATAAACTACTCAAGAGAAAGAAGAGCTAATATCCAACATCAACTTCAAGCTAAGCCCAATAGATGATACTTGAAACAAATCGGTCTGACCCGAGTGAAAACACACGGGTCAGGCTAGCTAGAACTTATTATTAGTAAATGTGTGATAAGAGATAAGGGGAAAACCATTCCATCGTTACCAATGGAATAATATAGGTCATCAAGTTATCTCTAGAGTGATACATCAATGGTTGATCATGATTGCATAGAGGAATACAATATGAATATTAGATAGACATGGTTTATCTAATTATATATATAACCGAATGAAATGGGTGAGGATATGGACCATAAAGTAAATCTTCATAAGATAATTAAACTTCAAGAATCCATCGTAAATAAAACGCGTCTAATAGAAACTTCTTAATATTATACCTCATCTCATCGGTATAAATATAAATACATCTCAAATCCATCATTAAACTCATTATAAAGGAATCTCCATAATCATTTATACCTCATATCATTGGTATAAATATAAATCTATCTTAAATCTATTATTAACACTCATCATAAAAGCATTACCATAATTTATACCTCATCTCATTGGTATAAACATATATAATGCCTCAAATCCATCTTGATAGAGCCCGAAAAGAATCCAAAACATCATATTCGAATAGTTGAGACACATTCAAGATGTTATTAGTACTAGACCGAGTACGATTGGAGTCACCACGATGTTCACGATGTTATTACTCAACTCCAATCACCACGATGTTTTTACTCGGATTTGTGACTGGGTGTCATCAAGATGTTCCGACTAGACAATCACGATGTTATGATGTTATGTGACCCCAAGTCATCATAATGTATGGTACCAAATTACTAGTACAAATCTAGATGTAAAGCACGTGTTGTTTTCCATGAAGTTTAGATGTTTCGTTTTTACTGTTTCGATGATGATGCTTTATTATAGCCATATGTAAGAAAAGGGCTTATTTATATACATGGTAGTTTCTTACAGCAAGCTAAAGCTAAAAAAAATCGAATTTTGCTATCAATTGTTGATGGAATTGCTCAAATTATCGACTTTGTTTTCTGTTTTGCTGGCTGAAAAAACCCTATATTGAAAAAATCATATCTTCTTCAATTTTAAGCGAATTGATCTCAGATTTTAATATTTTGTTGTAATCGGGTAGCAGTATAATTTTGAAAATTTTCATTAAAATTCGAGTTATTTTGCTATAGGAAATTATTGGTTGAAGTCGGCCAAAATTTGATCTTTGTGTTTTGGCCGAAAATAGGTCATATTGGAAAAATCGTACCTTTTTCAATTTCTGGCAAATTGATCTCAGTTTTTGATATGTTGTTGTAGACAGGAACTCTACATTTTTGGAAATTTTCATTTAATTCTGAGTTATTTTGCTATAGGAAACTATTGGTCGAAATAGGCCAAGAATTTACCTCTATTTGTTGATCGAAAATGCACCATATTTAGAAAATAATATCTTTTTCAGCTTTTAGCTAATTGATCTCTTTTTTGGATACGTTGTTGTTGTCGGGCAACACTACATTTCTGGAAATTTTTGTTGAATTTTGAGTTGATTTGATATGGTACATCAATGCTTGAAATTGGTCAAAGACCGACCTCTGTGTATTTGCCGAAAATACACCACTTTAGAAAAATTATACCTTCTTCAATTTTTAGCTAATTGCCCCAAGTTTTTGATATGTTGTAGAAGTTAAGTTGCACAATGTTTCAGAAAATTTTCATGAAATTATGAGTTGTTTTGATATGGAAAATCCTTGTTTCAAAACAGCCAAAAATCTTGTTTTTTTGCGCTTCCTGAAAAGAGCTATGTTTGAAAAATCATAACTTTTTCATTTTGTAGCGAATTACTCCAAATTTTGGATATGTTATTGTCATCATGAGGTCGTATAATGCAGCAAAATATCGCTAAAACCTGGGTTGTTTTATAACCCAACGACTGTCCAAAGTCAGCCAAAAACTCAGTTTCTTGGTTGATTTTCTTTTGCTTCTAACAGTACTTTCGTTAACTGTTTCACTACAAATTTCGATGATTTTGAATATTGTTTGAATAAGTTGATGATGACTGTTTAGTATTATTATCCGAAAATGGATTGGCTTGATTTTGGAAATTTTTAGAATTTAAATTTTATTTAAATTCTATTTTAATCTAAATATCGATAAATATCGGTATTTGAAGAATTTGATGGTTTTAATTGATTTTGGTTTTGAATAAGTTTCTGATTTTTTTATAAATTGTGGTTAATTAAATAAATGTTTAAAGATAATTTAAAGGGTTTTAAGTAATTATTCATTTTTTAAAGGTATTTTATAAATAGATAATCTATTTGATAAATAGTTTTTCCTTATAAAACTTACTTAAAAATCTCTAAAAATTGTTTAAAAATTTCAATTTCTCTATAAAATATTTCTAAATATATTATAGCCTAGTTAGATGATTTTCGGCATATAAGAATGAGAATTAAGCGATGAGGCGAAAATACATGTCCCATACCACGTATTTTTGCCAAATTGCTTAATTCTCATTCTTACACGCCGAAAATCATCTAACTAGGATATAATATATTTAGAAACATTTTATAGAGAAATCGGAATTTTTAAACAATTTTTAGAAATTTTTAAGTAAGTTTTATAAGGAAAAACTATTTATCAAATCGATTATCTATTTATAAAATACCTTTAAAAAATGAATAATTACTTAAAACCCCTTTTAAATGTCTTAAGACATTATTTAATTAACCATAATTTATAAAAAAATCAAAAACTTATTCAAAACCAAAATCAATTAAAACCATCAATTTCTTCAAATACCGATATTTATCGATATTTAGATTAAAATAGAATTTAAATAAAATTTAAATTCTAAAAATTTTCAAAATCAAGCCAATCCATTGTCGGATAATAATACTAAACATTCATCATCAAACTTATTCAAACAATATTTAAAATCATCGAAATTTGTAGTGAAACAGTTAACGAAAGTACTGTTAGAAGCAAAAGAAAATCAACCAAGAAACTGAGTTTTTGGCTGACTTTGGACAGTCATTTGGGTTATCAAAACAATCCAGATTTCAGCGATATTTTGCTGCATTATACGACCTCATGATGTGTGATGCCCCACCTCTATACCCACGCTAGCCAAGGACACTGCAAGGTAATGCCGTCAACTAACACGGAGAATAAGGCTGGTTGGGAGCGACCATCTATAGCCTTGCTCTAACTATCTATTGAATACATCGACAATAAACATACCAAGCAGGTCGACATACCCAATGAATACTTAAAACAAAACCACAGGTGGTTGAAGGATCTATCAGAACAAAATATAATAACTCAAATGTAATATACATCACAGAATAGTAAATCATCATATACACATATACAGATACATAACAGAGTTTACAAAATAATACATGTCAAGTGGTATAGCAAACCACAATATACAGACGAGCCAAAAGAATACATATATCAGAGTTACAATAAAAAGGACTACACAAAAAGCTTTAACAAAAAGGAACAAGCTGAATGTCCATGCGGAAGCAAAATAGGCTAAGTCCAAAAGCACCTAACCTGAAACATCTCGGTCTGACCCGAGTATAAAATACACGGGTCAGTCTAACTAAACAAATCAGTTAGATAAACTAAACAACAATAAACCTGTAAGGTTACAAGTATAACAAATATCTCTAAAGGAGATAACACAATCATCTAACAAAAGATGAATCATATGATAACAAGCCTCATATCATCGGCAACTCATAGAAACAAAGGATACAAATATCCCAAATCAAGCCAAAAAGGCAAATAACAAATACCAATAAGGTATACAAGTTCCGCAAGGTAAACGCTACTCATCATGCGGATCATAATGACCAACATCGAATGGCGATACCTAGGGAATATACATATGAATGAAACATCTGAAAATTGCTCGAGCTCAGTACTGTATAAACAAGGATCCATGTGCCCGAAGACTTCAAACCCAATATCACCTATGCGGCTCATAACGACCAACATCGGAAGCGATGCTAAAGGGCAACCCAATATCACCCATGCGGCTCATAACGACCAACATCGGAAGCGATACTAAAGGGCAACAAACCCGAAGGCACAAACCCGAAGGTACATACCCGAAGGCAACAAACCGTAGTGGTGAAGGTCCGGAGGCCCAGTACTGGACACCACTAACTGGCGGAATGTGTTATAAATCTCAAAAAGAAATCCGAAAAGTGGTGACGTGAGTCCCATAACCACTCGTTCGCACTAAACGGTTTACTATCCGTTAGTTAATTTCACACTCAAAGAAGTACAAAGTTCACCTCATCTCATCGGTAAACCATACACAAAGGTCAAAACAATCAATTGAATAGGTCGGGGATTAATCAGAAGGATAAATGCACAGATTCATGGTCCGTGTTTTGCCCAACCATTTAATCACCCTTCCACTTCGCTCGAAGTGCGATATTGTGTGTGTTTTAAATAGAATTAATAATTTGGAGAAACGAGCTTTCAAATGTGATTCAAGAGAATATTTTATAAAAACCTGTGGATGAAGTCAAGAATAAGTTATCAAAGTCAAAGATGCAATAACAACTACTAAAAAGCAACTTGAATCGATAAAATTTGGAAAACCAATCAAAATATGCAAAAATAGGCAAAACAGGAGCAGGTCGGTCGACCGGACCCCCTGGGTCGGTTGACCGGGCCAGAAACAGAGAGGTGCTCGGGGCATCAGGTCGGTCGACCGGACCTCTGGGTCGGTTGACCGGAGCCCAAATTTCTGCACTTCCAAAACAGAGGCAGGGAAGTGCCCAGTAGCAGGCCGGTCGACCGGACCCTGAGTTCGGTCGGCCGAACCTGATGATTTGCACTTCCTGCCCTATTTTCAATGAATGTTAATCCTTTCCAAATCGAAAGCAATGGCACATGCATACTTTTTAGGAATTCATACCCAACACCCATGAAATCAAGAGAAGTAGATGTGATTTCAAAACTCTCCTTTTTCCAAAAACAAAGAAGATGAAGCTCAATAACAAGGAGAAGACCAACCAAACACTACTTTAACCCAACAAGCTTCAATCTAAGATCAAAACAAGTATTTCCTAAGTTAGGTTTAGGAAATTTTCTGAAATCTAAGAAGAAAGAGTTGGAGAAGATGAAGAGGAGGCTTACCAATGGCTTCTCTTTGATTTTGGAGCAAGAATTTGGAGTTTGCAAATGGAACTAGGGCTTGGAGTTTCTAATTCTTCTTCCTTTCCCCCATTATCAGTTTTAGCTTAAGAGATGAAAATGAAATGAAGATGAATGAAGAGAAGAGGTTGAGTTAGAGTATTAGTTAAGCTAGTGGGCTGAACCCAAACCCAAAACCCAATAGAAAAAGGGTCGAAATTTCACAAACTCCAAACATATCAAAGATTATACTCAAAAAGATCGCAAACGCCATTTTAGAACCAATGAAGGTAGTTTCGAGTTCCAATTCGGCCATTTGCAGAAAGTAACATTTCGGACCTAAATCTGACTAACGACGCTATATTTAAATGAAACAATTAAATATAAAATCGTTAAATATACGGGTTGTTACATGGTGACAATAACATATCCAAAATTTGGAGCAATTCGCTACAAAATGAAAGAGTTATTCTTTTCAGCAAGCACAAAAAAACAAGACTTTTTGCTGTTTTGAACCAAGGATATTCTATAACAAAATAGCTCATAATTTCATGAAAATTTTCAGAACCATTTTGCAATCCAACTTCTAAAACATATCGAAAATTTGGGGTAAGTAGCTGTAAAATGAAGAAGATATAATTTTTCTAAAATGATGTATTTTCGGTTAATACACAGAGATCAGTTTTTGATCAATTTCAAGCATTAATTTAACAGAACAAAACAATTGCAAATTCATTGAAAATTTTCAGAATCGATGAACCATCCATGTCTTGCAACATATCAAAAATTGAGGTTCATTGGCTACGAATTGAAGGAGATATGATTTTTGTAAGTTGGTATATTTTCGGCTAGAAATTAGAGATCAGATTTTGACCGATTTCAACAAAGAATTTTCAATATCAAAACAAATCAAAATTCAATAAAAAAAATCAGAATTGTTTACCATACCAACTACTACATCTTATCCAAAACTGGAAGAAATTGGCTTTAACATGAGAAAGATATGATTTTTTGAATATGGTGCATTTTCGGCCTACAAACAAAGATCAAATTTTGGCCGCTTTCAACAAAGAATTTAAGTCTAAAATCAATAAAAAGGTAATCTTCTAACCGATTCTCATCTCAAATCCATGGAAATTGTAGATTTCAGATATTGTAAGTGTTGTTTTGATGATTTTCTTCCATGCATGTATTTTTTCAGCTCCTACAGGTAGTTTAGAGGCCACTACCAGCTGAAATACTCCATCTTGAAGCTCCAATCGACCTCCTCCTTCGCTGTAAAGGTAAGTAAAACACTTACAGAAACTGTAAGAAAATATCGATGTAATAAAACATCTTAAAATGGTAAAATCACAATAAAACAAAAAACCCGGATTGGCCACATCCCCGATTGCAATGCTGAAGCAATGCTGCACGTGCTAAACTCAGACGGCCGAAGCCTCAGACAAGGTCACTAACACCTCTCAAAGCAGTTCGTCCTCATGACAAGGTTGCTGACACCTCTCCAAGCTATTTTGTCAGCCCTAACAAGGTCGCTAACACCTCCCAAAGCAGTTCGTCCTCATAACAAGGTTGCTGACACCTCTCCAAGCTGTTTTGTCAGCCCTAACAAGGTCGCTAACACCTCCCAAAGCAGTTCGTCCTCATAACAAGGTTGCTGACACCTCTCCAAGCTGTTTTGTCAGCCCTAACAAGGTCTCTAACACCTCCCAAAGCAGTTCGTCCTCATGACAAGGTCGCTAACACCTCTCAAAGCAGTTCTGTTAGGTAAACATCGTGAATGTGTCACAAACTCAGGGATAATTATAATGCAAATTATAATTTAATATGATAATTACGAAGTATAAATGGAATAGTTGATGATAACGTTGTTTATTAAAATAAACCATGTTGTTGACTAAGAATTTGGGTTTTGGTGTAAACAAATGGGAAATAAAGTTGAAAATACTTTATTTATGGTATGGAATGAAAATAAATATTGGAAATAAATTATTAGATTGAAAGTTATGATATTGGAGTTGTATTCCAATATTAGCCATTTATTCCAAAATAAAAGAATGAAAATGAGAGAAATAAAATTGTTAAGCGTCAAATATTGTTGCAAATGATGTTTCAATATTTTAAAATTGTTAAAACAGATTTGTATACTTTTTAGAAGCGTGAAATAAATGTTTATATCGGTAAAATATGTCAAATTTGAATTATTTTCCCATAAGCAACAATATTGACAAATGTTGTAATAAAAGGAAAACATAAAGAAAATAAATATTTGAGATACAAATATGATTGAAATAATGATTTTTCACCATAGATGTGAATATTGGTAAATATTTGGTGTTAAATTTGGTAAATAATATTTTTATTTGGAAAATTTACAATTTTCCATTGCTAATAGATGCAATTCATTAAAACATGAATGATGCAATTTTTTCACTCAAATTGGAATTTATATGAGGAAGTTATGTATAATTTAGTGTAATATACAATATACATACCTAAGATATTCTAAGTATTGATAATGGACTTTAAGAAGCTTATATCATTTTACCCATTAGCCTTATCTGCAAGCTTCTGAAGTTTTGAACGATGGTTTTTTTCTTTCCTTACCAGGTGTTCTTATTCCTCAAAACCTAGTATCTAAAAGAATGAAAATGGCTTCCACCAAAAATTAAAAATTCACCAAAACCTCTTGCAATCTAGAGAAAATTCAGGTTGGAAACTAAAGTAAAGATAATATCCATCCTATCAAGCCTCTATATCCATCAAAATCTGATATTTTTTACCCGTAATTCCTAATTTTGTTATTTCCTTGCTTGCATGTTTGATTTTGGGGTTTCTTAGGCTATGTAAGCATCTATTCATTGCAAAAGGCACATGCTATCTTGCTAAATCTTGCCGAATCGCTATAAGCAAACCCTTAGGTGAGTAATCTCACTCACGCTAGCAATAAACAATCTTTCTTATTTATATTTGGCTTGAATTGGATGTTTGGAGCTTTAAAAATCATGTTTTGATCATCGTTTGTGCTCAATCCAAAAATTGAATTCTGTTCATAATTGTAGATGAAACGAAATTGATCATAACTCACTCAATTTTTAACCAAATTAGAAGATCTTGGTCATTCTGGAAAGCTTAGAAACTAAGGTACAATTTTATTTTATTCATTTTTCCTAATTTCAAAGCTATCTATGCTAAAATTGCGATTGTTTATCGTTGTCCTACAAATGCATAAGTTCAGGCTCAGTTTGATGTTTTAAGTAATTGGATCATAACTTTCTTGTTTTGAATCGGAATTTAGAAATTTTCGAAGTTCTGCAAACCGTATGATTTAGGCTATAACTTTGATATTTTGAGTTTTGAGTATTTTTGATGTTTATATGGTGTAAAATCCATATCTTCGTGACTATCCTGTCATTGACATGGAGTGTTTATATATTCACCTGTAAAGTAATTTGATCATAACTTTCTTGTTTCCTGTCGGAATTCAGAAATTTTTGAAGTTCGGAAAACCTAATGATTTAGGCTACAACTTTTGTTTTATAATCATTCTCATATTTTTTTGTTTTCTATGTGAAAATGTATATTCTTTACAGCAGGACCGAAATATACGTAGTGTTTAATTTCCGTGTTTGATGATATTCTGACGATTTCGATAATTTCTGTCGCATTTTTTTATAAAACTTGATGTTATTAGATGGAAATGATTTCTATGAATATATTATCTTAGATTTTGAATAAATTTGAGATTTAAGTTTTATTTAAATTCCATTTAAATTTAAATAACGGTTAATACTGATATGTGAGTATTTTAATGGTTTTAAATGATTTTAATTTCAAATAAATTCTTGAAAATTTCTTAAATAAAAATAAGTCAGTGTTTATGAAATAAGTATTTTTTATCATTTTTAAGAGTTTTTTTTCAATTATTAATTATTTTAAAGTGTTTTTATAATAGAAGTTCTCTTTAAAACAGTGGATTTTTCTATACAAAGCTTTTAAAATGGTTTCTAGATTGTTTAAGAACTCTATTTTCTCTAAAAAAATATTTCAAATATATTTTAGCCTATGTTTATGAATTTCGACGTATAAGAATGAGAATTAAATGATTTAGTAAAAAAATTACGTGGTATGGGACATGTACTTTTGCTTTATCGCTTAATATCGGACTTGTACGATCGAAACCAATTTGAAGTGTTATTATGAGTTGATTTAGAAGTTACCAAATTTTGGCGAAGATTATTGGTTTGAGAATTACTCTTTTTGAGTACATTCGACGACGAACCAATCTAGATGCATTTTGTGATGGCCGATGAAATGAGGCAATATCGATGTTAAGTTTTAATTTGCAACTATGGTTAGAAATAACCATCACGATATTCTTTTACTTGCTAAGGAGATGAGGCATTTTGTTATGATGGATTGATGATGATTTCGATATTTATGATGAATTTTTACTTGTCGATGAAATGAGACAAGTTTCGATGTCACTTAAACTCGTCCAAGTAAGAGATAAGATGAGTTAGGTATCTTACACTCGCCAATGAGCTAAGGCAGTGTTTATTTGATGATGTTTTATGATGGTTTTCTAATGTGGTATCGACTAACGATTAGTAAACCAATAGGTGCGAAATTATGGTATGGGACGTACGTTGACTCCTATTGGGTTCCTATTCGAGAAGTTGGGACACATTCACGATGTTACTAGTACTACAGACCGAGTACTCGATTGGATCATCACAATGTTCATGATGTTATTACTCGACTCCAATCATCACGATGTTATTACTTAGGTTTTTGTGACTGGGTGTCATCAAGATGTTTCCGACTATAGTCAATCAAGATGATCACGATGTTATGATGTTATGTGACCCCAAGTCATCACGATGAATGGTACCAAAGATTGTTAGTACTAGTCAAGATATAAATGCACGTGCTGTTTTCCATGAAGTTTAGATGTTTCGTATTCACTATTTTATGATGATGCTTTATTATAGCCTTATGTAAGAAAAGAGCTTATTTATATACATGGTTTTATGGTGATTTCGAATATGATGTTTTGGATTCTTTCCGGGCTCTATCAAGATGGATTTGCAGCATTATATATTTATGCCAATGAGATGAGGTATAAATTATGGTAATTCTTTTATGATGTGTTTTGATAATAGATTTAAGATATATTTATGTTTATACCGATAAGATAAGGTATAAATGATTATGGAGATTTCTTTATAATGAGTTTAATGATGGATTTGAGATGTGTTTATATTTATACCGATGAGATGAGGTATAATAATTAAGAAGTTTCTATTAGATGAGATTTATTTATGATGGACTCTTGAAGTTTTAATTATCTTATGAAGATTTACTTTATGGTCCATATCCTCACCCATTTCATTTGGTCATATATATTTTTGGATGAACCATGTCTATCTAAGATACATATTGTATGCCTCTATGCAATCACGATGAACCATTGGTGTATCACTGTAGAGATAGCTTGATGACTTATATCGTTCCATTGGTAACGATGGAATGGTTTTCCCTTTATCTTTTATAATCACCTTTACTAATGATAAGATCTAGCCTGCCTGACCCGTGTGGTTTTCACTTGGGTCAGTCCGAGTTTGTTTCAGGTATTAGATTCTCTTTTGGATGTAGCAGCTCATGATGCTTTCTTCTGAGATCGTGTCTCTCCCTTCTTAGAGGTTTATTTCACTGAGATGATGTATATTCATTTGATTTGTTCTTGTATTCGTGTGGTTGTCATACCACCAATTGTGGTATTGGTATTATAAAGTGATGTATCATTGTACATGAGAAGTTCAATCATGTATGTATATCTGTTCTGTGATGAGATGTTCGTTTAGTTGACATGTTTTGTTCTGATAGATCCTTAGCCACCTATAGCTTTGCGTTAGTCATTTATTGGACACGCTGAACCTCTTAAGTGAAAAGACAATACAAATAGCATTCATCGACGTTTTCAATAGATGGTTAAGGAAAAGTTACAGATGGTCGCCCTTAACTAGCCCTATTCTCCGCTTTAGTAGATGGAATTACATGTTAATTCTCTTTACTAAGTAGGGTCTTGGGGTGGGGCGTTACAGCTTGGTATCAATGATTCACTCGTACTGTACTTCGACGTATCGTGATATACATACTGTCCTATGTTTATTCGAGCTTGCTTTCGAATCATGCTTTGATTCTTTTTCTTGTATTAGGATATGTTGAGATGGAATATGTCTAGGGATATGTATATTGTATTCCATAGTATTCCATAATAGAGTTTGATGTCATATTATCTTAAATAATCTTATTTAGGATTATTGTATTCTTATTTTTGTCGCTACGAGTAAGTTCGTATCGATGGAGCTGATTGATTTCTTTGAAGCATTCTTCTTGCATTCCTTTGAGAGTTGTGAATCCTATTAAGGGGTCCACAATGATTGGCTTGTTGTGAGCATTCCGAGTTTTCTATTTGTTGCTGCTTTAGTGAGCATTTGTTTATTACTCACTATATTGAGATGTATTTGATTTGTGATGGATTGACTTATTTGATGTTAAGTCCGATCCTTTTTGTTGTTATAGGATCCTACAATTATTTAGGCATCCTAATTTGATTGGTTTATTATTTCTATCACTTGGGAATGTTAATAATGATTCCGAAGTTTCTGTTTTTCACTCTTGAGTATCGAGATGTTGATGATATATCTCGAATTCCAATCAAGACGACTTTGTTGATTTTTGAGAGTCCGTTTGGATTTGACATCCAATCAGGAAATCGAATGTTGAGGTAACCTTATTCCTGGCTCTTAGTTCTTCGATTGTCCTTCCATGAGGATATCCACTAAGGAATGAGGTGAGTTTCTAGATTATTCGAGTTCGATTGAGTTTATCATTCAGTTTCTTTAAATATGCTTTTCGAATACTCAATCGGTGTTATCCTTTGCAGCGTTACTTTGTTTGAAGTAATGATTTGTGGTTTGTATGCTTCTTTTCCTTCGAGGAGAATATCTGGCTTATCTTTGGTCTTGATGATTTCTGAGAGTGTTCGTGAAATCGGAATTGGATTTTGATTTGTTGTTTACGACTTTGCTGATTTATTTGAGCCTGTTTCTGGTTTGCCTCCTAAGCGATCTATCGAGTTTCGTATTGATCTTATTCCAATGCTCAGCCTGTTAGTCGTCCTCCTACGAGGATCCCTGCACGGGAAAATGAGGAACTCAAAAAGCAACTCCTTGAGCTTGAAGCTAAGCATTTCATTCATTCTAGTTCATCAAAATAAAATAATAGTTTGGTATTAGAGCGAGCTTCAGAACAAAATACGATAAACGCAGAACAGAAACGTATATGATGATACATGCAAATATAGTACGAATGTTACTAACCCTTTATCTTTGAGCCTTTGTCCTTCTTTGTATCGTTGAATGGATAATTTGGGATATATCTAGGAATATATTTATTCCGTACATTCCAAATTAATTTGATTGTGTCTGATCTTATGAATAATTCATTGGAACTATTCCATTTGATTCCTTTCACATGTTCATATCGAGAAAGTTATGAATGATCTTTGATTGTTCCATCTTGAGAAATTTTTGGGTATGGCGAATTCAATCAAGAGAATTCGCAATATTGATTTGATGGTTGAGAATCAAGGGATTTATCCCTTGTGATCCATCTTATCGCACAAATTAACATGGAATTTTTTTTGTCTATAAGTTTCTCAAATTCTCCATGTTTGGGTTGAGTGACTTTTATTCTATCAAGTCACTTTTGATGATTTGTAGGACACTACATTTAGATATTCTAATCCTTTTGATATGTGCTTTTACTTTTGGAATGTTGATTTGATTCCGGGGAATCTTGACCTTACTCTTGGGTGTCGAGGTAGTAATGATATATCTCGAATTCTTATGTTGATGACCTTATTATTTAATTATGTTTGGGTTTGTCACCTAATAGGTAAACAAAGGTTCTGTTGCTCATACTTCCGTCTTTGAAGACTTTCGGCCTTTTCTTCCATGAGAAGACCCATTAGCCTTATCTGGAAGCTTCTGAAGTTTTGAACTATGATTTTTTTCTTTCCTTGCCAGATGTTCTTCTTCCTCAAAACCTAGTATCCAAAAGAATGAAAATGGCTTCCACCAAAAATTAAAAATTCACCAAAACCTCTTGCAATCTAGAGAAAATTCGGGTTGGAAACAAAAGTAAAGGTAATGTCCATCCTATCAAGCCTCTATATCCATCAAAATCTGATATTTTTTACCAGTAATTCCTAATTTTGTTATTTCCTTGCTTGCATGTTTGATTTTGGGGTTTCTTAGGCTATGTAAGCATCTATTCGTTGCAAAAGGCACATGCTATCTTGCTAAATCTTGCTAAATCGCTATAAGCAAACCCTTAGGTGAGTAATCTCACTCACGCTAGCTATAAACAATCTTTCTTATTTATATTTGGAGTGAATTGGATGTTTGGAGCTTTAAAATCATGTTTTGATCATCGTTTGTGCTCAATCCAGTAATTGAATTCTGCTCATAATTGTAGCTGAAACGAAATTGATCATAACTCACTCAATTTTTAACAAAATTTGAAGATCTTGGTCATTCTGGAAAGCTTAGAAACTAAGTTACAATTTTCTTTTATTCATTTTGCCTAATTTCGAAGCTTTCTATGCTAAAATTGCGATTGTTTATCGCTGTCCTACAAATGCATAAGTTCAGGCTCAGTTTGATGTTTTTAGTAATTTGATCATAACTTTCTTGTTTAAATCGAAATTTAGAAATTTTCGAAGTTCTGAAAACCGTATGATTTAGGATGTAACTTTGATATTTTGAGTTTTGAGTATTTTTGATGTTTATATGGTGTAAAATCCATATCTTCGTGACTGTCCTGTCATTGACATGGAGTGTTTATATATTCACCTGTAAAGTAATTTGATCATAACTTTCTTGTTTCCTATCGGAATTCAGAAATTTTTGAAGTTCGGGAAACCTAAGGATTTAGGCTACAACTTTTGTTTTATAATCATTCTCATATTTTTTTGTTTTCTATGTGAAAATGTATATTCTTTACAGCAGGACCGAAATATACGTAGTGTTTAATTTCCGTGTTTGATGATATTCTGACGATTTCGATAATTTCTGTCGCATTTTTTTAATAAAACTTGATGTTATTAGATGGAAATGATTTCCATGAATATATTATCTTAGATTTTGAATAATTTTGAGATTTAAGTTTTATTTAAATTCTATTTAAATTTAAATAACGATTAGTACTGATGTGTGAGTATTTTGATGGTTTTAAATGATTTTAATTTCAAATAAATTCTTGAAAATTTCTTGAATAAAAATAAATCAGTGTTAATGAAATAAGTATTTTGTAGCATTTTTAAGAGTTTTTTATCAATTATTAATTATTTTAAAGTGTATTTATAATAGAAGTTCTCTTTAAAATAGTGGATGTTTCTATACAAAGCTTTTAAAATGGTTTCTAGATTGTTAACGCTAAAATTTGAACGCTAACACCCCGGTGTAAGAGTTGTAGTTGTGAAAGCACCACCCGATAGCTCGGGAATAGATTACGAGCAGATAATAGCAGAAAAGCGGTAAACAACAACAATTTTATAGTGGTTCGGCTTAAGGATATAGCCTACGTCCACTTTAAGTACTTTTATTAATAATCTCGTTACAAGCTGATACAATTCTTCCCAAGTACAATACACTTTGAATTACAAGAGACTTAGAACAAGTAGGCTAAACTTCGATGAAGATGAGAGTTTTCGAATCCATGTTGGATGTATGTGATCTCTTCTTGAAGTTGTTTGTAGCGTTCTTAGTGTCTTGAGAGCTTCAAGTGTTAAATTGGTTCGGAATGCAGCAGAGTATCGGCGCTTGAAGAGAGTCAGCCCCAAAAGTCCCCAAAATGTTGGAAGTGGTCATGTATTTATAGGAGTCTTCGGCCTTGAGTCGTGAGTCGTACCCGACTCATCGTTAACTCGTAGCCGAGTCAGGTTGGGTCGTGGACGACTCAACAGGTTG
Source organism: Allium cepa (assembly GCA_030765085.1). Taxonomy (NCBI): domain Eukaryota; kingdom Viridiplantae; phylum Streptophyta; class Magnoliopsida; order Asparagales; family Amaryllidaceae; genus Allium; species Allium cepa. The sequence goes on along the minus strand of CM060942.1, from coordinate 135,434,330 downwards.
AACCCCAGCTCCGTACCAGAGCGCCTTCGATCCTCTGAATATAGAACAAGTCTTAAGTCGTATACGAGTCATTCCTCTTTGATATAAGTGTCATGATAGCGGGCTACGACTTAGTAACTTTAGGTCGTGGACGAGTCATGGTGAGTCGTTTTATGTTAACACGAGGACGACCTACTGGGTTAGCTCACGGCTTGGTCCAAAGTGATAAGTCGTTCACGAGTTATTCAAACGCAACTTTCTTGATGCTAGCATGAGTCGTACACGACTCATCATTGGTCGTAACTCGTCAACGAGTTATCTCATTTCAGCATGGTATTGAACTTGTCCCTGAAGTCTTAGGTCGTTCAACCGTAGCTGTAATTAGGTCGTATCATATTTAAAGTCGCACAACCTTTAAGTCGTAGGCTGTTCATTTTCTTAAGTCATATAGGCCTTAACCCACTAGGTTTCTTAACTCGTAACATTCCTTCAGTTGCAGATCTTAGGTCGTAGGCTTCTTGAGTTGTAGAGGCTTTAAGTCGTACATATCCTTAACTCGTTAAGTCTTAACTCGTATCAGCTCCTTGAGTTGTAGAGGCTTTAAGTCGTACATATCCTTAACTCGTTAAGTCTTAACTCGTATCAGCTCCTTGAGTCGTACGTTTCTTAGGTCGTAGAGAATTAAGGGTTAACATTTGCCCCTCGAAGTACATGCCTATGTCATAGGTCGTGTGCTTCGACTCATCCTAACTCGTACGTACCGACTCAAGTTCTGCTGTCTCGAACTATAAAATGCCTGAGTCGTTTCTCCTTCTCATCACTTTATCCTTAAGCCATTTCTGCCACATTCTCTAAACCTTTAAAGACGATCTCGACCCAACTCACACCCAATCCTCTCCAGCAACACACAATCGTAAGCGATTTTCTTCTTTCTCTTCGATCGTTGATCATTATCACCTCACGCGCTTAATTCTCCGCCTCCGGTTCGCCCCTTCGAGCCCTATGAGTTTCGTTGGATTGATTGCTGATGAACTTAGGTTTGTCTGATTTGACTTATGGCGATTCGCCATTCGAGACGATCCTGTAGTGTGATAGGGTTAAGGTTGTTGCTGTTGGAGAGGCCATTGGATTAATGGGTTAAGAGTTAGAGGGCGAAGCGAGTTGGCCGAATAGAGTAGGAGATTGCCCTATGTACGACTTAGCCCCATGTACGACTTAGCAACTTCCATGAGTCGTGACCGAGTTAGAACTTAAAGATTTCTTGTTGTTTTTGAACCGCAGCCCTCCTTCTGTTCCTTGACTTACGACTTAGAGCATAGCCGACCTAATGCATTGACGACTTAAGATTGAAACGACTTAACTTTATTCGCCTCATAATTCCAAGGTTGTAGGCGAGTTAGTGCTTAAGTCGTCTACGACTTAGCAATTGGCACTGTTGTATGGATTTTGAACTGTTGAACTTTGCTGCGTTCTTTTATAGATCCCTTTAACTTGTAGGTTAACAATCTGTTTAACATGATATTTACAGAAAATCGGGACGAATATACTGCCATCGACCGCCCACATCAAATGATAGATTAGTTAATAACAGATAATTAACTTAAATAAATTGTGTGAACGAAGTGCTATCGATTTCAAGTAGAATATTAAAGCAACACCGAAATAGTCAATTGAAACTGACCAGCCTGCACTAATATTATGCTTGAACTTTAAATTAACAAGTTCTGAAATTACCGTAGTCGATCAATCGTCGACCAGTTTAATTCCAGTTATATTTACTTGTTATTTTTATCAGTTTTGCACGACACTTCACACTTTTAGGAAACGTGTACCTTCATATTTGAATATCCAGTTGCTTGTGTAGAATGACTTCTCAGGAAGAAGATGCAACAGTTCAGACTGGAGAGGCAACTGTTCTTCCGGCTCCACTAGTTAATCCTCCCGAAAGAGCCCCTACCACACTATCATACAAAGTTTTTCGCCAGTTGTGTACTCAGTTTGGCATTGCTGAATCAGATGCCATTCTTCCTGAGAGAAATAACACTGCTGACATAGCACCTTCTGGCTTTGTGACAGTTAACCGACAAATGTGCCTAAGTGGGGGCGTTCCTCCTTTCAATGACTTTTTCCAACAACTTCTTCATCAATTGGCCATTGCTCCATCCCAGCTACACCCCAACGGCTACGCCATTCTAATGGGGTTGTGTGTGCTATTTAGGAGAACACTTGATCGACTTCCGAGCTTTGATGAAATTTGTTACTTATGCTCCTTTACCCGGACCAAAGATCATCCTTCTATTACTGTTGTGAGAAGCGCCCGAAACCGCAAATTAATTGTTGGCCTTCCTGACACTGCTCATGGGTTTCTAACTCAGTTCTTCTTCGTTCGTTGCCCCCCGGGGTTTTATGCTTTGTGGAGGGAAGGAAGTAAGATCATCCATCCTTACTTCGTTTGTTATCTGGCCTTTGTGAGACTGTCTTGCTAAGTGTTAACTCTGCTACTTTTTATTTTCAGCGCTGCCTCCTCCCTCTAGGAATCCCAGTCACAAGTCGACTTTTGAGAGGCTTAAGGCCGTGCCGGTTGAGGAGAGAGATATTCAATTTCTGTTGAAAGATGAATTTTTGCATCAGTATGGACTTTTGCATACTTCTCGTTCTACACGTCCTCATGAAATCCCAGACTCCCCAGCTAGAGCGTTGGATGCCTCAGTTTCTACTAGCACATCCATATCAAAAGGACCTGCTCCTGAGGCTTCGCTAGTGAAGTGTTCCACTTCTGTTGATGCTGCGGGGCCATCTGACAAACTTGCCTCGGTTATCGAGGAAGAAGAGCCTCAGGGATCTTCTCATCATTCACAAGAATCTGGTGAAAAAGCTGAGGAATCCAGTCCTGTTAAGCAGAGCAGGGATGATACTTTCGAAGGACTGAGCGACCTCTTTGCTACTTCACAAGAGATTTTTAAAGACGATCCTATCACTGCCGGGATTTCTTCTTCAGTAGTTGAAGCTACTTCTATTTTGCAACAGTCGCCGTCGACTCAAGAGTTGACGCTAACTATTACACCCACAACTACTTCCCAATTAAAGAGTGGTTCGTAGATTGATGCGCGTAGTTTGCACATCACACACACTTAGAATTCCTGGCACTTTTATGCTCTCTTTTTTTTTGATATTTGAAAAATTCTCAAGTTTTATTTCCTCTTTTTTTTTTTTTTTGGTTCTTCAATGAGGCGACCAAGCTCGTACTATGATGACTTTCAGCGATATGGGAAACGCAGCCAGTATGGCTATCAATCCTATCCTCCTGTTCATAGAGAGACTGATGAAGAAAGGGCTTCCCGGAAGGCTCGGGAAAGACGTGATTATGAAGAACGCTTTGGAAGGCCAGATAATCGACATGATTCCTCTCATAGAGAGAGTGACTCCCTTAAACGCAAATCTCATGATGATAGAGGGAAGAGTCACACAACTGATGACTCGAGCAAACGGGCCAAAGTTATTGAGGAGCCAATGCCTACGCCTTCAGAGAAGATTACTGCTCCTACTTCTTCTCAATCTCCTGCCCCTTCCCCTACTGATATCCAAGCAATCATCAATAGGCCATCTTACCAAGTTGGACCAGGTCCAGCCACTCTTCAACGCCGATTTTCTAATTGGTGTTTAAAAGGAGTTCACTTTGACCTCGATCTGGTTCCCATAGATAAAAGTGCTATGTTACGGAACCTTGATGCAGTCAGAACCGATATTGAGAGGATGTCATCTTGGCAGAAACTCGTTGATGAGCTCCAAAGGGTGAATAGGGCCAATCTCGAAGCTATGCTTACCATGGAGAACGACAAAACTGAATGGCAAAAGATCCTTAAACAGCATGATGCAGAAATGAGGAGTATTGCCGATTATAATGAGAAACTTGAGGCAGAAGTTGGGAAACTTAAAGAGGAGCTTGCTACTTCTTCCACTTCTTATTCTCAAAGGGAGAGTGTGCTTCTTCAACAGGTGCGGGATGCTCATGCCGCGCAAAGGGATGCTGAGGCCAAGGCTGATGGGTTAGAGCAGATTATAGAGGGCAACCGTACTGATATTATTCAGTTACGAGGACAAACCGGCCTTCAGGCTGCAGAGATTGAAAAATTGAAAGCCCAGTTATCCAAAGTCGAGAGAGAGCGGGATGAGGCTGTTGCGGGTAGAATTGCAGCTGAAGAGGCCCATGAAGCTACCAAAGCTGATATTGGCTCGACACTATTTGATTTCTACTTGCAGTGTATATTAGGGCGTGGCAGTCTTGCATTCCTGGGCCCCAAGTATGAGATTACCCTGGCCGAAGTGTGGGAGGCCGCACTAGATATGTTTAAAGGGGCCGGATACACAGAAGAGGAGTTGGAGGTGCACTATTGGCTGCTCCTGTCCCTCCTTCAACTTCGGCCGATGCGGGCATTATTGGCTCTAGCCCTTATGTACCGATCCCTGCTCAAACTGATACCGGGACCAAAATTACTCAAGCCACAGATGAATCGCAAGAGAGTGCTGAAGCTCCGGACTATGAAATTGACGTAATAAAGACAACTTCTGCAGGTAATTCCACTGTAAATTTCGCTCAAGTGGATTGCTCATTTATTTCACATGGGTTTAATGAACTCCTTGACTATTTTCTCAACCTTGATGAACCTTCATCTCCTCTCTTTACTGACTTTAACGTCTTTTCTTCTGTAGAGAAAGTATCAAGCACCGCTCAGATTTCTCCTCCTCCGGTTATCCCTCCTCCGTCTCCCCAGGTGGCTCCTCCTCCTGCTTCACAGCCCGGGTCGCAAGAGGAACAAATAGAGGCCCTTCATGGTTTAGACGATCCCATCGCTTCGCAAGAGCATAGAGACGAGGGACTTGAGGGAGGTGAGATATCTCCGGAGCGGACTCCTTCTGATGACATAACTTTGTCTAAACTTGTCACTCCAGGAAGTGAGTCTTCCTCAAAGAGGAGGAAAAAGCATGGAACGTCAAAGAGGAGGGGGAAGATAATCACTTTTACTGAAGTGGAGCCAGAAGTTGGACCAGCTGCGCCTACCCCTCCTTCTTCCCTTGTGCCAACTGACCGACCTGAAAAACTAATCATTCGGCCGGGAAAAGGGTCCAAAGGTAGTAAAAAGAAGTGAAGATTTTAGCTTTTTGCCTTTTGTATGTACTGGTCGAGAATTGTGTGGGTACCGGCCCCCGCTTTTCTTTATTTTGAAACCTGTACCTGCATTTCAATTGAATAAAATGATCCTTCGTTTGTACATACTTCTGTTTGAATTTGAGAATGCATTTATTATTCATTTTTGCACAAGTTTATTTATATGATATTGCAGCGGGCTTATGGTATGTTGTTTGAGTATTACTTTACTGATGCAGTTATACCATTATACCATGTTGCCCCCATACCTTAAGCTTGCTGCAATATTTTATACTTCGAGGGGACTTGCACTCTTATTTGCTAAAGAATAATTATTTTATTCTTTAAAGAAAATTTTTGTAGAGTACAACACCCTTCGTATAAGTTTCTACGCTTTGTCGTTCGAAGAAATCACTTTCTTTTTTTTTTTTTTTTTTTTTTGCTTATGTGCATATTTTACCAAGTGAATTCTTCTATGTGGTAAAGCGGACCTCTGAAGGGTACTTTAACTTCTTTTATCTTTTTTTTTTTTTTTTAATATCATTTTCCAGAGTAGGTAAATTACTCTTCCTTTGAAAGTTAAAGCACGCTTTTGATGAGGATTTTTTTTTTCTACAAAGTTGTACCTCTGAGGAGGGATTTTTCACGTTTCAACACTTGGAAGTTTTATTTCAATCTCGGCGAAACGTGTACCTCCAAAAAGTTGTGCCTTTGAAGAAAGCCTTTTCACGTTTCAACACTTGGAAGTTTTATTTCAATCTTGGTGAAACGTGGGCTTCCGAAGAGGTCTTTCTTCTTGATTGTGCCTTCGAAGAGGTCTTTCCTTTGAATTGTGTCCCCGGGAGGGGGTTGTACCTCTAAGGAGGGATTTTTCACGTTTCAACACTTGGAAGTTTTATTTCAATCTTGGTGAAACGTGTACCTCCAAAGAGTTGTGCCTTCGAAGAAAGCCTTTTCACGTTTCAACACTTGGAAGTTTTATTTCAATCTCGGTGAAACGTGGGCTTTCAGGAAGGTCTTTATTTTGTTTTTGCATTTCAACTTTGGTGAAGTGAAATTCCGAAGAGCGGTTGTTACACTCCAACTCCTGGCGAAATGTGCCTCCGAAGAGGGCTTTTGTTTTGTTTACATTCCAACTCTGGTGAAGTGAAATCCCGAAGAGCGGTCATAACACTTCAACTCCTGGTGAAATGGGCCTCCGAAGAGGGCTTTTATTTCGTTTGCATTTCAACTCTGGTGAAGTGAAATCCCGAAGAGCGGTCATAACACTTCAACTCCTGGTGAAATGTGCCTCAGAGAGGGTTTTCATCGCTTGGAAGTTACTCTCTAATGGTTGGAGGTCATGACTCCTCCAATCTTTTTTGTTGAGTAGAGAACTTTCTTTTTTGTGGCGTATGACCCATTAGAGGTCTTTATCCTCCGAAGAGTTGTGTCTCCGAAGAGGACTTGTGCTGCCGATGATGGCTTTGGTTGTTCCTCTGTTCACTTGCTTATGACTTTTCAATGATCCTCTGCCCCCTCCTTTTTTTTTACAAGTAACTTGTTTAATCCAAGGAAGTGTGCTTCATTGTCAGGCAATTTCGTGAGAACGAGCACTAGCTTCTTAATTGGACGTTTGTTTGTTCAAACGATCTCAATTTATTAGCAAAGACCCGTTTCTGTCAAAATCATAGGCCGTTCAATTGAAGTACTTCCTATCTAGGATTTGAATTCAGGGCTTTTGTGACTTGAAATTTGGCGAGAATCACTCGGTCTTTTTATGTGCAAGTTTCACTTCCACTGTCTGCAAAAATTTAAATCGACATTTCAGCAATACATTCTATGTACTTTTTATATCGAAAATAAAGCAAACATGTAATAATAATAAGGAACACAAGATTTATAGTGGTTCGGCCAGGAAATTGGGCCTACATCCACTTTACATTCTTTCATTATTTACTTGCATCAGTTTTACAATTGCTTTCAATTACAAGAATCATACATTCATAATTCTTTTTACAATATTTCAACAAAATTTTCAAGTAAAGTATGGACGCAAATGGTTGTTGTTCCATGCCCTTGGAATTTGATCTCCTTCAACAGTGGTGAGTTTGAATGTGCCGTCAAGAAGCTTCTGACCTATTACATATGGTCCTTCCCAATTTGGCCCAAACACACCTGTCGCTGTCATAATTCTTTTCAGGACTAGGTCCCCAATATCAAAGCTGCGTTGGCGGACTTTGGAATTGAAATGTCTGGCTATTCTTTGCTGATGAGCTGCAATTCTGAGATTAGCCTCATCTCTTTTTTCATCAAGGAGATCTAGCGCTTCAAGCTGTAGCTTTTCGTTTTTTGCTTGATTGAAATGGATTTTTCTGTGTGAAGGGACTTCTATTTCTATCGGAATCATTGCCTCTGACCCGTATGCCAATGAAAACGGGGTGTGCCCAGTCGCAGTTTTGTGAGTGGTTCTGTATGCCCATAGTGCCAGTGGTAGCTTATCGACCCAACCACCTTTTGCTCTTTCAAGTTGCTTCTTGATGGTTGACTTAATAATTTTGTTCACGGCTTCCACCTGCCCGTTTGCCTGCGGATGAGCTACTGCTGAGAAGCTTTTCCGGATTTTGAATCGCTTGCAAAAATCTTGGAATTCTTCACTTTCAAACTGAGTTCCATTGTCTGTAATTATTTTTTGAGGCACACCGTATCTGCAAATGATGTTTTTAGTGACAAAACTTATCATCTTCTTTGAGGTGATAGTGGCCAGTGGTTCAGCCTCTGCCCACTTAGTAAAATAATCTACAGCAACAATGGCATATTTAATTCCAGATTTCGCAGTTGGTAACGGTCCTACAAGGTCGATTCCCCATATCGTAAACGGCCATGGACTGACCATCTGTGTGAGTTCAGTGGAAGGAGCTCTAGGAATTTTGGCGAATCTTTGACATCTGTCACATTTTCGGGAATACTCCGCTGCATCTCGATTAATTTCTGGCCAAAAATATCCGTACCGGAGAATTTTCTTTGCTAATGTTTGGCCCCCTGAATGATCGCCACATTCTCCTCCGTGTACCTCTGCTAAGATTGCTTTAAACTCTTCACTGGATACACATCGAAGTAATGGCATTGAAAATCCCCGTCTGTATAACCGGCCATCCTGGATTACGTATCGAGAGGCTTTTCTAAGTAGCTTTTGTCGTTCTTTTGAGTTCCCTGGTAAGGATCCATTGAGCAGATATTCTATTATCGGAGTCATCCATGATTCTTGCTTTTGAGACATGCTCATGATCCAATCAATGTCCATCTCATCAATGCTAGGAGTCGACAGGACCTCCACTGGAGTTAGCCCCAGAAATTGAGCTTCGCCTGTGCTCGAATACTTCGCGAGAGAATCTGCTTTCATGTTTTCTTCCCGAGGAATGTGGCTTATCATGTAATGATCGAAATCACCCAGGAGTTCCCAAGCCTTTGACAAGTAGGCGGGCAGATTCCCCCCTTTTGCTTGGAATTCCTTTTTGACTTGGCATACAATAAGCTGAGAATCACTGAATATCTGTAGCGCTCGGATGTTTAATTCTTTAGCAATCCTTAAGCCAGCGATAAGGGCTTCGTATTCTGCTTCATTGTTTGTTGAAGGAAATTCCAATCTTAGTGCATAGCATAATGATCGACCTTCAGGAGTCTCAAGTACAACTCCGGCTCCAGAACAGTAGTCGTTTCTTGCACCATCGACATATAACTTCCACTGGATAGAGGAATTGTCGACCGTTTCTTCCTCACTGTTACCCTTATCTGTAAATTCTGCAATGAAATCCGCTAAAGCTTTTCCATTGATTGCTTTCCGGGGATGATAAGTGATGTCATACTGACTGAGTTCAATATTCCACTTTAGAAGACGACCCGAAGTTTCAGGGCGAAACAGGACTTGCTTTAAAGGTTGATCAGTGAGGACTCTGATAGGGTGAGCTTGAAAATATTGCCTCAATTTCCTAGACGCAATTAGTAAGCAATAGGCGAGTTTTTCCAACTTAGAGTAATTCATCTCTGCCCCAGTGAGTCTTTTGCTGATATAGTAAACTGGATGTTGAATCCTTTTGTCTTCCCGTATCAGCGCTGCACTTAAAGCATGAGATGATACTGCCAAGTATATAAGAAGATCCTCGCCATCGCAAGGCCTAGAAAGTATTGGAGGCGTCTCCATATGGCGATTCAATTCATCAAAGGCTTTTTGGCATTCGAGAGTCCAATCGAAGTTTTTCTTTCCTTTCTTTAGGGCGTCAAAGAATGGGATGCATTTATCTGTGGCTTTGGAAATGAACCGACTCAAGGCGGCAACTTTTCCATTGAGACTTTGCAATTCCTTCTTTGTTCTAGGAGCTTTGACTTCTTTCAAGGCAGTAATTTGAGCTGGACTAGCCTCAATGCCCCTAGCGCTGACGATAAACCCTAAGAACTTTCCGGACTCGACCCCAAACGTGCATTTCAGAGGGTTAAGCTTCATTCTGTATTTCCGGAGGACTGCGAACATTTCTGCCAAGTGTTCAATGTGATCCGCTGCTTTCTTAGACTTTACTAACATGTCGTCGACGTAGACTTCCATAGTTTTGCCCAATTGCGGTTTGAACATAGCATTAACAAGTCTTTGGTAGGTTGCCCCTGCATTCTTCAATCCGAAGGGCATAACTCTGTAGCAATAAAGACCAACATCGATGATAAAGCTCGTGTCCTCCTGATCCGGTTCATGCATCATGATCTGGTTATATCCGGAGTAGGCATCCATGAAAGATAACAATTCATGCCCCGCTGTTCCATCTACCAGTTGATCGATCCTGGGTAAAGGAAAGCAATCTTTGGGGCAGGCCTTGTTCAAATCTGAAAAATTGATGCACACTCTCCATTTTCCATTAGCTTTCTTAACCAGCACAGGATTTGAAACCCAATTCGGATATGTAGATTCTTTGATGAAGTTATTTTCCATGAGTCGATCAATTCCCTCTTTTAATGCTGCTGACCTTTCTGGACCTTGGGTTCTTCTTTTCTGTTTTACTGGTGTAAACTTTGTGTCAATATTCAGAGCGTGTACTGCAACTTCTGGAGATATTCCACACATATCAGCATGAGCCCAAGCGAAGACATCCAGATTTGCCTTCAGGAAAGATATCAAGATATTCTGAATTGACACATTAAGCTGTGAACCCACATTCAACACCTTATTCGGGTCCTTCGGGTCAACAGGTACGGGTACTGTCGTTTCAACCGGCACTACTCTATTCTCCCCTGCACTGGCTTTTCTGGGATCCATCTCTTTCCGTGCCCCGCTATGCTCGCCAGTGCAGGGTCCGCCCCGTAATTGCTACAAGGCTGGCTCTTTGATGCGGACCGGGGCGGCCGCATCCTTTCCCATTTCCCTTTTTCTTGACTCTCGCAACTCTGTCAAATAGCACTCTCGCGCAGCATTTTGATCCCCTTTTATAACTCCTACTCCATTGTCTGTAGGGAATTTAATAGTGAGGCACCACGGGGCTAGGATAGCTTTGAATGCTGCGAGCGTTGGACGGCCAAGGAAAGCATTATAAGCAGAAAATTCATCGACAATCACAAATGTTTGCTTGTGGACTACTTTCCTTTCTCCTTCCCCAAGCTCTACAAGCAGATCGATGGTTCCTATTGGTTGCTTTGGCTCCCCAGTGAAGCTAGCGATCTTCTGCGATGAGGCTTGTACATCGACCATAGGGATTTTCATTTGGTCGAATGTCTTCTTGAAGAGGATATTACATGATGCTCCGCAGTCAATGAGAACTCTTCTGACAATGGCCGGTCCGATACCCGCTGAGATGACCAAGGGATCTAGGGTAGGAGCTTCGATACCTGTGGAATCTCTGGCTCTGAAAATAATATCATCACTGAAAGTTTTCTGTTGTTTCAGGGGCGTAGTGTCTTCTAAAACAAAGACGTCTTCTTCGGCTGGAACATATTTCAAAGCCCTGGTATATCTCTCCATCTCACCCCAGCTCTTGCCAGTTGGGTGAGGTCCTCCTGTAATGACATTGATAATGGGCCTTCCAGATTCATGCCCCGTAGCTTTCTCACCTATCCTAGGCTGATGAACAGGAGCCTGTTGCCCCTGACTTGACGATGCAGGATTGTTACTATTCTTTTTCACAAATTGCTGCAGCTTGTTTTCTCTTAGCAATTCTTCAATCAGATTTTTCAACTGGCGGCATTCATCGGTCTCATGACCGGGTTGATTATGGAAGCGGCAGAACTTCCCACTTTGTATAGCCTTTTTCCCGGTCCTCAAAGGGATAGGTTTAGGGAGGTCAACAGAATCTTTAATGGCAAGGTAGATACGCTCCGGCGTATCTGATAAAGGAGTATACTCTGATGGTTTGAAGGATCGGGGCTTCTTCAGATTACTCTGTTTCTTCCCATTGTTATTTTCCCTTTTTTGCCCTACAGATTCATTCTTGCGTGGAACAACAGTGTTATCTTCAGCTTTTTCCGACACTGCCTTTACCGGTACAGGACGGCTTTCCAGGCGTATGAATTCATCTGCCTTTTTGTAGAACTTTTCGAGGGAGGTTGGCTCCTTCATGTTTAGCCATTTCCCAAATTCGCTCGACTTATCAATAGCCCTCATCAGATAAGTCAATATCATTCGCGGTTCAGCATTGTCCACCTCTGCCAGCGCTATATTAAAGCGGTTCAAGAAAGATCTGATAGATTCACCAGGATTCTGTTCTATACTTGACAACGACATGATGTCCTTGGCCTTTGAAGCATATAGTCTGAACTGTTCCTTGAACTTTCGGGTCAAGTCTGAAAACTGATCAATAGATCGGACTGGCAACTTGGTGAACCACAGTAGAGCCACACCTTCAAGGTATACGGGGAAATATCGGCACTTTATCTCGTCAGAAGCTCTGGCACCTGTCATGTGCCAGTCATATTTATACAAGAATTCATTCGAATCACTTGTCCCTTTGTAAGCTGGGATAGTTGGAGGGACAAACTTCCTTGGAAATTCCGCCTTTAAGATTTTCTCAGTAAATGGAGTTTTACTTGGGGCGAAACCCCATTCTTTCTCATCTTCAACCCTTTGCATACTTTCTTTCATGATTTGTCGGACCATTCCAGAAAGATATTCCTCATCATGTCGAGTTCCAGATCCACCAACCTCAGGAAGCGTTTGCTCAAAGGGACTGGCAGCCCTTTCTAGGGCATTCCTTTCATTAGCATCATGAATGTTGCCAGCATAATTCCTTCCATTACCAGCCGGTTGATTGTTTGCCCCGAGCAAATCATTCAACTTATTCAGAATTAGAGCATTTTGGGCACTCTGAGCCTCTACTTGTGCATTCTGGGCGTTTATCTGCTGGTTCAGCCCTAATATTACAGCATCCAACTCCGCTTTCGTAACCCCAGCAGACGTAGTGGGTTGATTAGGTACAGGGGAAACGGATGTTCCCTCTTGAACGTTCCCAGATCTGACAGATCTACTCTTCCTTCCAGGAGCCATAATCTCAGACAGATTTCTGGTTTTCAAGAAAATTCTCTCTACAAATCTCTGTGAAGCAATGATGATAATTTTTCCTGAGTTCAATTCTCAGTGAAAGCACCAAAAATGTTAACGCTAAAATTTGAACGCTAACACCCCGGTGTAAGAGTTGTAGTTGTGAAAGCACCACCCGATAGCTCGGGAACAGATTACGAGCAGATAATAGCAGAAAAGCGGTAAACAACAACAATTTTATAGTGGTTCGGCTTGAGGATATAGCCTACGTCCACTTTAAGTACTTTTATTAATAATCTCGTTACAAGCTGATACAATTATTCCCAAGTACAATACACTTTGAATTACAAGAGACTTAGAACAAGTAGGCTAAACTTCGATGAAGATGAGAGTTTTCGAATCCATGTTGGATGTATGTGATCTCTTCTTGAAGTTGTTTGTAGCGTTCTTAGTGTCTTGAGAGCTTCAAGTGTTAAATTGGTTCGGAATGCAGCAGAGTATCGGCGCTTGAAGAGAGTCAGCCCCAAAAGTCCCCAAAATGTTGGAAGTGGTCATGTATTTATAGGAGTCTTCGGCCTTGAGTCGTGAGTCATACCCGACTCATCGTTAACTCGTAGCCGAGTCAGGTTGGGTCGTGGACGACTCAACAGGTTGAACCCCAGCTCCGTACCAGAGCGCCTTCGATCCTCTGAATATAGAACAAGTCTTAAGTCGTATACGAGTCATTCTTCTTTGATATAAGTGTCATGATAGCGGGCTACGACTTAGTAACTTTATGTCGTGGACGAGTCATGGTGAGTCGTTTTATGTTAACACGAGGACGACCTACTGGGTTAGCTCACGGCTTGGTCCAAAGTGATAAGTCGTTCACGAGTTATTCAAACGCAACTTTCTTGATGCTAGCATGAGTCGTACACGACTCATCATTGGTCGTAACTCGTCAACGAGTTATCTCATTTCAGCATGGTATTGAACTTGTCCCTGAAGTCTTAGGTCGTTCAACCGTAGCTGTAATTAGGTCGTATCATATTTAAAGTCGCACAACCTTTAAGTCGTAGGCTGTTCATTTTCTTAAGTCATATAGGCCTTAACCCACTAGGTTTCTTAACTCATAACATTCCTTCGGTTGCAGATCTTAGGTCGTAGGCTTCTTGAGTCGTAGAGGCTTTAAGTCGTACATATTCTTAACTCGTTAAGTCTTAACTCGTATCAGCTCCTTGAGTCGTACGTTTCTTAGGTCGTAGAGAATTAAGGGTTAACATAGATTGTTTAAGAACTCTATTTTCTCTAAAAAAAATATTTTAAATATATTTTAGCCTATGTTTATGAATTTCGACGTATAAGAATGAGAATTAAATGATTTAGTAAAAAAATTACGTGGTATGGGACATGTACTTTTACTTTATCGCTTAATATCGGACTTGTACGATCGAAACCAATTTGAAATGTTATTATGAGTTGATTTAGAAGTTACCAAATTTTGGCGAAGATTATTGGTTTGAGAATTACTCTTTGAGTAAATTCGACGACAAACAATTCTAGATGCATTTTATGATGGCCGATGAAATGAGGCAATATCGATGTTAAGTTTTAATTTGCAACTATGGTTAGAAATAACCATCACGATGTTGTTTTACTTGCCATGGAGATGAGGCAAATTGTTATGATGGATTGATGATGATTTCGATATTTATGATGAATTTTTACATGTCGATGAAATGAACAAGTCTCGATGTCAATTAACTCGTCAAAGTAAGAGATAAGACGAGTTAGGTATCTTACACTCGCCAATGAGATGAGGCCGTGTTTATTTGATGATGTTTTATGATGGTTTTCTAATGTGGTATCGACTAACGATTAGTAAACCAGTAGGTGCGAACATATGGTATGGTACGTACGTTGAATCCTATTGGGTTCCTATTCGAGAAGTTAAGACACATTCATGATGTTACTAGTACTACAGACTGAGTACTCGATTGGAGTCATCACAATGTTCATGATGTTATTACTCGACTCCAATCATCACGATGTTATTACTCAGGTTTTTGTGACTGGGTGTCATCAAGATGTCTCCGACTATAGTCAATCAAGATGATCACGATGTTATGATGTTATGTGACCCAAAATCATCACGATGAATGGTACCAAAGAATGGTAGTACTAGTCAAGATGTAAATGCACGTGCTGTTTTCCATGAAGTTTAGATGTTTCATTTTCACTATTTTATGGTGACGCTTTATTATAGCCTTATGTAAGAAAAGAGCTTATTTATATACATGGTTTTATGATGATTTCGAATATGATGTTTTGGATTCTTTCCGGGCTCTATCAAGATGGATTTGCGACATTATATATTTATACCAATGAGATAAGGTATAAATTATGGTAATGCTTTAATGATGTGTTTTGATAATAGATTTAAGATATATTTATGTTTATACCGATGAGATGAGATATAAATGATTATGGAGATTTCTTTATAATGAATTTAATGATGGATTTGAGATGTATTTATATTTATACCGATGAGATGAGGTATGATAATTAAGAAGTTTCTATTAGATGAGTTTTATTATGATGGATTCTTGAAGTTTTAATTATCTTATGAAGATTTACTTTATGGTCCATATCCTCACCCATTTCATTCGGTTATATGTATAATTAGATGAACCATGTCTATCTAAGATACATATTGTATTCCTCTATGCAATCATTATGAACCATTGGTGTATCACTCTAGAGATAGCTTGATGACTTATATCATTCCATTGGTAACGATGGAATGGTTTTCCCCTTATCTCTTATCATCACCTTTACTAATGATATGATCTAGCCTGCCTGACACGTGTGGTTTTCACTCGGGTCAGTCCGTGTTTGTTTCAGGTGTTAGATTCTCTTTTGGATGTAGCAGTACATGATGCTTTCTTATGAGATCGTGTCTCTCCCTTCTTAGAGGTTTATTTCACAGAGATGATGTATATTCATTTGATTTGTTCTTGTATTCGTGTGGTTGTCATACCACCAATTGTAGTATTGGTATTATAAAGTGATGTATCATTGTATATGAGACGTTCAATCGTGTATGTATATCTGTTCTGTGATGAGATGTTCGTTTAGTTGACATGTTTTGTTCTGATAGATCCTTAGCTACCTATTGCTTTGCGTTAGTCATTTATTGGACACGTTGAACCTCTTAAGTGAAAAGACAATACAAATAGCATTCATCGACGTTTTCAATATATGGTTAAGGAAAAGTTACAGATGGTCGCCCTTAACCAGCCCTATTCTCCGCTTTAGTAGACGGAATTAGATGTTAATTCTCTTTACTGAGGTGGGTCTTTTCTGTAACAACCTTTGTTTTGCAGATTACCTATAAATGCTAAATTATAACGAAAGTTATAATTTAATATGGTGAATTAAAATAAATTAGAGATTTAAATTGTTTATTTGAAAAAAAAACAATGAATTTTGAAAATAAAATGTGAAAATAAAGTTTGAAAATTTTCAAAGTTGGAAATTTAGATTTAAAATTTAAAAGATGTTGAAAAAAAATTCTAAATATCTTGGACTGAAAAGTAATTTGAGCTCATATTCTGGTTCTTGAGTTCACTCTATTCTTGTGCTAATGATAACGATGTGCATTTTTGCGGTCGTTCAAGTTTGGAGGCCTCATGAGAATCCATTTTGTGTGATTTATCTTTCTTGTCTATTGAGTCTATCCTTTTCGTGAGGATGCTCTTTCTGTATTGTTATGCGAAAAATTGTGTCGATGATCTTTTTTGTTGCTTAGAGTTCAGGTTTTAGTGAGTTTGATTACGGCTCTATTCATAGAGTTTTGTGAAATCAATCATTTTCGATTGATTAATTTTTGAGCATCTTATTGGGTTTTGATTCGAAGACGGGATATCTTCGAAATTCTTTCGAGTTACTTGGAAAACTTGATGGTTTGCTAATCACTATATTAGCATTTGATGGGCCATTGGATTAACCAACTGAGTTTTTCATTATTTCTCTCTACCATTCTATGTTGAGAGTATGAATGGTTTGAGCTTACAGCTTGGTATCAGAGCTGTGGTCAGAATAAAGTAGAATAAACATAGAACAATACGTATATCACGACACGTTAAAGTACAATACGAGTGAATCATCGTCCTTTATTCGAGCTTGTTTTCGAATCATGCTTTGATTATTTTTTGATTATTGGATTATGTTGAGATGGAATATGTCTAGGAATATATATATATATATATATATATATATATATATTGTATTCCGTAGTATTCCATAATAAAGTTTGATTATCTTATCTTGTAAATAATCTTATTTGGGATCATTCTATTTTTATTTTTTCGATACGAGTGAGTTCGTATCTATGAAGCTGATGGATTTCTTTGAGCATTCTTGTTGCATTCCTTTGAGAGTTGTGAATCCTGTTAAGGGGATCCACAACGATTGGCTTGTTGTGAGCATTCTGAGCTTTCAGTTTGTTGCTGCTTTAGTGAGTATTTGTTTATTACTCACTATCTTAAGGTGTATCTGATTTGAGATGGATTGACTTATTTGATGTTAAATCCGATCCTTTTGTTGTTATAGGATCCTATATTTATTTAGGCATCCTAATTTGATTGGTTTATTATTTCTATCACTTTGGAATGTTAATGATGATTCCGAAGTTTCTTTATTCACTCTTGAGTATCGAGATGTTAATGATATATCTCGAATTCCAGTCAAGGTGACTTTGTTGAGTTTTTTTAGTCCATTTGGACTCGACATCCAATCGGGCAATCGAGTGTTGAGGTAACCTTATTCTTGGCTCCTAGCTCTTTAGTTATCCTTCCATAAGGACATACACTAAAGAATGAGGCGATTTTCTAGATTATTCGAGTTTGATTGAGTTTATCATTCAGTTTCTTTGATTTATCCTTTTCGGATAATCAATCGGTGTTATCCTTTGTAGCATTACTTTGTTTGAAGTAATGATTTATTGCTTGTGTGCTTCTTCTCCTTCGAGAAGAATATCTTGCTTATTTTTGTCTTAATGATTTCCAAGAGTGGCTCGTCGTCCTGTAGGAGTTGACGAACACTCCATCTCCTTCTATTCATTTTGAGAATCGAGTATTCTGGGAATATCTCGATGCATTCTCTTAATGTTCTTTGGTTTGAGTTTTGAAGCGATATAAATATGAGTTTTAAAGAGGAATTTGAGCTTTCAAAAATAAAAAAAAGTATCAAAGAATGTTTTAAGAATATATTTATATGATTAGTATTCTTTCATAGAAATAATTTGAGACTGTTGGGTGGTCCATCGAGTAGATAAGAGTTCTAGTCGATGCGTCTGATCAACGTTATCGATAGGAATCTCCTAAATGCTATGATGAGGTAATCAGACACGATGATTTGTGTTTTAAAAATTGTGATTTTGAAAATAATATTTTGAGATTATATATTAAATTTATTTTTGCATGGTAATTGCAGCCATTGATTTTAGAGACGAATAACAGAGTGGCGAGGCAGTTTTGATCGTTCGATCGACTCTGCAGCCAACGGACATATCTGTTTATTAGAGATTCAGTGGCGAGTCAATGCTATTTATTTATATATTTATTTTGATATTATAAAGATGAAAATATGTGAGAAAATTAATGAGCTATACTTTATTGAAAGTATATTTTGAGATTTTAGAATTTATATTATATACATTGGATGTTTTAAGAGAAGAGTTATAAGAGGATTTGAAGATTATTTTAAACTATTTAAGTGATTTAATAAAAATAGTAAAGAGAATTTAAACCTTAATTTATTTCCAGGAATATTATTATGGATTTACAAAATTCTCTGAAAATTAATTTTGATGTAAGAGAAGAAATTTGGACTTTTAATTTGTTTTGTATATTACTTACTAAGTAATATAGTAGAGAGTTTGAAAATTTTCAAATGTTGGAAATTTAGATTTAAAATTTAAAAGATGTTGAAAAAAAAAATTCTAAATATCTTGGACTGAAAAGTAATTTGAGCTCATATTCTGGTTCTTGAGTTCACTTTATTCTTGTGCTAATGATAACGATGTGCATTTTTGCGGTCGTTCAAGTTTGGTGGCCTCGTGAGAAGGCATTTTGTGTGATTTATCTTTCTTGTCTATTGAGTCTATCCTTTTTGTGAGGATGTTCTTTCTGTATTGTTATGCGAAAAATTGTGCCGATGATCTTTTTTGTTGCTTAGAGTTCAGGTTTGAGTGAGTTTGATTCCGGCTCTATTCGTAGAGTTTTGTGAAATCAATCATTTTCGATTGATTAATTGTTGAGCATCTTATTGGGTTTTGATTCGAAGACGGGATATCTTCGAAATTCTTTTGAGCTACTTGGAATATTTGATGGTTTTCTAATCACTATATTAGCATTTGATGGGCCATTGGATTAACCAACCGAGTTTTTCATTATTTCTCTCTACCATTCTATGTTGAGAGTATGAATGGTTTGAGTTTCGAGCTTGGGTAATGGTTCCATCGTGACTTGTCTCATTTCATCGACAAGTAAAAATCATCATAACCATCTTAACTTCATAAATCATCATAAACATCTTAACTTCATGAATACTTCATAAATAGACTTACCTCATATCATCGGCAAATGCAAATAAATCTCATAATGGTTTCTCATAAACCATAATCCCCGAAAAGGGAAATCTCATCTCAAACCTAACCTCATCTCATCGGTATCAGAGCGTCATTTCAGAAATTAATGTAATATACACAAAACAACACACGAGATACCATACATTTAGTATTATACATCTACATATATCATCCCATAAATCACAACCCGTTTCACCTTTACATATCTTTGTCTTTACCCATGATTCAAGTGTGTCCCTTTTCGATTCCTTTGGGGTAAATAGAAAGGAATACGTCTAGGAATGTATATTTTATTCCGTAGTATTCCTTAATTTTCGCATTCGAATTTCTTATGAGTATAAATATTTACCCTGTGAGTAATCCTAGCTTATCTTTTCTTTCAGCTATGTCTGGACGTGGTAGAGGACGTTCTTCAGCGGCGGGACCGTCTAGTGGTTCCCGTCCTGAAGGCGTATAATGTCTACCGACCAGATTCAGATAACGAACTCTAGGATAATAAGTAAAGGGAAGCATTCATTCTGTTGTACCCAACAGAATAAATG
The DNA here is from genome assembly GCA_030765085.1 of Allium cepa. Classification (NCBI taxonomy): domain Eukaryota; kingdom Viridiplantae; phylum Streptophyta; class Magnoliopsida; order Asparagales; family Amaryllidaceae; genus Allium; species Allium cepa. The sequence continues at coordinate 135,414,540 of CM060942.1, read as the reverse complement.
AAAGGTTCAATGATAATCAAGGGAGGTGTCAAGCTAATATTCTAATGTCATGCGTAAGGGGAAATGTGATTAAGTTAAGTAAATTATTAATAAACATCCATGAAATCATGAAATCTCATAAATCTCCAACAAGTCATGAAAACAACACTTACAATTTCCAAAGAATTTTTCCCTTTTGATGGATTCCGCGATGTATTTTTACTTTTGCATTCTTATTTGAGGGTGAGGTGCCTTCGAAATTTTAAGTTGTTGCTTGGAAAATTTCTAAAATCTTCTTATCCCCATATAGATGTTGAAGAAATTTCGTAGAATAACCAAGCAATTTTCTTCTTCCTGTTCCTCATCTTGGGTAAGAGATAAGGTAATTTCGATGTCGTGCTTTTCTTGCTCTAATTCGATTGATGGAATTAAGATGTTGAATATAGTCTTTCCTCTAGAAATTGCAAAGACGCAATTTTGTTAAAGAGGGGAGTCTGTAACAACCCAAGATTTTGGAGAATATCGAAATATTCAATTATAATGCAAATTATAATTTAATATGATAATCACGAAGTATAAATGGAATAATTGATGATAACATTGTTTATTAAAATAAACCATGTTGGTTTTGTGTAAACAAATGGGAAATAAAGTTGAAAATACTTTATTTATGGTATGGAACGAAAATAAATATTGGAAATAAATTATTACATTGAAAGTTATGATATTGGAGTTGTATTCCAATATTAGCCATTTATTCCAAAATAAAAGAATGAACATGAGAGAAATAAAATCATCAAGCGTCACATATTGTTGCAAATGATGTTTTAATATTTTAAAATTGTTAAAACGCATTTGTATACTTTTTAGAAGCGTGAAATAAATGTTTATATCGGTAAAATATGTCAAATTTGAATTATTTTCCCATAAGCAACAATATTGACGAATGTTGTAATAAAAGGAAAATATAAAGAAAATAAATATTTGAGATACAAATATGATTGAAATAATGATTTTTCACCATAAATGAGAACATTAGTAAATATTTGGTGTTAAATTGTGTAAATAATATTTTTATTTGCAAAATTTACAATTTTCGATGGCTAATAGATGCATATCATTAAAACATGAATGATGCAATTCGTTTCACGCAAATTGGAATTTATATGAGGAAGTTATGTATAATTTAGTGTAATATAAAATATACCATGGCCTAAGATATTCTATGTATTGAAAATGGACTTTAGAAAACTTATACCGTTTACCCATTAGCCTGATCTGGAAGCTTCTGAAGTTTGAACGATGTTTTTTTTTCCTTGCCAGAAGTTCTTCTCCCTCAAAACCTAGTAACCAAAAGAATGAAAATGGCTTCCACCAAAAATTAAAAATTCACCAAAACCTCTTGCAATCTAGAGAAAATTCAGGTTGAAAACTAAAGTAAAGATAATATCCATCCTATCAAGCCTCTATATCCATCAAAATCTGATATATTTTTTACCTGTAATTCCTAATTTTGCTATTTCCTTACTTGCATGTTTGATTTTAGGGTTTCTTAGGCTATGTAAGCATCTATTTGTTGCAAAAGGCACAAGCTATCTTGCTAAATCTTGCCAAATCGCTATAAACAAACCCTTAGGTGAGTAATCTCACTCACGCTAGCTATAAACAATGTTTTTTTATTTATATTTGGTGTTGAATTAGATGTTTGGAGCTTTAAAAATCATGCTTTGATCATCGTTTGTGCTCAATCCAAAAAAATAGAATTCTGTTCATATTTGTAGCTGAAACGAAATTGATCATAGCTCACTCAATTTTTAACCAAATTTTAATATCTTGGTCATTCTGGAATTCTTAGAAACTAAGCCACAACTTTTCTTTTATTCATTTTGCCTAATTTCGAAGTTATCTATGCTATAATTGCAATTGTATGTCACTGTCCTGCAAATGCATAAGTTCAGGCTAAGTTTAATGTTTTTAGTAATTTGATCATAGATTTCTTGTTTTAAATCCGGATTTAGAAATTTTTGAATTTGTGGAAACCATATGATTTAGGATGTAACTTTGGTGTTTTGTGTTTTGAGTATTTTTGATGTTTATATGGTGTAAAAACCATATCTTCGTGACTGTCCTGTCATTGACAGGGAGTGTTCATATATTCACCTGTAAAGTAATTTGATCATAACTTTCTTGTTACGTATAGGAATTTAGAAAATTTTAAAGTTTTGGAAACCTAAGAATTTAGGCTACAACTTTTGTTTTATAATCATTCTCATATTTTGTATTTTTATATCTGAAAATATATATTCTTTACAGCAAGACTGAAATATACGTAATGTTTAATTTTCGTGTTTGATGATATTCTGACGATTTCGATAATTCCTGTCGCATTTTTTTATAAGACTTGAGGTTATTAGATGGAAAGATTTCCATGAATATATTATCTTAGAGTTTGAAGAAGTTTGAGATTTAAGTTTTATTTAAATTCCATTTAAATCTAAATAATGGTTATTATCGATATGTGAGTATTTTGATGGTTTTAAATGATTTTAATTTCAAATAAATTCTTGAAAATTTCTTAAATAAAAATAAATCATTGTTTATGAAATAAGTACTTTTTAGCATTTTAAGAGTTTTTTTTCAATTATTAATTATTTTAAAGTGTTTTTACAATAGAAGTCCTCTTTAAAATAGTGGATTTTTCTATACAAAGCTTTTAAAATGATTTCTAGATTGTTTAAGAACTTTATCTTCTCTAAAAAAATTATTTTAAATATATTTTAGCCTATGTTTATGAATTTCGACGTATAAGAATGAGAATTAAATGATTTAGTAAAAAAAATACGTGGTATGGGACATGTATTTTTGCTTTATTGCTTAATATCAAACTTGTACGATCGAAACCAATTTGAAGTGTTATTCTGAGTTGATTTAGAAGTTACCAAATTTTGGCGAAGATTATTGGTTTGATAATTACTCTTTGAGTACATTCAACGACGAACCAATCTAGATGCATTTTGTGATGGCCGATGAAATGAAGCAATATTGATGTTAAGTTTTAATTTGCAACTATAGTTAGAAATAACCATCACGATGTTCTTTTACTTGCCAAGGAGATGAGGCAAATTGTTATGATGGATTGATGATGATTTCGATATTTATGATGAATTTTTACTTGTCGATGAAATAAGACAAGTCTCGATGTCACTTAAACTCGTCCAAGTAAGAGATAAGACGAGTTAGCTATCTTACACTCGCCAATGAGACGAGGCAGTGTTTATTTGATGATGTTTTATGATGGTTTTCTAATGTGGCATCGGATAACGATTAGTAAACCAATAGGTGCGAATGTATGGTATGAGACGTACGTTGATGCCTATTGGGTTCCTATTCGAGAAGATGAGACACATTCACGATGTTACTAGTACTACAGACCGAGTACTGGATTGGAGTCATCACGATGTTCATGATGTTATTACTCGACTCCAATCATCATGATGTTATTAATCAGGTTTTTGTGAGTGGGTGTCATCAAGATGTTTCCGACTATAGTCAATCAAGATGATCACGATTTTATGATATGTGACCCCAAGTCATCACGACGAATGGTACCAAAGAATGGTAGTACTACTCAAGATGTAAATGCACGTGTTGTTTTCCATGAAGTTTAGATGTTTTGTTTTCACTGTTTTGAGGATGATGCTTTATTGTAGCCTTATGTAAGAAAAGGGCTTATTTTTATACATGGTTTTATGGTGATTTCGAATATGATGTTTTGGATTCTTTCCGGGCTCTATCAAGATGGATTTGAGACATTATGTATTTATACCAATGAGATGAGGTATAAATTATGGAAATGCTTTTATGATGAGTTTTGGTAATAGGTTTAAGATATATTTGTATTTATACCGATGAGATGAGGTATGAATGATTATGGAGATTTCTTTATAATGAGTTTAATGATGGATTTGAGATGTATTTATATTTATAACGATGAGATGAGATATAATAATTAAGAAGTTTCTATTAGATGAGTTTTATTTATGAAGGATTCTTGAAGTTTTAATTATCTTACGAAGATTTACTTTATGGTCCATATCCTCACCCATTTCATTGGTTATATATATATATATATAGTTAGATGACCCATGTCTATCTAATATACATTTTGTATTCTTCTATGTAATCATGATGAACCATTGATGTATCACTCTAGAGATTGCTTGACGACTTATATCATTCCATTAGTAATCATGGAATGGTTTTCCCCTTATCTCTTATCATCACCTTTACTAATGATAAGTTCTAGCCTGCCTGACCCATGTGGTTTTCACTCGGGTCAGTCCGAGTTTGTTTCAGGTATTAGATTCTCTTTTGGATGTAGCAGTTCATGATGCTATCTTATGAGATCAAGTATCTCCCTTCTTAGAGCTTTATTTCACTGAGATGATGTATATTCATTTGATTCATTCTTGTATTCGTGTGGTTGTCATACCACCAATTGTAATATTGGTATTATAAAGTGATGTATCATTGTATATGAGACGTTCATTCATGTATGAATATCTGTTCTGTGATGAGATGTTCGTTTAGTTGACATGTTTTGTTCTAATCGATCCTTAGCCACCTATATCTTTGTGTTAGTCATTTATTGGACACGTCGAACCTCCTATGTGAAAAGACAATACAAATAGCATTCATCGACGTTTTCAATAGATGGTTAAGGTAAAGTTACAAATGGTCGCCCTTAACCAGCCCTATTCTCCGCTTTAGTAGATGGAATTACATGTTTATTCTACTTTGTTTATTCAATATTGTCATGATACCAAACTGTAATACCCCACCCCGAGACCCACCTTAGTACGGAGAATAGGGCTGGTTAAGGACGACCATCTATAATTTTGTCTTAAACATCCATTGAATACGTCGATAAATGCATTATAATTTTTTTTTCAACTCAAGTGGATCGACATACCCAGTAAATGCTTAATCCTAAACTATAGGTGGCTAACGGATCTATCAGAACAAAATACAATAAATGAATGTAAACCACATCACAGAACAGTAACCAACATCATATATATAATATACACTAATACACGTTCAGTACAATACAATATGAATATAATAAAGGTGGTACACGACCACACCATATACATCGAATCAAATGTAAAAACATCAGAGTATGCGTAAGAAATAAACTACTCAAGAGAAAGAAGAGCTGATATACAACATCAACTCAAATTATGGAATACTACGGAATACAATATAAATATTAGATAGACATGGTTTATCTAATTATATATATAACCGAATGAAATGGGTGAGGATATGGACCATAAAGTAAATCTTCATAAGATAATTAAACTTCAAGAATCCATCATAAATAAAACCCATCTAATAGAAACTTCTTAATATTATACCTCATCTCATCGGTATAAATATAACTACATCTCAAATCCATCATTAAACTCATTATAAAGGAATCTCCATAATCATTTATACCTCATATATTTGGTATAAATATAAATCTATCTTAAATCTATTATCAACACTCATCATAAAAGCATTACCATAATTTATACCTCATCTCATTGGTATAAATATATATAATGTCTCAAATCCATCTTGATAGAGCCCGGAAAGAATCCAAAACATCATATTCGAAATCACCATAAAACCATGTATATAAATAAGCCCTTTTCTTATATACGGCTATAATAACGCATCATCATCAAAACAGTGAAAACGAAACATCTAAACTTCATGGAAAACATAAGAGAAAGCACCAAAAGCTGGTGCAACAATTCAAGATACACAGGAATAAACACAGGACAACTCGCTCTGATACCAAAATTATAGATGGTCGCTCTGATACCAAGCTGTAACGCCCCACCCCGAGACCCACCTTAGCAAAGAGAATTAACAAGTAATTTCGTCTGCTAAAGCGAAGAATAGGGCTGGTTAAGGTCGACCATCTATAATTTTGTCTTAAACATCCATTGAATACGTCGATAAATGCATTATAATTTTTTTCAACTCAAGTGGATCGACATACCCAGTAAATGCTAAATCCAAAACTATAGGTGGCTAACGAATCTATCAGAACAAAATACAATAACTGAATGTAAACCACATCACAGAACAGTAACCAACATCATATATATACATATACACTGATACACGTTCAGTACAATACAATATGAATACAGTAAAGGTGGTACACGACCACGCCATATACATCGAATCAAATGTAAGAACATCAAAGTATGCAGAAGAAATAAACTACTCAAGAGAAAGAAGAGCTGATATCCAACATCAACTTCAAGCTAAGCCCAATAGATGATACCTGAAACAACTTGGTCTGACCCGAGTGAAAACACACGGTCAGGCTAGCTAGAACTTATCATTAGTAAAGGTGATGATAAGAAATAAGGGGAAAACCATTCCATCAATACCAATGGAATGATATAGGTCATCAAGTTATCTCTAGAGTGATACATCAATGGTTCATCATGATTGCACAGAGGAATACAATAAGAATATTAGATAGACATGGTTTATCTGATTATATATATAACCGAATGAAATGGGTGAGGATATGGACGATAAAGTAAACCTTCATAAGATAATTAAACTTCAAGAATCCATCATAAATAAAACCCATCTAATATAAACTTCTTAATTATTATACCTCATCTCATCGGTATAAATATAAATACATCTCAAATCCATCATTAAACTCATTATAAATGAATCTCCATAATCATTTATACCTCATATCATTGGCATAAATATAAATCTATCTTAAATCTATTATCAACACTCATCATAAAAGCATTACCATAATTTATACCTCATCTCATTGGTATAAATATACAAAATGTCGCAAATCCTCTTGATAAAGCCCAGAAAGAATCCAAAACATCATATTCGAAATCAGCATAAAATCATGTATATGAATTAGCCTTTTTCTTACATAAGGCAATAATAAAGCATCATCATCAAAACAGTGAAAACGAAACATCTAAACTTCATGGAAAATAGCACGTGCATTATATCTTGACTAGTACTAGTAATTTGGTACCATACATCGTGATGACTTGGGGTCACATAACGTCATAACATCGTGATTGACTAGTCGGAACATCTTGATGACACCCAATCACAAATCCGAGTAAAAACATTGTGGTGATTGGAGTTGAGTAATAACATCGTGAACATCGTGGTGACTCCAATCGTACTCGGTCTAGTACTAGTAACATCTTGAATGTGTCTCAACTATTCGAATAGGAACCCAAAAGGCGAGAACGTATATCCCATACTATAAGTTCTCCCCTAATGTTTTACTAATCGTTAGTTGGTTCCACATTAGAAAACATCATAAAACATCAGAACCATCATAAAACTCACTCTGCCTCATCTCATCGGCGAGTTAACATAATACCTTACTCATCTCTTCTCATCGACGAGTAATCGTTCCATCGTGACTTGTCTCATTTCATTGACAAGTAAAAATCATCATAACCATCTTAACTTCATAAATCATCATAAACATCTTAACTTCATGAATACTTCATAAATAGACTTGCCTCGTATCATCGGCAAATGCAAATAAATCTCATAATGGTTTCTCATAAACCATAATCCACGAAAAGGGAAATCTCATCTCAAGACTCACCTCATCTCATCGGTAAGTAAAACAACATCTTTAAGTGGTTCTCATCGATTTTTACACCTATAATAGGAGATCTCTAACATCTCGACTCGCCAAATATTGGCTACTTGGATAATCCATATAATAGGAATTGAAAATCTTAAATACCAACTCAAGATATAATACTCTAGAGGTTTCGATGGTACAAGTCCGGAATTAACCGAAAAAGCAAACACATGTTTCCCATACCACATGTTTTACTAAATCGTTTAATTCTTTTTCTCATACGTCCGAAAAGTGCAAAAACGTGTATCTTTAAATAGAAAATATATTTTTGCTAAATCGGGTTTTGAAATAAATTTCAGAAAATATTTAAGAAATCAACTTTGGAAATCGCTTTATAATTTAGAAATATTAATTGTATCATTTTTTTATATGAAATCACTTTGTAAAATATATTTCTTAGAACAATAGCTAGAATATGAACACTGTTGGAAAATAGTTTGAAATCAGAGCGAGCTTATGATTCTAAACATATTAGCTAAACTTGAATAAAAATCAAAGTGGCGCGGCGGAAGCGTGGTGGGCCCATAACCCACAGGTCCCAGGATCGAAACCTGGCTCTGATACCAAGCTAACTTCAAAATTTCAGAAAACTCAAAACGATGAAGGTTTATAAAATAATCCAAGTTTTTTAAAACATCAAGAATTATCTAAATCCGACAAGAAATGAGAAAGATACGTCTATGTTACTAACTATATTTAGTTCAGATAATGTAATAATCAAAGTGACAGAGCTGAGAATTTGTAACAGGATGTCGATCAACCTATACTCAAAATATGCAAATGTGTTCAATAGCAAAGTTATCACACATAAAATAAGCTTTCTGAAACTTAAAAAAATCGTCCAAATCCGACAAGAAACAAGGAAGATATGATCAATTAACTAACTGTGTTCAGTTTGGATAACATAATTACTAAAGTGACAAATCTGAGAGTTTGCAATAGCATTTTGATCAGTTTATGCTCAAAATATGCAGATGTGTTCCACAGTAAAGTTGTCACATATGAAATAAGCTTTCCGGAACTTCAAAAATCATCCAAATTGGACAAGAAACAAGGAAGATATGATCAATTTACTAATTGTGTTCAGTTTGGATAACATAATTACTAAAGTGACAGAGCTGAGAGTTTGCAACAGCGTTTTGATCAATTTATGCTCAAAATATGCAAATGTGTTCAACAGTAAAGTTCTCACATATAAAATAAGATTTCCGGAACTTCAAAAATCATCCAAATCCGATAAGAAACTAGAAAGATATGCCTAAAAGAATTTCTTTGTTTCAAAGCTAAGATTAAAACACAAGACAGAAAGGTTACCTCTTCTTCAAACTCAAATTACTCTTAGTAAACAGCTTAATCACAAAAAGTAATGAACATAATAGTTGTTCCTTATAAAAGCATTTCCAACTGAAAAAAATTTAACTCAATTTCGATCTACGATTTCAAAGTTATGGTGATTTCAATATCAGGTTTCAACAAAAATATTGCACAGAGCAGAGCTATGTACATCAGTTTCAAACCCAATTTAGACCCTCTAAACCACGGGATTTATTAAAGTGATTAAAAGAAAACTTATAACAAATAGAATGTTCTTTCAACTGCAAAAAGATTGAGCTAATTTGAATAAAATGGCACTAAGATATAGCTATTTTACTGCAGCGATATTTTTACAAACAATTTTCAGCAAACAACAACCATGCAATCATTCAAAGTATTCAATTCACAACTAATTTGAAAGCAATTCAATCATAAAACTATCCAATTAAATTCAATTATCAGCTGAAAATTATTCTCATAGATTAAAGGTAGTAGTGTGAGTGATTTAGCCCACTTAGACTAAACATAAAAATGAAAGGAAGCTTTCTTCTTCCTATACGTACATAACTTATTTTACAGTAAAAGAGAAAGGAAGAACCCAACTCCTCTTCATAATCAAAAACCTAGATCCCCTAATTTAATTCAAATTCTTGATGTAGTAATCAAAAATAAAGCTATTAATTCAGGTAATCAATTCAAAACTATGAATTTGTCTCAGGTTCTTTTCTATTTTGTGAAAATTGAATCACCATAGGTTGATTTCTCCTTGCATGTAGCTCAAATGGCTTCTATAGATGCTGAAGCAACAATATGAGCCTCCAAGCCTTTATTTTGATCCGGATTCTAGTTGAAAATTTCTAATATCTTGCTGCCAATCCAAGATGAGTTAATCACTCACACCGCTAGATTTAATCAATGAGAATAATTGTTAGTTTCTATTGAATTAATTGAATGAGATGCTGAATTGCTCTCAAGTTGGTTGTTGTGCTTTGCTGAAAATATGTTTATTCTCCAAATTAATCCAGTTATCGTTGTTTTCAATCAAATTGAAACTATTTTTCTCAGGTAATCACTATGAAAACCATTTCTATTTCATCAAAATCTGATTTTCAAAAGTTGATTGTCTATAGCCTACTGTTTCTCTATTGCATGTTGTTCTATCTTCATTTTCAGATTCCTGAGGCAAAAACCAAAGGCAAAGCCATCAACTTTCTTCAATTCTCCAAAGTTTGGTCTTCATATTGGCATAAGTGATTTACTAACTCACAATACTAGCTTTAGCTATGAGAATAATTGTTATTGCTATTGAATTAATTGGATTGGTTGATTGAATTGCTTTCAAGTTGGTTGTGGTTTGCTGAAAATTTATTTGTGAAAATTGCTGCAGTAAAACAGCAATATCTTAGTGCAAATTCACTCAAATTAGCTCAATCGTTTTCCAGCTGAAATAACACTCTGTTAGCTACAACTTTTCTTCCAATTACTTTCTGAAATTCTATTGTTTATATGGTCGAAATCTAGTTTGAAACTGATGTACATAGCTCTGCTCTGTGCAATTTTTTTGTTGAAGCCTGATCTTAAAATCACCATAACTTTTGAATGATAAATCAAAATTAAGTGAGGTTTTTTCAGTTGAAAGATATATTTATAAGGAACAACTTTAATGTTTATCATTTTCTATAAATCAGCATTTTACTAATCGTAATATGTGTTTGAATAGCTAGTAACATCTCTGTCCTCTGTTTTTAATTTCAACTTTGAAACACTGAATTAAATTAGACATATCTTTCTCGTTTTTGATCGTATTTTGATAATTTTAGATGTTTCGGAAATCACAAATCATGTGCAACAACTTTTATGTTTTATATTTTCTGTAATTTTGAGGTTAGCTATGTCAAAATTTGATTTTTTACTGCTAGCCCGAGAGTAAAGTCTACATTTGCTGTGTGCTTGAAGCTGAAACAAATTTAGGCATAACTTTCTCGTTTTTATCCGATTTTGATAATTTATAATGTTCCAGAAAGCCAAATTCAAGTGTTACAACTTTTATGCTTTGAGTTTTCTGAAATTTCGAAGCTATCTTGGTCAAAATTGTGATTGTTTGTTGCTATCCCAAAACCAAAACGAGAGCGACAATGATCAGTGACCTAAGAACCTTTTTGGCCGTATCTTTTGATCCGTAAGTCAGATTTTGGTGATTCATTTTCTGACTTCAAGCTAATAAAGTCACCTTCAACTTTTATGTTTTTAGTTTTCTAAAATTTCGAAGTTATCTTGGCCATAAATGTGATTGTTTGTCGCTGTCCCGAGACAAAATGACAGAAGTTGTGAAATTCAAACCTCAGAATTGTTTATCTATCACTTTTACATATCTTATCGGAATTCGGTAATTTTTAATGTTCTGGAAAGCTTAGGATGTCTTATACAACTTTTATCTTTTGTGTTCTCTCAAATTATGTGCTTAAAAGAGGCAAGCTGAACAAACAAAATACAGGCCTGGGCAAAACACCAATGTTTATTCATGTGTATCTTGAATTGTTGCACCAGCTTTTGGTGTTTTCTCTTATGTTTTCCGAACACTGTTTTGATGCTCTTTTCAATGCAAATATTGAGAGCTTTATATCACATATGCTCTGGTATTGAATCATGTATTTTCTTAGATTGTTCGAGCAAGTCTTCGATGATGAATTTTAATATAGATCTTGAGTGTTGTATTACCTTATTCAAGGGATAAACCATGCGTCTTGTGATTATTTTTGGGTTGCTTCTACTATATAGAACCATGGTTTTTCACGAATCCATCATTGGGATTTTAATGGATTTTATTGATTCATTATGTAATGTTTTCATTGTGATTCCGAGCGCATGTGCACGTATTTTCAAACTATTTTCCAACAGTGTTCATATTCTAGCTATTGTTCTAAGAAATATATTTTACAAAGTGATTTCATATAAAAAATGATACAATTAATATTTCTAAATTATAAAGAGATTTTCAAAGGTGGATTCTTAAATATTTTCTGAAATTTATTTCAAAACCCGATTTAGCAAAAATATATTTTCTATTTAAAGATACACGTTTTCGCACTTTTCGGATGTATGAAAAAGAGAATTGAACGATTTAGTAAAACATGTGGTATGGGACACATGATTTTGCTTTTTCGGTTAATTCCGGACTTGTACAATCGAAACCTCTTGAGTTAGTATTTAAGATTTTCAATTCCTATTATAGGAATTGTCCAAGTAGCCAATATTTGGCGAGTTGAGATGTTCGAGATCTCCTATTATAGGAGTAAAAATCGATAATAACCACTTAAAGATGTTATTTTACTTGCCGATGAGATGAGGTGAGTCTTGAGATGAGATTTCCCTTTTCGGGGATTATGGTTTATGAGAAACCATTATGAGATTTAGTTGCATTTGCCGATGAGACGAGGTAAGTCTATTTATGAAGTATTCATGAAGTTAAAATGTTTATGATGATTTATGAAGTTAATATGGTTATGATGATTTTTACTTGTCGATGAAATGAGACAAGTCACGATGGAAGCATTACTCGTCGATGAGAAGAGATGAGTAAGGTATTATATTAACTCGCCAATGAGATGAGGCAGAGTGAGTTTTATGATGGTTCTGATGTTTTATGATGTTTTCTAATGTGGAACCAACAATCGATTAGTAAAACATTAGGGGAGAACGTATAGTATGGGATATACGTTCTCGCCTTTTGGGTTCCTATTCGAATAGTTGAGACACATTCAAGATGTTACTAGTACTAGACCGAGTACGATTGGAGTCACCACGATGTTCACGATGTTATTACTCAACTCCAATCACCACGATGTTTTTATTCGGATTTGTGACTAGGTGTCATCAAGATGTTCCGACTAGTCAATCACGATGTTATGATGTTATGTGACTCCAAGTCATCACGATGTATGGTACCAAATTAATAATACTAGTCAGGAGTAAAGCACGTGCTGTTTTCCATGAAGTTTAGATGTTTCGTTTTCACTATTTTGATGATGATGCTTTATTATAGCCTTATGTAAGAAAAGGGCAAATTCATATACAGGGTTTTATGGTGATTTCGAATATGATGTTTTGGATTCTTTCCGGGCTCTATCAAGATGGATTTGAGACATTTTATATATTTATACCAATGAGATGAGGTATAAATTATGGTAATGCTTTTATGATGACTGTTGATAATAGATTTAAGATAGGTTTATATTTATACCAATGATATGAGGTATAAATGATTATGGAGATTCCTTTATAATGAGTTTAATGATGTTTTGAGATGTATTTATATTTATACCGATGAGATGAGGTATAATAATTAAGAAGTTTCAATTAGATGGGTTTTATTTATGATGGATTCTTGAAGTTTAATTATCTTATGAAGGTTTACTTTATGGTCCATATCCTCACCCATTTCATTCGGTTATATATATAATCAGATAAACCATGTCTATCTAATATACATATTGTATTCCTCTATGCAATCATGATGAACCATTGACGTATCACTCTAGAGATAACTTGATGACCTATGTAACGACCCATTGAAATTAATAATATTTAATAAATTAAATTAATATAATTTCTAATTTGTTTAAGAATAAATGTAGAAATTTGGTATAGTAGTTGTAACCTAGTGTAACACTAAAATTTTATGACAATAGATTTGGATAATGTAATTTGTCACTTTTTGTTAAAAGTAAATTTTATGAAATCAATAAATGTTGAATTGAGAATATTAATAAAAAAATATTAACTAAAATGAGATTCATTAATATAAAATCAGTAGTGAAGATGTCACCTTTGGTTGTAATAAAGGTGAATGCTATTAGTGGATGTCAACACTTAATAAAATTTATTTAGAATAAAAAGAATTTAAATGCATGTTTGAATAGAGTATTAAATTGATAGATTAAGCGTAAGTAATTAGAATTTAACCCTATAAGATATGGAACTGAATGTATGAATATAATTTTGTAAAAATAGTTAATTAACAACTTATTTGTGCATACCCAATTTAATATAAATAACAAAAGGGCTAGCACTTGATGTGCCTAAGTATTAATATATTGTAACTATAATAAAATAGAGAGTTTGGTAGTAAATAGAAATAAAAAGACCGTTATTAACTAGTAAATTAATAAATGGATTCTAACAATAGGTAGTAATTAATGCGTGTATATTGGGCATTTGCGGATTACCAATTTTTCTACCTATTCATATAATTTATTTATGTAAATCTAAACCTATGGCAACATTTTGTTAATAAATGTTGGAAGTGAATTTGAATATATCAAATGATAACAAGTGTTTAGGTTAACCATTTATTTTATTTAGTTAAGAAGGGAAATAGATTGAAATAAAGCTAATTTAATTTTTTTGGTTGTTAATGGGTATAGTTAAATAAGGAGAAGTTATAGGAAATAAAACGCGCACTAATGAGATGTAATATAATTCCAAAGTTATTTATACCCACAAATAGGTTAATTACTGTATAGAAAGAGTCTAAATCAATAAATGAATTTATTAAGATTACATTTATAATTTTATAACCTTTATGCTGATTTAAGTTCAATTAATTTATTTGATTAAATAGTGCAGTAGCGTAGTTTTGTGCGGTAGTTGAAATAGCTAATTCTTTTAGGTGAAGTTAAGGCTAATTCTATGTATATATTTGACCTATTGTTGATATAGATTCTAGGAAGCAGGATCTATTAATTAAATGGAGTATTAGATTCAATAATTGCATTTATCGCATAAATAAAGAGAATACAACGGTTAAAATTGGCATTATTGAAATTAAAAAGGAATGGGGGAATAATAATTTGAAATCATTGCAATAGATATTAATTTAAGGTTACCTTAAATAAATTAAGGTAATAAATGGAGGATAGTGTAAATATCTTTATAATACGATGATTTGTGTAGTTAGGGTAGTTTTGATTTGTCACTTATGATGGAGGATTTTTATAAAATGTAATAAATGCAGTTTAAATTAAGGCATTGACGTTTGGGTATTTAAGAAGTGATAAACTAAAATTTATTTATTTATTTGAAAATTTGAAATCCAATTTGTGGATTTATTGCAAATAAGTGAAATTTGTGTTTAACCATTACATCGATAGGAATAAATTAAATTTAAGGTTATATTAATAAAATTTGGACTAGAGAAATGATATGAATCGGTTTTAGAAGCCTTAAATATAAAATGGGAAGTAGACGAGATTTCACGTTACAACCATTTTTAAAAAATCCTGATGTATGTAGAAATATTTATGAAATATAACGTAAACCAATGTTGAATCAAAAGAATAGAGTCAACACTTATTTATTCATTTAATGTGATATAACTACGAGTATGATTTATTGCAAATTACATGGAAATCTAATATATAGGACATTACCTAAAAAGGAAGAGTAGATAAAATTTATGATAAACATATTTGTATATGAAGGTTATTGATTTAAGGAGAAATTGGGCAAGTTTTATGTATTTGGGTTAAGTGCAACCTTTAATAGATAAATTAAGTGCAATTAAAGAAATTGACAATTAATATTTCGATAACCTAAAATTTGATGGGATAAGAACATTTGGGTAATGAAGGGATGACAAATATTAGCTATGATTCTAGAAGGAATTAAATAGTTAATGGGAAGATTAAAATCAGGTTCTAAGCAATAATTATTAAATAACAGAAGTTTAGGAGTAAAGTGAGATAATTGAAAATTTTAATCATTCATATAAGTCATTTGTTTATTAATATGAGTTAGAAAATAAATTTAATTTGGGCAATACCTATATATTGGAAACACATTTGTAAAGTGTAATTAATTGAATTTGGTGAATTGGGAATGAATCCAAGGTTATAGGAATTGATGTAATACTACACAAATAAAAGGTAACTGCATAAAATCAATGTTTCGTAATAAATTGTAATTGATAATTAAGTAGGAATGGGTTTGAATTTGACAAAACGGAAAATTTATTATTTGCTCACCCATCTATTCAATCTATTAAATTTGATCAGATTCATTTGCAATTAAACGAATTTATTTACAAGTTAGTATGTATTTAGCTGATAACTATAAACCAATTAGGGCAATTGGGTATATATATATTACCAGTTAAGTTATATAAGATAATGGTTGACTTAATTAAGGGAGTTTATGTAATAATTTCATTTATTTTGTAAGTGGAAATAAAACGTTAATGATAACAAGTATTCAAAATTTACCATCTATTTAGTATATTAAGTATAATTGATAATCAACTACAGCAAGTAATAAATAATAAATACGTAACATTAAATGAAGTAATATTTGAAATTTAATATTTAGAAACTATGTAAATATAAGTGCAGATGAAATTGGGGATATTTACATATTGAAATATGAATCCAATGATAAATCAATCTAATTGACAATAAATAATGGAAAGTAAATTTAATTAAATTTTGGAAATTTAATATATACATACAGTTATAAACCCTAGCTCCATCCTATTGTCATTTGCTGTATATTCATTTCTTCATCTCCTTCTCCTTCTCAAATGGTTGCAAAACCTAGATCTACTTCAATCCAAATTTCAATGAAAATGCAAACACTTCAGAAAAATTCCACAAAAAAATATATGTTAAAGTTCTCGAGGCACGTAATCTACTAGTGCAATTCGTTTTCCGTTTTGAACATTCGTTTGACCAGAATTAATTCAAACAGTCCGTGACCATTCATCATCGTCGTCGCAAACTTTGTCGGATCGTCAAACCTTTTTTGTGTTTTGTAGAGTGGACGATGGGGATCGCATCTATATGGTTTGTGTGTCGTTTTATTTATTTTCAATTTTGAATTCAATCATCATTTTTCGCCATAACTTTCTCATACGAAGTCGGATTCACACGAAATTTCTTTTGTTAGGATCGTAATTTAATTCCGGATTTGATGACGCTGGTTTGGACGAATTCCGAGAAGGGCGAATTTTTGGGTTTAAATCGAATTTAAATTCGATTTAAATTCCAAAGGTGAGTGTTTAAACCCACTCACAACTACTAGAAGCTTTTATGTTTGTTAAACTAATTTTAGAAATGAATAGAAATTTATTTATGAGTATTTGGCATGTTTATTTTATTCATATCTGTTGAATTGCATTTATTTAATTTAACTGTTAATTTAATTAATTTATTGCGTATAAATTTACAGTTAAAATTTATTTGTTTGTATATGAACTGCTAGTTAACAGTTATATAATTTATTACTGAATATAGACTGTAGATTAATAGCTGTTAAATTTAATTTGAATAAAATTGCCAATATTACCTGTTATGTAGTACCAAAAATAATATTGTTATTGATTGATACTGATTGATGATTGCGATTTGGATGATGGATGATGTTGATGAATGGATGTTTATTGTATATCATTAAATTGCAAATTATCATGCATATTTCATTTCATTCGGGATTGTGGTTTGAAATGATATACAACCGCAAAATTTTATATCTTTTAAATTGCGGATTGAAATGATAAATATCCGTATCACTTGACCATAGGATAGAAAATTATATACAGGCACCGCGGTATATATATAACTATTTAAAGGTGATTTCTATGGTTTGGATGGAATACAGTTTATAATAATCTTAAATTTTATATTGTATAAATATTATTCTTCCATATATATACATATGAAGTTGAAAATTTTGAAATTAAAAGGTGTATAAATCTCTTTATTAAAAATGGAAAAATTTTAAGAAAATGGAGTTTGATAATTTATATCATATGTTTAAATGTTAAGTTTGGAAATTTTAAGATATGATATTTATAATTGAATTTTTTTCCAAGATAAATTGAAATGAATATTCTAGTATAATTTGAATTGAAAAAAATATATATTTTGTTACTAGAAATTGGAGTTCTTATTTACTTATGGATTTTATGTGAATATTCAAGACTAAATAATAGAACATTTAATTTGGTTGAAGGAATAAATTCCAACTTTAGTTTTGAAATATTAATACTCCAAATGGATATATATATATATATATATATATATATATATATATATAAATTGAAGTGGTTTTGGAACTTGAGAGAGATAATACAAATTTTGGTTTAGACTTTAATAAAGAAATGTATTTGTAAAGCCATGAGAACTATTTTCTTTACAAAGTAACATTTAAGTTAAACCTTTTAATTCATATACCGTTGAATATCCAAACCATTCAAGTTTTAGAAGTTATGGTTTTAAATTATGATTTTCAAAATACTATGCTTTGAAAATATTTGATTTTCAGACGATATGAAGTTAAAGCATTTTGATTTTGGAAAAGAATTATATTTGGGATAAGTGATAAAATATGGTTTTGGGTTTTGAAATGATATCGTATTCATGGTTATGAAATGGAATGTTTATTCTGATTTTTAAAGTATAACCTATTTTTAAATGACCGCGGTGTTATAATAACGATGGGTTGGCAAAGAGACCGGGATCGGATATGGACATACTCTCTGTCGATACCGAAAACCACTTTGACTAACCGTGTACGCGGTGGAGATTCCAGAATGAAGTAGGTGGTGGCGACGTTTCCTATAAGGTAAATACGTGGACCCGACTACCGTGAGTTGGCATAAGGTAGCTAAAACAGGAGCGATTCTCAGGCCAATGAGGTCATTCCTCTGATCGGACCCTCCTCTTCGATATTATACTTTGATTTTGGATTGATTCAGTGACCACTTCTATATTTTGATTTGGGGAGTTAGTCCGAGGTGGGCGGTAACTGCGGCTACGCGTTTCCATCAGCCTGGATAGCAATTGGTATATCTACCCTCGCATTGCCTAGTTGTGCCGTGTCACCTACCATACCGAGCCTTTACTACGAGTTTCTATTTGTGTCGTACCTATGGAGTATCCTATGGTAGCTTCCCGATCAGGAAGTATTACAGTACTGTATAGACTATTGGCATTATTTGTGTTAAGGGCTATATGGGTAACCCCTTAACGCTATTAAAAAGTAAGTTTACTTTACAAATAGACACTATTATAATAGCGCAATATACTACATAGTAAATAGTTTAACGGATCCTTAGGAGATGTAAATCCCGAGCATCTCTTGAGTTACTGCACTCATATTTATTTCTGTTAATTTAACTCACATAAGATCTTTTAGTTCTGACTCGAGTGTTTTTGTCTTTTCAAATTCGACTCGGGTCAGTCCGAGCGTTTCAGGATCGAAGACTTTAGCTTTGAAGGACGAAGACGAAGCAGTCGTATTATTATGATATATAGTATTGCACCACACTCATACTGTTCCGCTGCATTGATTGTATTGGTATGTGTAACTCTAATATTTATTGTATAAAGCAAATCAAGTGTTTGTAAACTGTTTTGAAGTGTATATTTATTATTATATTTTATCCTTCCGCTGTGAGATTCTGTTTTGTTTTATTTCTTCTATGTTTTTCTTATTTACCCCATAACAATCCGCCCTTGAGTATGCTTTGAATTGGCACGTGTGTCGGTTTAAAGTGTGCGAAAAGGCGGGATGTTACAACCTATATCATTCCATTGGCATTGATGGAATGGTTTTCCCCTTATCTCTTATCATCACCTTTACTAATGATAAGTTCTAGCTAGCCTGACCCGTCTGTTTTCACTCGGGTCAGACCGAGTTGTTTCAGGTATCATCTATTGGGTTTAGCTTGAAGTTGATGTTGGATATCAGCTATTCTTTCTCTTGAGTAGTTTATTTCTTCCGCATACTCTGATGTTCTTACATTTGATTTGATGTATATGGTGTGGTCGTGTACCACCTTTATTGTATTCATATTGTATTGTACTGAACGTGTATCAGTGTATATGTATATATATGATGTTGGTTACTGTTCTGTGATGTGGTTTACATTCAGTTAATGTATTTTGTTCTGATAGATCCGTTAGCCACCTATAGTTTTGGATTAAGCATTTACTGGGTATGTCGATCCACTTGAGTTGAAAAAAATTATAATGCATTTATCGACGTATTCAATGGATGTTTAAGACAAAATTATAGATGGTCGCCCTTAACCAGCCCTAGTATCCGCTTTAGCAGACGGAATTACTTGTTAATTCTCTTTGCTAAGGTGGGTCTAGGGGAAGCCATCAACTTTCTTCAATTCTCGTGATGATCGGGATCATGTCATCTAGATAAATCTTGACAATCTTGACGACTACGTAGCCTATAATTTAATCAATCCCAATCGGTGACGTCAAAGACTCGAGTAATAGTAAATTAATGGTTTGGGGTATAATTTCAAATCTTGATTCCCTATAAACTCGTGGCCTCATAGTACTAGTCCAATCTTGAATGTGTATCAACATCGAGACTAGGAAGCCATAAGGGTATAACCCACGTCCCATACCATGAGTTATCACCTAATGGTTTACTAATCACTCGTTGGTTCCACATTAGGAAAAATCATAAATCAATACAATCACAATACCTCATTTCATCGGCGAATGTAAATAATCAAGTCGTAGCAATTCCGCTACGATAAACCAAAAATAAATTCAAACTTGTCTCATTTCATCGACAAGTGAAAACTTAATCAAAATTATAAAATCATAATCAACCATAATTGGTTTTGCCTCATTTCATCGGCGGGAGCACTACAATCTTGATAGTCCATAATCAATATACTCCAATCGGGAGTTCTCGGACTACTTCCACATATTAGCTAATCTTGCTAATACGGGACAAATGCTCTAAATAAATCTCAAGGTACCACATAGTGCTTAACAATCTTGGAGGATCTCAAAAGATTCCTCGAATTCATTTCGATCGTACAAGTTTGTATTTAATCGATAAAGCAATTACGCACGAGTCCCATACCACGCGGTTTTTACTAAATCGTTTAACATACTTTCTCATACATCCGAACATTCATGAAAATTGATTAAAATAACTAAAATTATACGTAAAAAATTTTAGAAGAGAAAACAGGATTAAAATATAGGTTAAATATAAAATAATTGCAGTATAATACTTTTAAAATGTTTAAAATGAAATGTTTAACATCAAATTACCGAGATACAAATTGCATATACACGTTCATAGATGCAAACCATTTTCAATAGTTTAAAATCAACACTAGTCCATGCAACAAAACACAGGACAGCGACGAACATTTGCAATTTTAGCATAGTAAACATCAAAATCACAGAAAACACAACGAATGAAAGTTGTAGCCACTGAAATAAGCTTTCCGAAACATCCAAAATTATCAAATTCCGCTTAAAAACGAAAAAGTTATGGAAGATTTCATTTCTGCCTCAACAATAGAGCAGGTTTGATTTTGCTCTCGGGTTAGCAGTAGAAAGGTTCAATTTTGATATAGCTAACCTCAAAATTGCATAAAACTCAACAAACAAAAGTTGTATCCAATGAAATAATCTTTCCGAAACATCTAAAATCATCCAATTCCGATTTGAAACACAAAAATTATACTAAAATTACTATTCAGCGAAATATATTTTCTGTGCAAAACCATCTCGGGTTTGCAACTTTCACAGCAAATTCAGAGGTCCAAACGGACTCAAAAATCAATGAAATTTGACATGAACAAACTAGATCAAGTGAAGTACAATCTGAAAAAAGAATGGCATCAATCCGACACCGGATGAGCCAGATATGATCAAAAGAGCAATGGACAGTTTCAGCAAAATATAGCTTTTCAAATCAAAGTTTTTATGCCTAAAACATCAAACTAAGCATCAAAATATTTTCAAGCAGCGCAATTCCTTTGCTTACAGTTGCTGTAAGTGTTTTACTTACCTTTACAGTGAAGGAGGAGGCCGATTGGAGCTTCAAGATGGAGTATTTCAGCTGGTAGTGGCCTCTAAACTACCTGTAGGAGCTGAAAAAAGACATGTATGGAAGAAAATCATCAGAACAACACTTACAATATCTAAAATCTACAATTTCCATGGATATGAGATGAAAATTGGTTAGAAGATTACCTTTTTATTGATTTTAGACTTAAATTCTTTTGATTTAAGCTAGGATTTGGTTTGATTTGGGCAAGATTTACAAAGAGGAGGCCATGGTTATGTTTACTGGAGGTTTGTTTGTTTTCTAGAGAAGGAATGAACGGAGAAGAGGAGAAATGTACATACAAAATTCTAGAAGTGTCAGTTGGGCTTAAGGTAAGGATCCAAATGCACAATAAAATCCATTAGGACTTAGGCAAATTTTTGCTTTTTAATTTATGTAATTTTATTTATGTAATTTCTTTAAATCTCCATATCTTATACATATTAAATCCGATTTTTACAAACCATGGTGCGTTTGAACCGTTACAACTTCTAGATTCCAAATAAAAAGATAAAAACACAATTTTAACCATTTTATTATTATTATTATTAATGTTATTCCAATTTAACCAATTTTCATATTTTTGCACAATAAATTGCAATTTGTCACAAATGGTTAAGCATAAATATATTTTACACTCCAATAAATGTAATTACATGATTAACACCAAATAAATATTTTCTTATCATTTTTAATAATAATTACTATGATTACTTATTTTATTAATCAATTCTCTTGAGTTTTAATTAAGAAAATGACAATATTGGCAAATAACACAATATTGAACAAATTATTAAATTTAATTGAATGTATCCAAATCAATACATTCAAAAATTCATAAAATAAAGTAAAAACTCTATTTCACATGCTTATCATTTAAATCTTAAGAATTATTATTATTTCTTATGTTTTAATAATACAACGGCAATATTGACAATAAACTCAATATTGTCATGATCAATATATTAAATCCAATATAGTCAAACAACTCTACTCAAAAATTCCCGAAATAAAGCAAAAACTTTATTCTGCTCAAGTTCATCAATTATTCAACAAGGAATGATTATTTCTTCTTATTCTCCATATTTATTTATTTTCAATAGCTCAAATTAATCCAAATTCATTGTTTATTGAAATAAACAACATTTTCTTCCTATTAATTTAATTAATCCCAATATTAAATTATAATCATCATTATAATTTAATATTTATGGTAATCTCCAAACCGAGGTTGTTACAGACCTCCCCCCTTAATAAAATTGCGTCCACGCAATTTCTAAGAGAAAAATCTATAACAATTCATTGATTCAAACGAAAGAAACAAGAGTAGCTCGATATAATAAATTCTCACCATCACCAAAAAGTATTTGGTTGTATTAGATGAATCTTTGGTTGAATTTGTGAATTAGGAAGATGATTTTTGGGTTTCTATGCTTGCTGAAAATGAATTAGAAAAAATGCATAGAAGTAAAATAGTGATATCATGCACGTTTCTAATCCTTTTGAGCTCATTCTCTTTGGGTTAGAAACTAGACTCAAGGAGAAACAATTTATCTTTTGGTTTCATTTCGATTTATGGAAGTTTGGTAGACCTGAAATAGAATTGAAAGTAAAAGTGCAACACTGTCCTTAAAGAAAATTTCCTGAGTTTATACCTGTAATATATTTTGCCATATCTTTTATATTGCTTATCCAAATTGGATAATTTTTTATGTTCTGGAAAGCTTATAAATTTTTCTACATGTTCGATGTTTTTAGTTTTATGAAATTTTAAAGTTAAGTTAGTCAAAATTTCACTTCTTTCTTACTATCCCGAGAGCAAAGTCACAGTTTTGTAATTTTAGACCTGAGAAATAAAATCATCATAACTTTTGACATGATTGTCCAAATAAGCTGATTCTTTTTCTGTCTTTTTGATTTTTCAATTCTCTTCAATTATTATGTTTTATGATTTATCAAATTCTAGGATCTACAGGGTCAAAATGGCTCTTTAAGCCGCAGCCCTGTTGTTATGCACATTGTTCAGAGTTTTGTAAATTTAGACCAGCGAAACAAAATCATCATAACTTTTGACTTGGTTGTTCAAATAAGGTGATTCTTTTTCTGCCTTTTGTCTTTTTCAATTCTCTTCAACTTTTATGTTTTATGATTTATCAAATTCTGGGATATACAGGGTCAAAATGGCTCTTTAAGCCGCAGCTCTGTTGTTATGCACGTTGTTCAGAGTTTTGTAATTTTAGACCTGAGAAATAAAATCATCATAACTTTTGACTCGAATGACCAAATAAGGTGACACATTTTCTGCCTTTTAGATTTCGAAATTCTCTTCAACTTTTGTGTTTTACGATTTATCAAATTTGGGGATCTATAGGGTCAAAATGGCTCTTTAAGCCGCAGCCCTGTTGTTATGCACATTGATCACAGTTTTGTAATTTTATACCTGAGAATTAGAACTGCCATAACTTTTGACTAAAATGTCTGAATTAGTTGATTCTTTTTCTGACTTCAAGCTATGGCAATTATCTTCAACTTTTATGTTTCATGTTTTCCCAAATTTTCTGTTCAAAGGGAGAAAACTGGCAAAACAAGCCACAGGCCTGAGTTCTTTTGCAATGTTTGAACATTCTCCGTTGAATTGTTTTTTTGAATTCAATGATTTCGAGCATTTTTTTCGAGATGGTTCTAAAAGGCTAACTCATACTAATAGAAAACCCAACATTAATGTCGATTCACACTACGAATTGACGGATTCATTTGAGTTTTATCATATGTTAATTTTATTAAATTTTCATCGATTTTTGCTATTTCTGTGCACGTGTTTTCTAAACCATTTTCGAAATGATTTTCATAATGGATAAACTTCCAAATTAAATTTTTTACAAAAATTTATAATTATTTTATATGTATAATACACGCTTTTATACTATTCGAACGCATAAGAAAGAGAATTAAACGATTTAGTAAAACACGTGGTATGGGACATGTGTGTTTACTATTTCGGTTAATTTCAGACTTTTACGATCGAAGCTATTTGAGTTTAATGATTTTGAGATGTTTTGCCATTTTATGGCATATTTTGAGTTTTACAATTCCTATTTATTGGAATTATTTAAGATGGCCAATATTTGGCAAGTATTATGGTTTGAGATCTACTACGTAGGAGTTTGATCGATGAGAACCGTCAAGATGTTTTATTTACTTGCCAATGGCATAAGGCAAGTCTTGATTTTATGATTTCATATTTTGAGATTTATGGTTTATGAGAAACCATCATGATGTTTTTCACTTGTCGATGAGATGAGACAAGTTATGATGTCATTTAATACTTATCGATGAGATGAGACAAGTATGGTATCTCTTTATCACTCGCCAATAAGACTAGGCGAGATATAATTTTCTGAGTTTTATGATGTTTTTAGTGTGGCATCGACTAACAGCTAGTAAACCGCTAAGTGCAAATGTGTGGTATGGGATACACGTTAACACTTTTCAGGTTCCTATCCGTGAGTTTGTGACACATTCACGATGTTTACCTAACAGAACTGCTTTGAGAGGTGTCAGCGACCTTGTCATGAGGACGAATTGCTTTGGAGGTCAACAAAATATGCGGAATAATCAAAGTCACAGAAAAGCAAACCCAGATCAGTCATATACATACATAACCGTCACCATAAATATCCATATAATACATCATACAAGAGTAACTACTAGGTAGCTAAGTGTCAAAATATACATTCAAAAAATATACAAGTGATCATAAAGGAGTAGTCCCAAAAGACGAAGACTAGCTAGCCAAAATATACATATATGTGTCCCACAAAAAGTATCAAGATGAACTGGAGTCAAAAGAAATCTAAGCTAACCTGCAACTCGGTCTGACCCGAGTGAAAAAAACACACGGGTCGAGCAACTAAACTAATCAGTAGATAAGGAACTCTAGGATAATAAGTAAAGGGAAGCATTCATTCTGTTGTACCCAAGAGAATAAATGAAAGGTTCAATGATAATCAAGTGAGGTGTCAAGCTAATATTCTAATGTCATGCGTAAGGAGAAATGTGATTAAGTTAAGTAAATTATTAATAAACATCCATGAAATCATGAAATCTCATAAATCTCCAACAAGTCATGAAACGATCTAAATGATCATGGACCATAAAATAATATCGCCTTATTCATATATAAGGCTATAGAAATCATCGAATTCCGAAAAATCATAAAGCATCAAAATATAATTTTGCACTTGCTTTTGAATCTCCACTAGTACTATACTTTGAAAGACTTTCGAAAGAGGCAACATACTTGGAAACAGATAGCTTTCCTAGCTTAAGCTCAAGGAAACGTCGAGCTAGAATAGCTCTCTCAGAATCAGGGATAAACTTGAGCTCGAACCGCTCACGGAACTGATCCCACTAAGTGAGGACTCGTCAACCTCAGAAATTATCTTAAGGTTAAAATTTATTATGGTCATTAGGCTAATTTAATGTTTGCTTCTCTCAATTCTGATTTATACACTAATTTAATAATCAAAGAAATAATATACACTATTCTAGAGGAAATGCTACGTACACTCAATTAAACAATTCGAGTCTTTGCTTGCTAAAATCGCTAAGGTGAGTATCAAAACTCACATATTCTAGCTTTGATTAAGATTTTAAGGTAAGAAATCTCAATTTTTGTTGTTGCATGTTCAATTGAGAATCGTTGTCAGTAAATAGTGTATATCTCTTCGTTTTACCTCAGAATTCGATTTTTTTTGAAGATTTGGAAAGCTTGAAAGGAGTGTGACAACTTTCCTGTTGATCACTTTCGAAAATTTTAAGTATAGATGGTCGAAAAACCCAATACAAACTCGCTGCTCTGTTACTATAAAATTGTAACTTTCTGTGCCAAGTGTTGTTGGTAATTTAAGCATATCTTTTTCGTTTGATGTCCGAATTTGACGATTCTTGATGTTCCAGAAAGTTTAGATTATATGCTATAATTAAAATGTTTGGGTTTTGTCAAATTTTGATGTTTACATAGTCGAAAATTCATTCTAGTATCGCTGCCCTGAAACTAAAACGACAGCTGTAGTGAACTTCATATCTGAAAATTGTTCTAGTCATAACTTTCACGTTTCTTATCTAAATTCAATAATTTTAGATGTTTCAGAAATCTTAGGTTTTTTTCTAAAACTTTTATGTTTTGTGTTTTCTGAAATTTCGAAGTTATCTTGGTCAAAAATGTGATTGCTTGTTGCTATCCCGAGAGTAAAACGAGAGCGACAATGATATGTCACCAAAGAACGTTTTTGTGGTATCTTTTGATCCGTAATTCGGATTTTGCTGACTCTTTTTCTGACTTCGAGCTAATTAAATCTCCTTCAACTTTTATGTTTTGAGTTTTCTAAAATTTCGAAGTTATCTTGGCCAGAAATGTGATTGTTTGTCGCTGTCCCGAGACAAAATGACAGAAGTTGTGAAATTAAAATCTCAGAATTGTTTTATCCATAATTTTTACATTTCTTATCGGAATTCAGTAATTTTTAATGTTTTGGAAAGAATAGGATGTCATCTACAACTTTTATGTTTTGTGTTCTCTCAAATTATGTGCTTAAAAGAGGCAAACTGAACAAACAAAATACAGACCTGGGCAAAACGCCAGTGTTTATTCCGATGTATCTTGAATTGTTGCACCAGCTTTTGGTGCTTTTCCTTATGTTTTCCAAACACGGTTTTGATGCTCTTTTCAGTGAAAATATTGAGAGCTTTATATCACATATGCTCTGGTATTGAATCATGTATTTTCTTAGATTGTTCGAGCAAGTTTTTGATGATAAATTTTAATATAGATCTTGAGTGTTGTATTACCTTATTCAAGGGATGAACCATACGTCTTGTGATTATTTTTGGGTTGCTTCTACTATATAGAACCATGGATTTTCATGAATCCATCATTGGGATTTTAATGGATTTTAAAGATTCATTATGTAATGTTTTCATTGTGATTCCGAGCGCATGTGCACGTATTTTCAAACTATTTTCCAACAGTGTTCATATTCTAGCTATTGTTCTACGAAATATATTTTACAAAGTGATTTCATATAAAAAAAAATGATACAATTAATATTTCTAAATTATAAAGATATTTTCAAAGTTGATTTCTTAAATATTTTCTGAAATTTATTTCAAAACCCGATTTAGCATAAATATATTTTCTATTTGAAGATACATATTTTTGCACTTTTCGGACCTATAAGAAAGAGAATTAAACGATTTAGTAAAACATGTGGTATGGGACACATGAGTTTGCTTTTTCGGTTAATTCTGGACTTGTACGATTGAAACCTCTTAAGTATTGTATCTTGAGTTAGTATTTAAGATTTTCAATTCCTATTATAGGAATTATCCAAGTAGCCAATATTTGGAGTAAAAATCGATGAGAACCACTTAAAGATGTTGTTTTACTTGCCGATGAGATGAGGTGAGTCTTGAGATGAGATTTCCCTTTTCAGGAATTATGGTTTATGATAAACCATTATGAGATTTATTTGCATTTGCCAATGATATGAGGTAAGTCTGTTTATGAAGTATTCATGAAGTTAAGATGTTTATGATGATTTATGAAGTTAAGATGGTTATGATGATTTTTACTTGTCGATGAAATGAGACAAGTTAAGACGGATTATGAAGTATTCATGTATGGTACCAAATTACTAGTACTAGTCAAGATGTAAAGCACGTGCTGTTTTCCATGAAGTTTAGATGTTTCGTTTTCACTGTTTTGATGATGATGCTTTATTATAGCCTTATGTAAGAAAAGGGCAAATTCATATACATGGTTTTATGGTGATTTCGAATATGATGTTTTGGATTCTTTCCGGGCTCTATCAAGATGGATTTGAGACATTTTATATATTTATACCGATGAGATGAGGTATAAATTATGGTAATGCTTTTATGATGAGTGTTGATAATAGATTTAAGATAGATTTATATTTATACCAATGATATGAGGTATAAATGATTATGGAGATTCCTTTATAATGAGTTTAATGATGGATTTGAGATGTATTTATATTTATACCGATGCGATGAGGTATATTATTAAGAAGTTTCTATTAGATGGGTTTTATTTATGATGGATTCTTGAAGTTTAATTATCTTATGAAGATTTACTTTATGGTCCATATCCTTACCCATTTCATTCGGTTATATATATAATTAGATAAACCATGTCTATCTAATATTCATATTGTATTCCTCTATGCAATCATGATGAACCATTGATGTATACTCTAGAGATAACTTGATGACCTATATCATTCCATTGATAATGATGGAATGGTTTTCCCCTTATCTCTTATCATCACCTTTACTAATGATAAGTTCTAGCTAGCCTGACCCGTGTGTTTTCACTCGGATCAGACCGAGTTGTTTCAGGTATCATCTATTGGGCTTAGCTTGAAGTTGATGTTGAATATCAGCTCTTCTTTCTCTTGAGTAGTTTATTTCTTCTGCATACTCTGATGTTTTTACATTTGATTCGATGTATATGATGTGTTCGTGTACCACCTTTATTGCATTCATATTATATTGTACTAAACGTGTATCAGTGTATATGTATATATATGATGTTGCTTACTGTTCTGTGAGAGACATGCTTCCACCATTCCCGAAAAGCCTACTGCCCCTGCCCCTCTCGACATTACTTCCGACTCTCCTGCTCTCGGGAAGGAGGACATCCAGACAATAATAAGCAGGCCTAAATTTCAAGTGGGACCTGGCCCAGCCACTTTACAAAGTCGTTTTCCACAATGGTGCTTAAAGGGTGTGAGATTCGACCTAGACTTGGTCCCCATCGACAAGTCTGCTATGTTGCGCAATCTTGATGCAGTCAAGCTCGATATCGAGAGGATGTCAAACTGGCAGAAGCTTGTTGATGAGCTTCAAAGAGTTAACCGTGCCAACTTAGAGGCCATGCTCACCATGGAAAATGATAAGGCTGAGTGGCAAAAGGTCCTTGAGCAGCACGACACCGAAATGAGGAGCATTACTTCCTACAACGAGGAGATCGAAGCAAAGGTTGAGAAGTTGAAAGATGAGCTTGCTGCTTCCTCTACTTCATACTCTCAAAAAGAAGAAGTGCTTCTCAGACAAGTTAGAGATGCTCATGCCAGTCAGAGGGATGCCGAAGACAGGCTCGAGGCACAAAAAAGAATCAGTGAAGGCTATGTCTCTGATATTGCTGAGCTTCGAAAGAAAAACAACTCCCAGGAGGCGGAGATACAAATGCTTAAGCTTCAGCTTGCCAAAACTAAAAGGGAGCGCGATGAGGCTGTTGCCGGCAAAATCGCAGCCGAAGAATCTCATGAGGCGACCAAAAACAGCTTCGGCTCAACATTATTCGACTTCTACTTGCATAGCGTCTTGGGGCGCGGAAGCCTCGCCTTTCTTGGTCCCAAGTATGAGATCACTTTAGCTGAAGTGTGGGAGGCCGCCCTCGATATGCTTGGTGCTGAAGGTGCTGGTTATGACGAGTCAGCCCTGGAAAGGCATTATTTTGATGAAGACGCTCGCGCTGCTCTTGCCAGGGGAAAGGAACAACTTGCCAAACTAAGAACCGAAGTGACGGAAGGGGACCAGCTGGGGAAAACCACTTCAACTACTCTAGTCCAGCCACCTTCTTCGTCTGAAGTCGACATTATTGGTTCCAGTTCCCATCTCGCATCTCCCACCAAAGTTACCGCTGATATTACAAGCACACAAGGCGGAGACGAGGGTGAAGAGAGCGCTGATGCGCAAGCTTATGAAGTCGATATCAGGAAACCAGCTTCTCCAGGTAACTTCACTGTTAATCTCGCTACTGTCAATTCTGCTCAAGCGGG
Organism: Allium cepa; assembly: GCA_030765085.1. Lineage (NCBI taxonomy): Eukaryota > Viridiplantae > Streptophyta > Magnoliopsida > Asparagales > Amaryllidaceae > Allium > Allium cepa. The sequence goes on along the minus strand of CM060942.1, from coordinate 135,383,790 downwards.
TTACTCGTTTATTTCGCATGAGTTTCACGAGCTCCTTGGCTATTTTCTCAACCTTGACGAGCCTTCATCTCCTCTCTTTACTGACTTCATTGGTGAACCTTCATCTCCTCTTTTTACTGACTTTAACCTTTTTTCTTCTGTAGAGAAAGTACCAAGCACTGCTCAAACTTCTACTCCTCCGGTCATCCTTCCTTCATCTCTTCAGGCGGTGCCTCCTTCTGCCTCGCAACCTGGATCACAGGAGGAACAAATAGAGGCTCTTCACGGCTTGGATGATCCCATCGCTTCGCAAGAGCAGAAAGATGAGAGACCTGAGGGAGGTGACATATCCCCGGAACGGACTCCTTCTGACGACATTGTTCTATCAAAACTTGTCACTCCGGGGAGTGAGTCTTCCTCACAAAGGAGAGAGAAGCGTGGGACATCAAAGAGGAGGGGGAAGAAAATCACCGCCACTGAAGAGGAGCCGGAAGTTGAACCGGTTACACCTACCTCTCTTACTTCCCTTATACCCACTGGCCGACCTGGAAAGCTGGTCATTCGACCGGGTAAAGGGTCCAAAGGAGGGAAGAAGAAGTGAAGATTTTAGCTTTTTGTCTTTTATATGAATTGGCCGAGAGTTGTGCGGGTATCGGCCCCCGCTTTTATTTTGAAAACCTGTATCTGCATTATAGTTGAATAAAATGGTTCTTCGTTTGTACAAACTTCTGTTTGAATTTGAGAATGCATTTACTATTTATTTTTGCACAAGTTTATTTATATGATATTGCAGCGGGCTTATGGTATGTTGTTTGAGTATTACTTTACTGATGCAGCTATACTACTATACCATGTTGCCCCCATACCTTAAGCTTGCTGCAATATTTTATACTTCGAGGGGACTTGCACTCTTATTTGTTAAAGAATAATTATTTTATTCTTTAAAGAAAATTTTTATAGAGTACAACTCCCTTCGTATAAGTTTTTACGCTTTGTCGTTCGAAGAAATCACTTTTTTCTTTTGCTTATGTGAATATTTTACCAAGTGAATTCCTCTATGTGGTAAAGCGGACCTCTGAAGGGTACTTTAACTTCTTTTCTTTTTCTTTTTTTACGATCATTTTCCATAGTAGGCAAATTACTTTTCCTTTGAAAGTTAAAGTACGCTTTTGATGAGGATTTTTTTTTATATATATAGAAAGTTGTACCTCTGAGGAGGGATTTTTCACGTTTCAACACTTGGAAGTTTTATTTCAATCTCGGTGAAACGTGTACCTACAAAGAGTTATGCCTTAGAAATCCTTTTCACGTTTCAACACTTGGAAGTTTTATTTCAATCTCGGTGAAACGTGGGTTTCCGAAGAGGTCTTTCTTCTTAATTGTGTCCCCGGGAGGGGGTTGTACCTCTGAGGAGGGATTTCTCACGTTCCAACACTTGGAAGTTTTATTTCAATCTTGGTGAAACGTGTACCCCCAAAGAGTTGTGCCTTTGAAGAAAGCCTTTTCACGTTTCAACACTTGGAAGTTTTATTTCAATCTTGGCGAAACGTGGGCTTTCAGGAAGGTCTTTATCTTGTTTTTGCATTTCAACTTTGGTGAAGTGAAATTCCGAAGAGCGGTCACAACACTTCAACTCCTGGTGAAATGGGCCTCCGAAGAGGGCTTTTATTTTGTTTGCATTTCAACTCTGGTGAAGTGAAATTCCGAAGAGCGGTCACAACACTTCAACTCCTGGTGAAATGGGCCTCCGAAGAGGGCTTTTATTTTGTTTGCATTTCAACTCTGGTGAAGTGAAATTCCGAAGAGCGGTTATAACACTTCAACTCCTGGTGAAATGGGCCTCCGAAGAGGGCTTTTATTTTGTTTGCATTTCAACTCTGGTGAAGTGAAATTCCGAAGAGCGGTTATAACACTTCAACTCCTGGTGAAATGTGCCTCAGAGAGGGTTTTCATCGCCTGGAAGTTACTCTCTCATGGTTGGAGGGTCATGACTCCTCCAATCTTTTTTGTTGAGTAGAGAACTTTCTTTTTTGTGGCGTATGACCCATTAGAGGTCTTTTATCCTCCGAAGAGTTGCGCCTCCGAAGAGGACTTGTGCCGCTGATGGTAGCTTTGGTTGTTCCTCTGTTCACTTGCTTATGCCTTTTCAGCGATCCTCCTTTTTTTTTTCTTTTCAAGTTTTCATTCCCCTTTTCTCACAAGTGGCTTGTTTAATCCAAGGAAGTGTACTTCATTGCCAGGCAAGTTCGTGAGAACGGGCACTAGCTTCCTAATTGGATGTTTGTTTGTTCAAACAATCTCAATTTATCAGCAAGGGCTCGTTTCTATCGAAATCATTAGCCGTTCAATTGAAGTATTTCCTATCTAGGATTTGAATTCGGGGTCTTTGTGACTTGAAATTTATTTGTTGAATGATGGTGAGAATCGCTCGATTTTATTATGCGCAAGTTTTATTTCCATTGTCTGCAAAAATTTAAATCGACATTTCAGCAATACATTTTATGTATTTTTATATCGAAAACAAAGCAAACATATAATGATAATAAGGAACACAAGATTTATAGTGGTTCGGCCACGAAATTGGGCCTACATCCACTTTATATTCTTTCATTATTTACTTGCATCAGTTTCACAATTGCTTTCAATTACAAGAATCATACATTCATAATTCTTTTTACAATGTTTCAACAAAATTTTCAAGTAAAGTATGGACGCAAATGGTTGCTGTTCCATGCCCTTGGAATTTGATCTCCATCAACAGTGGTGAGCTTGAATGTGCCGTCAAGAAGCTTCTGACCTATTACATATGGTCCTTCCCAATTTGGCCCAAACACACCTGTCGCGGTCATAATTCTTTTCAGGACTAGGTCTCCAATTTCAAAGCTGCGTTGACGAACTTTGGAATTGAAATGTTTGGCTATCCTTTGCTGATGAGCTGCAACTCTGAGGTTAGCTTCATCTCTTTTTTCATCAAGGAGATCCAGCGCTTCAAGTTGCAGCTTTTCATTTTCTGCTTGATTGAAATGGATTCTTCTGTGTGAAGGGACCTCTGTTTCAACCGGGATCATTGCTTCCGATCCGTATGCTAACGAAAAAGGAGTATGCCCAGTTGCAGTTTTGTGAGTAGTTCTGTATGCCCATAGTGCAAGTGGTAGTTTATCGACCCAACCACCTTTTGCTCTTTCGAGTTGCTTTTTGATGGTTGATTTGATGATCTTGTTCACTGCTTCCACTTTCCCGTTTGCCTGCGGATGAGCTACTGCCGAAAAGCTTTTCTGGATTTTGAATCGCTTGCAAAAATCCTGGAATTCCTCGCTTTCAAACTGAGTACCATTGTCTGTGATAATTTTCTGAGGCACACCGTATCTGCAAATGATATTCTTGGTCACAAAGCTTATCATTTTCTTTGAAGTGATCGTAGCTAATGGTTCAGCTTCAGCCCACTTAGTAAAATAATCAACTGCAACAATAGCATATTTAATCCCTGATTTAGCAGTTGGTAGCGGCCCAATGAGATCCATTCCCCAAATTGCAAATGGCCATGGACTGACCATCTGTGTGAGTTCGGTAGAAGGTGCTCTAGGAATTTTGGCATATCTTTGGCATTTGTCACATTTTCGGGAGTAATCTGCAGCATCCCGAGTAATTTCTGGCCAAAAATATCCGTATCGGAGAATTTTCTTTGCTAATGTTTGACCACCTGAATGATCACCGCATTCTCCTCCATGCACTTCTGCTAGGATTGTTTTGGACTCTTCCCGGGATACACATCGAAGCAATGGCATTGAGAATCCCCGTCTGTACAATCGGCCATCCTGAATCACATAGCGAGAGGCCTTCCTTAGTAGCTTTCGTTTTTCTATCGAGTTTTCTGGCAGAGAACCTCTGAGTAGGTAATCCAGTATTGGAGTCATCCATGACTCTTGTTCTTGAGATACACTCATAATCCAGTTTATATCCATCTCGTCTATACTTGGCGCTGAAAGGACTTCTACAGGGACCAATCCCAATAGTTGAGCTTCACCAGAACTTGAATATTTTGCGAGGGAATCTGCCTTCATATTCTCTTCCCGAGGAATGTGGCTTATTGAATAGTGATCGAGTTCACATAGGAGTTCCCAAGCCTTTGACAAGTAGGAAGGCAGGTTTCCACCTTTTGCTTGAAATTCCTTCTTGACTTGGCATACAATAAGCTGGGAATCACTGAAAATTTGTAGCGCTCGAATGTTTAGCTCTTTAGCGATATTCAGACCTGCAATAAGAGCTTCATATTCCGCTTCATTGTTTGTTGAAGGAAATTCCAGTCTTAGTGCATAACATAATGATCGACCTTCAGGAGTTTCAAGTACCACTCCGGCTCCAGAACAGTAGTCATTTCTTGCGCCATCAACATACATCTTCCACTGGATTGGAGAATCACTGATCGCTTTTTCCTCACCACTATCTTTCTCTGTGAATTCTGCAATGAAATCAGCTAAAGCTTGTCCGTTAATTGCTTTTCGGGGATGATAAGTGATGTCATATTGACTAAGTTCAATGTTCCATTTTAGAAGGCGACCCGAAGTTTCTGGGCGAAATAGGACTTGCTTTAGAGGTTGATCAGTGAGCACTTTGATAGGATGAGCTTGGAAATATTGCCTCAGTTTCCTCGATGCAACTAGTAGGCAATAGGCGAGTTTTTCCAACTTGGAGTAATTCAGCTCTGCCCCAGTGAGTCTTTTGCTGATGTAGTAAACTGGATGTTGAATCCTTTTGTCTTCTCGTATCAGCGCTGCACTTAGAGCATGAGATGATACTGCCAAGTATATAAGAAGATCCTCACCATTACCTGGTCTAGAAAGTATCGGAGGCGTTTCCATATGACGGATCAACTCTTCAAAAGCTTTTTGGCATTCGGGCGTCCATTCAAAGTTCTTCTTTCCCTTTTTCAGGACATCGAAGAATGGGATGCATTTATCAGTAGCTTTGGAAATGAACCGACTCAGGGCGGCGATCTTTCCGTTGAGACTCTGCAATTCCTTCTTTGTTCTAGGAGCTTTAACTTCTTTCAAGGCAGTAATTTGAGCTGGACTAGCCTCAATGCCCCTAGCACTGACGATAAAACCTAAGAACTTTCCGGATTCGACCCCAAATGTACATTTCAGGGGGTTAAGCTTCATTCTGTATTTCCGGAGGACTGCGAACATTTCTGCTAAGTGTTCAATGTGATCCGCTGCTTTCCTGGACTTCACTAACATGTCGTCGACATAGACTTCCATAGTTTTGCCCAATTGCGGTTTGAACATAGCATTAACAAGTCTTTGGTAGGTTGCCCCTGCGTTTTTCAATCCGAAGGGCATAACTCTGTAGCAATAAAGTCCAACATCTGTAATAAAGCTTGTATCCTCCTGATCCGGCTCATGCATCATGATTTGGTTATAACCGGAGTAGGCATCCATGAAGGATAACAATTCATGTCCCGCAGTTCCGTCTACCAGTTGATCGATCCTGGGTAATGGGAAGCAATCTTTGGGGCAAGCCTTGTTTAGATCAGAAAAATCGATGCACACTCTCCATTTCCCATTAGCTTTCTTGACCAACACAGGATTTGAAACCCAATTCGGATATGTAGATTCTTTGATGAAGTTATTTTCCATGAGTCGATCAACTTCTTCTTTTAATGCTGCTGACCTTTCTGGACCTTGGGTTCTTCTTTTCTGTTTAACTGGCGTAAACTTTGGGTCAATATTCAGAGCGTGTACCGCAACTTCCGGGGATATTCCACACATATCGGCATGAGTCCAAGCAAAGACATCCAAATTCGCCTTCAGGAAAGATATCAAGATATTCTGAATTGAAACATTAAGCTGCGAACCCACATTCAACACCTTATTTGGGTCCTTTGGGTCAACAGGTACCAGAACTGTTGTTTCCACCGGTACTACTCTATTCTCCCCTGTACTGGCTTTTCTGGGATCCATTTCTTTCCGTGACCCGCTGTGCTCGCCAGTGCAGGGTCCGCCCTGTAATTGCTACAAGGCTGGTTCCTTGATGCGGACTGGGGTTGCCGCACCCTTTCCCGTTTCTCTTTTTCTTGACTCTCGCAGCTCTGTCAAATAGCACTCTCGCGCAGCATTCTGATCCCCTTTTATAACTCCTACTCCATTGTCAGTAGGGAATTTAATAGTGAGGCACCACGGGGCTAGGATAGCTTTGAATGCTGCGAGTGTTGGACGGCCAAGAAAAGCATTATAGGCAGAAAACTCATCGACAATCACAAATGTTTGCTTTTGGACCACTTTCCTTTCTCCTTCCCCAAGTTCTACAAACAAATCGATGATTCCTACTGGTTGCTTTGGCTCCCCAGTGAAGCCCACGATTTTCTGTGATGAGGCTTGCACATCGATCATAGGGATTTTCATCTGGTCAAATGTCTTTTTGAAGAGGATATTACATGATGCTCCGCAGTCAATGAGGACTCTTCTGACAATGGCTGGTCCTATACCAGCCGAGATGACCAAGGGATCTAAATTAGGAGCTTCAATACCTGTAGAATCTCTGGCTCTGAAAATAATATCATCACTGAAAGTTTTCTGTTGTTTAAGGGGCGTAGTGTCTTCTAGAACAAAGACGTCTTCTTCGGCTGGAGCATATTTCAAAGCCCTGGAATATCTCTCCATCTCACCCCAACTCTTGCCAGCTGGGTGAGGTCCTCCGGAAATGACATTGATAACGGGCCTTCCAGATTCATGCCCCGTAGCTTTCTCACCTGCCCCAGGCTGATGAACAGGAGCCCGCTGCCCCTGACTCGACGATGCAGGATTGTTGCTATTCTTTTTCACGAATTGCTGCAACTTGTTTTCTCTTAGCAACTCTTCAATCAGATTTTTCAGCTGGCGGCATTCATCAGTTTCATGACCTGGTTGATTGTGGAAACGGCAGAATTTCCCACTTTGTATGGCTTTTCTCCCGGTTCTCAAAGGGATAGGTTTAGGGAAATCGACGGAATCTTTAGTGGCCAGGTAGATGTGCTCCGGTGTATGTGATAATGGAGTATATTCTGATGGCTTGAAGGATCGGGGCTTCTTCAGATTACCCTGTTTCTTCCCATTACTATTCTCCCTTTTTTGCCCCACCGATTCATTCTTGCGTGGAGCGACAGTGTTGTCTTCTGCTTTTTCCAACACTGTCTTTACTGGTAAAGGACGGCTTTCCAAGCGAATGAATTCATCTGCTTTTTTGTAGAACTTTTCGAGAGAGGTTGGCTCCTTCATATTTAACCATTTCCCAAATTCGCTCGACTTATCAATAGCCCTCATCAGATAAGTCAATATCATTCGTGGTTCAGCATTGTCCACCTCAGCCAGTGCTATATTGAAACGGTTCAAGAAAGATCTGATAGACTCACCAGAATTCTGCTCTAAACTGGACAATGACATGATATCCTTGGCCTTCGAAGCATATAGTCTAAACTGCTCCTTGAATTTTCTGGTCAAGTCTGAAAACTGATCGATAGATCGGACTGGCAACTTGGTGAACCACAGTAAAGCCACGCCTTCCAGGTATACGGGGAAATATCGGCACTTTATTTCGTCGGAGGCCCTGGCGCCTGTCATGTGCCAGTCATATTTATACAAGAACTCATTCGGATCACTTGTCCCTTTGTAAGCTGGAATAGTCGGAGGGACAAACTTCCTTGGAAATTCCGCCTTCAAGATTTTTTCAGTAAACGGAGTTTTACTTGGAGCGAAACGCCATTCCTTCTCATCTTCAACCCTTTGCATACTTTCTTTCATGATCTGCCGGACCATTCCAGAAAGATATTCCTCATCATGCCGAGTTCTAGATCCACCAGCCTCAGGAACTGCCTGTTCAAAGGGACTAGCAGCCCTTTCAGGAGCATTCCTTTCATTAACATCGTGAATGTTGCTAGCACAGTTCCTTTCATTACAAGCTGGTTGATTGTTTGCCCCAAGTAGATCGTTCAATTTATTCAGAATCAGAGCGTTCTGGGCACTTTGAGCCTCTAATTGTACATTTTGGGCGTTTATCTGCTGGTTTAGCCCTAGAATCACAGCATCCAACTCCGCTTTCGTAACTCCAACAGACGGAGTGGGTTGATTAGGCACAGGGGAAGCGGAGGTTCCCTCTAGAATGTTTCCAGATCTGACAGATCTGCTTTTCCTTCCAGGAGCCATAATCTCAGATAGACTTCTGGTCTTTAAAGAAATTCTTTCTACAAATCTTTGTGAAGCAATGATGAGAGTTTTCCTGAGTTCAATTCTCAGTGAAAGCACCAAAAATGTTAACGCTAAAATTTGAACGCTAACACCCCGGTGTGTGAAGTGCAGTTGTGAAAGCACCACCCGGTAGATCGGGAAAGAATTATAAGCAAGTAATAGCGGAAAAGCAGTAAACAACAACAATTTTATAGTGGTTCGGCTTATGGGTATAGCCTACGTCCACTTTAAGTACTTTTATTGATGATCACGTTACAAGTTGATACAAATCTTCTCAAGTACAATACACTTTGAATTACAAAAGACTTAGAACAAGTAGCTCAAACTTCGATGTTGACAAAAATCTTCAAATCCATGGTGGATGTAGATGATTTCTTTATGAAGTTCTTTTAGACGTTCTTTGAATCTCAAAAGCTTTAAGTGTTGAAGTAGTCTGGAATTCGGCAGAGTAATGGCGCTTGAAATTGATCGACCCAAAAAGTCCCCTTAATGTTGGAGGTAGGTTGGTATTTATAGGCAAAGATCTTGGACCTAAGCTAAGTCGTAACCGGTTCTGAATCGCCCCCGACCTAGCTAAGTCGTGGCCGACTTATGGGAGCACTACTATGATCTAGCTGAGTTGATCTTTCTTCGCTGAATTTGCACAAGTCCAAAGTCGTCACCGGGTCAAGCCAGGTCGTAGGTCGTTCCCTCTCTCTGATGCATGGCCTCCGACTTAAATGGGAAGTGCATGCTCAAATAGGTCGTTGCCGATTTAATGAATTGACGAGCTAAACGTGAACTAACTCCCTTGCCCAGGTCGCGCACATCCTAGCACAGACCATGAGTCGGTCACGACACAAGTGTAAGTCGTGAACTTGTTCCACTCAGTTAGGTCGGTAAACATGTTAAGTCCTTAAGTCGGATCGAATTAGGTCGGCAACTCCATTAGGCAGTTAGGTCGGCACCATGTTAAGTCGGATCCTTTGTTATTTCTTGAGTCGTTAGGCCAGTTCCTTCTGAAGCACTAGGTCGGCATCTATGTGAAGGCATTGGGTCGGCATGCTCCTTAACCAGTTAAGTCGGTATCGATTTAAGTCGGCCACCTTGTTAATCAGTTAGGTCGGCTATCCCTTTAAGTCCTGAGTCGGCGCCATCTCCACATACTGGACCACTGAGTCGTAACCGAGGCAGGGTTAACATTCTACTATATAGAACCATGGATTTTCACGAATCCGTCCTTGGGATTTTAATGGATTTTAAAGATTCATTATGTAATGTTTTCATTATGATTCCGAGCGCATGTGCATGTATTTTCAAACTATTTTCCAACAGTGTTCATATTCTAGCTATTGTTCTACGAAATATATTTTACAAAGCGATTTCATATAAAAAATGATACAATTAATATTTCTAAATTATAAAGAGATTTTCAAAGTTGATTTCTTAAATATTTTCTGAAATTTATTTCAAAACCCGATTTAGCAAAAATATATTTTCTATTTAAAGATACACGTTTTTGCACTTTTCGGACGTATGAGAAAGAGAATTAAACGATTTAGTAAAACATGTGGTATGCGACACATGCGTTTGCTTTTTCGGTTAATTCTGGACTTGTACGATTGAAACCTCTTGAGTATTGTATCTTGAGTTAGTATTTAAGATTTTTGATTCCTATTATAAGAATTATCCAAGTAGCCAATATTTGGAGTAAAAATCGATGAGAACCACTTAAAGATGTTGTTTTACTTGCCGATGAGATGAGGTGAGTCTTGAGATGAGATTTCCCTTTTCGAGGATTATGGTTTATGAGAAACCATTATGAGATTTATTTGCATTTGCCGATGATATGAGGTAAGTCTATTTATGAAGTATTCATGAACTTAAGATGTTTATGATGATTTATGAAGTTAAGATGGTTATGTTGATTTTTACTTGTCGATGAAATGAGACAAGTCACGATGGAACCATTACTCGTTGATGAGAAGAGATGAGTATGGTATTATATTAACTCGCCGATGAGATGAGGCAGAGTGAGTTTTATGATGGTTCTGATGTTTGATGATGTTTTCTAATGTGGAACGAACTAACGATTAGTAAAACATTAGGGGAGAACATATAGTATGGGATATCCGTTCTCGCTTTTCGGGTTCCTATTCGAATAGTTGAGACACATTCAAGATGTTACTAGTACTAGACCGAGTACGATTGGAGTCACCACGATGTTCACGATGTTATTACTCAACTCCAATCACCACGATGTTTTTACTCGGATTTGTGACTGGGTGTCATCAAGATGTTCCAACTAGTCAATCACGATGTTATGATGTTATGTGACCCCAAGTCATCACGATATATGGTACCAAATTACTAGTACTAGTCAAGATGTAAAACACGTGATGTTTTCCATGAAGTTTAGATGTTTCATTTTCACTGTTTTGATGATGATGCTTTTTTATAGCCGTATGCAAGAAAAGGGCTTATTTATATACATGGTTTTATAGTGATTTCGAGTATGATATTTTGGATTCCTTCCGGGCTCTTTCGAGATGGATTTGAGACATTATATATATTTATACCAATGAGATGAGGTATAAGTTATGGTAATGCTTTTATGATGAGTGTTGATAATAGATTTAAGATAGATTTACATTTATACCAATGATATGAGGTATAAATGATTATGGAAATTCCTTTATAATGAGTTTAATGATGGATTTGAGATGCATTTATATTTATACCGATGAGATGAGGTATAATATTAAGAAGTTTCTATTAGATGGGTTTTATTTATGATGGATTCTTGAAGTTTAATTATCTTATGAAGATTTACTTTATGGTCCATATCGTCACCCATTTCATTCGGTTATATGTATAATTAGATAAACCATGTCTATCTAATATTCATATTGTATTCCTTTATGCAATCATTACAAACTCCCTCCCTTAATAAAATTACGTCCTTGCAATTTCTTGAAAAAAGTTTTTATTCAACACATTAATTTCATCACGTAGAGGATAAAGATAAGCTCGAATCATAAAATATTCAGACTTCCAAGGTAGGAAAGATAGAAAAACCAAGGTAGAACTTACTTGGATTATTCTTAGGTTCAATGAACGCTAATATAGAGATTCCATCGGATATTCCAAGTACTCAAGAGATTTCAAAGATATCTCATCTTCGAATCATAAGCTCAACAAAATGCTAAACAAATAATTAGTCAAATAAGATTGATTTCTCAAAACCCTACGAATAGAGTCGGGTTCAAACTCATTCAAACCCGAATTCTAAGCAACAAAAATGATCATCAACACAATTTTCCGTATAACAATACAGAAAGAACATCCTCACAAAAACGATAGACTCAATAGACAGGATAGATAAAACACACAAAATGGCTTCTCATGAGGCCACAAAAATCCGACTTACGGATCAAAAGATACGGCAAAAAAGGTTCTTAGGTCACTGATCATTGTCGCTCTCGTTTTGCTCTCGGGATAGCAACAAACAATCACCTTTTTGACCAAGATAACTTTGAAATTTCATAAAACACAAAACATAAAAGTTTTAGAAAAAAGTCTAAGATTTCCGAAACATCTAAAATTATTGAATTAGATAAGAAACGTGAAAGTTATGACTAGAACACTTTTCAGATATGAAGTTCACCACAGCTGTCGTTTTAGTTTCGGGACAGCGATACTAGAATGAATTTTCGACTATGTAAACATCAAAATTTGACAAAACTCAAAACATGATAATTATAGCATATAATATAAACTTTCTGGAACATCAAGGATCGTCAAATTCGGAAATCAAACGAATAAGATATGCTTAAATTACCAACAACACTTAGCATAGAAAGTTACAATTTTACAGCGACAGAGCAGCGAGTTTGTATTGGATTTTTCGACCCTCTATGCTCAAAATTTTCGAAAGTGATCAACAGGAAAGTTGTCACACTCTTTTCATGATTTCCAGAACTTCAAAAAACATCGAATTCTGAGGTTAAACGAAAGAGATATACACTATTTACTGACAGCGATTCTCAATTGATCATGCAACAACAATAAAAATTGAGATTTCTTGTCTTAAAATCTCAATCAGAGCTAGAATATGTGAGTTTTGATACTCAACTTAGCGAATTTAGCAAGCAAAGACTCGAATCGAGGCAAATCAAGCACCTTTTTGGAAGAAAGCAGCAAGCTAAAACCTGAAATTGCTAAAGAAAAAACATGCAAAAAGAGAAAATTGACATTAACAAATAACTACACAACAAAACCCTAGATTTATTTAGGCATCCTAATTTGATTCATTTGTTATTTCTATCACTTTGGAATATTAATGGTGATCCCGAAGTTTCTAAATTCACTCTTGAGTATCGAGATGTTGATGATATAACTCGAATTTCAATCAAGGTGACTTTCTTGAGTTTTGTGAGTCCGTTTGGATATGACATCCAATCGGGCAATTAAGTGTTGAGGTTCCTAGCTCTTCGGTTATCCTTCCACGAGGATATCCATTAAGGAATAATGTGAGTTTCTAGATTTTTCAAGTTAATTGAGTTTATCATTGAGCTTCGTTTGAGTGTTCTTTTCATATACTCAATCAATGTTATCCTTTAACATTACTCCGACTGAAGTAGTGATTCGTGGATTGTTTCTTCTTCTTCTTCTTCGAGAGGAATATCTTGCTTATCCTTTATCTTGATGATTTTTGGGAGTGGCTCGTGACATCATAAGAATGACGAACACTCTATCTCCTTCTATTGATTTTGAGAATCGAGTATTCTGGGAATATCTCGATGCATTCTCTTAATGTTCTTTGGCTTGAGTTTCGAAGCCATATAAATATGAGTTTTAAAGAGAAATTTAAGCTTTGATATAAAAAAAAATCAAAGAATATTTTGAGAATATATTTACATGAGTAGTACTTCTTTTATAGAAATAATTTGAGAGTGTTGGATTATCCGTCAAGTAGTTAAGAGTTCTAGTCGATACGCCTGATCAACGTTATCGATAGGAATCTCCTAAATGCTATGATGAGATAATCAGACACGTTGGTTTGTGTTTTAAAAATTTAGATTTTGAAAATAATATTTGAGATTAAATATTAAATTTATGTTTTTTGAATGGTAATTGCAGCGATTGATTTTAGAGACAAATATTAGGGTGGCGAGGCAGTTTTGATCATTTGATCGACTCTGACGACAACGGACATATCCATTTATTAGAGATTCGGTGGCGAGGCAATGCCATTTATTTATATATTTATTTTGAAATTATAAAGATGAAAATATGTGGGAAAATTATTGAGCTATACTTTATTGAAAGTATATTTTGAGATTTTAGAATTTATATTATATACATTGGATGTTTTAAGAGAAGAGTTATAAGAGGGTTTGAAGATTATTTTAAACTATTTAAGTGATTTAGTAAAAAGATTAAAGAGAATTTAAACCCTTAATTTACTTCCAAGAATATTATTATGGATTTACAAAATTCTCTGAAAATTAATTTTGAAGTAAGAGAAGAAATTTGGACTTTTAATTTGAGTTATATTACTTACTAAGTAATATCGTAGAGAGTTTGAAAATTTTCAAATGTTGAAAATTTAGATTTAAAATTTAAAAGATGTTGAGAAAATTTTTTTATAAACATCTTGGACTGAAAAGTAATTTGATCTCATATTCTGGTTCTTGAGTTCACTCTATTCTTGTGCTAATGATAACAATGTGCATTTTCGCGGTCGTTCAAGTTTGGTGGCCTCGTGAGATGCCATTTTGTGTGTTTTATCTTTCTTGTCTATTGAGTCTATCCTTTTTGTGAGGATGTTCTTTCTGTATTGTTATGCGGAAAATTGTGTTGATGATCATTTTTGTTGCTTAAAGTTCGGGTTTGAATGAGTTTGAACCCGACTCTATTCGTAGGTTTTTGAGAAATCAATCTTATTTGACTGATTATTTGTTTAGCATTTTGTTGAGTTTATGATTCGAAGATGAGATATCTTTGAAATCTCTTGAGTACTTGGAATATCCGATGGAATCTCTTATATTAGCGTTCATTGAACCTAAGAATAATCCAAGTAAGTTCTACCTAGGTTTTTCTATCTTTCCTACCTTGGAAACCTGAATATTTTATGATTCGAGCTTATCTTTATCGTTTACGTGATGAAATTAATGTGTTGAATACAAACTCTTTTCAAGAAATTGCGAGGACGCAATTTTATTAAGGGAGGGAGTCTGTAACAACCCTGGTATTGAGATTACCTATAATATTAAATTATAATGATGATTATAATTTAATATTGTTAATAAATTAAAATAAAGAGGATAAATTTGTTTTAAATTGTTTATTTTGATAAACAATATGGTTGTAGTGGGAAATTGGGTTCAAAGTTAATTGAATGAAATTTTAGTTAAAAAATGGGAATAGTGGAATTTGTGTAAATTTAAATGTATAAAATTATTAAATGAAATATTTCAACGTTTGATGGTTGAAATAAATATAAATTAATAAGAATAAAGTTTTGAAAACTATATTATGAAAATTTGAGAAGGAATTAATTAAATTGTGATTTTATTTGCATAAATATGACAATATTGAGAATATTGTAAATAATAGCCTTTTATTGAAAATAAAAGGAAAATATAAAGAGAAAAGATAATTAATTGAATTAAAAGATGAAATAATATGCGAGAACATTATTTTAATGTTTTAAAAATGCTATAATGAATTATCATAATTTATTGAGCTAAGTAAATAATTTTTTTTTGTTGAGTTTCAAAGTTAAAAATTTGTAATTTACACAAGAGTAGTGTAAGTTGTTAAATAATGATTAAATTAAGTTTTATTTGCAAAAGTTATTTTTTATTGATTGAAATAAGTTTTATTTTATAACAATAACAATTTTAAATCATTTCATTTTAATGGTTGCAACTTAAATGAAATCAAAATGTTAAAACATGTGGAAATAGGGTGAAATGTAAGTTAAACACTTAGTCTGATCGTATTAAGCTATTTTATTTTGGACTAATTGGGTTTGGAAAAGAAACCCAATGCCCATTTTCAGAAATTTTCCTTGAGAGAAACTGTACGTACCCATCCTTCTCCTTCCTAACTTTAGAAAACAGAAATAAGAAAAAAAAATGGCTGCTTCATAAGATATCAAATTTTCTTCCAATTCTACTGTAAAATTTGAAAAGAGAATAACTAAATCCCAACTATAAGTTAATCTCAACCTATTTCTATGTATATTTCATCACAAATCTAGGGTTTTGTTGTGTTGTTATCTGTTAATGTCAATTTTCTCTTTTTGCATGTTTTTGCTTTAGCAATTTCAGGTTTGAGCTTGCTGCTCTCTTCCAAAAAGGTGCTTGATTTGCCTCAATTCGAGTCTTTGCTTGCTAAAATCGCTAAGGTGAGTATCAAAACTCACATGTTCTAGCTTTGATTGAGATTTTAAGATAAGAAATCTCAATTTTTGTTGTTGTTGCATGTTCAATTGAGAATCTCTGTCAGTAAATAGTATATATCTCTTTTGTTTTACTTCGGAATTCGAAATTTTTTGAAGTTCTGGAAAGCTTGATAAGAGAGTGACAACTTTTATGTTGATCTCTTTCGAAAATTTTGAGCATAGAGTGTCGAAAAATCCAATACAAACTCGCTGCTCTGTCACTGTAAAATTATAACTTTCTGTGCTAAATGTTGTTGGTAATTTAAGCATACCTTTTTCGTTTGATGTCCGAATTTGACGATCCTTGATGTTCTAGAAAGTTCAGATTATATGCTATAATTATCATGTTTTGAGTTTTGTCAAATTTTGACGCTTACATAGTCGAAAATTCATTCTAGTATCGCTGTCCCGAAACTAAAACGACAGCTGTAGTGAACTTCATATCTGAAAATTGTTCTAGTCATAACTTTCACGTTTCTTATCTAAATTCAATAATTTTAGATGTTTTGGAAATCTTATACTTTTTTATAAAACATTAATATTTTGTTTTTTATTAAATTTCGAAGTTATCTTGGTCAAAAATGTGATTGTTTGTTGCTATCCCGAGGCAAAACGAGAGCAACAATGATCAGTGACCTAAGAACTTTTTTGCCGTATCTTTTGATCTGTAAGTCGGATTTTGGTGAATTTTTTTCCGGCTTGAAGATAATAAAATCAAATTCAACTTTAATGTTTTGAGTTTTCCAAAATTTCGAAGTTATCTTCGCCGGAAATATGATTGTTTGTCGCTGTCCCGAGACAAAATGACAGAAATTTTGAAATTGAAATCTCAGAATTGTTTTATCTATAATTTTTAAATTTCTTATCGGAATTCGGTAATTTTTAATGTTCTGGAAATTTTAGGATGTCATCTACAACTTTTATCTTTTGTGTTCTCTCAAATTATGTGCTTAAAAGAGGCAAACTGAACAAACAAAATACAGACCTGGGCAAAACACCGGTGTTTATTCCGGTGTATCTTGAATTGTTGCACCAGCTTTTGGTGCTTTCTCTTATGTTTTCCAAACACGGTTTTGATGCTCTTTTCAGTGAAAATATTGAGAGCTTTATATCACATATGCTCTGGTATCGAATCATTTATTTTCTTAGATTGTTCGAGCAAGTTTTTGATGATAAATTTTAATATATATCTTGAGTGTTGTATTACCTTATTCAAGGGATGAACCATACGTCTTGTGATTATTTTTGGGTTGCTTCTACTATATAGAACCATGGATTTTCACGAATCCTTCATTGGGATTTTAATGGATTTTAAAGATTCATTATGTAATGTTTTAATTGTGATTCCGAGCCCATGTGCACGTATTTTCAAACTTTTTTCCAACAGTGTTCATATTCTAGCTATTGTTCTACGAAATATATTTTACAAAGTGATTTCATGTAAAAAAATGATACAATTAATATTTCTAAATTATAAAGAGATTTTCAACGTTGATTTCTTAAATATTTTCTGAAATTTATTTCAAAATCCGATTTAGCAAAAATATAGTTTCTATTTAAAGATACACGTTTTTGCACTTTTCGGACGTATGAGAAAGAGAATTAAATGATTTAGTAAACTCACGTGTCCCATACCACATGTTTTACTAAATCGTTTAATTCTCTTTCTCATACGTCGGAAAAGTGCAAAAACGTGTATCTTTAAATAGAAAATATATTTTTGCTAAATCGGGTTTTGAAATAAATTTCAGAAAATAATTTGAGAGAACACAAAAGATATTGTAAGTGTATTTGAGTTTAATGATTCTTGATGTTTCGGAAATAACCTAGAAAGATATGGTCAGAACAAAGTAGAATAAACACAGAACAGTACGTATATCATGATACATCGAAGTACAATACGAGTGAATCATTATCCTTTATTCGAGCTTGTTTTCGAATCGTGCCTTGATTCTTTTTCGAGTTTTGGGATTGTTGAGGTGGAATATGTCTAGGAATATATATATATATATATATATATATATACACACACACATACATATTTTGTTCCGTAGTATTCCATAATAGAGTTTGAAGTCATCTTATCTTATAAGTAATCTTATTTGGGATTATTCTATTCTTATTTTTGTCGATACGAGTGAGTTCGTATCGATGGAGCTGATTGATTTCTTTGAGCATTCTTGTTGCATTCCTTTAAGAGTAGTGAATCCTATTGAGGGGATCTACAACGAGTGGCTTGTTGTGAGCATTCTGAGTTTTCTATTTGTTGCTGCTTTAGTGAGTATTTGTTTATTACTCACTATCTTGAGATGTATCTGATTTGAGATGGATTGACTTATTGGATGTTAAGTCTGATCCTTTCGTTGTTATAGAATCCTATATTTATTTAGGCATCCTAACTTGATTGGTTTATTATTTCTATCACTTTGGAATGTTGATGATGATTCCGAAGTTTTTGTGTTCACTCTTGAGTATCGAGATGTTGATGATATATCTCGAATTCCAGTCAAGGTGACTTTGTTGATTTTTGTGAGTCCATTTGGGTTTGATATCCAATCGGGCAATTGAGTGTTGAATTAACCTTATTCCTGGATTTTAGCCTTCGGCTATCCTCCCACGAGGACATCCACTAAAGAATGAGGTGAGTTTCTAGATTGTTCAAGTTTAATTGAGTTTATCATATAATTTCTTTGAGTTATCCTTTTCGGATACTCAATCGGTGTTATCCTTTCTAGCATTACTTTGTTTGAAGTAATGATTTGTTGTTTGTGTGCTTCTTCTCCTTCGGGAAGAATATCTTCCTTATCTTGTATCTTGATGATTTTCGAGAGTGGCTCATCATCTTGTAGGAGTTGACGAACACTCCATCTCCTGATTTACAAAGAGGAGGCCATGGTTATGTTTACTGGAGGTTTGTTTGTTTTCTGGAGAAGGAATGAACGGAGAAGAGGAGAAAGTTACATACAAAATTCCAGAAGTGTCAGCTGGGCTTAGGGTAAGGATCCAAATCCACAATAAAACCCATTAGGACTTAGGCAAATGTTTGCTTTTTAATTTATGTAATTTTATTCATGTAATTTCTTTAAATCTCCATATCTTATACATATTAAATCCGATTTTTACAAACTATGGTGCGTTAGAACCATTACAACTTCTAAATTCTAAATAAAAAGATAAAAACACAATTTTAACCATTTTATTATTATTTTTATTAATATTATTCCAATTTAACCAATTTTCATATTTTTGCAAAATAAATTGCAATTCGTCACAATTGGTTAAACATAAATATATTTTACACTCCAATAAATGTAATTACACGATTAACACCAAATAAATATTTTCTTATCATTTTTAATCATAATTACTATGATTAATTATTTTATTAATCAATTCTCTTGAGTTTTAATTAATAAAATGGCAATATTGGCAAATAACACAATATTGGGCAAATTATTAAATTTAATTGAATGTATCCAAATCAATACATTCAAAAATTCATAAAATAATGTAAAAACTCTAATTTCACATGCTTATCATTTAAATCTTAAGAATTATTATTATTTCTTATGTTTTAATAATACAACGGCAATATTGACAATAAACTCAATATTGTCATGATCAATATATTAAATCTAATATAGTCAAACAACTATACTCAAAAATTCCCAAAATAAAGCAAAAACTTTATTCTGCTCAAGTTCATCAATTATTCAACAAGGAATAATTATTTCTTCTTATTCTCCATATTTATTTATTTTCAATAGCTCAAATTAAACCAAATCCTAGCTGAAATCAAGAGAATTTAAGTCTAAAATCAATAAAAAGGTAATTTTCTAACCAATTCTCATCTCAAATCCAAGGACATTGTAGATTTCAGATATTGTAAGTGTTGTTTTGATGATTTTCTTCCATGCATGTCTTTTTTCAGCTCCTACAGGTAGTTTAGAGGCCACTACCAGCTGAAATACTACATCTTGAAGCTCCAATCGACCTCCTCCTTCGCTATAAAGGTAAGTAAAACACTTACAGCAACTGTAAGCAAATGAATTGCGCTGCTTGAAAATATTTTGATGCTTAGTTTGATGTTTTAGGCATAAAAACTTTGATTTGAAAAGCTTTATTTTGCTAAAATCGTCCATTGCTCTTTTGATCATATCTGGCTCATCCGGTGTCGGATTGATGCCATTCTTTTTTTTGATTGTACTGCACTTGATCTAGTTTGTTCATGTCAAATTTCATCGATTTTTGAGTCCGTTGGGACCTCTGAATTTGCTGCGAAAGTTGCAAACCCGAGAGGTTTTGCACAGAAAATATATTTCGCTGAATAGTAATTTTGGCATAACTTTTGTGTTTCAAATCGGAATTGGATAATTTTTGATGTTTCGAAAAGCTTATTTCATTGGCTACACCTTTTCTTTGTTGAGTTTTCTGAAATTTTGAGGTTAGCTATGTCAAAATTGAACCTTTCTACTGCTAACCCGAGAGCAAAATCAAACCTGCTCTATTGTTGAGGCAGAAATGAAATCTTCCATAAGTTTTTCGTTCTTAAGCAAAATTTGATAATTTTGAATGTTTCAGAAAGCTTATTCAGTGGCTACAACTTTCATTTGTTGTGTTTTCTGTGATTTTGATGTTTGCTATGCTAAAATTGCAAATGTTCCTCGTTGTCCTGTGTTTTGTTGCATGGACTAGTGTTGATTTTAAACTATTGAAAATGGTTTGCATCTATGAACATGTATATGTAATTTGTATCTCGGTAATATGATGTTAAACATTTCATTTTAAACATTTTAAAAAGTACTATACTACAATTATTTTATATTTAACCTGTATTTTATATATTTTAATCCCGTTTTCTCTTCTAAAATGTTTTATGTATAATTTTAGTCATTTTAATCAATTTTCATGAATGTTCGGACGTATGATAAAGTATATTAAACGATTTAGTAAAATCCGCGAGGTATGAGACTCGTGCGTAATTGCTTTAAATACAAACTTGTACGATCGAAATGAATTCGAGGTATCTTTTGAGATCCTCCAAGATTGTTAACCACTGTGTGGTACCTTGAGATTTATTTAGAGAATTTGTCCCGTATTAGCAAGATTAGCTAATATGTGGAAGTAGTCCGAGAACTCCCGATTGGAGTATATTAATTATGGACTATCAAGATTGTAGTGCTCCCGCCGATGAAATGATGCAAAACCAATTATGGTTGATTAAGATTTTATAATTTTGATTAAGTTTTCACTTGTCGACGAAATGAGACAAGTTTGAATTTATTTCTGGTTTATCGTAGCGGAATTGCTACGACTTGATTATTTACATTCGCCGATGAAATGAGGCATTGTGATTGTATTGATTGATGATTTTTCCTAATGTGGAACCAACGAGTGATTAGTAAACCATTAGGTGATAACTCATGGTATGGGACGTGGGTTATAACCTTATGGGTTCTTAGTCTCGATGTTGATACACATTGAAGATTGGACTAGTACTATGAGGCCACGAGTTTATTGGGGAATCAAGATTTGAAATTATACCCCAAATCATGAATTTACTATTACTCGGGTTTTTGACATCACCGTTGGGATTGATTAAATTATAGTCTACGTAGTCGTCAAGATTGTCAAGATTTATCTAGATGACATGATCCCGATCATCACGATCGTTGGTACCAAAGTATAGTACTAGTGGAGATTCAAAAGCACGTGCAAAATTATCTTTTGATGCTTAATGATTTTTTTGGGATTTGATGATTTCTATAGCCTTATATATGAATGAGGCGATATTATTTTATGGTCCATGATCATTTAGATCATTTCATGAATTCTTGGAGATTTATGAGATTTCATGATTTCATGGATGTTTATTAATAATTTACTTAACTTAATCACATTTCCCCTTATGCATGACATTAGAATATTAGCTGGACACCTCCCTTGATTATCATTGAACCTTTCATTTATTCTGTTGGGTACAACAGAATGAATGCTTCCCTTTACTTATTATCCTAGAGTTCCTTGTCTACTGATGAGTTTAGTTATCAAAATTTTGGATCCGAACCAGCCTGGTTTAGTCGGACGAACGGCGGCGGCGTACGTGTGTTGTTGCATGACTTCTCTCCTCACAACAAAGCAAACATGTGGGAGCCCCAAGGCCCCCCACGCTTCCGCTGCGCAACTTCTTATTAGACAGAGAATGAAAGAGGCTCAGAGCCGTCAGAAATCCTACGCGGACAACCGTAGGAGGCCTCTTGAGTTCACTATTGGTGATCATGTCTTTATCCGTGTTTCTCCGATGAAGGGAGTGGTGCGCTTTGGTACCAACAATTGTAGATAAGAAAGCTATACAAGTTTTAAATCATTTAATTTTAATGGTTCCTAGTAATTCGAGAGCAAAATCAAACCTGCTCTTTTGATCAAACCCATTCAAGTGAGGACTCGCCAGATTCTAGAAGTTTAGAGCCCCAAGGTTCTAAAAGTATGTGTTTTATATTAAAAATAGTTTACTAGAGATAATTTGATTTTTTTGGCTAATTAATTCTTTTGTTAATGGGTCAAGCCCATTTAGAGTCCAAGATTAAGAAAAGAGAAGATTCTCCTTCTCATTTTGGTACGTACAGTTCATTATAGCAAACAAAAGAGAAACTGCAAAAGCTTCTTCCTCTTTTAAACCTAATACCTAAAATCTCCAATTTCTTCAAATATTTGCTGGAAATAATCAAATTGAAAGCAATAAAAATAGGTAATCACTACAACAACTAATTCTACTTCTTCAATTTTAGATTTTTAAGAAATTTGTTTGCTGAAACTTTTATTCTTTTGTTGCATGTTGGGTTCTTTGCAAGTTTTAGATTTTTACAGCTGAATCGGAGGCAAAGCTTCCATCTTTCTTCAAATTTCCATGGGTTTGCTATTCAAAATTTCTATGGTGAGTTGCAAACTCACATATCTATCTTCATAAAGTATTAATTCTTTGAATTGAGTGATATATATAAATAAATAGTTGATTGGTTTGAGTAATTTGATTGAATTGTTGAAATTTGCGAAGTGGTTGCTGAATTATTATTTTTATGAACATTGCTGCAGTAAAACAGCAATATCTCAGTGTAGAATGATCCGAATTCGTTCATTCTTTTTGTGGTAAAAAGATATCTAAATAAGCTATAAGTTCTACTTCAATCATTTTTCGAAATTCTATGTTTAAAACGGTCGAAATTAAGTTTGAAACTAATGTTATAACACAACCATTTGAAATTTTCCGAGTCGATATCTGACAGTAAAATGGCCATAACTTTTAAGCCATAAACCCAAATTATGTATACTTCTTTTTTTAGAAAGCTAAGACATAAAGGAACAACTTTCATGTTGTAAGTTTCTGCAAATTCTATGATCTACAGGGTCGAAATTTAGTTTGAAACTGATGTACACAGCGCTGCTCTGTGCAATTTTTTGTTGAAACCTGATCTTAAAATCACCATAACTTTTGAATGTCAAATCGGAATTGAGTTAGACTTTTCCGTTTGGAAGATATATTTATATGGAACGACTTTCATGTATTGTGTTTTCTTTAATTTAGAGGTTTGCTATGTCAAAATCCAATTTTTTTACTGTTGTCCTGAGAGCAAAAGCAATATTTGCTCTATGCTTAAGGCTGGAACTAAATTGGCCATAACTTTTTCGTTTTTCACCCGATTTTGATAATTTTAGATGTTTCGGAAAGAAAAAAAAATCATATTCTACAACTTTCAGTTATTGTGGTTTCTGTAATTTAGAGGTTTGCTATGTCAAAATCCAATTTTTCTACTGTTATCCCGAGAGCAAAAGCAATATTTGCTCTGTGCTTAAGGCTGAAACTAAATTTGCCATAACTTCTTCATTTTTTATCTGATTTTGATAATATCAGATGTTTCGGAAAGCACAAATCATATACTACAACTTTCATTTATTGAATTTTCTATACTTTAGAGGTTTGCTATGTCAAAATCCAATTTTTCTACTATTGTCCCGAGAGCAAAAGCAATATTTGCTTTGTGCTTAAGGCTGAAACAAAATTGGCCATAACTTCTTCGTTTCTTATCCGATTTTGATAATTTTAGATGTTTCGGAAAGATTAAATTGTGTGATACAGGATTTGTTCTTTGTGTTTTCTGGAATTTTGAAGTTCTCTTGGTCGAAATTATGGTTATAAGTTGTTGTCCTGAGAACAAGATGACAACAACAACAAACATTGACCTTAAAATTGTATTAGCTCATTTTACTCTTATTCTCTTCCGGTTTTGATGATGTTTTTGAGATTTTTAAGAGCTATGATGCCTATCCATAGGCTAGCTATATTTAAAAATTTTGTAATTCAAATTTAAATAGAATTCGGATTGATTTTTAGTTAAATTTGAATTGAATTCGTATTGGACTCAAGTTATCGGTTTTGAGTTATCTTTCTTGTTTTTCATTGTTTTCGAGTATAGGTTTCGCTAAACAATTTTTGAAGTAATTTTTGAAATAAATGGACATTTCAAATTATTATGATATAGTATTTTAAAATTAGTTTTCTAATAAAAAAAAACTATTTATTCCCTATAATAAAAGAATTTCAAATATGGGTTTTATTAATCTTTTCGGGAAAAAGTTTTAAAAGCTTGTTTTCTCTAGTAAACTATTTTTAATATAAAATACATACTTTTGTACTATTCGAACGTATAAGAAAGAGAATTAACGATTTAGTAAAACACGTGGTATGGGACATGTGCGTTTACTATTTCGGTTAATTCTGGACTTGTGCGGTCGAAGCTATTTGAGTTTAATATTTCTGAGATGTTATGTCATTTTATGGCGTATTTTAAGCTTTATAATTCCTATTTATTGGAATTATTTAAGATGGCCAATATTTGGCAAGTATTATGGTTTGAGATCTCCTATGTAGGAGTTTGATCTATGAGAACCATCACGATGTTTTATTTACTTGCCAATGACATAAGGCAAGTCTTGAGTTTATGGTTTCATATTTTGAGATTTATGGTTTATGAGAAACCATCATGATGTTTTTCACTTGTCGATGAGATGAGACAAGTTATGATGCCATTTAATACTTATCGATGAGATGAGACAAGTATGGAATCTCTTTATAACTCGCTAGTGAGACTAGGCGAGATATAATTTTCTGAGTTTTATGATGTTTTTAGTGTGGCATCAACTAACGGCTAGTAAACCGCAAAGTGCGAATGTGTGGCATGGGACACACGTTAACACTTTTCGGGTTCCTATCCGTGAGTTTCTGACACATTCACGATGTTTACCTAACAGAACTGCTTTGAGAGGTGTCAGCGACCTTGTCATGAGGATGAATTGCTTTGGAGGTGTTAGCAACCTTGTTAGGGATGACAAAATGGCTTGGAAAGGTGTCGGCGACCTTGTCATGAGGACGAACTGCTTTGGAAAGGTGTCAGCGACCTTGTCATCAGGACCAACTGCTTTGGAAGGTGTTAGCGACCTTGTCTAAGGCTTCGGCCATCTGAGTTTAGCACGTGCAACATTGCTTCGGTATTGCAGTCAGGGATATGGCCAATCCGGGTTTTCTAAGTTTTGAATTCACCGTTTTTGGCGCATTAGTGTTAAGATTTTCTGATTTTTGGACATGCATCGAATTCTTTATTGAGTTTGAATTCGTATCGATTTCCATGAGTTTTTATGATTGAGATGTATTTGTGAGATTTAGCCGCCATGGCCTACTTATGAGTTTGAGATCTCACATTCTTATGGAGTTGTCTTGTGTTGCTTTCATGACTTCTATTTGTGACTGAGATGAGTTTTCTCCTTTTTGGAGCAATGGTTCATCGAACCATTTGAGTTTTGCTTGAGTTTTATATGAATTGATTTGAGTTCATTATGGGTTATTGCTAATGATATAAGGCACTTGTGTTTTATTAGAGTATTGAGTTTGAGTTACCTCTCTCGAGGTATTTAGTCACTTAGGTAGCGTTTGTTACTTAAGTATTGAGCTATGAGTTATCTAATCCTTCTCCTCATTCGAGAAGAAGTATCACTATATCCATTCTGCTTCATATTATCGATATTGACTGATTTGTGTAGCTAGACTGACCCATGTATTTATACTCGGGTCAGACCGAGTGGTTGGATTTGGTGAACGTTTGTAGGATTTGAAGAAAGAGAACCATGATGATAGCATTGAATTTCGAACCATAATTAGAATGACTAAAACACGAGCTATACCGGGCAAAGTGGGGTTGCTCCCCTTATCTTTGAAACCATATCTTTTACTTTTTGATTGATTAGTGGCCACGCTTGATTATGAGAGTGTTGTTTTGAGATGGGCGGTAGCTGAGGCTATGCTTTACACTAGTCCGGGTGGGCAAAATGGTAGAATCCTACCTTAGGGATTGCCTCGCGTGCCTTGTTATATTTATCACGATTGAGCCCATAATGACTTTGGTTTGTGTTGCACCTATGGAGTGCTCTCTGGTAGCCCACCAGTTTACGGTGAGTTTACAGTCTTGTATAGACTACGAGACTTATATAAAATGTGTTAAGGAAGATAATGGTAACGCCTTAACGCTGTTTTAATACTTTACATTACCTATAGACACTACACATATATAGTGTATTTTACTACATATAGATAGTTTAACGGATCCTTAGGAGATGGAAAATATCGTAACATCTCTTAAGTTATTGCACGCACGTCATACACTGGATATGAGATGTGAAATCCCGTAAACATCTCTAAAGCTATTACACTCTTATTTATTTGTTGTTGATTTAACTTATATAAGAACTTTTAGTTTTAACTTGAGTGTTTTGTCTTTTCATTACTCTCGGATCAGTTTGAATTTTCAGTGTTGAAGACATTATTTCAGGAGGACGAAGACGAAGTTTGAAATTATATTATTAGTATTATTCCGCTGCATCATTATTGGTGTGTTGTTGTTTGTAATCTGATTTTGTGTAAAATTTCTGTAATCAAATGTATATTTTAAAACAACTTTATAAACTGTTTAGTTGATTATTATATTTTCAATTCCACTGCGAGACTTTGTGTTTCATTTTTCCTTCTTTTCTCTTATTTTCTATTTACCCCATTAACAATTCTCCCTTTTGAATAGTCTGACTTAGACATGCGTGGGTTATTTTCGATTTAAACCGTCCAAAAATGTGGGTCGTCACAGGTTTGATGTAAAGTTAATACTAAACAAGGCAATGAATAAATTTTCAATATAATTACCTGATCACCATTTAACTTATGAAAGCATATATAAATTACATGCAATAACACTAGTGGAAATAACCCACGATGGCTATTAATGAGTTAATATGCGATAGTATTGAAACTTTCTACTCTCGAAGCCTATAATTGGGAATTGCATGCAATTGTTTTGATGACAATAACCCGCGGTATCTTTGTATGGATTAAAATGTGATGTCCTTGATGGAAATAATGCACGATGTCTATGGACAAGTTAGCATATGAAAGGTTGGTGGAAATAGCGTGCAAAGGCTATGGACGGATTAGGCGTGATGGCTTTGGAGGGAATAAGCGCAAGGACTTGGATGGATTAGGCATGATGGCTATATGGAAGAGTACCTACGACCTTTATATGAAGTTCAATATAAGATAGCTTGGGAAGCTATCTACTCCTAAAGTCCTTTGAGAACATGATAAATAAATGGTATCACTATTGTGGCCTAGGATAATTAACCCACAATGGCTATGGGCTAATCATCCTACGATAGCTAGGCTATTTGAAAGCTATGGGATAACTAATTTGTAATGGTTAATAATAACTCATGAAAGCATAAGATACTATATTTTTTACGTAAAATAAAGACTATTTACTTAAGGCACTTATGAAGACAATTTTCGAGTGTTATTGAACTATTTCGTAGGGATAAAATAAAGAAGAGTTTGATAAGTTAAAATTGTATTAACTTATTTGGAAATGGAAGAAAGATTAATGAAGCTAATAAATGATAGAGTATCATTTAAATGAAAAACAAAGATGTTTTATCTAAATGTGTGTGGTACACAACTAATGAATTAATGAAATGGGTTGAACTATGATCATAAAGATATACTAGCTCATAGAGTTATTGAATGGCAGGGTGCCTTGACTAATAGTCTATGGTCCAATAGTATATGGTAGATTTCCACGATAGGATTTAATCCTAAAATATTTGTAAACTTTAAAGAGACATTAAGGTAGGGGGCGAAAACGTAAAGATGGTGTTACAACTAAAATGAATAAATCGGCATCGTAAGCGATAGCGGCTTAGGGACTAAGAGGGGCTACTGACGCTTAGTAAGGACACTTATTAGAATTTATTTAGGTTGCTTACATTCAACTTTTTAGGAGAGTCGGGATGGCTCTAGTCAAGGTGGTTCCCATTGGTGGAATAAATGGTCATTTCATTAGGCGACGTTCGAGAAAATACGAAATAGTGATAGGTAGTCATGGTAAGGTAATCACTAAATAAGTTAAAAATAACTTAATGATGAAAGTTCAAAACAAAAGATTAGGTGATGAATGAATGGACGATGAACGATTGTATGATATGTTTCATAAATAATGATAAGTGTAGGGTATACTTAACTTGAATTGATATATGACAAGGTTCATAATTGGATGATAAGTAGATGGTCAACTTCTACATTGGATATGCACATGCTCGATTTTCTACGTAATATTTGTTTACATGATGGATATACTATGCTATGATGAAAAAATGAAGGTGTAACAACCCGATATTTTCAACCATCCGCATCCTCACATGTCGGACTTGAATTGCTCAAAATACCGCATTGTAAATAAAATTTGGCAAATTTCAGAATATACAGTAAATACATAATCATAGACACAGAGAATTTAATAATGCAACGGAAGTAAAAGAGATAGTAGTTCATGAAGCTACTATATATATAAGATACATCAGAGTTAAACAATATACAGCAGAAGAATAACAAAATACATCAAGTACAAATCAAAATACATCACTGGAAACACTGGATACTGGAAACAAATAGATGGCTAGATCTTCAAGCCAAGCTCCAACTCCAAAGGTGAGTCTTGAATGCAAATCACTCAATCTGACTCGAGCGTAAAGCAAAATACAAAACACTCGAGTCAGGACATAAATACTTATGAACTGTAAACAAACTCAAGTGAACAGTAACAAAATGCATCAGTAACTTAAAGGATGCTTGGGATCGCCCATCCTTTAAGGATCCGTTAAACTATTTACTATGCAGTAATATTGCGCTACTATAATAATGTCTTAAGTAAAATAAACATACTTTTAAATAGCGTTCCGGGCTACCCATATCACCCTTCACACATAATAGTCCCAGTAGTCCATCCAATATCATGCCATCTACACTCCGGGTGACTGTCAGAGGATACCACACGGGCTACAGGAGAAAAACAAACTCGTAGTAAAGGCTTGGTATGGTAGGTGACACGGCACACAAGGCAATGCCAGGGTAGATATACCAATTACGCACACGGGCTGGTGGTAACGTAGCAGCCACATACGCCCACCTCGGAACACACTCCCGTATCAAAATCGGAGGATGGCCATCTAATCAATCACAAGTAAGAGTATAGTATCGAAGGAATGTGTCCGACCAGAGGTGCTACCTCCTTTGGCCCGAGATCGCTCCTGTTTTAGCCACCTTATGCCAACTCACGGGAGTTGGGTCCACGTAATATACCTCAAGAACGTCTCCACCATCCTACTTCATTCTGGAATCTCCACCGCGTACACGGTTGTTAAAGTGGTTTTCGGAGTTGGCAGAGAGTATGACAACTTCCGATCCCAGTCTCTTCAACAACCAAACGTTATTATAACGCCGTGGTCATTTCAAAATAGTTTATATTTCAAAAGGATCAAATCATTTCTTTCAAAACTATATTCCTTTCAAAATAGTTTACGCCTCGAAACCAATACCATTTTTATTTCAAAACTATTTACTCAATCAAAATAGTTTATACTTCGAAACCAAAATAATTTTTATTTCAACACTATATTCAAATCAAAATAGTTTATACTTTATCATTTCCATCTCAAATCTATATTCACTTCCAAAAATCATAATACTTTCAAAGTTATAACTCTTTCGAAACCAAAATACTTGAAATCATTACACTTTGAAAATCATAACATTCTGAAATCATACATTTGAAATCATGAAACATTCATTTAATTCTTTACATTTTACAAATTTATTTCCAATTTAATTCAAAATTTCAAATTTCCAATTTAATTCAGATCAAACCATCAATTTCAATTCAATTCAGTTTTCTAATAAAACATTTCAAATCTTATAAATTTCAAATATAGATTTGATCTACAAAATAAGCTATCCAATTTTAATATGTTCCCAAATTTTAATATCCCACATTTCAAAACTAAACTTTATAATTCCATATATTCATATCTCAAATCTAATTTCATTATTATGTAGTTTTGAAATATTCATTTCATAAATCCAATATTATTTAAATAAACCTAAATTACGATTAAACCAAATATCTTTTCATACAAATATAAACTTCAAATATTCATTTATCAAAAATCAAATATAATTCCAAATTCATATTCATTATCAAAATAAAGATCGAATCATTTCCAAACCATTTCAAATCATAAAAATAACATATCCTTTCAAAACCTCATTTCAAATCGTTGTTTGAGTTCAAATTCAATTACTCAAATTTAAATACTTCTTTTTTTCAAATCTATCACTCATTTATTTTTTCAAATATCATTACAAAAATACAACTCAAAATTCCCTTAAAAATTCATTTATCTCATTACATTTCATTCCGTTTAACACATAACCAAGTAAACTTTATTTAAATTCAAATTCAATTTAGATTCCTTAAAAATTCATATTTAAATATTCAAAAATTCTAAAATTTCACAAATAACCCATTTCAAAAGTTAAATTATTTAACACTTTAAAATATAACCCAGACAGTGTTAAAATCTATAACATTTCAAAACATTGTCAAATTATAGCAGCGACAACATTTATAAAGTGCCATCGTAGCTTATATTTTCCAAAATGGTTTATTTCAAGAATAGCGATGTTTATAAAATGTCGTAATAGATATTTAGTTATTTCAAACATCGTTAGATTCAAAACAATAGCATTAAAATGCTGTCAAAAGACTAAAGCATTTTGAAAATGCTATAAAATTCCAAGTTTCATTTTAGCTTTTCAAAAATAATAATAAAACTCCAAATTTTTATTATTACAACTTAAAAATCATATTTCTAGACTTCAAAATTTCACATTTAAAAATTATTTTAACATATGATTTAACACAATAAAATTTTAAGATCAAATATTCAATTTTGCAAACTCCATTCATTTATTAAGTCAAAATTCACTGTTTATAAATTTAATAAACTTAAAATTTTACTTCAAATATCATTTCAAAAATTTAAATTTAATTTCCATTATTTATTTACATCTTAAAATAAAATTTAAAGTCAAACGTCACATTTACTCCAAATTTACATACTTGAATTCACTTAAATTCACAATTTCAAGATTTAATATTTAACTTTCTTAAAACCATAATATATATATTTTGAATCAAAATTTCATACTTTTGAAAATGCATATTAAAAAAAAATCATTTAAAAATATACCACGGGGTCTGTATATAATTTTCTAACCTAGGTCAAGTGATACGGATATATATCATTTCAATCCGTACTTTACAAAGAAAACCGGGTTTTATCATTTCAAACCCGCAATCCCAAGCCAAATAAAATACAATAAAAATCGCTCAGGCCTATCATTTCAGCCCATAACGATTTTTTTCTATTCTAAAGTCCGTTCGGGTATGTATCATTTCAACCCATAATGATTCTATTCTAACAGGGAACTTGTAGTGTGAATATATGCATAAACAATATAAACAATGTCAATGTCACAATATAATGTCACATCTCAGATGTCAGGTTATAATTAACAGTTTTAACATGGTAACAACATGGCATAGCATATCATATGATCATCATTAACTTGCATAAACATTTTATATTACTAAACACTTGTCATCAATTCACTACTTCATAAGTATAAATGTCAGAGTGAGAAAGACTCACCTTTTCAAGCTGAAGACCACTACGACACACAAACACGATTCCAAGGGCACGACAAGCACGACAATGGATTCAAATAAGTGGAGAGAGCCTAGACGATCATCTTGTAACAATCCAATAAACACAAACAAGACAATGCAACATATGAATATACAACACAAAACAATATTGAACAAGTTGAGATACAAAGCAACAAAGACAAGACAGCTTAACCTTGCCTTAATCACTCCAATTGCTTGGCCATAGGGTTCATATGCTCAGCTATGAAGGTTCTATAGGTCAGGTTTAACATCATATAGGCAAGGAAACAAGTGGATGAAGGTGGTAGAAGTTATAAGGTGAAGGATGCATAGGGTCAAGGCCAAAAATAGTGGAATTTTGGTGCATTTTGACTCGGCCAAAGGCAAGTGGGCTCAACCCAAGGTCAAGTCAGATATGAACATATCTGAAGTGGTGTCTAGGGGAGGTGTAGTCGATAGTGGTGGTGGCTATGGGGTGGCCGAAGTGATGTATGGAAGGGTTAGTGAAGTATGTGGCTCGGCTAGCAATGTTTGGTGAAGTTTACATTGTTTTTAGGTGGTGGCTTCAAGTGGAAGGTCAAGGCTAATGTCTTGGTCAGAGAAGGAGGAGGAGGTGCTGCTGTAGATGGTGGTGGTGATGGTGGAGTTGCTGGAGAACGGCTAGGCCAAGCAAGCTAGAAGAGGAGCCAAGCACAAAATCATAGAAAATGAAGAAGGAAATTGAGCAATATGATGCCATTAGCAAAAAAATTTCAGAAAAAAATTGCCGTGAGTTTTGAGGATGAGAAGAAAAATGTTTCTCACGTGAATTGAAGAGGAGTATACGCGGCAAAGAACTGAACGGCTAAAAGAAAGGAAGTGAAAAGGCAAAGGGAAATGAAGAGACGAGTAGTTGAAAAGTCACTAGAAAACGAAAGGTTTTTGGACTCTTGGAATTTCTTTTTAAATTTTTATATAACTGAAAAACATATATAAATTCAGTTAAAATACGAAAATATAACAAATAAACAAATATAAATAAATAAATATTAATTAAATATAATTAAATTAAGAAAATAGCAAAGAAAATGTAAACTAGGCTTGAAAATTTGAAGATAAATGAAATGAACTTTGGAAAATTGTATGTACATGAAACATATTTATAAACAAAGATAAAAACATAAAAATAAAATGCATACATAAAAATGAATAAATAAATTTTAATTAAATATAATTTAAATAAAGAAAATAAAAGAAAAATGGAAACTAGGCTTTAAAAATAGAAAATAAATTCAATAAGCTTTGGAAAATTCAAACATCACTTTAAAAATGTTTAAAAGGTAAAAATATATGTAACATAACATATAATACAATTTAGAATAAGATATGGCAATTAAAAAGATTATTTATATAATTTAAAATAAACAATATTGTTAAATAAAACAATTTACACCCAAATTTGTAAAAAGCATAACTTTCACAGTATTATTCGAATTTCAACGAAACGAAAAGCATTGTTCTTGAAATTTTATTTACTTTCATAAAAAAGATAAAATTCAAATTTTAAAATATTTAAAATTTAAATTTAAAAATCAAAGTTTGACCAGATTGACCAAAATTCACATTTTCTGGAAATATTCAATTTATGCGTGTTTGAAATTCTAATCCACATCAAAATCAACATTTATATTAAAGTAAAAAAATAATATTCATTTTAATAAATAAAATAAAGTTTTTTCTTTTTATATATCAAGAATTTCAATTTTAAAATAATTACAAAATTCAGGGTTGTTACACTCTCCCCCACTCAAAACTTTTCGTCCCCGAAAAGGAACGAGGTACGGGAAAGTACAGAAAAGATAGAATGAAATAAGATTAAGACAAGGTGACAAGAAAAATTGAAATAATACCTGATAACTGTTGTTATAGATAAATCTAACAAGGTGGAGATGGTCTTCCCAAGATCCTCCAGAACCAAGAACACAAGCACGAAAAAGATTCAGATGAGTAAGCAGTGCTCAGATCCAGATGAGTACCCAAGATTATCAAAAATTATAGAAAGATTTCTAAACAGACTGGTATAAACAATAGCCTCCCCATTCTATAGAAAGATAAGGAAAATAAGGACAACTAAAAGATAGTTTGAAAAACAAAATAAGATAATAAATTTGAAATCATCAAGCTTTGACATCATAATACTTTGAAATCATAACACCTTTAAAATAAGCTTCCTTTAAACCATTTAAATTCAATGTCAAATAATACTCATTTCATAAATAGGATATTCCTTCAATAAGTTACACTTTAAATTTCCATTTGAAAACCAAATTCTCAATAATCAAATTTTAGTGATATTAAAAATACTTCTTAACTATTTAAATCAAAATTATTCATTTTACAAGACATATCTATTTTATAAATAAAATATTTTATTTATAAAATAGATATCATAGCAAATACAGCAATCAAATTTCTTTACACCTTTATTCATTTATACATCAATTAAACTATGATTTCAAGTTAAATAAACCTTATTACAAAATATCCTATTCAAATATATTTTATTTTCTATTCAAAGATACATTGTTTAGTATACAAACATATTCATTTCGGGAAATAACTTTTATTAAAATTTCTGGGTTAGACTTAAGGTTCCATATTAAATCAAATTTGATTATTAAGTTATTTAAATAAAATCTCTTTAAATTTTCTTTTTCTTTATTTGCCTCTGTTAATCTTTTATAACCAAAATTTGTTAACGCTTAAATTTGAACGCTAACACCCCGGTGTGTGAAGTGTAGTTGTGAAAGCACCACCCGATAGATCGGGAAAGAATTACAAGCAAGTAATAACGGAAAAGCAGTAAACAACAGCAATTTTATAGTGGTTCGGCTTATGGGTACAGCCTACGTCCACTTTAAGTACTTTTATTGATGATCTCGTTACAAGTTGATACAATTCTTCCCAAGTACAATTCACTTTGAACTACAAGAAACTTAGAACAAGTATTTTAAACTTCAATGGAGATGAGAGTCTTCGAATCCATGTTGGATGTACGTGATCTCTTGTTGAAGTTGTTTGTAGCGTTCTTAGTGTCTCGAGAGCTTCAAGTGTTGAATTGGTTTGGAATGCAGCAGAGTATCAGCGCTTGAAGAGAATGAGCAAAAGGTCCCCTTCATGTTGAATGTAGCCTTGTATTTATAGGCAAACTGTTTAGGCTGAAGTTGCTAAGTCATGAGTCGTGACCGACTCATGATGAGTCGTGACCGACTCATGATGAGTCGTGAGTCGTCTGCGAGTCACCTCTTTGCAGCATGATTTTGAACTTGCCTCTGAGCCTTGTGTCGTGCGTCGACCTATCTTTTGAGCCGTAGGCTTTCCTGAGTCGTGCCATCCTTAACCCATCGAATCTCCTTAACCCGTCAGGTTCCTTAAGTCGTAGCGGCCTCTTGAGTCGTTCATCTCTTGAGTCGTAAACCTAATGAGATACTTAAGGACCTTGAATGGATGAGTCGTGATCAGATGAGTCGGTCTTTGATGAGTCGGAGCTCGAATGAGTCGTTGGATCGGTATAGGCCTTGAGTCGCAGACCCGCTGAGTCGTTGATCCATACTGTACCTTTAAGGCGCTAACTCACTGAGTCGTTGCTATCAATGAGTTGTTGACCCATTGAGTCGGCAATCTCTGAGTCGCTTCATCAGTTGAGTCGCTGACTGCCTTATCTGTTGAGTCGGCCTAAGTTTCAGTGGGGTTAACATTTGCCCCTCGAAGCACGCGCCTGAGTCGTAGGTCGCGCGCTTCGACTTATCTTAACTCGCTTGTGCCGACTCGTGCCCTACTTCCTTGGTATAAAATGGATGAACCGTCACTTCTATCTTCTTCTTCCTTTATCAATTTCTTGAGTCGTGTTCCGCCATTAACACATCTCCAAGCTCCCAAAAATAATTTCAACTCGAATTAGCACCCAATCCTCTCTAGTCAACATACAATCGTAAGCGATTTCTTCCCTTTCTTCGATCGTTGATCATTATTGTCTTACACGCTTAATCCTTCGCCTCCGATTTGCCTCTTCGTGTCCTACGAGTTTTGTTGGATTTGATTGTTGGTGAACTTAGGTCTGCTTGATTTTACTCGCGGCGATCCATTATTCGAGGCGATTCTGTATTGTGATAGGATTAAAGTTACTATTTTTGGAGATACCATTAGGTTAACGGGTTATGGGTTAGGATCCGAAGATAGGACTTGGAGATAGGTCATTGGGTTATCATGGGGTAGGAGGGAAACGAGTTTTGGAGTTGTATGGTAGATAGGCCAATCAGAGTAAAACACTACCCCTGATGCGACTTAATAATCTTGAACGACCTAAAACCCTTTGCGACTCAACTCTGGACCGGCTCACCAACCTTCACGACACAAGACTTGAGTCGGGGCCGAGACATCACGACACAATGCTTGAGTCGGGGCCGAGACATCACGACACAATGCTTGAGTCGGGGCCGAGACATGTCTTGATGAATTTTTCATAATTCTGAGCTGACATCTATTCTCTTTTATGACTCGTGACCTAAGTATTGCTGAGTCGTCTTCGACTTAGTCCTTGAGTCGTCTACGACTTAGCACTTGCACTTTTAAACTCCACTTGAACCTTGAACTGCTGCTTGAATCTTTTACAGATTGCTTTAACTTGTAAGCTAATAACCTGTTAGTATAACATTCACAGAAAACTGGGACGAATATACTGTCATTGATTGCCCACATCGAACGACAGATTAGTTAATGATAGATGATTAACTTAAATAAATCGTGTGAACGAAGTGCTATCGATTTCAAGTGGAATATTAAAGCAGCACTGGATTAGTCAATTGAAACTGACCAGCCCGCATTAATATTATGCTTGAGCTTTAAATAACAAGTTTCGAAATTACCGTAGTCAATCAATCGTCAACCAGTTTAATTCCAGTTATCTTTACTTGTTATTATTTTTTTTTTATTAGCTTTGCACGACACTTCACACTTTTTAGGAAACGTGCACCTTCGCATTTGAACATCCGGTTGCTTGTGTAGAATGACCTCTCATCATGAAGAGCCGATGGGCCAGGCTGAAGATGTCTTCCCAGTAGCCATCCCTATAGAAAATCCTCCGGAGAGAACATCCACAACTTTGAATCAGCGGGTGTTTAACCAACTGCGCGTCCAGTTTGGCATTGATGATGCTGACATCTTATTTCCGGGGCCAAATGACACCGCGGATAGGCCCCCTCTTGGCTTTGTTGCTGTTAATCGCCAAATGTGCTTGAACGGCGCTATTCCTCCCTTTAATGACTTTCTCCAACAGTTCCTGCTTTGGTTGTCTATCTCTCCATTCCAATTACACCCCAATGGCTACGCCATTTTGATGGGGTTATGTGTTCTATTTAGGAGGGTTTTGGATCGATTACCGGGCTTCGGGGAGATCTGCTATTTTTGCTCATTCACGAAAACTAAAGACCATCCTTCCATCGTGGTTATAAGAAGCGCTCGAAACCGCAAACTTATTACTGATCTCTCTGAAAGCGCTCACGGATTTTTGAATCAGTTTTTCTTTGTTCGCTGCCCTCCAGGGTTTTATGCCATCTGGAGAGTGGGAAGTAAGATTTCCTGTCTTTACTTTTTCCGTTTTGAAACTTTCTCGAGATCTGAACTCTCAATTGCTAATTTCATTCTTTTCCTGTTTTAGCACTTCCACCCCCTACTAGGGACCCAAGTCTTAAGCAAATTTTTGAAAGATTAAATGTCGTGCCGGTAGAAGAGAGGAGCATAAAGTTTCTGCTAAACGATGAATTTTTACATCAATACGGACTCCTCCATCCCTCTCACTTTACTCGGCCTCGTGAAGCTCCAACGGAGGTTCCTGATTCTCCGGTGAAAACTCCTGATCTTCCGATCTCCACTAAAGAGCACATGCGAGGAGAAATTTCTGCAGAAACCTTACTAGTAAAGTGCTCTACTCCAAGAGACGATACGGGACCCTCCGAAAAGCCCGCACTTGCTCCCATAATTGAAGAAGAAGAGGAGCCCCTTTCCCAAACCAGGAAGAGTGCTGACAAAGGAGCTGATGGAGGGAATCAGGTTGGGCATGACGGTGATGACGTTTTTGGGGATTTAAGTGACATAATCGTCACTTCCCAAGAGCTCTTTAAAGATGACCCTGCCTGTGGTAAAACTGTACCCCCGATGATTGAAGCGACATCTGCCCTCCAACAGACTCCAACTCCTTTATCCCAAGAATTGTCACCGACAGTGGGACCTATTACTTCCCCCCAACTGAGGAGTGGTTCGTTAGTCCAACGCGAGTAGTTTGCACTTCACACACAACTAAGGATTTTCCAGCACATTTATGCACTTATCTTCTCATACTTTAAAGATTTCTAAAGCTTATCTTTTCTTATTTTAGATCCTTCAATGACACGCGGCGGATCATATTATCAGGATTTCCAACGCTACGGGGGGCGTGGTCAATATGATTATCGGCGTTACTTTCCCTCCTACAGAGAATCTGATGAAGAAAGGGCTGCCCGAAAGGCTCATGAAAGGAGGACTGAAGAAGAACGTCGCGAAAGAAGAGAGAGAAGAGCGCCATGACTCTTGGCAAAAAGGCGATGACTTCCACAAGAGAAAAACTCATGACGATCGAGGAAAAGGTCACATGGGTGAAGACTTAAGCAAACGAGCCCGTCACAGTGAAAAGCAGGCCCCTACTACTCCTGAGAAAGTTACTATTCCTGCCTCACTCGACATTCCTTCTGACTCTCCCGCTCTTGGGAAATCGGATATTCAAACGATAATTAACAGGCCCAAATTTCAAGTTGGACCGGGTCCTGCCACTCTGCAGAGCCGATTTCCTCAATGGTGCCTTAAGGGGGTGAGGTTCGACCTAGACTTGGTTCCCATCGACAAGTCTGCTATGTTGCGCAATCTTGATGCAGTCAAGCTCGATATCGAGAGGATGTCAAACTGGCAGAAGCTTGTCGATGAGCTTCAAAGAGTTAACCGTGCCAACATAGAGGCCATGCTTACTATGGAAAACGATAAGGCCGAATGGCAAAAGGTCGTTGAGCAACACGACACCGAGATGAGGAACATTGCTTCTTACAATGAGGAGCTTGAGGCAAAAGTCGAGGAATTGAAACATGAGCTTGCTGCTTCCTCTACTTCATATTCTCAGAAAGAAGAAGTGCTCCTAAAACAAGTGAGAGACGCTCACGCTAGCCAGAGGGATGCCGAAGACAGGCTCGAAGCACAAAAAAGAATCAGTGAAGGCTATGTCTCTGATATTGCTGAGCTTCGAAAGAAAAACAACTCCCAGGAGGCGGAGATACAAATGCTTAAGCTTCAGCTTGCTAAAACTGAAAGGGAGCGCGATGAGGCTGTCGCCGGCAAAATCGCAGCCGAAGAATCTCATGAGGCGACCAAAAACAGCTTCGGCTCAACATTATTCGACTTCTACTTGCATAGCATCTTGGGGCGTGGAAGCCTCGCTTTTCTTGGTCCTAAGTATGAAATCACTTTAGCTGAAGTATGGGAGGCCGCTCTTGAGATGCTTGGTGCTGAAGGTTCTGGTTATGACGAATCAGCCCTGGAAAGGCATTATTTTGATGATGACGCTCGCACTGCCCTTGCCAAGGGAAAGGAACAACTTGCCAAATTAAGAACTGAAGTGACGGAAGGGGACCGGCTGGGGAAAATCACTTCAACTACTCTAGTCCAGCCACCTTCTTCATCTGAAGTCGACATTATTGGTTCCAGTTCCCATCTTGCATCTCCCACCAAAGTTACCACTGAGATTACAAGCATACAGGGTGGAGATGAGGGTGATGAGAGCGCTGATGCGCAAGCTTATGAAGTCGATATCAGGAAACCAGCTTCTCCAGGTAATTTCACTGTTAATCTCGCTACTGTCAATTCTGCTCAAGCGGGTTACTCATTTATTTCGCATGAGTTTCATGAGCTCCTTGGCTATTTTCTCAACCTTGATGAGCCTTCATCTCCTCTCTTTACTGACTTCATTGGTGAACCTTCATCTCCTCTCTTTACTGACTTTAACCTCTTTTCTTCTGTAGAAAAAGTATCAAGCACTACTCAAATCTCTACTTCTCCGGTAATCCCTCCTCCATCTCTTCAGGTGGCTCCTCCTTCTGCTTCGCAGCCTGGATCACAGGAGGAACAAATAGAGGCTCTCCATGGCCTGGATGATCCCATTGCTTCGCAAGAGCAGAAAGATGAGGGACTTGAGGGAGGTGACATATCTCCAGAGCGGACTCCTTCTGACGATATAACTCTATCTAAACTTGTCACTCCAGGAAGTGAGTCTTCCTCAAAGAGGAGAAGGAAGCAAGGAGCATCAAAGAGGAGAGGGAAGATAATCACTGCCACTGAAGAGGAGCCAGAAGTTGGGCCAGCTGCGCCTACCTCTCCTTCCTCCCTTATACCCACTGGTCGACCTGAAAAGCTGGTCAGTCGGCCGGGTAAAGGGTCCAAAGGCAGTAAAAAGAAGTGAAGACTTTAGCTTTTTGTCTTTTGTATGAACTGGCCGAGAGTTGTGCGGGTATCGGCCCCCGCTTTTATTTTGAAAACCTGTATCTGCATTATAGTTGAATAAAATGATTCTTTGTTTGTACAAACTTCTGTTTGAATTTGAGAATGCATTTACTATTTATTTTATTTTTTGCACAAGTTTATTTACACGATATTGCAGCGAGCTTATGGCATGTTACTTGAGCGTTACCTTTTGCTGATTTGGCTATACCATATTGTGTGTAATTATACTATATTGCCCCCATTCCATAAGTTTGCTGCAATATTCTATACTTCGAGGGGACTTGCACTCATATTTGCTAAAGAATAATTATTTTATTCTTTAAAGAAAAATTTTGTAGAGTACAACTCCCTTCGTATAAGTTTCTACGCTTTGTCGTTCGAAGAAATCACTTTTTTTTTTTTTGCTTATGTGCATATTTTACCAAGTGAATTCCTCTATGTGGTAAAGCGGACCTCTGAAGGGTACTTTAACTTCTTTTCTTTTTCTTCTTTTTTTTATAGTAGGTAAATTACTCTCCCTTTGAAAGTTAAAGTACGCTTTTGATGAGGATTTTTTTTTATACAAAGTTGCACCTCCGAGGAGGGATTTTTCACGTTTCAACACTTGGAAGTTTTATTTCAATCTCGGTGAAACGTGTACCCCCAAAGAGTTGTGCCTTTGAAGAAAGCCTTTTCACGTTTCAACACTTGGAAGTTTTATTTCAATCTTGGTGAAACGTGGGCTTCCGAAGAGGTCTTTCTTCTTGATTGTGTCCCCGGGAGGGGGTTGTACCTCTAAGGAGGGATTTTTCACGTTTCAACACTTGGAAGTTTTATTTCAATCTTGGCGAAACGTGTACCTCCAAAGAGTTGTGCCTTCGAAGAAAGCCTTTTCGCGTTTCAACACTTGGAAGTTTTATTTCAATCTTGGTGAAACGTGGGCTTTCAGGAAGGTCTTTATTTTGTTTTTGCATTTCAACATTGGTGAAGTGAAATTCCGAAGAGCGGTTATTACACTTCAACTCCTGGCGAAATGTGCCTCCGAAGAGGGCTTTTATTTTGTTTACATTTCAACTCTGGTGAAGTGATATCCCAAAGAGCGGTCATAACACTTCAACTCCTGGTGAAATGGGCCTCCGAAGAGGGCTTTTATTTTTTGGCATTTCAACTCTGGTGAAGTGAAATCCCGAAGAGCGGTCATAACACTTCAACTCCTGGTGAAATGTGCCTCAGAGAGGGTTTTCATCGCCTGGAAGTTACTCTCTCATGGTTGGAGGGTCATGACTCCTCCAATCTTTTTTGTTGAGTAGAGAACTTTCTTTTTTGTGGCGTATGACCCATTAGAGGTCTTTTATCTTCCGAAGAGGACTTGTGCTGCTGATGGTAGCTTTGGTTGTTCCTCTGTTCACTTGTTTATGCCTTTTCAGCGATCCTCTCTCTTTTTTTTTTTTTTAAGTTTTCATTCCCCTTTTCTTGCAAGTAGCTTGTTTAATCCAAGGAAGTGTACTTCATTGCCAGGCAAGTTTGTGAGAACGGGCACTAGCTTCCTAATTGGATGTTTGTTTGTTCAAACAATCTCAATTTATCAGCAAGGGCTCGTTTCTATCGAAATCATTAGCCGTTCAATTGAAGTATTTCCTATCTAGGATTTGAATTCGGGGTCTTTGTGACTTGAAATTTGTTTGTTGAATGATGGTGAGAATCGCTCGGTCTTATTATGCGCAAGTTTTATTTCCATTGTCTGCAAAAATTTAAATCGACATTTCAGCAATACATTTTATGTATTTTTATATCGAAAACAAAGCAAACATATAATAATAATAAGGAACACAAGATTTATAGTGGTTCGGCCATGAAATTGGGCCTACATCCACTTTATATTCTTTCATTATTTACTTGCATCAGTTTCACGATTGCTTTCAACTACAAGAATCATACATTCATAATTCTTTTTACAATGTTTCAACAAAATTTTCAAGTAAAGTATGGACGCAAATGGTTGCTGTTCCATGCCCTTGGAATTTGATCTCCATCAACAGTGGTGAGCTTGAATGTGCCGTCAAGAAGCTTCTGACCTATTACATATGGTCCTTCCCAATTTGGCCCAAACACACCTGTCGCGGTCATAATTCTTTTCAGGACTAGATCTCCAATTTCAAAGCTGCGTTGACGAACTTTGGAATTGAAATGTCTGGCTATCCTTTGTTGATGAGCTGCAACTCTGAGGTTAGCTTCATCTCTTTTTTCATCAAGGAGATCCAGCGCTTCAAGTTGTCGCTTCTCATTTTCTGCTTGATTGAAATGGATTCTTCTGTGTGAAGGGACCTCTGTTTCAACCGGGATCATTGATTCCGATCCGTATGCTAACGAAAAAGGAGTATGCCCAGTTGCAGTTTTGTGAGTAGTTCTGTATGCCCATAGTGCAAGTGGTAGTTTATCGACCCAACCACCTTTTGCTCTTTCGAGTTGCTTTTTGATGGTTGATTTGATGATCTTGTTCACTGCTTCCACTTGCCCGTTTGCCTGCGGATGAGCTACTGCCGAAAAGCTTTTCTGGATTTTGAATCGTTTGCAAAAATCCTGGAAATCCTCGCTTTCAAACTGAGTACCATTGTCTGTGATTATTTTCTGAGGCACACCGTATCTGCAACTGATATTCTTGGTCACAAAGCTTATCATTTTCTAAGAAGTGATAGTAGCCAATGGTTCAGCTTCAGCCCACTTAGTAAAATAATCAACTGCAACAATAGCATATTTAATCCCTGATTTAGCAGTTGGTAGCGGCCCAATGAGATCGATTCCCCAAATTGCAAATGGCCATGGACTGACCATCTGTGTGAGTTCGGTAGAAGGTGCTCTAGGAATTTTGGCATATCTTTGGCATTTGTCACATTTTCGAGAGTAATCTGCAGCATCCCGATTAATTTCTGGCCAGAAATATCCGTATCGGAGAATTTTCTTTGCTAATGTTTGACCACCTGAATGATCACCACATTCTCCTCCATGCACTTCAGCTAGGATTGTTTTGGACTCTTCCCGGGATACACATCGAAGCAATGGCATTGAGAATCCCTGTCTGTACAATCGGCCATCCTGAATTACATAGCGAGAGGCCTTCCTTAGTAGCTTTCGCCTTTCTATCGAGTTTTCTGGCAGAGAA
Organism: Allium cepa; assembly: GCA_030765085.1. Lineage (NCBI taxonomy): Eukaryota > Viridiplantae > Streptophyta > Magnoliopsida > Asparagales > Amaryllidaceae > Allium > Allium cepa. Next base: position 135,340,311 of record CM060942.1, on the reverse strand, counting down.
CCTCTGAGTAGGTAATCCAGTATTGGAGTCATCCATGACTCTTGTTCTTGAGATACATTCATAATACAGTCTATATCCATCTCGTCTATACTTGGCGCTGAAAGGACTTCTACAGGGACCAATCCCAATAGTTGAGCTTCACCAGAACTTGAATACTTTGCGAGGGAATCTGCCTTCATATTCTCTTCCTGGGGAATATGGCTTATTGAATAATGATCGAGTTCACATAGGAGTTCCCAAGCCTTTGACAAGTAGGAGGGCAAGTTTCCACCTTTTGTTTGAAATTCCTTCTTGACTTGGCATACAATAAGCTGAGAATCACTGAAGATCTGTAATGCTCGAATGTTTAGCTCTTTAGCGATTTTCAGACCTGCAATAAGAGCTTCATATTCTGCTTCATTGTTTGTTGAAGGAAATTCCAGTCTTAGTGCATAACATAATGATCGACCTTCAGGAGTTTCAAGTACCACTCCGGCTCCAGAACAGTAGTCATTTCTTGCGCCATCAACATACATCTTCCACTGGATTGGGGAATCATTGATCGCTTCTTCCTCACCATTATCTTTCTCTGTGAATTCTGCAATGAAATCAGCTAAAGCTTGTCCGTTGATTGCTTTTCGGGGGTGATAGGTGATGTCATATTGACTGAGTTCAATGTTCCATTTTAGAAGGCGACCCGAAGTTTCGGGGTGAAATAGGACTTGCTTTAGAGGTTGATCAGTGAGTACTTTGATAGGATGAGCTTGGAAATATTGCCTCAGTTTCCTTGATGCAACTAGTAGGCAATAGGCGAGTTTTTCCAACTTGGAGTAATTCAGCTCTGCCCCAGTGAGTCTTTTGCTGATATAGTAAACCGGATGTTGAATCCTTTTGTCTTCCCGTATCAGCGCTGCACTTAGAGCATGAGATGATACTGCCAAGTATATAAGAAGATCCTCACCATTGCCTGGCCTAGAAAGTATTGGAGGCGTTTCCATATGACGGATCAACTCATCGAAGGCCTTTTGGCATTCGGAAGTCCATTCAAAATTCTTCTTTCCTTTTTTCAGGGCGTCAAAGAATGGGATGCATTTATCAGTGGCTTTGGAAATGAACCGACTCAGGGCGGCGACCTTTCCGTTGAGACTCTGCAATTCCTTCTTTGTTCTAGGAGCTTTAACTTCTTTCAAGGCAGTAATTTGAGCTGGACTAGCCTCAATGCCCCTAGCACTGACGATGAAGCCTAAGAACTTTCCGGACTTGACCCCAAATGTACATTTCAGAGGGTTAAGTTTCATTCTGTATTTCCGGAGGACTGCGAACATTTCTGCTAAGTGTTCAATGTGATCCGCTGCTTTCCTGGACCTCACTAACATGTCGTCGACGTAGACTTCCATAGTTTTGCCCAATTGCGGTTTGAACATAGCATTAACAAGTCTTTGGTAGGTTGCCCCTGCATTTTTCAATCCGAAGGGCATAACTCTGTAGCAATAAAGTCCAACATCTGTAATAAAGCTTGTATCCTCCTGATCCGGCTCATGCATCATGATTTGGTTATAACCGGAGTAGGCATCCATGAAAGATAACAATTCATGTCCCGCGGTTCCGTCTACCAGTTGATCGATCCTGGGTAATGGGAAGCAATCTTTGGGGCAAGCCTTGTTTAGATCAGAAAAATCGATGCACACTCTCCATTTTCCATTAGCTTTCTTGACCAACACAGGATTTGAAACCCAATTCGGATATGTAGATTCTTTGATGAAGTTATTTTCCATGAGTCGATCGACTTCTTCTTTTAATGCTGCTGACCTTTCTGGACCTTGGGTTCTTCTTTTCTGTTTAACTGGCGTAAACTTTGGGTCAATATTCAGAGCGTGTACTGCAACTTCTGGGGATATTCCACACATATCGGCATGAGTCCAAGCAAAGACATCCAGATTTGCTTTCAGGAAAGATATCAAGATATTCTGAATTGACACATTAAGCTGTGAACCCACATTCAACACCTTATTTGGGTCCTTCGGGTCAACAGGTACCGGAACTGTCGTTTCCACTGGTACTACTCTATTCTCCCCTGTACTGGCTTTTCTGGGATCCATATCTTTACGTGCCCCGCTGTGCTCGCCAGTGCAGGGTCCGCTCTGTAATTGCTACAAGGCTGGTTCCTTGATGCGGACTGGGGTTGCCGCATCCTTTCCCATTTCTCTTTTTCTTGACTCTCGCAGCTCTGTCAAGTAACATTCTCGCGCAGCATTTTGATCCCCTTTTATAACTCCTACTCCATTGTCAGTAGGGAATTTAATAGTGAGGCACCACGGGGCTAGGATAGCTTTGAATGCTGCGAGTGTTGGACGGCCAAGAAAAGCATTATAAGCAGAATATTCATCGACGATCACAAAGGTTTGCTTTCGGACCACTTTCCTTTCTCCTTCCCCAAGTTCTACAAACAGATCGATGGTTCCTACTGGTTGCTTTGGCTCCCCAGTGAAGCCAACGATTTTCTGTGATGAGGCTTGCACATCGATCATAGGGATTTTCATCTGGTCAAATGTCTTTTTGAAGAGGATATTACATGATGCTCCGCAGTCAATGAGGACTCTTCTGACAATGGCTGGTCCAATACCAGCCGAGATGACCAAGGGATCTAAAGTAGGAGCTTCAATACCTGTAGAATCTCTGGCTCTAAAAATAATATCATCGCTGAAAGTTTTCTGTTGTTTAAGGGGCGTAGTGTCTTCTAGAACAAAGACGTCTTCTTCGGCTGGAGCATATTTCAAAGCCCTGGAATATCTCTCCATCTCACCCCAACTCTTGCCAGCTGGGTGAGGTCCTCCTGAAATGACATTGATAACGGGCCTTCCAGATTCATGCCCCGTAGCTTTCTCACCTGCCCCAGGCTGATGAACAGGAGCCCGCTGCCCCTGACTCGACGATGCAGGATTGTTGCTATTCTTTTTCACGAATTGTTGCAACTTGTTTTCTCTTAGCAACTCTTCAATCAGATTTTTCAGCTGGCGGCATTCATCAGTTTCATGACCTGGTTGATTGTGGAAGCGGCAGAATTTCCCACTCTGTATGGCTTTTTTCCCAGTTCTCAAAGGGATAGGCTTAGGGAAATCGACGGAATCTTTAGTGGCCAGGTAAATGTGCTCCGGTGTATGTGATAATGGAGTATATTCTGATGGCTTGAAGGATCGGGGCTTCTTCAGATTACCCTGTTTCTTCCCATTACTATTCTCCCTTTTTTGCCCCACCGATTCATTCTTGCGTGGAGCGACAGTGTTGTCTTCAGCTTTTTCCAACACTGCCTTTATTGGAAAAGGACGACTTTCCAAGCGAATGAATTCGTCTGCTTTTTTGTAGAACTTTTCGAGAGAGGTTGGCTCTTTCATATTTAACCATTTTCCAAATTCGCTTGACTTATCAATAGCCCTCATTAGATAAGTCAAGATCATTCGTGGTTCAGCATTGTCCACTTCCGCCAGCGCTATATTAAAGCGGTTCAAGAAAGATCTGATAGACTCACCAGGATTCTGCTCTAAACTCGATAGTGACATAATGTCCTTGGCCTTCGAAGCATATAGTCTAAACTGGTCCTTGAATTTTCTGGTCAAGTCTGAAAACTGATCGATAGATCGGACTGGCAACTTGGTGAACCATAGTAGAGCCACCCCTTCCAGGTATACGGGGAAATATCGGCACTTTATTTCGTCAGAGGCCCTGGCACCCGTCATGTGCCAATCATATTTATACAAGAACTCATTCGGATCACTTGTCCCTTTGTAAGCTGGAATAGTCGGAGGGACAAACTTCCTTGGAAATTCCGCCTTCAGGATTTTTTCAGTAAACGGAGTTTTACTTCGGGCGAAACCCCATTCCTTCTCATCTTCAACCCTTTGCAAACTTTCTTTCATGATCTGCCGGACCATTCCAGAAAGATATTCCTCATCATGCCGAGTTCTAGATCCACCAGCCTCAGGAACTGCCTGCTCAAAGGGACTAGTAGCCCTTTCAGGAGCATTCCTCTCACTAACATCATGAATGTTGCCAGCATAGTTCCTTTCATTACCAGCTGGTTGATTGTTTGCCCCAAGTAAATCGTTCAACTTATTCAGAATCAGAGCATTCTGGGCACTTTGAGCCTCTAGTTGTGCATTTTGGGCGTTTATCTGCTGGTTTAGCCCTAGAATCACAGCATCCAATTCCGCTTTCGTAACTCCAACAGACGGAGTGGGTTGATTAGGTACAGGGGAAGCGGAGGTTCCCTCTTGAATGTTTCCAGATCTGATAGATCTACTTTTCCTTCCGGGAGCCATAATTTCAGATAGACTTCTGGTTTTTAAGGAAATTCTTTCTTCAAATCTCTGTGAAGCAATGATGACAGTTTTCCTGAGTTCAATTCTCAGTGAAAGCACCAAAAATGTTAACGCTTAAATTTGAACGCTAACACCCCGGTGTGTGAAGTGTAGTTGTGAAAGCACCACCCGATAGATCGGGAAAGAATTACAAGCAAGTAATAACGGAAAAGCAGTAAACAACAGCAATTTTATAGTGGTTCGGCTTATGGGTACAGCCTACGTCCACTTTAAGTACTTTTATTGATGATCTCGTTACAAGTTGATACAATTCTTCCCAAGTACAATTCACTTTGAACTACAAGAAACTTAGAACAAGTATTTTAAACTTCAATGGAGATGAGAGTCTTCGAATCCATGTTGGATGTACGTGATCTCTTGTTGAAGTTGTTTGTAGCGTTCTTAGTGTCTCGAGAGCTTCAAGTGTTGAATTGGTTTGGAATGCAGCAGAGTATCAGCGCTTGAAGAGAATGAGCAAAAGGTCCCCTTCATGTTGAATGTAGCCTTGTATTTATAGGCAAACTGTTTAGGCTGAAGTTGCTAAGTCATGAGTCGTGACCGACTCATGATGAGTCGTGACCGACTCATGATGAGTCGTGAGTCGTCTGCGAGTCACCTCTTTGCAGCATGATTTTGAACTTGCCTCTGAGCCTTGTGTCGTGCGTCGACCTATCTTTTGAGCCGTAGGCTTTCCTGAGCCGTGCCATCCTTAACCCATCGAATCTCCTTAACCCGTCAGGTTCCTTAAGTCGTAGCGGCCTCTTGAGTCGTTCATCTCTTGAGTCGTAAACCTAATGAGATACTTAAGGACCTTGAATGGATGAGTCGTGATCAGATGAGTCGGTCTTTGATGAGTCGGAGCTCGAACGAGTCGTTGGATCGGTATAGGCCTTGAGTCGCAGACCCGCTGAGTCGTTGATCCATACTGTACCTTTAAGGCGCTAACTCACTGAGTCGTTGCTACCAATGAGTTGTTGACCCATTGAGTCGGCAATCTCTGAGTCGCTTCATCAGTTGAGTCGCTGACTGCCTTATCTGTTGAGTCGGCCTAAGTTTCAGTGGGGTTAACAAAATTTAAGTGTATAACATTTATTATAACCACTCAAAATTTATTTATAAAAATCTTTTTATATTGTATATTATCTAATTACCTTGTTAACTTTTTAAAAATTAAGGTAAGTTATATTGAATGCAATTGTATTATACAAATAAAACTTTCAAATTCAATTATCTCAAGTTTGAATCATTTATCCAAATTTTTAAATAAATTTTTTCTTTCATAATTGAAATTATTCTTTAAGATAGAATTTAAGAATTAAATTTTCGATTCCATTCAAACCATTTAGAGATAACTAAGAATATATACATAATATGTCAAATCAAATTTCAATCATATATCTATATATATTAAAATCAAGTCATATTTCAGAAATTCAAATCAATTAAATTCCCAAAACAAAGCTGTAGTAAGACTACATAACTGTCTCTTCACTTCGAAACTCGAAAACGAATGTCGATGATGTTGTAGTCATCACCGAAGTTATTTTCCAGCGACAAAAAGAAGAGCACTAGTTTTTAACTTTAAAATTCTTTGGAAACAAATTTCTATTTGAAAATACTTTAAATAATATATCCTTTTAAAATTTTAAACATAAGGTTTGAAATCCATCGAAAATTAAATTCTCAAATTCTTGATTTAAATTAATGCCAGTTCCCAAATCAATTTATAAACAACTATTTATAAATTCATTTGTAGAACAATAAATGATAAATCAAGTATTATCATTTCAAATTATCAATTTAAATCAATTTATTAAGTTCCATAAATTTACTTATATATCAAAATTTATTTCATTTCCCAAATTTTTAAAATAATATTGTCTCTATTTGTTCGGTCAAAGTGTTTTGGAAATCTTATCGATAGCGTTGATCAGACGAATCGATCAGAAACCCAATCCAACATCAACAACTCAAACAACACAATATATAAAACAAAATATAGATTTACAAGTACAACTCAAAATGTTGGAAAAAGGCTGGAAGTAAAAGGAAAGATAATTAATTAACAAAATAGGAAGAAGGATAAGCTTAAATAAATCGCAGGCAACCTTAACCGGGTCAACCGTGACTTAAAGAATAAGATCAATGTGGATTTTCTAGGTAAATCTACATTCGACCTCAAGAGATAGAGTTTGGAATACAAAAGATATTAGCATCTAAACCAAGGATAGATATAAATCTCTGGTGAATCGATGCTAATTGTAAAGGAGTTTCACCCCTTTTACAAGAAAATTAGAATACTGGTGAGACCGCCAATTCACTATAAAGATCATTCGAAGTGGAGTTATGGGACACTCCGAAATCAAATGAAGACGAATAGTGGGGAATAAGAATGGATTTTGGAACCGCAGGGAACGTTCCAAAATTCAAAGGAAAATCGAGTCAAAAGAAAGAGATTCAACTCGAATGAAAGTGATTCTGTAAATACATCTACTCTATATGCTGAGTTTTGCCTAGATCTACCAAAGCTCTGGTACCAACTGTAACGACCCGATATTTTCAACCATTCGCATCCGCACATGTCGGACTTGAATAGCTCAAAATACCACGTTGTAAATAAAATTTGGCAAATTTCAGAATATACAGTAAATACATAATCACAGACACAGAGTATTTAATAATTCAGCGGAAGTAAAAGAGATAGTAGTTCATGAAGCTACTATATAAATAAGATACATCAGAGTTAAATAATATACAGCAGAAGAATAACAAGATACATCAAGTACAAATCAAAATACATCACTGGATACACTGGATACTGGAAACAAATAGATGGCTAGATCTTCAAGCAAAGCTCCAACTCCGAAGGTGAGCCTTGAATGCAGAATCACTCAATCTGACTCGAGCGTAAAGCAAAATACAAAACACTCGAGTCAGGACATAAATACTTATGAACTGTAAATAAACTCAAGTGAACAGTAACAAAATGCATCAGTAACTTAAAGGATGCTTGGGATCGCCCATCCTTTAAGGATCCGTTAAACTATTTACTATGCAGTAATATTGCGCTACTATAATAATGTCTTAAGTAAAATAAACATACTTTTAAATAGCGTTCCGGGCTACCCATATCACCCTTCGCACATAATAGTCCCAGTAGTCCATCCAATATCATGCCACCTCCACTCCGGGTGACTGTCAGAGGATACCACACGGGCTATGGGTGAAAAACAAACTCGTAGTAAAGGCTCGGTATGGTAGGTGACACGGCACACATGGCAATGCCAGGGTAGATATACCAATTACGCACACGGGCTGGTGGTAACGCAGCAGCCACATACGCCCACCTCGGAACACACTCCCATAACAAAATCGGAGGATGGCCATCTAATCAATCACCAGTAAGAGTATAGTATCGAAGGAATGTGTCCGACCAGAGGCGCTACCTCCTTTGGCCCGAGATCGCTCCTGTTTTAGCCACCTTATGCCAACTCACGGGAGTTGGGTCCACGTAATATACCTCAAGAACGTCGCCACCATCCTACTTCATTCTGGAATCTCCACCGCGTACACGGTTGTTAAAGTGGTTTTCGGAGTTGGCAGAGAGTATGACAACTTCCGATCCCGGTCTCTTCAACAAACGTTATTATAACGCCGTGGTCATTTCAAAATAGTTTATATTTCAAAAGGATCAAATCATTTCATTTCAAAACTATATTCCTTTCAAAATAGTTTACTCCACGAAACCAAAACCATTTTTATTTCAAAACTATTTATTCAATCAAAATAGTTTATACTTCGAAACCAAAATAATTTTTATTTCAAATCTATATTCAAATCAAAATAGTTTATACTTTATCATTTCCAACTCAAACCTATATTCGCGTCCAAAAATCATAATACTTTCAAAGTTATAACTCTTTCGAAACCAAAATACTTGAAATCATTACACTTTGAAAATCATAACATTCTGAAATCATACATTTGAAATCATGAAACATTCATTTAATTCTTTACATTTTACAAATTTATTTCCAATTTAATTCAAAATTTCAAATTTCCAATTTAATTCAAATCAAACCATCAATTTCAATTCAATTCAGTTTTCTAACAAAACATTTCAAATCTTATAAATTTCAAATATAGATTTGATCTACAAATTAAGCTATCCAATTTTAATATGTTTCCAAACTTTAATATCCCACATTTCAAAACTAAACTTTATAATTCCATATATTCATATGTCAAATCTAATTTCATTATTATGTAGTTTTGAAATATTCATTTCATAAATCCAATATTATTTAAATAAACTTAAATTACGATTAAACCAAATACCTTTTCATACAAATATAAACTTCAAATATTCATTTATAAAAAATCAAATATCATTCCAAATTCATATTCTTTATCAAAATAAAGATCGAATCATTTCCAAACCATTTCAAATCATAAAAATATCACATCCTTTCAAAACCTCATTTCAAATCATTGTTTGAGTTCAAATTCAATTACTCAAATTTAAATACTTCTTTTTTTCAAATCTATCACTCATTTATTTTTTCAAATATCATTACAAAAATACAATTCGAAATTCCCTTCAAAATTCATTTATCTCATTACATTTCATTCCGTTTAACACATAACCAAGTAAACTTTATTTAAATTCAAATTCAATTTAAATTCCTTAAAAAATCATATTTAAATATTCAAAGATTCAAAAATTTCACAAATAACCCATTTCAAAAGTTAAATTATTTAACACTTTAAAATATAACCCAGACAGTGTTAAAATCTATAACATTTCAAAACATTGTCAAATTATAGCAGCGACAACATTTATAAAGTGCTATCGTAGCTTATATTTTCCAAAATGGTTTATTTCAAGAATAGCGATGTTTATAAAATGTCGTAATAGATATTTAGTTATTTCAAACATCGTTAGATTCAAAACAATAGCATTAAAATGCTGTCAAAAGACTAAAGCATTTTGAAAATGCTATAAAATTCCAGGTTTCATTTTAGCTTTTCAAAAATAATAATAAAACTACAAATTTTTATTATTACAACTTAAAAATCATATTTCTAGACTTCAAAATTTCACATTTAAAAATCATTTTAACATATGATTTAACACAATAAAATTTTAAGATCAAATATTCAATTTTGCAAAATCCATTCATTTATTAAGTCAAAATTCACTGTTTATTAATTTATAAATTTAATAAACTTAAAATTTTACTTCAAATATCATTTCAAAACTTTAAATTTAATTTCCATTATTTATTTACATCTTAAAATAAAATTTAAAGTCAAACGTCGCATTTACTCCAAATTTACATACTTGAATTCACTTAAATTCACAATTTCAAGATTTAATATTTAACTTTCTTAAAACCATAATATATATATTTTGAATCAAAATTTCATACTTTTGAAAATACATATTAAAAGAAAATCATTTAAAAATATACCACGGGGTCTGTATATAATTTTCTAAACCAAGGTCAAGTGATACGAATATATATCATTTCAATTCGTAGTTTACAAAGAAAACCGGGTTTTATCATTTCAAACCCGCAATCCCAAGCCAAATAAAATACAATAAAAATCGCTCAGGCCTATCATTTCAGTCCATAACGATTTTTTTCTATTCTAAAGTCCGTTCGGGTATGTATCATTTCAACTCATAATGATTCTATTCTAACAGGGAACTTGCAGTGTGAATATATGCATAAACAATATAAACAATGTCAATGTCACAATATAATGTCACATATCAGATGTCAGGTTATAATTAACAGTTTTAACATGGTAACAACATGGCATAGAATATCATATGATCATCATTAACTTGCATAAACATTTTATATTACTAAACACTTGTCATCAATTCACTGCTTCATAAGTATAAATGTCAGAGTGAGAAAGACTCACCTTTTCAAGCTGAAGACCACTACGACACACGAACACGATTCCAAGGGCACGAAAAGCACGATAATGGATTCAAATAAGTGGAGAGAGCCTAGATGATCATCTTGTAACAATCCAATAAACACAAACAAGACAATGCAACATATGAATATACAACACAAAACAATATTGAACAAGTTGAGATACAAAGCAACAAAGACAAGACAGCTTAACCTTGCCTTAATCACTCCAATTGCTTGGCCATAGGGTTCATATGCTCAGCTATAAAGGTTATATAGGTGAGGTTTAACATCATATAGGCAAGGCAACAATTGGATGAAGGTGGTAGAAGTTATAAGGTGAAGGATGCATAGGGTGAAGGCCAAAAATAGTGGAATTTTGGTGCATTTTGACTCGGCCAAAGGCAAGTGGGCTCAGCCCAAGGTCAAGTCAGATCGGAACATATCTGAAGTGGTGTCTAGGGGAGGTGTAGTCGATAGTGGTGGGGGCTATGGGGTGGCCGAAGTGATGTATGGAAGGGTTAGTGAAGTATGTGGCTCGGCTAGCAATGTTTGGTGAAGTTTACATTGTTTTTAGGTGGTGGCTTCAAGTGGAAGGTCAAGGATAATGTCTTGGTCAGAGAAGGACAAGGAGGAGCTGCTGTAGATGGTGGTGGTGATGGCGGAGTTGCTGGAGAAGGGCTAGGCCAAGCAAGCTAGAAGAGGAGCCAAGCACAAAATCATAGAAAATGAAGAAGGAAATTGAGCAATATGATGCCATTAGCAAAAAAAATTCAGAAAAAAATTGCCGTGAGTTTTGAGGATGAGAAGAAAAATGTTTCTCACGTGAATTGAAGAGGAGTATACACGGCAAAGAACTGAACGGCTAAAAGAAAGGAAGTGAAAAGGCAAAGGGAAATGAAGAGACGAGTAGTTGAAAAGTCACTAGAAAATGAAAGGTTTTTGGACTCTTGGAATTTCTTTTTAAATTTTTATATAACTGAAAAACATATATAAATTCAGTTAAAATACGAAAATATAACAAATAAACAAATATAAATAAATAAATATTAATTAAATATAATTAAATTAAGAAAATAGCAAAGAAAATGTAAACTAGGCTTGAAAATTTGAAGATAAATGAAATGAACTTTGGAAAATTGTATGTACATGAAACATATCTATAAATAAAGATAAAAACATAAAAATAAAATGCATACATAAAAATGAATAAATAAATTTTAATTAAATATAATTTAAATAAAGAAAATAAAAGAAAAATGGAAACTAGGCTTTAAAAATAGAAAATAAATTCAATAAGCTTTGGAAAAATTCAAACATCACTTTAAAAATATTTAAAAGGTAAAAATATATGTAACATAACATATAATACAATTTAGAATAAAATATGGCAATTAAAAAGATTATTTATATAATTTAAAAATAAACAATATTGTTAAATAAAACAATTTACACCCAAATTTGTAAAAAGCATAACTTTCACAGTATTATTCCAATTTCAACGAAACAAAAAGCATTGTTCTTGAAATTTTATTTACTTTCATAACAAAAGATCAAATTCAAATTTTCAAATATTTAAAATTTAAATTTAAAAGTCAAAGTTTGACTAGATTAACCAAAATTCACATTTTCTGGAAATATTCAATTTATGCGTGTTTGAAATTCTAATCCACATCAAAATCAACATTTATATTAAAATAAAATAAAAATTCATTTTAATAAATAAAATAATGTTTTTTTTGTATATCAAGAATTTCAATTTTAAAATAATTACAAAATTCAGGGTTGTTACAGAAGGGAAAACCCATTCCGTGTTAGTGGCGTGGTTTCACTGTGGATGACTAGGGTAAAGGTTTTACTCATACAAGATTTTAGGTCTGAACATGTTTTTTTATTTCCAACTAACTCACTGGTTCTCATTCGAGTGGTTTGATTTTATGGATTAGACAGCTATCTATTGAAGAACGAATAAAGATTTCAAAGAAAAAGCAGGAGGCTTGATATTTGATAATTTTTTTTTACAAATTTCGCTATGTAAAACCAAAATTTATGACTGGTTATAGGGGTGGGAGCGGTCGATTAACCGCACAAATCGATTAATTTTTACGGTTAACCTAAACTAATATGTGGTTCGGTTAATCGATATTCTGTTAATCGATGTTGGTAGTATCGACTGAACCGCAATATTTAAACCACGGTTAACCTGTCACATAGAATGGTTAGCCGACTATTATTCGCAGTTAAACAGTTAATCGGTTAATCGGTAAAGTTAGAACGGTTAACCGATTGATTGATTGCAATTTTGAAATGTTTGCATAGAAAATAAATTATCCAGATATGTGCACCTTAATGTGCTAAAACTAATAGTACATCAGGTAAATGAAACTAAATAAAATAAACATGAACAAGTGACCATACAATTAAACCTTAGCCATCATACACTTAAACCTCAGTTCATTGCAAATACAAATTATGCAATAATGATCTAGAAAATAATGCAATAATGCTACATGCAGCTAAAATAAAGTCACCATACACTTAAACCTCAGTTCATTGCAAATACAATAATGCTGTATGCAGCTAAAAGTTATACAAAACACGGTGTAAATACAATATCGGTTTGTAGATACTAGATAATGCCGCATGGCGATAAAAAATCCCAAGAAGTTTCTTCTCCATCATCGTATTCTTCGATATTTTCTAAAAATAAAATAATAAGAATTTATCATTGTAGATAACGCTGAAATGGACTGAGTATGAACAAATTAAGCCATACAATGCAGCATACAATGCATAACTGAATAGTGTTTAAGGAAAACCTGCATATATTTAAATAGTGGTAATTATATGCATATGCAGGTTTTCCTTATTTCAGCAATAAGTACCAACTTAAACTAGAAGATGCATGTAATTGAAGTATATTATGAGATAATTCATGTAAACTAACTAAGTAAAAAAATCACAAAGAATTAAATAAAAACACGAGCCAAAATGTAAAGTAGACTTCTTTAATCGGATATTTTAGTATCAAAACATAAACAATAGTTGTAGCTAGCACCGGCATAGAAACTACAATTGTTTAGTGATGTTAGGTTGTTTCATAATAAAAAGATTCAGCCATTTATAAGATACAGAGAGAATGTATTTATGCATCTGCAGCTACTAATACTTCCAATACGAAACAATATAGAATGTATTTATGCATCTGCTAATACTTCCAATACGAAACAATACAGAATCAAAGGAAACAATACAGAATGTATTTAGTGATGTTAGGTTGTTCAGAATGTATTTATGCTCAGCAATGATCTAAACACATAAATTCACTTAGCATAATCAGAGAAAATGTATTTATGCTCAGCGTTGAAACAATACAAAATGTATTTAGTATCAAATATGATGATGTTTAAGACAATATCTGTGATCTGAGAATTATTATTGTGAACCAACTGAGCTTCACTTAATTACTTCACAAGTAATAACACTATGATTATAAACACATGCATATGTTTGAAATAGTTAGACTGAAATTGAAATAAACTGAATAAATTGATGTGAATATAAACACTGTGGTTAAGGAGATATTAACCATGGTGAAAACATTGATGATGGAGATGGACTATCCACATTGAAAACTGAAGATAACGGAGTTCACATTGATGACCATGCACAAATTCTACATGGAAAACAAATTAGTTTGAGTATTGTATGTAAAATCAAACAAATATCAAACAAGATTATTTTATGAACGCTAATATCACCTGAGAAAGCATCATCGTAATAGTAAACATCATCGATTGGAACCTCAATCCGGTGGTCGACAAAAATTGGTTTGGGCCTTAACCAATTTTGAGTACAAATTAATGCCTCAACCAATATGGACTCAAAGTTCTACGAAAAGGATCTATAATCCTTCCTCCGGTGCTAAAAGCGGATACTGAAGCAACCGTGGACACCAGAATAGCAAGGAGATCTCGAGCGACAGAGATAAAACATGATATTTGGAGCTATTTACCTTCCACTATAGTAAATGTAACGACCCGCCTTTGGACAGTTTAAACCGACGATCAAATACCCATGTCGATTCCAAACCGTTAAAAGGGCAGATAGTTATTGGGGTAATTAAGAAAAGAAAAGGAAGGGAAATAAAGGAAATGAAACAACACAGAATCTCACAGCGGAAGGCTAAAGTATAATAATAAAATAACAGTTCATGAAGCTGTTAATTAAATGAATACATTTGATTATTATTATACAACATTTATCAGAGTTACATACACAACAAATATCATACAACAATGCAGCGGAATGGAATGAATATAATAGTAGTAGATAATATACCAAATCTTCGTCTCCGTCCTCCAAGGAAATGATCTTCACCTAAACTGAAAACTCAGGACTGACCCGAGCGTAATGAAAAGACAAAACACTCGAGTCAGGACTAAAATATCCTTATGAAAGTTAAATCAATCGTAAATAAATATGAGTGTAACGGCGTCAGAGATGTTTACGGGGTTTGACATCTCATATCCAGTGTCAACGTGCGTGCAATAACTCAAGAGATGTTACGGGATTTTCCATCTCTCAAGGATCCGTGAAACTATCTATTATGTAGTAATATACGCTAAGTAGATAATGTCTATCAGTAATATAAAGTATCAAAATAGCGTTAAGGCGTTACCATAATCCCCCTTAACACATTTTATATTCCCAAAAGCATATACAAGACCGTAGTTTCCCCAAAACCGGAAGTCACCAGAGGGCAATCCATATACTCAAGGTACAAATCAAAACGTAGTGGTCGCGAATAGGATAATCAGTATGACAAGGTACATGAGGCGATACCAACTAGGATACTAGTAGTTGCGTGATCCGGACTGATGTTGGGCATAGCCAGCAGCTACCCCAACACCGCGAAACAACACTCCCAAATCAAGGGGTGCACCCAAATCGCATCACAAATGTAATAGAAATGGTATCGAAGAAGTGTGTCCGCTAGAGGTGGCGAACCTCAATGGCCCGGCGCGGCTCCTGTTTTAGTCATATCAGGGGTCATCCAATAATCGTTCTCTTTCTTCAGTCAACGCGTTCACCAAACCATCCACTTCATTCTGGATCAACACTCCGCGTATAATAGTTATTAAAGTGGTTTTCGGTATCGACAGAGAGTATGTCCATATCCGATCCCGGTCTCTTTAATAACTACGTATTATTACACCATTGGCTCTTTTACATTTCAAATCGATTCATAATTGATATCGACATATCATATTCGCTTCAAAATTAAATCTATTTCAAAAATCATCGTATCTTTCCAAATGTCATATTTCGTTTCAAAATCATTTTCCCGCATCAATATCTCATTTCGATTTCAAATTCATTTCGGATTTCAATTTAGATTGCAACTTCGTTTAACTCAATTCGTATTTAAATTTAAGGTTTAAATATAACATTTCACCTTATTTTCTAGCTTAAAATTTTAGAAATAGTTTTAAGTAGTTTAAAAGTAGTTTTAAGTAATTACAATAGTTAAAATACTTTAAAATCTTAAAATGGATTTGAAATAGATAAATTTAGTTCAAAATAATTTAAATTGGGTTAAGTAGATTTAAAATGGATTAAAATAGTTTAAGTATTCAAAATGGTTTATATAACCGAGAAATTTGGAAAACAAAATAAAACAGCTTCAAAACCAATCCATTTCAATTATAACTTCCCAATTCAAATCAATTTCAATTTCCATTCTACCGATTCAATTTCGATTTCAATTCAAATCAATGTCAACTTTTACTTCGAATTAATTCAATTTTACATTCGCCTTTAATTTATTTAATTTCAATTTATATCGATTTGGAGCTTGATTTCTCAAAATGTCAATTTATAATACTTAACAAAATTATCCTACAATATTCAAGTTTAAATCCCAATTCCAAATATGATTCAATTCCAAACTCGATTTCAAAATATCATTTTTATATCGCTTTTCTTAGTAATATTCAAAGCTCGAATTAAGGTTAAATCTTTAAACAAATCAATTTTCGACATTCAATCATATCCAATTTCCAAATTTCAAAGTCTCAACTTAATTATTTAACAAAATTCCACTAACCAAAATTCATTTCAACATTCCAAACTCAATTTTTCGATAAATTCAATTTCTATAAATCGATTTCTATTTATAACCTTCAAATCAAAACATTTAAATAAATTTCAAATCAACGATTTTTAAAATTTATTAATTTAGCCAATTCGGTGTTCGTATATAATTTTCTATCCTATGGCCAAGTAATTATTTATTTCAATTAAATGTCAGGGATGAATATATATCACTTAAATAAAATCACGGTATCATATGTATGCATAACAGTATATATAAGCAAATAACATCCAAACATTTAAATATCAACCAATAGCATCCATCGAAATACATCATCCAATACATAATACAATTCATCACAATTTCATAGTTATCAATGTCAGGTAATTAAATCGCAATTCAAATTCAATTTCAGTTTCAATTTCAATTTTAACTGTCAATTTAATTTTCGACGGTTAATTCAAACGACAATCTATATGACAATTAAATTCTATCAAACAACGACAAATAAAATTCATATCACTTCATAATGTCAATTTAACTAGCATAAAGATATTTAGTACGTTGTGAGCGTTATAAAACACTCACCTTGATTTTTATGATTTTAAATCAAATCGAACGACGTTCGATTTAACCCAAAATTTTCTCTAGCTCCAAACGATTCCAATCCAGCTCCATTGCGTAGTGCTCGTCCATACGAACCCAACGCACTTCGTTTCGTCCAAAACGGACCTCGCATCAACAAGTTATGATATCTAAAAGTTAATACGAATTTAATAAAATTTAAATTAACATTTTCCTTACTATTTTACAACCTTAATCACGGCCATTCATTCTGCAGATCACGGCCGTTCTTCTTCTCCTTCTTCACGCGCTCGTTCTCCAGTAATTTCCACGCGCAAGAAAACCCATATCGCGAACTAGGGTTGGAAATTTTCGACCCCAACGTTCGTCTTTTCGTCGATCAGGGAGCGCCGCCACCTCCGCCTCCACGTGCGCCACCCACGGCCAAGGCGACGATGAACTCGGTCGAGCATGGAGGCTCGAAAACGTGGCCGACCGGCCCACCTTTGCACGAGGTTTCACGTCAATCCGCTTCGTTAAATATGATCTTGACCGTTGAACTGATAGATCACATCGCGATCTACAATATTGTAGTTGAAAACTTTTTGAAATTTTGAACGGATTTGAAGAAAATGAGGGAGGAAGGGGATTGATTTTCGGCCATTAACTGCAGGAAGTGGCGGCTGCGTTGTAACCCTAGGTCTAGTTTTTTTTTTTTTTTGGAAAAAGAAAATAATGAGTTGCCTTTATAGAAAAACGACGAACTCTATTCATCCCGGGTTTTCCGAACTCCGATTTGCGCGCGGTGACCGGCGTTTCTAGGGTTTATCCCGCGTTCCGGACACAATGGAATAGGTTTCGGAAGCTAATTCGATCGTATGTGCGAGTTACGGAAATAAACGATCAAATTTAAATTAAACCGATTAAACGAATTTCTATGCGTTTTGGCTCGTCTCGGACAAACGGTAAATCCGATTTACACAAAATTTTAAATCTTACAATAATATCACTTTACGGATCCGATGAAACTGGTTTCGTCGAAATCCGAGACTATTTGAAAAATGACTATTTTAACTCGTTAAATTAATATTAAAACAATTTCGATGCGTTTCGAGCTGCCATGGTCAAACGACAACTCCGATTGCTACGAAAATTGAAATCCGATAATAACAAATTATTACGGATCCAATGGAACAAGTTTCGTCCAATTCTGAGACTGTTCAAAAATTGGCTATTTTTCAGTCGCTAATTAAATATTAAAATATTCAATTTTCACAAATAAATTTTAAATTTAGTTTTAAAAGTTCTATAACATCACTATAACTCTAATATGATAAAATAAAATTTTACAAATCATTTTTAATCATATTAAACCCGTTATTCAATTTATCCAATAAATCCCAATTTTAAAATCTTATAACTCTATTAAAATCGAAATATAACTTACATTCACTTTGGAAACCAAATTGAATCATATTAAATCAAATTTCAAATATTCACTCTATTTTCATATATTAAATTTCAATATCCAATTAATCATATCCAATTCGGAATTTAATTATTCAAACATTCGTAATATTAAATTTAACAAATTTGATTATTCTTAAATCACTATCCTCTGAAATATTCGGAACGAACTTATAAAATTTAACAAATTCAAATTTATATAACAACCATTTTTATTAAAACAGTTATTCAATTCCAGTTATTAAATTATCAATAAATTCCAAATATTTAATTTAAACAATTTCGCTTATCCAATAATTCATTATCTTTTGAAATATTGAGATTAAACTTATAAGATTCAACCCTTAAAACCAATTCACAATTTAGAACACTATTTTCATTTTACAGTTATTCAATTATTCAATAAGTTTTAAATATTTAATTTGAACAACTTACCTGTCCAATATTCAATATTTGATTTTAAATAGATTTTACTTATCAATCAATTACTCTATTATACCCAATGAATTTCAACATTTATTATCCTATTCAACTATTGATTTCAAAGGCATTCACTAAGTAGCATTCATTTTTCATTACTTGGATAATTATTGTTGCAATTTATTCCAGTTATTATTATTCCAAACGAATTTACAAAATTTTTTTCTAACACTAAATCACGAAATCTTATTAAATTAGCTATTTTAATTATCGAAAATTTACGGGTCGTTACATTCTCCCCCACTCAAAACTTTTCGTCCTCGAAAAGGAAAAAGAAGGGAAAAGAAACCAAGTATAAAATTCAACATTTGATATATTTTATTCAAAGTTGCCAACTTATAAGACAATGAAATTCCTTTAATAAAGTCATTACTACACTTTTACTAATTTATTCCAAACGCCTTTCTAACTTTAAAAGCTAGTTATCAAAACAAGTTATAATTTAATTTTTTTTTTTTTTTTTTTTTTTTTTTTTTTTTTTTTTTTTTTTTAAACTCGAAAATTTTTCTAACACCCGGATTTACGAAAAATTTCGGCAGAGTCTCCTTTGCGCGGCTCGATCGGTACAGCTACAAAACGCCTCTACGGGCCCCAAATCAACAAAAGAAAATCCAAAAGCCAAGTGGCTCATCAAAAATCACCAAATCCAATGAGAAAATAAACATGTACCTTATATTTTTATTAGCGAGCATATACGAATAATATAGCGCGAAAGCGAGCTCCAAATGCGAAGCAAGCGCAATCCGCACCTACTAAACACTCAACAAACTATGAGAAACATGGCATATATGGAAATAATATCAATATACACAATATAGCAACATAACAACTACATGTGCCAACATAGCAAATGCAACAAAACAACAATTGCAACCATCAATCAATTATCATCCAACAAATCCATAACCAATTAATATAAATTCAATTCTCATTAATATTTATTGACTTGGTTTCAATTTTAATCATAGTTGATTCATTAACGTTGGATTTTACTAACATTCATTCTCAATTCAATTAGTTAACATTCATTAATTTATATTTACGTTAGTTCACTTCCAATTTGATTTCAATAATTTATAGCTTTCCATTTCAATAACACTTAATGAATTACATACAAATCAACTAACAATCATATAACAACCAAATCATGCCCAACATCACCAAATTACTAATTTTACATTCAATTTGGTTTATTCTTTCAGTTCCAATTTATTCTTAGCCATACCAAATCCTTTTGTTTACATTTACTTCATATTCAGTTTCAGTTAATAACCAATTTACTTGCGAAACAATTGATTAATGCAAAACATTTTATTAATCATCACTTTAATTTATAGTTATTCCATAAAAGTCTAACTTCTTATATATAACTTTTCTTAGTTCATAGTTGTCTCAAAAGTTGCAAATTTATCTTCACATATTTGACCTCTTAAATTTCCAATATTAACTTTTAATTTAGTACGTAAGCCGTACATATATCATCCGTGAGCAATATCAATCTAATCGCTTATTCGATCACACAATTCCACTTCCAAACTAGCATCGTTCACCCGACTCTCTAGTGCGGACTCAGATTTGGTTTCTTGATTGGAAACTGTTACTCTCCTTGCATAGCCATATACTATGATAGAGAATTCCAGAATCAAATTAAAAATCCATATCTAGGGTTCGCCGTCGAAAATCGAGCGATAAATCCTAACTTGGATCGATATAAATCATCTCGAAATTTTGTGCTCGAATTTGGATCAAATCGTTATGCGAATAAAATAATATACGTACAATCTCACGTATTACCTTCCAATAGATTTCTATCCAATTTATCTATACTAAATTATTTTGTTGACTTCTATTTTTTTTTCTCACTTGATTACACACAATCCATTATTCAGTTAGTATATTCATTTCTTTACATAGCATATTCTTTAACATTATCTTTTCTTAAACATCATATCAAAGAATTTGCTTACTCAAGTTCTTTTTAAACATTCTATATAATTTAATTAAATTCAATTTCATTTTCCAATTGATTCTTAGCTATAAGAAATTCCTTTGTTTACATTTATTGCATTTCAAAATTTCAGTTATTAACGAATTCATTTGTGGAACATTTTATTAACCGACACTTTAGTTTATTAATCATCCTATAAAAGTCTAACCTCTCATAAATGATTTTTCTTAGTTTACAGTTATCTTAAAGGTTACCAATTCAATTTTTTTCTTCACAATCCCTTTGCAATTTTATATTTATTTTCTATAACCAATTTACAAAGATATAATACGGTTCATTTATCTTCTTTCTTAAGTTCACTTACTTATTCAAATTTTTCATTGATCACTTTAGAATATACATAAGTATATAACTAAATTTTTCACAACCCAATTTCCATTTACATACATTTTAGTTTTCCTTACTTGTATATTTCAATTACTTCCAGGTTCTTTTTATTTGTACAATATCTCATTACATATCCAAAACATCGTTTAACTTTTTAATATTTGGTAAGTCTTGTTATATGTTATCAGATTGTAATTTTGGTATTATACAAATTTATAGAATTTCGTTTTACTTAATTAGAATTGTTCACAAATTTAATTTATTAAAATCCTCTTTACCTTTCAACTTTTAAAGTTTTCCCAAACAATAAGCTTGGATATCTTAGTCCTCTTATTTTATAAATTTTGGTTATTCACATTTCATTCAAATACTTTGAAAATTTCTTATTAACATAACTTAGAATTTTAAATGCCCGGTTCCTTTCAAATCGTTTGAAATAAACATATACACTTATATCTTTTATTATTTATATAACAAAACATACCTTTAGAGTTTAAACCAAAACCCATTTACCCAAAATAATTTCGAAGAAAAGCAAAGCTTCTTAGAAGCCTCCCCCACTTTGAAACTCGAAAATGAACATCGATGATGCTGCGCAGTCATCACCGAAATTACTTTCCAGCGACATAAGAGAGGAGTACTTAATTCATTCCTTCTTAAAATCATTTCAAAATATTACCTATAAATATTTTC
This sequence comes from Allium cepa, assembly GCA_030765085.1. Lineage (NCBI taxonomy): Eukaryota > Viridiplantae > Streptophyta > Magnoliopsida > Asparagales > Amaryllidaceae > Allium > Allium cepa. The sequence goes on along the minus strand of CM060942.1, from coordinate 135,318,408 downwards.
CAACTAATATTACTATATATTTCTTCAAAACTTTGAAAACAATTTTCCAAAATCTCCGGGTCTTAAACTCAATATTTTCCAATTTAAATCTATTTTAATTCATAAGTCACCTTTATAAAATATTCTTATAAGATTTCACAAGTGTTTTATATTTTCTTCAAATTATAGGAATTTCTTTCTTAAACATTTCACAAGTGTTTTATTACTGTTCTTATCGTAATTCATCTTATTTATTAAATTACATTATCCAATTAATGATAATCCAATATTTTCATTCCTAACAACCAGGTAAGCTAGGTAAGTCACAATAATTTCTGAAAAATTTTCTTTATATACAAAATATAGTTAGGGCAAAATTATTTCATTTACCCAATTCCAAAACAATACTATGTCGAATTGTTCTGTTTAAGTGTTTAGAGATCCCTATCAATAACGTTAATTACTCGTATTGACCAGAATCCATAAGCCACTCAACAAAACAACCGACACAATATAAAACATTTTATATCACTAACAAATACGCTCTCTCATATACACTCAACTCATTCATATAGTTTACCTCTATTTCAATGAGTTATTCCCCACTAGAGCCAAGGTTTATCGCTAAACCAAAGCTCTGATACCAACTGTAACGACCCGCCTTTGGACAGTTTAAACCGACGATCAAATACCCATGTCGATTCCAAACCGTTAAAAGGGCAGATAGTTATTGGGGTAATTAAGAAAAGAAAAGGAAGGGAAATAAAGGAAATGAAACAACACAGAATCTCACAGCGGAAGGCTAAAGTATAATAATAAAATAACAGTTCATGAAGCTGTTAATTAAATGAATACATTTGATTATTATTATACAACATTTATCAGAGTTACATACACAACAAATATCATACAACAATGCAGCGGAATGGAATGAATATAATAGTAGTAGATAATATACCAAATCTTCGTCTCCGTCCTCCAAGGAAATGATCTTCACCTAAACTGAAAACTCAGGACTGACCCGAGCGTAATGAAAAGACAAAACACTCGAGTCAGGACTAAAATATCCTTATGAAAGTTAAATCAATCGTAAATAAATATGAGTGTAACGGCGTCAGAGATGTTTACGGGGTTTGACATCTCATATCCAGTGTCAACGTGCGTGCAATAACTCAAGAGATGTTACGGGATTTTCCATCTCTCAAGGATCCGTGAAACTATCTATTATGTAGTAATATACGCTAAGTAGATAATGTCTATCAGTAATATAAAGTATCAAAATAGCGTTAAGGCGTTACCATAATCCCCCTTAACACATTTTATATTCCCAAAAGCATATACAAGACCGTAGTTTCCCCAAAACCGGAAGTCACCAGAGGGCAATCCATATACTCAAGGTACAAATCAAAACGTAGTGGTCGCGAATAGGATAATCAGTATGACAAGGTACATGAGGCGATACCAACTAGGATACTAGTAGTTGCGTGATCCGGACTGATGTTGGGCATAGCCAGCAGCTACCCCAACACCGCGAAACAACACTCCCAAATCAAGGGGTGCACCCAAATCGCATCACAAATGTAATAGAAATGGTATCGAAGAAGTGTGTCCGCTAGAGGTGGCGAACCTCAATGGCCCGGCGCGGCTCCTGTTTTAGTCATATCAGGGGTCATCCAATAATCGTTCTCTTTCTTCAGTCAACGCGTTCACCAAACCATCCACTTCATTCTGGATCAACACTCCGCGTATAATAGTTATTAAAGTGGTTTTCGGTATCGACAGAGAGTATGTCCATATCCGATCCCGGTCTCTTTAATAACTACGTATTATTACACCATTGGCTCTTTTACATTTCAAATCGATTCATAATTGATATCGACATATCATATTCGCTTCAAAATTAAATCTATTTCAAAAATCATCGTATCTTTCCAAATGTCATATTTCGTTTCAAAATCATTTTCCCGCATCAATATCTCATTTCGATTTCAAATTCATTTCGGATTTCAATTTAGATTGCAACTTCGTTTAACTCAATTCGTATTTAAATTTAAGGTTTAAATATAACATTTCACCTTATTTTCTAGCTTAAAATTTTAGAAATAGTTTTAAGTAGTTTAAAAGTAGTTTTAAGTAATTACAATAGTTAAAATACTTTAAAATCTTAAAATGGATTTGAAATAGATAAATTTAGTTCAAAATAATTTAAATTGGGTTAAGTAGATTTAAAATGGATTAAAATAGTTTAAGTATTCAAAATGGTTTATATAACCGAGAAATTTGGAAAACAAAATAAAACAGCTTCAAAACCAATCCATTTCAATTATAACTTCCCAATTCAAATCAATTTCAATTTCCATTCTACCGATTCAATTTCGATTTCAATTCAAATCAATGTCAACTTTTACTTCGAATTAATTCAATTTTACATTCGCCTTTAATTTATTTAATTTCAATTTATATCGATTTGGAGCTTGATTTCTCAAAATGTCAATTTATAATACTTAACAAAATTATCCTACAATATTCAAGTTTAAATCCCAATTCCAAATATGATTCAATTCCAAACTCGATTTCAAAATATCATTTTTATATCGCTTTTCTTAGTAATATTCAAAGCTCGAATTAAGGTTAAATCTTTAAACAAATCAATTTTCGACATTCAATCATATCCAATTTCCAAATTTCAAAGTCTCAACTTAATTATTTAACAAAATTCCACTAACCAAAATTCATTTCAACATTCCAAACTCAATTTTTCGATAAATTCAATTTCTATAAATCGATTTCTATTTATAACCTTCAAATCAAAACATTTAAATAAATTTCAAATCAACGATTTTTAAAATTTATTAATTTAGCCAATTCGGTGTTCGTATATAATTTTCTATCCTATGGCCAAGTAATTATTTATTTCAATTAAATGTCAGGGATGAATATATATCACTTAAATAAAATCACGGTATCATATGTATGCATAACAGTATATATAAGCAAATAACATCCAAACATTTAAATATCAACCAATAGCATCCATCGAAATACATCATCCAATACATAATACAATTCATCACAATTTCATAGTTATCAATGTCAGGTAATTAAATCGCAATTCAAATTCAATTTCAGTTTCAATTTCAATTTTAACTGTCAATTTAATTTTCGACGGTTAATTCAAACGACAATCTATATGACAATTAAATTCTATCAAACAACGACAAATAAAATTCATATCACTTCATAATGTCAATTTAACTAGCATAAAGATATTTAGTACGTTGTGAGCGTTATAAAACACTCACCTTGATTTTTATGATTTTAAATCAAATCGAACGACGTTCGATTTAACCCAAAATTTTCTCTAGCTCCAAACGATTCCAATCCAGCTCCATTGCGTAGTGCTCGTCCATACGAACCCAACGCACTTCGTTTCGTCCAAAACGGACCTCGCATCAACAAGTTATGATATCTAAAAGTTAATACGAATTTAATAAAATTTAAATTAACATTTTCCTTACTATTTTACAACCTTAATCACGGCCATTCATTCTGCAGATCACGGCCGTTCTTCTTCTCCTTCTTCACGCGCTCGTTCTCCAGTAATTTCCACGCGCAAGAAAACCCATATCGCGAACTAGGGTTGGAAATTTTCGACCCCAACGTTCGTCTTTTCGTCGATCAGGGAGCGCCGCCACCTCCGCCTCCACGTGCGCCACCCACGGCCAAGGGGACGATGAACTCGGTCGAGCATGGAGGCTCGAAAACGTGGCCGACCGGCCCACCTTTGCACGAGGTTTCACGTCAATCCGCTTCGTTAAATATGATCTTGACCGTTGAACTGATAGATCACATCGCGATCTACAATATTGTAGTTGAAAACTTTTTGAAATTTTGAACGGATTTGAAGAAAATGAGGGAGGAAGGGGATTGATTTTCGGCCATTAACTGCAGGAAGTGGCGGCTGCGTTGTAACCCTAGGTCTAGTTTTTTTTTTTTTTTGGAAAAAGAAAATAATGAGTTGCCTTTATAGAAAAACGACGAACTCTATTCATCCCGGGTTTTCCGAACTCCGATTTGCGCGCGGTGACCGGCGTTTCTAGGGTTTATCCCGCGTTCCGGACACAATGGAATAGGTTTCGGAAGCTAATTCGATCGTATGTGCGAGTTACGGAAATAAACGATCAAATTTAAATTAAACCGATTAAACGAATTTCTATGCGTTTTGGCTCGTCTCGGACAAACGGTAAATCCGATTTACACAAAATTTTAAATCTTACAATAATATCACTTTACGGATCCGATGAAACTGGTTTCGTCGAAATCCGAGACTATTTGAAAAATGACTATTTTAACTCGTTAAATTAATATTAAAACAATTTCGATGCGTTTCGAGCTGCCATGGTCAAACGACAACTCCGATTGCTACGAAAATTGAAATCCGATAATAACAAATTATTACGGATCCAATGGAACAAGTTTCGTCCAATTCTGAGACTGTTCAAAAATTGGCTATTTTTCAGTCGCTAATTAAATATTAAAATATTCAATTTTGACAAATAAATTTTAAATTTAGTTTTAAAAGTTCTATAACATCACTATAACTCTAATATGATAAAATAAAATTTTACAAATCATTTTTAATCATATTAAACCCGTTATTCAATTTATCCAATAAATCCCAATTTTAAAATCTTATAACTCTATTAAAATCGAAATATAACTTACATTCACTTTGGAAACCAAATTGAATCATATTAAATCAAATTTCAAATATTCACTCTATTTTCATATATTAAATTTCAATATCCAATTAATCATATCCAATTCGGAATTTAATTATTCAAACATTCGTAATATTAAATTTAACAAATTTGATTATTCTTAAATCACTATCCTCTGAAATATTCGGAACGAACTTATAAAATTTAACAAATTCAAATTTATATAACAACCATTTTTATTAAAACAGTTATTCAATTCCAGTTATTAAATTATCAATAAATTCCAAATATTTAATTTAAACAATTTCGCTTATCCAATAATTCATTATCTTTTGAAATATTGAGATTAAACTTATAAGATTCAACCCTTAAAACCAATTCACAATTTAGAACACTATTTTCATTTTACAGTTATTCAATTATTCAATAAGTTTTAAATATTTAATTTGAACAACTTACCTGTCCAATATTCAATATTTGATTTTAAATAGATTTTACTTATCAATCAATTACTCTATTATACCCAATGAATTTCAACATTTATTATCCTATTCAACTATTGATTTCAAAGGCATTCACTAAGTAGCATTCATTTTTCATTACTTGGATAATTATTGTTGCAATTTATTCCAGTTATTATTATTCCAAACGAATTTACAAAATTTTTTTCTAACACTAAATCACGAAATCTTATTAAATTAGCTATTTTAATTATCGAAAATTTACGGGTCGTTACAGTAAAACATAAAAATCATTTGGTGCATCCTCAATTGGTGCATTTAATTACTTTTCTAGTTCATTGCATTCATTGTCTCGTTGTCGAACTTGTCATAAAAAAATATTTCTTTTTCTAGAAAGAACATCACTAACATTCACTATCAATGGAAGTACTAGATCGTGGTTCATCACGTGTTTCTGTTCCAAATGTAGAATCACTTACGTAGAAGTCAAACAACCTTATAAAAATATCTTTCACACTTTTTAATATGTCATCTGCAACTACTTCATCATACATGTCTTCAACACATAACTTCAAAAATTGAAATTTATACCTTGGATCAAGCACACACGTAACAAGTAAAATTTTGTTCATGTTACTTACGCTTCCCCAATATTTGTCAAACTTTGCTTTCATATTAAATCCCATTCTTCCAACATAAGGATTCGTTTTCGCAATCAATGCTCGTTGTTCTTCTTGAATTCCACTTAGTTCGGCAAAACAATCATTTGTGGTAATAGATAAAGCTTTGCTAAATTATAAAGTAATATCATAAAAATTCTTTAAGATTTTAACAAAAAGTTCGGCATTTTTCCAATCTACAGTACTCGGAGGACGAACTTCTTCATCAAAGTAAGCAACAAAAATACCATCATTTTCTTTCATATCATCAAAAACCCTTCTGTATTTCAAAGATGCTTCCAACATCAAATACGTTGAATTTCACCTAGTGGGTACATCTAAAACAAGCATAGATTTATTCTCAATTCCCAAACTTGAACACATCTCTCTAAATTTAGAAAATCGTGTCGGAGATGATCTCACAAATCTAACTGCAGTACGAATTCCAACTATAGTATTACTAATTTCTTTTAGCCCATCATGAACAATTAAATTGATTATATGGGCACAACGATGTATATGAATGAATTCACCATTCAAAACACAACCAAAATTATAATCTTTTAATTTGTTTTTCACATAATTGATTGCCACTTCATTTGCACTAGCATTATCAATCGTGATCGACACTATTCTTTTGAGTTCCCATTTTTTGATACATTGGATAATAATTTTTCCAATATTTTCTCCTTTGTGACTAGTAATCACACAAAAATTTATAATCCTTTTATGTAAATTCCAATTTCCATTAATAAAGTGTGTAGTTAAAACCATATAATTCACGTTTTGAATAGAAGTCCATGTATAGGTGAAAGACAAACACCATGCAATAATTCGAAGAACAATTTTTTAAGAGAACCTATCGAGTCCCAATATAATTGAAGCACGTCTCTACAAATTATTCTACGTGAAGGAACTTCAAAACTAGGACACAATTGCCGAAAAAATTCAAGAAAACCTTTCACCCTCCACAAAAGTAAAAGGGAGTTCGTTAATAATTTTCATTCGAGCTAATGCTTTTCTACATTCCTCTTTGTTAAATGACCATATGATAAGAGTGCAACTATCTTCACTGTCGCTACTTTTTCCAAAACCTAACTTTTTTGTCTCTTATCACTGTCACGTGGAGTTGACCTACATGATTTTGCTACATGATAATTCAAATGTGTAGTGCCATTAAATCTAGAATCACATGCAAATTGTTGACCACAGTAGTTGCAAGCACATTTGTTAACTTTGGGATTAATATCTTTAGTAAAATGTTTCCATACCAGAGAAAGCTTTCTAGAAGAAGGCTTGCGATTCTGGTGTGGAGGTGGTTTTCCAACATTGATGTTGTCGTCCTCGGTTTCCTCATCGCCCGCTTCTTCCGCATACTTATCATTAAGATCCATTGTTTCTCTAGAAGATCCACCTATTTCCACCTGTTTTACAATTGATAAAGGCATAAAATTAGCGAAACAGAAGCTATATGTAGGGGTAATAAATGAGTAAGGGAACTAGGTATATATGTATATATGCAGTTGTTCCATTGTTCAAAGTGTGCATATTAACTATATGTTAATGATGGTTGCTGGTTAAGAAAACATGGTTGCTGGTTCAAGACATGACTACTGTTTAGAGCTGAGACATACACAAGAATTTAACAAATGGAAATTACAAAAAGTTTAGAATAGAAAACTTGAACTTATAACAAGATGTGGCATTTGTGAGTTATAAATTATTAAAAGAAAGTAAAAGAACAAGATTAAAATTAGGTGATGATAAGAATAGTAAGGGCAAATTCAAGAATTCAGTTCGAAATTCAAAGGAACTCAAAAATGTACAGAAGTTGAATCTAAGGTACAACAGAAAAATTTGAAAAGTTAAAAGAAAATCTAGAATTGAATATGTGTAGAAAAATATCAACAACGAATTAATATTTGCAAATAAAAGAGCAAGAATTAGAATTATGTAACCGCAAAGATGAAAATAACAGAGAACTGTGATATTGATGAAGAACATGAATTTAAAGGAAACTGAATTAAAATCTAAACTAACAACTGATAACACTGAGTCAAATTTCCATACAAATAACCTTATTTTATTTATACAAATAACGCAAAAATTGGGTGAAACTCAAGATCTAAAGTTGAATCCTTGTAGCTCGGTGCTGCTAGAATAGATGGAGGATGGTGTTTGTCATTTAAGTTATTCCACCATGCTATTGGGGATTTTTTATATTATTTCTTTTATGTTTAATAGGTGGTCTTAGTGAGTATCAAATATTAATGATTGACTCTTAGGCATATATCCATAGATCAGAAAAGTCAATTTAGAAAATGCACTGTAATAGCAAGTAAAAAAATTCGTAGGTTATTTTACAAAAAATGTTTTCTTTTTTTAGTTTGGAAATGATTTTTCAAACTACCAAAATCAAACATGTATTGTGCTTTCCATTTTGATTTTTTTAAGTAAACCAAACTAGACGCATTATAAAAAATAATTGGAAGTTGAAAATTAAATATTATATCTAAATCGAGGTCTTTTTTTTCTTTCTATAACTTGCTAAGAACTGTCCATTTGCTCTGCTAGGAAAATATATATTAATCAAACGAAAATGCTGTTTCAGTGGGCCATAATTCAACCGGCTTCAACTGGAAGAATTACCAAGAAAAATTATGCAGCATGCCTTATTATCCACCGTTTGATTCCTCAATCGTATATTATGTATCTTCATTTTTGGTTGATCGTATATTATCTAAATCAAGGATGGAGTTTAATCAATATCTAAATCATGGATGCCATGGAAATCGCAAGGGCACGTTATTGAAATCAAAACAAGCTAACAAAATTGAAATCAGAGCAGCAAATTATAAAACAACAAATTATAAAAACAGCACATAGTTAACCCATAATCTATGTAAATCTACGTAAAAGAAGCAACCAAATCACGATTGGAAGTGGAACGATGCAAAATGAAAATCGAACTCACATTTTTTCTCTTCCGGCTAGTATTAACCATTGCTGAAATGGGCGATCTATGGATCTTGTGAGCAAAGATTGAAGAGCAAGGCAACACTCGGCGCAGTGGACTGGATTATAACGATTGTGATTCTGATAAGTACGAAAATTAAATGGTTAAGCAAGCTAATTTGAATTTGGGGGCGAATTGTTGTGAGTGAAATTGAATACAACGTAGTGACTAGTGAAAAGCGACGGAGTAAACTAGGGCAAATACAAGCACGCAGTCGCATGAAAGCAATGGGTCAAGTAGCAATTGTTGGGTAGGCCCGATAATTTGAAATATATATTCGGTTAACGGTTAACCGATATATAACCACGGTTAACCTTTAGCCGAATCGATTTTGGTCGGTTAACACAGGTCGGTTAACCTAAAGTTCGGTTAACCATTTTTTTGGTTAAAGAGGTTCGATTAAGATCGGTTCGGTCGGTTAAATCGGTTTGGTCGGTTAAATGCCCACCCCTAACTGGTTATGTGTTGTGTTGGCATCTTCATATGTTAGACACAACATTACTCCATCTACGTTTTGCTTATACTTAACCCTGCATAGGTAACAATTTGAGTTAAAATGATGTAATGAATTATGTAATTCGAATTAATGAAATGAAAAAGCTATTTAGTTGCTCCGTTTACTTACGTTGTGAAAAATAATACTGAACTCGCTTTGTTGGTGGAAAATAATTTTGTTGATGACTGTCGCCCCATCAACACTTATTTTCAAGTCTCGAGGTGGGGGATGTTATAGCTAACCCTTCACCAGATATATATTAACCAAGAAAGTTGACTTCTTTCTTCCAAAAATGACATTTTAGACTTTTTCTCTCAACGGATTCCTTCTCTAAACTTCTAATACTTCCTTTAACCGATGTCTATGCTCTTCTTCGCTTCTGGATAATACCAAGATATCACTTACAAACACTGCAATAAATTTATTCAGCTGCTTCCGAAAAACTCTACTCATCAAGTCCACAAAATGCATAGTAGCATAAGCTAAGCCAAATGACATGACTACTCATTCAAATCATCAGGAGTTCTAAATGCGGTCTTTGATATTGTATCCTCTGCTACCCTTAACTGATGAAATCCATTTGCTAAATCAAGATGGGAGAAGACTTTATTCCTGACTAACTGATCATAGAGGTCAATAATGTGAGGTAAAGGATATCAGTTCTTTCTCGTTAGTTTGTACAACTCTCTATAATCGATGCAAAGCTAGAGGGTACTGTCAACTTTTGTGGCAAAAATGATAGTTGCTTCCTATTCTAAAATACTTCTTGTAAAACCTTTCTCTTATAACTCTGAGACTTACTTATCTAGTTCCCTTCTTTTTTCAAAGCCATATGCCTAAGTGACAATACTATGAACTCTCTTCGGAATAGAAGACTGAAAACTTCTACAAGAATCTAGACAGTCCTTCACTATGGGGATAAAGAATACATCGTCCTATAATGTACTGATAGAATATAGGTAACTAGTGATTGTGGTATCATCAAGCCCACAATGTACAATAAGGTCCTTCAACCCACCATTCTTTAGTCGTACTACTCTCTTATCAAAATCCAGAAGTCTCCCGTAGCGTGTTATCCAGTCCATTCCCAAAAAAAAATCCCATCCTGAGTCCATTCCAAAAACCAATCCATACCCTGAGAAGCTAAGTACACATGCATCACAAAAGAACACCGCACCATGTATAAAAATCTTAAGGTTTTAACAAACCATAGATAGATGGATCTATCCCTTGACAAGATTCGACACCAAAATAGAATTAAATATAACTTGGGGTCTAAGGCTTAACTTATCCACTAACATAACATGCGAATGAATGTGATGCACTTATATATTAAATAGAGTTCTAATAGAAAATCTAGATAGAGATAAGATACCTTCACAACAATCTGCTCCCTCTTCTCATCAGCAGGTAGAGAATTACTTATAATAAAAAATGCTTCCAATGCATATGATTTAATATCCTACCCTTCTTTATTTTTCCGAGCCTGACACTTATTCCTAAAATGTCCCAATTGTTGACATCCTTAGCACTTAACCTTAGAAATTTCTACTTTACACTGCTTTATCATGTGCTTTTCCTATGACACCTTCTACAAACCACAACTTACTTCTTCCATTGTCCACCATAGGGTCTATTTTGCATTTATATTAATTCCTATCTTTTGTTAATCTTCCTTTACTACAATAGCCAACTTTCCAATAATCAAATTTGATAACGCTAATTCAACAGTCCTTCAAATGTTGCACCAAATGATGACCTTTAGCGAACTCCAATGCCTTCTTCTTTGAGGATTGATCAACTAAAATTCAAACCTTCCCAATTCATTAATATGACTAACATACTTGCTCATAATAGAATCTCTATGCTTTTGATGAATAAAATTCTCAAGTAGTTATCCCTTCTCCGCCCTGAAAAAGAACTTAACCTCAAATCTTCCCATAAAATAGTATCCTCATCTACTTCCAAAGTAATTGCTTCCCACCATTTTGCAGCCTCTCCTTGAAGATTCTATGTAACCAATTGCCTTCTTGCGATGTCACGTAAACCCAATAAGCTGAAAATCTTCTCATAATAACTTAATCACTTGTTGCTCATTGAATAAGGTTTGGTACCCACATAAGACTTTCCACCCAACTTGGGAAATCCATACAGAGCTTTGTGAAATCCATCGCTAGTGCTAGTTGGATGTGAACTACCTCTAGAGTAGCAGTAGGATTAGAAACATGAGGAGTTTCAGTTAGAGTTCTGACTAATTGCGTGCATGTACCTTTGGAATCATAAATGTGACGACCCGATTTTTCGACGTCCGAAAAATCGAACCATTAGAGTTAAAAGAAGAAGAAGGTAGAAAAAGAGAAAACAACACAACAGAATTTTACCATCGCAGCGGAATAAAATATAATAAATAATAAATAATAACATCGACTTTAAATAGAATCTATATTATCATGTATACATTCATTATCTCAGAGTACAATAATCATTTCATCGAATCCAGACAGTTCAATAATATGTCCTTACACAGTGGAGTAATAATCAAGTATGGAAGTATGTCTCGCCATCCAGCTCGTCTCCTGAACTCCACAGTAGTCCATCCAAAATCTTACTCTATAATACTCGGTCTGACCCGAGCATTATAGCGAAATAACACCCAAGTCAGCCTGGAAAACTAGAATGAGAAAAACACACTCAATTGGATTGTTAAAATTTTCAAAATCATTTGAAAATCAATGGTATCTCGTAAGACCACGCCACAAATAAACATGCTAGGTTTTTACCTTACGATAACCAAAACATTTTTATCAAAATCCATCTGATATTATAATAGTTTCTATAGAAAATAAAATAGAATCTAGCTGAAATGCTTGCATCTCACGTTTCATCAATAGTTGGGCATAATCGAAACCGTACATGCGGTTATTGGAGATTCGATTCCATACAATGACAGGGCTACTGGGGTACTGCCCATCACGGTACGTGGTCTAGATCACCGTATCGAGGATCCAACCTGATCCTCTGCATCACAACACCGGAGCTACCCTTTACTGAATAGTCCGAATAAGTTCACCCCACGATTGGGATCACAACTGCCACATAGCCTGTCATGTTCCGAATTTCAGCGTCCGAAAATCGACACCCATACTCCACTTGTACTTGAATGCCGCAGATCCAAACGTCGAAATTTGACTCATGCCGGAGCTTATAACACATCAAGTATAACAACACAGCGGAAGAAAATGAATAATACATTTGATGTACAACATTTTGATATAATATTCAGATACATTGATGATACAATAGAATGATACAATAGATATCAATACTCTCAGAGATACAAGGAGTAGTAGCGGAATAGAATATCTTCAATGCCAAACTCCAAAAAACTCCATCTTCAATCCAAATCTCCAAAGAATACCAAAGAGAAAGTTGAAAGCTACCAAATCGATATCTACTATCTGACTATCTAAAAACCCAACTCTAGACTGCCCGTGTGAAAAATTGTGGGCACCCTGAGTTTAGGAAGGAACAATAAACTCCAGGCTAGTCATTGGACTGGTATGAGCAAATAAAAATAGTTTTTATCTTTAAAATAAACAAAAGAATTTAGATTGAAATTCACAATGCCTTTGGAAAATGAAACTACCATAAGGCCTCCCGGCACACACACAATGCAATCGCACACATGGGGGAGATTTCTCCTTATGATAGTCAAATATGCTTACTACGCAAAATCCTTTTTGATATTATTATTAGTGCATACTGGAAAACATTTCGAAAGTATAATATTAATCTTAGCCAACATAGGTACCATTATACTATGCCTGTTATAGCTGCCATTTTAAATGACAGGTTCTACAACTAAAACCGTACAAGGTGCGTATTGTTTCTTTGGATTTCCAAAAAATGGTCAGGCGAAGGAACTTCCTATTGCCACATGGGTACACCTATAGAGGGATGCCCCGAGAACCTGCCCGGATCTCTGCCAACACAAAGCCGGTTACCCCCATCCCAGGAAGTAGAACCTAAGATATGCCACCCCCGGTCGTTTGCGACCTTTATCCGAGGATCCTCTACACCAACAACATCACACAGTAATAAATATACTACAGTGTCCACATGAGTAAGTATTTGGGCTCCATACCATGATACCACCCTTTTCCAGAAGGAATGGACATACCCTAGGGGAGCTACCCCCGAAACATTGCCGCATCTTTCCTGTTTCGACCATTATCGGTTTGTGAGGCTCGATGAGGTCTCGTCCACAAAGCTACAATTTTTCACAAAGTCATGCTTTGATCAACAAATGATCAGCGGCACTTCGTATGCCATATTACCAAATTAGGAATATATCACTAGTAACCATCAATTACATAACCTCTAAGCTTATACGTCTCAGAGAAGGGTGTTAAGCTAAGAGAATAAATCTCCACCACCAAATAGAAATGCATTTGATAAAAACCGGTTTTACATCTCAAAGTGTAATGTCAGACACACATCCATAGAAGTCTGTTCCGGGTTCGAACAGAACCGAAGGAACTTTCGAAGAAGCCCTTGCGAATCCAGGTATTCATAATCCCGATCGAACTTCCCATCACTTAGGGAATCTCCATACCGACGCGACTCAGTGCAGAGACAATCGACGGGTTATCCTTTCGTTCTCGAAAATACCCGGCTTTCACCACTGGTCTTCAAAAGCTATCTATGTCGACTTATCATTATTCGAAACGGGTTATATGACGAAAGGTCCTCTCCCGGCTAAACTGAATAATGAGCATAATATTTAAAAAAACATATGGATATGGGATTTCAGTTAAGTCATAACTAATTATCCAAACCCCTTCTTTCAAATGGTTTAAAACAAATTACCGTTTCAAATCTTTTAACCAAAAGTTTACCAATTTTCCACAAAGGTTCATTCACGGCTTTTCATGACAATCCCATTTCAAATTGAATTAACTTATTCAATCTTTAAGTTAAAGATTTAATTCATAACTTTTCAAACCATTTCCAATTCAATTCTTTTATATGAAAGATACAAGGTTTAATAATCTTTCAAAAAGGTTAAAGCTGATTACATTTACATAAGTTAAAGTCATTCAAGTATAAAACTTGGGTTTAAATTTAAATTCTCAAAACAATACTTTTTAAATGGTTAAAAACCCATATAAACACCTTTACCACTTGTATAATCTTTTTAGACCATAATTTCCAAATCATTGAATTCAACTTCAAACATTGAATTCAATTTTAAATCAATTTATTTAAATTTCAAGTTTTATTAAGTTATTTAAAACAACTTTTATTTTTGAAACTCATTTTCGAAAGCATTCAATTCCAATTCCAAAACTATTTTGGATTCAAGGATTCAATCTTTAAAATCATTAAAATCTGTGACTTAACTGATTTCCTCGTGCAATCCATATTGGTGTGTGTATAGTGTAGTCCAGGGTATTTTACACAATAGTGCAACATCATCAATCATCATGGATTCAATCATATCAATATCGATAAGCAGTATAAATCTATAACGCTTATCTTCGTTCACAGGTTCACAGATAAATAATATAAATTTATCACAAATAAATAAATTACCTTCCTCATAGATCACCGAAACAATTCATAGCACCAAGCATAACATATCAGAAATATCAAATAGTTCGACAATCAATAGAATTCAAACATCCATAAGTAAGCTCAATTAGTTATCTGATTAATTTAAATCAAATACGTCATCAATCATGGTTAATTAACATTAATTAATTTCAAATCATTTGATTAATTGTCCATTAATCATTTATTAATTAAATTAATCAACCTTTAATTATTAAATAATTAACCTTTAATAATAGATTAATTAACTTTTAATTATAAATTAATCATCCTTAAATCATTAAATGATTATTCTTTTGTTAATTATGCTTAATTAATTACATTAATTAATTACTCCACAATTAATCAACCCATTTAAATTTATTAATTTCAACTTAATTACTCAATTAAATAATTATTTCTTAATTATTAATCAGTAACCTTAATTATTAATTTATAGACTTTAATTACAAATGAATTTAACACCTAATTATTAATACAAAACTTAATTACAAATTTATTCAATCCCAAGTTACTTAGTTAATTACAATTATAAATTAAATTCACATTCTTAATTAACTTCAATGTAAATTTATTATTAATCTTACATTTGAAAACTTCCCTTAATAATTTTTAAATCAAATCTTACTTAAAAATTTCCAACATTATTAACTTTATTTGATACTACACTTTGTTTAACAAAACTACTTAAAAATTTATTAAGCTAATCCCTTGAAAATGAAACCCAAGAAAAATCCAGTTTTACTCGAGTAACAACCTGTATCTTTCCCACCATTTCTCGAGTCATTCTTTTCCTCGCATACGTTTCTTCCTCTTCTTATCTTTTTTTTTAATTTTATTAAGTTATAAACTGCTGTTATACGCAAGCATACTCACGCATCAAGATATAACCCGAAGCCACCTCTCATTTTTCTCAAGTAACAACTCGAGACATTCACCCCAAAACTTTCTGACATCCATACGTCGTCGCGCACGTGTATGGCACTTCGCTAGTGTTCTGGCGAGCCATGTCATCTCTGGCAAGTCACGAACGAATGTAAGAATCGAAAACAAGGTTCAATATGATGCAATCAAACCCATAGTGAAATCGAGCCTATAGGTTGAAAACTCGAACTGGACCTCACCCCTCAAGTTCGCTTCTCCTCAACAACGTCGTCCATTAGAGGCGACACAACTCTGGCCTTACCTCGCCGATACTCCACTCTACCATCCCCTAGAAACTCATGCAACTCGATGAACCCATGGTGACGAAATCACCACAGTTACAGACTACTGCAATCTCGAACCAAAAACCCTAAATTTGTCTCGCCCCAACAATCCTTGCAATAGAATTTTTTTAAAACATTTTTCCTATCTTCGTAAATCATTAAGCCAGGTTCAAAACAAAATTCAACACCTAAAATTGGATTGATCATCCGAAATTGACAAAAAGGCATTTTTGGTCCATCTCAGAACTGCACCTTGTACACTTATCTAAAAATCATCATTTTTGTTTTAAAAATCTTATTTTTGAATGTTTATTCAAGTTATATAATCAAATCAACAAATTAAAATGTTCGAGTTAATCATAAAATTTCCTTTTTACTGCAAAATTGAATGTCCAAAATTCATGTTCGACTGTCAAGCTTCAAAACAAAATTCAAAGCTATGATTTAAGTTTAAACAATATATTTTAAAAAAAAAAAATCCTAAGCTCGTAACTTTTTTTATGAAGAAGTAAAAAAATTTCTACTTTTTCTTTGCTCTGTAACCAAAAATATAGAAGAACATGCCATATAAAAATTCCCAGTGCACACAAAACATACAGAAATACTTCTTTAAACTATACAACAAAGCACAGAGTTTTCATGACTCAAATACCCATATTTAAAATTTAAAAGTAGTATGTTTACTCACCTGAAAAGTTTATGAACAGAGAGTTGCTTCCTGTTTTGAAAACTGCATTTTAATTTTCCTTAAACACTTTTCTGTTTTGTTGTTGAATGAATTGTTTAAGTATATAAGATAATGATGTTTATTTTTTTTTCTTTCAGGCAGGCTAAGTTATGAACGAACTAGGAATAAGAAGATACATATATGGAGAAGAAGTGTTTATATAGGGGAGGTGTTTACTCGTTTAGTTTTTTTCTCTTTTTTTTTCATCTGATCAAAGATTTTTCTTTCTTTGACTAAAGATTTTTTCTTTCAATTGGAGGCTATTATGATAATAGTAAGTACTTATGTTTCCATATATGTTTACAGCCTCATCTTGCTTGATTTTTTTTGCTTTGTACATATTTTGTTTCCTTTGTTTTATTTTTCCTATACTTGTTAATATCATACTTCTTTTACATTTGTCATAATGACCATTTTTTATGTTAAAGTCCTCTATGTAAATAAATTTAAAATTTATGGTTTAAACCTTGTTTATAATTTAATTTATAACTTTTTTTAAACCCTCATTTCATTTTAATTTATTTCTTTCACAAAAATAAAACTAAATGACACTTGTATTTCTCATGAATCAAAAGCTTTTAAATAAATCTTTTATTACATTTTTCTTATTTTATAAATGCATCTTCTTAATCATTATTATATACATATTATTTAAAAGAAAATGCTTTTAAAACTAACTACCCATTAATTAGTTTACATAAATAATAATTTTAAACCCAAATTATTTTTCTAAGTCATTTATTCAAATTTTAAATTCAAATACAAATTCAATATTCAAATTATAATTCTAAAGTCAAATTCAAATTTACTCATATATACATATACATATGTATTTCAAAATTAAATTAATTCCAAAATTTACATTAATTATTAATTTAAAATTAATTCAAAATTAGGATAGTTACATATTCCCCCCCTAAAAAAATTTCGTCCTCGAAATTTGCAGGCAGAGAAACTACAAAGATAGATACACAAAGATAGAGAAACAGTTTTCCAGGTCAAACTGGATATCTATTCTGTATTTGGCTTACCATATGAGAATATCTCTAATACGAGAACAAATTCATTCAATACTACACAGGATATTCGGGTCATCAAATCTACGAAATATGCAAGGCACTGGTTAGTCCGAAGGATAACTAACAGTTTGCAGAATATGTCGAGACCCAAATAATAGATAAATGGATTTAATCTTCCACAATTCTCAAATACTAGATATGGATTCCAAAATCAAGTCGGAATACCCCAAAAGTATATATAACTTGTCCCTCTTCGGACTTTAATCCTCACAAGAAATTACAATAGAATTTTCAAATTTGGTTTTAATCGAAATTGTTTTATCGATACAATTTTCATATTCAACTTTATATTTAATTTACCAATTTATTTCAAATCAAATTTCAATTTTTCTAAAGTTAAAAACAAAAGGCTGATAGAAATTTAACGAACAAAATAAAGACTTATCGATATGATTCGTAGGGCCACCATCACACCGAAGCTTCTTCCTCGAGCTGCCACGAGGAAATCAAAGAATTGAAAAGACGAATCAAAGGAGATTGATAAGAAAGTTGCTTCCAATGTTGCAGGGTATTAACTATTTATACTGGTACTCCCCTGTCCCCTATCTCGTTCTCTTCTTGCACTCATACTCACTATAAGTGGATAGTAAGAGAATTTACTGAGGTATACAAACGGATATCTTAGGGATACTCATTCTAGGGTATACTTCACCCTATCTCTAATGAGTTACCTAATGTGTTATACTCCTGAGTTAAAGTTTTAACCTTCAGCTCTGATACCAAGTGCAACGGTCTAGGCTTTTCAACCATCGATAGCGGCCAATCTCGACTGGTAGACTTTTCAACCATCCCAGCCCCTGCCGCGGCATACAATGGTACCCTGCCCTTGCTTTTACGGCCATCTTTTCGACGGTCACGCCTTACGGCTAACCAACCCCTTAAAGAGGACGTGTAGGGGTAAGAGTCTCCTGCTCGCCACCAAACAAAAAGCGAGAACCCTCCATCACGTTTCATAAAGATAAGAAAGGTCATTCGTGGGACTGGTATGAGCAAACAAAAACAGTTTTTATCTTTAAAACAAACCAAAGAATTTAGATTGAAATCCGCAATGCCTTTGGAAAATGAAACTACCATAAGGCCTCCCGGTACACACACAATGCAATTACACACATGGGGGAGATTTCTCCTTATGATAGTCAAACATGCTTACTACGCAAAATCCTTTTTGATATTATTATTTGTGCATAGTGGAAAACATTTCGAAAGTATAATATTAATCTTAGCCAGCATAGGTATCATTATACTATGCCTGCAATAGCTGCCATTTTAAACGACAGGTTCTACAACTAAAACCGTACAAGGTGCGTATTGTTTCTTTGGATTTCCAACAAATGGTCAGGCTAAGGAACTTCCTATTGCCACATGGGTAAGCCTCTGGAGGGACGCCACGAGAACCTACCCGAGTCTCTGCCAACACAAGGCCGGTTACCCCCTTCCCGGGAAGTAGAACCTAAGATATGCCACCCCCGGTCATTTGCGACCTTTATCCATCCTCTACACCAAAAACATCACACAGTAATAAATATACTACAGTGTCCACATGAGTAAGTATCTGAGATCCATACCATGATACCACCCTTTTCTAGAAGGAATGGACATACCATAGGGGAACTACCCCTAAAACCTTGCCACATCTTTCCTGTTTCGACCATTACGAGTTTGTGAGGCTCGATGAGGTCTCGTCCACAAAGCTACACTTTTTCACAAAGTCATGCTTTGATCAACAAATGATCAGCAGCACTTCATATGCCACATTATCGAATTGGGAATGTATCACTAGTAACCATCAATTACATAATCTCTGAGCTCGTACGTCTCAGAGAAGGGTGTTAAGCTAAGAGAACAAATCTCCGCCACCATACAGAAATGTTTTTGATAGAAACCGGTTTTACATCTCAAAGTGTAAAGTCAAACACACATCCATACAAGTCTGTTCCAGGTTCGAACAGAACCGAAGGCACTTCTGAAGAAGCCCTTGCAAATCCAGATAGTCACAATCCCGATCGGACTTCCCATCACTTAGGGAATCTCTATACCGGCGCGACTCAGTGCAGAGACAATCGACAGGTTATCCTTTCATTCTCGAAAATGCCCGGTCTTCACCACCGGTCTTCAAAAGCAATCCATATCGACGTATCATTATTCGGAATGGGTTATATGACATAAGGTCCTCTCCTGGCGAAACCGAATAATGGGCGTAATATTTAAAAAAACATATGGATATGGGATTTCAGTTAAGTCACAACTTATTATCCAAACCCTTTCTTTCAAATGGTTTAAAACAAATTACCATTTCAAATCTTTTAAACAAAAGTTTACCAATTTTCCACAAAGGTTCATTCACGGCTTTTCAAGACAATCCCATTTCAAATTGAATTAACTTATTCAAACTTTAAGTTAAAGATTTAATTCATAACTTTTCAAACCATTTCCAATTCAATTCTTTTATATAAAAGATACAATGTTTAATAATCTTTCACAAAGGTTCAAGTTGATTACATTTACATAAGTTAAAGTCATTCAATTATAAAACTTGGGTTTAAATTTAAATTCACAAAACAATACTTTTTAAATGGTTAAAAACCCATATAAACACCTTTACAACTTGTATGATCTTTTTAGACCATAATTTCCAAATCATTTAATTCAACTTCAAATATCGAATTCAAATTTAAATCAATTTATTTAAATTTCAAGTTTTATTAAGTTATTTAAAATAACTTTTATTTTTGAAACTCATTGTAACGAGAGGGATTTTTCGCGCTCGAAAATCGACATCCATACTTCACATCGTATTCGAATGCCGCAATTCGACCGTTCAAATCCGATTCGCCGGAGCTTATAACAACATTAAGTAAATAATACAGCGGAATAAAAGAATAATACATTGATATACGCTATCTGATACAACAGACGATCCAATAGATATCAATATACATCAGAGATATGATACAATAGAATAGCAACAGAAAAGGAAAATAGATAACATCTAGCAGCGGAAAAATATAACTCTAAGATAGTCTTCAAGGAAGAACTCCAGCAGTAGCACGAACTCCCAATAACGATGCACAAAGATAAGCAAGTCTCGTCCACATCCAAAGGCCGAACTAGCTCCAGATAACCTACTAAACCTGACTATCTGAAAAACCCAACTCTAGACTGCTCGTGTGGAAAATTTTGAGCATCCAGAGTTTAGGAAAGAAACAATCAACTCCGGATCAGTCATGGGACTGGTGTGAGTAACAAAGACAGTTTATCTTTAAAAACAAACAACGAAATATTTTAAAATCAATTCGCAATGCTTTTTAGAAAATGAGACTACCATAAGGCCTCCCGCACACACACACAATGCAAACGCAGAATAGGAGGAGATTTCTCCTTATGATAGTCAAAGATGCTTGATACGCATTAAAAAGAAACATTTGATATTATTACTAGTGCATAGTGTAGTAAAAAATCATTTCGAAAGTAAAGATATAAATCTTAGCTAACATAGACATTTCGAACTATGCCTACTATAGCTATCATCCAAACAGTGGGGCGCCACCATAAGTAGATGGCAGGTAATACAACTAAAACCGTACAAGGTACGTATTTGAAGAATGGATTTCCAAAAAATGGTCGGGCAAAGGAACTTCCCATACCGAAATGGAACACCTCTAGAAGGACGTCCCCGAGCATCCCAAATGGATCTCTGCCAAACAAGGCCGGCTACCCCTTTCCCAGGGAGTAAGAAACCTCAAATATACCACCCCCGGTCCTTTTGGACCTTTATACGAGGCTTCGATTCCAACAACACCACATAGTAATAGATATAGTGTATCCACATGAGTAAGTATCTGGGCTCCATACCATGATACTACCCCTTTCCAGAAGGAATGGTCCTACCCTAGGGAAGCAACCCCTGAAACCTTGCCGCCACGATTCCTGTTTCGACCATTACCGGGTTGTGAGGCTTGACGAAGTCTCGTCCACAAAGCCACACTTTGGTACAAAGCCATGCTTTGGGTCAACAAATGATCAAAGTAATGATCACAAAGATAAATGATCAAACAAATGATCATATCACAAATGATCAACAATGATCATTTCACAGCAACACTCAGCATGTCACATTACCAAATTAGGAATATATCGCTGATAACCATCAACAACATAACCTCTGAGCTCGTACGTCTCAGAGAAGGGTGTTAATGCTAAGAGAATAAGTTCTCCGCCACCAACAGAAATGAATTTGAAAGAAATCTGCTTTATATCTCAAAATGTAATGTCAGACATACAATCTATACAAGTCTGTTCTGGATTTAGAACAGAACCGAAGGCACTTCCAAAGAAGCCCTTGCAATCCGGGTATTCACAATCCCGATTGGACTTCCCATCACTTAGGGAATCTCTATACCGGAGCAACTCAGTGCAGAGACAATCGATAGGTCATCCTATCGTTCTCGCAAATACCCGGTCTTCACCACCGGTCTTCAAATGCTATCCATAACGTCGAATCACATATTTGGAATGGGTTATACGACCCATAGATCCTTTCCCGGCTAACCCAAATAGTTAGCGCAACATTTAAAACATATGGATAAGGGATTTCAATTAAGTCACAACTTAATAATTCAAAACTTTTCTTTCAAATGGTTTAAACAAATTACCATTTCAAATCTTTTTAAACAAAAGATTTATTTTACTAAGTTCACCCATTTTCACAAAGATTCATTCCCGGATTTCAAAACAATTCCATCTCAAATGGATTAATTCATTTAAATCTTTAAATTAAAGATTTATCTTATAGTTTTCAAACCGTTTCCAAATATTCACTTTCAAAATCCGTTTCCAAATATTCATTTTAACTTGGAAAACTATTTTAGTTCAAACTTGAAATCCCTTTAATACAATTTGAAATTCATTTCTCCTATGAAAGCTTTTTATCATTTAGAAACGACAATCTTATTTCGGAAAAACCCGATTTCATTTATACAAGTTACAATCTTTGGTTTAATTCAAATTCCCAAAAGAACAATACTTTAAAAATTGTTTGACTCATATATAACTAGTATAATATCGTTAATCCCTAGTTTCAAATCATAGAATTCAATTTTAAATATTGAATTCAAATTTAAATCAAAATGTTTAAATTTCAAAATCCAATCAAGTTATTCGAAATAAATTTCATCTTTGAAATTCCATTTCAAAAGCTTTTCACTTTGAACCCAATCCATTTCCAAAACATTTGAATTCAAATATTCAAATCTAAAACTATTTCAAAAATCTGTGACTTAATCCATTTCCTTGTGAAATCCATATTGGTGTGTGTATAAGTGTGGCCCAGGGGTTTGACACACAATAGTGCAACAACATTCAATCACCACAGGTCAAACACAGAAATATAGTTGATAAGCGATATAAAGTATAACGCTTATCTTCTATTCACAATTCACAGATAATATGTTGATGTATCATCAATAAATGAATAAAATACTCGGTTCAATCCACAGAACAAAATGTCACAGATCAGTTAGGGCAATCAATTCAAGGTATCTCATACAATACAATCATTCATAAGTAAGGCCAAGCATTCAATAGTCATGTATAAGTAGGATTAACTAATCGTTTAATCCTAATCAATTCAATTTATTTCCAAGTAAATTAATTACTTACGAATTAATTACCCAATCTTGATTAATTAATTACAAATCATTCGATATCAATAAATTCATCAAACACTTTAATAAATTAAATTATCCTTAATTAATCATATTAATTTAATCAACCCTTAAACCAATTACATAATTAATTAACCCCTTAATTTAATCATTCTAGGAAATTAAATCTTTAATTTCTTAAAATTAAGCTATCATCTCATACCAATAAATCATTAATTACCGATTAATCTTTATCAATAAATAAATCAAAATATCCAATTTAAGTTACAATTAGTAATTTACCCCTTAATTACTTTCATTAAGTAATTAACAATTTACAATTGATTATCTTAATTAGTACATCAAATAAATTATCAATATTAATCACATTAATTTAATTACTTAATAATCTATAGTTAATTATCTTCATTAACTAATAACATTTCCTTAATTACTTTCTCAAGAAAAGTATCATGGATTAATTCATCATTAATCATTCCTAATTATAAATTAAATCTAAATTACTTATTTATAAATTAAATAAATCATTCTTTAATTACCATATTAATTTAAATCATTTTATTACCTTTATTATCTCTAATATAATTCATTTCTTATTGATGACTTCATTAACATTAGTGTAAAACCTTACACTTCTAAATTTAATTTCAAGTTCCATTTTGAATATAAGATTCAAAATGATTATTCATTTACACATTAAACAATTTTAAAAATCCACTTATAGACCTTAAAATAATTATAAAGAACATTTATTATTTACACAGGAAACTTATATAAGGAAAAGCCTTTAAACTCAATTACTTTATTTTTTTATTTAGAAATTTAGCTTTTGCATTACACTACATTTTAACTTGCAAAATTCAAGTTAAACAAATTATTCAACTTATGATATATTTTAACTTAACAAAATCTACATTTGTTTACCTTTTAAATGCCAAAGGTATACTTAACATTTGTTAACTTGAAAATTTTGCTTGGGCTTACCCCAATTTTCTTTAAATCCGAGTAAAACAGGTATTTCACCCGAGTTAACCCCGGCGTCTACACGTTACTTCCCTGAGACCTTTCCTTTCTTCCCCGTGCCTGTTTCTTCTTCCCTCTTTTTTTTTATAGTTTACATTCAAGTTACAGCAGCAGTAACTCGTGAAAACAAACCCACGCGCCCAGGTCTCGCCTCGAAGAAACCCCTCATCATACTCGAGCATCACTCGAGTCGAGTCAATATGCGAAATCACTGACAACCCACTGACACGAACGCACAAGCGTACACGTGCACAAACGCAGCGACCAACACAGGTCAACGCCGCAGCCCCACCCAAGTCACCATCGACCATCCCAATCGTTCCGAGCCATCCACGATGCAAAATAATTACCGAGTCAAAATCGAGCGAGTACATGGCCAATTTTTTCGTCCCTGTTGCCTAACTCGAACCTACAACTTCACCTCGCGTCTCCACCTCACTTCGCCGGAATTCACGCGATCTCGCCCGGAGCTCCACCGCAACCCCACGCACCCAGCCCCCCATGGCCGATCGCCTGAAATGCTTCGATGGCAACGCGATAGTACCACTACTTAACTCGACCCAAAACTAACAGTAAAGCCCTAAATCCTCCTCGTTGTGGCGCCCCACCTCTATACCCACGCTAGCCAAGAACACTCCGGAGTAGTGCTGTCAGCTAGCACGGAGAATAAGGCTATTGAGGAGCGACCATCCATGTAATTGCTTATCACATAGTGGCTATAAATAATCTTCGGAAACAAACATAGAAATAATCATATCACAAATCAGTCACAGATATCCATATCACAAAGGCGGAAGAAGATATGAATATATAACTAACACATGAAAGTGTACATCAGAGTAGTGGTCATTAAGATCCACGATAATACAAAAGAATAGCAACACGTGCTATACAAAAGAATACAACTATGAGTCTATATCTCAAGTGTATACAACAAAAACTGCTAATCTAAACAGTTAGCCAAAAGTCAGAGTGATGAATCCCTGGGAAGAAGTCAAGCAGAAGCACCTGTAACATCTCGGTCTGACCCGAGTATTATTTAAGAAAATAATAAACGGATCAGTCTAGCTATAAATATCAGATGACATGATATAACATAAAAGATATGGCATAAACATAAACATCCATAACGACATACCACTATAAGTATGTAAATAATGATCAACAGAAGATCAATCAATAAGAGATAATCAATATCACAAGAATCTTCTTAAAGATTCGAAGAGGGCATCATACCCTAAACTTGTACTCATAACAAGTCAATGACATAAATTCCAGAAATCAACACGAGAAATCCAGAAATCATAAAAAAGGAAAGAGGCCTATCACATGACGGTCCGAAGACCATGGGGAGCTACCCCGCATGTGTGAATGGAATCACACAGATTGAGGTCAAGACTAACCAAAAAGCAGAAAAGTATGTGTGAATGGAATCACACAAGTGGTGTCTAGTCTAACCTTGCAATGAAAGAGACATCGCGCAATTGCTAGTCTAATTCATAAAGTGATCATCAAGATCAACGAGAAGTGTCAATTACACTAAGCTAGTAAATATAGAAGTTTAGCTTCATGTCCCATAACCACTTGCTTAACTTAAATATTTACGAACAAACTGTAAATCTTCACTAATAAAATTGTCACAAGAGGTTCAATCGAACAAGTCCAAGAATTAACCGACGAAGTGAACGCAAGCGTTTCATACCACTTGTTTTACTAAGTCGTTTAATTAGATTTCTCATCCGAGTGAGGTAAAGGCTTGTATATACTAATAGATTGGAAAACGGTTTAAGAAAAGAGCTTTGTTATTAAAAATAGAGTTGAAATTGTTTGTTAAAAGAGTTTTGATATTTACTAATAGTATTGAAACCTTTATATTATAAAGTGACAAAACACAGAAGCAATTGTAGAAACAATCAGTCACAAGAATCGCATACGGAGATGTGAATAAAATCCAAGGAAATCAGCTCAATGTTTTTCAGAAAAGATCCCCTACGGAGGGGGGGTGGCAACCCCCCAAGGTGGGGGTGCGGGGGCAACGCCACCGCTTACAGGGTTCGACCTAAGTGAAGGCAAGAGGCCTACAACCTAAAGAAAAATGAGGTCTAACGACCTAAGGGTTTACACGACCTAACACAATGGCTGAGCGACCTAACTAAGTGCGCGACCTGGTGGGTAAGGAGGTCGAGCGACCTAATGTTCTTTGCGACCTAACGAGGTAGAGGGGACACGCGACCTAAAGGTACGCGACCTAAGAAAGTTCGCTGGCTAAGGATGAGCGACCTAACAAGGTTCACGACCTAACGGAGACGAGGTCATGCAACCTAAAAGTGAAATGACCTAAGGGCGAAAACAAGGTCACGCGACCTAACAGGAAACAAGGTCAAGCGACCTAAGGGGTTACGCGACCTAACGTAACACGGGTCAAACGACCTAAGGCCTCACAGGACGAACGACCTAACTTCTTAAGGGACAGGCGACCTAAAGAGGTTCGCGACCTAATAGGGTTCGCGACCTAAAGGTGCACGACCTAAGGTCTTTCGACCTAGGGGTATATAGGTAACACGACCTAAAGATGTCGCGACCTAAAAATAGAAAGCATGGCCGAACGACCTATCGAAGTAGAAAGGCATGCGACCTAACGGTCAAAAGGCCAGCGACCTACGACCTAAAAGTCATACGACTTACGACCTAAAAGCCATACGACCTACGACCTAAAAGCCATACGACCTACGACCTAAAAGCCATACGACCTAACGTGAAACGACCGAACTCCGAAGTGAAGATTCAAGGCAGTGCGACTTAGCGCGATAACACGCGAATGACCTAAGGGTTAGGTCGCGAGCGACCTAAGTACTAGGTCGTGAACGACCTAACTCCGAACACGCGAAAAATGGTCAGAACGATCTAGGAGCTATCTCGTACGCGACCTACGACCTAAGACCCACACGACCTAACTCCGAACGACCTAAAAATGGCCAGAACGACCTAAATGCAGAAATTTCGCCAAAACGCCAAAAATCGGAGTTTTTCGCCAATCCAATCCAAACCAAAAGCAAATATTCATGCTAAAGTGATAGGGAATCATTCCCAACAACCCAATATAGTTATAGACTAGATTTGTGAGATAAAAATCTCACCTTTGCACCAAATATCAAGGAAAATGAAGTTTTAAGCAAGCAAGAATCAATCCTTCTTCTATCTAAGCACAAGAAGCTTGAATCCAATGTCTTCTTCTTGAATTTGGAGTAGAAAGATGGATTGCAATTGAATTTGAGTTTTGGAATTTTAATTTCCCATTCCCTCCACCATTAATGCCAAAGCTTGATTAGTTAGGAAATTTATGAAGAGTGAGGAGAAGAGGGTTGGAACTTGGGCTTAATAGGCTAAACTAACCCAAAGTCCAAAGCGGGAAAAGTTAGTGAAATTTCACTAACTCCAAACCTATCGATGTTTATACTTAAAAAGTTGTAAACGACATTTCGAACTCAATGGAAGTGGTCTCGAGTCCTAATTTGACCGTTTGCAAAAAGTAGCTTTTCGGACCAAAATCCGATTAACGAGTTACTATTTAAATAAAATATTTAAATACAAACTCGATAAATATGCGGGTTGTTACACTCGTTCTATCAATGTTTGCAATAATTCTTTTTTTTAACATTTTTCCTAAACCCACTGATAACCAAGCAAGCTTCCATCAAAATCTCAACCCTCAAAGATTCTCGATCGCAGGAAATTGGGAAGAAAAGCATTTATGATCGACTAAGGACTGCTCTCAACATAGTAAATGAAAAATCAAAGTTTTTGTTTTAAAAATCATGTTTTTAACTAATGATTCCACTTATATACTCGATTCAACAATTCATTTTATTTGATTTTTATCATATTCATATGTGTTCATATGTTCCATGGAGTATCAGACTCCTTTCACATCTATTTCGCTGCAAATAAGTTTTAAACTTTTATTTATAAACTAATAACATATTGTGCTTAAGTCTTTCATCTTAACAAAGATCAAAAGAGTTGATATCTGGGGGTTTTTTTTTCAAACTTGAAACTCTGAAACAAGAAGACAAGGGTGGTTTCACATAAACAGGCATACCCATCTACATATACACACAGAGGATAATTTATGCATATATATATATATACATACTAAGCAACTTCAAACTCAGACATGATGATCCGCAAATAAAGATTTACTTAATTGAATTTATGTTGGGTTACTCACAGTGATTTTTCTAGAGCAAATGAACAGAGCTGTTTCCATCTTGAAACATGCTTGAATTTCCAGATGAATTACTCAGTATTACTACTTGTTTTTATTTTTAAAAATAACATTACACCATTACAATTTTTTTCAAGAATCATAATCTAATAATGTTTATTTAGGAAGGTATAGATTTTTTTTTTCTTCTGTTGTCCTTTACTTATGAATATTTAACAAAGGTACAGATGCCTGTAAACAATCTGTATACAATATACACATTCATACACACAAACATACAATTATCTCAACATCCACACAAACAATAGCATCAAAATATTATGACCAGTTCAAGATTAGTTACTCACCTGAAACTTTGAAGAACAGAGGAAATTTATTGTTTGAAAAATGCAGATGATTCCCTTTTTAAACCTGTTTTGTTGTTGATCTCCTTGTTTGAATGATTTTAGTTGCTGTTGTTTTCAAGTTGCTATTTTGTTTTCATTTTTTTTTCTTTTTATAACTTGCTATGACTTGAACGAATGAAGTAAGAAGGGATAAATATAGAAGAAATGAGTTACAGGTTTGTAGGCTGATAGTTTTCTTGTGTACAAAAGGCATGCTAAGGGTGCTTGCATTAAATGCTAGAAGTATGTTGCATTTATTGTTAAGTACTTTATGTTTCTACTTATATATATTCATGTGCAGTCTTTGCTTTGTATATGTATGTTCATATGTACATTTTCTTTGTACAATCTGTTGAATATGCGCTTATATGTTTTTGTTTGATGATAATAAACATATATATTCATTTAAATGTATTTGGTAATGTACTATTTTGTTTTTCATAGATTAAATAAATATTTGTTGAATAAAATAAATTACACAGAATTTGAATTTGAATTCAAACAGAACAAGTTACACAGATTTTGAATTCAAACAGAAATTTTATTCAAACAAATATTTATTTCAATCTTGAATAGTACAAATTCATGCTCTCACTATACATATACATTTTTGATTACATCACAAATATTTTTACATTGATAACCTCACTACATATCACTCACACTCGTATTTTGTCTTCAACTGCGTTCCAGTTTGAATCCAGCATCTGAGCAATCTGCAAAAATATTCACTAGCGCAGTAAAATTGAAAAAGAAATATTTTTGCAATATAAAATGAAATACGATTTTTGAAAAAATGGTTTGCCTCAGTTATTTGGGTTGTTCGTCATCATTCACACTTGATTTCATCACAAAGTAGTGCACATAGATATTACAGGGACAGGTAGCCATAAGTGGCTGCAATACACACATGTACATTCATACACGTGTGCACTGCCTCGCCAACTCGTGTGCGCAGCCAACAAGAGCAAGTGTACAACAATGTCAAGTTGCAAATAGTTCAAAGCTTCGACAAATCACAACAGACCAATTCCAAATGACTTAGTGAAGTCAAAGTATGCAACTACGTGACATGAATGCAACAAAGTTCACAAGTGCAGAAATAAGGGCAGTAATACAAAGTAAAGTGGCAACAAACATGAAAGGAATCGAGTCAGTAAGGCAATGCACAAAGGAAGTAACAGTAAGAACAGAGACCATAGCAACTGCATAGCAATAGCAATAAGATCAAGCGACAACATAGAGCAGTCATAATGAAACTGCAGTGCAACTACATTGAACACCACTGACCAGTGAATACAAGAACAAGTTGAGATGCACAATGCCACCAAGTAAACAAACTCAAGATTACAGGGCAGTGGACAGTACAAGCCTGCAGACTACAGCATAAATTAAAAGACCAATATATATGCACAGAAGCAACTACAATTATGCAATAGTGAAAAGCACAAGTCAGTGGTGAAGTAAACAACAATGTCGAGCTCACTGCAACTCAAGGAGATAGTCAACCCACAGTGCAACAGATCAAGACCAAATGCAAACTGCAGTAGTACACTTGAACAAAATGAACAAGTGGAGCATCTGTGTAAACTGGGCAAGTGTGGACAGAAGACAATGCCAACAACAAAGACCACAAAAGAAATGCCATCAGACATGACCAAAGAGAAGTAGTGCAAGCATATGAAATAAGAACTCAGTGATATATGCAACAAGTTCAGATAAACAAGCCAGAGCCACCAAAGTGCAGAGCAACTACAAAGTGGCAGCAGTGAAGATAACATAGCAGAAATGACCAATGTACAACAATGCATCAGTAACCAAACTGCAAGACCTCAAGTGACATGGTGAAGCAGTATAAAACCAAAGTTACAAGCATACAAAATCATCAATACAATGCAGACACAAGTCAGTTGCAACATGAAACAAGACATGAAGACAGTTCGAAGAAGACTACAATATCAAGTACATGAAGACCAACGTCACAGTAAACATGCAGGTGAACTGAAGATAGTGAGCATATACTTTTGTATAAAATGCAAGGTTCAGGTCTACAGAATGGGGATGAACTCGACCGAGTACAGTATGCACAGAATGCAATTCGAAGCAAGTTGTTGCCGAATGAAAAAGTCAGCAATAAAATACCAGAGATTACAAGTAGACCAAGTCCAATTCGAATTCATGAAAGTATCAAATTCGTATCATTATTCTTTGAAATAGTCAGCAAAATTAAAAAGGGAAAGTTTCTGTTTTTTTATACAAGAAGAATCGAACATGTAAAAGTTAAAGCCGTGTGACTCAAGGCAATCGAACGCTACAGAATAGAAGCCGTGCGTATCAAAGTTGCAACAAATCAGGAAAGTGATGAAGTCGCAAGTGAATACGAACGAATCGATTGATTCGAATTCATATAAATACAAACCCCATACGATCATCATCGGCATCGAGTTATAGAGTCAAGCAAATCATTAAAACCAGCAACGAAAAGAAATAACATACCGAATCATCAACAACTCGATCATCAGAGAACGAACTGTCAATGCAAATCGATCATCAGAGAACGAGCAGCAACAAGAATCAATTATCAAAGAACAAGCGACGCAATCCATCGGTCACAAATCAGAGAATCGATCATCAGAACGAAGCCCTAATTCGAGAAAGAAGCCGAAGCCCTAATTCGACAAAGAAAGGCCGACATTTTTACAAGCAAAAGAAGGAACGGGTCAAAGCCAAAGTGGATCGGGTTAATAAAAAATAAGGGGCCGGCCTTGTTAATTATAAAAGGGCTAAAGTTATTTTTAGGGTTTAATTATAAAGGGTTTTTTAGTTATTTTATTTTGAGCAAAAATTACGCATTCAAGTTGTAGTTTAATTTTTGCTCCGGTTTTAATTTTGAAGTTTGTTTTTCTTTTCGAGTCGAAGAATTTGTAAATCACCACCTAGGGATTAGGTAGTGTCAGATTGTCTAATTAGAATTAGTTCAGTGAGCAGGGTGTGCGAGTTTGCAAAGCTCTATAGGCGGGAGCAGTGTTTGCGAGTAAGCGAAACTCTATAGGCGGGAGCAGGGTGTGCGAGTCTAGTAGAATGTTTGTGAGCGGGAGCAAAAGGGTCTGCGAATCTAGTAGAGTGTTAGTAAGCGTGACACTGTTTAATTCTAATAGAAATCTGGGAATGCAGCAGTAGGCAGGGGTTGCCGAAGCTAGGTAAATTTTGTGTGTGATTTACTTTTCAGCATATTTATTTATGCTATTATATTTCTGTGTTTAATTCGAGAAAATTTGCTATAACCCTATTCACCCCCACCCCCTATAGGGTTAATCTAGATCCTACAAGTGGTATCAAAGCCTGGTATTTTTATTTTACTCTAGAGTCATGAATCCGTCAAATAATGCTTTTTCTGAGGGGCAATCTATTGTTAGGCCACCCATGTTTAACGGAAATGATTATGCTTATTGGAAAGTTAGGATGAGTATTTATCTTAGTTCCGTTGATTATGATGTTTGGGATATTATTGAAACTGGCTATAAACCTCCCACTATAATCGTTGGTGGTACTGAGATTCCTAAACCTAAGGATAGGTGGGATGCTAACGATAAGAGATTGAAAACGACAAATGCTAAAGCCATGAATGCTTTGATATGTGCTCTTGATAAAAATGAATTTAATAGAATTTCTCATAGTACAACAACACAGGAAATTTGGCACACTTTGGAGGTGACACAAGAAGGAACTTCTCAAGTCAAGGAGTCTCGTCTAGCCCTATTCAGCAATGAATACGAGAACTTTGTGATGGACAAAGGCGAGAGCATAAAGGACATGTTTGGACGCTTTTCAACTTTGGTGTACAACGCTAGAGCACTTGGGAAGGTATTCACTGAGGTAGAGCTTGTGCGGAAGATACTACGAGTCTTACCAATGAACTTTGAGGCAAAAGTCACGGCAATCCAAGAATCGAAAGATCTGAGTAAGCTAAGCATGGAGGAGTTGATTGGAAACTTGATGACATATGAGCTTGAGCTAAAAGCAAAGGAAGAACGCAACAACTCCGAACCAAAGAAAAAGACGATTGCCTTAAAGAGCAAAGAAGAAAGCGATGAAGAAGGAGAAGATCCAATTGAAGAGCTTGCAATGGCTGTCAATAATCTTAGAAAATGGTCGAGATTCAAGCCACGCAAGAAGAAAACAAATCGTAATAGGCCAAAAGATTCTGACAATTCCGATAATGAACCGACGTGCTTTAACTGCAAGAAGCCCGGACACTTCATACAAAAATGCCCACTTCTCAAAAACAACAAAGGAAAGAAAAAGGCGAAGAAGGTATTTGCAGCGACTTGGGATGATGAAGAAGGAGAAGAAGCTTCGGATAGCAGCTCAGAGGAGGCTAACTTGTGTCTTATGGCGAAATCAAATTCAGATTCAAGCTCAGAGGAATCTAGTGAGGAAGGTGAGTATTCCTATAGAGATCTTTTTTTTATGTGTTCTGACCTTACTAAAGTAGTTGATGCTCTTGAATCTAAAATTGAAAAACTGAAAACTGATAGGAGAGAACTTGCTCGTAAAAATTTTAGGTTAGAAACTGAACTTTAAAATATTCAAAAGCTAGAATGTAAAAGATGTAAAGTTTTAGATTCAGAATTGACAAGACTTAAGAATAACTCTGAGAATCTTGAAAAAGAAAACTTGAATCTTAAGGAAACCATCGTCACTAGGAAAAAGGATTTTATAAATCGATGCACCTCACTTGTCACTGAAAATACAAACACTAAAAACCAAAGTCCAAAATCTTGAGAAATCTTTGAATAACTTTTCAAGAGGCGAAAAATCTTTCAACATGTTATTGGGAAATCAAATTTTTGCTAACAACAGAAAAGGACTTGGTTTTGGGAAAACACAAGCTGAGGATAGTGCAAAAGAGAAAAGTATCTTTGATAAATGTGAAATAATTGGACATCATGTTGAAAATTGTAGTCATAGGAACAAGAACACAAAATGTATACAAGTTTGGGTTCCTAAGAATTCTACAAACAAATTTCATGTCTATTGGAACAAGAATAAAAGGACTAAACAAGTTTGGGTTCCAAAGGGTTTGTTTATTCATAATGTTTCTGCCACTAACAATCATGGACCTAGAAATAGGTCACAAAAATATTTCATCGTGTAGGTGTGGTGGCAGGCTAAGGAACAACAACGGTGTTCTCTGGATTTTGGCTGTTCCAGAAACACAACGGGCAACAAAGCAAAGTTCCTTAGCCTAGTATAAAGGTGACAGAATCACAATGGGCAATCACGAGAAATTATCGTAAAGGTAAAACAGGTGAAGGTATATTAAATATGATAATCTGCACCAGACTCTCAATTAAATCAGCCAAAATTGTGATAATGATGTGATGTCTTTAATTCTGACTTATTGATATGATTTTTCCTTTGACTTGTCCTTACTTTGATTTGTGCTTAAAAGTAGACCAACCATCCTTTCATCATTGAACTTAATATGTTTGGTCAAATGATGGTATTTTATTGATCCTTGATTACTCATGCTATACTTAGATATATTTTGACATTTTGGTCACTGCTTGTAAATTTGCACGATTTCAAACTCATGTGAAAAAGGATTTTAAGAAATTGTTGAAACTTCAAGAAATTGTTTTTGAAATAATTATGATGTTGATTGACTGTTGATTACTCATGAATATAATTGTTTATCCTATGGTTTTCTGAAATTAACACCATGATATTTGTTTGAGTGTGAACATGGCTTCAATTCAAAATCCAAAGAATGTCATTTAAATTGTTGCTAAAATTGGGTTTGAAATTTTTGATGCACACTTCATGTCTGGTTTACCAAATCCAGTTAGTGATATTTTGGATTGAAAAAGAAATTCAGATGCAGTTCATACTGGTAATCTAGTTGATAGAAAACATACGAGTTGAACGTGATTAATTTTTGAAACATTCATTTGCTGCATCGTTTTTCCAAAGAGAATATCTGCATATTTTTCACTTGAAATAAATTTTCATTTAGCAGATTTTTTTTTCTCGTATAACCCCTTTGAGAAAATAATTGTTTGACCATATTTTCAGATCAGTCATTTTTATTTGATTTTAAATGACAAATTTTGACTGATCCGACTCCCTACTAATTATCAAAGAGATAAATAGTGATTGAAAAAGTGATGAATGTTGATATTTAACATACATTACTCAAGAGAGTATATTTGGAAAATTTCTTTAGGAATTAAAACAAGAATTATAAAACTTTTGTTGGATAAAGATTCCATGACCATTTCTATATCTATCATTATTTCTATCGACCATGTTTTATCAAATATTCAATATAGTTTGTCGATATGTGGTACTATAATCAGGAATCATTTTTTTTTCCATGTCATATTTTTTAAAAATAAATAAATGTCCAAAGTATTCACTCTCATTTAAAAGTCCTCACGGTTATGCATGGGTGAATTACTTGGATTTTTGATTATGTGCTTCCATGCTCATTTAAAAGTCCTTACGGTTATGCATGTATGGAACGCATATCAAAATTAATTGATTTAATTGACAAGTTGATTCTAATCCCATTTAAAAGTCCTCACGGTTATGCGTGGTTAGAAGATACTTGATTTCATTTTTAAAATTAAATTCGAATACTACTAATCTCATTTAAAAGTCCTAACGGATATGCATGATTAGTAGATATTCAAATTCCTGATAGATATGTACCACAAGAAGATTCAACTGTATGATTTTATATGAACATCATATCCATCATTTCTAAAAGTGGAATATGCGCCTAACAAGGGTAATTATGGTTTTTGTTTGATTCTTATTGGAGTTTAATATTTATATTCAATTTGAGTTTAATGTTGGATTAATATTGATCACTTAATCTCTATTTTTCTCTAACACTATTATTCTTTTGCTGATAACAAAAGGGGGAGAGAAAAGTTAAGATTTTGTCAAATAGAATCAAGCAAAGGTCAAATAATTTTCCATATGCATCTAGGCTTATTTGAATATTTCTATTCGTATGCATATATGTAGGGGGAGCATCATGTAGAGAGGAAGCATTTAAATAGGGGGAGCAATTAGAGTATATAATTGGTCAAATACATTTAAAATATGTACAAAATCTTAAATATATGTTTGTTATCATCAAAAGGGGGAGATTGTTGAATATGCGCTTATATGTTTTTGTTTGATGATAATAAACATATATATTCATTTAAATGTATTTGGTAATGTACTATTTTGTTTTTCATAGATTAAATAAATATTTGTTGAATAAAATAAATTACACAGAATTTGAATTTGAATTCAAACAGAACAAGTTACACGGATTTTGAATTCAAACAGAAATTTTATTCAAACAAATATTTATTACAATCTTGAATAGTACAAATTCATGCTCTTACTATACATATACATTTTTGATTACATCACGATTACATCAAAAATATTTTTACATTGATAACCTCACTACATATCACTCACACTCGTATTTTGTCTTCAACTGCGTTCCGGTTTGAATCCAGCATCTGAGCAATCTGCAAAAATATTCACTAACGCAGTAAAATTGAAAAAGAAATATTTTTGCAATATAAAATGAAATACGATTTTTGAAAAAATGGTTTGCCTCAGTTATTTGGGTTGTTCGTCATCATTCACACTTGATTTCATCACAAAGTAGTGCACATAGATATTACAGGGACAGGTAGCCATAAGTGGCTGCAATACACACGTGTACATTCATACACGTGTGCACTGCCTCGCCAACTCGTGTGCGCAGCCAACAAGAGCAAGTGTACAACAGTGTCAAGTTGCAAACAGTTCAAAGCTTCGAAAAATCACAACAGACCAATTCCAAATGACTCAGTGAAGTCAAAGTATGCAACTACGTGACATGAATGCAACAAAGTTCACAAGTGCAGACATAAGGGCAGTAATACAAAGTAAAGTGGCAACAAACATGAAAGGAATCGAGTCAGTAAGGCAATGCATAAAGGAAGTAACAATAAGAACAGAGACCATAGCAACTGCATAGCAACAGCAACAAGATCAAGTGACAACATAGAGCAGTCATAATGAAACTGCAGTGCAACTACAATGAACACCACTGACCAGTGAATACAAGAACAAGTTGAGATGCACAATGCCACCAAGTAAACAAACTCAAGATTACAGGGCAGTGGACAGTACAAGCCTGCAGACTACAGCATAAATTAAAAGACCAATATACATGCACAGAAGCAACTACAATTATGCAATAGTGAAAAGCACAAGTTAGTGGTGAAGTAAACAACAATGTCGAGCTCACTGCAACTCAAGGAGATAGTCAACCCACAGTGCAACAGATCAAGACCAAATGCAAACTGCAGTAGTACACTTGAACAAAATGAACAAGTGGAGCATCTGTGTAAACTGGGCAAGTGTGGACAGAAGACAATGCCAACAACAAAGACCACAAAAGAAATGCCATCAGACATGACCAAAGAGAAGTAGTGCGAGCATATGAAATAAGAACTCAGTGATATATGCAACAAGTTCAGATAAACAAGCCAGAGCCACCAAAGTGCAGAGCAACTACAAAGTGGCAGCAGTGAAGATAACATAGCAGAAATGACCAATGTACAACAATGCATCAGTAACCAAACTGCAAGACCTCAAGTGACATGGTGAAGCAGTATAAAACCAAAGTTACAAGCATACAAAATCATCAATACAATGCAGACACAAGTCAGTTGCAACATGAAACAAGACATGAAGACAGTTCGAAGAAGAATACAATATCAAGTACATGAAGACCAACGTCACAGTAAACATGCAGGTGAACAGAAGATAGTGAGCATATACTTTTGTATAAAATGCAAGGTTCAGGTCTACAGAATGGGGATGAACTCGACCGAGTACAGTATGCACAGAATGCAATTCGAAGCAAGTTGTTGCCGAATGAAAAAGTCAGCAATAAAATACCAGAGATTACAAGTAGACCAAGTCCAATTTGAATCCATGAAAGTATCAAATTCGTATCATTATTCTTTGAAATAGTCAGCAAAATTAAAAAGGGAAAGTTTCTGTTTTTTTATACAAGAAGAATCGAACGTGTAAAAGTTAAAGTCGTGTGACTCAAGGCAATCGAACGCTACAGAATAGAAGCCGTGCGTATCAAAGTTGCAACAAATTAGGAAAGTGATGAAGTCGCAAGTGAATACGAACGAATCAATTGATTCGAATTCATATAAATACAAACCCCATACGATCATCATAGGCATCGAGTTATAGAGTCAAGCAAATCATTAAAACCAGCAACGAAAAGAAATAACATACCGAATCATCAACAACTCGATCATCAGAGAACGAACTGTCAATGCAAATCGATCATCAGAGAACGAGCTAGCAACAAGAATCAATTATCAGAGAACAAGCGACGCAATCCATCGGTCACAGATCAGAGAATCGATCATCAGAACGAAGCCCTAATTCGAGAAAGAAGCCGAAGCCCTAATTCGACAAAGAAAGGCCGACATTTTTACAAGCAAAAGAAGGAACGGGTCAAAGCCAAAGTGGATCGGGTTAATAAAAAACAAGGGGCCGGCCTTGTTAATTATAAAAGGGCTAAAGTTATTTTTAGGGTTTAATTATAAAGGGTTTTTTAGCTATTTTATTTTGAGCAAAAATTACGCATTCAAGTTGTTGTTTAATTTTTGCTCCGGTTTTAATTTTGAAGTTTGTTTTTCTTTTCGAGTCGAAGAATTTGTAAATCACCACCTAGGGATTAGGTAGTGTCAGATTGTCTAATTAGAATTAGTTCAGTGAGCAGGGTATGCGAGTTTGCAAAGCTCTATAGGCGGGAGCAGTGTTTGCGAGTAAGCGAAACTCTATAGGCGGGAGCAGGGTGTGCGAGTCTAGTAGGGTGTTTGTGAGCGGGAGGAAAAGGGTCTGCGAGTCTAGTAGAGTGTTTGTAAGCGTGATACTGTTTAATTCTAATAGAAATCTGGGAATGCAACAGTAGGCAGGGGTTGCCGAAGCTGAGTAAATTTTGTGTGTGATTTACTTTTCAGCATATTTATTTCTGCTATTATATTTCTGTGTTTAATTCGAGAAAATTTGCTATAACCCTATTCACCCCCCCCTCTAGGGTTAATCTAGATCCTACACAATCTACATATACTTTTTTTTGTTTACTTTGGACTTTCTTGCTAAGTTTTGCTCTGATCTGATACTTGATTTGTATCAGCTAACTTCAGGTTTTATAGCTTCCAGGCTACACTTGTTAAATTTTATTTTGTTGTCTGTTGTATGTTTACATTTGTTTGTTTTGTTTACTTGTTTTGTTATATGCTTGCATGTTTATATTTTGTCTTGCCTACACTTTTGAAAAAAAAAGTGTTTATATTTTTACTTTGTATATTTGCTTTTATTTTAACTTAAATATTGTTTAAAAATAACTCAATACTAAATTTAAATAATCTAGAAAAGAAACTATATCTTTCTTAATAAAAAAAACATAATTTATTGGATTTGGATAAACTCAAATCAATTTATCATTTAATTCAAAAAATTTAAATCAAAAAATAGTTTAATTATCAATTTAAAATAGATTAAAATTCGGGATCGTTACAGACTTCCCCCCTTAAAAGAATTTCGTCCTCGAAATTCATAGGCACGAAAACAACAAAGATAGATAGATTCGATCTTCTATAATTCCTCAAACACAAGATATGGATTACAAACTCAAATCGGAATACCCCAAAATATAAATAACTGGTCCCTCTTCGGACTTTGGTATTTACAAGAACAACAGAATTACAAATTTGGTTTTAAACGAAACCGTTTTATCGATTCAATTCAAATTTAGCTCTATATTTTATTAACCAATTTTAACTCAAATTAAAATTTCCAATTTATTCAAAATTTCCAATTTATTCATTAAGGTTTAAATCAAATTGATAAGAAATCGATGAAGATACGAATTTTTGATTTTCTACAACAATTCGTAGGCATCACCACATCGAAACTTCTTCTTGCAACTGCCACGAAGCAAATCAAAAGAATTTGGAAAGATGAATCGAAAGAGATTGATAGAGAAAGTTTGTTTCCACTGTTGTAGGGCATCGACCATTTATAGTCGTATTCCCCTGTCCCCTATCTCGGTCTCTTCTTGCACTCATACTTGCTATCAGTGGATAGTAAGAGAATTTACTGAGCCATACAGACGGATATCTTAGGGATATACTCATTCTAGGGTATACTTCACCCTATCTGTAATGAGCTACTTAACGTGTTATACTTCTGAGCTAAAGTTTTAACCTTAGCTCTGATACCAAATGCAACGAGAGGGATTTTTCGCGCTCGAAAATCGACATCCATACTTCACATCGTATTCGAATGCCGCAGATTCGACCGTTCAAATCCGATTCGCCGGAGCTTATAACAACATTAAGTAAATAACACATCAGAATAAAAGAATAATACATTGATATACAATATCTGATACAACAGATGATCCAATAGATATCAATATACATCAGAGATATGATACAATAGAATAGCAACGGAAAAGGAAAATAGATAACATCTAGCAGCGGAAAAATATAACTCTAAGATAGTCTTCAAGGAAGAACTCCAGCAGTAGCACGAACTCCCAATAACGATGCACAAAGATAAGCAAGTCTCGTCCACATCCAAAGACTGAACTAGCTCCAGATAACCTACTAAACCTGACTATCTGAAAAACCTAACTCTAGACTGCTCGTGTGGAAAATTTTGAGCATCCAGAGTTTAGGAAAGAAACAATAAACTCCGGATCAGTCATGGGACTGGTGTGAGTAACAAAGACAGTTTATCTTTAAAAACAAACAACGAAATATTTTAAAATCAATTCGCAATGCTTTTTAGAAAATGATACTGCCATAAGGCCTCCCGCACACACACACAATGCAAACGCAGAATCGGAGGAGATTTCTCCTTATGATAGTCCAAGATGCTTGATACGCATTAAAAAGAAACATTTGATATTATTACTAGTGCATAGTGTAGTAAAAAATCATTTCTAAAGTAAAGATATAAATCTTAGCCAACATAAACATTTCGAACTATGCCTACTATAGCTACCATCCAAACAGTGGGGCGCCACCATAAGTAGATGGCAGGTAATACAACTAAAACCGTACAAGGTACGTATTTGAAGAATGGATTTCCAACAAATGGTCGGGCAAAGGAACTTCCCATACCGAAATGGAACGCCTCTGGAAGGACGTCCCCGAGCATCCCAAATGGATTTCTGCCAAACAAGGCCGGCTACCCCTTTCCCAGGGAGTAAGAAACCTCAGATATACCACCCCCGGTCCTTTTGGACCTTTATACGAGGCCTCGATTCCAACAACACCACATAGTAATAGATATAGTGTATCCACATGAGTAAGTATCTGGGATCCACACCATGATACTACCCCTTTCCAGAAGGAATGGTCCTACCCTAGGGAAGCAGCCCCTGAAACCTTGCCGCCATGATTCCTGTTTCGACCATTGCCGGGTTGTGAGGCTTGACGAAGTCTCGTCCACAAAGCCACGCTTTGGTACAAAGCCATGCTTTGGGTCAACAAATGATCAAAGTAATGATCACAAAGATAAATGACCAAACAAATGATCATATCACAAATGATCAACAATGATCATTTCACAGCAACACTCAGCATGTCATATTACCAAATTGGGAATATATCGCTAATAACCATCAACTACATAACCTCTGAGCTCGAACGTCTCAGAGAAGGGTGTTAATGCTAAGAGAATAAGTTCTCCGCCACCAACAGAAATGTATTTGAAAGAAATCTGCTTTATATCTCAAAATGTAATGTGAGACATAATATCTATACAAGTCTGTTCTGGATTTAGAACAGAACCGAAGGCACTTCCAAAGAATCGCTTGCAATCCGGGTATTCACAATCCCGATTGGACTTCCCATCACTTAGGGAATCTCTATACCGGAGCAACTCAGTGCAGAGACAATCGATAGGTCATCCTATCGTTCTCACAAATACCCGGTCTTCACCACCGGTCTTCAAATGCTATCTATAACGTCGAATCAAATATTCGGAATGGGTTAGACGACCCATAGGTCATTTCCCGGCTAACCCGAATAGTAAGCGCAACAATTAAAACATATGGATAAGGGATTTCAATTAAGTCACAACTTAATAATTCAAAACTTTTCTTTCAAATGGTTTAAACAAATTACCATTTCAAATCTTTTTAAACAAAAGATTTATTTTACAAAGTTCACCCATTTTCACAAAGATTCATTCTCGGATTTCAAAACAATTCCATCTCAATTGGATTAATTCATTTAAATCTTTAAATTAAAGATTTATCTTATAGTTTTCAAACCGTTTCCAAATATTCACTTTCAAAATGCGTTTCCAAATATTCATTTATAACTTGGAAACCTATTTTAGTTCAAACTTGAAATCCCTTTAATACAATTTGAAATTCATTTCTCCTATGAAAGCTTTTTATCATTTGGAAACAACTATCTTATTTCGGAAAAACCCGATTTCATTTATACAAGTTACAATCTTTGGTTTAATTCAAATTCCCAAAAGAACAACACTTTAAAAATTGTTTGACTCATATATAACTAGTATAATATCGTTAATCCCTAGTTTCAAATCATAGAATTCAATTTTAAATATTGAATTCAAATTTAAATCAAAATATTTAAATTTCAAAATCCAATCAAGTTATTCAAAATAAGTTTCATCTTTGAAATTCCATTTCAAAAGCTTTTCACTTTAAACCCAATCCATTTCCAAAACATTTGAATTCAAATATTCAAATCTAAAACTATTTCAAAAATCTGTGACTTAATCCATTTCCTCGTGAAATCCATATTGTTGTGTGTATAAGTGTGGTCCAGGGGTTTGACACACAATAGTGCAACAACATTCAATCACCACAAGTGAAACACAGAAATATAGTTGATAAGCGATATAAAGTATAACGCTTATCTTCTATTCACAATTCACAGATAATATGCAAATGTATCATCAATAAATGAATAAAATACTCAGTTCAATCCACAAAACAAAATGTCACAGATCAGTTAGGGCAATCAATTCAAGGTATCTCATACAATACAATCATTCATAAGTAACGCCAAGCATTCAATAGTCATGTATAAGTAGGATTAATTAATCGTTTAATCCTAATCAATTCAATTTATTTCCAAGTAAATTAATTACTTACGAATTAATTACCCAATCTTGATTAATTAATTACAAATCATTTGATATCAATAAATTCATCAAACACTTTAATAAATTAAATTATCCTTAATTAATCATATTAATTTAATCAACCCTTAAACCAATTACATAATTAATTAACCCCTTAATTTAATCATTCTAGGAAATTAAATCTTTAATTTCTTACCATTAAGCGATCATCTCATACCAATAAATCATTAATTACCGATTAATCTTTATCAATAAATAAATCAAAATATCCAATTTAAGTTACGATTAGTAATTTACCCCTTAATTTCTTTCATTAAGTAATTAACAATTTACAATTGATTATCTTAATTAGTACATCAAATAAATTATCAATATTAATCACATTAATTTAATTACTTAACAATCTCTAGTTAATTATCTTCATTAACTAATACCATTTACTTAATTACTTTCACAAGAAAAGTATCTTGGATTAATTCATCATTAATCATTCCTAATTATAAATTAAATCTAAATTACTTATTTATAAATTAAATAAATCATTCTTTAATTACCATATTAATTTAAATCATTTTATTACCTTAATTATCTCTAATATAATTCATTTCTTATTGATAACTTCACTAATACTAGTGTAAAACCTTACACTTCTAAATTTAATTTCAAGTTCCATTTTGAATATAAGATCCAAAATGATTATTCATTTACACATTAAACAATTTTAAAAATCAACTTATAGACCATAAAATAATTATAAAGAACATTTATTATTTACACAGGAAACTTATATAAGGAAAAGCCTTTAAACTCAATTACTTTATTTTTTTTATTTAAAAATTTAGCTTTTGCATTACACTACAT
Source organism: Allium cepa (assembly GCA_030765085.1). Lineage (NCBI taxonomy): Eukaryota > Viridiplantae > Streptophyta > Magnoliopsida > Asparagales > Amaryllidaceae > Allium > Allium cepa. The sequence goes on along the minus strand of CM060942.1, from coordinate 135,274,059 downwards.
TTTAACTTGCAAAATTCAAGTTAAACAAATTATTTAACTCATGATATATTTTAACTTAACAAAATCTACATTTGTTTACCTTTTAAATGCCAAAGGTTTACTTAACATTTGTTAAGTTGAAAATTTTGCTTGGGCTTAGCCCAATTTTCTTTAAATCCGAGTAAAACAGGTATTTCACCCGAGTTAACCTCGGCGTCTACTCGTTACTTCCCTGAGACCTTTCCTTTCTTCCATGTGCCTGTTTCTTCTTCCCTCTTTTTTTTTATAGTTTACATTCAAGTTACAGCAGTAGTAACTCGTGAAAACAAACCCACACGCCCATGTCTCGCCTCGAAGAAACCTCTCATCATACTCGAGCATCACTCGAGTCCAGTCAATATGCGAAATCACTGACAACCCACTGACACGAACGCGCACGCGTACACGTGCACAAACGCCGCGACCAATACCGGCCAACGCCGTAGCCCCACCCAAGTCACCATCGACCATCCCAATCGTTCCGAGCCATCCACGATGCAAAATCATTACCGAGTCAAAATCGAGCGAGTACAGGGCCAATTTTTTCATCCCTGTAGCCTAACTCGAACCAACAACTTCACCTTGCGTCTCCACCTCACTTCGTCGGAATTCACGCGACCTCGCCCGGAGCTCCACCGCAACCCCACGCACCCAGCCACCCATGGCCGATCGCCTGAAATGCTTCGATGGCAACGCGATAGTACCACTACTTAACTCGACCCAAAACTAACAGTAGAACCCTAAATCCTCCTCGTTCTATCAATGTTTGCAATAATTCTTTTTTTTAACATTTTTCCTAAACCCATTGATAACCAAGCAAGCTTCCATCAAAATCTCAACCCTCAAAGATTCATCGATCGCAGGAAATTGGGAAGAAAAGCATTTCTGATCGACTAGGGACTGCTCTCAACATAGTAAATGAAAAATCAAAGTTTCTGTTTTAAAAATCATGTTTTTAACTAATGATTCCACTTATATACTCAATTCAACAATTCATTTTATTTGATTTTTATCATATTCATATGTGTTCATATGTTCCATGGAGTATCAGACTCCTTTAACATCTATTTCGCTGCGAATAAGTTTTAAACTTTTATTTATAAACTAATAACATATTGTGCTTAAGTCTTTCATCTTAACAAAGATCAAAAGAGTTGATATCTGGGGTTTTTTTTTCAAACTTGAAACTCTGAAACAAGAAGACAAGGGTGGTTTCACATAAACAGGCACACCCATCTACATATACACACAGAGGATAATTTATGCATATACATATATACATACATACTAAGCAACTTCAAACTCAGACGTGATGATCCGCAAATAAAGATTTACTTAATTGAATTTATGTTGGGTTACTCACAGTGATTTTTCTAGAGGAAATGAACAGAGCTGTTTCCATCTTGAAACATGCTTGAATTTCCAGATGAATTACTCAGTATTACTACTTGTTTTTATTTTTAAAAATAACATTACACCATTACAATTTTTTTCAAGAATCATAATCTAATAATTTTTATTTAGGAAGGTATAGATTTTTTCTTCTTCTGTTGTCCTTTACTTATGAATATTTAACAAAGGTACAGATGCCTGTAAACAATCTGTATACAATATACACATTCATACACACAAACATACAACCATCTCAACATCCATACAAACAATAGCATAAAAATATTATGACCAGTTCAAGATTAGTTACTCACCTGAAACTTTGAAGAATAGAGGAAATTTATTGTTTGAAAAATGCAGATGATTCCCTTTTTAAATCCTGTTTTGTTGTTGATCTCCTTGTTTGAATGGTTTTAGTTGCTGTTGTTTTCAAGTTGCTATTTTGTTTTCATTTTTTTTTTCTTTTTCTAACTTGCTATGACTTGAACGAATGAAGTAAGAAGGGATAAATATAGAAGAAATGAGTTACAGGTTTGTAGGCTAATAGTTTTCTTGTGTACAAAAGGCATGCTAAGGGTGCTTGCATTAAATGCTAGAAGTATGTTGCATTTATTGTTAAGTACTTTATGTTTCTACTTATATATACTTATGTACAGTCTTTGCTCTGTATATGTATGTTCATATGTACTTTTGCTTTGTACAATCTACATATACTTTTTTTTTGTTTACTTTGGACTTTCTTGCTAAGTTTTGCTCTGACCTGATACTTGATTTGTATCAGCTAACTTCAGGTATTATAGCTTCCAGGCTACACTTGTTAAATTTTATTTTGTTGTCTGTTGTATGTCTACATTTGTTTTTTTTGTTTACTTGTTTTGTTTTATACTTGCATGTTTATATTTTGTCTTGCCTACACATTTGAAAAAAAAGTGTTTATATTTTTACATTGTATATTTGCTTTTATTTTAACTTAAATATTGTTTAAAAATAACTCAATACTAAATTAAAATAATTTGAAAAAGAAACTATATCTTTCTTAATAAAAAAAACATAATTTATTTGGATTTGGATAAACTCAAATCAATTTATCATTTAATTCCAAAATTTTAAATCAAAAATTAGTTTAATTATCAATTTAAAATAGATTAAAATTCGGGATCGTTACACTCATTTTCGAAAGCTTTCACTTCTAATTCCAAAACTATTTTGGATTCAAGGATTCAATCTTTAAAATCATTAAAATCTGTGACTTAACCGATTTCCTCGTGCAATCCATATTTGTGTGTGTATGGTGTAGTCCAGGTGATTTTATACAATAGTGCAACATCATCAATCATCATGGATTCAATCATATCAATATTGATAAGCGGTATAAATCTATAACGCTTATCTTCATTCACAGGTTCACAGATAAATAATATATATTTATCACAGATAAATAAATTACCTTCATCACAGATCACCGAAACAATTCATAGCACAAATCATAACATATCAGAAATATAAAACAGTTCGACAACCAATAGAATCCAAACATCCATAAGTAAGCTCAATTAATTATCTGATTAATTTAAATCAGATACGTCATCAATCATGGTTAGTTAACATTAGTTAATTTCAAATCTTTTGATTAACTGTCCTTTAATCATTTATTAATTAAATTAATCAACCTTTAATTATTAAATAATTAGCCTTTAATAATAGATTAATTAACTTTTAATTATAAATTAATCATCCTTAAATCATTAAATAATTATTCTTTTATTAATTATGCTTAATTAGTTACATTAATTAATTACTCCATAATTAATCAACCTATTTAAATTTATTAATTTCTACTTAATTACTCACTTAATTAATTATTTCTTAATTATTAATCAATAACCTTAATTATTAATGAATATAATTTAATTACAAATGAATTTAACACCTAAGTATTAATACCAAACTTAATTACAAATTTATTTAATCTCAAGCTACTTAGTTAATTACAATTATAAATTAAATTCACATTCTTAATTAACTTCAATACAAATTTATTATTAATCTTACATTTGAAAACTTCCCTTAATAATTTTTAAATCAAATCTTACTTAAAAATTTCCAACATTATTAACTTTATTTAATACTAAACTTTGTTTAACAAAACTACTTAAAAATTAATTAGGCTAATCCCTTGAAAATGAAACCCGAGAAAAATCCAGTTTTACTTGAGTTACAACCCGTATCCTTCCCACCATTTCCCGAGTCATTCTTCTCCTCGCATACGTTTCTTCCTCTTCTTCTCTTTTTCTATTTCGTTAAGTTATAAACTGTTGTTATACGCAAGCATACTCACGCATCAGGATATACCCCGAAGCCACCTCTCATTTTTCTCGAGTAACAACTCGAGACGTTCACCCCAAAACTTTCTGACATCCACATGCCGCCGTGCACGTGCATGACACTTCGCCAGCGTTCTGGCGAACCTTGTCATCTCCGGCAAGTCACGAACGAATGTAAGAATCGAAAACAAGGTTCAATACGATGCAATCAAACCCATAGTGAAATCGAGCCTACAGGTCGAAAACTCGAACTTGACCTCACCCCTCAAATTTGCTTCGCCTCACCAACACCGTGCATCAGAGGCGACACAACTCCGGCCTCACCTCGCCGATACTCCACTCTACCATCCCCTAGAAACTCGTGCAACTCGATCAACCTGTGGTGACGAAATCACCACGTTTACAGACCACTGCAAACTCGAACCAAAAACCCTAAATTCATCTCGCCCCAACAATCCTTGCAGTAGAAATTTTTTTAAACATTTTTCCTATCTTCATAAATCATTAAGCTAGCTTCAAAACAAAATTCAACACCTAAAATTGGATTGATCATCAGAATTGACAAAAAGGCATTTTTGGTCCATCTCAGAACTGCACCTTGTACACTTATCTAAAAATCATCATTTTTGTTTTAAAAATCTTATTTTTGAATGTTTATTCAAGTTATATAATCAAATCAACAAATTAAAATGTTCGAGTTAATCATAAAATTTCCTTTTTACTGCAAAATTGAATGTACAGAATTCATGTTCCACTATCAAGCTTCAAAACAAAATTCAAGGCTATGATTTAAGTTTAAACAACTTATTTTGTTTAAAATCCTAAGCTCATAACATTTTGTATGAAGAAGTAATTTTTTTTCTACTTTTTCTTTGCTCTGTAACCAAAAATATAGAAGAAAATGCCATATAAAAATTCCCAGTGCACAGAAAACATACAGAACTACTTGTTTAAACTATAAAACAAAGGACAGAGTTTTCATGAATCAAATACCCAGATTTAAAATTTAAAAGTAGTATGTTTACTCACCTGAAAAGTTTATGAACAGAGAGTTGCTTCCTGTTTTGAAAACCACAGTTTAATTTTCCTTAACCGCTTTTTTGTTTTGTTGTTGAATTAATTGTTTAAGTATATAAGATAGTGATGTTTATTTTATTTTTCTTTCAGGCATGCTAAGTTATGAACGAACTGGGAATAAGAAGATACATATGTAGAGAAGACAGTGTTTATATAGGGGAGGTGTTTACTGGTTTAGTTTGTTCCCCTTCTTTCTTTCTTTTATTTTTTTTATCTGATCAGAGATTATTCTTAATTTGACTAAAGATTTTTTCTTTCAATTGGAGGCTGATATGATAATAGTAAGTACTTACGTTTCCATATATGTTTACAGCCTCATGTTGGTTGATTTTTTTTTTTGCTTTGTACATAATTTTGTTTCCTTTGTTTTATTTTGCCTATACTTGTTAATATCATACTTCATTTACATTTGTCATAATTAGCATTTTTTTATGTTAAAGTCCTCTATGTAAATAAATTTAAAATTTATGGTTTAAACCTTGTTTACAATTTAATTTATAACTTTGTTTTTAAACCCTCATTTCATTTTAATTTATTTCTTTCACAAAAATAAACACAAATGACACTTGTATTTCTCATGAATCAAAAGCTTTTAAATAAATCTTTTATTACACTTTTCTTATTTTATAAATGCATCTTCTTAATCATTATTATATACATAATATTTAAAAGAAAATGCTTTTAAAACTAACTACTGATGCAGCTCAGAACAGAGAAGAAATGCAACCAAAATGTCTAACAAGGAGGAGTCGTACACGACTCATAGAGAGGTTAAGTCGTACGCGACTTAGGAAGGCAGGGTTAAGTCGTTTCCGACTTAATAGTGCACGGGATAGCAAGTTCCGAGTTAACAACAGTTTAAGTTGCATAAAAGAAGCATCGGGTTTGAGTCGTCCTAACTTGAGTCGTGAACGAGTCAGGAAAGTTATGAGTCGTTTCCGAGTTAAACGGCTAACAGAAGGAGGCTGGGACGAGTCAAAGAACCACGACCTAGTTGAGTCGGCTGGGGGTAACTCGCGTAAAGAAGATATGCCGGGGGGAGGCTTGAGTCGCCTGGAAAGCTGAGTCGTTATGTGTTGTTCTTTGAGTCGTTGCACTAAGTGTTTGTGGCATGAGTCGTAGGTCGTTGCCGACCTAGTATGAGTCATAAGTCGTATAACTGCGTATGTTGAGTCGGCTGTATTTTGAGTCGTGTGTTGTATGTTGTAAGTCGTAAGTCGTGAATTTCTTAAGTCGGTATATACTTGAGTCGGTTGCGTGTGAGGTTGTAATCAGTTGAGTCGGCCGATGGTCTTGTATATAGTTAAGTCGAGTCGGCGTGTGTTGTAAAGAGCTTGTGTTGCTACCAGTTGAGTCGGTGCCGACCTAAGGATGTTGAGTCGGTCACGAGTTAAGAAACTGGGTCGAAAACACTATAAATAGGGCGTGTGTTGTACATTTTATGTTGTTGATTTTGAATAAAATTTCTCTTTTGTTAGCTTTGTGCTTTCATACCAATTGGTAGTTGAGTGTAATCTCCTATCTCCTCTTTCGGTTAATCGAGTGCGCTCGATTCAACGATCGTAGAAGCCGATTCACGGAATCTAGTGCGCTAGATCAACGTGCGAAGAATCGTAGATCTTTGAACACGGTATAGTGCGCTATCAACGTGTTTGAGATAGCTAGAGTTCGGTATCTTTGGATCAACGAACTTGGGCATTTTTGGTATCTTCAACTCACCGATTGCTACATTTCCTTGATTGAAGTTTTGTTTGTTTAATCCGCTGCGTCATTATTGGTATCAGAGCCATACTTAGCCAATCATAGCTAAGTTTGATTCTTGGAGCCAAGTTTTTGAAGTTTTGAAGTTTGAAGGAGTTCATCGTGTTCATATTGAAGTTGCATCAAGTTTGGAGTTGTTCATCGTGTTCATCTTAAAATTGCATCAAGTTTGGAGTATTGGATCCATTTCATCTTGGATCGAGGAGTAAAACATTGTTTGGATTTGAATTGGTGTTTGCGCGCCAAAGTTTGAAGGGTTTTGGAGTTGTAGTGTTGAGCCGTGAAGTGTCAAGACCGAGATAAGAGGGAGCCAACCTGCTTAAGTCGTTAACTCGTTGCCGAGTTAGTTTGAGCCGAGACAAGCATAGCCGTGTAGTGTTGAGCCAAAACTTGTTGAAGTTTTGAAGTCTTGTGAGTGAATTGTGAAGTGTTTGTGAAATTTTCAACCATGCCACCAAGGAGAGCTAACCGTCATCAAAACGTTGAAGCTTTGTATCGTAGAGAAGAAGCCGAACTTATGGAACAACGTATTAATGATAAATTCGATGAAGGCATTGGTAAATTGGAGAGATTGATGAATGATTTGAATCAAAGGAGGAGATCACCAAACTCGAACCATGGAGGAAACCGAGTTTCGCCATTGGTTACGGAAGCGAGGAGGGTATCGCCACATTCTTGTAGAGATAGAAGAGAAACATCAATTTCATCACGAAGAGATCATCATGACTATGCACATGAAGAGAGAAGAAGTCAACGTGAATTTGACCATGAAGCATATAGAGATGAAGAGAGACATAGTCAAAGAAGCATGCATGAGAGAAGGGATGATGTTAGTCGAGATCGATGTAGGCGTACTTTTGATTTTGTTGAAGAGGGTGATAGAGCAAGTATTCATTATAGAGATCGAGACCAAGTTCGAAATTCTTACCGTGATGTGGAGGATGATCGTCGTTGGGAGTCGGGTATGAAAATGGAAATTCCAGAATTTAAAGGCGGGATGGTTGCTGAGGAGTTCTTAGATTGGTTGTCTAATGTGGAGGAAATCTTTGATTTCAAGGAGGTGCCGGAGAATAGAAGGGTGAAGTTAGTTGCTACAAGGCTGAGGGGAAGAGCATTGGCATGGTGGCAGCAGACTAAACTTACTCGAGAACGAATGGGGAAGTCAAAGATAGAATCTTGAGAGAAGATGAAAAAGTTGATGAGATCTACTTTCTTACCTTACAACTACCAGTCACTTATGTACCAAAGGTTGCAGAATCTGAGGCAGGGGACAAAGTCTGTTAGTGATTATGCTGACGAATTTTACCAACTCATTGCCAGGAACGATATTATGGAAACAGAAGAACAGCTGACGGCTAGATTCATTGGGGGTTTGAGAATGCAGATCCAGGATATGGTTAATATGTTCGATCCTAGATCCGTTGCAGAGGCACATCAGAAAGCATTAGCTTGGGAGAAACAAGGATGGCGTGGAGGTGGTGTGTTTACTAATTCTAATAATCCAGTAAAAGGTGCCGGTGGAAGTTCTAGTGTTCCTAAACCTGTTACAAAGCCAGTGGTGAAGGAGGCTGAGAAGGCGAAGGCTAATAGTGTTTTCAAATGTTATAATTGTCAGGAGTTGGGTCACAAAAGCAACGAATGTCCAAAGCCGAAGAAGAGAACCATGGTTGCAGAGGTTGAAGCAGATGATGGTGAGGAGGCAGAGTATTCAAATGTACCTTATGTTGAGGAGGAAGAAGAAGTGTCGGGAGATGAAGGATGTAATCTTATGATGAGGAGAAGTTGTTTGACACCCAAGCAAGAGGAGGATTGTAGTTGGCTGAGGAGTAACATATTTCAATCGACATGCACTATTCTGGGAAAAGTCTGCAAGTTCGTTATTGATGCAGGAAGTTGTGATAATATTATTTCTACAGAAGCAGTGAGAAAGTTGAACTTGAAGACCGAGAAGCATCCTAAACCATACAAGCTAGCATGGTTAAGGAAGGGAGGTGAAGTAAAAGTGTGTCGAAGAGCTTGTGTGAATTTTTCGATTGGGAAGAAGTACAAGGATGAAATTTGGTGTGATGTCGTAGATATGGATGTTTGTCACTTATTGTTGGGTATACCATGGCAGTTTGATAGAGCAGTTCAGCATGACGGTCGTGCCAACAGTTACAGTTTCATATTCGAGGGTACTAAAATCACTTTGGTTCCTAAGAAACAGCAGCAGAAGGAGAGCAAGCTAGAAGAGATTGAAGAATTGAAAACTCTGTTGACTTTGAAAGAGTTTGTCAAGGAAGTGGAGGAAGAACCGGAAGTGTTTTTGTTGATTGGGAGAGAGAATAGTGAAGAAGTTGAGATTCCCGAAGAAGCAAAGCCAGTTTTGGAAGAGTTTGAAGATGTCTTTCCAGAGGAGTTGCCAAAGGAGTTACCACCACTTAGAGACATTCAGCATCAGATTGATCTTGTTCCGGGGGCAGTGTTACCACATCGACCACATTATCGTATGAGTCCGAAGGAACATGAGGAATTGAGAAGGCAGGTGGAAGAGTTGCTTGAACAGGGTCGTATTCAGGAAAGTTTGAGTCCGTGTGCTGTGCCTGCATTGTTAGTACCAAAGAAGGACGGAACTTGGAGAATGTGCACTGATAGTAGAGCTTTGAATAAGATCACTGTTCGTTACAGATTTCCTATGCCGAGGTTGGATGATTTGTTGGATCAGTTGAGTGGGGCAACTATATTCTCGAAAATTGATTTGAAGAGTGGTTACCATCAGATTCGAATCAGACCTGGAGATGAATGGAAGACAGCTTTCAAAACTAGAGAGGGGTTGTACGAATGGTTGGTTATGCCATTTGGTTTGTCTAATGCACCTAGTACATTCATGCGGGTGATGAATCAAATTTTTAGACCATTCATTGGAAAGTTCGTCGTGGTTTATTTCGATGATATTTTGATTTATAGCAGGAGTACGGAGGAACATGTTCTACATTTGAGGGAAGTGTTGCTTATTCTTCGTGAAGAACAATTTTATGCTGCTACCAAGAAATGTGTGTTTATGACACCTAGTGTTTTATTCCTGGGTTATGTTGTTTCAGGGAAAGGTATTCAAGTTGACCAGGGCAAAGTTGAAGCAGTCAAGAATTGGCCACAGCCAAGGACAATTACAGAAGTGAGAAGTTTTCATGGGCTAGCGTCATTCTACCGAAGGTTCATACCACACTTCAGTAGCGTGATGGCTCCAGTGACTGATTGCATGAAGGGTAAACAGTTTGTGTGGTCAGAGGAAGCGGGGGTTGCCTTTGAGAAGATCAAGGAATTGTTGACGTCTGCACCAATTCTTGTTCTACCGAATTTTCAGTTATTGTTTGAATTACACACTGATGCTTCGAAGGTTGGTATTGGAGGAGTACTGAGTCAGAATGGGAAGCCAGTTGCTTATTTCAGCGAAAAGTTGTCAGGGGCAAAGATGAGATACAGTACATATGACGTTGAATTTTATGCTGTTGTTCAGGCTGTTAAGCATTGGAGACATTACTTATTTCAGAAGGAATTTGTTCTGTACACTGATCACGAAGCTTTGAAACATTTACAGGGGCAAGATAAGATTTCTACGAGACATGCATCGTGGATTTCTTATTTACAGCAGTTTACTTTTGTCGTTAAGCACAAATCAGGGGTGACAAATCGAGTAGCTGATGCTTTGAGTAGGAGGAGTCATTTACTAACGACAATGAAGATTGAAGTGACGGGGTTTGAAATGTTGCCTGAGATGATTGAAGGAGATCCTTACTTTGTGAAATATGTTGAGAAAGTGAAGGATGGGAGTACCGATGAATTCATGTTGGTTGATGGTTTTCTGTTTAAAGGAAGTCGTTTATGTATTCCAGACTATAGCTTGAGATTGAAAATTGTCAAGGAGTTACACGAGGAAGGACATGTGGGCCGTGATCGTACTTTACAATTGATTTCACAGTCTTACTTTTGGCCGTCGATGAGAAAAGAGGTTGAAAGATTCGTGGAGAGATGCCATATTTGCCAAGTTTCAAAGGGGACAGCAACGAATGCAGGGTTGTATATGCCATTACCAGTACCATCTAAGCCATGGGTTGATATCAGCATGGATTTCGTTTTGGGTTTGCCGAGAACTCAAAGGGGAAATGATTCGATATTTGTTGTGGTGGACAGGTTTTCGAAGATGGCACATTTTGTTGCTTGCAAGAAGACAGCAGATGCAGTTCGAGTAGCACAGTTATTTTTCAAGGAGATTTATCGACTTCATGGTTTACCAGAATCTATTGTTTCTGATCGAGATACTCGTTTCTTGAGTCATTTTTGGTTGAGTTTGTGGAAGATGGTGGGAACGAAACTGAAATTTAGCAGTGCTTATCATCCACAAACTGATGGGCAGACAGAAGTTGTTAACAGGTCATTGGGAAATTTGTTGCGTTGTCTTGTACAAGATAATTTGAGAAGTTGGGACATGAAGCTACGCCAGGCAGAATTTGCTCATAATCATGCAGTAAATCGAAGCACAGGATTCAGTCCGTTTCAGATTGTTTATTCAAATTTACCCAGGGGACCGTTGGATTTAGCAGTTGTACCACAGTCAAAGAGAACAGTTAAACGAGCTGCTGATTTTGTTGATGAGCTGACTGAATGTCATAAAATCGTTCAGGAACGATTGGAGAAATCGAATGAGAAGTATAAGAAGTCTGCAGATTTGAAACGTCGAAATGTTGAATTTAAAGAAGGTGATTTGGTTTATGCCGTATTAACAAAGGATCGTTTTCCGGTGGGTGCTTATAACAAGTTGAAGGCACGAAAAATTGGTCCAATTGAAGTTTTGAAGAAAATCAATGAGAATGCTTATCGATTAAAGTTACCAGATGATGTTTATACTTCTGATGTTTTTAACGTCAAGCATTTAATTCCATATCATGGGAGTGAGATTGTTGAGGAAGAATTTACAAATTCGAGGTCGAATTTTTCTCAACCAGGGGAGGATGATGCAGCTCAGAACAGAGAAGAAATGCAACCAAAATGTCTAACAAGGAGGAGTCGTACACGACTCATAGAGAGGTTAAGTCGTACGCGACTTAGGAAGGCAGGGTTAAGTCGTTTCCGACTTAATAGTGCACGGGATAGCAAGTTCCGAGTTAACAACAGTTTAAGTTGCATAAAAGAAGCATCGGGTTTGAGTCGTCCTAACTTGAGTCGTGAACGAGTCAGGAAAGTTATGAGTCGTTTCCGAGTTAAACGGCTAACAGAAGGAGGCTGGGACGAGTCAAAGAACCACGACCTAGTTGAGTCGGCTGGGGGTAACTCGCGTAAAGAAGATATGCCGGGGGGAGGCTTGAGTCGCCTGGAAAGCTGAGTCGTTATGTGTTGTTCTTTGAGTCGTTGCACTAAGTGTTTGTGGCATGAGTCGTAGGTCGTTGCCGACCTAGTATGAGTCATAAGTCGTATAACTGCGTATGTTGAGTCGGCTGTATTTTGAGTCGTGTGTTGTATGTTGTAAGTCGTAAGTCGTGAATTTCTTAAGTCGGTATATACTTGAGTCGGTTGCGTGTGAGGTTGTAATCAGTTGAGTCGGCCGATGGTCTTGTATATAGTTAAGTCGAGTCGGCGTGTGTTGTAAAGAGCTTGTGTTGCTACCAGTTGAGTCGGTGCCGACCTAAGGATGTTGAGTCGGTCACGAGTTAAGAAACTGGGTCGAAAACACTATAAATAGGGCGTGTGTTGTACATTTTAGGTTGTTGATTTTGAATAAAATTTCTCTTTTGTTAGCTTTGTGCTTTCATACCAATTGGTAGTTGAGTGTAATCTCCTATCTCCTCTTTTGGTTAATCGAGTGCGCTCGATTCAACGATCGTAGAAGCCGATTCACGGAATCTAGTGCGCTAGATCAACGTGCGAAGAATCGTAGATCTTTGAACACGGTATAGTGTGCTATCACCGTGTTTGAGATAGCTAGAGTTCGGTATCTTTGGATCAACGAACTTGGGCATTTTTGGTATCTTCAACTCACCGATTGCTACATTTCCTTGATTGAAGTTTTGTTTGTTTAATCCGCTGCGTCAACTACCCATTAATTAGTTTACATAAATAATAATTTTAAACCTAAATCATTTTTCTAAGTCATTTATTTAAATTTTAAATTCAAATTCAAATCAATATTCAAATTCAAATTCTAAAGTCAAATTCAAATTTACACATATATACATCTACATATGTATTTCAAATTCAAATTAATTCCAAAATTTATTTCAAAATTTACATTAATTATTAATTTAAAATTAGTTCAAAATTGGGATCGTTACATAGCCAAAATAAAAGGGACATCTAGACAGGAGTGACCTTACCCTAATTGGTTCCTAATTGGTTGATAGCCACTTAGCTTGTGTGCACCTCCCCTGTTTTAGCCATTCCCGGTTGATGAGGCTCGATGCTATGTGTCACTTTTTTAGCACACATTCACTTGGAATGCTCATCGTCCTGCTGATGATGTTCTGAAAGCATTCACCCTTAAAAGTCCATTCTGTAACGACCAGGAATTTCCGAACCAAAAAATTCCAGATAGTTAGAGAAAAAGAAGAAGAGGTAGAAGAACAAGAAGAAACACCAGAACACAAATCACAGAAACCTCACATTCGCAGCGGATCAAATATAATATCACATAAATAATAGTTATACAAGAAAGCTGTACTTGTCAAATTACACTTTAATATATCAGAGTTACACATATTTACAACCACAGGACAAATAATAATTTGTTTCAGATACTATAATATAACACAGAAGAAACTCTCCATTCGTTCCTGTTCTCCAGCTCGCCTCTTGAGCTCCAGAACGTACTAACCTGAAAATCTATAATACTCGGTCTGACCCGAGCATTACATCAAAGTAACACCCAGGTCAGGCTGGAAACCAGTGTGAGTAATCCCATCTAACATGTAATACAAAACTATACAACTCATATAAACCCGGGTTAATTTATATCAATTTACAACTTCACAAGTTGTTTCAGACATCACTTATTTCACACATCAAATTCTAAGTACCAAAACTTTGATTAAATGGTTCAATTTACTTAAATCATTTCATTTAGCATATTGATTTCACATAGCAATTTACAAAGAATCGAAGTGGTTTCGGGTATTTACTAATACCCGACTTCGGTCTCTTCGAAACCAATATCATCTTAACTTAAATTATTCAAGTTAAGTACAATTCAATTTTAAATAGGATGTCAGAGTAATTCTTCATCAATCAATAGCCACATCATCACAATTTAAATCAAACATATCTTATCACATAGCATCACGAACCACATATTAGGGATAACACTTAATCAAAGGCTTCCACCATCATTCTATTTATCCCTTAATTAATTTCACAAATTAATTTATTCTTAACCAAATACAGTAATTAACCTTTAATATCTTCGTTAATTACTTACTGACCATAATTATTAATCACCCTTGCTTAATAACATCCAGAATTTTACTACCTTTAATTACTTCATTGAATAAATTAATCCTTAATTTATTCTCTAATTAATCCTTTGATTAATTACAAAGTAATTATATCCAAATTACTTCATCATTAAACATCTTTAATTACATTCAGTAATTACCATTAATTACTTTCTTAAGTAATTACACTTCCACTAACTACATTAAATAATAAATTTCTAAATTACTTACATTAACCATACTTTAGTTACTTCATTAATCACCCTCCTTAACTAATGACATTAAGTAATTATTACACAATTCCCCTAATTAATTTCATTAAGTAATTAATCTTTACTAAATTAATCATCTTCTAAATTAATAAATCAATCCTTTAAATTGATTACCAATCAATAAACCTTTATTAATTATCTTAAGAATTTACTTAACTGATTCCATTAATCAATTTAAACATTCCTAATATATTAAATAATTTATACTTAATTAAATTCATCATTTAAATTTTTTCCTTTGAAAACATTTTTAAAGTTTAACTTAATTTGTTAAACCTTATTAATTAATTTTCTTAATTAATAAATCCTTTAATTAATTAAATTAAGAAATTAACTATTCTTCAGATTAATTACCCTTTAATTACTTAAGTTAATTAACCCTTAATAAATTAAGTAATTAACTATTCTTAATTACTTACATTAATTGACCTTTAATTAATTACATTATTTTAATTATACTAAAATCAATTACATTAATTAATGATCCTTAATTGATTATAATAAGTAATTATTATAGTAAGTAATTATCCTTATTAATTACAGTAAGTAATTATTCTTTAATTAATTTCATCCTTTATATTTTTAAAGACACGTAGGAATTAATTTAATTTTTTTTTTACAAATATATAATTATTGAATGTTAAAATCAAAACACACTTGACTTTATAATTTATATTTTGAAACTTGTTTGAAACTTGCTTATTTACTTTTCTTTTAAAACTAGATTAATAATAATCTTTGGAAACTTTATATTTTTAAGATTGGTTAACATTTACTAAAAAGACTTTGCTAATTCACTGTCATATAAAACCGGCCCAAGCCCATACTCCAGCTTGATCCCTCTCTCCTTCCTTTCTTAACTTAAACCCAACCTGCTAACCCACTTGCGTCCAACCCATGTTCAACCCTTACTGCAATCTCGAGTCCTACCATCTTCTTCCTCCTGTTCTAATTGGTGACTAACTTAAACAATACTCCAGCGACCACCACAGATACCCTGTGCATCGTGCACATGCATGCACGATCGAAGGTGCTCCATCCTTCACCGCTGCCGCCACCAAGTCGCTAACGTCCTCTCCGATCTCCATGGCTACCCCGAACTTCTTCAAAGGATTAAGGTCAAAATCTCGTGCTACGAACCCAACCAGGAATGAACGAACCACCCTCAAACACCTCGTCATCTCCATTCCACCCACCGTTAAACACTATACTCCGCCGAAACCATCGCCACGAACTCCTCTTTACATTACCCCTGGACCGCACCCTTCTCTTGACTCCACACCGACGCCACTGATGCTGAACTGAAGCCCCAAAATTCCGTTGTTAAACCCTATTTCCCCAACGTGCCATCGCCACACTTCTTTATTGAATGAACCACTATTTTTGCCAAGCACCCTGATCGTTAATCTTGCTTCAAACCAAAACTCGACCACTCGAAAACCTTCGACCATCAGAAATTTGCTCAAGAACCCAATTCCAGATATTACCCAAATTCACATCCATTTCGATGCGAAAAATTATGATTTAATTTTTAAAATTCATCATTTCAAGAAATAAATCCGGTTATATACTTGAGTTCATGATTTATTTAAACTGTGATTTTGATGTATTCGTGTTTTTACTGTATTTTCTTAATTTTACTAACACCATCTCTAAATCTTGCTTGAAAATATTTATAGATCTAATACCACATCATTTCAATCCAGTTTGATTTATACATCCAAGCCTAGAAAAATCCAGAAATTAAATATTGAATTTTATCGAGGTATGAATGCCTGTTCAACAAGAACAGAGCCAAAATCTGTATTCAAACATTCATATCCATATATATATACATTAAGTTTACATTATATAATTATGCAAACCAAACTTATCACTTTTACTTCAGATATTTCTTTCATACATCAAGTCTAAATCAGGTTTAAATTCTTTAAAGGATTTTCTTACTCACTACTATACACAGAAACTTGCTCTGCATGTCCCAAAAATGTATATAAATATTTACACTCATATACATAGTTTTTAAAAAAAAAAATACATTTTAAGTATCATGCACAGCATAATTCTAATCAGGCTTAAAAATTCATCGCATGCAAGTCCAAGGTATATTAGATTTCAGAGTTTTACTTACATAAATGTCACTTATATACCTAGGCAACACATCCATTCATTTATGAAAGTAAAAATTGAGACATTCTATAATCAAAACTTGCATGCATTCAGTTATCAAGTAGAATTTAGTTTCAAGAGGGTAGATTTACTCACCTGCTTTGAACAATGAAGTCTGGTTTTGATTTAGACTGGAAACTTGATTGTTCCTTTCTTTGAAATTTTGAGACTTCTTGTTGTTATTTGTTATTTGTTGAATTGAATTCACTTGATCTAGAGCTCGCTACAGATCTTTTCCTTAGGGTTTTTAGGTTGAACTGAGAAACTGAATTGAACCTTATCTCAAATTGAAGTTTTAAAAGAAGTTGAATTTTCTGATTTGATTTTTTTTTCTTTTGATTCATAAGTTAGATTTCCTGTTCATAATTTTCTCGGTTTCCTTCCTTTTCCAGAAAAAAAGAAGAAAGGGAAAACTACTTGGTATTAAAGAAAGAAGACACTTGTCATTTGAATTTCGTTAATTATCTTACAAATGTTAGTGCAAAATCAAATTATTTTACACTTGTCATTTTACTTACTTAATTTGTTAACATATGTTATAAAGAATGATTATATGCGAACACATGTATTTTTCATGCATAATTAGATTTTTAAAAAAAGCCTTTAAAATAAATTTTCTAATTTATGAATACATATTTTAATTTATGAAATAAATTCTTTTAAAAGAAAATACTATAAAACAATTTATGATCTTAATAAAAATCCAATAAAATATATTTTAAAAGCAAAGCATGATTTAAGATATATATAACTATATTTTGAATTTCAATTTAAATATCAAATTCAAATTTAAATCCCAAATTAATCTAAACAAATACAATTTCATTTTGTATATAATAATTCTATCACTGTATATAACACAATTACAAATATAAATATTTATTTAATCAGATTCATTTGTTCAATTTAAAATTTCAGTATATTATTTTATTAATCCAATTATATTATTAATTACAATGTCAGAAAATCCGGGTTATTACATTCCTTCCCCCTTAGAATCTTTTCGTCATCGAAAAGGAATGAAGCCAGAATTTATATAATACTTAATATTATTTAAATCACCTTTTTATTATTCTTAAAACACTTTAAAATCTATATAATATCACAAAATAGTTTTATAGAAATACTTTTTATAATTCGATATTTTAACCAGTCCATCGTTGTTCTCACAGAAATTCGGTCATACGTTGATCAGGCGTAAGACTGAAAATCTGTAAGTACTTAGCGGACCAGTTTTCAACACCCAGTGAAAATACTTGAAAAATAATTTTATTGAAAATATAGAAAATAGTTTTTGAAAATAGAGGATATATCTTTGGTGAGGATGCTCTGGAAATCATCACCCTCATCCACGGTCGCAGTTAACCCGATGGCTACGTTGCCGTCCCGACAAAACCGATAAATTAACTGTAGGCCTCCGCGCCCCTCGATTACACCATGGAACCCGCTACAGATCGCAGCTACAACTGGGGTTACGTAGCTATCACAGCAAAAACCCATATAACTGTAGGCATCAGCGCCCTCGAATTCCGCTGCCAAAAGAATGAAACTTCTCCACTCCACTTGACCATAGATTGCAGTCTACCGATGTTGCGTTGCCTTCCCGGCAAAATCAAGTGTAGACCGTTGACACTCATCCTCCACACGATTTTCGCTATGGTCCCCACAGTTGATCGCAGTGACATCGAGTTGCACTGTCGTCACAGCATAACCCAAATGCCCCTATAGGCATCAGCGCCCTAGACTTTCGATATCCAATAATCCTCAGGAACTAGTTTGTCCGGACTCCTCACAGGATCAACTTTAGAACCCCCCCCCCCCCTTGGGGCTCAAGGCAGCACCACCCTGTGGTACTCCTGAGAAGTCCATTCCAAGGGAGCGCCTTTTTTCCCAGAGCCATCATCAAAACATTTTATACTATATATATGGTATCTTTTAAATCATACACCTAGTATGATCTCATTCAAAGCTCCTTTACACAAAATCAATTATTCCAAAATCGATAACTCTCAAACTAGGCTTTCCAAATTTAATATTGATTTTACCCAAAAATCAAAAGCCTTTCCAAATCCGTAGGTTACCAAAACCTTTTTCCAATATCCTCATATGATCCTTTACATATATTTATATATACAAATATATATAATTTTTTAAAAAAAATCTTTGGATCATTTCAACTTGTAGAAAACTCCTTTTATACTTCAAACATTTCCAGAAACCCTTTTTCTTCTGGCAAAAGATTCAATAAGGGGAGATTTGTCTTATAAAACAAAGATTTTTAACTTTGTTTACTCAAAATAAAATTTTCAAATTTGATTACTCTTTACAAAACCACTTAGCATATCACTTACTTCCATAAACAAAATTTCAACCATAGAAATATCCAGTTTCCACTTTAGTTCATCATATATTTCACAAAATATATTTTTCATTTCAAAAACCATTTCACATTTCTTATCCACAAATTCCCACTATCAATTTTATTCAAATCCGTACGATGTACACATATCATCCATACGCTATACCAATCTGATCGCTCACTTGATCACACAATTTCATTTCCGAACTAATACTGTCCACCCGACTTCCTAGTGCGGACACAGATCTGGTTTCTTGATCAGAAACCGTCATTCTCCTTGCATAGTCATAACTATGATAGAGAATATCCAGAACCAATCAACAATCCATATCCATGTTCGCCTTCAAAAATCGAGTGGAAAATTTCAACTCGGATCGAAATAACTATCTCGAAATTCTGTGCTCGAATCTGGATCAAATCACTATACGAATAGAATAACATACATACACCATACATATTTATCTTTATTTGTTACTAGCCAAATCAATTTCATTTCTATTCACATTCACTTTGATTTTCATTCACTCACTCACAATTATTTCAATCCATTTACATTATCACCTCTATTCTTATCTCGATTGGGTATTTAACCAATAACAGTTTGAACTCCGTCCAGTTTGTTTAGAAAATAGCTTGAAATTTTCTTAAAATAGATAAGTAGTTGAAAAATAATTACTAGTTTGTAAAATAGGTGTAAAATAGTTAGAACATAGTTAAAATAATAATAGAAATTTTAGATAATTGCAAAATAAAAGTAAGATAGTAATTAGTTTTGTAAAAAAGTTGAAATATAGTAATTAGTTTATAAAACAGTTGGAAAATTGTTAAATAGTTTCAAAAATAATTGTAAAACAAGTATAAGATAGTTTGGCTTTTAAAAGAAAGGTTATATATATAATGAATAGTTTGGAAAAATAGGTTTATATTAAAACAATTTATATTAAAAATAGTCCAGAGTCAAAACTGTTCAATTCCCAATCAATTCAATTTAAATTCCACCTTCATTTAAATTGACTTAACTCCAATTTAAATAACTTTAATTTCTATTGAAATTGATTCAACCACAATTCAAGTTGAATTAACCTCGGTTTCTTTTCAAATTTAACTTTATTCAACTTTGATCTCAAATTCTTCTAATTCAAATAAATTTCAATTGAACTAGTTCAAATTTCAATTCATTTCAACTCCAGTTTGAATTAATTCCAATTTCAAACTCCATTTCCAAATCAAGTTGAATTATTCTTGATTTCTTTCCAAATTCAATTCAAATTCCATTTGAATTTAAAACTTATTCAACTTTAATTACAATTCCAAATTATTCAAATAAATTCGGACTAATTTCAAATTGAACCCACTTTAATTTCAAATCGTTTCCAATTAATCCAATTCAATTTTCCATTTGAATCTTATACTCATACATCTTCAATCAACATTTCAATTAATTCAAATCAAATTCAATTTGAACTAATTCAAATTTCAAATTTAAACCATCTCGAATTATATAAATTCGAGTTAATACTTCAAATGTTGATTTAATTCCTTTAAATCAATTTACCTTTAAAGTTTTAAACAAATTAATTTCTGAGCTCAAATTTCCAGAATTTTCAGTTTAAATCAACCTTTTAACTCTCCAAGTTGAATCCCAATTTCATCTTGAAATTTCCAAATTAGGTTGATCATTCCAACTTATTTAACTTCTTCCAAGTTAAGTTCAATTTAATTAATCCAGTCAACCTTACCCAATTTGAACTTCCATTTCCAATTTTGAACTTTTCATAAATAATCTTCCCACTTATTAAGTTCAAAAACTTATCACTATGGGTATCATATCTTATTCCAAATTTAAAACTCAATATTTAGAGTTTATTTCAAATTATCCTTGATATCATGTATATCTCTCATATATACATATTTATTCCTTGGCCTTCCAAGCCCAAAATTTTAAAATTTAAACCACCCTTGATTTTAATTCAAACAGATTCTTTTAATTACAAACAACTTCTTATTCTAAAATAAGATTACATTCAAAGTAGTTTGAATAATATTATTTCCTTTACTTTTTGGAAACAATTTCAAATGTTTAAATTTAGAATTCAGAATTTCACATCTTTAAATTCACTTCAACTTCCATCCTTTCTAATTTACAAGTTATTCTCATCAAATGGTTATTTCCTTAAAACATTTTATTGTTTAAAACAATCATCCCATTATTAAACACAATAACCATTCAATTTCTTGGTTTGAAACCAATTCTGATACATCTAATTTTGAAATTCTTCCTTAACTTTAAGATTTTAATTTAAGTTTGAATCCATTTCAAACTTATCTTTATTTAATTTTAGCTTGGTTGTATTTCTAATACCACTTAATTTAATCCCAATTCCAGATTTCAATTTGGTTGTATTATATTACTTCTTAATTCAATTCCAATAATTTAACAACCAATTCCCTTAATATTTGTTAGAAAGAAATATTGCTTTATATATCAAAATATATTTTTATAAAATCATTTAAAATCTTTATATAAGAAAATAACAAGTACGCTCTCTCATATATACACTCAACTCATTCTAGGGCATTACTAACCCTATCCTTAATGAGTACTCCCACCAAAGCCAAGGTTCTCGCTTAACCTTCAGCTCTGATACCAAATGTAACGACCCGGAATTTCCAAACAAGAAAATTCCAGATAGTTAGTGAAAAAGAAGAAGAGGTAGACGAACAAGAAGAAACACCGGAACACAAATCATAGAAACCTCACATTCGCAGCGGATCAAATATAATATCACATAAATAATAGTTATACAAGAAAGCTATACTTGTCAAATTACACTTTAATATATCAGAGTTACACATATTTACAACCACATGACAAATAATAATTTGTTTCAGATACTATAATATAACACAGAAGAAACTCTCCATTCGTTCCTGTTCTCCAGCTCGCCTCTTGAGCTCCAGAACGTTCGAACCTGAAAATCTGTAATGCTCGGTCTGACCCGAGCATTACATCAAAGTAACACCTGGGTCAAGCTGGAAACTAGCGTGAGTAATCCCATCTAACATGTAATACAAAACTATACAACTCATATAAACCCGGGGTAATTTATATCAAATTACAACTTCACAAGTTGTTTCAGACATCACTTATTTACACATCAAATTCTAAGTACCAAAACTTGGATTAAATGGTTCAATTTACTTAAATCATTTCATTTAGCATATTGATTTCACATAGCAATTTACAAAGAATCGAAGTGGTTTTGGGTATTTACTAATACCCGACTCCGGTCTCTTTGAAACCAATATCATCTTAACTTAAATTATTCAAGTTAAGTACAATTCAATTTTAAATAGGATGCCACAGTAATTCATCATCAATCGATAGCCACATCATCACAATTTAAATCAAACATATCTTATCACATAGCATCACGAACCACATATTAGGGATAACACTTAATCAAAGGCTTTCACTATCATTCTATTTATCCCTTAATTAATTTCACAAATTAATTTATTCTTAACCAAAAACAATAATTAACCTTTAATTTCTTCGTTAATTACTTATTAACCATAATTATTAATCACCCTTGCTTAATAACATCCAGAATTTTACTACCTTTAATTACTTCATTGAACAAATTAATCCTTAATTTATTCTCTAATTAATCCCTTGATTAATTACAAAGTAATTATATCCAAATTACTTCATCATTAAACATCTTTAATTACATTCAGTAATTACCATTAATTAGTTCCTTAAGTAATTACACTTCCACTAACTACATTAAGTAATAAATTTCTAAATTACTTACATTAACCATACTTTAGTTACTCCATTAATCACCCTCCTTAATTAATGACATTAAGTAATTATTTCACAATTCCCCTAATTAACTTCATTAAGTAATTAATCTTTACTAAATTAATCATCTTATAAATTAATAAATCAATCCTTTAAATTGATTACCAATCAATAAACCTTTATTAATTATCTTAAGAATTTACTTAACTGATGCCATTAATCAATTTAAACATTCCTAATATATTAAATAATTTATACTTAATTAAATTCATCATTTAAATTTTTTCCTTTGAAAACATTTTTAAAGTTTAACTTGATTTGTTAAGCCTTATTAATTAATTTTCTTAATTAATAAATCCTTTAATTAACTACATTAAGAAATTAACTATTCTTCTGATTAATTATCCTTTAGTTACTTAAGTTAATTAACCCTTAATAAATTAAGTAATTAACTATTCTTAATTACTTACATTAATTGACCTTTAATTAATTACATTATTTTAATTATACTAAAATCAATTACATTAATTAATGATCCTTAATTGATTATAATAAGTAATTATTATAGCAAGTAATTATCCTTATTAATTACATTAAGTAATTATTCTTTAATTAATTTCATCCTTTATACTTTTAAAGACACATAGGAATTAATTTAATTTTTTTTTTACAAATATATAATTATTGAAACATAAAATCAAAATACACTTGACTTTATAATTTATATTTTGAAACTTGTTTGAAACTTGCTTATTTATTTTCTTTTAAAACTAGATTAATAATAATCTTTGGAAACTTTATATTTTTAAGATTGGTTAACATTTACTAAAAAGACTTTGCTAATTCACTGTCATATAAACCCGGCCTAAGCCCATACTCCAGCTTGATCCCTCTCTCCTTCCTTTCTTAACTTAAACCCAACCTGCTAACCCACTTGCGTCCAACCCTTGTTCAACCCTTACTGCAATCTCGAGTCCTACCATCTTCTTCCTCCTGTTCTAATTCGTGACTAACTTAAACAATACTCCAGCAACCACCATAGATACCCTGTGCATCGTGCACATGCACGCACGATCAGAGGTGCTCCAACCTTCGCCGCCGCCGCCACCAAGTCGCTAACGTCCTCCCCGATCTCCATGGCTACCCCGAACTTCTTCAAAGGATTAAGGTCAAAATCTCGTGCTACGAACCCAACCAGGAATGAACGAACCACCCTCAAACACCTCGTCATCGCCATTCCACCCACCATTAAACACTATACTCCGCCGAAACCATCGCCACGAACTCCTCTTTACATTACCCCTGGACCGTACCCTTCTCTTGA
The DNA here is from genome assembly GCA_030765085.1 of Allium cepa. Lineage (NCBI taxonomy): Eukaryota > Viridiplantae > Streptophyta > Magnoliopsida > Asparagales > Amaryllidaceae > Allium > Allium cepa. The sequence goes on along the minus strand of CM060942.1, from coordinate 135,250,095 downwards.
CTCCTCACCGATGCCACTGATGCTGAACTGAAGCCCAAAAATTCCGTTGTTAAACCCTATTTCCCCAACGTGCCATCGCCACACTTCTTTATTAATGAACCACTATTTTTGCCAAGCACCCTGATCGTTAATCTTGCTTCAAACCAAAACTTGACCACTCGAAAACCTTCGACCATCAGAAATTTGCTCAAGAACCCAATTCTAGAAATTACCCAAATTCACATCCATTTCGATGCTAAAAATTATGATTTAATTTTTAAAATTCATCATTTAAAGAAATAAATCCGGTTATATACTTGAGTTCATGATTTATTTAAATTGTGATTTTGATGTATTCGTGTTTTTACTGTATTTTCTTAATTTTACTAACACCATCTCTAAATCTTGCTTGAAAATATTTATAGATCTAATACCGCATCATTTCAATCCAGTTTGATTTATACATCCAAGCCTAGAAAAATCCAGAAATTAAATATTGAATTTTATCGAGGTTTGAATGCTTGTTCAACAAGAACAGAGCCAAAATCTGTATTCAAACATTCATATCCATATATATACACATTCAGTTTACATTATATAGTTATCCAAACCAAACTTATCGCTTTTACTTCAGATATTTCTTTCATGCATCAAGTCTAAATCTGGTTTAAATTCTTTAAAGGATTTTCTTACTCACTACTATACACAGAAACATGCTCTGCATGTCCCAGAAATGTATATAAATATTGACACTCATATACATAGTTTTAAAAAAAAAAACATTTTAAGTATCATGCACAGCATAATTCTAATCAGGCTTAAAAATTCATCGCATGCTAGTCCAAGGTATATTAGATTTCAGAGTTTTACTTACACAAATATCACTTATATACCCAGGCAACACATCCATTCACTTATGCAAGTAAAAAATGAGACATTCTATAATCAAAACTTGCATGCATTCAATTATCAAGTTGAATTTAGTTTCAAGAGAGTAGATTTACTCACCTGCTTTGAACAATGAAGTCTGGTTTTGATTTAGACTGGAAACTTAAGTGTTCCTTTCTTTGAAATTTTGAGACTTCTTGTTGTTATTTGTTATTTGTTGAATTGAATTCACTTGATCTAGAGCTCGCTACAGATCTTTTCCTCAGGGTTTTTAGGTTGAACTGAGAAACCGAATTGAACCTTAGCTCAAGCTGAAGTTTTAAAAGAAGTTGGATTTTCTGATTTGATTTTTTTTCTTTCGATTCATAAGTTAGATTTCCTGTTCATAATTTTCTCAATTTCCTTCCTTTTCCAAAAAAAAAGAAGAAAGGGAAACCTACTTGGTATTAAAGAAAGAAGACACTTGTCAATTGAATTTTATTAATTATCTTACAAATGTTAGTGCAAAATCTAATTACTTTACACTTGTCATTTTACTTACTTAATTTGTTAACATATGTTATAAAGAATGATTATATGCTAACACATGTTTTTTTCATGCATAATTAGATTTTAAAAAAAAGCCTTTAAAATAAATTTTCTAATTTATAAATACATATTTTAATTTATGAAATAAATTCTTTTAAAAGAAAATACTGTAAAACAATTTATGGTCTTAATAAAAATCCAATAAAATATATTTTAAAACCAAAGTATGATTTAAGATATATATAAATATATTTTGAATTTCAATTTAAATACCAAATTCAAATTTAAATCCCAAATTAATTTAAACAAATACAATTTCAATTTGTATATAATAATTCTATCTATGTATATAACACAATTACAAATATAAATATTTATTTAATCAGATTCATTTGTCCTATTTAAAATTTCAGTATATTATTTTATTAATCCAATTATATTATTAATTACAATGCCAGAAAATCTGGGTTATTACACATTCCGGGTCCGAAAGAAACTAAAGGCACTACTTCTACTACATCAATTTTGGAATCACCCTTAGGATTAGTAGCGATTAGATCTTGCTCTTCACTGCTCCATCTTCGACTCCTAGCACTTGTCTTCCTCACGAAAACGTTCAAACCGGATCGAAGTGGTTTTCGAAAATTAATCCCGATCTCGGTCTCTTCGAAACGATCAGCACATTGGCCAATATTGATAGTCGGTTATTTAACTATCAAATAACATTCACAAACAATCATCAGATTTTAAATAATTTCCAAATTATTTATTTCAAATAACTTCGCAAGCTATTTTCCATACGTCAACCCTTTGAAAACAGTTTCAAACCACCTTTCTCTCACGGAATTAATCTTCCAAATATTGTCTATTTCCACTGAAAATCACCAAGTCCAAACACTTTAGATTTTAAAATAATTTAAATCACTTTATTCTAAAATATACTTTAAAAACAATTAAATTAAAACTACTTAACACTTTATTCAAAAATATATACTTTGAAAAAATAAAAATACTTTATAAAATACAAAACTAATTTTTAAAATAAAAGTTAAGTCAAACTAAATTTTAAAATTGAGTTACGAAATCCTATATAAGTTTTCAAACCAAACTATTTTTAAAATAAAAGTACTTTATAAAATATAAATATTAATAATTATCTTTTTAAATATAACTCCAATTAACCTTTTAAAACGATTACCGCTATCACTAATTCAAATAATATTTACCTTTAAAATTTTGACAACTTAAATAATAACTTCTTAAAAACATCCCTTTGAACTACTTAAAACTTCTAACTTATACTTAAAAATCTGCTTTGAAAACATAGTTTGTTTTTCAGGGAAATACACCTCTCTTTCACACCTTTAAAAATAAACCATTATTTATTTTTAAAACAAATTACCCATTCCTTTTTAAATTCCCACTGTGAATTTATACTTCCAAATATCCACTGATATCTTATCTCACTTTATAAACCCATTTTGTAAATTTCATAGTCTCATCTTCTTTTAAAACACTATTTCAACTCTAAATTAATTTCTAAATCGATTTGCAGATTTTATTTCGTTTTAAAATAAATTCCTTTACTTACTCAATTTAATTTCAAAACCCATTAATTTCAGATTTAAATTCTTTATTATGATTTAGAATCTTGTTTAAACTCAAAATACCAATTTCAGATTTATTTCAAAATTCTTCTTTTATTCCTTCCCAAACCATAAAAATAAATCTTTTATTCCTTTAAATATCATCACTTAAGTATAAGAATTCATTTATTCCTCTTTATTCAAAAATCTCCTTTCCCACACTTGGAACTTATTTATTATAATTTTAGAATCAACTTCTATTTTTTTCGAATCCATTCTTTAATTATCCAAATTCTCTAGAATTATTTTATTTAAAACTTTTCCTTTTCATTTCCTTTCAAAAATCCAATCTTTATATTTTGATGACTTAATATACCCAAATATATTCAATCCAACCATAACATCCAATATTTAAATTTCCAATAAAAAAATTATCACAGATTATCAAATAAACCATATCACAGAATATTAAGACAATCTAAATAATTTTAAGGAATCCTGTTGAATCCCTCCAACATGTTTCCCTGCATCCACAGATGTTATCACAATATAAAAATACCAATTCCACTTCGAGGTGGAATATCGCGGTATATGAGGATATGTCATCTCATCCGCTATTATGCGGCGCATAGGGTCTCGTCCGCTATATAGTGCGGGAAATCAATCACTCCAATATATATACTACTATATATAATATACCACATTCAATCAATTCAATTATTCAATCAAATATTTAAATTTAACTACCACTACTATAAAAAGTGCATATTGCTTCGCCTCATTTGCATCGGTTGAAGTAAAAACTGATGCAAATAGAACTATTTGGATCAGTTCCATCTTAATAACCGATGCAATTGGTACGTGAAAAGCAATAGGTAATAAAAAATCAGATTTGCATCAGTTGTCACCAACAACCGATGCATTTGGTACGTGCAAATAGTTTTAGTCGCATCGGTTTTAAATTCAACCGATGCAACTACATTAGTTTGCATTCATTTTCCATCGGTTTGCTACTCCAACTTTCATTTTTCCTCCCCTTAACTTTTCGTTTCCCGCTTAGATTTCATTTATCCCTCCACTTCCCCGTAACCCGTTATTCAACACAACCACGCAAATACCTCTGAACTCTCTAATTCACAAACAAAATTCTCAAATCCAAATCGAGAAAGGAGGTCGATACTGGGAAGGCTTTCGTCCAATCTTAAGGAAAAATCGTCTTCTTCTACTGACAGGGGTTGTGGACTTAACTAGAAAGAGCCAAAAGGTAGTTGTTTCAAAGGGGAAGCAAACTAGTCCTTCTAGTACTTCTGCTTAACCTGAATCCTCTTATCTTCCTCCTCAAAGTTTCCTCGTCTCTTTTCTTCCAAGAAGCCCTGGCGTAACCTTGGAAGCCTTCAGGCTTTAGATTTCTTTGGTTATTGATGAAATTTGGATTAATCTCACCACTTGTAATGGCTATGAGAAATTTTTAGAGCTTGGTTTCCCAAAACTCTCTTAGAGTAAGTAATCAATACTTGTTAAAAAACCTTGATTAATCCATTACATATCTTATATTTAAATGTATACTAACAAATAGCTGCTGTGTTTTCGATCCTCTTACACTAATTTAAGAGTTTAAAAGAGGCTCTCAAGGAGGCCTAAACAAATAAAGAGGAAGTTGTCAATCTTCGATGGCAAAACGAAGATTTAGAAATGAAGCTCATAAGGTTAAAGCTTCTTTTAATCAAACTCTAAAATTTTGAAGGTTAAGGAAATTAACCTTGTCAAATTTCAAAAAAATCTTCAGGCTTGCAATGAAAAATATTCAGGCTTCAAGCTGATTTAGAGGCTCAGGATAATGAGGATGCCAAGTTGAAAGTTGAAGCCGAGGGCCTTATCAACTTGATTTAGGCTAGAGACTTGGCTAGTGAAAAAGCTTTCAAATTTCTATCTAATTCATTGGACGAGAAGGAAAAGCTTAAAGAGGAGGCATGAACCTATATCTCTGTGGTTTTTGTTGAATATGTGCTTAGAACTGTAACCTTTGTCTACTACCTGTTAAGCATTATCTTGTTTTCATTATGATTCATAACGTTGAATTTGCAAATATTCAACAGCTAGCTCATCTTACAAACAAAGTACTTATACAAGAAAAGCAGAATAACACAGCAGAAACAGTGGAAGTAGATAATCTACTCAATCAAAAGTCTGTTATAGACATGAAAAGTGGAGAAAGCCAATTAATAGATGTAGCGGTGAAATAAGAAGATCAAAGTTCAACAAATAGTGCGGAGTCGGAATCTGGTAGCCCACATGAAACGAGTAGATTAAGAACTGATTCCTTTAATGCATTTGAGACAACTCATTCTGATTTTATGTCATGGTGAATAAAGCGATATCCACATACGTTGAAAACCAGTTTATTCTTGCAGTGAATGTACAACACAAACAATTTGATTTACATTTTTGTTTTTTCATTTTCTGGAATGATTTTCTAGACCTACAAGTGATGTAAATACTACAGCTGAGGTGGGTGATTCATTGATACAGTTGTGGTTTTTGAATGAATACGCCGACAGTGTCATATAGGGAAAACCATATTAACAATTTCAGGTACTGATTAAATACTTGATGCAACCTTTATTTGAAATAGAAATTGAATTCTATCAGCTTAAATAATTTTTTAACGAAATCAAATGCAGGAGAAAGAAATGAGTTAACAACTATAGGTGATGTAGGAAATGCATTGAGGAAGTTCTGGTACATCTCAGCATGGCTTTATATGGTAAACATATGTAGATGTATGTTTTTTCAGTCAATGCTTACTAGTTCAATTCGAGTATAATAATTTTCATTTCTAATTTCATACGCATAGCTCAGTAAGGAAGTTTATTTTATTTTCCCTTATTTATTTCAAGTTAACTTTGTCAACTATTGTCGGTTATAAAACCACAACTTTCATGTGTTAAATGAATTGTTAAATTATTCATGTGTGCATTTAATTTCTAAGGCATCCATTTTTCCGTCTCAAAATTTGGTCCATATCAGGCTATTCTATTTAAAATTGACCAAGTATTATTTTTTTACAAATAAACTCAGTATTAAAAAAAATATGCATACATGTAAACACTGATGAATCTGTGGCTTGGGTTAAAGCTGTAACTAATTCAAAATTTTTGTAATTTCATTTAAATTTTCTTTCGTTATTAATCTTCATTTGGAGTTCTTCATAGTTGATGTCTTTCTTCCAATTTTCTCTTCATTGTTTAAATCAACTGATAATTCAAGCATACGTTACAGAGCAGTTACCACTGATTGTGCCATCAAATGCAAATGAGTGGCTGATTCTTTTGATGCTGAGATAAGCGATGTTTCAAAAGCAGTAGGAAGTGTATTGGAAAAGGTAAACTTTAATAAATTTGTTGATTTTTTATTGCAAATTAGCAGTACACATATTATGTCTTTAATTGCTTATGTGTGTATACACGCACATTCCACGTTTATTCTTTATAGTACTCCACGGGAAGTTGGATATCTTTATGAATGAGTGTGCCCAATCACATTATTGTCGGTTATTACTAGCCTATCAGTGGCTAATTACCATGTGTTGGGGCTACTGATTCCATTAAGTTCAGTTTAAAATCAGGCAGTATTACAATGTTTCATAATGCTATGTCAGCGACATACTAGTCTTCCCTATGTCCATTTAGATTGTATGATACCTATTACTGGACCTCTATCTATTTATTCTTCTGCCAATTTTGCGACCTTTATTTTCTATCGTCTAAGAGCTGTGTACTGATTACTGCACCTTTCAGAAAATTGCATCTCTTAAAAATAGGATAGATGCAGCGACTATTCCAGCTCCTAGAAACGCTGAACTCAGGGCTAAGATATCCCAACTGCAGGTAATATTTTCTCTACTGACATAGTAATTATATTTTTCTTTACTTGTATAGATGTAGCTGCTGATTATTTGTCAATCAATTAGCCCACTGATTTTTTATTATTCATCTGTACATATACTTGTTTATGTGCTAACACGATTTGTTCAAATTCACATTACATCCTACTAGTTTGAACTTCGAAGTATAACTCCTGTAGTTTTTTGTTACTATCTTTTGAATTTTACTTAAACTGATAGAAGCAGGGCAATTTTTATACAAAGGATAAGGAAGCAGGATATCTTCTATACTGAAAAATTAAAGAGGAGGTAATTCATTCAAGAAAATATAACCAGAATAGGCGATCTAATTCCATTGTTTAGAATATATATACGAATTTGAACTGATTTTTAGTACATGAATAAAATAAAACTTCATTACTACATGACTGATTTTGTATGTAACATTTCACATATAGTGTTACATCAGTGGAAGTGATTCGAAAACAAAACCAGAGGAGTTGTGATAGGGAATGAAGTTAGAATTGCAGTTTGAAAGCAAGGAGAGGTTGTGGAATGGTGATCTGTCAATGCAGGTAGCTCGGTGGTAGATGGTTCAAGCAAGCAATGGAGTATGCTGGTTTAAGCATACAGGTAGGATGGTGGATCTGGAGTATGGTAGCAGTTGTGAAGGTGATGCATGCAGTTATTGTATGGTGATGTTCACAGTAGTTTATAATGGATATGTTCACAGAGTCGAGACAGTGAGTGGAGGTAATTTTTCAAAATAGTGAGTGGAAGTGTAGAGTTGTCAGAGGTGGTGCAAAGGAGGTTCATAGTGAATGTTAATGCTGTGCTTACTGGAGTAAGAAATGGATGGAGACTGTGTAGTTATTGCAGTTATGTGTTATGTGAGTTTGGAGGGGTATTTGATGTACAGGTTTAGTTAGGTCAGGGATGATTGAAGTTGTGGGTGGTGTCAGAAGTTTATGATCAAATTGTGGTGGAGGCTGGAGTAAGCACTTGAGATGGTGAGTGAAGTTGTTTGGGTTGTTGTAGATGAATGTATGGTAGGTGTGACTTATTGTCGAGGCAAGTAGATGATCAGTTGTATTGTCATTGTTGGTTACTGCTGACAGTATGGGTGGTGGAGCTGCAATGGATGACTGATGATGTTTAGAGGAGCATAGAATAATGTCGATAGTATGTCGGACTGTGATTTTGTATGTAAATTAAGTTTTCTTATTGTATATGTATTTAGGATGATGCTGGAGATGAAAACAAGGAGGCTTCTGTATTTAAATCATAATGAAATAATCTTTTTATTTTTATTTTTTGTGTATGTTTATATATATATATATATATATAAATATTATCAATAATATATATATAGTCTATTTGAGTATTGTAATAATGGTTTCTGAGGAAATAGTTTGCATCGGTTGTTATAAAAAACCGATGCAATAGAGGGATTAGTTTGCATCGGTTTTCAACAACAACTGATACAACAAGTTCCTTTGTTGCATCGGTTTTCATTACAACCGATGCAACATGGGGGCTGTGTTCAAGCAACCAACCATGATATTTTGCATCAGTTCTTAGTAACAACCGATGCAAAAAGGACTTTTTTGCATCGGTTTCGGAACTGATGCAAAAGTGTTAAGCCTGTTGCATCGGTTACATATGCATCGGTTGTTGAACTGATGTAAAAGGGGGGCAAACAATAGATGCAAATGGCCTGTTTTGTAGTAGTGTACTTAAATTTAAATAATAATCCAGATGAGTGAGATTAACTCACTTTTGTATTTAATTTGCAATCTGATCCACCTCGACTTGTTCTCTTCATGGTTTTAGACCTTGTGCAACATTATATGATCTATTAATATCTGAAATAATCCACAAATAATTTACCATTTAATAAATTAAATTGACCCATAATTTAATTTAAACTAATCATTTGGTTTTTAAACTAATAATTAAATTTTAAATTAATTTTCCCTTTAAAACCCATTTTGTAACTAAAATAAATTAAATAAGTTTAGAAATCAAATAAATACTATAATACATTATTTAGAATAACTAGCAGATTTTAAAATGTATATTTAACTTATTTTTGAGACTTCATATATTCTTATAAAAAAATAATCTTATATAGATAAAAATCTAACCTTAATATAAATTCCAATGTTTCTAAAGTCATATATATATATATATATATATATATATATATATATAATTTTCTGCTTTATCTATGTGTGTATATATATTATATTCCTTTCTAACTTATATATAAATTAGAAATATAAATGTTTTTTATACTTTACTGACATTTTATTTTCTGTTTTAATCTTTTACCCTTCATAAATATATATGTATGTATGTATGTATGTATGTATGTATGTATGTATATATGTATGTATGTATGTATGTATGTATGTATGTATAAACAGAAATTTATATTTAAACCTATACTGTAAATGTGTACATATATATATTGTAAATTTATTTATATAAATTTTCCAACACACATGCATATAAAAAATTTAAATTAATTTAATTGAAAAAAAGAATACCTCAGCTAGCCCCTATACTCTCTCGACTCTGACGCGCCGCTGACCACAACCACTGCATCGACCCCCTCCTCTTCAGCGCTTCCATGCCCTAGTATCTCTTGCGAATGCCGTTGCAACCTCGAACAGTGAACGCGCCTCGCTCAACCACTAATCGAAACCGAGCATCTGCCACCATCCCAATCGCGTCGCTATTCGAATCCATCTCGTCGCCTCCATGAATTCGCGAGCAACTTGGGTAATGATCTGGTATCGACCACCAGGAAGAAGAACACGACACTTAATCAATTTATTTGGGATTAGTCGTGAATTTGGATTTAAGAGGACGGAAAAGAAATATAAAGGATCGGCCATAATCGATTGCGAAAGAATTAAGAACTGCTCGAATTCATAAGAAAAGGGAAGGCCGCTTTTTTTTTCTTCACGAAATTACTCTTTTCTTTCGATTTGAACATTTCTTTTTTTTTAAATTACACGGCTAAGATAAATAAAAAGGAAGAAGACACATGTATATTGGGAAGACACGTGTTTAAAAACTCTATACGTGTATGCAAGGGCTTGACCCAGTATTTTATTGCAACAATATTACTTATATTTAAATTTAAGTTTTAAATTTAAATAGTCTCGATTACCGCAACTCAAAATCTTGACATCCTATCGAGGCATGTCGCCAGACATTTATAAGGTTATACCCCTATTCTAAACACAATGGAAAAGGTTGAGAATCGTAATTCGATCATATGGAGAAGATAGCTTTTTGAACTCAATTATAATAATAAATTTTTGATGTAAATCTCCGCGCGTTTATTTATCGTACGATCACACGACAACTCCAAACACTACGAAAATTGAAATCCGATAATAATACATTATTACGGATCTAATGGAACTGCTTTCATCGCATTCCGAGAATGTGCCTTGGAAGGCTATTTTTAAATATCAATTTAAACGATATAATTTTAAACTGAGCAAAACATTTTCAAACTCAAATTTAAAACTTCTATTATCTCCAGTATTATAAACATAAGTTTTTCAAGCCCTTGAAACATTTTTAACCAGCTTAAAACCAAGATTCACCATTTCAATCAATTTCCAATTTTTAAATTCAAAAAATTTAATTGCCAAATTCAAAATGATATTTAAAATCAAAGTTAAACTAACTTGCAAATATTTAAAATCAATTAAATATTTCAATTTCAAATATCCAGAAATTTCGGGCCGTCACAATAAAGGTATGGTCACTCCGGGTTGTTTACAGAATAAATCCTAGTGCTGGTACCAGCTTTGGTTTTAACCCCACCAAGAGGGGTACTGTTGGTCTCTGTTTAGTCGATTAACTCATATTCAACTATCTTAGGAGTAAAATGGGATTCATTTGCATCTCCCTAACAGATAGTGAATGAATCAAGAATAGTAAAGGGTGGGTACATATTTACTCAACTCACCTATATATAATAGGAAAAATACAAATACGATCCCTCAATATGTTCCTAATCTTTACACTTAGGGAAAATTTTGTCTAATCCAAAATGTAACAACCAGTTATTTTCAAATTTCTAAGTTAACACAATTCAAGATGTGTGAACCCCAAAAATCTAAAACGACATGTCATTAGTGATTGAGAATAAGAGACAAATAATAAATGTACCCCATATTTCTCTTTCTGAAATCACAGCGGAAGGTAACAACGTATAGTGTAACCAAATATCATTTTATTTCCAATTGGTAGATTCAAATTATATACATAGTTAAATACAATCAAATCCAGTCCACATATATAATCTATTTCAATGTAAGATGATTATTTATATACAAATCTATATACATAATCATCATCTGCACCTTCAAGCATCACTCGATACAACACATCAGTTTCCATTAACCTAGTGATGAAACAAAAAGGGAAAACATAGAGGGATCCGACTATAGTCTAGTGAGTGATGTAGGGCTATTTTACTACATACGCTAGTCATTCCTAAAATAATACCAAGACAATTATGTTAGACAATCATACCTTAGTCATGTTTCACCTATATCCAACAAGTTAGTCAAATAGTATAATAACATGGCTAACTTCGTGAAACAAGGTCTAAATCCAATACGATTATAATGGTCGATGATATAGTCTAACCCATATACAAAGCCATGGTCGATGATATATCTAACCCATGTACAAAACTAGCCTCATCCTATTGCATTAACACATGGCTGAATCACCGAATAGGCATAGTTCCATACACAACTTACAAGCTCATTCCCGCTAACAACATGCACCTCGGCATTTTCAACACTTTTTTACAATGATAACCAATAGAAGATCCAAATCTCAATAGTCAAACAATCAAAAATAGATATTGACTATCACTATGCATATATCCATATATATTTATACATATATACATACATTCATCCGTATATATAATACCAAACATCCAATCAACGAGTCACAAATCCATTTTGAAACATCACTTAAACATCGCTCAAACCCCAAGAGAAAATCTCGAAAGTAATCGATACAAAGACACACACAAAAGATATGTACACACATCATTCATAGGTCAACATATGCATCTACTGGTGCCACTGGTCGACTTGTGTTTTAACCACCGGTCGACCAGTGGCAGGCGTTTTGACAGGAGTAGGAGTTCCTATCAAGTTCTAAAGTATTATATATATATATATATATATATATATATATATATAGTTTTAACTTGAACATTCCTTATTTGTTTCTTATATTTTTTGGATTCATTTTGTTTCAAATTTTAGTATGATAATTTACTCCCTATCCAATTCAAATTCTTCAAGGGTTCAAGTTGAAATCATTTTAGAAATTGCCCCAAAAGTCAATAGTTATAAAACTAGTTTTAAGATTTTAAAAATTCACTTTCCCACACACACACACATGTAAGTTCAACATAAAAACCATATTATAACCTAAAACATAATTTGGCATTTTTACTTTTTTAATATATACATGGTTTTAAATCTCCTATATATCGTCGGAAATCGCCTCCGAGATCTCCTTTTCACACTTAAACGAGACAAGACATCAAATCTTCTCCATATCTCCCTCGACACTCATCTCGTCTGAGATATTCAAATCTCACTCGAAATATGGATCAAAATCTTAATCCGAGATCTCACCCGAAATTATGCATTTTTCTTATTTTGCATAATAATTTTTATTTTCACAATGATTCAAAAGAAACTACTCAATCCAATTATAATTTACCAACTTCTTGAACATATTCTTTACTTTTTATCTTAATGAGTCATAGCGAAAGGTTTCACTTCTTTATTATTTTTAAATAAAAGGATAATATTCGATCATTACCAAATCAATTAAGCTAATCAAGCTACTACTCTTCTAAAAATATTCATTTTTCCATGTAAATCAAGTTTATTAGCATTTTTATTTTTGCTAAGAAAGTTATAACCATTAAATAAATCTTTGACACGTCATTTTTTGACACATAAGTACATCCGAGATATTTCCAAGATGAATTATATGACCCGAGATTTTAATCCGAGATCTATACCCGATATGTACTCATCTCGTCTGAGATCTCCCCCGATACGAGATAACTTGTGTAAAAAATCCAAGACGAAACGTGACCGGAATCCGATATTTAAAACCTTGAATATGTGTGTGTGTGTGTGTGTGTGTGTGTCTATATCTATACTATAAAGAAAAACCCTAGTCAAAGCGGTTAAAGTGAAGCCTTTTTGGCATTTCCCACAATGTCCGACCGAGTAAACAGAAACAAATTTTCGCATTAGGGAAAAAGTGTAACTATGTTTTAACCACGTTTCATTAACTGCCTACTTCCCCCACATTTTCATCATTTAGCCGAAATTTTCTTTTCCGTTTCCTCAAATCTTCAGTACGAGCCATGGCTACTAAAGATTGTTACTTGAAATCACCATATCGCAATATCAGAATCAAATAAAAACCTCAAATCTTTGAACTCGATAAAACCCCCATCCCCATGCAGCATATGTTGTGTATCCCTCAACTGCTGACATTTAGGGTTTCCTACTTTCTACCTATACTCAGTTACGACAATTGCTGCTGTGAGAAGTGAACTGATCCATGAGAGGCTTCTCCGCCCCATGGTTTAATCACCTGTGGTCGAGTATGCTGTGTTTAATGTCAATTCCCAGGGTTTTGTTTGCAAAGTAAAACTGCCTCCTTTATGGCCTTTTTTCTCATTTTTTACATCTTATATGGATCTTCCTTGATTTTTTTCGATCATGTAGTTGATGTGACATCCCTATTTGATTAAAAGTAAGCTTACGTAACTGTACTTGGATAAGTATGTTCATGGAGAGATGGATATCACTTTTTATTAAAGGTTATTCTTCCTTGATTGTTTCCTAGATCTTAATGGATAGCTAGAAGATTAAGTACTTCACATATTAATTGGTACCATTTTGATTATTGCGGTTTTTTACTTCACCATTAGGCCTAAGATATATAACTTCGACCTTTAAATTTTGCAGTTTCTTGCTCCTCTATAGACCGACAGCAATAGATTTTATGATTTGAGGTTATTCCTTTAGATAAAGGCATAGATGTTTAGTATTAGACATGTTTGTTTACATGATTAATTATTAAGGTATGTTTGGCATTATATTATTATATATTTGATTACCATGATAGTAGCTATTGCAACACACTCAATTTGAAAGTGCACACACTTTTTTCCACCGAGCAGCTCAACAAGCAACGTAAAGCCAAACGCTAAGTAAAGTTTCCTCTAAGTCTCCTGAAGGAGGTTATTTACTGGTGCATGCTACCTACTGTTATGGCTGATCATTGGGCTCCCAGATTGGTTGGATGAGTTGTTGCACCTGCAGAAGTGGTCGGTGAAAGCTATCTTTATGGATATCATTGAGTTGTCTTACTTCACAGCAGGAGGTATGCTTTATATTGTCCAAATTTTGATGGTTGATTTGAATTTTTTAATCTTTTGGTTGCTAGAAGTTTAGCATATAATCTTACTAATATTATTTTCAAATGTATCCAAATGATTAGTACCTTATTTTTTAACAAAAAAACATAATTTTATTACAACCAACATGCTGTACACTTTCCCTACTTCTCGGCCAATCAAGTATTTGATTAAATTCTTCATAATTTGTATAGAAAAAGTTGAGTAGTAATGATAAGCTTATTATAATTATGGATGGAGCATGACATTGTATTCTTATGGAGTCCGATAATGAAGTTGGACATTACGTGTATCTTTTTTGCATCCTTCGATAAGATTTATTTTTTCTAAACTAAAGTTGTAACAAGTCAATACTTGATTACATAGTTTTGCATATGTCTTGTGTGTCTGTACATTGCAAATTAAATATTTTTGATGTGTATTTTTCAAAATATAACTAGAAAATGATCTGTTTCGATATTCTACACATTTGATGTTGGCATGTCAATTCATATTTTTACATTGAAGTGGCATGTATTTCTAATGAACAGTTGCGGTGCAAGGAAGTATATCTTAAAAGAATTGTATTTTCAGGTCGAAAATATAAAAAATCTACAAAAATGTTTATACAAGTATGTATTCATTTACTTATCACTGAGTTATGCTCTCTTAGCTGTACTAGAATTGTGACGACCCAGAATTTCTAACAATTTAAATTTGAAAAGTTAATTGATTTTAAAATATTTAAAAGTTAATTTTAACATGAATTCAAGATATCAGTATTTACTTGGTAATTAAATCATCGAATTATATAGTTTAAATATTGAATTTAATAATTGAAAATTGTGTAAATTGTTGAATCTGAAATTTCTGAGCCTGTTAAAAAAAATTGAAGACTTATAAAATTTACAATGATGATACTGAAGATAATAGAATGGATGGAATTTAATTTAAAGGTGATTTGCTCAGTTTTGAAATTATATCGTTTAAATTGAATTTAAAAATAGCCTTCCGAGGCACAGTTTCGGAATTCGACGAAACCAGTTCCATTGGATCTGTAATAGTTAGTTATTGTCGGATTTCAGTTTTCGTAACAATCGGGATTGTCGTTTGACCCTAGCAGCTCAAAACGCTTGGAACTATTTAATAAATTTAATATAAAATTGATCGTTTTCTTCTGTAACTCACGCATATGATTGAATTAGCTTCCGAAACACGTTCCATTGTGTTCGGAATGCAGGTAAAACCTTATAAACGCCTAGCGACACTCTTTAATAGGAGTTCAAAATTTTAATTGGCATTTAACGGGGCATCTTGAAAGCTTTATAATAATAAAAAAATAAAAAAATAAATTAAATTAAACCAAATACTCGTGCTCAACAAGCCATCCCAAACCTATATCCTCCTTCGTTATTTAAAAAAATCCTCCAAGCTTGTTCATTTTTCACGAAGTTGGGAAGAAAAAAAATGGTGTAACGAATAAAAAAACAGTGGAAATCGAACTTCATTCAAAAAAAAGAAAAAAAGAAAAAAGAAGTCATCGCGATCGAAGGGAGGGGGAGGCTGGGTAGTCGCGGTGGTAGTGCTCGCATTCATGGAGCGCGTGAGGTTGGAGGAAGACGATCGATTTAGGGTCGATCAGGTGGAAGTGAACAAGCTCGCATGCGTGGCAGCGTTCAGGGATGGAGGGTTGGATTCGAGCTCGGCTAGGGTTTTGGGCCACGATGATGGTTCGCGTACGCGCGCGCGAGGCAGAGCAAAGGCACGTGGAGTCTGGGGGAGGCGATTGATTGAAGCTAGGGTTTCGAAAGCAGTGACGTGAAGGAGCGATGTAGGGATTCGGTAGTATGATGGTTCAAGCTCGCGAGGAGGAGGGTTTTCTTCTCTGGTAGGTGACCGTGAAGGTATTTTTTCTGTCTGTTTTATTTAAATTATATATATATATATATAAAAACATATTATAGGAAAATTATTGGTTTAAAATTAAAACATCAGTAGAAATAAAAAAATGATAATTAAGCTGTTGTAATTAACTTGTTTAATTTTTGAGTTGCTGAAAATAGTTTGTTAAAAAAACTATTAGTTAAATTTTTTAAATCAAATAATGAGTTAAATTAAATAAGTGAATGATAATAAACTATTGATTTAAAATTCAGGTGTTATTTAATTTATATGATATTTATACAAGGTCTTAAAAGACAAAATCGAATTGGAATGGATTGCAAACAGCAAAAATAAAGGTGGGTAATCTCATGCTCTGGATTTTATTTAAATTTAAATGGTTAAATTTAAATAGTTGGATGAATGATTGAAATGTTTGGATGTGTACTGGTGATCTAGTGATTTTAGATTTGGTTGTTTCTCGAGTTAATTGTGGTTTGACTCGAGGTGTTTGAATTTTAAATGGTTTTGAACTTGAATCCTAAATAAGTAAATGGTTCTGTTTAAAAACAAATAGGGTTTAATGATCGGTGATTCATTAAATAGGTATGATAATTTAAATGGAAAATTTATTAATTAAATTAATTAATGATTTGTGTTAATTAATTAAGTTTATATTAAATTGGAATGATCATTGGGTGGTTTAATAAGTAATTACCAAATGTGATTAGTAAAATATAATTACTTTCTGAAATTAATCAAGAGATTAATTAAAATAATAAATAAAGGAGTAATTAGTTTATTTAATGAAGTAAATATAAAAAGATAGTAAATTAATGGTTGAGATAAATCAAGAGTGATAAATATTTATAATTTAATTAATGATTAATCATTTAATGTAATTAATTTAGATTAGGATAAGTTAAAATATAATTGAAAATTCTTAATCTATATAATTAATGATGTAATCAAGGATTGATTAATTAAGATTGATTAACCCATAAATAATGACTTATGAAAAATTAACTAATATAATTTATTAAGGATTAATGTAATTAAAATAGTTAATTAATTTATGAAGTAGTTAAGATTACTTGTTGAATTTGTTTAAGAATAATTAATATCATGAAATTAAACAAAGATAAGTACTTGAATGTAATTGAAAAATAATTAATCCAAGGTGATTAATTAAGATGAATCATGAAGGGTTGACTAATTTATTGATTTGGAATTGATTAACATTAAATGAAGGAATCTAAGTGATTGAGGTTTGAAATTCAATTAGAATCAATTGAATTGATTTGTATGTGATTAAGCTTTGCTTCGGAATGATTAAATGGTATTGGAAGATTTGAAGGAATTGATAAATCTGATATGGTATGTTGTGTATTTCATTTGGATAACTTGGGATAGGATGATATGAGATTCGAAGAGACTGGGGTCGGGTATTGGTAAATACCCGAAACCACTTTGAATTTTTACAGATTGATATGTGAATATATAGGATTGAAATGAAGTGATTTAAAGGAATTGGGCTATTTAAATCTTAACCATGGTACTGAAACATAATTGATGTGTAGAATAAGTGATGTCTATAATAAATTGGGGCTTTGTGGATTGAAATGAGTTACCCCGGGTTTTTATATAAGTTGATTGCTTTAGTATTCCATGATAGTTGGGTTTACTCACGTTGGTTTCCAGCCTAACTCGGGTGTTACTTTGGTGTAATGCTCGGGTCAGACCGAGTATTACAGATTTTCAGGTATACGTTTTGGAGCTCAGAAGGCGAGCTGGATGGCAATAGCGTAAAGGGTATTTCCATTGTATTTATGTTATTGTTAATCAAAGATATGATAATTTTATATATTCAGTGACTGTATATATGTGAAACTCTGATGTATATTAAATGCAATCGACAGATATAGTATTCTTTTGTAAACTGTTATTATTGATTATTATATTTTATCCGCTGCGGATGTGAGTTGTTGATGTTTCTGTTCTTCTTCTTCTATCACTTTCTTCTTTTTCATAACTATCTGGAATTTTCGGCTTCGAAAATTTTGGGTCGTTACATTTGGTATCAGAGCTGAAAGGTTAAGCGAGAACCTTGGCTTTAGTGGGGATTACTCATTTAATAGAGTCTTTAGTACTCTAGAATGAGTTGAGAATATATATATATATATATATATATATATATATATATATATATATATATATATGAGCGCGTACTTGTTAATTTCTTATATAATGATTTTAAATGATTTTATATAAAATACATATATTGATATATAAAGAAATATTTCCTTCTAATAAATATTAAGGTGATTGGTTTTTAATTATTGAAATTAAAATTAAGAAGTAATATAATACAACCAAACTGAAGTCTTGAATTGGAATTAAATTAAGTAGAAATAGAAATACAACCAAATTAAATTTAATGGATTGAAAATGAAATTCTAAATCTGGCCCCAGAATTCGGAAATTTTGTTTCAAAGTAGTGAAAAATAATAAATAAGTATTATTTGGATAACTGGGACTTGTTGAAAACAATGGGTTGTTTGAAATTTGATTTGGATTCAAAACAAAGGGTGGTTTAAAATTTTAAAACATGGCTGGGAGGGCCAAGAAATAAATATGTATATATGTATGGATATACATGATATCAAAGATAATTTGAAATAAACTCTAAGAGGTTGAGTTTTGATTTTTTTTTCCCTGAAGTGTGATGTAAAAACCCAAAGTGATATAAGTTTTGAACTTATAAGAGGGAAAGAATTTTGAAGTTTGAAGCAGGTATTCAAATTGAGTAAGGTTGATTGGATTAAGTAAATTGCAATTTAACTTGGAAAGTTAAATGGTTGATTTGAATTGGGAATTTGTGTGATCTCAAAACGGGTTTGAGATTTAAAAATTGAAAATGGATGGACGTTTTAAAATAAATTGGAAGATATCATCCTATTGTTAATAAAAATCTTTAAATTGAGAATGGTATTGTATAAATAGAATAAATTTGAATAATTGAATTGTAAATTTAACTTGTTTAAGAACCGGCATCAAACTGGAAGATAAAATTTAATAATTAACTAAAATTTTAAAATAAAATTGTATTGAACTCTTATTAGAACCTTGAAATACATAAGTTAAGATAATTTAACATGGAATTTTGAGAATTGGACTTAGAAATTAAATTTATTAAAAACTTTGAATAAAAGTTAATTTGGTTTTAAAAAAAAATTAAACCAACCTTTGAGAATTTAACTCGAATTTATATAATTCGAGATAGTTTAAATTCAAGATTAAAATTGAATTAGTTCAAAATTGAATTTGGTTTGAATTAATTAGATTGGTGATTGAAGACGTAGAAGATTAAAAATTTAAATGGGAAATTGATTTGGATTATATTGAAATGATTTGAATTTGAAATGGGTTCAATTGATAATAATTCAAATTGATTGGAATAATTTGAAATTATAATTGAAGTTGAACAGGATTAAAATCAAATGGAATTTGATTTAATTTGGAAAGAAACCAAGGTTGATTCAACTTGAATTGGGGTTAAATAAATTTCAATGGAAATTGGAGTTATTCAAATTGGAATTGGATCAATTTAAATGGAAGTGGAAACTTAAGTTGAATTATGGGGAAGAGAACAATTGACTCTTGACTATTTCCAATATAAATTGTTTTGATGTAAACTTATTTTTCTAAGCTATTAAATATATATACAACCTTTCTTTCTTAAAGCCAAATTATTTTATACTTGTTTTACAATTATTTTTGGAGCTATTTAACCATTTTTCAACTGTTTTCTAAACTAATTACTATTTTTCAACTATTTCACAAACTAATTTCTATTTTACGACTATTTTACAATTATTTAAAATTCTTGAAACTATTCAACTATTTTCCGACTATTTTACAACTACTTAACTATGTTATAGCTATTTTGCAAACTAATAATTATTTTTCAACTGCTTACCTATTTTTCAATTATCAAGCTATTTTCTAAACTGGTTGGAGTTCAAACTATTATTGATTTAAATACCCAACTGAGATAAGGATTGAAGTGATAATTCAATGAGAATTAAGGCAATTGTAAATAAGTGAAAGGGAATTGATTTGGCTGATAATCAATGGAAATAAATATGTGGGATGTACGTATACTATTCTATTCGCATAGTGGTTTGATCCAGATTCGAGCACAGAATTTTGAGATAGTATATCGATCCGAGTTGGGATTTCTCACTCGATTTTCGACGGCGAAACTGGATATGGATTGTTGATTGGTTCTGGATATTCTCTACGATAGTTATGGCTATGAAAGGAGAATGACGGTTTCTAATCAGGAAACCAGATCTGAGTCCGCACTAGGAAGTCGGGTGGACAATGCTAGTTCGAAAGTGAAATTGTGTGAACGAGTGGACGATCAGATTGGTATAGCGTACGGATAATATGTGTATATTGTACGGATTCGAATGAAATTGATATTGAAAAAAAAGTAATCAAATCTGAATATTTGATTTTGAATAAACAAAGTTATATATCTTTGTTATATAAGATAAATCTCCCCTTGTTGAATTTATTGCTGGAATAAAAGGATTTTTGAAAGTGTTTGAAGTATAAAGGAATTTTATATAAGTTTGAACGATCCAAAGTTTGGAAAATTATATATATATCTGAATATATATATATATATATATATATATAAGGATCTTATGGGGATTTTGGAAAAGGTTTTGGAACCTTTGAATTTGGAAAGGCTTTTGATTTTTGGGTAAAATCAATATTGAATTTGCTAAGCCTAGCTTGAGAATTATCGATTTTGGAATAATCGATTTTATGTCAAGGAGTTTTGTATGAAATCATACTAGGTGTATGATTTGAAGATACTATATGTATAGTATAAAATATTTTGATGATGGCTCTGGGGAAAAAGGCGCTCCCTTGAAATGAACTTCTCAGGAGTGTCACCGAGTGGTACTACCTAGAGCCCCAAGGGGGGTTTCTAAAGTTGATCCTGTGAGGAGTCCGGACAAAACTAGTTCCTGAGGATTATGAGTAGAGTATACCATAGCAAAAGTCGTTTGTGCCGCTGAGAGCCAACAGTCCGCGTTTGATTTTATATCGGTAGACTACGACTTATGGTATAACGTAGCGAAAGTCGTGTGTGTCGTTGAGAGCCAACAGTCTGCGTTTGATTTTATATCGGTAGACTGCGACCTATGTAGGAGTGGAGAAGTTTCATTTTCACAACGAAAATCAAAGCCGCAGAGAGCCTGCAGTTACATGGACTTTCGCTGTGATGGCAACGTAACCATGGGATGTAACTGTGATCTGTTGTGGGTTCCGTGGCGTAATCGAGAGACCGCGGAGAGCCTGCAGTTGCATGGACTTTTGCTGCGATGGCAACGTAACCCTGGAATGTAACTGCGACCATGGATGGGGGTGATGATTTCCAGAGCATTCTCACCAAAGATATTTCCTCTATTTTCAGAAACTGTTTTCAATATTTTCAATAAAATTATTTTGAAAAGTATTTTCACTGGATGTAGAAAACGGGTCTGCCAAGCACTTGTAGATTTTCAGTCTTATGCCTGATCAACATATGACTGAATTTCTATGAGAACAAGGATGGACTAGTTGAGACATCGAGTTATAAAAAGTATTTTTATAAAGAGTTATTTTAATAGTATTATGTGCATTTAAAAGCATTTTTAAATTTTTTGGAATAAAGGTGTTGGAATGTTGGAAAATGAAAGAAATTCCAAACTGGAAATATGAAAAACAAAATTTGAACCCAGGAAAATTTAATAAAATGATTTTTGTAATAAAATCGAATATTGATTTAAAAAATGAAAGTAAGCTAATTGGCTAAATAATTGTTTGATTGAGTATGTTAATAAAATTTAACTTGGGTAAATAAATGGATTGTAAATTAATAATGGAGTTTGGGAATGAATTCGAATTGTAAACAGAATTCGACTTAGATTTGATAATGAAATAAATAAGTGAGATGTTGTAAAAATAAATAGAGTTTGATCGAAATAGTGATGGTTTGAATTACAAATAACATTCAAGTGTGTTATAAATAATATTAAACGTAAATTGCAAGTAAATTAGATATAATGGAAGTGTTGTCAAATGAAATGAAATTGAATTATAATAGAAATGGTTTGTGTTGCAAATAAAACACAAGTAAATAAAAATAAATTGAGAATGACTTTGTATTAATAAAATAAATTCGAAATGAGTTAAGCAGGTGAACTAACAATTTAAAATGGGGTGGATAACATGGTTAATTGAATTAAGTAACAAATGGATGAAGTTTGATTGAATGGAAATTAAATAAAGGTTTAGTTGGAATTGGATTGTCAGAATGGACTTAAGTATGAGACGAATAAATATGAAGTAAAATTTCTTAAATCAATGAATGCTTGGATTGAGTGAGAATAGTAAACCATTAAATAAGGACTTGGGTTAAATTTATTTGGGAAAAATGGATATTAATAATAAGCATTGAATATTGACAAGCTGATTGAAATAGTTTTAAAATGGAAACGATGCGGAGATGAAATGAAATGCATATGTATGGTTAATGTAATAATTTGAAATGGAATTACATCAGAATGAGTTGAAATTAATTTAAAATAGTTATAAACTAAAAATAAATACTCTGTTAAGCGAATATCGTCGAAATTGCATAAAAATAGTTGTCGTTCGGCGTAAATAAAAGTAATTAAATGCTATGAGTTGATAGAGATTAAATAAAATTGATTCCGAATCATTTAAAGTGAATATGAGCTTGTTTGGGTTAAAAAAATCAATTGAATGTAAGAAATTGAGTTGCAAACCATTAAAATTGAAGGAAATTGTATATAAATTGGTTGAAAGCAATTGAATTAGTTTTGAAAACATATAAATTGCTCATGGAAGTTATTTTGAATGCATTTCTTTTAGAATTGATGTGTTATAGTTGTTAAGTAAGAGAAATGTTGTAAACTTCATATATATAGTGCTTATATGTTTAAATTGAGTAAGTACAGGTACCTGAAGGCCGTTTGGCTGGTTTGGATTGCGCTAATTGCTTAAATTAATAAGCTGCTTGCTTAAAATGCTAAATAAGGTACGCCTACGCAATAAAAATAGGAAATATGAACTGTTTTTGCTTTTTCCGACCGGGTGGGTCGATGTATATATATTTATATCTCTTGTCAAATTGCAAAAGCTCCTTTGTACAAAGGAGACTCTGCCAAAAAATTTCAAAAATTTTGGGAGTTAGAAAATTTTTGAGAAATTTTTTTCTTAAGCAATAAAACGATTTCAAATTTGAAACCAAAATAAATTAATGGATGAAACTAATTTAAAATACTATAATGAATCAGTTATAAATGAAATATAAAATTCAATATTCAAAATTGAAAATAAATGCAATTCGTATGAAAACAGGGGAAACTAATTTGCATTGAAGTAGTTGTGAAAACTTATGTGAGGAAATGTATAAAATGATTTGAATGGTTAAGATCGAATATTGTTGCTAAGTAAGATATGCGGGTATTAATGGGAAAATAAAATTGGATTTGATTCCAAAAGATAAATTTGAATTGCCCTAAAAAAGGTATGTATTTAATTTCTGTATGAAATTGGATTGGGTTTTTAATCTAGCCACTTGGCTTTTGTTTTCTTTTGGAATTGGAAAGCCCATAGAGGCATTTTGTAGTAGTACTAAGCTAGCCGCGCAAAGGAGACGCTGGCAAAATTTCTTGGAAATTTAGAGAGTTAGAAAAATTTTGAGAAAATTTTGATAATTCAAAATTTGTAAATGATTGAGTAGAAGGGTATTGATTGAAACTATAGGAGGTTTTGGGTAGTTAGTTAAGGTGATAGTGGGTCTTTAATAAAAGACGGTTGGAAGGATATTAATATAACTGTTGGTTTTGGGGGAGAAGGTAAACGGGTATTGGACCATTCTTCCTAACTATCAATTTCGGGGACGAAATTCTTTTAAGGGGGGAGGAATGTGACGAACCAGAATTTCTAACAATTTAAATTTGAATAGTTAATTGATTTTAAAATATTTAAAAGTTAATTTTAACTTGAATTCAAGATATCAATATTTACTTGGTAATTAAATCATTGAATTATATAGTTTAAATATTGAATTTAATAATTGAAAATTGGGTAAATTGTTGAATTTGAAATTTATGAGCCTGTTAAAAAAAAAATTGAAGACTTATAAAATTTATAATGATGATACTGAAGATAATAGAATGGATGGAATTTAATTTAAAGGTGATTTGTTCAGTTTTGAAATTATATCGTTTAAATTGAATTTAAAAATAGCCTTCTGAGGCACAGTTTTGGAATTTGACGAAACTAGTTCCATTGGATCCGTAATAGTTAGTTATTATAGGATTTCAATTTTCGTAACAATCGGAGTTGTCGTTTGACCCTGGCAACTCAAAATGCATGGAACTGTTTAATCAGTTTAATATAAAATTGATCGTTTTCTTCTATAACTCACGCATATGATTGAATTAGCTTCCGAAACACGTTCCATTGTGTTCGGAATGCGGGTAAAATCTTATAAACGCCTAGCGGCACTCTTTAAGAGGAGTTCAAAATTTTAATTGGCATTTAACGGGGCATCTTGAAAGCTTTATAATAATAAAAAAATAAAAATAATAAATTAAATTAAACCAAATACTCATGCTCAACAAGCCATCCCAAACCTGTATCCTCCTTCGTTATTTAAAAAAATCCTCCAAGCTTGTTCATTTTTCACGAAGTCGGGAAGGAAAAAAAGTGGTGTAACGAATAAAAAAAAAGGGAAATCGAACTTCATTCAAAAAAAAGGTGTCATCGCGATCGAAGGAAGGGGAGGATGGGTAGTCGCGGTGGTAGTGCTCCCGTTCATGGAGCGCGTGAAGGTGGAGGAAGACGATCGATTTAGCGTCGATGAGGTGGAAGTGAACAAGCTCGCGTGCGTGGCAACGTTCATGGAAGGAGGGTTGGATTCGAGCTAGGCTAGGGTTTTGGGCCGCGATGATGGTTCGCGTACGCGCACGCGAGGCAGAGCAAAGGCACGTGGAGTCTTGGGGAGGCGATTGATTGGAGCTAGGGTTTCGAGAGCAGTGACGTGAAGGAGCGATGTAGGAATTCAGTAGTATGATGGTTCAAGCTCGCAAGGAGGAGGGTTTTCTTCTCTGGTAGTTGACCGTGAAGGTATTTTTTTCTGTCTGTTTTATTTAAATTATATATACATATATAAACATAATATAGGAAAATTATTGGTTTAAAATTAAAACATCAGTAAAAATAAAAAAAATAAAAAAATGTTAATTAAGCTGTTGTAATTAACTTGTTTAATTTTTGAGTTGCTGAAAATAGTTTGTTAAAAGGAACTATTAGTTTAAATTTTTTAAATCAAAGAATTAGTTAAATTAAATAAGTGAATGATAATAAACTACTGATTTAAAATTCAAGTGTTATTTAATTTATATGATATTTATACAAGGTCTTAACTGAGAAGACAAAATCGAATTGGAATGGATTGCAAACAGCAAAATCAATGGTGAGTAATCTCATGCTCTGGATTTTATTTAAATTTAAATGGTTAAATTTAAATAGTTGGATGAATGATTGAAATGTTTGGATGTGTACTGATGATCTAGTGATTTTAGATTTGGTTGTTTCTCGAATTAATTGTGGTTTGACTCGAGGTGTTTGAATTTTAAATGGTTTTGAACTTGAATCCTAAATAAGTAAATGGTTCTGTTTAAAATCAAATAGGGTTTAATGATCGGTGATTCATTAAATAGGTATGATAATTTAAATGGAAAATTTATTAATTAAATTAATTAATGATTTGGGTTAATTAATTAAGTTTATATTAAATTGGAATGATCATTGCGTGGTTTAATAAGTAATTACCAAATGTGATTAATAAAATATAATTACTTTGTGAAATTAATCAAGAGATTAATTAAAATAATAAATAAAGGATTAATTAATTTATTTAATGAAGTAAATATAAAAAGATAGTAAATTACTGGTTGAGATAAATCAAGAGTGATAAATATTTATGATTTAATTAATGATTAATCATTTAATGTAATTAATTTAGATTAGGATAAGTTAAAATATAATTGAAAATCCTTAATCTATATAATTAATGACGTAATCAAGGATTGATTAATTAAGATTGATTAACCCATAAATAATGACTTATGAAAAATTAACTAATATAATTTATTAAGGATTAATGTAATTAAAATAGTTAATTAATTTATGAAGTAATAAAGATTACTTGTTGAATTTGGTTAAGAATAATTAATATCATTAAATTAAACAAAGATAACTACATGAATGTAATTGAAAAATAATTAATCCAAGGTGATTAATTATGATGAATCATGAAGCCTTGACTAATTTATTGATTTGGAATTAATTAACTTTAAATGAAGGAATCTAAGTGATTGAGGTTTGAAATTCAATTAGAATCAATTGAATTGATTAGTATGTGATTAAAAGCTTTGCTTCTGAATGATTAAAAGGTATTGGAAGATTTGAAGGAATGGATAACTCTGATATAGTATGTTGTGTATTTCATTTGGATAACTTGGGATAGGATGATATGGGATTCGAAGAGACTGGGGTCGGGTATTGGGTAAATACCCGAAACCACTTTGAATATTTATAGATTGATATGTGAATCTATAGGATTGAAATGAAGTGATTTAAAGGAATTGGACTACTTAAATCTTAACCATGGTACTTAAACAAAATTGATGTGTGGAATAAGTGATGTCTATAATAAATTGGGGCTTTGTGAATTGAAATGAGTTACCCCGGGTTTTTATAAAAGTTGATTGCTTTGGTATTCCATGTTAGTTGGGTTTACTCACGCTGGTTTCCAGCCTGACCCGGGTGTTACTTTGGTGTAATGCTCGGGTCAGACCGAGTATTACAGATTTTCAGGTAGGTACGTTTTGGAGCTCAGGAGGCGAGCTGGAGGGCAATAGAGGATAGGGTATTTCCGCTGTATTTATGTTATTGTTAATCTGAGACATGACAATTTTATATATTCAGTGACTATATATATGTGAAACTCTGATGTATATTAAATGTAATCGACAGATATAGTATTCTTTTGTAAACTGTTATTATTGATTATTATATTTTATCCGCTCCGAATGTGAGTTGTTGATGTTTCTGTTCTTCTTCTTCTATCTCTTTCTTCTTTTTCATAACTATCTGGAATTTTCGGCTTCGAAAATTTCGGGTCGTTACAAGAATATATTTAGCATCACTTTGCTGCTAATGTTGATGTCTGGACATAATTGGTGTCTACATTTGGTTATTCTCCATTTATCTCTTTTGCTCAGGTCCGTGGAGATTAGCGGTTGTGAATTAAAGCCTACGACCGTGATCGGGTATTGTCTATTTGATGTGATCATGATGTTTTAATTGAGTTGCTTCAGTTACTGAAATGCATTCATTATGTTATAAGTGCAATACTTGGATTCTAATATCTGTTCTTATGACTGTTCAATAGTTTGTACGAAAACCATCCCTGCAATTCCAAGTAAAACTATGCCTGTGTATGCACTACAACACACTTTTATGTTAATATGCATTACAATTGGTCTATAATTCATAAACATAGTTGATTCTTGATTTTTTTTATTCAGTAACGAATATATGCATTTGGGTAATCATTGCACAAAACATATATTTATTTTCAACAAATATACTATTCATTTCCTAGATCATTTCTTTATCGGCTTTTCAGCAGTCATTCAAATCCGTAATACTGCTCCCTTTGATACCTCAACCTATACAACACAGACAAATACATATACAATTCCCCCTGCACACACACTTTCAGTTATGATATATATTTTCTTAATACAATGTAAATATTCTGTGATTATTTCTTTAGAATTCTCAAATCACTCATGTTGGACAATGGGGTCCAGATAGAGTCTACTAGTATTGAAAGAGTCAGCAAATTAATAACATACTGGCTTTATTATTAATGTTGTCATAGGTTATTTGGTTGTGCTGCTAGCTTCTCTTGCAAGATAAATTGTACTAATACGAGTGGGCCATGTCTTTATTTCATATTTTTAACTCCTTGCATGTAAGCTATAACAGCAAGTTTCAGCTTTCTATCATCATTGTACAAAGTAGCAACAAAAACCGCAGTGTACAAAGTAGCAATGTAAATTAATAAGTATCTAAAACAATATGGATCTAATTAATCTCTCTTGACTTTGTGACATAACAATGTAATTATTCATTGACAAAAAAGCAATTCTAAAAATTCAATTTTTGACTCACTGACTTTGTGAGGTTTCGAATTTTGGTAAGAGGGCATTTAAAATATTTTTACCTTAATTGTTCGTAAATTTTATAATATCAATACCATATGGAAAACTTAGACAATAATAATGTTATAATAACTACATGATTGAACTTTTACTGTGCTTATAAATCATTTACAGTTTTAGCATCTCATCTTTTGTAAAAGTAAACACGTCTGCAAAAGCTTACAAGTATAGGCGATATATACTAAATAGCTTATTAAACATGATTATTGTCTTTAGTACTTTGATACACTTGAATATTTGCAATTGGTTGGTTTGGCATTCTCCCAAACTACCACAGGATAACCCATTTCTCTTCCGAATTTTCCCTGCCAATGGATATAAATTAGAATATTGCTTTAGTCGTTTATACTCCTACTACATTTCATATATTAGAGAAAAAGTCACATAATTGTGCAATGATAGGATTACTGAAATTACAGTAATTTTTCCATCTCTATTGACAAACTCAACATGTGACATAACCCATTCTACTTAATCTTTTATATAAAAAAATTCATTATGCACTATAACCAAATAATGTCGATTACTTTCTTTACATGTTTGATGATTTCCTAAAATAACTTAGTCTCATTCACATTTTGATAATTAATTGCTTTGTACATGTACATGCACAAAAAAATGTAACATTATATACACATCATGATCATTTTGTATAATTCAAAGACCTTATAAATAGTGTTTTAATGCCAGTTCCTCCTACGCACGTGCATCGCACATGCCAAAGTACTCATATATATATATATATATATATATATATATATATATATATATATATATATATATATATAATTCATTTTCTATTGTAAACACAAAGTTTTCCAAATATCTTCAAATATCTCATAATAAAGCATAAAAAATGCATTTTTAATTCTTATATATTGTTTGAATTATATAAACATACCTCTGAAAATATTTTATAAGTTTTTTGATGGTTTTAACAAAGCAAATTTAACGTTTTATATATATACATGTCCCAAAACTCATTTTTAATGCCTTTTGTATATTCAATCATATGCATGCGCGCGCATAAACACTCACATATTTGCTTAATTTTGAATTTATATTCCCTGTTTTATAAAAATTATTATTCTAAACTTTATCCCATAATAATCTATGCATTTCATGCGATTAAAGCTTCATAAATCATCATATAATCCAATTCTTCATTGTTTGGCCAAACATTGTTAAATTATAGTTTTCATTATTTATATGATTAAATCCCACTTTAGTTTTAGATTATACTTTTCGTATTTACTATAAAACTTTATAAATTATTCATATAATTTCTATTTCTATTCCTAAACAATATTTATCTTAGAACTAGAAAAGATTCAATAGTCTATATAGTAATTTAAACGTAAACCACTCGCATAGATCTGAATATCCCCAAATTGCTCGTTATTTGGAATTAGCCTCCACCCCAAATTAATGAATTCTTGACTCTAATTGGTATTAGGCTATAGCCCTTATCTTGCTCTTGAATTTTGTGGTTGAATCGTTAATTTTCGTTGAGAACTGAGATAGCAGTTTGAATTTTAGTAAAGAGGGTTATTTAAAATGAGAGGAAGAAAAAGAAAAATGAATACATATTGAAATTGATTTTAACCTTCAGATGGGTGAAACCAAATAGGTATTTATAGAAAAAGTAAGGCATCCGTTCAAGTTAATTTGAGTCAGCCCAAACTTAAGTTCAAATTTCTAAAACACAAAAACTATGATATCTTTTACATCCAAACTCTGATTCGAACAAATAAATATACAGTGTACGTTAGAAAAAAAAAGATCGTCGTAACAATGCTAGTTTCGTTTTCAAATTCAGAAGTTTGAAAAGTGATGATTTTACTCTATGGTAGAAATTATATAATATATTTCTGTGACGCCCCACCTCTATACTCACGCTAGCCAAGAACACTCCGGAGTAGTGCTGTCAACTAGCACGGAGAATAAGGCTGTTGAGGAGCGACCATCCATGTAATTGCTTATCACACGGTGGCTATAAATAATCTTCGGAAACAAACATAGAAATAATCATATCACAAATCAGTCACAGGTATTCATATCACAAATGCGGAAGAAGATATGAATGTATAACTAACACATGAAAGTGTACATCAGAGTAGTGGTCAGTAAGATCCACGATAATACAAAAGAATAGCAACACATGCTATACAAAAGAATACAACTATGAGTCTATATCTCAAGTGTATACAACAAAAACTGCTAATCTAAACAGTTAGCCAAAAGTCAGAGTGATGAATCCCTGGGAAGAAGTCAAGCAGAAGCACCTGTAACATCTCGGTCTGACCCGAGTATTATTTAAGAAAATAATAAACGGGTCAGTCTAGCTATAAATATCAGATGACATGATATAACATAAAAGATATGGCATAAACATAAACATCCATAATGACATACCACTATAAGTATGTAAATAACGATCAACAGAAGATCAATCAATAAGAGATAATCAATATCACAAGAATCTTCTCAAAGATTCGGAAAGGGCATCTGTAACAACCCGCATATTTATCGAGTTTACATTTAAATATTTTTATTTAAATATTAAATCGTTAATCGGATTTTGGTCCGAAAAACTACTTTTTGCAAACGGTCAAATTAGGACTCGAGACCACTTCCATTGAGTTCGAAATGTCGTTTACAACTTTTTAAGTATAAACATCGATAGGTTTGGAGTTAGTGAAATTTCACTAACTTTTCCCGCTTTGGACTTTGGGTTAGTTTAGCCTATTAAGCCCAAGTTCCAACCCTCTTCTCCTCACTCTTCATAAATTTCCTAACTAACTCATGCTTTAGCATTAATGGTGAAGAGAATGGGAAATTAAAACTCCAAGCTCAAATTCAATTGCAACTCCATCATTCAACTCCAAATTCAAGTAGAAGATATTGGATTCAAGCTTTGGATTGCTTCTCCTTGCTTTCAAGCTTCATCTTCATAAATTTTAGTGCAAAGGTGAGATTTTTATCTCACAATTCTAGCCTATAACTATATTGGACTGTTGGGAATGATTCCCTATCATTTTAGCATGCATGTTAGCATTTGGTTTGGATTGGATTGGCGAAAAACTCCAATTTTTAGCATTTTGTTGAATTTGCTGCACTTGAGTCGTTCTGGCCATTTTTAGGTCGTTCGGAGTTAACTCGTTCGTCCATAGGTCGTGAGTCGTTCACGAGTTAACCCTAGGTCGTTCTGGCCATTTTTAGTTCGTTCGGAGTTAAGTCGTTCATCCATAGGTCGTGAGTCGTTTACGAGTTAACCCTTAAGTCGTGTAGCCCTTTAGTCACGCAACTCCTAAGTCGGTTACGAGTTATACCGATAGGTCGTTGGACCCTTGAGTCGTTGAGTCGTTGGGTCGTTGGACCCTTGAGTCGTTGAGTCGTTGGACCCTTGAGTCGTTGAGTCGTTGAGTCGTTGGACCCTTGAGTCGTTGGGTCGTTGGACCCTTGAGTCGTTGAGACGTTGAGTCGTTGGACCCTTGAGTCGTTGAGTCGTTGCGTCGTTGGACCCTTGAGTCGTTGGGTCGTTGGACCCTTGAGTCGTTGAGTCGTATGACCCTTGAGTCGTTAGGTCGTATGATCCTTGAGTCGTTAGGTCGTTTGGCCATAGCTCGTTAGGTCGTATGACCCTTGAGTCGTAAGGTCGTATGACCCTTGAGTCGTTAGGTCGTTAGACCCTTGAGTCCTTAGGTCGTTAGACTTCATTTTATCTTCACTAGGTCATACCGTTTTGGTCGGGGCGCTGCCCCGCACACCGCCGGGGGCGCTGCCCCCTGGACCCCCGCGACCTGACCGGGCAGGTCGAACCCCGTAAGCGGTGGCGTTGCCCCAGCACCCCCACCTAAGGGGGTTGCCACCCCCCCTGGACCCCCCCTCCGTAGGGGATCTTATCAGAAAAACATTGAGCTGATTTCCTTGGATTTTATTCACATCTCCGTATGCGATTTTTGTGACTGATTGTTTCTACAATTGCTTCTGTGTTTTGTCACTTTATAATATAAAGGTTTCAATACTAGTAGTAAATATCAAAACTCTTTTAACGAACAATTTCAACTCTATTTTTAATAACAAAGCTCTTTTCTTAAACTGTTTTCCAATCTATTAGTATATACAAACCTTTACCTCACTCGGATGAGAAATCTAATTAAACGACTTAGTAAAACAAGTGGTATGAAACGCTTGCGTTCACTTCGTCGGTTAATTCTTGGACTTGTTCGATTGAACCTCTTGTGACAATTTTATTAGTGAAGATTTACAGTTTGTTCGTAAATATTTAAGTTAAGCAAGTGGTTATGGGACATGAAGCTAAACTTCTATATTTACTAGCTTAGTGTAATTGACACTTCTCGTTGATCTTGATGATCACTTTATGAATTAGACTAGCAATTGCGCGATGTCTCTTTCATTGCAAGGTTAGACTAGACACCACTTGTGTGATTCCATTCACACATACTTTTCTGCTTTTTGGTTAGTCTTGACCTCAATCTGTGTGATTCCATTCACACATGCGGGGTAGCTCCCCATGGTCTTCGGACCGTCATGTGATAGGCCTCTTTCCTTTTTTATGATTTCTGGATTTCTCGTGTTGATTTCTGGAATTTATGTCATTGACTTGTTATGAGTACAAGTTTAGGGTATGATGCCCCCTTCGAATCTTTGAGAAGATTCTTGTGATATTGATTATCTCTTATTGATTGATCTTCTGTTGATCATTATTTACATACTTATAGTGGTATGTCGTTATGGATGTTTATGTTTATGCCATATCTTTTATGTTATATCATGTCATCTGATATTTATAGCTAGACTGATCCATTTATTATTTTCTTAAATAATACTCGGGTCAGACCGAGATGTTACAGGTGCTTCTGCTTGACTTCTTCCTAGGGATTCATCACTCTGACTTTTGGCTAACTGTTTAGATTAGCAGTTTTTATTGTATACACTTGAGATATAGACTCATAGTTGTATTCTTTTGTATAGCACGTGTTGCTATTCTTTTGTATTATCGTGGATCTTATTGACCACTACTCTGATGTACACTTTCATGTGTTAGTTATATATTCATATCTTCTTCCGCCTTTGTGATATGGATATCTGTGACTGATTTGTGATATGATTATTTCTATGTTTGTTTCCGAAGATTATTTATAGCCACCGTGTGATAAGCAATTATATGGATGGTCGCTCCTCAACAGCCTTATTCTCCGTGCTAGTTGACAGCACTACTCCGGAGTGTTCTTGGCTAGCGTGGGTATAGAGATGGGGCGTCACAGCTTGGTATCAGAGCCAAACTTCGGAACAATGTAGAATAACTTAACAAGGATCATCGTCCTAGGTCTATCTTAGGAGTCATACCATAGGATTAATTTGAGTCTTCGTACCGACTCATCCTATTTCCTTTATGATTCCTTGTTTTATCTATCAAGATTGCTTGATGTTCATTGGTAAATAACCTTCTTCCTTCTCTTCTTTCTTTCTTTAAGGAAGAGAATGTCTAGACCAGGCCGTCCCAGAACTGGATCATCTGGTGCTGCTCCTCCGGATGGAGTTTTTATGACTGCTCAACAGCTTCTTGATTTAGTAACTAATGCTCAAGCAGCTGGAGCTAACCTGGAACCTACTCACCCAAAGTCGGGATTTGCACGCTTGTGCAGCGATTACACCAACTTGGGTGGGAAGCCCTTCAAAGGTTCGGAAAATATCATCGAGGTCCAGGCTTGGCTAAAATCATGCGATCGAATCTTTTCTCGCATGAATCTTATCGATCTCCACCGCGTTCAGGTGGCTTCCAGCATGCTCCAAGAGAGAGCATTGGACTGGTACGAACTCCTTATTTCAAAAATTAATGAAGCGGATCTCACCTGGGAGCAATTTCAGGGACGCTTCGAGTTAAAATTTGTACCAGAAGCTGGGAAAGTAAGCTTGGCTCGACGTTTTATAGACCTTGTTCAAGGTCAATCCTCTGTGACTGATTACGTCGCAGCCTTCGAGTCGCTTTCCAAATATGGGGTTGAATACATCAACACCCCATTGAAGAAGAACCAGAGGTTCGTTTATGGCTTAAATAAGAGTGTTAAGAAGCCACTGCTCCTGAAACTAGAAGTCGCATTTGATCAACTCGTCGATATCGCTCTTCGTCTTGAAGAGGCTGATAGAGAGAGTGATGTTGAAGTGGAAGGCGCTAAACCAAACTTCAACAACAAGAAGAGGCCAAACAAATTCAAGGGTCCTTATCCCAACAAAAAGGGTAAGCAGGCAACCCCTGTGGCAAAGTATCCTTCTCCTAGTGGTGCGAGTTGCTTCAACTATGGGTCTGGGGATCATTATGCGAATAAGTGCTCTAAGGCCAAATCTTGTCGCTATTGTAAGAGCCCAGATCACTTTATACATCAATGCCTCAAACGTAAAAGCAGGAATGAGGGAAAGTTAAATGTGGCTCAAGCCCCTGGCAACACATCTCGTGGCCAAGGTATTTCTCATTCCATTCTTGATGGTATTATTTTATTTCATGATCAACCTATTAGAGTTCTCTTTGATACGGGTGCATCCCATTCCTTTATATCAAAGGAACTGGTAGACACTTTTTCCTTAAGTGTTACTGCATTGATGACTTCTTTAAAAATTGCGAATCCTGTTGGTGGATCCGCAACTCTTAGTTTGCTTTGTAAAGATGTGGAGATTATTTTATGTGATTTTTCTTTCCTAGCCGATTTAGATGTCATGCGTTACTTAGGCTTTGGAATAATTTTGGGAATGGATTGGCTTAACCGTTATCAAGCCCATATCCTATGTCCTGAGCGGACTATTCATCTCCGACATCCACAATCTGTTAAACAGATTTCTGTTAATCTTAAAGATTCAGAATCATGTTTGGTGGCATCTTTATATTCTTTAAATCCTCGTGATAACGATGATGATGATGAAGATGATATTATTTCTTGTATTCATGTTGTTCGTGAATTTTCCGACATATTCGAGCCCGTTTTAGGTTTACCACCTAAACGAGCAATTGAGTTCAGAATTAATCTTGTTTCTGGAGCTCAACCTATTACTCGTCCTCCTTATCGCATGTCCAATAAGGAAAATAAGGAGATGCGTAAACAATTATCTGAGTTGGAGACGAGGCAATTTATTCGCTCTAGTTCCTCGCCTTGGGGAGCTTCGGCTATTTTCGTAAAGAAATCCGATGGTACTCTGAGGCTCTGCGTTGATTATCGCAAGCTTAACGATCTTACTATTAAAAATAAATATCCTTTACCTCGGATTGATGACCTATTCGATCAGCTTAGTGGTGCTAAGGTCTTTTCACAATTGGACTTGGCTACCGGTTTCCATCAGCTTCGTATCGCTGAGGATAGCATTCCGTTGACATCATTCCGTACTCGATATGGATCTTATGAATGGCTTGTTATGCCATTTGGGTTAACGAATGCTCCAGCTTATTTCGTTGACCTCATGAATCGAGTTTTCAAAGATTTCCTCGATCGGTTTGTTCTCATATTCATTGATGATATTCTTGTGTATTCAAAAACCGAGGAGGAACATGGGAAACATCTTCGGATTGTATTGGAAACACTTAGGAGTAATCAATTAAAGGCGAAATTTTCTAAATGCCACTTTTGGCAATCTCGTGTGAAGTTTCTCGGTCATATTATTTCCGAATCCGGGATATCTGTGGATCCTTCAAAGATTGAAGCGATTCAAGATTGGAATAGACCGGAGAGTGTGACAGAGATTCGTAGTTTTCTCGGATTGGCGGGCTATTACCGTCGTTTTATTAAAGACTTTTCTAAGATTGCCGTGCCTCTTACTGGCTTGACTAAGAAGGGAGTTAAATACATTTGGTCGGACAAATGTGAAGCCTCTTTTCAGAAATTGAAAGAACTCCTTTCCGATGCTCCTATTCTTGTTATTCCCGAGGGGAATCAAGATTTTGTTGTTTATACCGATGCTAGTCACGTTGGTTTGGGTGCCGTTCTTATGCAAAAAGAACGTGTTGTTGCTTATGCTTCTAGGCAATTGAAGCCGGCCGAGACTAGATATGCCACACATGATGTAGAGCTCGCGGCTATTGTTTTCGCCCTTCGAATGTGGCGTCATTATCTATTGGGAGAGAAATTTATTCTTTACACGGATCATAAGTCTTTGAAATATTTATTTTCTCAAAAAGAACTTAATTTACGTCAACAGCGTTGGCTCGAGTTCCTTGCACCTTATGATCTTGATATTCTTTATACCCCCGGTAAGGGTAATCGAGCCGCCAATGCTCTTAGCCGTAAGCAACAAGCAGTTTTTTCTATGATGATATCCGAATGGAACGATCTCGAGATCTTATCCACTTGTGAGATTCGAGAGCGCGTATCCGATTTATGCTCATCGCTTGTTTTATGTAGCCTTGAGGCTCATCCTTCTCTTTTAGACCGCATTCTTGAAGCTCAAGGGCTAGATTCTGAATTGGCTCTTCTTGGCAAAAATGTTAAGGATAAAATTGATATTGAAGGTTTGAAAGACTATGATATTGATTCTCGTGGCGGCATTCAAAAATTTGGTAGACTTATCGTACCAAATATTGGAGATCTTCGTAAAGATATTTTAGAAGATTCCCATTGTTCTAAATTCACCATTCATCCCGGTAGTAGTAAAATGTACGCTGATATGAAGCGACTTTATTATTGGGAGGGAATGAAATCTGATATTGCTAACTTTGTTAAGTGTTGCATGACTTGCCAACTTGTCAAGGCCGAACATCAAAGGCCTGGTGGGTTATTGCAACCTTTAGAAATTCCAATTTGGAAGTGGGATCAAATTTCCATGGACTTTATAGATGGCCTTCCCCGTTCTCGTTCGGGTCATGATAGCTTATGGGTGATTGTTGATAGACTTACTAAATCCGCCCATTTTGTTCCGGTTCGGTCTAACCGAACCGTTCCTCTTTTGGCCAAACTATTTGTCAAGGAAATTGTAAAATTGCATGGAGTTCCTACTTCTATTGTTAGCGATCGTGATCCATTGTTTACTAGTGGATTTTGGAAGAGTCTTCAAAAAGCTTTAGGAACGAAGCTTAATTTTAGCACCGCTTATCACCCCCAGTCCGATGGACAAACCGAGCGTGTGAATCAAACTCTTGAAGATCTTCTTCGTGCTTGTGTGCTTGATTTTGGTGGAAGTTGGGAAGATCATATTTCACTTGTTGAATTTTCCTATAATAATAGCTTCCAATCTAGTATTGGTATGGCACCTTTCGAGGCACTCTACGGAAGGCCATGCCGATCTCCTTCTTGTTGGCTTGAGGCCGGTGAGAAGCTGGTTTTAGGTCCAGACTTTATTCGTGATTCCATGGAAAAGATTGAACTTATTCGACATAGGATGAAAGAAGCCCAGAGTAGACAAAAATCCTATGCCGATAATCGAAGAAGGAAATTAGAATTTTCTGTTGGGGATCCTGTTTTTATTCGTGTTTCACCTATGAAGGGTGTTGTACGTTTCAGTCGATCGGGGAAGTTAGCGCCTCGATATATTGGGCCATTTCCTATCACTGAACGTATTGGTTCCATGGCTTATCGCCTTGCATTGCCGGCTCAGTTTTCTGCTATACATGATGTATTTCACGTTTCTCAATTACGGAAATGCCTTCGGGATTCCGATTCTATTCTTGAGCCTGCTGTTGTGGAAGAAATTGAAGTTTCGCCGAATTTAACTTATGAGCAGCATCCTATTCGAATTATAGCTTCTGAGGTTAAACGACTTCGAAATAAAGATGTTCCACTTGTAAAGGTTCAATGGTCCTCAAATCCTAAGGATTGTTCTTGGGAATCTAGAGAATTCATCGAGCGTACACATCCGGACTTGCTTACTCCTGCCCTTTGAGGTGAACTTCTTATTTCAAATTTCTCTTGTGTTAATATGCTTTTATGGTTGTTACTTTTTATTTCCACCTTATATATATATTGCGAGGACGCAATTTCTTTAAGGAGGGGAGTCTGTAACAACCCGCATATTTATCGAGTTTACATTTAAATATTTTTATTTAAATATTAAATCGTTAATCGGATTTTGGTCCGAAAAACTACTTTTTGCAAACGGTCAAATTAGGACTCGAGACCACTTCCATTGAGTTCGAAATGTCGTTTACAACTTTTTAAGTATAAACATCGATAGGTTTGGAGTTAGTGAAATTTCACTAACTTTTCCCGCTTTGGACTTTGGGTTAGTTTAGCCTATTAAGCCCAAGTTCCAACCCTCTTCTCCTCACTCTTCATAAATTTCCTAACTAACTCAAGCTTTAGCATTAATGGTGAAGAGAATGGGAAATTAAAACTCCAAGCTCAAATTCAATTGCAACTCCATCATTCAACTCCAAATTCAAGTAGAAGATATTGGATTCAAGCTTTGGATTGCTTCTCCTTGCTTTCAAGCTTCATCTTCATAAATTTTAGTGCAAAGGTGAGATTTTTATCTCACAATTCTAGCCTATAACTATATTGGACTGTTGGGAATGATTCCCTATCATTTTAGCATGCATGTTAGCATTTGGTTTGGATTGGATTGGCGAAAAACTCCAATTTTTAGCGTTTTGTTGAATTTGCTGCACTTGAGTCGTTCTGGCCATTTTTAGGTCGTTCGGAGTTAACTCGTTCGTCCATAGGCCGTGAGTCGTTCACGAGTTAACCCTAGGTCGTTCTGGCCATTTTTAGTTCGTTCGGAGTTAAGTCATTCATCCATAGGTCGTGAGTCGTTTACGAGTTAACCCTTAAGTCATGCAGCCCTTCAGTCACGCAACTCTTAAGTCGGTTACGAGTTATACCGATAGGTCGTTGGACCCTTGAGTCGTTGAGTCGTTGGGTCGTTGGACCCTTGAGTCGTTGAGTCGTTGGACCCTTGAGTCGTTGAGTCGTTGAGTCGTTGGACCCTTGAGTCGTTGGGTCGTTGGACCCTTGAGTCGTTGAGACGTTGAGTCGTTGAGTCGTTGAGTCGTTGAGTCGTTGGATCCTTGAGTCGTTGGGTCGTTGGACCCTTGAGTCGTTGAGTCGTATGACCCTTGAGTCGTTAGGTCGTATGATCCTTGAGTCGTTAGGTCGTTTGGCCATAGCTCGTTAGGTCGTATGACCCTTGAGTCGTAAGGTCGTATGACCCTTGAGTCGTTAGGTCGTTAGACCCTTGAGTCCTTAGGTCGTTAGACTTCATTTTATCTTCACTAGGTCATACCGTTTTGGTCGGGGCGCTGCCCCGCACACCGCCGGGGGCGCTGCCCCCTGGACCCCCGCGACGTGACCGGGCAGGTCGAACCCCGTAAGCGGTGGCGTTGCCCCCGCACCCCCACCTAGGGGGGTTGCCACCCCCCCTGGACCCCCCTCCGTAGGGGATCTTATCTGAAAAACATTGAGCTGATTTCCTTGGATTTTATTCACATCTCCGTATGCGATTTTTGTGACTGATTGTTTCTACAATTGCTTCTGTGTTTTGTCACTTTATAATATAAAGGTTTCAATACTAGTAGTAAATATCAAAACTCTTTTAACGAACAATTTCAACTCTATTTTTAATAACAAAGCTCTTTTCTTAAACCGTTTTCCAATCTATTAGTATATACAAACCTTACCTCACTCGGATGAGAAATCTAATTAAACGACTTAGTAAAACAAGTGGTATGAAACGCTTGCGTTCTCTTCGTCGGTTAATTCTTGGACTTGTTCGATTGAACCTCTTGTGACAATTTTATTAGTGAAGATTTACAGTTTGTTCGTAAATATTTAAGTTAAGCAAGTGGTTATGGGACATGAAGCTAAACTTCTATATTTACTAGCTTAGTGTAATTGACACTTCTCGTTGATCTTGATGATCGCTTTATGAATTAGACTAGTAATTGCGCGATGTCTCTTTCATTGCAAGGTTAGACTAGACACCACTTGTGTGATTCCATTCACACATACCATTCTGCTTTTTGGTTAGTCTTGACCTCATTCTGTGTGATTCCACTCACACATGTGGGGTAGCTCCCCATGGTCTTCGGACCGTCATGTGATAGGCCTCTTTCCCTTTTTATGATTTCTGGATTTCTCGTTGATTTCTGGAATTTATGTCATTGACTTGTTATGAGTACAAGTTTAGGGTATGATGCCCCCTTCGAATCTTTGAGAAGATTCTTGTGATATTGATTATCTCTTATTGATTGATCTTCTGTTGATCATTGTTTACATACTTATAGTGGTATGTCGTTATGGATGTTTATGTTTATGCCATATCTTTTATGTTATATCATGTCATCTGATATTTATAGCTAGACTGATCCGTTTATTATTTTCTTAAATAATACTCGGGTCAGACCGAGATGTTACAGGTGCTTCTGCTTGACTTCTTCCCAGGGATTCATCACTCTGACTTTTGGCTAACTGTTTAGATTAGCAGTTTTTATTGTATACACTTGAGATATAGACTCATAGTTGTATTCTTTTGTATAGCACGTGTTGCTATTCTTTTGTATTATCGTGGATCTTATTGACCACTACTCTGATGTACACTTTCATGTGTTAGTTATATATTCATATCTTCTTCCGCCTTTGTGATATGGATATCTGTGACTGATTTGTGATATGATTATTTCTATGTTTGTTTCCGAAGATTATTTATAGCCACCGTGTGATAAGCAATTACATGGATGGTCGCTCCTCAACAGCCTTATTCTCCGTGCTAGTTGACAGCACTACTCCGGAGTGTTCTTGGGTAGCGTGGGTATAGAGGTGGGGCATCACAGCATCATACCCAAAACTTGTACTCATAACAAGTCAATGACATAAATTCTAGAAATCAATGCAAGAAGTCCAGAAATCATAGAAAAGAGAAAGAGGCCTATCACATGACGGTCCGAAGACCAAGGGGAGCTACCCCACATGTGTGAATGGAATCACACAGATTAAGGTCCAGACTAACCAAAAAGCAAAAAGGTATGTGTGAGTGGAATCACACAAGTGGTGTCTAGTCTAACCTCGCAACAAGAGACATCGCACAGTTGCTAGTCCAAATCATCAGAATGATCGTCATGATCAACGAGAAGTGTCAATTTCACTAAGCTAGTAAATATAGAAGTTTAGCTTCATGTCCCATAACCACTTGCTTAACTTAAATATTTACGAACGAACTGTAAATCTTCACTAATAAAATGTGTCACAAGTGGTTCAATCGAACAAGTCCAAGAATTAACCGACGAAGTGAACGCAAGCGTTTCATACCACTTGTTTTACTAAGTCGTTTAATTAGATTTCTCATCCGAGTGAGGTAAAGGTTTGTATATACTAATAGATTGGAAAACGGTTTAAGAAAAGAGCTTTGTTACGGAAAATAGAGTTGAAATCATTTTGTTGAAAGAGTTTTGATATTTACTACTAGTACTGAAACCTTTATCTTTTTAAAATGACAAATCACAGAAGAGATTGTAGAAACAATCATCACAAAGATCACATTCGGAGATGTGAATAAAATCCAAGGAAATCAGCTCAAAAGCATCAAAGTGGAAGTTCCCCAACGACCAAACGTGGCCGAGATAACCAGAGATGGTTTGTCTCGAAGAATGGTCAACTCAGCATCTCAACAAAGCAAGTTCTGTTGAATGTTTTTTAGATAAGATCCACTACGGAGGGGGGGTCCGGGGGGTGGCAACCCCCCAAGGTGGGGGTGCGGGGGCAACGCCACCGCTTACGGGGTTCGACCTGCCCGGTCAGGTCGCGGGGGTCCAGGGGGCAGCGCCCCCGGCGGGGTGCGGGGCAGCGCCCCGTCCAAAACAGTACGACCTAGTGAAGACAAAATGAGGTCTAACGACCTATCGACTCAAGGGTCTAACGACCTAACGACTCAAGGGTCATACGACCTAACGACTCAAGGGTCATACGACCTAACGAGCTATGGCCAAACGACCTAACGACTCAAGGGTCTAACGACCTAACGACTCAAGGGTCTAACGACCTAAAAGTATAAAGGTCATGCGACCTATTGGTTTAAGAGGCGAGCGACCTAAGTGTTACGACCTGAGAGTTGAACGACTCATGGGTCTAACGACCCAACGACTCAAGGTTCATACGACCTAACGACTCAAGGGTCATATGACCTAACGACACAAGGGTCTAACGACCTAACGACTCAAGGGTCATACGACCTAACGACTCAAGGGTCATACGACCTAACGACACAAGGGTCTAACGACCTAACGACTCAAGGGTCATACGACCTAACGACTCAAGGGTCATACGACCTAACGACTCAAGGGTCTAACGACCTAAAAGTATAAAGGTCATGCGACCTATCGGTTTAAGAGGCGAGCGACCTAAGTGTTACGACCTGAGAGTTGAACGACTCATGGGTCTAACGACCCAACGACTCAAGGGTCATACGACCTAACGACTCAAGGGTCATATGACCTAACGACTCAAGGGTCTAACGACTTAACGACTCAAGGGTCATACGACCTAACGACTCAAGGGTCTAACGACCTAAAAGTATAAAGGCGAGCGACCTATCGGTTTAAGAGGCGAGCGACCTAAGTGTTACGACCTGAGAGTTGAACGACTCATGGGTCTAACGACCCAACGACTCAAGGGTCATACGACCTAACGACTCAAGGGTCATAGGACCTAACGACTCGAGGGTCTAACGACCTAACGACTCAAGGGTCATATGACCTAACGACTCAAGGGTCATGCGACCTAGTGTTGATTCGCGAGCGACCCAACTGAAGCGACCTAACTCCGAACGTGCCAAAAACGGCCAGAACAACCTAACAGCAGTTTCTCCCCAAAAAAACTAAAATTTGGATTTTTTTCGCCAATCCAATCCAAACCAAATGCAAATGTGCATGCTAAAGTGATAGGGAATCATTCCCAACAGTCCAACATAGTTATAGACTAGAAGTGTGAGATAAAAATCTCACCTTTGCACCAAATATCAATGAAAATGAAGTTTTAAGCAAGCAAGAATCAATCCTTCTTCTATCTAAGCACAAGAAGCTTGAATCCAATGTCTTCTTCTTGAATTTGGAGTAGAA
The DNA here is from genome assembly GCA_030765085.1 of Allium cepa. Lineage (NCBI taxonomy): Eukaryota > Viridiplantae > Streptophyta > Magnoliopsida > Asparagales > Amaryllidaceae > Allium > Allium cepa. The sequence goes on along the minus strand of CM060942.1, from coordinate 135,206,423 downwards.
AGATGGATTGCAATTGAATTTGAGTTTTGGAATTTTAATTTCCCATTCCCTCCACCATTAATGCCAAAGCTTGATTAGTTAGGAAATTTATGAAGAGTGAGGAGAAGAGGGTTGGAACTTAATAGGCTAAACTAACCCAAAGTCCAAAGCGGGAAAAGTTAGTGAAATTTCACTAACTCCAAACCTATCGATGTTTATACTTAAAAAAGTTGTAAACGACATTTCGAACTCAATGGAAGTGGTCTCGAGTCCTAATTTGACCATTTGCAAAAAGTAGCTTTTCGGACCAAAATCCGATTAACGAGTTAATATTTAAATAAAATATTTAAATACAAACTCGATAAATATGCGGGTTGTTACAATTTCATTATTCAAATTATCGAAAAATACAGGTTATTACAGGACGATTTATCACTGGGGGTATCAATGATAGCCCTCAAGATCTTCTCTTCTAAATCTAAAACAATCTTTGTATTATCAAGATATATATCATTCCACCTTGCATTAATTCTGCGACCTCTACTAATTCCAAAAATACCTTTGTTATAGTTAGTGAATGCATTACCGAGCCCATTTTGCTTAAAAATTTCCACGTTATCAATCAGTAGAGAGTTTATGTTGCCATTACGCTTATGCCCATTGGCTACCCTATAGAAAAAATTTGGTGTTCTTGTCTCTCTTGTCCATCCATTCGACCATAGACCCCTGCTTCCACATTATTTTCTCTTGCATAATCACTTAATTCTGAGAACATTTTGCTTAGAAATGTTTAAGATTCTTCATTCTTTCAAATTATTTAATTTTAAAATTTCAGAAAGTAGCTTCTTAAGAAATGACATACGGTTCCTAACTTTGCTAACAAAAACTTAGGCAATGTTTGCCCGATTGTTTATTATTATTGTTGCACATAAAATGCCATTATCAAAAACAAAATTGGTGAAATTACTTTCAAAATGCCACATCTTATCAAATTTTAGTTCTATGAATAAAGATATGGATCTCTATAAATAAAATGATAAGACAATGACCAGAATACATAGTTGGAAGCCTTTTAAGATGAAGTGATAGTTAGACCATGTAAACCTCTAATTACAAAAGTGCTAGTTTGATCGAATTACCATTAATAGCACACTGGTCCTCTACCACCACTTAGCATATAAGGTTTTCTCCTAGTGGATTTCAAATGATAAAAAGAATTAGCGGGAACTTTTCTATAGACTCTTGAATAATGAGCTGGTCCTCTACAATAATGTAGAGTTTGGTGCTAACATTGAAGAGATTTTAGCTGTCACAGACTAGGACCATAAGTTTATTTTTTCGCCCCGCACGGCAGGCTTCAACCCCGAGCTTATAGGTTGGTTTCGTAGGTGCGCTGGAGTATAGTTTGTTTTTCTGTCTTCAGAGTTGCCATATGTTTTGTTTACCGATTTGTTTTTTTGGATATTGTATCATATTATTGTTATTCTACAAGGTATGTTGGCTTTGCATGTTTGAGATTTTATTCTATCTTGCCAGGCATGTTGGTAAGGTGTTTGTTGTGTTGACCATGGGGTCCTTGACTGCCGTATATTTTATTATTATATGTGTGTGTATTATGGCCGTATGATTCTCGGATCATACATCCTTTATATCAGAATAGATTACACTAGTCAGACTCATCCTTCACACAAAAGCCACGTTTACGGGGAAGAGCTCTCCTAAAATCTGTCACACTGAAATCCCCAACTACTCAAGAACCTACAACGAGGGATCTGAACATGAGACACTCACTCCAAAGAACCATCTCATTAATCTTATCATGCAGCTCATAAACATTAGAAACATTTAATAAAGAATCATATCTTAAATACATGAAATAAGATGCATAGAGAAAACATTATTGGTATTGTGAAGTGGGTTAACATAATTATGTTTCCAACCCACTATTACAAAACCTAAGCTATCCCTAGCCGGGAGACAAGACTATTGACTAAGATAAACCCCCTTGAGCTTCTATATAAGTGGTAACCAAGGCGCTATGATTTCTTGCAATAAAGCTATGTCAATATTACTATCTATAAAATAAAATAAAATAAACTAATTTTGCTGCATTTTTCTAGAGCATGCAAACTCCTAATTTTCCAACTAATGTATCTCATCGTCTAAGCTATTGAACCCTCTCTAGCTGCATATTCTTAATAAATTCTAAGTCAGTTTTCTCTAAATCAAAAATATACATTTTCTTCCTAGCTAAATCAAACATAGAGCTGGTAGATAAAATGTTCAATGCTATACAACAATAAATCCTACTAAAGAGATCAACCGATCCTGAGCTAAAGCTAGAGCCTCTAGGTGCCATGTCACTAGAGGTACTATGAAGCCATGCACTCCTCCTCACCGAGCTACATAACAGAAGAAACTTTTACCTATGTCTACGCCTTATTGTCGATGAATGCACAGGACCGACAGCATGAATCAATGCTCTCCACACCAAGCCTGAACCCACTTCCTCATCCAAGATTGGAACCACTGCGAGTATAGCATCCACTATCGCTTTCAAACTCAAAGCATCGTCTATGCCAATCTTTAAATAAAGCTCAGAACGAATCCGGCTAATTTTTCCCACATTCACTCCTCCCAAATAGCCCCTATCCAATTTTCAATAACTTCTATAGTCATCACAACATTCTCATTGTCATGCACCCCCAAGCCCTATCAGTACCCTTACTAAACCCAATGTCCCATGTCCCAAAGCCCCTCCCTCTACAGCCTCCCACCACCAAAAACATCACCTGAACCGAAACGCATTTTATCCCCATCAGGCTCCTCACTCAGAAACGAATCCAGTGCGCCCACGTCATTAGTGCCTCGCAATGCATTGGATACAAACCCCATCTCACCATAAGTGCCAACTAACAAACCAGAATCGACCAATGCATTATTCTCATCCACATAGTTTTTAGCAGTATATACCCGTTTTCAGTGTCAAAACAAGCTATTGTATCCCTCGTAATTGTTGTAACAGTCTCGTCAATTGCTGGTGCTGGAGTTGGTTTGGACGAGTTCAATGGCAGCTGAACCACGTAGTAGATGGAAGGATCGAGGTGGATTGAATCGATTGGTGACAAGGTAGATGCAGCCTCATTTGGAGTTTTAAGTGTCATTTCGTCGAGCACCATGTTCGCAACAAATTTCTCAACTAATCTTGCTTTTCACTGCTGGTCAGTGTTGAAGCTCCCCGTTGCTGCTTAATTTAGTCCCGGCGTCAAAGCTCACCATCTCATTTTCAAAGAAAAATACCGCACTAAAGTAGGATGGGAGGGCATCCGATAGTTCAACACCTCGAACCTTATCTTTCCATAATCCATCAAGAAGATTCCTTTTTAATCTCATTATGTTATACACGGAGTAGAAACCATGGTCTCCTCTCGTTAGTTGATTAAAGCGCCTAGACCTTTGAGTGTCGTGTCTTTATTTTTAGGACAGTTCATGCATTTGTGACTACAATATCTGCACGCAAAACACATTAGCGGCTCGGGACAGATATTGGTTAGATGCAAGGCACCCCCGCACTGGTAACAGAAACGAAAATTTTTTAGTTGATGGATGGAGGCCTCGCAGACGACTGATTGGAAGGTTGTTGTTATGAAAAAATTTCAGATGATAGATGTTAGCCAGTTGTGAAAATATGCAGACATGCAGTCGTCCACAAAAGAGGTTTTTGAATATGGATTGAGAGCGGGTGAAAATAGAAATATAGTTACTATTGGTAACGCAAAGTTATTAAGTATCACAGATGTCTGATGTCACACACAGGTATTTAGTTTAAAGAAAAAACTTTAAACCAATTTTTAAACCGAGGATGCAACATTTAGAATTTAGGCAGAAGGACGGTAGCGCTTTTTTTCAATTTTTCGACTTCTACGGTTTCCCCCACTTTCATCCAAGTTTACCCCAGCCGTTGTCTACCTTCAGCTACTGCTTTCCCTAGCCGCCACCGTCCAAGCAATCGTCATCTGAAGTCGTTGTCGTCCAAGCCGCCATTGTCCAAGCCTCTCTCTTGCCGATGTTCGAATCGAATTGGATCTTCCGTTGTCGACGTCGATTTCTCCAAAATCGAGAAAACTTAACTTGTCACCTCAACCCAAACCTATGTCAGAAATTATTTCATCTTTGAATTCAACAGCTGAAAATTCAAGATCTAAGAAACGAATGGAAAAGCAGAATCTAGAAGAAGAAGAAAACAGTCTAAAAAGTACCATGAATTTCGAATGATATTTAGATATAGCATTTCTATATTTGAGATACAGTAGATTGGGTTTAATATGCTAAATGATAGACTAATATAACATTTGTAATTTTAAATATAGTATCCTTATCTGACTATGCAAAATGATAGTTGGATATAGCATAAGCATATTTCAACTGAATAATGACGAAAAAAGTGCAAAATGATACTTGAATATAGCATAAGTATATTTAAAGTGAACTAGCATGTATAGAATATACAAAATGAAATAAGTATTTCTAAAGAGAACTACCATGGATAGAATATACAAAATGATAACTACATATAGCATCTATGTTTTTTAATGTAACATTTTAATCACAAAGTTCACTACCATGTTTATGATATACAATATGATGGTTTAATGTAGCATTTGAGTTATGCAGTCTACTATCATATTCAAAATAGACAAAATGATACTTTAATGTAGCATTTTAATTATGAAGTCCAATATTATGATTGCAAAATGCAAATTGGGATTTAGTGTAACATATTAATCACAAAGTCCACTACCATGTTTATGATATGCAAAATGATAGTTTAATGTAGCATTTAAGTTATGAAGTCAACTATCTCATTTAAAATATGCAAAGTGATAGTTTGATATAGCATTTTACTTACGAAGTCCAATATCAAAGTTAGAGTATGCAAAATGATATCCAATGTAGAATTTTAATCACAAAGTCCACTAGCATACTTCTGGCATACAAAATGGTAGTCTAACATAGCATTTGAGTTATGAAGTCCAATGTCATGCTTACAATATGCAAAATGATAGTTTAATATAGCATTATAGTTATGAACAACAGCTTGAAGCTTACCAGAAATACAATCAACATTAAATACACCATCTGAAACTAACAAGAGCAACATTCCACATCAAATACAAAATAATAAAACAATAAAAGACTAAATTGCATAATATACACAGAAATGCTAGTTTCATATAGCATAATAATGTGAAAGATACAGTAATCACACATACAAACAAAAGACTGATCAAAAAACATTACCAATCATCAATAATTCCAATACATGTCAAACATCCAATTAAGATCAAAATCGGGTTAGAACTCCATAGCATTCACAAGCAGGCGGCGATGCACTCAAACTCAAAGCGCTCACAACATCGTCTCCTATTGTCGATATCACAAAGCACAACGAGAATGGCGAACTCGACTCAAGCAATCTAGAATGGAGGAGCGACGATCTCGATCTTCATCTGAGAAAAATGGTTAAGTGAGATGCATCTTCGAGTCGGCATCTTCAAGTGAATAGCAATAGTGAGTTTGGGAAGACGGAGCGGGGAATTTTATTCGAGGAGAAGCAAAGATCAATTTAGTTTTTGGTAGTCGGCATGATTTGAGGTCGATATTGTAGAGGAACGAGATTGAAGAAGATGCACGATTTAATTTTTGTTCAAGATTTTCCTTCAACCGAAATTATAAAACCCGCGTCCTTAAAAAGGAAAAAAAATCTATGCGTCTCTCAAGCAAAAAAAATGATGTGTTTTTCCTTCAGCCCATTTTCCTGATATATATACATATATATATACATATATATACATATACATACATATATATATACATGTATATACATATACATACATATATATATATATATATATATATTACTGATATGCACAAACTATTTTTTTGCAAAGTGTAGTTTTTTTTAACACGTTCAAGATGAATGGTTTATCCAAATATTTAGTCATATTTTTACGATTAAAACATTTGCTCTTAGTTTGAATTTTTATTTAATTTCGCAACATCTAATTTTTTGTTAGCTTGAATTATTATTTCTAGTATTAATTAATAAAAATCGAATTTGTTAAAAAAAATATTTGTTAGATCTTATTTTTCAAGTGATATTAAGATCCGGTACTGTCCGCGGGTGCAGCGCAGTGTAGGGCATTTTGAATCAGTAAAAGAAGTTTATATTTATTAGATCCTATTTTTTAGTTTATTTTAGTTTCACTTATATTTTGTTCATATGTATAATTATGTAAGTTCAATTTATTTATAAATTTTATAATTCAATTAACTTATATAATATACATGTATCTTATTGGTTAAAGCACATTTAATTAATTTTAATTCTTAGTTTAATTAAATTTTGTATAAAATTATGAAAATGTTTTTTTTTGTAATTTAGCAAAACTAGTCGGCTTTATAGTAGGCCCTGTCACTATGTAGATATGGGAAAATATGTGTTTTGTACATGCCAGAACAACCGAAAGGGTTTAGAGAAAACCACAATAAAAGAAAAGCACAGGAGATAGAAAAAAGTGCCTAACTACTAAATAGAATAGGACTAAGCACCCTCAGAAGAGGAGGAACAACCACGACCATCATCCGACGTTGGTCCAATAATATGTGAATAACCAGATAAGAGAGTTGCCAGATTCGAATCATAACCCTCAGAAGCAGGAGAGTAAATAAATTTCTTATCCCAGCTGACACCATAAAAAAACTTTTATTCGCCACACCAATCTCGCCAACCCTAGTAAGGGACAGACCCTCACCCTTAATGTGATGGATAAGACAACGACTCTCTCCCTCGATATCACTAATATAGGCATAAAATGTATCAGTCTCAAGCGAGTACCACATATCAGAAGGAACATAAAGCCAGGTCGTTCGTTCGGGTTCCAAAGAATAGAATCGGACAAAGAAGAAGAGTCAGCCTCAAATTGGACTAAAGGCAAACTAGCAGAGGGAGGACCTATAGGAGCATCATCAATGAGAGCTACATCGATTAGGGCTACAGTGGAAATCAGATCAGAAGTGGGAACATCCTTCAAAACCCGTTTCCGTAAAGGAGGACATGTAAGAGGAATCCGATCAGGAAGAGGAACAAGGCCAGCGGATGCCGGACTAGAACACGCATCTGAAAGATGTCAAAGAGACAGACAAGACGGACAAGTCTCAGGTTTCCAACTATAGTGAACTCTGATGTGACGATCCGGATTTTTCAGCATTGAATCTGGAATATTTAAGTGGTTTTGAATATTGAAACTGAATTATAAATTAGCTTTGAATATGGGAAACTAGGATTTATCCATTCAGAATGTTGATACAACAATTTGTTGAATAATATAATTATTCTATTCAAAAATTAAAGGTTGAGTAAAATATTTGACCTTAAGTTTTGAGCTTGTTAAAAATATTTTTAAGGCTTGTAAAATTTATATTGATAGTACTGAAGAAAGTAAAAGTGTTAAAATTGAATTTGGAAGTGTTTTGTTAAGTTTTGATAATATATCGTTTAAATTGATATTTAAAAATAGCCTTCAAAGGCACAGTCTCAGATTTCGACGAAACCAGTTCCATTGGATCCGTAATATTGTATTATTATTGTATTTCAAATTTAGGAATGTTTGGAGTTATCGTGTGGCCGTACGGTATGTAAACGTGCTGAAATTTATATCGAAAATTTAATATAATAACTGGATCCAAAAAGCTATCTTCTCCATACGATTGATTTAGGACTCGAAACCTTTTCCTTTGCATTCAGAATAGGGGTATGACATTATAAACACCTAACGGCACACCTCGATAGGAGGTCGAGATTTTAAGCTGCGAAAATTGAGACGATTTGAATTCAAATTCAAATATAGTATATTGTTTGACCCGTCAAATTTCTTTCAGCTAAAATCCTTTCCCATCATCTTTCATGTCGGCCTCCATCCTATACCTGTGCAAGCCATCCTAGCCGACCTATGAAGCATGCGGTAGACACTTGCTCCCTTTCAGTACGACATCGCCCCTTCTCTTCGTTTTATAAATCGCGTTTTCAGTCGTTACAGATTCACAAGCATTCGAATCAAAAGGAAATGCCAAACTCCTCCTTCATCTCACGTTAACATCTAAATTGAAAATAGAATCGCCTCTCCTTTAAAATCGAACGAATTCACGAAAAAATGGCGGAGCACAGATTCAATTGAAATCAAATTCACGGTGGAGCTTTGATTTGAGGGTAATTCAATTTTAGGGTTGCTGTGTTGTTTTGATCTAGGGTTTTGTTACGTGCTCGAGCTAGAGGAGGAGGGAAGCTCGCAATCGGGGGTCGCACTCGAATGGGGGAAGTACGACGGCGTTCAGGCGCACGCAAGGCAGGGCAAGGCGGTCTGGAACTCACTCGTGCTCCTCGACTTGTGATCGCGACTTCGGCATGGCAAGGTACGACGGTCTCGTTCAAAATTAGGGAAAATCTCGGTGAGTTTTTGCCTGTACGAAGTAAGCTATAAGCCCCTTTTTATTTTTATTTTTATTTTATTTTAATTCTCTGTATATAGACAGTAAAGAAAGTATGATATTTGTATAAATATATATATATATATACACACACACGTACATATTTACTCATACCTATTTTTTTATTTAAAAGTATATGGATAAACAGAAGATAAAAATTTATTATATATAGAAAAGATTTTGGGAAAAATATATAGGGGTTTTAAGTGTTGAAAAAGTTTTATAAAAACCATATATTTGAATCTATATAAATTAATTTTATAAGTCTATGGGTTTCAAGAGAAAATGTAGGTATACATATATCTATATGAGAATATATATATATATATATATATATATATATATATATATATATTTGGACTTACTAGTTTATTTTACAATAATGGATTCAAGGATATTAACTTCTTAAATTAGCTTATTTAATTATTTTAGTTACTGAAGATTTCAAGGGAAAAATCAATTTCAATCAAATAATAAATTAAACTTAAATAAGTAAATGGTGATTAATTGTTTAATTAATTCAAATAGTAATAAATCGTGAATTTTTATACAAGGTCAAAAATCATGAACCAAGTCAAGGTTGAAGTGGGTTGCAAACAGAAATAAAGGTGAGTTAATCTCACTCATCTGAGTTTTATTTAAATGGTTAAATTTAAATAATTGGTTCAATGATTGAATTGATTCGATGTGCTATATTATATATAGTAATATATATAGTATATATTGGAGTGATTGATTTCCCCGCATTTTATAGCGGATGAGACCCTATGCGCTGCATAATAGCGGATGATATTATATTTAAAACCCATATTACGTGATATTCCACCTCGAAGTGGAATTGGTATTTTATATTGCGCTAACATCTTTGGATGCAGGGAAACAGGCTGGAGGAATCCAACTGGATTCCTCAAAATATTTAGTTTTGTTAAAATATTCTATGATATAATTATTTGTTATCCTGTGATGAATTATATTGATAATCGAAAATGTTGGATACTATGGTTGATTTAAAATATTTCGGTGAACTGAGTTATCACAATCTATAGAAATGAGATTTCTGGAAAGAAAATAAAAGAGTGAATTTTGGGTAAAATAATCATAGAAATTTGAATAAATGAAAAATGAGTTGGAAAAGAATAAAAGGAGATTTTTGAATTCTGATAAATAAAATTTCAAGTGCAGAAAATGAGATTTTAAATGGGAATAAGTGATTTTATTATTTCAAAATAAAGAATTTATTTTTAAATTCAAGGTTTAAATTTATTTGACAGGATAAAGAACAAATTTGGGAAATATAAAATTGGTATTTTCAGTTAAAAATATTTTAAATCATAATTAAGAATTAAAATCTGAAGTCTATGGGTTTTGAAATAAAATTTAATAAGAAAAAGAATTTATTTCAAAATGGGAGTAATTTGGAAATCAATTTGAAGATTGATTTAAGTGTGTAAAACCGAGATTTTTGAAAGAGAAGTGAAACTTGATGTTTATGAACTGGGTTTATAAAGGTGAAGTAATATATCAGTGGATATTTGGAAGGATAAATTCACGGTGGGAATTTAATGAAGGAATGGGTAAATTTGTTTAAAAGTAAATAGTTATTTATTTTAAAAGATGTGAAATAGAAGTGTATTTCCCTGGATAGCTAAGTACGTTTTCAAAGCAAAATTTTTAGTATTAGTTAAAAGTTTTAAAAAGTATGTTTTAGAAAACTTATTATTTCTAAATATTTAAATTCTAAAGTAAGTATTTTCTTTTAATCTATTTCTAGTAGTAATTATTTAAAGATGGCTTGGTATTATGTTTTAAAAGTTAGACATTCAGTTTTATATTGTACAACGCAGTTTTATTTTAAATATTCTTAAAGTATATAATTTGAATAAGTACTAAAGTAATTTTAACTTAAATGTTTTAAAGTATATTTTATAATAAGTTTTTTAAATTATTTGTACTCGGTGATTTCAGTGGAAATAGAAAATATTTAAGAAATGTGTTCTGTGAGAGGAAGATGGTTTGGCACTGTCTTCAAAGGGTTGAAAAGTGGAAATATATTTTGTGAAGATATTTTGAGGTTAATAAATAATTTGGAAAATTGTTTATGTTTGATGGTTGTTGTGAATGTTAATTGATAGTTAAATAACCGACTATCAATATTGGCCAACGCGCTGATCATTTCAAAGAGACCGAGATCGGGATTAATTTCTCGAAAACCACTTCAATCCGGTTTGTACGTTTTCATGAGGAAGATGAGTTTGGATTCGAAGATGGAGCAGTGAAGTGCAAGGGCTAGTCGCTACTAATCCTGAGGATGATTCCAAAATGGATGTAGTAGGAATAGTGCCTTCGGTTCCGTTCGAACCCGGGACAGACTTGTATGGGTGAATGCTTTCAGAACATCATCAGGTGGACGGTGAGCATTCTAAGTGAAACGTTCCAAAAAGGTAATGCTTATCCTCGAGCCTCGTCAACCGGGAATGACTGAAAATCAGGGGTTATGCAACAAGGCTATATGGGTAGCACCCATTAGGGTGAGGTCATCCCTGTATAGATGCCCCGTTTTGTTTCGGCTTAGTGGAGCGGTTGTTGATCACAACCGTGGGGTGATCTTACTCGGGATTATCCAGTAAGGGATAGTCCCGGTCTTGTGTTGCAGGGGATTGGGAGTAATCCTCGGTACGGTGATCTAGGCTACGTACTGTGACAGGTGGTACCCCAGTGCCTAGTCATTAGTTGGAAATCCATTCTCCCTACGTGCCCTTTACGATTTTTGTTTGTAGAATCCACTTTGTGGCTAGTATGCTGGAATTTAATCATGTAACAATTTCAACTATTTTAATAAGTATTTGTAAATAGACCCTATTATAATATCAGAGGATTTGTAAATAGACCCTATTATAATATCAGAGGATTTTTAAACATTGAATCTGGATTATTTAAGTGGTTTTAAATATAGAAATTGAATTATAAATTGGCTTTGAATATGGGAAACTTGGATTTATCCTTTCAGAATGTAGATACAACAATTTGTTGAATAATATAATTATTCAATTCAAAAATTGAAGGTTGAGTAAAATATTTAATCTTAAGTTTCGAGCTTGTTAAAAATATTTTAAAGGCTTGTAAAATTATTATTGATAGTACTGAAGATAGCAAAAGTGTTAAAATTGAATTTGGAAGTGTTTTGTTAAGTTTTGAAAATATATCGTTTAAATTGATATTTAAAAATAGCCTTCCGAGGCACAGTCTCGGATTTCGACGAAACCAATTACATTGGATCCGTAATATTGTATTATTATCGGATTTTAAATTTTGGAATGTTTGGATTTATCGTGTGGCCGCTGAAATTTATATAAAAAATTTAATATAATAACTGGGTCCAAAAGGTTGTCTTCTCCATACGATTGATTTAGGACCCGAAACCTTTTCCTTTGCATTTGGAACAGGGATATAACATTATAAACGCCTAGCGGCACGCCTCGATAGGAGGTCGAGATTTTAAGCTTCGAAAATTGAGACGATTTAAATTCAAATTCAAATATAGTATATGGTTTGACCAGTCAAATTTCTTTCAGCTAAAACCCTTTCCCATCATCTTTCATGTCATCCTCCATCCTATACCTGTGCAAGCCATCCTAGCCGACCTATGAAGCGTTCGCCAGACACTTGCTCCCTTTCAGTACGACATCGCCTCTTCTCTTCGTTTTATAAATCGCGTCTTCCTTTCTTTCAGATTCATAAGCATTCGAATCAAAAGGAAATGTCGAACTCCTCCTTCATGTCACCTTAACATCCAAATTGAAAATAGAATCGCCTCTCCTTTAAAATTGAACGAATTCACGAAAAAATGGCGGAGCACAGATTCAATCGAAATCGAATTCACGGTGGATGGATTTGAGGGCAATTCGATTTTTGGGTTGTTGTGTTGTTTCGAGCTAGGGCTTTGTTGCGTGCTCGAGCTAGAGGGGGAGGGAGCTTGCAATCGAGGGTCGCGCTCGAATGAGGGAAGTACGACGGCGTTCAGGCATACGCAAGGCAGGGCGAGGCGGTCTGGGACTCACCATAGTCGTGCTCCTCGACTAGTGACCGCGACTTCGGCATGGCAAGGTACGGCTGTCTCGTTCAAAATTAGGGCAAAGCTCGGTTAGTTATTGCTTGTACGAAGTAAGCTATAAGCCCCTTTTTATTTTTATTTTATTTTAATTCTCTGTATGTATACAGTAAAGAAAGTATAATATTTGTATAAATGTATATATATACATACATATTTACTCATACCTATTTTTTATTTAAAAGTATATGGATAAACAGAAGATAAAAATTTATTATATATAGAAAAGATTTTGGGAAAAATATATAGGTGTTTTAGGTGTTGAAAAAGTTTTATATAAACCAGATTTTTGAATCTATATAAAGTAATTTTATAAGTGTATGGGTTTCAAGAGAAAATGTAGGTATATATATATATATAAGAATATATATATATATATGTATATTTGGACTTACTAGTTTATTTTAAAAAAATGGATTCAAGGATATTAACTTGTTAAATTATCTTATTTAATTATTTTAGTTACTAAAGATTTCAAGGGAAAAATCAGTTTCAATCAAATAATAAGTTAAATTTGAATAAGTAAATGGTGATCAATTGTTTGATTAATTCAAATAGTAATTAATCATGAATTTTTATACAAGGTCAAAAATCATGAACCAAGTCAAGGTTGAAGTGGATTGCAAACAGAAATAAAGGCGAGTAATGTCACTCATCTTAGTTTTATTTAAATTTAAATGGTTAAATTTAAATAATTGGTTGAATGATTGAATTGATTTGATGTGCTATATTATATATAGTAATATATATATATAGTATATATTGGAACGATTGATTTCCTGCATTTTATAGCGGATGAGACCCTATGCGCCGCATAATAGCGGATAATATTATATTTAAAACCCATATACCGCGATATTCCACCTCGAAGTGGAATTGGTATTTTATATTGTGCTAACATCTGTGGATGCAGAGAAACAGGTTGGTGGTATCCAACTGGAATCCTCAAAATATTTAGTTTTGTTAAAATATTCTGTGATATAATTATTTGCTATCCTGTGATGAATTATATTGATAATTGGAAATGTTGGACACTATGGTTGATTTAAAATATTTCGGTGAACTGAGTTATCACAATCTATAGAAATGGGATTTCTGGAAAGAAAATAAAAGAGTGAATTTCGGGTAAAATAATCATAGGAATTTGAATAAATGAAAAATGAATTGGAAAAGAATAAAAAGTGATTTTTGAATTCTGATGAATAAAATTTCAAGTGCGGGAAATGAGATTTTGAATGGGAATAAGTGATTTTATTATTTCAAGAAATAAAGAATTTATTTTGAAATTCAAGGTTTAAATTATTTGAAAGGGTAAAGAAGAAATTTGGGCGATATGAAACTGGTATTTTCAGTTAAAAAGATTTTAAATCATAATTAAGAATTTAAAATCTGAAGTCTATGGGTTTTGAAATAAAATTTAATAAGAAAAGTAATTTATTTCAAAATGGGAGTAATTTAGAAATCAATTTGAAGATTGATTTAAGTGTGTAAAACCAGGATTTCTAAATGAAAAGTGAAACTTGAAGTTTATAAACTGGGTTTATAAAGGTGAAGTAATATATCAGTGGATATTTGGAAGGATAAATTCATGGTGGGAATTTATTAAAGGAATGGGTAAATTTGTTTAAAAATAAATAGTGATTTATTTTAAAAGATGTGAAAGAGAAGTGTATTTCCCTGGATAGCCAAGTACGTTTTCAAAGCAAAAATTTTAGTATAAGTTAAAAGTTTTAAAAAGTATGTTTTAGAAAACTTATTATTTTTAAATGTTTAAATTCTAAAGTAAGTATTTTCTTTTAATCTATTTCTAGCAGTAATTATTTAAATATGGCTTGTATTATGTTTTAAAAGTTAGAAATTCAGTTTTATATTGTACAACGTAGGTTTATTTTAAATATTCTTAAAGTATATAATTTGAATAAGTATTAAAGTAATTTTAATTTAAATGTTTTAAAGTATATTTTATAAAAAGTGTTTTAAATTATTTGTACTCGGTGATTTCAGTGGAAATAGAAAATATTTGGGAAATGTGTTCCATGAGTAGAAGATGGTTTGGCACTGTCTTCAAAGGGTTGAAAAGTGAAAATATATCTTGTGAAGATATTTTGAGGTTAATAAATAATTTGGAAAATTATTTATGTTTGATGGTTGTTGTGAATGTTAATTGATAGTTAAATAACCGACTATCAATATTGGCCAATGCGCTGATCATTTCGAAGAGACCGGGATCAGGATTAATTTCTCGAAAACCACTTCCATCCAGTTTGTACGTTTTCGTGAGGAAGACGAGTTTGGATTCGAAGATGGAGCAGTGAAGTGCATGGGCTAGTTACTACTAATCCTGAGGATGATTCCAAAATGGATGTAGTAGGAATAGTGCCTTCGGTTCCGTTCGAACCTGGGACGGTCTTGTATGGGTGAATGCTTTCAGAACATCGTCAGGTGGACGGTGAGCATTCTAAGTGAAACGTTCCAAAAAGGTAATTCTTAGCCTCGAGCTTCATCAACCGGGAATGACTGAAAATCCGGGGTTATGCAGCAATACTATGTGGGTAGCACCCATTAGGGTGCGGTCATCCTTGTCTAGATGTCCCTTTTTATTTCAGCTTAGTGGTGCAGTTGCTGATCCCAACCGTGGGGTGATCTTACTCGGGATTATCCAGTAAGGGGTAGTCCCGGTCTTGTGTTCCAGGGGATTGGGAGTAATCCTTGGCACGGTGATCTAGGCTACGTACTGTGACAGGTGCTACCCCAGTGCCTAGTCATTAGTTGGAAATCCATTCTCCCTACGTGCCCTTTACGATTTTTGTTTTGTTGAAACCACTTTGTGGCTAGTATGCTGGAATTTAATCATGTAACAATTTCATCTATTTTAATAAGTATTCTTAAATAGACCCTATTATAATATCAGTGGATTTTATTATAAATGTTTTGGCTATCATAAGGTAAAAACCCGACATGTTTATTTGTGGCGTAGTCTTACGAGATGCTTTTGTTTTCAAAGGGTTTTGAAACTTTAATAATCTAATTGAGTGTGGTTTTCTCACACTGGTTTTCCAGACTGACTCAAGTGTTATCTAACTATAATGCTCAGATTAGACCGAGTATTATAGAATACAAGAAAGGATGCTGTGGAGCTCAGGAGACGAGCTGGATGGAAATACGTACTTCCATATTTGTGTAAAATATTCCACTGTGTATTCAGATTGTGAGGACAGGTTATGATTACTGTCCAGTTGTGTGTTATGTATACTCTGATTATGTGATGTATAAACAGATTTGTTTTGTGTAATGATCATTTATTATCTATTATATTTTATTCCGCTGTGATGGTTAGATTCTGATGTTGTTTTCTATTTTCTTCTTCTACCTCTTCTTCTTTAACCCAAATGGTTCGTATTTTCGTACATCTTGAGTTGATTGAGGGAGAATAGTGTCGACTCTATGGGTACGGATCTGCGGGTCGTTACACTGAGCTCAGCAAAATGGCCCTCATCTAGTCTGACTTTTAAAATTGAAGGTAATGATTTGGCAGGAGTTATTTTGATCAGGGCTTGGGCATAAACAAGTCTCTTCCTGACCACAGTGTCAGCATCATAACATATAACCTTTCCGACAAGGCCGATAAGTTAATCAATCCCGATGAGAGGCTGAAGGACAGATGAGATGTGAGAAAAGTAGGCCTGGACAGGAATAGATAATACCTGATCAATAGCCCTATCAACAGTCGGTCCAAGTAGTAATAATGAATGGTTTCCCCTCTATAAGAATAGGGTTGGCTTCTAGAATACGCTGTCTTTCATCGCTACGAGATAATTTAAAATAGAACATAGCATTGTCATAATGAACACTCAGACCTCCCTTAGGCTTCTAAAGCTGATTGCATCTTGCCTTAACAAGCTGATAAGAGGGATTGGAGTCAAGGAAAAAACCCAAAAAATAATCTTTCCAATAATCAACACCGACAACAATCACTTCCTTTGGTGGTATCATAACACCATCATACTCAATTTTATCAAAACAATGAGGAGAATGCACACCCGCATTTTTTTGGCAATTTAGAGAATAGTGACGTCCATTTTGATGCTGCCGTAATAAGCAAAGGAACGACTCAAGTTTCAGAAGGAGCAGAAACAGGGGGATAGAACTGGAAATGAGGGAATTGGGCTCGACATTTTTGCACGCACCAGGTGAGCAGGCACGTTGTTTACCAAATTGAGATAAATCGAATGCCACTTCCTCAACCATAGTAACACACATGTCACTACCTATCTCGACATTAGCCGACGACTTACCAATCGAACCAATTGTTTGCCCAATTACATCAACACCAGCCGAAGGATTAAGAGACAAGAAAAAGGTCTTCGACAAAGAGGAGCTATTTATAGAGGCTAGAAGCGGAGATAGAGATGATTACTTGACACCATTGGACTGCATGGAAACCGAGGAGCAACAAGTAGAGGGGAGTTCATGTCATTCATAAGACCTGAAAGAGAATTACCGACGTCGGCTAAAACCAAGGCAGGGACCGATATATTGTGTCCTGAGAAATGACCATTTGGGGCGCAGCAGTCGCTGATAAAGGAAACAGTGTCGCAGCAGCAGAAGGAGAATCCGGGTTCATCGAAGAACAAAACTGAGCACTAGTGCGCGTGAGAGATCCAACCAGTTCAGGCAGAATGGGCTTGGTTTTCTTCTTCGGGGGCATAAGGGATAGACGAGGCTAAGGCATGGAAAAGAGAGATAATTGAAAGATGAGGAGAAGGAGGAAGGTACGACTCTGCTTAGTCGAAAGGGAAAGCGGAAGATAGAAAAGGCGTTGTCGCCATTATAAAGTCGATGTCGCTATTGTTTCTTATAATATTGTATTAAATATACTTTTTATGAAAATGTTATTTTATTCATATTACAATATTTAAGAATAATATTTAATTCTAACCTTTAAAGTATCATATATATATATATCAGTGTGTGTATATGAATATATATAACTACTTATTTATTTAAATTTTTTAATTAAATGATAGATTTCGAAATTTTTCTTTTTTTATCTTAAATAATTTAACAAAAATATTTAGATACAACATTTATAAATACACATATTAATTAATTTACTTTTAGTGAATTCTTTATTTAATTAAAAAATTTGATCAACTAATTTTAATAAAATTTTTGAATTATTTAAATTTCTCTCTATACATAATTTTAAGAGGCTAAAAACATTTTAATTTTATTTTATAACATTTATAAAAAAAATTGTATTTTATATTTTACATTTAAATTTAAAATATATTTAAAATTTTCAAAACTTAAATTTTAAATCAGCCTAAGGCCTAAATTAAATTTTGAGACTTACATTTGGACCAACCTTTGGACTTACTTCATCCGTAGGACCAGCTCAGGACTCATGGAGGGGAGAATACTTATTATCCAACTCAAACCCTAGACACTCCTTTCCTAGACACCCATTGGACATATAAGTTTATCAATTGGTCCTAAATGCTGACTAATTAGTTTGCACAGAAAAATTGAGCTCTTATATTATGACACCCCGCTTTTTCGACCCTCAAAACTCGACACTTATACATCAACGGTATTCACGTGCCGAGCATACAAGTGACAAAAAGATAGATTGTTAGGATGAAAGAGATTAATAGATAGAACAGAATCCCTATGGTGATAAGTAATATATAACATCCAAATGATTTTTACAAAAGAAAACGTTAATATAAATACAAAAAATCATAGTAAATAATACATCATTGGCCTTGATAGTTATAGCAGCATGTCCTTATAATTGTTGATAAATACAAAACAAGAAATACAATGGAAAATAATATATGTTAGGTCTTGGAGCATCCAGCTCTTCTCCTAAAGCTCCAAGCGTCCATTGTTAAATTTAGGAAAAGCACTCGGGTATAACCCGAGCACAAACACATACATAAAAACACATGCACATAGAGATATGTATGTATGTATGTGTGTATGTATGTATGTATAATATTGCCAGAATATAAAATTATGTTTATATATAGTATAATTGAAAATTATGTATGAATTTAAATTTTAAATTCATTTAATTGATTAAGTAAAACATTTTAAATATCTTAATTTAAATTAAATTTGATTTGGTCATACATTTTATTTAAATAATTTTGTTTACTATTTCAAAAAATATATATTTAAAATTCAAAATATAAAATAAATAAATTTTTATTCTAATCCAAATAGATTAATTTCACAAATTTGAATAATCATTTTTTCAGCCTAAATTTGATTAAATATAATTACAATTTAAATACATATTTAAATACATATTTCCATATTAAAATAATTTATATAATAATATATATATATTCTTGACCGAGAATAAAAAATAATTCTTTTTATAAAAGGTCACGAGCTTTTAAAACATTTTTCTGTAAATTTATAAAAAATCATTATATATATATATATATATCAGCGTAATTAATTAATGCATGTGTATGTATATATTAAATATATGTATGTATATATAATTAAAATAATCGTAGAATTAATTTATGAAAAATAATTTACTATTGGGCCAAAATATATAATGACATTTTTTAATTTGAATTTTATTTTGTGATGTAAACATTGAATAATATATTTATATAGCAACGACTTATGTATGTATGTATGTGTTTATGTGTATGTGTGTGTATGCATGAGTTCTAGGGTTGAACATGAATATGCAAATTCATAAAATAGATTTGTATCTTAATAGATCTCGTTGTTCGTAACACATCGATCTATGAATTAATTCCTAGAAACTTTAATTCACCACTTGAACAAGCAATTAGATAAGTGCTACCACCTTCGAAGATTGTACTTGGATGTATAGGAGCAAATGGGATTTGGCCTTGGATGAGATGGGGATGGCTAGAAGAAGATGACAGCTAGGGTAGAGGAGCATCAACTGGAAAAGTGCTTAGTATGCATTGGCATTTATAGAGGGAGTAAAAGAAGAAATATATTTCACATTTTACTTGGTATTCAATACCAATTCAAATTAGATTTATCCCTGTTTCCCCCATGGCCGGCCATACCTCTGACTAATCATCGGTAAATATATCTTTAGCATGTTTAGCAATTGTTTATATATTTGAAGCATGTTAAACTAAATATATAGATATCGTATATTGGTACGTGTACACATACATCCAAATAATTACTAATGGTACCTAGAAAATAGTCAAGAGCCACTCAATTTAGTAAAAGCATCTCAAAAATCAAATACACAAATAATTAATATTTTTAAATATTAGTTAATTTAATTATTTTATCACACTTTATAAACTATTTAAATCATATGGTCTTGCGAAGAATTAATAGATGCGGTAATGTCACCCATGGGAGTAAATTCAATCGAAAATTAATATTGAACAACTCAAATATTAAAGTTCAAACATGACATTAGCCGATGTTGAGACATTTTGGCTAAATTCATTAGTTATAGATCTTTTTGGTAAAATCAGATTTTCAATCACCTTAAGCGATACCGTTAAATAACGATATAAATACATTTGTTCTCTTCGTTAAATTATATTACTTTAAGATACATAGGTATTGGTATTGATTAGAACTCCTATAATATCCATATTCTATTGTTCAGTTCATTTACAAAGTTCACAGTTTAATAATACCATTTATTATTAACGGTTCTATTCTGGCCAAAGATTTTGACTTTGAGTTTACTATATTTGACCATGATATTAACCTCATATAACCGAGGAGATGAATTTCCTATCGAATAATATTTCACTTTCTATGCTGTAACTCAGGTCCGACTATAATTGCTCGAAGGTCGTTATGCAGTGATTTAACTATAATCAAATTGAAGTATCCATGTCGAAGTTCTACAATATTCTTAAGTGGAGAGAATTATGTAACATTGTTACACGGATATACGTGATCTAGTTATTATCAATCAATTGGAAACCCTTAGTCAGTTCATTCTATAGTTATCCAATAACTTCAGGAACGTAACCCCTTGATTCTCTTAATAATCATGAGTAATGTACTGCTCAACTTTTAGAGAGTGTTATGCACCCTGCTTGCCTCATTGTTACGCTACTTGTCTCTCGTTTGCCCTTCTAAACGCTCGACCCTTATCGCTCACATCTCCTTGACAGATACTAATCACTAACTGAATTTACACCTAAGGGTCACACAACTGAATTGTTTAATACTCTGAATACTACCTAATTAATTAAATTATAATTTTTATAAATTAATTATTTTGAAATATTAGTTATAAAATTTTATTTGATTTATGTTGGTCAATATTCAAAATAGTGCATATATAAAAGTTTTATTGTAACAGCCCCGGGTTTGGAGATTACTTGTTAATATTAAAGTATGAATGTAGTTATAATTTAATATTTTAAATTGAAATGTAATTGAAAATTTTAAATTTGTTTATTTGGGATAAACAATGAATTTTGTAAATAAAAAGTGAAAATAAAGTTTTGAAAACTTTATATTGAGTATTTGTGAGAATAATGAATGAAATATGATTTTATTTAGTGAAAATGCAATAATTCTTGTATTTATTGCCAATTGCCCCTTTTCATAATTTTTAAAGAAAGTATTTAATTTTAAAATATGTTTATTTTAAATAAAAAGGTGAAATTTGATTTAGAAATAAGTTTTCTTCATAAATTGGTGGAGAATGGCTTGTTGTATTATATTACATAAGAAAAAAAAATTTGCTTAATTTTTGGAATTAAAAATAGTGTTATATGTAAATATTTGTGTTAAGTAGGGTATTTAATTAAAATAAGAGTTTTTAATAATGAAAATATTTTTTTAGAGCTAAATTACCTTTATTTCGTTGAAAAAAAAATGTTTGTTAAAACATTGAAATGTAGTTGTGAGATTTTATTGTGTTCAAAACTTGTAAATATAAGTGTTTTTATTTTAATAAAAGAGCTTTAGTTTAATTGGTGATAATTAGTATTTAGGCAAATTAATTGTTATTGGGTCTAAGCCCATTCTTCTCTCTAACCTGAAGTAAAGAGAAAGCTTCTCTTCCTCAAACAAAGTACATACAACTTCATCTAACTAGAAAGAAACAAAAGAATTTAGAAACTCTTTCCCCTCTTCAAACCTTAAGCCAAAATCTTCAAATTATTCAACCCCTTTGCTGAAGTTAATCAAATTAAAGGCAATAAAATCAGGTAATCACTCTAAAATCAAAGATTGTTTCATCAATTCTTGATTTTGTGAATTTGAATCTGCTATAACTTATGTTTTCTCTATGCATGTTTGTAAACTATCAATTTCTAGGTTCTTAAAGCATATACAAGGCCAAAGCTTAAAATTTCTTCATATTTCCTCAAGTTTGATCTGATTTTGTTCAGGTGAGTATCAAAACTCACATATTCTAGGTTTGATTGAGATTTTAGGGTAAGAAATCTCAAATTTTTGTTGTTGCTGCATGTTCAATCGTAAATCGCTGTCAAAAAATTATGTATATCTCTTTCGTTTTACATCGGAATTAGATTTTCTTTGAAGTTCTGGAAAGCCTGAAAAGAATGTGACAACTTTCATGTTAAAACATTCGCAAATTTTGAGCATAGATGGTCGAAAAACCCAAAACAATCTCGCTGCTCTGTCACTGTAAAATTATGATTTTCTGTGCTAAGTGCTATTGGAAATTTAAACATATCTTTTTCGTTTGATGTCGGAATTTGATGATTCTTGATGCTCCTGAAATCTTAGATTATATGCAACAATTTTCATGTTTTGAGTTTTGTCAAATTTTGATGTTTACATGGTCCAAATTTGATTCTAGTATCGTTGTCCCGAAACTAGAACAACATCTGTAGTGAAATTCATATCTGAAATTTGTTTCGGCCATATCTTTCATGTTTCTTATCCAAATTTAATAATTCAAGATGTTCCAAAAAGCATAGACTTTGTGCTAGAAGTTTCATGTTTTGAGTTTTTTGAAATTTTGAAGTTAGCTTGGTCAAAACTATATTTGTTTGTTGCTGTCTCAAGAGCAAAACGACAGCAATAACAATCATTGAACTGAGAATTGTATTGGCTTATTTTTGCTCTCATTCTTGTTCGATTTTGATGTTGTTTTTGAGATGTTTTGAGAGCTATGATGCCTATCAATATGCTAGCTATATTTAGAGAATTTGAAACGCAAATTTAAATAGAATTTGAATTGACCTTGGGTTAAATTTGAATTGAATTCATATTGAATTCAAGTTATCGGTCTTGAGTAATCTCTCTTGTTTTTCATTATTTTCGAGCATGATTTTCACTAAACCATTTTGAAGTGATTTTTGAAATAAATGGACATTTTAAATTATTATTACATTGTAGTTTAAAATTATTTTTCTAATATAAAATCTATTTATTTCCTATAATAAAGAAATTTTAAATATTGGTTTTAGTAATATTTTCGGGAAAAAGTTTTAAAAGCTTGTTTTCTCAAATAAATTATTTTATATATAAAATATACACTTTTATACTATTCGAACGTATTAGAAAGAGAATTAAACGATTTAGTAAAACACGTGGTACGGGACATGTGCGTTCACTATTTCGGTTAATTCCGGACTTGTACGATCGAAGCTATTTGAGATTATTGATTCTGAGATGTTCTGCCATTTAATGGCGTATTTTGAGTTTTATAATTCCTATTTATTGGACTTATTTAAGATGGTCAATATTTGACAAGTATTATGGTTTGAGATCTCCTATGTAAGAGTATGGTCGATGAGAACCATCATGATGTTTTATTTACTTGTCAATGATATAAGGCAAGTCTTGAGTATATGATTTCATATTTTGAGATTTATGGTTTATGAGGAACCATCACGATGTTTTCACTTGTCGATGAAATGAGACAAGTTACGATGTTATTTAATACTTATCGATGAGATGAGACGAGTATGGTGTCTCTTTATCACTCGCCAATGAGATGAGGCGAGATATGATTTTATGAGTTTTATGATGTTCCTAGCGTGGTACCGACTAGCGGCTAGTAAATCGCCAAGTGCGAACGAGTGGTATGGGACACACGTTAACGCTTTTCGGATTCCTATCCGTGAGTTTGTGACACATTCACGATGTTTACCTAACAGAACTGCTTTGAGAGGTGTCAGCGACCTTGTCATGAGGACGAACTGCTTAGGGAGGTGTTAGCGACCTTGTTAGGGCTGACAAAATAGCTTGGAGAGGTGTCAGCGACCTTGTCATGAGGACAAACTGCTTAGGGAGGTGTTAGCGACCATGTTAGGGCTGTCAAAATGGCTTGAAGAAGTGTCAGCGACCTTTCCATGAGGGCGAACTGCTTTGAGAGTATTAGCGACCTTGTCAGAGGCTTCGGCGATCTGAGAATGGCACGTGCAGCATCGCTTCGGCATGCAAATGGGATTTGGCCAATCTGGGGAATTTTTATAAGTTTATGATTTCGATTTCACCAATTTTGAGATGATGAATTTACTTATAGCCTTGAGTTAGAGAAAGGCATATATATATATATATATGTTGTTTTATGGTGATTTCGATATGGGGATTATGAACTCTTATTGAGTTTCATGAGTTTTGATTTGGAGATTTTGCATCAGCGATTGTTTATATTATTTGAGCGTTATTGTCGAGTTTACCTCTTTTGAGGTCTTTGTATACTTAAATGACATTGTTCACTTAAGTCATGAGTATGTGTTCTTTCTATTGCCTCTTCTCATTTGAGAAGAATTATCACCTTGTATCTTATGCTTCATATTATCGTCTATCCTTCTTAACTGATTGTTTTAGCTGGACTGACCCGCGTATTTTATACTCGGGTCAGACCGAGTTGTTTCAGGTTAGCTATCAGTTCGGGACTTAGCTTTGATGCATCTGCTTGGATATCAGCCTAGCACTTTTGTGTAGTTTATATTTCTTTCCACTTGACTCTGATATGTATTTGATTGGATGTATATAGTGTGGTCTCTATACCACTTTTGTGTATCACTTTGTATCATACTGGGATGTATCTGTTTATATGTATTTATATATTATGATTAATGTTCTGTGATGTGATATGCATATTGTTGTTGTATTTTGTTCTGATAGATCCATTAGCCACCTATATTTTTGCATTAAGCATTTATTGGATATGTCGATCCACTTGGAATAGAAAAAAATAGATCATTTATCGACGTATGAGTAGATGTTTAAGACAAGATTATAGATGGTCGCTCCTAACCAGCCCTATTCTCCGCATTAGCAGATAGAATTGCCCAGTAATTCTCTTTGTTAATGTAGGTCTCAGGGTGGGGCGTCACAGCTTGGTATCAGAGCTAAATTCAGAACAAAGTATGATAAACACAGAACAGAAAAAAAAACATATTACGGTACATCTTAGTGTTATACAAGTGTTACAAATCTCTTAATCATCGTGTCCTTTACCTTATCGTGTCTTTTGAAGTAGATAATTTGGGATATGTCTAGGAATATATTTTATTCCATAATATTCCCAAATTTAATTGATGATATATTTTCTTAGGTGTAACTCAAATCGTGATTGTTTTATTTGAATCCTCTTCAATACGGGTGCTTGACACCCATCTGCATCGAAGCAGTTTGCTGATGATCTTTGATGTTCTTATCTTATGATTTCTTTGAGGATTGTACGATCCTATTGGGGGGATCTGCAATATTTGGTATTATGTTCGAGAATTTTAGGATTTTATTTCTTAGCTTTTGGGTCATCCTCCCACGAGGATGCCCACTAGGGAAATGAGATGATTCGTTGAATTTATTTGATATTGACATTCTTACCTCTTTTGTGATATGCTCCCTGGATACTCAATTGTTGATATACTTTGTGTACTACTTCACTTGAAGTAATGATGTGTTTTTTTGTGCTTTCTTCTCATTCAATAAGATATCTTGCCATTACTATTATATCTCATGGATTTCTTTTAATCTATTGAGTGGTGCTAGGGTCATTCCTCGGCTTGACCTTACATCGATTTTTCATGAGCTACGAGTCGCAGAGGATAGCGTTACTCTTAATGCATTCCGCACTCATTGTGAGTCTTGTGAGTGGTTCATCGTACCATTCAGAATAATGAACGCTCTAGTCTATCCGATCAATCTTGAGGATCGAGTATTCCAAGAATATCTCGTGAGTTCTTCTTTTGTTTTTGATTTTGAGAATAAGTAATAAGTTGTGTTTTCAAAAAAAAAAGTTTCAAAAAAATAAAAATTAAAGAGATGTTTCTAAGAGAAATTGGATTATGTTTTGGGGAAAAACAAAGAATATTTTAAGTATGATATATAAGGTATTTATTTTTTAAAAATGAAAACAAATTTTTGTGTTGGGTTGTCGGTCTAGTGCTTTAAGAATTCTGGTCGACGCGTTTAGCCAACGTTATCGATAGGGATTTCCTAAACACTGTGATGAGACAATCAAACACGGTAAATAGAGTTTCGATAAGTAAAGTTTGAAAATAATAGATATGGTGGAGTATTGGTTTTATTTTAAATGTATAATGAAACCATTAAACCATAGTGAGTATTGGAGGAGTGGCGAAGCAGTTTTGATCATTTGATCAACTTTGTAGCCAATCAATTAGGTCATTCACTATAAATCAATCGGAGGAAATATCCTTAAATTATTTGAAATTTATGGAATTGAATATGGTGATTTGGTAAGTAAAGTGAAAAATTCTAATTAAGGAGATGTCTTAATTAGAAAAAAAATATCATTTGATGCTTTGATATATAAAATGATGTATTTAAGGTAAAAGAATACTTTGGTTTGAAAAATTAAAATATTAATTAAATATTTTAGTGCAAGTTATTAGTGATGACTATAAAAATTTATTTTTGATGGATAATCAATAATCATCTCTTGATGATGGAAGAAATTAGTTATCTCTTCCAAAATGAGTTTTCATTATTAATTGTTTATAAAGTAGATTTTGGAAAGTAATGAAAATATTTCCACTTAATAAAATGTTTTATGATGATTACATAAAGTTGATCATAATTTTATATGTCTTAGCTTTTCGGGGAAAAAGAGAATCATTTAATAAATCATTTAGCAAAAATCTTGTTTGAAATTGTAGTTTGAAGTTAAAATGGTTTGGGAGAATTTCAAATTTTAAATTGATTTTAAAGGTTGAAATTTTATTCAGAAAAGTGTTGTACTAAAACAGCGAAAACTTGATATTTTTGATCCAAACGAGCTGAATCTTTTTGCAAATGAAAGAGCTTTCAGTAAGAAATAAAGTTTATTTTTAATACATTTAAATATTTTTCTTTGTACTGAGCCTAAAATGGGTTTGAAAGTGGATAGGCAGTTCTGCCCTATTGAAAAATTCTCTAAGACTTAAGATGAAAGTAAATTGAACATAACTTTCAAACCGTAAATCGGATTTTAAGGATCTTTATATTGATGGAAAGCTTAAACAGAGTAGAACAACTTTTATTTTACAAAGTTCTTCAGATTTTTTGTTTTCTGGGACAAAACAGGTCTTCTTTACAGCAGATCTGAAATGAAATTAATTTATTTCCCCTTAATAGTTAAGTGTAGCATTTCTTATTTATGATCATGAACTAATATCATCTATTTGAGTTAAGTGCAGGTGAAAAAGGATGGTTGGACCATATTTTGAGAAAAAAAGAATATGTATAAGTTTGTACAAACTCGCTTTAAAATGCTAATAAGAAAGGTATGTTTTCAAATTAATTTTTAAGTGTTGAATGATAATTTATAATTTGTGTTCCGACATAGTGGTCGATGTATATTATGTAATTCATTTTTATAATATTATATAAGGCCCTCCGTACAAAGGAGACTCCGTCGATTTTTTTGAAAATTTCTAACACTTAGAAAATTTAAGAAATAAATTGGAAAAAAAAATATATGTTGCAAATTAGAGAATACATATGGAAGAATTAGAGAATAAACCACCTTTTGGTTGATCTATCTTGTCTCTTTTGTTTCTATCTTGTATCGATGTGGTTCCTTCCGTAATGTCATGCATAAATCATATCGATAATCATTTGGTTGGTTAGAGTTTGAGTTGGAGTTGTTCTAAATCCCAACTCTACTCTAGGAGCTTTTGAGAAATTAATTCAATCCGAGTAATCTTTTATGTGTAGCATCTTGTTGAGTTTCCAATTCGAAGGTGAGATGCCTTCGAAATTTTATGTGTTGCTCAGAATATTCGATGGTTTGTTTGTCACAATATTAGCGCTTTAGAAACCATATAATTAATCGAACGAGTCTTGTCTTCATTTTCTACCATCCTATCTTGAGAATGTGAGAATTTCTTTCAAACTCAAGCTAGTCTATCCTTCCTTTGACGGATGAAATTAATAGGTTGAATACAAACTCTTCTCTAGAAATTGCTAGGACGCAATTTTATTGAGGAGGGGAGTTTGTAATAGCCCTGGGTTTGGAGATTACTTGTTAATATTAAATTATGAATTTAGTTATAATCTAATATTTTAAATTAAAATATAATTGAAAATTTTAAATTTGTTTATTTGGAATAAACAATGAATTTTGTAAATAAAATGTGAAAATAAAGTTTTGAAAACTTTATATTGAGTATTTGTGAGAATAATGAATGAAATATGATTTTATTTAGTGAAAATGCAATAATTCTTGTATTTATTGCCAATTGCCCCTTTTCGCAATTTT
Organism: Allium cepa; assembly: GCA_030765085.1. Classification (NCBI taxonomy): domain Eukaryota; kingdom Viridiplantae; phylum Streptophyta; class Magnoliopsida; order Asparagales; family Amaryllidaceae; genus Allium; species Allium cepa. The sequence goes on along the minus strand of CM060942.1, from coordinate 135,178,101 downwards.
TAAAGAAAGTATTTAATTTTAAAATATGTTAATTTTAAATAAAAGGGTGAAATTTGATTTAAAAATAAGTTTTCATCATAAATTGGTGGAGAATGGCTTGTTGTATTTTATTACATAAGAAAAAAAATTTGCTTAACTTTTGGAATTAAAAATAGTGTTATATGTAAATATTTGTGTTAAGTAGGGTATTTAATTAAAATAAGAGCTTTTAATAATGAAAGTAATTTTTTAGAGCTAAATTATCTTTTATTTCGTTGAAAAAAAAATGTTTGTTAAAACATTGAAATGTAGTTGTGAGATTTTATTATGTTCAAAACTTGTAAATATAAGTTGTTTTGATTTTAATAAAAGAGCTTTAGTTTAGTTGGCGATAACTAGGCAAATTAATTGTTATTGGGTCTAAGCCCATTCTTCTCTCTAACCTGAAGTAAAGAGAAAGCTTCTCTTCCTCAAACAAAGTACGTACAACTTCAGCTAATCAGAAAGAAACAAAAGAATTTAGAAACCCTTTACCCTCTTCAAAGCCTAAGCCAAAATCTTCAAATTATTCAACCACTTTGCTGAAGTTAATCAAATTAAAGGCAATAAAATCAGGTAATCACCCTAAAATCAAAGATGGTTTCATCAATTCTTGATTTTGTGAATTTGAATCTGCTATAACTTATGTTTTCTCTATACATGTTTGTAAACTATCAATTTCTAGGTTCTTAAAGCATATACAAGGCCAAAGCTTAAACTTTCTTTAGATTTCCTCAAGTTTGATCTGATTTTGTTAAGGTGAGTATCAAAACTTACATTTTCTAGGTTTGATTGAGATTTTAGGGTAAGAAATCTCAAATTTTTATTGTTGCTGCATGTTCAATCGTAAATCGTTGTCAATAAATTGTGTAAATCTCTTTCGTTTTATATCGGAATTAGATTTTCTTTGAAGTTCTGGAAAGTCTGAAAAGAATGTGACAACTTTCATGATGAAAACATTCGAAAATTTTGAGCATAGCTTGTCGAAAAACACAATACAATCTCGCTGCTCTGTCACTGTAAAATTGTGATTTTCTGTGCTAAGTGCTGTTGGAAATTTAAACATATATTTTTCGTTTGATGTCGGAATTTGATGATTCTTGATGCTCCTGAAAGCTTAGATTATATGCTACAATTTTCATGTTTTATGTTTTGTCAAATTTTGATGTTTACATGGTCGAAAGTTCATTCTAGTATCGCTGTCCCGAAACTAAAACAACAGCTGTAGTGAATTTTTTTTTTAACTCAAGTGGATCGACATACCCAGTAAATGCTTAATCCTAAACTATAGGTGGTAACGGATCTATCAAAACAAAATACAATAATTGAATGTAAACCACATCACAGAACAGTAACTAACATCATATATATACATATACACTGATACACGTTCAGTACAATACAATATGAATACAATAAAGGTGGTACACGACCACACCATATACATCGAATCAAATGTAAAAACATCAGAGTATGCGGAAGAAATAAACTACTCAAGAGAAAGAAGAGTTGATATCCAACATCAACTTCAAGCTAACCCAATAGACGATACCTGAAACAACTAGGTCTGACCCGAGTAAAAACACACGGGTCAGGCTAGCTAGAACTTATCATTAGTAAAGGTGTGATAAGAGATAAGGGGAAAACCATTCCATCGTTACCAATGGAATGATATAGGTCATCAAGTTATCCCTAGAGTGATACATCAATGGTTCATCATGATTGCATAGAGGAATACAATATGAATATTAGATAGACATGGTTTATCTAATTATATATATAACCGAATGAAATGGGTAAGAATATGGACCATAAAGTAAATCTTCATAAGATAATTAAACTTCAAGAATCCATTATAAATAAAACCTATCTAATAGAAACTTCTTAATATTATACCTCATCTCATCGGTATAAATATTAATACATCTCAAATCCATCATTAAACTCATTATAAAGGAATCTCCATAATCATTTATACCTTATATCATTGGTATAAATATAAATCTATCTTAAATCTATTATCAACACTCATCATAAAAGCATTACCATAATTTATACCTCATCTCGTTGGTATAAATATAAATCTATCTTAAATCTATTATCAGCACTCATCATAAAAGCATTACCATAATTTATACCTCATCTCATTGGTATAAGTATATATAATGTCTCAAATCCATCTTGATAGAGCACAAAAAGAATCCAAAACATCATATTCGAATAGTTGAGACACATTCAAGATGTTACTAGTACTAGACCGAGTACGATTGGAGTCACTACGATGTTCACGATGTTATTACTCAACTCCAATCACCACGATGTTTTTACTCGAATTTGTGACTGGGTGTCATCAAGATGTTCCGACTAGTCAATCATGATGTTATGATGTTATGTGACCCCAAGTCATCACGATGTATGGTACCAAATTACTAGTACTAGTCAAGATGTAAAGCACGTGCTGTTTTCCATGAAGTTTAGATGTTTCGTTGTCAGTATTTTGATGATGATGCTTTATTATAGCCATATGTAAGAAAAGGGCTTATTTATATACATGGTAGTTTCTTATAGCAAGCTAAAGCTAAAAAAATCGAATTTTGCTATCAATTGTTGATGGAATTGCTCAAATTATCGACTTTGTTTTCTGTTTTGCTGGCGGAAAAAACCCTATATTGAAAAAATCATATCTTCTTCAATTTTAAGCGAATTGATCTCAGATTTTGATATTTTGTTGTAATCGGGTAGCAGTATATTTTTGAAAATTTTCATTGAATTTCGAGTTATTTTGCTATAGGAAATTATTGGTTGAATTCGGCCAAAATTTGATCTTTGTGTTTTGGCCGAAAATAGGTCATATTAGAAAAATCGTATCTTTTTCAATTTCTAGCAAATTGATCTCGGTTTTTGATATGTTTTTGTAGACAGGAACTCTGCATTTTTGGAAATTTTCATTTAATTCTGAGTTATTTTGCTATAGGAAACTATTGGTAGAAATAGGCCAAGAATTTACCTCTGTTTGTTGATCGAAAATGCACCATATTCAGAAAATAATATCTTTTTCAGCATTTAGCTAATTGATCTCTTTTTTTCATATGTTGTTGTTGTCGAGCAACACTACATTTCTAGAAATTTTTGTTGAATTTGAGTTGTTTTGATATGGTACATCAATGCTTGAAATTGGTCAAAAACTGACGTTTGTGTATTGGCCGAAAATACACCACTTTAGAAAAATTATACCTTCTTCAATTTTTAGCTAATTACCGCAAGTTTTTGATATGTTGTAGATGTTTAGTTGCACAATGTTTCAGAAAATTTTCATTAAATTATAAGCTGTTTTGATATAGAAAATCCTTGTTTCAAAACAGCCAAAAATCTTGTTTTTTGTGCTTATTGAAAAGAGCTATATTTGAAAAATCATAACTCTTTCATTTAGTAGCGAATTGCTCCAAATTTTGGATATGTTATTATCATCATGAGGTCGTATAATGCAGCAAAATATCGCTGAAATCTGGGTTGTTTTATAACCCAATGACTATCCAAAGTCAGCCAAAAACTCAGTTTCTTGGTTGATTTTCTTTTGCTTCTAACAGTACTTTCGTTAACTGTTTCACTACAAATTTCAATGATTTTAAATATTGTTTGAATAAGTTTGATGATGAATGTTTAGTGTTATTATCCGACAATGGATTGGCTTGATTTTGGAAATTTTTAGAATTTAAAATTTATTTAAATTCTATTTTAATCTAAATATCGATAAATATCGGTATTTGAAGAATTTGATGGTTTTAATTTATTTTGGTTTTGAATAAGTTTCTGATTTTTTTTTATAAATTATGGTTAATTAAATAAATGTTTTAAGACATTTTAAAGGGTTTTTAAGTAATTATTCATTTTTTAAAGGTATTTTATAAATAGATAATCTATTTGATAAATAGTTTTTCCTTATAAAACTTACTTAAAAATCTCTAAAAATTGTTTAAAAATTTCAATTTCTCTATAAAATGTTTCTAAATATATTATAGCCTAGTTAGATGATTTTCGGCATATAAGAATGAGAATTAAGCGATGAGGCGAAAATACATGTCCCATACCACGTATTTTTGCCAAATCGCTTAATTCTCATTCTTATACGCTGAAAATCATCTAACTAGGCTATAATATATTTAGAAACATTTTATAGAGAAATCGGAATTTTTAAACAATTTTTAGAGATTTTTAAGTAAGTTTTATGAGGAAAAACTATTTATCAAATAGATTATCTATTTATAAAATACCTTTAAAAAATGAATAATTACTTAAAAACCCTTTTAAATGTCTTAAAACATTTATTTAATTAACCATAATTTATATAAAAAATCAGAAACTTATTCAAAACCAAAATCAATTAAAACCATCAAATTCTTCAAATACCGATATTTATCGATATTTAGATTAAAATAGAATTTAAATAAAATTTAAATTCTAAAAATTTCCAAAATCAAGCCAATCCATTATCGGATAATAATACTAAACATTCATCATCAAACTTATTCAAACAATATTTAAAATCATCGAAATTTGTAGTGAAACAGTTAACGAAAGTACTGTTAGAAGCAAAAGAAAATCAACCAAGAAACTGAGTTTTTGGCTGACTTTGGACAGTCGTTTGGGTTATCAAAACAACCCAGATTTCAGCGATATTTTGCTGCATTATACGACCTCATGATAACAATAACATATCCAAAATTTGGAGCAATTCGCTACAAAATGAAAGAGTTATTCTTTTCAGCAAGCACAAAAAAACAAGATTTTTGGCTGTTTTGAACCAAGGATATTCTATATCAACATAGCTCATAATTTCATGAAAATTTTCAGAAACATTTTGCAATCCAACTTCCACAACATATCAAAAATTTGGGGTAAGTAGCTGTAAAATGAAGAAGGTATAGTTTTTCTAAAATGATGTATTTTCGGCCAATACACAGCGATTAGTTTTTGATCAATTTCAAGCATTAATTTAACAGAACAAAACAGCTGCAAATTCATTGAAAATTTTCGGAAGCAATGAACCATCCATGTCTTCCAACATATCAAAAATTGAGGTTCATTGGCTACGAATTGAGGAGATATGATTTTTCTAAGATGGTATATTTTCGGCCAGAAATCAGAGATCAGATTTTGACCAATTTCAATAAAGAGTTTTCAATATCAAAACAAATCAAAATTCAATAAAAAAATTCAGAATTGTTTACCATACCAACCACTACATCTTATCCAAAACTGGGAGCAATTGGCTTTAACATGAGAAAGATATGATTTTTTTGAATATGGTGCATTTTCGGCCTACAAACAGAGATCAAATTTTGGCGCTTTCAACAATGAATTTAAGTCTAAAATCAATAAAAAGGTAATCTTCTAACCAATTCTCATCTCAAATCCATGGAAATTGTAGATTTCAGATATTGTAAGTGTTGTTTTGATGATTTTCTTCCATGCATGTCTTTTTTCAGCTCCTACAGGTAGTTTAGAGGCTACTACCAGCTGAAATACTCCATCTTGAAGCTCCAATCGACCTCCTCCTTCGCTGTAAAGGTAAGTAAAACACTTACAGCAACTGTAAGAAAATATCGATGTAATAAAACATCTTAAAATGGTGAAATCAGAATAATACAAAAAACCCGGATTGGCCAAATTCCCGATTACAATGCTGAAGCAATGTTGCACGTGCTAAACACAGACGGCCGAAGCCTCGGACAAGGTCGCTAACACCTCTCAAAGCAATTCGTCCTCATGACAAGGTTGTTGACACCTCTCCAAGCTATTTTGTCAGCCTTAACAAGGTCGCTAACACCTCCCAAAGCAGTTCGTCCTCATAACAAGGTTGCCGACACCTCTCCAAGCTGTTTTGTCAGCCCTAAGAAGGTCGCTAACACCTCCCAAAGCAGTTCTTCCTCATAACAAGGTTGCTGACACCTCTCCAAGCTATTTTGTCAGCCCTAACAAGGTCGCTAACACCTCCCAAAGCAGTTAGTCCTCATGACAAGGTCGCTAACACCTCTCAAAGCACTTCTGTTAGGTAAGCATCGTGAATGTGTCACAAACTCACGGATAATTATAATGCAAATTATAATTTAATATGATAATTACGAAGTATAAATGGAATAGTTGATGATAACATTGTTTATTAAAATAAACCATGTTGTTGACTAAGAATTTGGGTTTTGGTGTAAACAAATGGGAAATAAAGTTGAAAATACTTTATTTATGGTATGGAATAAAAATAAATATTGGAAATAAATTATTAGATTGAAAGTTATGATATTGGAGTTGTATTCCAATATTAGCCATTTATTCCAAAATAAAAGAATGAACATGAGAGAAATAAAATTGTTAAGCGTCAAATATTGCTGCAAATGATGTTTCAATATTTTAAAATTGTTAAAACACATTTGTATACTTTTTAGAAGCGTGAAATAAATGTTTATATCGGTAAAATATGTCAAATTTGAATTATTTTCCCATAAGCAACAATATTGACAAATGTTGTAATAAAAGGAAAACATAAAGAAAATAAATACTTGAGATACAAATATGATTGAAATAATGATTTTTCACCATAAATGTGAATATTGGTAAATATTTGGTGTTAAATTGTGTAAATAATATTTTTATTTGGAAAATTTACAATTTTCCATTGCTAACAGATGCAATTCATTAAAACATGAATGATGCAATTTGTTTCACTCAAATTGGAATTTATATGAGGAAGTTATGTATAATTTAGTGTAATATACAATATACATACCTAAGATATTCTAAGTATTGATAATGGACTTTAAGAAGCTTATATCATTTTAACCATTAGCCTTATCTGGAAGCTTCTGAAGTTTTGAATGATGATTTTTTTCTTTCCTTGCCAGATGTTCTTCTTCCTCAAAACCTAGTATCCAAAAGAATGAAAATGGCTTCCACCAAAAAGTAAAAATTCACCAAAACCTCTTGCAATCTAGAGAAAATTCAGGTTGGACACTAAAGTAAAGGTAATATCCATCCTATCAAGCCTCTATATCCATCAAAATCTGATATTTTTTACCCGTAATTCCTAATTTTGTTATTTCCTTGCTTGCATGTTTGATTTTTGGGTCTCTTTGGCTATGTAAGCATCTATTCGTTGCAAAAGGCACATGCTATCTTGCAAAATCTTGCCAAATCGATATAATCAAACCCTTAGGTGAGTAATCTCACTTACGCTAGCCATAAACAATCTTTCTTATTTATATTTGGTGTGAATTTGATGTTTGGAGCTTTAAAAATCATGCTTTGATCATCGTTTGTGCTCAATCCAAAAATTGAATTCTGTTCATAATTGTAGCTGAAACGAAATTGATCATAACTCACACAATTTTTAACCGAATTTGAAGATCCTGGTCATTCTGGAAAGCTTAGAAACTAAGGTACAACTTTTCTTTTATTCATTTTGCCTAATTTCGAAGCTATCAATGCTAAAATTGTAATTGTTTATCGCTGTCCTGCAAATGCATAAGTTCAGGCTCAGTTTGATGTTTTTAGTAATTTGATCATAACTTTCTTGTTTTGGATCGGAATTTAGAAATTTTTGAAGTTATGGAAACTGTACATTTTAGGATATAACTTTTATGTTTTGAGTTTTGAGTATTTTTGACGTTTATATGGTGTCAAATTCATATCTTCGTGACTGTCCTGTCATTGACAGAGAGTGTTTATATATTCACCTGTAAAGTAATTTGATCATAACTTTCTTGTTTCCTATCGGAATTTAGAAATTTTTGGATTTCTTGAAACCTAAGGATTTAGGCTATAACTTTTGTTTTATAATCATTCTCAGTTTTATTATTTTCTATGTGAAAATGTATATTCTTTACAGCAGGACCGAAATATACGTATTGTTTAATTTCCGTGTTTGATGATATTCTCACGATTTCGATAATTTCTGTCGCATTTTTTTATAAAACTTGATGTTATTAGATGGAATGATTTCCATGAATATATTATCTTAGAGTTTGAAAAAGTTTGAGATTTAAGTTTTGTTTAAATTCTATTTAAATTTAAATAACGGTTAATACCGATATGTGAAAAGACAAAACCAAAAACTCTTCAAAACTCGCAGCTGGGACCCCACATTCATCATTCCCTCTTGAAAATCGTAACGCCACTCAGCTGCCTTCACACCCGGAGTCTTCTAGATCCACACCCCCTCATCAGCCAATTCTTTGTCCTACCCATGCCATAGCCTCTACCACACGAAAATTCTCTATGGAAGACTCCTCCCTCTACCTCACGGCCACGGTTATTGATGGCTTCTGGTCCATCGAATCTCTCCACCTCGTGCTCTCCAAAACCTTCCACCACGATGAATGGCCACTATGGATCCTCACTGATAACAGCTTTATCTTCTAGTACCCCACCTTTGACATCCGTAACCAAGCTCTCCAACTGAAAACATTAAGGAAAACCGGGTGGCTCCATCCTGCTGCAAAGATGGTCGGACGTCGAACAGCATGCTCCCGATCTTGAACCACCATCATGGGCAAGATTCAGTGGATTCCCTAGTTCCTCCGTAATAACATGATCGCTGTTAGAGACGCGCTCAGCCCTATTGGTCGATTTGTCGCCTTTGGTGACTGTGACTGGGTGAATTTCGACCATAGATTCCACTTTGTCAGTATGCAATTCTTTAAAGGAGTGGGTAGTCCATGCTCTTTTGTGGTGCACCTCAACAATGCTGACCACTTGCTTACGGTGGAAAAATGGGAACATGCACATCCAGCACTCAGACCGGACAGAATGTTCTTGGTGGCAGATTATGATCTCGATTTTCGAGGAATAGACGAATCCATTACCCCACAGGACTCGGAAGAGAACCGTTTCGACGCCATGTTTCTTGACCCAGACATACCCCAACCCCATCCGGCGCCTACCCAGGGTCCTGATTCATCTCAGGAGGTTGATGGTCCTCGCAGATGGGATCCCTGGCCTGTGGATCCACATGAAGATACTGTTGTGAACCACAACCCTCCCTTATCTCCCACCTGTTGTGTCCATCCAAACCAAAACGATTCATCCATCCCAGAAGTCACTCAGGGCTCTCCTCTCAATCATGGGACCCGCCAGACTCATCCAGGGCCAGAGCGAATTGACCAAATCACACCTGCCCTTGTTCGCCGAAGTTCCAGAATCAGTCGAGCTGCTTCTCTACCTGGTAGTTTCTATAAAACTATTGTTTTTTCATCCGCTAATAAAAGTCTTAATAAAAAAATGGCACGTTGCATGGGTGTGAGATTTAGTGATAATCAGTACTTGGCCATGCAAACACTAGAATCTGAGAGGCTATCCCTTTCCCAATGAAAATAATTTCGTGGAATGTTAGGGGTTTGGGGGACCCGTCTAAAAGACATGCAGTTAGCCTCATTTTAGCCCCACACAGAGCGGATATTCTCTTCCTACAAGAACCCAAACAATCTGATCCATTACAATCTTTAATCACACACATAGGTGGGCCAACATTAACGTGTTGGGCCCATGTAAACGCAATTGGGTCCAAGGGTGGCCTTATTACTACTTGGAACGAAACATTATGGTCACACTGTTATACTTCTGCACACACATCTGCTTTACACGTAACCCTACGCCACATACAAACCGACACTGTCTATTTCTTCTCAAACATCTACGACCCTCAGAGCATCCAAGAGAGAAATGAACTCTGGGCAGAATGCTTCTCTTTCGCCTCTTACCTCAACGGCCCTGGGATCGTCGGGGGTGACTTTAACACTACTAGATCACCTGCTGAGCGTAACTTTTACCGCTATTCGGTGGATTCAGACTCTTTCAACTCCTTTATCAATGCCTGCTCCCTCATCGACCCTCCTATTAGCAACCGTCAATTCACCTGGTCCAACCGTAGATCTGTTCCCGCCTTAGCCAAGCTAGATAGATTCCTCTACAACTCTACTTGGGATGATCTATTCCCTCTTTCCTCGGTCTTTGGTCTTGGCTCAACAGTATCATATCACTACCCTCTCGTCTTGGATACTGGATCTCAACCACACATTAGTCGACCATTCAGATTCGAACGCCTTTGGCTTCTGGAACCCTCCTTTGATAGCTTCGTCGAGCAGATATGGTCTCAGCCATCACAAATCCAATCAGCCTCCGCAAGAATAGTGTCTAAACTTTGCTCCCTCAGGAAGATCATCAAACCGTGGGCCAGATCCATTTGGGGATCCCTCCGTTCGCGAATCTCATCCACCCAAGACGAAATTTTAGAACTAAATATCATTGAGGAATCTCGATGGCTCTCTGAGTCGGAGCGGACTCGTCTGCAAACCCTTGAACTGGATCTGGATAGACTTGTTAAGCAAGAAGAAATTGGTTGGAAACGGAGATCTAAAGACAAATGGTTAAAAGATAGAGACAGAAACACCTTATACTTTCATCGAACGGCCAATGGGCGCCGTAGATCGCTGCTTATTTCAGAATTGCATCATAACAACTCCTCTTATTCAAACCCGTCAGACCACCTGCGTCTGTTCACTGATTACTTCAGAGACATCATCGGCAAGCGTTCCCCTTCCCTCCCGGACATCAATTGGGCCCTCCTATACCCATCCCAAGCCAACATTCCCATCGATCACCCGTTTTCAGAAGAGGAAATCTGGAATGCTTTGAAGGATATGTCAGATGATAAAGCACCTGGTCCTGACGGTTTTTGTCCAATCTTCTTCAAACACTTCTGGAATATAGTTAAGCATGATATACTTGACATGTGTAGTGAATTCCAATCCAACCCTTCAGTTATCTCGACATTGAATTATGCAAAAATCATCCTCATTCCTAAGTTCCCTGGTGCTAATACCCTTCCCTCTTTCCGTCCTATCAGCCTCCTCAACACAACTTTCAAAATCATTACCAAAGTTCTAGCCAATCGCCTCCAACAAGTTATCGCCCCTCTAGTTGGGGCTGAGCAGTCGGCCTTTATTCTCGGAAGGAACATCATGGATTGCATCGCCACGACTCAAGAAATCATCTCCTTCTGTCACCACTCTTCCACACCGGGTGCTCTCCTCAAGCTCGATTTTTCCAAAGCTTTTGACACTGTAAATTGGAACTTTATCCTAGAACTCATGACTCATAGAGGTTTCCCCCCTAATTGGTGCAATTGGATCAAACATATTCTTAGCTCGAGCATGTCTTCAATTTCTATTAATGGAGCTTCTGGGGGACATATTAAATCTGCTCGGGGTCTGCAACAAGGTGACCCCCTTTCACCTCTCATCTTTGTACTAGTTGCGGACGTCTTTAACAGAATGCTTAAACTGGCCTCGTCCAATGGCTTATTCTCAGGTATTTCTCTACCCAACTCATCGTTGTCAGTCTCTAACTTGCAATTCGCTGATGACACTATATTAATCGTCTCTCCCCATGATATGTACATCTATTGTCTAAAAGTAGCCCTATACACCTTCGAAAGTATATCTGGCCTTTCCATTAACTTCAACAAAAGTTCGATCATTATGTTGGGAAATGCGACGCACCTGGGACCCCACATTTCATCGATTCTCAAATGCAACCTCTCGGACTTTCCACTTTCTTATCTCGGTATCACAATCAGACCTACCAAACTCCTTAGATCTGATTGGTTCCTTCTCATCTCCAAGATTGAATCTAGACTCACGGGTTGGAAGGCACACTCTTTTTCCTCCGCTGGCCGACTTGTCCTTGTCAAATCGGTTCTCTCAACCATCCCATCATATTGGATGTCATTCCACAAACTCCCTTCCTGGGTCATCAATCGATTGGATAAAACTAGAAGATCCATCCTATGGAATGGCGGCGGTGCCAAAAGTTTGGTCAACTGGAATAGTGTCTGCTTGCATCAAAAGCATGGAGGCCTGGGTATCCCCAATCTCAGAATCTTCAACACTGCTCTTCTAACCAAATGGCTTTGGAAATGCCTCTCCCCCAAATACTTCATTTGGAAGGATTGGATTCTCTCTCTAAACTATCATTCTAAAAGCCACCTAATCCTTCACTGTCCACCATATAGGAAAACCTCGCCTTTTTGGTCTGGAGTGATTCAAGTCATCCCTCGAGTTAAATCTTTATTCCATATGGCCATTGGTGACGGCAACAGCTATGCTTTTTGCCTCGATACATGGGTTGACCAACTTCCACTTGCCAAAGTTTTGCAACACCTCTTCCTTCACTCGTCCACCCCGTCAAGCACGGTTAGAGAATGTGTAGATCTTGGCCCAGATGTCCTCTGCCCTTCTTCTCTTTTCAGCCCAGACACTTTTTCTGACCTTATAACTGCTTCCAATATTCTTCATTCCCTTCATCTCTCTTCCTTTCCTGACCGTGTTGTTTGGGCGCCAGCTCCTAAGAAAGGCTTCACTGTTGCCTCCTGCTATGCCTTTCTAATCAACCCAGGTTGATCCTACTGCTTTCATAGGCTTTGGAAATGTCCCATTCCGCCTCGTTTCGCTTTCTTCCAATGGTGTCTAGTTCATAACCGCATCAATACTAAAGATCGTCTCAGCCGTCTTCATATTCTGGTGGATCTAGCTTGTGTCTTCTGCTCTGATCAGATGGAAAGCATTCAGCATTTGTTCAGAGATTGCGATTTTTCTTACTCGGTTTGGGCTGCTTCAAGTGCCTATGTCCTTGGATTCGTTCCGGAACCGCTGGTCTTCTATGATCACTGGCAATATAACTCCCAAAACCATAATTTGGACGTCTTCATTGCTGTTTTCTGTTGGTGTATATGGAAAGAACGAAATGCACGTGTGTTTGGCAAACCTAAAACTCATCTCGTGGGTATTAGCACGCGTATTTCTTACCTATTCAGCATTTTTACAGGTTGCAGTTTATCAGCTCCTTTTAGACTTCGCATCCCTTACCGCAGTTCATCGCCAGAGGATTCCCAAGGTAGCTGTTCTGATTTCCCTCCTGGTCGCAGGTAGTGGTTGGTGGTCCCAGACTTCTCTCTGATTATATTTCGCAGTTAGTGTATTCGGTATGTTCTTTTTTACTATTTTGTTTTATGATATCAGTTGATACTTAAACTTCATTTTGGCGCCAGCGATCAAGCGTGTTGATCGACCTGTATCTTTCTTTATATATATATGCTATTAATCGGCTGTGTAGTATCACGCTACACACCTGTCTTGCTCCAAAAAAAAAACACCAATATGTGAGTATTTTGATGGTTTTAAATGATTTTAATTTCAAATAAATTCTTGAAAATTTCTTAAATAAAAATAAATCGGTGTTTATGAAATAAGTATTTTGTAGCATTTTTAAGAGTTTTTATTTAATTATTAATTATTTTAAAGTGTTTTTATAATAGAAGTTCTCTTTAAAATAGTGGATTTTTCTATACAAAGCTTTTAAAATGGTTTTCAGATTGTTTAAGAACTCTATTTTCTCTAAAAAAATTATTCTAAATATATTTTAGCCTATGTTTATGAATTTCGACGTATAAGAATGAGAATGAAATGATTTGGTAAAAAAAATATGTGGTATGAGACATGTACTTTTGCTTTATCGCTTAATATCGGACTTGTACGATCGAAACCAATTTGAAGTGTTATTATGAGTTGATTTAGAAGTTACCAAATTTTGGAGAAGATTATTGGTTTGAGAATTACTCTTTGAGTACATTCGACGACGAACCAATCTAGATGCATTTTGTGATGGCCGATGAAATGAGGCAATATCGATGTTAAGTTTTAATTTGCAACTATGGTTAGAAATAACCATCACGATGTTCTTTTACTTGCCAATGAGATGAGGCATTTTGTTATGATGGATTGATGATGATTTCGATATTTATGATGAATTTTTACTTGTCGATGAAATGAGACAAGTCTCGATGTCACTTAAACTCGTCCAAGTAAGAGATAAGACGAGTTAGGTATCTTACACTCGCCAATGAGATTAGGCAGTGTTTATTTGATGATGTTTTATGATGGTTTTCTAATGTGGTATCGACTAACGATTAGTAAATAAATAGGTGCGAACTTATGGTATGGGACGTACGTTGACTCCTATTGGGTTTCTATTCGAGAAGTTGAGACACATTCACGATGTTACTAGTACTACAGACCGAGTGCTCGATTGGATCACCATAATGTTCATGATGTTATTACTCGACTCCAATCATCACGATGTTATTACTCAGGTTTTTGTGACTGGGTGTCATCAAGATGTTTCCGACTATAGTCAATCAAGATGACCACGATGTTATGATGTTATGTGACACCAAGTCATCACGATGAATGGTACCAAAGAATGGTAGTACTAGTCAAGATGTAAATGCAGGTGCTGTTTTCCATGAAGTTCAGATGTTTCGTTTTCACTATTTTATGATGACGCTTTTGTTGAGTCACAGCTTCTATGAAGATTTTGATTGCTGACAACAATATTAAAGCGATCGACAAATCAAGACGTACATATGGTATTCTAGATTATAGGTTGATTATTTGATGTTATAATAGTAATAAAATTGTCAAAATCTATCCTCAAATAATCATGCACAAAATATAATATATATATATATACACATTTATATAGGTTGTGCACTTTATTGTGCAACTTAACAGAGACCGGTCGACCGGTCCAAAAATGAACGGTCGACCGTTCCTGTTGAATGTACACAATAAACGTGCACACATGCACATAACGACTATATTTTTAAAAACCTGTCTACCGGTTAGTTTTTGACCTGTCGACCGTTTTTAAACAGAGAGCAACTTCTTCCAAAAGACACATCTTTCTTCAATGGTTGCGTCTCTTCTTCTTCATCAATGATCATAACTTTTGACTGCAATTTTTCACCAAGGGTTATAACTATTTTCTCTCTATAAATACACATCAATATCATTGATTAAAACAATAAGAAGTTTTATTAAGATTATATATGCTCTCTATCTATTCTTTGAATTCACTTGCATTCAAAAAGCTCTAAACTACTTTCATTCCTTATTGAATCATTGACACTATCTCATATATTTTGATTCAATAAGCAATATAAATTCCATAATCTTCACAAACATCATTCACAATTTGAGGATAAGATTATAGGAAGAGTGTACTACAAGTGACAAATCCGTGTTTACAAGAGCACAAGTTGTCAACAACAATTGTAATTGTTTTTGTTGAAGCCCTCAGTGTTGTAGAGGCGTGAAATCCCGTTCGGCTGTTCGGGTAATTGTAAACCTGTTCCTCCGGGTGAAGCGAGGTTGTAATTAGTGAAAATCCAGATAGTAGTCTGGGACTGGACGTAGGACGGTGCTCCGAACCAGTATAAAAATCTCTGGTGTGATTTTTCTATTTTTTTTTATTTACAATGCTATTATCATCTATTTCTGCATTTGTATTGTAATCCATATTATACGATCCGTGTATACTATATTAGCACATATAATTGTATACACACCGCACTTTCATTTGGTATCAGAGCACGGTCATCATATAACCGTAACACAGTTATTTGATATATTCTTGTAATATGGCAAATAACGCAAGTACTAGCACTCAAAACACCACTTACACAGAAGGGCAATCGACACAAAGACCTCCATTTTTCAATGGTCTTAACTATAGTTATTGGGCAACACGTATGTCATTCTTTATGCAATCAAGTAGCTATGATGCTTGGAATGCTACTCAAAGAGAAATAGTGAATCCAACAACGGATTATTCAGAATGGACTGTGGCTGAGAAAACGGCAGCAGCCGTAAATGCAAGAGCAATAAATATGTTGTTCTGTGCATTAGACCAAAATGAATATAACCGTGTTAGTATCTGCACTACTGCATATCAAATTTGGCAAACGCTAAAAATCACTCATGAAGGTACTAACAAGGTTAAACAAGCCAAAATAGCCATGCTGAAAAGTCAATTTCAAAATTTCAAAATGAAACCAAATGAGACAATCAATGAAATGTATTCACGGTTTCAAACTATTCACCATGCACTTATTGGGTTAGGACAAAAGTATTCTGATTTTGATGTTGTTTCAACAGTCCTACATTCTCTGACTAATGAATGGGAAGGAAAAGTATTAGCAATTGAAGAAGCTAATGATCTTTCCGTCATGAAGCCAGATGAATTGATAGGAAATTTAATGTCCTATGAAGCAAATTTGCAGGCTAGAAAAGAACAGAAAGAAGAAAAGAAAAATGTAGCATTTCATGTTGAGAAAGATGAAAATGAATCAAATTCTGAAGATGAAGATTTGGCGTTCATTGCTAAAGGTTTCAAAAAATTCCTAAAATATCGAAAAGCCAGTCGCTACAATAAAAGGAAACCTGGATCAAATAAACCATCTTCATCTGCTATAGAATGTTTCAACTGCCATAAAAAGGGACACATGCAGAAGGATTGTCCAGAACAAAAGAAAAAGTCAGAAAATGACAAATTCAAATATAAGAAGGACAAATCAAAGAAACGAGCCTTCTCAGTAACATGGGATGATTCAGAGTCATCTTCATCAGAAAGTGAAAGTGATTCGGAGAATGAACAAGCTAATGTTTGCTTTATGGCAACAGAAGATGAGGTACAAATTCCTACATTTGATGAATTACTTGATATTAATGCTGAATTGATAGTCAAATATAAAGACTTAAAACGTCAATTAAAAGTAGTCAAAGCAGATTTAAGTAAAGCAGAGTTTGAACGAGATATGTTAAAAGATGAGAAGAAAATATTAGAAGAAGAACTTGAAAATATTCAAGAATCATCATCTAATGTTGACTCTCAAATATCTCTTTTGAGTCAAGAAATAGAAGCTCAAAAAGAGAAAAATAATGCTCTCACTACTGAAAATCATGAACTTAAAGCAAAAGTCAAAATTCTAGACCTAGAAAAAGCTAGTTTACAAACAAAATTTGATGACATTACTCAAAATGTTTCTAACTTTAACAAAGGTCGAGAAAATTTGACTAAAATCATTAAAAGTTCACAATCTATTTCAGATAAACAAGGTTTGGGATATAACAAACATGAAACTAAAAAACATCTTAGAAATAAAAGGAAGAAGAAAGTACAAAAAACTGAAGCTAAGAAAAATCTTAGTTTATTATATTTCAAACCAAAACCAGTTGTGAAATTTCAAAAGAGAAATGTCAAGACTATCAAAATATGGGTTCCTAAAACAAATAATAACTTGATTAGGAACAAATACATTCAGCAATTCATGAATAATGTACATTTTAATAACAATTATATATATAAAGGGGATACCGGACCCAAATGGGTTTGGACTCCTAAGACCTAACTCTTAGGACCCTATAAAAAGTGGGTACCATGAACTTAATTCTATGTTTGCAGGTCCCACTGAAGAAAAGAGGAAAGTGGATATTGGACAGTGGTTGCTCAAAGCATATGACGGGAGACAAGAGCTTACTAACAAATATTAAATACTCAGGTGGTGGCTCAGTCACTTTTGGAGACAATTCAAAAGGTTATATCATCGGCAAAGGCGATGTGAGCAATTGTGGTACATCTAACTTACCTCTTATTACTAATGTCATGCTAGTTAGAAATTTAAAACACAATTTACTTAGTATTAGTCAGTTATGTGACAAGGGTTTTATAATTTCCTTTTCAAATAATAAGTGTAGTATTTTAGATAAAGACCATAATTTGGTTTTTGAAGGTTATAGAGACAGAAATATATATATTCTAAATATGAATATTAATCATAATTCAGATATGTGTCTTATGGCTAATGACAATGATCCATGGCTATGGCACAAACGTTTCTGTCATATAAACTTCAGAACTATTGACAAGCTAGCCAAAAACAATCTAGTTAGAGGACTACCCAAAATGAGTTTTAAAGTTAACAACATTTGTGATGCATGTCAATTAGGAAAATTGACCAAATCATCGTTTAAATCCAAGAAAGTCATATCAACATTACAACCGCTTGAGTTACTGCACATGGATTTATTTGGACCTACTAGAGTTCAATCAATAAATCACAGTCAATATGTGCTTGTAATTGTTGATGATTTCTCTCGTTATACATGGACAATTTTCTTAAAAAATAAAAGTGATACTTTCGATCATTTCAAATCTTTCGTCAAAAGAATTCAAAAATCAAAAGGAATTAAAGTTAAAAATATAAGAAGTGATCATGGCGGAGAGTTTGAAAATAATGAATTTGAACATTTTTGTACAAAGAAAGGTATATATCATAATTTTTCGTTTCCCAGAACTCCACAACAGAACGGAGTAGTAGAACGAAAGAACCGAACTTTACAAGAATGTGCAAGAACATTATTAAATGGAACCACCTTACCAAAACACTTCTGGGCAGAAGCTGTTGCAACTGCCTGTTATGTTTTAAATCGTGTGTCCATAAGACCTCTTACCAAGAATACTCCTTATGAATTGTTTAACAAAAGAAAGCCCAAAATCTCATACTTCAAAGTTTTTGGTTCTAAGTGCTTTATTTTAAATACGAAAGACCAGCTTGGAAAATTCGATCCAAAAGCAGATGAAGGAATATTTGTCGGTTATTCGGAACGAAGTAAGGCCTATCGAATATTTAATAAACGAACCAAAACTATTGAAGAATCACTTCATGTATCTTTTGATGAAATCTATCAGCATCCTCACACAATATCAGATGATGACGAATCAATAGTCATTAATAATCCAATCATCTCAAATACTGATTCTGACTCAGAAGTAATTATTGAGAATACTCCTCAAATATGTGAATTACAATCACCACCAAGAATATTAAGAGACCATCCGGCCCAAAATATAATAGGTGAAATAACATCACATGTCAGAACAAGGAGTCAACTCAATCAAATGGGTCATGTCGCTTTTCTCTCAAATATCGAACCCAAGAATTCAAAAGAAGCTGCTACAGATGATTACTGGATCATTGCCATGCAGGAAGAACTAAATCAGTTCGAGCGCAATGACGTTTGGGAACTTGTTCCGAGACCAACTGATCAGTCAGTAATTGGTACTAAATGGGTCTATAAAAATAAGGCTGACGAACAAGGAAATATCACTAAAAATAAAGCAAGATTAGTAGCACAAGGATACAATCAGGAAGAAGGTATCGATTATGAAGAAACTTTTGCACCAGTTGCTCGACTAGAAGCTATTAGAATTCTATTATCTTTTGCTTGTTATCATAATTTCAAACTTTATCAGATGGATGTCAAAAGTGCTTTTCTCAATGGATTTATCAAAGAGAATGTCTATGTCGAACAACCACCTTTATTCGTACATGAAAAATATCCTGACCATGTGTTCAAACTTAAGAAAGCTCTGTATGGTTTAAAACAAGCACCTCGTGCTTGGTATGAACGTTTACGTAGCTATCTTATTAATTCAGGATTTGAAGTAGGCAAAGTCGATCAAACTTTGTTTATTAAACATTCTCGAAATGATATTCTGGTTATCCAAATATATGTAGACGATATCATCTTTGGTTCAACAAACGATAAACTCTGCAAGGAATTTGCAAGTATTATGACCAAAGAATTCGAAATGTCTCATATGGGAGAACTATCTTATTTTCTTGGACTTCAAATCAAACAACTTTCAAACGGTATTTTTATCAATCAAGAAAAATACTGTGAAAATCTTATCAAACGCTTCGGATTACAAAATACATCTGGTAAACCAACTCCTATGAGTACAACTACACATCTTGAAAAAGATGAAAGTGGTAAGAATGTTGACCAGAAATTATATCGAAGCATGATTGGTTCTCTTCTTTATCTTACAGCTAGTCGTCCAGATATATTAATGAGTGTTTGTTTATGTGCTCGTTTTCAAGCCGATCCAAAGGAATCACATTTACGAGCAGTGAAACGTATAATTCGTTATCTAAATAATACCAAAGATTTTGGTCTTTTCTATCCAAAAGAATGTCCATTTGAATTAGTATCATATAGTGATGCTGATTTTGGTGGCTCACGGACGGATAGAAAAAGTACAAGTGGTACGTGCCATTTTATTGGAAAATCACTTGTCTCTTGGTTTAGTAAGAAACAGAATTGTGTTTCACTATCAACATGTGAAGCTGAATATATATCAGCAGCTCTCGCTTGTACTCAAGTACTATATATGCAACAAACACTTCAAGATTTCGATATACATTTATCGAATTCAATTATATACTGTGATAACACGAGTGCAATAAATCTCTCTAAAAATCCAGTAAATCATTCTAGAACCAAACATATTGATATCCGTCATCATTTCCTTAGAGATAATATTGAAAAAGGTAATATACATCTTGAATATGTTCACACTGACAATCAAATAGCCGATATTTTCACTAAACCATTACTTGAATCTAGTTTTATTAAACTACGAAGAGAGCTTGGCTTAGTATCTCGGAAAGATCTAGAATAGAATAAGTAACCTTCAAACTTAGGCTATATATTTTTCAAAAAATTTCAGCCTATAACAAACTATACCTATTTTTATAACTTTTTTTTTTCTATCATTGTTTTTGTTTACGGCTAATTATCTCTAACAAATCCTATCCTCAAGTTCATTGGCAAACTTTTTTCTATATAAACGTTTGAAAAATACACTTTCATTCATTCACCTTCTTGCTGAAAATTATAAATCACCCTAAACAAGCTACCATGGCACACATTTGCGACAAATGCGCAGAGGAATCTCATATTTCTATCACTAGCTCGGAGTCGGAGGAACAATATTCTCCGATTACACCGAAACAAAGGCCGGAATGCCCTCACCATTGTTTTCGCACACCTGGCCATACTCCAACATCCAAGCGTGCAAAGAAAGCACTATTCTGCTCTCCGCGCACGAAGGCGCAAATCGATGAAATTCATCACTACCAAAAGCATCAAATTGATCTTCAACGACAACTACATTATGGTCAAAACCTACTATACCATGAACAACAACGTACTTCAACTCGTTTATCCGCTTTAGAACGAATGGCTTCATTCTTCTGCGGTTCAAACAAACACGATGTTCATGAACCAATGCCGTCAAGACCATCGACTTCAACAACTCCAAACTCTTGGGATAAAAACTATAACGAGAATGAAGGAGCTCGATATAAGTGGAGTCCGTGGGCTAAACGCATTGAAAACGACAAGAATTCTAATAACAACTCACCTTCTCATTAGAATTCCATAATGTATATTATTTTGCTTTCATATATAATTCTTGTAATACAGTATATTTTTGCAATAATAACATAATATATAATATATTATTTCGACTCGTTTTCAAAATTTTTTGCCAAAATCTGCATTTTTGCACACAGAGCCAAACCGGTCGACAGCCTAAAATATGACCGGTCGACCGTTTTGCTCTCTGGTTGAAAACGGTCGACCGGCAATACGCAGGCGGTCGACCGGTCGGCAGTTATTATTTTTTTTTATACTTCACGTATATATTTTTGCCACCAACCCTCTTTACTTTCTACTCTCCACTGAAAATTTTCCCATTTCCAAACCCTAGTTCATATTCTCAAGCTTCACAAACTCTCAAATTCTCTTCAATGGCTCCTCCTCAGAAAAAATCAAAGAAAAGAGCAACATCAGAAACTTCTTCTCTTACTCTCTCTGCTAGAAAATGGTTAGAATCTCCGGTTGCAGTAACTAGATGGAATCAAATGACAAATTACAAATTCCATCCAGGCTCATTCATCAAATTCGACGATTTCACTGCATACGGTATTCAAAGATTAGCAAATAGATCTCGTATCTCTCCTCTTATTGATTTTTCTATAAATAGCATACAAATTAATCATTTGATGATTAAGCTATTTTATGCGAATATGAATTTAGAGGAATATACTCCGGAAAATCCAAATGGAGTTATTTGGTCAGTAGTATGTGGCAAACGAATCTATCTCACTTATGATAGAATTGCTTCTATTTTGGGAATACCGAATAGGGGTGAAGAGTTTTCATCCACATTTTGTGAAGTTTTTACCCGGAATAGTACGAGTCATAAATTTATAGAAGATGATAGTAACGGCACCAAATCGATTGGGCTACGACCGACTGCAAGGTTGTTACACCATGTCCTAATGCACTCTCT
The DNA here is from genome assembly GCA_030765085.1 of Allium cepa. Classification (NCBI taxonomy): domain Eukaryota; kingdom Viridiplantae; phylum Streptophyta; class Magnoliopsida; order Asparagales; family Amaryllidaceae; genus Allium; species Allium cepa. The sequence continues at coordinate 135,155,994 of CM060942.1, read as the reverse complement.
ATTTCCTCGATTAGGAAACTATGATGCCGTTTACAAAGAGAATTTCAAGGCTCTTTATGCTATCTACGATGATATCGAAATAAATTGGGTTCACATGATTTTCGATGAGATTCTTAAGGTAAATAACTCTACTCGTCCACATTTCTTCTATAACGAGTATATTATGCGTATGTTGCTTGCATGTGGAGTCACACCCCCGGATTCGGCATATTCTACACCAAAGTGTATTGACTCCACTACTATTAAACGGATGAAGCTTCCTCCTCCATATGTTCATATTATGCCATTCGAACAATGGCAACAACGCGATACTCAAGAACAACAAGCTCCACCATCTCGTCGTCGTTCTGAAGATGTTAGATTATTGAAATCTAAATCATCTACAAGAGAATCTCTTGAAACCATCGCTCGGAATCAATTTTTACTTGAATCAAGACTAAAACGAATGGATTCGAAAATTGATAGACGATTCAATAAGGTAAAGTCATTCTTCGGCGCTATATGGGATGCTATATCATGTAGCACATCCGTCTCGACCCAACATCAAGACCCCGGAAAACGTCCGGCTCCTCCAACTTTTACTTGGTCGACATCCGAGGAATTCGGTGGTACAAGCGGACAAGGTCGTGGGGACAATGACGATGACGATGACGATGACGATGACGACGACGACGACGATGATGATGATGATGATGATGATGATGAGGAAGAGATTCAGTCGGAATGAAGTTAGTTTGTTTTTCTTTTCATTTTTTTTAAAAAAAAAAACATATATGGCACTTGTACTAAATAGTGTCCATCTTTTTATTCGTAGTAGACTATGACTTGCATTGTACTTCATCAAAACATCCTGTGTTTGAATGTATGCATTGTTCTCTTTGGTTTATATTTTCTAGTGTTTACTCCTTTTTGTCGATGACAAAGGGGGAGAAAGGTGCTAATAATTGTCTGCAGGAAATCACATATTCAGGGGGAGATCCTATACTTGAGTTTTTATATTGTCATCAATCAAAAAGGGGGAGAATGTTGAGTCACAGCTTCTATGAAGATTTTGATTGCTGACAACAATATTAAAGCGATCGACAAATCAAGACGTACATATGGTATTCTAGATTATAGGTTGATTATTTGATGTTATAATAGTAATAAAATTGTCAAAATCTATCCTCAAATAATCATGCACAAAATATAATATATATATATACACATTTATATAGGTTGTGCACTTTATTGTGCAACTTAACAGAGACCGGTCGACCGGTCCAAAAATGAACGGTCGACCGTTCCTGTTGAATGTACACAATAAACGTGCACACATGCACATAACGACTATATTTTTAAAAACCTGTCTACCGGTTAGTTTTTGACCTGTCGACCGTTTTTAAACAGAGAGCAACTTCTTCCAAAAGACACATCTTTCTTCAATGGTTGCGTCTCTTCTTCTTCATCAATGATCATAACTTTTGACTGCAATTTTTCACCAAGGGTTATAACTATTTTCTCTCTATAAATACACATCAATATCATTGATTAAAACAATAAGAAGTTTTATTAAGATTATATATGCTCTCTATCTATTCTTTGAATTCACTTGCATTCAAAAAGCTCTAAACTACTTTCATTCCTTATTGAATCATTGACACTATCTCATATATTTTGATTCAATAAGCAATATAAATTCCATAATCTTCACAAACATCATTCACAATTTGAGGATAAGATTATAGGAAGAGTGTACTACAAGTGACAAATCCGTGTTTACAAGAGCACAAGTTGTCAACAACAATTGTAATTGTTTTTGTTGAAGCCCTCAGTGTTGTAGAGGCGTGAAATCCCGTTCGGCTGTTCGGGTAATTGTAAACCTGTTCCTCCGGGTGAAGCGAGGTTGTAATTAGTGAAAATCCAGATAGTAGTCTGGGACTGGACGTAGGACGGTGCTCCGAACCAGTATAAAAATCTCTGGTGTGATTTTTCTATTTTTTTTTATTTACAATGCTATTATCATCTATTTCTGCATTTGTATTGTAATCCATATTATACGATCCGTGTATACTATATTAGCACATATAATTGTATACACACCGCACTTTCAGCTTTATTATAGCCTTATGTAAGAAAAGAGCTTATTTATATACACGGTTTTATGGTTATTTCGAATATGATGTTTTGGATTCTTTCCGGGCTCTATCAAGATGGATTTGCGACATTATATATTTATACCAATGAGATAAGGTATAAATTATGGTGATTCTTTTATGATGTGTTTTGATAATAGATTTAAGATATATTTATGTTTATACCGATGAGATGAGGTATAAATGATTTTGGAGATTTCTTTATAATGAGTTTAATGATGGATTTGAGATGTATTTATATTTATACCGATGAGATAAGGTATAATAATTAAGAAGTTTCTATTAGATGAGTTTTATTTATGATGGATTCTTGAAGTTTTAATTATCTTATGAAGATTTACTTTATGGTCCATATCCTCACCCATTTCATTCGGTTATATATATAATTAGATGAACCATGTCTATCTAAGATACATATTGTATTCCTCTATGCAATCATGATGAACCATTGGTGTATCACTCTAGAGATAGCTTGATGACTTATATCATTCCATTGGTAACGATGGAATGGTTTTCCCCTTATCTCTTATCATCACCTTTACTAATGATAAGATCTAGCCTACCTGACCCGTGTGGTTTTCACTCGGGTCAGTCCGAGTTTGTTTTAGGTATTAGATTCTCTTTTGGATGTAGCAGTTCATGATGCTTTCTTATGAGATCGTGTCTCTCCCTTCTTAGAGGTTTATTTCACTGAGATGATGTATATTCATTTGATTTGTTCTTGTATTCGTGTGGTTGTCATACCACCAATTGTAGTACTGGTATTATAAAGTGATGTATCATTGTATATGAGACGTTCAATCATGTATGTATATATGTTCTGTGATGAGATGTTCGTTTAGTTGACATGTTTTGTTTTGATAGATCCTTAGCCACCTATAGCTTTGCGTTAGTCATTTATTGGACACGTTGAACCTCTTAAGTGAAAAGACAATACAAATAGCGTTCATCGACGTTTTCAATAGATGGTTAAGGAAAAGTTACAGATGGTCGCCCTTAACCAGCCCTATTCTCCGCTTTAGTAGACGGAAGTACATGTTAATTCTCTTTACTAAGTTGGGTCTTTTCTGTAACAACCTTGGTTTTGGAGATTACTTGTAAATGTAAAATTATAACGGAAGTTATAATTTAATATGGTGAATTAAAATAAATTAGAGATTTAAATTGTTTATTTGGAAAAAAAACAATGAATTTTGAAAATAAAATGTGAAAATAAAGTTTGAAAATTTTCAAATGTTGGAAATTTAGATTTAAAATTTAAAAGATGTTGAAAAAAAATTCTAAATATCTTGGACTGAAAAGTAATTTGAGCTCATATTCTGGTTCTTGAGTTCACTCTATTCTTGTGCTAATGATAACGATGTGCATTTTCGCGGTCGTTCAAGTTTGGTGGCCTCGTGAGAAGCCATTTTGTGTGATTTATCTTTCTTGTCTATTGAGTCTATCCTTTTTGTGAGGATGTTCTTTCTGTATTGTTATGCGAAAAATTGTGTCGATGATCTTTTTTGTTGCTTAGAGTTCAGGTTTGAGTGAGTTTGATTCCAGCTCTATTTGTAGAGTTTTGTGAAATCAATCATTTTCGATTGATTAATTGTTGAGCATCTTATTGGGTTTTGATTCGAAGACGGGATATCTTCGAAATTCTTTCGAGCTACTTGGAAAATTTGATGGTTTGCTAATCACTATATTAGCATTTGATGGCCATTAGATTAACCAACTGAGTTTTTCATTATTTCTCTCTACCATTCTATGTTGAAAGTATGAATGGTTTGAGTTTACAGCTTGGTATCAGAGCTGTGGTCAGAATAAAGTAGAATAAACATAGAACAGTACGTATATCGCGATACGTTAAAGTACAATACGAGTGAATCATCGTCCTTTATTCGAGCTTGTTTTCGAATCATGCTTTGATTATTTTTCGAGTATTGGGTTATGTTGAGATGGAATATGTCTAGGAATATATATATATATATATATATATATATATATATATATATATATATATATTGCATTCCGTAGTATTCCAAAATAAAGTTTGATCATCTTATCTTGTAAATAATCTTATTTGGGATCATTCTATTTTTATTTTTTCGATACGAGTGGGTTCGTATCGATGAAGCTGATGGATTTATTTGAGCATTCTTGTTGCATTCCTTTGAGAGTTGTGAATCCTGTTAAGGGGATCCACAATGATTGGCTTGTTGTGAGCATTCTGAGTTTTCCGTTTGTTGCTGCTTTAGTGAGTATTTGTTTATTACTCACTATCTTAAGGTGTATCTGATTTGAGATGGATTGACTTATTTGATGTTAAATCCGATCATTTTGTTGTTATAGGATCCTATATTTATTTAGGCATCCTAATTTGATTGGTTTATTATTTCTATCACTTTGAAATGTTAATGATGATTCCGAAGTTTCTTTATTCACTCTTGAATATCGAGATGTTAATGATATATCTCGAATTCCAGTCAAGGTGACTTTGTTGAGTTTTGTGAGTCCATTTGGACTTGACATCCAATCGGGCAATCGAGTGTTGAGTTAACCTTATTCTTGGCTCTTAGCTCTTTAGTTATCCTTCCAAAAGGACATCCACTAAAGAATGAGGCGAGTTTCTAGATTATTCGAGTTTGATTGAGTTTATCATTCAGTTTCTTTGAGTTATCCTTTTCGGATAATCAATCGGTGTTATCCTTTGTAGCATTACTTTGTTTGAAGTAATGATTTATTGTTTGTGTGCTTCTTCTACTTCGAGAAGAATATCTTGCTTATTTTTGTCTTGATGATTTCCAAGAGTGGATCGTCGTCTTGTAGGAGTTGATGAACACTCCATCTCCTTCTATTGATTTTGAGAATCGAGTATTCTGGGAATATCTCGATGCATTCTCTTAATGTTCTTTGGTTTGAGTTTTGAAGCGATATAAATATGAGTTTTAAAGAGGAATTTGAGCTTTGAAATATATAAAAAAGTATCAAAGAATGTTTTAAGAATATATTTATATGAGTAGTATTCTTTCATAGAAATAATTTGAGACTGTTGGGTTGTCCATCGAGCAGTTAAGAGTTCTAGTCGATACGCCTGATGAACGTTATCGATAGGAATCTCCTAAATGCTATGATGAGGTAATCAGACACGATGATTTGTGTTTTAAAAATTATGATTTTGAAAATAATATTTTGAGATTATATATTAAATTTATTTTTGAATGGTGATTGCAGCCATTGATTTTAGAGACAAGTAACAGAGTGGCGAGGCAGTTTTGATCGTTCGATGGACTCTGCAGCCAATGGACATATCCGTTTATTAGAGATTCAGTGGCGAGGCAATGTCATTTATTCATATATTTATTTTGATATTATAATGGTGAAAATATGTGAGAAAATTAATGAGCTATACTTTATTGAAAGTATATTTTGAGATTTTAGAATTTATATTATATACATTGGATGTTTTAAGAGAAGAGTTATAAGAGGATTTGAAGATTATTTTAAACTATTTAACTGATTTAATAAAAAGAGTAAAGAGAATTTAAACCCTTAATTTATTTCCAGGAATATTATTATGGATTTACAAAATTCTCTGAAAATTAATTTTGATGTAAGAGAAGAAATTTGGACTTTTAATTTGTTTTGTATATTACTTACTAAGTAATATAGTAGAGAGTTTGAAAATTTTTCAAATGTTGGAAATTTAGATTTAAAATTTAAAAGATGTTGAAAAAAAAATTCTAAATATCTTGGACTGAAAAGTAATTTGAGCTCAGACTCTAGTTCTTGAGTTCACTCTATTCTTGTGCTAATGATAACGATGTGCATTTTCGCGGTCGTTCAAGTTTGGTGGCCTCGTAAGAAGCCATTTTGTGTGATTTATCTTTCTTGTCTATTGAGTCTATCATTTTTGTGAGGATGTTCTTTCTGTATTGTTATGCGAAAAATTGTGTCGATTGTCTTTTTTGTTGCTTAGAGTTCAGGTTTGAGTGAGTTTGATTCCGGCTCTATTCGTAGAGTTTTGTGAAACCAGTCATTTTCGATTGATTAATTGTTGAGCATCTTACTGGGTTTTGATTCGAAGACGGGATATCTTCGAAATTCTTTCGAGCTACTTGGAAAATTTTATGGTTTGCTAATCACTATATTAGCATTTGATGGGCCATTGGATTAACCAACTGATTTTTTATTATTTCTCTCTACCATTCTATGTTGAGAGTATGAATGGTTTGGGTTTCGAGCTTGGGTAATGGTTCCATCGTGACTTGACTCATTTCATCGACAAGTAAAAATCATCGTAACCATCTTAACTTCATAAATCATCATAAACATCTTAACTTCATGAATACTTCATAAATAGACTTAACTCATATCATCGACAAATGCAAATAAATCTCATAATGGTTTCTCATAAACCATAATCCCCGAAAAGGGAAATCTCATCTCAAGACTCACCTCATCTCATCGGTATCAGAGCGTCATTTCAGAAAATAATGTAATATACACAGAACAGCACACGAGATACCATACATTTAGTATTATACATCTACATATATCATCCCATAAATCACAACCCGTTTCACCTTTACATATATTTGTCTTTACCCATGATTCAAGTGTGTCCCTATTCGATTCCTTTAGGGTAAATAGAAAGGAATACATCCATGAATGTATATTTTATTCCGTAGTATTCCTTAATTTTCGCATTCGAATTTCTTATGAATATATATATTTACCCTATGAATAATCCTAGCTTATCTTTTCTTTCAGCTATGTCTGGACGTGGTAGAGGACGTTCTTCAGCGGCGGGACCGTCCAGTGGTTCCCGTCCTAAAGGCGTATACATGTCTACCGACCAGATTCAGATAAGGAACTCTAGGATAATAAGTAAAGGGAAGCATTCATTCTGTTGTACCCAACAGAATAAATGAAAGGTTCAATGATAATCAAGGGAGGTTTCAAGCTAATATTCTAATGTCATGCGTAAGGGTAAATGTGATTAAGTTAAGTAAATTATTAATAAACATCCATGAAATCATGAAATCTCATAAATCTCCAACAAGTCATGAAAACAACACTTACAATTTCCAAAGAATTTTTCCCTTTTGATGGATTCCGCGATGTATTTTTACTTTTGCATTCTTATTCGAGGGTGAGGTGCCTTCGAAATTTTGCGTTGTTGCCTGGAAAATTTCTAAAATCTGCTTATCCCCATATAGATGTTGAAGAAATTTCATAGAATAACCGAGCAATTTTCTTCTTCCTGTTCCTCATCTTGGGTAAGAGATAAGGTAATTTTGATGTCGTGCTTTTCTTGCTCTTATTCGATTGATGGAATTAAGATGTTAAATATAGTCTTTCCTCTAGAAATTGTAAGGACGCAATTTTGTTAAGGAGGGGAGTTTGTAACAACCCCAGATTTTGGAGAATATCGAAATTTTCAATTATAATGCAAATTATAATTTATTATGATAATCACGAAGTATAAAAGGAATAATTGATGATAACATTGTTTATTAAAATAAACCATGTTGGTTTTGGTGTAAACAAATGGGAAATAAAGTTGAAAATACTTTAATTATGGTATGGAACGAAAATAAATATTGGAAATAAATTATTACATTGAAAGTTATGATATTGGAGTTGTATTCCAATATTAGCCATTTATTCCAAAAAAAAAGAATGAACATGAGAGAAATAAAATCGTTAAGCGTCAAATATTGTTGCAAATGATGTTTTAATATTTTAAAATTGTTAAAACACATTTGTATACTTTTAGAAGCGTGAAATAAATGCTTATATCGGTAAAATATGTCAAATTTGAATTATTTTCACATAAGCAATAATATTGACAAATGTTGTAATAAAAGGAAAATATAAAGAAAATAAATATTTGAGATACAAATATGATTGAAATAATGATTTTTCACCATAAATGTGAATATTGGTAAATATTTGGTGTTAAATTTTGTAAATAATATTTTTATTTGGAAAATTTACAATTTTCCATTGCTAATGGATGCAATTCATTATGACATGAATGATGCAATTCGTTTCACGCAAATTGGAATTTATATGAGGAAGTTATGTATAATTTAGTGTAATATAAAATATACCATGGCCTAAGATATTCTAAGTATTGATAATGGACTTTAGGAAACTTATACCCATTACCCATTAGCCTTATCTGGAAGCTCCTGAAGTTTGAACGATGTTTTTTTTTCCTTTCCAGAAGTTCTTCTTCCTCAAAACCTAGTAACCAAAAGAATGAAAATGGCTTCCACCTAAAATTAAAAATTCACCAAAACCTCTTGCAATCTAGAGAAAATTCAGGTTGGAAACTAAAGTAAAGGTAATATCCATCCCATCAAGCCTCTATATCCATCACAATCTGATATATTTTTTACCTGTAATTCCTAATTTTGCTATTCCCTTGCTCGCATGTTTGATTTTAGGGTTTCTTAGGCTATGTAAGCATCTATTCGTTGCAAAAGGCACATGCTATCTTGCTAAATCTAGCCAAATCGCTATATACAAACCCTTAGGTGAGTAATCTCACTCACGCTAGCTATAAACAATGTTTCTTATTTATATTTGGTGTTGAATTAGATGTTTGGAGCTTTAAAAATCATGCTTTGATCATCGTTTGTGCTCAATCCAAAAAAATCGAATTCTGTTCATATTTGTAGCTGGAACGAAATTGATCATAACTCACTCAATTTTTTACCAAATTTGAATATCTTGGTCATTCTGGAAATCTTAGAAACTAAGCTACAACTTTCCTTTTATTCATTTTGCCTAATTTCGAAGTTATCTATGCTAAAATTGCAATTGTTTGTCGCTGTCCTGCCAATGCATAAGTTCAGGCTGAGTTTAATGTTTTTAGTAATTTGATCATAGCTTTCTTTTTTTAAATTGGAATTGAGAAATTTTTGAATTTCTGGAAACCATATGATTTAGACTGTAACTTTGATGTTTTGTGTTTTGAGTATTTTTGATGTTTGTATGGTGTAAAATCCATATCTTCGTGACTGTCCTGTCATTGACAGGGAGTGTTTATATATTCACCTGTAAAGTAATTTGATCATAACTTTCTTGTTACATATCGGAATTTAGGAATTTTTGAAGTTATGGAAACCTAAGAAATTTTTATAATCATTCTCATATTTTGTAGTTTTATATGTGAAAATATATATTCTTTACAGCAGGACCGAAATATACGTAGTGTTTAATTTCCGTGTTTGATGATATTGTGACGATTTCGATAATTACTGTCGCATTTTTTATAAAACATGAGGTTATTAGATGGAAATGATTTCCATGAATATATTACCTTAGAGTTTGAAGAAGTTTGAGATTTAAGTTTTATTTAAATTCCATTTAAATCTAAATAACGGTTATTTTCGATATGTGAGTATTTTGATGGTTTTAAATGATTTTAATTTCAAATAAATTCTCGAAAATTTCTTAAATAAAAATAAATCATTGTTTATGAAATAAGTATTTTTTAGCATTTTTAAGTGTTTTTTTTTCAATTATTAATTATTTTAAAGTGTTTTTATAATAGAAGTCCTCTTTAAAATAGTGGATTTTTCTATACAAAGCTTTTAAAATGGTTTCTAGATTGTTTAAGAACTTTATTTTCTCTAAAAAAATTATTTTAAATATATTTTAGCCTATGTTTATGAATTTCGACGTATAAGAATGAGAATTAAACGATTTAGTAAAAAAATACGTGGTATGGGACATGTATTTTTGCTTTATCGCTTAATATCAGACTTGTACGATCGAAACCAATTTGAAGTGTTATTTTGAGTTGATTTAGAAGTTACCAAATTTTGGCGAAGATTATTGGTTTGATAATTACTCTTTGAGTACATTCGACGACGAACCAATCTAGATGCATTTTGTGATGGCTGATGAAATGAGGCAATATTGATGTTAAGTTTTAATTTGCAACTATAGTTAGAAATAACCATCAGGATGTTCTTTTACTTGCCAAGGAGATGAGGCAAATTGTTATGATGGATTGATGATTTCGATATTTATGATGAATTTTTACTTGTCGATGAAATAAGACAAGTCTCGATGTCACTTAAACTCGTCCAAGTAAGAGATAAGACGAGTTAGGTATCTTACACTCGCCAATGAGATGAGGCAGTATTTATTTGATGATGTTTTATGATGGTTTTCTAATGTGGCATTGGCTAACGATTAGTAAACCAGTAGGTGCAAACGTATGGTATGAGATGTACGTTGATGCCTATTGGGTTCCTATTCGAGAAGATGAGACACATTCACGATGTTGCTAGTACTACAGACTGAGTACTGGATTGCAGTCATCACGATGTTCATGATGTTATTACTCGACTCCAATCATCATGATGTTATTTCTCAGGTTTTTGTGACTGGGTGTCATCAAGATGTTTCCGACTATAGTCAATCAAGATGATCACGATTTTATGATATGTGACCCCAAGTCATCATGACGAATGGTACCAAAGAATGGTAGTACTAGACAAGATGTAAATGCACGTGCTGTTTTCCATGAAGTTTAGATGTTTTGTTTTCACTGTTTTGAGGATGATGCTTTATTATAGCCTTATGTAAGAAAAGGGCTTATATACATACTTGGTTTTATGGTGATTTCGAATATGATGTTTTGGATTCTTTCCGGGCTCTACCAAGATGGAGTTGAGACTTTATGTATTTATACCAATGAGATGAGGTATAAATTATGACAATGCTTTTATGATGAGTTTTGGTAATAGATTTAAGATATATTTGTATTTATACCGATGAGATAAGGTATAACTGATTATGGATATTTCTTTATAATGAGTTTAATGATGGATTTGAAATGTATTCATATTTATACCGATGAGATGAGATATAATAATTAAGAAGTTTCTATTAGATGAGTTTTATTTATGATGGATTCTTGAAGTTTTAATTATCTTACGAAGATTTACTTTATGGTCCATATCCTCACCCATTTCATTGGTTATATATATAATTAGATGAACCATGTCTATCTAATATACATATTGTATTCCTCTATGTAATCATGATGAACCATTGATGTATCACTCTAGAGATAGCTTGACGACTTATATCATTCCATTAGTAACGATGGAATGGTTTTCCCCTTATCTCTTATCATCACCTTTACTAATGATAAGTTCTAGCCAGCCTGACCCGTGTGGTTTTCACTCAGGTCAGTCCGAGTTTGTTTCAGGTATTAGATTCTCTTTTGGATGTAGCAGTTCATGATGCTTTCTTATAAGATCAAGTCTCTCCCCTCTTAGAGGTTTATTTCAGTGAGATGATGCATATTCATTTGATTCATTCTTGTATTCGTGTGGTTGTCATACCACCAATTGTACTATTGGTATTATAAAGTGATGTATCATTGTATATGAGACGTTCATTCATGTATGAATATATGTTCTGTGATTAGATGTTCGTTTAGTTGACATGTTTTGTTCTGATCGATCCTTAGCCACCTATAGCTTTGCATTAGTCATTTATTGGACACGTCGAACCTCTTAAGTGAAAAGACAATACAAATAGCATTCATCGACGTTTTCAATAGATGGTTAAGGCAAAGTTACAGATGGTCGCCCTTAACCAGCCCTATTCTCCGCTTTAGTAGATGGAATTACATGTTTATTCTACTTTGTTTATTCAATATTGTCATGATACCAAACTGTAACGCCCCACCCCAAGACCCACCTTAGTACGGAGAATAGGGCTGGTTAAGGACGACCATCTTTAATTTTGCCTTAAACATCCATTGAATACGTCGATAAATGCATTATAATTTTTTTTAACTCAAGTGGATCGACATACCCAGTAAATGCTTAATCCTAAACTATAGGTGGCTAACGGATCTATCAGAACAAAATACAATAAATGAATGTAAACCACATCACAGAACAGTAACCAACATCATATATATACATATACACTGATACACGTTCAGTACAATACAATATGAATACAATAAAGGTGGTACACGACCACACCATATACATCGAATCAAATGTAAAAACATCAGAGTATGCGGAAGAAATAAACTACTCAAGAGAAAGAAGAGCTGATATCCAACATCAACTCAATTATGGAATACTACAGAATACAATATAAATATTAGATAGACATGGTTTATCTAATTATATATATATAAACGAATGAAATGGGTGAGGATATGGACCATAAAGTAAATCTTCATAAGATAATTAAACTTCAAGAATCCATCATAAATAAAACCCATCTAATAGAAACTTCTTAATATTATACCTCATCTCATCGGTATAAATGTAAATACATCTCAAATCCATCATTGAACTCATTATAAAGGAATCTCCATAATCATTTATACCTCATATCATTGGTATAAATATAAATCTATCATAAATATATTATCAACACTCATCATAAAAGCATTACCATAATTTATACCTCATCTCATTGGTATAAATATATATAATGTCTCAAATCCATCTTGATAGAGCCCGAAAATAATCCAAAACATCATATTCGAAATCACCATAAAACCATGTATATAAATAAGCCCTTTTCTTATATACAGCTATAATAAAGCATCATCATCAAAACAGTGAAAACGAAACATCTAAACTTCATGGAAAACATAAGAGAAAGCACCAAAAGTTGTTGCAACAATTCAAGATACACAGGAATAAACACAGGACAACTCGCTCTGATACCAAAATTATAGATGGTCGCTCTGATACCAAGCTGTAACGCCCCACCCCGAGACCCACCTTAGTAAAGAGAATTAACAAGTAATTCCGTCTGCTAAACCGGAGAATAGGGCTGGTTAAGGGCGACCATCTATAATTTTGTCTTAAACATCCATTGAATACGTCGATAAATGCGTTATAATTTTTTTCAACTCAAGTGGATCGACATACCCAGTAAATGCTAAATCCAAAACTATAGGTGGCTAACGGATCTATCAGAACTAAATACAATAACTGAATGTAAACCACATCACAAAACAGTAACCAACATCATATATATACATATACACTGATACACGTTCAGTACAATACAATATGAATACAATAAAGGTGGTACACGACCATGCCATATACATCGAATCAAATGTAAGAACATCAGAGTATGTAGAAGAAATAAACTACTCAAGAGAAAGAAGAGCTGATATCCAACATCAGCTTCAAGCTAATCCTAATAGATGATACCTGAAACAACTCGATCTGACCCGAGTGAAAACACACGGGTCAGGCTAGCTAGAACTTATCATTAGTAAAGGTGATGATTAGAGATAAGGGGAAAACCGTTCCATCAATACCAATGGAATGATATAGGTCATCAAGTTATCTCTAGAGTGATACATCAATGGTTCATCATGATTGCATAGAAGAATACAATATGAATATTAGATAAACATGGTTTATCTGATTATATATATAACCGAATGAAATGGGTGAGGATATGGACCATAAAGTAAACCTTCATAAGATAATTAAACTTCAAGAATCCATTATAAATAAAGCCCATCTAATAGAAACTTCTTAATTATTATACCTCATCTCATCGGTATAAATATAAATACATCTCAAATCCATCATTAAACTCATTATAAATGAATCTCCATAATCATTTATACCTCATATCATTGGCACAAATATAAATCTATCTTAAATCTATTATTAACACTCATCATAAAAGCATTACCATAATTTATACCTCATCTCATTGGTATAAATATATAAAATGTCGCAAATCCTCTTGATAGAGCTCGGAAAGAATCCAAAACATCATATTCGAAATCACCATAAAACCATGTATATGAATTAGCCCTTTTCTTACATAAGGCTATAATAAAGCATCATCATCAAAACAGTGAAAACGAAACATCTAAACTTCATGGAAAATAGCACGTACTTTACATCTTGACTAGTACTAGTAATTTGGTACCATACATCGTGATGACTTGAGGTCACATAACATCATAACATCGTGATTGACTAGTCGGAACATCTTGATGACACCCAGTCACAAATCCGAGTAAAAACATCATGGTGATTGGAGTTGAGTAATAACATCGTGAACATCGTGGTGACTCCAATCGTACTCGGTCTAGTACTAGTAACATCTTGAATGTGTCTCAACTATTCGAATAGGAACCCAAAAGGCGAGAACGTATATCCCATACTATACGTTCTCCCCTAATGTTTTACTAATCGTTAGTTGGTTCCACATTAGAAAACATCATAAAACATCAGAATTATCATAAAACTCAGTCTGCTTCATCTCATCGGCGAGTTAATATAATACCTTACTCATCTCTTCTCATCGACAAGTAATGGTTCCATCGTGACTTGTCTCATTTCATCGACAAGTAAAAATCATCATAACCATCTTAACTTCATAAATCATCATAAACATCTTAACTTCATGAATACTTCATAAATAGACTTACCTCATATCATCGGCAAATGCAAATAAATCTCATAATGGTTTCTCATAAACCATAATCCCCGAAAGGGGAAATCTCATCTCAAGACTCACCTCATCTCATCGGCAAGTAAAACAACATCTTTAAATAGTTCTCATCGATTTTTACTCCTATAATAGGAGATCTCGAACATCTCAACTCGCCAAATATTGGCTACTTGGATAATTCCTATAATAGGAATTGAAAAACTTAAATACTAACTCAAGATATAATACTCAAGAGGTTTCGATCATACAAGTCCGCAATTAACCGAAAAAGCAAACTCATGTGTCCCATACCACATGTTTTACTAAATCGTTTAATTCCCTTTCTCATACGTCCGAAAAGTGCAAAAACGTGTATCTTTAAATAGAAAATATATTTTTGCTAAATCGGGTTTTGAAATAAATTCCAGAAAATATTTAAGAAATTAACTTTGAAAATCTCTTTATAATTTAGAAATATTAATTGTATCATTTTTTATATGAAATCACTTTGTAAAATATATTTCTTAGAACAATAGCTAGAATATGAACACTATTGGAAAATAGTTTGAAAATACGTGTACATGCGCTCGGAATCACAATGAAAACATTACATAATGAATCGATAAAATCCATTAAAATCCCAATGACAGATTCGTGAAAAACCATGGTTCTATATAGTAGAAGCAACCCAAAAATAATCACAAGACGCATGTCTCTTCGATATTTTTGCCATTAAAGTCTGGGACCAAGTCCTACCTCTTCTTGCTAGGCTCTTCGATATTACTTAAAGATGTCCTTCGACTTGCTATATAGAAAATGTTGATAAACAACCACATGTAAATCTTTGTACAACCCGACCCGAGACTGTTCGTTATCTGTTTGATTTCTCTTAACTAGTGAATTATTGGCAATCCGAGATCTTTGATGAAGCGTGCCTCCTAACAGAGAGAAACGTACTCTCCTCTGAATAGTAACTTGGACCTTGGGACGATAGTCAATAGTTTCATAGACTTTCACCTATATGATTTTTAGCACCATCAACATCATGGATGACACTCGAAAAAGGGTTATGCTCGAGACCCCTATAGGGGGTTGCTCCTGCCTGTAACAGGGACACACTTGTCGCACGCACCTATGACTTTGCTCAAGGCGCATCGGTGCCTGAGGTAGTTCACTGCCCACGTCTCACACCACTTTTCCCCCCCTCCACTGACTATCTGCCTTTGAATGACTTAGGGCATAAAATGACGGGCTTAATTTACACTTCGATCGCTTAAGTGATGAAGGCCGATAAAGAAATGATGTGCCTAAGAAATTCTTTGTTCACTATCGATCTCAACTGGATAGTTCCAAGGCCTCTATCACCTTATCGTCATCAATGATTCTGTTCCCTCGCAAGGCATAGGCAGACCACTTCTCTAACCAGTGTTGCACACCGTACATATAGGGCAGACGTAGGGCTTAGGGAAGAAATGACACTACTCTGGCAGCATATGCTTAGAATACAAATCAAGAACCAAGGCGGCGAGGGTTACCCCAACGACGAGAATGGGGCACAATTTGAAGAGGAAATACCTGGAAAGTACATCCATCAAAGATATGCTTTGCCTCCTATCGAAATATGTGATGGGAGTACCGAACCATCCAAGTATGTCAGGGCTTTCAACTCCATCACCTAAGCCGGTCAACTCTCTAACAATGCGAAGTGCCTCTTATTTCCCTCTACCCTGACCGGACCCTCCTTCCTCTCGTTTTTGCACTTGCAAGCATGTAATATTCACTGTTGGGTCTAGCTATGCATACACTTCAAAACTCATTTCTTTGCATCCTTAACACGAATAATGACGACTAGCAAGCTTTACAATATGCGACAAGGATCAACTGAGTTGCTCCACTTCTATGTCAATCACTTCACAACCGAGTCAACGCGAGCCAGAGGGGAAAGAATCAGTTTGGTTGTCAGCCCGTTTTCTGGGTGAGGTGGCATTCCAAAATGTTGAAGGAGTTATAATAACAATTCGCCTCGCCTGGAATAGATTTCCCTCAACGGATCAATGACATTATCAGGGTGGGCAAACTTGTCCAATAGCAACAAAGAGAAGATAAGAAATACATATAGGATGAAGTCAATAGTTGAAGAAAGGGACAACAAGAGCACAAAAGGCACTCTAGGGATGACCCTCAATTCAAATCTATGTATGCAAACTATGCCTGGTTAAATCGTGATACGAAAACCATCTATCTCACCACTAGGGATCACACCCCTTATCATAAGCCTCTTCCCAATTCAAAGCAAAAGGAGAAGCTCTGTGGTAAGAGAATTATTGTGAGTTCCACCAACTTGATGGTCGCACCATCAACAAGTGTCATTATGTAAAAGATAAGACAGAGCAATTTGACCAAAAAAGCATACTTATGCAGAAGTTAGGAAATAAGTAGATTAAAGAGTTGAGTAACATAATCCACCACTTCACCTTAGCGAGTGGATGGAAACAACGGTGCCGCCATCAACACTGAAATTTTGTCAATATGTGGTAGCCCATATGTGATCAGAAGCAGTAGATGGGTCCAATACATATATAGAAGGGAATTCACCGCGTGCATGGAGGAAGATGAAGCTGACATCACCTTTACGGCCAAATTTAATAGATGCATCAACTACCCACAACACGATTCCATAATCATTTCCTTAAACTTTATCAACACCATAGTGCATCAGGTCTTCATCGACGGGTAGCTCTGTGAACATCATGTTCAAGAATGCCTTCGATCAAATGAAGTTCCCACCGTCAAGTATCACTCAATGAGCCTTTTCCATTTATGACTTCGGCGGCGTTCAGATTGTTCCTTTGGGTCGACCCTTCATGTGATCACCTTCATCGAGGAACCCCGCTAGCAAAACATAAGTTAATTTTATTGTAATGGACTTCTCGTCCACCCGAAACATTCTTATAGGTACGCCGGCTTTGGCCGATCTGGAAGCATTCATAGTATATCAACAACTCACAAAGAAATTTCATGTCAACGAGGAAGTCGGCTGCATTCGTAGCAATGTACAAGCCGCTATAGACTACTATAACATCTCTTTACAACAAGCTAAAAGAGGAGAGCTCTTTCTCCAACAAGAGGCGGCAAGCCTCAACAACAACCAACCTAAGAGGGTAGAAGAGTACTCATTTTCTCATGGTCGTGCTAGGGATGGAAACATTACATCTTTTGCCTTCGAGAGAGTGTAAGAGCTTTCAGAATCTCCAGCTTATGCTATAGGACGTTGATCAAATTGAAATATTTGAGAGAATGTGCAAACCTTTTGCAGTTCCCGCTCGTGCCAGATCCTAGAAAATCAACCATGATGAGAGGATGTAAGAGATAACTAACGCACTCGTCCGTATTGGAAACATCAATACTTTAAAGCATCCGAGGGAGTGCGCGAACCCTCGAGATTCCTGCTCATATCGGATGAGTCAAACCAACAACTTTGAGAGAATGCGAAAGATGATTAATGTTCCTGCCTACATCAGAACTCCTGACTAAGTCGAAGCAAATACATCACCCCGTTAAAATTAGGTCATCTCTGAGAGAAGGCGAGAGGCATTCATTGCTCTCGTTCATGACGGGCCGAAAGACATGGTGTTCAGGTCGTCCTGGCCAGTCAAGTAAGAACCCGAGAGCTCATTGCAAGTTGGAATGAATACGTCCACCTCCATTGGCAAGCGAGAAAAAAACGATATCCACTAGTCTTGGAGGACTCATTTATGAGAGTTGGAGCTGACCAAATCCTCTACATTCATGCATAGACGTCCATCTTGATCGAGGACTTTGTACCGCATGTGGTCTAAGCGTTGGACTGGTATGAACAAGAGATCTGTGTGGGAAGTAACAACGAAGACCCTTTAGATCCGTGCATTGAGGTCATCAACCCAGATGGTGACCCAACTACAAAACGTGAAACAATTATCTTAGAGAGTGTAGACTCAAGCCGAACCATCCAAATCAGCCTAAAGTGTTACACGATTAGTGTACCAAAACAGAGACCAATATGTTATAAACTCGTCACACAAGTTTTCAAATCAGATTTCCACTACTTTGGAATTCTATATTAGTAATTTTAATTTTGAATAACTATATTGTAATCAATTTATAATAACAAACTATAGCAATAACAACAACAAATTATTGTATTAAACTATAGTGACAAACAAGCGTTGTACTACTTCGTAGAAACAACACAAAGTTGAAATGGAAAGATTAGAGAACGAAGTATAGAAGTATATAAGAAAATAGAATTCTAATCGGATGAAGAAGAATATTTCTTCTGAGGCTTGTCGTAACAATTTCATTAAGACTTTATTCAAAGTCTCCCAAGATACAACAGACGTGATCTGCTCGAGATTGTAATGTGTATGATCTTCTGTGTGATATGCAGAAGTGCACGGATTGCAAAGATTAAGAAATGAAGAGGAAGAAGAGAAAATTCGGAGTTTGTTACTGATCATGTTTCCATCTCCTTTTATAGGCTAATTCCTAACAGTTATGTCTGTTGGAAACAGCCTTATTTCTTCATTTGCAACGGCCAAAAAATTGGCGTCTCCTCATTTGCAACGGTAAAAAACCATCGCGGTTTGCAACAGTCGTGTCTCTTCATTTGCAACGTCTACTTCTGTTTGAAAAGCCGCGTCCGGTCAAACAACGGGCATTTTCGATCCACTAGTCATTTCTATTTGAATTTAAACAGTAGAAAACTATTTACTTCTGTGCAGCAAAAATATAACACAGTCCACTCTTATTGGACCCGCACCCGACCCGGCCCAGTACGCGATGGGTGGGTAGCACGCATGTGTGTATGTTAGTCTATGGTCATATAGGTCCTCCTCCTCGCATAAAATTAACAGACCCTAAGGGCCAATATGAGTTTGAGGAAAGTAGTATATAAGTATGAACATTAACTTATTTTTGAAGACATGGGACAATATCTCATTCACTATAAAGGGCCTCCAACAATCCTTCGCATGAATGATGATATATGTCTCCCCCACACAAAGTGTAATATCACACAGTTCATATGGAAATAATGCTATGTCAAGGATAAGTAGATCTTTGAACATTCCTTAGTTGAAACTTATCAAATATACTTGGCTAATCGGCGAGTTATTTCATCTTGAACCGTCAGCCATTTATGCATAACCAGACAATAAGCTTTACAAAGAATTATTTCCCTTCACATCTAATCTCTTGGTTGTGTTCATTTTGGTCCCAAACAAATTTGGTTCTCCGAGTGTTTTAGAGAATTTAATCCTTTAATATTTTCATAGAGCCGACCCAGCTCACACTAACATAGGTGATCGCAACCGTTAAGAGTATCCTATATATGCCCCACTTGTTATTTTCAAGATATGGTCATCATTAAAATGTAAAGCTTTATCCATCTAATACTTCAGTAGGCATGCATTCTACTGTGCACCATAGGAATGGAGTAGGACTAAGTCCAAAAAAATGCATTGCTTCTTTAGTTACTCAGAACTGGTTTGCCTATTGATCCTAGTCCTTGGGATCTCCGGTCGTTAGGATAGGTTTTCATATAAGATAACTCTTGTTGATTTAGGCTTTTAAGCCCATTCCCCTCGATGCGCAGTCAATTTCCTCTCTTGATAATCCTTTAGTAAATGAATCTGTGAGGTTATCAGTAGTTCTCACATAATCAATGGAAATAGTTTCATTTGAGAGCAACTGTCTAACTGCGTTATGGCGTCGACGAATATGTCGTGACTTTTCATTATATATAAAGTTTTGCGCTCTGCTTAATGCTGCTTGATTATCACGTTGTATGCATATGGCTGGTATAGGTTTAGGCTAAATGGAATTTCTTCTAAAAATTGACGAAGCTATTCTGCTTCTTCGCCTGCTTTATCTAAAGCGATGAACTTTGATTCCATAGTGAATCGAGCTATGTATGTTTGTTTAGTAGATTTCCATGACACTATTGCTCCTACTAGGGCGAAGACACAACCACTAGTTGATTTAGATTCATCTGAATCAAAAATCCAGTTTGCATCATATATCCTTCTAAGACGGTAGGATATTTTCTATAATGTAGGTTTCGTGATACCGTTTAAATATCCCAACACACTCATTAGTGCTTCCCAGTGTTCCTTCCCTAGGTTGCTTGTGTACCTGCTCAGTCGACTTACTGCATAAGCTATATCTGGTCTTGTGCAATACCTGAGGTACATTAGACATCCTATTACACGAGAGTATTCCAGTTGCATTACACTCTCATTAATGTTTTTGTACATTACTTTCGATGGATTAAACGCTGTTCTTACTCCTTTAATTCCGTAATTTTGGAATTTTTCAATCACTTTTTAATTGCTTCTTTCCAACATGAAGATTCAAAAGATGACATTGCTTTCTTGTATGTCTGAGGTTCATGTTCTAACATGTATGTTAGAAAATCAGAACCAAACATCTTGGATGTTCTTTCTCTTATGCTTCGTTTTGGTTCAACATCCTCAATTTCACTATGAGTTTCATTATCATGTGGCTTGCTTGATTCTTCTCTTGTCCTTTTATGGTCATAATTTCCTTCATACCTTTTGCATGGAAACACATGCTCAAAAAATAAGGCATATCAAGATTCTATGATTGTATTGACATTAATATCAGCTATATTAAACTTAAATACCAAAAATCTGTAGGCATTACTACTTTGGGATTGCCCGAGATAGTAACAGTCTATAGTTTTTGTTCCAAATTTGACTTTCTTGTGAGGTGGAACTGAAACTTTTGCCAAGCACCGCCACACTTTGAGGTATTTGAAACTTGTTATGTGTCCTTTCCATAACTCATATGGATTTGTTCCAGTTTTATTTCGAGGAACCTTGTTTAATATGTGATTAGACATATTTAAGGCTTCCTCATACAAGTTCGTCGGTAGACCAAAGGTCAATAGCATTGCATTTATCATATCCTTTGATGTTCTATTCTTTCTCTCGGCAATACCATTTGGTTGTGGTTAGTATGGAGCTGTTGTTTGATGAATTATACTAGTTTCTGCACAGAATTTTTCAAATGGTGATTCATATTCTCCATCTCGATCAGATCTCAATATCTTGATCTTTTTATTTAACTGATTTTCTACTTCAGCCTTATATTTTATAAACGATGTAATTGCTTCATCTTTACTGCTCAAAAGATATACATAGAAATATCGTCTATATTCATCAATAAAAGTGATAAAGTACTTTATCCCACCTCTTGTAGGTAATGGTTTAAAATCACATAAATCATTGTAACCTAGTGATTCTGTACTTCTATCAACAATATAAAATGGTTTTTTAACCAATTTTGCTTATATACATGTCTTACATTTGTAGATTTTATCTACTTGGAATTTAGGAATTAATCCCAAGTTTTCTAATTTTTTCATTTTTTCGAAAATTTATGTGTCCAAAATCTACCATGCCATTGTAAAATTTCATGCTCAACCAAATAAGAAACTTCATTTTCATTAATATCACAATCAGAATACATAGTTTTATAGCTAAGTACGGCTACATTTGCCTTAAATCGGCCATCACATAAACAACCCCTTCCTATGTAAATTCCAGCCTTAGACAAAACTAGTTTATCTGACTTGAACACCATATGGAAGCCTTACTTTGAAAGCACAGGTCTAGAGATAAGGTTCCTGCGGATATCCGGAACATGAAGAACTTCATTTAGCGACACAGTTTTTTTGGATGTAAATTTGAGGACGAAGGTGTCATTACCTTCGATTATGGAAAATGCAGAATTACCCATGTAGAGTTTTTCTTCCTGATTGTATTTCTTGCAAGTGGTGAATATAGATATATTAGAATAGACATGACGAGTAGTGCCTGTGTCTACCCACCACTATGCATGGTTTTGTACTAAGTTGCATTCTGAAACAACTCCTGAAAAGTTCATTTCCTCAATGGTTGAACTCAAATTTCCCAATATATTTTCCACCGATTTTTCATTCGTTTTCTTGTGCCTGCAATCTTTAGCTGCGTGCCCAATCTTTCCATAGATCCAACATTCGCCTTTGATCTTCTTGATTTTCTTATCGTTAGATTAATTATCCGGTGCCTTTCTCTTTTTCTTTTTGTTGTTGAAGTGTACTTTCTTCTTTGACCCTTCTGTAACAAGTGCCACTTTGCCTTTGGGTTGTGTTATTCCATGATTATTCGCCTTAATTTTTAAACTGGCAATGAGATCTTCTAAGGAAATCTTATTTTTCTTATGTTTACGTAACAACCTGCATATTTTACGATTGTATATTTAAATGTTTTATTCAAATATAGTGTCGTTAGTCGGATTACTGTCCAAAATGCAAATTTTTTTAAACAGTCGAATTAGGACTCGAGACTATTTCCATTGAGTTCAAAATGGCATTTGCAACCTTTTTGAGTATAAACTTCGATATGTTTGGAGTTGACGAGAATTTTGCTATTTTTCTATTGGGCTTTGGGTTTCAGCCATTAACCCAAAATATACCCTAACTCTATCCTCTCTCCTATTCATTCATTTTATTATTTTCCTAACACTTAAACTAAACAAAAATGGAAAAAGAGAAAAGAAAAAAAAATTCCTAAACCCTAGTTTTGCTAGGAAATTCAAGTTCAATCTTCAAAATCAAAGAGAAGCTTAGATAAGTATCCTCTTCATCTTCTCCATCTCAAACTGTGACGACCCGAACTCGATATCCAATAAACGACATCAAATTCGTATCGCCGGAGCTTATAACAACATCAGATGAATATAAAAACAGCGGAACAAAATGAATATCATGCATACATCACAGGTACAACATCATAATATCCAATAATACATCAGAGTATTTAATATATACACCACGACTCCAAATAACATCATAATAATACATCGATGATCATATATCCAAAAGTCTCGTAGGAATGTAAAGGTAACAATCTCCCAAACATTAACCACATGAGATCCAAAAACTTCTAGAATATCTTCAAAGCTCCAAAATACAGCTAACTCCAAAATATGAAAACCTGCTACTAGGCTGCCCGTGTAAAAATGTATGGGCACCCAGAGTTTAGAAAAGAAACAATAAACTCCAGGTCAGTCATGGAACTGGTGTGAGTAAACAAAACAAACAGTTGCTTTTGAATAAAATAGATTTTATAAAGAAAATTCGTTATGCTTTTGGAAAATGAAACTACCATAAGACCTCCCGCCACACACACAATGCAATCGCAGAATTGGAGGAGATTTCTTCTTATGATAGTCAAATATGCTTGATACGAGAAAATTCTTTGATATTATTACTAGTGCATAGTGTAGAAAGCATTTTGAAAGTAGAATATTAATCTTAGCCAGCATAGACATTCCGAACTATGCCTACTATAGCTACCATCTAAACAGTGGGGCGCCACCATAAGTAAATGGCAGGTTCTACAACCAAAACCATACAGGGCTTCGTATTGGGAATTGGATTTTCCAACAAATGGTCAGGCTAAGGAACTTCCTACTGCCACATGGGTACGCCTCTGGCGGGACGTCCCGAGAACCTACCCGGCTCTCTGCCAACACAAGGCCGGGTTACCTCTGTAACTAGGTAACTACTACTCGAGTATGCCACTCCCCGGTCCTTTGGGACCTTTATCCGAGGGCCCTCTGTCACAAAGCAACAACCACACAGAAAATGAGATTGGAGCTACCACATAGGTAAATATCTGGGCTCCATACCATGACATCACCTTTTTCCAGAAGGAAATGACATACCCTAAAGGGCGCGACCCTCATAACCTTGCCGCATCTTTCCTGTTTCGACCATTTCCGGGTTGTGAGGTCCGACATGGTCTCGTCCACAAAGCTATGCTTTACACGAAAGCTTTGCTTTGATCACAAATGATCATCAACACACAGCAGCACTTAACATGTCACGCTACCAAATTGAGAATATATCGCTGATAACCTTCAATTACATAACCTCTGAGCTCGTACGTCTCAGAGAAGGGTGTTAAGCTAAGAGAATAAATTCTCCGCCACCAACAGATATGTATTTGAAAGAAATCGGCATTATATCTCAAAGTGTAGTGTCAGACACACGACCATACAAGTTTGTCCCGGGTTCGAACAGAACCGAAGGCACTTCGTCCAATAAAGGAAGAAGCCCTTGCAAATCCGGGTATCCACAATCCCGATCGGACTTCCCATCACTTAGGAAATCTCTATACCGGAGCAACTCAGTGCAGAGACAATCGATAGGTTATCCTATCGTTTTCGAAGACACCCGGTCTTCACCACCGGTCTTCAAATGCTATCCATTTCGACGTATCACTATTCGGAATGGGTTATGTGACACGAAGGTCCTCTCGCGGCTAAACCGAATAATGAGCGCTCAATTTTAAAACACGTGAATATATCCGTCACAAAGATTCACATCTAGAATTAGATGTGGGTTTCGGATAAAAAACTGAAATCCGACTACCTGTCGCATCGAAATTTAAATTGCCGTTTTACGGCAAACAGGGTTTTCACATCACTACAGAACAAATCACAGTCATAGTGCAATGTACAGTACCACAATCACAACAGAAATCAATATAGTACATAGCAATGGTTAATTATTTACAAGTCAAAGTGAATATGATTTAATAGATTAACCAAATAATCATCTTTATTGATTAGTTTAAATCAATGTTTAAAATTTCACTTAGTTAAAAATTTGTTAAACTTTACATTGGCTTTATTAATCACTTAATCTCTAATTAACAATCTTAATTTGTTTATTCTTAATGATTAATTACTTTTATTTGCTGATTTTTTTTCTTTACAATAATCGACCTTCAATTTCAAAGTAATTAATTATTAATTATTTAATCATTACTTAACTATCATAATGTATTTGTTTTAAGTTAACAAAATTTGAATATATTTCTTAAATATATTGTTAAGTAAAATAAACACTTTACACTATCTTAACCAACTATCATCATTTATGAAGAATAGATCAGAAAAAATCATTTAAATCCTATATTGCAAACTGGAATGTTGCTGCCTGCAGGTCCAACCCGAGGGGTTCTTCGGGTCATCCCCGAGAAAACTGGGCACTGGCTTCGGGTTTTAGCAAAAACTTACCCGAGTACTATATTTATTCAAAAAATTTCAAAATTTTCTTAAGTCCCCAAAACAACCACGCTACAACACGGGACAAACTCGAGTTCTTTTTCGAGTTTTTACTTCACATCCCCGACAGTGACTTCGAGTCACACTCCCCTCTTCTCCCATCTCACCACTGACACACAACCGCTACACGTACACGTGCACACCACCGCGCCTCCGCTCCAGTGGCCGCCGCGACCTCCCACACATCACTCCTCGACCCTACACTCCATAGCAACGATCGATTCGATGCAAACAAGCCCAAAGTGAAAACGAGCTTTCAGTTCGAAATTCGAACCCATCCCACCACCAGAAATCAACACCGCGCCGCCTCCTCTGGCCATCAGAGGCCACGAAAGTTTGCCAGGAGCTTCGCCTTGATCATATGCTCCTATTCCCACCAGCGGCTCGAAGTCCGATCGCCTATTAATGGCGCGGCGCCCCCTTGTCTGACATGAACGAAAATGGGTTCTTAAACCCTAGTTCGATCTCGTGTTCGAAAATTTTAGTTTTATAAATTACATTTGTATTTTTCCAGTAATCATCATCGTCATATCTTGCTACCACCACGAATTCAAGGCCTGCCGTTGCTTGGATCATCAGAGTTCGACGAAAACGAATTTTCTTGATCAACCCAAAAATCTCAGTAAAGATTTTGATGAAAAATTTAACTTTGTATCTTTAAAATCATCATTCCTGCTAGTGATTCATATGACATTATTAGAAATCAAATTCATGAGGTTTGAATTTATATTGCTATCTTGAGGTATAACTGTGTTTCCCTTTCCCTGTAAAAAAAAATGAATCAAATCCCCTTGCTTAAAAAATTCTAATTTTTAAGTTAAAAATCATAATTATGTAGGTGAAAACTAAATATGCTGTAAAATTTATAAACTTAAACATTCAAAAAAAAAAAAATTTATCCTTTAATTGGTTTACCTGTAACCTGAAATACAGTATTACAACATACTGTGAAACTGCAAAGCAAAAATTTCAGACCTTGATTTAGGTAACAACTTACATTAGCTTTAAATGTTCAGGATTCACACATTTATATAAAGAAAACTTTACAATTTCTTTACTTTGATATGTTCAGAAACTTAAAAAAAAACATAACATTGAAGACAGCCATATCCAAATTTTCCAGAGCAACAGTAGCACATACAGATTCATATTCAACTTGAAACCATATCTAACTATATTGGTTAAAGAATCATAACTTTATAATTAACTTAAACTTTAAAACAAAAACTTTGTTTACTCACATGACAATTGTTTGAAACAGAAGCTATATCGATTTTTTCTTTGAACTGCAGTTTAAATCTTCAGTATATTGCCTGCACTTGAACACACAGTGATGTTTTCTCTCCTATTTATTTTATTTCCTGTTCTTTTCTTTTTTTTTTCTTTTTCCTTTGTTCTGCGGTGCTTTGCTTTTGAATAAACTTAATGTATATAAGGGTGTGTGAAGATATATAAATGGTTTGTACAGGGTAGGGAAGATACTAACTGGGACAAAGTCTTGTTTTAATCAAATTATCTTGGTTTGCTTTATTGACCAAGAAAAATATTTCGGCTGATATGAGTTTTGTTTGTACTAAATAAGATTTTATTTGTGTTTGAATAGATGGCATTAAATGCCTTTGCTCCCTCCCTTTCTTACATAAACATGCTGTTGATTCATTTTGTTTATAAGTACAATTTTGTTTGTTTTTGAAGATTTTTATCTATGTTAAATCTTCTTGCACAAGCTTTGCTACCTGGTTTATATTTTAATTTACAATCTTATGTCTTATGTCTTGACTACTTACAACATTGTTTTATATACCTACAGCAAGTATGTTTACATTGGATTATTAAAAGCACTTTTTGTTTTTCTTTTCTTTTATTGGAAAGGAAGTTCTATACTAATGTATTGTTTGATCTTTTGATAAGTGTTGCTTTGTTTCATTTCTTAGTTAAATACTTACTTCCTTAGTACATACTTTGTTCATTTTATTTTCTATTTGAAGTTTTACAATCAACATTTAATTTATTATTCATGTAAAAACTTAAACTATCAAACATTTATTTACTTCCATATAACTTTATAATATTAATATTAACAATATTTTATTCTTCTTGAAATTTCACAATTTAAATTTAAAAGTTCAAATAAGTCGCTATATTTAATTTAACAAAATTCTGGGATGTTACAATATCCCCTCCTTAAGAAAATTTCGTCCTCGAAATTGAAAGAGAGAAAAAAGTAAACAAAGAATGTACGAACTCAGAAAAATAAGGAAATGACTTACAGTTTAAGCCGAGATGTCTACTCTGCATTTGGGATATGATTTCTTCATGTTATCTTCAGTTTTCCAAGTACAGTCCTTTGGGTCGCCACTCCATTGAACTTTGACCAATTTTACAACTTTGTTTCGCAATCGCTTTTCATCACGATCAATAATCTTTATTGGTTCCCTTCTTACAGCCAAGTTGGGAGTGATTTCAAGGTCCTGCTGAGCAGCTTCTTCAATAATATCATCTGGGTCGTGCACATACTTCCGAAGACTAGAAACATGGAACACATTATGCACACCAGACAACCAGCTGGGCAACTGCACTCGATATGCTAGCAGACCGATTCTTTCCAGAATAGGAAAAGGACCAATATAACGCGGTGCTAGCTTTCCAATTTTTCCGAATCTCAATACACCCCGCATTGGAGACACTTTCAAAAATACAGTATCTCCAACTTGAAATTCCAAATCTCTCCTTCGGCGGTCATAATAGCTTTTCTGACGGCTCTGAGCGGCTAATAACTTCTTCCGTATAAAATCAACCTTTTCAGTGGCTTCTTTAACCATGTCTGGTACAAGAACGAGTCTATCACCCGATTCGATCCAACATGCAGGTGATCGACACGGACGACCATATAAAGCTTCGAAAGGAGCCATTTCGATACTAGCCTGATAGCTGTTGTTATAAGAGAATTCGACCAAATGCAAATAGTCCTCCCAAGAACCACCAAAGTCAAGAATACAAGCGCGCAATAGGTCTTCTAAAATTCGATTAACCCTTTCTGTCTGCCCATCAGATTGTGGGTGATAAGCAGTGCTGAGATTCAATTTGGTTCCCAAAGCGGCTTGGAATGCCTCCCAGAATCTACTAGTGAAGATCGGATCACGATCACTCACTATGCGGCTAGGGATACCATGGAGACGAACAATTTCTTTCATATATAAATTAGCTAGACTTGCAGCCGTGCGGGTAGCTTTCACTGGCAAAAAGTGGGCAGTCTTAGTCAAACGGTCTACAATAACCCAAATCGCTTCATTGCCCTTTCGAGTACGAGGCAAACCATCGATGAAATCCATCGATACTTGGTCCCATTTCCACTTGGGTACCTCTAAAGGCTGAAGTAATCCCGCCACTTTCTTTTGATCGCTTTTGTTTTGCTGACAAGTAGCACAGCGACTCACATAAATAGAGATATCTCTCTTCATCGTCTTCCACCAAAAAGTTCTTTTAATATCTCTATGCATTTTGTTGACTCCGGGATGGATGCAATGTTTGGACCTGTGGCATTCATCTAAAACTTCACGTTTCAGATCAGGAAAGTCTGGAACACAAATTCTGCCTTTCAATCTTATAACTACTCTATTATCCATCTCAAAACTAGTATCTTCTCCTTGGCAAATTCTTTTATAAATTCCCCGTAGAAACTCATCGTCATATTGCTTGCTCGCGATCTTTTTAAGAAGAGTAGGAGTGATAATAAGATATGCAAGAACAGCATGTCTCCTACTCAAAGCATCTGCAACCACATTGGCTTTTCCCGGCGTATACAAAATATCCAGGTCATAAGATGCCAGAAATTCCAGCCAACGTTGTTGTCGCAGATTCAGATCCTTCTGGGTAAAGAGATATTTCGAGGATTTATAGTCGGTGAATAATTCGAATTTTTCACCTAGAAAAAGAGAGTTCATTAAGTATATTATTTAAGTTAAATTAATTTCGTAAATTATTAAGAAAGCTGAAAAGATTCTTACCCAGAAGATAATGTCGCCATATCTTCAAAGCGAAGATAACAGCTAAAAGTTCCAAATCATGGGTGGGGTAATTTCTTTCATGAGGACGTAATTGTCTACTCGCGTAGGCAATCACCTTCCCATTCTGCATTAATACTGCACCCAAACCATCACCGCAAGCATCGGTATAAACACATAAACCTTGGTTCCCATCGATAATAGCGAGGACAGGAGCAGTGGTCAATCTCTTTTTCAACTCCTGAAAAGCTTCATCACATTTCGAAGTCCAATTGAATTTTACATCTTTTATTGTTAGCTTCGTTAAAGGACTAGCTATCTTCGAAAAGTCTTGAATGAATTTCCGGTAGTAGCCTGCTAAACCCAAAAAGCTTCGAACTTCCTTTGGTGTAGTGGGTTTTCGCCAATCAAGAATGGCGGAAATTTTGCTAGGATCAACTGAAATCCCTTCTTCATTAACAATATGGCCGAGAAATTTGACTTCTCTGACCCAGAAGTGGCATTTGGAAAATTTTGCATATAGGATATTTCTCCTTAATATTTCCAAAACAATCCTAAGGTGTTCGGCATGCTCTTCTTGTGTCTTAGAATAGATCAAGATATCATCAATAAATACGAGCACAAATTTATTCGAAACTTCCCGAAACACTCGAGTCATAAGATCTACGAAGTATGCTGGAGCATTGGTTAGCCCAAAAGGCATGACTAACCATTCGTAGAACATATTGGGACCCCTGAAAGTAGTTAAATGCACACAATCTTCGGCGATGCGTAGTTGATGGAATCCCTAGGCTAGATCCATCTTCGAAAAGAAACGAGCGCCGCATAATTGATCAAACAGATCATCAATTCTAGGTAGTGGAAATTTATTCTTGAGAGTCTGCTTATTGAGATCGCGGTAATCTACACACAACCTCAAAGATCCATCTGATTTAGCGACGAACACAACGGCTGAGCCCCATTCAGAAACACTGGGTCGAATCAATCCTTTTTCTTGTAGATCCCTGGTCTTCTCGACTAATTCAACCCTTTCCCTGGGAGCCATCCTGCGACTTGCATGAACCACAGGACGAGCATTAGGTACAAGGTCGATTCTGAATTCTATTTCTCGATGTGGAGGTAGAGATTTCACTTCTCCGAACACGTCCGGAAAATCTTTAACTATTGGAATGGACTCCAAACTGGGTTCGGGATAACCCAAATTATACATCAACCATTCTCTTTTCGGACTAGGGTCCTCACAAGCAATTTCGATGAAATCTCCAAATTCGGTTTTAATAGAAATCAATCGATTGGTGCAATCCAATATGGCCTCATATTTCGCTAGCCAATCCATTCCGAGTAGGACTTCAAACTCGTTAAAATCAAGAACGAAGAGACCAGTAGGGAATTGATAACAAGAGTATGAGATAGGAACATCCCTACAACGAAGACAAAGGTTCGCGGGGCCTCCAACTGGATTCTTTACGCATATGGGCTCATCCACAAAATCGGGTTCAAGATTTAATTTATTAATAGCTTGCTGAGAGATAAAACTATGTGTAGCACCCGTGTCAAATAGAACCCTAACAATGTTATCATAAATGGTAAGATTACCTTCGAGAACTCTTTTTCCCTTTTCTGTCTTGGAAGATGCAGGTTGGTCTTTGACGGCATACACTTTTGCTGTTTGGGCTTGTTTCATGGTTGGACAATCCTTAACTTCATGCCCCACTTTCTGACAGTAATAGCACTTTCTAGGATTTGCTTGAGCAGATTTGTCTCTCTTTGGCTTCTTGCAGCTATTTGAATAATGGCCTTTTTCCAAGCAATTGTAACAAGTGGCATTCTCAGCTGTACTACCCTGAGTGCTCTTCTTTTTATCCTTGCTTTGCCATGGTTTCTTGCCTCCAAATTTTCGTTTCTTCCAATTTGGATTGCCCAAATTTCCCTTTTCTGCCGGGGCTTCTTGCATATCGAGTGTGGCATATCGATACCCCATATCAACTAAATCTAAAAAGACTCCATAACATGGGCCGTCATTCTTTCGTGGAACTTCTTATTCATTCCGCGAATGAATCGTTCATTCTTCTTCAAAGGCGTATTCACCAATTCGGGGCCAAAACGAGATAACTCATTAAATTTATTCAGATATTCCTCGAATGATAAACTTCCCTGCTTCAGGTCCATAAATTCCTGGTACATCCGAGAAATTCCGGCTGATGGCAAATATCGCTTCTCAAACACATCTTTGAATTTCTCCCAAGAAAACTCATCTTCTGGCCTATCTACCGTGATTGTCTCCCACCAAGCTGAGGCTTCATCCTGAAGTTGCCAAGAAGCTATGAGTCGCTTTTGATCGTCTTGCAATTTCAGCCCTTTAAAGATTTTCTCACATGATCTTATCCATGCTTGAGCCTCAATAATTGACTCTTTGCCGGTAAACGGCTTACCACCCAGCTTTGCGAATTTCTTATATAAATCAGCCAAGTCCGGCTGATGCTGAATAGGTACTGCTGTTACTGGTGTTGGGGGAACTTGATTTGGTGCTGTGGCACTTCCTTGACCCCTAACTCTTCCTCTGCGCCCGCTCATTCTTACTATCTGAAATTAGTAAGAAAATTGATTTAGATATACGGACGAAATATCTTAAAGAATATCAGCAGTAAAAAGAAATAGACTAATAAATTTAGAGTCTCAGTTTTGGTTATACTCATTCTAGGGTATACTTCACCCCATTTCTAATGAGCCATCTGATGTGTTATACTCCGTTGCTAAAGTTCTTACTCAACCTTCAGCTCTGATACCACTTGTGACGACCCGAACTCGATATCCAATAAACGACATCAAATTCGTATCGCCGGAGCTTATAACAACATTAGATGAATATAAAAACAGCGGAACAAAATGAATATCATGCATACATCACAGTACAACATCATAATATCCAATAATACATCAGAGTATTTAATATATACACCACGACTCCAAATAACATCATAATAATACATCGATGATCATATATCCAAAAGTCTCATAGGAATGTAAAGGTAACAATCTCCCAAACATTAACCACCTGAGATCCAAAAACTTCTAGAATATCTTCAAAGCTCCAAAATACAGCTAACTCCAAAATATGAAAACCTGCTACTAGGCTGCCCGTGTAAAAATGTATGGGCACCCAGAGTTTAGAAAAGAAACAATAAACTCCAGGTCAGTCATGGAACTGGTGTGAGTAAACAAAACAAACAGTTGCTTTTGAATAAACTAGATTTTATAAAGAAAATTCGTTATGCTTTAGGAAAATGAAACTACCATAAGACCTCCCGCCACACACACAATGCAATCGTGGAATTGGAGGAGATTTCTTCTTATGATAGTCAAATATGCTTGATACGAGAAAATTCTTTGATATTATTACTAGTGCATAGTGTAGAAATCATTTTGAAAGTAGAATATTAATCTTAGCCAGCATAGACATTCCGAACTATGCCTACTATAGCTACCATCTAAACAGTGGGGCGCCACCATAAGTAAATGGAAGGTTCTACAACCAAAACCGTACAGGGCTTCGTATTGGGAATTGGATTTTCCAACAAATGGTCAGGCTAAGGAACTTCCTACTGCCACATGGGTACGCCTCTGGCGGGACGTCCCGAGAACCTACCCGGCTCTCTGCCAACACAAGGCCGGGTTACCTCTGTAACTAGGTAACTACTACTCGAGTATGCCACTCCCCGGTCCTTTGGGACCTTTATCCGAGGGCCCTCTGTCACAAAGCAACAACCACACAGAAAATGAGATTGGAGCTACCACATAGGTAAATATCTGGGCTCCATACCATGACATCACCTTTTTCCAGAAGGAAATGACATACCCTAAAGGGCGCGACCCTCATAACCTTGCCTCATCTTTCCTGTTTCGACCATTTCCGGGTTGTGAGGTCCGACGAGGTCTCGTCCACAAAGATATGCTTTACACGATAGCTTTGCTTTGATCACAAATGATCATCAACACACAGCAGCACTTAGCATGTCACGCTACCAATCTGAGAATATATCGCTGATAACCTTCAATTACATAACCTCTGAGCTCGTACGTCTCAGAGAAGGGTGTTAAGCTAAGAGAATAAATTCTCCGCCACCAACAGATATGTATTTGAAAGAAATCGGCATTATATCTCAAAGTGTAGTGTCAGACACACGACCATACAAGTCTGTCCCGGGTTCGAACAGAACCAAAGGAACTTCGTCCAATAAAGGAAGAAGCCCTTGCAAATCAGGGTATCCACAATCCCGATCGGACTTCCCATCACTTAGGAAATCTCTATACCGGAGCAACTCAGTGCAGAGACAATCGATAGGTTATCCTATCGTTTTCGAAGACACCCGGTCTTCACCACCGGTCTTCAAATGCTATCCATTTCGACGTATCACTATTCGGAATGGGTTATATGACACGAAGGTCCTCCCCGGCTAAACCGAATAGTGAGCGCTCAATTTTAAAACACGTGAATATATCCATCACAAAGATTCACATCTAGAATTCGATGTGGGTTTCGGATAACAAACTGAAATCTGACTCCTTGTCGCATCGAAATTTAAATTGCCGTTTTACGGCAAACAGGGTTTTCACATCACTACAGAACAAATCACAGTCATAGTGCAACGTACAGTACCACAATCACAACAGAAATCAATATAGTGCATAGCAATGGTTAATTATTTACAAGTCAAATTGAATATGATTTAATAGATTAACCAAATAATCATCTTTATTGATTAGTTTAAATCAATGTTTAAAATTTCACTTAATTAAAAATTTGTTAAACTTTACATTGGCTTTATTAATCACTTAATCTCTAATTAACAATCTTAATTTGTTTATTCTTAATGATTAATTACTTTTATTTGCTGATTTTTTTCTTTACAATAATCGACCTTCAATTTCAAAGTAATTAATTATTAATTATTTAATCATTACTTAACTATCATAATGTATTTGTTTTAAGTTAACAAAATTTGAATATATTTCTTAAATATATTGTTAAGTAAAATAAACACTTTACACTATCTTAACCAACTATCATCATTTATGAAGAATAGATCAGAAAAAATCATTTAAATCCTATATTGCAAACTGGAATGTTGCTGCCTGCAGGTCCAACCCGAGGGGTTCTTCGGGTCATCCCCGAGAAAACTGGGCATTGGCTTCGGGTTTTAGCAAAAACTTACCCGAGTACTATATTTATTCAAAAAATTTCAAAATTTTCTTAAGTCCCCAAAACAACCACGCTACGACACGGGACAAACTCGAGTTCTTTTTCGAGTTTTTACTTCACATCCCCGACAGTGACTTCGAGTCACACTCCCCTCTTCTCCCATCTCACCACTGACACACAACCGCCTGCACGTACACGTGCACACCACCGCGCCTCCGCTCCAGCGGCCGCCGCGACCTCCCACACATCACTCCTCAACCCTACACTCCATAGCAACGATCGATTCGATGCAAACAAGCCCAAAGTGAAAACGAGCTTTCAGTTCGAAATTCGAACCCATCCCACCACCAGAAATCAACACCGCGCCGCCTCCTCTGGCCATCAGAGGCCACGAAAGTTTGCCAGGAGCTTCGCCTTGATCATATGCTCCTATTCCCACCAGCGGCTCGAAGTCCGATCGCACATTCATGGCGCGGCACCCCCTTGTCTGACATGAACGAAAATGGGTTCTTAAACCCTAGTTCGACCTCGTGTTCGAAAATTTTAGTTTTATAAATTACATTTGTATTTTTCCAGTAATCATCATCGTCATATCTTGCTACCACCACGAATTCAAGGCCTGCCGTTGCTTGGATCATCAGAGTTCGACGAAAACGAATTTTCTTGATCAACCCAAAAATCTCAGTAAAGATTTTGATGAAAAATTTAACTTTGTATCTTTAAAATCATCATTCCTGCTAGTGATTCATATGACATTATTAGAAATCAAATTCATGAGGTTTGAATTTATATTGCTATCTTGAGGTATAACTGTGTTTCCCTTTCCCTGTAAAAAAAAATGAATCAAATCCCCTTGCTTAAAAAATTCTAATTTTTAAGTTAAAAATCATAATTATGTAGGTCAAAACTAAATATGTTGTAAAATTTATAAACTTAAACATTCAAAAAAAATTTTTTATCCTTTAATTGGTTTACCTGTAACCAGAAATACAGTATTACAACATACTGTGAAACTGCAAAGCAAAAATTTCAGGCCTTGATTTAGGTAACAACTTACATTAGCTTTAAATGTTCAGGATTCACACATTTATATAAAGAAAACTTTACAATTTCTTTACTTTGATATGTTCAGAAACTAAAAAAAAAACATAACATTGAAGACAGCCATATCCAAATTTTCCAGAGCAACAGTAGCACATACAGATTCATATTCAACTTGAAACCATATCTAACTATATTGGTTAAAGAATCATAACTTTATAATTAACTTAAACTTTAAAACAAAAACTTTGTTTACTCACATGACAATTGTTTGAAACAGAAGCTATATCGATTTTTTCTTTGAACTGCAGTTTAAATCTTCAGTATATTGCCTGCACTTGAACACACAGTGATGTTTTCTCTCCTATTTATTTTATTTCCTGTTCTTTTCTTTTTTTTTTCTTTTTCCTTTGTTCTGCGGTGCTTTGCTTTTGAATAAACTTAATGTATATAAGGGTGTGTGAAGATATATAAATGGTTTGTACAGGGTAGGGAAGATACTAACTGGGACAAAGTCTTGTTTTAATCAAATTATCTTGGTTTGCTTTATTGACCAAGAAAAATATTTCGGCTGATATGAGTTTTGTTTGTACTAAATAAGATTTTATTTGTGTTTGAATAGATGGCATTAAATGCCTTTGTTCCCTCCCTTTCTTACATAAACATGCTGTTGATTCATTTTGTTTATAAGTACAATTTTGTTTGTTTTTGAAGATTTTTATCTATGTTAAATCTTCTTGCACAAGCTTTGCTACCTGGTTTATATTTTAATTTACAATCTTATGTCTTATGTCTTGACTACTTACAACATTGTTTTATATACCTACAGCAAGTATGTTTACATTGGATTATTAAAAGTACTTTTTGTTTTTCTTTTCTTTTATTGGAAAGGAAGTTCTATACTAATGTATTGTTTGATCTTTTGATAAGTGTTGCTTTGTTTCATTTCTTATTTAAATACTTACTTCCTTAGTGCATACTTTGTTCATTTTATTTTCTATTTGAAGTTTTACAATCAACATTTAATTTATCATTCATGTAAAAACTTAAACTATCAAACATTTATTCACTTCCATATAACTTTATAATATTAATATTAACAATATTTTATTCTTCTTGAAATTTCACAATTTAAATTTAAAAGTTCAAATAAGTAGCTATATTTAATTTAACAAAATTCTGGGATGTTACACAAACTCTCTTTAATTTTCAGAAATTCCTATAGCTAAACTTAGGAAATTCATTTCATTTGATAATAGATTAATGATTCTTGAGGTGTTATTGAAGAGAAATCAATCTTTGCTTGTTTTAGAGCTATTCATTTCTATATTTGGGGTTAAAGTGAGTTCTTGAACTCACATCCATGTCTATAACTTTCATTGTTCTTAGGTATGAATTCCTAACATCTATCTCATGTTCAATTGCTTTTGATTTGAATTGATTTGGTGAGTTATCCAAATTTTGGTGTTCTGAAGTCAAATTTTTTAAAGATCCTATCTTGGATATTTGGACATGTTATTTGTTGTGTATCGAAGACCTTATACGACTGGGTTGTAGCTTGGCATAAATCTCTAGTCTCCGTCGCTCGTCCGATCGCTTCCGAATTAATTTGGCCATCATTGGCCTAGGAAAACTATTGCCCAGAACAGGAAACCAGATGTTTGGTTTGAAGGTCCAGACATCTGGTTAGGGCAACAGACAAAAAAAAATACGGCAGCAAAGAAAAAAAAGGGCAGAGGATTGGACAGACGTCTGGTCCAAACTTACCAGATTTCTAGTTAATGTTCAGACGTTTGGTTAGCGCTCAAACGCCTGGGACGATTTTGAAATAATTCCAGAACCCAAATCCAGAAGTCTGGATTAACCCCCAGACATCTGGAACTGCTAATTTTGCCTATTTAGGTTGTTTTTGATTGGATTTTCACTTTATATCGATTTTTGTTGATCCGATTGGTTGTTGCCATTTATTATCGACTTTGATGACTTCTTTTTTGGATTTTTGGGAATATCCATTTGATTGGATTTGATATCGATTTTTGGGGTTTTAATTCACGTCTTCGAATGTGAATTTTTGGTGATCGGCTGTTTTTTCAATCGTTTTCTGTGATATGTCACTTTAGAATACAAAGGTTTTCATACTATTAGTAAATACTCAAACTCTTTCATAAAAATGATTTCAACGTTACTTTAGATACAAAACTCGTTTTTAAATCCGTTTTCTAATCTATTAGTATATACAAACCTTTACCTCATTCGTATGAGAAATCTAATTAAACGACTTAGCAAAATAAATGGTATGAAATGCTTGTGTTTAATTTATCGGTTAATTCTTAGACTTGTTAGATTGAACTCCTTGTGACAATTTTCGAGTGGAAATCAACAATTTGTTTGTAAATATTTAAGTTAAGCCAGTGGTTATGGGACATGAATCTAAACTCATTTATTTAATAGCTTAGTGTAATTCACACTTTTATTGATCAATGGCGATCATTTTATGGTTTAGACTAGCGCTATGCGATGTCTCTTTGACCACATGGGGGACTGTACCCCATTTTATTTAGCTTCGTCTCATTTCTTTTATAGGCTAACGACCTAAGTGTTTTTTGGAGTTTCGACTCATTTTTATGGGCTAGCGACCCATGTTCTTTATGGGGTTCGGTTCATCGAACGTACCATTGTTGTACTACGTCATTGTTCCGGCTTATCAGGTTCATCGGGCGTACCGCTATTGTACTACGCCGTTATTTCGAATTTTTCGAGTTGTAGGTTCCTTGGGCCTACCGTTTTGTACTACGTTGTTGCACAGGCTCTATGGTTAGCGACCATAGGATAGCGACCCGTTTGTGATACAGGTGTTGGTGAATTTTCATGCTCCCGTTTTTGATAGGCCTCCTCCTTTGGGAATTATGGATTTCTAATTGATGATTTTTGGAATTTATTTCCACCAATTTTTGGCGATTAGCATTGATATGTTTTGTCAATATTTGTGGTTTGGTGAATATAATAAAGAATATGACATTTTTTTTGGTGTTTTGATATTCTTGAGATATAGTATGATTTTTTATTGTTATTTAATGTATACTTGTCACAGTATGGCATTATTGTTATCATACACTTTTTTAATATCTCTTATCTTATTTTATATGATATTTATAACTAGACTGATCCGTTTATTATTTTCTTCTTAAATAATACTCGGGTCAGAACGAGGTATTTCAGGTGCTTCTACTTGACTTCTTATCTAGGTCCGTCATTTGACTTTTGGCTAACTAATTAACTTAGTAGTTTTTGTTTTATACATTCGAGATAAAGATTCCTTGATGTATACATATTCTTTTGTCTAGCACTTGTACCTATTCCTTTGTGATGTAGTGGATCTTACATGATCACTTCTTTGATGTACACTTTTATGTGTTATATTCATATCTGTTTCCGCCTCAGTGACATGAATATCTGTGACCGATTTATGTTATGCTTATTTTATATTTGTTTTCGAAGATCACATAGCCACTGTGTAGCAGCTTTGAGTTTGTACTTGATATGTCTGATTTCCTCTTGAAATGAAAGCGATATTTTATTTGGTATATCAGTACTCGCACAAAGCAATTACATGGATGGTCGCTCCTCAACGGCCATATTCTTTGTGCTAGTCGATGGCATTACCCTGTAGTATTCTTGGCTAGTCTGAATATAGAGGTGGGGCATCAGAGTTTGAGATAGTTGCGGTAGTCTCTCCAGGATGGTAGTAATTTTCCTGTTATCGCTTCAACAAGGAGAGCTTCTCCAACTTGATGTCCTTTTGCTTTAAGTTCATGAATTATAAGTTAGAGTTCTTGCACTTTACTAGTTACGGATTTGGAATCCACCATTTTGTATTCCATAAATTTATCTACTATGAACTTCTTCAAACTACCATTCTACGTCTTGTATTTATTTGCAAGTGTAGTCCATAGGGATTTTGCTGTCTGGTGTGGCTGATATACTTTATATAGTACTTTATCTAGATAGTTCAGAATGTAATTTTAACATAAGAAGTCCGAATGCATCCATGCGTTAATTTTGAGAAAAACAGCTGCATTTTTTCTTTAGTTTGTCCATCTTTAGGCTTTGGTTCATCCTTCACAATGCACTTCTGCAGCCCTAACATGGTGAGATAAAACACCATTTGATTTTGCCATGTTATGAAGTCATCACCATCTCTTTTAAATGGATCAGGCCTGTTGTGGGCTATGCAGTTAACGCGTTCGGTAGATTCAAAG
This sequence comes from Allium cepa, assembly GCA_030765085.1. Lineage (NCBI taxonomy): Eukaryota > Viridiplantae > Streptophyta > Magnoliopsida > Asparagales > Amaryllidaceae > Allium > Allium cepa. Next base: position 135,115,718 of record CM060942.1, on the reverse strand, counting down.
CGGTGGAGGTGCAAAAAGTCATAGCGGGGATACAGCGAGGATATAGCAGGATATAGCGGATGGCTTGAAAATAACATATAAAACTCGTACTTAATGTTTTTACAAATATATAAATGGTAATTAAATGAAAAATTATCATTCAATTGAATTATAAATAATACATAAATAATTTTAAATAAAAACATGTGCGAATATACTTTAAATAAACGAAAAACTATTATATAACATAATTGAATTTGGTAGATTATTAGAGTATTTTCATTTCTGAAAATATACTAAAAATTAAATTAAATAAATTAGCTTCATAATTTTATAATGTATAAATGCAATTTTTCAATTCATTTTATAAAAAATGATATAGCGGGAATAGCAGAATATAGCGGGAATAGCGGAATATAGCGAAAATAACGGGATATAGCAAAAATTGCGGGAATTAAAGCAGAAAGGCTATATTCTGGGGCTATAAGGAAAAATCATAGCGGTAGAAATCCGCTATGAGATATAGCGGGGTTGTAGCGGGGTAATAGCGGGGCATTAACTACATAGGTTGTGGGTAGCAGTTTTTGTTAATAGTTCAACTGTCACCATCTCTGTTTAAGTGAAAACAGAAAAGTCTTAAGATGTTATATGATCAGTATACCAAAACAGAGACCAATATGTTATAAACTCGTCATACAAGTTTTCAAATCAGATTTCCACTACTTTGGAATTTTGTATTAGTAATTTTGAACAATAACTATATTGTAATTAATTTACAACAGCAAATTATAGCAATAACAACAACAAATTGCTGTATTAAACTATAGGGATAAACAAGCATTGTACTACTTCATAGAAATAGCACAATGTTGAAACGAAAAGATTAGAGAACGATGTGTAGAAACGTATAAGTAAATAGAAATCTAACCTGATGAAGAAGGAAATTTCATCTGAGGCTTGTCATAACAATTTCCTTAAGACTTTATTCAAAGTCTTCAAAGATACAACAGACATGATCTGCTCGAGATTGTGATGTGTATGATCTTCTGTGTGATGTGCAAAAGCGCATGGATTGCAGAGATTAGGAAATGAAGAGGAAGAAGATAAAATTCGGAGTATGTTACTGATCTTGTTTCCTTCTTCTTTTATAGGCTAATTCCCAACGGTAATGTCTGTTGGGAACAGCCGCATCTCTTCGTCTGTAACGGCCAAAAAACTATTGCGGTTTGCAACAGTCGCGTCTCTTCATTTGTAGCGGGTCCACTCTTATTGGACCCGCATCCGACCCGGTTTGGTAAGGGATGGGCGGGTGGCGCATGCGCGTGTTAGTTAATGGCCATATAAGTCCTTCCCTTCGCATAAAATTACCTGACCCTAAGGGACAATATGAGTTTAAGGAAAGTAGTATATATGCATGAATATTAACTTATTTTTGGCGATGTGAGATCTCATTCACTATAAAGGGCCTCTAACACAAAGATGGATCCACCCTTTGAAGAAAGTACTAAGTCCTAAGTCCTCATCCTTCGAAGAATATCCATCACCTTTGAAGAAATCATTTTTTGAAGAATGTCCAAACCGGCACAAAAAAAATCATCCTTTGAAGAAGGTCCTTAGTCGACCCGGCGTCACGGGTCGCCTCGTGAAGAAGGCAGGGGAACTTGACCAACACTACATCACCTTCCACAATTGCACAACCATCAAAGGCCGAGCTTTGACCGACTTTATTGTGGAATGCTCAAGCTTGGACAATGGCAAGGAAGAAGCATCCACGGACCAACGCACCTGACAACTTTACATGGATGGGACATCTAATGTAAAAGAGGCAGGGAAATAGTCCTCGTCACCATAGACGGATATAAGATTTGCTTCAATGTAAGATTGGAATTCAAAGCGATCACAATGACATAGAATCGTGCTTATTATAATTTTTTTTCTTATTGGAACCTGGTATGCTTGTGTTTACTATAAATTTGTTGCAAATTGGCATTTTGCAACATGCATGTGGATTAATAAAAAAACCCAGACTGTTTTCTTTAGTGACATAAAATACAGTCTACTAATCCATGTAGCTGAAGGAGAAGGATGATAAGCAATATCGAATCTCATATAACTTTCACCAAAAAGAAAAATCTTAAACATGGAGTGCTAGTTATTTCTTAATTTTTTCGGATATCACAAATGCTTTAAATTTTATTTTCATTTTTTTGGCATGTGTAATTCCTGGGTTTTATTATAACTGCTTCTGATAAACTTTTTCTTTTGAATAATTAGGCAAACCAGTGATCCAAGAAGTGATTTTGCTACATTAGAGATAGACCATCCTGGTAGTTTGACACCGATGCTTGGAGATATGAAGGTTTTTCATTCTGATAAATTTGTTCGTTCTTGAAATGATTATTTGTAAATAATTCTATACCATTGTAGTTTTGTCTCAGTTTGTATTAACGATGATTAAATGGCGCGTCCTTTCACATTTTTACCTTTACTTTTTCACATGCCAATTTTCATTTTCCAGTACTACTCGTTACATTTTGTCGATGATGCTTATAGAGTACATAATATACTCCTACAACTGTAGCAACTGTAGCAACTGAAATTAGGAAACAAAATCTGAAAAATACAAGTCGTTTGATCATGCAATGGTTAGCGGTGGTTAAGGTAATCTTTGCCAAAATAATAAAATATCAATCTACTTTGAAGAACATAGGGAGTAATAATCGAGTTCTTGTTTTTTGTTCTTAGGAATAGGGATTGGAAGATAATTGCTTTTTTTGTGCGTAGGCTATAAAGTAGGATTTTTTCAGTTTAGCCCCTTTTTAAAAATAATTATTGCAAACAGCCCACTTTAAAACCAATATCAACTTTAGCCCTATTTCGGCCAGCTCAGCCCTGAGCAAGCCAAAATGTACTAGCAACTTTTGAAAAGTTGCCAGTACAAATTTTTTTGCTAAAAACATTTAGGCGACTTTTGAGAAGTCGCTTACATGTTTTTTAAAAAAAAAATTGGGTGACTTTCGAAAATTCGCCAGTGGGCAACTTCTTAAAAGTCGCCCAAAAAGGGGTTCTGTAACAAAATCAGAACCCACTTTCTTCCTCCTTCACGCTATCACTTTCCTCTTCATCTCCAAAAACCCTAAAACCCTTTGCCTTAATTTTTTTTTAAACCTGATTAAATTTCATTTAATCTTCTTAAAAGCATTAGATTTCAAAGATCTACCTTAAGCATAGCAAACCATCATACGATCTAGTCCAATCAAGGTCTGTAGTAGAAACTCTAGGTTTTCAAATTAGTTTGCAAACTTATTTTTTTTGTTGATGTAGAATGGCTCCTAGTTTTATTCCAACCATATGCTATGATGATGAATTGGTTATTGACAATTTAACATGTGGAAAATATTTTGTTGGATCTTACAAATCGGCTAAAGTTCGAAGTGGTTCTACTTTTGAGCAGTTGAAAGAGTCGGTTTACAAAGCAACAAAGATAAAACTGGAAGAGTACGATATTGATATAGTTTGCAATTGACCAACATATTTTGGATCCAAAGAAATCAAAATTGTTGATGATGACGATGTTGAATTAATGTTTGTTGCTGCGACTAAATCTATTGAGTTGTTTGTTGGAAAAAATAGAAGTTCGATTGCAGAACAACCAACACCAGCACCCGTAACAAATTTTGGCATTGAAGAATATTATAGAATGGTGGGGAACATGAGTACTTGGTAAGGGATTCCATCACCTAGTTTTAGTCATCCGACTCAGCACATATCGCCATCTGGGCAACAAAAAATGTATTATGGTTTTCATCCATTCATGAGTTTGCAGTCAAATATCCAATTTACATATCCTCATTTGACACAGGACATCTATCCACGAATGAGTTAGAAGTATCATTTAGCCGTGATTACATACATATTGGGTATAATGAATTGATTTAATTATTATACCCAATTTGTATTCCCATGCAGTTTTATTCCAGTTTAGAATTCCACTCAAAGAAGTGCTAAAGTATCGAGTAGCCGTGCATCTAAACGAATACAGCCAACTCCGTTCGAATTTTACCATTTAAGCCAAAAGTAAGTTAAATATTGCAATGTGTTGCAAAATCATTGGTATATAGAAATAAACTAAAATTGTTGTATTTATTTACTGCAACTTCGCAACAAACAACACTGCTATACAGTCATACGTCCAACCACTGAATGAACCAGTGGGTCAAACTATCTGCAACGATGATATGGATGTAGATGATGAAGAAGATGTACAAGTTGAAGATGTTCCTGCACTTCATAGTATGTTTGTTGTGTCAATACCAGAGGTTGATACAAGCTGGATGGAAAATATGCAAGTAAACAATGATCACTAGATTATGATTTTGGAGGTGCAGAACCAGATTGTGTAAACAACGATGAACCAGAAATGGAGATACCGTTAGATGATGAGTTGTGCAGTGCACAAATTATGGCTAGGTTGATTGTAGCAAATATAAACTTCAACAACGAATTATTTTCATCTTCCAGCGTACAAATCGGTTTCAAAGTTGGCATGATGTTTGAGAGTAAAGCTAAATTTCTACAATAACTATCAGAATGTTCAATCTTACACGCAGTGTCCTTTAAGCCAATAAGGTTGAACAAAGCAAAATACACCGCCATTTGCAACGTCAGTGACAGTTGTCCTTGAAGAATACATACTATTGACTCAAAAAAGATACAGGCTGGATGGTGGGTTATTAAAAAATATCCTAATGATCATACATGCGTTAACCCTACAGTGAAGTCAAATCATAGGCAAGCTACATCATCTTTTATGGTATCGAAGATTGTACCTTTCATGAAATCCGATTTGAACATTAAGGCCGAAACGGTGCAAGTTCTAATGAAAGAACAATTATTTATCAAAATTAGCTATCCGAAAGCATAGAGAGCATTGAGCAAGGCAATTGAACGAATATAGGATGATTGGGCAGAGTAGTATTCCAACCTACAACAATACTTCATCGGAATATGCAAAAGAAATCCTGGAAGCGTAGGACATGTGACTATTGATGAGTACGGACTTTTTGATCATGCATTTTGGTCATTTGGGCCATGTATCGAGGGATTTGTCCATTGTCAACCTTTGCTTTGCATAGATGGTACACATCTATATGGCAAATACAATGGTACCTTACTAGTTGCAACCGCCGTTGAAGCAAATGATCAGCGATATCCCTTTACATTTGCTATTGTTGAGTCCGAATCCTTTGATAGTTGGGGTTCGTTGTTTGCATGCATGCAAAGGTTCATTCACAGCATGAATAATTGTTGTATTAATTTCGTTTCTGATAGAATGAAAGGAATACCTATAGTGTTGGAGAGAAAATGGCTAGCCCCGCATAAACATAGATACTGTGCCAGACATTTGAAAGCTAATTTTCAAGCGTCGGGTTTCAGAAACAAACGATTGACTGGTTTATGCTGCGCTGCTGCATGTACATCTGAGGAGATTGAGTATTTAAAGATTTGTGAATAAATTAAAACCACCAGTATAAGAGAACACAACTGGACAGAAAGAAGTTTGGGTCAAAGATGGGAAATTGGGCAATATGCAAAGATGAAGGCGGTCGTTTTCATTTTATGACGACTAATGCGTAATGGTGTACTTAGATGTGCAAGATCTTTGTCTATTAGAGAACTTGTTGTACATACCTTCTATCGATCCGTTGATTACCTTTACCAAAGAAGAAAGTTAGCTAGGAATTCCACACTTCGTGTCACACCAAAATGGGAAGCAAAAATAGCGAAGAGAGCAAGCGAAGCAAGACGTTGTCGAATTGTCCATTTCAGTCAAATTGAATGGCGAGTGATTCACTAGTTTGGAGATGAATTCAAAATTATAATCGATGGTAACACTTGTTCATGTACATACAACGTCCCATTACTACAGCATCTCCCCTGCGTCCATGTGATGGCTGCTTGTTCGTAGGTGGCCAACGGTGCAAACAGAGCTCATCATGATTTTGCATTACATTGGTACTCCGTTCAGACTTACCTAGCGACATACTCTGCAAAATTTCATCCCGTATGCAAAAAAAGGTATTGGTCTCCAAATGAAGGTCAAATGGTACTTCCACCCCACCCCTCCCGCAACGCGAGCTCCAGAAAGGCCTAAGTCTACTAGAATTAAAGGCACTATAGACGAGATGAAGCCTCCAAAGCCCAAATAGGTGCAGTAAATGTGGTATGCACGGTCATAAAAGGAGTCTTTATAATTCAATTACTTAGTTTTCGTATGTGTGTTGTTGTCGGTTTGATGTTTGTAAGACGTATGTTGTTTATGTAAGAACAATTTGTATTTTTCTTTCACGTGCCATGTTCGTTTAAGAGGATGAATGTTATGTGTTGGAATTGGATTACTCCTCCGAAAGTAAGTTGAGAAATAATAACTGCTAAGCGATACGTAAACAGATGCAAATGTGTTGGAATTGGATTACTCATCAATTCTATTTGCTTTAATCTCTCTATTGTCTTGATCATCTTTTCCGATTTCTTAAAGTTTTAAAAAACATTCAAAAACCACTTCAATTGCTTGATTCTCTGATTTATCTTAAATACTCGTTTAATTCGTAGCAATTCATATTTCCTAAATCTTCATAAACACATTTCATATTCTTGAGGATAAGATTATAGGAAAGTTGTACTCAATTAGACTCATTAGTGTTATCAAGAACACAACAAGTCAGAAATACTTTTTGTACCTAGTTGAAGTCCTCTTCGGTAGTAGGGGAAAGAAATCCCTTTCGGTGGTTCGGGTAAGTTGTAAACCTATTCCTCCGGGTTAAGTGAGGGTTGTTAGTTAGTAGAATTCCTAAGAGGAGCTTAGGGACTGGACGTAGGACATTCCGAACCAGTATAAAGTCTTGGTGTCTACTTTACTTATTGCTTATTGCTATCTACCTAGACCATTTCACTATTCCATATTATACGATCCTACTCATAGATTCTTTTAATTGGTATCAGAGCGAGGTTGTCCTATAACCATAACACCGTTATTTGACATATTGATAATATGGAAAATGACACAAGCACAAGCACAACAACTACATATAGCTCTACATTTGCAGAAGGACTATCCACCCAAAGACCCCCTCTATTCAATGGACTAAACTATAATTATTGGGCTACAAGGATGAGGATTTATATGCAAGCAACAAGCTTTGAAGCATGGAATGCAACTCAAGAAGAATTCGTTATACCCACAACTGATTACTCTACATGGACACAGACTCAGAAGAATGAAGCTAGTGCAAATTCCAAAGCTATGAATATGCTATTCTGTGCTTTGGCTAGAAATGAGTTTAATCATGTTAGCATTTGTACTACTGCACATCAGATATGGGATACACTTAGAACCATACATGAAGGCACAAACAAGGTCAAACAAATAAATATTTCCATGCTAAAGAACCAGTTTCAAAACTTTAGTATGCGACAGAATGAATCCATCAATGACATGTACTCGAGATTTCAAGACATTCATCATGCCTTAATAGGATTAGGAGAAAAGTATACGGATTTTGATATTGTATCTAAGGTCCTAAATTCACTCACTGATGAATGGGAGAGAAAAGTCTTAGCAATCGAGGAAGCAAACGATCTATCTACAATGAAACTTGAAGAATTAATTGGAAACCTTATGTCTTATGAGGTTAACATGCAAGCTTAGAAAGACCAAGCACAGGAAAGTAAAAATGCGGCTTTTCACGCAGAAAAGGAAGAATCAGAGTCTGAAGATGAGGATCTAGCATTTATTGCCAAAAATTTCAAGAAATTCTTAAAATATAGAAAAGGAAATAAAAACGGTTTCAAAAATAATTTCTTGAACAAACCTTCATCTTCAAATATATAATGCTTCAATTGTCACAAGAAAGGACACATGCACAAGGATTGTCCAGAACAAAAGAAGGAGAATCAGATAAACTTCAACAACAAGAATAAGAAAGACAAATTTAAAAAGAAGGCTTTTTCTATCACATAGGACGATTCAGATTCATCTTCATCCGAAAGTGATAGTGATGGCGACAATGAACAAGCAAATGTATGCTTCATGGCTTAAGAATCTGAGGTTAGTGATTTATCTTATGATGATTTAATAGAAGTAAACACTGAATTTTTAAATACTATAAAAATTCTCAAAAAGAAACTTAAAGAGACACGTGAAAATCAGAACAAAGCTGAATTTGAAAGAGATATGTTAAAAGATGAAAAAATATATTGGAAGAAGAACTTGAAAGAGTTCAAGAATCTCTCTCTTAATCTCAGATAGCCAACTTTTACTTTTGAGCCAAGAAATTGAAACTCGAAAAGCAAAGAATGATGAAATTATTTTTGAAAATCACAATTTAAAAAATAAAATAAAACAAGTTGAAATAGACAATACTAGTCTTCAAATTAAATTAGATAACTTTACTAAAAATGTTTCTATTTCAATAAAGGAAGATAAAATTTATCTAAAATTCTCGAAAATTCTCAACCCTCTTCAAATAAAAATGGATTAGGTTTTAAAAAGCAATCAAAAATTCTTCCAAAGAAAAATGCTAATTTTAAGAAGGAAGATAATTCAAAACATAGTATAGTATTAAAAAATAACATACCAAGGCACACTAAAAAGAAAAAGCAAATCAAAATATGGGTTCCGAAAACAAACAATAATTTAATTCGGAACAAATATATAAATTCCTTTATAGAAACAATTCACAAAAATAGTAATTATCTTTATAAAAGGGATACTAAACCCATTTGGGTTTGGCTTCCTAAGATCTAACTCTTAGAACCCTATTAAAAGGTGGGTACCAATATATTTATTAATATTTTTTTCAGGTCCCACATTAGAAAAGAAAATGGATTTTGGATAGCGGTTGCTCAAAACACATGACCGGAGACAAAGAAATGCTTACAAATATTTCATACTTCGATGGTGGCTCTGTTACCTACGGAGATAACTCAAAAGGTTTCATCATTGGCAAAGAAGATGTGTGCAACTACGGTATATCAAATTTACCCCTTATTACAAATGTTTCTTTAGTTAATAACTTAAAACAAAATTTATTAAGCATAAGTCAACTATGCGACAAAGGTTTTAAAATAACTTGTTCTGAAAATAAATGTTGTATTTTAGATCAAAATCAAAATCTTATTTTTGAAGGAAAAAGAGATAGAAATATTTTTGTTTTAAACATGAAAATTAATAATAATAAAGATATGTGTTTAATGGTCAAAGATAACGATCCTTGGTTATGGAATAAAAGATTTTGTCATATTAATTTTAAATCTATTCAAAAACTTTCAAAAAATGAATTAGTCAAAGGCTTAATATTTGCGATAATTGTCAAATGGAAAAATTAACTAAATAATTTTTTAAAACTAAGAAAGTTATTTCAACTTTACAACCATTAGAATTATTACATATGGATTTATTCGGACCAACACAGGTTCAATCTATTAATCATAGTCGATATGTTTTTGTAATAGTTGATGATTTCTCAAGATATACATGGACTATTTTTATGAAAAACAAAAGCGATACGTTTGAATATTTCAAAAAATTTATTAAAAGAATTCAAAATATTAAGAATTTAAAAGTCAAAAATATAAGAAGTGATCATGGAGGCGAATTTGAAAATGAGTCATTTAAATTATTTTGTAAAAAGAAAGGAATAAATCATAATTTTTCATTTCCTAGAACTCCACAACAAAACGGAGTTGTAGAAAGGAAAAATAGAACTCTTCAAGAATGCGCAATAACGTTATTAAATGGAAGTACATTACCAAAGCATTTTTAGGAAGAAGCTATAGCAACTGCGTGTTATGTATTAAATCGTATTTCCATACGACCTTTAACTAAAAACACTTCATATGAACTTTTTAATGGAAGAAAACCTAATTTTTCGTACTCAAAAATCTTTGGGTCAAAATATTTTATTCTTAACACAAAAGACCAACTTGGAAAATTTAATCCAAAAGCTGACAACGGTATTTTTATAGGTTACTCGGAACGAAGTAAGGCATATCGTGTTTTCAATAAACGAACAAATGTAATAGAAGAAACTTTACATATATCTTTTTATGAAAACTTTAATAAAAATACAATCATCAAAGATGATGAAGAAATTATATACAACACAGAAAATATAAGTTTTGAAAATAATGAAAATATTAATCAAATCAATAACATTCAAATTAGATCTCCTTCAAGAATCCTACGAGATCATCCTAAATAATTATAATTGGAGAAATTGACTCACAAGGTCAAACAAGAACTCAACTAAACCAAATGGGACATGTTGCCTTTATTTCAACAATAGAACCTAAAATCCTAAAGAAGCATCAACAGATGAATACTGGATTATTGCCATGCAAGAAGAATTAAATCAGTTTGAACGAAATAATGTATGGGAGTTAGTTCCTCATCCTGATGACCAATCAGTTATTGGAACTAAGTAGGTCTATAGAAATAAAGCAAACGAACTTGGAAATAATACTAGAAATAAAGCAAGACTAGTAGCACAAGGCTATAATCAAGAAGAAGGAATCGATTACGAAGAAACATCTACTCCTGTTGCAAGACTAGAAGCAATACGTATTCTATTAGCTTACGCTTGTTTTCATAATTTTAAACTTTATCAAATGGAAGTTAAAAGTGCTTTCTTAAATGGATATATTAAGGAAAATGTATATGTTGAACAACCGCCTTTATTCACTCTTGAAAAATATCTGAATCATGTATATAAATTAAAGAAAGCCTTATATGGTCTTAAACAAGCACCTCATGCTTGGTATAAGAGACTTAAGAGCTATCTAATAGATTCAGGATTTCAAATCGGAAAAGTAAATCAAACTCTATTCATTAAAAACACTACTAAAGACATATTAATAATTCAAATATATGTAGATGACATTATTTTGGTTCCACTAATGAAAAATTGTGTAAAGAATTTTCAAATAAAACGACTAAAGAATTCGAAATGTCTCATATGGGAGAATTAACTTATTTTCTCGGACTTCAAATTAAATAATTAACAAATGGAATTTTCTCAAACCAAGAAAAATATTGTGTTAATCTACTTAAACGTTTTGGAATGGAAAACACTTTTGGAAAACCTACTTCTATGAGTACCACAACTCATCTCGATCGAGATAAAAATGGCAAGAGTGTAGACCAAAAGTTGTTTAGAAGTATGATATTAGGCTCTTTACTTTATTTGACCGCTAGTAGACCAGACATAATGATGAGTGTATGTTTATGTGCACGTTTTTAAGCTAATCCTAAAGAATCGCATTTAAGAGCCGTAAAACGAATTATGCGGTATCTTAATAATACCAAGGAGTTTGGTCTTTTCTATCCAAAAGATTGTCCATTCGAATTAGTTTCATTTAGTGATGCTGATTTTGGTGGATCTCGAACAAATAGAAAAAGTACAAGTGGTAAATGCCATTTCATTGGAAAATCACTTGTATCTTGGTTTATTAAGAAACAAAATTGTGTTTCGCTTTCAACCTGTGAAGCGGAATATATATCTGCCCTTTAGCTAGTACTCAAGTCATATATAAGCAACAAACACTTAAAGATTTTAATATAAATTTAACAAACTCTACAATATATTGTGATAATACAAGTACAATAAATTTATCTAAAAATCCAATAAATCACTCTCGTACAAAACATATTGATATTCGTCACCATTTTCTACGTGACAATATCGAAAATAGAATTATCAATTTAGAATATATTTCTACCGAAAATCAAATTGCCGATATATTTACTAAGCCATTACTAGAAAACACATTCATAAAATTACGACGAGAATTAGGAATAATATCCTTCAAAGATATATTATAACAAGAATTATAATGATAAGAAATCTAATACATAAGTAACATATCTCATACTTAATTAACTTCATCTAAACAAAAGTCAGACATGAATTTAGTTTACATAACTATGGGTTTAAAAACTTAATCATTTAATTTATACATTTGAATTAATATTTCATACACTAAAACATAACCATCCATTTCAAAGTAAATTATTAACCATTAATTCAATCTCTGGTTCTAAATTCTTGATGATTTTACACCACATTTTTTTTATAATTCTAAACCTTTATATACATGTTAATAAAAAAAATAAAAAAAATATCTCTGTAGAAAAATGTCATCCAATAAATAAAACTCACCCATCATCATCACTTTTCCAACCGTAGCTCAGAAATTCACCTCATCTTCCTACGCCAACACCAACACATGAGCCTGTTTATAAATAGAAAAATTATCAAACCGGTTATACACTAGATTCCTAGAAGGCCAAACTTTCGCTATTCATTTCTCCCGATACGGAGAAAAAGATTGACGAAATTCATCATTATCAACAGCAGCAAATAGACCTTCAACGAGAATTGTATTTTGAACAGAAAGTAACGGCTAAATGCTTAAGCTTTCTTGAACAAATTGGTTTGAAATTTTGTAGCTCGAAGGAAAATGATGTAAGTGAACCCTTCCCTCGACCAGTTAATCCGTTTGATCCATCTTCATCGTATCGTACATCAAACGACCCAATAAATCCTTGGGTCTCGCCTCAATGACCTCAATATAGTCCTTCATGGGACAAGAACTATATGGCAAATGAAGGATATAAAACACCAACGAAGAGGAGTCCATCTCCCAAGACTCCATCCCCCAAGAAATGATGGTTTTGTGGTCAAAATAATGTTATTGTATCATAATATTAATATATAATTGTAATTATTTCATTAAATAAAACATTTGCATTCAAATAAGTGAAGAAAAACCAAAAATGCATAATTCAGTCGACTGAAATTTCCTGCTCGGTCAACTAAATATACAACAAAGACTTTCAGCCAATAGTTCAGTCGACTGAAAATCTCTGTTCAGTCGACGGAATTTTAGCCAGAAATATTTCGGCTTCCTGTTCAGTCGACTGAACAGAACATTTCAGTCGACTGAACGCATTTTACCCAGTTTTTGTCCACCCTACTTAGCCATCTTTTACATTTTTACCTTTACTTTTCACCGTTTCCAAAGTTCATCTTCCAATTCTAAGAAAACCCTAGCCCTAAAATATCCATTTTTCTAAATTTCTTCCTCAAACTTTCAACAATTATGCCTCCTAAACGTTCTAGAGCTTCAACTTCATCATCCTCCGAGCCAATTGATGCCCAAATCGCTGAATAGCTTTACAATGGAGTTGCGGTCGGCCCAAGCCAATTTGACATCGCTTCTAGACATTAATCGAAATGACCATGCCATCAACCATATTATGGTCAAATTATTCTATGCCAACCTCAACCTCGGACACCAAACTCCACGAAATCCAAATGACAGTGTTTGGAGTATGGTATGCGGGAAAAAGGTATGGTTTTCACTTGATCGCACTGCTCACATTCTAGGATCCCCAAACATTGGTAGAAAGCTTGAGGAAATAGATTTCAATCCTCATATTCGTGACAATATAAATCATTAATTTTTAGAAGATGATATCAATAACTGAGATATCAAATCCACTTCCTTAAGACCAAGAGCAAGGCTTATACACAAAGCCCTTATGAGGACCATAACCCCACGCACCGGCTCCTATGAAATAGTGTATCCGAATAACTACCGGGCACTATACGCTATATGAGGAAATATTAAAGTCAATTGGGTGCAATTGATACTTGATAAATTTCTTTCATTCAACAATGGGAAAATGAGAACGATATATTTTGGTGAATACATAATGCGACTTCTCCTAGACGTTGATACGCCACTACCAAACTCAGAAAATACAATGGTTCATCAGATCGACCATCGGACTATAAGCCTAATGCAACTACCGGTAAGGCCTCCTCGTATCATGTCTCTAGCCAAATGGGAAGCACGTCAACAAGCACCTCACCAACCTCAACCTCAAGCCCCACAACAAGAACCACTTGATCAAGATGATGAAATCCATCTTGTTCAACCAGATTTTACTGCAAATCAATCATTAGGAATTCTATCAAGGAATCAACAAATCCTTGATACTCGTCTCAAAAAGGTTGATCACAAAATTGATAGGATTAAAGGGTTCTTCAACAAACTATAGGATGTCATTTCATGCACCAGCACCACTTCTGCTTCTACCTCTCGCGGTAAGCGCCCAACTCCAATGTTCACGTGGACATCTTCCGAGGAGAATCCGAGCAGCAGCACTAGTGGTAATAGTGGTGGTCAAGGAGGAGTAGTTTTTCGACAACCAACCGGTGGACCTGTTATTCGTGAACCGGAAGGAAGACGTGAAGGCTCTTATGATTGGAATAGAGATCCTTGATCATTTTGATGGTTTGATTTTCTGAACTTTTTATTAATCTTCAAACTTCTAAAAAGGCTTGTATATATAGCCTTTTTTTATTCATGAGACTCTATGGTTTGTATAATGTACACTATGGTTATGCATCAATGTGGTTACTTTGTTTAACAATTATATACTTCTACAAATTATTACTTCCTTTTTGTCGATGACAAAGGGGGAGAAAAGTCTATGTCACTAACTTTGTTTTGTAGAAAAGATAGTGCATATATTCAGGAGGAGGGAAGATAATAGGTATTGTCATCAATCAAAAAGGGGGAGAATGTTGATACGCTATATTTTGATCAATGACAATGTGCTTCAACAAATAGGAAGAGATATGTGCAAAACTAAAGGAAGGACTATGAAGACCAAGGATATCATAAGTATTATATATATATATATATATATATATATATATATATCGTAGTCTTAGTTTTATTGTTAAAATCTATCCTAAAAAAGCTTGCACAAAAACACAAGAACACATTTCATAACTTAATATTTTGGTTAAATATTCATTGTGCATGAAATACCAGTTCAGTCGAATGAACAGAAAATTTCAGTCGACTGAACCTGTTACAGAACTACAACATGCACACAGTTTCAGTCGACTGAAATTGCCTGTTCCGTCGACTGAATTCAAACCTGCGAATTTTTTATGAAAAGACACCTTCTTCTTCCCAAGAGTTGCAACCATTTCCAATGGTAATGGATGCATCTCTTGCCTGAATCTTTTGCGAATAGATACACCTCTTCTACACTTATAAATACATGATTCTATCATTTGCAAATCATCAATTCTATTTGCTTTAATCTCTCTATTATCTTGATCATTTTTTCTGATTTCTTAAAGTTTTAAAAAACATTCAAAAACCACTTCAATTGCTTGAATCTCTGATTTATCTTAAATACTCGTTTGATTCATAGCAATTCATATTTCCTAAATCTTCATAAACACATTTCATATTCTTGAGGATAAGATTATAGGAAAGTTGTACTCAATTAGACTCATTAGTGTTATTAAGAATACAACAAGTCAGAAATACTTTTTGTACCTAGTTGAAGTCCTCTTCGGTAGTTGAGGCAAGAAATCCCGTTCGGTGGTTCGGGTAAGCTGTAAACCTATTCCTCCGGGTTAAGTGAGGGTTATTCGTTAGTAGAATTTCTAAGAGGAGCTTAGGGACTGGACGTAGGACAAGAAGTCCGAACTAGTATAATGTCTTGGTGCCTACTTTACTTATTGCTTATTGCTATCTACCTAGACCATTTCACTATTCCATATTATACGATCCTACCACATAGATTCTTTCAAAGATTTTCAAGTTTATTTTCCAACATCAACACTAGGAATTTGCGCATATTTTTTCAACAATTTAACAATGATTTCATCCATAATAAAATATCTCAACAATCAATGATTGCTTACAAATCCTAAAAAATAATATTTTGCAATTTTCTTCAAAACCTTAAATCGAAAGAATTTTGATTTATCATACCTAGAGGTGCATCTCGCGTTGAAGAGCTTGTCATCTTCTAATCTGTTGAACAAAATGCTAAATATTTTAGACTTTGGATGAAAATTTCAGATTTGGAGGGTTTTGGGGTTTTTGGAGATGAAGAGGAAAGTGATAAAGTGAAGGAGGAAGAAAGTAAGGTTCTGATTTTGTTACAGAACCCGTTTGGACGACTTCTCAAAAATCGTCCAATTTTTTTTTAAAACACTTAGACGACTTTTGGGAAGTCGCCATTGTTTTTGGCAAAAATTTTTATGCTGCCGACTTTTCATGTGGGCTGAGCTGGTCAAAACAGGGCTAAAATTGATATTAGTTTTTAAAGTGGGTTGTTTGCGATACTTAGTTTTAAATGGGGCTAAACCGAAAAAAATCCTATCTAGTAAATTTGTCATTGTTGTTATATGTATTTTTGTATTTCTCAAACTTATGTTGTCAACATACGTCATTTTTTTTCAATAACTTGAAGTTGTCTTTTACAATTATTACTGTATACGAGTTACAAAGCCTATATTAATGAACAATTTTCTCTTATTCAGGTTGAGCACTTTCTTGGAATCAAACGTAAACCTGACGCTGGCGCCTTGCCTCCACTTCCTCCGAAGAAGCCAAAGAAATATTTTTTCTTCAGTAAATTAGAGCCAAATATCCAATATTTTGTGAAGCTGTTATCTCTGGCATTACTAATAGAAGAGTCGAATGTTTTCATCTGTTAGGTATCTTGCATCTAGTACACTCGTAATAACCATCTTCACTTTTATGCCCAGGCTTTTTTCAAACATAGCATCTTGGGACCGAGCTATTATTCTGGCTGCTTGTGTTGTTACTCCATTTTTGCGTATTGAAACTACTTCCTTTGTTGAAACTTTTACGTCCAAAATTTTTGCTTCTTCTGTTTTGGGATTTTTGGACTTCTCCTTTTTGTTTGCCTTCGGTTTCCTTTAAATTCACTTTAGACTAAAAAGCTTGCTCTATGGGCTGTTCTACAAATATGTTGATTCTTTTTTCGTGTGCTTCTGATGAACCAATGAGTTCATGTAAGGATAACATAGTCAGATCCTTTGATTCCTCTATCGCTGCCACGATATGATCATATTTTTGCGTCAGGCTATGGAGTGTTTTTCCACATTCTTTCTATTTGCAATAGTGTTTCTGTAGCTTCTGATTTGATTTATAATTCCAGAAACTCGGGTGAATAATTCTTGAATAGATGCATTTTCCTTCATCATCAAGTTATCAAAATCCCTCCACAAGGATTAGAGTTTGATGGAGATCACTTTTTGTGATCCTTGGAACTCAATTTTGAGTATGTCCCACCCCTCGTTTGATGTTGATGCTATCGAATTTGGACATTGTTTTTGAATTTCAGAAATGCAATGTAAAGAGAAGAAATGATCTTTTGTATTGATCTCGAATAATCAGATTGCAATGTATTTGTTCTGTATTTATATGGTACATAAGTAAAATAAAATAAAAATAAATGACCCGGATATAAGATACAGCCCACTACCGCAAGCTGCAGTTAATTATACATGTGCTTTTAATGTTTTACAGCAAGCTATATAAACCCTTATTCTCATTTGTCTGCTTTATTTCCCCCTTTCAAATGCATTAGTGTGTCGCTTCCTTTAATTTTCCTTTGGTCCGGAAAGAATAGTACGGAAATTTCTTCAAAAATTCTTTAGATCTGAGGCTCTAACAAGTAGTTACGAGCAGAGTTAGAAGAAATCAAGAAGATGCTTGTTGAGATTCATATCGATGACGAAATTGATGAAGAATTGGCATGAATATGTAGTTAAAAGAGTAGATCGAAGAAATAATTGCGCAATAGCATGAAAAGGCATTTCCTTTTTTTAAAACAGCTGCAGTTCTTTCAACCTTTATATTAAAATAATGGCATGGATCTAAGAAGGAAAGGATAGATCCGATACTATAGTGTTTGTTGCTGAATGGGTTTTGATTGTTGCTGAAGCTCCTCAACTTTCAGATCCTTTCTGAATTTTGTGAAGTTCGAGGCAGATAGAGGTTTGGTAAGAATGTCGGCATACTGGTAAGTGATTGAAAAATGATTAATTCTCAAGTTATCTTTTAGCACTTGTTCACAAATAAAATACAAATCAATTTCTATGTGCTTAGTCCTTGAATGAAGAATAGGATTAGCCGCTAGAGATTCGGTACTTAAGTTGTCGTAGCACAATACTGGCTTGTTACTTAAGTTGATCTGTAGTTCTTTGAATATGGATTGTAGCCATATTATTTCTACCGTGGCCTTGCCACGCTTCTATACTCTGCCTCCGTACTGGATCTAGAGACAGTAGGTTGTTTTTTGAGCTCTAGGAAATGGGGTTGTCACTTAGATATATGCAGTATCCAATGGTTGATCTTCGATCATCTGAGTCTGTGTCCCAATCAGTATCTACAAATCCATTCAGATTAAGTGTTTTTCCTCCTCTATGCATTAGACCATAGTTTAGAATACCCTTTAGATATCTTAGAACCCTTTTAACTGCCTTCCAGTGTTCATTGAGAGGTTGATGCATAAATTGACTTACTTTATTTACGCTGTATGAGATCTCAGGTCTTGTAATAGTTGCATATTGTAATGCTCCTACAATGCTTCTTTATTATTTATCATTGCTGATTGGTTCACCTCTGTACTTGGATAGTTTTAAATTGCTTGTCATGGGTGTAGGTAGAGGCTTTACTAAGTCCATTTTGGCCTTGCATAAGATTTCAGTAATTTATTTTTTTGACTTAGTTGCAAAACTTAATCTGATAGTCTCTTCACCTCAATGCCTAAGTCTTTGGTTGAGAACTGCTTGTCAAGATACTGAATAATATTGTTGATTTTCTTGTTGTTGTTTCCGGTAATTATGAAATCATCCACATATACAAGAATGTATGTCACTTCATCCAGATCATTTTTTATGAATAATGAATTATCTGATTTTGTTGGTTGATACTACAATTTTGTAAGTGTTGCTTTTAGTTTATCAAACCACACCCTTGGAGCTTGCTTTAATCCATAGATAGCTTTGTTCAACTTGCACACATAATTGTTTGACTGCTTGTATCCTTGTGGTTAAACCATATTGACTTCTTCCTTAAGTTCTTCATTAAGAAATGCATTGTTAACATCTAGTTGCCTGATGCTCCATTTTTATGTAGTGCAATAGTAAGAATAGCCCTTATAGTTGCTGGTTTCACCACTGGTGAGAAGGTATCATTGAAATCAAAACCATACTGTTGTGTATACCCTTTTGCAACAAGTCTAGCTTTATGCTTTGATATGGTTCCATCTGGATTCCTCTTTAATCTGTATGTCCACTTGCATCCAATGACATTTTTATCCTGGGGTAGACTGACAAGTTCCCAAGTTTTATTTTTGATGAGTGCATTATATTCTTCATCCATTGCAGTCTTCCACTTTTTATTAAGTATGGCTTGTTCATAATTTTCTGGTTCATCACTGGTTAGAATAGCTGTGTATGTTTTAGGCTTGAATATTCCACTCTTTGACGTTGTTGTCACGTGAGGTCCAGTTTATGTTTGTTTGGTTTGATTGTGAGATCTTGGTGTAGTTTCCTGTTCATTGTACGTGCTTGATGCTTGATTGTCACTATGTCCGTGATGACAGCTTTGCCATGTGCTTTCAATATTCTGAGGAGTGCTGATGAAGTTCTTTGTCATATCAGTTTCATCATGGTCTGATATGTCTTGAGGTTGGCCTGTGCTCCTTTGACTGTTGTCTTTTGAATATATTGGTATAGCTGGAATAGATGCAGTTGGATTGTATACTTTCTGAGTTGGTTTTTCCTTGTTATTTGCAAAAGGAAAAATTCTTTCATTAAAAACTACATGTCTTGAAATGAAAATCTTACCTTTACTGTCAAGGCATTATAGCCCTTTTGTTTGCTGGCATATCCCAAGAATGTGCATGGTGATGATCTAAAACTGAGTTTATGTGCATTATATGGTCTCAAATATGGAAAGCAGAGACATCCAAATACCTTTAGACTTTGATAATCTGACTTTATTTTTCACATAATTTCAATTGGACTTTTATGACTTAAGACCTTTATGGGTAATCTATTAATGAGAAAAATAGCAGTATTAAATGCATCAGGCCAAAATTTTAGAGGTAGTGAAGCATGGGCAAGAAGTGTGAGACCAGTCTCAACAATATATCTGTGCTTCCTCTCTACTAAGCCATTTTTCTCAGAAGTATATGCACATGTGGTTCTGTGTAAAATGCCTTTTGTCTGAAAATATGTGTTGAGAGCCTTGTACTCTCATCCTCCATCTGTTTGAAATGTTTTTACAAGACAATTAGTTTGGTTTTCAGCTTGAGTGATGAACTGTATTACATATTTGCTTGCTTCTAACTTTGTCTTGAGAAAGTATATTCAGGTAAATCTGGAATAAGCATCAACAAAAGAAATGTAGTATTTGAAACCATAGTCAGAACTAATTGGAGTTTGACCCCACAAATCTGATGTTATTAGCTCAAGAGGTCTTTGATACATAGTAAGGGAGTTAGTAAAAGCAAGTTTATGATTTTTTCCTAATTGACAGTGAGTACATATGTAAGGTAGAGATATATCATAAAATGAAATATTATTGTCTACTAGAACTTTCTTTACCATTTTCTCACTTAGATGACCAAGTTTATAATGCCATACATCAAAAACATCATTTTCTCTATCTGTTGCATTACATTCAGTATAATTGCATAAGTGTTCTGAGTTTTCTTGTTGCTTGTAGTTAGATAGATTGAATTTGTATAGCCCATTTTGCACATCACCCTGTAAAAGAATATATTTAGTTAGTGTGTCTCTAACTAAACATGTTTTAGGATAAAATTCAAAGTAAACATTATTATCATTGGCAAATTATGAGACATTAATAAGGTTTTTTCCTATTTGTGGAACTTTGAGTAAATTTTTTAAATACAGACATCTTTTTCCTTGAATAATACCACTTCCAGTATGAGTAATGTAGACAGACTCACCATTTCCCATGCATACTAATTTGTTACCTTTGTACTCCTTGTTGCCTATGTTCAGGTTGTGTAAATTGCTAGTGATATGGTTTGTGGCACCTGAATCAGAGTACCAACTCTCATTCAGGCTGTCTTCAGTTCTTGCCATCTCATCATTCTCCAAGTAATGAACTTTAATACTTCCAGAGGTAATTTTTGCTTCAGTTTGCATTTGAGCCATGTTTGTACTTGGATTCATGATTATTTGATTTCCTAAATTCTGATTTTGATGAGTTTGTTGAGTATCATATTTGAAATAGCATTTTATGGCTGAATGTCCATTTCTTCCACATATTTGACATTTGATTCTATTATTACTGTTTAATCTGCCACCTCTGCCTCTTCCTCTGCCAGATTGACCTCCTCTTTGAGAAGGTTGATTTGATCTGTTGTTTGTTTCCTTTCTGTTAGATTGTCTCTGATCTTGATTTTTGTTGTTGAAGTTTGCAGCATAATTGATGGTATAGTCTGCTTCTAACGATTTCTTTTGCTTAATTCTTCCTTCATGTGCTAGTAGAGTAGAATGAACGTATTGAAAAGATGGTAAATTTTTCTTTGATGAGATTACTGCTACTACAGATTCATATTCCTCATTTAGTCCATTGAGGGTGGATAGAACTTGTTCTGTGTCTGAAAACTTATGGCCTGCGGTGCATAGTAAATCACATAGAGTTTTTATCTTTGATAGATATTCTCTCGTTGACATATCTTTTTTCTTTAAATTTTGAAGTTGCCTTTTATAGTGCATAATTCTTGCTACAGACTGGGTGCTATAGATCTGTTCTATAGTAGACCATATCTCATAAGTAGTATTACATCCCACTATTTGTGGTAATAGGTTTGTACTAATGGACGATAGAAGCCAAGAACTTAAGAGACTATCTTGTCTCTAATAAGCAATATACTCTTTGTTTTCTACTGAGTTGCCTTCACTATCTTTTAGGAATTCTGGTGGATTGGTGGGGTTGGCAGAGATAAATTTGTTGAGACCATATCCTCTGATTGCAGTTTGCACTTGATGTTTCCAGAGGAGATAATTACTTTCATCAAATTGTGCTTTTATCAATTGGCTATGAGGAATGATTATAGTTTTAATCAATTCTTCTGTGGTCATTTGTTGAAATGTTGAAGAGTTATTAGACGTTTCAGAGTCTTCACCAGCCATGATCGGGCAGTGTGTTCAGATGATATAAATGATGGATTCTCTGATTCAAAGTGTGTTTGCACAGAAAGAAACAGAATATATTTCAAGAAAAGAAAGAAAAGCTTGAAAGCAACAACACCTGATCGTGAATCTTCAAAACAGGAAGGTAAGTGCAGCCATTAACCAGCGTGATGATGCTTTGATGGGTTTCTATCGCATGTCATTTTTCTTTCTGAGTCTTTTGATGGTGTTTGACGATTCTTGAATTGATTTCTTGCTTGCTTTTCTGAAAAACCGATCTTGTTGCATCCAGATCTTATATATGATCTTCGGCAAGGCACAAGAATATTGAAATCTCAATTGATGATGATTATATGATGAGATCTTACTTAATCAAATGATGAAATACTGTCTAATGATTACTGAAAATATAGAATGTCGTTAGGCAGTTGGCTCTGATACCATGTTGAATTTTGAGATTGTTTTCGAATTTCAGAAATGCAATGTAAAGAGAAGAAATGATCTTTTGTATTGATCTCGAATAATCAGATTACAATGTATTTGTTCTGTGTTTATACAGTACAGAAGCAAAATAAATAAAGAAATGGGCCAGATATAAGATACAGTCTGCTACCGCAAGCTACAGTTAATAATACATGTACTTATAATGTTTTATAGCAAGCTATCGAAACCCTTATTCTCATTTGTCTACTTTATTTGATGCCGATAATAATCTTGGAAAGAGATTTTTACTTACTGCTTGTTGAATAAGGAATAAAGCCTTAGCATCTCTCATTCTGTTTTCTTTGTAAGCCTGCTGTTGTTCTTCTGTTACTTTTTCTTTTGGGGAAGAAGCAGGTTTCTCATAACCATCTTGAGCAAGATCCCAAAGATCCCCTGAGATTAACAAAGTCTTCATCTGCAGACTTCAAAATTCATAATTCTCTCTATCAAAAATAGACATTAAATTTTGAGTGCTGCCAATGATTGAGGAGTTTGAGTTTGATGTCATTGCCAAGATAGAGGAAGGATCAGAAAAGCTCTGATACCAAATTTGTTGGAAAAGTGTTAGTAATATTTAAAAAGAATTTAGTTCTTATTGGAGAATAGAATAATTGACAAGAAAGATTAATTTAATTAATTTTTTTCACCCATCCGCAATTCACATTCTTGGTTCATTTATACATACACTAGCATCTGTTCATAGAGGACACAACGTTTGAAAATAATTTCAAGAGACAAACACAACCATTGGCTATGAAAGACACAACATCACATTTAATAATAACCATTGAGGAAAGAACGGCGGGAGAAAAAAAAAGCATTACTGTTAACAGGAGATAGGAAGGTTGGTCATTCTGATAAATTTGTTCTCTTGAAATGATTTTTTGTAAATAATTCTACACCGTTATAACTATTTATCACACCATGTATTAACCATGAATAAATGACGTGCCCTTTCTCATTTTTACGTTTACTTCTTTTTACATGCCAATTTTCATTTTCCAGTACTACTTGGAACATTTTGCCGATGATGCTTATAAAGTACATAATGTACTCCTACAATTGTAGCAACTGCAATTAGGAAACAAAATCTGAAAAATACAAGTCGTTTGATCATGTAATGCTTTGCAACGGTTAAGGTAGTTGTTAATTCCTCTTCATTAGCGACCTAAAACCTAAAGGCATGGAGCGACCTAACTACAGGAATGGCATGGCAACTTAACTCATCAAGCGACCTAAAAGTATCTGCGACCTAAGGGAAGCACCGACTTACAAAGCTCTGCGACCTAAGGGAAGCACCGACCTATAGAATTCCGTGACCTATAGCATTCAAACGACCTAACTGTGTGCTCAGACCTAAGGAAGGCCGCGACCTAGCTGAACCCAGCGACCTAAGAGTAGCTGCGACCTAAAGTGTTGCAACCTAAGGACTGTTGCGACCTAACAGAAAGCTACAACCTAAAGGAGGTCGCGACCTAAGAGTGAGTGCGACCTGAAGATGGACTCGACCTATGGAACTCCGCGACTTAACTATCCACCGACCTAAGGAGCTCCGCGACCTAAGGAAGGTCGCGACTTAAGGGGCTCAGCGACTTAAGATTAACTATGGCTGCAGGAAAGTACTCGCGACTTAGGTTAGGTCGCTAACGACCTAAACACCAGAATATAGAAGACTATGCAACGCCACAGGGGGGATAGGTCGCTCATGACCTAGTACTTGTGCAAATCAGCATGCGTTAGAAAGGAGGGGCCAATGCTCTTCAGGTCGACTACAACCTTACTTAAGTCAGTCACGACCTACGACCTTACTTAGGTCGGTCACGACCTACGACCTTATTCTGAAAAATGCCTATAAATATGATCCTAACTCCAACTCAAAGGGGACTTTTTTTGGCTCACTCTCTTCAAGCGCCGTTACTCTGCTGCATTCCAAACCAATCCAACACTTAAAGCTCTCAAGACACGAAGAACGCTACAAACAACTTCGAGAAAAGATCACACACATCCAACATGGATTTGAAGACTCTAATCTCCATTGTAGTTTAGGCCACTTGTTCTAAGTGACTTGTAATTCAAAGTGTATTGTACTTGAAAAGAATTGTATCAGCTTGTAATGAGATCATCAATAAAAGTACTCAAAGTGGACGTAGGCTATACCCTTAAGCCGAACCACTATAAAATTGTTGTTGCTTACGGCTTTTCCGCTATTATCTGCTTGTAATCTGTTCTCGAGTTATCGGGTGGTGCTTTCACAACTATAACTCATACACCGGTGTGTTAGCGTTAACATTTTTGGTGCTTTCACTGAGAATTGAACTCAGGCGAGTTATCATCATTGCTTCACAGAGGTTTGTAGAGAAAATTTCCTTGAAAACCAGAAGTCTATCCGAGATTATGGCTCCTGGAAGGAAGAGTAGATCTGTCAGATCTGGGAATATTCAAGAAGGAACCTCCGCTTCCCCTATATCGAATCAAGCCACTCCAGCTGTCGGAGTTACAAAGGCAGAGCTGGATGCTGCAATTTTAGGGCTGAACCAACAGATCAATGCCCAAAATGCACAACTCGAGGCTCAAAATGCCCAGAATGCCCTAATTCTAAATAGGTTGAACGATTTGCTTGGGGCAAACCGTCAACCAGCTGGTAATGAGAGGAATTTTGCTGGCAACCTTCATGATGCCGAAGAAAGAAATGCTCCTGAAAGGGCTGCTAGCCCCTTTGAACAAACACTTCCAGAGGTTGATGGATCTAGAACTCGACATGATGAGGAGTATCTTTCTGGAATGGTCCGACAAATCATGAAGGAGAGTATGCAGAGGGTTGCAGACGAGAAAGAATGGGGTTTCGCCCCAAGTAAGACCCCATTTACTGAGAAAATCTTAAAGGCTGAATTCCCAAGGAAGTTTGTCCCTCCAACCATTCCAGCTTACAGGGGGACAAGTGATCCGAACGAATTCCTATACAAATATGATTGGCACATGACAGGTGCCAGAGCCTCTGATGAAATAAAGTGCCGATATTTCCCTGTGTATCTCGAAGGCGTAGCTCTGCTATGGTTCACCAAGCTGCCAGTCCGATCTATCGATCAGTTTTCTGACTTAACCCGGAAGTTCAAGGAGTAGTTCAGACTATATGCCTCAAAAGCCAAGGATATCATGTCACTGTCAAGTTTGGAACAGAATCCAGGAGAGACTATCAGATCCTTCTTGAACCGCTTTAATATAGCGTTAGCTGAGGTGGACAATGCAGAACCACGAATGATATTGACTTATCTGATGAAGGGTATTGACAAGTCGAGCGAATTTGGGAAATGGCTAAACATGAAGGAACCAAATTCCCTTGAAAAATTCTATAAAAAAGCAGATGAATTCATACGCTTAGAAAGCCGTCCCGTACCGGTAAAGGCAGTGTTGGAAAAGGCTGAAGATAACACTGTTGCTCCACGCAAGAATGAATCTGTAGGACAAAAAAGGGAAAATAACAATGGGAAGAAGCAGAGTAATCTGAAGAAGCCCCGATCCTTCAAGCCATCAGAGTATACTCCTTTATCAGATACGCTGGAGCGTATCTACCTTGCCATTAAAGATTCTGTTGACTTTCCTAAACCTCCTCCTCCTCTAAGGACCGGGAAAAAAGCTATACAGAGTGGGAAGTTCTATCGCTTCCATAATCAACCCGGTCACGAAACCGACGAATGCCGTCAGTTGAAAAATCTGATTGAAGAGTTGCTAAGGGAAAACAAACTGCAGCAATTTGTAAAAAAGAATAGCAACAATCCTGCTTCATCTAGTCAGGGGCAACAAGCTCCTACTCAACAGCCTAGGACGATTGAGAAGGCTGCAGGGCATGATTCTGGAAGGCCCATTATTAATGTCATTACAGGAGGACCTCACCCAGCAGGCAGAAGCTGGGGTGAGATGGAAAGGTATACCCGAGCTCTAAAGTATGTACCAACCGAGGAAGATGTATTTGTTTTGGAAGGTGCTACGCCCTTGAAGCAACAAAGAACTTTCGATGATGATATTGTGTTCAGAGCTAGGGATTCCACAGGTATTGAAGCTCCAACCTTGGATCCTCTAATCATCTCGGCTGGTATCGGGCCAGCTATTGTCAGAAGAGTTCTCATTGATTGTGGCGCATCCTGCAATATTCTCTTTAAGAAAACATTCGACCAAATGAAGATCCCTATGGCTGATGTGCAAGCCTCATCGCAGAAAATTGCTGGTTTCACTGGGGAGCCAAAGCAGCCGGTAGGGACCATTGATTTGTTTGTGGAACTTGGAGAAGGAGAGAGAAAAGTGGTCCGCAAGCAAACTTTTGTGATTGTCGATGAATTTTCTGCTTACAATGCTTTCCTTGGTCGTCCAACTCTGGCAGCGTTCAAAGCCGTTCTGGCCCCGTGGTGCCTCACTATTAAATTCCCTACAGACAATGGAGTAGGAGTTATAAAAGGTGATCAAAATGCTGGGCGAGAGTGCTATCTGACAGAGTTACGAGAAACCAGAAAAAGAGAAATGGGAAAGAATGCGGCAGCCCCAGTCCGCATCAAAGAACCAGCTTTGCAGCAATTACAGGGCGGACCCTGCACTGGCGAGCACAGCGGAGCAAGGAAAGAGATGGACCCTAGAAAAGTCAGTGCAGGGGAAAATAGAGTGGTACCCGTGGAAACGACAATACCAATGCCTGTTGACCCAAAGGACCCAAACAAAGTGTTGAATGTGGGTTCACAACTTAAGGCGTCAATTCAAAATATCTTAATATCTTTTTTAAAGACAAATCTGGATATTTTTGCTTGGACTCATGCCGATATGTGCGGAATATCCCCAGAAGTTGCAGTGCATGCTCTAAATATTGACCCAAGATTTACGCCTGTGAAGCAGAAAAGGAGAACTCAAGGTCCAGAAAGGTCAGCGACATTAAAAGAAGAAGTTGATCGGCTCATGGAGAATAATTTTATCAAAGAATCTACTTATCCGAATTGGGTTTCAAATCCAGTGCTGGTTAAGAAAGCCAACGGAAAATGGAGAGTATGCATCGATTTTTCAGATCTAAACAAGGCCTGCCCCAAAGACTGCTTCCCATTACCCAGAATCGACCAACTGGTAGATGGAACAGCGGGACACGAATTGTTATCTTTTATGGATGCTTACTCCGGGTATAACCAGATCATGATGCATGAGCCAGATCAGGAGGACACAAGCTTTATCACCGACACTGGTCTTTACTGCTACAGAGTTATGCCCTTCGGGTTGAAGAATGCAGGGGCAACATACCATAGACTCGTTAATGCTATGTTCAAACCGCAACTGGGCAAGACCATGGAAGTCTACGTCGATGACATGTTAGTAAAGTCTAAGAAAGCACTGGATCACATAGAACACTTAGCAGACATGTTCGCTGTCCTCCGAAAATACGGAATGAAGCTCAATCCTTTAAAATGTTCATTTGGAGTGGAATCCGGCAAGTTTTTAGGTTTCATCGTGAGCGCTAGGGGCATTGAGGCCAGTCCAGCTCAAATTACTGCATTGAAAGAAGTCAAAGCCCCTAGAACAAAGAAGGAATTGCAAAGTCTCAATGGAAAAGTCGCCGCCTTGAGTCGGTTCATTTCCAAAGCCACAGATAAATAAATCCCATTCTTTGACGCCCTAAAGAAAGGAAAGAAAAACTTCGATTGGACTCCCGAATGCCAAAAAGCCTTTGATGAATTGATTCGCCATATGGAGACGCCTCCAATACTTTCTAGGCCTGGTGTTGGCGAGGATCTTCTTATATACTTGGCAGTATCATCTCATGCTTTAAGTGCAGCGCTGATACGGGAAGACAAAAGGGTTCAACATCCAGTCTACTATATCAGCAAAAGACTCACTGGGGCAGAGATGAATTACTCTAAGTTGGAAAAACTCGCCTATTGCTTATTAATTGCGTCTAGGAAGTTGAGGCAATATTTTGAAGCTCATCCAATCAGAGTCCTCACTGACCAACCTTTAAAGCAAGTCCTGTTTCGCCCTGAAACTTCGGGTCGTCTTCTAAAGTGGAATATTGAACTCAGTCAGTATGACATCACTTATCATCCCCGGAAAGCAATCAATGGACAAGTTTTAGCGGATTTCATTGCAGAACTTACAGATAAGGGAAACAGTGAGGAAGAAACTGTCGACAATTCCACGATCCAGTGGAAGTTATATGTCGATGGTGCGAGAAACGACTACTGTTCTGGAGCTGGAGTTGTACTTGAGACTCCTGAAGGTCGATCATTATGCTATGCACTAAGATTGGAATTTCCTTCAACAAACAATGAAGCAGAATACGAAGCCCTTATCGCTGGCTTAAGGATTGCTAAAGAATTAAACATCCGAGCGTTACAGATATTCAGTGATTCTCAGCTTATTGTATGCCAAGTCAAAAAGGAATTCCAAGCAAAAGGGGGGAATCTGCCCGCCTACCTGTCAAAGGCTTGGGAACTCCTGGGTGATTTCGATCATTACATGATAAGTCACATTCCTCGAGAAGAAAACATGAAAGCAGATTCTCTCGCAAAGTATTCGAGCACAGGCGAAGCTCAATTTCTGGGGCTAACTCCAGTAGAGGTCCTGTCGACTCCTAGCATTGATGAGATGGACATTAATTGGATCATGAGCATGTCTCAAGAGCAAGAATCATGGATGACTCCGATAATAGAATATCTGCTCAATGGATCCTTATCAAGGAACTCAAAGGAACGACAAAAGCTGCTGAGAAAAGCCTCTCGATACATAATCCAGGATGGCCGGTTATACAGACGGGGATTCTCAATGCCATTACTTCGGTGTGTAACCCGAGAAGAGTCTAAAGCAATCCTAGCAGAGGTACACGGAGGAGAATGTGGTGATCATTCAGGTGGTCAAACATTAGCAAAGAAAATTCTCCGATACGGGTATTTTTGGCCAGAAATTAATCGAGATGCAGCAGAGTATTCCCGAAAATGTGACAAATGTCAAAGATTCGCCAAAATTCCTAGAGCTCCTTCCACTGAACTCACACAGATGGTCAGTCCATGGCCGTTTGCAATATGGGGAATAGACCTTGTAGGACCGTTACCAACTGCCAAATCTGGAATTAAATATGCCATTGTTGCTGTAGATTATTTTACTAAGTGGGCAGAAGCTGAACCACTGGCTACTATCACCTCAAAGAAGATGATAAGTTTTGTGACTAAAAACATCATTTGCAGATACGGTGTGCCTCAAAAAATAATTACAGATAATGGGACTCAGTTTGAAAGTGAAGAATTCCAAGATTTTTGCGAGCGATTCAAAATCCGGAAAAGCTTCTCAGCAGTGGCTCATCCGCAGGCAAACGGGCAAGTGGAAGCCGTCAACAAAATTATTAAGTCAACCATCAAGAAGCAACTTGAAAGAGCAAAAGGTGGTTGGGTCGATAAGCTACCACTGGCACTATGGGCTTACAGAACCACTCACAAAACTGCGACTGGACACACCCCGTTTTCATTGGCATACGGGTCAGAGGCAATGATTCCGATAGAAATAGAGGTCCCTTCACACAGAAGAATCCATTTCAATCAAGCAGAAAACGAGAAGTTACAGCTTGAAGCGCTAGATCTTCTTGATGAACAAAGAGATGAGGCTAATCTCAGAATTGCAGCTCATCAGCAAAAGATAGCCAGACATTTCAACTCCAAAGTTCGCCAACGCAGCTTTGAGATTGGAGACCTAGTCCTGAAGAGAATTATGACAGCGACAGTTGTGTTCAGGCCAAATTGGGAAGGACCATATGTCATAGGTCAAAAGCTTATTGACGGCACATTCAAACTCACCATTGTTGAAGGAGATCAAATTCCAAGGGCATGGAACAACAATCATTTGCGTCCATACTTTACTTGAAAATTTTGTTGAAATATTGTAAAAAGAGTTATGAATGTATGATTCTTGTAATTAAAGGCAATTGTAAAACTGATGCAAGTAAATAATGAAAAAATATAAAGTGGATGTAGGCTCAATTTCCTGGCCGAACCACTATAAATCTTTTGTTCCTTATTATTATTACATGTTTGCTTTATTTTCGATATAAAAAGTACATAGAATGTATTACTGAAATGTCGATTTAAATTTTTGCAGACAATGGAAGAGAAGCTTGCACATAAAAAGACCAAGTGATCCTCGCCAAATTTTTAAAAAAAAAGCCCCAAATTCAAATCCTAGATAGGAAGTACTTCAATTGAACGGCCTATGATTTCGACAGAAACGGGTCTTTGCTAATAAATTGAGATCGTTTGAACAAACAAACATCCAATTAAGAAGCTAATGCTCGTTCTCACGAAATTGCCTGACAATGAAGCACACTTCCTTGGATTAAACGAGTTACTTGTGAGAAAAGGGAATGAAAGCTAAAAAAAAAAAAAAAAAAAGAGGAAGCAGAGGATCATTGAAAAAGGCATAAGAAAGTGGACAGAGGAACAACCAAAGCCATCATTGGCAGCACAAGTCCTCTTCGGAGGCACAACTCTTCGGAGGATAAAGACCTCTAACGGGTCATATGCCACAAAAAAGAAAGTTCTCTACTCAACAAAAAAGATTGGAGGAGTCATGACCCTCCAACCATGAGAGAGTAACTTCCAGGCGATGAAAACCCTCTCTGAGGCACATTTCACCAGGAGTTGAAGTGTTACGACCGCTCTTCAGAATTTCACTTCACCAGAGTTGAAATGCAAACAAAATAAAGACCTCTTCGGAGGCACATTTCACCAGGAGTTGAAGTGTAACAACCGCTCTTCGGAATTTCACTTCACCAGAGTTGAAATGCAAAACAAAATAAAGACCTTCCTGGAAGCCCACGTTTCACCGAGATCGAAATAAAACTTCCAAGTGTTGAAACGTAAAAAGGCTTTCTTCGAAGGCACAACTCTTTGGAGGTACACGTTTCACCGAGATTGAAATAAAACTTCCAAGTGTTGAAACGTGAAAAATCCCTCCTTAGAGGTACAACCCCCTCCCGGGGACACAATTAAAAGGAAAGACCTCTTCAGAAGCCCACGTTTCACCGAGATTGAAATAAAACTTCCAAGTGTTGAAACGCGAAAAGGCTTTCTTCAAAGGCACAACTCTTTAGAGGAACACGTTTCACCAAGATTGAAATAAAACTTCCAAGTGTTGAAACGTGAAAAAATCCTTCCTCAGAGGCACAAATTTCTATTTTAAAAAAAAAATCCTCATCAAGGGCATACTTTAACTTTCAAAGGAAGAATTAAAGTTAAAGTACCCTTCAGAGGCTCGCTTCACCACATAGAAGAATTAACTTGGCAAAATGTATACATACGCAAAAGGAAAAAGTGATTTCTTCAAAGGACAAAGCGTAAAAACTTATATGAAGGAAGTTGCACTTTACGAAAATTCTCTTCGAGAATGAAGTAATTATTCTTCAGAAAATAAGAGTGCAAGTCCCCTCAAAGTATACGATATTGCAGTAGGCTCATGGTATGGGGGCAACATGGTATAGTTACATACAAAATGGTATAGCTACATCGATAAAGTACGCTCAAACAACATACCACAAGCTCACTGCAATGTCATATAAATAAACTTGTGCAAAAATGAATAATAAATGCATTCTCAAATTCAAACCGGAGTTTGTAGAAAGAAAGAGGAATCATTTTATTCAACAGTACTTTATATACAGGTACAAGTTTTAACAAAAGAAAAGCGGGGGGCCGATACCCGCACAATTCTCGACCAATACATGCAAAAGACGAGAAGCTAAAAGCTAAAGTCTTTATTTCTTCTTGCCACCCTTGGACCCTTTGCCTGGCCGAATGATTAGTTTTTCAGGTCTGTCTATAGGCATAAGGGAAGAAGGAGAGGGAGGTGCAACCGGTGCGACTTCCGGTTCCTCTTCAGTAGTGATGATTTTCTTCCCCCTCCTCTTCGATGTTCCGTGCTTCTTTCTTCTCTTCGAAGAAGACTCACTCCCTGGAGTAACAAGAGCGGACAAAACTACGTCATCAGAGGGAGTCCGCTCCGGAGAGATCTCGCCCCCTTCAAGTCCCTCGTCCTTCTGCTCTTGCGAAGCGATAGGGTCATCCAAGCCATGAAGAGCCTCAATCTGTTCCTCTTGTGACCCGGGTTGTGCAGCAGAAGGAGGAGTCACCTGAAGAGACGGAGGAGGGATAACAGGAGGAAGTGAAGTCTGCACAACACTTGGCGTTTCAACTGCAGAAGAAGAGAAATTAAAAATATTAGTATCTCCCCGAAAGAAGGGAGATATGGATTCGTCGAGATTCAAGAAGTAATCGAGAAGCTCATCAAACTTTTGAGGAGTAAGCAAGCGATCCACCTGAATCGGATCAATATCAAAATTACCCGAAGATGTTTGCTTCGTAAGTTCAATCTCATAATTCTGAGCCCCGATATCCTCCAAAGCCTCATCATCAGTAGGGGTGATTACCCCGGTTCTTATAGGAGGCGGCGAATGAGCACTAGAGCCAGTATTGTCCACTTCGGGAGAAACTAAAGGACGTTCAGAAGTGGTAGGCGGCATTTCTTTCTCAGAACGTTCCCCTTCTGCCATTCCGGCCCGTACCTTGGCGAGTTGCTCTTTTCCCTTGGCAAGAGCGGCGCGAGCATCGTCATCGAGATAATGCTCTTCAAGAGCTGTCTCAGCGTAGCCAGCACCTTTACCACCTAGCATATCAAGTGCTGCCTCCCAGACTTCAGCTAATGTAATTTCGTATTTAGGGCCTAGAAAGGCAAGGCTGCCACGCCCCAGAATGCTGTGCAGATAGAAATCAAATAATGTGGAGCTAATATCAGCTTTGGTTGCTTGATGGGCCTCTTCGGCCGCGAGTTTACCAGCAACAGCCTCGTCACGCTCCGTTTCGGCTATAGCAAGTCGAGCTTTTAACAACTCTATCTCCAAGCTTTGAGAGCCAGTCTGTTCACGCAGCTGTGAAGCTTCAGCGCGATACTCTTCTATGACCTTCTCTTTGAATGCAAGCTTATCTTCGACTGCCCTTTGACTGGCATGCGCATCTCGTACTTGTTGCTGAAGTATGCTCTCCTTTTGAGAATAGGAAGTAGACGAAGTAGCTAATTCTTCCTTAAGCTTTTCTACTTCCGCTTCCAACTTTTCATTATAGGAAGCAATACTTCTCATTTCGGCGTCATGCTGTTCGAGAGTCTTCTGCCACTCAGCCTTATCATTCTCCATTGTGAGCATAGCCTCGAGATTGGCTCGGTTAACCCTCTGAAGTTCATCGACAAGTTTTTGCCAGTTCGACATTCTTTCAATATCGGTCCTGACAGTATCAAGATTTCGCAGCATAGCCGGTTTGTCGAGAGGAACCAAGTCGAGATCAAATCGAACCCCTCTCAAGCACCACTGAGGAAATTGACTTTGAAGAGTGGGAGGACCTTGCCCGACTTGGTATGCGGGCCGGTTGATGATTGCTTGAATGTCGGAGCGAACGGGAGCAGAAGATTGAGCAGGAACATGTTCAGAAGCTGTCGGCATTGTTTCCTCGGTATGTCTAGCCCGCTTGCTAGAAGAATCGTCTATGTGACCTTTACCTCTCTCATCGTGAGCTTTTCTCTTTTGAGTATCATCATCTCTGTGGAGAGGGTCATGTCTTTCTTGTTCCCTTCGGCGACGTTCTTCATATGCTCGTCTCTCGTCGGCTTTCCTGATGGCCCTCTCTTCATCCGATTCTCTGAAAGAAGGGAGGTAACGCCTATAATCATACTGGCTACGCCTCCCATAGCGCTGGAAATCATCATAGTACGAGCCGCTGCGCCCCATAGGAGAATCTGGAATAAAAATAATAAGTTTTAGAAATCTTTAAAGTACAAGAAGATAAGTGCGTAAAAGTGACGAGAAATCCAAAGTGTTGTGTAACGTGTAAACTACGCGCATCGAGTTACAAACCACTCTGTGGAATAGAGGTAGTGATAAATTGAGTAGGAGGAGTTGACATTTGTTGTAAAGAAGATGTCGCCTCGATTACAGAAGAGATAGTTTTAGAAACATCATCTTTGAAAAGTTCTTGAGATGTCACAATTAAATCGCTCAACCCCTCAAAAACATCATCGCCATCTTGTTTTTTGGAGCTTGCTTTCTTAACTCCTTCGCTAGTAGATTTTCCGGAAGATCGAGGGGGTTCTTCCTCTTCGGTAACTGGGGCAAGTACAGACTTGTCAGATGGCCCCGCAACATCTTTCGGAATTGAACACTTAACTAGTGAAGTTTCTATAGAGGTTCCTCCCTGCAAGTGCTCTTTAGTGGAGACTGGGGCATCAGGAGTGTTCGTCGGAGAATCAGGAACCTCCGTTGGAACTTCATGTATTTGAGTGGAACGAGAAGGATGTAGAAGCTCGAACTGATGAAGAAGTTCTTCTGTCAATAGAAATTTTGCGCTTCTTTCTTCAGCAGCCACAGTGCTTAGCCTTTCAAAAACTGACTTATGGCTGGAATCTCTAGAAGGAGGAGGAAGTGCTATAAAAATAAGGAATGGAATCAGCATCAAGCAATACGAACCAGGTAAAGCTTAGAATAAAATTAAAGAAAGAAGAGAAAAAAGATCTCACTTCCTACTCTCCAGTCTGCG
The DNA here is from genome assembly GCA_030765085.1 of Allium cepa. Classification (NCBI taxonomy): domain Eukaryota; kingdom Viridiplantae; phylum Streptophyta; class Magnoliopsida; order Asparagales; family Amaryllidaceae; genus Allium; species Allium cepa. The sequence continues at coordinate 135,080,578 of CM060942.1, read as the reverse complement.
TAAAACTCTGCGGGGCAACGAATGTAGAAGTATTGATTCGGGAAACCATGTGCACTCTCCGGCAAATCCAAAATAAGTTTGCGGTTCCTCGCACCTCTTACAAGTACAATTGAAGGATGGTCCTTGTTCTTCGCAAAAGTGCACAAGTAACAGATTTCCTCAAAACTCGGAAGACGGTCAAGAGTCCTCCTGAACAGAACGCACAATCCCATCAAAATAGCATAGCCATTGGGGTGCAGCTGGAAAGGAGAGATCGTCAGTCGAAGGAGGATTTGTCGGAGAAATTCATTAAAAGGAGGAATTGCTCCACTCAAGCACATTTGTCGATTAATGGCAGCAAAACCGTAAGGTGGTCTATCAGCAGAGTCATTTGGTCCAGGGAGTAAAACTTCTGCCTCGGCAATGCCAAATTGAACGCATAATTGATTAAGCGCCCGCTGTTTCAAAAGGGTAGGAGTTCTTTCCGGAGGATTCTCTAGTGGAATAGCAATCGGGAAAACCCCTTCAGCGTGTTCTATCATCTCTTCTTGTTGAGACATCATTCTACATAAGCGACTGGATGTTCAGATGAGAAGGTGCACGTTTCCTAAAAAGTGTGAAGTGTTGTGCAGAAAAAAGAAAGAAAGAAAGCAAACATAACTGAAATCAAACTAGTTGACAATTAGTCGACTATGAGATTTCAGAACTTATTAATATATATCTCAAGTGTAGTGTTAATGCGAACGAATCAGCTTTAACTGGATATTTTAGTTTTGCTTTAACACTTCACTTGAATTCATTGGTTCACAACATTTCATTCACACAGTTCATTTAAATTGATTATTCTTTATCGACTAATCTGTCATTCGATGTGGGCAGTCAATGGCAGTATATTCGTCCCAGTTTTCTGCAAATGTTATGTTTAACAGGTTATTAGCATTAGAGATAACCAAAAACAAAGTGCAACAGAATTCAAGTCCATATAGTTCAAAGTTCAAACAGTTCAATCAAAGTTGTCTCAAAATTTCACAAGTCCTAGGTCGTCCAGCGACCTAGCATAGGTCGGAGCCTTTTTAGGTCGCGCTGTGTAAAGTAAAGGATGAGGCTTTACAAATTCGTCCTAGTGTTAGCTCGGCCGCGACCTAAAGCCTATGTTGCAAGGAAGTTAGGTTGCGCAGTTCTTAGCTCGAGTAACTCTTAACTCATGCAAGGTCTTAGGTCACATGAATATTAGGTCGTTTAGCGACCTAGTATAGGTCGAAACTATTCCTTAGGTCGCAAGGATCATTAGATCGCGAATTATTTTAAGTCGTTCAAATCCGCTAGGTCACTAACTTCCTCTCCACGCAATGCTTCACCAGACCCAATAACCCGCCATCAACTACCCGAAGAGATTCATCATCCTCTCCATGAAATTTACCATCTCTTCATACCACCAGATCATTCCAAAAACTAACCAAAAAATCCTCAATCCATCATAAATTCAACGCATTGCCATGACTTCCTAAATCAACCAAATAACGACCGAAAAAATCGATCGCAACAATCACTCGAGATAAAGCGTGATACATGGAGTTGAGCTAAGGTCAGAAAGTGAGAATTCATGATTTAACGGCGATTATGATGGGATGAAGACCAGGTTTACTTACGAGACGTAATGATGAAAGTGAATCGGTGACTGGATGGGTCGAATTCGCCTTTGGAAGCTCAGAGAATTGTTAATGGCAGTAAGAGGTTAGAGCAATGAAATGAGGAAGAAGTAGCGACCTAACAGTTTTATATGAGGCAAATATGGGAAAACAAATAGACACGCGTATTGGCACAAGTGTTAGGTCGCTCACGACCTAGCTAAGTCAGGTCGAAGCACGCGACCTACGACCTAGGCACGTACTTCGAGGGGCAAATGTTAATTCCTCTTCATTAGCGACCTAAAACCTAAAGGCATGGAGCGACCTAACTACAGGAATGGCATGGCAACTTAACTCATCAAGCGACCTAAAAGTATCTGCGACCTAAGGGAAGCACCAACTTACAAAGCTCTACGACCTAAGGGAAGCACCGACCTATAGAATTCCGCGACCTATAGCATTCAAACGACCTAACTGTGTGCTCAGACCTAAGGAAGGCCGCGACCTAGCTGAACCCAGCGACCTAAGAGTAGCTGCGACCTAAAGTGTTGCAACCTAAGGACTGTTGCGACCTAACAGAAAGCTACAACCTAAAGGAGGTCGCGACCTAAGAGTGAGTGCGACCTGAAGATGGACTCGACCTATGGAACTCCGCGACTTAACTATCCACCGACCTAAGGAGCTCCACGACCTAAGGAAGGTCGCGACCTAAGGGACTCAGCGACTTAAGATTAACTATGGCTGTAGGAAAGTACTCGCGACTTAGGTTAGGTCGCTAACGACCTAAACACCAGAATATAGAAGACTATGCAATGCCACAGGGGGATAGGTCGCTCATGACCTAGTACTTGTGCAAATCAGCATGCGTGAGAAAGGAGGGGCCAATGCTCTTCAGGTCGACTACAACCTTACTTAGGTCGGTCACGACCTACGACCTTACTTAGGTCGGTCACGACCTACGACCTTACTTAGGTCGGTCACGACCTACGACCTTATTCTGAAAAATGCCTATAAATATGATCCTAACTCCAACTAAAAGGGGACTTTTTTTGGCTCACTCTCTTCAAGCGCCGTTACTCTGCTGCATTCCAAACCAATCCAACACTTAAAGCTCTCAAGACACGAAGAACGCTACAAACAACTTCGAGAAAAGGTCACACACATCCAACATGGATTTAAAGACTCTAATCTCCATTGTAGTTTAGGCCACTTGTTCTAAGTGACTTGTAATTCAAAGTGTATTGTACTTGAAAAGAATTGTATCAGCTTGTAACGAGATCATCAATAAAAGTACTCAAAGTGGACGTAGGCTATACCCTTAAGCCGAACCACTATAAAATTGTTGTTGCTTACGGCTTTTCCGCTATTATCTGCTTGTAATCTGTTCCCGAGTTATCGGGTGGTGCTTTCACAACTATAACTCATACACCGGGGTGTTAGCGTTCAAATTTTAGCGTTAACAGTAGTCTTTGCCAAAACAACAAAATATCAATCCACTTTGAAGAACAGAGAGAGTGATAATCGAGTTCTCGTTTTTTGTTATTGGGATTAGGTATTAGAAGATAATTGCTTTTTTTGTGCATAGGCGGTCAAGAAAATTTGTCACTGTTGTTATATGTATTTTTATATTTCTCAAACTTATGCTGTTGACATAATTATTTTTACAATAATTGGACGTTGTTTTTTTTACAGCTATTCCTGTATATGAGTTACAAAGCCTATATTAATGAACATTTTTCTGTTATTCAGGTTGAGTACTTTCTTGGAATCAAACGTAAACCTGATGCTGGCTGCTTGCCTCCACTTCCTCCAAAGAAGCCAAAGCAATAGTTTTTCTTCAATAAATTAGAGCCAAATATCCAATATTCTGTGAAGCTGTTATCTCTGGCATTACTAGAAGAAGAGTTGAATGTTTTCATCTATAGAAGGATCAGATTTTTTTTCTGGCCTTTATGCAAATTGATGCAACAAGTGCTGTATAAATTTATGTATTTAACAAGGTATCAAAGTCCGGCCGGCACGCCGGAGTTCCGGCCATCTCGGCCTGGTTCCGGCATGGGCCGGACCGAAACAACAATGTAAAAACGCAAACCCGTTCTCGCCTAAAAAAAAATTACAGAGATTCGAACGCATGTAAACTGAAGCAAAGACAAAATTAAAACCTTTAATCTAATCAAGCATAATGTTGTCTGCCATTTACAAATTCACTTACAAATTCACGTGAATCACTTTATAATCTATAAATCCAGGCTCCAGACGATTCAATCAATAAGCAAGAGCTGCAAAACATACCTCTCAGTTAGAAGCGATTCAATCAATTCGCGTGAATCACTCGTTCGCGGCAGCACGCAGGCTCGAGCGCGACTTCCTTCAACAACAAATGACAACCAACTACGGCGACCAACTGCGGCGACGGCGACAAGTGCGGCGACCAGGTTTTTAATTTTTTACCCAAATTTGTTACTGCGTTATTTAATTTTGCTCGAGCTTATCCTCTTTTGTCTGAGGGTAGCGCAAAAATAACAGTGGAGATATAAATGGGCCGGTTGGGTATGTTGCTGTGTTTATGTCAAATTTGCTATGTTTAATACCTTGCTTGTATATTGAAGTGAATATTGTTCGACTGTTGCTATGTTTATTTGCAGTAACAATTTGAGTAACAGGGGAGATAGTAAATTTATGTCATATTTGCAGTAACAATTTGAAGTTGATGTAAAATTTGCAGTAACAAATTGAATTGTGAAGGTTAACATTTATTCTGCATATGATAATTGAACAACTATGAATAGATGTTCTATAATGCAAATAATATATTGTTTAGTTTGCATTAAAATATATTAGCGTTAAAGTAATTAAACATTAAATTATTTTGTTTCCTATTTAGGTGGCTGATTATGGTAAATCGTGATATCGTTTGGAATTATTGTACGGCGGTTATTGGTGAAAAAAGAAAAAAGAAATGTAATTATTGTCATAAAATAATTTCTAGTGGTGGTATAACATGTATGAAAGAACATTTAGCAGGACAAACAGGCGACGTGGCAGTATGTCCGACTGTTCCCAGAGAAGTCAGGAAACTTATACGAGAACATCTGAATAAAAAGAGAATTGAGCGAAATCAAGGGAAGCTCGAAAAACAACGTGTGCAAGAAGAGCTAATGAGCATGCCCGAATAACAAAATGAAGATACCGACAGTGATGGAGGTGAAGATGACAGAGAGCTAAGATGCGCCTTGCAAGAAAGTAAAGAAAGTTATATGAAATCAGGTGTAGGATCTAGTGGAACAGGTATACGATCTAGCGGACTATAGCGCAATGACCGTTTTAAATCAATCAGAATAGATGACGATTTAGCAACACGGGCAGTTGGAAGGATTGATCCCTATGTACAAAAACGAGGAGGTATAACTCAACCTTCTATTAGAACTGCAATAAAAGACATTAAAGATGCCAAAAAACACATAGGTCGTGCAATATCAAAATTTTTTTACTTTAATCATATCCCACACAATGCTGCTAATAGTCCTTACTATGAAACTATGGTAGAGGCCATTCAAGAAGCTGGTCCTGGAATTAAAGGACCCACAGCACATGAATTATCAAAAACATATTTAGATTTAGAGTGCACTGAAATCAAACAACACATCGACACTTACTCCAACTTTTGGGATGAGTATGGTTGTACGTTGATGTGCGACGGTTTGAGCACACAAAATAGAAGAAAAATCATAAATTTTCTTGTGTATTCTACCCAAGGAACTGTCTTTCTTAAATCTGTAAATGCTACCAACAAATTTCAAAGTGCCGAGTATATTTGTGGTCTAATGGATAATGTTGTTAATTTTATTGGAGAAGATAGAATTGTGAAAATAGTAACTGACAATAGAGCAAATTACAAAGTTGCTGGCCAACTACTGATGGAAAAAAGAAGAAAACTATATTGGACACCATGCGCATCACATTGTATCGATTTGATTCTTGAAGATATTTCAAAAGAAACCGAGGTAAAATCGATAATTTTAAATTGTCAATAAATAACAGGATTCATATACAATCATGGTTGGTTGCTTACCATAATGAGAAAAGAAACCAATAATAAAGAGCTGATTCGGCCAGCAGTAACCAGGTTTGCTACTCACTTTATTGCGTTGGAATCCATATATACACATAAAGAGAATCTAAGAAGAATGATTTCTTCGAGGGAGTGGAGCGCAAAGAATCCGAAACTCGGTCCTAAAGATAAAAAAACTGCAATTCTTATCTATAATTTGATTCACAGTGATAAATTTTGGGCCAACATTGCTACTATAATCCTCGTATTTGGTCCACTTGTAAAAGTTTTAAGAATGGTGGACAATGATGATAAAGCAGAGATGGGATATCTATATGAAGCAATGGATCGAGCGAAGGAATCAATTAAGAAAAATGTTGGTGTAAGACAGTGTCAAAAGTGGTGGAATATAATCGATAAAAGATGGGAAAGACAATTGCACCGACCTATTCATGCAGTAGGTATTTTTTTTTAATTATTGCACAATTATAAAAGTAAATATCATGTCAATATTTCTTTGAAATATCAAATTGTTTTAGGTTATTTTCTCAATCCTCATATACAATACGGAGATAATGCAATAAATAATGATGAGGTTCTAAATGGAAGGACAATTGAAAAAATGGTGCATGATATTGCTATGCAAATTCAAATTTCAAAAGAGGTAATAAACAAATTATTAAACTTAATGTTTAGCGCAAGGAATAACTTGGTTTATTATGAATGATTCGTAGGTTGAAAAATATAGAGTGAAACTTGATGTATTTGGTTCTACAAAAGCGAAACGTGCAGTTAAGTCGTGTCTTCCAGCTATGTGGTGGCCAATAATTGGTAGGGAAGCTGCTTCAAATTTAACACGCATAGCTATGCGTATTCTTAGCCAAACAGTTTCTTCTTCAAATTGTGAAAGAAATTGGACAACATTTGCAACGATTCACACGAAGTTAAGAAACAGAATAAAAATGGAGAACTTAGAAAAATTGGTATTTGTACATTATAATATGTGATTAGGAGTACGACATGCTAAACGCCAACAAACAACCGACCAACTTATTGATTTAGATTATATCTTTCATGAGGAGGATCCACTTGCAGAATGGACTAGAGAAGCTGAGAATCCACTACTTGATAATGCAAGCGATAATCCTTGGTCGGAAAATGATAATGTATCTGCAGAAAATACTGAAAATGATAGTTCATCAAATGAAGATTCAGGTAATGCTGGTGGTGACGGTATTGGTACGAGTGGTTATGGCGTTGATTCCACTTTTGATGAGTCTCAAAGACATATACAAAATTACGAAGCAGATGACTATAGTCGACGAAGAGATATAAATTTGAACGTTGTTCATGAAGATCAAGGGGATTATAATGACAGATATACTTCTAACAATGTCCCCAGTTTTAGGTATTCTACATCTGACTATACCGGAGGTTATTCGTATTGTGGGTTACATCAACCGTATGCTGCTGAGCCATCAAGTAGCCAAGATGAACCCTCACCCTTTGATAATATGATGACGACATTTTTAAGTTCGGATCAGATACAGCAGTATGCTTTTCCAGCATATTATAATCCGACACAAGACGAAGAGATCGATGGACAAAATTTATATGATGCTCAGAGAAATAGCTTTTGGTATTAAATTTTTATGTTATATGTTTTTAACTTTTATGTGGCTTGAATAATTTAATGTAATTGATTATTAGTATTGCATATTTATTTGCGTATTTATAACAAAAATGTACCGGAATTCACAAACCGGATTTAAAACGGAATTTTCGGAAATCCCGAAACGGGACCGAAATTTTGAATTTTTCATATGACCGAAACGGAAAAGGAAACCGGAACTTCGATCCTTGGTATTTAACTGATAAAATTTATGGTTGGATACCATCGTAGTAATAGTAAGAATGATCAATGCTGCCACAGTTTATTAGTTTGTACTTTGTTCTTCTTTCCCCTCTCTTTCATTGCATTGAGTTTTCCTTTTGCTTGAATTTCTTCATTGTCTGCAGTGCTAAAATTGGGTGTGACCTAATGGTATCTATTGATGTTTAATTTCATCATTCCTTTGTTACATGAATTGTCCATGAAACATAGAAGTATGATTTTGTTCGTATTTTTGTTTTCAAATGTAAGCTTAATGATAAAGTACTACAATCACATATTTCTTTTTTTCAACAGGTGCTAATAGCACTGAAGTGATGTAAAATTCTGATTTTAGAGTCATATTAAAGTAAGTCAATACTATAATATAACATATATTTACCATTTCGACTCAATAATTGTTTGTGTCAAAATTGGGCACAACACTCGTCGGAAGTTTTTGAAGAGATAATAAATGAAGAAAGTAAATTAAAACGTGGATTATCTAACAAAAACTTCAAATAGCAGGAAATAAATTGCACAAGAGACAACGATTTAGAGTGGTTCGGCGATCTTCCTACGTCCACTATGAAGTTTTGTTACTTTATCGCTTGATATTCGGAGAATACAACTTTTCAATGTCCAAATACAGCAAGTAGTAAACCAAAATTCGAAATCAAAGGCGGCAGTGGTGCTCTGAAGCAATTCTGGCAGCGTCTAGACGTGCTTTATCTCAATTCTCCGATCACTTTTTTGAATGACCAGGGGCTGTATTTACAAGTGCTGGAGGCTGATATTTCGCCTAAAATTCGGGGAGACTACTTCTGGCACGTGTGGAGGGCCCACATGGCCGAATTCTGGAGATCCGGGCCCACTTTGAGATCGATTCGACCCTTGGTTCGAATCGATCAAAAAAGTGTCCAAACGTGATGAAACTTGGCATGGACATTCTTCTATGTATATGCAAGCTTCTGTGAAAATTTCGTAGCATTTGGACTTGTAGATCTCAAGTTAAGATCGATTCATGATTGTGCTTTCGGCAAGCAAGCTTGGTTCGAATCAATTCCTTAGGGTCGAATCCATCATCTTAGCCGCCTTGACTTAGTGGATTCGAGGTAGCATGCGTGGAATCGAAGCGGGGGGAAAATGTTGGATTCGATCGTGCGCTTCAACAATGGATTCGAAGTGAATCAACCGCATGGGTTCGAATGTCTCCTCCTTCATGGATTCGAAGTGGAGTGGTACCATGGATTCGAGGTATCTCGCCTTGAGGGATTCGAAAGAAGGCTGCTGGGATGGATTCGAAGGAACAGGTGACTTGATGGATTCGAACTAGGGAAGGCTTTGGATGGATTCGAAGTGAAAGCTTGCCTAATGGAGTCGAAGCAAATGCACTCCTCATGGATTCGAGGCAACACGTGTCTGGTGGATTCGAACCAAGGCCTCCTCTTGATGGATTCGAGCCTATGCTATTTCTGAGGTATTCGAACCTTATACTACCTGATCCATTTCCCATTGGCAATAACTTGAGCATACGAACTCGGATTGCCCCGAAACTTGGAACGTTGGTTTCTACAGCTTTGCTTGACGTGTCCTATCAATTGTAGCCCAATCCGGACTCGGGCAAAACTCGTCGATATTTGTAGTTGCCCAACAATCATTCGAAGCTAAGGATGTATGATCCTGTCTCTTTCTAGTTAGTTCCTTGGTATCTCGGCCATGCCAAAAGGTGAGATAACAATAATGTTTCACAAATGTGATTATTGTTTTGCTCTTTAAGTTTCTTACACACACTAATACAACTTATCATTTACTTTATTATTCAAATCTCATCTCAAACTCCTCTCCAATATTCAATCCTAACCCCTTGGTTTCTACTGCACTAAAGCCCCCTCCTTCCACACTCTCCTTCCTCACAACTACCTCAAACTCTTCTCCACTCATATAAACTTTATTCAACCACTTATCCAACCCTAAAAATGTGATCCTTTTCAGCTCAAACTTATGACCTTTCACATAAGTTCCATTCACAATATAACTCTTCAAAACCCCTTTCGCTTCCTTCACCAAACTACTAATCCTCACCAAGCTCCATTTACTCAACTCCTTACCTCCCATCTCAACTCCTTCTCCATCATCCAAAAAAAACATCCCCATTCGCCTTCCCATTCTCATCAAATGCTACAATGAGTTCAAAATCAGTTTGTCTGGTAGTCTTTGTGGTCATCACTTCTTGTTGCAATATCAATATATTCCCTCCTCTTACATTCACATTAATCGTATCACTCGGTGCATTCAATGTGATATACTTCCCTTTCTCCTTAACCACCACCTCTTTATAGTCAAAAAGATTGTACCACCTTCCTAACGGGAAATAAGCGTCCACACTCACCGCTCCTTCTTCCAATACTGGCAATACCAAGACCCCGTTCCCTGTCAAAAACTGCCTACTCACCCCAAGTGCTTCTTTATCATCAAAGAAAGAAAAGAACAATGGCCTAGCAATAGGGGTACCCTTTATATGAGCTTCATACATGAGCGTGTAATAGTAAGGCAGCAGTCTGTACGTTAACCCCAACGCTTTTCTTGCAGAAACAGCGACCGATTTCCAAATATACAGCTATTGCCTTATAGAGTTGTTGTCTGAATGATCCCTCGCAAAAGGGTAAAATGCACCTAGTTGAATCCACCTTCTGCACAACTCTTCTGTAGTGTCCCCTGTAAAGCCGCATATGTCCGCTCCTACCATTGGAATTCCAAACAACCCTGAGTTCAAAACTGAAGTTATCGAATATGCAAGGTCATTCCAGGTACCAGCGTTGTCTCCTGTCTAGTGCGTTGTGTACTTCCCCAAACCTATGAACGTCGATCTACTGAGCACAAATGGTCTTTTACCTGTTGTAGCGATTAAGGCATCATGAGTGGCTTTTGATTCCAGGAACCCGAACAAGTTGTTAGCATTGTACTCGGATACATTGTCGTAGTGTGTTGATGAAGGAGGCGTTGTTTTGTCGATGACCGATTTTTGGATTTTGTAGGGCGGGTCGTCGAGGAAGTTTAGTGGGTTTGAGGTTATGAAGTTGGATAGTTCACTCATGTCGATCCATAGACCGTCTACTGGAAGCATTTTATGAAAGGTTTCGATTTCGTCAAGCCAGAAGTTTGATGCATTTGGATGGAAAAAATCGGGGTAGTACACGTCGCCTGGCCATACTTTGCCTACATAGTTTGTGCCATTTCTTTGTAGAAATATTCCATCTTTCATGCCTCTTAGGTAAGTATCATATGTGTTGTTTGTGCTGATACCTGCATAGAAAATTGTGAAATTGTGTAAAACACCCCGTTTAAGTTTCAAAATCAGAGCCGTTCTTTCAAAAAACTGTAATGGAAAACATCCATGTTTTAAGTTTCAGCCAAACCGTGCAGAATAAACTGCAAACAAGAAACGAGCTACAAGTCCCTATTTTTGATGTTGTTATAAGAGAAGTCTCTGTAGATATAAATATGTAAATTTAGTCCCTATTTTCTGAAAAATAGAAAACGCAAAGTGCTTTGCGTTTTTCTGATAGAAAATGCAAGCTAACTTGCAACTTTTAGACTTTGAATTTTTTTTTAAATTTTGAAAATTTTAAAAATTTTGAAATTTTTGAAAAGCGCAAGTTAACTCGCGCTTTCTATCAGGAAAGCGCAAGCTAACTTGCGCTTTTATTTTGAAATGTTTGAAAATTTTAAAATTTTTGAAAAATGCAAGTTTAAGCTAGTTTGTGCCTTTTGATTTTTAAAATTTTTAAAATTTTCAGAAATTTTGAAATTTTTAGAAAGCGCAAGTTAACTTGCACATTTTATCAGAAAAGCGCAAGCTAGTTTGTGCTTTTTCATTTTGAAATTTTTTTGAAAATTTTGAAAAGTTGTAAAAAAATAAAATTTAAAAAGCACAAGTTAACTTGCACTTTTTATAAGAAAAGTGCAAATGGTATGCGCTTTTTGATTTAGAAAAAATAAGGACTTAATTTACATACTTATTATCACAGGGACTTTTCTTACAACAACATCAAAAACAGGGACCTTTGATGCAAAGCCCCAAGTGCAAATATTGGTAGTTTTTTGAACCGCAAATAACTGCAAAAATATTTCCAGATCTGCAAAAAAAATCTCAAGTGGAGCAGTACAAAAATTCAGTTTTTTGGCACGTAGATAGAAATTGATTTATTTCTGTAATTATTTTTCGAAAGAGTCTCAATGTTATATTTTTAAAAGCAGCCTAAATGGGTAAGAAATTGAATAAATTACATCAAGATAATTAACATGTTAATGTTTTAACCATATTTAAATTCATAGTACTAGCTCTTTTTTTCCCCTTCAGTTGTACCTGGATCAATAATGACTACATATTTCTGACTCTTGTTGTGTAGATGATTCCCAAGTGACTGCATTTTGTCAAGTGGGAAGTTAATAGGGTCAAAAGTGAAGTCTTTGAAAGCATCCATGTAATCTATGTCTGTCCACATAACTTCCAGAGGTATCCCTGCCTTTGCATAGTTTTCAACCACACTTTCTAGTTCTGACACATTCTTGTAGCCCCATTTGCACTGGTGAAATCCTAATAATTTCATAAGAAAAACAGTAAAAATAAGGTCGTTTATAGCAGATCCTTCATACAGTAACAAATCGACTAACCAAAAGCCCAATAAGGCATGGGAGCAGGCCGCCCAATAAGTTCGGTATACTGATCCATAACCTCTATGGGCGACGGACCCGCAAAGAAGTACATGTCAAATACACCTCCAATAACCTTATAGGTAATGCTATCACCCCTATAAACAACATCCATGCCATTGCTATTAAGCAGCAAAACTCCATGAGCAACTCCTCCTTTTTGAATGTCCATATAAAACGGGTGTGACCCATATAAAGGCAAGTTCAAGTTCGCTGCTCCCACATCAGATGTCCATAGCGTGTATGTATCGTTCTCAATGAGTCTAAATTCTTTCTTTGTGTGTTCGCCCAAACCATAAAGAAAAGAGCTGTTATTGCCAGGGAGTGTCGATGAAATTTCCAGGTATTGATCTTTGAATACAATGCCCGGGTTTGGAGCATCGAAGATTTTGTCTTTGGATGAACGTCTAGATACGGTGAATGTGAGTGGAGTGTTGTTGTTTAGAGTGAAGATGAGGTCTGAATTTGGAATAGTGAGTGTGTATGGACCTTCTAGGTATGAGTTTTTGATTTCTTGCATGTTTTGCTTGAATATTTCATCGCGTAAAGGAATGATTTGATCTAGAACTTCTCATCTTTGGTTTTCTGAATCTGTTACCTTGATCCTGAATCTGTTGTTCGTTTCGAAGCTGGAAATGAAATTTTCCAGCATTATTTAGGCTGCGTTTGTTTTTAACAAGAAATCTAAATGGAAGTTCTGAAATACGAATCAGAACTTTCATTGTTGTTTATGTTTTAAAACTCTTCTAATTGAAGCATCTTATTCATATGTAGGTATTTAGCACTTTCTTATTGCTGATTATTAGTTCAGAAAGCTGAATAATAATTTGTTCCATTTTTTCCTTATTGACATTTACAAATTATAATAAATTTGAAGTTTAAATAACCTTTTTTTTAAAATTCATTCTATAAATCCAAACTAACAAAAATGTGAACTTCTAAAAATTTCAAATTTGAGAGTGCAAATGTTTAAATTTTAGTTTTTGAATTTAATAATTTGATTTTTGTTTCGCTTAAAATCCAAAATTGCAAAATTTTGAAAACTAATTATTAAACTATAAGTTCTGAAAATTTTAAAATTAAATTTAAAAGACATTACTTTTGAAAATTACAATTTTGGACATTGGAAATTTCATATTTAATAGTTTCAAAATTTCAATTTTCGAAAAGAGGTATTGTTTAATTTTTCTAGCATTTAATTTTCTTTTAATTAATACTGTTTGCAATTTAAAACATTTAAAATTTACCATTCTTATTCTAAAAAAAGATTAAATTGTAAAATTTAAAATTCTTCCTTTTAGTTCTCATTATTCAAAAGACCAATTAATAAAGAGGGGCACTTTTGTCAGAAGAAATTTATTTCTTAATTTTAATCAGAAATTTTGAAATACAAACAAGCAACTTGAGTATTCAGAATTCAACAATAACATTTAGAATTCAGAGTTCAAAATTCAATAATCAACATTCGGTGTTCAACATTTTAACACAGCCATACATAGCAATATTCGTAGTTTATAAATGTTATAAGAGCGAAGAAAAGAAAACTCCTTAAAGATCTTTCAACTATCATCCTACAACAGAAGCTTTTGGATGTGATTTGACTTTTAAGTTAAAATTATTTATGAAATTTGTTGACAGGGCACAAGCAAGAAACTAACTTATAAGTCAGTTATAAACCAAGGTTCAAAATTCCATTTTCCGTTTCCGTTCCGGCCATTGGTAATTTTAAAAACTCCGGTCCCATTTCGGAAAATCCGGAAGTTCCGCTTTAATTCCGGTTTTCTAATTCCGGTACTTTTTTGCGTTAATTTGCTATAAACGCTAATAAGTATCCAATATTGTCATAAATTTATAGTGCATTTTTTACATTACATATAAAATACATACTTTGATTAAAAATCAATTGTGTAAGATTTTGTATTGTTCATTTGAGATTTTAAAACTTTGATAAATTTTGAAAATTTGAATTTTCTCTTGTGGTTCGATGTAAATTAACAAAAGTATAATAATTTTTTTTATGAAACTAAATGATTTCTTCTCCATTTATTTATTCTCCCGATTAATTTTTTTTAATTACTATATGTTTATTGTATTTTTTAATTTTTTATAAGTTTTTTCAGTATTTGAAAAGCAAATCCGGAATTTAGACCGGAACCGGAATTTTGACCGGATTTCGTTCCGGTTATGAGCGGAACCGGAACGGAATCACCGGAATACCCAGAATTCCGCCGGAATTTTGAACCATGTTATAAACAAAGAAAAATACTTTGATGTATGAATTTAAGAACATTGATTTATCAATAATGTGCAGATTTAATTCAAGTATAATAAACAGTGAGTAGAATTAAGAACATGAGTAAAACATAATTACCCAGCATATAAATTTGCATTCTGAATGTCTGGTCCATAAGTTGAAGGGGCACTAATGAGCTGCAAGTTTGCCTTCATGAATTTGCCTGAAGAACCAATATTTAGAGAACTGACTTTATATCCATTGCCAATGGGTACTTCTTGAGAAAAAGAGACCTGGAATGATAACAAGGAATTGAAGAGGAAGAAGGAAAAGAAAGCACAAGGACTCATCATGGGTAATCTTTAAACTGTATAACTATTCATCTTATGAATTACTAAAAAATATATATTTATATGATATATATTGTGAATAACAAGGATATATACTAAAGAAATATTAATGGTTATAGTGACATTGGGTTGTAATACAAGTATTATCAACGTGCCATAACTGCTGGGACAAAAAAACCATTGTCCATGGTAACCTTATCACTTGCAAATCGCAGTAACATCGTCATGAAGAATATGAGAAAAAAAAGCACTATAATCCAATTACTTTATCATCTGTCCCATTTGGCAATTGTTCTGATATTTTAGATTTTGTTGTTGGCGGACTTTTGTGCTAATGGCATCATTATTTGAGCTAAGCAGCGTTTAGTCTGTACGAGGTACAAAGTAAAATGAAGTTGTGAATCAGCTGTACGTGTATCTTTAAAAGATGCGTTATTTTTTCACTAGAAAACAATAAAGAGAAACTAGATTACTGCTTTATTTATCAAGTATCCTGCCACTGCCACCAAAAAAATATTTCTGACTAGATTACTGCTTTATTTATCAAGTATCCTGCCACTGCCACCAAAAATATATTTCTGACTATCTCAAATTTTTGAATGGATATCAATTTTCTTTTATGTTATTTAACACTAAATTCAAAAGTTTCATTCGGTTCTAAGAATCTAAACAGTTGAGCATCTTTGATTTTCAGCGGTCGTTCACCGTCGTACGGTGGTAAATAGTCGAACATTATTTGAGTGTCGATTTCATAAAACAAAATAATATATAATATTAGTAAAAATGCAAGTGGAGTTTGTATGGTGTTCATGAGTTATAGAGGGCAGAAGAGATTTTCAGAATGTATATAGTAATAAACTTTATCAAAAATTGTGCTCATTGATTTTAGCATCTCCGGTTGATTTCACTTATTACAGCTACTTTGTTTTGATTCAAAAAGAGGCGTTGATTGTAGCATCTCAAATGGATTTCACTTATTACAGCAACAAATGCTGAGATTTTTATATAATACCAGCATTATTGCTAATGCTAACCGATAGCAAGAAGACATCTAGTTTTAATACTAGAAGATTTTATGATTTATTATGAAATATGATATTGCACAATTGGTACAGAAAGAAGAAGTGAAATTGATTGTATCATTGATAAATGAGCTCTGTTACATTGCTTGTATTTATAGCAATTGTATAATACAAATTATAATACGTTTGGGCTGCACATAGGCCCATTAAGGCTTGGGTTGTATTTGATGACCCGCTTTTCTTTGAGATAAAATACATTCTTGTGTAGAGAACTGCTCATTTATAACTCTCCCTAAAATTGACATTAGGGTTAGGGTTTGCTCTTCCTAAAATTTGAGCCACCACTTTAATCGATCAAATTGCCTTAGAAAATCTCTTCAATTCTTTAGATAATCCTAGATCCTATGTAGCTACATAGCTTGATGATGTTAGAGTTGATTATGGCTGCTTGAATCTTCGCTTGTTTGGATCTATGGCTTTGTGTTGTTGCTCAAGTCTCTGTCTGATTTGATGCTGCTTCGTTCAACTTTCAACTCGCTTTGAAAGCGAGTAAAGCTCCTTACTGTAAGTGCTTTTGTTGAATCGACGACTTGGTAAATGGTAGGTATACGATTTACTTGAAGTTTTCCTTTTAAAATCCGCTCTTGAACAAAGTACAAGTCTATTTCTACATGCTTTGTCATTGAATGAAGAATTGGAGTTGCTGATAAGTATACTGCATTAAGTTATCATAATGTTGATTTGATTTCTGTATTTGCTCTTAATTCATGCTTTAGTGACTAAATCCACATTATTTCGGAAGTTGCTTTAGCTATACTCCTATATTCAGCCTCTGTGTTGGATCTGGAGATTGTCGGCTGCTTCTTTGAACACTGTGACCCTAGATTATCTCCAATACACACACACACACATCAGGATCTGACGTCCAGTCTGCATCTACATATCTAGTTATATTGAGCTTCTTGCTTGTTTTTAGTGTCAGTTCATAGTCTGATGTCCCTTTTAGATATCTTAGAATTCTCTTGACAACTTTTCAATGTTCGTCCAGTGATATCTGCAAATTGATAGACTTTATTAACACTAAATGAAATATCAGGCCTAATTATGCTTACATAATGTAATGCACTAACTAGACTTCTATATTGTTAATCATTAAATATGGCTTCTCCCCTGTATTAAGAAAGAGGTTAATTGCTTATCATTGGTGTTGGTTGAGGATTTTCTCCTTTCATTTTTGACTTGATTAAAAGTTCTCTGATATATTTCTTTTGACAGAGTAATTTCCGAGTTTGATTTTCTTTTAGCTTCTATCACAATGTGAGAAATGTGGTACGGATCTTAAGGCTAGGATTATCACTAGAGGGGGGGGGGGGTGAATAGTGTTTTAAGGAATTACTAAATCTTTTTGAGTTTTTTTTTAATTTGAACACAAATGTATGCAATATTCAGACACAGATATGATCACAGAAACAAACACAGAAGCAGAAATAAAGTAAAAGCAATAAAGGAAATAACACACTGGATTTTATACTTGTTCGGAGTTACCCTACATCCAGTCCCGCACACAAGCACGGATTTTCTTTCAAAAGCAATTGTACAATTACACCCTCGATTTCAAGGCCACGAGGTACACCACTCCAGATTCACAATCCTTTGGGTAGAGATACTTAATTTCACGGGCAACAAATTCACCCAATTGATTTCCAAGGCTGTTAACCCCACTGAAGCTTGGGCCGACTCATCAGATAAAGCATTAAGCGACACAGAAGATTTACGACTCACCATGAGTCGTTAGCGGTTCAAGTGTGCAAATCAGAAAGCCAAGTACAATTAACTCACGTACGACTCAATGACCGAAGAAGGAACTCACCGACTCATATGATCTAGGTCCGACTCATCAAAGACCGACTCAGCTAGTCTCCGACTCAACTGTTGTGCGACTTATGGAAGTTTCTGACTCAGCGACTCATGACTCAGCGACTCATGACTCAGCGACTCATGACTCAACGACTCATGGTTCAACGACTCAACAGGTTCGCGACTCATCCTAAGGAACGACCTAAGGAATGTCACGACTTATGGATACCTACGACTTATGATAAGTCGAATACGACACATGCTAATATGAGAGGAGTTATGATAAGTTGACTCGGGAACGACTTATCTCTTGGGACCAGGCCAGCAGTTCGACCTTGAGTTAACATGGGGCGACTCACCATGACTCGTCCACGACTCAAAATCGTTGAGTCGTAACCCATCGCCACAATGCCTAGGAAAATTGACTTGGACACGACTCAAGACTTGTCATGAAATCCAGCAGAGTAATAAGCCATGAAGAGGGGAAAGGTTGGTTTTATAAGTCAACCACGACTTATCCTGACTCGGGGACGACTTAGCTTGAGTCGGTCGCGACTCAGGACTTATGCGCAGAATTCATGTCCAAGCTTGCCTATAAATACATAGCCACCTCCAACATTCAAAGGACTTTTTGCTCATTCTCTTCAAGCGCCGATACTTTGCTGCATTCCAAACCAATTCAACACTTGAAGCTCTCGAGACACTAAGAACGCTACAAACAACTTCAAGAAGAGATCATGTACATCCAACATGGATTCGAAGACTCTCATCTCCAGTGAAGTTTAGAATAATTGTTCTAAGTTTCTTGTAATTCAAAGTGAATTGTACTTGGGAAGAATTGTATCAACTTGTAACGAGATCTTCAATAAAAGTACTTAAAGTGGACGTAGGCCATACCCTTAAGCCGAACCACTATAAAATTGTTGTTATTTACTGCCTTTCCGCTATTACTTGCTTGTAATTCTTTCCCGATCTATCGGGTGGTGCTTTCACAACTACACTTCACACACCGGGGTGTTAGCGTTCACATTTTAGCGTTAACATTTTTGGTGCTTTCACTGAGAATTGAACTCAGGACAAACTTCAACCATTGTTCAACAAAATTCTAACAGAAATCATGTCTTCAGAAAGGAAACGAAAGTTTTTGAGCTTTGAAGGTACTTGCAGCAACGCCATTGCTCTTCCCACGCTAAGTGAAACAGCTTCAAGTATTGGAGTCACAAGGGCTGAATTAAACGCCGTGATATATGGAATATATCAACACATGGAAGTTCAAAGCAATAGGATACTGGATAAGATGAACGCATTGCAGGAAGAAGTCCATCGACTAGAAAGTGATATAAAAACCATTGCCAAAGGGGCCCAGGTTTCAGAAGAATGGAATACTCCTCAACGAGCAACTGGCATTACTATTGGAACATTCCCCCAAACAGAGAATTCATGGCCACGACCAACTATCCACGAACGTTTGTCAAGGCAAACTTTTGAAAGAATAATTGACGATTACCCATTGAGTCCTGGTAACGATGAAGAATACATACCGAAAATGATTGAACAGAAAGAGAAGAATGGGGGAAGGAGAAAGCAGAAACTCTTGAAAAAAGCTCGACGCTTCATGCCCTCCGACTTCACTCCCTTGACCGACACTCCGGAAAATATCTTCTTGGCAACAAAGGATGTTGTTGTGTACCCCAAACCATCTCTGATGAGGAGAAGTGCGACAGACAATGGGAAATTCTGTCAATTTCACAATCAACCTGGCCATGAGACTAACCAATGTCGCCATCTAAGGAAGGAGATTGAAGAATTGATCGAGCAGAATGAACTGCAACAGTATGTGAAAAAAGATGGAATTAACTACTCCTCATCCTCTAAGGTGCAGCTGGTTCCCGCTCAACAATGTAGCTCAAATAAAAGAACCGTGGCACAGGGAGATGAAGGTCCTATCATCAGTATCATCGCAGCAAGCCCTCACCAGGCAGGGAAAATTTGGATGAGGCGAGAAGACGTGCTCACGCTCCAAGGAGACCTTCAAAGTGAAAGGAAGTTTCGATTCTGAAAGATGTTGCCATCCAGTCCTCTTATGCCAAAAGATTCAATTCCTAAAGCCTGGGGCAGCAATTGCTTCCATACCTTACTTGAACACTTTGTTTCAAATTTGTAAAAGAGTGCTGATCCAATGATTCTTGTATCAAAATCTGTAGTAAAAACAATGCCAATAAATGATAAAAACTATAAGTCTTGCTTTCCCTATTATTACAAGTCGCTTATTTTATTTCGATATGTGAAATATTCTGAGAATATCACTAAGATTATCGATCTAAATTTGCAGGCAATCAATACCAAGCTGATTCATTGCAGTATCAAGCAACCCTTGGTAGCATTCAAAAGCAAGCCTTAAACAACAGAATTCCGGGGTCAAATCCTGAATAAGAAGTACTCTAAGCAAACAAATAAGATTTGGCTAGAGTGTGTTTCTTCAGTTAAAACCACCCGCCAACAGAAGAAGATGATGCACACTTAAAGACGGCACTAAGGAATTGCTAATATAATCAATCAAATTCGCAACTGTCAAAAGAGAACCAATTCCAAGAACTTGGAACAGCAACCATTTACATCCATATTTTACATGAAAACTTTGCTGAAATATTGCAAAGAATTTACAAATATATGATTCTCTTGTTAAGGGCAATTGCAAGGCAGGCGAATAACAAAAGCTATAAAGTGGATATAGGCCCAGTTTCGGCTAAACCACTATAATTCTTATGTTCTCTACTATTATAAACTGCTTTGTTTTATTTCGGCATATGAAATACGTTAATCGTGTTACTAAAAAAAAACGATTTAATAATGCAGGCCATAAAAACAAAGCTTACCGGTCACGAGACCAAGCGATCCGCAACATCATCCGGCAGTCAAGCACTGGGCCATTCAAAATTCCCATATTCAAATCCTACAAAAGGAGAACTTCAAACGAAAGTAAGCAAGGTGGATAGAAGCAGATCATATATAGCTAACTACAAATGTTTGAACAAACAAACAGCAAGTTAAAGAACCTAAATCTGCCACCACCAATTCGCTTAACTATGAAATATACTCCTTTGGGTAAGGGAGAGGCCTGGTAGCTGAAAGTGGTGACACTTGCGAAGCAATGGGGATTGTCAACATGAATCAACGACAAAGAGACATGCGAGAGCAAGCGCCAGCCAGCAAAAAAGAATATTTCAGAAGCACAAGCCCTCTTTGAAGGCATAACTCCTTAGAGGATAAAGACCTCAAGCGGGCTTCACCGAAAAAAGGCGTCTTTCTCGTTACAAAGTCGTGGAGTTATCGGTCGACACACTCCCGAGAATCCATCCAACCGAGAAAAGGAAACTCCAAACTTCCTGACAATAACCCTACTTAGGGGCACGCATTTCACCACAACCGGTCAACATACCCCCGTGAGATGAAATGTGAAAAGCCCTCTTCGGAGGCAAAAAGCTTCTCTACGGAGACCGAATGCTTCTCCTCAGAGACCAAAGCCCTCTTCGGAGGCGAAATGCTTCTCTACGGGGACCGAATGCTTCTCCTCAGAGACCAAAGCCCTCTACGGAGGCGAAATGCTTCTCTACGGGGACCGAATGCTTCTCCTCAGAGACCAAAGCCCTCTTCGGAGGCAAAAAGCTTCTCTACGGAGACCGAATGCTTCTCCTCAGAGACCAAAGCCCTCTTCGGAGGCGAAATGCTTCTCTACGGGGACCGAATGCTTCTCCTCAGAGACCAAAGCCCTCTACGGAGGCAAAATGCTTCTCTACGGAGACCGAATGCTTCTCCTCAGAGACCAAAGCCTTCTTCGGAGGCAAAAAGCTTCTCTACGGAGACCGAATGCTTCTCCACAGAGACCAAAGCCCTCTTCGGAGGCGAAATGCTTCTCTACGGGGACCGAATGCTTCTCCTCAGAGACCAAAGCCCTCTACGGAGGCAAAATGCTTCTCTACGGAGACCGAATGCTTCTCCTCAGAGACCAAAGCCCTCTTCGGAGGCGAAAAGCTTCTCTACGGAGACCGAATGCTTCTCCTCAGAGACCAAAGCCCTCTACGGAGGCAAAATGCCTCTCTACGGAGACCGAATGCTTCTCCTCAGAGACCAAAGCCCTCTTCGGAGGCAAAAAAAAGCTTCTCTACGGGGACCGAATGCTTCTCCTCAGAGACCAAAGCCCTCTTCGGAGGCAAAATGCTCCTCTTCGGAGGCACAACTCTTCGGAGGACAAAGACCTCAAATGGGACATATGCCGCAAAAAAGAAAGTTCTCTACTCAACAAAAAAGATTGGAGGAGTCATGACCCACCAACCATGAGAGAGTAACTTCCAGGCAATGTAAACCATCTCTGGGGCACATTTCACCAGGAGTTGAAGTGTAACAGCCGCTCTTCGGAATTACACTTCACCAGAGTTGAAATGCAAACAAAATAAAGACCTCTTCGGGGGCACATTTCACCAAGAGTTGAAGTGTAACAGCCGCTCTTCGGAATTACACTTCACCAGAGTTGAAATGCAAACAAAATAAAAGCCCTCTTCGGAGGCCCATTTCACCAGGAGTTGAAGTGTTATGACCGCTCTTCGGGATTTCACTTCACCAGAGTTGAAATGCAAACAAAATAAAAGCCCTCTTCGGAGGCACATTTCGCCAGGAGTTGAAGTGTAACAACCGCTCTTCGGAATCTCACTTCACCAAAGTTGAAATGCAAAACAAGATAAAGACCTTCCTGGAAGTCCACGTTTCACCGAGATTGAAATAAAACTTCCAAGTGTTGAAACGTGAAAAGGCTTTCCTCGAAGGCACAACTCTTTGGAGGTACACGTTTCACCAAGATTGAAATAAAACTTCCAAGTGTTGAAACGTGAGAAATCCCTCCTCAGAGGTACAACCCCCTCCCGGGGACACAATTAAAAAGAAAGACCTTTCTGAAAGTCTACGTTTCACCGAGATTGAAATAAAACTTCCAAGTGTTGAAACGTGAAAAGGCTTTCCTCGAAGGCACAACTCTTTGGAGGTACACGTTTCACCAAGATTGAAATAAAACTTCCAAGTGTTGAAACGTGAGAAATCCCTCCTCAGAGGTACAACCCCCTCCCGGGGACACAATTAAGAAGAAAGACCTCTTCGGAAACCTACGTTTCACCGAGATTGAAATAAAACTTCCAAGTGTTGAAACGTGAAAAGGCTTTCCTCGAAGGCACAACTCTTTGGAGGTACACGTTTCACCGAGATTGAAATAAAACTTCCAAGTGTTGAAACGTGAAAAATCCCTCCTCAGAGGTACAACTTTCTATATATATATAAAAAAAATCCTCATCAAGAGCATACTTTAACTTCCAAAGGAAGAGTAATTTACCTATTATGGAGAATGATCTTCCTCAAAAAAAAAAAAAAAAAGAAGGGGGGTTAAAGTACATTCAGAGGTCCGCTTTGCCACATAGAAGAATTCACTTGGTAAAATATATACATACGCAAAAGGAGAAAGTGATTTCTTCGAAGGACAAAGCGTAGAAACTTATACGAAGGAAGTTGTACTCTGCAAAAATTTTATTTAAAGAATAAAATAATTATTCTTTAGCAAATATGAGTGCAAGTCCCCTCGAAGTATAGAATATTGCAGCAAACTTATGGAATGGGGGCAATATAGTATAATTACACACAATATGGTATAGCCAAACCAGCAAAAGGTAACGCTCAAGTAACATGCCATAAGCTCGCTGCAATATCGTGTAAATAAACTTGTGCAAAAAATAAATAGTAAATGCATTCTCAAATTCAAACAGAAGTTTGTACAAACGAAGAATCATTTTATTCAACTATAATGCAGATACAGGTTTCAAAATAAAAGCGGGGGGCCGGTACCCGCACGACTCTCGACCAGTACATACAAAAGGCAAAAAGCTAAAATGTTCACTTCTTTTTACTACCTTTGGACCCTTTTCCCGGCCGAATGATTAGCCTTTCAGGCCGGTCAGTTGGCACAAGGGAAGAAGGAGGGGTAGGTGCAGCTGGTCCAACTTCTGGCTCCCCTTCAGTAACAGTGATTATCTTCCCCCTCCTCTTTGACGTTCCGTGCTTTGCCCTCCTCTTTGAGGAAGACTCACTTCCCGGAGTGGCAAGTTTAGACAAAGTTATGTCATCAGAAGGGGTCCGCTCCGGGGATATCTCACTTCCCACAAGTCCCTCGTCTCTATGCTCCTGCGAAGCGATGGGATCGTCTAAACCATGGAGGGCTTCTATTTGTTCCTCTTGCGACCCGGGCTGAGAAGCAGAAGGAGGAGCCACCTGGAGAGACGGAGGAGGGATAACCGGAGAAGGTATTTTCTCTACAGAAGAAAAGAGGTTAAAGTCAGTAAAGAGAGGAGATGGAGGCTCATCAAGATTCAGAAAATAATCAAGAAGCTCATTGAATCCATGAGAAACAAGTGAGCAGTCTACTTGAGTGAGATTTACAGTAGCGAGATTAACAGTGAAGTTACCTGGAGAAGCTGGTTTCCTGATATCGACTTCATAGGCTTGCACGTCAGCACTCTCATCACCCTCATCTCTACCTTGTACGCTTGTAATCTCAGTAGTAACTTTGGTAGGAGGTGCAAAATGGGAACTGGAACCAGTAATGTCGACTTCAGACGAAGAAGGTGGCTGGATTAGAGTAGTTGAAGTGGTTTTTCCCAGCTGGTCCTCTTCCATCACTTCAGTTCTTAATTTGGCAAGTTGTTCCTTTCCCTTGGCAAGGGCAGCGCGAGCGTCATCATCAAAATAATGCCTTTCCAGAGCTGATTCGTCATAACCAGCACCTTCAGCACCAAGCATATCAAGGGCAGCCTCCCACACTTCAGCTAAAGTGATTTCATACTTGGGACCAAGAAAAGCGAGGCTTCCACGCCCCAAGACGCTATGCAAGTAGAAGTCGAATAATGTCGAGCCGAAGCTGTTTTTGGTCGCCTCATGAGATTCTTCAGCTGCGATTTTGCCGGCGACAGCCTCATCACGCTCCCTCTCAGTTTTGGAAAGCTGAAGCTTAAGCATTTGTATCTCCGCCTCTTGGGACTTGTTTTTATTTTGAAGCTCAGCAATATCAGAAACATAGCCTTCGCTGATTCTTTTTTGTGCTTCGAGCCTGTCTTCGGCATCCCTTTAGCTAGCGTGAGCGTCTCTCACTTGTTTCAGGAGCACTTCTTCTTTTTGAGAATATGAAGTAGAGGAAGCAGCAAGCTCATGTTTCAAATTCTCAACCTTTGCTTCGAGCTCCTCATTGTAGGAAGCAATGCTCCTCATTTCGGTATCATGTTGATCAAGGACCTTTTGCCATTCAGCCTTATCGTTTTCCATGGTGAGCATGGCCTCTAAGTTGGCGCGGTTAACTCTTTGAAGCTCATTGACAAGCTTCTGCCAGTTTGACATCCTCTCGATATCAAGTTTGACGGCGTCGAGATTTCGTAGCATGGCAGGCTTGTCAATAGGGACCAGGTCAAGGTCGAACCTCACACCTTTAAAGCACCACTGTGGAAAACGACTTCGTAAAGTGGCTGGGCCCGGTCCCACTTGAAATTTGGGCCTGCTTATTATTGTCTGGATGTCCACCTTCCCGAGAGCAGGAGAGTCGGAAGGAATGTCAAGAGGGGCAGGGGCAGTAGCCTTTTCGGGAGTAGTGGAAGCATGTCTCTCACCATATCGGGCTCGTTTGCCTGAATCTTCGGCTACATGACCTTTTCCTCGGTCATCGTGAGATTTCCTTTTGTGAGAGTCGTTGCCTCTCTGCAAAGAATCGTGGTGCTCATCTCTATCCTTTCTGTCATAACGCTCTTCTTCATCCCTCCTTTCACGAGCTTTTCGAGCATCCCTCTCTTCGTCAGACTCTCTATAGGAAGTGAAGTAGCGCCCATAATTATATTGACCACGCCCCCCGTAGCGTTGGAAATCCTGATAATATGATCCGCCGCGTGTCATTGAAGGATCTGAAATAAGAAAAGATAAGCTTTAGAAATCTTTAAAGTATGAGAAGATAAGTGCATAAATGTGCTGGAAAATCCTTAGTTGTGTGTGAAGTGCAAACTACTCGCGTTGGACTAACGAACCACTCCTCAGTTGGGGGGAAGTAATAGGTCCCACTGTCGGTGACAATTCTTGGGATAAAGGAGTTGGAGTCTGTTGGAGGGCAGATGTCGCTTCAATCATCGGGGGTACAGTTTTACCACAGGCAGGGTCATCTTTAGAGAGCTCTTGGGAAGTGACGATTATGTCACTTAAATCCCCAAAGACGTCATCACCATCATGCCCAACCTGATTCCCTCCATCAGCTCCTTTGTCGGCACTCTTCCTGGTTTGGGAAAGGGGCTCCTCTTCTTCTTCAATTATGGGAGCAAGTGCGGGCTTTTCGGAGGGTCCCGCATCATCTCTTGGAGTAGAGCACTTTACTAGTAAGGTTTCTGCAGAAATTTCTCCTCGCATGTGCTCTTTAGTGGAGATCGGAAGATCAGGAGTTTTCACCGGAGAATCAGGAACCTCCGTTGGAGCTTCATGAGGCTGAGTAAAGCGAGAGGGATGGAGGAGTCCGTATTGATGTAAAAATTCATCGTTTAGCATAAACTTTATGCTCCTCTCTTCTACCGGCACGGCATTTAATCTTTCAAAAATTTGCTTAAGACTTGGGTCCCTAGCAGGGGGTGGAAGTGCTAAAATAGGAAAAGAATGAAATTAGCAACTGAGAGTTCAGATCTCGAGAAAGTTTCAAAACGGAAAAAGTAAAGACAGGAAATCTTACTTCCCACTCTCCAGATGGCATAAAACCCTGGAGGGCAGCGAACAAAGAAAAACTGATTCAAAAATCCGTGAGCGCTTTCGGAGAGATCAGTAATAAGTTTGCGGTTTCGAGCGCTTCTTATAACCACGATGGAGGGATGGTCTTTAATTTTCGTGAATGAGCAAAAATAGCAGATCTCCCCGAAGCTTGGTAATCGATCCAAAACTCTCCTAAATAGAACACATAACCCCATCAGAATGGCGTAGCCATTGGGGTGTAATTGGAATGGAGAGATAGACAACCGAAGCAGGAACTGTTGAAGAAAGTCATTAAAAGGAGGAATAGCGCCGTTCAAGCACATTTGGCGATTAACAGCAACAAAGCCAAGAGGGGGCCTATCCGCGGTGTCATTTGGCCCCGGAAGTAAGACGTCAGCATCATCAATGCCAAACTGGACGCGCAGTTGGTTAAACACCCGCTGATTCAAAGTTGTGGATGTTCTCTCCGGAGGGTTATCTACAGGGATAGCTACTGGGAAGACATCTTCAGCCTGGCCCATCGGCTCTTCTTGATGAGAGGTCATTCTACACAAGCAACTGGATGTTCAAATGCGAAGGTGCGCGTTTCCTAAAAAGTGTGAAATTTTGTGCAAGACTAATAAAAAGTGACAAGTATATTTAACTGGAATTATACTGATCGATGCTTGATCGATTGTAAACATTTCAGAACTTGTTAATCTAAAGCTCAAGCATAATATTAGTGCAAGCGGGTCGATTTCTATTGACTATTTCAGCATTGCTTTGGTATTTTGTTTGAAATTGATAAGTTAAAGGCACTTCATACACACAATTTATTCAAATTAATCATCTATTGTTAACTAATCTGTCATTCGATGTGGGCAGTCAATGAAAAGTATATTCGTCCCAGTTTTCTGTGAATGTTGTATTGAACAGGTTATTAGCCTGCAAGTCAAAATAACCTGTGAATGAGTGCAATAAAATTCAATAGTTCGAAGTTAATGCAATGGTCCAATGTTCAAACAGAATTTACACAAGTCATAACCCATCAACGGTTCAAAAGTTCTGAGTCGGCAGTGCCCTAAGCCATGAGTCGTGGAGATAAGGAGATTATCTCCAAGTCTTATCTCGGCAACGACTCAAGGCTAAGTCTTATCTCGGCAACGACTCAGGGCTTAGGTCGTGGAGTATGTTAAAGGAGCTCTGGGTCAAAATAATAAGGAAATCTCTAAGTTTTATCTCGGCCGCGACTCAAAGGTTTTATCTCGGCCGCGATTCAAAGGTTTTATCTCGGCCACAATTCAGGGGTTCTGTCTCGGTCGCGACTCAAGGCTCAAGTCGAGGAGCATGATGAGTCATACCATGATTAAATCGTGAGGGTCACTGGGTCATACGAAAGGAGCCGAGTCAAACCTACAGCAGCATTCGAGTCAACCATCCGACCCATTAACCCAATAAACCCTCATTCTACAACCCTAGTCTTATCGCATCAAGTAGATCGCCTTGAGTCGCAGATCATTGGATCAGACAATCCTCAATCCATCAATGATTAGGGCAACCTAACTCGCAAAGCTCAAGGGGATAAATTGAAGATAAGGACGGTGCGCACAGGGAAATGATGATCGACAATCAGAAAGGAGGCGAAATTGCTTACGTGGTGTGATGTCAGAGATGATCGGAGGAGATTTTGAGTTGAAGTTGCTTTTGGGAGCTTGGAGATGTGTTAATGGCGGAAAACGACTCACGAGATCGGTAAAAGAAGAAGAAGATAAGAATGACGATTCATGCTATTTATATACCAAGGTAGTAGGATATGAGTCGGCACACGCGGGGTAAGATAAGTCGAAGCACGTGACCTACGACTTAGGCGTGTGCTTCGAGGGGCAAATGTTAACCCCACTGAAGCTTGGGCCGACTCATCAGATAAAGCATTAAGCGACACAGAAGATTTACGACTCACCATGTGTCGTTAGCGGTTCAAGTGTGCAAATCAGAAAGCCAAGTACAATTAACTCACGTACGACTCAATGACCGAAGAAGGAACTCACCGACTCATATGATCTAGGTCCGACTCATCAAAGACCGACTCAGCTAGTCTCCGACTCAACTGTTGTGCGACTTATGGAAGTTTCTGACTCAGCGACTCATGACTCAGCGACTCATGACTCAACGACTCATGGTTCAACGACTCAACAGGTTCGCGACTCATCCTAAGGAACGACCTAAGGAATGTCACGACTTATGGATACCTACGACTTATGATAAGTCGAGTACGACACATGCTAATATGAGAGGAGTTATGATAAGTTGACTCGGGAACGACTTATCTCTTGGGACCAAGCCAGCAGTTCGACCTTGAGTTAACATGGGGCGACTCACCATGACTCGTCCACGACTCAAAATCGTTGAGTCGTAACCCATCGCCACAATGCCTAGGAAAATTGACTCGGACACGACTCAAGACTTGTCATGAAATCCAGCAGAGGAATAAGCCATGAAGAGGGGAAAGGTTGGTTTTATAAGTCAACCACGACTTATCCTGACTCGGGGACGACTTAGCTTGAGTCGGTCGCGACTCAGGACTTATGCGCAGAATTCATGTCCAAGCTTGCCTATAAATACATAGCCACCTCCAACATTCAAAGGACTTTTTGCTCATTCTCTTCAAGCGCCGATACTTTGCTGCATTCCAAACCAATTCAACACTTGAAGCTCTCGAGACACTAAGAATGCTACAAACAACTTCAAGAAGAGATCACGTACATCCAACATGGATTCGAAGACTCTCATCTCCAGTGAAGTTTAGAATAATTGTTCTAAGTTTCTTGTAATTCAAAGTGAATTGTACTTGGGAAGAATTGTATCAACTTGTAACGAGATCTTCAATAAAAGTACTTAAAGTGGACGTAGGCCATACCCTTAAGCCGAACCACTATAAAATTGTTGTTATTTACTGCCTTTCCGCTATTACTTGCTTGTAATTCTTTCCCGATCTATCGGGTGGTGCTTTCACAACTACACTTCACACACCGGGGTGTTAGCGTTCACATTTTAGCGTTAACAAAGGCTGCAATCACACCTTTTCTCACTTGATTGATTTCACTGGCTACAATCACACCTTTTCTCGCTTAGTTTATTACAAAGAAGCCTATAACACTGAATAGCACTGAGATCTTGTTGAGATAGTGATAGAGAATCAAACCATAGATGATCTAGTTAGATTCAATGTTGATTTCGGCAGAGTAATGGTAAAAATGTGTATAAAGAAATGTGGAAGAAGAAGAGGAGTGAAATCAGAGAAAATATGAGTACAAATTCGTTCAAAACTACCCCTATTTATTGTAGAACAACAGCCATGTTCATTCTTGAAAGGATATGACGAATATACACTTTCTTTGAAATTTAAAATTTTGAAATAAACTGCTACCATGTCGACATGAGGTACTTGAGGGTGTCGACATGCCTAAGGTATTTTTGGTAATTTGCTTTTCTTTGAAAATAACTTCTATCTTGTATTAAAATTGTTTAAAACTTTATAAATATACTTAACTATATTTAAAATACATAAGCAAATATAGAGCATAATATTTTGATATATATATATATATATATATATATAATTTTACTATAAGTTAAATCTAAGTAAAAATATTAAAAGTTAAATATATTATTATTAAAAGATAGTTTAAAAACAAGGATAATTTGATTTTGAAAATAAAGATTATTTTGAGGCTACAAATATTTAAAACCAGGATATATGTTTTTGATTCTTTTAAAAGGAAGGTTTTGAAATCATTTTGAAAAAAAGATATAATTTTATAAAAACATTTGAATAAAAGGTTAGCGGATACAAAACAATGTTCCACTAGATTTTTCGTTAGTTCCATCCTACTTAGGGTTCCATCCCTTTAACAGGCTCAAAGTGGATTCCATTCCACGAATAAATTGAATTTTAAGATGCCAGTGCTTTTCTAGGAGTTTTAACAAAATTCCTAATTAAATTACTTATTATTGAAATCTTGAACTCTTGATAATCTTAATACCCATAAGTCTTCAATCTTGATATCTTGAATCTTTATACTGTACAATCTTCATTCTTGGTACCTACATGGTTAAATTCTGCACATACACACATATATATATATCTAAACTATAATATTAGTATTTATATTTTATAATTTTATTCTAAGGTTGTTGTCATCAAAACCATCATCTCAAGGACTAACACGCAAAAATAGATTAGATGAACAAGGTCTTTGATCAAAAATTGGGTATCTAAATGCTGAATAATGTTGTCGATCCATGTATCATTACCACCTATAATAATTAAATCATCAACATATATCAGTATATAAATAGAGTTAGCTTTATTAATCTTAGTAAATAATGAATTGTTTGATTTGGTAGATGTGTTAAATTTCAGTGATACAAAGTCATAGGTAGAAGGAAACAAGTATGCAAAAAGGAAAGTAATCGCGTGTGTTTATTGTGGAAATGCATAAACTATTGGATCACATTTTCTTTAGATGACAAGAAAATAAATGCATGTTCACGTTATGGAATAATATATATGCAAAAAATATGCATATTATTTCTTTCTCAATAATCACATTGCTTTGAGATTATTTTCTTCCATCTTTGCTAATTAAAGAAATGAATGAATTACTTGCTATATTTGTACCATTGTTACCATTATAAATTGCCTCCATTATCCTCCTTATCATATCTTGGTAATTTAATCCACGACTCTTATGGATTTGCACTGGCTATATATTAAGGGTAGACTTCATTGTAAACCATACTGGCATTCAACCAGTGATTCCCAAATAGAATGTCTCTTCATGTTAACCCTGATTTAGGGATTTGTATGTAAATTCTTATCTTGTAATCTCTTGTAATTCTCTCATGTGTAATAAAATCTCTCTCCTTTGGACTGGACATACACTATCTTGATGATAATGGAACCAGTATAAATATTATGCGTCTCTTTTCCTTTTTTATGGCTATTTCCTATTTATTTGGAGCACTAGAATAATTGCTGCTGGATTGAGTGATATTCAAATTGGAAAATCTAGATCATATTTATTGTTTTTCCATATTTGTGCAACTTTTGCACAACAGATTGGTATCGGAGCAAGGCGATTTGTTAAATTTGTGCATCAATGGATTTTAGAAAGAGCGGTAGATCTGGTTGTACTTATGATATTACTCATTGATGGAAAAGAAAATTTTGTGCAATATGAAAGATAAAGATGGAGAAGATTAGTTGGGAGAGAAGAGTATTCCAACCTTGCAATTTTGGTGATAAGGAGTTTAATGTGTTGAAGGGACATCTGGATTCGGGAACCTATATCTGCTTCACGGTTCAACGTTGATGTTTGAGTTTTATGTCGATTTCCATGGGAAATTTGGGAGATTGCAAAAGGAGATTCCACTTTCTTTTGGTACACCATATTTGTAGTCCACTTGGTTCTTCGAGTATTGAGGGTTATGCTCATAATACTGAAGAGTTCAGCTGATGTAGCTAATTTTGGTGACAGATTTGGCGCCGTTGAGGCTTGTCGACTTGTGACGATGTCATGGAGAGTTTAGTTCATAGAGCTGATTTTTGGTAGATTTGGTGCCGTTGAGGTACATCGTCGATTTTGTGATGTCATCTTAAAGGAGATATGCAAATCATGTGTGGACTTTAGGGACATACTGAAATTGCTAGCTAGCTTTGGATTTGTTGATTTGCATATCGGTGCGTTCGAGTGTGCCTCGAACTTGGTTCGTTTTTTTCAACGACTTATGGTGTTGCATGATGGTATGTGGAAGAAGAGAGATTTATCTTACATACAGAGATTTGGATTAGCCTTTTTATGTCCATTGGCTTTTGTTTTCCTTTTGGATATGTATTTGAGTTGGTGATTGAGAAGATTTTTTTAGCCTTTGTGGCATTGAGATTATTTTGGTATCTACCTTCTTTGATTTTGGGTATTTGCAATGTTTTATTGGCGGGCAGGGATATAGTCTGAGCTCGTTAGCAAGGTGTGATGGGGAGTGGCCTTATTGGAACCCATTGGGTAAGTATTCATTTTTGGTTTTTACCTCGTTAAGATATTTTGGTTGAAGATGGAGTTTATTTTAAAAAAAATTGTGCTGAAAAGAGAATTTAAGTCGAGGTGAAGTGTTGGAGATATGTGATTGCATCAAGGTGGAGTGTTATATTTCGGTGATACAAAATCACAGATAAAAGGAAACAAATATGCAAAATGGAAAGTAATCACGTGTGTTTTTTATGGAAATACATAAACTATTGGATCACATTTACATTAGATGACAAGAAAATAAATGCATGCTCACGTTATGGAATAATATATATGCAAAAGGATATACATATTATTTCTTTCTCAATAATCACATTGCTTTGGGATTATTTTCTTCCATCTTTGCTAATTAAAGGAATGAATGAATTACTTGTTATATTTGTACCATTTGTTACCATTATAAATTACCATTTGTTGCCATCATAAATTACCATTTGTTGCCATCATAAATTACCTCCATTATCCTTCTTACCATATCTTGGTAACTTAATTGACGACTCTCATGGATTTGCACTGGCTATATATTAAGGGTAGACTTCACTGTAAACCATCCTAGCATTCAGCCAACGATCTTCAAATAGAACGTCTCTTCATGTTAACCTTGATTTAGGGATTTGTACGTAAATTCATATCTTGTAATCTCTTGTAACTCTATCATGTGTAATAAAATCTCTCTTCTTTGGACTGGACATACACTATCTTGATGATAGTGGAACCAATATAAATACTGTGCGTCTCTTTTCCTTCTTTATAGTTATTTTCTATTTATTTGGAGTATTAGAATAATTGATGCTAGATTGAGTGAAGTTCAAATTGGAAAATCTAGATCTTGTTTATTGTTTTTCCGCATTTGTGCAATTTTTGCACAACAGACTGAAATCCCATATTACATAAAGTGGCTTTCAGTTTATCAAAACAGACTCTTGGAGCCTGATTAAGACCATATAAGCTTTATTTAATTTGCGCACATAATTCTTATTTTATGCATAACCAAGTGGTTGTTCCATATATACTTCATCTTGTAGAACATCATTTAAAAATGCATTTTTGACATCTAACTGTGTGATATTCCACTTTCTGTATAATTTTATGGTTAGAATGATTCTAATAGTTGTTGGATTAACCACTAGATAGAATGTTCCATTAAAATAAAAAAATTCTCTTGAGTATACCCTTTTGCAACTAATCTTGCTTTATATCTTGTCATTGTTCCATCTGGAATTTTCTTTAATTTGTAAGTCCGCTTGCATCCAACTATATATTTGTGCTCTGGTGGATGAACCAAGTCTCATGTTTTGTTTCTCATGAGGGGATTATATTCTTCATCCATGGTTGGTCTCCAGTTTCTATCTTTAACTGCTTGATCAAATGTTTATAGTTCTTCCATTGTTGTTTATGCAGTGTAGATCTTTGGTTTAAATATTCCACTGTTTGATCTTGGCACCGTGTGATGTCCAGTTTTGACTTGTGATTCAGTTGTATTGTTTGGTATTTGGCTTTGGTGATTTATCTGAATAATCTTCATTGATTCTTTGTGTCTGACCATTACTGCATATAAGTAATGGTTAAGATAATCAGGAAATTCTTTAGATTCATGACCTGGTTCATTAGATACCGTGAGTTGTGATTATGAGATTCATGTTGTCTTCACAACCTCTGATTGATTTCATACATCTGAACGCATAGGTATGGCTGGAATCGGAACATTTGGATTGTACATCTTTTGTGTTGTCTTTGTACCTATGCTAATAAAAAGAAATACTTTTTCGTTAAAAACAACATTTCTGCTTATAATTATCTTTCCATTATTATTAAGACATTTGTGTCCCTTTTTCTTTGTTTTATAACCTAAAAAAGTACACGGCGATGATCTAAAATTTAGTTTATGAGAATTGTTTGATCTTAAATATGGAAAACATAGGCAACCAAAAGTTTTTTAACTTTGATAATCTGATTTAAATTTAAATAACTTTTCTATTGGACTTGTCCTTTTTAGTACCTTTGTTGGTAATCTATTTATTAGATATACTGATGTACTAAAAGAGCCAGGACACAATTTTAGAGCTAGTGATGCATGAGCAAGTAAAGTAAGACTAGTCCCAACTATATGTCTATATTTTCTTTCAACTAAGTCATTTTATGTTGTTGTGTATTGAAAAATAGTTCTATGCAATATTCCCATATCTAAAAAGAATTTACTGAGTGACTTATACTCAGTGCCACCATCATTTTGAATGATTTTAACATGATGATTGGTTTGCTTTTCAACTTGTGTTACAAAATATATTCCTGCATTATATACTTCTGACTTTTTTTTTCAGGAAATAAATCCATGTATGTCTAGTGTATGCATCAATAAAGAATATATAATATTTATAACTATAGTCAGAACTTATGGATGCTGAACCCTAGAGATCAGTTGCAACCAACTCTAATGGCTAACTATACTTTGTTTGTGAGTTTGCAAAAGCCAATTTATGGGTACAAACATATGGTAAGACAATATTATCAAAAGAAATTCCATTTTCTATAAGAACTTGTTTTACAATGTTTGCATTAGGATGACCAAGTTTGTAATGCCACAGATCAAAGACATTTTTGTTTCTTTTTTATTCGTGATACTTCAAAAAATTACAACACTTTACTTTCTTTATAAATTTTTTGCAATTAACCAAATTAAACTTGTATAATCCTTTGACTGCATTGCCCTATAAAAGAATTTCTTTAGTTGGTATGTCTCTAACTAAACAATACTTAGGATAAAACTCAAAGTAGACATTATTGTCTTTTGCAAATTGTAATACACTCATAACATTCTTTTTTATATTAGGTACTCTTAGAAGATTATTAAGGTATAACGGGCTTTCACCTTTGATATAAGTATTACTGGTATGAGTAATCTGAATAGTCTCACCATTTCCCATGCATATTGGTTGTTTATCTCTACACTCCTTGTTGTCTAGGTTTAGATTATCAACATTGCTTGTGATGTGGTTGTTTGCTCTTGAATCAGGGTGTCGAGCTTCACCTTGAATGTGTTCAGGCTTGGTAATCTTACTCATGTGATGATTTTTGTTGTTATCTGATTGATTATTTGAATCTTGGTGCACTTGTGCTATGTTTGCATCGAGATTCCCACTTCTTTGATAATTTGAGTTCTGGCCTGGTACATAGTTAGCATTGAATCTAAAGTAGTATATCCAATTTTCTCACATATTTGACACTTTCGCCTATTACTGTTATTCCACCTTCCTCTACCTCTTGCTTTGACTGATTGATTGCCTCTTTGATACGACTGATCAGTTTTATTGTTGTATTGACTTTTGCCTTTGTAGTTTGCTGCATAGTTGATAAACATATCTGAATCTATGTGTTTCTTAAGATCAGTTCTTCCTTCATGTGCAAAAAGGATTGAATGCGCATACTTTATAGATGGTATAGTTTCTTTAGATGATATAACTGCCACTACAACTTCATATTCCTCACGTAGACCATCTAGAATAGTTAAAACTTGTTCAGTATCAGAAATTTCACGCCCAACTGCCTCTAGAAAATAACATATTGTTGTGATCTTTATCAGATATTGTCTCATAGTTTGATTATTCTTTCTAGAATTCTGTAACTATCTCTTATAATGCATAACTTTGGAAGCTGATTGTGTATTGAATATTCTTTCAATATTTGTCCAAATTTCATTTGTTGTTTTGCACCCAGTAACTTATGGTAGCAACTTGAAACTTATTGAAGATAACATCCATGAACTTATTAAGCTATCTTGCCTTTGATATTTTACAAATTCTTCATTACTAACTGTCTTGTTTTCTTGATTAGTAGTAAATTTAGGTGGAATAGAAGGAGTACCAAGAATGAACCATTCAAGGTCATAGCCTCCGACAGCAGTTTCAATCTGAAGTTTCCATAGAAGATAATTATCTTCTTCTAAGTGAGCAGTAATCAGTTGGCTTTAAAGACTTAGAATAGTCTTGATGAGTTCTGTGGCTGTGGCTATTTGCTGAGGGTTAGATGAATCATTTGAAGTAGCAAAACTATCATTATCTGTTTCCATATCGATACTTCTTTGATTTAAGAAGGATTTTGAATTAATTTAAAACTTCTTAATTTTGAATCCTTTTGAGTTCAACTTGTAGATTATGAGATTTTTTTTGGAAAGCATGCTTTAAATTCGACATCTTTTATTGTCAGATTTAAATAGGTTGATTGAATTTGACTGTATTTTGGTTTGTATGATAGATCTTAGCAATCTAAACATGTTTGGTAAACAAAGTTTTCATTTTGAAAAATTGTTGTTTTCGAATTTCGATTTAAATGAGAATTTTGAAAATAATTTTGAGATAAAAATGCATGTCTAAATGTTTATGTAACAAATCTTCAATTTGAATTCATCTATTTTCGATTGTGTTTTAAAGCATAGAAAAATCGGATATTTCTAAAGTATATTTTGTATGTCCAAGGAAATTGTTAGTTTGAAGTATTTTAATTTTGGATTCAATATTTTTGTTAATATTGCGATCTATGTATTTAGATTCATTCCAAGCACAAATTCGAATCTAGTTGTTAAGATTCGTTTTCAAAATCAAAATTATTTTTTGGAATCATTTTGCGCCAATATGAAAAGATCAATGTATAATATACCATTTAAGTAAACTTTATTTTGGATTATATGATAAATTTGTCGGTAGCAAATGCTATTGAGATTTGATGGTACCACTATTCAGATTTAGTGGTATATTGTAGGATTTTGCATCACATTTCACATGCAACGTTCATTTTTAGTTATGCATGGTCTTGATTTGAATTAGAAATAAGATACTAAGTATAACCATGAACTATCTGACTTTATATACATGCTGTTAACTCCCTTCTGTAAGAGACTTAAGGAAAATGTAACGACCTAACCAATTCAAGAACCTAGCGACCTAAAAGGCTACGACTTAAAAATGGCTCGACCTAAAAAGGAGAACGACCTAAAGATGCTTTGCGACCTAAAGGAGGCCGCGACCTATGAAGCTCCGCGACCTAACAGAGAGCTGCGACTTAAGGAAGGCTGCGACTCAGAAGATGTTTCGACCTATCAAGCTTCGCGACCTAACAGAGAGCTGCGACCTAAGAAGTAGGACGACCTAAGAGTGAATGCGACCTAAAAACGGTCTCAACCTATGGAACTCCGCGACCTAGGAATACTTCGCGACCTAAGGGAAGTCGCGACCTAAAGACTCTAGTTATAACTATAAGAAAAGTACTCACGACCTAGGATAGGTCGCTAACGACCTAAATGCCTGAGTAAAGAAGTTACCTATACTGTGCCGTAGGGGGATAGGTCGCTCGCGACCTAGGACTTGTACAAATCAGCATGTATATTCTTGCAGAGGGAGGACAATGCATCCTAGGTCAGGGACGACCTGCGACCTAAGTTAGGTCGGTCTCGACCTACGACCTAACTCCGAAAAATGCCTATAAATACGACCCTAGTTCCAACTAGCGGGGGGACCTTTTGGCTCATTCATTTCAAGCGTGGTTACTCTGCTGCATTCCGAACTACTTCAACACTTAAAGCTTTTGAGATACAAAGAACGCTTCAAGGAACTTCACGAAGAAATGATGCATGTTCAACATGAATCCAAAGATTTTGATCGACATTGAAGTTGAGGCTACTTGTTCTAAATGACTTCAAACTCAAAGTGTGTTGTAATCGACGAATCTTGTAAAGGGTTGTAATAATATCAGCAATAAAGGAGTTTAAAGTGGACGTAGGCTCTCTCTTAAGCCGAACCACTATAAATATCGTGTCTTTTAATACTTTTCTGTGATTCTTACTTTTTCTCTGGTTCCCGTACCAACGGGTGGTGCTTTCACAACTACACTCTACACACCGGGGTGTTAGCGTTCAATTTTTAGCGTTAACATTTTTGGTGCTTTCACTGAGAATTGAACTCAGGCAAATCGTCATCATTGCTCCACAAAAGTTTGTTGAAGTAACCTCTCTGAAGACTAGAAGTTTATCCGAAATCATGGCTCCGGGTAGAAAGAGTAGATCTGTAAGATCTGGAAATGCTCAAGAGGGAACCTCCGCTTCTCCTGTATCGAATCAAGCAACTCCAGCTGTCGGAGTTACAAAGGCAGAGCTGGATGCTGCAATCTTAGGGCTGAACCAGCAAATAAATGCCCAAAATGCACAATTCGAGGCTCAGAATGCCCAAAATGCCCTAATTCTGAATAGGTTGAACGATTTGCTTTGGGCAAACCGCCAACCGGCAGGTAACGAAAGGAATTTTGTTGGAAACATTCATGATGCTGAAGAAAGGAATGCTCCTGAAAGGGCTGCTAGCCCTTTTGAACAAACACTTCCTGAGGTTGGTGGATCTAGAACTCGACATGATGAGGAATATCTTTCTGGGATGGTCCGACAAATCATGAAAGAGAGTATGTAGAGGGTTGAAGACGAGAAAGAATGGGGTTTTGCCCCAAGTAAAACTCCATTTACTGAGAAAATCTTAAAGGCTGAATTCCCAAGGAAGTTTGTCCCTCCAACCATTCCAGCTTACAAAGGAACAAGTGATCCGAACGAATTCTTGTATAAGTATGATTGGCACATGACAGGTGCCAGGGCTTCTGATGAAATAAAGTGCCGATATTGTAACAGCCCTAGTTTTCAGATATTTATTTCTTTTAATTGTTTTAATTTTGAAATATGTTTTATATAAATTGTGTTTAACAATATAGGTTAATTATTTAATTGGAAGATATATTCTATAAAATTGTATATGTCAATAAAATTTAATGATAACTGTGGAAATTTAGGCTATGTTTAAACTGTTAAATTTCGCGTTTAAAAGACGCGTCAATTTTAGGGTATAAGCAACGTAATAAAACGTGTGTTTCTAAAATGATATTTTTACAGAAATTTTTGATGTTTTAGACTGCGTCTGTTTAACGTAGTGTAAAAATCATATTTTCATATTAATTTGAAGAAAAATATCAGTCAGTAACTTTATAGCAACCGGTACTCTGTTAACTAACAGTCTGATTTTCAATAAACTTGTATACGTTTTCCACTCTTATAGCCAACATAAATATTTACCATTTCATTTATTGTTTTCAAAACTAAAAAAAATCAAAATGTATATATGAAATGAGATGGACACAAAGTAACGAACAAACATTAAAACCAGACATATATTCATTGCATACGTTTTTTTTGCTTTGCCTTAAGTTTGGCCAGTTCATACATTTGATACAAATCAAAACTTATGTAAATATAAATGAATCATCATCTTTTACTCATGCTATCAATACGTGAGAAACTGTTGAATTCAAAATTTGATAATCCATAAATCACGCAAGCTCTAAGTAACGTATTATCAACCTTTGCTCTGCTTCATCAGTCATCAACCTATAATCACGCATTTATATTTATAACTGAAGAGAAATCATATGAGTCAACATTCAACATAAAACTGATACATCTTTTCTCTTCCCCTGATCTCGCCAGGTATCACATCTATTAAAAATGTAACGTTCAAACTTTATTAACAAAGCATATGTCACGCAAGCATTGATAAAAACTGTGTAACGTTTGCATTTGCCTTCTTTCACCTCTACTCTTTTCAAATGCCGTACATTTATGGCAGCACTCAACATATTCTCTGATCTAGTGCCTTCATTTATGTTGCATACGTTCCTTTCTTTTGCCATTTCTCTCCCCTAAGATCACGCAAGCTTTAAAAATTTAGAAGTAACCTCTGTTCGTACCAAATACACCAAACCCTTTCATCACGCAAAAATATAACTCTGGTCTTATAAACATCATCAAGTTCCAAATTTAAAACCTCTGGCCTTAAATACATTAGATACATTTTTGATCTCTCGGCCTCATCTGATATTCCAAAACGTTCAAACAAATTTTAACTGGAAACCCTTCATTTCCATTCTTCTTTGCTTTAATCACGCGCAGCATTTATCAAAGAAAAACTGACATGTTTATTTACCTTCAATTCGAAAGCCGCTACCTATATATTTATACCCACCCCATCAGTTCCTTCCACATTTTGACTATCTCTCTGGTTTCATCTCATCATCAGGTAATGATCTTGTTTTTCCTTTCTTCAGTTCTTTTTCCCGTCTGCCTTGCTCGGCCACTCAGTGTTTGTTTAGGCCATGACACATCACTTGTCTGCATATTTTTATCAAAGATCTGGGTTTGAGTTGCATGAACTAAGTTGGAAAATATGGGACTAGGATGTGAGTTTTCAGTTGCATTTGTGGCATAAACATAGTTGGCATATGTATATATATACTGTGACATATGTCATAAACTTATCTTCATATTTTTCCAAAAACCTGCGTTATAGGTTGCAGCATCTAAAGGGAGAACATTATAAAGGAATTTCTTTGTTTCAAATCTGGGAAGTACAAATCAGAAGTGGGTGTACATGTTCAAGCTGACCTGAGTTGATTTATAGAATAACTGGAAGTAGTTGTAGATGGTTAGATGTATGATTCATAGTTCAGTTAGTTGTTTAAAGTTAGTAGTAAGTCTGGCAGCTGATATAGATCTTAGTTTCAGTGGCTTCAAGATGTAAAACAGAGGGCAATAGGTGATTTAGTAAGTGAATTTTTGGATTGCAGTTAGGAGTAGTCTACCTTTATGAAAGGATTGGGGCGGTGCATGCTGTGCACAGTGTGTCAGTAAGACATGCACATGGGTCAGGGAATAGCTTGCATTTGTGTTGAGTGGTCTGCATGCATTTATATTGGGTCTAGGATAATTTTTCAGTTGCATTTATATAAGAAAAAGGTGGTCTGTTTGTAGAGGAGAAGGGTCATAATTCATTTTTCCTTTTTCTCTGACATTGAAGATCTGCACAGAATGGTGGCTCTGGGTTTATGCATGACTAGAGTGAAATGATGATGCTAAATAGAAGTAAGGGTAGATGCTTAGTTAAGGACAGTGAGTTGTAGGAGTTAATGATTTCAGACTTTTGGACAGAGGATTTAGAACATGCTTTTGGTTTAGAAGCATGCAAAACTGAAGAAAGGCAGTGGTTTAGGTTTCAGTGTTTGGTGGAAATGTTCTCGAAAGACATAGCAGATTTACTCGAAGTTTTGGATGGAATGGCTCGAAGCAAGTGTATTATTTCCCCGAAGCTTCAGCATATTTTTCTCAAAGTAATTTTTTTAGGTGACTCGGGTGGTTGGATTTCCTCCTGCCTGTTGCAGTTTTGAACTAGAAGTGGATTTAGGAAAAAAAAAAAAAAAAAAAAAAAAAAAAAAAAAAAAGAGAGAAAAAAAAAAAAAAACATGATACATAGGGAAGTTGATAGGAATGAGTGAAGAAAGTATGTATTACTGTTGTAGAGAGAAAGAGAGAAGAGTTTGAGTAGGTATCACTGCATGTCAGTTTGTCTCGAGGCAACTAACTGGTTTACTCGAAGCAACGTTGGGATTTTCCCGAAGCAACTCCCTGGATGACTCGAAGTGGATGATGGTGTGACTCGAAGCACTGAGTCTGTTTGAACAAGGGTCTGGAAACTTGATTTAAGCGAAAGATTTGAAACCCAGTTTTGTAATATATATAAGTTAAACTGGAATTTGCAAAGCAAAAGAAAAAAAAATGGATAAAGTTTGGAACTGGTAAGCATAGGTTGGACCCAGATAGAGAAGAAGTGAAAATTTGATTTAAAGTAGAGGCAGAGTTATAAGCATGAGAAAGTGTTGGCGTGAGTGTGTGCATGTACACGTGTAAATTGAAATTTTAAGTGTGCACGTGTACATGTGTATCACGACATAAAGTAGGAAAACGTCCCCAATTTTGCTTAGCCTGACTTTAGGAAATTTTGTCGAAAATTTTTTTGGGGTTAAAACACGGTGGAGTGGTCGAGCAAGTCAAATCAATCTCCATTCTATTTTAAATCTTTTCTGGACCGTAAATTCTAAAGTCGTGTATTCTATATTTTACTTTTGTTCTAGATTTGAATCTAGGCGACATCCGAGAAATTTTATCGTTACCCTCTGTCAGTCTGTACCGGAAAATCGTCGTTTTTGAATTCAAATTTTCTGCAACTTTCAGGTGAGTATTTCTCACCAGACATACGTATTTATATTTTAGTAAATTATTGCAAGTGTATGTGTAAAATTGTATTTCACTATTATCTGTCTGTAGTGTAATATAGCATGATGGACCCCATTTAACTGACACCTCATCAGTTATTTATATGTTGTATTATATCTGCAGTTATATTATGTTATTGTCTATTTACTGCTTAAATCACACTGCAAGTTCCCTGTTAAATATACATTGTTATGGGCTGAAATGATAGGCCTAATTGATTATTATTGTTCATCTATTCTGTTAACTGCTATAAATTAACTTGGGATTGCGGGTTTGAAATGATAGAACCCGGGATATTTGTAAATTACGGATTGAAATGATATAAATCCGTATCACTTGACCTAGGATAGAAAACTATATACAGGCCCGTGGTCCTTATAATATTTTCTGAAATATTTAAAATTATTTTGGAAGTTAAATATTTGATTTAATATCTTTAAAGGATTTTATATTGATTTTGAATGAGCTATAAATGTTAATAAATAAATAAATAAATAATTTATATTTGGAAATATTTATTATGTTAAACAATCTACTACAACATTTAAATGCTGTCTTTTTGAAATTGGACTAGTTTCACCCGTAACTTTAGGTAGCATTTCCTAAGTGCTACAGAATCTAGAATTTGATTGTTTTAAAATTTATGGAATTTGATAAATTTTATTTTATGTTAAGTTTTGGAAAATCTTAAGGTATGATATTTATAACTGGATTTTCCTTAATAAATTCAAGACGAATATTCTTGTATTAAGCAAATTTTGAAATTATTTAATGGCTAAAATCTGGAGTTTATTATGGAATTTATGGGAATATTCAAGATAAATAATAAAACATTGAATTGTTGAAAGAATAAAGTCCAAACTTAGTTTTG
This sequence comes from Allium cepa, assembly GCA_030765085.1. Lineage (NCBI taxonomy): Eukaryota > Viridiplantae > Streptophyta > Magnoliopsida > Asparagales > Amaryllidaceae > Allium > Allium cepa. The sequence continues at coordinate 135,037,002 of CM060942.1, read as the reverse complement.
AATAGTAAATACTCCAATTGAATATATATATATAGGAATTGAAATGGTTTTGGGAACATAAAGTGATATTTAAATTATGGTTTAAAACTTTAAATAAAGAAATATATTTGTAAAGCTATGTAAATGATCTTCTTTACAAAGTAACCATAAAGTTAAACCATTTATTCTATATACCGTTGAATGTCCAAACCATTGTGTTTGGGAGTTATGGTTTAAAGTAAAATTTCCAATATATTATGTTTTGAAGGGATAATTCAAATATTTGGTTTCCAGATATTAATAATTTTAAACAGTATGGTTTTGGAAAGAATTATATTTGAATATAACGATATCCTATTGTTTTGGGTTTTAAAATGATATCGTATCTATAGTTTTGAAATGAAAATGTTTATTCTGATTTAAAGTATAAACTGTTTTTAAATAACCACGGGTTATAATAACGTTTGGTTGGCAAAGAGACCGGGATCGGATATGGACATACTCTCTGTCGATACCGAAAACCACTTTGACAACCGTGTACGCGGTGGAGATTCCAGAATGAAGTAGGATGGTGGTGACGGTTTCTTGAAAGGTATATACGTGGACCCGACTCCCGTGAGTTGGCATAAGGTGGCTAAAACAGGAGCGATTCTCGGATTAATGAGGTAGCTCCTCTGATCGAACGCACTTCTTCGTTTGCCATTCTATTACTTTTGTGATTGTTTGGTGCGCACCTTTGATTTGGGAGTGTTGTTCGAGGTGGGCGGTTGCTGCGGCTTCGCGTTACCACCGGTCCGGATAGCAATTGGTATATCTACCCTGGCATTGCCTAGTTGTGCCGTGTCACCTACCATATCGAGCCTTGTACGAGTTTGGTTTTCTCCCGTAGCCCGTGTGGTATCCTCTAGTTGCTTCCCGAGTAGGAGGAGCTATGATATTGGATGGACTACTGGGACTATTACGTGTTAAGGGCTATATGGGTAACCCCTTAATGCTAAGAAATAAGTATGTTTACTTTATAAATAGACACTATTATAATAGCGCAATATACTACATAGTAAATAGTTTAACGGATCCTTAGAGGATGGGCGATCCCAAGCATCCTTTAAGTTACTTGCTATATATTACAGTACACTTGATTTAGCTTACATTATATAAGTATGTATGTCCTGACTCGAGTGTTTTGTTTTATTGTACGCTCGGGTCAGCCTGAGTTGCAGCTTCAGTTTCTTCTCCGTAGCTAGGACACTCAGTAGATTATGCGTGCTGCTGGAAGTTGTTTCAGCCTTTATCTTTTCTGGAACTCAAGACCTTTGAAGACTCTATCTCTATTTATGTCTTGCATTGTATTGAGTATTATAGACAATGTAAGTTCTGTTTGTAAAGTTGTATAAGTGGCTTCATGAACCACTGTATTATTTTATATTCCGCTGCGAGATTCTGATATCTGTGTATGTGATTCTGTGATTTATTTATTGTATATTCTGAGTTTTTGCCAAATTTATTCTACAACGCAGTATTTTGAACAATTCAAAGTCCGACATGTGCGGATGCGAAGGGTTGAAAATACTGGGTCGTTACATTTGGTATCAGAGCCAGGTTCTAGGCAAAACTTAGAATGTAAAGTAAATTTGATTATAGAATCACATTCATCCGAGTTTGAATCTCTTTCTCTCCGAATTTTGGAACATTCTCTATGGTTCCAAAGTTCATTCGTGTCCCTCACTTTTCGTCTTCTTTAGATTCTGGAGTATCCCATAACTCTACTTCGGAGGATCTTTATAGTGAATTGGCGGTCCCGCCATTATTCTAATAAAGGGGTGAAACTCCTTTACCAATAGCATTGATTCACCAGAGGTTTATATTTATCCTCGGTTTATATACTAGTATCTTTAGTTATTCCGAACTCTATCTCTTCGGATCAAGTGTAGATTTACTCAACCACACCGATCTGACTCTTTAAAGTCACGGATGACCAGATCAAGGTTGTCCGCGATTTATATAGACTTACCCAGTTTCCTTATTCTGATTTTTATCATCGGATCTTCTGATTTCAACTTATCTTGAATTCTATTTGATTTGAGTTCATCAAAATTTAAATCTTTATCTTTGTTTTGAAAAATTTATTTCTATATGTAAAGATAAAATCTAATATTATATATATATAAGTATAATTTTCAGAATTTTTATAATTAATTTAAATAGTTTGATTTATTTATGGTTTGTAAACCATGTGTTTGTCTAATAAATAATTTGATATAAACAATGGTCATAAATTAATTTAGAAACCGAAATGAATTTAAAACAAGAACTTGAGAATTCAATTTCCGATGATTTCAAATCTTGTGTTTAAAATTTTAAAGGATATATTATTTAAAGTATATTCGAATAGAAATTTGTTTCCAAAGAAATTTTAAAATTAGTGCTTTTCTCTTTGTCGCTGGGAAATAATTTCGGTGATGACTACAACATCATCGACATTCATTTTCGAGTTTCGAAGTGAAAGACCATTCTGTAGTCTGGCTACAGTATTACCTTGAGATTTTAATTGATTAAATTTTTAAATTATGACTTAATATATATAGATATATAATTTAAATTTGATTTGACATATTTTATCTCTAAATGGTTTGAAGGGAATCAGAAATTTAATTTCTTAAAGTTTACCTTGAAAAATAAAACAAAATTTTGAATAAGGAATTTTAATTAGAGATAATTGAATTTGAAAGTTTTAGTTGTATAATACTCAATTTCATTCAATATAACTTACCTTGATTTTCAAAAGTTAACAATGTAATTGGATAATATACAATATAAAAAGGATTTTATAAATAAAATTTGAGTGGTTATAATAAATGGTATACACTTAAATTTTAATTATAAAAGATTAATAGGAGGTAAATAAGGAAAAAGGAATTTAAGGAATTTATTTAAATAACCTAATAAGCAAAGTTGATTTAATATGGAACCTTAAATCTAACTGAGAAATTTAATAAAGGTTATTTTCTAAAATGGATAATTATGATTTAAATAGTTAAGAATCACTGAAATTTGATAATTGAGAATTTGGTCTTCAAATGAAAATTTCAAGTATAACTTATTAAAGGAATATCTTATAAAATAGGTATTTCAAATATGGGTTAGGTTATTTGTTAAAAATTAAGAGTTAAGTAAAATAAGGAACTTTGACTTAATAAATGAAGTTGGACATTCCATGCATAAAAGTTGTTTTATAAAATATAAGTAAATAATATCCAAATAAAAATTTCAGAAATAGAACTGATTGGAAATACTATTATATCTACTATAGCATATTATAAGTGCTGCTGTTCTAAAAATAAAATGTTTTGGAAAATTTATAATTAAATAAATGAAATATTTTAAGGGTGTTATGATTTTAGTAGTATGTTTTCCAAATGATAATATTTATAAATTTAATGACTTTCAAAGTATTATGATTTCAAAAGAATTATGATTTCAAAGTTATTATCCTATTTTGTTTAAAAACTATCTTTGAGTGTCCTTGGTTTTCCTATCTGCTACAGAATGGGGAGGCTATTGCTTATACCAGTCTGTTTAGAAATCTTTCTATAATCTTTGAAATCTTTGTTACTCATCGGGACCCGAGCACCGTTTATCACCCAGAGCCTGACAGTCAAACCGAAAAAGGTAAACCGATTCTAGTGGATCTTTTCGTTCTTCAAATACCGGAACTATTCGTTTAAGATTCTTGTTTATCTAGCTTATCTTTTTTTTGTTTCTCTTCTTTCGCTCCTTTTCGAGGACGAAAAGTTCTTAAGTGGGGGAGAGTGTAACAGCCCTAGTTTTCAGATATTTATTTCTTTTAATTGTTTTAATTTTGAAATATGTTTTATATAAATTGTGTTTAACAATATAGGTTAATTATTTAATTGGAAGATATATTCTATAAAATTGTATATGTCAATAAAATTTAATGATAACTGTGGAAATTTAGGCTATGTTTAAACTGTTAAATTTCGCGTTTAAAAGACGCGTCAATTTTAGGGTATAAGCAACGTAATAAAACGTGTGTTTCTAAAATGATATTTTTACAGAAATTTTTGATGTTTTAGACTGCGTCTGTTTAACGTAGTGTAAAAATCATATTTTCATATTAATTTGAAGAAAAATATCAGTCAGTAACTTTATAGCAACCGGTACTCTGTTAACTAACAGTCTGATTTTCAATAAACTTGTATACGTTTTCCACTCTTATAGCCAACATAAATATTTACCATTTCATTTATTGTTTTCAAAACTAAAAAAAATCAAAATGTATATATGAAATGAGATGGACACAAAGTAACGAACAAACATTAAAACCAGACATATATTCATTGCATACGTTTTTTTTGCTTTGCCTTAAGTTTGGCCAGTTCATACATTTGATACAAATCAAAACTTATGTAAATATAAATGAATCATCATCTTTTACTCATGCTATCAATACGTGAGAAACTGTTGAATTCAAAATTTGATAATCCATAAATCACGCAAGCTCTAAGTAACGTATTATCAACCTTTGCTCTGCTTCATCAGTCATCAACCTATAATCACGCATTTATATTTATAACTGAAGAGAAATCATATGAGTCAACATTCAACATAAAACTGATACATCTTTTCTCTTCCCCTGATCTCGCCAGGTATCACATCTATTAAAAATGTAACGTTCAAACTTTATTAACAAAGCATATGTCACGCAAGCATTGATAAAAACTGTGTAACGTTTGCATTTGCCTTCTTTCACCTCTACTCTTTTCAAATGCCGTACATTTATGGCAGCACTCAACATATTCTCTGATCTAGTGCCTTCATTTATGTTGCATACGTTCCTTTCTTTTGCCATTTCTCTCCCCTAAGATCACGCAAGCTTTAAAAATTTAGAAGTAACCTCTGTTCGTACCAAATACACCAAACCCTTTCATCACGCAAAAATATAACTCTGGTCTTATAAACATCATCAAGTTCCAAATTTAAAACCTCTGGCCTTAAATACATTAGATACATTTTTGATCTCTCGGCCTCATCTGATATTCCAAAACGTTCAAACAAATTTTAACTGGAAACCCTTCATTTCCATTCTTCTTTGCTTTAATCACGCGCAGCATTTATCAAAGAAAAACTGACATGTTTATTTACCTTCAATTCGAAAGCCGCTACCTATATATTTATACCCACCCCATCAGTTCCTTCCACATTTTGACTATCTCTCTGGTTTCATCTCATCATCAGGTAATGATCTTGTTTTTCCTTTCTTCAGTTCTTTTTCCCGTCTGCCTTGCTCGGCCACTCAGTGTTTGTTTAGGCCATGACACATCACTTGTCTGCATATTTTTATCAAAGATCTGGGTTTGAGTTGCATGAACTAAGTTGGAAAATATGGGACTAGGATGTGAGTTTTCAGTTGCATTTGTGGCATAAACATAGTTGGCATATGTATATATATACTGTGACATATGTCATAAACTTATCTTCATATTTTTCCAAAAACCTGCGTTATAGGTTGCAGCATCTAAAGGGAGAACATTATAAAGGAATTTCTTTGTTTCAAATCTGGGAAGTACAAATCAGAAGTGGGTGTACATGTTCAAGCTGACCTGAGTTGATTTATAGAATAACTGGAAGTAGTTGTAGATGGTTAGATGTATGATTCATAGTTCAGTTAGTTGTTTAAAGTTAGTAGTAAGTCTGGCAGCTGATATAGATCTTAGTTTCAGTGGCTTCAAGATGTAAAACAGAGGGCAATAGGTGATTTAGTAAGTGAATTTTTGGATTGCAGTTAGGAGTAGTCTACCTTTATGAAAGGATTGGGGCGGTGCATGCTGTGCACAGTGTGTCAGTAAGACATGCACAGGGGTCAGGGAATAGCTTGCATTTGTGTTGAGTGGTCTGCATGCATTTATATTGGGTCTAGGATAATTTTTCAGTTGCATTTATATAAGAAAAAGGTGGTCTGTTTGTAGAGGAGAAGGGTCATAATTCATTTTTCCTTTTTCTCTGACATTGAAGATCTGCACAGAATGGTGGCTCTGGGTTTATGCATGACTAGAGTGAAATGATGATGCTAAATAGAAGTAAGGGTAGATGCTTAGTTAAGGACAGTGAGTTGTAGGAGTTAATGATTTCAGACTTTTGGACAGAGGATTTAGAACATGCTTTTGGTTTAGAAGCATGCAAAACTGAAGAAAGGCAGTGGTTTAGGTTTCAGTGTTTGGTGGAAATGTTCTCGAAAGACATAGCAGATTTACTCGAAGTTTTGGATGGAATGGCTCGAAGCAAGTGTATTATTTCCCCGAAGCTTCAGCATATTTTTCTCAAAGTAATTTTTTTAGGTGACTCGGGTGGTTGGATTTCCTCCTGCCTGTTGCAGTTTTGAACTAGAAGTGGATTTAGGAAAAAAAAAAAAAAAAAAAAAAAAAAAAAAAAAAAAAAAAAAAAAAGAGAAAAAAAAAAAAAAACATGATACATAGGGAAGTTGATAGGAATGAGTGAAGAAAGTATGTATTACTGTTGTAGAGAGAAAGAGAGAAGAGTTTGAGTAGGTATCACTGCATGTCAGTTTGTCTCGAGGCAACTAACTGGTTTACTCGAAGCAACGTTGGGATTTTCCCGAAGCAACTCCCTGGATGACTCGAAGTGGATGATGGTGTGACTCGAAGCACTGAGTCTGTTTGAACAAGGGTCTGGAAACTTGATTTAAGCGAAAGATTTGAAACCCAGTTTTGTAATATATATAAGTTAAACTGGAATTTGCAAAGCAAAAGAAAAAAAAATGGATAAAGTTTGGAACTGGTAAGCATAGGTTGGACCCAGATAGAGAAGAAGTGAAAATTTGATTTAAAGTAGAGGCAGAGTTATAAGCATGAGAAAGTGTTGGCGTGAGTGTGTGCATGTACACGTGTAAATTGAAATTTTAAGTGTGCACGTGTACATGTGTATCACGACATAAAGTAGGAAAACGTCCCCAATTTTGCTTAGCCTGACTTTAGGAAATTTTGTCGAAAATTTTTTTGGGGTTAAAACACGGTGGAGTGGTCGAGCAAGTCAAATCAATCTCCATTCTATTTTAAATCTTTTCTGGACCGTAAATTCTAAAGTCGTGTATTCTATATTTTACTTTTGTTCTAGATTTGAATCTAGGCGACATCCGAGAAATTTTATCGTTACCCTCTGTCAGTCTGTACCGGAAAATCGTCGTTTTTGAATTCAAATTTTCTGCAACTTTCAGGTGAGTATTTCTCACCAGACATACGTATTTATATTTTAGTAAATTATTGCAAGTGTATGTGTAAAATTGTATTTCACTATTATCTGTCTGTAGTGTAATATAGCATGATGGACCCCATTTAACTGACACCTCATCAGTTATTTATATGTTGTATTATATCTGCAGTTATATTATGTTATTGTCTATTTACTGCTTAAATCACACTGCAAGTTCCCTGTTAAATATACATTGTTATGGGCTGAAATGATAGGCCTAATTGATTATTATTGTTCATCTATTCTGTTAACTGCTATAAATTAACTTGGGATTGCGGGTTTGAAATGATAGAACCCGGGATATTTGTAAATTACGGATTGAAATGATATAAATCCGTATCACTTGACCTAGGATAGAAAACTATATACAGGCCCGTGGTCCTTATAATATTTTCTGAAATATTTAAAATTATTTTGGAAGTTAAATATTTGATTTAATATCTTTAAAGGATTTTATATTGATTTTGAATGAGCTATAAATGTTAATAAATAAATAAATAAATAATTTATATTTGGAAATATTTATTATGTTAAACAATCTACTACAACATTTAAATGCTGTCTTTTTGAAATTGGACTAGTTTCACCCGTAACTTTAGGTAGCATTTCCTAAGTGCTACAGAATCTAGAATTTGATTGTTTTAAAATTTATGGAATTTGATAAATTTTATTTTATGTTAAGTTTTGGAAAATCTTAAGGTATGATATTTATAACTGGATTTTCCTTAATAAATTCAAGACGAATATTCTTGTATTAAGCAAATTTTGAAATTATTTAATGGCTAAAATCTGGAGTTTATTATGGAATTTATGGGAATATTCAAGATAAATAATAAAACATTGAATTGTTGAAAGAATAAAGTCCAAACTTAGTTTTGAATAGTAAATACTCCAATTGAATATATATATATAGGAATTGAAATGGTTTTGGGAACATAAAGTGATATTTAAATTATGGTTTAAAACTTTAAATAAAGAAATATATTTGTAAAGCTATGTAAATGATCTTCTTTACAAAGTAACCATAAAGTTAAACCATTTATTCTATATACCGTTGAATGTCCAAACCATTGTGTTTGGGAGTTATGGTTTAAAGTAAAATTTCCAATATATTATGTTTTGAAGGGATAATTCAAATATTTGGTTTCCAGATATTAATAATTTTAAACAGTATGGTTTTGGAAAGAATTATATTTGAATATAACGATATCCTATTGTTTTGGGTTTTAAAATGATATCGTATCTATAGTTTTGAAATGAAAATGTTTATTCTGATTTAAAGTATAAACTGTTTTTAAATAACCACGGGTTATAATAACGTTTGGTTGGCAAAGAGACCGGGATCGGATATGGACATACTCTCTGTCGATACCGAAAACCACTTTGACAACCGTGTACGCGGTGGAGATTCCAGAATGAAGTAGGATGGTGGTGACGGTTTCTTGAAAGGTATATACGTGGACCCGACTCCCGTGAGTTGGCATAAGGTGGCTAAAACAGGAGCGATTCTCGGATTAATGAGGTAGCTCCTCTGATCGAACGCACTTCTTCGTTTGCCATTCTATTACTTTTGTGATTGTTTGGTGCGCACCTTTGATTTGGGAGTGTTGTTCGAGGTGGGCGGTTGCTGCGGCTTCGCGTTACCACCGGTCCGGATAGCAATTGGTATATCTACCCTGGCATTGCCTAGTTGTGCCGTGTCACCTACCATATCGAGCCTTGTACGAGTTTGGTTTTCTCCCGTAGCCCGTGTGGTATCCTCTAGTTGCTTCCCGAGTAGGAGGAGCTATGATATTGGATGGACTACTGGGACTATTACGTGTTAAGGGCTATATGGGTAACCCCTTAATGCTAAGAAATAAGTATGTTTACTTTATAAATAGACACTATTATAATAGCGCAATATACTACATAGTAAATAGTTTAACGGATCCTTAGAGGATGGGCGATCCCAAGCATCCTTTAAGTTACTTGCTATATATTACAGTACACTTGATTTAGCTTACATTATATAAGTATGTATGTCCTGACTCGAGTGTTTTGTTTTATTGTACGCTCGGGTCAGCCTGAGTTGCAGCTTCAGTTTCTTCTCCGTAGCTAGGACACTCAGTAGATTATGCGTGCTGCTGGAAGTTGTTTCAGCCTTTATCTTTTCTGGAACTCAAGACCTTTGAAGACTCTATCTCTATTTATGTCTTGCATTGTATTGAGTATTATAGACAATGTAAGTTCTGTTTGTAAAGTTGTATAAGTGGCTTCATGAACCACTGTATTATTTTATATTCCGCTGCGAGATTCTGATATCTGTGTATGTGATTCTGTGATTTATTTATTGTATATTCTGAGTTTTTGCCAAATTTATTCTACAACGCAGTATTTTGAACAATTCAAAGTCCGACATGTGCGGATGCGAAGGGTTGAAAATACTGGGTCGTTACAGATATTTTCCTGTATACCTGGAAGGTGTAGCTCTGCTTTGGTTCACCAAGCTACTAGTCCGATCTATCGATCAGTTTTCTGACTTGACCTGGAAGTTCAAGGAGCAGTTCAGGCTATATGCTTCAAAAGCCAAGGATATCATGTCACTGTCGAGTTTGGAACAGAATCCAGGTGAATCTATCAGATCTTTCTTGAATCGCTTTAACATAGCACTGGCTGAGGTAGACAATGCAGAGCCACGAATGATATTGACTTATCTGATGAGGGCTATTGACAAATCGAGCGAATTTGGGAAGTGGCTAAACATGAAGGAACCAAATTCCCTTGAAATTTTTTATAAAAAAGCGGATGAATTCATACGCTTGGAGAGCCGTCCTGTACCGGTAAAGACAGTACTGGAAAAAGCTGAAGATAACACTGTTGCTCCACGCAAGAATGAATCTGTAGGGCAAAAAAGGGAAAATAATAATGGGAAGAAACAGAGTAATCTGAAGAAGCCCCGATCCTTCAAGCCATCAGAGTATACTCCCTTATCAGACACGCCGGAGCGTATCTACCTCGCCACTAAAGATTCTGTTGATTTTCCTAGACCTCTTCATCTGAGAACCGGGAAAAAGGCTATACAGAGTGGCAAGTTCTGCCGCTTTCATAATCAACCCGGTCATGAGACCGACGAATGCCGCCAGTTGAAAAATCTAATTGAAGAGTTGCTAAGGGAAAACAAGCTGCAGCAATTTGTGAAAAAGAATAGCAACAATCCTGCTTCATCTAGTCAGGGGCAACAAGCTCCGGCTCATCAGCCTAGGACAAGTGAGAAGGCAGCAGGGCATGAATCTGGAAGGCCCATTATCAATGTAATTACAGGAGGACCTCACCCAGCAGGCAAAAGCTGGGGTGAGATGGAAAGGTATACCCGAGCTTTGAAGTATGTTCCGACCGAGGAAGATGTATTCGTTTTGGAAGGTGCTATGCCCCTGAAGCAACAAAGAACTTTCGATGATGATATTGTGTTCAAAGCTAGGGATTCCGCAGGTATTGAAGCTCCTACCTTGGATCCCTTAGTCATCTCGGCTGGTATTGGGCCAGCTATTGTCAGAAGAGTTCTCATTGATTGCGGCACATCCTGCAATATCCTCTTCAAGAAAACATTCGACCAAATGAAGATCCCTATGGCTGATGTGCAAGCCTCATCGCAGAAAATCGTTGGCTTCACTGGGGAGCCAAAGCAGCCGGTAGGAACCATTGATTTGTTTGTGGAACTTGGAGAAGGAGAGATAAAAGTGGTCCGCAAGCAAACTTTTGTGATTGTCGACGAATTTTCTGCTTACAGTGCTTTCCTTGGCCGTCCAACTCTCGCAGCGTTCAAAGTTGTTCTGGCCCCATGGTGCCTCACCATTAAATTTCCCACAGATAAAGGAGTGGGAGTCATAAAAGGGGATCAAAATGCGGGGCGGGAATGTTATCTAACAGAGCTACGAGAAACCAGAAAAAGAGAAATGGGAAAGAATGCGGCAGCCCCAGTCCGCGTCAAAGAACCAGCCTTGTAGCAATTACAGGGCGGACCCTGCACTGGCGAACACAGCGGAGCAAGGAAAGAGATGGATCCTAGAAAAGTCAGTGCAGGGGAAAATAGAGTGGTACCAGTGGAAACAACAATACCAATACCTGTTGACCCAAAGGACCCAAACAAGGTGTTGAATGTGGGTTCACAACTTAATGCGTCAATTCAGAATATCTTAATATCTTTTTTAAAGACAAATTTGGATGTTTTTGCTTGGACTCATGCCGATATGTGCGGAATATCCCCAGAAGTTGCAGTACACGCTCTAAATATTGATCCAAAATTCACACCTGTGAAGCAGAAAAGAAGAACTCAAGGTCCAGAAAGGTCAGCAGCATTAAAAGAAGAAGTTGATCGGCTCATGGAGAATAATTTTATTAAAGAATCTACCTATCCGAATTGGGTTTCGAATCCAGTGCTGGTTAAGAAAGCCAACGGAAAATGGAGAGTATGCGTCGATTTTTCAGATCTAAACAAGGCCTGCCCCAAAGACTGCTTCCCATTACCCAGAATCGATCAACTGGTAGACGGAACAGCGGGACACGAATTGTTATCTTTCATGGATGCTTACTCCGGATACAACCGGATCATGATGCATGAGCCAGATCAGGAGGACACAAGCTTTATCACTGACATTGGTCTTTACTGCTACAGAGTTATGCCCTTCGGGTTGAAGAATGCAGGGGCAACATACCAAAGACTTGTTAATGCTATGTTCAAACCGCAATTAGGCAAGACTATGGAAGTCTACTTCGATGACATGTTAGTAAAGTCTAAGAAAGCAGTGGATCACATAGAACACTTAGCGAACATGTTCGCAGTCCTCCGAAAATACGGAATGAAGCTCAATCCTTTGAAATGTTCATTTGGAGTGGAATCCGGCAAGTTTTTAGGTTTCATCGTGAGCGCAAGGGGCATCGAGGCTAGTCCAGCTCAAATTACCGCCTTAAAGGAAATCAAAGCTCCTAGAACAAAGAAGGAATTGCAAAGTCTCAATGGAAAAGTCGCCGCCTTGAGTCGGTTCATTTCCAAAGCCATAGATAAATGCATCCCATTCTTTGATGCCCTAAAGAAAGGAAAGAAAAACTTCGATTGGACTCCCGAATGCCAAAAAGCCTTTGATGAATTGATTCGCCATATTGAAACGCCTCCAATACTTTCTAGGCCTGGCGATGGCGAGGATCTTCTTATATACTTAGCAGTATCATCTCATGCTTTAAGTGCAGCGCTGATACGGGAAGACAAGAGGATTCAACATCCAGTTTACTATATCAGCAAAAGACTCACTGGGGCAGAGATGAATTACTCTAAGTTGGAAAAACTCGCCTATTGCTTACTAATTGCATCTAGAAAGTTGAGGCAATATTTCCAAGCTCATTCTATCAGAGTCCTCACTGATCAACCTTTAAAGCAAGTCCTGTTTCGCCCTGAGGCTTCGGGTCGTCTTCTAAAGTGGAATATTGAACTCAGTCAATTGATATCACTTATCATCCCCGAAAAGCAATCAATGGACAGGCTTTAGCGGATTTCATCGCAGAATTCACGGATAAGGGTAATGGTGAGGAGGAAACGATCAACGATTCCCCAATACAATGGAAGTTATATGTCGATGGCGCGAGAAACGACTACTGTTCTGGAGCCGGAGTTGTACTTGAGACCCCTGAAGGTCGATCATTATGCTATGCACTAAGATTGGAATTTCCTTCAACAAACAATGAAGCAGAATACGAAGCCCTTATCGCTGGCTTAAGGATTGCTAAAGAATTAAACATCCGAGCGTTACAGATCTTCAGTGATTCTCAGCTTATTGTATGCCAAGTCAAAAAGGAATTCCAAGCGAAAGGGGGAAATCTGCCCGCCTACTTGTCAAAGGCTTGGGAACTTCTGTGTGACTTCGATCACCACACAATAAACCATATTCCTCGAGAACAAAACATGAAAGCAGATTCTCTCGCAAAGTACTCTAGCACCGGCGAAGCTCAATTTCTGGGGTTAGTCCCTGTAGAAGTTCTGTCGGCACCGAGCATTAATGAGATGGGCGTTGATTGGATCATGAGTATGTCTCAAGAGCAAGAATCATGGATGACTCCAATAACAGAATATCTGCTCAATGGCTCTCTACCAGGGAACTCAAAAGAACGACAAAAGCTACTGAGAAAAGCCTCTCGATATATAATCCAGGATGGCCGGTTATACAGACGGGGATTCTCAATGCCATTACTTCGATGTGTATCCAGGGAAGAGTCCAAAACAATCCTAGCGGAGGTACATGGAGGAGAATGTGGTGATCATTCAGGAGGCCAAACATTAGCAAAGAAAATTCTCCGATACAGATATTTTTGGCCAGAAATTAATCGAGATGCTGCAAGCTATTCCTGAAAGTGTGACAGATGCCAAAGATTCGCTAAAATTCCTAGAACACCTTCTACTGAACTCACACAGATGGTCAGTCCACGGCCATTTGCAATTTGGGGAATGGATCTCATAAGACCGCTACCAATTGCCAAATCTGGAATCAAATATGCCATTGTTACTGTAGATTATTTCACTAAATGGGCTGAAGCTGAACCATTGGCTACTATCACCTCTAAAAAGATGATAAACTTTGTGACTAAAAATATCATTTGCAGATATGGTGTGCCTTAAAAAATAATTACAGATAATGGTACTCAATTTGAAAGTGAAGAATTCCAAGATTTTTGCAAGCGATTCAAAATCCGAAAAAGCTTCTCAGCAGTGGCTCATCCGCAGGCAAACGGGCAAGTGGAAGCCGTGAACAAAATTATTAAGTCAACCATCAAGAAGCAACTTGAAAGAGCAAAAGGTGGTTGGGTCGATAAGCTCCCACTGGCACTATGGGCATACAGAACCACTCACAAAACTGCGACTGGACACACCCCGTTTTCATTGGCATACGGGTCAGTGGCAATGATTCCGGTAGAAATAGAGGTCCCTTCACATAGAAGAATCCATTTCAATCAAGCAGAAAACGAAAAGCTACAGCTTGAAGCGCTAGATCTCCTTGATGAAAAAAGAGATGAGGCTAATCTCAGAATTGCAGCTCATCAGCAAAGGATAGCCAGACATTTCAATTCCAAAGTTCGCCAACGCAGCTTTGTGATTGGAGACTTAGTCCTGAAGAGAATTATGACAGCGATAGGTGTGTTTGGGCCAAATTGGGAAGGACCATATGTCATAGGTCAGAAGCTTCTTGACGGCACATTCAAACTCACTACTGTTGAAGGAGATCAAATTCCAAGGGCATGGAAAAGCAATCACTTGCGTCCATACTTTACTTGAAAATTTTGTTGAAATATTGTAAAAAGAGTTATGAATATATGATTCTTGTAATTAAAGGCAATTGTAAAACTGATGCAAGTAAATAATGAAAGAATATAAAGTGGATGTAGGCCCAATTTCCTGGCCGAACCACTATAAATCTTGTGTTCCTTATTATTATTACATGTTTGCTTTATTTTCGATATAAAAAGTACATAGAATGTATTGCTGAAATGTCGATTTAAATTTTTGCAGACAATGGAAGTGAAACTTGCACATAATAAGACCAAGCGATTCTCGCCAAATTTCGAGTCACAAAAGCCCCGAATTCAAATCCTAGATAGGAAGTACTTCAATTGAACGGCCTATGATTTCGACAGAAATGGGCCTTTGCTAATAAATTGAGATCGTCTGAACAAACAAACATCCAATTAAGAAGCTAATGCCCGTTCTCACGAACTTGCCTGACAATGAAGTACACTTCCTTGGATTAAACAAATTACTTGTAAGAAAAGGGAATGAAAGCTTAAAAAAAAAACAGAGGATCGCTGAAAAGGCATAAGCAAGTGGACAAGGGAACAACCAAAGCCATCATCGGCAGCACAAGTCCTCTTCGGAGGCACAACTCTTCGGAGGATAAAGACCTCTAATGGGTCATATGCCACAAAAAAGAAAGTTCCCTACTCAACAAAAAAGATTGGAGGAGTCATGACCCTCCAACCATGAGAGAGTAACTTCCAGGCGATGAAAACCCTCTCTGAGGCACATTTCACCAGGAGTTGAAATGTAACAACCGCTCTTCGGGATTTCACTTCACCAGAGTTGAAATATAAGACAAAATAAAAGCCCTCTTCGGAGGCCCATTTCACCAGGAGTTGAAGTGTTACGACCGCTCTTCGTAATTTCACTTCACCAGAGTTGAAATGCAAACAAAATAAAAGCCCTCTTCGGAGGCCCATTTCACCAGGAGTTGAAGTGTTACGACCGCTCTTCGGAATTTCACTTCACCAGAGTTGAAATGCAAACAAAATAAAGACCTCTTCGGAGGCACATTTCACCAGGAGTTGAAGTGTAACAGCCGCTCTTCGGAATTTCACTTCACCAAAGTTGAAATGCAGAACAAAATAAAGACCTCTTCTGAAGCCCACGTTTCACCGAGATTGAAATAAAACTTCCAAGTGTTGAAACGTGAAAAGGCTTTCTTCAAAGGCACAACTCTTTGGATGTACACGTTTCACCAAGATTGAAATAAAACTTCCAAGTGTTGAAACGTGAAAAATCCCCGCTCAGAGGTACAACCTCCTCCCGGAGACACAATCAAGAAGAAAGACCTCTTCGGAAGCCCACGTTTCACCGAGATTGAAATAAAACTTCCAAGTGTTGAAACGTGAAAAGGCTTTCTTCAAAGGCACAACTCTTTGGAGGTACACGTTTCACCAAGATTGAAATAAAACTTCCAAGTGTTGAAACGTGAAAAATTCCTCCTCAGAGGTACAAATTTCTATTTTAAAAAAAAATCCTCATCAAGAGCATACTTTAACTTTCAAAGGAAGAGTGATTTACCTATTCTAGAAAATAATCTTCCTCAAAAAAAAAAAAAAAAAAAAAAGAGGAAGAAAGTTAAAGTACACTTCAGAGGTCCGCTTTACCACATAGAGGAATTCACTTGGCAAAATGCGTACATAAGCAAAAAAAAAAAGTGATTTCTTCGAAGGACAAAGCGTAAAAACTTATATGAAGGAAGTTGTACTCTACGAAAAATTTCTTCAAGAATGAAGTAATTATTCTTCAGAAAATAAGAGTGCAAGACCCCTCAAAGTATAAATTATTGCAGCAAGCTTATGGTATGGGGGCAACATGGTATAGTTACATACAAAATGGTATAGTTACATCGGTAAAGTACGCTCAAACAACATACCACAAGCTCACCGCAATATCATATAAATAAACTTGTGCAAAAATGAATAATAAATGCATTCTCAAATTCAAACAGAAGTTTGTGCAAATAAAGGATCATTTTATTCAATTGTATTGCAGATACAAGTTTCAAAATAAAAAGCAGGGGCCGATACCCGCACAATTCTCGACCAATGCATGCAAAAGACAAGAAGCTAAAAGCTGAAATCTTCATTTCCTCTTGCCACCTTTAGACCCTTTACCCGGCCGAATGATTAGCTTTTCAGGACGGTCTGTAGGCATAAGGGAAGAAGGGGAGGGAGGTGCAACCAGTGCAACTTCCGGTTCCTCTTCGGTAGCAATGATTTTCTTCCCCCTCCTCTTCGACGTTCCGTGCTTCTTTCTCCTCTTCGAAGAAGACACTCCCTGGAGTAGCAAGAGCAGACAAAATTATGTCATCAGAAGGAGTCCGCTCCGGAGATATCTCACCTCCCTCAAGTCCCTCGTCTTTCTGCTCTTGCGAAGCGATATGGTCATCTAAGCCATGAAGAGCCTCTATTTGCTCCTCTTGTGACCCGGGCTATGAAGCAGAAGGAGGAGCCACCTGAAGAGACGGTGGAGGGATAACCGGAGGAGGCGAAGTTTGCACAGCACTTGATGTTTCAACTGCAGAAGAAGAGAAATTAAAAATATTAGTATCTCCCGAAAAGAAGGGAGATATGGGTTCATCAAGATTCAAGAAGTAATCGAGAAGCTCATCAAACTTTTGAGGAACAAGCAGGCAATCCACCTGAATCGGACCAATGTCAAAGTTACCTGAAGATATTTGCTTCGTTAGTCCAATCTCATAATCCTGGGCTTCGGTGCTCTCCTGAGGCTTCTCTACAACATGGGGAGTTGTAACTCCGAGATTAGTTTTATCATGAGGAATAGAAGATGAGCTAGGGCCAGGTATATCGACATCAGCTGAAACCGAAGGAGGAACAGGGGCATTTACAAGCGTTTCCTTCTCTGAGCACCCCTCCCCTGTCGTTTCAGCTCGAAATTTAGCAAGATGCTCTTTTCCCCTAGCTAGTGCTTCCCGAGTTGCCTCATCAAAATAATATTCTTGAAGATGATCTTCGGAGTAACCAGCGCCTCCAAGCATATCTACGGCAGCCTCCCATACTTCAGCCAATGTAATCTCATATTTGGGACCCAGAAATGAAAGGCTGTCGCGCCCCAAGATACATTGAAGATAAAAATCAAATAATGTGGAGCCAATGTCAGCTTTGGTTGCTTGATGGGCCTCTTCGGCCGCGAGTTTACGAGCAACAGCCTCGTCACGCTCCTTTTCGGCCATAGCAAGTCGAGTTTTTAACAACTCTATCTCCAAGCTTTGAGAGCCGGTCTGTTCTCGCAGCTGTAAAGTTTTAGCGCGATATTCTTCTATGACCTTCTCTTTGTATGCAAGCTTATCTTCGACTGCCCTTTGACTGGCATGCGCATCTCGTACTTGTTGCTGAAGCATGCACTCCTTTTGAGAACAGGAAGTAGATGAAGTAGCTAACTCTTCCTTAAGCTTTTCTACTTCCGCTTCCAGCTTTTCATTATAGGAAGCAATACTTCTCATTTCGGCTTCATGCTGCTCGAGAGTCTTCTGCCACTCAATCTTATCGTTCTCCATTGTGAGCATGGCCTCGAGATTGGCTCGGTTAACCCTCTAAAGCTCGTCGACAAGTTTTTGCCAGTTCGACATTCTTTCAATATCGGTCCTGACAGTATCAAGATTTCGCAGCATAGCCGATTTGTCGAGAGGAACCAAGTCGAGATCAAATCGAACCCCTCTCAGGCACCACTGAGGAAATCGACTTTGAAGAGTGGGAGGACCTTGCACAACTTGGTATGCGGGCCGGTTGATGATTGTTTGAATGTCGGAACGAACAGGGGCAGGAGATTGAGCAGGAACATTTTCAGAAACTGTCGGCATTGTTTCTTCAGTAAGTTTAGCCCGCTTGCTAGATGAATCGTCCATGTGACCTTTACCTCTCTCATCGTGAGTCTTTCGTTTTTGGATATCATCATCTCTGTGAGGAGGGTCATGTCTTTCTTGTTCTCTTCGGTGATGTTCTTCATATGCTCGTCTCTCATTTGCTTTTCTGATGGCCCTCTCTTCATCGGTTTCTCTTCGAGGGGGGAGATGACGTCTATAGTCGAATTGGCTGCGTCTCCCGTATTGTTTAAACTCGTCATAATAAGAGCCACTCCGCCCCATTGGAGAACCTGAAATTAAAAACAAGGTTTGAGAATCTACCAGGAATAAGAAGGTCAAGTGCATCCTAAGTGCGTGTGACGTGTAAAACTACTCGCGGCAAACTAGACTACAAACCAGTCATCGACTGAGGGGTAGTGGTAGTTATTGTGGAAAATTGCACTTCCGGGGCGGTGGAAGTGTGCTTGAGAGTAGAAGTTGCTTCAATAGCTGGAGATGTGACTTTGGTAATGGTAGGATCATCCCTAAAAAGTTCTTGAGAAGTGACTATTATGTCATTTAAACTCCCAAAAATATCAACTCCAAGATCAACGCTCTTATCAGTATGAGGAAGGGGCTCCTCTTCTTCAGTTATGGGGGCAAGTGCAGGCTTTTCGGACGGCTCCGCATCATCCCTTGGAGTGGAACATTTTACTAGTGAAGTTTCTATAGAGGTTCCTCCCCGCATGTGCTCTTTAATAAAGACCGGGGCATCAGGAGTTTTCATCGGAGAATCGGGAACTTCAGTCGGAACTTCATGAAGTTGAGTAGAACGAGAAGAATGTAAAAGCTCAAACCGATGAAGAAGTTCATCTGTCAATAGAAATTTTGCGCACCTCTCTTCAGCAGCCACAATGCTTAGCCTTTCAAAGACTGGCTTATGACTGGAATCTCTAGAAGGAGGAGGAAGTGCTGTAAAAATAAGGAATGGAATCAGCATCTAGCAATACGAACCATGAAAAACTTAGAATGAAATTGAAGAAAGAAGGGAAAGAAGATCTCACTTCCTATTCTCCAGTCTGCGTAAAATCCTGCGGGGCAACGAATATAGAAGAATTGATTCAAAAAACCATGTGCACTCTCCGGCAAATCCAAAATCAGTTTACGGTTCCTCGCACCTCTTACAAGTACAATTGAAGGGTGGTCCTTGTTCTTCGCAAAAGTGCACAGGTAACAGATTTCCTCAAAACTCGGAAGACGGTCAAGAGTTCTCCTGAACAGAACGCACAATCCCATCAAAATGGCATAGCCATTGGGATGCAGTTGGAAAGGAGAGATCATTAGTCGAAGAAGGATTTGTTGAAGAAATTCATTAAAGGGAGGAATTACTCCACTCAAGCACATTTGGCGATTAATGGCAACAAAACCGGAAGGTGGTCTATCAGCAAAATCATTTGGTCCAGGGAGTAAAACTTCTGCCTCGGCAATGCCAAATTGAACGCATAATTGATTAAGCACCCGCTGTTTCAGAAGGGTAGGAGTTCTTTCCGGAGGGTTCTCTAGTGGAATAGCAATCGGGAAAGCCCCTTCGACGTGTTCTATCATCTCTTCTTGTTGAGACGTCATTCTATATAAGCAACTGGATGTTCAGATGTGAAGGTGCACGTTTCCTAAAAGTGTGAAGTGTTGTGCAAAACTAATAAAAATAACGAGCAAAATAACTGGAATTAAACTAGTTAACAACTGATCGATTGTGAGATTTCAGGACTTGTTAATTTAAAACTCAAGTGCAGTATTAATTCAAACAAAATTTTAGCTTTGCTTTAATACTTCATTTGAGTCGGTTGAGTTACAGCATTTCACTCACACAGTTCATTTAAGTTGATTATTCTTTATCGACTAATCTGTCATTCGATGTGGGCGGTCAGTGATAGTATATTCCTCCTATTCTTCTGCAAATGTCATATTTAACAGGTTAACAACTTTAAAGGGATCTACAAAGAAGTGCAGCAGAATTTAAGTCCAAACAACTCAATCGAATTTTTTCAGAAAAAATTTCACAGGTCCTAGGTCGTCCAACGACCTAGTATAGGTCGAAGCTCCTTTAGATCGCACTGTGCAAATCAAAGAGTTCAAGGCTTTATATCAAAATAATGCGAATTGGTCAAGTCCTAACTCGGCCGTGACCTAAAGCTTATGTCGCAAAAGATAGGTCGTTGATGTGTTAAGTCCCTATGCAGTCATTCAAAGGTGATAAGTTGCTAAGCTGTTAGGTCGTTCGGTTTAAAGTTCATGTGCAAACCATCCAAGTACTAGGTCGGCAGCGACCTAACTTCTATGCCACAGGAATTTAAGTCTAAGGTCGGCCGCGACCTAAAACCAATGCCGCAAGAACTTAGGTCATTACAAAGTTAGATCGCTAAGAAGTTAGGTCACATGGTTAGTATTCAAGCAGGCAGCCCTAAGGTCGATCCTCCACTCACATGCTGCCACATCATCTCCTCCATTACCCGTGTAGCTAAGAATCCATTAACCCGTTAACCCATCGGAACCCTCCTCATCTCCTCCAAATTTGCAAGCCAACTAGTTCGAAACACCATAATTCACCATCTTCCTCCTACATCGTCACGAATTACCCAAGAATCCAATCCAAATCGTCTCAAATTCATCACAAATCCGATATACTGCCATGTTCACAGGAATCGCGACAAAGACTCAGTCAAAAGTTAATTGAATCGTGACTTGTTGAGCGAACATAGCACATGAAATTACACTAGGGGCGACAAGTGAAACATTTGCGATTTGATGATAAATGTAATCAAATGTTGGTAAAGTTCACTTACGTAGTCTGATGATGGGATAATTGATGGTTAAGTTGTTGGAGTTGTCTTTGAGGGCTCAAAAGTTTGTTAATGGCGGAATGGAGGCTGAAGCAGATAAGAAGAAGAAGGAACGACCTAAGTTATTTATATTCCAGGATAATAGAACACGAACCGACACTACCCGACCTAACTTTCTCCTTAGGTCGTTTGCGACCTAACAATCCTTCAGAACGCGAGTTAAGAAAGTCGAAGCACACGACCTATGGCTAAGTCATATACTTCGAGGGGCAAATGTTAACTCCCTTCTGTAAGAGACTTAAGGAAAATGTAACGACCTAACCAATTCAAGAACCTAGCGACCTAAAAGGCTACGACTTAAAAATGGCTCGACCTAAAAAGGAGAATGACCTAAAGATGCTTTGCGACCTTAAGGAGGCCGCGACCTATGAAGCTCCGCGACCTAACAGAGAGCTGCGACTTAAGGAAGGCTGCGACTCAGAAGATGTTTCGACCTATCAAGCTTCGCGACCTAACAGAGAGCTGCGACCTAAGAAGTAGGACGACCTAAGAGTGAATGCGACCTAAAAACGGTCTCGACCTATGGAACTCCGCGACCTAGGAATACTTCGCGACCTAAGGGAAGTCGCGACCTAAAGACTCCAGTTACAACTATAAGAAAAGTACTCACGACCTAGGATAGGTCGCTAACGACCTAAATGCCTGAGTAAAGAAGTTACCTATACTGTGCCGCAGGGGGATAGGTCGCTCGCGACCTAGGACTTGTACAAATCAGCATGTGTATTCTTGCAGAGGGAGGACAATGCATCCTAGGTCAGGGACGACCTGCGACCTAAGTTATGTCGGTCTCGACCTACGACCTAACTCCGAAAAATGCCTATAAATACGACCCTAGTTCCAACTAGCGGGGGGACCTTTTGGCTCATTCATTTCAAGCGTGGTTACTCTGCTGCATTCCGAACTACTTCAACACTTAAAGCTTTTGAGATACAAAGAACGCTTCAAGGAACTTCACGAAGAAATGATGCATGTTCAACATGAATCCAAAGATTTTGATCGACATTGAAGTTGAGGCTACTTGTTCTAAATGACTTCAAACTCAAAGTGTGTTGTAATCGATGAATCTTGTAAAGGGTTGTAATAATATCAGCCATAAAGGAGTTTAAAGTGGACGTAGGCTCTCTCTTAAGCCGAACCACTATAAATATCGTGTCTTTTAATACTTTTCTGTGATTCTTACTTTTTCTCCGGTTCCCGTACCAACGGGTGGTGCTTTCACAACTACACTCTACACACCGGGGTGTTAGCGTTCAATTTTTAGCATTAACACATGCATACACACACACACATAATATAACTCAAACTTGAAGTTTGAGTGAGTACTAAGAAAATTAGTAGATCTGATTTTTACTAATCATATTATGTTGTCCAACCTTTAGAAAGTTCTGATAAATTATATATAACATGTTGTATTTTTGTTATATACTATATACAAAATACTTTTGTTGTATTATATTATATATTGTATACATGTTATAATATAAATTATATATAACGTGTTATATTTTTGTTACATTTTGGTACATACATAAAATAATGATATTCTAGTCCCAAAAAATGATAAACATACAATCACATGTTAATTAATTTCTTGAAAAGGCTAAAAACTAAGTACGAAATATCTCTCTCAAAAAAGGTGAAAAAAATTCACAACATTCTGAAGAAATATATTTTAATTGCCTCCTAAGAGACACATAATACCTTTCGCAGGAAACGGTTTGCATATTTTGTGATGCTACAAAACCAAACAAGGGTACATAAATTTAATAATTATTTTAAGAATACTTTTTTTAATACATGTTTGCATAAAATGCATTAAAGTGTTTGTAACGGTAGAATATTAAAGGTCCTCAATGAGTTTGTATATAGAATATTCAATCGTGTAGCGGCCATTTAGATCGTTTGAATCATCTATAGATATTTTGAAGTTTTTTTTGAAATGGTACTTAGATACAACATGTCACCGGGACAAAATATCACAACTCACATGTCAATAAATGTTCGAATCACGCCACGCAAGTTTCAAACTTGTGACCTCTCGCACCAAAATCAAATCACTTAACCACCGAGACAATGGTGCTTTTCAGTTTTATTTATAATTATATTGCAAAATCCAACATCCCAGTAAGGATTACCTATAAATTCTATTTTTATTAAGTTGCAATTCCTTTGGAAGTAACACTGCAAGCAATTCACCGATGCTAAGAAGGCATCGTGTGGCATCGGTAAAAGCACTAGCGAGACCCTGCCGACGCATTACCAACGTTGGCAAAAAGTAGGTCAGAAAATGTATTCCAACGCCTTGAAGGCATTTTGCATGGGGTTGTTATTGACGCCATACAGACGTCGTTTTTCAACGAATTTCAAGTGTTATTGTGACGCCCTATCGATTAATATTACAATGGTGTAAATTTGAAATTCTGACGCCATTTCGACGACTTTTCAACATCATAGCGATGCCCAATAAATTGTTAAAATCATATTTTCCGACGTCATTCAAACGCCCTATCTAGACCATTGCTGAAACATATTTGCAGCATTTACAATACATTTCTAATTTCAATCACAAATTCAAATATATACAATATATATTCACCTCAACAGATGATATTGATATCACAAATTCATATGCCAAAACATATTATCCAACATAATAATGTCATTAATATTATTTGACACCATACTATCCAAATAATACCATCACAACGCATATCAAATAACCGAGCAATACCAGCACAATACAAATCAAATTCCAAGCAGTATCATCACAATAAATACAAGCCAAATACTAAACAAAAACAACGCAAATACTTCTTAATCCCCACCATCACATCTCCATCACTACACCATCACTACAAATATCCTCGTCTGTGAAGCGTTGCAAAAATGCATCCGTAAGCAATCCGAGGTTCTTCTCTAGCAATCTGACGTGCGACTTCAACCGTCGGCTTTCTTCTTCTACAATATTACTACTTGTAGTAGCTCTATCTAATGATGATCTCTACATTTTAAACAAATTTGTTTGTTAATAATGGATAATTTTTTATTTCAATTATTGTATTTATTTAAACAAAAATTTTAAATTTGTGTTAACCATATATTTGTTTAATTTATTGAGTGATTTAACTTATATATTATTTAATTTATTGGCTGATTAGAAAAAAGATAATTTTACTAGAATAAACTCTTGTTTAATTTGTTGAAATAAAATTTATAAGTTAACTATATTATATATACATTTGTTTAATTTATCAAGTGATGTAATTTATATATTTGTTTAACTTATTATGTGATTTAGAATAATCTATAATTTAACTCGAATAAACTCTTGTATAATTTATTGAAACAAAATTTATAATTTAACCTAACTATACATATATAATATGGTGTGGTTTAACTGATACAAACATAATCTTGTTTAATTTATTGAACAATATTTATAATTTAACTCAATTATACATACATTTGTTTAATTTATTGAGCGACATAACTTATATATTTGTTTAATTTATGGTGTGATTTAAAAAAAAAACTAATTTAACTCGAATAAACTCTTGTATAATTTATTGAAACAAAATTTATAATTTAACCTAATTATATATATAATTTGTCGAGTGATTTGACTTATACAAACATACTTTTGTTTAATTTATTGAAACAAAATTTATAATTTAACTCGGTTATTTATACATTGGTTTAATTTATTAAGGGATTTAACATATATATATATATTTGTTTAATTTATCATGTGATTTAAAAAATCTGTATCTCTTTCTTAATTTATTAAAACAAAATTTATAATTTAATCTAATGATGATTTAATTTATTTTTAAAATGATGATTTTTGGGATACATATAGCATAAAAGTGGTTCTTGGAATTTAAAATAACTCTAATTGTACTAAGCATTCGTATAAAATACACGTGCACGCTTGCACACTCATACATATAGACACATACATGTGGTTCTTGGGATTTAAAACTGATGTATACATACATATAGTATATATACTATACGCGCATACATCCATATATATATATATATGTATATGTATATGTATATGCTTTTGTATACATATATACTTATGTTTTTGTGTACATGAATATTTATTATCATATTATGTATTTTTGATATTAAAAATGGCACAACACCTAAAGTCCTGTAGAAATACAAATGTAGAAAAAAATATACCAAAAACAAAGAGAGCACCAAGTTTTTAAAGTGGTTTGGCAATCTCTGGCCTACGCCAACTGTATATTTTAGTGATTATAGATTTGAGAGTCATTGGCACAAGCAGTTTTACCGATCTAAAGGCGTAGAACAAGTAAATAATAGCTTCCTTAATGAATTTAATAGAGGAGAGGTTAAAGATAAAGAAGATAATCGACCAAAGGTACAGCTTCCATTGCTATAAGGTCTGTATTTATAGGAAACTATTCAGTAGAACTGAAAGCCCACGAGATACCAAGTTCAGATCTAGATCTTAGAATGCAGGAGGGGAAGACAGAGTCCCTTAGGCTACTAAATCCACTCAATACTGACTAGAAGTTGTCTGCATTGACATGACTTTTAGAGGGGAACTCCCCTTCTCCCTTCTTTTGGCCTTCTATCCCCCATCTGTTGTGTTCTTGGCACTTTTCCATAAAAGTCATGTTGTTTCTAAGAGGTTCTATACACTTGTACTTGTCTACTTTCCTTCGGAATTTTCTTGGAGTTGCTCCTCTATTCCTTGAGAAATACACTTTATGGTGATCACACAAGACGCCTCCCCGTGTACCATAACTTTAGGGACCCGCAGTGGACCAAAAAATGGTTTGTATCGAGTAGAAGTGCTCGGTACCGAGTGGTCCATTTAGCTTCGATTCCTTTGCAATATTGAGTTCACTCTCATTGATCTCAAGTCCAGATCTGCATCCAAGAATGTAGGAGGGAAAGATAGAGCCACTTAGGCTATGAAATCTAATTGGTATTGGCCAGAAGAGGTTGATACCGACGTGATTTTTGGAGGGGAACTCTCTCTCTCTCTCTTCTTCCTTCTTTTGGTCTTGTATCCTCGATCCACCGTATTTCAAACACTTTTCCTTAGAGGTCATGTTGTCTCTGAGAGGTTCTGATATCACTTGTACTTGTCTTCTTTCCTTCGGAATTTCCTTGATGTTTTTCATCTATTCCTTGAAAAATACATTGCATGACGATCACACAAGACATCTTCCCATATACCGTGGCTTTGGGGACCCACAGTAGGCCAAAAAAACAGTCGATACCAAATAGAAGTGCTTAGTACTGAGTGGTCTATTTAGCTCCAATTCCTTTGCTATTTCTTGAGTTCATTCTCATAGTCCTTCTAAGCATGTTTCCAAATCTGTAATTAATTGCTCCATCTTCATCCCGACGTTCAGATTCGAATGTAAGTCTGCTTGGTCAAAAAGCCAGATAACTCTTGCCCTATAGATTATGCTTTTATTGAAAACAAAGCGTGCACTAGAAAGAGACAAGCATTCGCTGCCATTTACGTATGTCCGTTGGTTACTCAAGTGTTGCTTCGAAGTGTTGTATCTATTTTGTGAATATTTGTTCAACTGCTTAATCACTAAATCAAAATTTGAGACTTTATTATAAAAGGTCTTATGTATATATATATATATGTGCTATATCTTAAACATTAAGAGCATTAATCCCAACAATGTTTGAATTTATTCATAAATCAAACTTATTATTTCTGCGTGAACAATAATAATCTAGTTTGTTCATATTAGAAATATAAAAATGAAACCTGTCTAAATGATAGCATAACAAACTGTATAACCGAAATCTCAATAACATTTTAAAAATATCTTGTAAACATTACTTTATACTTATGTATATCTCAATAAAGAAACAACTATAAATACATCTATATGTTATTTATTTTCTTCTAGATCTTTAATATCTTCTTTATCCTTATTTATACATTTATACAATATATGTTAAATGAGTACTTTCAATCTTACATGCTTCAACATCTCTTCTTCTTACCACAATGCTAACTGAACTTAATAAGAGTTCATTTTATTATTAAACAATAATGACTAATAATAAACTTAAAATGGTTACACTGTTAATAAAGAGAATGCCAAAAAATAACTTGAGTGTATTAACTTTTGAGGCAACCATTTTCCATAAAGCACTCATTTATGTTTTCTTTACTTTAACTTTGTGGAATCAAGCAATATAAAGTGTGCCATTCCCCTTATCATTTTTGACAAAAAATGTTTTTTATTCTATGAAGAACTCTTTAATATTGATTATCCCCATGAATATTATATCCTGGAAACTTCTATAATATGGTACCATATGATTCTTTGACTCCTGATGTTTGAATTATCTCACCTCTGAATATTCTCCATAATATTTTAAGAGCGCTCAACTATAATATGGAAGGGTGTGACCCTTCTAATTGCAAAAGCTAGATCCATGAAGTTAAGTACAAAGAAAATGTTCTCTGAATAATCCTTAGAGTTAGTCCCAAACAAGATCAGAATATTATTTAAAATGGTAGATACTTTTGTCAAATTAGTTGAAAATTGAACAAAAATAAAGATTTACCATATATCCTCATTTCCAAACATCAGCCATAATAAATTCAAACTATTGGTATGTCTTTTCTCAAGATACCTACAACAACATTAATATACAGTCTTTGGATAGTAATATTAACTATAAGTGGTACTCTCATTGTAATGATCAAACATTAACAATAAATTAGGGTCAAATAACAATCTTTCTTTGGGTCGATTAGTTATTTACTTATAAAACCTTATAATTGTTACATATTTATCATCATATATGTGTAAGTCACTCGGCCAAATAATAATCTTCATTTGGCCCTACTAATACCCGCATGAGTAAAAACACATAAATATCAAATATTTTCTTAAGCAACTAAAATAAAAAAGTTCATTTTGGTGACATGTTATTTTAATTAGTTCGCTTGAAATGTAGGATATTTACAACTAGTTTGTGAAGAGACACGAAAAATATATTTGAATTTATATCTTAGTGTATGTATAACATATTTTAAGTACTATAAAACACTTTCAACAATGTCAAGTTCTATATGACATTGAAAAAATCAAAATTATAACCGTGATACAATATGTTTTAATCATAGCTATTATAATCTTTTACTTCAAGTTTGTGGTTATATTCATGACATTCCATAAATAAATATGATACAAGGCATCATAAATAAATTGTATAACAAATGTCATGGATGAAAGAAAGAGTTAAATGCCATATAAAATTATATATATAGTAAGTGTCGTACTAAATAATATGAATGATTGGAGTAGCTACGATGTTTCAAAACAATAATATAGCTATACAGAATGCTACAGTAGCTTTATCTTTAGTTTATTGTTTTGAATACTTAATTAAGGTCAGTAAACATGCATCTCAGCAAAATATGAAAACTGCTACTTCTTTTAATTTATGCTAACCAAAGCACACAAGTGAAACATGTTTTAAATGAGCATGGGTCAAACATATAAAATATTTGTAACTATCAAACATAAATGCATGAAATAATAAACCATATGCATTTTCTTATTCCAAATACAAACATGCTACGCCATTAATTAATTGTATCCGAAGCATTTAGTGCAATTATGATAACAAATTAATTCATTTGTTAGCATAACAACCACATTTAATGCATTTATGATAAAAATAAATGAATTGACGGTTATATGGTCCACAATGCAAATTAGTATCATGTTAAAATTTAAACATAAACACTTTGAAGGAGCATACTTTATTTCTAATAAATCAAAATTTATAAAGTAACAAAATATCTTTTATATATATATATATATATATCAAAATTACTTGATCAAAAGTTAATTAAGGTATAATAATCATAGAACCATATTTATATTACTTGCATAAATAGTTCTAATTTATATATATATACACACACACCATTTATAAACATTAGAAAATGCCTATACATATCAGATCCAAAATACTCCTCACATTATAATTCACAACTTATTTATAAAATATACAATAATAAACATATGAATGCTTTAACCAACATGAGTATTTACTAAAATTTAAAGAAATTTTGATTATTTTCCACAGATTTATTGATTTTAAAATTCTAACTTGTTTCAAAATGACACAAATTATTTAGATCTATCTTTCTATATCAAAATAGTTTCACAAATTAGCCTTTAAATTTATAATATTAAAAAAATACTAAATCAAATCCAACATCATCAACAGTAAATCTTTGATATATAGATCAAATAGATCTAAACTTGAGTAAGAAATTACAGGACTTCTAGAAAAAGTTTAATTCAAAACTTACTCATAGAAAATGCATAACTTTTTTTTCCAATGAAATCAATGATGGATGGATTTGATACCACTTACTAGGATTTCAATATACTTTAGGATATATTAATCATGAAACTATAGATTCTGAATAGGTGATCCATATTGATTAGATTGAGAAAAAATCAAAGAAAAATAAACGAATTAACGAAAGCCATACCTAAATCCATAGTTGCTGATTGGAAAAGTTAATTTGATTTTGTATTCTATATTGAGATAAGCCCTAGATCTTATATTAGATTTGAATCCATAATTGCTGCTTTCATAAACTGATTAAGAGAAAGATATGTAAGTAAAAGATAAAAGTTGGATCTGATCTTTCAAATTGACATAAAACCTAGATCTGAATTATTTCCATAGAAGAGATTAGGATAATGACGCTAGAGTGTATGCAATTTAGGGACCATAACCTCTTATTTGAAATGTTGGCATTTTTTAATTCGGTTCTTCAACCAATTAAAATTACCCTTGTATCTACATAATAATATCATGGCAATTATACATTTAAACCTTTTAACTTTAATTGCATAATCTGATCACTTAAATCAATATTTACCCTAAAATAGTACAAAACATTTTATTGTACATATATGGCCCATATATTGAATTTTTCCAACACCTACAACTATAGTCTATGATATAGACTCAATTTTTCTAAGTAATTTTTGGCAAGAATTATTCACTCTTCAAGGTTGCACAGTCAAGTATAACTTAGTCTACTATCCTCAAACAGATGGTCAAACTGAGATTACAAATAAAATTTTAGAAACACACCTGAGATGCTTTGTCTCACATCAACTTAGTGAATGGACCAACTGGCTTACCTTAACTGAATTCTGGTTTAATACTTCTTGGAAGGAACCTACAAAATTGACACCGTATGAAATCTTGCGTGGTAAGCAACCACCAGCACTCCATTCTTATATATCAAACACTGCAAAAGTTAAACAAGTTGAGCAATATTTATTATCTACAGATATTACAATGCAGTTTTTAAAGGATAGCTTGAACCTTGCTTAAGACATATCGTAAAAGTTTTCAAATGCTAGAAGAATAAAAGATATTTTTCTATTAATGATTGGGTTTACTTGAAATTACAGCCATATATGCAAATTTCCATGAGCACAATTAAAACTACAAAAATCTCTCTATGATATTATGGCCCATTAAAAATAGTTCAAAGGATCAGTGCAGTTGCTTATAAACTGGAACCGCCTCTCTCTACTCAAATTCATCCAGTTTTCCATGTTTCAAAATTAAAAACAAAACTAGGCCAAAATATTATTCTATAGCAAAGTCTACCATCATATAGAGAGGAATTGGTTGATGGGGCATTATTGACAGATGACTGATTCCTAGAGATAGCAAACCTGTAGCCAAAGCATTGATTAAGTGGAATAATAAGCCACTATCTGACTATACATGGGAAGATTATCGAGACATTCTTAAAAAAAATTCCACCTAAGACCTTAAGACAAGATCTCTCTCTTTTTTTTAGGGAAGGGGGTAGGGGGGAGGGGCGGGGGGCACTGGGGAAAGGGGTGGGAAGATTGTCACATTCAGGTATTTCATCAAACAAGTGGACAACATCAATGTGAAGAAGCATTTCAACAAATTGTTTGCAAAATTGATGCTAGCACATCATTATCATCACCGTGATCAGCTGAGAAGATGAATAATGATTTAGGGAAGACCCAGAAGCAAGAAGAAACTAATTCAAACAACAAATCAAATGTAGAGGAAGAAATTCAATGCTATAAATGTTATGCCTGTATGCACATGCACAACTTGAAATAATTAGTTTTGCATTTGGCTAGTTTAGATTGCAAAATTCTAGTTGATACGATAATTTGAGATTTGTAACGGATAGTTTGAATTGGTTTAAAATAAGAAATATATATATATATATATATATATATATATATATATATATATATATGCGCATCATACTGTGCACATAATTTTCAAATTTTGATGAATAAAATTATTACCATATTTTTCTCTATCTTTTCCCTATGTGCATTATTCTTCTTACTGCTTGCTTCACCTTTTCTTTTTGTCTGTGTACTCACCACCCTCTTCTTAGTGAAAAAATAGGGTTTATTTTCAATTTAGCCTCGTTTAAAAACTAATTATCACAAATAGCCTTGTTTAGAAACTATTATCAATTATAGCCCTGTTTTGGCCAGCTCAACTCCGAGCTGGCCAAAACGTACTGGCGACTTTTGAAAAGTCGCCAGTTATTTTTTTTTCACGAAAAATTACGGGCGACTTTTGGGAAGTCGCCAACTAGCGACTTCCCAAAAGTCGCCTGTTTTGTTACTTAAAAAGCAGGCGACTTTTGGGAAGTCGCCAGTTGGCGACTTCCCATAAGTCGCCCATTCGGGGCTCTGCAATAAACCAGAGCCTCTCTTTCTTCCCTCCTTCATTCTAAACCTATCCATTCCCAAATTAGAAACCCTCCCCCTTCGATTTTTTTCCCCAACTTAGAAATTTTTCGCAATTCGTTGAACAAATTAAAAGATGGCTAACTCTTCAATGCCGGATGCGCCTGCAGGTATGGGAAAATCATTAATATTTCAATTTAGGGCTTTGAAGAAATTTGTAAATTAGTAATTTTTAGGAATTGTAAGCAATAATTGATGGTTGAGGTATGTGTGTATGGTTGAAATCATTGGTAAAATGTGGAAAAACAATGCGTAAAATCGCAGTGTTGATGTTGCAAAATAAAGATGAAAAAATTGTTAAGTTGTATATGTGTAGATTACGCGGAGATGGTACCTGGACCGGTTGATGGATCTGTCCTTTATTTGCAACAACGGCATCGAACGAATAATCCGGAATTTGTTGCGGTAAATTTTTTAGTATTCGAAATGTACAAATATCGAAAGGTAATGTATGTTACATGTTGATAATAATTTTGTGATATGTTGACAGAGTAATACTACAGACAAAACCATAGATCATTCGTCCAAAATGAATAAAGTAACATCCGGTCATCCAGGCGTTATACAGTTTATAAACCAAGCTGGATTTGGACTTGTTTTTAGGATGGGGCAATCCAGTTAGATCATCATCTTATCACTGCTTTGGTGGATAGATGGAGGCCAGAGACATCGGCATTTCACCTACGAGCCGGAGAGATGACTATCACGTTAGGTGATGTTGTGTGCTTGCTTGGCATACCCATAGACGGTGCTCCGTTGACCAACCCCAATCCCGTTGATTACATTAGTTTATGCCAAGAGCTCCTAGGTTTAACTCTTCCAGCAGAGGAGTGGTGGGGAAACGAAATGATACGGACACTGTGGTTTAGGGAACAATTTGCGGACAACATACCTACAGATGCGACGGAGATTCAGATTCAGCAACGGGCCAGGGCCATTATATTGCATATTATATGCTCGAGGTTGATATGCGATCATTCGAAGACACGGATATGGCTTAGATGGCTTCCTTTTTTAGAAAACTTTGAAGTTTGTCACCAGTATTCGTGGGGCAGTGCAGTTCTAGCGTATACGTACTGCGAGTTGACGAGGCTTGCTTTGCAAGAGAGCACAAGCATAGGTGGTTGTGTGAGCCTAGTACAGGTATGTCCATATTTTACTTTCACCGACCGTTATTTCATATTCTTTTATCCAACTAAAACCATGTGTCCAATTTTATTTGCAGCTTTGGTGTTGGACTTATCTACCCATGGGTAGAATAACGATGAGGAGGACGGCGATTGATTTATCATTGCCATACGGTGCTAGGTATAATTAATTATGTAGTATACTAAATATATGTGTTTGGATTTGAGAAGTCACAATTGAATATTTGTACAGGTGGGTAAGACCTAAAAGCACCGTTTCATCGCCGAGGCGTCATGTTGCCTTCTACCGTAATGAGTTCGATGTGCTAAACTATCAGGCTGTGAGTTGGACCCCGTACGACGATATGCTTGGACATCTTCCAAACTTATGCACCACTTCCATTCAGCTGTGGACTGCTCGGGTTCCTTTGATTTGCTTTAATGATGTCGCCTATCATCTACCTGGCCGAGTGAAGAGGCAGTTTGGTATGGCCCAACATTTACCGGAACAACCACCCCATTACAGGATTGATATTGAAGCTGGGGAGTATGCTTTGGTGATTGAGACATGGACCGACCGCTACATGCACGCGCAATAGGAACGCGGGTTCACATTGTCCGAACAGGAATATCTGTCTTGGTACTGGAACATCACGCGTCGATATGTTCTTCGTGCCATCGATCCACCTACAACGCCTCCTTTGGTTGCATACCCTTACACTCCTAGAGCACCTCTTGAACGGAACGTGGTACATACTACATTTAGTCTTTATTTCAATATTTGAAACTTAAACATTTTCTTGAATTTTATGTCATGACAGGAGGACGGCATTTACCGTGCGATCGAAACTGTAAACGAGCTTGCACAAGAGGTTCCTGAAAGGTCGCAGGGGAAATGCTTTAGTGTGAAACGCATCTTAGAATCTATTTTGGGAAGAAACAAGTTAACAAGACCAAGACCTCCCCCACCGCCTCCTCCTCCACCAACACAGGGGCTCATCGAATATGTCATAGAAGCCCATGGCGTTCCTTCCCCCACTACTCGTACGTATCAGCGACGTAGACATCGTAAAGGCGCATCTTCATCTCAAGAAACACAGGTTGAAGTTGGTTCCGGCCCTTCACAGCCTATAGATCCTACACAAGCAAGTGAAGAGGAGGATTCGCCGGATGAAATTTGTAACGATCCCAGTTTTAAAGACAAATTTAAATTTATAATTTGATTGAATTTTAGATTAAATTATGGATTTGGTTGAATTTTTCAAATTTAATAAGGTGTATTCACTTATTTGTTTTTGAATTTGATTTGAGACTCAAAGTGAATACATTGAATTGAATTGTAAATAAAGTGTTTAAAATAAAATGAAATAAAAACTATGTACCAATATCAAAAATAAGTGTAGAGTATAAAATAAAATTTCAAGGTTTATGTTAGTGGTAAGATTTTAAGGTTACAAAAAACAATAAAATAATAACAACGGGAATACAAATAAAAGTGGATGGGAGAAATGCAAGATATTGAAGATTAAAAAAAAAATGTATGCAAGGCAAATAGACGAATTTATTCAAAACAAACAAAGTATACATACATGAACAAATAGTATCAGCATGATATTAGTAAGTCTAAGTAAAATAATTAACAAATGCAAACAAAAGAAATATCTACTAAACAAAACAAAGAAGTAAAAAGGAGGATTTGCTGTAAAACAAAAGTATACATTCATAATTAAATAGTATAAGTTATAAACAAAAGTACATAAGCAAAAGTACATAAGCACAAGCTTGTAAAATAATATAAAATTAAAACAAGACAAAAGTAAATAATAACAATAAATATAAATGCTTAAACAAAAAAAGTGGCTTGCAAAAAGAAGATAAACAAAAGTACAAACTGTACATGCATATGCAAAACCAAAATTTGAGTATCTATATACATCTATGCATAAAAGAATAATATCTATGTACAAAGGAATTTAAGAACATATGTACACATAAGTAATGAGACTTGGAAAAGAAACGTGAAACAAGTAAACATATAATACCTATGAACAAGTATGTAAACCAGGGAAAACATCCACTATACAAAACAAGAATATAAAAATCAAATGAGTTATTTTTATACAATACAAGTAAATATGAGCAAACATAAACAAAGCTAGCATACAAAGTAAATAAAATAAACAAAATGATCTATGTGCAAGGCAAATAAAACAAACAAACCTGTACATGCAGAAATAAGATAACATGAGCCTGTAAACAAATTAAAAGACATGCATTTAATACCAATATCTCTAGTACACTATAACATTTCATCTCAGCCGAAGTATACATATCTATCAGCCACGATTTTAAAGCAAAATTAAATAACTATAGACTTGAAAGCATAGAGGACATTGGCATTAAATGTTTCCATCTCTAGTACCCAAAAATGTAAACCACTTCAGCCATAAAAGAAAATATAAACCTTATCATCAACAAAACTCAAACAAGAAAAAGCAGATCAAACTCAAGATCAAAAGCAGTTCCAGGTTTTGCTTTTCTGTCTTCATCCCACATGTGAGTAAACAAACTAATTTCAACATAGCTTGCATATTTTCTTCTTTAAGATATGTGTTGATATAGTTTAAACATACTGTTCTGTGTATGTTGGCTGCACTGGAAACTTACATGCTTGTGCTTGATCAGTGTTTCAAGATTTGAACAAAGAAAAGCAAATAAATTTACAAAAATTTATTTATATTACCATTTGAACTTTGTATTGTGCTAATTCAAGTTTGATTAGCTTTAACAAGGCCTGCAAACATGTTTAAGGTTTAACAGCACGATGTTAATACTGTATTATCCAACTACAGGTAAACAAGAAATCAAAGTTTAAAATTCAAATGTTTAAATTTGAAAATTCAGTAACATATTTAGATTTCATACAAGTAGTTATGATTTTTAACATGAAAATTTAGATTTTTATGCAAAGATTTTCAGAACAGTTTTTTAAAAGGAGTTTTACTGATTTTTGTCAAATTTGGAAGATTGAGTGAATTTTAATTTCTGGAATTTGGAATGAAGTAAGATTTAAGTCGCATTAACACTAGAAAAATGTCAAACAAATTTTCGAATTCATAAGTTTTGAGTTTGAATCTGAAATAGGGTTTAAGATTCATATTTTTTATGCTCTGTAAAAAAATTAGATTGCGGCTTCAATGGACAACCGAGTGAAGCGCCATTTTTGGTGGAGTTGGAGGGGGGTGTGAGCGACGTACTGATGGAGTTTTATCGCCTACGGTGATGGGTGGTGGCCGCACGAAGGGTTTTGACAGTGGGGGTTTGTTGCCATGTTCGAACTGCAGGTCAAAATTTGTTTTCGGCTTGTAATCGAACTTTTGGGTTTTGATTTCGTTTGAGTAGGGAATTTGTGATGCGTGGGGTTTGCCGCGAGTCGCCGATGGCAACGCGAACTACCGTGCATGTGCACGGTGGTGATCAGTGCCGCGATTTTGGTTTTGGGTTATCGCGTGGGGGTTGCTCGAGACATTTGTGAGGTTGCTTCGAGTGTTCTTGTGTTTCTCTCCGAGTCGCGTACGAAAGTAGCTACAGCAGTTCGTTTACAACTTAACTTTAAAAAAAAGAAAAGAAAAGAGAAGAAGAACCGGGGAGAAGAAAGGGAATAGGAGAGACACGGGAAAGGTAGAAAACAAACACGAGACAGTCACGAGAAAAAGGAAGACGTCTCGGGTCCTTTACCAAGTAAATGTTCAGCATTAATTTTGGGTTTAGCATTGTATAACAAAGTTAGTGATTAATTAGTTAGATTGATATTAACCAATTTATACTTGAAAATTTAAATTGGTAACTGTAAATTTGTTAATCAAAATAAATTATATGTTAAAGAAAATTTGAAATCTTAATAACGTTAACTTATTACTGGAAGCTAATTAATGAAAATTAACTTAAGTGTTTAATCAGGACTTATGCTATTAAATTGATAATTAAATTAATTTGTGACAATTAAATAATTAATTCATTTTAGTAAGTAAGTTATTAATTAATAATTAATAATTAAGAATCAACTAATTAATTGAGTAATTGAGTAATAGTTAATGAATAAAAGTTAATTAGTTTAAATAATTAATTTAAGATGAGATAATTGATAAATTAATAATTAATGATTGACTAATTAATTAATTGATCATTAATAGGTTAATAAATCAGTAATTATTTAAACAGAACAAAATAAACTATTCTTAAGAAAATAATTTAGTCAAGTCAAACCAAACTGTTGGTATGCATTGATAATTACGTTGATTGACTGTGATATCTGTTTGATGATTATTCTGTGATATGCTGTGATATATTCTGGATATGTCTGAGATAACTGTATATGATTTATCTGATATATCTGTTATGTTATTTTTGATATTAAATTGAACTGTTAAGTTAAATAGACAACTTGGCCCTTAAAATGGCGTAATTTGATTTGAATGAATCAAATAATAAACTGACCTTACTTATGCATGTTTGCATTCTATTGGATGATTGTATTGTTTGATATCCCTGATATGTGATGCTTTGTTTTGTTTTGAGCTGTGCGATTTATTTATCTGTGATATATATATCTGTGATCTGTGAATAAAAGATAAGCGTTATAGTTTATACCGCTTATCAACTATATTTTTATATTTTAATCTGTGATGATTGAATGTTGTTGCACTATTGTGTTAAATCCCTGGACCGCACTTATACACACATAAATATGGATTTCATGAGGAAATCGATTAAGTCACGGTTTTTAAAATGCTTTTTTTAATTGAATATTTGAATTCAAATGTTTTGGAAATATATTGAGTTTTAAGTGAAAATCTTTTGAAATGAAATTTCAAGGATGAAATTTATTTTGAATAACTTGATTGAATTTTGTAATTTAAATATTTTGATTTAAATTTAAATTCAATATTCGAAATTGAATTCTATGATTTGGAAATTAGGGACTGAAGATGTTATACCAGTTTATAGGGGTTAAACTATTTAAAGGTATTGATTTGGGAATTTGAATTTAAATTCAAAGGTTTTAACTCGTGTAAATTTAATTGGATCTTTCTGAAACGAAGACTAATTGTTTTCAAATGATAAAAGCTTTCACCTAAATAATGAACGTCCAATTTGTGTTAAAAAGGATTTCAAGTTAAAAATGAAAAAGATTTTCCAAGTCATGGTAACGTTTTGAAAACTATAAATTAAATCTTTAATTTAAAGATTTAACGAGTTAATCCAATTAAAATGGGAATTGTTTTGAAATCCATAAATGGATCTTTGTGAATGGGGTGAACTTTGTGAATTAAATCTTTTGTTTAAAAGATTTAAAGTGGGGAAATTATTTAAACCATTGAAGGTTTTTGAAATAAATCTTTTGTTTAAAAGATTTGAAAATGGTAATTTGTTAAACCATTTGAAGAAAACTTTGAATTACTAAGTTATGACTTAATTGAAGTCCCATATCCGTATATTTTAAATATTGCGCTCACTATTCGGTTTAGCCGGGGGAGGACCTTTGTGTCATATAACCCATTCCGAATATGTGATACGTCGTTATGGATAGCATTTGAAGACCGGTGTTGAAGACCGGGTATTTGTGAGAACGATAGGATAACCTATCGATTGTCTCTGCACTGGGTAGCTCCTGGTATAGAGATTCCCTAAGTGATGGGAAGTCTGATCGGGATTGTAATTACCCGGATTGCAAGGGATTCTTTGGAAGTGCCTTCGGTTCTGTTCGAGCCCGGAACAGACTTGTATGGTTGCATGTGTGACACTACACATTGAGATATAAAGCAGATTTCTTTCAAATACATATCTGTTGGTGGCGGAGAATTTATTCTCTTAGCTTAACACCCTTCTCTGAGACGTACGAGCTCAGAGGTTATGTAGTTAAAGGTTATCAGCAATATACTCCCAATTTGGTAGTGTGGCATGCTGAGTGCTGCTATGTGTTGATGATCATTGTTTGATCATTTTTGATATGATCATTTGTTTGATCATTTATCTTTGTGATCATTACTTTGATCATTTGTTGACCCAAAGCATGGCTTTGTACCAAAGCGTAGCTTTGTGGACGAGACTGCATCGGGACCTCACACCCCGGAAATGGTCAAAACAGGAAAGATGCGGCAAGGTTATGAGGGTCGCGCCCTTTAGGGTGTGTCATTCCCTTCTGGTAAAGGGTGGTATTAGGTATGGAGCCCTGATATTTAACCTATGTGGTAGCTCCAATCTCATTTACTGTGTGGTTGTTGCTTAGAGGCGCCTCGGATAAAGGTCCCAAAGGACCGGGGAGTGGCTTGCTCGAGTAGTAGTTACCTAGTTACAGAGGTAACCCGGCCTTGTGTTGGCAGAGATCCGGTTAGGTTCTCGGGACGTCCCGCCAGAGGCGATCCCGTGTGGCAGTTGGAAGTTCCTTAGCCTGGCCATTTATTGGAAAATCCAATCAAAACAATACGAGCCTTGTACGGTTTTAGTTGTATTACCTGCCATTCACTTATGGTGGCGCCCCACTGTTTGGATGGTAGCTATAGTAGGCATAGTTCGGAATGTCTATGCTGGCTAAGATTAATATTCTACTTTCGAAATGTTTTCTGCACTGTGCACTTGTAATAATAATATCCAAGAAATTTTCTGCGTATTAAGCATGTTTGACTATCATAAGAATAAATCTCCTCCAATTCTGCGTTTGCATTGTGTGTGTGGCGGAAGGTCTTATGGTAGTTTCATTTTCTAAAAGCATTGCGAATTTACTTTAAAATTCTCTTTTTGTTTGTTTTCAAAGATAAAATGTTTTTGTTACTCACACCAGTCCCATGACTGATCCGGAGTTTATTGTTCCTTTCCTAAACTCTGGGTGCTCACTATTTTTCCACACGAGCAGTCTAGAGTTGGGTTTATTTTTCAGATAGTTAGGTTCAGTGGATTATCTGGAGTTAGTTCAGTCTTTGGACATGACTGACCTTGCTTAGCTTGGTGCAATGTACTGATGGAGTTCGAGTTATTTCTGGATTGGTTCTTGGAGTTGGAGTTGCAGTTTTGGAGTTCTTCCATGAAGGCTATCTTAGAGTTATTTGTTCCGCTGCTGATGTTATCGATTTTCTTTCCGCTGCTATTTTATTGTATCATATCTCTGATGTATATCGATATCTATTGTATCATCTGTTATATCTGGATGTTGTATTAGATGTTGTATATTGATATTCATTATTTCTTCTGCGGTGTTGTTTACTTAATGGTGTTATAAGCTCCGGCGACTCGGATTTGAACGGTCGAATCTGCGGCATTCGAGTACGATGTAAAGTATGGATGTCGATTTTCGAACGGACAAAATCCGCTTCGTTACATTTGGTATCCGAGCTAAGGTTGAACTTTAGCTCAGGAGTATAACACATTAAGTAGCTAATTAGAGATAGGGTGAAGTATATCCTAGAATGAGTAATCCCTAAGATATCCGTTCGAATGCCTCTATAAATTCTCTTTCTATCCACTGATAGTGAGTATGAGTGTAAGAAGAGAACGAGGATAGGGGACAGGGGAATACGACTATAATTGGTCAATACCCTGTAACAACAGTGGAAACAATCTTTCTCTATCAATTTTCTTTGATTCGTTCCCAAATTCTTTCGATTGCTTCGTGACTGCTCCAGAAAGAAGTTTCAATGTGATGATAGCCCTACGAATCGTTGTAGAAAATTCTTACTTCGTATCTTCATCGGTTTCTTTTCAAATTTGATTTGACCTTAATGAATATGAATTGGAAATTGGAAATTAAATTTAAATAAATTGGGAATTTTAAATTGAGTTAACTTGATTAATAGAATATGAAGCTAAATTTGAATTGAATCGATAAAACTATTTCGTTTAAACCCGAATTTGAAATTCCATTATAATTTCTTGGGTTGATCGAAGTCCGAAGAGGGACAAATTAGTATACATTTTGAGATGTTCCGACTTGAATTTGGAATCCACTCCTAGTATTTGAAAAATAATAGAAGAGTAAATCTATCTCTTTTGTTCAGCATCTCTTGTCAATTCTTCGATGGTTCCTGATAAATACAGGAAGAAGATTGGATATATTAGTATGGGACACAAACTCCGGATAGACCAAAATTGTTGTTTGGATGTATTGGTTGTTTTGTTTGCTTTGGTTGCTATGGTTGACAGATATACTTTGGTTTCTAAACTAAAATTTTTGAAATTATACTCAAAAGTAGACAGATATGTGGATACAATTTGAGTCCAAATGTATTTTATGAATGGTTAGTTATCCCTTCGAATTAACCAGTGCTTTGCATATTTCGTGGAATTTATGACCCGAATATCCTATGTAGTATTGTATGGGTTTGATCTCATATTGTTGATATTATTATTTGGTAAGCCAAATGCAGAATAAATATATTCTAGTTGATCTGGAAAGATATTTCTCTTTCATCTATCTTCGTTATCTCTCTTTGACGAATTTCGAGGACGAAATTCCTTTTAAGGGGGGGAAGTCTGTAACGATCCCAGTTTTAAAGACAAATTTAAATTTATAATTTGATTGAATTTTAGATTAAATTATGGATTTGGTTGAATTTTTCAAATTTAATAAGGTGTATTTACTTATTTGTTTTTGAATTTGATTTGAGACTCAAAGTGAATACATTGAATTGAATTGTAAATAAAGTGTTTAAAATAAAATGAAATAAAAACTATGTACCAATATCAAAAATAAGTGTAGAGTATAAAATAAAATTTCAAGGTTTATGTTAGTGGTAAGATTTTAAGGTTATAAAAAACTATAAAATAATAACAACAGGAATACAAATAAAAGTGTATGGGAGAAATGCAAGATATTGAAGATTAAAAAAAAATGTATGCAAGGTAAATAGACGAATTTATTCAAAACAAACAAAGTATACATACATGAACAAATAGTATCAGCATGATATTAGTAAGTCTAAGTAAAATAATTAACAAATGCAAACAAAAGAAATATCTACTAAACAAAACAAAGAAGTAAAAAGGAGGATTTGCTGTAAAACAAAAGTATACATTCGTAATTAAATAGTATAAGTTACAAACAAAAGTACATAAGCAAAAGTACATAAGCACAAGATTGTAAAATAATATAAAATTAAAACAAGACAAAAGTAAATAATAACAATAAATATAAATGCTTAAACAAACAAAGTGGCTTGCAAAAAGAAGATAAACAAAAGTACAAACTATACATGCATATGCAAAACCAAAATCTGAGTATCTATATACATCTATGCATAAAAGAATAATATCTATGTACAAAGGAATTTAAGAACATATGTACACAAAAGTAATGAGACTTGGAAAAGAAACGTGAAACAAGTAAACATATAATACCTATGAACAAGTATGTAAACATGGGAAAACATCCACTATACAAAACAAGAATATAAAAATCAAATGAGTTATTTTTATACAATACAAGTACATATGAGCAAACATAAACAAAGCTAGCATACAAAGTAAATAAAATAAACAAAATGATCTATGTGCAAGGCAAATAAAACAAACAAACCTGTACATGCAGAAATAAGATAACATGAGCCT
Source organism: Allium cepa (assembly GCA_030765085.1). NCBI lineage: Eukaryota > Viridiplantae > Streptophyta > Magnoliopsida > Asparagales > Amaryllidaceae > Allium > Allium cepa. Next base: position 134,994,160 of record CM060942.1, on the reverse strand, counting down.
GTAAACAAATTAGAAGACTTGCATTTAATACCAATATCTCTAGTACACTATAACATTTCATCTCAGCCGAAGTATACATATCTATCAGCCACGATTTTAAAGCAAAATTAAATAACTATAGACTTGAAAGCATAGAGGACATTGGCATTAAATGTTTCCATCTCTAGTACCCAAAAATGTAAACCACTTCAGCCATAAAAGAAAATATAAACCTTATCATCAACAAAACTCAAACAAGAAAAAGCAGATCAAACTCAAGATCAAAAGCAGTTCCAGGTTTTGCTTTTCTGTCTTCATCCCACATGTGAGTAAACAAACTAATTTCAACATAGCTTGCATATTTTCTTCTTTAAGATATGTGTTGATATAGTTTAAACATATTGTTCTGTGTATGTTGGCTGCACTGGAAACTTACATGCTTGTGCTTGATCAGTGTTTCAAGATTTGAACAAAGAAAAGCAAATAAATTTACAAAAATTTATTTATATTACCATTTGAACTTTGTATTGTGCTAATTCAAGTTTGATTAGCTTTAACAAGGCCTGCAAACATGTTTAAGGTTTAACAGCACGATGTTAATACTGTATTATCCAACTACAGGTAAACAAGAAATCAAAGTTTAAAATTCAAATGTTTAAATTTGAAAATTCAGTAACATATTTAGATTTCATACAAGTAGTTATGATTTTTAACATGAAAATTTAGATTTTTATGCAAAGATTTTCAGAACAGTTTTTTAAAAGGAGTTTTACTGATTTTTGTCAAATTTGGAAGATTGAGTGAATTTTAATTTCTGGAATTTGGAATGAAGCAAGATTTAAGTTGCATTAACACTAGAAAAATGTCAAACAAATTTTCGAATTCATAAGTTTTGTGTATGTTGGTTGCACTGGAAATTTACATGCTTGTGCTTGATCAGTGTTTCAAGATTTGAACAAAGAAAAGCAAATAAATTTACAAAAATTTATTTATATTACCATTTGAACTTTGTATTGTGCTAATTCGAGTTTGATTAGCTTTAACAAGGCCTGCAAACATGTTTAAGGTTTAACAGCATGATGTTAATACTGTATTATCCAACTACAGGTAAACAAGAAATCAAAATTTAAAATTCAAATGTTTAAATTTGAAAATTCAGTAACATATTTAGATTTCATACAAGTAGTTATGATTTTTAACATGAAAATTTAGATTTTTATGCAAAGATTTTCAGAGCAGTTTTTAAAAAGGAGTTTTACTGATTTTTGTCAAATTTGGAAGATTGAGTGAATTTTAATTTCTGGAATTTGGAATGAAGCAAGATTTAAGTTGCATTAACACTAGAAAAATGTCAAACAAATTTTCGAATTCATAAGTTTTGAGTTTGAATCTGAAATAGGGTTTAAGATTCACATTTTTTATGCTCTATAAAAAAATTAGATTGCGGCTTCAATGGACAACCGAGTAAAGAGCCATTTTTGGTGGAGTTGGAGGGGGGTGTGAGCGACGTACTGATGGAGTTTTATCGCCTACGGTGATGGGTGGTGGCTGCACGAAGGGTTTTGACAGTGGGGGTTCGTTGCCATGTTCGAACTGCAGGTCAAAATTTGTTTTCGGCTTGTAATCGAACTTTTGGGTTTTGATTCCGTTTGAGTAGGGAATTTGTGATGCGTGGGGTTTGCCGCGAGTCACCGATGGCAACGCGAACCACCGTGCATGTGCACGGTGGTGATCAGTGCCACGATTTTGGTTTTGGGTTATCGCATGGGGGTTGCTCGAGACATTTGTGAGGTTGCTTCGAGTGTTCTTGTGTTTCTCTCCGAGTCGCGTACGAAAGTAGCTACAGCAGTTCGTTTACAACTTAACTTTAAAAAAAGAAAAGAAAAGAGAAGAAGAACTGGGGAGAAGAAAGGGAATGGGAGAGACACGGGAAAGGTAGAAAACAAACACGAGAGAGTCACGAGAAAAAGGAAGACGTCTCGGGTCCTTTACCAAGTAAATGTTCAGCATTAATTTTGGGTTTAGCATTGTATAACAAAGTTAGTGATTAATTAGTTAGATTGATATTAATCAATTTATACTTGAAAATTTAAATTGGTAACTGTAAATTTGTTAATCAAAATAAATTATATGTTAAAGAAAATTTGAAATCTTAATAACGTTAACTTATTACTGGAAGCTAATTAATGAAAATTAACTTAAGTGTTTAATCAGGACTTATGCTATTAAATTGATAATTAAATTAATTTGTGACAATTAAATAATTAATTCATTTTAGTAAGTAAGTTATTAATTAATAATTAATAATTAAGAATCAACTAATTAATTGAGTAATTGAGTAATAGTTAATGAATAAAAGTTAATTAGTTTAAATAATTAATTTAAGATGAGATAATTGATAAATTAATAATTAATGATTGACTAATTAATTAATTGATCATTAATAGGTTAATAAATCAGTAATTATTAAAACAGAATAAAATAAACTATTCTTAAGCAAATAATTTAGTCAAGTCAAACCAAACTGTTGGTATGCATTGATAATTACGTTGATTGACTGTGATATCTGTTTGATGATTATTCTGTGATATGTTGTGATATATTCTGGATATGTCTGAGATAACTGTATATGATTTATCTGATATATCTGTTATGTTAATTTTGATATTAAATTGAACTGTTAAGTTAAATAGACAACTTGGCCCTTAAAATGGCGTAATTTGATTTGAATGAATCAAACAATAAACTGACCTTACTTATGCATGTTTGCATTCTATTGGATGATTGTATTGTTTGATATCCCTGATATGTGATGCTTTGTTTTGTTTTGAGCTGTGTGACTTATTTATCTGTGATATATATATCTGTGATCTGTGAATAAAAGATAAGCGTTATAGTTTATACCGCTTATCAACTATATTTTTATATTTTAATCTGTGATGATTGAATGTTGTTGCACTATTGTGTTAAACCCCTGGACCACACTTATACACACACAAATATGGATTTCACGAGGAAATCGATTAAGTTACGGATTTTAAAATGATTTTTTTAATTGAATATTTGAATTCAAATGTTTTGGAAATATATTGAGTTTTAAGTGAAAAGCTTTTGAAATGAAATTTCAAGGATGAAATTTATTTTGAATAACTTGATTGAATTTTGTAATTTAAATATTTTGATTTAAATTTAAATTCAATATTCGAAATTGAATTCTATGATTTGGAAATTAGGGACTGAAGATGTTATACCAGTTTATAGGGGTTAAACTATTTAAAGGTACTGATTTGGGAATTTGAATTTAAATTCAAAGGTTTTTACTCGTGTAAATTTAATTGGATCTTTCTGAAACGAAGACTAATTGTTTTCAAATGATAAAAGCTTTCACCTAAATAATGAACGTCCAATTTGTGTTAAAAAGGATTTCAAGTTAAAAATGAAAAAGATTTTCCAAGTCATGGAAACGGTTTGAAAGCTATAAGTTAAATCTTTAATTTAAAGATTTAACGAGTTAATCCAATTAAAATGGGAATTTTTTTGAAATCCATAAATGGATCTTTGTGAATGGGGTGAACTTTGTGAATTAAATCTTTTGTTTAAAAGATTTAAAGTGGGGAAATTATTTAAACCATTGAAGGTTTTTGAAATAAATCTTTTGTTTAAAAGATTTGAAAATGGTAATTTGTTAAACCATTTGAAGAAAACTTTGAATTATTAAGTTGTGACTTAATTGAAATCCCATATCCATATATTTTAAATATTGCGCTCACTATTCGGTTTAGCCGGGAGAGGACCTTTGTGTCATATAACCCATTCCGAATATGTGATACGTCGTTATGGATAGCATTTGAAGACCGGTGTTGAAGACCGGGTATTTGTGAGAACGATAGGATAACCTATCGATTGTCTCTGCACTGGGTAGCTCCTGGTATAGAGATTCCCTAAGTGATGGGAAGTCCGATCGGGATTGTAATTACCCGGATTGCAAGGGCTTCTTTGGAAGTGCCTTCGGTTCTGTTCGAACCCGGAACAGACTTGTATGGTTGCATGTCTGACACTACACTTTAAGATATAAAGCAGATTTCTTTCAAATACATATCTGTTGGTGGCGGAGAATTTATTCTCTTAGCTTAACACCCTTCTCTGAGACGTACGAGCTCAGAGGTTATGTAGTTGAAGGTTATCAGCAATATACTCCTAATTTGGTAGTGTGGCATGCTGAGTGCTGCTGTGTGTTGATGATCATTGTTTGATCATTTCTGATATGATCATTTGTTTGATCATTTATCTTTGTGATCATTACTTTGATCATTTGTTGACCCAAAACATGGCTTTGTACCAAAGCGTAGCTTTGTGGACGAGACTGCATCAGGACCTCACACCCCGGAAATGGTCAAAACAGGAAAGATGCGGCAAGGTTATGAGGGTCGCGCCCTTTAGGGTCTGTCATTCCCTTCTGGTAAAGGGTGGTATTAGGTATGGAGCCCTGATATTTAACCTATGTGGTAGCTCCAATCTCATCTACTGTGTGGTTGTTGCTTAGAGGCGCCTCGGATAAAGGTCCCAAAGGACCGGGGAGCGGCTTGCTCGAGTAGTAGTTACCTAGTTACTGAGGTAACCCGGCCTTGTGTTGGCAGAGATCCGGTTAGGTTCTCGGGACGTCCCGCCAGAGGCGATCCCATGTGGCAGTAGGAAGTTCCTTAGCCTGACCATTTGTTGGAAAATCCAATCAAAACAATACGAGCCTTGTACGGTTTTAGTTGTATTACCTGCCATTCACTTATGGTGGCGCCCCACTGTTTGGATGGTAGCTATAGTAGGCATAGTTCGGAATGTCTATGCTGGCTAAGATTAATATTCTACTTTCGAAATGTTTTTTGCACTGTGCACTTGTAATAATAATATCTAAGAAATTTTCTGCGTATTAAGCATGTTTGACTATCATAAGAGGAAATCTCCTCCAATTCTGCGTTTGCATTATGTGTGTGGCGGGAGGTCTTATGGTAGTTTCATTTTCTAAAAGCATTGCGAATTTACTTTAAAATTCTCTTTTTGTTTGTTTTCAAAGATAAACTGTTTTTGTTACTCACACCAGTCCCATGACTGATCCGGAGTTTATTGTTCCTTTCCTAAACTCTGGGTGCTCACTATTTTTCCACACGAGCAGTCTAGAGTTGGGTTTATTTTTCAGATAGTTAGGTTCAGTGGATTATCTGGAGTTAGTTCAGTCTTTGGACATGACTGACTTTGCTTAGCTTGGTGCAATGTACTGATGGAGTTCGAGTTATTTATGGATTGGTTCTTGGAGTTGGAGTTGCAGTTTTGGAGTTCTTCCATGAAGGCTATCTTAGAGTTATTTGTTCCGCTGCTGATGTTATCGATTTTCTTTCCGCTGCTATTTTATTGTATCATATCTCTGATGTATATCGATATCTATTGTATCATCTGTTGTATCTGGATGTTGTATCAGATGTTGTATATTGATATTCATTATTTCTTCCACTGTGTTGTTTACTTAATGGTGTTATAAGCTCCGGCGACTCGGATTTGAACGGTCGAATCTGCGGCATTCGAGTACGATGTAAAGTATGGATGTCGATTTTCGAACGGACAAAATCCGCTTCGTTACAAAATTCCACTGTCTAGGAGAAAACCAAAACGAACTCCTCGAGAACTTCGTAGATTGAAGAACTGAGAATGGTATAAGTGATTGATATGCTTTGTCCGGATTTATTTTGTTTAATGAACTGCTGAAATATTAGGATTATTTTTGTTGTTGAATTGTTGGATGCGAATTGTTTGAATTTAATTGTTGAATTGTTTGAATGTTGTCATTTGAGTTGTGGATGATTGAGTTTGGTAGAAATGTTGAATTAGAAATTGTTTGAATTCCATTGAAATTTTGAAGAGTGAAAATGGTTGTGCAGGGTTTCTGTTTTAAACCCTGCACAATACAGGGGCGACTTTTCAAAAGTCGCCCCGGTATTGTGCAGAGTTTCAAAACAGAAACCCATACCTTCCACCTACCACAATCCTCACTTTACCAAATTGCAAATATAGAACCTCAAACCTAACCCACTTCTCTCTTCCACAAAATCTATAGTTCCTGGTGGCAAAGGAATATATTATTGAGATTTGAAGACACCAAAAGAAGGTAAGATTCATAAGCACTATTAAATTTGTTTAATGTTTTGTGATTTAGCCTAACCCCAACATTGATATTTTCAAGAATGGACAATTGGGAGATTGACGACGAGACGATGATGAAAATGTATGAAGAATTTGAACTGCAATAAGGCTCTGCGCCGGTAAATGAAGAAAATGTTGAGGTTGATTTCGTCCCTGAGACGCAGGTTGAAAACTTGCCCCCCTCTAGGGTTGGCGGTACATCGATATTGGCCATGGATAGCGATGAATCAAAACATCAATCACTTCATGGAAAATTAATGGATGTGCTTGCTCGTCGTAAGACTGACAATGCTAGTACAAGCCGGATAGCGCCTCGGGTGCTTTGTTATTGCGGAGCTGAATGTCAAGTGGTTGTGTGTCGGAATGAAAGGAATGCGGGCCGTCGCTTTTACCGTTGTGAATCGTACGACGATAATAAGATACGGCCAAACTATGTTGAATGTTGTAACTTTTTTAAATGGAAAGATCCGGAAACGTGATCGAGGGGAGTTGAATATGCCCTGGAGATGCAAGCGGAAAACGCCCGTTTGGAGAAGTTGAACCTACAGTATCGAAACGCACTACTGAATAAGGGTGTACCGTTCGATAAGTTGAGTCCTCGTACGTTGTGGGAGGAGAAGTAAACACAGATTTAGGTGTTTATTTATATGTAATTTAATTAAGTACTGTGTATCGGTAGCTTTCATGTACTTTGTATCGGTAGCTTTCATGTATATGCAATTGTTATATGCAATTATTTTATGTAACATTCATCATCACAAAGAACTTAGCAAATGAAATATAAACACAAACTGTTCTTACATAAACAACATACAGCATACGAACATCAAACCAATAATAACACGCATACGTGAACTAGATAACTGAATTACAAAGACTCCTTTTGTGACCGTTCATAGCACATTTACTGCATCTATTAGGCCTTGGAGGCTGCATCTCGTCCATAGCGCCTTTAATTCTAGTTGACTTAGGCCTTCCCGGAGCTCGCCTAGCGGGAGGTGGAAGTACCATTTGACCTTCATGTGGAGACCAATACCTTTTATCGCGTATGGGATGAAATTCCGCAGAGTATGCAGCTAGGTAATTCTGAACAAAGTACCAATGTGATGCAAAATCATGATGAGCTCTGTTTGCCCCATTGGCCACCGACGAACAAGCAGCCATCACATGGGCGCAGGGGAGATGCTGAAGCAATGGGATGTTGCATGTACATGAACACGTGTTACCATCGATTATAACTTTGAATTCATCGCCGAAATAATGAATCACTTGCCATTCAATTTGACTAAAACGAACAATCCGACAACGTCTAGCTTCGCTTGCTCTCTCCGCTATTTTTGCATCCCATTTTGGAGTGACACGAAGTGTGGAATTCTTAGCTAACTCTCTTCTTTGGCAAAAGTAATCAACGGATCGATAGAAGGTACGTGCAACAAGTGCTCTAATAGGCAAAGATCTTGCACCCCTAAGTACGCCATTAAAACTTTCTGACGCATTAGTCGTCATAACATGAAAACGACCACCATCGTCTTTACATAATGCCCAATTTTCCTCCTTTCCACCCAAACTTCTCTCTATCCAGTTGTGTGCTCTTATACTACTGCTTTTAATTTCCTCACGAATCTTTAAATACTCAATCTCCTCAGAGGCACATGCAGCAGCGTAGAATAAACCGGTCAATCGTTTATCTCTAAAACCTGCTGCTTGAAAATTTGCTTTCAAATGTCTGGCACAGTATCTGTGTTTATGTGCGACTAGCCATTTGCTCTGCAACGCTGTAGGTATTCCTTTCAGTCTGTCAGAAATGAAAGCAATACGGCGATTTTTCACGCTGTGATTGAACCTTTGCATGCATGCGAAAAACCAACCCCAACTATCACTGGATTCGGACTCAACGATGGCAAATGCCAAGGGAAATAGTTGATCATTTGCATCAACGGCTGTTGCAATAAGTAAGGTTCCTTTGTATTTTCCATATAAATGTGTACCATCTATGCAAAGGAAAGTTCGACAATGGACAAATCCCTCAATACATGGCCCAAATGACCAAAATGCACGATCAAAAACTCCATACTCATCAGTAGTCACATGTCCTACAATTCCGGGATTTGTTTTGCATATTTCACCAAAGTATTGCCGTAGGTTGGAATATGACTCTGCCCAATCGCCGTAAATTCTTTCAACAGCCTTGCTCAATGCTCTCCATGCTTTCAGATAGCTAATTTTAATAAATAATTGCTCCTCCATTAGAACTTGCACCGTTCCGGCTGTAATGTTCAAATCAGATTTCACGAAAGGCATGATCTTCGATACCATAAAGGATGATGTGGCTTGCCTATGATTTGAGTTCACTATAGGGTTAACACATGTATGAGCACTAGGATATTTTTTTATAACCCACCATCCAGCCTGTTTCTTTTTTGAGTCAATAGCATGTATTCTCCAAGGACAACTGTCATCGACGTTACAAATGGCGGTATATTTTGCTTTGTTCGACCTTATTGGCTTAAAGGACACCGCATGTAGGATTGACCATTCTGATAGATGTTGCAGAAATTTAGCTTAACTCTCAAACACCATGCCAACTTTGAAACCAGTCTGTACGCTGCAGGATAGAAATAATTCGCTGTTGAAGTTTACATTTGCTACAATCGACCTAGCCATAATTTGTGCACTGCACAGATCATCATCCAACGGTATCTTCATTTCTGGTTTATCATTGTCCACAAACTCTGCTTCTGCACCGCCAAAATCATACTCTAGTGGATCATTGTTTACTTGCATGTTTTCCATCCACGTTGTATCAACATCTGGTATTGACACAACATACATACTATCAACTGCAGGAACATCTACAGCATCTACAGCTTGTACATCTTCTTCATCTTCTACATCCATATCATCATTGCACATAGTTTGACCTGCTGCTTCATTTGGTGGTTGAACGTATGACTGTGTGGTAGTGTTATTTGCTGCCCAGCTGTAGTAAATTAATACACCATTTTTAGTTTATTTCTTTATACCAACGATTTTGCAACATGTTGCAATATTTGACTTACTTTTGGCTTAAATGGTCAAATTCGGGCCGAGTTGGCGGCATTCGTTCATTTGTACGACTACTCGATGCTCTACCACTTCTTTGAGTGGAATTTTGATTTGGAATTAAACTGCACGGGAATACAAATTGGGTTTAAGAATTATATAAATTCAATAAAACATAATTCTATGTAATCACGGCTAAACGATACCTCTGACTCATTCGTGGAAAGCTGTCCTGCGTTAAATGTGGATAGGTAAATTGGACATTTGGCTGCAAACTCATGAACGGATGAAAACCATAATACATTTGTTGTTGCCCGTATTGCGATATGTGCTGAGTCGGATTGCTAAAACTAGGTGACGGAATTCCTTGACCAGTACTCATGTTCCCCACCATTCTAGAATATTCTTCAACGCCAAAATTTTTTGCGGGTGCCGGTCTTGGTTCTTCTGCAACCGATCTCCTTTTTTTCCCAACAAACAATTCAATAGATTTGATCGATGCAGCAAACATTAATTCAACATCATCGTCGTCAACAATTTTGATTGCTTTGGAACCAGAATCTGTTGGCCAATTGCAAACAATTTCAATCTCATACTCTTCCTGTTTTATCTTTGTTGCTTTATAAACCGACTCTTTCAACTGCTCAAAAGTAGATCCTTTTCGAACTTTAGCCGGTTTATAAGATCCACCGAGATATTTCCCACACATTAAATCGTCAATAACCAATTCACCATCAAAATAGCATATAGTTGGAATATAACTAGGAGCCATTCTGCATCAAGCACAAAAAAAATTTACTTTGCAAACTAAATTCAAAACTTAGGGTTTCTACTGCATACCTTGATTGGATTCGACCGAACAACGTTTTGCTAGGCTTGAGGTAGCTCTTCGAAATCTACTTCTTTTAAGAGTATTCAACGAAAAATTTCTGAGTTGGGGAAAAAAACTCGGAGGGGGAGGGTTTCTAATTTGGGAATGGATAGGTTTAGAATGAAGGGGGGAAGAAAGAGGGGCTCTGGTTTTGTTGTAGAGCCCCGAATGGGCGACTTTTGGGAAGTCGCCAACTGGCGACTTCCCAAAAGTCGTCTGCTTTTTAAGTAACAAAACAGGCGACTTTTGGGAAGTCGCCAGTTGGCGACTTCCCAAAAGTCGCCCGTAATTTTTCGTGAAAAAAAATAACTGGCGAATTTTCAAAAGTCGCCGGTACGTTTTGGCCAGCTCGGAGCTGAGCTGGCCAAAACATGGATATAATTGATAATAGTTTCTAAACAAGACTATTTGTGATAATTAGTTTTTAAACGAGGCTAAATTGAAAATAAACCCGAAAAAATATGATGTGCGGCTGTACCCTTGAACATACGTCACCTCATGAGTATACGGTACGATTTTGTATAGATGCGATATCGCACCTGTATTTCTTTTTCTTTTCACTTTGGGCCGAACTCAAACTTCAGCCTATGATCATTTTATATATAAATATGACATGTTATATGTCTCAAATTGTGTGAGACTTTAGTATAATATAATCATCATTTCTTTTACAAATAATTTCTACAATTCTAAAATCTCTCTGCAAATCAATTTTCAACTTGGTATCAGAGCCATCCTCGCCTAATTGCATTTCATTTGGCTTCTAGGATCCTAATTATCATTAGATACAATATCATCATCTGATATTCAATTCATTCATCAGAGAGCTCTCATCATCTGAGTAAATGTCAATGCCATACCTGAAGATCAGGGATCTTGGTTGCAACCGAACAAGTTTTAAGCAAATTAGAACAAAGTTCATCAGAAAGCTCATCATCAGAGTCAAGAAAAACATAAAGAAACCATAAAAAAAGTTGTTATCTCGTCAACAACTCATTAGTCAAGTCTCATCACTTGAATTCCGGCTGTAACTAGTCTGTTTTTTTCTAACTGGATTTCTCCTGACTCTGTAAGTACTTGTGATTCATTTCCTTATCATATTTCTTTCAAGATATCATGGCAGGAGATAATGATCGTTCTGCCACACCACGTACTTCATCTAACCCGCATCAGACTGCCACTGAAAGTCTCATAAGGACTGTGATAAGTCCACAAAACCAACTGATCACTACACATCTTGAAGAAGATAACTATCTTCTATGGAAAGTTCAAGTAGAGACTTCCATTAGAGGCTATGATCTCGAAGAGTTTCTTCTTGGGACCATTACTATTCCACCTATGTTCATAACTAACCAAGAAAACAAAACAGTTAGTGATGAAGAAATCACAAGACATCAGGGACAAGATAGCTTAATTTTCTTATGGCTGCTATCATCTATAAGTGTTAAGCTACTGCCGCCGGTCATTGGAAGTAAGACAGCCAATGGAATCTGGTCAACATTAGAGAGAATTTTTAATTCTCAATCTGCTGCCAAAATTATGCATCATAAGAAACAACTACACAACATTAGAAAGGATAATCTAACCGTGGGAGAGTATATAATAACAAGGATTAAAACAATATATGATCTTCTTGAGGCAGCAGGTCACAAGATTCCTAATTCTGAACAAATTTTAATCATGTTAAGTGGTTTAAGTGAAGAGTATGCAACTGTAGTGACTGTCATATCAACACAAAGGATAACACCCTCAATTGAGGATGTGCACTCAATTCTCCTTGCTCATGATGGAAGAAGAATACAAGAAATCCAATGAATTAGATATGTCATTCAATTGTGCTTCAAATTATAAAGGCAAAACTCAGTACAACAACAAATCAGAACAGAATCAACAAAGAAATATTCAGTCTACACAGGGAAGAGGGAGAGCAAGATGGAACAACAACAATAAAACAAGATGTCAAATCTGTGAAAAAATTGGTTGCACAGCTGCTAAATGTTAATTCAGATTAAACTTAAACTATGTGCAAGGACAAAATGCTAACAATCAGAGGAATGGCAATCCAAGTGCAAACTTAGCGCAAGTTCAACAAGACTCAAATGGGCAGTCAGATATGTACAGAAATCAAATTACTAAACCAGAACACATTCAAGATGAAGCATGGTATCCAGATTCTGGTGCAACTAATCATTTAAAAGCAATCTTGACAATCTTAATCTTGGAAATAAAGAGTATAAAGGTAAACAATCAATTTACATGGGAAATGGTGAGTTTATTAGAATAACTCATGCTGGTAAAGCTTGTATCAAATGTGAAAGGTAGTTATTCTTAAATTGTTTATTAAGAGTCCCAAAGGTAAAAAAGAATCTCATTAGTGTTTCTCAATTTGCAAGAGATAACAATGCTTACTTTGAATTTTTTTCCAAAGTACTGTTTAGTAAAAGACATTTTAACTAATGAAACTCTTTTGCAGGGTGATGCTGATAAAGGACTTTACAGATTCAATTTTGTTAACTCCATCAGTGCAGTAAAATAGCAAAATAGTTGTAATCTATCCGAGGTCACTCAAAAGAAGAGAATAAAAGTACTTTTGATCTGTGGCATTACAAACTGGGGCACCCTAAATGCAACTGTTGTTAAAAAAGTACTTAGTGAAAATAAAATTCCTTTTGAAAATATTTCTGCTCCATATGTTCATACTTATTGTCAGATGGGAAAAAGTCACAAATTAGCCTTTAATGATTTTACTATTGTGTATTTTAACCCTCTTGAGTTAATTGCTACAGATATTAGGAGTCATGCCCCAGTGTGTTCTCATTATGGTTATAGGTTTTATATATCTTTTTTGATGCATACTCTAGACATACTTGGATTTATTTCTTGAAAACTGGATCTAAAACATGCAATGCAGTACTGCATTCCATAACTTTAGTTGAAAAACAGATAGGTCTTCATGTAAAAATTATGCAAACTGATGGGGGTATTGAATTCAAACCTCTCACTAATTTCATTAATAGTAAATGGATAATTCATAGAGCTACATGTCCCTACACATTTGAACAAAATGATTTGATAGAAAGAAAACATAGACATATTGTGGAGTTAGGGCTTACATTTTTAGCACAGGCATCCTTACCACTAAAATTTTGGCTTGATTCTTTCAATACAGCTGTATACTTAATTAATGGATCACCAACAAGAGTGCTAAAAGGCGTAAATTCCATAGAAAAGTTATTTGGTACTAAACCTGACTATCATGCTTTAAAACCATTTGGATGTCTATGTTTTCCCCACTTAAGACAATACAACACCCACAAATTAGCTTTCAAATCAAAACCACGAACATTCTTAGGTTATCCTACCAATCAAAAAGGGTATAAGCGTCTGGATAATAAGGGAAAACTCTTTATTAGCAAACATGTAGTTTTTAATGAATATGTATTTCCCTTTAATAGCTCAGTCATGAAGACACCCGATAAGGTATATAATCCAAGGATATTTATACCTGAATTACCTGTATATTCCAAAATTTGGCAACAGAAGGAGACTGAGAGGACTACAAGTGCTAGTGATTCACAACTTACTATGCCAGACCAGCCAAGCTATGAACTAGTAAATGAATCCAGCTATCACAATCAGTCTCCTACCCGATTAAATAATCAAAGTCAACAAACTAGTAATGAGTCTATAGATACTAAACTGAATCAAGACAGAAGCAAAGCGAATCAGACAAATACTGAAGCTACACAGGCTAGGTCTGGTCATCCAATGATCACAAGATCTAAGAGTGGTATATTCAAACCAAAACTCTACACCGCTGTCAGAATAACAAAAGAACTAGAGAACTTTGAACAAGCCATAAAGGACAATAATTGGAAAGCAACTATGGATGAAGAGTATAATTCTCGAATCAAAAATAAAACTTGGGATTTAGTTAGTTCTCCAAACAACAAAAACATTATTGGCTGTAAGTGGACTTACAAGTTAAAGAAAAATGAAGATGGAACTATTAATAGATATAAGGCCAGACTTGTAGCCAAAGGATAAACTCAACAATATGGATTTGATTTCAATGAAACATTTTCCCCTATGGTTAAGCCAACTACCATCAGAATAATTTTCACCATTGCTTTACATAAATAGTGGAAAATCAGACAGTTGGCTGTCAATAATACATTTCTAAATGGAATATTACAAGAGGAAATCTACATGGGACAACCATAAGGTTACAATCAAAAGCTAAATCATAGGTGCAAACTAAACAAGGCAATATATGGTCTTAAACAATCCCCAAGGGTCTGGTTTGAGAAACTAAAAGCCACACTTATTAGACTGGGATATCAGTCCACAAAATCAGATAATTCCTTATACATTAGAATCAATAAAGAATCTATTATATATGTTCTAATTTATGTGGTGACTTACACATTACATGCAATGATGAAGCAGCAATCAATGAGGTTGTCTAGTATCTAGGCAGGCAGTTTTCTATCAAAGATCTTGAAGATCTAAATTATTTTTTAGGCATAGAAGTTATCAGAAAATCAAAATCAGAAATTATTCTAAGCCAGAGAAAGTGCATCAATGAAATATTATACATGTCAAATATGGTAGTAGCCAATCCTCAACCAACACCCATGATATGTAATCACCAACTCTCAAAATATAGGGAAGAACCAATACTTAATGTCAAGCAATATAGAGGTGTTGTGGAAGCATTATAATATGCAACTATTACTAGACCTGATATATCATTTAGTGTTAACAAAATGTCTCAATTCATGCGGGGTCCTCTTAATGAGTAATCGAAGGCTGTGAAGAGGATATTAAGATATCTGAAAAGAACTGCAACTTATGGTTTATCTCTAAAGGCATGCAAAAATCTTAATGTGACAGAGTTTTCTGATGATGATTGGGCAACATATCATGATGATAGGAAGTTAGTTTCTGGCTACTGTTTATACATTGAGGATAATCTATTTTGATGGTGCTAAAAAAAACAATCAACTATATCTAGATCCAATACTGAAGCTGGATATAGAAGTGTGTCTAGTGCAACAGCAGAAATTATGTGGATTCAATCTTTACTTAGTGAACTAAAGATCAAACATGATATCAAACCGGTACTGTGGTATGATAACAAAAGTACAATATACATATCTTCCAACAAAGTTCTACACTCACGAACAAAGCATATAGAAATTGACATATATTTTGTTCGAGAATAGATCCTCAAAGGTCAATTACTTATCAATCGCATACCTGGGACTTGCCAAAGGGCAGACGTTCTTACCAAGGCCTTGAAAGTCGGGAACTTCATAAGGTTCAGAGAGGATCTGAAGGTGAAGGACATCCTCAGTCATGATATAGATCAAGATCGTACCTCCTCTGAATCTATCTCGAATACCAAACTTCAAATCGAAGTCCTTGTGGAGAAAGGAGCTCTCTTGAATCTGTCTCAAAGATCAAAAATTCAAGTCAAAGACTCATTTTGAAAAAAGAAGATAACTTTATACTCAATCAACCTTCAAGATTCGATTCTTCAACCAGTAATCAAAGTCAATTGTCTCAGTCTCCAAGATCTCAAACCGAAATCATATGAAAAAAGAGGGAGAATAGAGCTTATGAAGATTTAGAGTTAAAGATCAAAACTTCTGCTCTTAATTAAGAATCAAACCCAAGCATGTTCTCACTTCTTCTCGAATTCGTGTAGCAGAGAGGATTTGTTCGCACGCAGCAACTTTCTTCATTAAACCCTTTATTGTTCCTGATCCACCCAGTCACCAGAACACCATTACGATACTGGATCTCAATTTTAGAATAATAAAGAGCCTCATGTAATGCTCGGTAGTGGTTGAGGTAATCTTTGCCAAAATAACAAAATATCAATCTACTTTGAAGAATTGAGAGAGTGATAACCAAGTTCTCGGTTTTTTTCTTGGGAATAGGGATTAGAAGATTATTGTTTTATTTTGTGAATAAGGATTAAAAGTTGTAAAAATAAAACTATTCTTGTATATGAGTTACAAAGTCTATATTAATGAATTTATTTCTCTTATTCAGGTTAAACACTTTATTGGAATCAAACGTAAACCCGATGCTGGCGGCTTGCCTCTATTTCCCCCAAAGAAGCCAAAGAAATAAATTTTCTTTAGTGAACTATAGCCAAATATCTGATAATCTGTGAAATGTCAAGCAAAGTTAAATGTTTTCATCTACGGAGGGATGAGATTTTATTTGCCCTTTATGCAAATTGACTCAAATACACTAATGAACAAGTTATGTTATATGAAGTATTGTAAAATTTATATTAACATGTAAAGATGCTGATGTATTTAACTGATAAAGGCTCAATTTACCTGAAGCAACATTTGTCTAAACAAGGAATGGGCTCTTACGTTATTCTTTATGGTTATATACAATTATAGTAACAGTGAGAATGATTAATACTGCTATAGTTCATTAGTTTGTACTTGTTTCTTCTTTTTTTTCCAATTTTTCATGCATTATGTTTTCCTTTTGTAGAAATTGAATTTCTTCATCGTCTGCAGTGTTGAAATTAGGTGTGACCAAGTATGATTTATTGATATTTAGTTCCATCATTCCTGTGTTAGATTAATTGTCCACGAAACAGCTCTCATCATTGTGCGGGCACTAGTTTATAAAACTCTCACGTATGTTTTTTCTTTATTTTTTTTGTTTCCAAATGTAAGCTCAATAATAAGGTCTTGCAGTTACATATTTCTTTTTTTAACAGTTTCAAATGATATTGAAGTGGTTAAAAATTGAGGGCCACTTAAATTTGAAAACAAAATTTTTTTGTTTCCAATACGTATTCAAAAAGACATGGAATATGAGGAGCACAAGAGAATGAGTAGAGGGCATGGACGATGTGGGGAGGGTAAGCAAAGAAGAGAAAGGGAAATTGCGAGAAATATAAAAATCATTTTCAATTTTATATGTTAAAACTATATTCCAAATTAATCGTGTTTTGAAATCCAATATATTTTATCATACAAAAATCCAAAACTGAAAATTACAAACCAAAAGGGGCCTAATGTTTTGGATTTCAGGAACATAAATAAACAAGTTAATAACAACAACTAAGCCATTATTCCCAAACAAGTTGGGGTCGGTTAGAGATGAAACCCAAAAATAAATGACAAAGTCAATTTAAAATTATAACAACAACTATATCAATAATACAAAAACATGATAATAATAATAAAATAATGTCAAATAAGTAAACAAATAACAATAATAATGACAACTAAGTGAAATTAAAATAAAAAATAAAATAGAAGTAAAAAATAAAAAATATTTTAAAAAAACCATGTAAATAGCAATTATAATAGTAATAATGGTACTAATAGTAATATTGGACGAAGACTAGAATTACGTCTTAGGCTCCTATTCACTAGTCCTATAATCTAAAACTTGTAACAATATCCCTAAACCAACCCTAAGCAAAAGAACTCATAGCTCATGGTTCTGTTACGTGGATCGCTAACTTCCTCGCACTCCTGTCCGATAACAGCTCTTGGGATTATTTTGATAATCCAAATCCCTTTTTACTACTTCCTCCCATGTCAACCTTGGCCGACATCCACTTCTCTTTGTGCATTCGACGCGGCCTATAATTCCAATGCGCATAAGTGTCTTGGGAGGCCTCTGTTGGAGATGTCCAAGCCAACTTTAACGGTGTTGGATTAGCTTCTTCTCAACAGGTGTTACTCCAAGTTTATCACGTATATCAACATTTCTAATTCAGTCTCTTCTTATATGACCACAGCTCCACCACAGCATACGCATCTCTGCTACAATTATTTTTTGAACATGTTGGCTTTTAGTAGGCCAACATTCTACATCATACAACATCGCAGGTCTGATTGCAGTTCTGTAGAACTTTCCTTTAAGCTTCTATGGGACTTTCATGTCAAAGAGAATGTCAGGCATTTGTCGCCATTTCACCCATCTCGCTCGAATTCTAAAACTAACATCTTTATCAATCTCTCCATCATACTGCAACATTAATCCTAAATATCGAAAGAATTTCTTCTTGGGCACTATTTGTCTGGCTAGAGTGATATCTTTATCCTCTAACCTGACATCGCTAAACTTGCGCTTCATATACTCTATTTTGTTCTGCTAAGCCTAAAATCCCTTAATTCTAAAGTGTGCCTCCACGGTTCCAGTTGTCTATCAACTCCAATCCTGCTTTCGTCAATTAGCACAACATCATCAGAAAAGAGCATACTCTAAGGAATCTCATCTTGTATACCCTTCGTAACCTCATCCATCGCTAGAGCAAAAAAATGACCCTTGATGTAATTCTATGTTAACGGAAAAGTCATTGGTTTCACCGTCACATGCTCTGACACTAGTCACAACATCATCGTACATATCCTTGATAAGAGTAATGTACTTTGTTGGGACTTTTTTCTTTTTCAGAGCCCATCACATAACCTTTCTTAGCACTTTATCATAAGCTTTCTCCAAATCGATAAATACCATGTGTAGATCCTTCTTTTGCTCCTTAACCTATCCGTAAGTTGTCTTATCAAGAAAATCGTCCTTCGAGGCATAAAGTAAAATTGATTTTTTAAACACTTGTCATCCTTCTTAACGATGTTCAATGACTCTCTCGAAAGCATCATTATATGACTCGTAAGCTTTATTCCTCTTGAATTCTCCAAACAAAATATCTACTTGTGTCATCAAAATAGTCGTCCAACTTGATCGTAGTGCTATCACCTTCTTCATTATATAGCTTATGGAAATTATCTCTTCATTTATTTTTTATCTTATTGTCCTTCAACAAAAGCTATTATTTCATCCTTAATATTTAACTTAGTTGAAGTCTCTCGTCTTCCTATCATGGGCTTAGTTATCCTATAGATGTTTTTTCACCCTTCTTCATACTTAGCTTTTGATCTAGATCTTCATACCCCTGACCCCTTGATTCACTCACCGCTCTCTTTGCGTTCTTCTTTTCCACTTTGTATTTTGGATGTTATCCTAGCTCTTATGATGATGTAACCACTTATAGCATTCCTTCTTCTCTTTAATAGCCTTTTTCATATCACTATTCCAACACCATGAATCTTTATGTTCCTGTTTATTTCCTTTCATTATCCCAAACACCTCGGTAGCCACTTTCTGAATGGATGTTGTCATCTCATCCCACGTGTCATTTTCTTCTCCTCCCATATTCCATGCCCCTTCTCCTATTACTATATCCTTAAACACCCGTGAGGTGTCTCCTTTGAGCTATCGCCATTTCGTTCGACTAATCTTGGCTCATTTATCTCGTCGAACACATATTCAAAGACGAAACTTAGATACCAAAAGCTGATGTTGTGAGACAACACATTCTCCAAGTACGACTTTGCAATTTGCGCAAGCTCGTTTTTCATCTCTTCTAATAAGGAAAAAGTCAATTTGGTTAGAGTGTTGGCCAATACTAACGTAACTAAGTGCAATTGTCTTTTTCCAAAGAAAGTATTAGCCATCATGAGGTCATAAGCAATAGTGAAATTCAATATTTCTTCTCCTTTTTGGTTCCCTAGCCATATCCAAAATCACCATGCACTCTCTCAAACCCTCCAATAGTTGTGCTAACTTGGCCATTGAAATTTCCTTCTATGAAAAGTTTCTTACTACTAGACACATCTCTAACCATGACATATAACTTTTTCCAAAAATTCCTCTTAACGGCTTCATTTAGGCCTACTTGTAAGGCATAAGCACTAAGATGTTCAAAACCATATCACCAACTACCAGATTGACTAAGATGATCATGCCCCCTTGTCTCCTAACGTCGACCACTCCGTTTTTAAGGTTCTTTTCAATTAAGATACCTACCCCGTTTTTGTTACGTTCTTTCCTATGTACCATAACTTAAAGCTTGCATTCTTCACCTACTTCGCCTTCTTGTCTGCTTATTTGGTCTCTAGAACGCATAAGATATTTATATGTCTCCTAGTCTAATATCAACTCTCCCTCTTAGTTTCCTGTTAAGGATCCTACATTCCAACAATCTAATAGAACCCTATTTTCATCGACTAGCTTCCTTGCCTTTCACACCTGCTGAGTAAAGTATGAAGACCCATTCTCATTTATCACTACATCGGGGTATCGATGTAGCGCGCCACTAGGGGAGTGATGACCCAGACCTTGCATATTTATCACCATACCCGAGCCTTGATAGGGCACACCACTAAGGGAGTGGTGACCCAGCTCTTGCTCACTTATCACCATACCCGAGCATCAATAAGGCGTGTCGCTAAGAGGGTTATGCCCCAATAAAATATAATAAGGTTCCATTTACATAAGAGTGGCTATGGTTTTTATATTGGCTTTCCAAACCTATCACAACTCTTCTTCTTTATCCTGGCTTAGGACATGCTGTATAACTACATAGGCGAAGATAAATAAATAAGTCAATAATATAATATAATATATGTTCCATTTTAAATCAATATTTCACAAATGTGATCCTTATTTTTCTCTTTAAATTTATAACACACATACCAACACAACATATTAGCTAATTTTCTTCTTCAAATCTCATCTCAAACTTCTCTCCAATATTCAACCCCAAACCATTAGTTTCTACTGCACCAAAAACCCTCCTTCATTCTCCTTCCTCACAACTACCCCAAACTCAGTCATATAAACTTTATTCAATCTCTTCTCCGACCCTAAAAATGTTATCTTTTTTATCTCAAACTTGTGAGCTTTCACATAAGTTCCAATCACTTTTTTTTTAGAACCCAGGAGAACCCGGCGGACCGGTA
This sequence comes from Allium cepa, assembly GCA_030765085.1. Lineage (NCBI taxonomy): Eukaryota > Viridiplantae > Streptophyta > Magnoliopsida > Asparagales > Amaryllidaceae > Allium > Allium cepa. Next base: position 134,973,280 of record CM060942.1, on the reverse strand, counting down.
AACTCCTGAGGAGGGTATAGTAAAGCCGTCCGTTGATCCAAGCCCCCATACTCCCGGGTAAATTTATATAGGACAGGGAAGCGCATGGTAGAAATCGAACCTGAGTCTTTTTATCAGAACCCAAGCCTTCTTTCCACTGCGCCGCACCCGCGGACAGTTCCAATCACAACATAACTCTTTACAGCCCTTTTCCCTTCCTTAACCAAGCTACTAAACCTCACCAAACTCCGTTTACTCAACTCATCACCTCCCATCTCAAATCCTTCTCCATCATCCAAAAAAACATCCCCATTCACCTCCCCATTCCCATCAAATGCTAAATTGAGTTCAAAATCAGTTTGTGTTGCAGCTTTCATGGTTATCGCTTCTTGTTGCATTGTCAATATATTCCCTCCTCTTACATGCACGCTCGGTGCATTCAATGTGATATACTTCCCTTTCTCATTAACCACCACCTTTTATAGTCGAAAAGATTGTATCACCTTCCTAACGGGAAATAAGCATCCACACTCACCGCCCCTTCTTCCAAAACGGTTGACACCACTACTAAAAACTTTCTACTCACTCCAAAAGTTTCTGTATCATTAAAGAAAGAAAAGAAAAATGGCCTAGAAATAGGGGTACCCTTAGAATGAGCTTCATACAGGAGCGTGTAATAGTAAGGCAGCAGTCTGTACCTCAACCCTACTGCTTTTCTTGTAGAAATAGCGACCGATTCTCAAATATACAGCTCTTGCCTTATGGAGTCCTTATCTAAATGATCCCTTGCAAAAGGGTAAAATGCACCTAGTTGAATCCATCTTCTGTACAACTCTTCTGTAGTGTTCCTAATAAAGTTGCATATGTCTGCCCCTACCATTGGAATTCCAAAGAACACTGTTCAAGACTGAAGTTATAGAATGTGACGATGCGGAAATTTTGACAAATTAAATTGGAATAATTGATTGATTTAAAATATTTAAAAGTTAATTTTAACTTGAATTCAAGATATCAATATTTACTTCATAATTAAATCATTGAATTATATAGTTTAAATATTGAATTTCATAATTGAAAATTGGGTAAATTGTTGAATCTGAAATTTCTAAGCCTGTTTAAATAATTTGAAGGCTTATAAAATTTATAATGATAATACTGGAGATAATAGAATGGTTGAAATTTAATTTAAAGGTGATTTGTTCAGTTTTGAAATTATATCTTTTAAATTGGAATTTAAAAATTGCCTTCCGAGGCACAGTCTAGGAATTCGACGAAACCAGTTCCATTGGATCCGTAATAGTTAGTTATTATCGGATTTCAGTTTTCGTAGCAATCGGAGTTGTCGGTTGACCCTGGCAGCTCGAAACGCATAGATTTATTTTAATCGATTTAATTTAACATCGATCATTTAATTCCATAACTCACACATACATTCAAATTAGCCTCCAAAACACGTTCCATTGTGTTTGGAATACAGGTAAAACTTTATAATCGCCTAGCGGCATTCCTTAAGAGGAGTTCAAAATTTTAATTGGCATTCAACGAGACGTTTGACGTTTAAAAAAAATTTAATTAAAACAGATAGTCGTATTCAAGAAGCTATCTCAAACCTAAATCTGATCGTGTTGTTCCTTCCTTCCCAAATACGCCTTTTCCTCTGCTTAAAGGTCATGTCCCTCTTCTTTATCCCCTGAAATTAAAATCGAAATCCTTTCTTCGTTCTAATGGCCGACCTCTCTCTCGTTCATAAAAAAATGAAAAGCAATGGCCATTTATAAAAAAAAACATAACAAGGGGGCAAATCGATTTCCGATGGCGATCAGAAGGGGGCGCACGCTTGAGGAGGCACGAAACACAGTTAGACTCAAGTTCGTTGGATTTTAGGGCTAGCGATTTCGGGAGGTTGGTGCTTTGGCTAGAGGCGAAGAGGAGATTGGATCATGAGCGCGACTCGGTGGGTTTGATGGGAGCTCGGAGCGACTTGTTCGCAGGGAATGGAAGCGGGGTGGTGATGCGGTGATGTTGCTGTGGCCTGGAAGTTGTAGGCTGAGTTATGTCCAAATCGACCGGGGAAGAGAGGTATTTGATTGCAGTTTCTTTTATATTTTTATATACTTACGGGAAGCAAAGTGAAATAAGTGCAGTAAAGTGTTAAATGATTTTGTAATACATATCTGTATATACATATATTTCCATCCATGTTGTAATTAGAACAACAGTAAATACATATACATATATAAGATTTTGGGAAAATATAAAAGAAAATTTATATAAAGGTAAGATTCTTAAAACCTATATGGATTATTTTTATATGTAGTTTGGAAAGGGGAATATATAATAACAATACCATTTACTAGTTTATTTTCAAATAAATTATTGAGGTGATTAATTGATAAATTAAATTGTTAAGTAATTAGATGTTAACAATTTATTTGATCCATTAAAGCATTAATAAATCGTATAACTGTTTATACAACGTTTAAATCTGAAGAGAACAAGTCGAGATCGGGTTTGGATTGCAAAATCAAAGGTGAGTAAATCTCACCTTGTTGGATTTTTTTTATATATTTAAATTTAGATAGTTAAATTTACATAATTGGTTGAATGATTAAGTTTGCTTGGATGTGCACTGATGTGGATGTGACTTTGGTTTTAGTTGGTTCTTGAGTTAATTATGGTTTGACTCGAAGCATTTGGGTTTTAAATGACTTTAAACTTAAATCGTTGATAAGAAAATGGTTCAGTTTAAATCAATAAAGGATTAATGATTGGTGGTTCATTAAATAGGAAGAATAATTTAAATGAGTAATTAATTAATTAAATTCATTAATAATTTTGGTTAATTAGTTAAGTTTAAATTAATTAGAATGATCATTGGGTGATTTAATAAGTAATTATTTAATGAAATTAATAAAATATAATTACTTTGTGTAATTAATTAGGAGATTAATCAAGATCATTAATTAAGGAGAATTTGATTTATTTAATGAAGTAAATAAGTGGATAGTTAATTACAGGATTGAGATAAATCAAGAATGATTAATTTTGTGGTTAAGTTAACGTAATTAATTTAGATTAGGATCAATTAAAATAAAATTGGAAATCGTTAATTTATATAATCAATGACGTAATTAAAGATTGATTGACTAAGATTGATTAATCAATAATGAGTGACTTATGAAAAGTCAATATATAAGTAACTAAGGATTAATGTAACTAAACAGTTAATTTGTTCATGAAGTAATTAAGATTTCTTATCGTTTGGTTAAGGATAAGTAATATGGAGAAGTTAATTAAAGACAGTTGTTTGAATGAAATAAAAGGATAATTAATCCAGGTTGATTTATTTAGATGAATATTGAAGGGATGATTGAATTATTTGATTTGAATTAAGTAATTGACAAGTAAAGAATCTAAGTGATTGGTGGTTAGAAATTCAATTAGAATCAATTGAATTAATTTGGAAGCCATAAAATTTGCTTATGAATGATTGATTGGTATTGGATGCTTTGAAGGAGTTGATATCCCAAATATGAAACGTTGTGATTTTCATTTGGATAACTTCGGATATGATGATATGAGTCTCGAAGAGGCCGGGGTCGGGTATTAGGAAATACCCTAAACCACTTCGAATTTTTATAAATTGATTTGAGAAATCAATAGGCAGGAATGAAATGATTTAAGTGAATTGGATTATTTTATCTAAGTTGATACTTGGAAATTTATATATGAAATAAGTGTTGTCTGTAGAAAATTGTGAATTGGTTAAATTTATATAAGTTACCCCGGGTTTTATTCCATGTTAGTTGGGTTTACTCACGCTGGTTTCCATCCTGACCCGGGTGTTACTTTGGTGGAATGCTCGGGTCAGACCGATTATTACAGATTTTTAGGTAGGTACGTTCTGGAGCTCAGGTGGCGAGCTGGATGGCAATAGCGTATAGAGTATTTCCACTTTATTTATATTATTGTTAACCTAAGACATGATAATTGTATATATTCAATGACTGAATGTATGAGAAACTCTGATGTATATTAAATGTAATCGATCGGTATAATATTCTTTTGTAGACTGTTATTATTTATTATTATATTTTATCCGCTGCGAATGTGAGATGTTTGGTGTTTCTGTTCTTCTTCTTCTATCTCTTTCTTTTTTCCGTAACTATATGAAATTTTCGGGATAGAAAATTTCGGGTTATTACATAGAATATGCAAGGTCGTTTCAGGTAGCAACGTTGTCTCCTATGTAGTGCACTGTGTACATTCCTAAACCTACGAACATCGATCTACTGAGTACGAATGGTCTTTTACCGGTTGTGGTGACTAAGGCATCATGACTGGCTTTCGATTCCAGGAAGCCAAACAGGTTATGAGCGTTGTACTCGGATACGTTGTCATAGTGTGTTGACGAAGGAGGCGTTGTTTTTACGATGATCAACTTTTGAATTTTGTAGGGTCGATCATCGAGGGTGTTTAGTGGGTTTGAGGTTATGAAATTGGATATTTCGTTCATGTCGATCCATAGACCGTCTACTGGAAGCATTTTATGGAAGGTTTCGATTTCACCAAGCTAGAAGTTTGATGCATTTGGATGGAAAAAATTAGAGTAGTATACGTTGCCTGGCCATACTTTGCCTAGGTAGTTTGTGCCATTTCATTATAGAAATATTCCGTCTTTCATGCCTTTTAGGTAAGTACCATGTTGAGTGTTGGAAGAAACATGGTTATCTAGCAGGCAAAGTTCCTCGCACAGCAGCTTCTGCATCATCAAAAGATTTGCCTGCATCGCCAACTCCATCTGGATTCACTAATGAACAATACAATCAACTATTGGCTCTGCGGAAGAATAATAATGTTGCTTCATCTGATTCAATCGCCTTTTTGGCTGGTAAGAATTTTTGCTTTCTTTCTTCAGAAACTAAACCTGTTTGGATCATTGATAGTGGATCTACAGATCATATGACTCCTCATCTTAATTTTTTTACACATTATTCATCTCTACCTAAACCAATACTTATTACCATGCCAAATGGTAAGACATGCTCTGTTTTACATTCTGGCACAATTTTCCTTTCTTCTTCTTTAATCTTACATAATATTTTGCATGTACTAGAATTTTGGTTCAACCTTGTTTCTGTCCAAAAACTCATGACCAACAAGGATATTAATGTTCTTTTTACTCCTCAATTTTGTTTCCTTCAGGACCCTTTGATGAAGAAGCCAATGTTGATTGGCAGTGAGATTAAAGGGATTTTCATTGTTAATTTTGATGTTAACTGTAAGCATACTTCTGCATTTCCTTCATTTTTGAATAAGTCGTTTGACAATAGTTTTACTAATGATTTGTCATTGCTGAATTCAGCTGTAAGCTCTTCCATGAATAATATTGCTTTACCATTTGCTTCTTCTTTTATTCTTAAAAATAACAGTCCTGAATTGTGGCATTGTCGACTTGGTCATGTACCTTTTGTTAAACTCAAACATATTAATGTTCTGGGCTCTCCTATCAAACCCACTCATTTGTGTAAAATTTGTCCACAAGCCAAACAACATAGAAATTCCTTTCCAACTTCTGTTTCAAAAGCTGCAAAACCTTTTGATCTCATACATATTGATACATGGGGCCTCTACAAACATGCTACTCACAATGGTTTTAGATATTTCCTAACCATTGTGTATGATAACACTAGATGTACATGGACATTTCTCATGTCTTCTAAAGGTGATTCGCTGTCTATTCTTCAAAATTTTCATTCCCCTATTCTTACACAATTTCAATCCAAAATTAAAATCATTAGATCAGATAATGAAGCTGAATTTTATGGATCTAATGCTTTGAAATTTTATTCTACAAATGGAAAAATTCATCAAACTTCATATGCTTACACCCCTCAACAAAATGGAATAGTAGAGAGGAAACACAAACATCCACTCGAAGTAGCTAGATCCTTATTATTTCAGTCCAACTTACCCATACAATTTTAGGGAGAATGCATTTTAACTGCCACTTATCTAATAAACCATACCCCATTGCCATCACTTCAATTTAATTCTCCTTATTTTCAACTTTTCAATAAAACACCAGATTATTCTTTCTTAAGAACATTTGGTTGCCTTTGTTTTATCTCTACTACATCTCAGGGAAGAGGTAAACTCCAACCTCGAGCAAAGCCATGTGTGTTCATTGGCTATTCTTTTGGTAAGAAAAATTACAAAGCACTAGATCTTGCCACACATAAAATTTTCGAATCAAGAGATATTATTTTCATGAACACAATTTTCCTTTTCATATCAAACCATATTCTCCTCCTATCACTTTACCTATAATACATAATGATTATTCAGATTTTATTTTTACACCAATTCAAACCAGTGATTCACATGACATTTCATCTGTTAATCAAAATGATATGTATCATGATACATCACCCTCTAACAGTTCAAGTCCAGTCACTGCTGATGCTTATCAAATTTCACCTATTGTCTTCAGTGAACCAAGTTTACGAAAGTCTTTAAGAGAACACAGAACCAAATTATCTCCAAGACTACATCTGTAATAATTGTTCTGCTGAACAAACACATGCCTCATTGATCTGTTCTTCTTCTTTACCTTCGTCTCACTTTGCTTTTTTATCAACTGTTGCCTCTTATCATGAACCTTCTTCATATTCTGATGCTTCCAATGATCCAAATTGGGTTTAAGCTATGAAAAATGAAGTAGATGCTCTCCAGGCAAATGGCACATGGGATTTGGCTAGTCTCCCTATAGGAAAATCACCAATTGGTTGCAAAAGGGTTTTTAAAGTCAAGCTTAAAGCCGATGGTTCTTTAGAGAGATACAAAGCTAGATTATTAGTTAAAGGTTTCATACAAAAAGAAGGGGTTGACTATCATGAAACATTTCCTCCGGTTATCAAGATGACAACTGTTAGAACTGTCCTAGCAATTGCAGCTTCAAAGAAATGGCATATTCATCAACTTGATGTTAAGAATGCTTTCCTTCATGGGGATTTATATTGAAGTTTATATGTTAATGCCTGAAGGAATTCCAAATCCTAATCATCTTGTTTGCAGACTTAAGAAATCTATTTACGGTTTGAAACAGGCATCACGGCGATGGTTTCACAAGCTTACTTCACCTTTGCATTCTCGTGGATATTCTCAATCTAGAAATGACTATACTCTCTGTACAAAGAAGAAATCTGGATTGATAACCATATTGGCAGTCTATGTAGCAGGTTCTGATTCTACTGAAATTAACAACTTGAAGACATTTTTACATACTACGTTTAGCATCAAAGATCTGGGTTCTCTTCATTATTTTCTAGGTCTGGAAATCAATCATACTATTTCAGGAATTGCTGTAACACAGCCCAAATTCACCACTGAATTACTATATGATTCGACCATTGAATTATCTAAATGCTCTTCGACACCTTTACCTCGTCATTCAAAGTTAAATGCAACAGATGGTGCTCTATTGCATGATCCCACTCAATATAGAATTCTTGTTGGTAAACTGAATTATCTTACACATACTAGACCAGATTTAAGCTTTGTAATTCAAACACTGAGTCAGTTCATGCAACAGCCTAGAATTTCTCATCTTGATGCTCTAAAGCACACACTCTCTTATGTCAAAGGAACAACAGGCAATGGCATTCTTCTCACTGTTGTGATCAACCAGTGTTACAAGCTTTCTCTGATTCAGATTGGGCAGCTTGTCCAGAAGATCGGTTATGGATATGTCATACTACTTGGTTCTTGTCCTATTTCTTGGAAATCCAAAAAGCAAGCAGTAGTGTCTCGAAGCTCCTCTGAAGTAGAATATAGGGCCATGGCACAGGCTGCAACTGAAGTGATATGACTAGTAAGATTAGTACAAGAATTAGAAGTTGATCCAATCAAACTAGTTACCATGTTACGTGACAACAATTCTGCCGTGCACATTGCTAAGAACCTAGTTTTTCATGAGCGGACTAAGCACATAGAAGTAGACTGTCATTTCACTAGAGACAAAGTTATGGAAGGATTACTAAAACTTGCTTATGTTCCTTCGTCGGAGCAATTAGCTGACGTGTTCACTAAGATTCTACCACTCATCGACAAAACCATATTCTGTCCAAGCTGGGTTTGTACCAACCACCAGCTTGAGGGGGGGGGGCGCGTTGAGTGCTATATTAGCGATGTTATTAGCGTTACATTTGCTAATGTGTGAGCAGTGTATAAATATGTACATTTTGCAGTTTGGTAGGACTGACAGTGGATATAATACATTTTGGTCAAATATATTTCATCTCCTTTTCTTCTTCCCCAATTTTTCTAATGGTGGAAACCTAAAATTAGCATACCATATGTGTTGTTTATGCTGATACCGGCATAAACATTTCACATGAAATTCATGAAATCATCTTTATTTTATATTTCTATTTTGTTTTATAGATGAACAAAAATGTTTATTCTGTAGAAAACATGCGTTCACACAAATTTTCACATTTAGCTCACTTTTCAAAACTTTTGAACATACATACCCTTTTGAAAACAAATGCAGAGGAAAAAAATTTGTTACTTTTATCTACATAATTGATACATACCCTTACGTAAACTTCTATTTTTTTTATTTCTTGGGAAAAGTTGCATTGGTGTTATCATTGTTTTGATAATATAAGTATATTACCTTCTATTTTAGTTGGTTTTCACATGACTAAAAGCTTGAGTTTCGAAAATTTCAAATTCCAATAATATTTGAATTTTGAAAAAATAAATAATATTATTGGATTAAAAAATTGAATTTTTTGGTTTTGAGTGATTTAAATTTCAAATTACTATATTCCAAAATTCTAATTTTAAATAATAAAGTAAAATAAACTCCAAAAAAATAAGTTGATATATCATTTGATTTGGCATGAGCAGCCACGGATTTTCCATTGAGATTTGGCATTAGCAGCCATGGATTTTCTATTGATCTTTCTCGATTTTAGTTAATTAGGGTGAAATAAGTTATCAAATTCTAAACTTTTGAAAAATTCTGGAAGCATCAAATTTCAACAATTCGTATTTTTTAAAGGTTTGAATTTTTGATTTTAAACATAAAATAATTCAATAAATGTGTGTAAACGGGAAAAAAAATGTTATGTAACATTCAACGCTAGAAAAAACAATGTAAAAGTGCCGATAACTTTTTCACCAAATAAGCGTTTTAGTTCTTAGTGCTTAATGAAAACATACACGTTAAGTTTAATTCATGAGTGAGTGGTGATTGCTTGTTCTAAGTGAAGTCTTTAGATTCTAAATAAATTAATATCAAGATTCTACTCTTGCGATTTTTATTAACATATTAACGTTTTGATCATATTTAAATTCATAGTACTAGTTATTTTTTCCTCCTTCAGTTGTACCTGGATCAAAAATGACTACGTATTTCTTGCTGTTGTGTAGATGATTCACAAGTGACTGCATTTTGTCAAGAGGGAAGCTAACAGGGTAAAAAGTGAAATCTTTAGAAGCATCCATGTAATCTATGTCTGTCCACATAACTTCCAAAGGTATCCCTGCCTCTGCATGGTTTTCAACCACACTTTCTACTTCAGACACATTCTTGTAGCCATATTTGCACTGGTGAAATCCTTATAATTTCATAAGAAGAACAGTAAGAGTAAGGTCATTTATAGCAGATCCTTCATACACTAACAAATGGACTAACCGAATGCCCAATAAGGCAAAGGAGCAGGTCGCCCAATAAGCTCGGTATACTGATCCATAACTTCCATGGGCGAAGGACCCGCAAAAAAGTACAAGTTTAAAACACCTCTGATAACCTTATAAGTAATGCTACCACCCTTATAAACAACATCCATGCCACTGGTATTAAGCAGCAAAACTCCATGAGCAACTCCTTCTTTTCGAACATCCATATAAAATGGGTGCGACCCGTATAAAGGCAAGTCCAAGTTCGTTGTTGCCTCATCAGACGTCAATAGCGTGTATATATCATTCTCAATGAGTCTAAATACTTTCTTTGTGTGTTCGCCCAAACCATAAAGAAAAGAGCTGTTATTGCCAGGGAGTGTCGATGAAATTTCCAGGTATTGATCTTTGAATACAATGCCTAGGTTTGGAGTATCAAAGAGTTTGTCTTTGGATGAACGTCTAGTTATGGTGAATGTGAATGGAGTGTTGTTATTTAGAGTGAAGATGAGGTCTGAATTTGGAACTGTGAGTGTGTATGGACCTTGTTGGTTTAAGTCTTTGATTTCTTCCATGCTTTGCTTGAATATTACGTCGCGTAAAGGAATGATTTGTTTTGGAACATCCCATCTTTGGTTTTTTGAATCTGTTATCTTGATCCTGAATCTGTTTTTCGTTTCGAAGCTGGAAACACGAATTTAAGCATTATTTAGCGTGTTCAAACATAGCAGATTCATAGTTTCAAAAATGCTACTAGAGCAAATTTCATATCTTCATATCATGGAAAAAAAAGAATGGGAGCTCGATTAGCAAAAACTTATTTTAAAATTTCTTAAAAAGTCTTTTAAATATCAACTTATAAGTGGAAACGTTTGGATGTAACTTGAATTTTAAGTTAAAATAAACAACACTATTTTGTCAAAATTACTATGAAATATGTTCATAGGGCATAAGCGAGAAATTTACTTATAAGTCAGTATAAACAATGAAAATTACTTTCAGTATGAATTTAAGAACATTCTTCCATGATTCCATCTAGAACTTCCCATCTTCAGTTTTCTGAATCTGTTATCTTGATCCTGAATCTGTTGTTCATTTCTAAGCCAGATACAGAATTTTTAGCATTATTTAGTATGATTTGTACATAGTTGATGTATTGTTTTCGAAGTGCTACTAGAGTTAATTTCATTTCTTCATATCGTGGAAGTGCATAATAAGAGCTTGCTTTCCAACGACTTATTTTGAAACTCCTTAAAAAAAACATTTAAATATCTTATGAAATTTGTTTATAGGCCATAAGCAAGAAATTAACTTGTAGGTTAGTATAAACAAAGAAAAATACTTTCAGGGTGAATTTCAGAACATTCTTTCATGAAAAATGTGCAGATGCAGATTCAATTCGTAAAATGATTAGTGGGTAGAATTAAGAACTTGAGTAAAACAAAATTACCCTGCATACAAATTTGCATTCTAGATGTCGGTCCATAAGTTGAAGTGGCACTAATGAGCTGCAAGTTTGCCACCAGCAATTTGCCTGAAGAACCAATATTTGCAGAATTGACTTTATAGCCACTGCCGATGGGTGCATCATGAGAAAAAGGGACCTGGAATAATAACAAAGAATTGAAGAGGAAGAAGGATATAAAGAAAACACAAGGACTCATCATGGGTGATCTTTATACAGTATAACCATTCATCTTATGAATCACTAGCATGTGTGTGTGTACAAGGGTACGTGTTTAAGCAATGTACCTGCAAAGACTTCAGTAGGAGCAAGACTTGTTAAAACATGAATTTTCGTCAACGGACTTGCAAATAAATTAAAGATAATAGTGACGACGGTTTAAAAGTATTAGCAATGTGCCATAACTGCTGGAACACATGCAAATAAATTAATGATAATAGTGGCTTTGGTGTTATGAGTGGAGTGAAGCACTACACTAATTGAAGACGACATATTCCTTTTACTGTTTCTTCAACATTGATTTTCTTCAATTTTTAAAATCTAGTCACTGTTTGTGTAACATCAATGGAAACAACTACTATTCATGCTACCATATAACATAGCAACCAAAATGTTAACCATAAAGTATGAATAAAGATAAAAAAGGCCTTTCGAAAACTTTCTGCCTAGATAAAGGGCAGTAGGAGAAGTCATCTTTCGACAATGTCAAAAGGATTGTACAATGCTAATAAAGAAGAGCACATGAGAACTTCAGAATGAAGCTTTTGCAAGCATGAAGGAAAGAACTACTAAAGCACAATGAAGCAGCTAGATATAAAACCACTAAATACCTCCCAAATGAAATAGAAAATTGTTTCATAACCATTCGCCATAAAACAACGACTAAAGAAAAAAAGTTCACGTTAAACGTTTCAAAGAGTCGAAGGAATGCGGTTAACAGTTTGTTGCAGTCTCCAACCTTTCAAAGGAGATGAAGGGATTCATCTCGCAACAATTAAAGAGTTCTTACCTTTCGAAAAGGATGGACAAGTCAAAGAAAAAGCAAGCAATCATATAATGACCCTTCCGAAGCATAATAAGCCTTTAATACTTATTGGAACACATACTTGATACCATTCGACAGTGTTGAAAGGTTTATGATTAATGCAACATTCGAAGGCTAGCAAATAATGAAAGATAACCTTTCGACAACATTCAAGAAAAACATGGCCTTCGGATGCATTCAAGTAAAGAGCAACCTTTCAGCAAGGTTTTTGAAGAGTTCACAACAGTCAAGTAAGGGAGGAACCTTCCGACAAGGTCGAAGGGTTCACAATATCATATAGAGACGTTTCAACAAAGAAAAAAGGTTCATGAAAACATATAGAGGAATAGACTCTTCGAAACTGTTCAAAGATCCATGATAGCATGCGATGGACAAACCTTTCTACAGTAGCATATAAAAGGTGACCTTCCAATGCGGTCGAACGCATAAAGCCGAAAGAAAGACCGCCTGCATCTATAAATAGAACCCAAGGGGTCCAGTTTGGGGATTCGACCTTCTTCTCATTTTACTCTCACTCCACTACTCTTGCTTTCGCTCACTACTTTGTAAACCTAATTTAGAAATTAAATTGGGGATTGATTTCTTGAATATTGTATCAAACTCCATCATGAGGAAATCAAGGGAATCGTGACTTGTGATCGACTCTCAATTTGGGGATGATCATGATTATTAGGCATTAATACAATATTAACAGCTAATCATATATGATTTATTTCTTATCTTCTTTGTTTATTTCAAGTATATGCCATGGCATTGTCATTAGACATTTTCACAAGCCTTGTTTCCTTTTCTTGGCTCCAACAACATAAAGGGAAAAACTACTTGTGAATCAGTCCCTAATATGATCTCATGGGATACTAAATCGGCTCTTATTTTTATTTGAGCATGTTTGGATGATGAATCCTTTTCGAAGGGTTTTCACAAGAAGAATATCAACCTAAGAGGTCAAAAGCATCAAAGAAATGTAAAACAGAGTAAAATCTCCTTTCGACAACATCGAAAGGTCTACTACCTTTCGACAGGATCGAAAGGAGATGAAAATCGATGATTAATTGCTTTCGACCTCCAAGGAAGATGGAATTCGATGAAGTGACAAGGCCGAAAGCTATATAAGTATCTTGTAAAGGGAATTTACAATCATAGCAACCTAGTTGAAAGGTTTGGATGACTTCTTAAACCCCCCCTCCCCCCCCCCCCCCCCGACAAGGGCGGTAGGTTCAGTAATTCTACTGTTCCATCTAAGCCGTAAGGTTTGAAAGGAACCTCGACCTTTCGACACGGTTAACGATTTATTTAATTTTCTACTAAATTTCATAGAACGGGTAAACAATTTCTTAAGCCTTTCGACATTGTCCATCCTAAGATAAGGTTAAAACTAAGGCCCAAACCCCTTTGGCCTAGTCATTTCATTCGAAAGTTGTGAATTTATTCAATATAAAGTCGGGCCCATATAAAAAAATCTCATACAAAGCATTAGGGATGTTAGCAAGAAATTTTGTTAACATATTTGGCGCTAGAAGGAGAGCTCGAACCTCGGACCTTGCTATATTAATACAACTAATTATGGAAATTTGATTTTTTATAGGAAAATGAGATCAAACAGGACTTTCGACTTCAACGAAAGGGACGAACATGTAACTTCATTAGAGGAAAATGTTTCACCATCTTTTAAACCTAGGAACAGGGAACAAGGACCATCTTCTGCACCATCTCAACCAACTCCACTACCAGCCCAAATTCGAATGTCTTTGCAACTGACTCCAACTTAGAATCTTCAACCAGGAGATCACATTGCTAAAATCACATACTTAGAATAACAAATGGCAGAGATGAAGAATCTCCTAAATGAAGTACTATCTCAACGGTTATCCATGAAAGATGCTATGGCATGAGAGGAAGTTGTCTCTCCTAGAAGAAATTCGAAAATCAACACTGATGCCATGAAAAGTAAAGCTGATATTTCCTTGTCTAAGAAGAATGATTGCCTCCCACTAAAAGAAAACTATGAAGGAGGGGTCTAAGAGGAAGATAAGGATTATTCTACAAGCTCTACTTTAGTTGGCTCCAAATCAAATGAAAAGGACTACTTGAATAATGAGACTTGCCTCAAAGATGTAGCAGGGAAGGCTGTGAATGATCTATTGAATATAAATGTAAAAGAACAAAGGATAAGAGAGTAAATGATAACAAAAGGGTTGCCCCTTTCAGTGATGAAATAATGTCAGTGCCTGTCCCATCTCACATAAAGGTCCTTACAATGAAATATCATAGAACATTTGATCTATACGACCATTTGATGACATTCGACAATAAAATGGATTTGAACAATGATTCTGGTGCCGTTAGATGTCAGCCTTTTCTAGTCGAACTTCAAGGAGCTGCTGCTAAGTGGTACCGACAGTATCGTGAGAACACGTTCTATTCTTGGAAGCAATTCTCCAATGAATTCTCTGTTGAATATGCGATTATATGATTTTTGTTTGATGATAATAAACATATATATATATATATATATTCATTTAAATGTATTTGTTAATGTACTATTTTTCATAGATTAAATAAATATTTGTTGAATAAAAATAAATAACACAGAATTTGAGTTCAAATAGAATTTTTGTTTCAAACAAATATTTATTACAATCTTTGAATAGTACAAATTTCAAGCTCTCACTATATATATACAATTTCAATTACAGTACAATTTTGATTACATCGCGATTCGCATTTACATTTGACCTCACACATATCACACATTCACTCAACTCGTATTTTATCTTCAACTTCACTCCAAATTGAATCCAGCATCTGAGCAATCTGCAAAAAAAATATTAACGCAGTAAAATTAAAAAGGAAATATTTTTGCAGTATAAAATAAAATGTGGATGTTGAAAATAATATTTGCCTCGGTTATTTGGGTTGTTCGTCATCATTTAACTTTGAACTCATCATACACGAACAACTTGTAACATACACAGTGTATCACTGTATATACCACAAGGCCGTGCACACCAATATATACACTTGATAAAATTACAAGGACAGGTGAGCACTGGTCAAACCCAAAACGCCGGGTTCAACTCAAGTGCAATAAAAATATTGTCACAATTTCAGCACAAGGTCAAATCCGAGCTACAAGCTAGATTCAACTCAGGCGTAATTCGAAAAACAAATCCAAATGCAATAAAATGGTCATAGCATCATCAATAGAACCATAAGCATGGAACAAAGCCACATTCAAACAAATGTACACAAGTGAATGCAAAATGCAAATATAAGTGCAGTGACAACATACAATGATGACCAGGCAGCAAGCATATATGCAACATGAACTTCTCAATGATAAAACATCAATGAACCAACTGTGTATACATGAAGGTCACAATAAAGCATGAAGCAGCTCATATATACAACAAACACAGAGGCAACTGACATCAAACCATTTCAACATGACTCGAAGTACAAGTAGATGCAAACATACCAGAACAGCATATAAAGGAATAGCAACAATGCACAAAGGACACAGGTTGGCAACAAATGAATTGTGCACATCAAATATTTTTTCAGCAAAAACAGATTCAACATAATGCTACAGTTCTGGCCTCAAAAATGAATCAGAAGCAAATGGCACCAACTCTAGATCAAGTTCAAGTTAAGAAACTCAAACTCAACTGGACAGTGCCATCAAAATAAACAGAAAGACTCATGCATATTAAAGCATGTGTTAGTAGAGAATGTAATGCACAGGTCTGGACAACATGGATGGACAATCACACATGTATGCAATTAAGAACAGTTCATATACTCAATCAAACTACAAATGCAGCAACCAAAACAAACTTCAACCAACATATCAACAACAACAACCATGTCAAACACAGTGCAACTTGAATTCAACAATACATGCATACACATATACAAAAATATATATGCGCATATATGAATTCACCCAATGCTATCAGAAGTAAAGGCCGAAGATAATATTAAGTCATGGAATCGCATGAACAAGTCAAGTATGCTACAACCAAAGCATCGAACTTCAAAAGTCAGGGGCAATGATGCAAAAATCACAATGAAGTAAATCAAGTGCATAATGGCCGAAGCCAATGCATAAAGAAAATGCAAAGTCGAAGCAAGGTGAAGACATGAAATAAATTAAAGTTAAGCCAGAAAATCATCAACTGCCAAAGTCATGAAGCAGCAGCTACATGAAGACCAACAACAAGTGGATATGACCATCAAACCGCAATTCAATCAAATTCAAATTTGAAGATTTCAAACCAAAGTCAGTGCCGTGATGACCAAGGCAAAAAATTCGAACCAAGTCAGAAATCATAAAGCCGTGGTAATTATAAATGAACGAGTCAAGAAAAAAATCGAACCAAGTCAAAAATAAAAACCGTAAGTGCCAAGTATCAATTTATACGAAATTGATAAAGTCAGAGAAATCATCAACATCCAAACATAATCGAATGGCCGAAGCAAAGTATTGACAAAATCAAACAACTATCAGACGAACGAGAAAGAAGGAGATCGAATCCATATAAAAACCCACAATCATCATCAGCTAAATCCATCGAGTTCAAGCAAGCATAACAGAAAAGCAAAAGAATAAATCACAAACCAAATCACCGAACTCGATCGAGAAGGAGTGGCCGCGTGCAAAGTATAATCGATCGTCAAGCAATCACGAAGAAAAATCAACCTGATCGAACAAATTAAAGCCGGCTTCTTCAATTTTAAACAAAGCCCAAATTTGCAAGCAAAGGAAAACAAGCCGCCATTATACAGAGCAAAAGAAAAAGGAACGGCCGATAAAAGAAATAAAGAAGGCCATGTGTTGTTTAATTAAATTGGGTCGGCCTTATTCGTTTTTAATTGAGAATTAATTAGAGTGTTAGGGCTTTGGTTTTTTAATTGTTTTCTTTGCATTTTCTCTTTTAAAACCATTGTAATTTCTAGTCGTGCGACTAGAGGACAAACTACGTGGCGTAATTTGAGAATTCGCAACTCAGTGGCTGAGTTGTGGTAGGGTTTTGAGTGTAGAGTTATGTTAGTCAGTAGCGGGTGTCGCGAGTTTACATGTGTAAGCGTGTGACTACTTAATTTCTAGTAGAAACCTTGGGGGCAGCACGTAGGCATGGTTTTGCCGAAGCTGGGTAAATTCTGTGTCGTTCTATTTCTGCATTTATTCTGCTATTATCGGTGCTGCTATAATTTTGATATATCCGGGTTGAAATAATTTTATAAACTTCCGCAATTATTTTTTATAATTATCAGTATCGCCCTATTCACCCTCCTTTAGGGTGAAATCGATCCTACAAGTGGTATCAGAGCTAGCAATAGAAGTCAACCTTTGTTTTAAAATTCGTTTTTCAAAAACCATTTTTGTTTTAAAAATTTGAATTTTTAAAATGGCTACTTTTGCTGAGGATCGTTCCAATATTATTCCTCCTGTTTTTAATGGAACGGATTTTTTGAATTAGAAATTAAAAATGGAATTTTATTTGAAATCTGATAATATTAAATGTTGGAATATTATTGAAAATGGGTGTGATATAACCGACATGAAAATTATCTCGATTAATGCTCTTGCTATGCATATATTATATTCTCATATTAATCAAGATAATTTTAACTTTATCTCTCATTGTGAAAATGCATGGGAAATCTGGAATGCTTTTGATGCAGTATATGGTGCAAAAGTCAACAACAATGAGAAATCATCCTCAATCAACTCAGTTAAAGAAACGAGCTTATTAGGATTGATAGAAGGCAGTAGTGATGAGGATGACGATGATGAAGCGTTGAGCTGGTGCTACTAATAAAGAGATTCAAAAAGTGGAACCACAAATACGGAATTCCAACTCCAAATCAACAATTGAAAAGCAGAATAATCACAGTACTAGACATCTCAGAAGAACACAGGATCATTTTTCATAAGTGCAACTAACCCGGACACATCAAGCCCAATTATCCTCAAAATCGACACGACCTTGAAAAGAAATCAAAAAGGAGAAGTTTTGTAGCCACGTGGAATACAAAAGATGAAGATAATCAAAGTACTAGCAGTGAGAGTGAGAAAGCAGATATGCGCCTTCAAGGTAATATAACTGATAGCGACGATGACGAGCCAAGCGAGGTATCAAAACTCACTCACTCACAACTACATATATATTTCCACGAAGTAAATGGCTATTTTGAACGACTTAAAGAGAAATATGCTAAAATTGAATCACAAAGAGATACTTTGATAGAATTAAATGAACAACTTGACCAGTTAGTTAAAACCTATCAAAGTAGGATCCCTAAGTGTGATAAGTGTCCAACATTCGAAGAAGAAATTAAAAAATCAAAAATAAATATAAAATCACTTGAAAATGAAATTCCGATTTTAAAAGAAAGTGAAAATACTAGGAGAAAAAGTTATATTAAAAAGTGCACACAATTATTAAATGAAAATGAATCTCTCAAAACACAAGTCCAACAATTATCAATGACTTTAGATAAATTTTCCAAAAGTGAAAAATCGTCGACTATGCTCTTAGGGAAACAAACTGTTAATACAGTAAGACAAGGACTTGGGTATAATCAATTTAAAAATGTTAGAAATGAGATTAATCAAGTAAATTCAATGTGCACAATTTGTAGAAAATGTGGACACAATCAAAATAGTTGTTGGTATAGACCCAAACACGTAAAAACCATTCCAATTTGGGTTCTAAAAGGCACAAATACAAAATCTCTCAAAGTTAAACAAATCTGGGTGCCAAAAGGAACATATGTAAATAGTTATGGGTCTTCACAAAATTATTTTTTAAAATATTTTGCCACTAATAATCATGGACATATAAAAACAAATAGGTCACAAATATATTTCATCGTGTAGGTGTGGTGGTAGGCTAAGGAACAACAATAGTGCTACTTGGATTCTGGCTGTTCCAAGGACACAACGAGCGACAAAGCAAAGTTCCTTAGCCTAGTACAAAGGTGACAGAATCACAATGGACAACAACGAAAAATATCGTAAAGGTAAAACAGGAAATGGTATATTTATTTGAACGATATATTAAATGTGATAATCTGCACCGTAATCTGAGGTAAATCAGCCAACAATGAGATGAAGAAATAATGATGATTTTGATTCTGAGTTATTCAAAATTATTGGCCAATTATATTCTTATGCCAAGAACACTAAAAATCTGTAGAGTCTTTGAATTACTTCATATATATTAGTTTGGATTAATAATAGTGTTTTATTGGATGATGATAATACATTTGGTTATAATACGGTTAACTCTATATTCACGGTTTTTGATTATTTACATGGTTTCAATTCAAATTCAAGCGAATGCCATTTAAAAAGATGTTAAAATTGATTTTGAAATTTTTGTTGCACACTTCATGGTCCGGTCTATCAAATTCAATTAGTGATAATTTTGAGTGAAAGAGAAATTCAGATGCAGATTACACTGGTAATCTAGTTGATAGAAAACCTACTAGTTGAACGTGATTTTAGTTGAGACATTTAGTAACTGGATCGTTTTTCAAAGAAAACATCTGCATATTTTTCAATTCAAATAATTTTCAAATAGCAGAAATTTTTCTCATATAATCCCTTCTAGAAAATCATTTTCGACCATGTTTTTCAGATCAGTCATTTTGAAAAATTGATTTCATAATTATTTTTGAATTTGATTTTAAATGACTATTTTGACTAATCTGACTCCCTAATAATTGTCGAAAATATAAATAGTGATTGAAAAAGTGACGAGTGTTGATATTTATCATATATTATGACTCGAGATGGTATAACTGGAAATTTTTTAAGAAATTTAAACAAGAGTTGTAAAACTTTTTGTTGGTAAAAATTCCATAACTATCTCTATTTCTATCATATTTCTAACAACCATTACTTATCAAAATTCTATATAGTTTGTCAATATGTGGTACTTTAAACAGGAATCGTTCGTTTTTCATTTTACGTTTTTTAGTAAAAAAAGGAGGGATAAAATAATAATAAAATAAATTAAAATAAAATCCAAAGTATTCACTCTCATTTAAAAGTCTTCACGGTTATGCATGGTTAAAGTACTCAGAATTTGTTATATGCTTCCATGCTCATTTAAAAGTCCTCACGGTTATGCATGTATGGAACGCATATCAAAATTGATTTTTAAAGTAAAAAGCTGATTCTAATTCCATTTAAAAGTCCTCACGGTTATGCGTGGTTAGAAGATACTTGAATTCTTTTTTTAAATAAAATTGGAATACTATTAATCTCATTTAAAAGTCCTAATGGTTATGCATGGTTAGTAGATATTCAAATTCCTGATATAAATATACCACAAATAGACACAACTGTATGGTTTTATACGATGACATCATTCCCATCATTCTAAAAGTGAATGTGCGCCTAACAAAGCATTTATGATTTTTATTTGATTTTTTATTGAAATTTAATATTTATATTCAATTGAGTTTTAATGTTGGATTAATATTGATCACTTTATCTCTATTTTCTCCAACGCTATTACTCTTTTGCTGATAACAAAAGGAGGAGAGAAAAGTTAAGATTTTGTCAAATAAAATCAAGCAAAGGTCAAATATTTTCCATTTGCATCTAGGCTCATTTGCATATTTTTATTTGTATGCATATATATAGGGGGAGCTTTGTGTTGAGAGGAAGCATTTAAATAGGAGGAGCAATTAGAGTATATCAATGCTCAAATGCATTTAACAAATTCAAAATCTTAAATATATGTTTGTTATCATCAAAGGGGGAGATTGTTGAATATGCGATTATATGATTTTTGTTTGATGATAATAAACATATATATATATTCGTTTAAATGTATTTGTTAATGTACTATTTTTCATAGATTAAATAAATATTTGCTGAATAAAAATAAATAACACAGAATTTGAATTCAAATAGAAATTTCTTTTCAAACAAATATTTATTACAATCTTTGAATAGTACATATTTCAGGCTCTCACTATATATATACAATTTCAATTACACTACAATTTTGATTACATCGCGATTCGCATTTACATTTGACCTCACTACATATCACTCATTCACTCAACACGTATTTTATCTTCAACTTCACTCCAAGTTGAATCCAACATCTGAGCAATTTGCAAAAATAAATATTGACGCAGTAAAATTGAAAAGGAAATATTTATGCAGCATAAAATAAAATGTGGATGTTGAAAATAATATTTGCCTCAGTTATTTGGGTTGTTCGTCGTCATTTAACTTTGAATTCATCATACACAAACAGCTTGTGACATACACAGTGTATCACTGTATATACCGCAAGGCCGTGCAAAACCGATATATACACTTGATAAAATTACAGGACATGTGAGCATAGGTCAAACCCCAAACGCCGGGTTCAACTCAAGTGCAATAAAAACAATGTCATAATTTCAGCACAAGCTCAAATCCGAGCTACAAGATGGATTAAACTCAGGTGTAATTCGAAAAACAAATCCAAATGCAATAAAATGGTCATAGCATCATCGATAGAACCATAAGCATAGAACAAAGCCGCACTCAAACAAATGTACACAAGTGAATGCAAACTGCAAATATAAGTGCAGTGACAACATACAATGATGACCAGGCAGCAAGCATATATGCAACATGAACTTCTCAATGATAAAACATCAATGAACCAACTGTGTATACATGAAGGTCACAATAAAGCATGAAGCAGCTCATATATACAACAAACACAGAGGCAACTGACATCAAACCATTTCAACATGACTCGAAGTACAAGTAGATGCAAACATACCAGAACAGCATATAAAGGAATAGCAACAATGCACAAAGGACACAGGTTGGCAACAAATGAATTGTGCACATCAAATATTTTTTCAGCAAAAACAGATTCAACATAATGCTACAGTTCTGACCTCAAAAATGAATCAGAAGCAAATGGCACCAACTCGAGATCAAGTTCAAGTTAGACAACTTAAACTCAACTGGACAGTGCCATCAAAATAAACATAAAGACTCATGCATATTAAAGCATGTGTTAGTAGAGAATGTAATGCACAAGTCTGAAAACATGGATGGACAATCACACATGTATGCAATTAACAGCCGTTCATATACTCAATCAAACTACAAATGCAGCAACAAAAAAAAACTTCAACCAACATATCAACAAAAACAACCATGTCAAACACAGTGCAACTTGAATTCAACAATACATGCATACACATATACAAAAGTATATATGCACATATATGAATTCATCCAGTGCTATCAGAAGTAAAGGCCAAAGATAATATTAAGTCATGGAAACACATGAACAAATCAAGTATGCTACAACCAAAGAATCGAGCTTCAAAAGTACAGGGTGCAGTGATGCAAAAATCACAATGAAGTAAATCAAGTGCATAATGGCCGAAGCCAATACACAAAGAAAATGCAAAGTCAAAGTCAGGTGAAGACATGAAATAAATTAAAGTTAAGCCAGAAAATCATCAACTGACCGAAGTCATGAAGCAGCAGCTACATGAAGACCAATAGCAAGTGGATATGACCATCAAGCTGCAATTCAATCAAATTCAAATTTGAAGATTTCAAACCAAAGTTAGTGTCTGATGACCAAGGAAACAAATTCGAACCAAGTCAGAAATCATCAAGCCATGGTAATTATAAATGAATGAGTCAAGAACAAAAATCGAAGCAAGCCAAAAATCAAAACCGTGAGTGCCAAGTATCAATTCCTACGAAATTGATAAATTCAGAAAAATCATCAACATCCAAACATAATCGAATGGCCGAAGTAAAGTATTGACAAAATCAAACAACTATCAGACGAATGAGAAATAAGGAGATCGAATCCATATAAAAACCCATAATCATCATCGGCTAAATCCATCGAGTTCAAGCAAGCATAACAGAAAAGAAAAAGAATAAATCACATACCAAATCACTGAATTCGATCGAGAAGGAGCGGCCGTGTGCAAAGTATAATCAATCGTCAAGCAAACACGAAGAACAATCAACCTGATCGAAGAAATTAAAGTCGGCTTCTTCAATTTTAAACAAAGCCCTAATTTTCAAGCAAAGGAAAACAAGCCGCCATTATACAGAGCAAAAGAAAAGGGAACGGCCGATAAAAGAAATGAAGAAGGCCGTGTGTTGTTTAATTAAATTGGGCCGGCCTTGTTCATTTTTAATTGATAATTAATTAGAGTGTTAGGGTTTTGGTTTTTTAATTGTGATCTTTGTATTTTCTCTTTTAAAACCACTGTAATTTCTAGTCGTGTGACTAGGGGACAAGCTACGTGGCTTAGTTTGAGAATTCGCAACTCAGTGGCTGAGTTGTAGCAGGGTTTTGAGCGTAGAGTTAGGTTAGTAAGTAGCAGGTGTCGCGAGTTTACGTGTGTAAGCGTGTGACTACTCAAATTCTAGTAGAAACCTTGGGGGCAGCACGTAGGCAGGGTTTTGTCGAAGCTGGGTAAATTCCGTGTCGTTCTATTTCTACATTTATTCTGCTATTACCTGTGCTGCTATAATTTTGATATATCTGTGTTGAAATAATTTTATAAGCTTCCACAATTTTTTTTATAATTATCAGTATCACCCTATTCACCCTCCCTCTAGGGTGAAATCTATCCTATAATCTGCTTAGTTTTGCATCTACAAAGACCCCTCTATCGACTATACAGTACTCGCTAATATTAGACAGAACCATGGTGAGTCATAAGCACATTACTTGAAGAGGTTCAACATTGAAGCTTTGATAGCCAAAGGAATGAATGTCGGGGACTAGCTTATTGTAGTTCATTCAGGTCTTATAGTCAATTCTCCTTTTTGGAAGGAACTATTTATCCATGGATAGCGATATTTACATGACTTCCATTGACAAATTCATCTGGATGGACGAATTGTACTATTCAAAGAAAAATTTAATCAAAGAAGGACAGTGGTAAATTCAGCTCAGATTCCTAAAAGAGCTAGATGGGAGGATGATAATACTAACACAGTGCCATTAAACTGACCGATTTCTTACATCTATGCAATAGCTCAAGACAAGGTCAATTTACCGACCTCGTTTAAAGCCCGAAATTACCCAAAACAGAAGAAAGGAGATTAATATTATGCTTACCACAAGGCAAATGGTCATAGAACCAACGAGTATTAGGTACTGGTAGGAATAATCTAGAAATTAATTCAAGAAGGACAGTTGAAGGAATTTTTGAAGAATCCGCAATAGGTTATCCCACTAGAGGTTGAGATAAGAAAACCTGTTGGTAATTCTATCAATATGATCGAAAACGAAGACCCATTAAGCCTGAGTCCACTCCAAAACAGAATGGATGTTATATACGGTGGGACATATCCCGGGGGCAGAAGTCAGCATGCTCGAAATAAATACATTCGTGAAGCCAGAAAGGGTGTGTTTTCTATATAAGAAGAACCACCGCTCAGGAACCCAAAGTATACTATTAGCATGCACACTTTGGTGATCAGTCCTCAAGAATTGAGAAGGGGAATCCATATCCCCACAACGATCCATTAATAATCACGGCTCGGATAGGATCCTCGATGTTACAAACATCTTGGTCGATACTGGAAGTGCTGTAAATGTGATATATAGATATGCATTTGATCAGATAGGAATCTCCAAGGACAAACTTGAGCCTAGCCCCGAACCTATCTTCGGGTTCAACAATAAAGGAACAACTCCACTTGAACAAATGAATCTTTTGGTTTAGTTGGACTTCTTCCATGCTCCCGTGGTTTGGAAACAACCTTTGTGATCATAGATTAGCCATCATTCTACAACACTTTCTTTGGATGTCCAGCACTAGACTAAGTGGACGCATTTGTCTCACCAAAATATATGATGCTCTAATTCCTTACTAAGAATGGCTGAGGAACTATCCGAGGCAAGCAATTTGCGTCAAGAGAAATGTATTTTGCAACTTTGGAGCAATATTACAAGAAGTTCACTTGTTACTTTGATCTTCCATTACTTTACAGCCTTCGGACGATGGGTTTCTACATCCATCATTTGAAGCGAAGAAGAAGTCAAATAAAACTAACAAACTTATTGCTGCTAGATGTTTTGCAGTTTATGGAAAGAGGAAGAGAATGAATTACAAGTCGATAAAGGAAAGAGAAATTATTATGGAGCTAGATTGCTGGGGGTGGTTGAAAGAGTTAAGCCGGTCGAAGAAACCGAGGAAATTCCAATAGATTCTATCGATTCTACCAAAATAATCAAAGTAAGAAAGGATCTTGAGGAGCATTTAAAGTCAGGGATGACAGAATTCTTAAAGGCTAATAAGGATGTTTTTACTTGGACCTACTCTGACATGGTTGGAATTGGCCCTACGGTCATGAGTCATGTCCTGAATATCAACCCGGACATTCCTCTGGTCAGACAAAAGAAAAGACAATTCGATAAGGTGAGGACCAACGCCTTAAAGGAAGAAGTCAAGAAATTGTAAAAAAAAATGGGTTTATCTAAGAAGTTTTTACTCCAAATGGTTGGCAAATTCAGTTTTGGTAAAGAAATCTAGCGGGAAGTGGAAAACTTGCATGGATTATACAAATTTAAACAAAGCTTGTCTAAAGGACTATTACCCACTGCTAAAGATAGATCAATTGGTTGACTCAATTAGTGGACATAAGCTGCTCTCCCTGATGGATGTGTATTCCGGATACAATTAAATCCCTATGCTTAAATCCGATGAGGAACACACCAGCGTCATTACAGATGAGGGGAACTATTGTTATAAAGTAATATCATTCGGATTGAAAAATGCTGGGGCAACTTACCAATGGTTGGTTAACTGAAAAGATCAAATCGAAAGAAACATGGAAGTTTGTGCAGACGACATGTTGGTAAAATCCCAAGAGGCGAAGGATCATCTTGAAGATCTGGATGAAATGTTTAAAGTGCTCCGCAAGTATCAAATGAAACTCAACCCCCAAAAATGCAACTTTGGAGTCCATTCTAAAAATTTTCTAGGCTATATTGTAAATGCACAAGGGATAGAGGCTAGCCTTGAGCAGATCAAGGCCATTAAGAATATGGCAGAACCTAAGACGAGTAGAGATGTCATGAATTTGAATGGAAAAGTAGCAGCGGTAAGCAGGTTTATATAAGGGCCACTGATAAGTGCATACCATTCTTTGAGATAATAATGAAAAAGAATTTTTTTGAATGGAATGAAGATTGCAAAAAGGCATTTCAAGAGTTGCAATTACATTTGGAAAAATTGGAAAAACCTCTGATCTTATCCAGCCCCCAAGGTAGAGAGGATCTATTCTTGTATATAGCAATTTTTGAACATGCAGTATTGATCATAAATGACAAGGGACTACAACTACCAGTTTATTACGTGAGCAGATGGTAAAGGGTGCTGAAATTCGATACCCAATTATTGAGAAACTAGCATACTGTTTGATTTTGATAGACAGAAAGTTAAGTCCTTACTTCCAGGCGCACCCGGTGAAAGGTTGACCAAATTTCCACTGAAACAAGTCTTTGGTAAGCCCGAAACTTTTGGAAGATTCATTAAGTGGGGAATTGAGCTAAATTTCCATTGAAATTAGCCAAATTAAGTGCGGCATTAGGTGGAAGATTTATTAAGTGGCGCACCCGATGAAGGCGTTGACCAAGTTTCCATTGAAACAAGTCAATATGATATAGTATATTAGCCCATAATGGCTATAAAAGGATAAGCTTTAGTTGATTTCGTTAACGAGTGTATGGGATTCATCTCAGAACAATACGAAAAGGAAAAGGATGTAAAACGCAAGTGGTAGTTATTTGTGGATGGCGCCTCGAATGAATAAGGGCCTGGAGCAGGATATGTACTAATTACCCTAGATGGACATAAACTTCATTATGCTATGAAATTGGGGTTTTCAGCAGCTAACAATGTCGTAGAGTATGAATCCATGGTTGCAGTATTAGTCCTTGCTCTACAACTCAAAATCCCAAGGATTCAAGTTGCAGTGATTCTCAATTGATGGTTAACCAAATCAAATAAGTATATCAAACCAAAGATCCCAAACTTAGTCAATATGTGAAGAAGGCTTTATAAATGCTCATGCTTTTCAAAGATTTATTTGTACACCTAATACCAAAAGGAGACAATTCTTAAGAAGATTTGCTGACTAAGTTGGCAAATTCAAGAGGGGCCACTAAGACTCAAATTGTGCCTGTGGGATTTCAAGCTAATCCCAGCATTAAGGAAAACAAGCATGAGAAAACCATGGAGCTATTAGTATTAAACTGATCAGCTTTAGCACAGGAAGGCGAAGAAACAAATCAGGAAATACCGAGTGAAGAATATGTAGCCCTAGTAGCAGAAGAATATTACGAAAACACATGGATGACTCTGACTATGAGTTATATTATCAATGGGACACTACCTACAGATAAAATAGAAGCATGAAAGCCAAAGAGACAAGTCCAAAACTTTACCATCACGGATGGAATTTTATAGCAGAAAGGATATGCCTTTCCTATTTGTGATGTGTAAAACCCAAGAGCGGATTAAGGATATTAAAGGAAGCACACGAAGGATTTTATGGAGATCACTTCAATAGGATCAAACTGACCAAAAAGATGATGAGACATTTGCTGGCCACATTTAACCAACCAAGCAATCGAATATGTTAAAAGGTATGAAAGTGGTAGCATTATTCAAAGATACCACGTCTTCCTCCAAGTCAACTAACCCCATTACCAGCCCATGGCCGTTTGATGTTTGGGAAATTTATTTAATCGTGCCTCTTCCAATCTCCAAAGGTGGAGTAAAGTAGGTTGTAGTGGCAATTGATTACTTCACAAAATGGGTCGAAGCATAACCGCTTCCAAAAATCACCTCTGGGAAAATGCTAATGTTTGTCACTAAAAACATTGCAACAAGGTTTGTGATACCCTACACGATAATATTGATAATGGAACCTGATTTAAAAGTGAAGAATTTTTGTGATTTTTCCAAAAGAATGGAATCATAAAAAGCATCTCTTCTGTCGCTCACCCAAAGGCCAATGGACCCGTTGAAGCTGCTAACAAAACAATAAGATGATCTTGAAAAGAGACTGAATAAGGCAAAAGGGAATTGGGTAGAAGAATTACCCCTAGTTTTATAGGCTTATAGAACATCCAATAGAACTACAATGGGTCATACCCCGTATTTGCTAACATATGGTTGTGAAGCAATGCTACCATTAGAAATTGAAGTACTTTCTCATCGAAGGATTGCCTACGCCTTTAATCCAAATCAAGGGATAAACAAGGAATCACTTGATTTAATGCATGAATTAAGGGATGAAGCATCCTTAAGAACGACTGAATACCAAAGGAGAATATCAATCTACTACAACTCAAAGATAAAAATGAGGTCATTCAGACAAGGAGATTTGGTACTCAGAAGAGTACTGCCCAATACGAGAAACCCATCAGATAGGTCATTGGGACTAAATTGGGAACGTCCACTAATAATTTTCAAAGAAACTCCCCCGGGGGCCTACAAGCTATGCCTTTCTGATGGTAATATGTTACCGAGTGATAGAGTTAGAGGTACGTCCTAGGGTAATTACGTAATTTGTTACACACACACACACACACATATATATATATATATATATATATAACTCATTGACCAATCTTTTTAGAAATAAAAGGTATTTTCTTCCTATTATATACTTAATGTGATTATATTAATTATCTTAAATAAAAGTATGTTAAATAAAAAAAATCCATAAATGATATATTTTATGCCAGTAATTACAAAATGTTGTAACCATGAGTAATTTATCACAACGAAATAAATATACCATTTTCAGTGTTCCTAGTGAAGATGCATCGAGACATGATATCGATGTATTCATTGAGACTAAAGTACGTAACGCTCTCCAAATGTTGAGCAGTGTATTACTCATGACTGATAGGGGAACCTAGGAGTTACGTACTAATAGTTATTGGATAACTATGGAACGAATCGCTCGATAGTTTTTTGTTGGTTAATATAACTAAGCTCAAACAGAAAATATTGATATGATTGATTTACACAGTTCTCTCGACTTGAGAATACTCTGGATCTTCAATATGAATGCTCTGCTTTGATTATAGCCACATCATGGCATGGCGCCCATCGAGTGACTATAGTTGGGTCGAATGGAAGGATTGGAAGTGAAGTACTATTCAAGAGAGGATTCGTCTCCTCAGTTATATGCGATTAGTATCACAGTCAAGTCAAGTCAACTCAAAGTCAAAGTCTCCGACCAGAGCATTTCGGTCAATAATAATTGTTATTATCAAACCAAGGACTTTGTATTTATACAATAAAGTTGAATGTGGATGAGGTTGGAATTTTGACCATTACCAAATTCCATAAGTCCAAAGTGGTATAGTTTGCCGAAGAGAATTGGTGTTAACAAATGTCACAACCGGATAATGCTTATTGAACTAAAATTGGATTTAATTGAAAATGAGTAAGCGATAAATTTGGCCATAATGTAACACCACCTGCTAAGTGACGTGTGAACGTTAACATCAGAATAGTTCGATGTTAATCGCTGACCAAATTTACACCTAAGAGTTACACAGTCGAAATGATGAATTCCCTTAAGACTAAATGATTTAATTAGTTTATAACTGTTATAAGTTAATTAAATTAATTACCATTTATGAAATATTAATTATAAAATTTTAATATGATTTTAGGAATAAATAATGTTATATATATGTATATTTATAACAGTTATAAATATATCGATCGATATACAATATCGACAAGCGATTAAATTAGATTTAATTGCATAATATTTTGGCTTGGGTTTAGATGGGTTTAAGGCCCATCATTAGGGATGAAAATTTTTGGTTTTGGAAAGGTCTAATGGTGGCTAAAATATAGGGAATCGACTTAGAGATAATGGGTTGAGATCAAGTGAGAATGGGTAAAAAGATTTTCCTTGTTTCTCTCTAATACAACCCTATATGTGTGTGTGTGTCTGTCTAAAAATAATTAGTAAACTTTTTGACCACCATTACCTTCTATATTACTAGTTAAAACATAGCTCTCAGTCCACTCCAAAATTCTCAAACATATTTCAAATTAAAATAATACTATTTGATAGTTAGAGGTCGGTGATTCCGGACATGCAATTTGACGAATCAAGAACAGTAAAAGGACGGGAAGTCATTGCTTCAACGTGGATTCAAAGGCATCATTAAATTGGTAATTTCAATTTATATTATAGTAATTAAATTATATTCTATGACTCTGTAATGAGCAATTTCAAATGTTTAAATATGTTGCTACTATATGTTTAGTTTGGTGAGATTTTGTAAGCAGATATGATTGTCACAAATCAGTTTGGTTATGTGATAATTTGTTTATTATAATATTTAATTTATGTATAGAAAAATGTTGTTTACTATACAAAATCAATTTTTGTCATATATATATATATATATATATATATATTAATAAATTCATATATATATATATATATATATATATTAGTGTATATTTCTCTCTCATAATAGCATAAATGCATATAAAAGATATACATACATACATACATACATACATATATATATATATGATTTAAAAAATTTAGTACACTTATCTATATATAATATGGATTTACAAATTCGAAAATTAATTATCATACATATATTCATATTTTTAAATTAACATTTATTGAATTTTTGAATTGTTTATTATATATAAATTAATCATTACATTAAAATTCAATTATATATTTTTTGAAAATATTATATCACTTTAGAGAAATATAGAAAAATTTATGAATTTTTCAATAAAGTTTATTATTTTTTAATAATTAATATTATTTCGAGAAACCTGTTTATGATTTATTAAAAATAATAATTTAATTAAAAATTCATGACCATTCGTTCATGATCCTAGAATTTATAAAATTTAAAATTTGTATTTTAATAATATATTATTTTATATTAAATAATTATTCTCGAAAACAATGTTTTTGCTTTAAAAAAATATATTTCAACTATGAAAAATCTCCAGATTTTTTCTAAGCCTATTTTATGATCCTAGATTTTTTTTTAAAATCATAAAATTTGAATTTTCATCAATAGGTTATTTTATGTTAATTATTTATGGATGAAACCATTATTTTATTCATAATATACATAAATTAAAATACTCAAATTATTATGTTAGCAAAACTAAGTTAATTTTGAATTATAAATAATTTTTAATATTTTTTCTCTCTCTTTATGAACATATATTTATCTATATATAAATGTTTTATGTTCGTATATTATATATAATATATTATGTATGCGTGTTTTGTGTGTATATTTTGTAACACATATACATGCACACATTTGGACAACATATGTGACATACAAAATGTGCTAATATGTCTGTTGCGATGTAAATCCCAATATCTACATATGGGCATATTATACCTTTCATGGATTATTATGTTACACATGCACTCACACATATATGTATATGATATATTTATGTATAAACTAAATCAAATAAAATTTCGTATCTTAATATATTTGAATTTAAATAAAATAAATGATTTTATTTAAATAAAATTTAGAAATGTTCTAATTCAGTTATACTTCATAGGCCTAGTAAAAGATACAATTGGGTAAAATATTTGAAATTCACTCATAACTTCCGCTGCGGGCTAGTCCAGTTCCAACAATGGTATCAGAGCCCAATAGCTTATGCGATCTAAATTAGTCATATTAGGGCTAACTAATTAAGCTTGCTCACTTAGTACGGTGTCTAGAAAGGTAATGTCTAGGATTAGAATTGAGTAATCAAGTACCCCGTTCTACTTGGTTAACAGCCTAACCCGAACGGTGAAGTGAGCCTAAAGGTCGCTCCTAATAGAAAAGGCCCAAATTAATTT
Source organism: Allium cepa (assembly GCA_030765085.1). NCBI lineage: Eukaryota > Viridiplantae > Streptophyta > Magnoliopsida > Asparagales > Amaryllidaceae > Allium > Allium cepa. The sequence continues at coordinate 134,941,183 of CM060942.1, read as the reverse complement.
GGGCCTTAGGCTAATTTTCAAAGTTTTGAAAATTAATGTTAAATATTTTAAATTTAATAGTTAAATTTAAAATAAAACATGTTTATTATAAAAATTATAATACTACATAAGTTTACAAAATGTTAGAAAGGATAATGATATTCTCAAAAATTTTGAACATATTTATATAATTATTTCAAATTATAAATTTATTAATAAGATTAATAAAATAAATTAATAAGATATGTTAATTAATTAATGCATATATGCATATATTAGATATTTTGATATATATATATATATATATATATATATATTATGTTATGTTATTTTAAAATGTTTAAGATAACATAATTATACATATATGTATACAAGATAAATTTTGAAATTAATAATTTTTAATAAAAATTGTTTAATTGAATAAATTAATTAAAGGTCACTTAATTAATTAAAAAAAACACGTATATATGATATACTTGTGTCACACTATAAAGGTTATAGTATATATTATAAATGTTATAGTCGATATTTCTAATATAAAAATTATATTGGAATATTAATTTAAAACTAATTAAAGAGTTAATTGATTAAAATTAATTAGATAAGATTTACTTAATGATATATTATACGTAAGGCTATTATATAAGTAATATGAAATATAAAAATTATATAACAATAAAACTTATATGATATGCGTATAAACTAATGTGGAACATTAAAGAAACCCAAAGAGACTTTAGAAATAAATACGTATGTAAGTGTACATATACCGTGATTTCTGATGTGTCTTATACTTGAATCGCTGGAGTATTTCATATGAAATATATTATTCTGCAAGTCAATATCACTCAATATACATATTGAATATTATGAATCTTCAATATAATATTGTCCTCTACTATATATATATTAATAAATTACTTACATACTCCTTAGTTGTTGAGCAAACTCAAGCTAGGAATGTTATTCGTAGTATTATTAATATACTGAACGGATGAGGTAAGATAACTATATGTATTTATTGAGAAAACTTAAGGTACATATACTATACTTAGGCCATCACGATATGGTAGGTATGACTGAATAATCTCTTTCGATTTGTGGAGCAAACTCAAGGTCGAAATGAGATTAGAATAAGGAAAAATGGGTTAGGAGTTATATATGTTGCAACCTATAAGAAGTTATCCATCGTTTGCGGGGTTATGATTTGTTGAGCAAACTCAAGTTTAGAATACCAAAACCAATGAGTTCTAACACCCACTAGTGAAGTTGTAAGACTTCTATGTTTCATCATAGAGATTGGAGAAATACAAAAGATTTGTAGTGGCCTTATTAGAAAAATGAAATGGTAAATTTAACATTTCTAATACTATAAGAACATATATTATAAAATGTTATAACTATCTACAATGATAAATTTGTGCATTTAATATGATTGATAAAATGTTTGTCAATTAGCATATATATAAACAAACTGAATTGAAAGTTGACAAATAGAAATATAATATATACTTACTAATAATTCAAATTGCATGTTATATAATGTTTCTATACCCATGCAAGTGCCCAGTTTCAACTACTTAATACATTCGTAAGTTGGTTACTTACATGTTTATTTGGTTTAAACTGTGTATTGCATTTTGTGAGTTTTCGAACTCTAAATGCACTTCAAGACTATGGATATTTGATCCATCTACTTTCATATATAAATGTTATATGGTGAACAGTCGTAGTTTGTGCGGTACAATATTTCGGTGAAGTTAGTTCATTCGAAGTAAACCAATAAACAGTATTTTAAGATCATGTATTCAACTTGAAAGATTTCAAAAGGATTATATTGTGTTATGTAACACAAGACCATAAATTATGAGATACATATAAGAACTCGATCGTTGAAATGTCGTCTTGATCGGTTTACATAAAGTGCAACATATTTGATATCTTAAATGTTAAGAATAATCGAATGCACTTTGTGAAAGGTTTGTTATGATATTGTAGTAAAGTTTTCTTTTGAATAGTTTGACTATTTGAAAGAAAAATGAATGTATCAGAATAGATGTAATTTAAGGTAAACTTGGAATGAAGAGAATGAATAGTCAATTTTTCTTCATAGAGAAACATTAGAAAAAAGAATTGTAATGATAACTGATACTTAATACTGGAATATGAAATATGATTTTTATTCCAAAATGCATTTTCATATAAAAAATTGTTTTCTATAACATTTATTTCTTTGAGTTCAAGATATTTGATCAAAGAACTCTCCTTTATAAATTAGTAATAGCATATGAAATAAGTAAACAACATTTAACAATATCAAGTGAATGGTGGACTTCTAAATTTTGTACGCTATTATAGTAATGGCGTAAATAGTGGGGGCATGCCATATAACACCTAACGGTTGCATCAAATTACGAATTTTTTTCCCATTAAATGTACCGAACATTATTTGTGAAATAATGTTTATTTTTGGTATTGATTGAAAAATAGATATAACTATATTTCAACATGAGCATTATGAAATAGAACTATATTATGGAATTTGTTTTTGTAGTAAAAGTGATGCAATAAAAATACATATGTATCTAATATTATTTATAGTGTTTTGGAATTATAGACTAAACCATAATTTTGAGAAATAATTTTACGATCACGAATCATATAATACAGGTTAATTATATCTCAAACAATTAATGGCTATGCATCCATTTAGTGGGAGCATCATAAAAGTTGATTAACTCTTTGAATTAATATATATTTATGTATGCAATCACAAGTCTATTAATACCAAAAGGGTTCCACATACTTTGTTATATTCATCAATGATTCATTACCAACATGAACATGTGTATTAGATACACATGTATAAGTTTATGATAAAATCATAGAATATAAAAGAAAAGTAAATAAAATAACATGCAATAGAATAAAATGATTTGATTTGGTCGAATAAGTGAGTATATTGGAAAGAGTTCCAAATGGACCTAAAATGAATATGGATTCAATCTCAAAATCACTCCTCCATATAATACATAATGATGCATCGATAAGGAGTAATCAGACATTATTGGATAATTTATGGTTAATTGTGAGTGAATTTGAGTTAGTTTCTTTCTATAAGGTCATGTAATTAAGATTAGTACATAAGGTCGATATTATTTTATCTAAATAACAGTTTACAAAATCATATAAGATAGAACCGATTATATGAGATGAAGTAAAATTAACTAATCTAAATGAGTACATAGCATTAGAATGTCTAATAAATATTCTCGTACAACAAAGAGAAAATATGAGTTTCTTATTAATGTTGAAAATATACATTACCCTCGGTTATTCAATTAAACCATTAAGATTGTTGACTTTATATGGTGGATGCGCATATCTAAAAGAATTTCAAGTATGCTATCAAAATATGATTTTGGTGGTTGTAACCAAAGAGATGTGATCTATTGGCCGAGGTTGTGTATTTATTGAAAAAACTAATGTGGTTGGAGTTAAATAAGCAATGTTGATAAGAGCAATATCACAAATTTCAATTATTGAAATTAGCATAACATATTCGGTACTCAACATGCTGAAGTTAATTCAGATTTACTCACAAAATTATCGCTCGATAAGTCTTAATATTTTGTATTTATGTGTTGAAACAGAAAATTCTACATAATGATTTAGAGTATGTCATTTACACATATTAACCAAAAATGCCTCGAAGTTAGTGGGAGCGATATTGGGTTTGTGTGCCTTTAGATATGATCCAAAAAATGATACGAATGTATCATTTTATAAGCATCAAGATTGAATAAGTATTTTGATAGAAATATCAAATAGTTTGATTTTCAATCAAGTACAGAGGAAGCATGTGTTCATAAGAAAGAACGTTAAAAGGTATATTGATATTTCTAAACTATAAGTAAACAACACGTTGTTTGTTTTAACAGTATACTTGTATTAAAATCAACTTTAATTGTTTTAATACTCAATTTTGGATTGTAAATGATATCTTCTGTGGTGAGTATAAAAGATATAGGGATTGTTCCAAAACGATGTACAAGAGCACCCTATTAAAAGGAGAACATGTAAGTTGGATTCCTTATGCGTTAACAATATGAATTATCATACAGGTTATGTTGTGTATGATATCGTGTTTTGTTTATGTATTTGATACATGGAGAAAATATAAAATCCTAATTGATATCACTAAATAGTTGTTTGAGGTGTTCTCGCGTATTTATGAAATACAAAAGAATTGTTTATAGAAACAACAAACTCGTTATGATGGAACATTTGGACACAAACTTTTATAAGTGATATTGAGTATAATATGTCAATGATAAAGTTCAAGTTAAAATCTTTAATTTGAAATTGTTTCAAAATAAAAGTGATTGTGGTTAATTCGATGAAATGTTGAGAACATTAACTTGAATAGCGCTGCAACAAACCAATATATATAGATATAAACAAACAAATTTATAATTGAACCAAAGGTGATTCCAAATGCTGAGAATCCCATAATATTGTTATAAGATAATAATATAATGAAATTGGTCATGATAGAACTTAAAGCTCACTAGAAGTCAAAAGACATACTTCGAACCGTTCCATATGATAAAGGTAGTTTATCAGCGTTAGAGAGAGTTAATCGACGAAGTAGATAATTAAAGTATAATAGTGTACCCATTCACTAAGGGACTGCCTAATTGTTTTTGATAAAATTGATTGGAGAAGTTGGAATTAGATTCCATAATTGAACCCAAATGCAAGTGGGAGATTGATAGAGTTAAGTGTATGCCCTAGGGGCAATTATGTAATTTGTTACATATATCTAATTCGTTGACCAATCTTTCGAAATAAAAGGTATTTCCTTCCTATTATATACTTTATATAATGTTATTATATCAATTAATTAATTTAATTAAAAGTAAATTTAATAGAAAAATTCATTAATGGTATATTTTATAATAGTAGTTACAAAGTGTTGTAATCGTGAATAATTTATCAAAACGAAACAAATATACCATTTTAAATGCTCCTAGTCAAGATGCAACGAGACTGGATATTGACGTATACGTTGAGACTGGAGTATGTAACACTCTCTAAACATTGGTAAATGTATTACTCATGACTGCTGGGGCACCTAGGAGTTACGTACTAATAGCTATTGGATAACTACATAACGATTCACTTGGTAGTTTTCTTTTCGTTAATATACTAAGGTCAAACAGAAAATATCGATGTGACTAATTTACACAGTTCTCTCGACTTGAGAATATTGTGGATCTTCAATATTCCTCTTTAATTATAGCCAAATAAAGGCATGGCGTCCGTCGAGGGACTATAGTTGGGTCAAGTGGAAGTATTGGAAGTAAGCACTATTCAAGAGAGGATTCATCTCCTAAGTTATATGCGGTAAGTATCATTACCAATTCAAGTCAACTCAAAGTCAAAGTCTCTGGCCAAAGCATTTCGATTAATAATAATTGTTATTATTGAACCGAGGAATTTTTATTTGGATTATAAAGTTGAATGCGGATGAGGTTGGAATTTTAACCATTACCAAATTCCATAAGTCCGAAGTTAAATAGTTTTGACGAAGAGAATTAGTGTAAACAAATGTCACAACCGTGTAACGCTTATTAAACTAAAATTGAATTTTATTAAAAATGAGTAAGCGATAAATTTCACCATGACGTCACACCATCTTCTAACTGATGTGTGAATGTTAACATAAGAATAGTTCGATGTTAATCGCTGACCAAATTTACACATAAGAGTTGCATAGCCGAAATGATGAATTCTCTTATGACCTAACGATTTAATTAGTTTATGATTATTATAAATTAATTAAATTAATTATATTTTATGAAATATTAATTATAAATTTTGAATATGATTTGAGAAATAAATAATGTTATTTACATATATTTATAAAATTTGAATGTGGATGAGATCGGTGATTCTGGACATGCAATTTGACGAATCAAGAACAGTAAAAGGAGAGAAAGTCATTGCTTCAACGTGGATTCAGAGGCATCATATATTGGTAATTTTAATTCATATTACATTTATAAATTATATTCTACGATTCTATAATGAGAAATTTCATATATGCTAAAATATATTGCTAATATATGTTTAGTTATGTGAGATTTTGTAAGTAGATATGCTTGTCACAAATCAATTTGATTATGTTCATAATTTCTTTATTATACTATTTGATTTATGCATAGATAAATGATGTTTACTGTACAAAATCAATTTTTATCATTAATAATTGTTTTATATATATTTATTATTAAATTCATATGTGTGTGTGTATATATTAGTGTATATTTCTCTCTCATAATAGCGTATATGCATATATAAGATATATGTATGATTTAAAAAATTTAGTACACTAATTTATATAAAATATGAATTTAAAAATTCAAAAATTAATTGTCATACATATATTCATGTCTTTAAATTAACATTTACTGAATTATTGAATTTTTTATTATATATAAAATAACTATTACATTAAAAATTCAATTATACATTTTTAAAAATAGTATATCATTTCGAAAACATATAGAAAAGGTTTAGGAATTTTTTGATAAATTTTATTATTTTTAATAATTAATATTATTTCGAAAAAAATATTTATGATTTTTAAAAATAATAATTTAATTGAAAAATTCTTTAAATTTTTTCATAACCTTCCATTCCTAATCATAGAATTTCTAAAATTTTAAAATTTTAATTTTTAATAATATATTACTTTATATTAAATAACTATTGCCGAAATCAATGTATATGTTTTAAAAAAAATATTTAAACTTTGAAAAATCTTCAGATTTTTCCTAAGCACTGTTTTATGATCTAGATTTTCAAAAATTATTAAATTTGAATTTTCATCGATAGATTATTTTACGTTAAGTATTTATGGACAAAAACGTTATTTTATCATAATATATACAGATTAAAATAATAAATTATTATGTTTGCAAAAACTAATTTAATTTTGAATTGTAAATAATTTTTTATAATTGTTCTCTCTCTTTCTAGATATATATTTATCTATATATAAATGTTTTATGTTCATATATTATATTACATATGTGCGTATATATATTTTATAACACATAAACATGCACAAATTTGGACAACATACATGACATAAAAAATAAGATAATATGTCTGTTGCAATGTAATCTCTTGGATTTTCATTATTGATGTTAGGACGGAGTTCTAATTAGTATTCTGTCCTTTCTTATTATTATTAGAGTGATACAAGACTTTAGTCTTCTATTATGATCATGATGATTATGAACTCCCTACTATTACTCGATGTGGATTTTTCATCCTTTATTGTCACAGGAAATAAACTTCTAAATCATCTAGGCATAGTCTCCTAACATCCTTTCGCTAAGAGAAATGGATATTATCCGACAAGAAACTAATAAATTCCGACCACCGATACCTAAATCTAGGACTTCAAACTCTTATGGCCACTACAAGTCCTGAAGGTTTAAAGGATGACCTTTTCGCTAAAAGAACACAGGGGCAACTTGACAATCTTGGAATTTTCGTCCCAAAGAAGAAAAGCCTTCTTTATACTTGGAGGGAGGGCTAAATGTTAACTATAAAATATGAATAAAGATAAAGAAGGCCTTTTGGAAACCTTCTGCATAGATAAAGAGCAGCAGGAGAAGTCGCCTTTCAACGATGTCGAAAGGATTGTATAATGCTAATAAAGAAGAGCACATGAGAACTTTAGAATGAGGCTTTTGCAAGCATGAAGGAAAGAACTACTAAAGCACAATGAAGCAGTAGGATATAAAACCGCTAAACACCTCCCTGATGAAATAGGAAAATAGTTCCGTAACCATTCGCCATAAAATAGACTAAAGAAATGAATTTCACGTTAAACCTTTCAAAGGAGTCAAAGGAATGCGGTTAACAGTTTGTATCAGTCCCCAACCTTTCGAAGGAGACGAAGGATTTCATCTCTCAACATTCAAAGAGTTCTTACCTTCAAAAAGGATGGAGAAGTCAAAGCAAAACAAACAATCCTATAATGACCTTTCTAAAAACATAATAAGCGTTTCGGACTGGTTGGAACACATACCTTTCGACAGTGTCAAAATGTTTACGATAAAGGCAGCATTCGAAGGTCAGTAAAGAATGAAAGACAACCTTCCGACAACATTAAAAAAAAACATGGCCTTCGGCAGCAGTCAAGTAAAGATAGCTTTCAGGAAGGTCAAAGGATTCATAACATTCAAGAAAGAGAGGAACCTTCCGGAAAGGTTGAAGGGCTCACAGTATCATACAGAAGACAGACCTTTTGGCGACGACGAAAGGTCCATGAAAGAATATAAAAGAATAGACTCTTCGATACCGTTCAAAGATCCGTCATAACATGCGATGGACAAACCTTTCGACAAAGTCGAAAGGTTTACAAAAGCATATGAAGGATGACCTTCCGACGCGGTCGAAGGCATGAAGCCGAAGGGAAGGCCGCCTGCATCTATAAATAGGACCTAGGAGGTCCTGTTTTAGGGATCTAATTTCCTTCTCATTCTGCCTCACTCCACTACTCTTGCTTTCGCTCACTACTTTGTAACCCTAATTTAGAAATTAAATTGGGGATTGATTTCTTGAATTTTGTATCAAACTCCATCATGTGGAAATAAAGAGAATTGTGACTTGTGATCGACTCTGAATTTGTGGATGATCATGATTGGGCATTAATTCAATATTAACGGCTAAGCATATATGATTTATTTCTTACCTTCTATGTTTATTTCAAGTATATGCCATGGAATTGCCATTGGACATTTTCACAAGCCTTGTTTCCTTCTTGGCTCCGACCAAAAAAGGGAAATACTATTTGCGAATCAATCCGTAATATAGTCTCATGGCATATTAAATTAGCTCTTGTTTTTATCTGAACATGTTTGGATTATGCATTCTATTTGAATGGTTTTCAAAAGAATCATATCAACCTAAGAGGTCGAAAGCATCAAAGAAATGTAAAATAGAGTAACATCTTTCGACAAGATCGAAAGGAGATGAAAATCGTTGATTAATTGTTTTTGATCTCTAAGGGAGATGGAACTCGATGAAGTGATAAGGCCGAAGGCTATATAAATATCTTATAAAGCAAAAAATTACAATAATAGCAACCTAGTCGAAAGGTTTGGATGACTTCTTATACCTCCGACTAGGGTGGCAGGTTCAGTATTTCTATTGTTCCATCTAAGCCGTAAGGCTTGAAAGGAACCTTGACCTTTCGACATGATTGATGAATTATTTGATTTTCTACTCAATTTCATGGAAGAGGTAAACAAAGCCTTTCGACATTGCCCATCCTAAGATAAGGTTAAAACTAAGGCCTCAAACTCCTCTAGCCTAGTCATTTCATTCGAAAGTTGTGAATCTACTCAATTACAGAGTCCAGCCCATATAAAACAATCTCATACAAAGCATTGGGATGTTAGCAAGAAATCTTGTTAACATAAAACATCATTTGACCAGCTATTGTCCAAATTTGTGGACTCAGACCAGATGTTTTCTTTATTTTTTATGTTTTTCTTTTTTTACTTTACATTATTTATTTCATTACTTGAATGACATTTCTTTTTCTCTGATCTAAAAATAAATAAAAAAAAATTGGTAGAAAAATAATAATAATAGGAGGGTATTGTTAAAGGAATTATGAGATGGTGTATGCCAATGTTTTTGGTCCCCTCCCTTTTCACTTTCGAAGTTCTTTTAACAGATTGAACTGCCAATGAAAACTCCATTTTACGCCACATACCCTTATCACTGTCTCCTTCTTTCTTTTGTTCAAGGCAGCGGTTCCAAAGCAGTAGCTCCAAGGCCACAGTTTTTTCAGTATAGAGTGCATTCAAATATAGGAGATTAATTTATGTGATGATAACTAGTCTATGCAGAGAATTCTAAGGGCCATGTAGTCAGCTCAATATTTAAGCACTAATTCATTTTCATTAGGTTTTTTTGAAACATATTTACAACGTTGGAGTATGGCTCATGAAAGAAGATGACGGGCCGAAGGCCAGCTAAGGAACCAGATAATATCGCCTTACACCTGAACACATTAACTCTTTTAAACCTTAGCTGCAAACCTAAACAAACGAAGAAAGGAATATGGCGACTCCTTTTCTTCTTCATCTACTTTTCTTCGTCAAATTTCTTTTAGAAATTGATAGATCAAGCTTACATCCTTTTAATATTATCTTTGATGGCCTCCAATACTATCTAAGGATGTTTTGAGTAATTTGTATTTCTATTATTGTTAGCATCGCGCCCCTCTGAGGCCGATTTGTTGCTAAATTGCAAGATCGATCCTCTTCTACAACGAAATGAACTGTATAACTATCAAGCTTGCTGCTTTCTCCCTTCTCCCACATAGACAAGTGATAAGTTTTACAACTGAGCTTGCTAATGTAGTGACAGTCTTTGATTCTTTGAATATTGATATCTGACTGTTTTGTTCTATTTTAATTTAGGGGGTGCTACTGTTTCCTCAGTTTCTTGTAGGAAGAGCACTAGTCCTGCCAAAATCAGGTAAAACAAAACTTATATTATTGTCGTGATTATTATTATCCTTTGTATTATATAAAACTAATTTCTATTTACTTCCCTTGTAGGAGATACTCTTGGTTTTGGTAATGGAATGGCCGCTTCCTGCATTGGTGCTAGTGTGGTTGTTTGCTTCCCTCCCCATAGTTATGTTAGGCCAATGATTGATAAATTGGAAAGACCCTCTATGGGAAGTGTTAGAATTGAATTTCCCACCTTGTAAGTATAATTCAACTATTCCACATAATTATCAAGGTCTTGGACAGTAGAATTGAGATGATAATTTTTCTCTAATTGCTTTTTGATTTAGAATTTGAAAGTCCGCTTCAATAAGTTTCCACATCTGAATGGTTTCGGTTACCTTTTTGGAGTGCAACCTAACATTCTTGTACTTCCATATATGATAGATGACTGTTGTTAGCATTATGCTAGCCTTCTGATCTGATTTTGTATTTTGTTGGAAATGTTTGATACTAGTTTTGATGTTTTGCTTTGTTATTTTTGGCTAATATTTAGCTTGCTCTTTGCACTGAACCATATATGTCTTAAGTAGTTTCAATTGAAGAATAAATGCTCTATTGTTTTATTTTCTGTTTTGCATAAGAGACATTTGGTTTCCCCATTGTTACTCCATTTACTGCATCTACCCCTGGTTGGAAATCTATTTATCAAAGCAAAGTAGGCACAATATGCCATTTTTGGGCAGTATGCCTTGTTCCAAATAGTCTCATTCCAATCCCTTTTCGCTTCAAAACCTTTGATGTATTCCTAAGTAGTTCTGAAAGAGAATTTGTCTTTTGTTGAAAGCTACCATTTCTAGCAATCTTTGAAAGTACTTGAATCAATTTCAATGCTTACAATGATTTTTTTGAATATAGAGGTTGTTGGATGAAGATTTGTATTCAATCTGTGACTTTGGACGATACTATCAACTTTTAAATTTGATCCCCCAAATTGCACTAAGTTTGACCATCCTAGTAAACTTACTAAAGATTTGCTTTTGATTCGTGGATCAAACTAGAGACTAATATTTTTTCCATCTTTTAATTTCCTTTCCAATAGTTTGATACCATTGATTCTGCTCCTTAAAATGCTTTTCCAAGAGTGTGAATGATGGTTTTCAATTGGCATGGTCCAAATATTTTTATTTTTGACATATTTATTTTTCATCCATTTTGACCATAATGAACCTCCCTCCACAAACCTCCAAAACAACTTGAAAGTACAAGCTCCTTTTAAATCCTTAATATTTCTTAATCCCAATCCATCTACCCTTTTTGGTTTGTAAACTATATCCCAAGAAACTTTATGTATTTTCCCTCTTTAAATGAAATTAGCACACTTTTCTTTTATTTTGTGAATGACTGATTCTAAAATGTTGAGTTTGAATCCAATACATTATGATAGCCATGATGACATTGTGTGTGAGTTCGAATCTTCCAACAATAGATAATAATTTGCTAGACCAGTTTTCTATTTTGCCTTAAATGATGTCTAATAACCTTGAGTAGTCTTTATCAGCAATCTGATTTATACTAAGAGGAAATCCCACTATTTAACACGTAGATGTCCTTCTTGAATTTTTAAAATATATAGAATTTCTCCTTATTTTTCACATATATTGATAAAATAAGCTTTACTCTTGCTCTCATTGATTTGCAAGCGTGCATAATCATTTAAGTACTTAAAAGTTTTTGCAATTGATAAAGCACTGTTAGAGTCCGCATTCATAAATAATAGCAAATCATCAACATATAATAAGTGGGTAATACTAGGCTTAATTCTATTTACTGGTCTAAGATTACCATTAATTTGTTCTAATTCCACTTGCAAAGATAAAAATTCCATAGAAATTGTAAATAAATAAGGTCAAAGAGGATCACTTAGTCTAATTCCACAATTGCTTTTAATAAACCCATAAGGTGATCCATTAATTAATATAGAAAAAGAGACAGTGTCAATACATTCTTTAACTAAACTGCAAAATTTCTCATGAAATCCTAATTGCCTCATCATGTGGATAATAAAATATCTATAGATCTTTCAAACGCTTTATGAATATCAATTCTAATGCAAACTCTATTTTTATCTCCCTTATTGAAATTTATGATCATTTCATGAGCTAGAAGAGTATTTTCAACAATATATCTTTCTGATATGAACGCACATTGATTTTTTGAAATTAGATATTTAAAAAATTAATTTTGTCACTCAAAAATATGAGCTATAATTTTATAAATAAAGTTGCAACAGGAAATAAGCCTGTAATCCCATAATCCATTAGGAATTTTAACCTTACGGATTAAGGTGATAAAAGAATTATTTAAACTTTTCAATAGCTTTCCAATTGAAAAAAAATACATTAACATTTTATTAAATCTTAATTTTAATATCCTCCTAGTATCTTTTATAAAATTATGCATTAAACCCGGCCTGGCTTTTTATCTGTATTATATCCAAAAACAATTTTTTTAATCTCACCCATAACAATAGGGACTAAGAGAATATCTTTACTATTTTCATTAAGCAAAAACTTTTTTTCAATACTTGAGAAATCTGTTTTATATGAATCAGTATTGTAAAAATCAGAAAAGTATTTTATAGCATTATTCTCAACTTAAGAGACATCATTTAAAATAAACCTATTATTATCTAGTTGTTTTCCTATGTCACTGATATTTTTCCTTTTTGACATCTTGGCATAGAAAAACTTGCTAAATTCGTCCCCATTAGTAAGCCAGTCTACCTTGGCTTTCTGTCTCATGTTGATTGCTTGCACATGCAAACATTTACTTAATTTATCTTGATTTTGAAAAAAATTATTAACAAGAGATTTATCTAAGCTATCAGAATCAATAATGTGTTGGAGAGACTCATGCTCCTTTCTAATATGTTCAATATCTTCTCTGTTTCTATTTTTATTCCATATTTTCAGATTATCTTTTGCATTCTTTAAAATTCTTCTAAAATTATATTAGGCAGAGCCTTGATTAGAAGATACCATACTACTTTTAATAATTTCCGTATATTTTTTCCTAAATTCCACCCATTAACAAATCTAAATGAGATATTTTTTCTAGAATTATTTTTCCTAGAAAGAACAATTTGAATTGGGTATCACTAGTGGCTTGGGGGAGTGTTGTATACTGGAAATTAGCAAAGTAATTTTCAAAATCATGGTTAATTAAAATCATGTCTAGTTTACGATGAATATCTCTGGATTCACCAGATTTCCAAGAATATTTATCACCCATAAGAATGGGTTCAATTAAGCCTGTTTTAAGGAAGAAATTGTTAAGAAATTCTAATTTTCTAAATGAAATTGGAATTCCTTCCCTCTTTTTAAATGAATGAAGAACGGTATTGAAATCTCCTATTATAATCCAAGGTTCCTCATGTTGTCATTTAAAATTTTAAGATTATTCCAAAGCAAATTTCTTTTTTTTCTTTCACTATTTGAAGCATAAACAAAAGTATTTTCTAGTTGTAAACCACCTTTATTTATGAATTTGCAGTGAATAAATTGCAAATTTAAAAAATGATTACTTAAACTCTAAATTTTTACATCCCACATAACTATTACTCTACCATTAACCCCATTACATTGTTATTAACCATACCGCACTCTTTAAATTTGTTAACATGTTAACTTCAATTTTTTCATAATCAAGTTTATGTTCCAAAATACCAATAATATTAGGCCTATTTATAAGAATTAGGTTAGATAAATCTAATTTTATTTCAGGAGAATTTAACCCTCTAACATTCCAAACAATTATATACATCATAAATTAAAGATTAAAAAAATAAATGATATAAATGATACGATAAGGATGCCACAACCGCTAGATAGAGAGACTGGTGTTAAACTCTTCCATATTCTCTTTGTCCCTCCTCTCTTCCAAATACTTAAAACTTCTGATCCCTTTTCTCATTTTCACTAGTTCAGATTGAATAATTGTTCTATATACCAGTTCTTATCTTTTATTCTTCCTTTACATTATGTTATCCATTAAATGTTTTAATGGTAAAAAAGTAACTGATAAAGTAGGTATACAAAGTAGGTACATGGTGCTCCTTTTTCTCGTAAAAGTATATATGGACTCACCAGGTTCAAAGTCCAACAACAAAGGTCTGCATAACACATGTCGACCATTATCACCTTCGGCCTAGGAGATAGTTCCCTTTCTATTTTCCATCCTGCAAAAGATCTGATCGCCCTACAGTATTTGTTTCGAACATTGCCACCTTGTTCCCTAGATCATTGAAAATCTTAAAGCCTTACCTTATGGACAGCATCTCCCTGCCTCGTCATTTGGCGACCAAGTCACAGCAAGATAATACCAACCTCCGAGACAATTTGACCACCCACGGGGACCGTCCGTGCCTCTTCCTAGTTGCCATAGATTCTTCACTGACCAACCTCTCTACCCACTCATTTTGTATGACTAGCCGGATGCTTGATAAAAGCTATTGACCCCCATTGAGACGATAGACCGCAATCAACTGTCATGAGGAAACTTAGTACTCGAGGCATCAATCCAAGCCCTTCAAGATGTGATATATTTAACTATTAATAAAGAATACATTGCATTTCTACGTTGGTCGACTTTTCTACTCTCAAGAGATATTTGAAGCTCTTGTAATAGTCAGTAAATTTTTTCGTAAACAAAGATCCAAAATAATAAGGATATCAACTATAGTGGACGTAAATCTTTTTTAAGATCGAACCATTTTATATCTTGTGTCATTTACTTTAATTCCACCACTTAATTTTCTCTTAACTAAACCATGGTTTTAATTACTAAACTTTGTTAAAATCCATGTCTATTCGCAATTTTGAGGTTGGCTAGAAATTTATTCAACATTTTTGTACAAGGAGAGCCTTCCCTAAAAAATGCTCAACATCATCACTTTCTTCTCTTCAAAAGTTCTATTCCCTACTAAAAAAAACCTTCAACATGCAAGCTAACAATGGTGAAGCTGTTTGCGATAATTCTAATGATTATAACATCAATGACAGCATCGGCCCAGTGCCATCAGCCTTATTCCTGACATAAGCAACTATATATGGCTCATCTTGGTTAATGCAATTTCAAATATTGGGAAAAGGAAGAACTATTTAAAATTAAGGGGTGATAAAGTTCATTTGAGGAGCGTCCTACTTCAACTCGATACAGCTGAGGGAAGAAATTAGATCTCCAAATGAGAATACAAAATAAAAGAATAGCCACAAAGCCTATTTTCTTGAGGATCGGGGTGAAAGTGATCGTGCCAATATAATAATAGTACTCCTACACTCCTAGAAATATAGGGGCAATCCAGCAAGCTTGCATGTTATAGGCAAGCGATGATTCTTATTGTAATTGAAACTTCCATTTCATTCATTGGGAGTTATCTTGGAAGTTTTAGTCAAGTTTCTAGCCTTTTAATATAGTCTTAAGTGCTCTAAGTGCTATCCTAATCTTTTGCATGCCCTGTTTGTCTATGTATGTCCAAGCACATAAGCAATAAAGTTGGGTGGTGGTCTGGTAAGGTTTCCTTCGAAGAACTAAATGTAAAGTGCTATGCCAGGATCAGGTAAAAAGCAAAAGTATAGCGTGCGCGGCGGAACAGTCTTGGATTGATTAGAATAAACATAGCATGTGCATAGAAGCCTTGCGGCTATGCCCTTTTAGTTGTATCCCATATATTGATCAAACAAGCTTCCACTTCAATAAGATAGAAAGTCGTCTGTCAATTTTCAGTGTGACACAATAGATATAGCCGTAGAGACATAAATCAATTTTTTAATCTCCTTTCTTAATAGGGAAGAAGGTTGCATATATTTTATATCTCGATTAAGAAAGACCACTTTCATAATGAATACATCTCAAGTTCTCGCTTTCAGAGCAGATGTGTGAGAAGTTTAATTATCAAGCTATGCTGATATCTATCTATGAATCAAGGGATGGATATGACCACATTTCCAATCTACAAGCAAAGCATTGGATGAATATAGAAAAGAGTGAGAATATGCTCCAAGACTATAAATGGTTTTCCCACCTCTGAAGCTTTCAACTCATCATGTTGCGATGTCTATGCATGAGGACTTGTGTAAATACACTCATGGAAAAGCATTTCAAGATGGAATAATATATGCAATGAAATCAAAGACACAGTAACCAGCGATGCTATCAAGGCAAAGTAGCCTAATTTCATTCGTACCCACACCGCTTTCATAGCCCAAGAGACAGCTCAGCGAGGCGTATCATCTAAAGTAGGACTTTCATGCTACTATCCAGCCTTTTGGCCAAACAAGTAGCTGGAAAAACTTGGCGAGTTAGACTTGGAAGTTAAAGAGGCAGGATGCCCGAAGAGAGAGCCTACATGGTAAGATACCAGGTAAGATCAAGACTATAGGGCAATAGCAAAGCCATCTCAAAATTCAACAAGTCAAATCCATCAAAGTAATGGATCAGTACCGATCCATCCCCATTGAATGGCACCGATTCATAAAACTTTGACCAAATCACCTCCAACCTCTTATTCTCCCAAGCTCTGATGTTACCTATTTCAAGCCATTGTAGATCAATCACATATTCTTTGCCTTTGAACATCTCGATCATCGATAATCAGGAACCCCAGTCCACCGTCGATCCATCTTGTTCCCCCAGAATCAAGATTCTAGTAGAGAAAACAAGATGAAAAATATAATGCTAACAACGAGTCACATCAAAATAAGGCATAAAGTACTCCATAATATGATATTATGGATTGATACCGATCCTTCGTGATTGCTGACAAGACCACGTCTTCTCGACATGAACTACCGCTGGATGTGATGAACGTGTGGGAGATCATGGAGGAGAACTTTTTGGTGACCTACAGCTATAAATGGTAGGTTAGGGAATCATTTCAAGGGATCCTTTTGCCTCTTTACATGTTTTTCCATAATTCTCTTGTAACACCGAGGATCCATGTCGATCCATAAGAACATTACTTGTAAACAACAGTACAATCAATAGAAACACTGAGTGGACGTAGGCATCAGTTGGTTGAACCACCAAAAACGTTATGTGTCTCGATTTTACTTCATTTTCCATTTTTATTTCTTTATTTTATTCTCTGCTTTATTTTCTTGGGTGTTTGTACCACATTTTAATATAAATATTTTGGTGCTTTCACCAAGAACGCGATTCACAAGCCGTTTGGATCCATCATTTATTATATGCATGTAAATGTGCATATTTTTACCACCATATTTATTCTATTTAAATTAAATAAATGATCGTATTGGGTTTTTAACTTGTTTTAACCGAAATCCATATTAATTTCAAATTGTCACAAATCCATCTTCATATAGGGGCAAAACAGTTGTTTGTGTGCATATATTTCTTTGATAAAAATTAATTAGAAATTTCCATACTATTTTGTAGGAATTTGATTTCAATTACGAGTTGTTTCGTGAAGAAGATATGCATGCACATAAAGAACACAAAGGAATGAAGATGGAAATAATTCAAAGTGAAGATCATGGAGGACCCCACCTACCCACCACCTTAATGTACAAATTAGAGGCTAGTGTACATGCTTATGGAATTAATGGCTTCATATACACTTAAATGATGATTAGTAGAAGCTAATGATTACTTGTCATCCACACTTTCTCAAGGGTATTTTGGGTATTCCTTAAAAAATATGAATTAGGGTTTAACACACACACACACACACACACACACACACACACACACACATATATATATATATACCCCTTATGTCTCATGTAACCCTCTTTTTCCTTAGTGTCTCTTAGGCCTCCTTCTCTTTAGATTAGTTTAGGCTCAAAATAAAAGAAAGCTTCTCTTTTCTTTTCATGTCTACCTAGCCATTTTTATTTCATGTAATTTCTTCTTATGCAACTTTAATATATTTCTCTTTTCTTCTCTTGTTTATTTTCCTTTCATGTTGTAGTTTAGATCTATTTTACTTTATGCAAGTAGAATAATTTTTCCTTTCATTTTGCTCTCTTTTTGTTTAATGTTGCTTTCTACATTTGTTTATATGATAACAAATATGAGAGCTTAATCCCTTCAATTTAGGAGTAATGAAGTTTTTTAGAACGTAGATCCAACATTTTGTTGTTTATGCTCTCTTTTTTGCTTAAATGAAATGTTTTGAAGTGGCTTAACTTGTTGTTTTTGATTTGAATTTGATAGCTTATATTGTTGACATCAAAAAGGATATGCTTAAACCATCACAAACAATAATTACCTTTTCATCTATATATGATGATGGTAACAAAGTGATTGTTGAAACTAAAATTTGATGGCCTATATTTCTAAACAATAGTTAATATGTCATGCTCAAAATAGATTTTACTTTCAACTTTTGTCATATTTCATGAGAGTTAAATGTGTATTAGTGGTTGTGTTATAGTTTAATGGTTTATATTGGGCTAATTAATAGCACAAATAAACCATACTTATGATAAGCACATCAACTAATTACACTAATGACAAGAAAAGAGAGATCATAACTTCAAATTGTTGATTTATATGATCTAGAGAATGGAAATTGCCTCTAAATTGTCTTAACACTCTCATATTTTTATCAATTTTCTTTTCTTTGTTTTTTCGCCTTTTCTAGCTTAAACAATTATCAACTTTGGTTTAATTTGATTGAATAGAATTTTAAAATCAACAATTCCCTGTGGATCGACCCATATTCGCAACGTACTACAAGTGTATGTCGTTCGCTTGCGGTTATTTTCAAATTTGAATTTTTCGACCGTTTTCCAATTCCATAGAATTTTCGTTCGATCAACAATCTTGTTGCCCTAGAATAAAGTTTCTAGCAGAGCAAACAAGATGAAAAATATCATGCTAACAACGATTCTAAGGCAACTAAAGTACTCATAAGATGATCTTATGGATCTACCGATCCATCGTGATTGCCGACAAGACCATGTTTTCTTAACATGAACTACCGCTGAATGTGGTGAACGTGTGGGAGATCATGGAGGAGAACTTTTCGGTGACCTACAGCTATAAATGGGAGGTTGGGGCATCATTTCAAGGGATCCTTTTGCCTCTTTACAAGTTTTTCCATAATTCTCTTATAACCCCGAGGATCCATGCCGATCCATAAGAACATTACTTGTAATCAACAGTACAATTAATAGAAACACCGAGTGGACGTAGGCGTCAGTTGTTGAACCACCATAAACATTATGTGTCTCGATTATACTTCATTTTCCATTTTATTTCTTTATTTTATTCTCTGCTTTATTTTCTTGGGTTTTTGTACCACATTTTAATATAAATATTTTGGTGGTTTCACCAAGAACGCGATTCACAAGCCGTTTAGATCCATCATTTATTGTTGGATTGCCTAAATCCGAGAGATAGATCCAATTTCTTTGCCTTTTACTCTTTTAAATTACTCAAATTTTCAAAAAGTCTATTAGAAGCTTTTCAAAATGGCTCCTTAAAGTGATTGATTTACCGCTCCAAGAGCTACCGAGGATGTTGGGAATGTTGATTCCCAACATGTTGAATAGGATGCATAGCCAACCACTACTGAGAGTCATAACCTGACGCATGTGATTGCTAGGGTCAAGATGGACAACGTGATGAAATAAATGAATGATAAGCTGTAGTAGAGTCGTAATGAATTTAATCGAAAAATGCAACTGAGTTTGGATTTGTTGAATCAATTGACTAACAACTATATGAAAAGCAGGAGCTACTTGATACTTTCTAGTTTAGTATCTAGCAGTTCCTCGTCATCGAAGCAAAGGCAGAATGACAAAAAGCATAAGACGGTTAGAAAAGAGGCTGGAACATTGAAAAGGAGGTTGGAACCAAATCATGACAAAGGCTTATGGATCAGTACCGATCCATCAAGGAGGATCAGTATCGAACCATCAAATACTGGTTTGGGCAATCGACTTTTAAATGATGATGCTGGGTTGCCTTCTGGTTGTGCTATGGATGGCCAGAATTTTTGAGATTAGGCGCCACTGTGGATCCGCCGCATAGGGCTTATGCATACAGAGTTGATGAATGAATGGTTCTCTAGGAGTCTGAGGAACCCCAGAATCGTGAAACAAACCGGAAGTGTTTGCTAGGCCAAACGCTCGAGGCGGATCACGGTCACCGCCGTTTGGTAGATCTAGTAGAGTCAAATTTGGCTAATATGGCAAGGAGACCTGCAAGTGAGAACCAACATAGGAGAAATGATGATTGGGGGTCCTCCTCGAGCCGGAATCCATTCTTTGAGGAGATCCTGCATGAGGAATTCCCAATGAGGTTTGTGTTGCGATTATGCCATTGTACAACATGGAAATGGATCCGTGCAACATTTGATGAAATATGACTGGCATGAGGATTCTGCCATAGCTATTGATGTTGTCAGATGTCGTTGTTTTCCAATTTTCTTGGAAGGAGTGATGACGATGTGGTTCACCCGACTACCGCCAGATCCTTATCATTTTTAGAGCAACTGGCATGGAAATTTTGAGAAATTCCATTTACAGACCACCTGTTCGAAGGAAGTCATGTCACTATCCACCCTCTTTCAGGAGACATGAGAGTCTTTGAAAGATTCATTGCATAGGTTCAATACTGCTTCGTTTGTCTGGAAGCATTCCTGTGAGGAATATTTCCAGAGATAGTGTGCTATGCATTAAATGTGAATCCTAAATGCATTCCTGTGAAACAGAAGCGCCATAACCTAGGTCCGGAGAGATCCGTTGTAATGAAAGAGGATGTGGATAAGATGAAGAAAAACGGCTTCATCCATGATGCTGTGTATTCATAGTGAATATCCAATCCAGTCCTAGTGAAGAAGTCCAATTGGAAGTGAAGAACGTTTGTTGACTATTCCGATTTGAACAAAACATGTCCGAGAGATTGCTTTCAACCCTCGAAAATCAACTAGTTAGTAGATTCAACTATTGGACACGAACTGCTATTGTTCATGGGCAAGAACTGCTGTTGTTTATGTTCTTTTGGATGGAATAGAAATGTAGCTTCGTTTTGAACAACCAACTTCAGGGATGAACATAATCTCTTGGTTTGACGTCTGCCGATGTAGATGGAAATTCATCAAAGGGATCGATGTGGTGCATTCAACACTGTATAGAAATTATGGTTTTAGACCAAGGTATGAGTTTATATACTCGTCATTATGAAGCTATAAAGAATACGCCAAAAAAATATTTTTCCAGACGGAGAGGGTTTGGGAGAAAGAAAAGTAAGCAGTAAGCCACAAATGAATTATTTTTCTATTGATCTGGAGAAAGGGAAAAAAATGTTTAATATAAGGAGAGCTGGCTTCAAGCAAGGCTATAGTGTGTTCCTAACGCGAAAGGATATGGAGTTTGTTTAGAAAGTGTCAAAAAAGGACAAAAACCGCCTTGAAGCGAAGTTCCACCTCTAACCTTAAATTTGGCACTAACAGAGCCATAGCGGATGAGCTTACAGAGTGAAAGCTCTCATGAGATATCGTTGGCATTCCCTATCATTAAATGAACGGAAAGTCATGGGACCGCAGGATTAGATCGAAGGAAGAGAAGTCTTAAATGAGTTAAGAAGCAAGAAGGAAGTCCAATCCGGTAGAAATTTTTTTTTGCACAGGATGACACCAGGAAGAAATAATTATCAGCCTTATTTGGAGCTTTAGTGCGATGACTAGAAAATATGGTATATCCAAGAGAGTGCATTATTTCAGGGAGCATACCCGGGCAAGGATGAAAGGTATGCCAAAGGCTGAGGTTTCGAGTGTCAGTGGAGCAACACCTTACAGCATTAGCAGAATATCACTAGATTCAAGATCAAACCTAAATCTTGCTGTTCCATGTTGCTCCATCTTTGTTTCCTTCCTTAAGCATTGTGAAATAGTTGCAACTTAGCTTTTGCCTTAGTCTTTGGAATCAATGAGTAGTAGTCCAGCCTGTATGGTCCTCAACGCTCGACCTTTGAGTGCATACTCAATCTGTTTGATCCTTTTGGAATTGAGTTCCAGGACCAAGTCCTATCTCTTCTTGCTAGGCTCTTCGATCTTACTTAAAGATGCCCTTTAACTTGCTATATAGAAAATGTTGATAAACAACCATATGTGAGTCTTTGTACGTCCCGACCCTAGGGTATTCATTATATAATTTTGATGCATACTTTGATTTCTCCTCTAAGAAAACAAGTGAACTATTGGTAATCCTAGATCTTTGATGAAGTATGCTTATCTTTCTTCCAACAAAGAGAAAGGTTCCCTCCTCTACATAGTAACCTGAACCTTGGGACAGTAATCAATAGTTTTATAGGCTTTCACCTATATGATTCTTAGCACCATCAACATCACGCACGACGCACGGGAAAGGGTTATGCTCAAGACCCCTATTGCGGTTTGCTGATACCTATAATAGGGACACACACGTCACACACAATAATGAATTTGCTTAGGATGCATCAATGCGTGAGATAGTTCACAACCTAAGTCTCATACCACTTGTCGCCCCTCTCTCTTGAAAGGCTATCTGCCTTTGAATGACTACGGGCAGAAGATGAGGGACATGATTTACACTTTGATCACTTAAGCAATGAAGTGCGAGCAAGAAACGATGTTCCTAGGGAATTCTTTATTCAAGACCGATCTCAGCTGGAAAGTTCCAAGGCCTCATCACCTTATCATCATCAAAGATTCCCATCCCTCGCAAGGCATATGTAGACCCCTTCTCTAACCAGTGTTGCATATCGTATGCATGAGGCAGGCATAGGTCTTAGTGAAGAAATGATACTACTCTGGTAGCATATGCTTAGAGTACAAACAAAGAATCAAGGTGGTGAGGGTTCCTCCAACGATGAGACTGTGGAACAATTCTCAAATGAAATACCAGGGAAGTACATCCATCGGAGATGTGCTTTGTCTTCTATCGAAATATGTGATGGAAGCACCAAACCATCCGAGCATGTCGCGCTTTCAACTCCATCACCAAAGCTGATCAACTCTCTAACAATGCGAAGTACCTCTTATTTCCCTCTACCCTAACCAGACGCTCCTTCTGCTAGTTTTTGCACTTACAAGTAGGTAATATTCACTCTTGGGTCTAGCTATGCATAGACATTAAAATTCACTTCTTTGCATCATTAACCCAAATAATGATGGCTAGCGAGCTTTACAACATGCGACAAGGATCAACCGAGTTGCACCACTTCTATGTCATTCACTTCAATACCGAGTCAATGAAAGCCAGAGGGGAGAAAAAACAGTTTGGTAGTCAGCCCTTGTTCTGGGTGAGGTACTATTCCAAAATGTTGAAGGAGTTGCAATAACAACTCGCCACATCTGAAATATAGATTTCCTTCAACTGATCAATGATGTTATCAAGGTGGAAGAGGTAGATTTGTCTAATAAAAACAAAGAGGAGATAAGAAAAACATGTAGGATGAAGTCAATAGTTGAAGAAAGGGCCAATAAGAGCACAAAAAAGCAATCCAGGGATGCCCCCAATTCAAACCTATGTATGCAAATTATGTCTAGTTAAATCACGATATGTAAACTATTTATCACACTACTAGGGATCACGTCACTTATCACGGGCCTCTTTCCAATTCAGGGCAAAAGGAGAAGCTCCATGGTAATGAGAATTATTGCGAGTTACACCAACTTAATGGTCACACCATCAATGAGTGCCATCATGTAAAAGGTAAGATCGAGCGGTTTTTCCAAAAAGGTATACTTATGTAATATGTGAGGAAATAGGTAGATTAAAGTGTTGAGCAACAAAATCCACCACCTCGCCTTAGCAAGTAAATGAAACAACGTTTCTTCCATCAACATTGAAATTTTTTCTATATATGGTAGCCCATACATGGTTAGAAGCAGCAGATGGGCCCAATACCAATACAGAAGGGAACTAACCGTGCACATAAAGGAAGATGACGCTGACATCACCTTCACGACCAAAGACAAAAGATGCATCAACTACCCGCACCAAAATTCCATAGTCATTTCCCTAAACTTTATCAACATCAAAGCGCATTAGGTCTGCATCGACGAGGGTAGCTCTGTGGACATCATATTTAAGAATGTCTTCAATCAAATGAAATTCCGCCATCAAGTATCTGTAACGACCCGTACTTTGAACTATTTTAAATTGTTAAATTTAAGATGATTACTAAAAATGGTTAGAATTAAACGTTTTATTGATGTATTACTGTAGTCATTGAATACGAACTTTTATAAAATATTAAAAACAAACAATTTCGAAGATTATGGAAGTAACAAGTATTAGAGTGGAATTCTATATATTGAATGTGTTGTAATCAATAACTTGAATTGAATAATAATTTTGAATTACTATTAAATGGAAATAGTTGGTCAATTATTTAAATTTGTTTTAAAAATAAATTAAATAAGTTAAATTACTTATATTTCAACTATAGTGATTTATTGGATAATTAAATTGTTTAAATTTGACTTGGGAAATTATTTGAATAATTGAATTCTGAATTTGATATGAAAGAAAATGATATCGAAAGTTGATTTAATTTTTTTTAATATGAATAAAGATGGTTAACATTTAAAATTGAATTTAAAGTGATTAAATTAAATTTTGGAAAATACTTGTTTTGATTTACGAGTAAAAATAGCCATTTTGGTAACTGTCTTAGATTTTGATGTAACCAATTTCATTGGATCCGTGATAGTGAATTATTATAGGATTTCAAGTTTTGCATTGATTGGACTTGTCATTTGGCTACACGAGCTTGAAACATGCAGAAATTAATTAAAGGAATTTAATTAAAATAAATTGATTTTGAGATGCTATCTTCTTTTACAATTGAATTAGACCTCAAGACTAGTTAAATTGTTTTTGGAATAGGGGTAAAACATTATGAATGCTAGGCAGCATGCTTCGTTTGGAGTTCAAAATTTTCATGGGTCGATCGGGCGAGATATTTCCGTATTAAATAATATTATTTCACTCCTTCCAACAAAATGTTCACCACACCACCTATTTTACATCTACCTTGTCCCTCCTTTTCTTCACTTAGTCAAATTATATAGCAAATCGTTGTCTTACAAAAAAATCAATCGAGCGACGCATGTTGAGGCACGCGATGGTGGCGCTATGCTTTGGGGCGTTTTAGGGCGATGGCACGATAGTAGCTAGGGTTTGGGTTGTCTCTATGTACGCTCGACTAGGAAAAGAATGGATGCAACATTTGGGTGCGTGGAGATGGATGCATGCTGGTGCAAGGAGTGGGCAGGTCGGTATGATGTCGATGCTGGCGATCGTGGCGTTTCGTGGTTCATAAAAATAAAAAATGGTGATCGCGATCTGGAGAGAGTCAAAGACTGTAGTGTGATTTGAGAGATAGAAGATTTGGGGCACGGTAGTTTAATTATTTTAATTATGTTATTATATTGTTAATTACGTTTTAATTTATTGTTAATGTTAATTATTGTGTAACTTTTGCATGCGAGGTACGTTTTGGGGCGAAACGAATTGCAGTGGACTCGTATCGTCATTGTCTACAGCCTAGAATCGAAATGGTATTTATTTGAAGATGAAAATATTTTCATTTTTAAATAAGCGAAGAGTGTTTATAATGCTCATAAAGTACTAGAATATTTTTTTGTTTGTTAAATTTAAATTTATAAAGTGATTTAAATTTATTGATTGTTGTTAGATAATTTTAGTTGACATTTAAGTTGACATCTGAATTAACTGATAGTAACTTGAACTGATAGTAAAATTGAATTGGAATTAAATTACTAGTAAGCTCTCGATTATTGATATCTAGTTAATTGTTCTGATATTTTGACTGTTTGGATGATTCATCGTGATGGAGGCCAATCGATTGAAATTTGGGTGATTGGATGTTTAATTATATATATATATATATGTCATGTTATCACCCTGTAAACTATTTACAGTATATAAAACTATAACTTGAATTATTTTGAATAAATTAAGAAATAGCTTGAAATGATATGTACCTATTACATTTATTTTGGATTTAAATGATATATATCCATCCCCGAGATTAAAATTTGAATTAACTGATCACTTAACCTTAGGATAGAAAACTATACATAGACACCGGATTGGTTAAATTAAATAATTTTGAAACTCATGATTTTGAAATTATTTAAGCGACTTTGATTTAAAGAAATAAAAATCGAATTTACAAAGATTGGAATTCGAGTTTGAAATGTTGAATATAAAACGGTTAAAGAAATTGTGTAAAGAATTAAATTTGGAGATTGAACTTATATTTGAATATAAAACAGTTAAAGAAATTGTGTAAAGAATTAAATTTGGAGATTGAACTTATATTTGAATATAACTTGGAGTACAGAAATTTAATCATTTAAACAAGTTTGAACTTTTACTTGAACTTCAAAGTTATTTAAGTAAAAGTGATATAAATCGATATATAAAATTTGGACTCGAGAATGGAATTTATTTTAAGATTTGAATCTGAATTCGAAGATTGAAGTTTAATTTGAATTTGGTGATTTAAATCGATATTCTAAAATCGAACTCGGATTTACAAAAATCGAAATGGTTGAAATTGAGAATTGAATTGAAATTAATTCAAATTGGAATTGAATTGAAATTAATTGGAATTGAAATCAAGATCGAATTAATGCAAAATCGAAACTGAAATCGATATGAATTAATATTGGAATCGAAGTTAATTCGGATTTGAAATTGGAATTGAATCGATTTAAATTGAAACAGAAATAGAAATTGATTTGAATCGGAAGATTTGGAATTGAATCAGTTTGACTTTGAAACTAGTTTCAAATAAATTATTTTAATATAAACTTTTTAAAAATCTGTCTTCTTAAATATTCAAATTAATTTGATTTTCCAATCTATTTACTATATGAACCATTTCAATCCTCAAACTATTTATATTAAACTATTTAACTATTTTAAAACTATTCAAATTATTTTCTAAAGAAATTCAAACTGGCTAAAAGAGTGAAATGTTTATATTTAAATCTTGGATTTAAATTTGATTTGGGTTAAATTGAAGTTATAACCCAAATGGAAATTCAAAGCAATTTGAATTGGAACTGAAATCGAGGAATTGAAGGGAAATGAATTTGAAGTGAAATAGCATATTTTGAGTAAATATGATATTTTGAAATGAAATTGATTTGAAGCGAATATAATATTTTGATATCAAGTATAAATTGATTTTGAAATGTAAAAGAAGAAATCGATGTGTAAAACGACGTTTGGTCGTTAAAGAGACCGGGGCCTCTTATAGGCATACTCTCTATTAATATTGGAACCACTTTAACAACTGTGTACATGAATGAGACTCCATAACAAAGTGGTTGGATTTGGCATCGTTTTTTGGATTTGAAGAAAGAGAACGATGATGGATAGACCCTAGCACTTGTGCCAATTTGAAATGACTAAAACATGACGGATTGATAGGGCCAAGCTGGCTAGCTGCCCCTTGCGGACATCCATTCTTCAATATTTTTGGACTCGGTCCATATTATTCCTCTTGTTTTTGGTTTCGATTGATCCACCTTTATTTGGGTTAGTCTCCTTTGACTCGATATGGGATGGATGTACGCATGGGCGGTCATGGCTACGATGCGTTGCCGCTAGCCTTACGACCTAAACTAATATTATCCTACCTTGGGCATTGCCTTATGAACCTTGCCATACTTTTATCCCTATACGACACCCATATGATTTTGGTTTAGTGTTGTCATATCACGACTCATCCCTATCCCTCGACGTGCTACTGGTGCGTCATATGCAAAATGTACGACAATGCTTAAAAGAGCGTTAAAGGGGATTAATATAAAGCCTTAACGCTAAGAAAAATATTTATTTTACTGATTAGACAGTATGTATGTAGTGTATTTTACTATATATAAATATTTTGACGGATTCTTAAGAGATGGAAAATCCCGTAACATCTCTTGAGTTATTGCATGCACGTTATACACTGTATAGAAGATGTGAAATCCCATAAACATCCGTGACGCTATTATATTCATGTACTTGATATCGATTTGACTCACGTAAGGATATTTAAGTCCTGATTCGAATGTTTTGTCTTTTCATTACACTCGGGTTAGTCCTGAGTTTTTCAACACATTGAAGATTATTCTTTGGAGGACGAAGGCGAAGATTTGGTATATTATTATTAGTAATACTATCCTCTGTAGCATGTTGTTCTACTGCATTTATTTTTTTCTATTATATATATAACTCTAATAAATGTTGTATAAATTATAATTGAATCTATAATATAAAAAACTTCATGAACTACTATTTGATTATTATATTTTGTCATTCCGCTGTGTGATTCTGTGTTTGCTTTCTTCTTCTTTTCTTATTTTTCTTAATTAAACCCGTTGATTGTCTATGTTCCGAATTATTTGGGTTGGACATGCGTGGATTATTGTCAATTTAAACCTTCCGAAATGTTGGTCATCACAATTGACATCAGAGCTTTGGTTTAGCGATAACCTTCACTTTGTGAGGTTTGACTCATAAGAGATACTAGAATGAGTTTTTTTGAGTGCATGTGTGTGTGCCTGTGTGTGTGTGTATATGAGATAGCGTACTTGTTAGTGTTATAAAATGTTTTATATTGTGTTTACTTATCCGTTTATTTGTTTATGAATTCTGGTCGATACGTGGGACGCCGTGTTATTGATAGGTGTTTCTAAACACTGAAACAAGGCAAGTCGACATAATATTGTTTAAAATCAGGTAAATGAAATAATTTTACCAAAATTATATTATATTTATAACAATATTAATGAGCACTGTTTGTTAGGAGATGATAATATTTAGTTGTCAACGATTATTAGTTGAATTAAACTAAAAACGAATACTTTGTGAACTCTATTTCGCGAAGTGTTCGAGAATTAAATTAAACTAAAATCTAATTATAATAAGAATTTTTTACAATAACCAAGATATAAATTAATGAATTTTTTTCATAGTAAGCTAATGAAATTGTACAAGTACATAATATGGCTTTTAAATATAAAAGGTTAGAAGCTGAGAATTTTAGAATTTAAAATCCAATTGATTTTAAAAATTGTTTTCAAAGCCTGTAAAAATTAATAATAACATTATCTGAAAGTGTTTTGACTAGAAATATATTTGGAAAATATTTTTAAAATAAATACAAGCATTAAACTCCCTTTACTAGTTGGGAAATAATTCGAGGGATGACTACAACATTGCTAGTATTCATTTTTGAGTTTTTGAGTGATAATTACTACCAAAAGAAATTCATTTTTGGTTAAAACAAGTTTTAATTGTGAAAATATACCAAGTATGATTTGATAAATATGTGAAGATAGTTTTGAGCTTATAAACTAAAGTTAGTATAGAAAAAAGTTTATAACTTATGAATTTAAATAAGAAAATAAAACAGAATTTTATAATAGTTGAACATTTTGGTTAAGCAAACAAAATAAAATTTGAAATTGAGATATGAAATAAAAGAATTAACCGAGGAAGTGTTAAACAAATTAAAATAGTGCACTGAAGTAAATAAAATGAAGTTTCACTCAAGAAACTCAAATAAAGGTGAATTGTATTTGAAATGAATCAAATAAAATAATGAAATGAAATTTAAGTGAATAAGTTGTATAATTTATAGATTTGAGAAATATAATCAAAGAACTAAGTTTAAATTTTGTTGAATGTGAATAAGAAGAAAGGAAAAGAAAAATTCAACTTAAATAACGTTAAATAAACCAAGTAATGGAATAAATTAAAAATAAGTTTAGCTTAATATTAAATAAATTGAATTGGATTTGAATGAAACTAAATGAATTAGTAAAGTGAATTAATTCCACTTAATTTATAAAATTGATTTAATATAATGAATACAACTTGAGTTATAAAATGAAATGTAATTTGAATTGTGAAAGAAATTGAATGGGAATAATGGGTGTAAGTAAAATTTAAATGAGTAACTGAATTTTATTTAAATTGGATGTGAATAAATTAAATGCAAGTGGAGTAAGTTTTAATAAATTGAATGGTAACTAATTGAAATTGAAATAAGTTAATG
This sequence comes from Allium cepa, assembly GCA_030765085.1. NCBI lineage: Eukaryota > Viridiplantae > Streptophyta > Magnoliopsida > Asparagales > Amaryllidaceae > Allium > Allium cepa. The sequence continues at coordinate 134,910,548 of CM060942.1, read as the reverse complement.
AAATAAATTATAAAATGAAAGTTAACTTAAGAGAAGTTGAAAAAAATTGATTGTGGTAAAAAGAAGATTTATTAATATGAATTTAAGCGGTAAAATAAAATTTAATTAAGTAAATTTTTTAATATGAATTTGAATTAATGAAATGAACTAATAAAGTGAATCAATGGATTAATATGAATTTAAGTTATGAAATAATAATGAAACTGAGTTTTGTTTTATAAAATGTTTTAATTGACTTAAATGGTTATGAAATGGTTTATGAATGATATTAGTATTAAATAAAATAAATTAAGTGAAAATGAAATAAAAAATCTAACTTAAATGATTTATAAAATGGTTCATAGATGAACTTATATGAAATCTATTAAACAAAAAGTAAAATAAATGAAATTCAACAAATCGACTTAAATAAATTGAATGTAAATGAAACAAATGTGAATAAATTGAAGCAAGCTAATTAAATGTTAAGAAATAATAAATGTTAATGAGAAATGAAGTGTATAAATTAAATATTGACATTGGACAATGTAAATTCGCATAGTTATGAATTAACTGGATTAAGTGGATGAATATTAATAATTGAACGGTTTCTTTTGTTGTAAACCGATGCTATTACTATTTTTGATTGCATATGATTGTTATGGTTGTGTATCGATGCATATGCTTATGATTTGGTTTCATAATTCATTTTAAATGGTTTTGTTGAACTTATACATGTTCTTTATCTTGCTATAAATGACTAATATTCTAAATTGCGATGAGATACGTACATGTGAAGACCGTATGGATGTATAGTGTGACGCCCCACCTCTATACCCACGCTAGCCAAGAACACTATGGAGTAATGCTGTCGACTAGCACGGAGAATAAGGCTGTTGAGGAGCGACCATCCATGTAATTGCTTTGTGCGAGCATCGATATGTCAGATAGTATAGCATGCATTCTATTTCAAGAGGAAATCCGACATACCGACACAAACTCAAAGCTACCACGCGGTGGCTATAATATCTTTGGAAACAAATATAGAAATAAGCATAACACAAATCAGTCACAGACAATTCATATCATAAAGGCGGAAATAGATATGAATATAACACATGAAAGTGTTCATCAGAGTAGTGGTCTAAAGAGATCCACAATATCACAAAAGAATAGTTACATGAACTACACAAAAGAATAAGTATACATTATGGAGTCTGTATCTCAAATGTATACAACAAAAACTACTAATCTAAGTAGTAAGCAAAAGGTCAGAGTAATGGATCCCCGGAGAGAAGTCAGGTCGAAGCACCTGCAACATCTCGGTCTGACCCGAGTATTATTTATAAGAAAATAATAAACGGATCAGTCTAACTATAAATATCAGATAACATGATATAGAATAGGAGATACGACTAAACACATAATAATCACAATGCCAAGCTGTGATATATATAAGTAATTGAAAATCAACAAGAGATTAATCAATAACACGATAATCTACTCAAGATAAAAAGGAATGTCATACTCCTAATTTCATTCACCAAGCCACAATAAATGACATATAAGATATGGCATAGACGTATAATATCCATAACGGCATACTACTATAAGTATGTAAATGATAATCAACAAACGATTAATCAATGTCAAAGAATCTTCTCAAAGATCCAAAAAGGGTATCATACCCAAAACTTGTATTCACAACAAGTTAATGACACACGAATTCAGCTATGCACAAGAATTGATAAATCATATCAATAGAAATCACAAAGTTGGCGAAACATAAATTCCAGAAATCAACACAAGAAATCCAGTCAATGACACACAAATTCACCTATGCACAAGAATTGATAAATCATATCAATAGAAATCACAAAAGTAGGTGAAGTATAAACTCCAGAATTCGACACACGAAATCCAAAAATTTCACAAAATTAAGGGGGGGAGGCCTAACACACGAACCGGAGCATGAAAACTCACCAACAGCTGTAACACATGAACGAGAAGCTATCTCATGGTAGCTAGCCACTAATTTGACACAAGAATGGTCCGAAGACCTGACACACGAATGGTCCGAAGACCGTTGGTTGCTACCCCACCAAATTTGAGTCGAAACTCCACAAAGGAGACAAAGAGACATCGCACAACTGCTAGTCTAAATCATAAAAATGATCGTCATGATCATCGAGAAGTGTCAATTACACTAAGCTAGTAAATATATGAGTTTAGCTTCATGTCCCATAACCACTTGCTTAACTTAAATATTTACGAACAAATTGTAGATCTCCACTAAAAAATTGTCACAAGAGTTTCAATCGAACAAGTCCAAGAATTAACCAACAAAGTAAACGCAAGCGTTTCATACCACTCGTTTTACTAAGCCGTTTAATTAGATTTCTCATACGAGTGAGGTAAAGGTTTGTATATACTAATAGATTGGAAAACTGTTTTATAAACGAATTTGGTATTAAAGTAGAGTTGAAATCATTTGAAGAAAGAGTTTTGATATTTACTACTAGTATAGAAAACCTTTATATTTTTAAAGTGACAAATCACAAAGGAGATTGTAAGAACAATCGATCACTAAAATTCACATACGAAGATGTGAATAAAATCCAAAGAAACCGATAAAGAATCCATCGAAATGGATATTCAAAAATCCCTAAAAAGGAGTCATCAAGGTCACAATAAATGATAACAACAAATAGGATCATCACGAATCGATTTAAATTGGAAATTCAATCCAAAAAGGCAAAATGGACTCAAACAGCAGGTTCAGTCGACTGAACAGAGTTCTCAGTCGACTGGCCCTGTACCTAGAAATTTTCCAAGTTCAGGAAACTTTCTGTTTCCAGATTCAGTCGACTGAACAGACTTTTCAGTCGACTAAATCATGCCTGGAAACTTTCGGGTTCCAGGTTCACTCGACTGAACAGAATTTTCAGTCGACTGAATCATGCCTGGGCTGTTTTTCAACCTTATTCAAATGAAGGGCAAACTCTTCCAAAATGCAACCGGACGAACATTGGCTCTAAGGGTTTATGCCAATCGGCAACCCGGCCCTATATGCTCCTCGATGCATCACCAAAAGCGTGATCAAACATCCAAAAAAGGATTTCACACAAATTTGACTTAAAAACCCAAAAATTGGAGTATTCACAAAACCAATCCAAATCAAGAGCAAATGCACATGAAGAAGTGTTAGGAATTCATACCCAACAACCAAAGATAATTATAGTCATAGATGTGAGATAAAAATCTCACCTTTTCACAAAATCGAACAAGAAGAAGCTTGAAAGCAAATGGAGAATCAACCTCTCTTCAACACAACCCAATTGAGCTTGAATCTAAGCTCAAAAACAAGAACATTCCCAAAATTAGGTTTAGGAATTTCTGAAATTGGTAAGAGAATAAGTTGGAGAAGAAGAAGAGAAGCTTACCAATGGGTTCTTCTTGAGTTTGGAGCTAGGAATTTGATTTGCAAGAGAAACTAGGGTTTTGGAGTTTTAATTTCCAATCTCTCCCACCATTAATGTTATAAAAACTGAAAAGAGAAGAGAATGAGGGTGAGTGGGGGAGAGTGGCTCAGATTTGAGCATAAGTTAACATAGGGCTGAGCCCAAACCAAACACAAAGTGAAAAGTAGCAAAAATCAACTTTCTCCAAACATATCGAAGCTTATACTCAAAAAGGTCGCAAACGGCATTTTAAACTCAATGGGAGTGGTCCCGAGTCCTAATTCGACCGTATGCAAAAAGTAGCTTTTCGGACCAAAATCCGACTAACGATAAAATATTTAAATAAAATATTTAAATATAAAATCGATAAATATGCGGGTTGTTACAGACTCTCCTCCTTAAAGAAATTGCGTCCTCGCAATATACAAGAAGAGAACATAAAGTAACAACCATAAAAGCATATTCAACACAAAAGAAACTTGAAGTAAGAAGTTCACCTCAAAGAGCACGAGAAAGTAAGTCCGGATGTGTTCGCTCGATGTACTCTCTAGATTCCCAAGAACAATCCTTAGGATTTGAAGACCATTGAACTTTAACAAGCGGAACATCTTTATTTCGAAGTCGTTTGACTTCCGAAGCAATGATACGAATAGGATGTTGCTCATAAGTTAAATTAGGCGAAACTTCAATCTCTTCCACAACACCGGGCTCAAGAACAGAATCGGAATCTCGAAGACATTTCCGAAGTTGAGAAACGTGAATCACGTCATGCATAGCAGAAAAATGAACCGGTAATAAAAGGCGATAAGCCATGGAACCAATACGTTCGGTGATAGGAAATGGCCCAATATATCGAGGCGCTAGTTTTCCCGATCGACTGAAACTTACAACACCTTTCATAGGTGATACACGAATGAATACAAGATCTCCCATAGAAAATTCTAACTTCCTTCTCCGGTTATTGGCATAGGATTTTTGTCTACTCTGGGCTTCTTTCATCCTATGACGAATAAGATCAATTTTCTCTGTGGAATCCCGAATAAAATCTGGACCTAAAACCAGCTTCTCACCGGCCTCAAGCCAACAAGAAGGAGATCGACATGGCCTTCCATAGAGTGCCTCAAAAGGTGCCATACCAATACTAGATTGGAAGCTATTATTATAGGAAAATTCAACAAGTGAAATATGATCTTCCCAACTTCCACCAAATCAAGAACACAAGCACGAAGAAGATCTTCAAGAGTTTGATTCACACGCTCGGTTTGTCCATCGGACTGGGGGTGATAAGCGGTGCTAAAATTAAGCTTCGTTCCTAAAGCTTTTTGAAGACTCTTCCAAAATCCACTAGTAAACAATGGATCACGATCGCTAACTACAGAAGTGGGAACTCCATGTAATTTAACAATCTCTTTGATACAGAGTTTGGCCAAAAGAGGAACGGTTCGGTTAGACCGAACGGGAATAAAATGGGCAGATTTAGTAAGCCTATCTACAATCACCCATAAGCTATCATGACCCGAACGAGAACGGGGAAGGCCATCTATAAAATCCATGGAAATTTGATCCCACTTCCAAACTGGAATTTCTAAAGGTTGCAATAACCCACCGGGCCTTTGATGTTCGGCCTTAACGAGTTGGCAAGTCATGCAACACTTAACAAAGTTAGCAATATCGAGTTTCATTCCCTCTCAATAATAAAGTCGCTTCATATCCGCGTACATTTTACTACTACCGGGATGAATGGTAAATTTAGAACGATGAGAATCTTCTAAAATATCTTCACGAACATCACCAATATTTGGCACGACAAGTCTACCAAACCTCCGAATGCCGCCACGAGAATCGATATCAAAGTCTTTCAATCCTTCAATATCAATTTTATCCCTAATATTTTGGCCAAGAAGAGCCAATTCAGGATCTAGCCTTTGAGCTTCAAGAATGCGGTCTAAAAGAGAAGGATGAGCCTCAAGGCTACATAAAGCAATAGATGAACATAAATCGGGAACACGGTCTCGAATCTCACAAGTGGATAAGATCTCGAGATCGTTCCATTCGGATATCATGATAGAAACAACAGCTTGTTGTTTACGGCTAAGAGCATCAGCGACACGATTACCCTTACCGGGAGTATAAAGAATATCAAGATCATATGGTGCAAGAAATTCGAGCCCACGCTGTTGACGCAAATTAAGTTCCTTTTGAGAGAATAAATATTTCAAAGACTTATGATCCGTGTAAAGAACAAATTTCTCTCCCAAGAGATAATGACGCCAAATCCGAAGAGCAAAAACAATAGCCGCGAGTTCTAAATCATGAGTGGCGTATCTAGTCTCGGCCGGCTTCAATTGCCTAGAAGCATAAGAAATAACACGTTCTTTTTGCATAAGAACGGCACCCAAACCAATGCGACTAGCATCAGTATAAACAACGAAATCTTGATTCCCCTCGGGAATAACAAGAATAGGAGCATCAGAAAGAAGCTCTTTTAATTTCTGAAAAGAAGCTTCACATTTGTCCGACCAAATGTATTTAACACCTTTCTTCGTCAAGCTAGTGAGAGGCACGGCAATCTTAGAAAAGTCTTTGATAAAACGACGGTAATAGCCCGCCAATCCGAGAAAACTACGAATCTCTGTCACACTCTCTGGTCTCTTCCAATCTTGAATCGCTTCAATCTTTGAAGGATCCACGGAAATTCCGGATTCGGAAATAATGTGACCGAGAAACTTCACACGAGATTGCCAAAAGTGGCATTTAGAAAATTTTGCCTTTAATTGATTACTCCTAAGAGTTTCCAACACAATCCGAAGATGTTTTTCATGCTCCTCCTCGGTTTTAGAATACACAAGAATATCATCGATAAAGATGAGAACAAACCGGTCGAGAAAGTCTCTAAAAACTCGATTCATTAAGTCAACGAAATAAGCCGGGGCATTCGTTAACCCAAATGGCATAACAAGCCATTCATAAGATCCATACCGAGTACGGAACGATGTCAAAGGAATGCTATCCTCTGCAATACGAAGCTGATGAAAACCGGTAGCCAAGTCCAATTGTGAAAAGACTCTAGCACCACTAAGTTGATCGAATAGATCATCAATCCGAGGTAAAGGATATTTATTTTTGATAGTAAGATCATTAAGCTTGCGGTAGTCAACGCAAAGCCTAAGTGTTCCATCGGATTTCTTCACGAAAATAGCTGAAGCTCCCCAAGGCGAGGAACTAGAGCGAATAAATTGCTTCGTCTCCAATTCGGATAATTGTTTACGCATCTCCTCGTTTTCTTTATTGGACATACGATACGGAGGACGAGTGATAGGTTGAGCTCCAGGAATAAGATTAATTCTGAACTCAATTGCTCGCTTAGGTGGTAATCCTAAAACGGGCTCGAATATGTCGGAAAATTCACGAACGACGTGAATAAGAGAAATAATATCACCCTCATCGTCATCATCGTCATCACGAGGATTTAAAGAATATAAAGATGCAAACCGAGCTGGAATCTGAATCTTTAAGATTAATATAAATCTGCTTAACAGATTGAGGATGTCGAAGATGAATAGTCCGCTCAGGACATAGGATATGAGCTTCATAACGATTAAGCCAATCCATTCCCAAAATCATTCCAAAGCCTAAATAACGCATGACATGCAAATCGGCTAGGAAAGGAAAATCACACAAAATAATTTCGACATCTTTACACAATAAACTGATTGTTGCAGATCCACCAACCGAATTCGCAATTCTCAAAGAAGTCATTAAACACAAAACATCCAAAGAAAAAGTATCTACAAGTTCTTTTGATATAAAAGAATGGGACGCACCCGTATCAAAAATAACTCGAATAGAACGATCACGAAATAAAATAATTCCATCCAGAATAGAATGAGAAATACCTTGGCCACGAGATGGGTTGCCAGGGGCTTGAGCAACATTAAGCTTTCCCTCCCTCCTATTTTGATGTTTGGGACATACATGCATAAAATGGTCCGGGCTTTTGCAATAGCGAAAAGTACGAGGCTTTGAACACTTGTTCGCAAAATGGTCTTTCGAACCACAATTATAGCATTTCCCTTGAGTAGAGGAAAAGGTCTTTTCAGCAGGAGTTGCTTGCCTCCTTTTCTTATTGGGATAAGGCCTTTTGAATTTGCTTGGCCTCTTCTTGTTGTTGAAGTTTGGTTTATCTCCCACCGCTTCAACATCATTCTCCTTATCCGCCTCTTCAAGACGAAGAGCAATATCAACGAGTTGGTCGAAAGAAACTTCTAACAATAGAAGTAATGGCTTCTTGAGATTTTTGTTTAAGCCATAGACGAATCTCTAGTTCTTCTTCAAAGGGGTGTTGATATATTCAACCCCATATTTGGAAAGCGGCTCGAAAGAGGCGACGTAATCAGTCACGGAGGACTCACCTTGAACAAGGTCTATAAATCGTCGAGCCAATGTCACTTTCTCAGCTTCCGGTACGAATTTCAACTCGAAGCGTTCCGGAATTTCTCCCAAGTGAGATCCGCTTCATTAATCTCAGAAATAAGAAGCTCGTACCAGTCCAATGCTCTCTCTCGGAGCATACTAGAGGCCACCTGAACTCGGTGAAGGTCAATAAGATTCATGCGCGAAAAGACGCGATCACATGTTCTAAGCCAAGCTTGGACTTTAATAACAGTTTCGGAACCTTTGAATGGCTCCCCACCCAAATTGGTGTAATCGCTGCACAAGCGTGCAAATCCCGACTTTGGGTGAGTAGGTTCTGGGTTAGCTCCAGCTGCTTGAGCATTAGTTACCAAATCAAGAAGCTGTTGAGCAGTCATAAAAACTCCATCTTGGGGTGGAGTGCTAGATGGCACGGCTCTGGGGCGGCCTGGTCTAGACATTTCTCTTCCTTTAGAAAGAAAGAAGAAGAAGAAAAAGGTTATTCACCAAATTGAATATCAAGCAATCTTGATAGATAAACAAGGAATCATAAGGAAAATAGGATGAATCGGTACGAAACTCGAATTAAATCCTAAAGCACGACTCCTAAGATGGACTTAGGACAATGATCCTTGTTATAATATTCCATATTGTTCCAAAGTTTGGCTCTGATACCAAGCTATGACCCCCCACCTCTATACCCACGCTAGCCAAGAACACTACGGAGTAATGCTGTCGACTAGCACGGAGAATAAGGCTGTTGAGGAGCGACCATCCGTGTAATTGCTTTGTGCAAGCATCGATATGTTAGATAGTATAGCATGCATTCTATTTCAAGAGGAAATCCGACATACCGACACAAACTCAAAGCTACCACACGGTGGCTATAATATCTTCGGAAACAAATATAGAAATAAGCATAACACAAATCAGTCACAGACAATTCATATCACAAAGGCGGAAATAGATATGAATATAACACATGAAAGTGTTCATCAGAGTAGTGGTCTAAAGAGATCCACAATATCACAAAAGAATAGTTACATGAACTACACAAAAGAATAAGTATACATTATGGAGTCTGTATCTCAAATGTATACAACAAAAACTACTAATCTAAGTAGTAAGCAAAAGGTCAGAGTAATGGATCCCCGGAGAGAAGTCAGGTCGAAGCACCTGCAACATCTCGGTCTGACCCGAGTATTATTTATAAGAAAATAATAAACGGATCAGTCTAACTATAAATATCAGATAACATGATATAGAATAGGAGATATGACTGAACACATAATAATCACAATGCCAAGCTGTGATATATATAAGTAATTGAAAATCAACAAGAGATTAATCAATAACACGATAATCTACTCAAGATAAAAAGGAATGTCATACTCCTAATTTCATTCACCAAGCCACAATAAATGACATATAAGATATGGCATAGATGTATAATATCCATAACGGCATACTACTATAAGTATGTAAATGATAATCAACAAACGATTAATCAATGTCAAAGAATCTTCTCAAAGATCCAAAAAGGGTATCATACCCAAAACTTGTATTCACAACAAGTTAATGACACACGAATTCACCTATGCACAAGAATTGATAAATCATATCAATAGAAATCACAAAGTTGGCGAAACATAAATTCCAGAAGTCAACACAAGAAATCCAGTCAATGACACACAAATTCACCTATGCACAAGAATTGATAAATCATATCAATAGAAATCACAAAAGTAGGTGAAGTATAAACTCCAGAATTCGACACACAAAATCCAGAAATTTCACAAAATAAAGGGGGGAGGCCTATCACATGAACCGGAGCATGAAAACTCACCAACAGCTGTAACACATGAATGAGAAGCTATTTCATGGTAGCTAGCCACTAATTCGACACACGAATGGTCCGAAGACCTGACACGCGAATGGTCCGAAGACCGTGGGTTGCTACGCCACCAAATTTGAGTCGAAACTCCACAAAGCAGACAAAGAGACATCGCACAACTGCTAGTCTAAATCACAAAAATGATCGTCATGATCATCGAGAAGTGTCAATTACACTAAGCTAGTAAATATATGAGTTTAGCTTCATGTCCCATAACCACTTGCTTAACTTAAATATTTACGAACAAATTGTAGATCTCCACTAAAAAATTGTCACAAGAGTTTCAATCGAACAAGTCCAAGAATTAACCAACAAAGCAAACGCAAGCGTTTCATACCACTCGTTTTACTAAGTCATTTAATTAGATTTCTCATACGAGTGAGGTAAAGGTTTGTATATACTAATAGATTGGAAAACTGTTTTATAAACGAATTTGGTATTAAAGTAGAGTTGAAATCATTTGAAGAAAGAGTTTTGATATTTACTACTAGTATAGAAAACCTTTATATTTTTAAAGTGACAAATCACAAAGAAGATTGTAAGAACAATCGATCACTAAAATTCACATACGAAGATGTGAATAAAATCCAAAGAAACCGATAAAGAATCCATCGAAATGGATATTCAAAAATCCCTAAAAAGGAGTCATCAAGGTCACAATAAATGATAACAACAAATAGGATCATCACGAATCGATTTAAATTGGAAATTCAATCCAAAAAGGCAAAATGGACTCAAACAGCAGGTTCAGTCGACTGAACAGAGTTTTCAGTCGACTGACCCTGTACCTGGAAATTTTCCAGGTTCAGGAAACTTTCTGTTTCCTGGTTCAGTCGACTGAACAAACTTTTCAGTCGACTGAATCATGCCTGGAAACTTTCGGGTTCCAGGTTCAGTCGACTGAACAGAGTTTTCAGTCGACTGAATCATGCCTGGGCTGTTTTTCAGCCTTATTCAAATGAAGGGCAAACTCTTCCAAAATGCAACCGGACGAACATTGGATCTAAGGGTTTATGCCAATCGGCAACCCGGCCCTATATGCTCCTCGATGCATCACCAAAAGCATGATCAAACATCCAAAAAAGGATTTCACACAAATTTGACTTAAAAACCCAAAAATTGGAGTATTCACAAAACCAATCCAAATCAAGAGAAAATGCACGTAAAGAAGTGTTAGGAATTCATACCCAACAACCAAAGATAATTATAGTCATAGATGTGAGATAAAAATCTCACCTTTTCACAAAATCGAACAAGAAGAAGCTTGAAAGCAAATGGAGAATCAACCTCTCTTAGCACAACCCAATTGAGCTTGAATCTAAGCTCAAAAACAAGAACATTCCCAAAATTAGGTTTAGGAATTTCTGAAATTGGTAAGAGAATAAGTTGGAGAAGAAGAAGAGAAGCTTACCAATGGGTTCTTCTTGAGTTTGGAGCTAGGAATTTGATTTGCAAGAGAAACTAGGGTTTTGGAGTTTTAATTTCCAATCTCTCCCACCATTAATGTTATAAAAACTGAAAAGAGAAGAGAATGAGGGTGAGTGGGGAAGAGTGGCTCAGATTTGAGCATAAGTTAACATAGGGCTGAGCCCAAACCAAACCCAAAGTGAAAAGTAGCAAAAATCAACTTTCTCCAAACATATCGAATCTTATACTCAAAAAGGTCGCAAACGGCATTTTAAACTCAATGGGAGTGGTCCCGAGTCCTAATTCGACCGTATGCAAAAAGTAGCTTTTCGGACTAAAATCCGACTAACGATAAAATATTTAAATAAAATATTTAAATATAAAATCGATAAATATGCGGGTTGTTACATATAGTGGATTTGTTTTGCTTTTGCTTGCTTAATACGAGCGAACTCGCTTGTATTAATAATAATAAGGTACATGTCTCGGATACATACCGCACTTTTATATATTTTTCCTACGGGATGCCTCATCGTTGAGATGATTGTATATTTGGCATATTTGGTATATATTTGTGTTATATATTGTATTGTAAAAAAATTTCGATCGAGCAGCGCAAAGGAGACTTTGCCAAAATTTTCTATAAATTCGAGTGTTAGAAATTTTTTGAAGTTTTAAATTAATTTATAACTTGTTCTATATATAAGTTGTAATTTCCATAAGCCGATCGGAAGTGGCATGGTAGAAATTAGTAAAGGCTTTCTGATAAGATTTTATTGTTTATAAGTTGAATATTTTGAATAAAATATATCAAATGTTAAACTTCGTACTTAGCTCCTTTTCGAGGACGAAAAGTTTTGAGTGGGGGAGAATCTAACGACCCGTACTTTTAACTATTTTAAATTATTAAATTTAATATGATTATTAAATTAAAAATAGTTAGAACTAAAATTTTTAATGATGTAATAGTGCAGTTATTGAATATTAACTTTAATAAAATATTGAAAATAAAAATTTCGAAGATTGTGGAAATGACAAGTATTAGAGTGGAATTTTGTATATTGAATGTGTTGTAATCACTAACTTGAATTGAATAATAATGTTGAATTACTATAATATCTAAATAGTTGTTTTACTATTTGATTTTTTTTAATAGTAAATTTTATAAGTTAAATGAAATATATCTCAATTATAGTGATTTATTGGATAATTAAAATTTTTAAATATAATATTGGAAATTATTTGAATAATTGAATTTTGAATTCGATATGAAAGACAATGATATCGAAAGTTGATTTAAATTTTGTTTTAATATGAATGAAGATGGTTAACTTTCAAAATTGAATTTAAAGTGATTAAATTTAATTTTGGAAATTATTTGTTTTAATTGACAAGTAAAAATAGTCATTTTGGCCACTATCTCGGATTTCAATTAAACCAGTTTCATCAAATCCGTATTAGTGAATTATTATAGGAATTCAAGTTTCATAGCAATCAGACTTGCTGTTCGGTCACGCTAGCTTAAAACGCACATAAATTAATTAAAGGAATTTAATTAAAATAATTTGACTTTGAAAGATATCTTCCGAATACGATCGAATTAGACCTCAAGATTAGCTCCATTATGTTCGAAATGGGAGTAAAACATTATGAACGCTAGATGGCACGCTTCGTTTGGAGTTCAAAAGTTTCGCGGGTCAATCGGGCTAGATATTTCCTTATTAAATGATATTATTTCGCTCCTTCCAACAAAACGTGCACCACGCCTCCTACTTTACATCTACCTTGTCCCCTTTTTTCTTCTCTCAATGCCGACGATCGTGGCGTTTCGCGGTTCATAAAATAAATTATGATCGCGATCTGGAGGGAGTCAAAGAATATAGCATGATGTTGGAGAGAGGAGATGAGGGGTGCGGTAGTTTAATTATTTTAATTATGCTATTATTTTGTTAATTATGTTTTAATTTATTGTTAGTGTTAATTATTGTGTGACTTTTACATGCGAGGTCCATTTTGGGTGAAATGAGTTGCAGTGGACTCGTATCGTCGTTGTCTACAGCTTGGAATTGGATTGGTATTTATTTGAAGCCAAAAATATTTTCAATTTCAAACAATAGAATGCTCATGAAGCACTAGAATAATTTTATGTTTGTTAAATTTAAAATTACGAAGTGATTTAAATTTATTGATTGTTGTTTGATAATTTTAGTTGGCATTTAAATTGACATCTGAATTAACTGATAGAAACTTGAACTGATAACTAAATTGAATTGGAATTAAATTACTAGCAAACTCTCGATTATTGATATCCAGTTAATTGTTATGATATTTTGACTGTTTGGATGATTCATTGTGATGGATGCCAGTTGATTGTAATTTGTATGATTAGATGTTTATATATATATATATATATATATATATATATATCCTATTATCACCTTATAAATTATTTACGGTATATAAACCTGTAACTATATTTTAAATAAATTAAGAAATAGGTTGAAATGATATATACCCGTGACATTTATTTTGAAGTGAAATGATATATATCCATCCCTGAAATTGAAATTCGAATTAACTGAACATTTGGCCATAGGATAGAAAACTATACACGGACACCAGATCGGTTAAATCAAATAATTTTAAAACTCTTGATTTTGAAATTATTTAAGAGACTCTGATTTAAAAAAATAAAAATAGAATTTATAAAGATTGAGTTAATTTCGAATTTGAGTTTGAAATGTTGAATATAAAAATGTTAAGAGAAATTTTTAAAGAATTAAATTTGGAAATTGAACTTATTTTGGATATAACTTGAATTATAGAAATTTAATCGTCGAAAAGGTTTGAACTTTTACTTGAACTTCAAAGTTATTTAAGTAAAAGTGATATAAATCAATATATAAAATTTGGACTCGAGAATGGCAGTTATTTTAAGAATTGAATCTAAATCTGAAGATTGAAGTTTAATTTTAATTCAGTGATTTAGATCGCTATTCTAAAATCGAACTCGAATTTATATAAATCGAAATGGTTGAAATTGATAATTTAATTGAAACTAATTCAAATTGGAATTGAATTGAAAGAATTAAAATTGAAATTGAATTAATGTGAAATTGAAATCAAAATCCATTTGAATTAAAATTGGTATTGAAGTTAGCTCAGATTCAAATCGAAATTGAATTGATTTAAATTAAAATAGAAATTGAAATTGATTTGAATTGGAAGATTTGGAATTGTTAAATTTTAATTTTGAAACTACTTACAAATAAATTAATTTAATATAAACCGTTTAAAATCTATCTTCTTAAATATTCAAATTATTTTAATTTTCCAAGCTATTTTACTATATAAACCATTCCAATACTCAAACTATTTATACTAAATTATTTTAACTATTTAATTATTTTAAAACTATTCAAATTATTTTCTAATTCAAACTGGTCAAAAGATTGGAATGTTTATATTAATCTTGGATTTAAATACGATTTGGGTTAAATTGAAGTTATAACCCAAAATGAAACTCAAAGCAATTTGAACTGGAACTGAAATCGAGGAATTAAAAGGAAATGATTTTGAAGTGAAATTGCATATTTTGAGTAAATATGATATTTTGAAATGAAATTGATTTGAAGCGAATCTGATATTTTGATGTCAAGTATAAATCGATTTTCAAATGTAAAAGAACCAACCATTGTGTAAAACAACGTTTGGTTTTTAAAGAGACCGGGGTCTCTCATTGGCATACTCACAGTCAATATTGGAACCACTTTAACAACTGTGTACACAGAGGAGACTCTAGAACGAAGTGGTTAGATTTGGTGTCATTTGCTGGATTTGAAGAAAGAGAACAATGATTATAGACCTCGGCACTTGTACCAATTTGAAATGACTAAAACATGATGGCTTGAAAGGGCCAAGCTGGCTAGCTACCCCTAGCGAACATCCGTTCTTTGATTTTCTTAGACTCGGTCCATATTATTCCTCTTGTTGTTGGTTTCAATTGGCGCACCTTGATTTGGGATAGCCTCCCCTTGACTCGATATAGGATGGGTTTACGCGGTGGGCGGCCGTGGCTACAATACGTTACCACCAGCCTTGCGACCTGAACTGGTAGTGTCATACCTTGGGCATTGCCTCATGTGCCTTGTCATACTTTTATCCCTATATGAGACCCCTACGACTTTGGTTTATTGTTGTTGTATCACGGTGCATCCGTATCCTCCGACATGCTATTGGGGCGTTATATGCAAACTGTAGGACAATGCTTAAAAATGCATTAAGGGGGATTAATGTAAAGCCTTAACGCTAAGAAAAATATTTATTTTACTAATTAGACATTATATATGTAGTGTATTCTATTATATATAAATATTTTGACAGATCCTTAAGAGATGAAAAATCCCGTAACATCTCTTGAGTTATTGCACGTAAGTTATACACTGGATTGGAGATGTGAAATCCCACAAAATTCTCTGACGCTATTACACTCATGTTATTTAATATAAGGATATTTAAGTCCTGACTCGAGTGTTTTGTCTTTTCATTACGCTCAAGCTAGTCCTGAGTTTTTCAGCGCATTGAAAATTATTCTCTAGAGGACGAATGCAAAGTTTTGGTAATTATTATTACTAGTATTACCCTTGTATCATGTTGCTCTGCTGCATTATATTTTGTTCTGTTGTATATATATAACTCTGATAAATGTTGTATAAATTATAATCAAGTGTATAATATAAACAACTTCATGAATTGTTATTTGATTATTATATTTCGTTATTCCGCTGCGAGATTCTATGTTTGTTTTCTTCTTCTTTTCTTTTTTTTTGATTAAACCCATTGATTATCTATGTTTCGAATTGTTTGGGTTGGACATGTGTGGATTATTTTCTATTTAAACCTTTCGAAATATGGGTCGTCACAATATCACTCCATGAGCCTGTGCCATTAATGACTTCAGCGACAATCAGATTGTTCCTTTGGTTCGACCATTCATGTGGTCACTTTCGTCGAGGAACCCTGCTCTAGCAAAATATAAGTTAATTTTATTGTAACGGACTTCTCGTCTACCCGAAATATTCCTATAGGTAGCCCAGCTTTGGCTGATCCAGAAGCATCCATAGCATATCAATGATTCATAAAGAAATTTCATGTCAAAGGGGGTCAATTGCTTTTACAGCAATCAAATTGAAATATTTGAGAAAATGTGCGAACCCCTTGCGTTTCCTGCTCGTGCTAGATCCCAAAAATTCAACAGTGTCAAGAGGACATGAGAGCTGACTAATGCTCTCGTTCATGTTGGAAACAACAATCCTTCGAAACATCCAAAAGAGTGCACGAACCCTTTAAGGTTTCTGCTCATGTTGGATAAGTCAAACCAACGACTTTGAAAGAATGCAAAAGCTGGCCAATGTTTCTGCACACATCGGAATCCCTGACCAAGTCGAAGCTAATACACTGCCTCATTTTAATTAGGCCATCTCTGAGAGAAGGCGAGAGGCACTCATTTCTCCTATCCATGATGGGCCTAAAGACATGGGGGATCAGGTCTTCCTGGCTAGTAAAGTTAGAACTGTAGAGCTCATTGCCACTTGGAACAAATACGTCCACCTCCGTTGGCAAGCGAGAACAAATAATACCACTATACCTGTGCAGTTAATGCCCTACTATTACCCCACTATAATCTTGTTATATCTCATAGCAAATTTATACTGCTATGATTTTTCCATATAGCCCAAATTATAGCCTTTCCACTTTAAGCCTCACTATTTCCTCTATATCCCGTTGTTACCGCTATATTCTACTATTTTTGACATATCTTCTTTAAAAGAAATGAATTGAAAAATGACATTTATACATTATAAAAATTATGTTATTAATTTATTTAACTGAATATTTAATATATTTTCAAAAAATTAAAATACTCTAATATTCTACTAAATTCAATTATGTTATATAATAGTTTTACGTTTATTTAAAATATATTCGCACATGTTTTTGTTTAAAATTATGTATGTATTAATTATAATTCAATTGAATGTTAATTTTTTATTTAATTACCATTTATATATTTGTAAAAATATTAAGTACAATTTTTTATGCTACTTTAGAGTCATCCTCTATATCCTGCTATATCCTCGCTGTATCCCCGCTATGACTTTTTGCATCTTCACCGCATTGAATCCGTCGAGCGCTTTAACTACACAGCACTACACCTATCCTATCTGCATTAAAGGACTCATATATGAGATTTGGGGCTGACCAAAACCTCTGCATTCGTGCATAGATGCCCATCTTGATCGAGGACTTCATAGAGCATATAGTCTAAGCGTTGGACTAGTGTGAACAAGAGTTCTGTGCAGGAAGTGACAACGAAGACCCCTTAGATCCTTGCATTAAGGGCATCAACCCAGATGGTGACCTAACTTCAAAAATTGAAACTACTATCTTAGAGAATAGCGACTTAAGTCGAACCATCTAAATTGGCACAAAGATGGATCCACCTATGTGAGCACAGTTGGTAATCTTCCTCAGGAAAAGCATAGACATGTTTATCAAAGCTTATCCTTTTCACCAAAAAAGAGGACTACTCAATCCTGAGAGGTACAAAACACTAAAAAGGTGGAGAACCTTCCCAACAATGGGTTCATTCGAGAATCTGAATATCTGGTGTGGACAGCCATCCACTACTAATTTGAAAGCCCAACGGAACTTAGAGAACGCATGCATTGATTTCTCCAACCTCAACAATGGTCGTCTAAAAGATAGACTCCCCTTATTATGGATTGACCAAATTATGGACACAACCAAAGAACAATAGCAATTGATCTTCATGGATGTCTATTCTGGGTAAAATCAAATTACTATGCATGGCCTCAACCAACAGCACTCTTCGTTCATCACTAATCCAAGACTGTACTATTATAAAGCGATGCCTTTCAGTCTACGGAATGCGCTGACAGCCTATCAAAGGCTTGTTAACAAAATATTTGCCAGGAAATTGGGAAATTGATGGAAGTTTATTTCATCAACACGCTGGTAAAATCTTATAAGAGGAAAGTGTAGGATGTTGTCGATACCTTTAGCATCCATTGCAAATGTAATGTGAAGCTAAATCCCACAAGGAAAATTTTATGGTATGTGGTAGGCCCCAAAGCATTCAAGGCTAACCCTGACAAAATTCAAGTCTATAGGACATGAAAATTCCTACACATCAAACAAGTACCAAGCCTAGATAAAATGCTCACCACGCTCAACCGCTCTACATCTCAAGCAACCGATAGGTGCATCCCTTGCTTTAGCAAAATAAAAAAGGGAAAGCCCTTCACATGGAAAATATGGATGATGAAATGCACTAAAGTATTTGAATAATTATAGTGTCATCTGGCCACCGCCCATCCTCTTAAAGCCCGTGGACAAGGAAGATCGCCAAAGATACCTCATAGTCACCGTCCATGCGATTAGTACTACTTTGATACGAGGAGAAGAACGCATTCATCGATTGATTTATTGTGTCGGTAAGAGGTTGATGGGCCTGGAGAAAATTGTGGCATGCTGGAAATATTGGCATATTGCCTGCTTATTACTGCTCGCTAAGCCCACCTGTATTTCCAGGTTCACCCATCAAATTAACTCCTCATAAATCATCCTTTAAATAAAGGCCTAATTCAACCCAACATCATGGGTTGCCTCTTGAAGTGGGTAGGGGAACTTGACCAACACATCACCTTCCATCCTCGCATACCCATTAAGACGAGGTTGTTGTGCCAACTTTATTGTGGAATGCTTAAGCTTGGACAAAGGCAATGAAGAAGCACTCACTGACCAATACTCCTGGCAATTGTACATGGACGGGGCATCCATTGTAAAAGGGGTAGGGGCCGACATAGTCCCTGTCACCCTAGACAGATTATTGGAAATGAGATAGTGAATAACCCATATATCTCATTCTATTATTATATGGTGTAGATGTGTATTGGGCCGCATTTTTTTTCTTAGCCCAAAATGCTATATATCATTATAAATAGAAGTCGTAACGCTATAATATGAATAAGAGAGTCTAGTTTTACATGTTCTCTCAATTCAATCACATTATTCAATTTTTAACGTGGTATTAGAGTTGCAACAAGTCTAATGACATCTTGAATCAAGTTTTGAAGGAAAATCAATGTCCCTCTATCGAAAGTAGAGATATAAAGTCAAGAAATCGTCAGAACATCATCATTCGATATCTTTATAACCCGTTAGGTATAATTCATCATTTGGGTTATAAAAATGAACTTGCTTACAAAATAGGTGCCGTGCCAAAGAAATCAAGCAAATTTCTGCCTGCAACAAGTTTTATTCAAAGTAATAAGCAAATTCTAAAGCAAGAAGAATTAGAATATCATAGAAATCACGAAAGCAATCAAAGGTAGAAAGAAAGAAATTGCCTTGCCAAGAATCTATCATAACACCCTCATCACTTGGATCTAGCTGCAACTAACCCATTCACACTGCATTTGAAGCAATCTTATATCTGCAAGTTTCTAAATCACGAAGCTTGTCATCTCTTTCAACGTCTTCATCATGGTTGAAGGAGACACCGACTCTTCAACTTCTGATAATACCACCAACGCTCAACAACAAACAGCTCAAGCAATTGAAAAGTTAATCAAAACTGTTATTAGCCCACAAAGCCAGCTTATCACCATCCATCTTGAAGAAGATAATTATCTTCTACTAAAACATGAAGTTGAAATTTCAATTCATGGATATGACCTTAAAGAATTCATCCTCGGCGCCAATCCTATCCCACCAAGATTCATTACCAATCAACTCAAAAAATGATCAGTAATGAAGAATACACAAAGTATTATAGACAAGATAGACTACTAAGTTCTTGGTTGTTATCATCCATCAACATAAATATATTATCACAAGTGATTAGCTGCAAATCTTCCAATGAAATATGGATTGCAGTAGAGAGAATTTTCAATACACAATCTTCTGCAAAGATTATGCATTACGAAAGACAACTGCAAAACGTCAGCAAAGGCAATCGGCCTATAAGAGAGTATTTAGCACAGGTCAACAACACATGCAATATGTTAGAGGCTGCTAGGCATAATGTTACTAAAATCGAACAAATTTGGACCATCTTGAACGGTCTTAGTGATGAATATGAAGCAATTGTAGAAGTTATATCATCTCAACCAACTTTACCTTCAGTACAGTATGTACACTCAACCTTGCTTACACATGAAGTAAGAATAGATCACAAGAAACCATTAGACTCAAATTTATCAATCAACTATGCAATAAGTACTGAAAACAAAGGTCAAAACTCCAACAAAAAAGGTCCATCTTGCCAAAGAGGGGGATATAAAATAGATCAAGAGGCAGAGAAAGGTGGAGTGGTAACAATAATAGACCAAAGGGTCAAAAATGTGAAAAATTGGGTCATATAGTGATGAAATGTTACTTTAGATTCAATGTAAGTTATATGCCTAATTAGAATCAAAATAATCAAAGAAATGGTAACCCCAATGTCAATATGGATCAAGAAAAAACAGACATAAGCAATCAACCTGATAATAATAGGGGAAACAATTAAGATGTCACTGCAAGATCAAAAAATGTTCATGATGAATGCTGGTACCCTGATTCAAGAGCAACTAATCATATAACAAGCAATCACGACAACTTAAATCTCAGCATAAGGAGTATAGTTGTAAACAGTCCATTTGAATGGAAAATGGTGACTCTATTAGTATTACTCATACTGGAAATGCATCTATCAAAGGTGCAAGAAGGTTATTTCTAAATAACTTATTACAAGTGCCAAAGATAAAGAAAAATCTCATCATTGTATCATAATTTGCTAAAGATAATAATATTTATTTTGAATTCTATCCAAATAATTGTTTAGTTAGAGACATACTAAATAAATTCTTTTACAAGGTGATGCGGTTAGGGGATTATAAAGATTCACTCTTGTTAACTCAATCAAATCTGTCAGAAACAACAATGTTGTAACATGGTTAGAATTGTTCAACCAAAAATAAATAGAAATGTATTTGATCTTTGGGATTATAAACTTGGCCACCCAAATGAAAATATAGTCAAACAAGTATTTAGTGAAAATAAAATTACTTTTGATAATATATCTTTACCATATATTTGATCTTACTGCCAAATGGGTAAAAGTCAAAAATTGGCATTTAGTGACTCATAACTATGTACTCAAAACCTTTAGAATTAGTTACAACTGATCTTTGGGGTCCAGCCCTAATATGTTCTGACTATGGTTACAGATACTATATATCTTTTATTGATGCTTTTTCTAGGCACACTTGGATATACTTTATGAAACCAGTCTGAAACAAGTAATGTAGTTGTTCATTCCCTTAGTTGAAAAGCAAACTGGTTGTCAAGTCAAAACTATGCAAACTGATGGTGGAAATGAGTATAAACCACTCAACAGTTTTTTCAGAAAAATGAATAGTTCATAGAACTACATGTCGCTATACATTTGAAAAAAAATGGTTTAATTGAGAGAAAATGTACACATAGTTGAATCCGGCCTTACATTGTTAGCTCAAGCATCTTTAACATTAAAATTTTGGCCTGATTCATTCAAAACAGTTGTATATCTAATTAATACATTGCCAATAAAATTTCTCAAAAGAATATAACCTATAGAAAAGTTATATGGAATCAAGCCTGATTATCAACACTTGAGAACTTTTGGATGTCTATGTTTTTCCTACTTAAGACCATATAATACTAACAAATTGAACTTGAGATCAAAGCCATGCACATTTTTAGGGTATGGAATAAATCAAAAGGAATATAAATGTCGTGATGATAGTGGAAAAATATTTATGAGTAAACATGTTGTATTTAATGAGCAGGTATTTCCTTTTAGCGTTGTAGATGTAAGGACAAACAAAAAGATATATAATCCAAAGGTGTCCATACCTGACTTACCAGTTTATACTGATGAAGTACAAACTAGGAAGACTGAAAGGACTATTGGAGCTAATGATTCTCAATTCACAATGTTGGATCAACAAGGTCATGAATCATCAGAACTGATCAACAATCTCGATCAATCTTTTGCACATTCAAATAAGAAAACACAACAAGTTAATGAGAAAAATTCAGACAGTGAGGAAGTTCAATCAGGAAATAACAATAATCAGACAAATGAAGAAGTACAACCACAAGTAAGAGCATGTCATCCCATGATCACAAGAGCAAACAGCGGGATTTTCAAACCAAAGTTATACACTGCAATAACTATTTTAGAAGATCCCACTATGCCACAAAGTGAATCAGACAATGGCCATCACGCAGCATAAGCTAGATTTGTTGTTATCCCAATATTTACAACCATTTCACACAACATATGGAAAAACCATATGTTGTGTGTCATAGCCCATGAAATCTTTGTTCTATTGAGATTTCATCAATGCTATTCAAACAACATTTCATCTGTTGTCTGATTGAAATTATCAAAAATTTGGTTTTTCCTCCTTATCAATATTTTTGTTTTCCTCTCTCAAAATTGTCTTGATATTTCATGGCGGCATTTTTCATTTATTTCCCTCTCTTATTTCATTCTTAGCTAAAAGAAAAAATGGCTGCCCAAAATGCCTCCTCTCCGTCCTTGCTGTTGCCTTCTCCTACCCATCGTCGGCTGCTGACCCTAGCCTTCTTTCTGATTTAGGGTTCTATCTTCGTTCCAGCTTAGGGTTTTTGTCTTTGTTTTGATTCGGAGTTTCTAGGTCGAAAGTTGTTGCTTAGAATTTGAAGTACGAATAGTACTGCTTTTTATTTGATGCTCTCACACTTCGATTACCAATGATTGATTGTGTGGTTGCTTTTACTTATCGAGTTATTCAGATTGTTTGGTATGATTTTTTTCCCTTTTAATATTTTTGCAGCATTCTCGACTTCCACTTTTGCTAGTGATGATTTGAGTTTATATAGGAATTGATCTTCTATATTTTATGGTCGCGTTCGATTTCTTGGATTTGGTTTTTGCTCATAATTGCTTTCAATTGCTTACATTTGCTTTCGATTGCTTGGATTGTCTTTCGGTTGCTTGATTTTCATCGATTTCTCAGATTTGCTTTCAATTGATTGGATTTGCTTTTGTTTGCTTCTACGTAGACTGTTGTCGATTTGCTATGTGTATAGTTTTGCCCCTTTTCGATTTTATGCTCGAACACGACTTGATTTTTTCTGCCAATGATGGTATGTATATATATAGGAATCAATTTCCTATATTTTCTATTATATACTATGATTTAAATTGTTGGTTTGTGTTCTTCCTAGAGTTTTTATCTCTTTTGAACTACCAGTTTTTTATTCTGACTTGATCTTTTCAGTTATTGTATGCTTCCTCGAGTTTTTATCTCTGTTTATTTGTATTATCTCTGTTTGTTTGGAAGTATATGACTTTTTCTCTCCGTTGGTTTAAAAATTCGTTGGTCTGTATCTCTTTTGACGGCCCATTGCTGTTGTATCATTAGTGCTTGTTATTTTTGAACTAGTTGATGCTTGAAATGGTAGAAGTAGTATGCTTATGGTTCGCTATACCAAATCATCAATGTTAAACTAGTTGATGCTAGCCTATTGCATTAGTGCTAGTTGTTGTTGAACTAGTTAATGCTTGAAGTGTCTTCTTGCTTGTTCCTGGTTATGTATACATGTATATACATATATGTTTGTACCATCCTTAGTCGTGTGTATATGTGTTTATGGTTATATATGTATGTATATACATATGCACTATGCTTAAACTATTTTGATATTTCATGCATTTCACTATATCAATTCATCATATGGAACTTCCATGTATATACACACATATATATGTATATATGGATGTCATTTTCTATTTGGATAATTCGTGTTGTGGTTTATATATGTATGCACTTGTATATATACTTGTATGTACATGCTTAGACTGTTTTGACTTGTATACACTTGTATATATGAACTATTTTGACTTGTGTACACTTGTATATATATACTTGTATATACTTGTATATATAAACTGGTTTGTGAGTTGTTTGTATATAATTGTATCAACTTGTACACACTTGTATGTTCATACTTGTATATACATGCTTATACTGTTTTGAATATGCTTAAACTGGTACATGTGGTTTGTGATTGCTTAAATTGATCGCTTAAACCAATTTATATATGTATTTTTAAAGTGCTTAAACTGATTGCTTCTTGAACTAATTACTTCTTGAACTAATTACTTCTTGAACTCCAAGTCGGATTGCTTCTTGCACTTGAACTGATCGCATTGCCTTATTTTATTCTGTACACACACACATATCCTTGCCTTGTACATATATACATGTTTACATCCATGTATGTACATATATATAAATGTATATTCCATTATTGAAGTTATGTATACATATATACATGCATACATCCTCGAGTTTGCTAATACCTGAGTGAGCTGCTCCTATGTGCACTAGCACCTAAATGTGCATTTTCTATACCATTTTATTTTCTAAACCATTTTGAGTTGAACTTGTTTTTGCCGAACCATGCATTTTATGTGCTATGGCACTTGTTGTTTTGTCTGAGCTTGTTTATGTGCACTGTCTGGAATTCTTGCCTAGTTGAACTTGTTTTTCTGAACCATTTTGATTTTGGTACCTGAGTCTGCTTGTTATTGATATATGCAGTCTTTTTGCTTGTTACTTCCTTGTATATACACACATACATATTTATGTATATATATGTGAAATATTAGCATCTTTTGTGTTTTATACATGTGTATATATGCATATATTTATTGCTCACTTATTCTTTTGATGCTCCTTGGTTTGGTAATCTATTTTGAACTGAAATGAAATATGCAAGTGTACTTGTTTTTCACTTATACATGGCTCTTTGAACTACACTTCTGCACTTTTTGGTCCTTGGTACATACTTGCATACACTATTATATATATATATATATATATATATATATATATATATAGACTTGTACCATATTTTGAACTCTCTTGAGCTGCTTTTGAATTGTTCATGTTTCATTAGTAGAACTACTGCAGTGACATTGGTTACATTATATGCACGGATAATGCTGTTGATACTTGATTGTAGTTCATTTTCATAACTAGCATTATATGTGCATGCCTAATGACAGATATTTTTCAGTTCTTATTACCATTTTGAACCGTATTGCTTCCTTTAGTTTGGTTTTTTGATTTGAGTTGCATTTCCTTATGCATCTGAGCTGAGCCCGAGGAAGCTTGGGATTGACCTTGTGCACATTTGCATTGTGTTGAACCTTCAGGCTTGACCTTTGCAATAGTCCATGAGATTTAATCGATGCCCGACCTTGTGATATTCATAGTGATGCATTATGCATATCATAAGTTGTACGTGCATATATATATATATATATATATATATATATATATATATATATATATATATATATATATATATATATATATATATATATATATATATTCCTATCTAAACCATGAAGAGAAAACAAACCCATAGCTAAGAAAATATTAATATTCAAATTCAATTTTATTTTTGCAATTTTGGTTTGTTTCCTTTTCCATTTTACTGCGTTTTTTATTTGACAGGTATAGGAGATGGCTGGGCACAAGCCGAAGCAAGAAAATCAAGATTAACATAAAAAATAAACTCGACTGAGTGTGAGTGAGTGCCAGTACAAAAAGTTATATGTGAGAGTGTAGTGGAAATTTATATATATGAGACTGATAGTGAAAGTTGTATTGCTTTTGAAAGTGCAAGTATAGTGAAAGTTGTTTTGTATATGAATGTAATTTTAAATAAAATATTTGTTTAAATAAAATTGCGATTCATTTATTCATTCTTCAAATATATAATATAATTGTAATTGGTATATAGAAAATTATAGAAATGATACTATAACAACAAACAACATATGGTTTTCTTTCATTTGATGTGTTAGTGCATATCGGATGACAGGGAATATATATGATTTGATGTGTAATGAGACGGCATGGGATTTAGCGACAAATAGTTATGCAATCAGATAACGGAGCATATTTGTCGTCTGATTCGTTTTTTCCCATAGCGGCTTGAAACATTTGAGCAAGCGGCAAAAGACAAAAACTAGAAAGCAACAATGGATAAGGAGTATAATGCTCTCATAAGGAAGAAAACATGGAGTCTAGTGTATCCACCACTACAACAAAATAGCCTTTTAACAGCGTTTGAAAACTACTTTTAAAGGATATAACAACGTTGCTAGAAATACTGTCTAATGACATGTGGTACTTGATCTACAATTTCTAACGGCTAAAAGAAAAAAATGTCAAAACTAATTTTAAACAGCGTCGTTTTGTTGCCGTTAATTCGTTTTCTGTAGAATTTATATTTTGCTGTTTTAAAATTAAAACAATGTTTTCAAACTGCTGTGAAAAAGTGTTTAGGTATTATTTTACATTTTCATCAGCATTTTTAAGTGTTGTTAGTAAGTTATGACAGCGTTTAAAATACGCTGTTTAAAGCTTATTCATTAGTTTTCAACAGTAATCTATAAACACTGTTATTGCTTATTTCATTGGCAGTTCCTAAACCTTGTAGTATCAATATACTTTTCTTTTCAAAGAACTCACAATATGGTGTTAATGTTGTCGTATTAACATGAATTATTTTTCCAAAAAGGAACCGCACGTTATAAACGCTGTCGTTTCTGACATGTTGTACCATCGCAATATACACATATCATTAATCTAATTGCGTTTAATTATATTTCAATCGGATAATATACAAAACGTATACAAATCAAAATAAAAACTATAAAATAAAAACATAACAACTAACATTTCCATAAAATAAGTTGAACACAATATCTATGAATAAAGTTTACTCAAACAATGATGAAATTTATAAACCATCTTCATATAACATTAGACAAATGCACAATATCTACAAAGTTTGCATCAAATATTAATGACAAAGCATGCAACCAAAAACATTTCATGTTCTAACTAGGCCAAACCTCCAAAAACCTAAAGAGTATCTTGTGCATTTTTTGCGTCTAAAAAGTTCACCCGCCTGTAATAATGAAATTTAAAAGTTAGTGATCAAATAAACATTTAAAATAACATATTTAATTTGCAACTACAAAAAAGTTACAGCACAGATTTACATTGTAGTATTAACTTAGTTTTGAATGAATTGAAAACATAATTATTTATCACTATAACAAGTTGTTAATGCTCGGTTTTGAATTAAAAGAAGTGAGAGATCGGTTTTGGAACAAACCGAGCATTAGCTCAGTTTTGACTCAAAACTAAGCGAGCGCTCGGTTTTGAGTTTCGAAACAAACTAAGCATTAGCTTAATTTTGTTTTAAAATGAGAGCTCGGTTCTCCTCAAAACTGAGAATTTACATCTTAACATAAAAGTAGAAGAGTGGCCATACTCCACTGCTGTTGCAATTGACTGATCTTCAATGGCAAGTTAAGGATTGGCCTTTAGGTATGTTAACTCTTGGTGTCAATTAGATGGGTTGAAGACTGTACTCAAAAAGGACTTGAAACTGAAACCTATGGTACTCAAATGAAAAAATGATTGCTATCACATATTACAAAAAATTGTTCTTGTTCTACAAGTAAAACATGGTATCAAAAATCAAAGACATAGCAGTAAAAATGTAATGTTGCATGCAATACTACTGCTGTTTCATATACACTACTGCAACGAAAGGAACAACATGAAAGTCTTGCTTTGGAAACTACTAGAAAGCAAGGATAGGCTCTGCTTAAAACAGTTTAAACAAATCCTAGGTGATAGATACACATACAACTATAGCTAGACAACGACAGGCCACATTTGACAAAATAAAACCAAGGAATAAGCTTGTAGACACACATATAAAGGTGGCTTCTCAACAGGAACCGGTTGAAAAAGGAAAGGCATGAAAACCTTCAAAAATAAACCAAGGAATAAGGTTATAGACACATATACAAAGGTTGCTTCCAAACAGAAACTAATTGCGAAAGGAAAACGCGATAACCTTCTGACATTCTATTGCAAAAGGATGGGAAAGGAGAGGAGGAGGTCCACTCTAGTTTTGGAAGAAGAAATAGATATAAAAGAGAACAAGACGAGGTGACAGCAAGTCAAAAGGCATAGGGATCGATTTAAGATTTAAGACTCCGACTAAAGCCGCGTTTGAAACCAGTTCCGCATCAAATATATTTAGTCTAGTATCGAACATAATCGACACCAAGCCAAATAGGGCCTAGCTATTGTTACACCTAACCTCATGCATCACGAACCCATGTCCAAGATGACAGGCCTATAGATGAGAGAGATAGAGCTAAAAGGGGACACTATAAGAGTAGGATTCATGATCATGATTTAAATTAACAGGGCATTACATACATGATTTTTCAAGACAACAAAACTCTTAAATGAGTAGCTAGCAAATTCAAAAGCAACAGGGACAAAATCAATAAACTAAGCTATGTTCTGTTACATAACACTTTTATACATTTTTATAACAAAGTTTTATTAACTAAGGTCCTAGGTTGAAGGTCATATCAATGAATACTAGGTGTGTCCATGTGTGTTGTAGACTATAAAAAATTTGTTTAAAAACTAGTTTTATAAATATATGTACTGTATTTACATATCAAACATAACTTATAAAAGAAGAACAAGAAAATGGTGAATCGACAATGGCTAAATGAACTAATGCCTAGAACCAAAATGGTTCCAGACTTTTTCCATTGGCGCGCCGGTGGTAGGCTTCTGGTCTACCAGTCGTAACTGTACCTGGAGCCCACGAGGTTCTAGGTGATCTTCGATCAATTTCGGTTGAGTTCAGGTTGATTGAATAAAACATAAATCAAGAGCTGCCGGAACACTGCTATAATAGCATATTTATTTTGAATTCCGGATTCAATGTACTTTTATTTTTAACACTGTGCATATTTTATATAAACAAGATGTTGTGAAACTTACGTAGAATTTGAGTCCACTCTAACGTTCATAGTAGGTCATGCTACTGTCGAACCAATAACATCTGATAAGCATTCCAGAATGACGTAGGCCTCTATAGAGGTGCAATTTTGACTTTTACAATATCCACCCAAACTCTTATTGCATTTGGTCCCAATGGAATAGAATGAACCTTATCATTTGGATCAGTTGAAGATATGGTGCCTTCAGCTACTATTTTTCCCATACCCTTCATGTCAAACAGTTTGCACTTGGTGTTCACCGTGAAATTTGCACTCTAATCGTATCAAAAAATATATTGATACATTATCAAAAAAATCTTATAGAGAGATATTAGCAATATAAACATATACCGTAAGAGAGGTTGGAACACTGCTCACAAGAGTATGTGGTGTTGTGTTTTCAAAAACCAATTTTGATGTTGGCCATGCTATTTTCTTACCGATGGCTTCTCCAATACATGTCATACCTACTATAGGTCTCCACAAAAGGCATCTTCTTTTTTCAGATTGTCCACCCAAATTATCGTGGCTTCAGGTCCAAGAGGTATGCCATTAATAATATGATTTGAATCACTCGAGTATACTCGTCCTTCGGCAATCAATTCTTTGCTTCCACCCCAATCGAACAACTTGCATTTCTTTTCTGTGCTATTGGTTTTGATCTATCAAAGAAAAAACATATAGTCATCTAATAAAAAAGCATCTCCTATATATACCAAACCAGGTGAAAGCCTCCACAAAAAAGCATCGAGTTTTGTAGAGTGGACTATCAAGATTTTCATGGCATTCGGGACTAAAGGTACCCCATTGAAAAGATATTTCGGATCAGTTGACGCAAATTTTCCTTCGACAAAAACCTCATCATCATTCCCATGCCAATGTAGTAAACTACAATTATCACCTATTTGATTATGCTTACTTTGCAACTAATAAAAACTAAATCACATAATTATTGATTTAGCTATCAAATTTTGTATGATGTTTTAACCTTAATATGGTATGCTTTTACCATTTGAGATACACTCTCTTCTCCACAACTTTCTTTACCCTGCCAGATCAACAATATTTGAAATATATTAGAGAATTTAAACTTGCAGTGAATTTGCAGTGGACATGTAGTAATAATAGATGATGCACATTTAGAACTTGAAGTGAATTTAAACTTGTAGCCACATTGTTTTTTATGTGTGAATGTGAATTGAAAGTGCATGAAAAGAAAAGAATTCTATGCATGAAAGTGTTTTGTATTAGGACTTGATATGAATTCTAGATAGGAAAAAAATTTAAGACCATATTTTGACTATGATGAGAGATTAAGACTGAATAAAAAACTATATTTCAGTCATTTTTATTCATTTATTTTGACTATGATGGCATTAAGATGATTATTCCTGATTAAATATTCATTTATTGTTCTGGTACACTACATTTATTTGTACATCACATATGGAAATCAAAATGAACATGTCTAATTTGAAAATCCCTATTAGTACAATTAGATGGCAAAAATAAAATCAAGTATTAGAAAACACGTAATATATGTTATCTGAAGCTTTTACAAAATTTCTTAAATGCAATCAAAACAAGTTAGTACAAGTAAATTCTAAATTTATATATTGATTTTAATGTTGGACTTTCATATTAGAATATAATCGTGTGATGTATAAAACTGCAAAGCGTAAAATACTTTGACATTTTTGTAATATTTATGCAAGCAATCAAAATTGTAAAGTTGTAACGACCCGCCGTTTTGGACAGTTTAAACCGACGATCAGATACACATGCTGGTTCCAAACCGTCAAAAAAAGGAAGATGGTTATTGGGGTAATTAAGAAAAGAAAAGAAATAAAGGAAATGAAACAACACAGAATCTCGCAGCGGAACGATAAAATATAATAGTCAAATAAACAGTTCATGAAGCTGTTTACTATACTTAGACAATTATTTATACAACATTTATCAGAGTTATACATATACAACAGAACAAATAAATAATGCAGCAGACAACATGATGCACAGATAATAATAGTAATAGTATACCAAATCTTCGTCTTCGTCCTCCAGAATAGATCTTCAAAAATCTGAAAACTCAGGACTGACCCGAGCGTAATGAAAAGACAAAAACTCGAGTCAGGACTAAAATATCAATATGAAAGTTAAATCAATCGTAAATAAATATGAGTGTGACGGCGTCAGAGATGTTTACGGGGTTTGACATCTCATATCCAGTGTCAACGTGCGTGCAATAACTTAAGAGATGTTACGGGATTTTCCACCTTTCAAGGATCCGTTAAACTATCTACTAGGTAGTAATGTACGCTAAGTAGATAATGTCTATCAGTAATATAAAGTATCAAAATAGCGTTAAGGCGTTACCATAATCCCCCTTAACACATTTTATATTCCCAAAAGCATATACAAGACCGTAGTTTCCCCAAAACCGGAAGTCACCAGAGGGCAATCCATATACTCAAGGTACAAACCAAAACGTAGTGGTCGCGAATAGGATAATCAGTATGACAAGGTACATGAGGCGATACCAACTAGGATACTAGTAGTTGCGTGATCCGGACTGATGTTGAGCATAGCATCTACTACTTCAACACCGCGAAACAACACTCCCAAATCAAGGGGTGCACCCAAATCAAATCACAAATGTAATAGATATGGTATCGAAGAAGTGTGTCCGCTAGAGATGGCGAACCTCAATGGCCCGGCGCGGCTCCTGTTTTAGTCATGTCAGGGGTCATCCAATATCGTTCTCTTTCTTCAGTCAACGCGTTCACCAAACCATCCACTTCATTCTGGATCAACACTCCGCGTATAATAGTTATTAAAGTTGTTTTCGGTATCGACAGAGAGTATGTCCATATCCGATCCCGGTCTCTTTAATAACTACGTATTATTACACTGATGGCTCTTTTAT
This sequence comes from Allium cepa, assembly GCA_030765085.1. Lineage (NCBI taxonomy): Eukaryota > Viridiplantae > Streptophyta > Magnoliopsida > Asparagales > Amaryllidaceae > Allium > Allium cepa. The sequence continues at coordinate 134,878,464 of CM060942.1, read as the reverse complement.
ATTTCAAATTGATTCATGATTGATAAAAAAATATCATATTCGCTTTAAAATCAAATCCATTTCAAAATCATCATATATTCAAAATTATCAATTTTGTCCGATAAATCAATTTCACTTCAAAATTTGATTCGAATTCAATTTAGGTTATAATCTCTACTTTAACCTAGTTCGTATTTAAACCAAAGGTTTAAATATAAGCATTTCCGTCTCTTTAACCAGTTTGAATTTAAGAAAATAGTTTAAATAGTTTAAAATAGTTAAATAATTCAAAATAGTTTAATAGAAAATATTTAAATAGTTTAATCGAAAATAATTTGAATATAAAATGGTTTATATATAAAATAGTTTGGAAAAAATCAAAAATTATTTGATAAATAATTCCAAAGTCAAACCGGTCAACTTCCCAAATTTCCTATCCAAATCAAATCCAAATTCCATTTCGATTTAATCGATTTATTCCAATTTCAACTTGAATAAATTTCTATTCCACGTAAATTTCAATTTCAATTCACAAATTTCTTTAAATTTCAATTCAATTCCAAATTAATTTAAATCTAAATTTCAAATAAATTTTCAATTCCAAACTCAAACTTGAAATATCATTTCATATCAATTTTCTTAGAAATATTCAGAGTTCGATTAAAAGTCCAATCTTTTAAAACAAATCAACTTTCAAAAATTTACACCGTATTTCAATTTTCAATTTAAATCTAAACTTCGATTTTATTTAATAATTTCGTTTACCAAGTTTAAATTCTAACATTTCGAGCTCCAATTCAAAATAATTCAATTTCCATAAATTGGATTTTATTCTTAAAATCAATTCATTTAAATAATTTCAAAACAACTTTTAAAATCATTTAATTTATCCAACTCGGTGTCCGTATATAATTTTCTAACCTATGGCCAAGTGATTAGTTATTACAATTAAATGTCAGGGATGAATATATCATTTAAATCAATCACAGTGTCATATGTATGCATAGCAGGATATATATAAACAAATAAACATCCAAACATTTAAATATCAACCAATAACATCCATCGAAATACATCATCCAATAGGCAGTACAATTCACGGCAATTTCATATTTATCAATGTCAGGTAATTTAATCGCAATTCGATTTTAATTTAAATTTAACTGTCAATTTAATTTTTTTTTAACGGTGAATTCAAATGACAATCAATATGATAATTAAATTTTATCAAACAACAACAAATAAAAATCATAACTATGCATAATGTCAAATTCAACTAGTATAAAGATATTCAGTACGTTGTGAGCGTTATAAAACACTCACCTTGATTTTACGATTTTAAATCAAATCGAACGACGTTCGATTTAACATAAAATTTTAATGAGCTCCAAACACTTTCGGATCTGCACTGCAGCGCAGCTCTCATCTCCGTGATTCCGGCGCTTCTTCCCCAACGTGAAATTCACGTATGCAAACCCATTAGCCGCCGATCTTCAAGCAATTTTCATGACCACCTCGTCGACTTCCAGAACGATCAGCTAGCGCCACCACGAAGCCCTTCACCAGAGCCACCTACGCGCCAAGTTTCATCCCGTAATTCGCCGTCGTTTGCACGCAATCCAAGGAAATACGTACACACTTCCAAGTCAGATCTGGACGAATCCATGAAAAATTAGCATACATCAACCGTATGGATTTGAAGAGCTCGTCGAGATTTACACTTTTGCTTTTGGAATTTTTCGATTTCGTCGAACGGATTGAGAGATATTAAGGAAAGAAGATCGGCAATTTCTGGCCATGTAATAGGTGGCGGCCATGATTTAGAATTAGGGTTTCTGGATTAAAATAATAATAAAACTGTCTCGGTTTGCGTGCGTATTTATATAGGTAGGTCCAAAATCATCCGAACTCCAATCGAGACGTGCCGCCAGGCGTTTATATGGTTTTACCCCCATTCCGGACGCAATGGAACTAGTTTCAAGGCCTAATTCGATCATATCTGGAAGATAGCTTTTCGAAGTCGATTATTTTAATTAAATTCGAAATTAAATTTCTACGCGTTTCAAGCTCGCACGGCCAAACGACAAGTCCAATTGCTACGAAAATTGAAATCCTACCATAATTTACTATTACGGATCCGATGAAACAAGTTTCGTCGAAATCCGATACTGTTTGAAAAATGGCTATTTTAACTCGTCAATTAAATATTAAAATATTCAATTTTCACAAATTTACTTTTAATTCGATTTTAAAAGTTCTAACTTTAATATGATAAAATAGAATTTTAAAAATCATTTTTAATCATATTAAACCCGTTATCCAATTATTCAAATAATTTCAAATATTAAATTATTCAACAAATTACATTAATAATCATTTTCCTTCAATAATCACCTTAAATTTTCTAATTAAAATAGCTAAAAATACGGGTCGTTACACTCTCCCCCACTCAAAACTTTTCGTCCCCGAAAAGGAAAAGAAGAGAAAAGGAACTAAGTATAGAATTCAACATTAGATATATTTTATTCAAAGTTACCAACTTATAAAACAATGAAATTCCATTTATAAAGTCATAACTACGCTTCCACAATGTTACTCCGAACGGCTTTCTAAATTTAAAAGTTAGTTATCAAAACAAGTTATAAAATTTAAAAACTTGAAATATTTTCTAACACCCGGATTCACGGAAAATTTCGGCAGGGTCTCCTTTGCGCGGCTCGATCGAAAATTTTTACAATTCAATATATAACACAAATATAACCAATATATATCAAATATACATCTCATCTCAATGATGAGGCATCCCATATCTGCGGAAACAACATATATATATCACCAATACCATATAAAACCATAAGCGTACCTTTTATTTAGCATTTATTAGCAGTTTACTTACATTTTGTATTTAGCACAGAAGCGAGCTCTACAACGAAGCGCAACCCCTTTGCTACCTACTAAAATGCTCAATAACTAAGTTAGAACCACGCATATAAAGATAGATCGATATATTTAGCCTACACAACATATATATAACCTATTTAGCTTCAAAACTGAGATTCCAATTTCAGGACAGCAAACAAATCTCAGTTTTAGGTCACCTAAACTATAAAATTTGGCAACAGAATCTAAACAAAAGTTGTTGCATTCATTTCAAGCTTTCCGGAATATCCAAAATCATCGAATTCGGACCATACATTCAAACGTTACGGCTGTTTTACTTAGCGGATACGCCTCAGCCTGGGCAATGAATTGCGCAGGTCAGCGACGTTCACCCACGTTTTCGACCTTCTAAACGATATCAAAACACAAAACACTTAAAACAAAAGTTTTAGCTTAAGTTCTTACATTTCCATAAAGTGAAAGACCATCAAAATCCGATAAACCAGTCGAAAGATATGGCGAAAATACTAAGGGTGTATACTACTGATTTTACTTATTTTTACACAGGACAGCGAGTAACATTCAAGTTTTTAACCAAGCAGACGAAGGAATTTTCTCAAGTTATCTAAACAAAAGTTGTGCTATAGTTTCTAAACTTTCCGAAAAGTCCAAAATCGTCGAATTCCGTTCAGCCATTTAAAAGTTATGGTTGTTTTCGTTTCAGCATATATTGGACAATGTTGGCTTTTTTTTTTCCAAAAATTTGCTTTTATTATTTCAAAGTACAAAACATCAAAACTTCAAATTTTCTAAAGAACAATCATAAACACAAAGTCATCTATTTTCTTATTCATCCATGCAATAGGTTTACATTAATTTGTTTCCGATTTATTCAAGTTTGTTTCATTCACATTTTTAATTCAAGTCAATTTGCTCCCAATTTGAATTTAATTATTTAAAATTTTATTCCGTTTATTCAATTCCATTAACACTAATGAATTCTACTTAATCAATTATCATCCATCTAACAACCAATGCATATCAAACATTAACATCCATCCAAAATCTACACTAAATCAATTATACATTTCCAGGTCAATTTTAATTTCATACACTTCCAAGTTTATTGACATTTAGTTATATTCAAATTTAATTAGTTTCCATTTACCAATTTTATATTTCATTAAGTTTAAATTTTATTCATTCACTTATACATGTATCATTCATTTTACAGCTTAAATTTCTTTTATATTTACAACTATCAATAGATCTTTACATTTTATTTTTCACTCTCACACTGGTATATTATTTCTCTACTTATCCTTATTAGCATTTTAAACTCTTTAAGTATTTGGTAAGTTATAGTTATGCAAATAGAATGTAGTTAAACAACATACAGCTTCTTTTCATTTAAAGTTGAATTTTCAATTTATCAATTCTTAAGTCATTACTTAAATTTCACTATAATTTAATTTCACATTTACATTCACATATAGTATTTTCATTTTATATTAACATAATTGTGAATCACCTTTAAATGTTAATTTAAATTCCAATTATTTACTAACAATTTTATTTATATTTGCAAACCATTAATTAAATGCATATTTCATTATTCAAACCTATACTTGTATATTATCCAATTAACAATTCATATAACATTTTTGAACTTCTTAAGTATTTTGGTAAGTTATATCTAAGCTATAGAATGAAATTTAATACTATGCGAGTTTTACAGTTTCAATTTTATTTTAAGTTCATAATTTCCTAATTCTAAGGATTTCTACTTCAATTGATATTTTCACTTAGCTCTTAGGTTCATTTCTCATTTCACAATTCAGAAGTTCCTTAATGATTCAAGTCTAAATTCATTTCAATCATAAAAAAATCATTAATTATTAAAGAACTTAAGAATTCCAATCCCGGTTTCATTTCAAATCAAGGTTTGAAATAATATATACTTATATAATTTATATATCAAATGATACTATAGAGAATGCAAAACAAAATAAAATTTGAGTCAAAACAAGGTTTAGACAAGCTATTAAGTGGTCTCCCCCACTGGTACTCTCGAAAATAAACGCCAATGATGCGTGCACACATCATCGAAATCATTTTCTAGCGTCAACAGAAGGGAATATAACACTTATCATAAAAAAAATCCTTCGAAAACAATTTCAACTCAATTATACTATCATATAATGCTCATATTATATTTTTCAAATTCTTGTAAGTTAATCTCAAACACCGGAATTTAAATTCCCAAATCCAAGTTAAAATTCATTTATATTCATTATCAATTGTGTTTACAAGATTTCATTTTCCTAAATCCATTGTTATTTAATCAATTGTTGTAAATATTGACTAATCAAACAATAACGATAATAATCTAATATTATCATCTCCTAACAATCAATTCAATCAAAATGAATAAATATTCAAATAATTCTTTTATATAAAATATATTCCAAAATGATATTGTGTTGGTTTGTCCTATTCGAGTGTTTAGAAATTCCTATCGACGCCTTGGCGTCCCAAGTATCGACCAGAATTCATAAATACTCAACGTAACAAATTAACACAATATAAAACCATTTTATATCAAATAACAAGTACGCTCTCTCATATACACTCAACTCATTCATATAGTTTACCTCTATTTCAATGAGTTATTCCCCACTAGAGCCAAGGTTTATCGCTAAACCAAAGCTCTGATACCAACTGTAACGACCCGCCTTTTTGGACAGTTTAAACCGACGATCAAATACACATGCCGGTTCCAAACCATTAAAAAAAGGCAGATGCTTATTGGGGTAATTAAGAAAAGAAAAGAAATAAAGGAAATGAAACAACACAGAATCTCGCAGCGGAACGATAAAATATAATAGTCAAATAAACAGTTCATGAAGCTGTTTACTATACTTAGACAATTATTTATACAACATTTATCAGAGTTATACATATACAACAGAACAAATAAATAATGCAGCAGACAACATGATGCACAGATAATAATAGTAATAGTATACCAAATCTTCATCTTCGTCCTCCAGAATAGATCTTCAAAAATCTGAAAACTCAGGACTGACCCGAGCGTAATGAAAAGACAAAACACTCGAGTCAGGACTAAAATATCCATATGAAAGTTAAATCAATCGTAAATAAATATGAGTGTGACGGCATCAGAGATGTTTACGGGGTTTGACATCTCATATCCAGTGTCAACGTGCGTGCAATAACTTAAGAGATGTTACAGGATTTTCCACCTTTCAAGGATCCGTTAAACTATCTACTAGGTAGTAATGTACGCTAAGTAGATAATGTCTATCAGTAATATAAAGTATCAAAATAGTGTTAAGTCGTTACCATAATCCCCCTTAACACATTTTATATTCCCAAAAGCATATACAAGACCGTAGTTTCCCCAAAACCGAAAGTCACCAAAGGGCAATCCATATACTCAAGGTACAAACCAAAACGTAGTGGTCGCGAATAGGATAATCAGTATGACAAGGTACATGAGGCGATACCAACTAGGATACTAGTAGTTGCGTGATCCGGACTGATGTTGAGCATAGCAGCTACTACCTCAACACCGCGAAACAACACTCCCAAATCAAGGGGTGCGCCCAAATCAAATCACAAATGTAATAGATATGGTATCGAAGAAGTGTGTCCGCTAGAGGTGGCGAACCTCAATGGCCCGGCGCAGCTCCTGTTTTAGTCATGTCAGGGGTCATCCAATATCGTTCTCTTTCTTCAGTCAACGCGTTCACCAAACCATCCACTTCATTCTGGATCAACACTCCGCGTATAATAGTTATTAAAGTGGTTTTCGGTATCGACAAAGAGTATGTCCATATCTGATCCCGGTCTCTTTAATAACAACGTATTATTACACTAATGGCTCTTTTATATTTCAAATTGATTCATGATTGATAACAAAATATCATATTCTCTTTAAAATCAAATCCATTTCAAAATCATCATATATTCAAAATTATCAATTTTGTCCGATAAATCAATTTCACTTCAAAATTTGATTCGAATTCAATTTAGGTTATAATCTCTAATTTAACCTAGTTCGTATTTAAACCAAAGGTTTAAATATAAACATTTCCGTCTCTTTAACCAGTTTGAATTTAAGAAAATAGTTTAAAATAGTTAAATAATTCAAAATAGTTTAATAGAAAATATTTAAATAGTTTAATCGAAAATAATTTGAATATAAAATGGTTTATATATAAAATAGTTTGGAAAAAATCAAAAATTATCTGATAAATAATTCCAAAGTCAAACCGGTCAACTTCCCAAATTTCCTATCCAAATAAAATCCAAATTCCATTTCGATTTAATCGATTTATTCCAATTTCAACTTGAATAAATTTCTATTCCACGTAAATTTCGATTTCAATTCACAAATTTCTTTAAATTTCAATTCAATTCCAAATTAATTTAAATCTAAATTTCAAATAAATTTTCAATTCCAAACTCAAACTTGAAATATCATTTCATATCAATTTTCTTAGAAATATTCAGAGTTCGATTAAAAGTCCAATCTTCTAAAACAAATCAACTTTCAAAAATTTACACCGTATTTCAATTTTCAATTTAAATCTAAACTTCGATTTTATTTAATAATTTCGTTTACCAAGTTTAAATTCTAACATTTCGAGCTCCAATTCAAAATAATTCAATTTCCATAAATTGGATTTTATTCTTAAAATCAATTCGTTTAAATAATTTCAAAACAACTTTTAAAATCATTTAATTTATCCAACTCGGTGTCCGTATATAATTTTCTAACCTATGGCCAAGTGATTAGTTATTACAATTAAATGTCAAGGATGAATATATCATTTAAATCAATCACAGTGTCATATGTATGCATAGCAGGATATACATAAACAAATAAACATCCAAACATTTAAATATCAACCAATAACATCCATCGAAATACATCATCCAATAGGCAATACAATTCACGGCAATTTCATATTTATCAATGTCAGGTAATTTAATCGCAATTCAATTTTAATTTAAATTTAACTGTCAATTTAATTTTTTTTTAACGGTGAATTCAAATGACAATCAATATGATAATTAAATTTTATCAAACAACAACAAATAAAAATCATAACTATGCATAATGTCAAATTTAACTAGCATAAAGATATTCAGTACGTTGTGAGCGTTATAAAACACTCACCTTGATTTTACGATTTTAAATCAAATCGAACGACGTTCGATTTAACATAAAAATTTAATGACCTCCAAACACTTCGGATCTGCACTGCAGCGCAGCTCTCATCTCCGTGATTACGGCGCTTCTTCCCAAACGTGAAATTCACGTATGCAAACCCATTAGCCGCCGATCTTCAAGCAATTTTCATGACCACCTCGTCGACTTCCAGAACGATCAGCTAGCGCCACCACGAAGCCCTTCACCAGAGCCACCTACGCGCCAAGTTTCATCCCGTCATTCGCCGTCGTTTGCACGCAATCCATGGAAATACGTACACACTTCCAAGTCAGATCTGGACGAATCCATGAAAAATTAGCATACATAAACCGTATGGATTTGAAGAGCTCGTCGAGATCTACACTTTTGCTTTTGGAATTTTTCGGTTTCGTCAAACGGATTGAGAGATATTAAGGAAAGAAGATCGGCAATTTCTGGCCATGTAATAGGTGGCGGCCATGATTTAGAATTAGGGTTTCTGGATTAAAATAATAATAAAACTGTCTCGGTTTGCGTGCGTATTTATATAGGTAGGTCCAAAATCATTCGAACTCCAATCGAGACGTGCCGCCAGGCGTTTATATGGTTTTACCCCCATTCCGGATGCAATGAAACTAGTTTCAAGGCCTAATTCGATCATATCTGGAAGATATCTTTTCGAAGTCGATTATTTTAATTAAATTCGAAATTAAATTTCTACGCGTTTCAAGATCGCACGGCCAAACGACAAGTCCAATTGCTACGAAAATTGAAATCCTACCATAATTTACTATTACGGATCCGATGAAACAAGTTTCGTCGAAATCCGAGACTGTTTGAAAAATGCTATTTTAACTCGTCAATTAAATATTAAAATATTCAATTTTCACAAATTTACTTTTAATTCGATTTTAAAAGTTCTACGACGTCATTCTAACTTTAATATGATAAAATAGAATTTTACAAATCATTTTTAATCATATTAAACCCGTTATCCAATTATTCAAATAATTTCAAATATTAAATTATTCAACAAATTACATTAATAATCATTTTCCTTCAATAATCACCTTAAATTTTCTAATTAAAATAGCTAAAAATACGGGTCGTTACAAAAGTCATTCTACTGGAAAATAATACTTTTAGGACAAGAATTTGTTTCCGAGGATCGATGATTCAAATCCCTGGGCTGTTTTCTATTGCAAAAAGAAAATAGGTGGTGCACCAAATCTTAACTTATTTCGGCTTGGTACCAAAAGAAAAATGTGCATGTGGCATAACAATGGATATACCAGCCTTTTGTGTGTCACTAACTCACTATTTATGTAATGAAGTTACTTTACAATATGGCCGACAAGCAAACAAGACGACTAATTGTACTCAATTCATTTCGAAAAACTAACCACCGAAGAATAAAAGTAATTAAAAAAATGTACCACTTTCTTCAACAAATAACAACCATTTGTCATAGTGCAGAGCATATCCTTACTACATTCATTCATGACAGTGTCCATATATAATTCTTTGTCTAGTATTCAAGGTGATTAAAAATCGATTCATGCAGTAGGAAAATAGTCATACTATATTACAAACATAATACCTTGAAAATGTTTCCTGTAACAACCAATTTAATCAGACAAAATTAGTCATGTCAAGTTACCTACCTATTGAACTCAATCAAGCTTAGCATAATTACAGCAATCAATCAATATAATATCAAGCACCGTCAAAGCAAAATGGGTGGTGACAATATAATTTTATGTTGGAAAAAAATAAGACTGTATTTTTTTTAAATTGTTAAAATATAATTTGAAATCGTACCTGACGTTTCATTAACATGTGAATTAACTGCTTAGCTTTGAAATCCTATGTTGACATTGAACTACTTGCTTATCTTTGATTTGAGACAAAATTTCCTTGGTCATGGTTACACCCTTTCCCATTCCTCGTAGTCATCCCGGTCTATCTTGTCCCAATACTAGTGAGAGAACTTCTTCTTTGAACTTACATGTTAAGCTAGACTGTGACTAATTTTCAACATTTTTTATTTTCTTCTACAAAAGTGAACACAAATTATATTTTGTAAATGAGTTTAAATTATATATATTCAAAAATTTATGCTTAAATACAGTACATAGCACTTACAATGGCATATGCAACATGCATATCCACTGGCTCACCATTTTTTCCAGTGCGAGATTTAATCCAAACATCAGATCTAGAAATGGAAGAGGGATTGATACTTTCCTCTTTCTACAATAAAAGATGCAACATTAAACAAAACTACTAACCATATTTAATAAATCAAATATTTTTCTCACCAAACTTCAGTTAATCGAGCCATCCCTCGATGACTACATGTGTGTGGCATTGCATGTCCTTCATGGATTTAAAATTTTCACTTTGTAACTAGATTACAAGGTCTTATCACATTGATTAGATAATTTTCATTTTACATATGCTTATATATCATATAAGAAATGATAAAAATTACACTAAAATTACCTTAAACTCTTTACTCATCTTTGACTCAATAAACTTTTCCATTCCTTCATACTTTTGACTTTTTCTGGTTTTAGTTGAAGTTGTTCCTCCTTGGTTTTTTCTTGTAATATCTTTTTAACAAATTTTCTTTTCACGCCTCCAAATGCATCCGATTTGCTGAAAAATAGGAATCTTTTGTCATTGCTCGTCTAAATTAAATCTAGCCTATAACATTTATCAAAATGATAATCAAAATAATTATTATTACATACAAAATAATTTATTATTCCTCATCTAATTACGGAGTTTCCATATGAATAGCGAAGTTGAAGATGAAGCTTTGGAGAAACGTAGATCAAACATGCTAGCTACTTGCTACTTACATGCTAAGAGGTCATGGTAATTTGTTAAGTAAGAAACAGTTCAGACATATTCGGAAGTTTCCCTCTACTTGATAGGGAATCGATAAAAATATTTTTAAAAAAATAAGCACACATGTTGTTGCACTAGTAAATAATGCACTCTTCACTTTGTATACGATGACAACTATATTGGTACGTATTATGAATTTCTCTTATTCTGTAACCAAACTTAAGTGCTCGAGAAGAGTCATCTTCAATTTGAATCAAGTATTAAGATATAATAAACTAATAAATATAGCATATAAAAATCTTGTAGCATCTAATTTCAGCTAATACAGTTATTGAATCTGTGCAATGCATAATATCTTGACCACCAAGCACAGGGTTGTGGTTCTAGAAATGGTTTAGTGCCTTCCGTATTACTTTAAGTTGTCAATCAGTAGGAAACTTGATTTTGTTTATCTTTCATTCGTTCAGAATGTCTCATTATCACTGTTAAATATTTCTGGAGTACAAAATTATAGCGATCTCATCCTTTCATACATTTATATTTTATACTTATATCGTCTGACAAACTGTCAAAAGACTAACAATAAACGATTAAGAATTGCATTATTATAGACCAACCTAAAAGATGTGCGTTAAATTTTATTTCTACTTCTTTTTCACATTTAATTATTTCATGCTATTGTTTATATGGAAGCGTGCGATGTAAATCAATGATAAATATATGAAAATCGACGAAACAAGGTATAACTGATTTTTATTATGCTCCCTTAATTTCAAACTTAAAATAATTTTTGTAAGCATCAATCACAATTAAACTCAATTTCAACCATTTTTATCTTATTTGTATCTTTTCATTATGTTTTATATATAGCAAGATGAAGTAAAGTTAAAGATAGAAAACTTTACTTAAATATACAATTTTTACACTTTAGGGGATTTAACAAAATTACCTGAATGGATTTCCATAGAACTACTTTTAACTCGTCACCAAGTTGCCTCCAATCATCAGGTGTAAATGAAACATGCTCACAAACAAGTGGCCCTAAATAAGAAGACAATTTCACCGACCCTTTCCTTATCGGTATGCCTGATGAATTAAACTCAATTTAAATTCGGCTTGCAACATCCAAAGGAAGTCTTTTGACTTTAGTTGGGCCTTTAGTCCTCTTCTTTGAAACTTATTTTGCTTCAACATCTTCGATTGCTTTATCCACTTCCACTGCAGTTTCAGGATTTCAACAATTTGCATAGTTGTGGATGTGGTTGGCTTGCTTGCATTTCCGACGTCCATGTTTTCTGAAGGTGGCTCAATATGCTCTCTCATTGCATTAGACCCAACAGATGCATATTCGAATTCTACAAGTCTTCTTTGATAGCGAGTAAGCTTCTTGCTTATTGTTTTCTTCGTACATTTAACCATTTTCTGGAGGTATAAAAGAATTCTAAGCATTTCAACAAAAAGGTTCAAACTATGAAAATCATTATATGTCAGGAAATCATGCAATGTTTCTAGAAAAGAAAATCAGAATGTTACAACATCTACGGTGATATTGGATCTAAAAAAGATGAGTTTTCATGCAGCCACCATAATTTTGATCAAATATGAAACAATTATGCAACGCACATTTTTATTCAAATTTGAACTCTTTTATTCTGCATTGGACACCAGTCCAAGTATTAACGTTGTACAAATTTCAACTCTTTTGTTCTGCATCTTACCAGACCAGTCCAAGTATTAACACAATACTTACAATGTATGATTACACATGCTACAATCTATCATTAGAGATAAGGCTGAAGATATCATGGAGGAGATAAGTGAATTCTTCTAATATCGATATTGAAATCTGATTATTATCAAAAGAATGTCCTGTTACATCGAGTCTTCCACTACAAAATGTTACCATGCTTATAACTGTATTTAATTTGGAAAGCTGCAATAGTTGACACAAAATATAATAGTTATTATTTGGTTCAACCATTGAGCTACCACGCAAAGGTTGTATGATGGAAAATATATATAAACATATGTGTTTTGTATGAAAGCCAATACAAAAATTAGACCATGTGAGAATTCTGGACATATGGAAATAAGGTGTCAGCACAGAGTAAGAGTAGTAAGAATAAGAAGATTATAGCCTTACTGATGCATATAGACATTAAATGTAATTGGTTAACAAGGCGTATATAAAACAGTATGGTGGTCATCATCTTATTGAAAGAGTATGCACTATATCTAAAGCAAGTCATAGAGAAATAATATTTTGTTCAGGTAACAATAACCGTAGAAATCTTCGAAGAGAGATGAATGCAGTAGAGATGATGATATGAAATAGCATCCATTAAGTAACAAAGTATAATATCGGTAGTTCCTACTGAGATCTCTGCCCGATTTTTATAACATAATCTCCAAATTTTATTTAACTACTCAACTGCGTCAGTAAACACAAACTATTAATAATTTCTCACATCCCTACTGTTAATGAATCAAAATTTCAATTCAGTCGTAAAATTCAGACATTTCACTACATTGGAAACAAATATGGGTAGTTTAATGATGCACATTATGTGTCTTGCTGGTTGTTCACAACCTTGTTAACTAATACTCAACATAGTCTATTCATTTTTTTTCTTTTAATACTCAGTCAACCGGACATTGTTTGTAAATATTCAAAAAAATATACATTGGACATGCATCTATTCAAATTATTTAAAGGGGTGACGGGGCCATTGGAATTTGGTCTATGAATCTCTCATTAGAAATTTCAGTGTCAGATCAAATTAACTATCTTTCTAGGATCAACATTGTTTATCCTATTATATTATATCCACAGATTTAGCCTCCGCTTCCAAAAAAATTTCCACTAATCTTGTCAATAAATATCCAAAAAAACAATCCTCATCGACATTCAAAAAAAAGAATTCTAATTTATGAAAAAACATATATGAATATAACCGTATCCGCATTCGAAAATTATCCATTCTATTTTTATTGATATAATAGTTTATATTATGCATGTTTCAAATTTTCAATACAATGAATAATTGATATTTTATTTTATCAAGATAATAGTTTATTATGGATATAATTGCATATTCTCTTTTCAAAACTATTTTTATCATCATTTTTTTCTCATTAAATCTATATACTTAGACTCAGTTTTCAAACATTTTTCCACTAGGCTTGTAAATGGATATTCGAAATTCCAACCCTATTTATATTCATATTCTAAAAAAAAATGATATTCAAAAAGATAAATATAGACATCCGAAAAGTATCGTCTCTAGTAAGGATCCATTTCCTTATAATCAGGTGCTTAACAACGGTTTCACCATAGTGACAACTAAGATTTCGACACTCTAAACAAGGACATAATATTTTTTCCACATCTCCTAAATTTTTCTTCGCAACACGCATAAAATTCCATGCTCCTTGACCACACTCTCTACTAGTTCTATGATTAAAATTGAAAATAAAAATATATTAGCTTTTATTATCAAAATATTAATTCTAAAGTTAAGTATAAATTAGTTACCACATGATTACCTATGTAGACGCAACCAATCTTTCTCCATCATATGCATCCAAGTATCTAAAATTCAAATAGTAATTTATAATCAAGTTAAGAGAACCAGTTCGTGCAATAAAGGAATTTTTCACTAATGATTTGATTAGAGAAATAGTAATTTATATGTCCACAACAAGATCACACAATCGCAAAGTCAGCAAAGTTATAAACAATGACTCTTGGAATGTTAATTCATCACGTCTACTAGCACAAATACATAGCAACATAAAAGAAATCAAAACATTAAACAATAGACATGAAGATTGTTGGCAACGGAATTCAAATAATGGAAAATTTTCGTTTAAATCTGTTTAGGATGGTATTAAAGAAAAAAGAGAGATACGACAGTGGCATAGCACTGTATGGAACAATTTTTGTGCTCCTAAAATGTCAATGACTACATATTTTGCAATATTAAACATTCTACCTACAAAGAAAATTTATAAACTTTCGTGTAGATTCCAAAAAATGAGTAAAAAAGTGTGAAAAGAGAAGAAAGTCACAATGTCAGAGGTTCAAACAATATAAAAATCACCGTAAAATATTAATTAAAGTGCAAACCATTTATCTCTTTCTCTAGAAAAAGTCAAAATGTTTCAAAAGATTTCAAAGAAAAATACAAGATCTTCGAAAATAATTCAAATACTTTCCAAACTTCAGTTCTTGTTTTCTGCAATTCACAGTTCTTTATCTTTTGAAAATAATTATGTATCTCATATCCCAATCTAATGTGAGATTAAATATTGATCTCAAGCTCACATCAACTAATATGACATAAATTTAAATGGAAAAATATGTGACATTTTAGCTTGTGGATTTTCATGAAGACCTCTCTAAGTTTTCCTCGTTTAATATATAAAAGTGGATCAATCACCCAATAATCATCAACGAACACCGACCATTTCATGGTTCATGTATGAAAACCCCAAACGTAACATACTTGTACCATTGACTAACACACTAATGTCTCCATATATACGGCTAAGCTTTTAATGTAAGGTTTTTCCAAAAGGATAGAGATAACAATTTCTACTAGAACAAAATGTATGTTGTGAAGGATTTATGAAACAGGTAGGTGATTTGGGTACCTTTTAACTTGAAGATAACTGATATAGTCAGCATTTGAAATCTTTATACATTTCACACAAAAATCTCATAAAGTAAATTACTCAAACATCTTATGCGCAGACAGAGCAAAACAAATATCTCCTTGCCATATTTGTGTCCAACAACCTATTTAACTTTAATCATACCACGAAATATTTATCTACGCTTATAGCTCATAGTTTAACTTCAGTTATAGTATTGAAAATCAAAATAACTATTAAAATACTATTGTCATCTTTAAAACTTAGAAGGAAAAGAATAATACTGGTGGCTAGTAGTAGGAGTTATCTCATGAGTTTTATCTTAAGTTATCGTCTTTTTATTTCTAGATAATTATTGGGATGGAGATATGAAGATATATGCTATTCATCGTCTTTTTATTTCTATATAATTATTGGGATGGAGATATGAAGATATATGCTATTCAAAACTAACAAAACATAAAAAATAATGAAAACAGTGAAAAATTATTGGTTTAATACTACATTACAAACCCAAAAGATGGGTATCATTGATTCCTATGCAACAAAAAATAGAAACATTTTACCCGTGGCTACCAGAGATCTGATAATAAATAATGATTTGAAATCGAACTAAAAACTACGATAAGAAAATGCTTACCAAATTTATATTCTCCATTGATGTAGGGTAACGGCAGGTAGGGAAATCAAAGTGGAAAAGGAATCTGCCGACTTTAGAGTAATCGCGGGTAGGGAAATCAAAGGGGAAAGGGAAACCACCGGATTTAGCTAGCAATAGAGAAATCCACGAGGAGGATGATGGATTGAAATCGAAATGACTTTGGGGGAAATTGAAATTGAGGAAGAGGGAAAGGAATACTATGCGAATAAATTGGAAAATGGAACTTCTTTTAACCTACGAGGGAAATGAAGACCGCGTTAAAGCGGAAAACTAAAATATTTTTGTCAGCGTTAAACCCTAAAAACAATACTATGAATACATTTTCTACAGCTTTCACTATTTGAACGCTGAAAATGAATGCTGTCGAAACTAACTTTTGTTGTGGTGCACCGAACAATAAAAACATAGATGGATGAAAGTGGACATATAAAGTAAATAAAAATCTAGATGGAACAATAGGCAGACATAAGGCTAGACTTGTGGTTAAGGGATACACTCAGCAATATGAGTTTGATTTTAATGTGACATTTTCTCCGGTGGTCAAACCAACAATCATAAGAATAGTTTTAACCATCGCCTTGCATAAACATTGGAGAATAAGATAGCTTGATTTCAATAATGCTTTTCTAAATGGCATTTTGCAGGAAGAAATATTCATGGAGCAACCACAAGGATATAAGCAAAATATGAATCTTGTGTTGAAACTAAAAAAGACCATATATGGCTTTAAACAAGCACCAAGAGTGTGGTTTGATAGACTGAAAACCAATTTAACTATTTTAGGTTATCAGTCTACCAAATCAGATAACTCTTTATTCATCAAACTCAACAAAAACCAAGTATGTATATATTCTAATATATGTCGATGATTTAATTATTGAAGGGATGATGAAACTGAAATCAACAAGCTCACTCAATATCTAGATGAGCAGTTTTCAATTAAGGATCCTGGTGACTTAAGCTATTATCTGGACATAGAAGTAAAAAAAAAAATTCAAATCCAAAAATGCTTTTAAGCCAATAGAAATATATTTCAGTGCTATTGATTAAGACCAAGATGGACAATGCAAAGCCATAACCGACCCTCATGATAAGAAATCAATAATTGACCAAAAATAAGAGAGAATCAACAAGCCACAATTACTAAACTCATAATCTAAAATAGTTAAAGTGGTTTTCAGTATGCAATACAGAAGTGTTGTTGGTTTTCAGCCATAATTACAAGAGTGGGCTAGTTATGAAATCAACAAGCTCACTCAACATCAAACAATACAGAAGTGTTGTTGGTGCTTTACGGTATGCAACAACTACTAGACCAGATATATCATTTAGTGTTAATAAAGTTTGTCAATTCATGTAGAAATCATTGAATAATCACTGGGCGGCAGCAAAGAGGATGCTGAGATACTTAAAGGGAACATAAATTAGTGGATTACTGTTAAAAGAATGCAACAATCGCGCTATGACTGGCTACTCTGATGCTGATGGGCTACTGATCTAGGTCATAGGAAGTCAGTAACCGGATACTGCATATATGTTAGTGACAATCCTATAGCATGGTGCTTAAAGAAATACGACCATCTTCAAATCCAGCACCGAGGCTGAATACAGAAGTATGACGAGTGCAATAGCAGAAATAATGTGGATACGATCACTTTTAAGTGAATTAAACATCAAACAAAGAGCAAGCCGACATTTCGATGTGACAATCAAAGCACAGTTTATATGTCACCAAATCCTATTCAACATTCAAAGACTAAACACACAGAGATTGATTTCTACTTTGTTCGAGAGCAAGTTCTAAAAGGGAAACTATAAGTTAACTACTGCACCTTCACTACTAGAAAATACTACAGTTTCCTACGCAAAATTTTCGACGTCTTTCCTACGCCAAAAGGCGGTGCGTAGGGTAGGCGTAGGAAACTGGTAGAAAGAGGTAAAGCCATAGAGAAGACGTAAGGAAATTTCCTACGCTTCTCCTACGCCAAATTCAACATGTACAAAAAAAATCGTGGCGTAAGTAAGGTGTAGGAAATCGTCTATAGTAAAATGATACCATAGAAAAGGCGTAGATAATCTCCTACGCCATTTTCACACCTCTGTTAATTTTATACAATTACACGTTGACGTAGGAAAGACGTAGGAAATTTCCCACGCCGTCCCTACACATTTTTTTTTAGGTTACTCACGGTATTATTCCCTCTCCTAAAATCAGTTTTTAAATAAAAAAAACTTTTCGTGCAATCTGGCGATGCTTGAACCCAAAAAAACTAGGGTTTTTAAAATCAACGCCTTCTAAATAATCATCGCTGCATACTCGGCTATTCCATCAGCCATCGTCGGCTCATCCTTACCTCCTACGCGATATTTTCTATTGCTGATTTGAATCCACATCGTCGGCTCATCCTTGCCTCCTACGCGATATTTTCTACTGCTGATTTGAAGTCCGCTACAGTCTCTTTATACTGCCACGCGATATTTTCTATTGCTGATTTGAAGTCCGCTATAGTCTCTTTGTACTGCCACTGCTAATTAGGTATGCGAATTTCTTGTTTTGAGTTGTCTAATTATCTAAAATTGATTCGCCCTTTTACTGCTTTAGATTTCATGCGACTATGTCTAATTTGATTGGTAAAAGAAGGTCAGTGCTTAGTTTACAAAAATGGTCAGTAAAATTACCAAATTCAAGAACAGAGCATGAACACCAATTTATTTTACGCAAACAAAAGAGTTGAAAAAACCGAAAAATGAACATAAAATTTAAAAGTATTTATGAAGAAAATAAAATAAAAAAACAACAAAATAGAATGGCTCCAGTTTGTTTCTTTTTTGCTAATATCAACACCAGCTTGCTGTGTGCTATAATAATAATTGAACAAAATAATAAAAAAAGTAAATTCAAGTTGCTTGTTAGCAAAGATATCAAATATAGTTTGCCAGTAGAATATGCAATAATGAAAGATCCTGCTCAAAATTTTTGCTCCTGACATCATAAACCTGCACAAAATAAATTAGCTGCCTTTGTTACATCCTAAATTAAATGGATAAATTATATGTAGGCAGGGACGTACAAGAGTTAACATGTATCATATATGTTTGAAAATAAACCATCCCCTCCTCTTGCACTCAACGCCCTATTTGCTGCAGAGATATTTAGCACCATCAACATTAGAACCCCCTACACAACCCACATCTAAAACCAATACTTCATGGTGATGTCTCCACATTAGTTAGTTCCCTTTTAATTGCTATTTATATGTTTTTTACTTTGTCGTACAAAACAATGGTACTGATTGCTACTCATATTTGGAGTGCTAGGCTATATTCAGTTGATCATCAAATTGATGTTCTCTTTAGTCAATTGAAATAAAAACATCTCAATATGACATTGTAAAATCAACCTTAGAACCTAAAATTGTTAAAGGAACTTAAGTTTTATGAATACTCTAGCTATCTTATCTAGGTATACATTCCCAAATTAAGCTGCTCCTGTATATAATCGAACTGCAGATTATCAGTTCTTGATTTATTTTTATACTTGCTACACGTGTAATACTCAATTAGACAAGTCTTCCAAAATTACTACTAATGACATATTATTAAAAAGCGACTCAATCAACACAAATAGTACTTCATTGTTAACAGTTCTGATAAAATATAGACCAGTTTCAAACTTATTTACAAATATAAACCTATTTTTTGTTTTCTGGACTTTAAATTTCCTAAAATTAAATATAATTTAATTTATTTGTAATTATGCAGTAAAAGATGGATTATATGAAAGTTCGAACTTGGATGTATGAGCTTGGATGGAAAAGAGGATCAATATCATTGCATTTTAGAAATGGCGTGGAAGCATTTCTAAAAGTGGCGTCTTGTAATAAAACAAAGATGATAGAAATTTGATGCCCGTGTAAGAAATGCCATTGCATGAAACTTCAAGATTACGAAACTATAACTTTTCACTTGCATAATTATGGTTTTATGCCAAATTATTACGTGTGGAGATATCACGGTGAATCGGGGAAAAGCATGATTCGACAGTGGTAGTTGAAGATGCAACCGAAACCATCGATGCTAATTTTGATGACTATAGTATGGAAGATAGAATGACAGAAATGGTCCATGATGCTGCCGGTCCAAGTTTGTGGACTGATGAACCTAAAGCAGAAGAACTTAACTCGGAAGCTAAAAAGTTTTTTGATTTGTTAAAAGCATCGAAACGACCGCTTTATAAAGGTTGTACAATGACACACTTGTTGGCTACATCTAGGTTAATCAGTATAAAATCCGAATACAATGCGTCAGAAAACATGATGAATGCGATTTTAAGTCTGTGTAAAGAAATGCTTCCACCTGACAATGTGTTGGCATGTAATTGGTATTCATTACAAACGGAAGTATCTGCATTTGGTTTGCCGTATGAAAAAATTGACACATGCCCAAGTGGATGCATGATATATTGGAAGGAAGATCAAAACCTTACGAATTGTAAATTCTGCAATAAAAAAAGATATAAGTCTACAAAAACTAATGGAAAAGGTGTACCTTTCACTCGTATGCATTATTTTCCGCTTACACCCAGATTACAAAGGTTATATGCATCTTGTGCTACCGCAAAACACATGCGATGGCACAATGAATGGCAACGAGAGGAAGGGATTTTATGTCATCCTTCTGATGGTGAGGCGTGGAAACATTTTGATAAAGTTTATCCCGATTTTGCTAAAGAATCACGAAATGTCCGACTTGGTTTGTGTACGGATGGTTTCGCGCCTTTTGCGTCGTTCGGAAAACCTTATTCGACATGGCCAGTTATTGTAACACCTTATAATTTACCTCCGTGGATGTGTATGAAAAATTCATACATGTTTTTAACTGTGATTGTTCCTGGACCAAATTATCCCATAAACGGAATATATGTATATTTGCAACCTTTAGTTAATGAGCTGAAAAAACTGTGGATAGATGGCGTTGTTACTTACGACGTGTCAAGGAAAAATAATTTCAGAATGTTTGCTTCTTTGTTATGGATAATAAGTGATTTTCCAGCATATGGGATGCTTTCTAGCTGGAGTACTAGCGGCAAGTTCGCTTGTCCTATCTGTATGGATTCGACTGAATCCTTTCGATTAAAATATGGCGGCAAACAGTGTTGGTGGGATCGTCATCATCGTTTTTTGCATCCAAACGACTGTTTTAGATTTGATAAGAAAAACTTCAGGGCTAATACAACTATTACTTTAGAGCCACCTGACATTCTGAGTAGTGAACAAGTGTACGAGATCGTGCAAGATTATCCTAAAATGCGTGAGATAGGAAGAGAGCCAAAAATCCCTGGTAAAGGACAAATTCATAATTGGTGCAAACAAAGTATATTTTGGGAGCTACCATATTGGAAGAATCTGAAACTTCGGCACAATCTGGACGTAATGCATAATGAGAAAAATGTGTTTGAGAACTACTTTAACACAATTATGAATGTTAAGGGAAAAACAAAAGATGATTTGAAGTCATAGAAGGATATTGCATTCTACTGTAATCGTCCTGAACTAAAAATTGATAATGAACGTCCAAATTTCAAACGTTTAGCTTGTTATGAGTTGGAAAATATTCGTCGTAAAAAAGTATAGGAGTGGGTAGAAAATTTGAAGTTACCAGATGGAATTGCTTCTAATATGAAACGATGTGTTGACATGTAGGACCTTCAACTATCGGGAATGAAGAGTCACGATTGTCATGTATTTCTTGAGACTCTATTTCCGATAGTTTTTAAGGAGCTATTATGTAACGACCCGGAATTTTTGACAGCATATTTTAATGAATATTTAATTTAATTTAAATTTAATATAAGCTTGTCAATGTTTTAATTGATAAGATCTTGGATATTTAACAGTTATATGTTTTATAAAAGAAAGTTTTGATTTGAGAATTTTAAAATAGAATGCTTCGGAAACCATTTAAAACAAAATCTGTCTTTTACACCAAAATCAAAGATTTTGTATGGTTGATATTTAATCTAGTATACCTATAAAATGAAATGGAAATGATAATGTTTAAAAGAAACAAACATAGAAAATATTGAACATAAACATGGAAATTTAACACATAAATATAAAACCAAATAAATGATTATAAATATAAACATAAAACTAGCATAAAACATAATCATAAATTATAGAATGTAACTAAAGTAATAAATATACGAATATAAGTTATAACTTGAACTATATAAATACAAGTGTGTGAACATAAGGAAACCCATAATTACAACCTACATATTATTCAAATCAAACCAAATAAATATGGATGAAACAAAGTCAGTCAAGGTATAACAGTAAATCAGACACATATGTACATGAATTAATTAGGCTAGAAGATTATAAAACAAGCTTTTGTAAAACAAGCTTTTATATACAGAAAATATCATAAAAAAAGTAGCTTCCTATACAAGCCATAGGATAATTAAAAAATGATTAATTTTATACAAATATCTATATGTACAGCAAGTCAAAAAAAAATTTATAACTTGTAAACTAACTAAGAAACAAATTAGATATATTTGCTGCAGTAAAGATTTTATATGCATAAGGAGACAAGTACTCGGTTCAACAATAAACAAATATCTTTGTACCAATTTACAGCTATCAACAGACCATTAATTACTTGTTATTATAATTTAAAGCATAAACATTTAATAGCACAACATTTTGTTTAAGTATAGTACACAGCAGAAATCCTTGTATCACTTCATACTGCAGTGTATAATTACTTAGCCAATAAGAAGAAGAATGACAATAAACTGTCCTGTTATCACCTGTTTTGTCAAGCATCTATATATATCCAATATATCATCAGTTCATTTAAAAACACAAAACCAAGCCTAAAGCAAACCTGAGACATTATGGCTTTGCAAATATATATACAATTCAAAACAGAGAAAAAAAAACAAAGAAAATATGCAAGCAGATTCAACTTGTACTCATGCTAAAGACAACAAATCTCACGACAGTTTCAAGTTCAAATAATCAACAACTTTGCTTTCTATTTACATTCAGGTGAGTAAACTTAAAAAAAAAATTCCAATCAAAAAGGAAAAATTTTGTATATTTACCTTACAAAGATATGTGCTTTGATACCTGCTTAATTATATAAACCTGAGTACTCCCTGTTAACTGTTATATATGTAGTGTTCTGCAGGAATTTTGAAATCTGAACAAAATAAAGCTAAGGAATGTAAACACTTGTTCCTATACTTGCTGTAATCTAGTGTTGTTGCTGATGTTAGTTAATTATCTTTAACATAGGCCTGAAACTTGTTTCTAAGTATAGCAGTAAGGTTTAAACATTGATATTGCAAGATTACACGTAAAATAAATGAAAGGATCACGAACTCGAATGATTAAATTTATAAATTAAGTAACATATTTAGATTTCATACACAAAATTATGATTTTTAGTATAAACATTATGATTTTTAAGTAAGAGTGTGAAGAGCAGTTTAAAATGAAACTAAAATGTTTTTTTTCAAATTTTGGGAGATCGAGTTAATTTTAATTTCTGTAAATTGATGTAAAGTAAGATTGTAATCCATTTAACATCAGAAAAATGCTAAAAAAATTATTAAATGAATGGATTTTTGGTTTGCATCTAAAGTAGGGTTTTAGTGCAAATATTTTTATGCTAAGTAAAATTTCGATTTTTGGCATCTTAGTGATAGCAAGCTTCCTGTGCTTCGACGAGGGAGTTGATGAGGGTCAGGACGTGGCGTGGGTGGAGCGGTTTAGTCTCTGGCGATGTGGGGTGTAGGATGTGGTGGTTTTCGGTGAAGAGCTGATGTTGCAAGTTCATGTTTTTGGTGATTTTTCGTGTCTGCCCTTTTTTCGTCTTCCTGGGTTTTGATTTTGGGTGAGGAAGGGAAACGTGGTTTGTGGGTGCTGACGAGAGCTTCTGGAGGTCCGCCGAACCACCGTGCACGTGCACGGTGGCGTTGGAGTCAGGACAGCGTGTCTGTGAACGGCGAGAGGGCTCGACTCGGGTCGCGCTCGAGTAAAATGGGGAGAAGGCTCGGGTTTTTCTCTCGTTGTGTCGCGTGAGATACTGATGGTTTCTTTTTCACTTAGTACAGTTTTTACCTAAAAAAAAAAGTGAAGGAGAAGAAGGGTTCCAGGAGAATTCTCGGGGTAGTTGGCGTGTTACTCGAAGCTATACTCGAGTGAACGTAGGGGCGGTCTCGGGTTTTCCCCAGGGAAGTTTTGGATTTGTTTGATCTGCAGTTTTGTTTTTTTTTGCTTTGAGATGAGGTTCAGGCTAATTAATTCAAGAAATATTTTACAATGAAATTATTACTTGATTATTGTTTAAAACTAGTAATTTGATTAAAGGCTTGTATGAAAATCAATTAACATTAAGGGTTAGTTGTAATATTAAATTGATTTCCAGACTTTATGTAGTTTTCTTTAAAATGTTAGTTAAGTCGATTACTTAACATTTATTATGTTTTGAAATAATTAAGAATAATTATATTATGATTAGAGTTAGAATTAGATAACGCTTAAGAAATTACTAAATTTAGAAATAACTACTTCAGTTAATTAATTAGGGATTTATAATTAAGAGAAATTAAGTGATTTAAATAAATGAATAAAAGTGTGATGAATTAATGATTGATTAAGAAAATAACAGATAATAATTGGATAATTAAGTTTTACTGATAATTAAAGATATTAATAAATGATCAAGAAACAGTTTATTAAGAAATTAAATCACTTGATTAAGGAAGTAACTGATTAATAATGTGAAATAAAGTAATTATGTATTAAGACTAAATAATTAATTAAGAAATTATTAATTAAACAATTTGAAAGGAAATAAGTATTTGGTTGTTAATTAATGATAATTTAACAGAGTTAAGCAGTTAACTCTCAGGTAATTAATTCTAACTTGAATTAATTACAAATAAGACTTAAAGGAAATTGCTTATGAATTGTTGTGTTGAATATCTGATTGTGATATTTATGTGATAATATTCTGTGATGCTCTGTGATATGTTATGTTATATCTATGATGCTTGTATATGTTTTATCTGTGACAAATGCTATGTTAATTCAACCGTTAGAATTATTTAAACTGTTAAGTTAATTAGACAACTTGGCCCTTAAAATGGCGTTTGGATTCGATGAGACCGGGATCGAAAGAATCAATTTTGATTCTCTGAAAACCACATCGATCCAATTTAAACGTTAGGTCGTGAATCCTGAAAAGAAGATCGAGATGGTGTTTTCAGAAAGCAAGGGTTATCGTCGTTGACTCTGAGGGTGATTCCAAAACGAGTGTAACGAGATAATGCCTTCGGTTTCGTTCGAACCCGGAACGAACTTGTATGGATTGAATGCTTTTAACACATCGTCAGGCGGACGATGAGCATTCTAAGTGATATGTTCAATAAAGGTAATCGCAGCCTCAAGCCTCATCAACCGGGAATGGCTAAAACAGGGGAGATGCAGCAAGGTTAGGTGGGTCATGCCCAAGCAGGACAAGATATTTCCCCTGTCTAGATGTCCCTTTTTATTCCGGCTGTGTGGGCGGTTTGCTAGCTAGAACCGCGGGGTTTATCTTGTTCGGGACTGTTCAGTAAGGAATGGTTTCGGCCTTGTGTTGCAGGGGATGAAGGGAGTAATCCTCGGTACGGTGATCTAGGCCCCGTACTGTGATGGGCGGTACCCCAGTAGCCCTGCCATTGTTGGAAATCCATTTTCCCTACGAGATCCTACGGTTTTGATTTGTATTACCCACTTTTGTGTCTAGTAGCTGGAATTTAATGAATGTAACAATTTCGGCTATTTTCTATTTACTTGAAAACACTAGACACTATTATAATATCACTGGATTTCCTATGAAATGTTTTGGTTAGCGTAAGGTAAAAACTTACCCGTATTTATTTGTGGGGAGTCTTACGTGATACCTTTGTTTTCAAATGTTTTTCAAAGTTAAACAACTTTAAACCGTTTACCCATACCAGACCCATGTTTGACCCGGAGTTTATTTTTGTTTTCATAAACACTCGGGTACCCAAATTTTTACGGGTAGTAAAGGGATTCAGGTTAGCATTGACGAATTCTGGTGGAGCAATGGAGCAGGAGGCTTCAGCGTTGTAGATATATATATATATATATAGTTCCGCTGTGTTAGTATCTCTGAGTCATATTGTTTGAGTTGTATTAACTAGACAGGCGTTTATAACTGTCTAGTATGTGATGTATTATCTGTATAACTCTGATTGATGTATTATACTATGTAATATATATGTGATATATTATATTTTGTTCCGTTCCGCTGTGAGATTCTGATGTTGCTGTTCTTTCTTTCTCTTTCTTTTCTATTTCTATCCCTTTCTTTCTTAATGATGATACGTCTTTCTGGTAGTAGAAGGGCGGGTCGTCACAGTTGGTATCAGAGCATAGGTTGGTGATAACCTTGGCTCTGATAGGAATTACTCATAGAATGGAGTTTGTAGAACTCTAAAATGAATTTGAGTGTATTAATAGATATGAGCGCATATTTGTTAGTGAATATAAAATTGTTTTTATATTGTGTTGACTTATCGGTTAAGTGTTTATGGATTCTGGTCAATGTGTGGGACGCCATTTCATCGATAGGGATTCCTAAACTCTTAAACAAGATAGACCGACACAGTATTGTTTCTTTCAAAAGGTAGGGTAAATGAAATAATTTTACCCAAAATTATATTTTGATATAAAAGAAATATTTTTCTGAAATAACTATATATACTTGGATGTTTGATTGTTAATAGTACAATTAAATAAAATTTTAAATGTGAGTGGTTTATAACCAAGTAAAATTATTTAAGAATGATTTTAAATAAAAAGGAATATAACTGAAATCTGATTTAAACTAGAATTTAAGTCCCGGAAATTTGAAAGGGTGTTTAAAGGAATTTAAACAAAAGAATTTGGGAATTTAAAATCTTGGGAATGTTTGAAATATTTTTCCAAAGATTTAAAGGCAATATTAGATTATTGTTTTGGAAAATATTGTTGAATGGAAATTGTTTTGAGAGGAATTGTGAAGGTAAGGAAGCACTGAACTCACTTCAGTCGCTGGAAAATAATCCTGATGATGATGGCCACATCATCAGTATTTATTTTCGAGTTTCTAAAGTGATGGATTGCTATCAGGATATTGTTTGGGCTTGTTGGACATACGAGTTGTTTTAAAAATTTTCAAAAAGAGAAAATTTGGTTTGGTAAAAACAAGTGTTTGGAATGTGAAATTTGATTATCATTTCAAATGTTTTGGAAATGAAAACTGGGCAATTGAATTTTTAAAAAAAATCTGTTTAAATGAATAAATCAACTATTGGATTTATAAAGTAAAGTTGATATTAATAAGAAGAAATTGGAAATTTTTAATCCGAAAATTAAAATTTAACTTAAGTAGATGAAAATAAGAAATATATTTGAGTTTAACCTGAAATAAGTTGAATGGAATTGAAGTTTAAAATGAACTTAGTTGGCTATAAAATTTGAAGGTAAAATGATTGTGATTGTAAGGTGGAAATATATACCTTAAGACAGTAAGTGTTATATATATATATATATATATATATATAAAATTTTAAATTACGGTTATAAGGTGAAATGGCTCAAATGAGCAATATAAGCTGTTAAGTAGACAAATAAGTTTTGAGCTCATATATTGAGAAATAAATTTAAAGATTGGTAAGTAGCTAAATTTAGCTGAAGTTGAGTTGAAATAAGATTGTATTTAGATGAATTCAATCGAGTCATAAATAATATTGAATGAAATAAAATTCTTATGTAAATAAGTAAATGTAAACCAAGTAAGTCTTGAATTTGGTTAAAATAGAGTTGGTGTAAGTTGTAAACAAATCTAATTCAAGTATAAATTGAATAACCTTATCATGAATAAATTCAATAATGAATTGTTGATGTAAATTAAAAATTTAAGGTTGGATAAAAGAATAAACTAATCAAATAGCTTAGTAAATAGTTGGGATTTGATTAAAGGAAAATCAAATCAAAGATTTGAATAGGAATTGGTGGAATAGAATGAACTTAAGTTATTAAGTGAAACAGTTAATGACTCAAATAAATTATGAGATGATTAATTTAAAATATGGGTTGTCAAATTTAATAAAATGGTTTGGAATCAAACTTTTGAAATGAAAGGAAATGCAATGAAAAGGTTGTGAATAATTTAATTGGGATGAAATCAAGTGTAAATTGAATTGGAATCAATTTAAAATTTGTTATAAAGCTTAAGTGAATATCTATTCACAATAACATTGTTGAATTGCATATGGAAATGGGTTGTTCGAAGTAAATGAGAATTAGAAAAATTCTATGAACTATTGAAAGCAAAATAAGATGATCTTGAATATGAGTTTGTTTTTCTCAAATGGAGTATATGTTTAAGCAAGTAAGTGTAAATCACTTTAATTAAAAGGGAATGGTTTGAGAATTGATTGAAATTAATTATGTTGAGGATTGGAACCTTACATTTGTGCTTATGGAAATATGTAATGGAGAATATGTCAAAGCTTTTCAGAATTTGAAAACTATATATAAAAAAAAATTAGCAACAAAACAATTTCAAATTGAAAATTTAAAGTAAACTAATGAATGAAACTAATTTAAAAATAATAATAGGAATCAGTTATAAATGGAGATAGTCAATAAAAGTTCAATATTCAGAGTTAAGAAAATTGAATTCATATGGAATTGGTAATTCAGATTTAAATAAGAAGATATAAAGGCTAAAGTGGCAGAGTAATAATATAAAAGTATATAGAATGCTTGTATTAAGCTTAGGAAATGAATGGTGAAATTCTTAAGTAAAATTTGGTATTGAGAACATTTAGAAGTAGATAGAAATCAAAATTTTGTGAATAAAAGAAAATAGATATAGTTGATAAATCAATGAAGATTAATACGTAGGATGAATGTATATTATTTTATACGCATGACAATTTGGTCCAGATTCGAGCACAGAATTTCGAGATAGTTATATCGATCCGAGTTAGGATTTTTCACTCGATTTTCGACGACGAACCATGGATTTGGATTTTGATTGATTCTGGGGATTCTCTATCATAGTTGTGACTATGCAAGGAGAATGACAGTTTCTGATCAAGAAACCAGTTCTGTGTCCGTACTAGGAAGTCGGGTGGACGATACTAGTTCGGAAGTGAGATTGTGTGATCGAGCGAGCGATCGAATTTGATATTACGTACGAATGGTATATGTACATCGTACAGGCTTGAATGAATAAATATTGAAGTTCTTTAAAGAGGTCAATAAAATTTGGAAAGAGTTATTACTGTAGCTTTTAGAATTGAAATGCTAGAACGGATGTTTGGAATTTATTGTGTATTCCTTATATCTCAGGAAATTTGTTCATGATTCATCATTAATTGATAAACCAGTAATTCAGGAAATTGGAAGTTGAGTCAATTTTAATTGTGGTTAGGAATCCAGTTTGGATTATTAATCATCGAGAGACAAACTCTCGATAATTTTAGGAAAGCTTATCCGGATTTATGTTCGGATAACTAGTGATGTTTGTTAGAGTAGACTGTTTGTTTGTTTGTTATTGTATGAATAATATGTATGTTTGAATGATTGGAATAATAGCTTTTAAATTAACTGTTGTTTAAACTTCGAGGACGAAATTCTTTTAGGGGGAAGGAATGTAACGACCCGGAATTTTTGACAGCATATTTTAATGAATACTTAATCTAATTTAAATTTAATATAAGCTTGTCAATGTTTTAATTGAGAAGATCTTGGATATTTAACAGTTATATGTTTTATAAAAGAAAGTTTTGATTTGAGAATTTTAAAATAGAATGCTTCGGAAACCATTTAAAACAAAATCTGTCTTTTACACCAAAATCAAAGATTTTGTATGGTTGATATTTAATCTAGCATACCTATAAAATGAAATGGAAATGATAATATTTACGTTAACCCCACTGAAGCTTGGGCCGACTCATCAGATAAAGCATTAAGCGACTCAGAAGATTTACGACTCACCATGAGTCGTTAGCGGTTCAAGTGTGCAAATCAGAAAGCCAAGTACAATTAACTCGCGTACGACTCAATGACCGAAGAAGGAACTCACTGACTCATATGATCTAGGTCCGACTCATCAAAGACCGGCTCAGCTAGTCTCCGACTCAACTGTTGTGCGACTTATGGAAGTTTCTGACTCAGCGACTCATGACTCAGCGACTCATGACTCAGCGACTCATGACTCAGCGACTCATGACTCAACGACTCATGGTTCAACGACTCAACAGGTTCGCGACTCATCTTAAGGAACGACCTAAGGAATGTCATGACTTATGGATACCTACGACTTATGATAAGTCGAGTACGACACATGCTAATATGAGAGGAGTTATGATAAGTTGACTCGGGAATGACTTATCTCTTGGGAACAAGCCAGCAGTTCGGCCTTGAGTTAACATGGGGCGACTCACCATGACTCGTCCACGACTCAAAATCGTTGAGTCGTAACCCATCGCCACAATGCCTAGGAAAATTGACTCGGACACGACTCAAGACTTGTCATGAAATCCAGCAGAGGAATAAGCCATGAAGAGGGGAAAGGTTGGTTTTATAAGTCAACCACGACTTAGCCTGACTCGGGGACGAGTTAGCTTGAGTCGGTCACGACTCAGGACTTATGCGCAGAATTCATGTCCAAGCTTGCCTATAAATACATAGCCACCTCCAACATTCAAAGGACTTTTGGCACATTCTCTTCACACACCGTTACCTTGCTGCATTGAGAACTTCATCAACACTTAGAGCTCTCAAGATTAGAGGAATTCATCAAAGAACTCCACGAAGAAACCACACATCTTCAACATGGATTTAAGGACTTTAATCGACATTGAAGCTTAAGACTTGTTCCAAATCACTTGTAATTTGAAGTATATTGTACTTGAGAAGAATTGTATCAGCTTGTAACGAAATTATTAATAAAAGTACTTAGAGTGGACGTAGGCTACACCCTTAAGCCGAACCACTATAAAATTGTTGTTGTTTACTGCTTTTCCGCTATTACCTGCTTGTAATTCTTTCCCGATCTATCGGGTGGTGCTTTCACAACTACACTTCACACACCGGGGTGTTAGCGTTCACATTTTAGCGTTAACATTTTTGGTGCTTTCACTGAGAATTGAACTCAGGAAAACTGTCATCATTGCTTCGCAGAGATTTGTAGAAAGAATTTCTTTAAATACCAGAAGTCTATCTGAGATTATGGCTCCTGGAAGGAAAAGTAGATCTGTCAGATCTGGAAACATTCAAGAGGGAACCTCCGCTTCCCCTATGCCTAATCAACCCACTCCATCTGTTGGAGTTACGAAAGCGGAGCTGGATGCTGTGATTCTAGGGCTAAACCAGCAGATAAACGCCCAAAATGCACAATTAGAGGCTCAAAGTGCTCAGAATGCTCTGATTCTGAATAAGTTGAACGACTAACTTGGGGCAAACAATCAACCGGCTGGTAATGAAAGGAACTATGCTGGCAACGTTCATGATGTTAATGAAAGGAATGCTCCTGAAAGGGCTACTAGTCCCTTTGAGCAGGCAGTACCTGAGGCCGGTAGATCTAGAATTCGGCATGATGAGGAATATCTTTCTGGAATGGTCCGGCAGATCATGAAAGAAAGTATGCAAAGGGTTGAAGATGAGAAGGAATGGGGTTTCGCCCCAAGCAAAACTCTGTTTACTGAAAGAATCTTAAAGGCAGAATTTCCAAGGAAGTTTGTACCTCCGACTATCCCAGCTTATAAAGGGACAAGTGACCCGAATGAATTCTTGTATAAATATGATTGGCACATGACAGGTGCCAGAGCCTCGGACGAAATAAAGTGCCGATATTTCCCCGTATACCTGGAAGGTGTGGCTCTACTATGGTTCACCAAGTTGCCATTCCGATCTATTGATCAGTTTTCAGACTTGACCAGAAAATTCAAAGAGCAGTTTAGACTATATGCTTCGAAGGCCAAGGACATCATGTCACTGTCAAGTTTAGAGCAGAATCCTGGTGAATCTATCAGATCTTTCTTGAACCGCTTTAATATAGCGCTGGCCGAGGTGGACAATGCTGAGCCACGAATGATATTGACTTATCTGATGAGAGCTATTGATAAGTCAAGCGAATTTGGGAAATGGTTGAATATGAAAGAGCCAACCTCCCTCGAAAAGTTCTACAAAAAAGCAGATGAATTCATTCGCTTGGAAAGTCGTCCTTTGCCAGTAAAGACAGTGTTGGAGAAAGCAGAAGACAACACCGTCGCTCCACGCAAGAATGAATCGGTGGGGCAAAAAAGGGAGAATAATAATGGGAAGAAACAGGGTAATCTGAAGAAGCCCCGATCCTTCAAGCCATCAGAATATACTCCATTATCACATACGCCGGAGCACATCTACCTTGCCACTAAAGATTCCGTCGATTTCCCTAAACCTATCCCTTTGAGAACCGGGAAAAAAGCCATACAGAGTGGGAAATTCTGCCGCTTCCACAATCAACCCGGTCATGAAACTGATGAATGCCGTCAGTTGAAAAATCTGATTGAAGGGTTGCTAAGAGAGAACAAACTGCAGCAATTTGTGAAGAAGAATAGCAACAATCCTGCATCGTCAAGTCAGGGGCAACAGGTTCCTGTTCATCAGCCCAGGACGGGTGAGAAAGCTACGGGACATGAATCTGGAAGGCCCGTTATCAATGTCATTACAGGAGGGCCTCACCCAGCTGGCAAGAGCTGGGGTGAGATGGAGAGATATTCCAGGGCTTTGAAATATGCCCCAGCCGAAGAAGATGTCTTTGTTTTAGAAGACACTACGCCCCTGAAACAACAGAAAACTTTCAGCGATGATATTATTTTCAGAGCCAGAGATTCCACAGGTATTGAAGCTCCTACTCTAGATCCCTTGGTCATCTCGGCTGGTATTGGACCGGCCATTGTCAGAAGAGTCCTCATTGACTGCGGAGCATCATGTAATATCCTCTTCAAGAAGACATTTGACCAGATGAAAATCCCTATTATCGATGTACAAGCCTCATCACAGAAGATCGCTGGCTTCACTGGGGAGCCAAAGCAACCAATTGGGACCATCGATCTGCTTGTAGAACTTGGGGAAGCAGAAAGGAAAGTGGTCCGCAAGCAAACATTTGTGATTGTCGATGAGTTTTCTGCTTATAATGCTTTTCTTGGTCGTCCAACACTCGCAGCATTCAAAGCTATCCTAGCCCCGTGGTGCCTCACTATTAAATTCCCTACTGACAATGGAGTAGGAGTTATAAAAGGGGATCAAAATGCTGCGCGAGAATGCTATTTGACAGAGCTGCGAGAGTCAAGAAAAAGAGAAATGGAAAAGGATGCGGCAACCCCAGTCCGCATCAAGGAACCAGCCTTGTAGCAATTACGAGGCGGACCCTGCACTGGAGAGCATAGCGGGGCACGGAAAGAAATGGATCCCAGAAAAGCCAGTGCAGGGGAGAATAGAGTGGTACCGATGGAAACGACAGTTCCGGTACCTGTTGACCCGAAGGACCCAAACAAGGTGTTGAATGTGGGTTCACAGCTTAATGTGTCAATTCAGAATATCTTGATATCTTTCCTGAAAGCAAATCTGGATGTCTTTGCTTGGACTCATGCCGATATGTGTGGAATATCTCCAGAAGTTGCAGTACACGCTCTGAATATTGACCCAAAGTTTACGCCAGTTAAACAGAAAAGAAGAACCCAAGGTCCAGAAAGGTCAGCAGCATTAAAAGAAGAAGTTGATCGACTCATGGAAA
Organism: Allium cepa; assembly: GCA_030765085.1. NCBI lineage: Eukaryota > Viridiplantae > Streptophyta > Magnoliopsida > Asparagales > Amaryllidaceae > Allium > Allium cepa. The sequence continues at coordinate 134,844,349 of CM060942.1, read as the reverse complement.
ATAACTTCATCAAAGAATCTACATATCCGAATTGGGTTTCAAATCCTGTGCTGGTCAAGAAAGCTAATGGAAAATGGAGAGTGTGCATCGATTTTTCTGATCTAAACAAGGCTTGCCCCAAAGATTGCTTCCCGTTACCCAGAATCGATCAACTGGTAGACGGAACTGCGGGACATGAATTGTTATCTTTCATGGATGCCTACTCCGGTTATAACCAAATCATGATGCACGAGCCGGATCAGGAGGATACAAGCTTTATCACAGATGTTGGACTTTATTGCTACAGAGTTATGCCCTTCGGATTGAAAAATGCAGGGGCAACCTACCAAAGACTTGTTAATGCTATGTTCAAACTGCAATTGGGCAAAACTTTGGAAGTCTACGTCGACGACATGTTAGTGAAGTCCAGGAAAGCAGCGGATCACATTGAACACTTAGCAGAAATGTTCGCAGTCCTTCGGAAATACAGAATGAAACTTAACCCTCTGAAATGTACATTTGGGGTCGAGTCCGGAAAGTTCTTAGGTTTCATCGTCAGTGCTAGGGGCATTGAGGCTAGTCCAGCTCAAATTACTGCCTTGAAAGAAGTTAAAGCTCCTAGAACGAAGAAGGAATTGCAGAGTCTCAACGGAAAGGTCGCCGCCGTGAGTCGGTTCATTTCCAAAGCCACTGATAAATGCATCCCATTCTTTGACGCCCTGAAGAAAGGAAAGAAGAATTTTGAATGGACTTCCGAATTCCAAAAAGCCTTCGATGAGTTGATCCGTCATATGGAAACGCCTCCAATACTTTCTAGGCCAGGCAATGGTGAGGATCTTCTTATATACTTGGCAGTATCATCTCATGCTCTAAGTGCAGCGCTGATACGGGAAGACAAAAGGATTCAACATCCGGTTTACTATATCAGCAAAAGACTCACTGGGGCAGAGCTGAATTACTCCAAGTTGGAAAAACTCGCCTATTGCCTACTAGTTGCATCAAGGAAACTGAGGCAATATTTCCAAGCTCATCCTAACAAAGTACTCACTGATCAACCTCTAAAGCAAGTCCTATTTCGCCCTGAAACTTCGGGTCGCCTTCTGAAATGGAACATTGAACTCAGTCAATATGACATCACTTATCATCCCCGAAAAGCAATCAGCGGACAAGCTTTAGCTGATTTTATTGCAGAATTCACAGAGAAAGATAATGGTGAGGAAGAAGCGATCAATGATTCCCCAATCCAGTGGAAGATGTATGTTGATGGCGCAAGAAATGACTACTGTTCTGGAGCCGGAGTGGTACTTGAAACTCCTGAAGGTCGATCATTATGTTATGCACTAAGACTGGAATTTCCTTCAACAAACAATGAAGCAGAATATGAGGCTCTTATTGCAGGTCTGAAAATCGCTAAAGAGCTAAACATTCGAGCATTACAAATCTTCAGTGATTCTCAGCTTATTGTATGCCAAGTCAAGAAGGAATTTCAAACAAAAGGTGGAAACTTGCCTTCCTACTTGTCAAAGGCTTGGGAACTCCTATGTGAACTCGATCATTATTCAATAAGCCATATTCCCCGGGAAGAGAATACGAAGGCAGATTCCCTCGCAAAGTATTCAAGTTCTGGTGAAGCTCAACTATTGGGATTGGTTCCCGTAGAAGTCCTCTCAGCACCAAGTATAGACGAGATGGATATAGATTGGATTATGAATGTATCTCAAGAACAAGAGTCGTGGATGACCCCAATATTAGACTACCTACTCAGAAGTTCTCTGCCAGAAAATTCGATAGAAAGACGAAAGCTACTAAGGAAAGCCTCTCGCTATGTAATTCAGGATGGCCGATTGTACAGACGGGGATTCTCAATGCCATTGCTTCGATGTGTATCCCGGGAAGAGTCCAAAATAATCCTAGCTGAGGTGCATAGAGGAGAATGTGGTGATCATTCAGGTGGTCAAACATTAGCAAAGAAAATTCTCCGATACGGATATTTTTGGCCAGAAATTAATCGAGATGCTGCAGATTACTCCCGAAGATGTGACAGATGCCAAAGATTTGCCAAAATTCCTAGAGCACCTTCTACCGAACTCACACAGATGGTCAGTCCATGGCCGTTTGCGATTTGGGGAATGGATCTCATTGGGCCGCTACCAACTGCCAAATCAGGGATTAAATATGCTATTGTTGTAGTTGATTACTTTACTAAATGGGCTGAAGCTGAACCATTGGCTACTATCACTTCTAAGAAAATGATAAGCTTTGTGACCAAGAATATCATTTGCAGATACGGTGTGCCTCAGAAAATAATCACAGACAATGGTACCCAGTTTGAAAGTGAGGAATTCCAGGATTTTTGCAAACGATTCAAAATCCAGAAAAGCTTTTCGGCAGTAGCTCATCCGCAGGCAAACGGGCAAGTGGAAGCAGTGAACAAGATCATCAAATCAACCATCAAAAAGCAACTCGAAAGAGCAAAAGGTGGTTGGGTCGATAAACTACCGCTTGCACTATGGGCATACAGAACTACTCACAAAACTGCGACTGGGCATACTCCTTTTTCGTTAGCATACGGATCGGAAGCAATGATTCCGGTTGAAGCAGAGGTCCCTTCACACAGAAGAACCCATTTCAATCAGGCAGAAAATGAAAAGCTACAACTTGAAGCGCTAGATCTCCTTGATGAAAAAAGAGACGAAGCTAATCTCAGAGTTGCAGCTCATCAGCAAAGGATAGCCAGACATTTCAATTCCAAAGTTCGTCAACGCAGCTTTGAAATTGGAGATCTAGTCCTGAAAAGAATTATGACCGCGACAGGTGTGTATGGGCCCAATTGGGAAGGACCATATGTGATAGGTCAGAAGCTTCTTGACGGCACATTCAAACTCACTACTGTTGAAGGAGTTCAAATTCCAAGGGCATGGAACAGCAATCACTTGCGTCCATATTTTACTTGAAAATTTTGTTGAAATAATATAAAAGAGTTGTGGATGCATGATTCTTGTAATTGAAAGCAATTGTAAAACTGATGCAAGTGATTAATGAAAGAATATAAAGTGGATGTAGGCCCAAATTCTTGGCCGAACCACTATAAATCTTGTGTTCCTCATTTTTATTACATATTTGCTTTATTTTCGATATAAAAGTACATAAAATGTATTGCTGAAATGTCGATTTAAATTTTTGCAGACAATGGAAATAAAACTTGCGCATAATAAGACCGAGCGATTCTCACCATCATTCAACAAACAAATTTCAAGTCACAAAGACCCCGAATTCAAATCCTAGATAGGAAATACTTCAATTGAACGGCTAATGATTTCGGTAGAAACGAGCCCTTGCTGATAAATTGAGATTGTTTGAACAAACAAACATCCAATTAGGAAGCTAGTGCCCGTTCTCACGAACTTGCCTGACAATGAAGTACACTTCCTTGGATTAAACAAGCTACTTGCAAGAAAAGGGGAATGAAAACTTGAAAAGAGAAAAAAAAAAGAGGATCGGTGAAAAGGCATAAGCAAGAAGACAAGGAAACAACCAAAATCCATCATCGGCAGCACAAGTCCTCTTCAGAGGCACAACTCTTCGGAGGGTAAAAGACCTCTAATGGGTCATATGCCACAAAAAAGAAAGTTCTCTACTCAACAAAAAAGATTGGAGGAGTCATGACCCTCCAACCATGAGAGAGTAACTTCCAGGCAATGAAAACCCTTTCTGAGGCACATTTCACCAGGAGTTGAAGTGAAATAGCCGCTCTTCGGAATTTCACTTCACCAGAGTTGAAATGCAAACAAAGAAAAAGACCTCTTCGGAGGCACATTTCACCAGGAGTCGGAGTAGTTACTCTTCGGAGTTTCACTTCGCCAAAGTTGAAATGCAAACAAAATAAAAGCCCTCTTCGGAGGCCCATTTCACCAGGAGTTGAAGTATTATGACCGCTCTTCGGATTTCACTTCACCAGAGTTGAAATGTAAACAAAATAAAGACCTCTTCGGAGGCATATTTCACCAGGAGTTGAAGTGTAACGACCGCTCTTCGGAATTTCACTTCACCAGAGTTGAAAGACGAACAAAATAAAGACCTCTTCGGAGGCACAATCAAGAAGAAAGACCTCTTCGGAAGCCCACGTTTCGCCGAGATTGAAATAAAACTTCCAAGTGTTGAAACGTGAAAAGGCTTTCTAAGGCAAAATTCTTGGGAGGTACACGTTTCACCGAGATTGAAATAAAACTTCCGAGTGTTGAAACGTAAAAAATCCCTCCTCAGAGGTACAACTTTCTATATAAAAAAAAAAATCCTCATCAGGGGCATACTTTAACTTCCGAAGAAAGAGTAATTTACCTATTCTGGGGAATAATCTTCCTCGAAAAAAAAAAGAAGAGAGAAAAAGAAAGAGAGGGAGTTAAAGTACCCTTCAGAGGTCCGCTTTACCGCATAAAAGAATTCACTTGGTAAAAAATGTACTTAAGCAAAAGAAAGAAGTGATTTCTTCAAAGGTCGAAGCGCAGAAACTTATACAAAGAGGGTCGTACTTTGCAAAAATTTTCTTTAAAGAATAAAATAATTATTCTTTAGCAAATATGAGTGCAAGTCCCCTCGAAGTATAGAATATTGCAGCAAACTTATGGAATGGGGGCAATATAGTATAATTACACACAATATGGTATAGCCAAACCAGCAAAAGGTAACGCTCAAGTAACATGCCATAAGCTCGCTGCAATATCATGTAAATAAACTTGTGCAAAAAATAAATAGTAAATGCATTCTCAAATTCAAACAGAAGTTTGTACAAACGAAGAATCATTTTATTCAACTATAATGCAGATACAGGTTTCAAAATAAAAGCGGGGGCCGGTACCCGCACAACTCTCGGCCAGTTCATACAAAAGACAAAAAGCTAAAGTCTTCACTTCTTTTTACTGCCTTTGGACCCTTTACCCGGCCGAATGACCAGCTTTTCAGGTCGGCCAGTGGGTATAAGGGAGGAAGGAGAGGTAGGCGCAGCTGGCCCAACTTCTGGCTCCTCTTCAGTGGCAGTGATTATCTTCCCTCTCCTCTTTGATGCTCCTTGCTTCCTTCTCCTCTTCGAGGAAGACTCGCTTCCTGGAGTGACAAGTTTAGATAGAGTTATGTCGTCAGAAGGAGTCCGCTCCGGAGATATGTCGCCTCCCTCAAGTCCCTCATCTTTCTGCTCTTGCGAAGCAATGGGATCATCCAGGCCATGGAGAGCCTCTATTTGTTCCTCCTGTGATCCAGGTTGCGAAGCAGAAGGAGGAGCCACCTGAAGAGATGGAGGAGGGATTACCGGAGAAGTAGAGATTTGAGCAGTGCTTGATACTTTTTCTATAGAAGAAAAGAGGTTAAAGTCAGTAAAGAGAGGAGATGAAGGTTCACCAATGAAGTCAGTAAAGAGAGGAGATGAAGGCTCATCAAGGTTGAGAAAATAGCCAAGGAGCTCATGAAACTCATGCGAAATAAATGAGTAACCCGCTTGAGCAGAATTGACAGTAGCGAGATTAACAGTGAAATTACCTGGAGAAGCTGGTTTCCTGATATCGACTTCATAAGCTTGCACATCAGCGCTCTCATCACCCTCGTCTCCACCTTGTATGCTTGTAATCTCAGTGGTAACTTTGGTGGGAGATGCAAGATGGGAACTGGAACCAATAATGTCGACTTCGGACGAAGAAGGTGGCTGGACTAGAGTAGTTGAAGTGGTTTTTCCCAGCCGGTCCCCTTCCGTCACTTCAGTTCTTAATTTGGCAAGTTGTTCCTTTCCCTTGGCAAGGGCAGCGCGAGCGTCATCATCAAAATAATGCCTTTCCAGGGCTGATTCGTCATAACCAGCACCTTCAGCACCAAGCATCTCAAGGGCGGCCTCCCACACTTCAGCTAAAGTGATTTCATACTTGGGACCAAGAAAAGCGAGGCTTCCACGCCCCAAGACGCTATGAAAGTAGAAGTCGAATAATGTTGAGCCGAAGCTGTTTTTGGTCGCCTCATGAGATTCTTCGGCTACGATTTTGCCGGCGACAGCCTCATCACGCTCCCTTTCAGTTTTGGCAAGCTGAAGCTTAAGCATTTGTATCTCCGCCTCCTGGGAGTTGTTTTTCTTTCGAAGCTCAGCAATATCAGAGACATAGCCTTCACTGATTCTTTTTTGTGCTTCGAGCCTGTCTTCGACATCCCTTTGGCTAGCGTGAGCGTCTCTCACTTGTTTCAGGAGCACTTCTTCTTTTTGAGAATATGAAGTAGAGGAAGCAGCAAGCTCATGTTTCAAATTCTCAACCTTTGCTTCGAGCTCCTCATTGTAGGAAGCAATGCTCCTCATTTCGGTGTCATGTTGCTCCAGGACCTTTTGCCATTCAGCCTTGTCATTTTCCATAGTGAGCATGGCCTCTATGTTGGCACGATTAATTCTCTGAAGCTCATCAACAAGCTTCTGCCAGTTTGACATCCTCTCGATATCAAGTTTGACGGGGTCGAGATTTCGTAGCATGGCAGGCTTGTCAATAGGGACCAGGTCAAGGTCGAACCTCACACCCTTTAAGCACCACTGTGGAAAACGACTTTGTAAAGTGGCTGGGCCCGGTCCAACTTGAAATTTGGGCCTGCTTATTATCGTTTGAATGTCTGATTTCCCAAGAGCGGGAGAGTCAGAAGGAATGTCGAGCGAGGCAGGAGTAGTAACTTTCTCAGGAGTAGTAGGGGCCTGCTTTTCACTGTGACGGGCTCGATTGCTTAAGTCTTCACCCATGTGACCTTTTCCTCGATCGTCATGAGTTTTTCTCTTGTGGGAGTCATCGCCTTTTTGCCAAGAGTCATGGCGCTCTTCTCTCTCCCTTCTTTCACGACGTTCTTCTTCAGTCCTCCTTTCATGAGCCTTTCGGGCAGCCCTTTCTTCATCAGATTCTCTGTAGGAGGGAAAGTAACGCCTATAATCGTATTGACCACGCCCCCCGTAGCGTTGGAAATCCTGATAATATGATCCGCCGCGTGTCATTGAAGGATCTGAAATAAGAAAAGATAAGCTTTAGAAATCTTTAAAGTATGAGAAGATAAGTGCATAAATGTGCTGGAAAATCCTTAGTTGTGTGTGAAGTGCAAACTACTCGCGTTGGACTAACGAACCACTCCTCAGTTGGGGGGAAGTAATAGATCCCACTGTCGGTGACAATTCTTGGGATAAAGGAGTTGGAGTCTGTTGGAGGGCAGATGTCGCTTCAATCATCGGGGGTACAGTTTTACCACAGGCAGGGTCATCTTTAAAGAGCTCTTGGGAAGTGACGATTATGTCACTTAAATCCCCAAAGACGTCATCACCATCATGCCCAACCTGATTCCCTCCATCAGCTCCTTTGTCGGCACTCTTCCTGGTTTGGGAAAGGGGCTCCTCTTCTTCTTCAATTATGGGAGCAAGTGCGGGCTTTTCGGAGGGTCCCGCATCGTCTCTTTGAGTAGAGCACTTTACTAGTAAGGTTTCTGCAGAAATTTCTCCTCGCATGTGCTCTTTAGTGGAGATCGGAAGATCAGGAGTTTTCACCGGAGAATCAGGAACCTCCGTTGGAGCTTCATGAGGCTGAGTAAAGCGAGAGGGATGGAGGAGTCCGTATTGATGTAAAAATTCATCGTTTAGCAGAAACTTTATGCTCCTCTCTTCTACCGGCACGGCATTTAATCTTTCAAAAATTTGCTTAAGACTTGGGTCCCTAGCAGGGGGCGGAAGTGCTAAAACAGGAAAAGAATGAAATTAGCAACTGAGAGTTCAGATCTCGAGAAAGTTTCAAAACGGAAAAAGTAAAGACAGGAAATCTTACTTCCCACTCTCCAGATGGCATAAAACCCTGGAGGGCAGCGAACAAAGAAAAACTGATTCAAAAATCCGTGAGCGCTTTCGGAGAGATCAGTAATAAGTTTGCGTTTTCGAGCGCTTCTTATAACCACGATGGAGGGATGGTCTTTAGTTTTCGTGAATGAGCAAAAATAGCAGATCTCCCCGAAGCTTGGTAATCGATCCAAAACTCTCCTAAATAGAACACATAACCCCATCAGAATGGCGTAGCCATTGGGGTGTAATTGGAATGGAGAGATAGACAACCGAAGCAGGAACTGTTGAAGAAAGTCATTAAAAGGAGGAATAGCACCGTTCAAGCACATTTGGCGATTAACAGCAACAAAGCCAAGAGGAGGCCTATCCGCGGTGTCATTTGGCCCCGGAAGTAAGACGTCAGCATCATCAATGCCAAACTGGACGCGCAGTTGGCTAAACACCCGCTGATTCAAAGTTGTGGATGTTCTCTCCGGAGGGTTATCTACAGGGATAGCTACTGGAAAGACATCTTCAGCCTGGCCCATCGGTTCTTCTTGATGAGAGGTCATTCTACACAAGCAACTGGATGTTCAAATGCGAAGGTGCGCATTTCCTAAAAAGTGTGAAGTGTTGTGCAAGACTAATAAAAAGTGACAAGTATATTTAACTGGAATTATACTGATCGATGCTTGATCGATTGTAAACATTTCAGAACTTGTTAATCTAAAGCTCAAGCATAATATTAGTGCAAGCGGGTCGATTTCAATTGACTATTTCAGCATTGCTTTGGTATTTTGTTTGAAATTGATAAGTTAAAGGCACTTCATACACACAATTTATTCAAGTTAATCATTTATTGTTAACTAATCTGTCATTCGATGTGGGCAGCCAATGACAAGTATATTCGTCCCAGTTTTCTGTGAATGTTGTATTGAACAGGTTATTAGCCTGCAAGTCAAAATAACCTGTGAATGAGTGCAATAAAATTCAATAGTTCGAAGTTAATGCAATGGTCCAATGTTCAAACAGAATTTACACAAGTCATAACCCATCAACGGTTCAAAAGTTCTGAGTCGGCAGTGCCCTAAGCCATGAGTCGTGGAGATAAGGAGATTATCTCCAAGTCTTATCTCGGCAACGACTCAAGGCTGAGTCTTATCTCGGCAACGACTCAGGGCTTAGGTCGTGGAGTATGTTAAAGGGGCTCTGGCTTAGGTCGTGGAGTTTTATCTCGGCCGCGACTCAAAGGTTTTATCTCGGCCGCGATTCAAAGGTTTTATCTCGGCCACAATTCAGGGGTTCTGTCTCGGTCGCGACTCAAGGCTCAAGTCGAGGAGCATGATGAGTCATACCATGATTAAATCGTGAGGGTCACTGGGTCATACGAAAGGAGCCGAGTCAAACCTACAACAGCATTCGAATCAACCATCTAACCCATTAACACAATAAACTCTCAATCTACAACCCTAATTTTATCGCGTCAGTGGATCGCCTCGAGTTGCAAATCATTGAATCAGACAATCCTCAATCCATCAATGATTAGAGCAACCTAACTCGCAAAGCTCAAGGGGATAAATTGAAGATAAGGACGGTGCGCACAGGGAAATGATGATCGACAATCAGAAAGGAGGCGAAATTGCTTACGTGGTGTGATGTCAGAGATGATCGGAGGAGATTTTGAGTTGAAATTGCTTTTGGGAGCTTGGAGATGTGTTAATGGCGGAAAACGACTCACGAGATCGGTAAAAGAAGAAGAAGATAAGAATGACGATTCATGCTATTTATATACCAAGGTAGTAGGATATGAGTCGGCACACGCGGGGTAAGATAAGTCGAAGCACGCGACCTACGACTTAGGCGTGTGCTTCGAGGGGCAAATGTTAACCCCACTGAAGCTTGGGCCGACTCATCAGATAAAGCATTAAGCGACTCAGAAGATTTACGACTCACCATGAGTCGTTAGCGGTTCAAGTGTGCAAATCAGAAAGCCAAGTACAATTAACTCGCGTACGACTCAATGACCGAAGAAGGAACTCACCGACTCATATGATCTAGGTCCGACTCATCAAAGACCGGCTCAGCTAGTCTCCGACTCAACTGTTGTGCGACTTATGGAAGTTTCTGACTCAGCGACTCATGACTCAGCGACTCATGACTCAGCGACTCATGACTCAGCGACTCATGACTCAACGACTCATGGTTCAACGACTCAACAGGTTCGCGACTCATCCTAAGGAACGACCTAAGGAATGCCATGACTTATGGATACCTACGACTTATGATAAGTCGAGTACGACACATGCTAATATGAGAGGAGTTATGATAAGTTGACTCGGGAACGACTTATCTCTTGGGAACAAGCCAGCAGTTCGGCCTTGAGTTAACATGGGGCGACTCACCATGACTCGTCCACGACTCAAAATCGTTGAGTCGTAACCCATCGCCACAATGCCTAGGAAAATTGACTCGGACACGACTCAAGACTTGTCATGAAATCCAGCAGAGGAATAAGCCATGAAGAGGGGAAAGGTTGGTTTTATAAGTCAACCACGACTTAGCCTGACTCGGGGACGACTTAGCTTGAGTCGGTCACGACTCAGGACTTATGCGCAGAATTCATGTCCAAGCTTGCCTATAAATACATAGCCACCTCCAACATTCAAAGGACTTTTGGCACATTCTCTTCACACACCGCTACCTTGCTGCATTGAGAACTTCATCAACACTTAGAGCTTTCAAGATTAGAGGAATTCATCAAAGAACTCCACGAAGAAACCACACATCTTCAACATGGATTTAAGGACTTTAATCGACATTGAAGCTTAAGACTTGTTCCAAATCACTTGTAATTTGAAGTATATTGTACTTGAGAAGAATTGTATCAGCTTGTAACGAGATTATTAATAAAAGTACTTAGAGTGGACGTAGGCTACACCCTTAAGCCGAACCACTATAAAATTGTTGTTGTTTACTGCTTTTCCGCTATTACCTGCTTGTAATTCTTTCCCGATCTATCGGGTGGTGCTTTCACAACTACACTTCACACACCGGGGTGTTAGCGTTTACATTTTAGCGTTAACAGTTTAAAAGAAACAAACATAGAAAATATTGAACATAAACATGGAAATTTAACACATAAATATAAAACCAAATAAATGATTATAAATATAAACATAAAACTAGCATAAAACATAATCATAAATTATAGAATGTAACTAAAGTAATAAATATACGAATATAAGTTATAACTTGAACTATATAAATACAAGTGTGTGAACATAAGGAAACCCATAATTACAACCTACATATTATTCAAATCAAACCAAATAAATATGGATGAAACAAAGTCAGTCAAGGTATAACAGTAAATCAGACACATATGTACATGAATTAATTAGGCTAGAAGATTATAAAACAAGCTTTTGTAAAACAAGCTTTTATATACAGCAAATATCATAAAAAAAAGTAGCTTCCTATACAAGCCATAGGATAATTACAAAATGATTAATTTTATACAAATATCTATATGTACAGCAAGTCAAAAAAAATTTATAACTTGTAAACTAACTAAGAAACAAATTAGATATATTTGTTGCGGTAAAGATTTTATATGCATAAGGAGACAAGTACTCAGTTCAACAATAAACAAATATCTTTGTACCAATTTACAGCTATCAACAGACCATTAATTACTTGATATTATAATTTAAAGCATAAACATTTAATAGCATAACATTTTGTTTAAGTATAGTACACAGCCGAAATCCTTGTATCACTTCATACTGCAGTGTATAATTACTTAGCCAATAAGAAGAAGAATGACAATAAACTGTCCTGTTATCACCTGTTTTGTCAAGCATCTATATATATCCAATATATCATCAGTTCATTTAAAAACACAAAACTAAGCCTAAAGCAAACCTGAGACATTATGGCTTTGCAAATATAAATACAATTCAAAACAGAGAAAAAAAAAATATGCAAGCAGATTCAACTTGTACTCATGCTAAAGACAGCAAATCTCAGGACAGTTTCAAGTTCAAATAATCAACAACTTTGCTTTCTGTTTACATTCAGGTGAGTAAACTTAAAAAAAAATTCCAATCAAAAAGGAAAAAAATTGTATATTTACCTTACAAAGATATGTGCTTTGATACCTTCTTGATTATATAAACCTGAGTACTCCCTGTTAACTGTTATATATGTAGTGTTCTGCAGGAATTTTGAAATCTGAACAAAATAAAGCTAAGGAATGTAAACACTTGTTCCTATACTTGCTGTAATCTGGTGTTGTTGCTGATGTTAGTTAATTATCCTTAATATAGGCCTGAAACTTGTTTCTAAGTATAGCAGTAAGGTTTAAACATTGATATTGCAAGATTACAGGTAAAATAAATGAAAGGATCACGAACTCGAATGATTAAATTTATAAATTAAGTAACATATTTAGATTTCATACACAAAATTATGATTTTTAGTATAAACATTATGATTTTTAAGTAAGAGTGTGAAGAGCAGTTTAAAATGAAACTAAAATGTTTTTTTTCAAATTTTGGGTGATCGAGTTAATTTTAATTTCTGTAAATTGATGTAAAGTAAGATTGTAATCCATTTAACATCAGAAAAATGCTAAAAAATTTATTAAATGAATGGATTTTTGGTTTGCATCTAAAGTAGGGTTTTAGTGCAAATATTTTTATGCTCAGTAAAATTTCGATTTTTGGCATCTTAGTGATAGCGAGCTTCCTGTGCTTCGACGAGGGAGTTGATGAGGGTCAGGACGTGGCGTAGGTGGAGCGGTTTAGTCTCTGGCGATGTGGGGTGTAGGATGTGGTGGTTTTCGGTGAAGAGCTGATGTTGCAAGTTCATGTTTTCTGGTGATTTTTCGTGTCTGCCCTTTTTTCGTCTTCCTGGGTTTTGATTTTGGGTGAGGAAGGGAAACGTGGTTTGTGGGTGCTGACGAGAGCTTCTGGAGGTCCGCCGAACCACCGTGCACATGCACGGTGGCGTTGGAGTCAGGACAGCGTGTCTGTGAACGGCGAGAGGGGTCGACTCGGGTCGCGCTCGAGTAAAATGGGGAGAAGGCTCGGGTTTTTCTCTCGTTGTGTCGCGTGAGATACTGATGGTTTCTTTTTCACTTAGTACAGTTTTTACCTAAAAAAAAAGTGAAGGAGAAGAAGGGTTCCAGGAGAATTCTCGGGGTAGTTGGCGTGTTACTCGAAGCTATACTCGAGTGAACGTAGGGGCGGTCTCGGGTTTTCCCCAGGGAAGTTTTGGATTTGTTTGATCTGCAGTTTTGTTTTTTTTCTTTGAGATGAGGTTCAGGCTAATTAATTCAAGAAATATTTTACAATGAAATTATTACTTGATTATTGTTTAAAACTAGTAATTTGATTAAAGGCTTGTATGAAAATCAATTAACATTAAGGGTTAGTTGTAATATTAAATTGATTTCCAGACTTTATGTAGTTTTCTTTAAAATGTTAGTTAAGTCGATTACTTAACATTTATTATGTTTTGAAATAATTAAGAATAATTATTTTATGATTAGAGTTAGATAACGCTTAAGAAATTACCAAATTTAGAAATAACTACTTCAGTTAATTAATTAGGGATTTATAATTAAGAGAAATTAAGTGATTTAAATAAATGAATAAAAGTGTGATGAATTAATGATTGATTAAGAAAATAACAGATAATAATTAGATAATTAAATTTTACTGATAATTAAAGATATTAATAAATGATCAAGAAACAGTTTATTAAGAAATTAAATCACTTGATTAAGGAAGTAACTGATTAATAATGTGAAATAAAGTAATTATGTATTAAGACTAAATAATTAATTAAGAAATTATTAATTAAACAATTTGAAAGGAAATAAGTATTTGGTTGTTAATTAATGATAATTTAACAGAGTTAAGCAGTTAACTTTCAGGTAATTAATTCTAACTTGAATTAATTACAAATAAGACTTAAAGGAAATTGCTTATGAATTGTTGGGTTGAATATCTGATTGTGATATTTATGTGATAATATTCAGTGATGCTCTGTGATATGTTATGTTATATCTATGATGCTTGTATATGTTTTATCTGTGATAAATGCTATGTTAATTCAACCGTTAGATTTAAATTATTTAAACTGTTAAGTTAATTAGACAACTTGGCCCTTAAAATGGCGTTTGGATTCGATGAGACTGGGATCGGAAGAATCAATTTTGATTCTCCGAAAACCACATCGATCCAATTTAAATGTTAGGTCGTAAATCCTGAAAAGAAGATCGAGATGGTGTTTTCAGAAAGCAAGGGTTATCGTCGTTGACTCTGAGGGTGATTCCAAAACGAGTGTAACGAGATAATGCCTTCGGTTTCGTTCGAACCCGGAACGAACTTGTATGGTTTGAATGCTTTCAACACATCGTCAGGCGGACGATGAGCATTCTAAGTGATATGTTCAATAAAGGTAATCGCAGCCTCAAGCCTCATCAACCGGGAATGGCTAAAACAGGGGAGATGCAGCAAGGTTAGGTGGGTCATGCCCAAGCAGGACAAGATATTTCCCCTGTCTAGATGTCCCTTTTTATTCCGGCTGTGTGGGCGGTTTGCTAGCTAGAACCGCAGGGTTTATCTTGTTCGGGACTGTTCAGTAAGGAATGGTTCCGGCCTTGTGTTGTAGGGGATGAAGGGAGTAATCCTCGGTACGGTGATACTGTGATGGGCGGTACCCCAGTAGCCCTGCCATTGTTGGAAATCCATTTTCCCTACGAGATCCTATGGTTTTGATTTGTATTACCCACTTTTGTGGCTAGTAGCTGGAATTTAATGAATGTAACAATTTTGGCTATTTTCTATTTACTTGAAAACCCTAGACACTATTATAATATCACTGGATTTCCTATGAAATGTTTTGGTTTGCGTAAGGTAAAAACTTACCTGTATTTATTTGTGGGGAGTCTTACGTGATACCTTTATTTTCAAATGTTTTTCAAAGTTAAACAACTTTAAACCGTTTACTCATACCAGACCCATGTCTGACCCGGAGTTTATTTTTGTTTTCATAAACTCTCGGGTACCCAAATTTTTACGGGTAGTCAAGGGATTCAGGTTAGCATTGACGAATTTTGGAGGAGCAATGGAGCAGGAGGCTTCAGCGTTGTAGATATATATATATAGTTCCGCTGTGTTAGTATCTCTGAGTCATATTGTTTGAGTTGTATTAACTAGACAGGCGTTTATAACTGTCTAGTATGTGATGTATTATCTGTATAGCTCTGATTGATGTATTATACTATGTAATATTTATGTGATATATTATATTTTGTTCCATTCCGCTGTGAGATTCTGATGTTGCTGTTCTTTCTTTCTCTTTCTTTTCTATTTCTATCCTTTTCTTTCTTAGTGATCATACGTCTTTCTGGTAGTAGAAGGGCGGGTCGTCACATATTACCACAAAAGGTTTGGATGCCCATAACTGAGCTTAGCTTAATGTACAAAGATTTATGTTCGAATACTCTTATTAAAGCTCATTTGGAGAAACTAGAGAAGGATGTACCGAAGTTATTGTGTAAATTGGAAAAAATATTTCCTCCTGGAGTTTTTAATAGCATGGAACATCTACCTATACATCTACCAACTGAAGCTTTAATGCGAGGACCGGTACAATATGGATGGATGTACCCTTTTGAGAGGTATATATATACATAACTAAGGTGGACTTTTTTCTTCTTCATATTTTCATCATATCATTATGAGAATGTTATATTTAATATTTCATGTATTCATATTAAGGTATCTTGGTCACCTTAAAAAAATGTGAAACAAAAAGCACGCGTTGAATGTTCAATTTGCCAAGCATACATTACTGAAGAAGCATCCACATTTTTCAATTACTATTTTGAAGACCATATCAAGATTTCTAGCAGTGGTCACCGTAATGAGGATGAAATGGATGATTCATCTGATAAATCTCTATCCATATTTCAAAAACGGGGACGTCCATATGGTAAATGGAAAGATGGAGGTTTTCAGACGATTAAAGATTTCACTTTAGCTAAATCAACCGTGCTTCTCAATTGTGAAGAGCTATCAAATCTTATTTGGTATGTAACACAACTTCAATCAATTAAAATGATTTATGTTTTATATTATAAATTTTCTTGGTAATTTTAATCGTCCAACAGTCAATTTGAAGAAGCAAATCCTGATGTTGAGCCCAGTAAAGGATTTGAGAAATGGTTTAAGAAATATGTGAGCATGATTTATTATATATTAATTGCGTTTTATATCATAAATCTTTATAATATTATAATGTATGTGAATTTATTTTAATAGGTTGATGATAATGGAATCACTGATGTTTGTTATGCAAAACTTGCATTTGGTCCTATGATGAAGTATAGAAAATGTCCAATTATGTACGTTAACGGCTATAAATTTTACACAACTGAATTTGGAGCAAATAAAACAACTTACAACAGTGGGGTGTGTGTTAATGGAGGGAACGAGGATGATGATCTAGAAGATTATTATGGCATGTTACAGGAAATAATTGAACTTACTTACTTGATGGCACCAGAGCTTAAAACCTTTTTGTTTAAATGTGAATGGTTCGACAATAGAAAAGATGTAGGAATACTTCGTGCACATAAAGATTATCCACTTATTGAAATAAATAACAAAAGACGATACCAAGGTTATGATCCATTTGTGTTAGCGATGCAAGCGACTCAAGTTTATTATGTACCATATACTGCTATGAACAACAATAAAGCGGACTGGTGGGCTGTCGTTAAAACAAAGCCAAGATCGTCATTCAATTCGAACATGATCGTAAGCGAAGATCAACCATATCAGAATGATTTGACCATAACGGACTACTACAAATCACTGAAGACATTGACGACATCAGACCACTTCATAATGAAGTATTTGATGGAGTAGAGGTTGACGATGATGTCGAAGTTGATTATGATATCGAAGCTGCTGAAAATGATATTGAAGATGAAATTGTCGAAGTTGATGAATGTGAAGATGAATATGATAGTGTAACTAATGGAAGTTATGATGATAATGTTGATTGGTAGCATGCTTTCATTAATATACTTGTTTGTTTTTTCCACTAGTATGAATTTTTACTTCAAATCATCTTGTATGCTTAGTTATCTTTGGGTATTTAGTCTTCAGTTCATGTTGTTTTAATTGGTTTGTTGTATATTTAATTCTTCAAATCATATGTATTTCTTTATGTTATAGTAATTGAATTTAACAGGACATGTCTACTCGAGCTAATCGTCATCGTCGTTCCGTGAAATGACCCGCTCTATGTCTTTCTAGCAATAACACATCTGACACAATACAACCCAGTGCATCTCCTATCGGTCAAGATGGATCGGGATCACAGTCAGCAGAGCAGCATAATATCATGTCTCCCGTTGTACATCCTACTTCCCTTGAAGTTGATGCTACCAATCCATCGACTAATGCATCTGTGTCGGACTCCTCCTCCGTAACAAGGGTTGGAGTTTTCCGGCAAGCCAATGTTGGGTAAGAATTCTTGTAAAATAAGTAATCGACGTTGACTTTTGCAAAATAAGTAATTAATTGATGTTGACTTTTGTGACTCTGTTTAATTTACTTTGACTAATTTGAAATAAGTTAGGTGAGAACATAAATATATATTTATGCTTTATATTTATATGTTTCGGATATGAGTTCACTTCCAGGGCTACATCTTATGCTATTCGAGTAGGTTTGTTAGCACAGGTTAACGATTTTTGGCCCAATTTTAAAAGCATACCCGATGATGTCAAGAAAGTGATGTTTCAGGAGTTTCTGGTAAAATAATATTAGTGTATTTGTGCTACATCTATTTTTTTGGTCATTACATTTTCCACTACATGTACAGGAGTCATTTCAATGGACAGATGATGCTTCTCCAGCAATTGTGAAGCAGATATGGAATAGAAAAGCAAGTTTGAAGTATCGGGACTGGATTCACAGTATGAAAGAGTCAGGCAAGAAGCATCCGAACCTACCCCAGGAGATATATGAGCAGTTTTTGGCATATTGGGAGCTTCCTGAAGTAAAAGCTCAGGCAGAAAAAGCTGCAAACTCTAGGGCTCAAAACCAAAAGCGACATTGTGGTGGTTCGAGATCCTTTGCGGATTATCGAAACGATTTGGTTTAATCTCTAAAATCTTGTTTTAACGTTAATTTACACCAGCTTTCACATTTTTACTCTATTTTTATCTTTATTTTCTAGACCGATGAACTTAATAGGGAGCCAACTACTTGGGAAGTGTATTGTAGGACTCACAAGGTCACTTCGAACAGCGGATCTACCACTAGTGGATGGATTGATGAAGTATCGATGGAATTTGCAGTAAGTGATTCTTATATCTTGGTTTTAGTAACTGGTTAATAGTTTAATATGTGCAAGATTAGTTAAATTTTGTTAAAATATCTCTTCGACAGTTAAAATTTGGGAACATTTTTAGGTATTTGTATTTAATTGAGATTAAAGATGAATCTATGAAGCATAACACATATATGTTTAATGTTGAGAAGAGGAACAATGAGTGGTTAATACCTCAGTTTTAGTCAACGCAAATCAGTTCTATCAAACTATGGTGGTTGTTTAGAACGGAGGAGCTTTGTGTTTGTTTTCTATTTGCTGACTGAGGTAAGAGTGTTATTGAAGTGGATGTCGGGAGATGGTTGCTGGTTGTTGACAGTGGATGGTTGGTGCAGTTTTTGGTGGTAGGTGATTGTGGGTTTTTGAAGAAGTGATGTGGTAATGTCGTTGATTGGTAAGCAGGGGCTTGTAGCAGCAGTTGTTTGCACAGTGAAGGTAGGGAAGTGACAGTGAGGTCTAGAGGAGGATCTTGGTGGATGGAGATGGTTTAGAGCAGTGTAGGTGTTGTTTTCTAATGAAGAGGTGTTTTGGATGAAATGATGTGGTTGTATTGCGTGTGCTAGCAAGGTGAAGGCTCGATCAATTGCAGTCAGGGTGTTTGTTTTGAAGATGGAGTTGCAACCAGTGAAATGTATGAATGTGAAGGTAGGGTGTGGTTGAAACTGGCTATACACTGAAGATAGGTAGTGTATATGAGGTGGAACAGGGAGGAATTGATGTTGCATGAGATATGCAAAAATATGCAAGTGATATGGTGGTGGTTGACAATATTGTTTGTAACAAAAAGAGGCAGAAGTAGTGGAAGTGTGGCAACGGTGGTGATGATGGCTTGCTGTTGTATGGTGGTAGGGGAAAGTGGAGAGATTGATGAAGGAAGGATTGTATATGTTATGATGCAATAGTTTTGTTGTGAAAATGAAGTTTGAAGTGTGATGATATGTGAAAAGTTTGTTGACGAGAGAAATATTGTTTGGTCAGAGGAGGTGCAATGTTGGTGATGAACTGTTTGTTGGATGGGGTGAACAGAAGTAAGATGAAGTGCTGTGGGGTGAACATAAGTATGTTTGAATAATGGTTTGTAGTGGTTTCTGAAGTGGACTGTAGTGGGTACTGCAGTGCAATATTGTTGTGGATAGTTGTTGAATTGTGGCAACAGTCAGTGGTTTGTGTGTGATAAAGGTGAGTGACAGGGGGTTGTATGTTGTGTCAGTAGCTGGATGGAAAGTAAAAGGCAATGCTAGGTAATGAACAGAGCAGTGACAGTCTTGCTGTGTTAAGGAAGATGGTTTGATGTTGGAGGATGTTTGGTTGCGGTTGAAAAAGTGTAGGCAATGTTGACAGGAGGAAGTTGTAGCTGAAGTGAGGTGATGTAGCAATATGAATGCAAGGGTGATTGAGTGTAAAAGGCAAAGGAACCTGCAACAATGTGGATGAGGGTCAGGGTAGTGTATATGTAACAGCTGTATATGTGTTTCTGTTTGTTTTTGCAGCTGCACTTGATTGTAATAGAGGTGAGGATGGTTTCAGGTCAGTGGTGAAGGGTAGATGATATGGCTGGTGGCTGCTCTGGTGAAATGGTCTTGCTTTTTCAAGGGCAGTTTGTTGAAGGGAGGCAGGCAGTATATTGATGTGGCAAGCGATTGTGGTGAAGCACTGATGATGGTTGCTGTGTTGTATAAGTTGTTGCTGCTGTGGTTAGTAGAGTGGATGTTGGTTGTAGCAGTGTGAAATGGGTTATGTTAGTGAAGAGTTGAATGAAAGTGGTAAGGAGATTGTACTGCTGTCTGGAAGGTGGTAGGTTGAAGTGCTAGTTTTTTGTTGATGATAAGATAATGTGACAGGGCGGTTGCAATGGAATTGATAAATGAAGCAGTGAGGACTGTGATGATGGGGTGGCAGTTGAATTGTACAGCAAAAGTATATGCAGTGCACTGGGTCAATGCACAGAGCAGAGATGATAATGGTTTTGGTTGTGTGCTGTTTATTTGAAGTTGAGTTAGGCTGTAAGTTTGCAGCAAGTCGAGGAGTTTGCCGAGAGGCAATTGGTTTGCTGGTGAGAAGATTTGTTGGAAGATGATGATTTTGGCAGTAAGGTAGCAGTAAATTATGGTGATGACTGGAGATAACTTGATGGTTTCAGGCAGTTATGAATGCAGCAGTCATGTATTTTGAGGGGTTATGATGTGGTACAACAGTGAGGAGCTTGGTGAAGTATCGGTTGTAGTTGCAATTGTGTAATGTGGAGTTTCTGGTGAAGGATGACACGGTAGGGGCAAAAAGGCAATTTTGGAGTGGTACTTGATGAAGTGGAGTGATGAGCAATGAATGTAGTGGTGGTGGGGATGAGCTGAAGGCAGTATGGTATGATATGAAGGAAATGGTACAGAGAATGTAATGACAGCGAACAATGAGGCAGTTGTGGATTATTGTAGGGAAGGTGGAGGGTATTGGCAGGTTGATGTATGTGGCTGTAGTTGTGTAGGGTAGTTGATGTTGTAGTGGGAAGATAAGGCCAAGGCAGTGCAACAGTGTTGTTTTTGGGTCGGTCAGAGAAGGTAGTGAGATGTCTGAAGGCAAAGTGACAGTGTTGTTTGCGGGTTGTCTGAAGGTGGTAAGATGTTTGTGGGTTGGTTATAGCAGTGTTGTCGGTAGTGTTGTTTGCAGGTTGTGCAGCCGCAGTGAAGAGGGAAGGTGAAGTGCTGTTGGATGAGCTTGATGGCAGAACTGTTGATAGGGGAGATTTGAGCAAGGCAGTGACAGTGATTGTTTGAATGGCCGAGTGTGTTTGGTATGTGGCAATGGAGAGTCATGTTTGGTTGATATTAGACAGAGGAGGGAGTTGCACTGGTTGCTGGTGTTAACTAAGAGCAGTTGCAATGTATAGGGAGAGGCGGCAAGGGTTGAACTGCACTATAACTGATAGCAGTTGCAATCTACATTTGTTGAAATGGAAACGATGTGGTTATGAAAAAACCATAATGTTATGTGGTCAAAATAATTATCAAGTATATCGATGATAAAACCATAATGTTATGAAACTATTGACATTATGTAACATAGTATAAACTGAAGTACTATGTATTATCAAACTATTGACATGTACTACAGTTCTAAATTCATAAAATATTTCACTATGAGACATAATGTTATGAAAATCCTATTTTGCAACAAATCTCATAATGATTTTACAGTATAGATTCACAAATACAATAATCAACTAGGCATAATTTATAAGACGACAATATATTAAGTTAACACATTGTCATCTTACAGATTATGTCCTGGTTGACTCTGGTGTTTGTTCTTTGTGTTCTTTGGTTTTTGTTCACTGTCTTATTAAAAAAATAGTCATTGCATTTGTTTTTATTTCTGTGCTACATTGCAAATGTGACTGTTTCTAATTAAAAAAAGCTTCCAAATTACTTTTTTTTTGTTTTTCATTTGTTTTGTTCTGTGCATATTGTGTGCATCTGTTTTCTGTTTATCTTCTTTTGTTCACTGTTTTTGTTGTTCAGTGTGCGCGCATCTCAATTCAGTTATGTTTTCATTGTTTTAAGGTTTCGTTTCTATGTAGACGTTACACTTCTCTGTTTACATAACTCTCTTCTAAATATAACTTTGTATCTCCAACTTCATGAAACACAGCCAACCTTACCTCCTTCTCCTATACCCCAGCCTGCACCTCAACCATTCATCTCAAAATCACCCTTCCCAGTCACAAACAACAACCTTCTCTGTTTGATGTTAGAGGGGGAATATTGGAGTTTGGGCAGAGAGGATGGTGAAATGTTGGGTGGTTGATATGTTGTAGATAGTTTGATGGTGAATTGTTTGAAAGAGCAGCAGTTTTGTAGTGAAGTAATGGTTTGTGCTGTTATGTATTCTAAAGTAAAGTAGGCAAGAGGCAGTTGTGTTTGTTGATGATGTATGTGGTGAGGAGGTTGACTGCTGTATTGGTGATGTAACTGCAATGGTCAGTGGAATGGCTTGGAGTTTATTTGTGATGGGTATTTGAAATTGGCCAGTGGCAGTGGTATTTGTGAAACACGGTGCAGTTAGTCAATGTTGATGAAACACGGTGCAGTCATTGAATGTTGATGATACATGTTTCGTTGTCACTTTTCACTTGCCAAAACATGGAAAGCCCAAATCATTGAACTCTGAGCATTCTCATAGCAACCGAAACTTTAAAATAATTTAATGTACTTTTGTTATATAAGCTAACTATTCAGCTTGCGTAATATGCCATGGGAATATGCCGTAGGTTTTGTCGGGATGTTTTGCTCAAATATGTATATATTTTTTTACCTATTCCTTAATATCTTTACCACAGCACGTTGAGACTCAAGTTCAAATATGTATTTATGTTTTTATTCTTTTATTTGAAGAATCACAAATACAGGCACAATATCAAGCTAGAATTGAAGAATTGAAAAGTCAAGGCACAGTAATTTCGTATAATGTCGAGGAAGAAGTATTCGAAAAGCTTACCGGTGTTATAGCTAAAAGAAAGGACCGTAGGCCATATTATGGCAATATTCCTGGAGTAAGTATTTAAACTTTCAACAAAACATTATTTTAATTAGTTTAAAATGCAGAAATTGATGCAATATTTGATAAAATGCAGAAATACAAAGACGCTACTTATAACATTAATATGGGAGAAGCATAGACTAGAGCCAAACTAGAGGAAAAAGTGGAGCGTCAAGAAGGGGAGATTCAAATGCTGAAGATGCAGTATGAACAACTCACCGAGATGCTTCGACAGCGATTTGATGAAGAGTCGAACGATCGTCATGAGGAATGAGGGTATTGAAAACTTTTTAATGGTATCTGTATGATGTCATGTATCATGAACATATTATCATATTATTTTAATATGTAGGAACTTGATTAATATTGTTTGACTTTGTAATATGAATGAGATATTTGTTTTTTGAATTAAATATGAATGGTTTGACGTTAATCTTTTTGTTGGAATGTGTATATATATAAAATAAGTTGATTTTAGTTTCTATTTAATGTGGTGAAATGAAATAGAATAGTAATATATCAAAATTGCTTCAGAAAAGACGTAGGGAAGGTGTAGGTAAGACGTAGGTAAATGAAATATTAATGCAGCAAAAAGTCGTATGCATGGCGTAGGAAAAACATTAAAAACACAGGCGTAGGTAAACCGTGGATAAATGAATGACGTAGAAAAAAACGTAGGAAACGTAATATGTAAGAATGACGTAGGTAAAGCGTAGGAAAACTGGACGTAGGGAAGACGTAGGTAAACAAATGACGTAGGAAAGACGTGAGCACTTAAAAAGTAAAAATGTGGTAACAAAACCGTAGGTACAACATGGCGTGGGGAAGGCGTAAGAAAATTATGGCGTAGGAAAGACGTAGGAAACAACCCAACGGATGGCGTAAGTAAAGCGTAGATATTTTATTAGCTACGCAAGTTTTACCACGTCAAAGTTGGCGTAGGAGTTACGTAGTTACTACATTTATTTACGTCCCGCCTATGTCATTTTGACGTAGCTAAATCGCAGTTTTCTTGTAGTGCTTACTAGCGTGCCGATGTACTCATAAAGGCATAATCGACTTTAAACTTCATCAGATTTCTAAATGATTTGGGAGTGGGAGAGATTCAAGCAAAAACAAGAGAAGCTACCGAGCGTACTGAAACTCAAGAGCCAAAATCATCTCTACAGAAGAATCTCAGCAATGCCACAAACTTAATTACAAAGGAGCCAAGATCTACTAAGGAATCAAGTTGTGGAACCCTCGCAAATCAGAAATCCCTTATGGAATTAGAAGCAAAATCGAAGCAGCAGAGCAATTTGGGATCGCCATGCCCTAACCGTAATATCGGTTTGAGGGGGGTTCAATCACATTCTTTAATTCTTAACACGGATATAAGATTTGCTTCGCCGTAAGATTGGAATTAAAAACAACAATGACATAGAATTGTGCTTATTATAAATTTGTTTTTCTTGTTGAAACATCAATTTTTATCTGATAAGCTTGTGCTTATCATAAATTTGTTACAAATTGGCATTTTACAACATGCATGTGGATTAACCAGTAAACTCAGACTATTTTCTTCAGTGATATAGACTTCAGTCTACTAATCCATGTAGCAGAAGGAGAAGGACGAGAAGCAATATCGATATTGCTTTCACCAAAAAGAAAAATCTTAAAAATGGAGAGCGGGTTATTTCTTAATTCTTCTGGACATCACAAATGCTTTAACTTTTGTTTTCATTTTTTTTGGCATGTGTAGTTCCTGGGTTTTATTATATCTACTTCTGATGAACTTTTCCTTTTGAATATATACAGGCAAACTAGTTATCCAAGAAGTAATTCCTAGGTTTTATTATAATTCCTGGGTTTTATTATATCACCTATGCTTGGAGATATGAAGGTTTGTCGTTCTGATTAATTCGTTCGTTCTTGAAATGATCCTTTGTAAATAATTCTATACCGTTATAATTATTTATCACACCATGTATTAACCATGAACAAATGACGTGTCCTTTCTCATTTTTACCTTTATTTTTTTTACATGCCAATTTTCATTTTCTATCATCACATTTTGCCGATGATGCTTATGAAGTACATAATGTACTCCTACAGATTTTGTGTGTAGCAACTGCAATTAGGAATAGGGATTAGAAGATGATTGCTTTTTTGTGCATAGGCTATCAAGAAATTTTGTCACTGCTGTTATACGTATTCCTATATTTCTCAAACTTATATTGTTAACATGCATTTTCCTTACTGTAAATGGAAGTTGGTTTTTTACAACTATACCTGCATATATGCGTTACAAAGGCTATATTAATGAACATTTTTCTTTTATTCAAATTGAGCACTTTCTTGGAATCAAACGTAAACCTGATGCTGGCGGCTTGCCTCCACTTCCTCCAAAGAAGCCAAAGAAATAATTTTTCTTCAGTAAATTAGAGCCAGATATCCGATTTTCTCTGAAACTGTTATCGCTGGCATTACTAAAAGAAGAGTTGAATGTTTTCATCTATAGAAGGATGAGAATTTTTTTTTTCCGGGCCTTTATGCAAATTGATGCAAATTGTACTGCTGAGCGAGTTATGTTGTAACAATTGCTGATTGACATGTAAAGAAGTTGTATTCAATAATGTTTCACAAATGTGATTCTTGTTTTGCTCTTTAAATTTCTTACACACATACTAATACAACATATCATTTACTTTTATTATTCAAATCTCATCTCAAACTCCTCTCCAATATTCAATCCCAACCCCTTGGTTTTTACTGCACTAAAAACCCCTCCTCCTTCATTCTCCTTCCTCACTACTATCCCAAACTCTTGCCCACTCATGTAAATTTTATTCAACCTCTTCTCCAACCCTAAAAATGTAATCTTTTTCACCTCAAACTTATGACCTTTCGCATAAGTCCCGTTGACAACATAACTCTTCACAACCCCTTTCCCTTCCTTAATCAAACTACTAAACCTCACCAAACTCCATTTACTCAAGTCATCACCTCCCATCTCAACTCCTTCTCCATCATCCAAAAACACCTGCCCATTCGCCTTCCCATTCCCATCGAACGCTACAACGAGTTCAAAATCGGTTTGTCTTGCATCTTTCGTGGTCATTGCTTCTTGTTGCATTATCAATATATTCCCTCCTCTTACATGCACATTAATTGTATCGCTCGGTGCATTCAACGTGATATACTTCCCTTTCTCATTAACCACCACCTCTTTATAGTCAAAAAGATTGTACCACCTTCCTAACGGGAAATAAGCATCCACACTCACTGCCCCTTCTTCCAAAACAGGCGACACCATTACTCCGCTCCCTATCAAAAACTGCCTACCCACCCCAAGCGCTTCTTTATCATCAAAGAAAGAAAAGAACAATGGCCTAGCAATAGGGGTACCCTTCACATGAGATTCATACATGAGCGTGTAATAGTAAGGCAGCAGTCTGTACCTCAACCCTAACGCTTTTCTTGCAGAAACAGCGACCGATTCCCAAATATACAGCTCTTGCCTTATAGAGTTGTTGTCTGAATGATCCCTTGCAAAAGGGAAAAACGCACCTAGTTGAATCCACCTTCTGCACAACTCTTCTGCAGTGTTCCCAATAAAGCCGCATATGTCTGCCCCTACCATTGGAATTCCAAACAACCCTGAGTTCAAAACTGAAGTTATCGAATATTCAAGGTCGTTCCAGGTAGCAGCATTGTCTCCTGTCCAGTGCGCAGTGTACTTCCCTGAACCTACGAATGTCGATCTGCTGAGTACAAATGGTCTTTTACCTGTTGTGGTGATTAAGGCATCATGAGTGGCTTTCGATTCCAGGAAGCCGAACAGGTTATGAGAATTGTACTCGGATATGTTGTCGTAGTGTGTCGATGAAGGAGGCGTTGTTTTTTCGATGATCGATTTTTGAATTTTGTAGGGTGGGTCGTCGAGGGTGTTTAGTGGGTTTGAGGTTATGAAATTGGATATTTTGTTCATGTCGATCCATAGGCCGTCTATTGGAAGCATTTTATGGAAGGTTTCGATTTCACCAAGCCAGAAGTTTGATGCATTTGGATGGAAAAAATCGGGGAAGTATACGTCGCCTGGCCATACTTTGCCTAGGTAGTTTGTGCCATTTCTTTGTAGAAATATTCCGTCTTTCATGCCTCTTAGGTAAGTACCATATGTGTTGTTTGTGCTGATATCTGCATAAAAAATTTCACATGAATTTCACAAAATCATCTTTATTTTATATTTCCATTTTGTTTTATAGATAAACAAAAATGTTTGTTCTGTAGAAAACATGCATTCACACAATTTTTCACATTTAGGTCACTTTTCAAAACTTTTGAACATACACACCCTTTTGAAAACAAATACAGAGGGAAAAAAATTGTTATTTTTATCCACATAATTGATACACACACCCTTACCAAAACTTTTTTTTTTTGGGAAAAGTTGCATTGGTGTTATCTTTGTTTTGATAATATTAGTATATATTACCTTCTATTTTAGTTGGTTTTCACATGATTATATTTGAAATGAGAAATTTGAACTATGTGAAAATTTTATTATCAAAAGGCTTGAATTTCGAAAATTTCAAATTCCAATAATATTTGAATTTTGAAAAAATAAATAACATCATTGGATTAAAAATTGAATTTTTTGGTTTTGAATGATTTAAGTTTCAAATTACTATATTCCAAATTCTAATTTTAAATAATAAAGTAAAATAAACTCCAAAAAAATAAGTTGACATCTTATTTTGTTGAAATTATCCCCACATCGGACAATTTACAATATAAATCATGAATAAATATTAAGAGACCTCCATTCATATCAACCAATTGGTTTTGTGATAACATGAGGTTCTCTAACATGGTATCAGAGCGGGTTTTGACTGATGATATGCCATACGTGTTGGGCATGTTGAAATTAGTTAATTAGGGTGAAACAAGTTATCAAATTTTGAACTTCTGAAAAATTCTGGAAGCATCAAACTTCAACAATTTGTATTTTCAAAGGTTTGAATTTTTGATTTTAAACATAAAATAATTCAATAAATGTAATTTAGGGTGTAAACGGGAAAAAATGTTATTAAACATTCAACGCTAGAAAAAACAACGTAAAAGTGCCGATAATTTTTTCACCAAATAGGCGTTTTAGTTCTTAGTGCTTAATGAAAACATACACGTTAAGTTTAATTCATGACTAAGTGGTAATTGCTTGTTCTAAGTGAAGTCATGCGATTCTAAATAAATTTACATCAGGATTCTACTCTTGCGGTTTTTATTAACATATTAATGCTTTGACCATATTTAAATTCATAGTACTAGTTATTTTTTTCTCCATAAGTTGTACCTGGATCAACAATGACTACATATTTCTGACTGTTGTTGTGTAGATGATTCACAAGTGACTGCATTTTGTCAAGAGGGAAGCTCACAGGGTCAAAAGTGAAATCTTTAAAAGCATCCATGTAATCTATGTCTGTCCACATAACTTCCAAAGGTATCCCTGCCTTTGCGTAGTTTTCAACCACACTTTCTACTTCAGACACATTCTTGTAGCCATATTTGCACTAGTGAAATCCTAATAATTTCATAAGAAGAACAGTAAGAGTAACGTCATTTATAGCAGATCCTTCGTTCACTAACAAATGGACTAACCGAAGGCCCAATAAGGCATAGGAGCAGGTCGCCCAATAAGCTCGGTATACTGATCCATAACTTCCACGGGCGATGGACCCGCAAAAAAGTACAAGTCAAAAACACCACCAATAACCTTATAAGTAATGCTATCACCCTTATAAACAACATCCATGCCATTGCTATTAAGCAGCAAAACTCCATGAGCAACTCCTCCTTTTCGAACATCCATATAAAACGGGTGAGACCCGTATAGAGGCAGGTCTAAGTTCGCTGCTGCCACATCAGATGTCCATAGCGTGTATATATCATTCTCAATGAGTCTAAATTCTTTCTTCGCGTGTTCCCCCAAACCATAAAGAAAAGAGCTGTGATCGTGACGCAGCGGATAATTCACAAAACGATATAGATCGATGAGAGTAGCAATATGTGGATTGACGATACTGAAATGCCCAGATTCGTTGATCACAAAGATACCGGATTCTAGCTATCTTCGACACGTTGATCGCGCACGATACCGTCAAAGAAGATCTACAATTCTTCAAACGTTGATCAAGCGCACTTGATACCGTGAATTGGCTTCAACAATCGTTGAATCGAGCGCACTCGATTAACCGAAAGTGGAGATAGGAAATTACACTCAACTACCAATTTAAGATGAAAGCACACAACAATCAACAAGAATTTTATTCAACAATCAACTACTTCAAATGTACAACACACTCCCTATTTTTAGTGTTTTCGACCCAGACCTTAAGTCGTTGCCGACTTAACTCCCTTAAGTCGTTGCCGTCCTAACTTCTCTAAGTCGTTGCCGACTTAACAGACACCCCGCATCTCGAACAGTATGCGACTTAAACCATGGTGACCTAAAACGCTACGATTCACGACTCATGGTACAACACAACCTATCAACATACACGGGACGCGACTTACTATTTACAACACAAAGTACACGACTCAACAAATTACATCACTTAGGTCGTAGACGACTCAACATCACGCGACTCAAGATACCACACCCATCTTACAACACAACATATGGGTCGGTGACGACCTAAGATACATCACGATACCTGACTTAAACATGACTTCTTCGGCGACTTACTTAAGTCGTAACCCGGTCACCTCCTTAGATCGTAGCTCGCATACACCCTAAGACTTCAGCTGCCACTGCTTCATCGAAGGATTCAGGTCGTAACTCTTTACTCCTTGCTCTGTTAGGTCGTGGCCGACTTAAAATCGCTTCATTAACTCGCAGCTCCTCTTCATGTAGCTCCTTAGGTCGTGTACGACTTATCGCCTCCAACTTAAGTCGTGGACGACTTAACCTTTTCTTGAGTCGCATACGACTTATCACTTGAAGAATTTTTGTTTGCTTATTTTCTTCTCTGGCCTGAGCTGCATCATCCTTCCCTGGTTGAGAAAAATTCGTCCTCGAATTTATAAATTCCTCTACATCAGATTGTTTATCTCCATAATATGGTACAAGATGCTTAACATTGAACACGTCAGAAGTGTACACATCCTCCGGCAGCTTCAACTTATAAGCATTGTCATTAATCCGTTTCACAACTTCTACAGGACCAATTTTTCTGACTTTTAACTTATTATAAGCACACACTGGAAAACGATCCTTTGACCAATTTTTCTGACTTTTAACTTATTATAAGCACACACTGGAAAACGATCCTTTGTTAACACAGCATACACCAAATCTCCTTTGTTAAATTCAACATTTCGTTGCTTCAAATCTACAGTTCGCTTATACTTCTCATTTTCTTTCTCTAATCGCTCCTTAACGATTTTATGACATTCAGTCAACCTATCAGCAAAGTCTACAGCTCGTTTAACCATCCCCTTCGGTTGTGGCACTACCGTTAGGTCCAACGGTCCCCTTGGCAAACTTGAATATACGATCTGAAATAGGCTGAATCCCGTACTACGATTCACTGCATGATTATGAGCAAACTCTGCTTGGCATAACTTCATGTCCCAACTCTTCAAATTGTCTTTCACAAAACATCGCAACAAATTTCCTAATGATCTGTTAACAACTTCTGTCTGTCCATCTGTTTGCGGATGATAAGCGCTACTAAATTTCAGCTTCGTTCCAACCATCTTCCACAAACTTAGCCAAAAATGACTCAAAAATCTGGTATCCCTGTCTGAAACAATAGATTCTGGTAACCCATGTAAACGATAGATTTATTTGAAGAATAACTGAGCAACACGAACAACATCCGCCATCTTCTTACAAGCAATAAAATGTACCATCTTCGAAAAATGATCTACCACAACAAATATAGAATCATTCCCCCTTTGAGTTCGAGGTAAACCCAAAACAAAATCCATGCTGATATCAACCCATGGTTTGTTAGGTACTGGTAACGGCATATATAATCCTGCATTTGTCGCTGTTCCCTTCGAAACCTGACATATATGACATCTCTGAACAAACCTTTCAACTTCCTTCCTCATCGATGGCCAATAGTAGGATTGAGAGATTAACTGCCATGTTCGGTCTCTACCCACATGTCCTTCCTCATGAAGCTCCTTTACTATCTTCATTCGCAAGCTACAATCCGGTACACACAATTGATTCCCCTTAAATAAGAAACCATCAATCAACACAAATTCATCAGAACTTCCCTCCTTGACTTTCTCAACAAAGTTCTTAAAGTAAGGATCTTCTTCAATAAGCCCTGGCAATAATTCAAAACCTGTCACTTCAACTTTCATTGTTGTCAATAAATGACTCCTCCTACTCAAAGCATCAGCTACACGATTCGTTACCCTAGATTTGTGCTTCACAACAAAAGTAAACTACTGCAAATAGGCAATCCACGATGCATGTCTCGATGAAATCTTATCCTGCCCTTGCAAATGCTTCAAAGCCTCATGATCAGTGTAAAGAACAAACTCTTTCTGAAATAGATAATGTCTCCAGTGCTTCACAGCTTGAACAATTGCATAAAATTCAACATCGTATGTACTATATCTCATCTTTGCCCCTGATAACTTCTCACTGAAATATGCAATAGGACGCCCCTGCTGACTCAACACCCCTCCGATTCCAACCTTAGATGCATCAGTATGTAGCTCAAACAACAACTGAAAATCTGGTAATACAAGGATTGGTGCTGTCGTTAAAAGTTCTTTGATTCGTTCAAAAGCAACCCCTGGTTCCTCCGACCAAGAAAACCCTTTTCCTTTCATACAATCAGTAACTGGTGCCATTACGCTACTGAAGTGTAGAATGAACCTTCGGTAGAATGATGCCAATCCATGAAAACTTCTAACTTAAGTGATAGTCCTCGGTTGTGGCCAATTTCTGACTGCTTCAACTTTATTCTGGTCCACCTGGATATCTTCTCCTGACACAACATATCCCAGAAATAAAATACTCCTTGCCATAAACACACATTTCTTTGTTGCTGCATAAAATTGTTCCTCACGAAGAATAATTAACACCTTTCTCAAATGATCTACATGCTCATCTATACTCGCACTATAAATCAGAATATCATCAAAGTAAACAACAACAAACTTCCCAATGTACGGTCTGAAAATTTGATTCATCACCCTCATAAATGTACTTGGTGCATTCGATAGACCAAACGGCATAACCAACCATTCATATAATCCTTCCCTCGTCTTGAATGCGGTCTTCCATTCATCTTCCGGTCTAATTCGAATCTGATGATATCCACTCTTCAAATCAATCTTCGAAAAGATAGTAGCCCCACTCAACTGATCTAGCAAGTCATCCAATCTTGGCATAGGAAATCTGTAGCGAACAGTAATCTTGTTCAAAGCTCTACTATCGGTACACATTCTCCATGTTCCATCCTTCTTCGGCACCAACAAAGCTGGTACTGCACAAGGACTCAAGCTTTCCTGAACACGTCCCTGCTCTAATAACTCTTCCACCTGCCTTCGTAACTCCTCATGTTCCTTCGGACTCATTCGGTAATGTGGTCGATGTGGTAAAACTGCTCCCGGAACAAGATCAATTTGATGTTGAATGTCTCTCAGTGGCGGTAACTCCTTAGGCAACTCTTCTGGAAATACATCTTCAAATTCTTTCAAAACTGGCTTCGCTTCTTCTGGAATTTCGACCCCTTCACTGCACTCTCGCCCAATCAACAAAAAGACTTTAGGCTCCTCTTCAACCTCCTTAACAAACTCCTTCTAAGATAGCAAAGTTTTCAACTCTTCAATCTCCTCCAACTTGCTTTCCTTCTGTTGTTGCTTCTTAGGAACTAAAATAACCTTAGTACCTTCGAACATGAAACTATAACTATTAGCACGACCATCATGTTGCACTGCTCTATCAAACTGCCATGGTCTGCCCAACGACAGATGACACACATCCATGTCTACAACGTCACACCAAATTTCATCTTTGTACTTCTTTCCAATAGAAAAATTCACACAAGCTCTTCGACACACCTTCACTTCACCACCCTTCCTCAACCATGCTAACTTGTACGGTTTAGGATGCTTCTCAGTTTTCAAGTTCAACTTCTTTACTGCTTCTGCAGGGATAATATTGTCACAGCTTCCAGCATCAATAACGAACTTGCAAACCTTCCCCAGAATAGTGCATGTCGACTGAAAAATATTGCTTCTCAACCAACTAGTATCATCCTCTTGTTTTGGTGTAAGACAAGATCTCCTCATCATAAGATTACAACCCTCATCTCCGGACAATAAGTCTTCCTCCTCAACTGGTAATGAATTAGAACATTCTGCATCTTCATCCTCTTCTTCAATCTCAGTAACCATTGCTCTCTTCTTCGGCTTCGGACATTCATTGCTTTTGTGACCCAGCTCCTGGCAATTATAACATTTGAAACCACTGTTATCCTTCGTCTTCTCAGCCTCCTTTACAACTGGTTTACTGGTAGGTTTAGAAACATTAGAACTTCCACTAACACCCTTCACTTGATTGTTGGAATTGGTAAACACACCACCTCCACGCCTTCCCTACTTCTCCCAAGCCAACGCTTTCTGATGTGCTTCCGCCACAGATCTTGGATCAAACATATTAACCATATCCTGGATCTGCACCCTCAACCCTCCAACAAATCTAGCAGTCAATTGTTCCTCTGTCTCCATAATGTCATTTCGAGCAATCAGTTGATAAAATTCATCTGCATAATCATTAACTGATTTCGTCCCTTGCCTCAGATTCTGCAACCTCTGGTACATAAGTGATTGATAGTTGTAAGGTAAAAATGTAGCCTTCATCAACTTCTTCATCTTCTTCCATGATTCAATCTTCGACTTTCCCATTCTCTCCCTTGTAAGTTTGGCTTGTTGCCACCATGCCAAAGCTCTCCCCCTCAACCTAGTAGCAACCAACTTCACTCTTCTATGCTCAGGAACTTCTTTAAAGTCAAAAATCTCTTCAACATTAGACAACCAATCAAGAAATTCTTCAGCTACCATTCCTCCCTTAAATTCTGGAATTTCCATCTTCATACCCGATTCCCATCGACGATCATCCTCTACATCCCGATAAGAATTTCGAACTTGGTCTCGATCTTGATAATGAATGCTAGCTCTATCACCCTCTTCATCATAATCAAATGTACGTCTATATCGATCTCGACCATCAACATTCCTTTGATCTCGCATGTCTCTTCTACTATGTCTCTCATCATCTCTATATGGCTCATCTTCAAACTCTCGTGGAGTTCTCCTTTCTTCATGTCCATAGTCATGGTGATCTCTTCTTGACGAAATTGATGTTTCTCTTCTCTCTCTAAAAGATTGCGGTGATACCCTCCTCGCTTCCGTAACCGATGGCGAAACTCTGTTTCCTCCATGGTTCGAGATTGGTGATCTCCTCCTTTGATTTTGATTCAAATCATTCATCAACTTCTCTAACTTTCCAA
This sequence comes from Allium cepa, assembly GCA_030765085.1. Classification (NCBI taxonomy): domain Eukaryota; kingdom Viridiplantae; phylum Streptophyta; class Magnoliopsida; order Asparagales; family Amaryllidaceae; genus Allium; species Allium cepa. The sequence goes on along the minus strand of CM060942.1, from coordinate 134,810,086 downwards.
TGCCTTCATCAAATTTCTCATTAATACATTGTTCCATTTGCTCGGCTTCTTCTCATCTATACAACGCTTCAACATTTTGATGACGATTAGCTCTCCTAGGTGGCATGATTGAACTTTACAAGACTTCAACAAATACTTCAAAAATCTTCAACACAAGTCAAACAAGCACGGCTCCAACTCAACTTGGCTCGGCCTCAAAACTTCAACACAAACCAACTTCAAACAACTTCCACACTTTGATCCAAAATGAAATGGATCAAAAGCTTCTAACTTGTTGCAACTTCAAGATGAACACGATGAACACCAAACTTCAAACTCCTTGGCTCCATGACTCGTCTTAGCTATGATTGGCTAAGTCAAGCTCTGATACCAAAAAACCTGACGCAGCGGATAATTCATAAATGATATAGATCGATGAGAGTAGCAATCTGTGGATTGACGATACTGAAATGCCCAAATTCGTTGATCACAAAGATACCGGATTCTAGCTATCTTCGACACGTTGATCGCGCACGATACCGTGAAAGAAGATCTACAATTCTTCAAACGTTGATCAAACGCACTTGATAGCATGAATTGGCTTTAACAATCGTTGAATCGAGCGCACTCGATTAACCGAAAGTGGAGATAGGAGATTACACTCAACTACCAATTTAAGATGAAAGCACACAGCAATCAACAAGAATTTTATTCAACAATCAACTACTTCAAATGTACAACACACTCCCTATTTATAGTGTTTTCGACCCAGACCTTAAGTCGTTGCCGACTTAACTCCCTTAAGTCATTGCCGACCTAACTCCTCTAAGTCGTTGCCGACTTAACAGACACCCCGCATCTCGAACAGTATGCGACTTAAACCATGGTGACCTAAAACGCTACGACTCACGACTCATGGTACAACACAAACTATCAACATACACGGGACGCGACTTACTATTTACAACACAAAGTACACGACTCAACAAATTACATCTCTTAGGTCGTAGACGACTCAACATCACGGACTCAAGATACCACACCCATCTTACAACACAACATATGGGTCGGTGACGACCTAAGATACATCACGATACCTGACTTAAACATGACTTCTTCGACGACTTAGTTAAGTCGTAACCCGGTCACCTCCTTAGATCGTAGCTCGCATACACCCTAAGACTTCAGCTGCCACTGCTTCATCGAAGGATTCAGGTCGTAACTCTTTACTCCTTGCTCTGTTAGGTCGTGGCCGACTTAAAATCGCTTCATTAACTCACAGCTCCTCTTCATGTAGCTCCTTAGGTCGTGTACGACTTATCGCCTCCAACTTAAGTCGAGGACGACTTAACCTTTTCTTGAGTCGCATACGACTTATCACTTGAAGAATTTTTGGTTGCGTATTTTCTTCTCTGGCCTGAGTTGCATCAGATCGCCAGGGAGCGTTGATGAAATTTCCCGGTATTGATCTTTGAATACAATGCCTGGGTTTGGAGCATCGAAGATTTTGTCTTCGGATGAACGTCTTCCTATGGTGAACGTGAATGGAGTGTTGTTGTTTAGGGTGAAGATGAGGTCTGAATTTGGAATAGTGAGTGTGTATGGACCTTCTTGGTTTAAGTCTTTGATTTCTTGCATGTTTTGCTTGAATATTTCATCGCGTAAAGGAATGATTTGTTCTGGAACTTCCCATCTCTGGTTTTATGTATCTGTTATCTCGATCCTGCATCTGTTGTTTGTTTCGATGCTGGAAACACATATTTACAGCGTTATTTAGTGTAGTTTGAACATAGCAGATTCATAGTTTCCAAAATGCTACTAGAGCAAATTTCGCATCTTCATATAATGGAAGAGAAGAATGGAAGCTCTATCAGCCACAATTTATTTTGAAACTCCTTAAAAAACTTTTGAACATCAACTTATTGGTAGAAACGATTGGATGTAATTTGAACTCTCAATAAACAATGCAGTTCTATCGAAATTCTTATGAAATTTGTGCATTGGGCATAAGCAAGAAACTTACTCATAAGTCAGTATAAACAAAAAAAATTACTTTCAGCACGAATTTAAGAACATTGTTTCATGATATGATCTGAAACTTCCCATCTCCGGTTTTCTGTATCTGTTATATCTTGATCATGAATCTGTTGTTCGTTTGAACCAGGAAACTGAATTTTCCAGCATTATTTTGTATGATTTGTACATAGTAGATGCATAGTTTCCAAAGTGCTACTAGAGCTAATTTCATTTCTTCATATCATGGAAGAAAATAATGAGAGTAGCAACAACTTATTTTCAAACTTCTTAAAAAAACTTTTAAATATCTTATGAAATTTGTTCAGAGGGCATAAGCAAGATGCTTACTTTTAAACAAAGAAAAGTATTTTTGAGTGCAGATTTAAAAACATTCTTTCATGAATAGCATGCGAATTCAATTCAAGTAAAATGAACAGTGAGTAGAATTAAGAACACGAGTAAAACAAAATTACCTTGCATATAGATTTGCATTCTGAATGTCTGGTCCATAAGTTGAAGTGACACTAACGAGCTGCAAGTTTGCCTTCAGGAATCTAATTGAAGAACCAATACTTACAGAATTGATTTTATAGCCATTGCCAATGGGTACATCCTGAGAAAAAGAGACCTGAAATAATAACAATGAATTGAAGAGGAAGAAGGAAAAGAAAGCACAAGGACTCATCATGGGTAATCTTAAACTGTATAACTATTCATCTTATATATATATACACACACACAAGGATATGCGTTTAAGAAACGTACCTGCAAAGACTTAAGTAGGAGCAAGACTTGTTAAAACATGAATTTTCGTCCACGGTCTTCCATAAAAATTAATGATAATAGTGACATTGGTTTAGAAGCATTAGCAACGGGCCATAACTGTTGGGACCAAAACAATCTTCCTTCTAAATCGGGTCCCTATTCACATGCAAATCGCATTCATATTATCATGGAGAATAGGAGAAAACAAAGCACTATACTCCAATTAAATTATTATGTCACATTTGACCATCATACTGTTGGAATTTTAAACAGAAACACACATTATAAACGAGTTCTCTATAGTGGGTTCCAGTGGTGGTCACATCCCAGAAACCGTAATTACTGGTTACTATAAATGGCCGTCTCTTTCTTCTTTTGTTCAAGGCAACTACTTTTTCGGTGTAGAGTGCATTCAAATATCTTTCTGGGAAACTTCTATATTTTCTTTTTGCCAATAGGTATTTAGCTAGTTCTGCAAAGTATACATAGGAGATAAATCTGCATTGAGAGAGTTTACGCCTTGTATATGGATTAATGTGCGCCATCATAACAAAACAACAAGATTTAACGTGGGGGATAATTAATTTAGTGTGGCAGCACCTATTAATCTCATTGTTAAAAAGTACCTAACAATTTTATTTTGTGCTTCTGCTAATACCAGACTTTGGAAAAACAACCAAAAATTATTAATAACAATTTCAACCCTTTTTACATAGCGATCAACGCGATTTTTCGTGTAAAAAAGTTTTGGTATTAAAAAATATACAAATTTTACGGTGTTTGTTATTATTGTTTATGGTACAGCATTTTTTACCGTGCTCTTAGCACCACACTCAATTTATATGGAGAAACTCTAATGGTTATGACTGAAATTTTGTTCGCTCAAGATGTATGTGGCTGTCCATTTTCATTTGGTTCAACTTGGATAATTATTTGTAGACTATTTCAAAAAATTTCCTTCGCTTACTTTATTTTGTCCATTAAATCTTTTAGTTATCACCAAAATCAATTGATAAAGTAGGCATAAAATTCCCTACAAACGTTTTTTAGTGAACTTTTTTTGCTATGATTCAGTGGAGTGTTTTCCATTACATATAAATTAGTTTCTCATGGTATTTATGTTTTGGATTTATTCTCATATTTTTCTTTAGGGTCTGTTCTTTATGGAACGAGTGGGACATTTGAGTGATGGAGTTGGTCGAAAGAGAAATGTATTGATGCGAAATGGATATTTGAGTGGAATATTTGATGGAGGATGATATATACAGGAGAAGGGTGAAAGAAGAAGTAGTAATTGTTGAGGGCCAAAGGGCAAAACGCGTCCAACATGTCGGATAGGGGAAATAGTGCATTACCATGTCCTACGCGTCAGAAACGGAAGCGTGGCAAAGAAAGGGGGCGAACGATACCTTAATGTAAACCTATGTACCATATTTATTGAGAGCGATCTGTATCTTTAATTACTTCCATATTTTTTTTCATGTACTAAATATCTACGGTCTAACCAACATGGTTTATAGGCTACATTTTTTTGTGAGTTGGCTATATTTATTTTTCATGAGTGTTAGGATTATCTCAAGAATCTCTACGCAATTAAATTTGAGAAAAGATAGGTGCAAAAATAATCACAAATAAATTTCTCAAAATCTCAATTTTATTATTTTCTCTAAAAATATATACAAAACCCTAATTTGAGTAGCAAACTCGAAGCCAAAGCCTAAATAACATTATTCCCTTAATTTAGAAGAAAAAGAATTGTGCCTCTATTTGTAGCAATAGATTACTTGATGGTCAAGTCACCACGTATATGGAAACAATTAAACTATTGCATCCAATCCGAGAGAGGAAAATCTTCTCCTTATTATAATTTGCATATCCAAATCTGCACTATAATTTAGGCAAGCCAAATATATGTTTTTCTCATCCAACTTGCAGAGGTTACCACTGATTTCGCTCTCCTGTCCCGTCGGCTCCTCACCCCTCTGCTCCTCTTTCCTATGCCTGTTTCCCCTCCATTGCTTCCCATTCCTGCTGCTTCTTTTCCTTCCTGCTTTTCCGCCAGATCTGGTCGTTTCTTCTCCTTCATGCCGCCTGCTCCCCTTCGCCCATCGCCTCTCCTTCAATCTTTTGCTGACTTTCCTCCACTGCCTCCTGCAACAACCCATTCCTTATCTTCTAGCCCTGTATCGAGTTCTGTGAAGCTGAATTTCGCGGCGGCTCCTGTCTTCTGTTCTTTGGATGGCGCCTTGCCCTCGTCGGCTATTGGTAATATGCCCGTTTCTCCCCTTGCGTGTGGAGTTGTGTCTGGAAATAATGAGAATTCATTTTGTGTTTTGGAGAAAGCTAGTTTAGTGAATGAAGTCCTTGGTGTGAGCGACGTGTTTGTCGACTTTGTTGGTAATGGTATGGAGGTTGGTTGCTCTGGTGGTGATATGAGCAAAGATTGTTCTATTTCATCTTCCATTGAACGACGCTCGTCAGGGGTATTTGTGCTAATGCCTATGTCAATGGTGTTTCAACTCATAGTAATTTGTGCTCGTTTGATCTGGCAAACTGTGTTGTCTCTGGTAGATTTCCCAATGGTGTGGCTGCCTCCAAGGCCTGTACAAAATCTTGGACTTCGCTTTTTAGTTCTCTGCCCCGTAATGCGGGAGATTATAAGCCGATTGAATTTGATATTGTTGAGGAAAATGGTGTGATGATCCCTCCTCCTATTGTTATGCAAGCCGGTATGGATTATTGGTCTGATTACTTGGTTGGTTTCTTTTTGGACCATGTTTACCGCCTTCATGATGCGGTGACGGTTTGTCGTAGAGCGTGGAAGCTTCGTGGGGGTCTTCGTGTGAAGTTGGTTGACTCCATGTATTTCCTTCTGTTCTCCTCTTCCGTTGATCGCAGTCGTGTTCTTGAGGCCGAGCCTTCTTTCTTTGGTGGGAAACCTTTTATTATTACTTCTTGGTCACCAACTTTTGCTAGTGCTCGTGAGCAAGTTCTTTCTATCTCCGTTTGGGTTTACTTTTTCTCATATTCCCTCTGCTATGCAACCTTTACTTGGTTTAAATTGGCTGGCTTGTAGTGTTGGTAAGCTGAAATGTTTTGACACTAATATAGTTGCGCGTGAAAAATTGATGTTCGCGAAGGCTCTGATTGATATTTCCCCTTCTAAGCCTCTCCCTTCCTCTATTCCTGTTCAGCTAGCTGTTGGACATGTAGTGGAAGTCCGTGTTCGTTACAGTTGGGCTTCAGATATTTGTTCCTCCTGTCACTCTTTTAGCCATCTGGCTATCGCCTGCTCGCATTCTGCTGTTTTCGCGGCTGCTTCTAAGATCCCTCTTCCCCGTCCACCACTCAAGAAGTGGGTTCCGAAGGTTTCTTCCTTCCTCTCTCATCCTCCTGTGGTTCCCTCATCTGTCCCGGATCCGCCTGCTCCTGTGGATCCTTCATCTGTCCCAGATCCACCTACATGTTCTGTTGCTCAGCCAGCTTCCCCTACTGCTTCTGTGGTCCCTTGTGTTGCTTCAGCGGTTCCTTCTTCTGATCCGGTTCTTGTACAGCCTCGTTTGCCTTTTTTTGGGATGAGACTGAGAGATGTTGGGTTGATCGCATATCTGATATGAGATATAACCCCTTGGATGACTACTATTTTAGATTTGTTTCCGATGATTATTTGGACCTTCGATGTCTTTATTACAGGCCTTCTAGTGACTCCTTGGTTCTCGATTTGGTCGGTCGGTTTGCGGTGTCGAATTCTGTCATGCTTGATGATACTACCTGGGATCGTTCTTTTATATACTCTACTTTTGTTGGTGTTTATGATCCTTGTCTTGCTATCCTTTTCCGTCCCTTTGCTGGTCTTTTTGGGAATGTCCCCTTGGTAGCTGCTCAGGTGAATGTGGATGATGGTGTTTCTCCCTCTTTGGAGGAGACCTAGCCCAGGCATATTTTACTGTAGTTATGACATTCTATCACACTCCTATGCTCTACTTTCCATTTTCATAGTAGTTAAGGTGTTTTTACCTTTCTCCTGTACTTCACTTTTTATTACGTTCGTAATAAAAGTGGACGGTCCACTATAAAACCGGCTGGCCTTACCAATATATATATATATATATATATATATATATATATATGTATGTATGTATGTTTTTATTCTTTATCTTTATTTTTCCCAAATGCCATTTTGTATAAAAAAGATCAAAACACTCGACATTGATGTAAAATCTTAAACATTTGCCCTGATGCAAAATCACTACACTCCAACACATTATCTGTTTTCAATTTGGCCAAAACACGTAACAATGCATGCTAATCGTAAATCAAACTACAATCTATTTGAAATTGCTTGTAATGCCATAAAGGCCTTCATGTAGACTTTGAATCTGACCCATTGACAATGGATGAAATGAGCCAATTTCAATTTTTTCCCTATATGGATCTTATATTAAAATTTAGTAAATATTTGGTCCAATCAATGTTTCAAAATTATAAGTTATTTTATTTTAAAATATTTACATGTTTTTACATATGATGCATTTCTTGGACTCACATGTGTGTGTGTGTATCTATGTGTGTATAAATACATATTCCTAAACTTTTATAATAGTATCATAAAGATAAGCATGTATGTGTTTGTATGCATATGCATATAGGTATTGAAATGTATATCTATTGTATATACATATATATTATATATGTATATTATACTTATGTACATACTTATATAATAAATTCATATACAAACTAAGGGAATATGTATGCTCAGGTACATATGTTTAAATATACTATGAAATATGTATATAATTTATATACATATTATTAGTACCATATATATTATAGTATATACATACATACATATTACTACATACATATATACATATGTGTGTGTATAATATTGCCATACAAGTATAAGATCATGTGTGTGTAATATTCAACTGCTTTTGTAAAATTAAAATTTTAATTCATTTAATTGACTAAGCAAAACAATAAAAGTATCTTAATTCAAAATAAATTTGATTTGGTCAAATATCTTTTGTTCAAACAATTTTTTGACTATTTAAAATTATAGATATACATATATAAATATAAAAGTGGAAATTAGCCACAAGGGCCTCTTTAGCAAGTGCAATTAGTTTTTAGGACACACAAATAAAATAATTACTGTTAACCCCGTTTCACCCACGAGTTAAAGAGCCTGCAAGTTAAAAGTCTACGAGTTAAAGAACACACGAGTTAAGGAGTCTACGAGTTAAAGAGCCTGCAAGTTAATAGTCTACGAGTTAAAGAGCACGCGAGTTAAGGAGTCTATGAGTTAAAGAGCCTAGGAGTTAAAAGCTTACGAGTTAAGGAGCTAACGACCTAACAGGTTAAGACCTAAACGACTTAGGGAATGTCACGACTTAAGAAAGTCCACGACTTAAAGACGTTACGACCTAGCGACCTAAAGGAGTGACGACTCGAAGCACTAAAAGGAAGAGTCAACAACACTTAAGTCGCTGCTGACTTATAACTGCAGATAAGTCGTTCACGACCTAAGACTTGGAGACAAGTTCAATACCATGCTGTAATAATATGACTCGTTGACGACTTACGACCGATGATGAGTCGTGTACGACTCATACTAGCATAAAGGAAGTTGCGTTTGGTTAACTCGTGAACGACTTAGAACTTGTATCATTCATTCAAATGGGTGCATAACTTTGGACCAAGCCATGAGCTAAACCCAGTAGGTCGGCCGCGACCTACCATGAGTCATCTACGAGTTACGACTTATCATAAGTCGTGTATGAGTTACTACCTAACTCCGAGAAATGTCTATAAATACGACCCTAGCTCCAACTAGAAAGGGACTTTTGACTCATTCTTTTCAAGCACTGATACTCTGCTGCATTCCAAACCGACTCTACACTCAAAGCTTTCAAGACACGTAGAACGCTACCAACAACTTTAAGAAGGAATCTCATACATCCGACATGGATGGGAAGACTTTCACTTACATTGAAGTTTAAGCTACTTGTCCAAAGTGTTTAGTAATTCAAAGTGTATTGTACTTGGGAAGAATTGTATCGACTTGTAACGAAATCATCAATAAAGATATTCAAAGTGGACGTAGGCAAACTATTAAGCCGAACCACTATAAAATCGCTATTGTTTACTGCTTTTTCGGCGGTTTTCTGCTTATACTCTGTTCCCGAATCATCGGGTGGTGCTTTCAATACTACACTTCACACACCGAGGTGTTAGCGTTCAAATTTTAGCATTAACATTTTTGGTGCTTTCACTGAGAGTTGAACTCAGGACCTCCCGCTTACCAAACGGGTGCTCTACCACTGAGCTATAAGGGCTTGTGGAAAAGATTTTTCTCCGAACCAAAAGTCTAACAGAAATCATGACTTCTAAAAGGAAACGTAAATTTTTGAGGTTTGAAGGTACTTGTAGCAATGCCATTGCTTTTCCCACGCTAAGTGAAACAGCTTCTAGTATTGGAGTCACAAGGGCTGAATTAGACGCCGTGGTGTATGGATTATATCAACACATGGAAGTCCAGAGCAATAGGATACTCGACAAGATGAATGCATTGCAAGAGGAGGTCCAACGACTAGAAAGTGATATAAAAACCATCGCCAAAGAGGCTCATGTTTCGGAGGGATGGAATACTCCTCAACGGGCAACTGGCATTACCATTGGAACATTCCCCCAAGCCAAAAGTTCATGGCCACGACCAACTATCCACGAACGTTTGTCAAGGCGAACTTTTGAAAGAATAGTCGACGACTATCCCTGGGGTCCTGACAATGATGAGGAATACATACCAGAGATGATCGAACAGAAAAAGGAGAATGAAGGTAGGAGAAAGCAGAAAGTCTCGAAAAAAGCTCGGCGCTTTAAATCCTCCGAATTTACTCCCTTGACTGACACTCTGGAGAACATCTTCTTGGCAACAAAAGATGTTGTCATGTACCCCAAACCACCTCTGATGGGGAGGGGTGCGCCAGGCAATGGAAAATTCTGTCAATTTCACAATCAGCCTGGCCATGATACTAACCAATGTCGCCAGTTAAAGAAAGAGATTGAAGAATTGCTGAAGCAGAATGAACTGCAACAATATGTGAAGAAAGATAGAAATGAACTCTCCTCATCCTCTAAGGGGCAGCTAGTTCCCGCTCAACAATGCAGCTCATATAAAAGAACTGTAGCGCAGGGAGATGAAGGGCCTATTATCAGTGTCATCACGGCAAGCCCTCACCCGGTAGGAAAAAATTGGATGAGACGGGAAGACATGCTCATGCCTCAAGGAAATCCTCAAAGTGAAAGGAGATTTCAATTCTGAAAGATGCTGCCATCTAGTCCTTTCATGCCGAAGATTCGATTCCTAAAAGCCTGGGACAGCAATTGCTTGCATAGTTTACTTAAACGCCTTGTTACAAATTTATAAAAGAGTGCTGAATGTATCATTCTTGTATCAAAAGCTATTGTAAAAACAGGGAAAATAAAGAATAGAAACTATAAGTCTTGTTTTCTCTATTATTACAAGTCGCTTATTTTATTTCGATACGTAAAGTACTCTGAAAATATCACTAAAAATGCCGATCTAAATTTGCAGGCAATACCAAACAACCCTTGGTAGCACTCAAAAGCATGTTTTAAACAACAAAATTCCAGGGTCGAATCCTAAATAAGAAGTACTCTAAGCAAACAAATAGTGATTTGGCTGGAGTATATTTCTTTGGTTAAAACTACCCGCCAGCAAAAGAAGATGATGCATGCTTAAAGATGGAACCAAGGATTTGCTAATATAATCAATCAAACTCACAACTGTCAAAGGAGAACCAATTCCAAGAACTTGGAACAGCAACCATTTGCGTTCATATTTTACTTGAAAGCTTTGCTGAAATATTGTAAAAGAATTACAAATATTTGATTCTTCTATTGAAAGCAATCGCAAAGCAAGCGAATAATAAAAAGCTATAAAATGGATATAGGCCCAGTCTTTGGCTAAACCACTATAACTCTTGTGTTCTCTACTATTATAAACTGCTTTGTTTTATTTTGACATATAAAATACATTAATTGTGTCATTAAAATGTCGGCTTAATAATGCAGGCTATAAAAATAAAGCTTATCCGTCGTAAGACCAATTGATCTCCAACACCACTCAGCAAGCAAGCACTAAACCACGCAAAATTTCCGTACTCAAATCCTACAAAAGAAGTGCTTCAAACAAAAGTGGGCAATGCAGATGGAAGTGGACCATCTCAAACTGACTGCAAATGTTTGAACAAACAAACAACCAGTTAAATAGCCTGTGTCTATCACCACCAACTTGCTTAACTATGAAGTGTATTTCTTTGGATAAGGGAAATCATTGGCAACTAAAAAATGTTGACACTTGCAAAAGACAACGGGGATCACCAACGTGAATGAATGGCAAAAGAGACATGGGCGAGCAAGCGTCAGTCAGCAAAAGACCTCTTCGGAGGCACAAGCCCTCTACGGAGGCACAACTCTTCGGAGGAGAAAGACCTCGAGCGGGCCTAGCCAGAAAAAGAGAGATCCTTCTCATTACAAAGTTGCGGAATGATCGGTCGATACACTCCCGTTAATCCGTCCAACCGAGAGAAAGAAAATCCAAACTTCCAGGCAAAAGCCCTACTCATAGGAACACGTTTCACCGAGATTGAAATAAAACTTCCAGGTGTTGAAACGTGAAAAAAGCCCTCTTCGGAGGCCCATTTCACCACAGTTGAAATGCTAAAAGACCTCGAGCGGGCCAACCAGAAAAAGAGAGATCTTTCTCGTTACAAAGTTGCGGAATGATCGGTCGATACACTCCCGTGAATCCGTCCAACCGAGAGAAAGAAACTCCAAACTTCCAGGCAAAAGCCCTACTTAGAGGCACACGTTTCACCGAGATTGAAATAAAACTTCTAGGTGTTGAAACGTGAAAAAAGCCCTCTTCGGAGGCCCATTTCACCACAGTTGAAATGCTAAAAGACCTCGAGCGGGCCAACCAGAAAAAGAGAGATCTTTCTCGTTACAAAGTTGTGGAATGATCGGTCGATACACACCCGTGAATCCGTCCAACCGAGAGAAAGAAACTCCAAACTTCCAGGCAGTAACCCTACTCAGAGGCACACATTTCACCATAATCGGTCAATACACTCCCGTGAGATGAAATGTGAAAAGCCCTCTTCGGAGGCTCGCTTCCCAGCGAACAGGGAAAAATAAAAGCCTCTCCCAAGGGGCAGAAACAAAAAGACCTCTTCCCAGAGGCACAACCAAATAAAAAAAAGACCTCTTCCCAGAGGCAGAAATGAAAAACCTCTTCCCAGAGGCACAATCAAACAAAAAGCCTCTCCCCAGAGGTACAATCGGAAGAAAAGCCCTCTTCGAAGGCAAAACGCTTCTCTACGGAGACCGAATGCTTCTCCTCAGAGACCAAAACCCTCTTCGATGGCAAAATGCTTCTCTACGGAGACCGAATGCTTCTCCTCAGAGACCAAATCCCTCTTCGGAGGCAAAATGCTTCTCTACGGAGACCGAATGCTTCTCCTCAGAAACCAAAGCCCTCTTCAGTGGCAAAATGCTTCTCTACGGAGACCGAATGCTTCTCCTCAGAGACCGAAGCCCTCTTCGGAGGCAAAATGCTTCTCTACGGAGACCGAATGCTTCTCCTCAGAGACCAAAGCCCTCTTCAGAGGCAAAAGGCCTCAGAGACCAAAGCCCTCTTCGGAGGCAAAAGGCTTCTCTACGGAGACCGAATGCTTCTCCTCAGAGACCTAAGCCTTCTTCGGAGGCAAAATGCTTCTCTACGGGGACCGAATGCTTCTCCTCAAAGACCAAAGCCCTCTTCGGAGGCAAAACGCTTCTCTACGGAGACCGAATGCGTCTCCTCAGGGACCAAAGCCCTCTTCGGAGGCGAAACGCTTCTCTACGGAGACCGAATGCCTCTCCTCAGAGACCAAAGCCCTCTTCGGAGGCAAAATGCAATGTGACGACCCGACTTTCACTCCCAGAAAATCGCGTCATGAATTAAGAAAGAAAGGGATAGAAGAAGAAAAGAAAGAAGAGAAGAAAGAAACAACACAAGAATCTCAACAGCGGAAACGAATAAATTATATTAATAACAAAGTATTACATAGTATACATCAATTATCAGAGTACACAGACATATACAACACATACTAGACAGTTATAAACACCTGTCTAGTTATTACAACTCAATACAAACAGAACACTCAGAGACCAAACACAGCGGAACTATATAACTATACGCAGAAGCCTCCTGCTCCATATGCTCCTCCACAATTCGTCAAAGCTAATCCTGAATTCTAACCTGAATTCCCTTGACTACTCATAAAAATTTGAGTACCCAAGAGTTATAGAAAAACAGAAATAACTCCGGGTCAGACATGGGTCTGGTGTGAGTAATAGGTTAAAGTTGCTTAACTTTAAAAAAACCTTTGAAAAGAAAAGGTATCACGTAAGACTTCCCACACATAAACATGGAAAAGTTTTTACCTTACGCTAACCAAAACATTTGATAGGAAATCCGGTGATATTATAATAGTGTCTAGGGTTTTCAAATAAAATACAGAAATAGCTGAAATGCTTACATCTCACATTCCAACATAGTTGGGCACAACTAATACGTACGGCACTTATTGGATTTTGGATTCCATCAATGGCAGGGCTACTGGGGTACCGCCCTTCACAGTACGTGGCCTAGATCACCGTACCGAGGAGCCACCCTAACTCCCCTGCAACACAAAGCCGGACCCGTTCCTTACTGAACAGTTCCAAATAAGACAACCCCGACGGTTGTCATGATCAACCGTCCCACACAGCCGAAATATAAAGGGACCTCTAGACAGGGGTAAATCTTACTCTCAAGTGGGGGCTACCCACGAAGCTTTGCTGCACCTCCCCTGTTTTAGCCATTCCCGGTTGATGAGGCTTGAGGTTACGATTACCTTTATAGGACATATCACTTAGAATGCTCATCGTCCACCTGACGATGTTCTGAAAGCATTCAATCCATACAAGTTCGTTCCGGGTTCGAACGAAACCGAAGGCATTATCTCGTTACACTCATTTTGGAATCACCCTCAGAGTTAACGACAATAACCCTTGCACTCTGATTCACCATCTCGAATCTATAAGACCTATTCCGTCAAACTCATTACGGAATCACCCACAGAGTTATACTGACGTATAGCCCTTACACCTCGAGTCTTCACTCGCTCCACTTGGATAAACGACCTAACGTTATTTGGAATCGATGTGGTTTTCGGATATCCAAATATGGAAACCCGATCCCGGTCTCATCGAAATCCAAAGCGTGTCTTATTAAGGCCAAGTTGTTTTAAGTTTAAAACAATTCAATTCATTATCTAAGCATACATAGATAGATAATTCACAACACCACAGATAATCAACATTATCATTATCAACAGATAATCATATCATAATCAGATAATTCATACTATCATCCAAAAGCAACCAATGCATCCATATCACATACACTACTCATCTCATAACTGAGATTACAAACCATACTAACAACCAATACCAATCATCAAACATAAGCAAATGATCAAATGATCACACATTCTATAATTTATTTAAAATGAATTAAATTAATTACTCAATCTATAATTAATTTAAAATGAATTAAATTAATTACTCAATCTCTAATTAATTTAAAATGAATTAAATTAATTACTTCATCATCAAAATTCTGCTTAACTTAACCATTAATTGATTTCAAATCAATTTATAAATAATCATCTCATTATTCTTTCCAATTAATCATTACTGATTAACTATCTCTAATTACAATAAATAGTTAGCATTTAATATTAATCACACAAGTTAATTATATTAAACCCTACAACATATTAATCACCCTTGATTAATAATCATTCAGTAATTAACTACATTAATTACTCAATCCAATAATTAATTAATCTTAATTAATTATCTAAATTAATCCCCTTGATTAATTTCAAGGTAATTTAAATCCAAATTACTTCTATATCAAATATCTTTAATTACATCCTGTAATTATTAATTAATTATTTCCTTAAGTAATTACAAATCCATTAATTACATAAGTAATTATCCATCAATTCAACAAATGTTTAAATCAATTAAACTTAATTAATTAATCTAAACAAATCACATTAACCTTAATTACATTAAGTAATTAATTCTTTAATTACTTTTATTAAGTAATTAAACCTAAATAATTGATTATTATTAATTAATTAATCTAATTAATTATCAAAAATTAATCACATTAATTATTTGTTAATTAATCTTTAAGTTAATGACTTCATTAACATTTCTTAATTACTTAATTAAGAATTACTTAAATTAATCATCATTAGTTATCAAGTAATTAATATTTAATTACTATTTAATTAATCTCTAATTATTAATTAACTAAGTGTTAATTAAAATCTAAATTATCATTAATCACTTGATTAAATAAATCTTAATCATAAATTAAAATTTAGTTAACCATCCTTAATTATAGATTAATTAAACTAATTAATTAATCTCAAATCAAATTAAAAATCATTAATTATTTAATTAAACTTCCACATTATTAATTAATTAAATAATTAATATTTATCTTAATTACCTTAATAATTAATGAATCCAATCATTAATTTTTATTTATCTTTAGATAATCATTTCTTATTAAATCATGCATTTAAAAATCAAAATGTTTTTAAATTTACATTAAATTCCATTTAACATTTCTTTTAAACTTTAAAACTCAAACTTATTTAAAATAAGATTTTAAAACAACACAAATCTAAATCTTATATGTTTACAAGAAACATATACTTAATTAATAAGTTGAAAAGGATTTAAATTTCAATTCAAATCAAATTCAAATCAATTTTAAAAATTTCTTTAACATTTGAAATTCAACTTTCAAACTTATTTTAGCTTTAACTCTTTAAACTCTTTCTATAATTTATACCTTTAATTCAAATGAAAACCATTTGAAATCAATTTAAATTTAAATCTTTATTTTAAACTGAAGTTTAAATTTTAAATTCAGATTTAAAAACTTAAATTTGAATTCATTTTGAATTCCTAATTTAAATACTAAGCCTTCAATTCAATATGCAAAACAACAATGCATTTTATACTTGAGAGTTTAAAATTAAATTTAAATTTAAAAACTTAATTGGTTTCAAATTTCAGAAAATCAAAATTTGAATTCATATTCAAACTCCAATTTAAACTCAGTTTTAAATCTCCACTTAAAGATTTAAACTTACCTTTTTCATTTTAAAACAGAAACAGTTTCTGTTTATTAAAAAAAACTTAAACTTTTGAAATTCTGAATTTGAATAATTACATAAGAACAGAATTTAAACTTGTTTAGATTCATTTTTTATATTCAGTTTAAAATCCAATGTTAACATGGTAGTTTGTAATCAAATTTAAAAACTGGATACAATTTCCTGTTCTTCTCTTCTTTTTTTTTTTAAAACCAAATTTGAATCCTGCATTTAAATTATTTCAACATCTGAATTCAAATATTTTGAATTCATCTTTAGATTCAAATTTAAATCCTAAGCTAACAATTTTAGTTTACAGTAAGTTCAGATTTTATAAACTGAAAACAAGTTTTCCTGTTCTTCTGCTTTTATTTTTCTTTTCTAACAAACTTGAATTTCTGCATTTATATTTATTTCAAAATAGGAATTCAAACTATTTGAATTAAATTTCAAACTCAAGTTTAATCCTAAGTTTTAATTTCCAGATTTAAATTTAAACTTTATTTTAAAAATTCCTAAAAAAACAGAACAGTTCTGTTTAGTAAAAGCCTGAACATAGTTTACTCGAGCATGCATCAAATTTTACTTCGGGTCATTCCTTAACTAGCTTCGAGTTATCTCCCACTTCCCCCGAGACCAACCCGAGTAAATACTGCAACCCAAACAACAACAAAACCTGGAACAAAGCAACCCAGATTTTCCCCCTCAACCTGTCAACAGTGACCATACGCGCCTCCGACCACCATCAACATCCATACTCCGGCGACAACTCCAACATTACACCATCTACCATCACTCACAAACAGCTTTGAACTCGATGCACTTAGGTGATCAAAATCGACCCAAACTGTAACCCAGTATCAATTAGGGTTCAACACCATTAAATCCCAAATCTAAATTCCAACTTTGAATTGCAGACCATATCAATGATTTTCCTATGATTGTTGATAGCTACACTCACTCTAGAATAAATCTCAATCAAATTCATTGCTGGATTCAACAAAACTTGACCAAAATAAAAATGCAGATGATTTGGAACTGCACCCATTTACAACAAAAATAAATTTTAATTTCTGTTTTAGAATTCCTGAGTTTACTCAATAAATCCTATTAGTAACTTATGCTAATCTAAAACATCATGATTTATACAAAGCTAAAAAACAAGTCAAAGGAAAGAACTCAGAGATCAAACATGAGTTTTGAAATTTTGAAGCACAGGCATGAAACTTTCTTCAACATGTACACAGGCATATATCACAAGTATAAAATTCACAGCCATTTCATATAAGTTCATATCAAATTTTTAAAAGAAAACATAAACAACTTTACCTATTAAATAAGTTTATAAGTGAGTTACTCACCTAATTATGCAGAATGCAGAGCCTATTTCAAATTTGCAGAGCACAAATTCTAGCATGCACAGCACATCCAGATTTGAAATGCAGTCCCTTATATGCTTTGATTGATGCCTTTTTAAAACATGCGGGCTCTCCTTGCTATTTTAAAACTTGAATAATGCTTTTTAAAACATGCAGATACAACTTGTGTTTGTAGCTCCAGATCCAGATTGTAATGTAGAGCTTTATGCTTGAAATTTGCAGAGCTTCTTTGTTTATAAATGATATATGCAGAGCCTTAAATGGTGAAGATTGAAATGCATGTCTGCAGGTTATAATTTTGGGAAAGAGGAGTTTGTTTGATGCAGAACTTGAAATTGCAGAGCATATTCATGTTGATGCAGGTTTGAATATTTTGAAGAGTGCAATTTGTTTTGAAACAGAGGAGTTAGAAAAGAGGAGCTACATGTTTGATTTCAAGGTTGCAGATTTGAAAATGGAAGATGCAGACTTGTATATGGTTTGTGAGAATGAGGTTTGGTTTTTCTTTTTATTTAGGAATGAGAAAAAATGAATGGATATGAAGAAACAAGAATGATATGAATGTATTTTCAGTTTTAAATGAATTAAAAGAAAAATTGAATGAAACATTGACACTTGTCTTACTAAATAGACACTTGTCTTTTAAGCTTTAATATTTACAAACACTTGTCTTTATGAATTAAATTGATGTTTAATTAAAGTTAAATAAGTATTAAGCTTTGTCAATTAATTCTTATACATAATTATGTTATCTAAATAATTCTCTAAAGAATAGAGCAAAGCATTATAACAATATACAAGTAATTCATTTGAAAAGAAACCTTTAAAACAAATTTATAAAAGAGTTTGTAAAATATTTTAATATACAACTTGAATGAAAAATGAATTTTTAAACCAATTAAGACATTTATCTCATATATAAAATCATATAGTATTTAATTAAATATTTTTGAAAAGCTCAAATTAAAAATAAATCAAAATTTCTATTTACAAAACATATTAAAATTTTACTATACTAATTTAAATAAAACAAATTGTCTATTTAAAATATATAAATACATATACATTATTAAATAGAAAACAATTTGTTAACTTATCAAAAATAATTTCACAAATTAAATATTTAAACAAAGAAGATTATTGAATAAATAACAAATTTATTAACAAAAATATCAATTCAATATAAATTTAAGTCCAGATTATTAAATTTATATTGTCCAAAAATTCCGGGTCGTTACAATCCTTCCCCCTTAAAAGAATTTCGTCCCCGAAATTTAAAACAAAGGCAATTTAATAATCTATTTACAGATTTTATTTTAAAATACAGCATATGTTATCATATGCCAACAACCAAAGCAACCAATTCACACAATCAGAACAAATCTAATTATCCAAAAGAATTTTGGATAAAACTTCACGAGTTTCCCTGGTATATATATATCGGGATACTCGCTCTATAGAATACAATCAATCAATACTACTAAGCTATAGAGCTCCTAACAACCATTCTAAACAGAATATCAGACTACAAACGAGTCTGACACAACAAACAAACCATCCTAAACTGCTGGTTCTACAACCAGAAATATCAAACACAAACTCCCTCAGAGATACGTGAAACACCCTGAATCCCAGTTATCCAAACTGGCAATTCAACTCCAGAAAACCAAACACTGATCTTACCAATCACAGAAGAAACCAAAACACTATGGAGCTAGCTTCCCAAACTTATAGCTCCCTAGAGAAAACTTAACCAAATTCAAATCTCCAATTCCAGAATCCAAATTTCTCTGTCTCTTATCCATAAAAATTCTTCGGACGATCCTGGGCTACCAACATCCATACTGATCAGCTCAACTCTTGCTGATTCCAAAAGAAACAGACCGAAGCAAAACAATCCAATGATCTCTTCAAGATCACCCAAAAACCAAGAACACAAACCCTGCTTCTCAACAACAGAAGACAGAACAAACTTCCCCTTAACCGAAAAACAAACAGAAGCATCTCCAAACTGCTTCCGCTGCACAACTCTGATCCGAAACAGAAGAAAATGCTGACGAACAGCACAAGCACAGACCAGACAACCCAGCACAGAAATATGATTCCACATATCCATAAAGAAAAACTCAGATGTCTCTTCCAAACCTGAGTTGCTCACCAACTTCTATCTCAAGGAACCATCCATCTACAAACTGAACCACCAGCTCCAATCCTGGTAAGAAAACTCGATCTCCAGATGCAGACAAACTCTGATTTCCAGAAGACATCCAGACAATCTCCAACAAACACAAGAGAACATACTATTGCAAGTCACTTTTGCGATCAACTTAGCCTAAATCCAAAGAAAACTGCTCTCTCTCAACCAAACAGAACAACTTATGCTGACTTAGCCAACTTACTAGAGAAAAGATCCACTCTGCCGCTTCTGAACTCCACTTCAGAAAAACTACTCAGACACTCTGCTAAACTCAGCCACATCACCGAGCAAACTCACTTCTTAATCCTGTTCCAAAGAAAACATCTTCGGAAATATCCATAGTCACTACATCTCATCACGCAGCTACTATTTCCTGAGATATCAAGATATCATCACTTACTTGTTTCTGCCCAACCGACAGATCAAAACTCAATTCTGCACTTCAAAGATGAACTCCGAACCTTAACAGGTTACCTTCAGAGATCGATGAAGTCCTCATCAAAACAGAACCCACTCGAGACGGTATTAGATCTACAGTCTCGACAAATACACCTCCAACCTCAAACATTCAAACTCCAACCAGTGGTAGTCGTGTTACACACACTTCTACCTCATCTACCTTTATAACTTACATTGGAAAACTTGAACAGGTAATCCAACAAATAGGTAGAACCAATAAATATATATATAAAGATATATATCAAACTACAAATACGCTCTCTCAAGATAGACACCACTACAGAGCCTAGGTATTCACTCAACCTAACGCTCCCTAAAGAAAAATACACTTCAGAGCCTAGGTATTCACTCAACCTACAGCTCTGATACCAAAATGTGACGACCCAACTTTCACTCCCAGAAAATCGCGTCATGAATTAAGAAAGAAAGGGATAGAAGAAGAAAAGAAAGAAGAGAAGAAAGAAACAACACAAGAATCTCAACAGCGGAAACGAATAAATTATATTAATAACAAAGTATTACATAGTATACATCAATTATCAGAGTACACAGACATATACAACACATACTAGACAGTTATAAACACCTGTCTAGTTATTACAACTCAATACAAACAGAACACTCAGAGACCAAACACAGCGGAACTATATAACTATACGCAGAAGCCTCCTGCTCCATATGCTCCTCCACAATTCGTCAAAGCTAATCCTGAATTCTAACCTGAATTCCCTTGACTACTCATAAAAATTTGAGTACCCAAGAGTTATAGAAAAACAGAAATAACTCCGGGTCAGACATGGGTCTGGTGTGAGTAACAGGTTAAAGTTGCTTAACTTTAAAAAAACCTTTGAAAAGAAAAGGTATCACGTAAGACTTCCCACACATAAACATGGAAAAGTTTTTACCTTACGCTAACCAAAACATTTGATAGGAAATCCGGTGATATTATAATAGTGTCTAGGGTTTTCAAATAAAATACAGAAATAGCTGAAATGCTTACATCTCACATTCCAACATAGTTGGGCACAACTAATACGTACGGCACTTATTGGATTTTGGATTCCATCAATGGCAGGGCTACTGGGGTACCGCCCGTCACAGTACGTGGCCTAGATCACCGTACCGAGGAGCCACCCTAACTCCCCTGCAACACAAAGCCGGACCCGTTCCTTACTGAACAGTTCCAAATAAGACAACCCCGACGGTTGTCATGATCAACCGTCCCACACAGCCGAAATATAAAGGGACCTCTAGACAGGGGTAAATCTTACTCTCAAGTGGGGGCTACCCACGAAGCTTTGCTGCACCTCCCCTGTTTTAGCCATTCCCGGTTGATGAGGCTTGAGGTTACGATTACCTTTATAGGACATATCACTTAGAATGCTCATCGTCCACCTGACGATGTTCTGAAAGCATTCAATCCATACAAGTTCGTTCCGGGTTCGAACGAAACCGAAGGCATTATCTCGTTACACTCATTTTGGAATCACCCTCAGAGTTAACGACAATAACCCTTGCACTCTGATTCACCATCTCGAATCTATAAGACCTATTCCGTCAAACTCATTACGGAATCACCCACAGAGTTATACTGACGTATAGCCCTTACACCTCGAGTCTTCACTCGCTCCACTTGGATAAACGACCTAACGTTATTTGGAATCGATGTGGTTTTCGGATATCCAAATATGGAAACCCGATCCCGGTCTCATCGAAATCCAAAGCGTGTCTTATTAAGGCCAAGTTGTTTTAAGTTTAAAACAATTCAATTCATTATCTAAGCATACATAGATAGATAATTCACAACACCACAGATAATCAACATTATCATTATCAACAGATAATCATATCATAATCAGATAATTCATACTATCATCCAAAAGCAACCAATGCATCCATATCACATACACTACTCATCTCATAACTGAGATTACAAACCATACTAACAACCAATACCAATCATCAAACATAAGCAAATGATCAAATGATCACACATTCTATAATTTATTTAAAATGAATTAAATTAATTACTCAATCTATAATTAATTTAAAATGAATTAAATTAATTACTCAATCTCTAATTAATTTAAAATGAATTAAATTAATTACTTCATCATCAAAATTCTGCTTAACTTAACCATTAATTGATTTCAAATCAATTTATAAATAATCATCTCATTATTCTTTCCAATTAATCATTACTGATTAACTATCTCTAATTACAATAAATAGTTAGCATTTAATATTAATCACACAAGTTAATTATATTAAACCCTACAACATATTAATCACCCTTGATTAATAATCATTCAGTAATTAACTACATTAATTACTCAATCCAATAATTAATTAATCTTAATTAATTATCTAAATTAATCCCCTTGATTAATTTCAAGGTAATTTAAATCCAAATTACTTCTATATCAAATATCTTTAATTACATCCTGTAATTATTAATTAATTATTTCCTTAAGTAATTACAAATCCATTAATTACATAAGTAATTATCCATCAATTCAACAAATGTTTAAATCAATTAAACTTAATTAATTAATCTAAACAAATCACATTAACCTTAATTACATTAAGTAATTAATTCTTTAATTACTTTTATTAAGTAATTAAACCTAAATAATTGATTATTATTAATTAATTAATCTAATTAATTATCAAAAATTAATCACATTAATTATTTGTTAATTAATCTTTAAGTTAATGACTTCATTAACATTTCTTAATTACTTAATTAAGAATTACTTAAATTAATCATCATTAGTTATCAAGTAATTAATATTTAATTACTATTTAATTAATCTCTAATTATTAATTAACTAAGTGTTAATTAAAATCTAAATTATCATTAATCACTTGATTAAATAAATCTTAATCATAAATTAAAATTTAGTTAACCATCCTTAATTATAGATTAATTAAACTAATTAATTAATCTCAAATCAAATTAAAAATCATTAATTATTTAATTAAACTTCCACATTATTAATTAATTAAATAATTAATATTTATCTTAATTACCTTAATAATTAATGAATCCAATCATTAATTTTTATTTATCTTTAGATAATCATTTCTTATTAAATCATGCATTTAAAAATCAAAATGTTTTTAAATTTACATTAAATTCCATTTAACATTTCTTTTAAACTTTAAAACTCAAACTTATTTAAAATAAGATTTTAAAACAACACAAATCTAAATCTTATATGTTTACAAGAAACATATACTTAATTAATAAGTTGAAAAGGATTTAAATTTCAATTCAAATCAAATTCAAATCAATTTTAAAAATTTCTTTAACATTTGAAATTCAACTTTCAAACTTATTTTAGCTTTAACTCTTTAAACTCTTTCTATAATTTATACCTTTAATTCAAATGAAAACCATTTGAAATCAATTTAAATTTAAATCTTTATTTTAAACTGAAGTTTAAATTTTAAATTCAGATTTAAAAACTTAAATTTGAATTCATTTTGAATTCCTAATTTAAATACTAAGCCTTCAATTCAATATGCAAAACAACAATGCATTTTATACTTGAGAGTTTAAAATTAAATTTAAATTTAAAAACTTAATTGGTTTCAAATTTCAGAAAATCAAAATTTGAATTCATATTCAAACTCCAATTTAAACTCAGTTTTAAATCTCCACTTAAAGATTTAAACTTACCTTTTTCATTTTAAAACAGAAACAGTTTCTGTTTATTAAAAAAAACTTAAACTTTTGAAATTCTGAATTTGAATAATTACATAAGAACAGAATTTAAACTTGTTTAGATTCATTTTTTATATTCAGTTTAAAATCCAATGTTAACATGGTAGTTTGTAATCAAATTTAAAAACTGGATACAATTTCCTGTTCTTCTCTTCTTTTTTTTTTTAAAACCAAATTTGAATCCTGCATTTAAATTATTTCAACATCTGAATTCAAATATTTTGAATTCATCTTTAGATTCAAATTTAAATCCTAAGCTAACAATTTTAGTTTACAGTAAGTTCAGATTTTATAAACTGAAAACAAGTTTTCCTGTTCTTCTGCTTTTATTTTTCTTTTCTAACAAACTTGAATTTCTGCATTTATATTTATTTCAAAATAGGAATTCAAACTATTTGAATTAAATTTCAAACTCAAGTTTAATCCTAAGTTTTAATTTCCAGATTTAAATTTAAACTTTATTTTAAAAATTCCTAAAAAAACAGAACAGTTCTGTTTAGTAAAAGCCTGAACATAGTTTACTCGAGCATGCATCAAATTTTACTTCGGGTCATTCCTTAACTAGCTTCGAGTTATCTCCCACTTCCCCCGAGACCAACCCGAGTAAATACTGCAACCCAAACAACAACAAAACCTGGAACAAAGCAACCCAGATTTTCCCCCTCAACCTGTCAACAGTGACCATACGCGCCTCCGACCACCATCAACATCCATACTCCGGCGACAACTCCAACATTACACCATCTACCATCACTCACAAACAGCTTTGAACTCGATGCACTTAGGTGATCAAAATCGACCCAAACTGTAACCCAGTATCAATTAGGGTTCAACACCATTAAATCCCAAATCTAAATTCCAACTTTGAATTGCAGACCATATCAATGATTTTCCTATGATTGTTGATAGCTACACTCACTCTAGAATAAATCTCAATCAAATTCATTACTGGATTCAACAAAACTTGACCAAAATAAAAATGCAGATGATTTGGAACTGCACCCATTTACAACAAAAATAAATTTTAATTTCTGTTTTAGAATTCCTGAGTTTACTCAATAAATCCTATTAGTAACTTATGCTAATCTAAAACATCATGATTTATACAAAGCTAAAAAACAAGTCAAAGGAAAGAACTCAGAGATCAAACATGAGTTTTGAAATTTTGAAGCACAGGCATGAAACTTTCTTCAACATGTACACAGGCATATATCACAAGTATAAAATTCACAGCCATTTCATATAAGTTCATATCAAATTTTTAAAAGAAAACATAAACAACTTTACCTATTAAATAAGTTTATAAGTGAGTTACTCACCTAATTATGCAGAATGCAGAGCCTATTTCAAATTTGCAGAGCACAAATTCTAGCATGCACAGCACATCCAGATTTGAAATGCAGTCCCTTATATGCTTTGATTGATGCCTTTTTAAAACATGCGGGCTCTCCTTGCTATTTTAAAACTTGAATAATGCTTTTTAAAACATGCAGATACAACTTGTGTTTGTAGCTCCAGATCCAGATTGTAATGTAGAGCTTAATGCTTGAAATTTGCAGAGCTTCTTTGTTTATAAATGATATATGCAGAGCCTTAAATGGTGAAGATTGAAATGCATGTCTGCAGGTTATAATTTTGGGAAAGAGGAGTTTGTTTGATGCAGAACTTGAAATTGCAGAGCATATTCATGTTGATGCAGGTTTGAATATTTTGAAGAGTGCAATTTGTTTTGAAACAGAGGAGTTAGAAAAGAGGAGCTACATGTTTGATTTCAAGGTTGCAGATTTGAAAATGGAAGATGCAGACTTGTATATGGTTTGTGAGAATGAGGTTTGGTTTTTCTTTTTATTTAGGAATGAGAAAAAATGAATGGATATGAAGAAACAAGAATGATATGAATGTATTTTCAGTTTTAAATGAATTAAAAGAAAAATTGAATGAAACATTGACACTTGTCTTACTAAATAGACACTTGTCTTTTAAGCTTTAATATTTACAAACACTTGTCTTTATGAATTAAATTGATGTTTAATTAAAGTTAAATAAGTATTAAGCTTTGTCAATTAATTCTTATACATAATTATGTTATCTAAATAATTCTCTAAAGAATAGAGCAAAGCATTATAACAATATACAAGTAATTCATTTGAAAAGAAACCTTTAAAACAAATTTATAAAAGAGTTTGTAAAATATTTTAATATACAACTTGAATGAAAAATGAATTTTTAAACCAATTAAGACATTTATCTCATATATAAAATCATATAGTATTTAATTAAATATTTTTGAAAAGCTCAAATTAAAAATAAATCAAAATTTCTATTTACAAAACATATTAAAATTTTACTATACTAATTTAAATAAAACAAATTGTCTATTTAAAATATATAAATACATATACATTATTAAATAGAAAACAATTTGTTAACTTATCAAAAATAATTTCACAAATTAAATATTTAAACAAAGAAGATTATTGAATAAATAACAAATTTATTAACAAAAATATCAATTCAATATAAATTTAAGTCCAGATTATTAAATTTATATTGTCCAAAAATTCCGGGTCGTTACAAAATGCTTCTCTACGGAGACCGAATGCCTCTCCTCAGAGACCAAAGCCCTCTTCGGAGGCAAAATGCTTCTCTACGGAGACCGAATGCCTCTCCTCAGAGACCAAAGCCCTCTTCGGGGGCAAAATGCTTCTCTACGGAGACCGAATGCCTCTCCTCAGAGACCAAAGCCCTCTGCGGAGGCACACTTTAGCCTTCAAAGGAAGACTTGTTCTTCTATTCTTGGAAATGCTCTTCCTCAAAAAGGAGTTAAAGTGTCCTTCAGAGGCCCGCTTTATCGCATAAGAGAATTCACTTAGTAAGAATGTGTGTATGCACACAAGAAAAAGTGAAACCTTTGAAGGTTAAAGCGTAAAAACTCATATAGAGGAAGTTGTACTCTATTTTTGACAAAATAATATTCCTCCAAGTATGGAATAATGATTCTCCACAAATTATTCCATACTTGGAGGAATAATTGTTCTCTACAAAATAAAAGTACAAGTCCCCTCAAAATATAAAATGTTGCAACGAGCTTATGGTATAGGGGCAACATGGTATAACTACATCGGTAAAATTACGCTCGAACAGTAAACCACAAGCTCACTGCAATATCGTGCAAAGAAACTTGTACGAAAATAAAAAATAAATGAATTCTCAAATTCAAACAAGAGTTTGTACAAATAAAGGATCATTTTATTCAATTCTATTACAATTTCTTACAGATACAAGTTTCGAGATAAAGAAAGCGGGGGCCGGTACCCGCACAATCCCCGACCAGTACGTGCAAAAAAAAAAACGAAAAGCTAAAAACTGGAATCTTCATTTCTTCTTGCCACCCTTGGACCCTTCACCCGGCCGGATGGTTAACTTTTTGGGTCGATCTTTAAGCACGAGGGAAGAAGGAGAGGGAGGTACAACTGGTTCAACTTCCGGTTCCTCTTCAGTAGCAATGATGCCCTTCCTCCCCCTTTTTGATGTTCCGCGCTTCTTTCTCCTCTTTGAAGAAGACTCACTTCCTGGAGTAACAAGTTTAGACAAAATTATGTCATCAGAAGGAGTCCGCTCCGGAGATATCTCACCTCCCTCAAGTCCTTCGTCCTTTTGCTCTTGCGAAGCAGCTGGGTCATCCAAGCCCCGGAGGGCACCTATTATTTCTTCCTGTGATCCCAGATGAGGAGTAGGAGTGATTGGGGGAGACAGAGGAACAGTAACTGGAGGTGAAGAAGTTTGAATGACGCTCGGCGCTTTCTCTACAAAGGAAAAGTTAAAAATGTCAGTAATTCCCGCAAAAAGAGGAGAAAATGGCTCGTCGAGATTCAAGAAATAATCAAGAAGCTCGTCAAATCCGTAGGAAACTGGCAAGTTGTCCCCCTGAGCATTATTAGGGTTACCTGGAGAAGCTGGTGGTATCACATCAATTTCGTAGTCATGAGCTTCCGCACTCTCTTATGGCTCATTTACGGCTTGTGTAATTATGGCTTCAGTATCAGCTTTGGGAGGAATCGGTGTATGAGAGCTAGAACCAACAATGTCAACATCGACTGAAGTTGAAGGAGGGACAGGGGCATTCAAAGTTGTTTCTTTTTCTTGATGCTCTTCCCCCATCATTTCAACTCGCGATCTAGCAAGTTGCTCATTCCCTCTAGCAAGGGCTGCGCGGGATTCGAAGTCTAAGTAGTGCGCCTCTAGCTCCTCTTCAGTGTACCCGGTGCCTTTAAACATATCAAGCGCGGCTTCACATACTTCAGCCAGGGTAACCTCATATTTGGGACCCAGAAATGCAAGACTGCCACGCCCTAACACACTTTGCAAATAAAATTCAAATAATGTCGAGCCAATGTCAGCTTTGGTAGCTTCATGAGCTTCTTCAGCTGCAATTCTACCAGCAATAGCCTCATCTCGCTCTCTTTCGACTTTAGATAGTTGAGCTTTCAATTTTTCAATTTCCGCAACCTGAAAGCTGGTTTGCCCTCGTAACTGAGTAATATCAGTACGGTAGCCCTCTACAATTCGCTCCAGCCCATCAGCCTTGGCCTCGGCATCCCTTTGTGCAGCATGGGCATCCCGCACTTGTTGTTGAAGCACATTTTCTTTTTGAGAGTAGGAAGCGGAAGAAGTAACAAGTTCTTCTTTAAGTTTTTCCACTTCCGCTTCAAGTTTTTCGTTGTAGGCGGCAATGTTATTCATTTCCGCATCATACTGCGCAAGGGTCTTTTGCCATTCGGTTTTGTCATTCTCCATGGTTAACATAGCTTCGAGATTGGCCAGATTCACCCTCTGAAGCTCATCAACAAGTTTTTGCCAATTTGACATCCTCTCAATGTCAGCTTTAACAGCATCAAGGTTCCGTAACATGGCATTTTTATCTATGGGAACCAGATCAAGGTCAAAGCGAACTCCTTTTAAGCACCAATTTGGAAATCGACTTTGGAGAGTGGCCGGACCTGGTCCCACGTGGTAAGAAGGCCTGTTAATGATCGCCTGGATATTAGTGCGGGAGGGGGCAGGAGACTGAGAAGAAGTTGGAGCAGTAATCTTTTCCGAAGTTGCAGGCATTGGTTCCTCACTGACTTTAGCCCGTTTACTCGAGTCATCAGTTATGTGACTCTTCCCTCTATTATCGTGAAATTTGCGTTTGTGAGAGTCACCCTCTTTGTGGGAAGAATCGTATCGGTCATCCACTCTTCCATAACGTTCTTCATGGGCACGTCTCTCCCGACCCTTCCGAGCGGCCCTCTCTTCATCAGTCTCTCTGTGAACAGGAAGGTAGCGCTTATAATCATACTGGCCGCGCCTCCCGTATCGCTAGAAGTCATCATAATACGAGCCGCCTCGCTTCATTGAAGAACCTGAAATTGGAAAAATCACAACTTTAGAATTTTTTGAAAGTATGAAGAGCTAGGTGTATAAGATGTCAAAGAATCCTAGTCATGTGTGATGTGTAAACTAAACGCGTCAGACTGGACTACGAACCGCTCGTCTGTTGAGGGGTAACAACAGGTTTTATAGCTAACGGCAATTCTCCGGATGAGGGGGTCTGTTTAAGGCCAGAAGTTGCTTCAATCGCCGGAGATATAACTTTGACACTGGCAGAGTCATCTTTAAAGAGCTCTTGAGAGGTGATCATTATGTCACTTAAACTCCCAAAGATGTCATCACCATCGTGCCTAACCAAGCTCCTTCCATCGACTCCTTCCTCAACATTCTCCCCGGTTTGATGAAGGAGCTCTTCTTCTTCAACCACTGGAGAAAGTGCAGGCTTGTCAGATGGCCTTGCAGCATCTTTCGGAGTTGAACACTTCACTAGTGAAGCCTCGGAAGCAGGTCCTTTTGGTATACATGTGTCGGTAGAAGCTGGGGCATCCGACGCTCTAGCCGGGGAGTCTGGGATTTCATGAGGATGTGTAGAACAAGAAGTATGCAAAAGTCCGTACTGATGCAAAAATTCATCTTTCAACAGAAATTGAATGTCTCTCTCCTCAACTGGCACGGCCTTGAGCCTCTCAAAAGTTTGCTTATGACTGGGATCCCTAGAAGGAGGGGGGAGCGCTGAAAATAAAAAAGAAGCGGAGTTAACACTTAACAATTCAGTCTCGCAAAAGTCGGATAACAAACGTAGTAAGAATGGTTAATCTTACTTCCTTCCCTCCATATAGCGTAAAACCCTAGGGGACAGCGAACATAGAAAAATTGAGTCAAAAACCCATGAGCGCTGTCAGGAAGACCGATGATCAATTTACGATTTTGAGCACTTCTCACGAAAGTAATAGAGGGGTGATCTTTAGTCCTGGTGAAAGAGAATAGGAAGCAAATCTCGTCAAAGCTTGGGAATCGATCAAGCGTCCTCCTAAACAGTACACACAACCCCATTAAAATGGCATAGCCATTGGGGTGTAATTGGGATGGGGCGATGGCCAATTGACGAAGAAGTTGTTGGAAAAAGTCATTGAAAGGAGGAATGCCCCCACTCAGGCACATTTGTCGATTGACCGTTACAAAGCCAGGGGGTGTTATGTCAGCCGTGTTACTTCTCTCGGGAAGAATGGCATCTGATTCAGCAATGCCAAACTGAGCACACAACTGGCAAAAAACTTTGTACGATAGCGTGGTAGGGGCTCTTTCGGGAGGATTGGCTAGTGGAGCCGGAATAACAGTTGCCTCTCCAGTCTGAACTGTTGTATCTTCTTCGTGAGAAGTCATTCTACACAAGCAACTGGATATTCAAATGTGAAGGTGCACGTTTCCTAAAAGTGTGAAGTGTCGTGCAGAACTAATAAAAATAACAAATAAATATAACTGGAATTAAACTAGTCGACGATTGATCGACTACAAAATTTCAGAACTTGTTAATCTAAAGTTCAAGCATAATATTAGTGCAGGCTGGTGAGTTTCAATTGACTATTTCAGTGTTGCTTTAATATTTTACTTGAAATTGATGAGTTGAAAGCACTTCGTTCACACAATTTATTTAAGTTAATCATCTGTTATTAACTAATCTGTCATTTGATGTGGGCAGTCGATGGCAGTATATTCGTCCCAATTTTTTGTAAATGCTGTATTGGACAGATTGTTAGCTTGCAAGTTAAAGTGACCTGTGAATGAATGCAATAAAGTTCAACAGTTCAAAGTCCATGCAACGGTTCAAAGTACGAACAAAATTCATACAAGTCATGACTCGCCAACGACTCAAAGAATTTCCTTTTAATTTCTTATGGGTTAAGTCAGGCCATTGGTTTTCTGGCTAACTTGCCCACGACTTAAGGATTAAGGGGCGAGTCAGTTTAGGTTGCTTCAATTTTAAGTCAATGATGTTCTAAGTCGACAGTGCTTTGGGTCAAAGGTCGTGAAACAGAGGAAGGACTCCAGTGGAAAAGCAGTGGGAAATTTCCTAAGTACTAACATGGCCACGACTCAAGATTTCAAGCTTTAACTCGGCTACGACTCAGGGCTTGAGTCGTAAAGGTTGCTATGTCGCAGAGAATACTTGGTCGCATAAGACTGCTGAATCATACTCAAAACAACGATTCACTCCTAACCCGTTAACTTCTTCTCCTAACCCGTTAACTTCTTCTCCTAACCCGTTAGTCTTTTCTCCTAACCCACAAGCTTTTTTCTCCTGACCCATTAATCCAGTAACTTCACAATCCTCAACCTTAATCTTATCACACTACGAAATCGTTATAAATCGCGAGTTATCCTGAATCAAATCAAATAGCCTTAAGTCCATCGATGACCCATGCAGCAGTATTTGCATGGCTCAAGGATGTAAATCGTGGGCGGAGATCGATGATGGTGATCGGCGATTGGGAAAAAGAGAAAGTTGCTTACGTTGTGTGAAGCTAGAGATGGTTGGAAGTAAAATTGGGTCGAAATCGCCTTTGAAAGCTTGGCGATGTGATAATGGCAGGAATGGCTCAGGGGATAAGGAATGAGAAGAGTGAGATAGGAGGAACGACTCAAGCATTTTATATCAGGAGGCGCCGGAACTCGAATCGGCGCGCCCGTGTTATGATGAGTCGAAGCACACGACTTACGACTTAAGCATGTGCTTCGAGGGGCAAATGTTAACCCCGTTTCACCCACGAGTTAAAGAGCCTGCAAGTTAAAAGTCTACGAGTTAAAGAACACACGAGTTAAGGAGTCTACGAGTTAAAGAGCCTGCAAGTTAAAAGTCTACGAGTTAAAGAGCACACGAGTTAAGGAGTCTACGAGTTAAAGAGCCTGCGAGTTAAAAGCTTACGAGTTAAGGAGCTAACGACCTAACAGGTTAAGACCTAAATGACTTAGGGAATGTCACGACTTAAGAAAGTCCACGACTTAAAGACGTTACGACCTAGCGACCTAAAGGAGTGAGGACTCGAAGCACTAAAAGGAAGAGTCAACAACACTTAAGTCGCTGCTGACTTATAACTGCAGATAAGTTGTTCACGACCTAAGACTTGGAGACAAGTTCAATACCATGCTGTAATAAGATGACTCGTTGACGATTTACGACCGATGATGAGTCGTGTACGACTCATACTAGCATAAAGGAAGTTGCATTTGGTTAACTCGTGAACGACTTAGAACTTGTATCGTTCATTCAAATGGGTGCATAACTTTGGACCAAGCCATGAGCTAAACCCAGTAGGTCGGCCGCGACCTACCATGAGTCATCTACGAGTTACGACTTATCATAAGTCGTGTATGAGTTACGACCTAACTCCGAGAAATGTCTATAAATACGACCCTAGCTCCAACTAGAAAGGGACTTTTGACTCATTATTTTCAAGCATTGATACTCTGCTGCATTCCAAACCGACTCTACACTCAAAGCTTTCAAGACACGTAGAACGCTAACAATAACTTTAAGAAGGAATCTCATACATCCGACATGGATGGGAAAACTTTCACTTACATTGAAGTTTAAGCTACTTGTCCATAGTGTTTAGTAATTCAAAGTGTATTGTACTTGGGAAGAATTGTATCGACTTGTAACGAAATCATCAATAAAGATATTCAAAGTGGACGTAGGCAAACTATTAAGCCGAACCACTATAAAATCTCTGTTGTTTACTGCTTTTTCGGCGGTTTTCTGCTTATACTCTGTTCCCGAATCATCGGGTGGTGCTTTCACAACTACACTTCACACACCGGGGTGTTAGCGTTCAAATTTTAGCGTTAACAATTACTTTTAAGGACAAAATGCAAAATAATTAATTTCTAAGGCCTAAAAACCTCTGAAATTTTTTCCTTGAAAATAATTGGACTGCCAACTTTGTGCTTAAAAGTAATTATTCTACTGACTTTAGCTTTGAAATTAATTTCTATGGATGTGTGTCTTAGAAATTAATTGGACTGCAAAGTTTGTCCTTCTAGTGAAATGCCCGAATATAAAATATATAAATTATTATTATAATTCGTAAACACTAAGTTTACAAAATATTAATAATCATTTATTTTGGCCAAAATTTAAATAAATATTATTAATATTTTAGATACATATATTTTCATATTAAAAATAAGTTATGCAATACATATACATATACATGCATACATACAAAGATAGATAGATAGATACATACATACATACATATTCACGCTCGAGAATTAAAGCTAATTTTTTTTATGAAAGGCTGAAAGGTTTTGAAACATTTCTTTTCATAAAATTATAAATACCAATTATATATATATATATATCAACATAAATTAATAAACATCGAACATACATACATATATATACATATAGAATTTAATAACTCAAAAAGTAAATATATGCTAAATAATTTATTATATGGCCAAAGTATATGATGCTAATTTTTCTTAATTTGAATTTTACTTTATGACATAAAAGGACAAACAATTTCTAAGTAATTTATTTATATGACAATAATTTACATATACATATGCGTAAGTGTCAAGAGTTGAAAAAGTATGTGTGAATTCATAAACTAGATTTGTACCTTAATAGATCCCATAGTATGTAATACGTTGATCCGCGAATTAACTCTTAGAACCTTCAATTCACCACTCGAATAAGTAATTGGACAAATGCAACCATCTTCGTAGATTGTACTTGGATGTATGGGAGCAAAGGGGGGTTCGACTTTGGACGAGATGGAAACGGATAGAAGAAGATGACGATTATGGTAGAAGAGCATCAATTGGAAAAAGGTTAGTATGCATCGCTATCTATAGAAGGGGCAAAAGGGAAATATCTTCTTTACTCAATCTTCAATACCAATTCAAACCAGATTGTAACAACCCATACTTTAATGGGCCGAATTTCAACAAAATCAAAATACAAGTCCGTAAGGACATAGATCGTTGATTTTAGTAACCTGTAATAAATACAAGTATATGACAGTGCGATCAGTATAAACTCACAGCGAAATTGAAAAATATAATATAGCATACGTATTGACTAAGACTGCTACCTTGGAATACCATTCCTTGGATATTTTATTGCCCTGTTAGCACCAAGCATGAATCTAAAGGCTTCATCATATACTTTTCCCATCTTATATAAAGTAATAAAACATTTAGTGTACAACCAATTTTATAGCTAAACGTTTACAAGTGCAAAGTGTGTCACAACATATAAGACATGCATGGAGAATGATTCTAATCGGCGCCTCTTATATGAATGCATTTCTTTAAAAACATTTTGGCAATATGATGAAAACAACTGACGCAGCGGATTAATCAAAAATAAACTTCAATCGGTAAAAGTAGCAATCGGTGGATTGATGAATACCAAAATGCCCAAATTCGTTGATCCGAAGATACCGAATTCTAGCTATCTCAAACACGTTGATAGCGCACTATACCGTGTTCAAAGATCTACGATTCTTCGTACGTTGATCTAGCGCACTAGATACGGTGAATCGGCTTACGACTCATCCCTATTTATAGCGTTTCACAACACAGCCCCTTAAGTCGTATACGACTTACGACTCATCCCTAGGTCGTTGCCGACCTAATAGACACCCCGCATCTCAAACAGTACGCGATTTAAACCATAGCGACCTAAAACGCTACGACTCACGACTTATAATACATGGTACAACACAACCCAGGTCGCACACGACTTATCAACATACACGGGACGCGACTTACGACTCAATGACTTACGACCTACTATTTACAACACAAAGTACACGACATAACTACTCAACAAATTACATCACTTAGGTCGTAGACGACTCAACATCACGCGTCTCAAGATACACACCCATATTACAGCACAACATATAGGTCGGTGACGACCTAAGATACATCACGAATTAACAACGTGAATGACACACGACTTAACCATAACTTCTTCAGCGACTTAGTTAAGTCGTAACCCGGTCACCTCCTTAGATCGTAGCTCGCATACGACCCAAGACTTCAGCTGCCACTGTTTCATCGAAGAATTTAGGTCGTAACTCTTTACTCCTTGCTTTGTTAGGTCGTGGCCGACTTAAAATGGTGATGTTAGATCATAGCCCCTTTCCTTCAGACCTGTTAGGTCGTAGCCCCCCTTCACTTGACCTGTTAAGTCGTGGACGACTCATGTTAGGTCGTGGACGACTCATAGCTGCTTCCTTATCTCGTGACAACTTAGGTCGTGACCATCTTCTGTTAAGTCGGAAACGACTTAAAATTCCTGAATGACTTAAGGTTGTGGCCTTCTCCAAACGACCTAAAGACTTTGAACAGTTCAACCTTACTAATTTCGTAGATCGTTCTGCATCATCCTCCCCCGGTTGACAAGAATTCGTCCTCGGATTTTCACTTTCTCTTTCCACAATAAATTCATTTCCATGATACGGAATTAAATGTTTAACGTTGAACACGTCAGACGTATACACATCATCCGGCAGCTTCAACCTGTAAGCATTTTCATTGATCCGTTTCACAACTTCTACAGGGCCAATTTTCCTGGCTTTCAGCTTGTTATAAGCGCCTACTGGAAATCGATCCTTGGTTAATACAACGTAAACCAAATCTCCTTCGTTAAATTCAACACTTCGTCGTTTCAAATCTGCAAATCTCTTATATTTACCATTCGATTTCTCCAATCGTTCCTGAACGATTCTATGACATTCTGACAATCCTTCAACAAAATCAGCGGCTTGCTTAGCTGCTCCCCTTGGTTGTGGTACTACTGCTAAATCCAATGGTCCCTTGGGTAAATTGGAATAGACAATCTGAAATGGACTGAATCCCGTACTACGATTCACTGCATGATTATGAGCAAACTCCGCCTGGCATAACTTCATGTCCCAACTCTTCAGATTGTCCTTCACAAGACGTCTCAGTAAATTTCCCAACGATCTATTCACCACCTCTGTTTGCCCATCTGTTTGCGGATGATAAGCACTACTGAAATTCAGCTTCGTTCCTACCATCTTCCACAAACTCAACCAAAAATGACTCAGAAAACGAGTATCTCTATCCGACACAATAGACTCTGGTAACCCATGAAGTCGATAGATTTCTTTAAAGAATAACTGAGCAACACAAACAGCATCCGCCGTCTTCTTACAAGCAATAAAGTATGCCATTTTCGAAATCTATCCACCACAACAAATATAGAATCATTCCCCCTTTGAGTTCTAGGCAAACCCAAAACAAAATCCATGCTGATATCAACCCACGGTTTAGATGGTACAGGCAACGGCATATACAATCCTGCATTTGTCGCTGTTCCCCTCGAAACCTGACATATATGACATCTCTCCACAAACCTTTCAACCTCTTTCCTCATCGATGGCCAAAAATAAGATTGAGAAATTAACTGCAAAGTACGATCTCTACCCACATGGCCTTCTTCGTGTAATTCGTTGATAATCTTCAATCTCAAACTGCTCTATGGAATACATAATCGATTTCCTTTAAACAAGAATCCATCAACCAACATAAATTCATCAGTATCTCCATCCTTAACTTTCTCAACAAACTTTGCAAAGTAAGGATCTTCGTCAATCAATTCTGGCAATAATTCAAATCCTGTCACTTCAACCTTCAATGTTGCCAACAAATGACTTCTCCTACTCAAAGCATCAGCCACACGATTCGTTGACCCAGATTTATGTTTCACGACAAAAGTAAACTGCTGCAGACAAGCAATCCATGATGCATGTCTCGCAGAAATCTTATCCTGTCCTTGCAAATGCTTCAACGCCTCATGATCAGTGTAAAGAACAAATTCTTTCTGAAATAGATAATGCCTCCAATGTTTAACAGCTTGCACAACAGCATAAAACTTAACATCTATGTACTATATCTCATCTTTGCCCCTGATAACTTCTCACTGAAATATGCAATAGGTCTTCCACTCTGACTCAACACTCCTCCAATCCCAACCTTTGATGCATCAGTGTGTAGCTCAAACAACAACTGAAAATCTGGTAATACAAGAATTGGTGCGGTCGTCAAAAGTTCTTTGATTCGTTCAAAAGCAACTCCTGCTTCCTCTGACCAAGAAAACTGCTTCCCTTTCATACAATTAGTAACTGGTGCCATCACGCTACTGAAGTGTGGAATAAACCTTCGGTAGAATGATGCCAATCCATGAAAACTTCTAACTTCAGTGATAGTTCTCGGCTGTGGCCAATTTCTAATAGCTTCAACTTTGCTCTGGTCCACTTGGATTCCCTTCTCAGATACAACATATCCCAAAAATAATACACTTTTTGTCATGAACACACGTTTCTTCGTAGCTCCATAAAATTGTTCCTCACGAAGAATAATTAACACCTTTCTCAAATGTTGAACATGCTCCTCCGTACTCCTGCGGTATATCAGAATATCATCAAAATAAACCACCACGAACTTCCCAATGAATGGTCTAAAGATTTGATTCATCACCCACATGAACGTACTAGGCGCATTTGATAAACCAAATGGCATAACCAACCATTCGTACAACCCCTCTCTCGTCTTGAAGGCTGTCTTCCATTCGTCTCCCGGTCTAATTCGAATTTGATGATATCCACTCTTCAAATCAATCTTCGAAAAAATAGTAGCCCCACTCAATTGATCTAGCAAGCCATCCAACCTCGGCATAGGAAATTTGTAGCGAACAGTAATCTTGTTCAAAGCTCTACTATCGGTACACATTCTCCATGTTCCATCCTTCTTCGGCACCAACAAAGATGGTACTGCACAAGGACTCAAGCTTTCCTGAACACGTCCCTGTTCTAACAACTCTTCCACTTGCCTTCTCAACTCCTCATGTTCCTTCGGGCTCATTCGATAATGTGGTCGATGTGGTAAAACTGCTCCCGGAACAAGATCAATTTGATGTTGAATGTCCCTCAGTAGCGGTAACTCCTTTGGCAACTCTTCTGGAAATATATCTTCAAATTCTTTCAAAACTGGTTTTGCTTCTTCTGGAATTTCAACCTCTTCACTACACTCTCGCCCAATCAACAAAAACACTTCAGGCTCCTCGTCAACTTCCTTGACAAACTTCTTCAAAGATAATAAAGTTTTCAGCTCTTCGGTCTCCTCTAGCTTGCTCTCCTTCTGTTGTTGCTTCTTAGGAACTAAAGTGATTTTAGTACCTTCAAACATAAAACTATAGCTATTAGGACGACCATCATGTTGTACTGCTCTATCAAACTGCCATGGTCTGCCCAACAACAGATGACACACATCCATGTCTACAACGTTACACCAAATTTCGTCTTTGTACTTCTTCCCAATAGAAAAATTAACACAAGCCCTTCGACACACCTTCACTTCACCACCCTTCCTCAACCATGCTAACTTGTACGGTTTAGGATGCTTCTCAGTTTTCAAGTTCAACTTCCTTACTGCTTCTGTAGAGATAATATTGTCACAGCTTCCAGCATCAATAACGAACTTGCAAACTTTCCCTAGAATAGTGCATGTCGACTGAAAAATATTGCTTCTCAACCAACTAGAATCTTCCTCTTGCTTTGGTGTAAGGCAAGATCTCCTCATCATCAAATTATAACCTTCATCTCCAGACAATTCTTCTTCCTCCTCGACATAAGGTGTATTTGAACATCCTGCCTCCTCACCAACATCCTCAATCTCAGCAACCATTGCTCTCTTCTTCGGCTTCGAACATTCATTGCTTTTGTGACCCAACTCCTGACAATTATAACATTTGAAACCACTGCTGACCTTCGCCTTCTCAGCCTCCTTCACCACTGGTTTTGTAACAGGTTTAGGAACATTAGAACTTCCACTAACACCCTTCGCGTGATTATTGGAATTAGTAAACACACCACCTCCACGCCTTCCTTGCTTCTCCCAAGCCAACGCTTTCTGATGTGCCTCTGCAACTGATCTAGGATCAAACATATTAACCATATCCTGGATCTGCATTCTCGATCCCTAATGAATCTAGCAGTTAGATGTTCTTCCGTTTCCATAATATCATTCCTGGCAATGAGTTGGTAAAATTCATCAGCATAATCACTAAAAGACTTCATCCCTTGCCTTAGATTCTGCAATCTCTGGTAAATGAGTGATTGATAGTTGTAAGGTAAAAATGTAGCTCTCATCAACTTCTTCATCTTCTCCCATGATTCAATCTTTGACTTTCCCATTCTCTCCCTTGTAAGTTTAGTTTGCTGCTGCCATGCCAAAGCTCTCCCCCTCAACCTAGTAGCAACTAACTTCACCCTTCGATTCTCCGGAACCTCCTTGAAATCAAAGATTTCCTCCACATTTGACAACCAATCTAAGAACTCTTCAGCAACCATCCCACCTTTAAATTCAGGAATTTCCATCTTCATACCCGACTCCCATTGACGATCATCCTCTACATCCCGATAAGAATTTCGAACTTGGTCTCGATCTCGATAATGAATGCTAGCTCTATCACCCTCTTCATCAAAATCAAAAGTACGCCTACATCGATCTCGACCATTATCATCCTTTCGTTCATGCATACTTCTTCGACTATGTCTCTCTTCATCTCTATATGGCTCATTGTCAAATTCACGTTGACTTCTTCTCTCTTCTTGTCCATAGTCATGATGATCTCTCCGTGATGAAATTGATGTTTCTCTTCTATCTCTAAAAGAATGCGGTGATACCCTCCTCGCTTCCGTAACCGATGGCAAAACTCGGTTTCCTCCATGGTTCGAGTTTGGTGATCTCCTTCTTTGAGTTTGATTCAAATCATTTATCAACTTCTCTAACTTTCCAATGCCTTCATCAAATTTCTCATTAATACGTTGTTCCACAAGCTCGGCTTCTTCTCTTCTATACAACGCTTCAACATTTTGATGACGATTAGCTCCTCTTGGCGGCATGATTGAAAACTTCTCAAAAACTTCAAATACTTCTCAAATACTTCAACAAATACTTCAATATAAGTCAAACAAGTCACGGCCTAACACTTAGCTCGGCCTCAACTTAGCTCAGCTCAAGGTCTCCAAGCAACTTCCAATTCAAACACTTCTCCAAGTTTGATCCAAAATGAAATGGATTGAAATCTTCAAACTCGTTGCAACTTCAAGATGAACACGATGAACAACAACTTCAAACTTCAACTTCAAAAATTGGCTCCAAGTCTCGGCTTAGCTATGATTGGCTAAGTCTAGCTCTGATACCAAATTGACGCAGCGGATTAATCAAAAATAAACTTCAATCGGTGAAAGTAGCAATCGGTGGATTGATGAATACCAAAATGCCCAAATTCGTTGATCCGAAGATACCGAATTCTAGCTATCTCAAACACGTTGATAGCGCACTATACCGTGTTCAAAGATCTACGATTCTTCCTACGTTGATCTAGCGCACTAGATACCGTGAATCGGCTTCTACGATCATTGAATCGACCGCACTCGATTAACCGAAAGAGGAGATAGGAGATTACACTCGACTACCAATTTTAGAAGAAAGCACACAACAATCAACAAGAAATTTTATTCAAAAATCAACCACTTACAAAGTAACACAACCACGCCTATTTATAGCGTTTCACAATACAGCCCCTTTAAGTCTTATATGACTTACGACTCATCCCTAGGTCGTTGCCGACCTAATAGACACCCCGCATCTCAAACAGTACGCGATTTAAACCATAGCGACCTAAAACGCTACGACTCACGACTTATAATACATGGTACAACACAACCCAAGTCACACACGACTTATCAACATACACGGGACGCGACTTACGACTCAATGACTTACGACCTACTATTTACAACACAAAGTACACGACATAACTACTCAACAAATTACATCACTTAGGTCGTAGACGACTCAACATCACGCGTCTCAAGATACACACCCATATTACAGCACAACATATAGGTCGGTGACGACCTAAGATACATCACGAATTAACAACGTGAACGACACACGACTTAACCATAACTTCTTCAGCGACTTAGTTAAGTCGTAACCCGGTCACCTCCTTAGATCGTAGCTCGCATACGACCCAAGACTTCAGCTGCCACTGCTTCATCGAAGAATTTAGGTCGTAACTCTTTACTCCTTGCTTTGTTAGGTCGTGGCCGACTTAAAATGGTGATGTTAGATCGTAGCCCCTTTCCTTCAGACCCGTTAGGTCGTAGCCCCCCTTCACT
This sequence comes from Allium cepa, assembly GCA_030765085.1. NCBI lineage: Eukaryota > Viridiplantae > Streptophyta > Magnoliopsida > Asparagales > Amaryllidaceae > Allium > Allium cepa. Next base: position 134,768,657 of record CM060942.1, on the reverse strand, counting down.
CGACCTGTTAAGTCGTGGACGACTCATGTTAGGTCGTGGACGACTCATAGCTGCTTCCTTATCTCGTGACAACTTAGGTCGTGACCATCTTCTGTTAAGTCGGAAACGACTTAAAATTCCTGAATGACTTAAGGTTGTGGCCTTCTCCAAACGACCTAAAGACTTTGAACACTTCAACCTTACTAATTTCGTAGATCGTTCTGCATCAACAACCTAGATATACTGGCAGTTCTATATGTTTGTAAGTTTTCAAAAATCATTTTTCACACAATAGTTTACACACTCCAGTGAGTAGGAGTATGGTTTAACAAAGGAGTTAGTACAATCCAAATTCTAAGGTGCCTCTAAATGTCGCAGTCATGGTCTTCTTGGTCCACTTCTTATGGTACAAACTCTGCCCTGTCAAGTGATTAGGGTAGGAGTAAAATTTAACTCTATTTATTTTTCCAACTCATAGTCGCCTCGTTAATCCTTTTAGAATATGGTCGCAGCTGCTTGTACTGTCGAAATTTACAGAGTTATACGTATAATTTATATATTAAATTATACATAAAAATATAAATATGTTCTCTCACCGTATCTTAATTCTTATGATGGAATAACCTAAGCCCTGATACCAAATGTAATAACCCGTACCTTAATACTTCTTTTACATGTAGGATTTTTAACTCAAAACATTCAAAAACTCAATTATCATACCGAACCATTTTTTTCAAAAACATATTTACAACTTTAAATAATAGAAAATGGGGTAGATAAATATAATTTTCATCTTATTATTTCCCTATACTCACGCTATCTTTGCTTCCACCTTTGACAAAGATTCTCATAATACAAGAGGGGCCCTCTAGAAGACATGCATAATCGCAACATCTATATAAGCATCTATCAAAAGTGTATGTGAAATTACTATATATCCATGGAATTCATCCGTTCTTCCTATTAAAGCTATTCATTTTCCCATAATTACCATATTAAATTTTCTAATGACATTTATTTACTAGTTTCAAAAGCAACCTATTATGCATGTTCATTTTTTCCATAAATTTCATATTATTTTCCCTAGTCGGTCACGATTTTATTCCTTTTCAACTCTCTGTTAATTATAGATTTATTATCTATTAAATATGTAATTAATAGAGAGTAAAAAAGGGATTAAATGGGGACTGATTAGAGAAAATAATATGGCACTTACAAATTTTCTATGAACCACACCCTATTTACTAAAACATCTCAAACATCAAATATTAATTTATTTATAACACTTTATGTAACGACCCAGAATTTTTGATAATTAAATTTTGAATATTTAATTAAGTTTAAATATTAATAAATGGAATTCTTAAGTCGAATAATTTATTTTTCGAATATTGAATTTAATAAGGTAATTTAAATCGATTATTTAATAGGTGAAATTCCAGAAATAATTAAATATTGGGTTAAATATGATTGTAAATGATTCGGGAAATTCTATTTTATCATATTGAAGTTATAGAAACGTTATAGAACTTTTAAAATTGAATTTGGAGTAAATTTGTGAAAATTGAATATTTTAATATTTAATTATCGACTGAAAAATAGCCAATCTTCGAACAGTCTCAGAATTGAACGAAACAAGTTCCATTGGATCCGTAATAGTTAGTTACTATCGGATTTCAATTTTCGTAGCAATCGGAGTTGTCGTTTGACCGTGGCAGCTCGAAACGCATCGAAATCGTTTTAATATTAATTTAGCAAGTTAAAATAGCCATTTTTCAAACGGTCTCGGATTTCGACAAAACTAGTTTCATCGGATCCGTAATATGATATTATTGTAAGATTTCAAATTTCAAGTCGATTGGATTTATCGTTTGTCCGGTCAAGCCAAAACGCCTAGAAATCGTTTAAATCGGTTTAATTTTAAATCAATCGTTTATGGGCCGTATCTCACACGTATGATGGAATTAGCTTCCGAAACCTATTCCATTGCATCCGGAACACGGAAAAACCCCAAAATGGCCTGTCGGAATGCGTAGATTGGAGGTCGTTTGCATAAGTTGTTAAATTGGAAATTTTATTATTAAAATAATATTAATTTTTCTTTCTAAACCCTAACGAGATATTCACCAACCGCCTCCTATATGTTTAATGGCCGAAATTCTCTTAATTTCATCTCCACTTATCGATCAATCCATGTTTCAATTGAAGAAATTATCAACTGGAGATTCGTAGAGGGCAGTGTGATTGACATATCCAACGATTGTGATCGGATTTGGGGCAGCAGAGTGGCCGCTAGGGGGCCGCGTCGTCCTGGAGTTTGAGCACGTTTTCTGAGGCCATGTGATATCCGAGCTCGACTTTGTTCAGGGCGTGGGTAGCTCTCATGATGGCGAACGAAATGGAAGTTGTTGATCGACGAACGGTCGAGCGTGGTGGTTGGGGTTCGAAACCCTAGATGGGCGGCTATGGGTTTGGGAAACGAACGCGACCTGGGAGAAGAACAGTGTAGCGCGTGTGCATCCCTGATGACTCTAAGTTGAAATCAACGGCTACGATTTTGGTTAGGGTTTTGTAAAAGAAAATGCAGATTTATGGATTTAATAATACGTGTGATATTAAAATATGTGTAACTTTGTCATGCGAGGTCGAAAAATTACGAAACAAGCGGCGTTGGCTTCATATGGATGAGCAATTCGCGATGCAACCAGTTTGGAGTCGATTGGAGTTAGAAAAATTTTTGGGTAAAATTAAACGTTCGCTTAATTTTATTCGAAACGAACGCTGAAACTGGAAATAAAACCAAGGTGAGAACTCCTCACTCAATCAAACATTTCGGTTTAAAATTTTAAATAGTTAATGTTGATTGATGATTGCTGTTTGATTGTGATAGTAGATGTAATAGGATATATCTACATATAGCAATATATATATATATATATATATATATATATATATATATATATTGGCATATGTATATATTGGATTTGATTTCCCGCCTCGTATAGCGGATGAGACCCTATTGCGCCGCCTATTAAGCGGATAATATTTTATAAAATCCCATATACCGCGATATCCCGTCTTGAAACGGGATTGGTATTGTGCTAATGTCTGTGGATGCAGGGAAACAGGTTGGAGGGATCCAACTGGATTCCTCACAAATATTTATTTGTTTATAAATATTGTGATGATTGTTGACTTTCATATCGATATATATGATGTTGTTCCCGTGATTGACTATATGATGCTGTTGCATCATCAGATTCATTTTTTTTAAAGTTAAAAATAACGGTTTTGAATTTAAAAGGGTTTTAAAGTGGTTTTTCAAAGTATATGCTTATATTAAAATTTTGAATTAATTCATTTTTAATAAATTAGGAATTTTTATTCTTATTAGGTTATAAAATTTTATGATTTTTATGAAAAATAACAAAAAAGGGTAATTTTTAAAATCAATAGAATTTATAAAATAGTTAAATTGGGATTTTGAATAATTATTATAAACAGTTTGTATAAAAGATTTTATAAATTGATATCTATAAATTAAAATTTTTGGAATTATGAAACGAGTTGATTAAGTGTTAAGTTGATGTATGAAATGAATTACATTAAAATTTATAGATTTATAAATTGTGAAAGTTATGAAATGAATTGATGTTGAAAATAAAAGTTTTATAAGTAATCAACATATAAAATGGATTTTGGGCCTTGAAAGGGGATATTTATAGAAATTGTTAATAAAGAAGGTTTTTATAAGTTGAAAACTATTATAAAATGTAAAGGAATCTTATCAGTGATAAGATCAAAAAAAAAATTGTGAAGTTTAAAGGAACGATTTGGTAAATAAATGATATTATATTTATTTAACTTATAATATAGATTTTGGTATATAATTGGGTTATATAAATTGAATTGGATTAATAAAAGAGATTTATAAATCGAAGTTTATAAATAGGGATGGAATTTATAAACATTGTTATAAATTCGAAAATAAATGGAATTTGATAAATTGACTATGGAAGTTTGTTAAAAGAGTTACATTCACTATTTTGAACGGTGAATATAATATTATATTAAATGGTCGTGTTTTGGGAGAGGGAAGTTTTAAATGGAATCTAAAACGATTTAAAGATGCTTTAAAATGCATTAAGTATAGAATACATAGATTTCAACATTTATTGTTGAAATAGACGTTTTCGAGAAATAGAAGGAAATGAAAACATAGATTTCAACATTCATTGTTGATATAGACGTTTTCAAGAAAGTAAGGAAAAGGTGGGCTATAACACTGTTGTTATAGTAAATGGTTTCCAAAAGGAAATATTTTGTATAGTATTGCGATTTATATATCTATTTTAATTTCGAATCCCTATACTAGTGATTTTGGGTTGTCGTAACGATGTTTTACGCAACATTCGTTTTGACCCAAATAAAAGTGAATAAAAGAATGTTTTCCTTAAAAGAATGAAATATATACTTAACTGTGATTTAAGTATATTGAATATTTTCAAATTGTTGAAAATAAATAGAATTTGTGAGTTACTTATTTTTAAATAAGTATGAAAATGCTTTCCCAATATGAAATGAAACGTTTCGAGAATTTATCTTTCGCAGGTAAATTGAAAGTGGATAATTTGAAATCGATTTGACAATCGTATATCAGTAGATATTTGGGAATTTGAAATTCGCTATGGAATTTGTAAAGAAAGGGAAATTTGTTTAAAAATAAATATTGATTTATTTTGAAGTATGGAAATGAATTTACGGATTTGGAACATAAGTTTAAAATAAATCGGTAAGGATTTATTTGATGATTTGAAATTGTTTTCAAAGGGTATAAAAGATGAAAAGTAATTTGAAATTGGTTTTCAAATGATTGAAGTGTGGAAATTTTATCTTGTAAAGATATTTTGGTAAAACGAATAATTTCGGCAATTATTTGGAAGGTGTATATATTAAATAATTTGGAAAATTATTTGGAATCTGAAGATGTTGCGCATCTCTATTGATAGTTAAATAACCGACTATCAGTATTTTACCATTGGATGGTATTTGTTGTGATTGTTAGAAATTGAATGCTACACTTATTTCTAAAATAAGCGCTCGCTATTCGGTTTAGCCGGGAGAGGACCTTTGTGTCGTATAACCCATTCCGAAAATGTGATACGTCGTTATGGATAGCATTTGAAGACCGATGTTGAAGACCGGGTATTTGTGAAAATGATAGGATGACCTATCGATTGTCTCTGCATCGTTAGCTACGGTATGGAGATTTCCTTTGTGATGGGAAATTTTATCGGGATTGTGAATACCCGGATTACAAGGGCTTCTTTGGAAGTGACTTCGGTTCTGTTCGAACCCGGAACAGACTTGTATGGTTACGTGTCTGACATTACATTTTGAGATATAAAGCAGATTTCTTTTCAAATACATTTCTGTTGGTGGCGGATAATTTGTTCTCTTAGCTTAACACCCTTCTCTGAGACGTACGAGCTCAGAGGTTATGTAGTTGAAGGTTATCAGCGATATATTCCCAATCTGGTAATGTGGCATGCTGAGTGTTGCTGTGTGATGATCATTGGTTGATCATTTGTGATAGGATCATTTGTTTGATCATTTATCTTTGTGATCATTGCTTTGGTCATCTGTTGACCCAAAGCATGGCTTTGTGCCAAAGCGTAGCTTTGTGGACGAGACTTCGTCAGACCTCACTCCCCGGAAATGGTCGAAACAGGAATATGCGGCAAGGTTATGAGGGTTGCGCCCTTTAGGGTATGTAATTTCCTTTTGGAAAAGGGTGGTATCATGGTATGGAGCCCAGATACTTACTCATGTTGATACACTATATCTATTACTGTGTGGTGTTGTTGGAATCGAGCGTTCGGATAAAGGTCCCAAAGGACCGGGGGATGACATATTCATGTAGTAGTTACCTAGTTACAGAGGTAACCCGGCCTTGTGTTGGCAGAGATCTAACCGTAACGTTAGTTTCTCGGGACGTCCCACCAGAGGCGATCCCATGTGGCAGTAGGAAGTTCCTTAGCCTGACCATTTGTTGAAAATCCAATCAAAACAATACGCGCCCTGTACGGTTTTAGTTGTATAACCTGCCATGGAATGTGGCGGTAACCTGCTATTGAACATGGTAGCTATAGTAGGCATACGACGAAATGTCGTATGTTGGCTAGGATTTATATTCTACTTTCGAAATTGTTTTCTACACTATGCACTAATAATAATATCAAAAATGATTTGATTTTTGCGTAGTAAGAATCATTGACTATCATAAGGAGAAATCTCCTCCAATTCTGCGTTTGCGTTGTGTGTGTGGCGGGAGGCCTTATGGTAGTTTCATTTTCCAAAAGCATTGCGAATTTACTTTAAAAAAATATATTTCTTTGTTTGTTTTCAAAGATAAACTGTTTTGAGTTCTCACACCAGTTCCATGGCTGACCTGGAGTTTATTGTTTCCTTCCTAAACTCTGGGTGCCCACCAATTTCCACACGGGCAGTCTAGAGTAAGGTTATCAGGTTATTCTGGATTCGGGAGTTGCTGTGCAGATTTGGAGGCGAGCTTGGATGGCGTTGTCTATTACTAGTATAGTATTTCTTTTCCGCTGTTTTGTTGTTGTATACTCTGATGATGTAATGTAATGTGATGTAATGTATAAAATGTATAGTTCTTTTGTTTTAATGAATATTCATTTATCTATTATATGTTGTTCCGCTGCGATTGTGAGATTCTGATATTGTTTTCCTGTTCTGTTGTCTGTTTCTGTTCTTCTATCTCTCTCTCTTCTTCTACCTCTTTCTTCTTCTTTAACCCTAAAAATTCGAAAATTCGTTCCTCTTTGGCTGGGTTGTTGTGGAATGTTGCCAGCTCAAAGGAGTATGGATTTTCGGGCTTTTACATTTGGTATCGGAGCATATGGTTAAGCGACATTCATGGCTCTGTTGGGTATTACTCATTAGAGATAGAGTCAGTAGTACTCTAGAATGAGTGTAAGTGTAGTAATAGATATGAGCGCGTATTTGTTAGTGAATATAAAATTGTTTTATATTGTGATGATTGGTTTGTTGAGTGGTATATGGATTCTGGTCGGTATAGTCTGTACAACTTTATCGATAGGGATCTCTAAACATTTATGCAGAACAAATCGGCACGATATTGTTTTAAATTGGGTAAATGGAATAATTTTACCTTGATTATATTTTGTATATAAAGAAAATAATTTTTCAAAAAAATTATTGAAGTGTGTATATAATTGATTGCTTGGTTGTTGTAAATAATATATATATACATATATAAGACAATCAAAGTTGTTTGAATAAGTTAAATAAAAACGACTATTGTAAAAAGAATAATTGTATAAGCTAATGAATTATAAGTATGAAGTTATAATTAGAATGATTTACAATTGTAAAATAATCTTATATATATGAGAAGTGAAATTATATAAGTAAAAGGCTCACAAATGTAGTTTATAAATAAAAGGAATTTTTTGAAAGAATTTTAAAAGCACTGGATTCACTATTGTTACTGGGAAATAATAAGGGTGATGACTGCAGCATCATCAGTATCATTTTCGAGTTTCTATGTGATGGATTTGCTACAATAATGAATTTAAAATTGAAGTTTTGTTGTAATAAACAATTTTGAAATTAATATTCAACTTGAAATTGTTAAATATAAGTGAAAAAGGTTTTGAACTTATAATATGAGTTGGAAGTTGAATAATAAGTGTATAACTTATAGAATGGGAAAATGTAAGTGAAACCAATTATTGAAGTGGTTAAACAATTAAGTTAAGTAAAATGAAATATGAATTTGAATGTTGATATGAATTTGACTTAAGTAAAAGTTGAATAGAATTTACTTTAGAATTTGGAATAAATTAGAAGTGAACTTAAGTCGTATAGTGGAAGTAAATGTAAATGAAGTTGAAATGGAATATAACTTAAGTAATGTTGAAAGAATTGATGCTGATATCAAAGTAAGTGAATTAATGAAATGAAATCATTAAAAATGTGGACTTGAGTTATATAAATGAAATTCAATTTTCATTTGTAAAAAGAATTAGCAATTGAATTAAAGAATGGATTGAATGTTAATCAATCGAATGTAAGTAAGTTGATATGAATGATGTATGTAAGTGTAAATTCATTTGAAGCTAGTTGAATAATTGAATGAAAACCAAATTAATGTCAAACCAATTGAAATCAAAAATGTTGAACCAAAACTGAATGTTGCAGATAAATTTGATATTTTAGTTGTGTTGAAAAAAAATACATTGGTTGTTAACTTGTTTGTTAGTTGATTGTATGTAAATTCAGTAATTGTTAATGAAATTGAATTAGCGCAATTGAAAGCTATGTAATTGAATTTGAATAGAATTGAATTGGATTTGAGTTGAAAGTGAACCAATGTGGATTTAATTAGTGAATGTAAACTAATTGGAAGCGAATGAAATTGAATATGCAACTTCAATAGTAAACTAAAAAGGGTATATGAAGCATATGTTGAAAGGTTTTGTAATTGAATTGGCAAAATGGTTTGAATGTTGAAGTTGGATACTACTAGCAGGATATACAGGTATATAATGGAATTGGGATTTTGATTTTGAAGTTAAAAAATTTGAATTGCTCGACAAAAAGGTACGTATTTCAATTTTAGTATGAGATTTGATGATTTCCTTCTCCAGCCACTTGGCTTTCTCTTTTCTTTTTGATTCTGAGGGACCGTAGTGCCATTTTGTAGTCGTACCGAGCTAGCCGCGCAAAGGAGACGCTGGCGAAATTTTTCGAAAATTTCGAATGTTAGAAAAATTTTGAGAAAATTTTGAAAGTTTAAAATTCGAATTTAAATTTAAATTTAAATTGTTAAGTAAACAACGTCGTTTGGAACCTATAATTGAAGTTAGAAAGCAAATTGAAATGATAATGGATCTTCAATAAAAAGATTTGTTTTGGAAAGTTGATAAAACTAATTGGTTTTGGAAAAATAATAAACGGATTAGGAATCATTCTTCCTAACTTGCAATTTCGAGGACGAAATTCTTTTAAGGGGGGAAGATTGTAACGACCCAGAATTTTTGATAATTAAATTTTGAATATTTAATTAATTTTAAATATTAATAAGTGGAATTCTTAAGTCGAATAATTTATTTTTCGAATATTGAATTTAATAGGGTAATTTAAATCGATTATTTAATAGTTGAAATTCCAGAAATAATTAAATATTGGGTTAAATATGATTGAAAATGATTCGGGAAATTTTATTTTATCATATTGAAGTTATAGAAACGTTATAGAACTTTTAAAATTGAATTTGGAGTTAATTTGTGAAAATTGATTATTTTAATATTTAATTATCGACTGAAAAATAGCCAATTTTTGAACAGTCTCAGAATTGAACGAAACAAGTTCCATTGGATCCGTAATAGTTAGTGACTATCGGATTTCAATTTTCGTAGCAATCGTAGTTGTCATTTGACCGTGGCAGCTCGAAACGCATCGAAATCGTTTTAATATTAATTTAGCAAGTTAAAATAGCCATTTCTCAAACGGTCTGGGATTTCGAAGAAACTAGTTTCATCGGATCAGTAATATGATATTATTGTAAGATTTCAAATTTCAAGTCGATTGGATTTATCGTTTGTCCGATTTAAGCCAAAACGCCTAGAAATCTTTTAAATCGGTTTAATTTTAAATTGATCGTTTATTGGACGTATCTCACACGTACGATGGAATTAGCTTTCGAAACCTATTCCATTGCGTCCGAAACGCGGAAAAACCCCAAGATCGCCTGTCGGAATGCGTAGATTGGAGGTCGTTTGCATAAGTTGTTAAATTGGAAATTTTATTATTAAAATAATATTAATTTTTCTTTCTAAACCCTAACGAGATATTCACCAGCCGCCTCCTATATGTTTAATGGACGAAATTCTCTTAATTTCATCTCCACTTATCGATCAATCCATGTTTCAATTGAAGAAATTATCAACTGGAGATTCGTAGAGGGCAGTGTGATTGACATATCCAACGATTGTGATCGGATTTGGGGCAGCAGAGTGGCCGCTAGGGAGCCGCGTCGGCCTGGAGTTTGAGCACGTTTTCTGAGGCCATGTGATAGCCAAGCTCGACTTTGTTCAGGGCATGGGTAGCTCTCATGATGGCGAACGAAATGGATGTTGTTGATCGACGAACGGTCGAGCGTGGCGGTTGGGGTTCGAAACCCTAGATGGGCGGCTATGGGTTTGGGAAACGAACGCGACCTGGGAGAAGAAGCAGTGTAGCGCGCGTGCATCCCTGATGTCTCCATGTTGAAATCAACGGCCACGATTTTGGTTAGTGTTTTGTAAAAGAAAATGCAGATTTATGGATTTAATAATATGTGTGATATTAAAATATGTGTAACTTTGTCATGCGAGGTCGAAAAATTACGAAACAAGCAGCGTTGGCTTCATATGGACGAGCACTTCGCGATGCAACCAGTTTGGAGCCTATTGGAGCTAGCAAAAATTTCGGGTAAAATTAAACGTTCGTTTAATTTTATTCGAAACGAACGTTGAAACCGGAAATAAAACCAAGGTGAGAACTCCTCACTCAATCGAACAGTTCGGTTTAAAATTTTAAATAGTTAATGTTGATTGATGATTGCTGTTTGATTGTGATAGTAGATATAATAGGATATATCTACATATAGCAATATATATATGTATATTGGCATATGTATATATTGGATTTGATTTTCCTCCTCGTATAGCGGATGAGACCCTATTGCGCCGCCTATTAAGCGGATAATATTTTATAAAAATCCCATATACCGCGATATCCAGTCTTGAAACGGGATTGGTATTGTGCTAATGTCTGTGGATGCAGGGAAACAGGTTGGAGGGATCCAACTGGATTCCTCACAAATATTTATTTGTTTATAAATATTGTGATGATTGTTGACTTTCATATCGATATATATGATGTTCCCGTGATTGACTATATGATGCTGTTGCATCATCAGATTCATTTTTTTTAAAGTTAAAAATAACGGTTTTGAATTTAAAAGGGTTTTAAAGTGGTTTTTCAAAGTGTATGCTTATATTAAAATTTTGAATTAATTCATTTTAAATAAATTAGAATTTTTATTCTTATTAGGTTATAAAATTTTATGATTTTTATGAAAAATAACAAAAAAGGGTAATATTCAAAATCAATAGATTTTATAAAATAGTTAAATTGGGATTTTGAATAATTATTATAAACAGTTTGTATAAAAGATTTTATAAATTGATATCTATAAATTAAAATTTTTGGAATTATGAAACGAGTTGATTAAGTGTTAAGTTGATGTATGAAATGAATTACAATAAAATTTATAAATTTATAAATTGTGAAAGTTATGAAATGAATTGATGTTGAAAATAAAAGTTTTATAAGTAATCAACATATAAAATGGATTTTGGGCCTTGAAAGGGGATATTTATAGAAATTGTTAATAAAGGAGGTTTTGATAAGTTGAAAACTATTATAAAATGTAAAGGAATCTTATTAGTGATAAGATCAAAAAAAAAAAATTGTGAAGTTTAAAGGAACGATTTGGTAAATAAATGATATTATAAGTATTTAACTTATAATATAGATTTTGGTATATAATTGGGTTATATAAATTGAAATGGATTAATAAAAGAGATTTATAAATCGAAGTTTATAAATAGGAATGGAATTTATAAACATTGTTATAAATTCGAAAATAAATGGAATTTGATAAATTGACTATGGAAGTTTGTTAAAAGAGTTACATTCACTATTTTGAACGGTGAATATAATATTATATTAAATGGTCATGTTTTGGGAGAGGGATGTTTTAAATGGAATTTAAAACGATTTAAAGATGCTTTAAAATGCATTAAGTATCGAATACATAGATTTCAACATTTATTGTTGAAATAGACGTTTTCGAGAAATAGAAGGAAATGAAAACATAGATTTCAACATTCATTGTTGAAATAGACGTTTTCGAGAAAGTAAGGAAAAGGTGGACTGTAGCACTGTTGTTATAGTAAATGGTTTCCAAAAGGAAATATTTTGTATAGTATTGGGATTTATATATCTATTTTAATTTCGAATCCCTATACTAGTGATTTTGGGTTGTCGTAACGATGTTTTACGCAACATTCATTTTGACCCAAATAAAAGTGAATAAAAGAATGTTTTCCTTAAAAGAATGAAATATATACTTAACTGTGATTTAAGTATATTGAATATTTTCAAATTGTTGAAAATAAATAGAATTTGTGAGTTACTTATTTTAAATAAGTATGAAAATGCTTTCCCAATATGAAATGAAACGTTTCGAGAATTTATCTTTCGCAGGTAAATTGAAAGCGGATAATTTGAAATTGATTTGAGAATCGTATATCAGTAGATATTTGGGAATTTGAAATTCACTATGGAATTTGTAGAGAAAGGGAAATTTGTTTAAAAATAAATATTGATTTATTTTGAAGTATGGAAATGAATTTACGGATTTAGAACGTAAGTTTAAAATAAATCGGTAAGGATTTATTTGATGATTTGAAATTGTTTTCAAAGGGTATAAAAGATGAAAAATAAATTGAAATTGGTTTTCAAATGATTGAAGTGTGGAAATTTTATCTTGTAAAGATATTTTGGTAAAACGAATAATTTGGGCAATTATTTGGAAGGTGTATATATTAAATAATTTGGAAAATTATTTGGAATCTGATGATGTTGCGCATCTCTATTGATAGTTAAATAACCGACTATCAGTATTTTACCCTTGGATGGTATTTGTTGTGATTGTTTGAAATTGAATGCTACACTTATTTTTAAAATAAGCGCTCGCTATTCGGTTTAGCCGGGAGAGGAACTTTGTGTCGTATAACCCATTCCGAATATGTGATACGTCGTTATGGATAGCATTTGAAGACCGATGTTGAAGACCGGGTATTTGTGAAAACGATAGGATGACCTATCGATTGTCTCTGCATCGTTAGCTACGGTATGGAGATTTCCTTTGTGATGGGAAATTTTATCGAGATTGTGAATACTCGGATTGCAAGGGCTTCTTTGGAAGTGCCTTCGGTTCTGTTCGAACCCGGAACAGACTTGTATGGTTACGTGTCTGACATTACATTTTGAGATATAAAGAAGATTTCTTTTCAAGTACATTTCTATTGGTGGCGGAGAATTTATTCTCTTAGCTTAACACCCTTCTCTGAGACGTACGAGCTCAGAGGTTATGTAGTTGAAGGTTATCAGCGATATATTCCCAATCTGGTAATGTGGCATGATGAGTGTTGCTGTGTGATGATCATTGGTTGATCATTTGTGATAGGATCATTTGTTTGATCATTTATCTTTGTGATCATTGATTTGGTCATCTGTTGACCCAAAGCATGGCTTTGTGCCAAAGCGTAGCTTTGTGGACGAGACTTCGTCAGACCTCACTCCCCGGAAAATGGTCGAAACAGGAATATGCGGCAAGGTTATGAGGGTCGCGCCCTTTAGGGTATGTCATTTCCTTCTGGAAAAGGGTGGTATCATGGTGTGGAGCCCAGATACTTACTCATGTTGATACACTATATCTATTACTGTGTGGTGTTGTTGGAATCGAGCGCTCGGATAAAGGTCCCAAAGGACCGGGGGATGACATATTCGTGTAGTAGTTACCTAGTTACAAAGGTAACCCGGCCTTGTGTTGGCAGAGATCTAACCGTAACGTTAGTTTCTCGGGACTTCGCGCCAGAGGCGATCCCATGTGGTAGTAGGAAGTTCCTTAGCCTGAACATTTGTTGGAAATCCAATCAAAACAATACGCGCCCTGTACGGTTTTAGTTGTATAACCTGCCATGGAATGTGGCGGTAACCCGCTATTGAACATGGTAGCTATAGTAGGCATACGACGAAATGTCGTATGCTGGCTAGGATTTATATTCTACTTTCGAAATTGTTTTCTACACTATGCACTAATAATAATATCAAAAATGATTTGATTTTTGCGTAGTAAGCATCTTTGACTATCATAAGGAGAAATCTCCTCCAATTCTGCGTTTGCATTGTGTGTGTGGCGGGAGGCCTTATGGTAGTTTCATTTTCCAAAAGCATTGAAAATTTACTTTAAAAAAAATATATTTCTTTGTTTGTTTTCAAAGATAAACTGTTTTGAGTTCTCACACCAGTTCCATGACTGACCTGGAGTTTATTATTTCCTTCCTAAACTCTGGGTGCCCACCAATTTCCACACGGGCAGTCTAGAGTAAGGTTATCAGGTTATTCTGGATTCGGGAGTTGCTGTGCAGATTTGGAGGCGAGCTTGGATGGCGTTGTCTATTACTAGTATAGTATTTCTTTTCCGCTGTTTTGTTGTTGTACACTCTGATGATGTAATGTAATGTGATGTAATGTATAAAATGTATAGTTCTTTTGTTTGAATGAATATTCATTTATCTATTATATGTTGTTCCGCTGCGATTGTGAGATTCTGATATTGTTTTCCTGTTCTGTTGTCTGTTTCTGTTCTTCTATCTCTCTCTCTTCTTCTACCTCTTTCTTCTTCTTTAACCCTAAAGATTCGAAAATTCGCTCCTCTTTGGCTGGATTGTTGTGGAATGTTGCCAGCTCAAAGGAGTACGGATTTTCGGGCTTTTACACTTTATAAACTAATTAATCGTGTTGTATTTTAGATAATCCATAAATGTTGTTATGTGGCTCATAAGTGCGAATTCATTTAGCGATTGATATTGAGCAATCCAAATATCAACGTTCACATGCCACCTTAGCTGATTGTGTGAAAATTTGACCGAATTCTTGCTTACAGATCTTTCGAGTATAATAAAATTTTAGATCACCGTAAGCAATACCATTAAGTAGTTATATAATATATACATGTTCTCTTCGTCAACACGACATAAATTTAAGATACACAGAGTTTCGTATTGGTCAAAACTTCAATAATATCTGTATTCAAGCCATTCACAAAGTTCTTGGTTCAAAAATAGCATTTATTATTAACCTTTATACTATGGCCAAAGATTTTGACTCTTAGTTGACTACAATTGACAATTATATTAACCTTGTATAATGGAGGGGACGATTTCTTTATTAAATAGTGCTTCACTTCATACACTTGAACTTAGACCTAATTATAGTTGTTTGGTGGTCGGCATGCCATGATTTAACTATAATCAAATTGGAGTATCCACATCGGATTTCCATACTACTCTCAAGTTGAGAGAACCATGTAATATCGTCACACTGAGATTTCTTATTTGACCTAGTTGTTAACAACCAACAGACACGCTTGGTCGAATCATTGTATAGGTATCAATAACTATAGGTACATAACCATTTGGTCCCCCCAATAGTCATGAGTAGTACACTATCCAACTTTTAGAAAGTGTTACATATTCTAGTCTCAACAGATTTATTGATATTCTGTCTCAAAACATCTATATTAGGAGTGTGTAAAATAAAACATTATTTTATATGTGATACATGATTGCAACAATATGCAACTGTAATCACATAACATTTATTTAAAGATTTTCTTATTTGTATGCTTCAAATTAATTACTTAATTATTTATATCAGAATATAGCACAGTATATAAAAGAAAAAACACTAAATAGTTTTTATTACGAAGAAGATTGATTATGGAGTTAAAAAGTATAACAAATTACATAATTGCTCCCAGCGCATACCACTAATTCTCTCAATTTCCCACTTGGATTTAGGGTCAATTATGGATTCTCAATCTCATTCCTTCGAGCAGTATACTCAGAAATGATCGAGCTAATCCTTTCATGAATGAATTTTCTATATTATATTAACTGACGCCCCTTTTAAATACCACCTTATTTTTGTTGATAAACTATCTTATCAAGTGGTAATTCCAGAGCGTGTGTCTTATTCTTCGGTGAGATCTAGTTCTTTTGCGATCTATATCAAAAATTACTATCGCAAAACAATTCACTTCATACGCTTTTACTTAGACCCAATTAGAGTTGTTTGATGGTCGGTATGCCATGATTTAACAATAATCAAGTGGAGTATTCACATCGAAGTTCCATACTATTCTCAACTTGAGGAAACCATGTAATATCGTCACATTGAGATTTCTTATTTGACCTAGTTGTTAACAACCCATAGACTCTCTTCGTCGAATCATTCTATAGGTATTAATAACCATAGGTACATAACTATTTGGTGTCTCCAATAGTTATGAGTAATACACTGTCCAGCTTTTATTGAGCGTTACATACTCTGGTCTCAACAGATGTATTGATATTATTTCTTAAAACATATCTATTAGGAGTGTGTAAAATAAAACATTATTTTATATTGTGATTCATGATTGCAACAATATGCAACTATAATCACATAACATTTCTTTACAGATTTTCTTATTTATATACTTCAAATTAATGACTTAATTATATATCAGAATATAGCAAAGTATATAAAAGAAAAAAAACCAAACAGTTTTTATTACAAAGAAGATTGATTTTGGAGTCAAAAATGTATAACGTATTACATAATTGCTCCTAGCGCATACCACTAATTCTCTCAATTTCCCACTTGGATTTGGGGCCAATTATGGATTCTCAATCTCATTCCTTTGATCAGTCTACTCAAAAATGATCGAGCTAGTCCCTTCGTGAATGAATTTTCTATATTATATTTACTACCGCCCCTTTTAAATACTACCTTATTTTTGTTGATAAACTATCTTATCAAGTGGTAATTCCAGAGCGTGTGTCTTATTCTCCTATGAGATTTAGTTCTTTTGCGATCTACATCGCAACACTACTACCACAGAACAATGACATATGATTCTCAACATTTGGTATCATCCCTAACTCAATTATAAATTTACGCATCCAGAATGCTTCTTTAATTGCTTCATTTAGGGTGATGTGCTCTGCATCCATCACTGAATCAGCTGTCTCTTGCTTGGAACTTTTTAAACTTACTACCTTATAGTTTAACATGAACACATAATCTGACATCAGTTTATTGTCATTGAGATCACTTTGAAAGCTTAAATTTGTATACTCCTTCATATGGAGGTCTTCACTACTATAGATTAGGAATAAGCCTTTAGTATTACATCAATATTCAGAATACATTTCACAGTCATCCAATGTTTCTCTTCAAGGTTTGACTAGTCTCGGCTTACACATCCTAATGCATAAGCCACAACAAGTATCATACAAAGTATAACATACATAATTGATCCGATTGCATAAGCATAAGGTTTACTCTTCATGCGCTCTTTCTCCTCATCATTATGTGGAATGTCCTTCTTGGAAAGGACAATTCCGGATCACACTAGTACATTTTCGCACTTGAAATTCTCTATACCAAAGCTTTTTAGCATGATGTCTATGTACAGGGATCGAGATAATTCTTGCCACCTTCTAAATATGAATATATATATATATATATATATATATATATATATATCCTAATACCCAACATTTAGGTTATTTCTCTCAAATTCTTCATTGAGAAGTTCTTGGACAACCAAGCTTTCACCAATTACAACAAAGGTATGTCATTACCAATCAAGAGTAAATCATCAATATATAAAATGTTAAATACTATAGCACTACCTTGTTCTTTCTAGTATATGAATGCTTTTTCTTTGTTTTGGTAAAAATTATTTGATTACTTTAATAATCGTTCCAACACCTTGAAGCTTCTTTAAGATCATATATTGATCTTAACAACTTACAAGTCTTTCCCTCGCTCTCACTGACCTCAAAACCCTCTGGTCTTGACAAGTAAATCATGTCTTCTAAATCACCATTTAGAAAATCCAATTTCACGTCCATTTTCCACATTTTGTAGTCATATAACGCGACAATAGTGAGTAATATCTGAATGGATTTTAGCATAACTATGGGAAAAATGTTTTTTCATAGCCAATACCTTTAATTTGATAGAAACCTTTTGCAACTAGTCTTGTTTTGTAGGTCATTATCTTTCCATCTATGTTTAGTTTCTTCTTAAAGATCCATTTGCTACTAATGCGTATTACCCCATCAAGCACATCATCCAAAGTCCATACTTTATTTATGGGCATGATATCCATCTTAGATTTTATAACTTCAAGCCATAGCGATGAGGCTTTACTTTATAGAGCTTTCTGAATCGTGAGCAGGATGCTATTTTCTAGTATAGAATCATCTTTCTCACCATACGTGAGAAAACTATAGTACCACTCTAGTGCATGAGCTTCCTTATTAGGTCGTCTAATATGTTGCATGTTATAATATATTGGTGAATTTGATTTTTTATGTTCAGTCCCATATTAGTTTCTTGGGTCTCATCCAAGTCTATAATTTTTCTTTTAATTTACTTTGATATAAATTAAGTTTCTAAAAAAGATATATAGAGAAACAATAATAATTAGTTCCTCCATGTTACAGAACATATGTCTTATAGAACCTTTAGGATATCATATAAACTACACGGAACTAATATTTCCTCAAACATGTCAGGGGCAATGTTCTCAACGTAGGTTGGATGACCCTACACCTTAAAATAGATGAGGTGGGGTTTCTTCCCATACCACTTCTCGTATGGTGTCTTAGAAAAGATAAAAGAGGCATCATATTCAACATATTTGATGCAGATTCTAACGCATATCCCTAATCCAAAAGAGGCAACTTAGGTCCACTCGTCATAGATCGAACCAAATCTAATAAAGTTTGATTTCTTTTATCCGACACATCATTATTTTTTTAAGTATATAGTAAAGTGACCTATGAGATAATCCCAGTTGTTTTAAGTATTATTAGAGTTACGAACTCACCATCTTAATCAGATCGGCTTTTTTTGATACCCTTGAATTTTTCATAGACATCGTATTTATTCTTCATAAGACATGCATCCTAATATAGAGATATCAGTGGTAAAGATTATGAAGTACAAGGAACTATCCACAGTCACTACAGGCATAAGGACATATACATCGTAATGTATAAGGCCCAGGAGTTTATTAACTTATTCGTTTCTCCCACTAAAGGGGAGATTAGCATTTTTGCATCAAGATATGGCTCACAAGTGTCATATGATTCATTATTGAAAGACGGGAGAAAACCTTTGGTTTTCAATTTGTGTAGTCTCTTGTTGCTAATGTGATTTGGCCTATAGTGCCATAAGTAACTATTTTTAACATCGACATTAAAAGAATTATTGACAACAAATATAAATTTGAATTAAGTACATAAATGTCATTATCCAAAACATCATTGAAAATATTATTTTCATCAAACATGATGTTCATAATATTAATATTACATATTCGGTCTTAGCTAATCTAAAGTTTGAAATTATTCCACAAATAGAGTTTTGTACAAAATTGCATTTATTCAAAATAAAAACATATCCGACAGGTAAACGTAAATGAAATTATTTAACTACAATTATATTTAAAATAGATCCATCAATAACTTGAAGGCGTATTTCTCCCTTTGTCATAGGTCTACTTTAAAGTCTCCATAACAAATCATGGATATGAATTCCATGTTCGATATCAAAAACCAAAGAATTTTTATTGATTGCAAAACAATTTTGAATCATATACATACCTTTGTGAGCTTAGGAATTTGATTCCTTCGTCTTTCACATCTTGAGATAGTCTAAGCAATCCCTTATCCAACATTCCTTCTTATGATAATGGTAACATTCACCATTGTCATTAGCGGTACTCTTCTTAACTTTCTTAACCCTTTGCTTTCTTTTCTTTAAACCTTTCAAAGATGATGTCTTCCCTTTTATTGTAAGCAACATATATTGAAATTTTAATGAACTTTCAACCGACTTCAACATATTGAGGAGGTTAACAAGGCTCACTTCCATCTAGTATATCTTAAAATTCAATATGAACGGCTCAAGCTTTGGTATCATTGAGCCTTCGAGCTTAGAAATTCTATTAATATAGCCTTTCATCATTATGACATAGTCCTCTACATTACTACCTTTACTCATCTTCATGTTGGATAATTTCTTAATTATCTGTACCTTGCGAAATAAGACCGTTCCATAAGCAAAAATTTAAGGTTATCAATGACTTTATGGATCGTCATACTTTTACTTGTATTTGCAATAGTTTGTCTAAATTAGGAAACACATAAGCTTAGGTCATGCCATCAATGTTATAATTTTTTACTGTTTCGGATCCACGCCCTTAACGAGTTTGGTTTTTAAAGGGTTAGTTATCAAAAACCAAGAGTGCTATCTTTATCGCTCCTACAAGTCTGCCTAATTATTCATAGTGAGCTTGTTGTCTTAAGTAAACAATCTTTGGTTGCTCATTGTTATGCAAATTTATTTGGAATAGGTTATTATAGTTTATGTAACATATGTTCCTACAATATTAGAATGGTGAATTATAGTCATTTCATTTTTCTAGCAAGGTTCCCACTAGACTTTATATATCTCAAAACTCTAGGTGAAATAAAAAACCAAGCAATTTCTCTAGTAAGTGTTAGAACTCGTTTGCCTTTGGATTTCGACCTTGGGTTTTCTTAACAAATCATAGCTATGTAAGTGATGGATTACTCTTTATTTGTTATATCATATATAGTCCCTAACTGTGGTCTTTTCCTTAATCTTGATCTTGATCTTGAGTTTTCTCAATAAATCAAAAGCATCTATTCACTCTTACCTATCATTTCTCGATGGAGTATAGATGCTTATAACTTGAGTTTACTCAGCAAGTATAAACATTTGTCTTGCGCCATCTTGCAATATATTAATAGTACTACACATAATATTCTAGCTTGAGTTTGCTCATCAATAGCGCATATGCAATAGTCTATTAATATAGGATAGAGGACTACATATTAAAGATTCATAATATTTGATATTTCTTAGAATAATATTGATTTAAGGAATAATGTACTTCTCATGAAATACCCTCATGATACATATGTAGACACATCTTTTTTTTGATAAAAACGAGTGATCCTCCTTAAGAGGAGAGCATTTATGTATAATTGTATTCTATAATTTAAAAGGAGTTGTTAATGAGCATGACAATTAGAAAAAAACCTCATGTCCATTGAGAAGAAAATTGAAATAGCCACCTACAATCTTAATAACTAGACTCAACGAGAAGATAAAAAGAGGAATAGCTGTAACCTAACTATACAATAAACTAGATGTGATGAAAAAGTTAGACACCAAATAAATTCGATAGGGAAGTGAGTCCAAAAGCTATATCCTCAATGTCGAAAACACCAAGTAAGTCCTCAACAGGGAAATAATAACAACAATCCAACATCAACAACCCAATCAATGGCAATGCTATAAAATTGGCTATTTAATCTAAAGTAAGCCCCTAAAGCTTGAAATTTCAAAAGAGACATAAGACAATCACTTATATATGTGCCTAATTAATTTTATATACATATATGTGCAAGAGAATTAACACGAAATAAAAAATTTAGGTGAAAAATTAGTTTTAAATTAAAAGTAACATGTTCAAAGAATTATCATTAGAAGTATCGACTAGGTCGGTGCTTAAAGCCATATTGTTTCTCCTTGAACAATTACTACTTTCAAGATGTTAGTTCAATGTTAACGCTCAAATTTAAACGCTAACACCCTGGTGTATAAGATGTGATTGTGAAAGCACCACCCGTTCGTACGGGAAACAGAAATAAGCAGAAAGTATGCAGAAAAACAGTAAGAGACACAGTATTTATAGTGGTTCGGCTTATAATCCAGCCTACGTCCACTTTAATCTTTTTATCACTAGTTTGATTACAATCCTTTACAAGATCTTTCAATTACAACACACTTCAAGTGATAGGATATGTAAAACAAGTAGCTCAAGCTTTGATGTTGACAATCATCTTCAAATCCATGGCGAATGTGGATGATTCCTTCATGGAGTTCCTTTAGAAGTTTGTTGGATCTAAAAAGCTTTGAAGTAGTCTGGAATTCGGCAGAGTAATGGCGCTTGAAGAGAATGAGCCAAAAGTCCTTTGCATGTTGGAGATGGTTGCATATTTATAGAGAGTTCTGGGCGAAAAAAAAGTGCAAAGTCCTAACTCGTGGCCGACTTAAGATAAGTCGTGTTCGACTTAAGGTAAGTCGTCCCCGAGTCACTGAGCTGAGTCTATGGCAGTTCGCCTTTTTTGAACCCATCCCTAAGTTCTAAGTCGTGTATGAGTTATCTGGCTGCAATTGCTAATTTCCTTTCTTTAGTCGTATACGACTCTTTCTATGCCGTAAGTCGTAGTCGACTTAACTAATTGCAAATGGTTTAAAGCAAGTCTTAACTCGTAGACGAGTTAAGAGATGTGTCTTTAGGTCGTATCCTCTTTAAGTCGTAAGGGTCTTAAGTCATACAAACTGCAGTTATCATTAAGTCGTAGGCCATCCATTTCGTTAAGTCGTGAGCCGCTTATCTCGTAAGCCTATTATCTCGGGTTCCTGTTTATCTCGTAGAGGCTTAACTCGTGGATGATCTTAACTCGTACACTTGCTAATTTGCAGATCTGCTAATCTCGTAAAGGCTTACCTCGCAAGTAGCTTAACTCGGGTACTCCTTAACTCGTAGGCCGCTTATCTCGTAAGCTTGCCAACTCGTAGAGGTCTCTAAGTCGTAGGAAGTTACTGACTCATGTATCCTTTAACTCGTACATGCCTTGAGTCGTACATGCCTTAACTCGTGGACCTGTTAACTCGTGAACGAGTTAGGGTTAACATTTGCCCCTCGAAGCACACGCTTAAATCGTAAGTCGTGTGCTTCGACTTATCATAACTCGGTCATGTCGTTTCAAATCCCAACCTTTCTAGATATAAAAGCCTGAGTCGTCCTTCTTCTCATCACTTAACCTTTTAAACCGCTTTCTGCCATTAACGCATCTTCAAGCTCTCCGAGGCGATTTCGTCCCGATTCATCTCCGATTCTTTCTAGCATCAAACAATCGTAAGCGATCTTGCTTCAAACTTCGACCGTTAACCATTGTTACTTTATGTATTCAGTTCTTCGTTTCTGGCCTGCCCCTTCAAACCCTACGAGTTCTGCCAAATCGATCACTGATGAATTCAAACTTATTTGGCTTGACTTATGGCGATTTGTGATTTGAGGCGACCTGTAATGTGATAGGTTTAGGTCGTTGTTTATTGTGAGGTTATTAGGTTTTCGGGTTGGGAATTGGAGAGGAAGGCAGGTTGGTTGAGAAATTTGACTGAATAGAGTGAAGAATTGTCTCATATACAACCCAGAGATTCTCCATGCGACCTAGCGAATTCCATGAATCGTAGCCGAGATAAGACTTAAAGGATTTCCAGTTGATTTGCATCATAGCCTTTTTCTTGTTCCTCGAGTTACGACTTAGGACTTAGGGGATTACCAGCTTGATGTGTTGACGACTTAGGATAGGAACGACTCATCCCTTGAGTCGGTTACGACTTAGTACTTGAGTCGGTTTTGACTTAGTACTTGAGTCCGATACGACTTAGCACTTGTGTTTTTTAGGATCTGCTTAAACCTTGAATTGTTGCAGTGATGTTGAACTGTTGAACTTTGATGCCTTCTTTTACAAATTACTTTGACTTGCAAGCTAACAACCTGTCCAATACAACATTTACAGAAAAACCGGGGCGAATATACTGCCATTGATCGCCCTCTTCGAATGACAGATTAGCTAATAACAGTCATTAAACTTAAACAGATTGTGTGAATGAAGTGCTCAACTTATTAACTTCAAGTAAAATACTAAAGCAATACTGAAACAGTCAATTAAAATTGACCAGCTCGCATTAATATTATACTTGAACTAAAGACTAACAAGTTCTGAAATTTTTGTAATCGATCAATCGTCGACTAGTCTTATTTCAGTTATATTTACTTGTTATTTTTTATTAGTTTTTTGCACAACACTTCACACTTTTTTAGGAAACGTGCACCTTCATATTTGAATATCCAGTTGTTTGTGTAGAATGACTTCTCAGGAAGGTGATGCAACAGTTCGGACTGGAGAGGTAACTGTTCTTCCGGCTCCACTGGTTAATCCTCCCGAAAGAGCTCCTACTTCACTATCATACAAAGTTTTTCGCCAGTTGTGTGCTCAGTTTGGTATCGTTGAATCAGATGCCATTCTTCCCGAAAGAAATAACACTGCCGATATAGCTCCTTCTGGCTTTGTGACAATTAACCGGCAAATGTGCCTAAGTGGAGGCATTCCTCCTTTCAACGACTTTTTCCAACAACTTCTCCATCAACTGGCCATTGCTCCATCCCAGCTACACCCCAATGGCTATGCCATTCTAATGGGGTTGTGTGTGCTTTTTAGGAGAACACTTGATCGACTTCCAAGCTTTGGTGAAGTTTGTTATCTATGCTCTTTTACTCGGACTAAGGATCATCCTTCCATTACTGTTGTGAGGAGCGCCCGAAACCGCAAACTGATTGTTGGCCTCCCTGATACTGCTCACGGGTTTTTAACCCAATTCTTCTATGTTCGTTGCCCTCCGGGGTTTTATGGTGTGTGGAGAGTTGGAAGTAAGGGCGTTCAGCTTTATTCCTGACACATGTTTTCCTTATAAAATCTTTTCATAGCCTGAGTAGTTAGATGTTAATTTCCCTTTTTACTTTTCAGCGCTTCCACCTCCTTCTAGAGACCCAGGCTATAAGCAAATTTTTGAAAGATTGAATGCTGTGCCAGTAGAAGAGAGGAGTATAAAGTTTTTGCTGAGAGATGACTTTTTACATCAATACGGGCTTCTTCACTCTTCTCGCTATACTCAGCCTCGTGAAGCCCCGACTGAAGTTCCCGATTCCCCGACTGAAGCATCGGATGCCCCCGTTACTATCGAACAACCCTCATCAAAAGAGTCTAACATCGAAGCTTCATTGGTGAAATGTTCCACCCCTACCGACATTATGGGGTCATCTAGTAAGACGGCACTTGCCCCGATTGAGGAAGAAGAAGAACCTTCACAGCCTCTCGGGGGATTAGCTGATGTAGGAACTGAGAAAACAAGTCTCACCGAGCATGATGGTGACGATGTTTATGATGGGTTGAGCGACATAATAGTGACCTCACAGGAGCTTTTTAGAGATGACGTGTCTAAAACTATCTCTCCTATAATTGAGGCGACGTCCCTTCTTCGACTAACACCAACACAAACACCAACTCCTCATACCCAAGCTATCATCACCTCTACACCAATGAGTGGTTTGTAGCTTAATGCGCGTAGCTTGCACATCACACAACACTTAGGATTTTTTGGCATTTGTTCACATTTAACTTTTTTTTCTCCGGAAGTTTCTAAGACTTGCTATTTTTGCCTTTTCAGATTCCTCTATGGGGCGCAGCGGCAGCGGTTCTTATTACAAAGACTTTCGACGCTATGGAGGGCGTGGCAGCTATGATTACAAGCAATACTATACCGATCCCAGAGAGACCAATGAGCAGAGAGCTGCGCGAAAAGCTGAAGAGAGGAGAAGGTATGAAGAACGTCATGAGGGAGCGGGCACGCGACATGAATCCTTCCCAAGGGATGATGATTCCCATAAACGTAAAACGCACGATGATAGGGGGAAGAGCCATATTGAGGATTCGAGAAAGCGGACCAAACTTGGCGAGGAGCACGTGCCCGTGACATCTGAGAGACCTGGCGCCTCAGTTTCTATTGACATCCCTTCCAAATCTCCTGCTCTTGAAGGAAGTGCCATCCAAACACTTCTCAACAGGCCTTCATACCATGTTAAAAGGGGCCCCCCGACTTTGCAGAGCCGATTCCCGAACTGGTGTTTGAGGGGGGTACGCTTCGACCTTGATTTGGTCCCCATTGACAAAGAAGCTATGTACAGAAATCTCGATGCTGTCAAGCTTGATATCGATAGAATGTCTGGATGGCAAAAGCTGGTTGATGAACTTCAAAGAGTTAATCGGGCTAACATCGAAGCAATGCTGACCATGGAAAATGACAAATCAGAATGGCAGAAGATTCTTGATCAACACAACGCTGAGATGAAGGAGATAGCCGAATACAATGAAAAACTCGAAGCTGAAGTAAAGCAGCTCAAAGATGATCTTGCCTCTTCTACTAATACTTACACCCAAAGAGAAGAGGTATTGCAAAAACAAGTGCGAGATGCGCACGCCAGCCAGAGGGACGCTGAAGCTAAAGCTGAGAGGTTAGAACAAGCTGTAGAGAACCACCGCACTGATGTCACCCAGTTGCAGAATAAACTGAGCGCCCGGGACATGGAGATTGAAGCGCTAAAAGCCCAACTTGCTCAGACCGAAAAAGATCGAGATGAGGCCATGGCTGGCAAAATTGCAGCCGAAGAAACTGCTCAGACCATGGAAACCGATATCAATTCGACTTTATTCGATTTTTATTTACACTGTGTCTTGGGACGCGGCAGCCTCTCTTTTCTTGGTCCTAAGTATGAAATCACCCTGGCCGAGGTGTGGGAAGCTGCTCTTAACATGTTTAAAGACGCCGGGTATGGCGATGAAGATTTTGAGGCGCGTTACCTGGATGAGGAAGCTCGCGCTGCTCTTGCGAAGGGGCGAGAACAACTTGCCAGGATGAGAACTGGAATGGCGGAAGAGGAACGTTCTGGAAAGGAATTAACGCTTACTTCCTCTGTCCAACCTCCAGTTTCTCCTGTGGTTGACATCACGGGTTCTAGCTCCTATACTCCGCCTGCAACTAAGACAGTAACTGAAACTACAAGTGCACAAGGCGGGGATGAAGGTGGTGAAAGCAACGAAGCACAGCGATATGAAATCAGCCTCAGAGATCCAACTGCTCCAGGTAAACTTGACACCGGACCAGCTCAAGTGGTGAACTGCTCGTTCGCTCCTTGTGAACTTGACGATCTTCTTGATTATTTTTCAAATGTCAATGAATTCCCGACTTTTGACGAGCCGTCATCCCCTCTCTTTTCGAAAGATACTGATATTTTAAGTTTTTTCTCCTTTGTAGAGAAAGCACCGAGCCAAACTCAAGCTTCTTCTCCCTCGGTGATCCTTCCTCCATCTCTTCAAGTGGCGCCTCCTTCTGCCTCGCAACCTGGGTCACAAGAAGAACAAATAGAGGCTCTTCACGGCTTGGATGATCCCATTGCTTCACAAGAGCAGAAAGATGAAAGGCCTGAGGGAGGTGACACATCTTCAGAGCGAACTCCCTCTGACGAGATTGTTCTATCTAAACTTGTCACTCCCGGGAGTGAGTCTTCCTCAAAAAAAAGAAGAAAAAAGAAGCGTGGGACACCAAAGAGGAGGGGGAAGATAGTCACCACCACTGAAGAGGAGCTGAAAGCTGGACCGGTTGCGCCTTCCTCTCCCACTTCCCTTATGCCCACCGACCGCCCTGATAAGCTGATCATTCGGCCGGGTAAAGGGTCTAAAGGCAGCAAAAAGAAGTGAAGATCTTCAGTTTCTAGTTTTTTGTGTTTTGCATGTACTGGCCGAGAATTGTGCGGGTACCGGCCCCCGCTTTTCTTTATTTTGAAACCTGTACCTGCATTGTAATTGAATAAAATGATTCCTCGTTTGTACAAACTTTTGTTTGAATTAAAGAATACATTTGTTATTCGTTTTGGCATGAGTTTATTTGATATTGCAGCGAGCTTATGGTATGTTACTTGAGCGTTACCTTTTGCTGGTTTAGTTATACCATATCGTGTGTAATTATACTATATTGCCCCCATTCCATAAGTATGCTGCAATATTCTATACCTCGAGGGGACTTGCACTCTTATTTGCTAAAGAATAATTATTTTATTTTTATTTCAAAAAGAATTCTTGTAGAGTGCAACCCCCTTCATATGAGTTTCTACGCGCTTTGTCCTTTGAAGAAATCACTTCTTTCTTTTTTGCTTAAGTACATTTTCTTTTTTACCGAGTGATTTCTTTTATGTAGCAAAGCGGACCTCTGAAGGGTACTTTAACTCCTTTTCTCTTCTCTTCTTCCCTTTTTTTTTTTTTTTTTTTTTTTTTTTTTTTTTAAAGAAGATCATTTTCCAGAATAGGTAAATTACTCTTCCTTTGTGAGTTAAAGCATGCCCCTGATGAGGATTTTTCTTTTTTATATATGGAAAGTTGTACCTCTACGGAGGGATTTTTTCACGTTTCAACACTTGGAAGTTTTATTTCAATCTCGGCGAAACGTGTACCTCCAAAGAGTTTTGCCTTAGAAAGCTTTTCCACGTTTCAACACTTGGAAGTTTTATTTCAATCTCGGCGAAACGTGGGCTTCCGAAGAGGTCTTTCTTCTTGATTGTGCCTCCGAAGAGGTCCTTATTTTGCTTGTCTTTCAACTCCGGTGAAGTGAAATTCCGAAGAGCGGCTGTTACACTTCAACTCCTGGTGAAATATGCCTCCGAAGAGGTCTTTATTTTATTTGCATTTCAACTTTGGTGAAGTGAAACTCTGAAGAGTAACTACCCCAACTCTTGGTGAAATGTGCCCCCGAAGAGGTCTTTATTTTGTTTGCATTTCAACTTTGGTGAAGTGAAACTCCGAAGAGCAACTACTTCGACTCCTGGTGAAATGTGCCTCCGAAGAGGTCTTTATTTTGTTTGCATTTCAACTTTGGTGAAGTGAAACTCCGAAGAGCAACTACTTCGACTCCTGGTGAAATGTGCCTCAGAGAGGGTTTTCATCGCCTGGAAGTTGCTCTCTCATGGTTGGAGGGTCATGACTCCTCCAATCTTTTTTGTTGAGTAGAGAACTTTCTTTTTTTGTGGCATATGACCCATTAGAGGCCTTTTATCCTCCGAAGAGTTGTGCCTCTGAAGAGGACTTGTGTTGCTGATGATGGATTTTGGTTGTTTCCTCGTCTTCTTGCTTATGCCTTTCAATTCCTCTATTTTTCCTTTCCAAGTCGTCATTTCCCCTTTTTTGCAAGTAGCTGGTTTAATCCAAGGAAGTATACTTCATTGACAGGCAAGTTCGTGAGAACGGGCGCTAGCTTCCTAATTGGATGTTTGTTTGTTCAAACAATCTCAATTTATTAGCAAGGGCTCGTTTTTACGAAATCATTAGCCGTTCAATTGAAATATTTCCTATCTAGGATTTGAATTCGGGTTTTTTATGACTTGAAATTTGTTTGTTGAATGATGGAGTGAATTGCTCGGTCTTATTATGTGCAAGTTTTACTTCCATTGTCTGCAAAAATTTAAATCGACATTTTAGCAATACATTCTATGTACTTTTTATATCGAAAATAAAGCAAACATGTAATAAAAGTAAGGAACACAAGATTTATAGTGGTTCGGCCAAAAATCTGGGCGTACATCCACTTTATATTCATTCATCATTCACTTTCATCAGTTTTACAATTGCTTTCAATTACAAGAATCATACATTCACAATTCTTTTTACAATATTTCAACAAGAATTTCAAGTAAAATATGGACGCAAATGATTGCTGTTCCATGCCCTTGGAATTTGATCTCCTTCAACAGTAGTGAGTTTGAATGTGCCGTCAAGAAGCTTCTGACCTATCACATACGGTCCTTCCCAATTGGGCCCAAACACACCTGTCGCGGTCATAATTCTTTTCAGGACTAGATCTCCAATTTCAAAGCTGCGTTGGCGAACTTTAGAATTGAAATGTCTGGCTATTCTTTGTTGATGAGCTGCAACTCTGAGTTCTGCTTCTTCTCTTTTCTCATCAAGAAGATCTAGTGCTTCAGATTGCAACTTTTCATTTTCCATTTGACTGAAGTGGATTCTTCTATGTGAAGGGATCTCTGTTTCTACCGGAATCATTGCTTCCGACCCGTATGCTAATGAAAACGGAGTATGCCCAGTTGCAGTTTTGTGGGTAGTTCTATATGCCCATAGTGCTAGTGGTAGCTTATCGACCCAACCACCCTTAGCTCTTTCAAGTTGCTTTTTGATGGTTGACTTGATAATTTTATTTACTGCTTCCACTTGCCCGTTTGCCTGCGGATGAGCTACTGCTGAGAAGCTTTTCAGGATTTTGAATCGTTTACAAAAATCTTGGAATTCTTCACTTTCAAATTGAGTACCATTATCTGTAATTATCTTTTGAGGCACACCGTATCTGCAAATGATATTCTTAGTCACAAAATTTATCATCTTTTTGGAGGTGATGGTTGCCAATGGTTCAGCTTCAGCCCATTTAGTGAAATAATCTACAGCAACAATGGCATATTTGATTCCAGATTTGGCGGTTGGTAAAGGTCCGATCAAATCTATTCCCCAAATTGCAAACGGCCACGGACTGGTCATTTGTGTGAGTTCAGTAGAAGGTGCTCTAGGAATTTTGGCAAATCTTTGACATCTGTCACATTTTCGAGAGTAATCTGCAGCATCTCGATTAATTTCTGGCCAAAAATATCCATATCGGAGAATTTTCTTTGCTAAAGTTTGACCACCTGAATGATCCCCACATTCTCCTCCATGTACCTCTGATAGGATTATTTTGGCTTCTTCTTTGGATACACATCGAAGTAGTGGCATTGAGAATCCTCGTCTGTATAATTGACCATCCTGGATTATATATCGAGAAGCTTTTCTCAGTAGCTTTTGTCGTTCTTTAGAGTTTTCTGGTAAAGAGCCATTGAGTAGATACTTTGTTATTGGAGTCATCCATGATTCTTGCTCTTGCGACATACTCATAACCCAATCGATATCCATTTCATCAATGCTTGGATTTGACAAAACTTCCACTGGAACTAACCCTAAGGATTGGGCTTCGCCAGAACTTGAGTATTTTGCGAGAGAATCTGCTTTCATGTTTTCTTCTCGAGGAATATGACTTATCGTGTAATGGTCGAATTCACATAAAAGTTCCCAAGTCTTTGACACATAAGTGGGCAGATTTCCTCCTTTCGTTTGAAACTCCTTCTTGACTTGGCATACTATAAGCTGAGAATCACTGAAGATCTGTAACGCTCGAATGTTTAGTTCTTTAGCAATTTTCAAACCAGCAATCAGAGCTTCATATTCTGCTTCATTGTTTGTTGAAGGAAATTCTAATCTTAGCGCATAGCATAATGACCGGCCTTCAGGAGTTTCAAGAACAATTCCAGCACCTGAACAGTAATCATTTCTTGCGCCATCTACAAATAACTTCCATTGGATTGGGGAGTTCTCGATTGTTTCTTCCTCGCTGTTACCCTTGTCTGTAAATTCTGCAATAAAATCTGCCAAAGCTTGTCCGTTGATCGCTTTTCTAGGATGATAAGTGATGTCATATTGGCTCAATTCAATATTCCACTTTAAAAGGCGGCCCGAAGTCTCGGGGCGAAACAAGACTTGCTTTAAAGGTTGATCAGTGAGGACTTTGATAGGATGAGCCTGGAAATATTGCCTCAACTTTCTTGAGGCAATCAATAGACAATAGGCGAGTTTTTCCAACTTGGAGTAATTCATTTCTGCCCCAGTGAGTCTTTTGCTGATAT
The DNA here is from genome assembly GCA_030765085.1 of Allium cepa. Taxonomy (NCBI): domain Eukaryota; kingdom Viridiplantae; phylum Streptophyta; class Magnoliopsida; order Asparagales; family Amaryllidaceae; genus Allium; species Allium cepa. Next base: position 134,737,240 of record CM060942.1, on the reverse strand, counting down.
AGTAAACTGGATGTTGAATCCTTTTGTCTTCCCGTACCAGCGCTGCACTTAAAGCATGAGATGAAACTACCAAGTATATAAGAAGATCCTCGCCATCGCCGGGCCTAGAAAGTATTGGAGGCTTTTCCACATGTTGAATCAATTCTTCAAAAGCTTTCTGGCATTCGGGAGTCCAGTCAAAGTTTTTCTTTCCTTTCTTTAGAGCGTCGAAGAATGGAATGCATTTATCAGTAGCTTTGGATATGAACCGACTTAAGGCGGCAATTTTTCCATTGAGACTTTGCAATTCCCTCTTTGTTTTAGGAGCTTTGACTTCTTTTAAAGCAGTGATTTGAGCTGGACTAGCTTCAATGCCCCTAGCGCTCACGATGAAACCCAAGAACTTTCCAGATTCTACCCCGAAAGAACATTTTAAAGGGTTAAGCTTCATTCCGTATCTTCGGAGGATTGCGAACATTTCTGCTAAGTGTTCGATGTGATCCACTGCTTTCTTAGATTTTACTAGCATGTCATCAACGTAAACTTCCATAGTCTTTCCCAACTGCGGTTTGAACATAGCATTGACCAGTCTTTGGTATGTTGCCCCCGCATTCTTCAACCCAAAGGGCATAACTCTGTAACAGTAAAGACCGACATCGGTGATAAAGCTTGTGTCCTCCTGATCTGGCTCATGCATCATGATCTGATTATATCCGGAGTAGGCATCCATAAAAGACAACAATTCATGACCCGCTGTTCCATCTACCAGTTGATCGATCCTGGGTAATGGGAAGCAGTCTTTGGGACAGGCCTTGTTTAGATCTGAAAAGTCGATGCACACTCTCCATTTACCATTGGCTTTCTTAACCAGCACTGGATTTGAAACCCAATTTGGATAGGTAGATTCTCTGATGAAATTATTCTCCATGAGCCGGTCAACTTCCTCTTTCAATGCTGTCGACCTTTCTGGACCTTGGATTCTTCTTTTCTGCTTTACCGGCGTGAACTTTGGGTCGATATTCAGAGCATGTACCGCAACTTCTGGGGATATTCCGCACATATCGGCATGGGTCCAAGCGAAAACATCCAGGTTTGCTTTCAAAAAAGATATCAAGGCATTCTGAACTGACACATTAAGTTGTGAACCCACATTCAGCACCTTGTTTGGGTCCTTCAGATCAACGGGCACCGGTATCGTTGTTTCTGCTGGTACCACCCTACTCTCCCCCGCACTGGCCTTTCTAGGATCCATCACTTTTCGCGCCCCGCTATGCTCGCCAGTGCAGGGTCCGCCCTGTAGTTGCTATAGGGTTGGCGTTTTGATGCGGATTGGGGTTGCCGCATCTTTTCCCATTTCTCTCTTCCTTGTTTCTCGCAGCTCTGTCATATAACATTCTCGCCCAGCGTTCTGGTCTCCTTTAATAACTCCTACCCCATTGTCTGTAGGGAATTTAATAGTAAGACACCATGGGGCAAGGACAGCTTTGAATGCAGCAAGAATAGGTCGACCAAAGAAAGCATTATAAGCAGAAAATTCATCTACTATCACAAAAGTCTGCTTGCGAACTACTTTTCTTTCTCCTTCTCCGAGTTCCACAAGCAAGTCAATGGTTCCTACTGGTTGCTTTGGCTCCCCTGCGAAGCCAGCAATTTTTTGCAATGATGCCTGCACTTCAACCATAGGAATCTTCATCTGGTCGAAGGTTTTCTTAAAGAGGATATTACAGGATGCGCCGCTGTCGATAAGAATCCTTCTGACGATGGCTGGCCCAATGCCAGCCGAGATGACCAAAGGATCCAAGGTTGGGGCTTCAATACCGATGGAATCCCTGGTTTTGAATACAATGTCATCATTGAATGTCTTTCGTTGCTTCAAAGGCGTAGTGTCTTCTAGAACAAAAACATTTTCTTCCTCCGGTGCATATTTCAGGGCCCGGGAATACCTTTCCATCTCACCCCAGCTTCTGCCCGCTGGGTGAGGTCCGCCTGTAATGATATTGATAACAGGCCTTCCAGACTCAAAACCTGCATCTTTGCCATTAGTCCCAGATTGATGAGCAGGAGTTTGCTGTCCTTGGTTCGACGAAGCAGGATTATTATTATCATTCTTCTTGACAAATTGTTGTAGTTTATTTTCCCTTAACAATTCTTCAATTAGATTCTTCAATTGACGGCAGTCATCAGTGTCATGACCGGGCTGATTATGGAAGCGACAGAACCTCCCACTTTGCACAGCTTTTTTCCCGGTTCTCAAGACTGGGGGTTTAGGATAATTGACAGAATCTTTGGTAGCCAGGTAGATTCGTTCTGGAGTATCTGACAAAGGTGTGTATTCTGATGGCTTGAAGGATCTATGCTTCTTCTGATTATTCTGTTGTTTTCCATTGTTGTTCTCCCTCTTCTGTCCCACAGACTCATTTTTGCGTGGAGCATTGGTGTTAGCTTCAACCTTTTCCAATGCTGCTTTTGTCGATACAGGGCGGCTCTCCAGACGCATGAACTCGTCTGCTTTCTTGTAGAACTTTTCGAGAGAGCTTGGTTCCTTCATATTCAACCATCTTCCAAACTCACTAGATTTATCTATGGCCCTCATCAAATAGGTCAAGACCATGCGGGGTTCTGCATTATCCACCTCAGCTAACGCTATATTAAAGCGATTTAAAAAAGACTTGATAGTTTCCCCTGGATTCTGTTCCAAACCGGATAACGACATGATGTCTTTTGCCTTTGAAGCATATAGCCTAAATTGCTCTTTAAATTTCCTGGTTAGGTCTGAAAACTGATCGATGGACCGGACAGGTAGTTTTGTGAACCAAAGCAGAGCTACGCCTTCCAAATATACGGGGAAATATCTGCATTTTACTTCATCTGAGGCCCGGGAACCCGTCATATGCCAATCATACTTATACAGAAATTCGTTTGGATCACTTGTCCCCCTATAAGCTGGGATAGTTGGAGGAGCAAATTTTCGTGGGAATTCAGCCTTTAGAATTTTTTCAGTAAATGGAGTCTTGCTTGGAGCAAAGCCCCATTCTTTCTCATCTTCGACTCTTTGCATGCTCTCCTTCATAATTTGGCGAACCATTCCAGAGAGATATTCTTCATCATTGCGAGCCCTAGATCCGCCAACCTCAGGAAGTATTTGCTCAGCGGGGTTAGTGTCCCTTTCGGAAACATTCCTTTCTTCAGTTTCATGAATATTACCAGCAAAATTCCTTTCATTAGCTGTTGATTGACGGTTTGCCCCGAGCAAATCGTTCAACTTATTCAGGATTAAGGCGTTTTGGGCATTGTGGGCTTCCATTTGCACATTTTGAGCATGTATCTGTCTGTTCAACCCCAAAATTGCGGCATCCAACTCTGCTTTCGTAACCCCAACAGTTGGAGTAGCTTGATTTGGTGTTAGGGAAGCGGAGGTTCCCTCTTGAACGTTTGCAGATCTCACAGATTTACTTTTCCTTCCAGGAGCCATGATTTCGGATAAACTTCTGGTTCTTAAAGAAACTTTATCTACAAATCTTTCTGAAGCAATGATGATAGATGTCCTGAGTTCAGTTCTCAGTGAAAGCACCAAAATGTTAACGCTCAAATTTAAACGCTAACACCCTGGTGTATAAGATGTGATTGTGAAAGCACCACCCGTTCGTACGGGAAACAGAAATAAGCAGAAAGTATGCAGAAAAACAGTAAGAGACACAGTATTTATAGTGGTTCGGCTTATAATCCAGCCTACGTCCACTTTAATCTTTTTATCACTAGTTTGATTACAATCCTTTACAAGATCTTTCAATTACAACACACTTCAAGTGATAGGATATGTAAAACAAGTAGCTCAAGCTTTGATGTTGACAATCATCTTCAAATCCATGGCGAATGTGGATGATTCCTTCATGGAGTTCCTTTAGAAGTTTGTTGGATCTAAAAAGCTTTGAAGTAGTCTGGAATTCGGCAGAGTAATGGCGCTTGAAGAGAATGAGCCAAAAGTCCTTTGCATGTTGGAGATGGTTGCATATTTATAGAGAGTTCTGGGCGAAAAAAAAGTGCAAAGTCCTAACTCGTGGCCGACTTAAGATAAGTCGTGTTCGACTTAAGGTAAGTCGTCCCCGAGTCACTGAGCTGAGTCTATGGCAGTTCGCCTTTTTTGAACCCATCCCTAAGTTCTAAGTCGTGTATGAGTTATCTGGCTGCAATTGCTAATTTCCTTTCTTTAGTCGTATACGACTCTTTCTATGCCGTAAGTCGTAGTCGACTTAACTAATTGCAAATGGTTTAAAGCAAGTCTTAACTCGTAGACGAGTTAAGAGATGTGTCTTTAGGTCGTATCCTCTTTAAGTCGTAAGGGTCTTAAGTCATACAAACTGCAGTTATCATTAAGTCGTAGGCCATCCATTTCGTTAAGTCGTGAGCCGCTTATCTCGTAAGCCTATTATCTCGGGTTCCTGTTTATCTCGTAGAGGCTTAACTCGTGGATGATCTTAACTCGTACACTTGCTAATTTGCAGATCTGCTAATCTCGTAAAGGCTTACCTCGCAAGTAGCTTAACTCGGGTACTCCTTAACTCGTAGGCCGCTTATCTCGTAAGCTTGCCAACTCGTAGAGGTCTCTAAGTCGTAGGAAGTTACTGACTCATGTATCCTTTAACTCGTACATGCCTTGAGTCGTACATGCCTTAACTCGTGGACCTGTTAACTCGTGAACGAGTTAGGGTTAACATTCAAATTTTTACTTCGGTAAGATATTTCTTAAAGTGAATACTTTTAGCCATTTTATAGCTACTATTTGCAACCCTAAAAAGCACAATAGCATAATTTAGGTTATTAAGAAGGAATATTAGTATTACTATTTTTCTTTAATATTTTTCAAATCATAAATACCAATAAGTAATAGTGAGTATAGTATCTTATAGAATTCTATTGCCTTTATCATATTGAATCTAAAAGTATTCCTGTAGTAATTATAGTTAACATTAGTGTTGTTCCCTTTGAAGCCAAAAATATTAAGATTATTTACAAGCTTAAAGTTAGTTAAGGGATAATTGTAATATAAGTGAGTGGCATCTTCAAATTCTAGATTGCAGAAAACACATTTTTATCTATAAGTAGAAGCTTTTATTTGGGAATTCGATTGTGTTTAATTTCCTATATAAGATCAGCCACATGTGCAGGTTTTTTTAGGTGGAGCATATACTTTTCAAACAAATATCTGTTTGGTTCATGAGAAGTTTAGAAATTTATAAACCGAGTTTTAGGAGTATATTTTGCTGATATCCCAATATCAAATCTTTGTATCACTCTCGTTGTCTAAGTTATAATATTCTAGCTTAGTACAATGTAAAAACAAATTGGGTTAAGGGGACATGTTCATGGGCATAATTGAAATTAAAGTTTCATGGAAATTCATCATAAGCTCTAAAAACCTCCAAAATTAGAGCATTTTTAAAATTACTAATGTCAAAAGGCTCTTTATACTAAACTCTTAGGGGTAGAAAGACATTCAACTATCAAGCCAAAAAGGTGTGGAATTACCTCAGTGTTTGTTATTCCAAGATTGTAAATATTAAAAAACATTAAAATGGAATCCATAAAATGAGAATATTATTATAATTTGAAGAGATGCGGTGAAGGTTATAAGTTCTACCATAAAATTAATTTGAAATCATTTCTTTTTAAACAATGTTTTTCTTATTATTGTTATTAAATTTGTGAAACCGTATTCCTAATAAAGACACAGTAAGATTATGTAGATTTAAAATTCCTAAGCCCCCATCTTTATATTTACTAACCATGTCACAGTTAACAAGATAAGTAATACTACTTCAAAAATTATCTCCACTACAATGGAAGATTCTTGTAATTTTATGTATTTTATTGACTATCCATTTCGAAAAGAGATAAAAGACATCAATAAATGGACATGACTGATAACACATAATTAATTAGAGTAATTCTACCTGCTCTAGATAAAAATATAAAATTCCAAACACATAACTTTTTTTACAAAATTTATCAACTATTATTTTCCAACCTTCCTTTTTTAGCTTATTGATCTAATCAAAATCCTAAATAACTAATAGGAAAGTACATAACTCTACAATTAAGTGTAGTAGCAATAAGATTTTCAACATCATTCTTGACTAGTACAGAACTCTTGTCAAAGTTCATCTTAAGGCCCGATAATATTTCAAAACTATATAAAATAAGTTAAGAGCTATGTTGTGCCGAGGTAATGCAAGTTAAAGAGCACGGTGCCATTAGCATTGGAGAACTAAAAACCATTGCTAGTGATATCGCTACCAACACAGTAGAACCTCATTTGTAATTGATAATTTTGTAACTTTTTGAATACATTTGCTACTAAGTTAAATAGTAAAGGCGCCGAAGGATCAATCACCTTTTCTAATGCCACATTTAGATTGAATTTTGTTTCTTATAGTTCTACTAACCACTATACTCGAGTTTTTTGTTTTGATTAAGGTCATAATTCAACCTACTATCTAAAACTAAAGACCTAGCCATTAGTAAACCTTTAAAGAAAAGACCAATTAGTAAAGTTAAATGGTATTAAAAGGGCGCAAGTGATATTACTTTTACAACAATAATTTACAAAATTTTGGACTACAACGACCCGTCCATGATATTTCTACCCTTAATAAAAGTTGATTAAGTAATATCGATTAAATTATTCATTTTAGTGTTTAACCCATTAACTAAAACCTTTGAGATAATTTTAACAGAGCTATTAATTAACAAAATATGCCTAGAATCCTTAAGCTCTATTAAACCTACTTTCTTATGAAGAAGGATTACATTAGCAAAGTTAAATAATGTAATTTACCACTATAAAACTCATTAAACAATTATTTTATAAAACAACATAGGAAATCCATGTGGCATGGATGCGTAATAACCTGTCATTTTTAACCTTCTGATTCAACACAACTCAAGATGTGTAAACTTCAAAAATCGAAAATGACTTGTCGTTGGTGATTAATAACAAGAGAATTTTTTTTCTTCTTTTTATCTATTTCTGAAATCACAGCAGAAGGTAACAACCTATAATATAACGAAATATTACTTTATATCAAACCGTAGATTCAAAGTATATACATAGTTAAATACGGTCAAATCCAATCTAGAAAATACATATATAGAATCAGCGTCGATGTAAGATGGTTATTTAAATACAAATCTATATATAAGTAATGCCTCTGTCATCTGCACTTTTGAGCGTCACTCGATACGATACATCAGTTTCCGTCAACCTAACAATGAAACAAAGAGATGGTTAGACCATAGTCTGGTGAGTGGTGTACGCCTATTTTACTACATATTCTAGTTATTCTCAAATAATACCAAGATAACTACGGTACAAAATCATAACTTAGTCCTATTTCACCTGCATCTAACAAATTAGTCAAATAGTACAGTAACACATGGCGGACTTTGTGAAACAAGTTCTTAATCCAATACAATTACAATGGTTGATGATATGGTCTAACTCATATATAAAGGGAAGCCCGCCCTATTGGATTAATGCATGGCTGAATCACTGAATGGACAGAGTTTCATACATGGCTTACAGCTTATTCTAACCAAAAAGACACACCTCAACTTTGATGACTTGAATCTAGTGGCAAAAATATCAAAAGGAGTCTACCATCTGATAACTCAGGACAATCTGCACGAAAAGGGAAATTTTCATATACACTACTTTAGGTGAACAAGGATACTTTTCAATACCTAAATACATCTGAAATAATATGTATCTCATCTCAACACAAGGCAATGTACATGAGTTTCAGAATTGAATTGCTCACATATTAGGAACACATACAAATAAATGTTGACATAGGTATCGATATCACAGTAGAACTACGAATATATATATATATATATATATGTGTGTGTGTGTGTGTGTGTGTGCGCGTGTGCGCGCGTGTGTGTGTTTATGTATGTATGCATGTGTGTGTAATTCAAATCTTGTCTAATACATGGACTGATAAAAAATAAATTATTTAAAACTCCATAGATTATATGTAATCCAAATTTGCCTACTTAAACATCTATATAACTACTCTTCTTGCAATCGGTATTCACATATATCCTCAACTGCTTGAATAGTCTCATATCCATGTTGTCTCTGAATAATCCAAATAGTATTGCTGATCTTGCCTTCCAAGCGATGGTTGCTAAACTCAAACTTAGTAGAACTCCAAGCTAATGTACATTTCCTAAGGACTGCTTAATGATCAATATAGATTGGCATCAGCTAACCTAGAAACATAATACCTTAGTTTGATCTGAGGTGTTTTCATATATATAACAAACTTTGAGTCAGGCAAGGAATCTAGCTGTGAGTATAATTACGCATAGTAATAACATACAAGTGTGACGTCGAGTATAAATACATGACATATTAATCAAACACATCGATTTTACTCACACCTTCATTATCCCACCCATAGTTTATTTTCATAAATCAATGTCAACACATGTATTATGGCTCTATTCATTGTGACTCACCGCTCCATCTCTAGCTAACTAGGATATCACAATCTATCAATATTACATGAGTTGCTTTTTGTATATGTTAACTCCTATGTTCAGCGACTCAGTGACACAAAGAAGTAAGCGACCTACGAGATAAGGACCTAACGACCTAACATAGGTAGCGGGCTAAGCGACCTAACTTCTGAAGTGGAGAAGAGACTTAAGAAGATTAGCGACTTAACAACTTATGCAACTCAGCGACTCAACGAGTTAATGAATCAACAACGGGTTTGCGACTTAGCACTCAAGCGACTTAACACTCAAGCGGCTTAACAAGTAACGACTTAAAGGAGTAGATGGACCAGCAACTTAGTGACCTATTGAGTTACCGACCTAATTACTTAAAGAGGTTTGCGACCTAATGAGTTCAGTAACCTGGGGGTCCGCGACCTAGCGACCTAAAAGGGGAACAACCAAACTGTGTGTTCGACCTAAAAAGTACAGCGACTTAACGACCTAAGGAATGGGGCGACCCACGACCTAACAAGTTAAGGGACATTACAGTTTAACGACTTAGCCTAGGTTACTAGGTTGGTTGTCTCGTCCTCGTAAAGTTACTGGCTGCTCCCTTAGGTCACCGCCGACTTACGGCCTGCATAAGGTCGTTCACGATCTAGTACTTGGTAAATAAATGATGCCGCTCCCTCTTAAGTCGCTACGGCCTATCAGCTAGTTCAGATGACAGTGGAAGGACCAGTTAAGTCGTAGCTCGCTTCCCTTTAACTCGCCAGCGACCTACGACCTATCTTAGGTCGTGCGCAACCTATACCTCACCCAGAAAATCTCCTATAAATACGGCATATGCTCCAACATTGAAGGGACATTTCCGGTTATTTTCTTAAAAGCATCGATACTCTTCCATGTTCAAGCCGAACCTTACTCCAACATTCGAAACTCACAAGAAGCTTCAGTCAACTTCAAACAGGGATTCAACATATTAAACCATGAATTCGGAGAGCTCTCTTGTATCGAAGTTTTTCTAGCTACTTGTCTTTTGAAGTGAATTGTAATTGAAGGAAATTGTAAAGGATTGTAATCATATAAGCAATAAGAAAGGATTGAAGTGGGCGTAGGCTTGATTATAAGTCGAACCACTATAAACTCTGTGTCTCTTACTGTTTTTTCAGTGAATTACTGCTTTTTCTGATTCCCGTGTTAACGGGTGGTGCTTTCAATCAGTCTCTATTTGCATCAGGGTGTTGGCGTCTGACTTTTTGCGTTAACATTTTTGGTGCTTTCACTGATAACCCAACCCAGTATATTGTCATCATAGCTTCACAGAAATTTGTAGAAAGGATCTCCCTAAAAACCAGGAGTTTATTAGAAATAATAGCCCCCAGAAGAAAACGTAAGTCTGTTAGATCTGACAATGTTCGCGAGACTACTGCCACTTATCCTCCTTTAAGTCAAACAACTCCAACTGTCGGAGTTACACGGGCAGAACTGGATGCCGTGGTATCTGGGCTACATCGACAAATGGAAGCTCAGAATAACCTAATGATGGAAAGGTTGAATGCTTTATTTGAGGCAAACCGCCAGCCGTCAACTAAGGAGGGAAACCTTGCCGATGAACTGCAGAATGTGGAAGGAAGGAATATCCCTCAAAGGCCAGTTGACCCAGTGGAAAGAACACCTCCCCAAGCCGGAGGATCGAGGCCGCAACCAACCCTCCGTGAACGATGTTCAAGACAGAATTCGGAGAGAATGGCTGATGTTTGTCCCGCTGAACATCAAAATGATGAAGAGTATTTCTCAGGCATGGCTCGTCATATTATGAAGGAAAGTATGCAGAGAAATGAAGATGAGAAAGAATGGGGTTTCGCTCCGAGTAAAACTCCATTCACTGAAAAGATCTTGAAGGCAGAATTCCCAAGGAAGTTTGTCCCTCCAACTATTCCAGCTTACAAGGGAACGAGCGATCCTAATGAGTTTCTGTATAAGTATGATTGGCACATGACGGGTGCCAGAGCCTTTGATGAAATCAAATGCCGGTATTTTTCGGTATACCTGGAAGGAGTTGCTTTACTTTGGTTCACAAAGCTGCCGGTCCGATCGATAGACCAATTTTCTGATTTAACTCGGAAATTCAAGGAACAGTTTCGATTGTATGCGTCAAAGGCAAAGGATATAATGTCGTTATCCAGCTTGGAGCAGAATCCTGGAGAATCCATTAGAGCTTTCTTGAATCGCTTCAACATAGCTTTGGCCGAGGTAGATAACGCAGAGCCATGCATGATCCTGACATACTTGATGAGGGCAATTGATAAATCAAATGAATTTGGAAAGTGGTTGAAAATGAAAGAACCAAATTCGCTTGACATGTTTTATAAGAAAGCCGATGAATTCGTGTGCCTGGAAAGCCTCCAAGCATCGGCTAAGGTGGTATCTATATGGGTTGGAAATAGTAATGCTGTTCTGAATAAGAAGGAATCTGGAAATCAGAAGAAGGGGAACGATGACCAGAAGAAGCAAGGTGATGCAAAGAAAGTACGCCCCTTCAACTTTACCCCTCTGACTTATACCCTGGAAAACATCTACCTTGCAAACAAAGACACGGTCGAATTCCCCGTACCAGCTAAGCAAAGAGTTAATGGGAGAGCTGAGAAGAATGGAAGGTTTTGCCGGTTCCATAACCAACCCGGGCATGATACTAACGAGTGCCGTCACTTGAAGGAGGTAATTGAGGAACTATTGAAGGAAAACAAGCTCCAGCAATATGTAAGAAGGAACAAGAATGGCCCAACCTCGTCAACTCAAGGACAACAGGTTCCTGTTCATCGTCCTAGCTCAAGTGAAAAGGCGACAGCTCATGAATCAGAGAGGCCTGTTATAAATGTGGTTACAGGGGGCCTCACCCAGCTGGCAGGAGTTGGGGTGAGATGGAAAGATACGCCCGTGCTTTGAAGTATGCACCGGCAGATGAAAGTGTTTTTGTGTTAGAGGATGCTGCACCCCTGAAGCAGCAGAAAACTTTTAATGATGACATTATATTCAGTGCTATGGATTCGATGGGTGTTGAAGCTCCTACCATTGATCCTTTGGTCATCTCTGCTGGCATTGGGCCAGCTACTGTGAAAAGAGTTCTGGTTGACTGTGGATCTTCGTGCAACATTCTCTTCAAGAAGACTTTTGATCAGATGAAGATTCCAATGGCTGACATTCAAGCTTCATCTCTAAAGATTGCTGGTTTTACTGGGGAGCCGAAACAGCCAATTGGGACTATCGATTTGTTCGTAGAGCTTAGAGAGGGGCAGAGAAAAGTGGCTCGTAAACAGACCTTTGTTATTGTTGAAGAATTTTCTGTCTACAATGCCTTCCTAGGTCGACCAACTCTGGCAGCATTTAAAGCTATTCTTGCCCCATGGTGTCTGACCATAAAATTCCCCACAGATAATGGAGTCGGTGTGGTGAAAGGGGATCAAAACGCTGACGGGAATGTTATCTTACAGAGTTGCGTGAAGCGAGGAAGAGAGAAATGGGAAAAGGTGCAGCAACCCCAGTCCGCATCAAAGAATCAACCTTGTAGCAATTACAGGGTGGACCCTGCATAGGCGAACATAGCGGTGCACGAAGAGAGATGGATCCAAGAAAAGCCAGTGCAGGGGAGAATAGAGTGGTACCAGTTGAAGTGACAGTCCCGGTACCTGTTGACCCGAAACACCCGAACAAAGTGTTGAATGTGGGTTCACAGCTTAATGCAACGGTTCAAAATGTTTTGATATCATTTTTGAAAGCAAATCTGGATGTATTCACCTGGACTCATGCCGATATGCGTGGAATATCTCCAGAAATTGCAGTGCATACCTTGAATATTGATCCAAAGTTTACATCGGTAAAGCAGAAAAGAAGAACTCAAGGTCCTGAAAGGTCAGTAGCATTGAAAGAAGAGGTTGATCGGCTCATAGAGAATGGTTTTATCAGGGAATCTACTTATCCGAATTGGGTATCAAATCCTGTACTGGTTAAAAAAGCTAATGGGAAATGGAGAGTGTGCATTGACTTTTCAGATCTAAACAAAGCCTGCCCCAAAGACTGCTTCCCATTACCCAGGATTGACCAGTTGGTGGATGGAACGACGGGGCATGAATTGCTATCTTTTATGGATGCCTACTCCGGATATAACCAGATCATGATGCATGAGCCAGATCAGGAGGACACAAGATTTATCACCGATGTTGGTCTCTACTGCTACAGAGTCATGCCTTTCGGACTTAAGAATGCAGGGGCAACTTACCATAGACTTGTTAATGCCATGTTTAAACCACAGATTGGCAAGACTATGGAAGTTTATATCGATGATATGTTGGTAAAGTCAAAGAAAGCAGCGGACCACATGGATCACTTGGCAGAGATGTTCTCAATCCTCCGAAAGTATGGTATGAAGCTAAATCCTTTGAAGTGTTCATTTGGGGTAGAATCTATAAAGTTTCTGGGTTTCATTGTGAGTGCAAGGGGCATTGAAGCGAATCCTACTCAGATAACTGCCTTAAGAGAAGTCAAAGCTCCTAGAACGAAGAAGGAATTGCAAAGTCTCAATGGAAAAGTTGCAGCCTTGAGTCGATTCATTTCCAAAGCTACTAATAAATGCATTCCATTCTTTGATGCTCTAAAGAAAGGAAGAAAAAACTTTGACTGGACCCCTGAATGCCAGAAAGCTTTCGATGAGCTGATTCATCATATGGAAACACCTCTTATACTTTCTAAGCCGGACAATAGTGAAGATCTTTTTATATATTTGGCAATCTCGTCTCATGCCCTCACTGCAGCTTTGGTACGGGAGGATGCGAAAATTCAGCGCCCGGTCTACTACATCAGCAAGAGATTCACTGGGGCAGAATTGAACTATTCAAAGTTGGAAAAGCTCGCTTATTGTCTACTGATTGCATCGAGAAAATTGAGGCCATATTTCCAAGCTCATCCCATCAAAGTCCTCACTGATCAGCCCTTGAAGCAAGTCCTGTTTCGTCCTGAGACTTTCGGTCGTCTTTTGAAGTGGAATATTGAGCTCAGTCAATATGACATCACTTATCATCCTCGGAGAGCAATCAATGGACAAGCTTTGGCAGACTTGATCGCAGAATGTACAGACAAAGGTGATGGTGAGGAAGTAGTGACCGATAATCCTTCAATCCGATGGAAATTGTATGTTGATGGCGCAAGAAACGATTACTGTTCCGGGGCCGGGGTCATGCTTGAAACCCCTGAAGGACGATCACTGTGTTATGCTTTAAGGTTGGAATTCTCTTCGACAAACAATGAGGCAAAATATGAAGCTCTCATTGCTGGCCTGAAGATTGTTATAGAACTGAACGTTAAGGCATTGCAGATCTTCAGTGATTCACAGCTTATTGTGTGTCAAGTCAAGAAAGAGTTTCAGACTAAAGGAGGAAACCTGCCTGCTTATTTGTCAAGATCTTGGGAGCTTCTCGAGGACCTGGACCATTATACGACAAACCGTATACCTCGAGAAGAAAACATGAAGGCAGATTCCCTCGCAAAGTATGCAAGCACTGGTGAAGCTCAATTATTAGGATTAGTTCCTGTGGAAGTCCTGTCAACTCCAAGCATTGACGAAATGGATATAGACTGGATCATGACCATATCTCAAGAACAAGAATCATGGATGACTCCGATAAAGGATTATCGGCTCAACGGATCTGCGCCAGAAAGTTCAAAAGAGCGTCAAAAACTGTTAAGAAAGGCTTCAAGGTATATAATTCAAGATGGCCGATTATTTCGACGAGGATTTTCAATGCCATTACTCCGATGTGTGACAGAAGAAGAAGCTAAGACAATTCTAGCTGTGGTACATGGAGGGGAATGTGGAGATCATACAGGTGGTCAAACTTTAGCAAGGAAAATTCTCCGTTATGGATATTTTTGGCCGAATATCAACCGAGACGATGCAGACTACTCCCAAAAGTGCGACAAATGCCAGGGATTTGCTAAAGTCCCTAGAGCACCTTCCACTGAGATAACGCAGATGGTCAGTCCGTGGCCATTTGCTATTTGGGGAATAGATCTCATCGGGCCTTTGCCAACCGCCAAATCCAGAATCAGATACGCTATAGTTGCTGTTGATTATTTTACTAAATAGGCTGAATCTGAACCCTTAGCTACTATTACCTCTAAGAAGATGATAAACATTGTAACTGAGAATATCATTTGTAGGTATGGTGTGCCTCAAAAGATAATCACAGACAATGGAACCCAATTCGAAAGTGAAGAGTTCCAAGATTTTTGCAAGAAATTCAAGATCCAGAAAAGTTTCTCAGCAGTGGCTCATCCGCAGCAAATGGGCAAGTGGAAGCAGTAAACAAAATTATCAAATCAACCATCAAAAAACAGCTGGAAAAAGCAAAGGGTGGTTGGGTCGATAAACTTCCACTAGCACTATAGGCATATAGAACTACACATAAAACTGCGACGGGGCACACTCCATTTTCACTGGCATATGGATCAGAGGCAATGATTCCGGTAGAAATAAAGGTCCCTTCACATAGAAGAATCCATTTCAATCAATCCGAAAATGAAAAGCTACAACTTGAAGCCCTTGACTTCCTTGATGAAAAAAGGGAAGAAGCTGAGCTCAGAATTGTGGCTCATCAGCAAAGAATAGCCAGGCACTTCAATTCCAAAGTTCGCCGACGCAGCTTTGAAGTTGGGGATCTAATCTTAAAAAGAATTATGACACCTACAGGCGTGCTTGGACCAAACTGGGAAGGGCCGTATGTTATAGGACAAAAATTTCTTGATGGCACATTCAAACATGTAACTGTCGAAGGAAACCCAATTCCAAGAGCTTGGAGCAGCAATCATTTGCGCCCATATTTTACTTAAAGGCTTTAATGAAATATTGTAAAAGAATGATGAATGTATGATTCTTGTATTGAAAGCCGTTGTAAAGTCAGTGCAAGTGAATAATAAGAACTATAAAGTGGATGTAGGCCCAGTTCTTGGCCGAACCACTATAAATCTTGTGTTCTTTACTATTATAGACTGCTTTGCTTTATTTCGATATATAAAATACGTCAATTGTATTACTAAAATGTCGATTTAATAATGCAGGCCATAAAAACAAAGCTTAACCATCACAAGACCAAGCAATCCTCGACATCACCCAACAAGCAAACGCTAAGCCGTTCAAAATTTCCATACTCAAATCCTACGAAAGAAGTGCTTCGAACAGAAGTTAGCGATTCCGCTGGAAGTGGGCCATTACTAACTAACTGTGAATGTTTGTACAAACGAGCATCCAGTTAAATAGCCTGTGTCTGCCACCACCAACTCGCTTAACTATGAAGTATATTTCTTTGTATAAGGGAAATTGTTGGCAACTAAAGGGGAAGGGTATTTGGAAAAGATAACGGGGATCGCCGATATGAATAGATGGCAAAGAGACATGGGCAAGCAAGCATCAAACAACAAAAGACCTCTTCGGAGGCACAAGCCATCTTCGGAGGCACAACTCTTCGGAGGATAAAGACCTCAAACGGGGCATGCCAGAAGACTTTCTCAACAAAAAAGATTGGTATGGAATGACTGGGAGCACCTTCCCGACTAGAAGGCAAGACGCTTGTTTACTAGCTGAGACAGTTTGCGCAGACAAGCGTCCAAGTAACTTGCGTCTGCCCCGTGAATCCATACGATGATCGTAGGCACCTTCCCAAGTGGAAGGCAAGGCGCTTGTTCACTAGTTGAGACAATCTGCACAAATAAGCATCCAAGTAACTTGCGTCCGCCCCATGAATCCGGCCAACCATGAGGAAGAAACTTCTAGGTAGACTCGGAGGCACGCATTCCACCGAGATTTGAAATAAAACTTCACAAGTGCTGGAATGTGAAAAGCCCTCTTCGGAGGCCCATTTCACCATAGTTGAAATGCCAAAAGACCTCGAGCGGGCCTCGCCAGAAAAAGAGAGTTCTTTCTCGATATAAAGTTGCGGACTGATCGGTGGCACAGAACACTTGTGTCCGCCCCGTGAATCCATCCAACTAAGAGAAATAAGCTCAAAACTTCCAGGCAAAAGCCCTACTCAGAGGCACACATTTCACCGTGATCTGAAATAAAACTTCACACGAGTCGAAATGTGAAAAGCCCTCTTCGGAGGCCGGCTTCCCAACGAACAGGGAAATGATAAAAGCCTCTCCCAAGAGGCAGAAACAAAAAGACCTCTTCCCAGAGGCGAAACCAAACAAAAAGACCTCTTCCCAGAGGCGCAACCAAACAAAAAGACCTCTTCCCAGAGGCACAATCAAACAAAAAACTCTCTTCGGAGGCTCAAGCAGGTTGAAGCCCTTTTTCGAAAGGCCCACTGTACTATGAAGTGAAATTCACTTGCCAAAGCAAAAGTGACTTTTTCCAAAAAAATGAAGTGTAAAAACTTCGCAACAAAAAAAAAGGAAGAAAAAACTCCTCCAAAATGAGGCGCATCCTACTAAATACGAAAAATATTTCCTTGAAATGGAAATATTATCCTATAAAGTACAGATGCAAACCTCCTTCAAATGGAAAAGTTGTTCTCTAAAGAAAGAGTACAAGTCTTCTCGAAATAGAGGAATTGTTCTCTAAAAACTTTTCCAATGTGAAAGAGATTGCAATAAACCATGGTATGGGGGCAACACATTATAGGTGCAAGAATGGAAACAATGCTCAAACAACATGCCATAGGTTCATTGCAATATCACACAAAGAAAACAAGGAACTTGTGTAAAGATAAAGAATAAATGTATTCTCAAATACAGACAGAAGTTTGTATAAGTAAAAGGAACATTTTATTCAATATTACGAAAATTTTATACAGGTACAGGTTTCAGGATAAAGAAAAGCGGGGGCCGGTACTCACACAATCTCCGGCCAGTACATGCAAAAAAGCAAAAAGAAAAGCAAAGAAGGGAAAGCGGGACTCATCACTTCTTTCTCCCACCACCTTTAGAGCCTTCACTTGACTTAATAGGCAATTTTTCAAGCCGGCTTGGGAGAGTTGGGGAAGAAGGAGAGAGAGCTAGTGCTGGATCAACTTTTGTTTCCTTTTCAGTAATAGAAATGCGACTCCCTTTCTTCTTTGAAGTTGTACGCTTCCTCCTCCTCTTTGAAGAAGACTCACTCCCCGGAGTGACAAGAGCAGACAATTTTATGTCATCAGAAAGGGTTCGCTCCGGAGATACTTCGCCTCCTTCAAGTCCTTCGGCCTTCTGCTCCTGCGAAGCGGTTGAGTCGTCCAAGTCTTGAAGGGCTCCTATTAATTCTTCTTGCGATCCCGGTTGAGGAGTAGGAGTGATTTGAGAGGATGGAGGAGGAACAGCTGGAGGAGAAGTTTCTATGACACTAGGCACTTTCGCTACAGAAGAAAAGAGATTATAATCAGTAAAGAGAGGAGATAAAGGCTCGTCGAAATTTGAAAAATAATCGAGAAGCTCATTAAACTTGGTCGAAGCAAACAAGCAGTCCACTTGAGCAAGATTAACAGTAGAGTTACCTGGAGAAGTCGGCTTCCTAATGTCAACTTCATAAGCTTGTGCTTCGGTGCTTTCTTCGCCTTCATCTCCACCCTATGTGCTTGTAATCTCAGTTATGACTTTAGCAGTGGGCGGAGAATGGGAACCGGAGCCTGTGATATCAACATCGGCCGAAATTGAAGGAGGGACAAGGGCAATTAATGATGCTTCTTTCTCTGGATGCTCCTCTCCCATCGTCCCAGCACGCTCTCTAGCGAGCTGCTCTTTTCCTCTGGCAAGGGCTGCACGAGCTCCGTCATCCAGATAATGTGCCTCGAGTTCTTCTTTGGCATACCCAGCATCTTTAAGCATATCAAGCACAGCTTCCCATACTTTAGCCAAAGTGATTTCATATTTGGGGCCCAAAAATGCGAGACTGCCACGCCCTAGGACACTTTGCATGTAGAAGTCAAATAATGTCGAACTGACATCGGCTTTAGTGGCTTGATGAGCTTCTTCAGCTGCAATTTTACCGGAAACAGCCTCATCGCGCTCTTTCTCAACTGTAGCAAGTCGAGTTTTTACTGTCTCAATTTCGAGGTTCTGGGAGCTGGTCTGTTGTCGCAACTGTGCAACTTCAGCAAGATAATCTTCTACAACCTTTTCCTGCCACTTGAGTTTATCTTCGGCCTCTCGTTGGCTAGCATGAGCATCCTGCACTTGTTGCTGAAGCACACTTTCCCTTTGAGAGTAGGAAGTGGAGGAAGTAGCAAGCTCCTCTTTAACTTTTCCAACTTCCGCTTCAAGCTTTTCATTATAAGCGGCAATGCTCCTCATCTCTGCATCATGCTGATCGAGAATTTTTTGCCATTCGGATTTATCGTTCTCTATGGTTAACATAGCCTCAAGGTTCGCGCGATTCACTCTCAGGAGTTCGTCAACAAGTTTCTGCCAACTTGACATTCTCTCAATATCAAGTTTAACAGCATCAAGATTTCGCAACATGGATGGTTTGTTAATTGGAACCAGATCAAGATCAAAGCGAACTCCTTTCAAGCACCAGTTAGGAAATTAGCTTTGAAGAGTAGCTGGGCCTGGTCCAACCTGATATGAGGGCCTGCCAATGATCGTCTAAATGTCGGTACGAGCGAGAGCGGGAGATTGAGAAGGCACCGAACAATTGGATCTTTGGGAATGTCAGATGTTGACTTTTCACCATGCTTGGCCCGTTTGCTCGAATCTTCGGTGGCATGGCTCTTTCCTTTGTCATCATGGGATTTTCGTTTGCGGGAATCATCCTCTCTGTGGGAAGAGTCATGACGTTCATCCCCTCTCCCGTACCGTTCTTCGTATGCTCTTCTCTCCTGAGCTTTTCGAGCAGCCCTCTCTTCATTAGTTTCCCTATGAGGGGGAATATAACGCCTGTAATCATATTGACTGCGCCTTCCATACTGCTTAAAGTCGTCATAATACGAGCCACTTCGCCCCATTGAAGAACCTGAAATTTAAAAAGAGGCATAACTTGAGAATCTTCAAATTGCAAGGAGTTAAGTGCATATTAGTGCCAATAAAACCTAAGTGTGTGTGGTGTGTGCAAACTACATGCGCCGAACTACGAACTGCTCCTCGGTTGGGGGGTAGTGATAGGTTTTACAGCGAATGTCAATTCTTGAGCTGGAGGAGTCTGTCGAAAAGCAGATAACGCTTCAACCACTGGAGTTATAATTTTAGCAGCGGAAAGATCATCTTTAAAGAGTTCTTGAGATGTAACCATAAAGTCGCTCAACCCTTCGAAAGTGTCTTTACCGCTGTGTTCAACAAGGCCCTTCACTTCAGCTCCTTCATCAGTAATCTTCCCGGTTTGTTAAAGATTTTCTTCTTCTTCTTCGATAACTGGGGCAAGGGCAAGTTTACAAGATGGCCCTGCAACGTCAGTTGGAGTGGAACATTTTACCAGCGAAGCCTCAGTTTTAAGTTCCTTCAGTACAGGTTCATCCGTAGAAACTGGGGCATCTATTGCCTTAGCTGGGGAATCGGGGTTTCGTGAGGTTGTGTAGAGCGGGAAGAATGTAGAAGTCCAAACTGATGTAGAAACTCATCCTTCAACAGAAATTTTATACTCCTCTCCTCAACAGCCACGGCATTCAGTCTTTCAAAAATCTTCTTGTGGCTTGAATCTCTAGAGGGAGAGGAAGTGCTGAAAAAGGAAAGAATAAAATTAGCAACTGATAGTTCGGATCTCGAAAAAGCTCGGAAATGGAAAAAATAGAAACAGGTAATCTTACTTCCTACTCTCCGGATGGCATAAAACCCTGGGGGGCAGCGAACGAAGAAAAACTGGTTCAAAAAGCCGTGAGCATTTCGGAAAGATCGGTAATAAGCCTGCGATTCCTAGCGCTTCTCACATGAATTAGGGAAGGGTGGTCTTTATTCTTTGCGAATGAGCATAAGTAGCAAATTTCTTCGAAACTAGGCAGACGATCAAGAGTTCTCCTAAATAAAACACATAACCCCATCAGGATGGCATAGCCATTGGCATGTAGTTGAAACGGAGAGATGGTCAACCGAAGGAGAAGTGTTCGAAGAAATTCGTTAAAAGGAGGAATTGCTCCACTTAGGCACATCTGTCGATTGACTGCAACAAAACCACGAGGTGGATTATCGGCAGTATCATTCGGCCCGGGAAGTAGAGCATCACTCTCAGTAAGACCAAATTGAGTGCGTAACTGGTTAAATGCTCCCTGGGTTAAGGTAGTCGGAGTTCTTTCTGGAGGATTCACTACGGGAATAGCTATCTGAAAGATCTCTCCAGCTTGAGCTACCACTTCTTCTTGATGTGAAGCCATTCTACATAAACAACTGAATATTCAAACATGAAGGTGCACGTTTCCTAAATGTGTGATGTGTTGTGCAAAACTAGTAGAGTGACAAGCAAACATGACTGAAATTAAATTAATAAACATGAAAAACTTCAGGACTTGTCCGAATACAAGTGCAGTATTGATGCAAAAAAAATCAGCTCTAGTTGATTAATATCGCTTTACTACTTCACTTGAATTCGTTGGTTCGCAGCATTTCATACGATTTCTTTAAGTTGATTATATTTTATCGACTAATCTGTCATTTGATGTGGGCAATCAGTGGCAGTATATTCGCCCTAGTTTTCTGCAAATGTTATATTTAACAGGTTATTAGCATCGAATTTGGTATAATCTGTTAAGAAAGCATAGAAAAGTCATGAAAGTTGTCTCGACAATTCAAAGTTCAGGCAATTCAAAGTTTAGGCAATTCAATCCGGCAGTTCAAGTTAAGCACTCAAGTTGAGATTATGCTTCTAAGTGTGAATTCGAGTTGAACATCCAAGTACTGAATCGTCCACGACCTAAAAGATTTCTTGCGAGTTAAGTTAAGTCGTTAGTCCTTTAAATTGTGAGGCATAGTAAGGAGAAAAGGCTTCAGTTCAAAGTGACGTGAATTTCTCTAAGTCCTAGCTCAGCCGCGACTCAAGGCTTATGTCACATCTAATTAAGTCGGTCAAAAGTTAAGTCGCGAAGGCTTATAGGTCGCCCGAAATTGCTGGGTCGTGTCCAAGCTAATGCCTTACTTCACTCAACCGGCAAACCTCCAATCTAATCGGTAACTCGTCATCCTTTTAAACCCATTAACCCGATTAACTACGAATCCTTTCCTCTGCTCAAACCTCTAAAAAGCATCATCTTCTCCTTCGAATCTCTAAGAACCATTACTAAACCTCTTGGATTCAAAGCATTTATTAGCTTCGAAGCTAATCGCTAGCAATTCGACAGGAATCAAAGGGCAAATTCGAATATCAAATT
Source organism: Allium cepa (assembly GCA_030765085.1). NCBI lineage: Eukaryota > Viridiplantae > Streptophyta > Magnoliopsida > Asparagales > Amaryllidaceae > Allium > Allium cepa. The sequence goes on along the minus strand of CM060942.1, from coordinate 134,715,437 downwards.
GCAACATAACAATAGAAATTGTATGGAAATGTTCATGGGGAATCGGCGACAAACGTAGCAAACAAAAGCTCGAGATTACCTAAATTCGTTGGTAGAATCAACGGTTGAAAGAAGAAAAAGATTTTGTGTTGAGTCTCTAAACCTGAAAGTTTGGTTAATGGCGGCTTGGAACGATAGAACAGATGAAATGAAGAAGAAGCGAGCCAAGTGATTTATATGGGGAGAAAAGAGGAAGGCATATCGTCGCACGACCTGGTGAACCCAATGAGTCGCCCACGACTTAGGGACTAAGTCGAAGCACACGACATACGACCTAGGCGTGTACTTCGAGGGGCAAATTATAACTCCTATGTTCAGCGACTCAGTGACGCAAAGAAGTAAGCGACCTATGAGATAAGGACCTAACGACCTAACATAGGTAGCGGGCTAAGCGACCTAACTTCTGAAGTGGAGAAGCGACTTAAGAAGGTTAGGGACTTAACAACTTATGCAACTCAGCGACTCAACGAGTTAATGAATCAACAGCGGGTTAGCGACTTAGCACTCAATCGACTTAACACTCAAGCGGCTTAACAGGTAACGACTTAAAGGAGTAGATGGACCAGCGACTTAGTGACCTATTGAGTTACCGACCTAATTACGTAAAGAGGTTTGCGACCTAATGAGTTCAGTAACCCGAGCGTCCCTGACCTAGCGATCTAAAAGGGGAACGACCAAACTGTGTGTTCGACCTAAAAAGTACAGCGACTTAACGACCTAAGGAATGGGGCGACCCACGACCTAACAAGTTAAGGGACATTACAGTTTATCGACTTAGCCTAGGTCGCTAGGTTGGTTGTCTCGGCCTTGTAAAGTTGATGGCTGCTCCCTTAGGTCGCCGCCAACTTACGTCCTGCATTAGGTCGTTCACGATCTAGTACTTGGTAAATAAATGATGCCGCTCCCTCTTAAGTCGCTATGGCCTATCAGCTAGTTCAGATGACAGTGGAAGGACCAGTTAAGTCGTAGCTCGCTTCCCTTTAACTCGCCAGCGACCTACGACCTATCTTAGATCGTGCGCAACCTATACCTCACCCAGAAAATCTCCTATAAATACGACATATGCTCCAACATTGAAGGGACTTTTCCGGTTATTTTCTTAAAAGCATCGATACTCTGCCATATTCAAGCCGAACCTTACTCCAACATTCGAAACTCACAAGAAGCTTCATTCAACTTCAAACAGGGATTCAACATATTCAACCATGAATTCGGAGAGCTCTCTTGTATCGAAGTTTTTCTAGCTACTTGTCTTTTGAAGTGAATTGTAATTGAAGGAAATTGTAAAGGATTGTAATCATATAAGCAATAAGAAAGGATTGAAGTGGACGTAGGCTTGATTATAAGCCGAACCACTATAAACTCTGTGTCTCTTACTGTTTTTTCAGTGAATTACTGCTTTTTTTGATTCCCGTGTTAACGTGTGGTGCTTTCATTCAGTCTCTATTTGCATCGGGGTGTTAGCGTCTGACTTTTTGCGTTAACAATATACATATATTCAAATCATAATTTCATAAGAACCATTTTACGAGGTCAACAGTTTGACTATATTTATTGGAAGACTAAACCATCTTCTCAAAAGGTTGAGAAGGCTAAGTCATCTTCTCAAGAGAAGGTTGAGCCATCTCATCTGGGAGTTCCATTAGGATATCTCATTGATAAATCTATTTAGTGGAATTACCTTCATCTAGACTATCTTCCCTAATGGGTCATCACAGTCTTTTTCATCCTTATACTCCCGGTTAGCTGTGGTTATCCCCCGCATGATTCCTTTGTTGTCGTACCCTTCAGGTACTTGGAGACATGATAAATCTTACTACTGTAGTCAACTTCATCATCATATCTCCATCAGGTGGCACTATGCCTCTTCGTCTATACTACATCTTCGACAATTCCTTGATATCTTTAATAACTTCATATGTCCCGGCAACAAACATTTTGTACATTATGATGAGAGACAAGATCGTCATTTTTTAGGGTGTGATCCTTGAATCAGTCCATTGGGATGGGCCTAGTAGTCTAGTAGTCAATACCTCATACCATTCTCATCAAATTTGAAATTTCAATCTTTAAAAATATTTGTCTTTCCAAATCATCATTATCCCCAAAGATGATGTTACATCCCCAATAAATTTGTATATAATTCGAATTAATCTTCAAGAAATAGTGTATTTAAGTGTTTCAATTCAAACACATCAATACATCCATTAAAATCAATACAACTGAGATATAACAATTTTGTATTAATTATCATGGATGAATTATGCAATATAATCTTATACTTGTCTGGAATCAAATAAAGTTTGAAATCACCCAAATTCAATCAAACATCCATTCATTTAATTAAACTTGCAGTTCAATTATACTTGGCAATATATTTGATTACACATAATATTCAAAGCCAAGCTTTATTTAATTTATTCAAATCTAATCGAGCAAGTTTCCCTTAACTTAACATGAGTATAACAAATGGTCGGTAAACTAAATAATCGATATCTTGAATCAAAATTAAATAAATTGTTTATGCACCTAATTAAAGCTCATATTTCATATTTCATAAACTATACCCATGTTTTCAAAACATAGAGTTATACACTTGGTTATTACTTCTTTAAAATCGTACGGAAAAGTCCTTTCAAGTTCAACCAAGTATTAATCAATTTCATTTCATAATCTAAAGTCATATAATTGTATTTATTTAATAAATGAATTTCAAGTTCATTTATAATAATATGTCAACATTTTTTCAAAATTCCCTTTATAGAAAAGCTTATATATTTAAACCATTCGTCAATTATGGTTTAAATTTCAATGCCAATCTAAAATATAATTAAATAATTAAAATTTAAACTTTTAAAAATATAGATTTCACTTCAAATCGCTTTATTTACGATTTTAGGTAATCTTAAAAGAATATACTTAAACTTTATTCATCTTCTCATCCATGTGAACATAATTAAAAAATTTCTTATTTAAATTTAAATAAAAAATAAAATAATACAACTTTAATTCTTTAAAAAAGGACTTTATTCCCAAAATATTTCAAACATATTTTTAGATTTTTTCAAATTAATAAACTTTAATTTTTCCTAATTTTTCATCTTTAGGATAATATAATAGCTGAAAATTACACCTTCTTGAATTTAGACTCAACTCAAATTAAAATCTTTTAAAATTTTCAGGTTTCTTTCTTTTAAAATATCCTTTATAGATCAAAATCATTTTGAAAAATAAAAGGTGATTTAAATTCAACTGATTTTTATATGAATTTTCAAAGACTTTATATATTTTTGAAAAGGGGCTAGCTATTTGAACACTAAATAAAACACAAATGGGACAAAAGATGTAGACCATTGAAATTTTTTGTCCTTGTTTGGGAGGTGGAATTCAAGAGGTAATCCAATTGCCGAGTTCTATTATTTCATAAAGTTGTGTGTAAATAGATTTTCCCTTCTGGAAATTTAGAATCTCTTTACGAGAAATAAAAATCTCATTTCAATTTTATTTCCTATCTTTATTCATGATTTAACTGATAAATAGATGCTTAAGCAACGTGCTTCAAGAATAAAATCATCCATATAACATAAACAATCAACTGATGGACGACTAACCTAAATTGTAGTTATTGGAAAATTAAGTTTTTTGAGTTTACAGTGTTTATAAAAGCAATTTAATTCTTGATCTAAGCTTTATACTTGATTCAATGATGTATATAGGCTAGTATATCATCATTTGAGTGCATGAAAATCTGAATTTCATAAGCAGTGGAGGGGAGAAGAAGAAAAAAGAAAAAAATGGTATCACCTGGAGCATTATTGCTCTAGGATTGAATAACCAGTCAATCGACCTTTTTCACGACGGTCGATCAGTTATTGACTTTCTAGAGTAGTGATGCTCCATGCCACCGTTGATGTTGTAATGACTTCAAGGGAGCTCAGCTGGACATCATAATGGGAGCATGATGGTATGTTTGGGTTTCAACTACCTCTTATTTTCTAATTCAAGCTCGAGAATGAAATCAATGGACCTGATATGCAATGACCTACATTCTATATATCGGAGGATCATGGAATATTTATATTATTTTCATATAAGGTCATATGATTCTATAATTTTGGAAAATGACTTTTAGAGACATTTCTCACATATATTTTTAATGGATTTCTATGTGACCATTTTGAACCTATAAATCTTTTATGGACTATAAATTCCGATGGAAGCTAAGTTAAGATCTGAAACCACTTCCATTGAATCAAGATGATGGTTTCCCTTTCTGTAGAGTAGCCATATTAAGAAAATGGGCTTACCGTTTTTGAGCTATGGTTGTTATAATTTTCTTTGATTTTGAGTAGCTTAAGTGATTAACTAGGATCATTAATGCTAAGGCCCATGATCCATTTCGGTTTTGGGGGTAAGCGAAGGCGGTGGGACCTCATCTCCATCATTTAACCATTACCAAAATAGTTAGAAACCTCCATTAACCTCCATTGACCAATAAAGAAATCCTTAAAACCTACTTTAATTAGTCAAATTACAACATTAAGGAGATTAGAGTGATTAGCACTTCGGATTAGAGATTTTCTATTGGAGGACCTTAGATTTTGTGCCTTCTACTGTTCATTAAAGGATTTGAGTTTTGCTTTGGATTAAGGTGAGTGATTAAATCTCTCACTTACTAATTAGGTCATTAAACACCCTAAATAGTGTTCTCAAAATTATTTAAAAATACTGAAAATGTTATTAGACCATATTACATCATATATATGAATTATAGATGATTTGTACTTAATTTGTAAAAACATGTTCTTATGGATCCCTAATCATGTTTTTATGGATCCCTAACCTTCACCTTAGATTTATATCTCTTTAAAATGATATATTTGGATATTGTAAATCCTTATATATGATGAATGTACGATTTCTACATGTTTGAATGGTTGAAAATGTTGATTAAATTTGCGATTTAATTCTCAAGAAGCTATGGATCAATGGTGATTGCTATGTATCAGTGGCGACCCATAGATCCTATTCTAAAGTAGGCACGATCGATGTAGGGAAATAAGGAGGGCCTCGTAAGGTTGCATATCAGCTTTTTAATTTATTTGGAGTTCGTATAGCCAACATATGGGCACTTAAAGCATGGATCGATGGAGGCTCAAAGGCAGGATCGTAGGGTGCCAAAAGCATGGATCGATGGAAAAGCTTGGAGTATGGCTATGGGAATATGGAGACAAGGGAGTGGAGCCAACATCACTCGATTTTGGTTAAGGGTAGGTTTGACCCTATGGATAGGTATCGATCATGGGGGTTAGCTATGTATTGGGATCGGTCCCTATCTATCAATATCAATCCATGGGGATTGACCCAATTAAGGTGCGATCGATGGTAGCGCATGGAGAGATGTGCTAGAGCTCATGTGTGAAGTATGGGATTATGTGGTGATGGTTTGGTGGCCATGGATCAGCAAGGATGGTTTGACGGTCATGGATTGGTAGCGATCCATGAGTTCTATTCCAAAGTTGATGAGATCGAAAATTAACAAAGAAGGCCCTATAAGATATGTCCCAAGTTTCAGATCGTTCGAAGTTCGAATGCTCAAGTTATGGTCGTTTTAAGATGGGTCGATGATGATTCTCGACGACGGTGACGCATGACTCGACGATGATGATTCCATTATAGAAAATGATGGCTTAGATGATGGATGGTTATACTTCCGGATGTAGAGTAGCCAAATTGAAGGAACCGTTGGAAGAAGGTAATGAGACGCATGATGACATTCTATGACCGAAGATGGCCATCTAGAATAGTTCCTAAATGCGACGATGTCAGACGAGAGTCATAAGGACAATTCTAGAATGAGCTTTGATATGGATGACATGTGCAAAAGGGATCGTTGATATTCGTAGGTTTCGAAGTATACTCGTAAAGTAAGGTTATGTAAGGATGGTAACTTGGGCTATGATGTGTGCCCTAGATCAGATGATGACCCGATCCATTTACTTTAGGCTGTTATGGTGTATGTAGCCTAGTTCCTGGCCGACTGAGTGGTATGGATTTGAGAAATGATGACGTTAAGTAGACCTTGACTCTACGATGGGATCATATGAGTATCATATACCCAACACATTAAATAAGTGAATGTGAGGATGGATGATGGATGCTATGTTTGCTTGATTGTTAATGACTTTAGGGATGTCAAACGATGTAAAATATTATCAATGCAGATATCTAGACACCCTTAGTACTTTGATGTACACATACCTATGATGACTATGATGGTATAGTAGCATATATCTTATGTTATATGCTAACTCTTTGGATATAGATACAGGTCATGTATGATTCTCCATACCCCTAGTATGATTATTCTACATTTGAATGGTTGAAAACACTGATCGAATGTCGATTTTATCAGAAAAAAGATATGGCTCGGTGGTGATCCCTATAGATCGATGGAGATCCATAGATCCTATTCAAAAGTAAGGTTAATCGATATCAAGCAATAAAGAGGGCCGCATAAGGTTGCATACCTTTAAGCCTATTGAAGTTCGTATGGCCAAGACATAGGCATTCAAAGCGTGAATCGATGGGGAATTTGAAGGCACGGATTGGTGAGAGTTAAAAGCATGGATCGGTGGAATAACTTTGAGTATTGATTGGGGTATGGGAACATAAAGACAAGGAGCTGGAGCCAACATCACGCGATTTTGGCTAAGGATGGGTTTGACCCTATAGATGCGTACCGATCCTTGAGGATTAGCTAAATATTGGGATCAGTCCCCATGGATCGGTACTGATCCATGGGGATTGACCAATCAAGGTATGATCGATGGTAGGGCATGAGGAGGTGTGTTGGAGCACATGTATGAAGTGTGGGATTGACGATGATGGTTTGATGGCCATGGATCGATGGGGATGGTTCGTGGTTATGGATTGGTGGTGATCCATGAGTTTCTTCCAAACTTGATATCGATAATATAATATGAATATAATATAGAACATACATATATTTCAATTTTAAATTCAAATATAGTGCTAAAATAGAGTAATAACATAATTTAAATTTAAATCTTTTAAAATTCAAACTCAAAAATAGACATAGATTCAAATTTAAAATTCAAATTCAAATTTAAATTTCACTAATAGATTATTATATCACATATATATTTATAATAAATTAAATAAAATCTATGCATAAAAAATTTCTTTTTATTCGAAATGATATGAACAATTTTTTTTTAAATTTATAATATATACACACATTAGCTTCTAAAACTTCAATTTTTATTTAAAATTCTTTCAAAATTAATATGTAAATTCGATTAGTAAATGGTCGAAAGCATATGTTAAATGTATACACCAAAGATTTTTTAAATTTAATAATAATTATATATATAAACCGACAATAAATGAATATATATATATATGTATATGCATATATATATGAATTCATGAAATAAATCTATGCAATACAAACACGATATCAAGATGATTGCTCATATAAACCATTGTAAAATCACAATTACCTTAATTATAGCCTTGTTGTTACACAATGCTGAATCAGACAATCTTTTAATATCTACTGCCAAAAATTGCTGGTAACTAGAGAGAACTATGCACCTTCTTTTATTTACCTTGAATTTATGTTCTGTTTGAAAATAATAGAGGAGGCAGTGGTGGTCAGTTAATTTATGTTTGAAACTATATCACATTTAGACTTATGGAATTTGATATCGGTAAAAATTCCAATGTTGTCCATATTTAACTAGTATAGTCCAAACACACAAGTTCTTTATTTAATAATTACGATTATAATTAAATGAATTGCTTTTGCCAAAGGCTTTAACTTTGAGTTGACTTTAGCTGACTGTGATACTAACCTCATATAACCAATTAGACAAATTATATATTCTAACCTCATATAACCAAGGAGAAAATTATATATTGAATTATGTTGCATTTTCAATTCTTTAACTCAATCCCAACTATAATCGTTTGATGGACGATACACCACGATTTAATTATAATCAAAGTGGATTATCCATATTGAAGTTCAATAGTATTCTCAAGTCGATTGAACTATATAGTATTATCACTTTGATATTTTCTATTTAACATTAATAAAATTAACCAATAAAAAATTATCGAGGACCCATTCGATAGTTATCCGATAACTATCAGTACTTGACCCAGTATACCTCCAGCAACTACGAGTAGTGCACTGTCCAACATTTGGAGAGTGTTACTTACTTTAGCCTCAACGGATGTATCGATATCTAGTCTCGATATAGATTGACTAGGAATATTTAAATTGATAATTTTACTATATTGTGATAAATTGCTCATGATTACAGCACATTGTAATTATTATCACAAAACACACCATTTATGGATTTTTTATTAAACACTATTAAATATACTTAAATTAAACAATTAAGTAATATAATACATTATAAAAAGTATATAATAGAAAGAAAAACCATTTTATTTTGAATGAGATTCTATTATAGGGTTAATAGTTTACAATAGATTAAAGAATTTCCTCTAGGCTATACCCCTAGCTGTATCAATCTTTCTATTGCATTTGGGGCCAATAATAGAATCTTAGTCTTGTCCCTTCGACCGCTTGATGAGAACTGACCAAGCTATTTCCTTTGTGAACGAATCTACTATGTTGTTCTTTGTATCTACTCTTTGTATCACAATCTCTTTATTCACAATGATTTCGCCAATTAAGCGGAACTTTTGAAAAATGTGTCATGATTTCTTCTATGTCATAGGCTACTTTTTGATTTACATCGTCACATTGTTGTCACAAAACAATGCCGTTGGATTCTCTATGTAGGGAATCACTCTTAGCTCACTTAAAATGTTATACGTCCAAACCACTTCCTCAGCCGCTTCATTGAGCATGATGTACTAGGTGTCCATTAGGGAATCAACACTGTTTCATGTTTGAAACTTTTCTAATTGATAACCCACCATTCATAATAAAGATGTTATCTAACGACCTTGACTCGACCTTCAGAAATCGACATCCAATACATCATTTGTATTTGAATGCCGCAGATTCAAACGTTGAGTATGGTGCATCGGAGCTTATAACAATATTAGGTGATAACAACACAGCGAAAACAGAAGAATAATTTTATTGATACACAACAAATTGATACAACAATGATACAATATGAAGTGATCAACATTATCAGAGATATAGACAACAACGGAAAACAATGCAGTAGCAGCGGAAAGATAACATCTCCATTCCAAACCTCCAAAGCTCCAAACCAAAAGCTCGAACCACCATCATGCTGAACTTGTAGCAAACTCGGTTCATTCACTACACCAAAGGCTGAAAGCTATCGAATCTACATCTACTATCAGACTATCTAAAACACCCGACTCTAAGCTCCCCGTGTGGAAAATTATGGACACCCAAAGTTTAGAAAGGGAACAATAAACTCCAGGTTAGTCATGGGACTAGTGTGAGCAAACAAAAATGATTTTATTTTGAACAAAAAGAAAACAACAAGAGAAATAAAATAGATTCGCTATGCTTTTTGAAAAATGAAACTACCATAAGACCTCCCACCACACACAAAATGCAATCACACAATTGAAGGAGATTTCTCCTTATGATGTCAAACATGCTTGATACACAAAGTCCCTTTGATATTATTATTAGTGCATAGTGCAGAAAATATTTGTAAGTATAATATTAATCTTAGCCAACATACGTACAAATATAGTATGCCTACTATAGCTACCATGTTAGATGGCAGGTTCTACAACTAAAACCGTACATGGTGCGTATTGGGTGATTGGATTTCCAACAAATGGTCAAGGCTAAGGAAATTCCTTCACCGAATAGGTACGCCTGTGGAGGCACGCCCCGAGAACCTAACCGGCTCTCTGCCAACATAAGGTTGGGTTAGCTCTGTAACTAGATAACAACGGATACGAGAATGCCATCCCCCGGTCGTCACCGACCATTATCTGAGGCCTCAACACCAACAAATTCCAACAACCACATAAGTTAAATATCTAGGCTCCATACCATGATATCACTTTTTATCCAGAAGGAAATGCACATACCCTAAGGGGCGTGACCCCCGTAACCTTGCCACATCCTTCCTGTTTCGACCATTTTCGGGTTGTGAGGTTCAACGAAGTCTTGCTCATAAGGCTACGCTTTTCACAGAAGCCATGCTTCGATCAACAAATGATCAGCACTTAGCATGCCACATTACCAAATTGGAAATATATCACTAATAACCATCAAATACGTAACATTTGAGCTCGTACGTTTTAGAGAAGGGTGTTAAGCTAAGAGAACAAATTCTCCACCACCAAACAGAAATGCATTTGATAGAAATCAGCTTTACATCTCAAAGTGTAATGTCAGACATACATCGATACAAGTCCATCCTGGATCTGAATGGAAGCGAAGGCACTTCAAAGATGCCCTTGCAAATCTGGATATTCACAATCCCGATCAGACTCCCCATCACGTATGGATATCTCTATACCGAGCAACTCAGTGCAGAGACATTCAACAGGTAATCTATTCGTTCTCAAAAATACCCGGTCTTCACCAGCATCTTCAAATGCTATCCATTTCGTCGTATCATTAATTCGGAATGGGTTTTATGACTTAAAGTCCTCTCCAGCTAATTCGAATAATGAGCGCTTATTTTAAAAAGCATATGAATATATTGGGACCTTAGTTAAGTCACAACTTTCAACATTTGTTTCCCAAAATCTGTCCTTTTGAATGGTTTAAACAAATTTCCACTTTTAATCTTTCAAACAAAAGATTCACCCTTTAAGATCCTCTCCAATTTGAAACAATGTTTGCCAAATCTTTAACAAAGGTTTATCCATAGTTTTCAAAACTATTTTCAATTTGATTCACCCATAACTTGAAATCCTTTCAACAAAATCGAAAATTCTTTCATTATATGAAAGCTATTATCATTTGAAAACAAATAATTTTCATTTCGGGAAAATCCGATTAAATTTAGTCAAGTTATAGCCTTTTAAAGTATGCATTGGAAAATCAACGAACTACCGTATTCCCGACAAATTCTATTTACATTCCCAAATAATTCTTTTAATATACTTCAAAAATGGTTTAAAATCCATATATATTGTATAACTTGTATAACTCTTTCAAACCATGTTTCCCAAAATAATTTCAAAACAAGACATAGTATATTCAAACTAAATTTTAATTTCAAAACTTCCTTTACAAAAGCTTTCCATGTTCAACCCAATTCCATTTCCAAATCATTTTGGATTCAAAATTCAACTTTAAAATCATTTCACCATTTGACTAAAATATTATTAAATTCAAAATAATCATGACTTAACCAATTTCTCGTGAAATCCATATTTTTGTGCGTGTGGTGTAGTCCAGGGGTTTCACAAACAATAATAAAATATCACAACCATCATCAATTCAAGCATAACAATATCGATAAGCGGTATAATCCCATAACGCTTATCTTCGTTCACAGATAAACAAATAATATCATCAAGGATAAATAAGTCACAGTTCACAGCTCAATTCAAAGCAACCGTATCAATGAATCATCACAAATCAGAGATATCAAACAATTCAAGGCATTTAATAGAATCCAATCATCCATAAGTAAGATCAATTAATCACCTGATTATAATTACTTTAATTATCTCAAAATAGATTAATTACTTATAAATTGATTTTCAAACCCTGCTTAATTAATTAATTTATTAATTGGCCTTAAATTAATTACATTAATTAGTTAACCTTAATTAATTACATTATCAAATTAACCTTAAATATTAAGTAATTAACCCTTTAGTTACTAATTAATTAACCTTTAATAACTAATTATCTTTTAATTACTTACATTAAGCAATTATCTTTTAATCACTTGATAAATTAACTTTTAATCATTAATTAATTATCCTTAGTACTTAACCTTTAAGCAATTAAGTACCCTTATTTGCTTTAATTAATTATCCTTTAACTAATTAATTATTCTCTAATTAATTACCTTAATTAATCAATTATATTAACAAATTACTCAAGACCTTAATTTATCAAAAGATAACCTTTTATCTTATATAATTTCTTAACTCTTAATTAATTAAATTATATTTAAAAACACTTAGGGATTTAAATCAAATAATTATCCTAATACAAAATTATTTTAAAACCAAATCAATTTTAATCTTAAAAACGATTAACTTTAAAAATTTAACCATTATATAAATTTACTTATATTCTTAAGTCACTTAACAATTAAAAACACTTTTATCTTCTTAATTAACCTCTTAATTAAGCTTTTTAATTTTATTTAAAATAATCTTAAAAATAAATTAATGAATGTATATACATATTAAAACACTTTAAACTTGATTAATTAAAATAATTTATTTTAAAACCTTTGAACTAATCTCAAACTTAAATAGGAAATTTATTACATAAAAAAGTTAATTTAGAAATGGTTTTAGTCTTACTTTATTTAACTTTAAAAACTTGTTTTATTTTAAAATTTTAACATTTGGTTAATACTTTACCTGACCCGAGTCTAGACTCAAATTCCCCGAGCCAAATTACAAAATTCTCGAGCTTCTACCCAAGCAACTTTCCTACTTTTTTTTCTTTGACTTGTTTTTGGATTTTAAAACCCTGTTTTACAGTTTAAACACTCGTGTGATCAACCTGAAGCCAAACTCGGGTAACCCTGCTAATTCCTCGAGTACCAACCCGATACCTTCCTCAACCCAACACAGCAACTACCCAACACTGATACCATGTGCATGTGTACGCCGTGACCAACCACCTCCGATCATCGCTCCAACCATTGACGAGTCACCTTTGTTTCCCCGAGTCGTCATGACCATACAGCTCTGATGATTAGGCTTGGAAATGAAAACGAGCAAATCGGCAACCATAAACCCAAAACTGATCAACTGAAATTGCCTCGTGCCACCGCCTGCAACCACTAAGCTCCTCGCCATCACACCCGAATCTACGTCACGTCACCCCTCGACGATTCCCCTCCACTGATCACCTCCGATTCACCCCTTGTTGATGAAATTACCTCGTCAACATCATCGACCCACAACAAACTACAGACCCTAGTTTGCCAACTTTTAGCCACCCATGGTGGTTTATAAATCCTCCAAGTATTTTTCCCACGACCACCCATCCACGACCTTCCTCCAGCCATGTGCCCACTATCAACAATCCACGCGATCGCCTGAATTTGACCAAATACCAACCATCGTTCAACTCGCAAGCATACATGATTTATAAACTTAAAAATCATGATTTTTCTTTTAAAAGTCATAGTTTGTGATAACAAATCTTACTATATAAATGAATGAAGGACTTAAGATACTTAAATTTTTACATGCTTTAGAGTTTTGCTGTGTTTTCTTCTCCCACTTAAACTACTTCCTAAGTGTATCTTAAAAATATTTTTAAAATTAAGATTGTGTTAATTCAAACACATTTTATTCGAATATCAAAGCCAAAAAGAGGTTAGGGGATTAGATTTTTGAATTCTGAACAGGTTTCAAAACCTGTAAATTAAGATTGTGTTAATACAAACACATTTAAAATATTCATGCACGTCATCATCTCTCTATATACACAAATAAGAAGGCATATTTACACAATCATCCAAGCACATTTCACAACATATTTTCAAATATTTGTCACATGCAAACTGGTTTAGGGTTTTAAAAAGAGAGTTTACTCACCTGACAATTGAAAGAAACAGAGAAGCCTGTAGTTGATCTTTGAAAACATGGAAAATGATCTGGAATTTTTGTTGCATTTGATCTGTACTTGGTATTAATTTGATGAAGATTGCTTGAGTTGAGCTTTGAATCATTAATTGATCAGGTTGAAACTTGATCTGATTTTCTTTTAGATTTTAGATGTTGTTTGATTATTATTTTTTGTGATCTGAAACCTAGAAATCGTTTTATGCTTCGCAGATCTAGAAACTTAATGACTTTGAGTTGAATCTGATCTTTGAACTTGTTTTCAATTACTTCAGGTTGAAGAAACTTGGATCTTTGAATTGAGTTTGATTTGTTTTTCTCTACTTTAAGCTTACAAGCTTGTAAACACAAGTTGTTTGATTTTCTTTTTCTTTTGATTTTCATTTCAGGTTTTTTTAGTTTGAACATGAGAGAAAAGTTGACGCAGCGGATTGTAACAAAACGATATAGATCGATGAAAGTAGCAAACGGTGGATTGAAGATACTGAAATGCCCTAATTCGTTGATCACAAAGATACCGAATTCTAGCTATCTTCGACACGTTGTTCGCGCACGATACCGTGAAAGAAGATCTTCAACTCTTCAAGCGTTGATCAAGCGCACTTGATTCCATGAATCGGCTTCAACAATCGTTGATTCGAGCGCACTCGAATAACCGAAAGTGGAGATAGGAGATTACACTCAACTACCAATTTAAGATGAAAGCACACAGCAATCAAACAAGAATTTTATTCAAAAATCAACTACTCAAAATGTACAACACACTCCCTATTTATAGCATTCCACAACCTGACCCTTAAGTCGTTTCCGACTTAACACCCCCAACTCACGACCTAACTTAAGTCGTGCGCGACTTAACAACAACGACTCAAACAGCTACACCGAACACATATTTACAACACTTAGGTCGTATACGACCTAACTACTCACGCAACTTAAGAAGCAAACGACATACGACTTAAAGAAAGTACAAACATATTACAACACACTACCACGATATACGACTTACGACCTAACTTATGACACCACAAACGACTCAACACTTTAGCGATCCAATCAGCAACGACTTAAGGAATGCGGCATATGTTGATATCATGCGGTATAAGGTCCGGCATAACCAAGCAGCGACCTAACTCCTTAGGTCGCAGAGTCTTACATCGTAGCTCGTTGGGTTGAACGACTTAACCTATTGACTTGGCTCGTTAAGTCGTTCGGGCGACTTAGGAACAATCAGCATGTCTTCTGTTTCGATAGACCGCAAGCGACTTAAGGCACCTCCGTTAGGTCGTTGGAGTGACTTAAGAACATCCTTAGGTCGTAACCCGCTTGAATTAGGTCGTGAGCGACCTAAGGCTTTGTTAACTCGTGCCGCCTCTTGGTGGTTAGCTCCTGTAGCTATAGGTCGTATACGACTTAAAGAAAACGAATGACTTAAGCCTTTGCTAAGTCGTAGCCCCTTCCCACCTGATCTGTTAGGTCGTGGATGACCCAAAATTCCTTCCTTAGGTCGTGGACGACCTAGGCCTTCACCTTCTGGGTTCCAGTTAGGTCGGAAACGACTTAAATTTCCCTCCTTAGGTCGTGAACGACTTAAGCCATGGAAAATGATAGCTTGCAATTCTTCGACCCTGGTTTGAGCTGCATCATCCTCCCCAGGTTGAGAAAAATTCGTCCTCGAATTTGTAAATTCTTCCACATCGCTTTGTTCATCTCCATAATATGGTACGAGATGCTTAACATTGAACACGTCAGAAGTGTACACATCCTCCGGCAGCTTCAACTTATAAGCATTTTCATTAATCCGTTTCACAACTTCTACAGGACCAATTTTTCTGGCTTTCAACTTGTTATAAGCGCCTACTGGAAAACGATCCTTCGTTAATACAGCGTATACCATATCTCCTTTATTAAATTCAACACTTCTTCGCTTCAGATCTGCTGATCTTTTATACTTCTCATTTGCTTTCTCCAATCGCTCCTGAATGATTTTATGACATTCAGTCAACCCATCAACAAAATCAACAGCCCGTTTAATCGTCCCCTTCGGTTGTGGTACTACCGCCAAATCCAACGGTCCCCTTGGCAAACTTGAATATATAATCTGAAATGGGCTGAATCCCGTACTATGATTCACTGCAAGATTATGAGCAAACTCTGATTGGCATAACTTCATGTCCCAACTCTTCAGATTGTCCTTCACAAGACATCGCAAAAAATTTCCCAACGATCTGTTAACAACTTCTGTCTGTCCATCTGTTTGCGGATGATAAGCGCTACTAAAGTTTAACTTTGTTCCCACCATCTTCCACAAACTTAACCAAAAGTGACTCAGAAAACGAGTATCTCTATCCGAAACAATAGACTCTGGTAACCCATGTAAACGATAGATCTCTTTAAAGAACAACTGTGCGACATGAACAGCATCCGCCGTCTTCTTACAAGAAATAAAATGTACCATCTTCGAGAAACGATCCACCACAACATATATAGAGTCATTCCCCCTTTGAGTTCTCGGCAAACCCAGCACGAAATCCATGCTAATGTCTACCCATGGTTTTGTAGGAACAGGTAATGGCATATACAATCCCGCATTTGTAGCTGTCCCTTTAGAAACCTGACAAACTTGACATCTACGCACAAACCTTTCAACTTCCCTTCTCATTGACAGCCAATAATAAGACTGCGAAATCAACTGCAATGTTCGATCTCTACCCACATGTCCTTCTTCATGTAGCTCCTTGATAATCTTCATTCGCAAATTACTATCTGGTATACATAATCGATTTCCCTTAAACAGAAAACCATCCACCAACAAAAATTCATCAGAATTCCCCTCCTTGACCTTTTCAACAAATTTCATAAAGTAAGGATCTTCTTCAATCAACTCTGGCAATAGTTCAAGCCCCGTCACTTCAACTTTCATTGTTGTCAACAAATGATTCCTCCTTCTCAATGCATCAGCTACACGATTCGTCACCCCTGATTTGTGCTTAACAACAAAAGTAAACTGTTGTAAATACGCGACCCATGAAGTGTGCCTAGCTGAAATTTTATCCTGCCCTTGCAAATGCTTCAAAGCTTCATGATCCGTATAGAGAACAAACTCCTTCTGAAACAGGTAATGTCTCCAGTGCTTCATAGCTTGAACAATTGCGTAAAACTCAACATCGTAAGTGCTATATCTCAACTTAGCTTCAGACAACTTTTCACTGAAATAGGCAACTGGTCTTCCATTCTGACTCAATACTCCTCCAATCCCAACCTTAGATGCATCAGTATGTAATTCAAACAACAACTGAAAATCCGGTAAAACTAGAATTGGTGCTGTCGTCAATAGTGTTTTGATCTTCTCAAAAGCAACCCCTGCTTCCTCTGACCACTCAAACTTATTTCCTTTCATGCAATCGGTTATAGGTGCCATCACACTACTAAAATGTGGAATGAATCTTCGATAGAAAGATACCAATCCATGAAAACTTCTCACTTCAGTAATTGTCTTGGGTTGTGGCCAACTCCTGACAGCTTCTACTTTACTTTCATCCACTTGAATTCCTTCTTTCGATAAAACATATCGCAGAAACAAAACACTGTGCGTCATGAAAACACACTTCTTTGTTGCAGCATAAAATTTCTCCTGTCGTAGAATCAACAGTACTTCACGCAGACGATGGACATGCTTTTCCACACTCCCGCTGTAGATCAAAATATCATCAAAGTAAACAACCACGAACTTCCCAATGAATGGTCTGAAAATCTGGTTCATCACTCTCATAAAAGTACTCGGTGCATTCGACAAACCAAACGGCATAACCAACCATTCGTATAAACCTTCCCTGGTTTTGAAAGCAGTCTTCCATCATCGCCCGGTCTAATACGAATCTGATGGTATCCACTCTTCAAGTCAATCTTTGAAAACACAACAGCCCCACTCAGCTGATCAATCAAATCATCAAACCTCGGCATAGGAAACCTGTATCTCACAGTTATCTTGTTCAGAGCCCGACTGTCCGTACACATCCTCCACGAACAATCCTTATTTAGCACCAATAAAGCTGGCACTGCACAAGGACTCAAGCTCTCCTGAACACGCCCCTGTTCTAGCAATTCCTCCACCTGCCTCCTTAGTTCCTCATGCTCCTTAGGACTCATTCTGTAATGTGGCCTGTGTGGTAATATTGCCCCTGGCACAAGATCTATCTGATGTTGAATATCCCTCAACGGTGGCAACTCCATTGGTAACTCTTAAGGAAACACATCACTGAATTCTTCTAATAGCGGTTTCACTTCCTCTGGAACATCAACAGATTCAGTAGCTTCATGTCCAATCAAAAAAAATACTTCTGGACTCTCCTCTACTTCTTCAATAAATTCCTTCAAAGTTAATAAAGTCTTCAGCTCCTTATTCTCTTCAGATTTACTCTCTTCCTGTTGTCTCTTCTTTGGAACCAAAATGATCTTAACACCTTCGAACATAAAACTGTAGCTATTGGTCCGACCGTCATGTTGCACTGCTTGATCATACTGCCACGGTCTTCCCAAAAGCAAATGACAAACATCCATCTCGACTATATCACACCAAATTTCATCTTTATATTTCTTCCCAATAGAAAATGGAACTCGAACTCGCCTGTCCACCTTCACCTCTCCTCCTTTTCTCAACCACGCTAACTTGTAAGGATTTGGATGCTTCTCCGTTTTCAGCTTCAACTTTCTCATTGCTTGAGTAGAAAGAATATTGTCACAACTTTCTGCATCAATTACAAACTTACAAACCTTTCCCAGAATAGTGCATGTTGACTGAAAGATGTTACTCCTCAACCAACTAGCTCCTTCTTCTTGCTTCGGTATTAAACAAGACCTCCTCATCATTAGATTACATCCTTCATCTCCTGACGCAACATCCTATTCGTCCTCCTCAATTGGACTAGAATAACCTTCATCAACATCCTCACCTTCAACTTCAGCAATCATAGTTCGTTTCTTCGGCTTCGGACATTCATTACTCTTGTGACCCACTTCCTGGCAATTATAACACTTGAAACTGTTGTTGACCTTCGTCTTCGCAACTTCATTCACAACTGGTTTGCTGATAGATTTAGGAACATTAGAGATTCCACTAACACCCTTCACTTGATTGTTGGAATTAGTAAACACACCACCTCCACGCCTTCCCTGCTTCTCCCAAGCCAACGCTTTCTGACGTGCTTCTGCTACAGATCTAGGATCAAACATATTCACCATATCTTGAATCTGTATCCTCAACCCTCCAACAAATCTAGCAGTCAGTTGTTCCTCTGTCTCCATAATGTCATTTCGAGCAATCAGTTGATAAAATTCATCAGCATAATCATTAACAGTCTTCGTCCCCTGCCTTAGATTCTGCAACCTCTGGTACATGAGTGATTGATAGTTATAAGGTAAAAATGTAGCCTTCATCATCTTCTTCATCTTCTCCCATGATTCAATCTTCGACTTCCTCATTCACTCTCGTGTAAGTTTGGTTTGCTGCCACAATGCCAAAGCTCTCCCCCTCAACCTAGTAGCAACCAACTTCACTCTTCTATGCTCAGGAACCTCCTTGAAATCAAAGATCTCTTCAACATTAGACAACCAATCAAGAAATTCTTCAGCTACCATTCCACCCTTGAATTCTGGAATTTCCATCTTCATACCCGACTCCCATCGACTATCTTCTTCTACATCTCGATATGAATTTCGAACTTGGTCTCGATCTCGATAATGAATGCTAGCTCTATCACCCTCTTCATCATAATCAAATGTACGTCTATATCGATCTCGACCATCAACATCCCTTCGATCATGCATGTCTCTTCTACTATGTCTCTCTTCATCTCTATATGGCTCATTTTCAAACTCTCGTGGAGTTCTTCTCTCTTCGTGTCCATAGTCATGGTGATCTCTCCTTGATGAAATTGATGTTTCTCTTCTTTCTCTAAAAGATTGCGGTGATACACATCTCGCTTCCGTAACCGATGGCGAAACTCGGTTTCCTCCATGGTTCGAGATTGGTGATCTCCTACTTTGATTTTGATTCAAATCATTCATCAACTTCTCTAGCTTCCCAATACCTTCATCAAATTTCTCATTAATGCGTTGTTCCATTTGCTCGGCTTCTTCTCTTCTATACAACGCTTCAACATTCTGATGGCGGTTAGCTCTCCTCGGCGGCATGATTGAACTTCATAAATTTTCAACAAAACAACTTCAAACTTCAATTGCACGCTACCCCTAGCTCGGCTCCCACTCAACTCGGCAATAGGCAATGACCTAAGGCTTAGTTCAGCTCAACTCAAACAAGCACGGTTCAAACTCTCTTAACCTTGGCGCGCAAAAATCCATGGCCAAATTCAAACACTTTCCCACTTTTGATCCAAAATGTTATGGATCGAAAACTTCTAACTTGTTGCAACTTCAAGATGAACACGATGAACACCAACTTCAAACTCCTTGGCTCCAAGACTCGGCTTAGCTATGATTGGCTAAGTCTAGCTCTGATACCAAAATCTGACGCAGCGGATAGTAACAAAACGATATAGATCGATGAAAGTAGAAAATGGTGGATTGAAGATACTGAAATGCCCAAATTCGTTGATCACAAAGATACCGAATTCTAGCTATCTTCGACACGTTGTTCACGCACGATACCGTGAAAGAAGATCTTCAATTCTTCAAGCGTTGATTAAGCGCACTTGATTCCGCGAATCGGCTTCAACAATCGTTGATTCGAGCGCACTCGAATAACCGAAAGAGGAGATAGGAGATTACACTCAACTACCAATTTAAGATGAAAGCACGCAGCAATCAAACAAGAATTTTATTCAAGAATCAACTACTCAAAATGTACAACACACTCCCTATTTATAGCATTCCACAACCTGACCCTTAAGTTGTTTCCGACTTAACACCCCCGACTCACGACCTAACTTAAGTCGTGCGCGACTTAACAACAGCGACTCAAACAGCTCCACCCAACACATATTTACAACACTTAGGTCGTATACGACCTAACTACTCACGCGACTTAAGAAGCAAACGACATACGACTTAAAGAAAGTACAAACATATTACAACACACTATCACGATATACGACTTACGACCTAACTTATGACACCACAAACGACTCAACACTTTAGCGATCCAATCAGCAACGACTTAAGCAATGCGGCATATGTTGATAGCATGTGGTATAAGGTCCGACATAACCAAGCAGCGACCTAACTCCTTAGGTCGTAGAGTCTTACATCGTAGCTCGTTGGGTTGAACGACTTAACCTGCTGACTTGGCTCGTTAAGTCGTTCGGGCGACTTAGGAACAATCAGCCTGTCTTCTGTTTCGATAGCCCGCAAGCGACTTAAGGCACCTCCGTTAGGTCGTTGGAGTGACTTAAGAACATCCTTAGGTCGTAACCCGCTTGAATTAGGTCGTGAGCGACCTAAGGCTTTGTTAACTCGTGCCGCCTCTTGGTGGTTAGCTCCTGTAGCTATAGGTCGTATACGACTTAAAGAAAACGAACGACTTAAGCCTTTGCTAAGTCGTAGCCCCTTCCCACCCGATCTGTTAGGTCGTGGATGACCCAAAATTCCTTCCTTAGGTCATGGACGACCTAGGCCTTCACCTTCTGGGTTCCAGTTAGGTCGGAAATGTCTTAAATTTTCCTCCTTAGGTCGTGAACGACTTAAGCCACGGAAAATGATAGCTTGTAATTCTTCGACCCTGGTCTGAGCTGCATCAAAAGTTTAACTCTGAACTGAACTGAGGTAACCTGGTTTTCTTTACTACTCATTTTATTATATATTTCTAATTTAAATTAAAAGAAGAAAAAACATTTTTTCCACTTCTTAATTCATGGCATACATGAGCTTACAAATGTTAATACATGTATTCTATAATTTACAAATGTTCATACATGAATTTATAAATTTACAAATGTCATAAACATGTATTTTTATGTTTCAAACCCTTACTTATGTTTTGATTAATTTATGTAAAGTATCTATTATGTTTTAAATTATATAATCTAAATTTATCTCAGGTTAATTTTTTTTAAATGTATTAAACCTTTTTATCAATTCTATTCAAACTTAAGTTATTATGCTTTTTGCTAAATACTTATTTTTACTGATCTATGATTTGATAATTTTTATACTATATTTGCTATTTTATTTTTATATATGTACATTAGAATTTAAACCTTAAATAAATTTTGAAATTTATCATATTAATTTCAAAATAAAATTTCCAAACTTATATACATATACAAAATTAGAAAACAAATTTCTATTTTTGAATTTCAAATCAAAATTTTATTTACAGTCTATAAAACAAACACATATCTTTATTTATTTTGGAAAAATTCAAATTAATTTACAAATTAACCCAAAAATTTATATTAAATTTCCGATTCAAATGTGACTTAAAAACATGATCGTTACAGATTCCTCCCTTAAGAAAATTTTGTCCCCGAAATTTGCTTGACAGGGAGACAACAAAGAACAGATGAACACATAGAAAGATAGAGAAATAGTTTTCCAGATTAAACTGAAATAGCTATTCTACATTTGGATTACCAAATCAGAATATCATCAATAAATACGAGAATGACTTGTTCAACACTTCGCAAGATACATGGGTCATCAAGTCTACGAAATATGTGGAGGCATTGGTTAGTCCTAACAGATAACTAACCATTCGTAGAATGTATCTGGTCCCCAAAGAATAGACAAACATATACAATTTTCCACAATTCTCAGCTGATGGAATCCTTGAACTAGATCCATTTTGGAAAAGAATCGATTGCATGGTGCTTGATTCAGGACAAAAGAAATTTATTTTTAAAAGTTAACTTATTAAGATCACGAAAATCTACACCCAATTTCTAAGTTTGGTTTTAACCAAAATCGTTTATTGATACAGTCTATTTAGCTTCATATATTTGTTAACCAATTATTTCAATTAAATGTTCAAATTTATTAAATTTAAAAATGAAAAACTGATAGAAACTGATGAAGAGAATACGAATAGGAACCTTATTTACAACGATACGCAGGGCCACCACCATACGAAAGCTTCTTCTTGTAGCTGCCAGGAAGCTATCAAAGAATTGATATCGGATGATGATCAAAAGAGGTTGATAGAGAAAGTTGTTCCTTGTTGTTGCAAAGTATCGACCATTGGTAGTGGTACTTCCGTGTCCCCTACCTCGTCCTCTTCTTGCACTCATTCTCACTCTTAGTTAATAGTAAGAGAATTTATCGAGGCATACGGACTAGATATCTTAGGGATACCCATTCTAGGGTATTTGTTCCCCTATCTCTAATGAGTCACCTAATGTGTTACACTCCAAAACTAAATTTCTTACTCAACCTTTAGCTCTGATACCAAATCTAACGACCCTGACTCGACCTTCGAAAATTGACATCCAATACATCATTTGTATTTGAATGTCGCAGATTCAAACGTGAGTCTGGTTCATCGGAGCTTATAACCACATTAGGTGATAACAAGATAGCGGAAACAGAAGAATAATTCTACGGATACACAACAAACTGATACAACAATGATACAATATGAAGTGATCAACATTATCAGAGATATAAACAAGGGCGGAAAACAAAGCAGCAACAGCGGCGGAAAGATAACATCTCTATTCCAAACCTCCAAAGCTATTAACCAAAAGGTCGAACCACCATCATGCTAAATTTAACAAACTCGGTGCATTCGCTACACCAAAGACCAAAGGCTATCGAATCTACATCTACTATCTGACTATCTGAAAAACCTGACCCTAGGCTGCCCATATGGAAAATTATGGATGCCCAGAGTTTAGAAAGGGAACAATAAACTCCAAGTCAGTCATGGGACTGGTGTGAGCAAACAAAAACAGTTTTATTTGAACAAAAAGAAAACAACAAGTGAAATAAAAGAAATTTGCTGTGCTTTTTGGAAAATGAAACTACCATAAGGCCTCTCCCACACAAATAATGCAATCGCATAATTGGAGGAGATTTCTCCTTATGATAGTCAAACATGCTTGATATGAAAAATCCCTTTGATATTATTATTAATGCGTAGTGCAAAAAACATTTGCAAGTATAACATTAATCTTAGCCAGCATACGTACCATTATAGTATGCCTACTACAGCTACCATGTTAGATGGCATGTTCTACAACTAAAACCGTACAGGGCACGTATTAGGTGATTGGATTCCCAACAAATGATCAAGGCCGAGGAACTTCCTTCACCGAATGGGTATGCCTTTGGAGGGACGTCCCGAGAACCTAATCGGCTCTCTACCAATACAAGGTCGGGTTACCTCTGTAACTAGGTAACTACTGACACGAGTATGCCATCCCTCGGTCGTCACCGACCTTTATCCGAGGCCTCAATACCAACAAATTCCAACAACCACATAAGTTAAATATCTGGGCTCCATACCATGATATCACTTTTTACATAGAAGGAAATGCACATAACCTAAGGGGTGCGACCCCCATAACCTTGCCACATCCTTCCTGTTTCGAACATTTTCGAGTTGTGAGGTTCGACGAAGTCTCGCCCGCAAAGCTACGCTTTTCACAAAGGCCATGCATCGATCAACAAATATTCAGCACTTAGCATGCCATATTACCAAATTGAGAATATATCACTAATAACCATCAACTACATAATCTCTGAGCTCATACGTCTCAGAGAAGGGTGTTAAGCTAAGAGAATAAATTCTCCACCACCAAACAAAAATGTGTTTGATAGAAATCAGCTTTACATCTCAAAGTGTAATGTCAGACATACATCCATACAAGTCCATCCTTGGTCTGAATGGAACTGAAGGCACTTCAAAAAAGCCCTTGCAAATCCGGGTACTCACAATCCCGATCGGACTCCCCATCACATATGGAGATCTCTATACCGAAGCAACCCAGTGTAGAGACATTCGACGGGCTATCCTTTCGTTCTCAAAAATACCCGGTCTTCACTAACGTCTTCAAATGTTATCCATTTCGTCGTATCATTACTTCGGAATAGGTTTTATGACATAAAGCCCTCTCCCGGCTAATTCGAATAATGAGCGCTTATTTTAAAAAGCATATGAATATATTAGGATCTTAGTTAAGTCACAACTTTCAAAACTTGTTTCCCAAAATCTTTCCTTTTGAATGGTTTAAACACATTTCCACTTTTAATCTTTTAAACAAAAGATTCACCCTTTAAGATCCTCTCCAATATAAAACAATGTTCACCAAATCTTTGCCAAATATTTATTCATAGTTTTCAAAACTATTTTCAATTCAATTCACCCATAACTTGAAATCCTTTCAACAAAACCAGAAATTCTTTCGTTATATGAAAGTTATTATCATTTGAAAACAAATGCTCTTCATTTTGGGAAAATCCGATTATATTTACTCAAGTTATAGCCTTTCAAAATATGCGTTGGAAAATCCACGAACTACCATATTCTCGACAAGTTCTATTTAAATTCCCAAATAATTCTTTCAATATTCTTCAAACATGGTTTCAAATCCATATATATATCGTATACATTGTATAACTCTTTCAAACCATGTTTCCCAAAATAATTTCAAAAGGAGAAATAGTATATTCAAACTAAATTTTAATTTCAAAGCTTCCTTTACAAAAGCTTTCCATATTCAACCCAATTCCATTTCCAAATCATTTTGGATTCAAAATTCAACTTTAAAATCATTTCACCATTTGAATAAAATATTATTAAATTCAAAATAATCATGACTTAACCAATTTACCGTGAAATCCATATTTGTGTGTGTGTGGTGTAGTCCAGGGGTTTCACAAACAACAATAAAATATCACAACTACCGTCAATTCAAGCACAACAATATCGATAAGCGGTATAATCCCATAACGCTTATCTTCGTTCACAGATAAACAAGTTATATCATCACAGGTAAATAAATCTCAGTCCACATCTCAATTCAAAACAATCATATCACAAAATCATCACACATCAAAGATATCAAACAATTCAAGGCATTCAATAGAATCCAATCATCCGTAAGTAAGATCAATTAATCACCATATTATAATTAATTTAATTATCTCAAAATAAATTAATTACTTACGAATTAATTTTCAAACCCTGTTTAATTAATTAATTGGCCTTAAAATTAATTACATTAATTAGTTAACCCTTAATTGATTACATTAGCAAATTAACCTTCAATTATTAAGTAATTAACCCTTTAATTACTAATTAATTAACTTTTAGTCACCAATTATCTTTTAATTACTTACATTAAGCAATTATCTTTTAATCACTTGATAAATTAACTTTTAATCATTAATTAATTATCCTTAGTACTTAACCTTTAAGCAATTAAGTACCCTTAATTGCTTACATTAATTAATTATCCTTTAATTAATTAATTATTCTCTAATTAATTACCTTAATTAATCAATTATATTAACAAATTACTCAAGACCTTAATTTATCAAAAGATAACCTTTTATCTTAATTAATTTCTTAACTCTTAATCAATTAAATTATATTTGAAAACACTTAGGGATTTAAATCAAATAATTATCCAAATACAAAATTATTTTAAAACCAAATCAATTTTAATCTTAAAAAAGATTAACTTTAAAAATTTAACCTTTATATAAATTTACTTATATTCTTAAGTCACTTAATAATTAAAAACACTTTTATCTTCTTAATTAACCTCTTAATTAAGCTGTTAAATTTTATTTCAAATAATCATAAAAATAAATTAATGAATGTATATACATATTAGAACACTTTAAACTTGATTAATTAAAATAATTTATTTTAAAACCTTCGAACTAATCTCAAACTTAATTAGGACATTTATTACATAAAAGAGTTAATGTAGAAATGGTTTTAAACTTATTTTATTTAACTTTAAAAACTTGTTTTATTTTAAAATTTTAACACTTGGTTAACACTTCACCTGACCCGAGTCTAGACTCAAATTCCGCGAGCCAAATTACGAAATTCCCAAGCTTCTACTCGAGCAACATTTTCCCTTTTTTTTCTTTGACTTTGTTTTTAAATTTTAAAACCCTGTTTTACAGTTTAAACACTCGTGTGATCGACCCGAAGCCAAACTCGAGTAACCCTGCTAATTTCCCGAGTACCAACTCGTACCATCCTCAACCCAACACAGCAATTACCCAACACTGATACCATGTGTATGTGTATGCCGCGACCAACCACCTTCGTTTCATTGATCCAACCATCGACGAGTTACCTATGTTTCCCTGAGTCGTCACGACCACACAGCTCCGACAATTAGGCCTGGAAACGAAAATGAGCAAATCGGGAAACCATAATCCCAAAACTGATCAACTGAAATCGCCTCACGCCGCCGCTTACAACCACCAGGCACCTCGACATCACACCCGAATCTGCATCACATCACCCCTCAATGATTCCCACTCTACCAATTACCTCCGATTCACCCCTTGTCGATGAAATTACTGTTGAATATGCGCTTTGCGCTATATGATTTTTGTTTGATGATAATAAACATATATACATTCCCTTAAATGTATTTGTTAACGTACTATTTTAATCTTCACAGAATAAATAAATATTTGCTGAATAAAAATAAATAACACAGTTTTTTTAATTCAAACGAATATTTTATTCAAATAAATATTTATTACAATTTTGAATAGTACAATTTCAAGCTCTCACTATAACTATACAACTTTGATTACATCATATTTTTTCACATTTACATCAGCACCTCACTACATATCACTCACACTCGTATTTTTATCTTCAACTGCATTCCAGTTTGAATCCAGCATCTGAGAAATCTGCAAAAATATAAACTAACGCAGTAAAATTGAAAAAGAAATATTTTTGCAATTCAAAAATAAAAGATAATTTTGAAAATATGATTTGCCTCAGTTATTTGGGTTGTTCGTCATAATTTAAATTTGAATTCATCATACACGAACAACTTGTGACATACACAGTGTATTACTGTATATGCCACAAGGCCGTGCACACCGATATATACACTTGATCGATTTACAGGGACAGGTGAGCACAGGTCAAACCCAAATGAAAAGCCGGGTTCAACTCACGTGCTATATATTTAAAATCACGACACGAGCACAAGGTCAAACCCGAGCTGTAAAACTGGGTTCAACACAAGGCTACATGAAGTATGCAAGCTCGACTAACAGGTTCAACCTCTTCATTAAATAACATCATGCAAACTGACTTGAAGATGGCCACCAACATAAGCAACAACATGAACCAACTATATGAAGTACACAATAGGCCGAGTTTCAAGACACTAAGCAGATGCAAGCTACAACTTCAAATGAACCAGTGACAATGCAACAATCAACTCAACTGAATACAGAAAAATGCACAAAGGTATAGCAAGAGTCACAAGACCATCATGCAGTTTGCTGTGGTACGAGCTCAAGTCAGAACAAACAGTGGCAAACTACACAACTAGATCAAAATGAGACATACACAAATATATCAACTCATACATGAACAACAAGTTTTGCAGTGATACAAAACAAGTTCGACAGGCAACAAGCAAAAGTTCACAGTGAAGTTGAAATCATGGAAAGTGGACAGCAAATACCACAAGCCTCAGCAATATGCACATAAACAAGATACAACTGGTTCAAGGCCAGAATGACTATAAGATAATGCAATCTGAACAACAGATCAGCCATGACCAAAGCATAACAAATGAACACTACAAGTCAGAGAGTAGTTCAAATGATGAAGCACTGCAACATCAAAATGCAAATCATGGAAATGAAACAACTCCACTGACTCAAATGAACATACTAAACAACACAATCAAACTGCAAACAACAACACGAAGGCAACATGATCAAAAGTTCAGTGCCACAACAATCATGACAACAGCAATACATTATCATGAAGACGAAAATTCACAGTGAAGCCAAATATACACAAGTGCAGATGAACAGATTCAAGCCAAAGTCAAAAATAAATTATCAGTGTTCAACGTCAAAGATCATGGCCGAAGTAATGCAGAGCCATGAGTCACGAAATCAAAACAGTGCCGAGATTGCCTTGGCAATGAAGGAATATAACCAAGTCAAAGCCGGTGGTCATCACAAAATCCAACTCGATGTCAACCAGAGAAAATCACGAAATTGATTTTAAAACCGTGTCAACCAAGGAACCAAGTTTATACGATTATGAAAAAGTCAGAATCAATCTCAATCATTCAAGCATCATCAAGTGGTCGAAGTGATTCAGTAGAAAAATTCAAATATATTCGTACGAACGCAAATCTAGGGTTACAAACCCTATATAAATCAAATTCACATCATCGGCAAGGAGCATGGAGTTCAATCAAGTATTACAGAATAGAATAAACTAAAAATCACATACCGAATCGAATCGAACTCCATCAACTCAAAGCAGCCACAGTGAGCTTCAAGGAACCAAATCGATCAAGGCAACACGCAAATCATCGTTGATTCGATTGAATTAAACAGGCGCTTCGAGATACAAAACCCTAAATCTGGAAAAGGGACGAACGCCGTTATTCTCAAGAAAAAGGAACCAGGCCGACAAAATAAAAGGAGAAAAGGGGACGCATTTTTAATCATCTAATTATTGGGCCGTTTCCACCAATAATTAATTTAGGCTTACTTTTTATAAATTAGGGTTTTGTATTTTAATTTGTTTTTAATTTGTATTTTCCTTTTTAAACCGTTTAATTTTTTCTAGTCGTGTGACTAGGGTACAAACTACGGTGTGTAGTTTGAGAATTCGCAACTCGGTAGTTGAGTTGTGGCAGGGTTTTGAGCGTAGAGTTAGATTAGTCAATAGCGGTGTATAGCGAGTTTACGTGTGTAAGCGAGGGACTATCTAATTTCTAGTAGAAACCTTGGGGGCAGCACGTAGGCAGGGTTTTGCCGAAGCTGGGTAAATTCTGTGTTGTTCTGTTTTATTCTGTTATTTATATTCTGCGATATCTGTGCTGCTATTCTGTGATCTGAATTGAAATTAATTTATAAGCTTCCGCGATTAATTTTAATAATTAACACCATCACCCTATTCACCCCCCCTCTAGGGTGAAATCGATCCTACAAGTGGTATCGGAGCCTGGAATAGAAGTCAACATCTGTTTTAAAAATTCAATTTTTTTTTTTAAAAAAAAAATCAGTTTTTGTTTTAAAAATTTGAACTTTTAAAATGGCTTCTTTTAATAATGCTTTTGCAGAGGGTCAGTCGATAGTTAGACCACCAATGTTCAATGGTGAATATGCTTTTTGGAAAAATAGGATGAAATTTTTTTTGAAAACCATTGACGCTTGGGATATTGTTGAAACAGGTTATAGGATACCAACTATAACTGTAGATAATCAGGAAATAGAGAAACCAAAGGAACAATGGACAGAATTAGAAAATAAATTACAGAATACTAATGCTAAAGCTATGAATTCTATTATCTGTTCATTAGATCAATTTGAATTTAATCGTGTCTCACATTGTCTAACTGCGCAGGAAATATGGCACATACTAGAAGTGACTCACGAAGGAACATCTCAAGTCAAAGAATCTCGCCTTGCCATGCTAAGCCGCGAATACGAGAACTTTACAATGGCAAAGGAAGAAAATGTCAAAGAGATGTACGGTCGACTTTCCAATATCGTATAAAAGTCAAAAGCTCTCGGAAAAACATACACCGAATTGGAAATAGTCCGGAAAATTCTCAGAGTTCTTCCACGAAGCTTTGAAGCAAAAGTAACTGCCATTCAAGAATCGAAAGATTTAAAACAACTCAAAGTCGAAGAACTCATTGGAAATCTCACCACTTATGAGCTAGAAATGAAATTCAAGGAAGAGCGTGAAGGAGGAGATACTCGAAAGAAATCAATAGCGCTCAAAGGAACAACCGAAAGTGATGATGATAACGATGATGATGATGATGGAGAAGCAGAGCTGGCGCTACTAATAAAGAAATTCAAAAGGTGGAATCGCAAATACGGAAATCTAGCTCGAAATCATGAATTGAAAAGCAGAATAGGCAAAGCACTAGACAACCCAGAAGAACAGAAAATCATCTGTTACAAATGCAACAAACCCGGTCATATCAAGCCACAATGTCCTCAAAAACGATCAAATCAAGGAAAGAAACTAAAGAAGAAAAGCTTTGCGGCTACTTGGGATGAAACTGACGAAGATGAAAGTGATAACACCGAGAGTGAGAGTGAAAAAGCAAACATGTGCCTTCATGGTGAAGTTACAGACAGTGATGACGACGAGCCAAGCGAGGTATCAAAACTCACTCATTCTGAATTACTTATTTATTTCCATGAAGTAAATGGCTGTTATGAACGACTTAGGGAAAAATACGCCAAACTTGAATCTCAAAAGAATACTTTGATAGAATGCAATGAACAACTTGATCAATTAGTTAAGAACTATCAACGTAGGATCCCTAAGTGTTATAAGTGTCCAACATTTGAAGAAGAAATTAAAAAATCGGAAATCAATATAAAATCACTTGAAAATGAAATTCTGATTTTAAAAGAGAATGAAAATACTAGGAGAGAGAATTCTATTAAAAAGTGCACACAGTTGTTAAACGAAAATGAATCTCTCAAATCACAAGTCCAACTATTGTCAACGACTTTAGATAAATTTTCAAAAAGTGAAAAATCGTTGAATATGCTATTAGGAAAGCAAACTGTTAATACGGTTAGACAAGGACTTGGTTATAATAATTCGAAAATTGTTGAAAACAAGATTAATCAAGTTAATTCTATGTGCACAATTTGTAGAAAATTTGGACACGATCACAATAATTGTTGGTATAGACCCAAACATGTGAAAACTATACCAATTTGGGTTTCAAAAGGCACAAATATAAAATCTCTCAAAGTTAAACAAATTTGGGTGCCAAAGGGAACAATTATAAATAGTTTTGGGTCTACACAAAATCATTTTTTCAAAATTTTCTGCCACTAACAACCATGGACCTATAAAAACAAATAGGTCACTAAACTCTCTTCTCGTGTAGGTATGCTGGCAGGCTAAGGAACAACAGAAATGGTACTTGGATTCTGGCTGTTCCAGGCACATGACAGGCGATAAATCGAAGTTCCTTAGCCTAGAAAAGTACAAAGGTGGCAAAGTCACAATGGGGAACAATGACAAGTGTAAAATTGTCGGTAAAGGTAAAGTAGGTAACAATACATTTACCTTAAATGACGTTTTATATGTTGAAAATCTGCACCACAATTTGATATCAATCAGCCAGCTATGTGATAAAGGTATGAATGTTATCTTTGATTCTGACATGTGCAAAATTGTTGACAAATCATCAAAAGAAATCTTATTTTCATGAAAAAGGAAAGGTAATATATATTCTCTATCTTTTGATGATCTCATCCTCTCTAAATGCTTGGTAGCTAAGGATATAGAAGTGAATTTATGGCATAGACGTTTAGGGCATGCTAGTATGAACTTATTAAACAAATTAAAAAGGAAAAGTTTGGTAAGAGGGTTGCCATCACATGAGTTTGAAACTGAAAACATCTGTAAAGCATGTACTTTGGGAAAACTTAGAAAATCATCGTTTCATGCCAAAAACAATGTAAGCACTTCTAGAGTTCTTGAACTAATTCATATGGATCTATTTGGACCTAATGACATTGCTAGCTTAGGAGGTAAGAAATATTGCTTTGTGTTAGTTGATGATTACTCAAGATATACATGGGTATACTTCTTAGCTAAAAAATCAGAAACTTTTTCATACTTCACAAGATTCGCAAAATTTGTGCAAAATGAAAAAGAAGTCTCTATTGTTTCATTAAGAAGTGATCATGGTGGAGAATTTGAAAATTATGAATTTGAAACTTTCTGTGATGAAAACGGAATCAAACATGAGTTCTCTGCACCACGTACTCCACAACAAAATGGGGTAGTTGAGAGAAAGAATCGTACTTTACAAGAATTGGCTAGGTCTATGTTAAATGAATATGAACTACCTCTGCATCTCTGGGCAGAAGCTGTAAATACAGCATGTTATGTAATGAATAGAGTTATCATCAGACCGATTCTTAACAAAACCCCCTATGAGTTATGGTTCAACAAAAAACCAAACATCGCTTACTTCAAAGTGTTTAGATGTCCTTGCTATATTCTTAATACAGGTGATCAGTTAGGAAAATTTGAAGCAAAGGCTGATGATGGCATCTTCATGGGTTACTCTTCGAGAAGCAAAGCTTATAGAGTCTACAACAAAAAGACTAAAACAATCGTAGAGTCAATCAATGTGAAATTTGATGAAGGCATTGACGAACAGAATACATCCAAAAGCAACGTTGAAGAGGAGAAAGAAAAAGATGAATTTGAAAAACCAAAAGAAACTGCTGATGCTAGAGAAACTACCACAACTCAAGAAGTCAGAAGAAATCTGGATCCAAAAAAGCTGAAATACAAAACAGACCATCCACCAGAATTGGTAATTGGAAACCCTATAGCAGGTATACAAACTCGTTCATCCTTTAAAAATCTATGTGATCTGTGCTTGTATAGTGGATTTATTTCAGAAATAGAACCAAATAGCATAGATTCAGCCCTTAATGATGAAAACTGGTTCATGGCCATGCAAGAAGAACTAAATCAGTTTGAACGAAATAATGTTTGGAGTCTAGCACCTAGACCTAAGGATTATCCAGTTATAGGAACAAAATGGATTTTTAAAAATAAATATGATGAATCTGGAAATATAATTAGAAATAAAGCTAGACTAGTTGCTAAAGGATACAATCAAATTGAAGGAGTTGACTTTGATGAAACCTTTGCGCCTGTAGCTAGACTAGAATCAATTAGAATATTGTTAGCTTTTGCTTGCTACAAAGGATTTAAACTAAGACAAATGGATATTAAGAGTGATTTTCTTAACGGAGTTTTAAAAGAAGATGTGTTTGTTGAACAACCAGAAGGTTTTGAAAGTCATGAATATCCAAACCATGTATACAAACTAAAGAAGGCATTATATGGATTAAAACAAGCTCCCAGAGCTTGGTATGAATGTCTTACTTCTTATCTCCTTGAAAATGGGTTCAAAAAGGGATGTGTAGATACCACACTATTTCTGTTGCATGAAAACAATGATATTTTGATTGTTCAAATATATGTTGATGACATCATTTATGGTGCTACTAACAAGTTATTGTATGAGAAATTTGAAAAAGTCATGCAGGAAAAGTTTGAAATGAGCTTGGTTGGAGAGTTAAAATTCTTTTTAGGATTTCAAATCCAACAAAGCAATAAAGGCACATTCATTTCTCAAACAAAATATATTAGGGAACTTGTCAACAAATTTGGATTGAAAGATGCTAAACCAGCAAGAACTCCCATGAGTACAACACTTAAACTTGACAAAGATGAAAAGGGTAAGACAGTTGATCAAAAGCTGTACAGAGGTATGATTGGATCACTCCTTTATCTTACCGCCTCTAGACCTGACATCATGTTTTCTGTCTGCTTATGTGCGCGTTTTCAATCTAACCCAAAAGAATCTCATTTAAAAGCTGTTAAAAGAATTATAAGATATTTATTGCACACCCCACGGTTTGGTCTTTGGTATCCATCAAATGATAATTTTGAATTGAAAGGTTTTTCAGATGCTGATTATGCTGGAAATTTGGTTGATAGAAAAAGTACTAGTGGAGCATGTTTTATGTTAGGACATTCATTAGTTGCATGGTCGAGTAGAAAACAAAATTGTATTGCATTATCCACAACAGAAGCAGAGTATATTGCTTTGAGCGGTTGCTCTGCTCAAATCTTATGGATGATACAAACTTTGCATGACTATGGCCTAAATTTTAAACGTGTACCACTAATGTGTGATAGCAAAAGCGCAATTGATCTCACAAATAATCCTGTACATCATTCGCGAACAAAACATATAGATGTAAGACATCATTTTATTAGAGATCATATTTCCAAAGAAAATATCTGCATAAATTTTATTTCAACTGATTCTCAATTGGCAGACATCTTTACAAAACCCCTACCAGAAAATAGTTTTTGTAAACTACGACTCAGTCTAGGTGTTTTAGAAATTTGCTGAATATTTAACATTTTTTTTCTCCCTACAAATTATCGAAAAGAAAAATAGTGATTGAAAAAAGTGATGAGTGTTGATATTGATTATATATTATAACTCGAGAAAGTATAATTAGAAAATTTCTTTAGAAATGTAAACAAGAGTTTTAAAACTTTTTGTTGGTAAAAATTCCATGACCATCTCTATGTCTATCATGTTTCTAACAACCGTCACTCATCAAAATTCTATATAGTTTGTCGATATGTGGTACTTTAAACAGGAATCGTTCGTTTTTCATTTTCACATTTTTTTTAAAAAAAGCAAAAAATAAATAAATACCAAAGTATTCACTCTCATTTAAAAGTCCTCACGGTTATGCATGGGTGAATTACTTGGAATTTGTTATGTGCTTCCATGCTCATTTAAAAGTCCTCACGGTTATGCATGTATGGAACGCATATCAAAAGTTTTTTTTTCTTTCTTTTAAAATAAACAAGTTGATTCTAATCCCATTTAAAAGTCCTCACGGTTATGCGTGGTTAGAAGATACTTGAATTCATTTTTTTTTAAAAATAAAATTGGAATACTACAAATCTCATTTAAAAGTCCTAACGGTTATGCATGATTAGTAGATATTCAAATTCCTGATATAAAAATACCACAAATAGACACAA
Organism: Allium cepa; assembly: GCA_030765085.1. NCBI lineage: Eukaryota > Viridiplantae > Streptophyta > Magnoliopsida > Asparagales > Amaryllidaceae > Allium > Allium cepa. The sequence continues at coordinate 134,679,832 of CM060942.1, read as the reverse complement.
TTGTATGGTTTTATATGATGACATCATCTCCATCATTCTAAAAGTGGAATATGCGCCTAACAATATTTTTATGATTTTTGTTTGATTTTCTATTGAAATTTAATATTTATATTCAATTTGGTTTTAATGTTGGATTAATATCGATCACTTTATCTCTATTTTCTCTATTTCTATTATTCTTTTGCTGATAACAAAAGGGGGAGAGAAAAGTTAAGATTTTGTCAAATAGAATCAATCAAAGGTCAAACAATTTTCCATTTGCATATAGGCTCAATCACACATTTTATTTGTATGCATATATGTAGGGGGAGTCATATATGTAGGGGGAGTATCATATAGAAAGGAAGCATTCAAATAGGGGGAGCAATTGAAATTATCAAATACATTTAATATATTCAAAATCTTAAATATATGTTTGTTATCATCAAAAGGGGGAGATTGTTGAATATGCGCTTTGCGCTATATGATTTTTGTTTGATGATAATAAACATATATACATTCGCTTAAATGTATTTGTTAACGTACTATTTTAATCTTCACAGAATAAATAAATATTTGCTGAATAAAAATAAATAACACAGTTTTTTTAATTCAAACGAATATTTTATTCAAATAAATATTTATTACAATTTTGAATAGTACAATTTCAAGCTCTCACTATAACTATACAACTTTGATTACATCATATTTTTTCACATTTACATCAGCACCTCACTACATATCACTCACACTCGTATTTTTATCTTCAACTGCATTCCAGTTTGAATCCAGCATCTGAGAAATCTGCAAAAATATAAACTAACGCAGTAAAATTGAAAAAGAAATATTTTTGCAATTCAAAAATAAAAGATAATTTTGAAAATATGATTTGCCTCGGTTATTTGGGTTGTTCGTCATAATTTAAATTGGAATTCATCATACACGAACAACTTGTGACATACACAGTGTATTACTGTATATGCCACAAGGCCGTGCACACCGATATATACACTTGATCGATTTACAGGGACAGGTGAGCACAGGTCAAACCCAAATGAAAAGCCAGGTTCAACTCACGTGCTATATATTTAAAATCACGACACGAGCACAAGGTCAAACCCGAGCTGTAAAACTGGGTTCAACACAAGGCTACATGAAGTATGCAAGCTCGACTAACAGGTTCAACCTCTTCATTAAATAACATCATGCAAACTGACTTGAAGATGGCCACCAACATAAGCAACAACATGAACCAACTATATGAAGTACACAATAGGCCGAGTTTCAAGACACTAAGCAGCAGCAAGCAGATGCAAGCTACAACTTCAAATGAACCAGTGACAATGCAACAATCAACTCAACTGAATACAGAAAAATGCACAAAGGTATAGCAAGAGTCACAAGACCATCATGCAGTTTGCTGTGGTACGAGCTCAAGTCAGAACAAACAGTGGCAAACTACACAACTAGATCAAAATGAGACATACACAAATATATCAACTCATACATGAACAACAAGTTTTGCAGTGATACAAAACAAGTTCGACAGGCAACAAGCAAAAGTTCACAGTGAAGTTGAAATCATGGAAAGTGGACAGCAAATACCACAAGCCTCAGCAATATGCACATAAACAAGATACAACTGGTTCAAGGCCAGAATGACTATAAGATAATGCAATCTGAACAACAGATCAGCCATGACCAAAGCATAACAAATGAACACTACAAGTCAGAGAGTAGTTCAAATGATGAAGCACTGCAACATCAAAATGCAAATCATGGAAATGAAACAACTCCACTGACTCAAATGAACATACTAAACAACACAATCAAACTGCAAACAACAACACGAAGGCAACATGATCAAAAGTTCAGTGCCACAACAATCATGACAACAGCAATACATTATCATGAAGACCAAAATTCACAGTGAAGCCAAATATACACAAGTGCAGATGAACAGATTCAAGCCAAAGTCAAAAATAAATTATCAGTGTTCAACGTCAAAGATCATGGCCGAAGTAATGCAGAGCCATGAGTCACGAAATCAAAACAGTGCCGAGATTGCCTTGGCAATGAAGGAATATAACCAAGTCAAAGCCGGTGGTCATCACAAAATCCAACTCGAAGTCAACCAGAGAAAATCACGAAATTGATTTTAAAACCGTGTCAACCAAGGAACCAAGTTTATACGATTATGAAAAAGTCAGAATCAATCTCAATCATTCAAGCATCATCAAGTGGTCGAAGTGATTCAGTAGAACAATTCAAATATATTCGTACGAACGCAAATCTAGGGTTACAAACCCTATATAAATCAAATTCACATCATCGGCAAGGAGCATGGAGTTCAATCAAGTATTACAGAATAGAATAAACTAAAAATCACATACCGAATCGAATCGAACTCCATCAACTCAAAGCAGCCACAGTGAGCTTCAAGGAACCAAATCGATCAAGGCAACACGCAAATCATCGTTGATTCGATTGAATTAAACAGGCGCTTCGAGATACAAAACCCTAAATCTGGAAAAGGGACGAACGCCGTTATTCTCAAGAAAAAGGAACCAGGCCGACAAAATAAAAGGAGAAAAGGGGACGCATTTTTAATCATCTAATTATTGGGCCGTTTCCACCAATAATTAATTTAGGCTTACTTTTTATAAATTAGGGTTTTGTATTTTAATTTGCTTTTAATTTGTATTTTCCTTTTTAAACCGTTTAATTTTTTCTAATCGTGTGACTAGGGTACAAACTACGGTGTGTAGTTTGAGAATTCGCAACTCGGTAGTTGAGTTGTGGCAGGGTTTTGAGCGTAGAGTTAGATTAGTCAATAGCGGTGTATAGCGAGTTTACGTGTGTAAGCGAGGGACTATCTAATTTCTAGTAGAAACCTTGGGGGCAGCACGTAGGCAGGGTTTTGCCGAAGCTGGGTAAATTCTGTGTTGTTCTGTTTTATTCTGTTATTTATATTCTGCGATATCTGTGCTGCTATTCTGTGATCTGAATTGAAATTAATTTATAAGCTTCCGCGATTAATTTTAATAATTAACACCATCACCCTATTCACCCCCCCTCTAGGGTGAAATCGATCCTACAATTACCTTGTCAACATCATCGACCCATAGCAAACTATAAACCCTAGTTTGCGAACGTTCAGCCACCTACGGTGGTTTATAAATCCTCGGAGTATTATTCTTACGACCACCCATCCACGACCTTCCTCCATCCACGCCCCTTATCAACAATCCACGCGATCGCCTAAATTTGACAAGATACGGATCATCGTTCAACTCGCAAGCACACATGATTTATAAACTTAAAAATCATGATTTTTATTTTAAAAATCATAGTTTGTGAAAACAAATCATACTATATAAATGAATCAAGAAACTAAGATACTTAAATTTTTACATGCTTTAGAGTTTTGTTGTGTTTTCTTCTCCCAGTTAAACTACTTCCTAAGTATATCTTAAAAATATTTGTAAAATTAAGATTGTGTTAATTAGAACACATTTTATTCGAATATCAAAGCCAAAAAGAGATTAGGGGATTATATTTTTGAATTCTGAACAGGTTTCAAAACCTGTAAAGTAAGAAAAGAGGTTAAAATATTCATGCACATCATCATCTCTCTATATACACAAACAAGCAGGCATATTTACACAATCATCCAAGCACATTTCACAACATATCTTCAAATATTTGTCACATGCAAACAGGTGTAGGATTTTAAAAAAAGAGTTTACTCACCCGACAATTGAAAGAAATAGAGAAGCCTCTAGTTGATCTTTGAAAACTTGGAAAATGATATGGAATTTTTGTTGAATTTGATCTGTACTTGGTTTTAATTTGATGAAGATTGTTTGAGTTGAGCTTTGAATCATTACTTGATCAGGTTGAAACCTGATCTGATTTGCTTTTAGATTTGAGATGTTGTTTGTTTATTTTTTTGATCTGAAACCTAGAAATTGTTTTATGCTTTGCAGATCTAAAAACTTGATGACTGTATGTTGAATCTGATCTTTGAACTTGTTTTTAATTGCTTCAGGTTGAAGAAACTTGGATCTTTGAATTGATTTTGATTTGTCTTTCTCTAGTTTAAGCTTACAGGCTTGCAAACTGAAGTTTTTTTATTTTGCTTTTTCTTTTGATTTTCATTTCAGGTTTTTTCTTTTAGTTTGAAGATGGGAGAAAAGTTTAACTTTGAACTGAATTGAGGTAACCAGGTTTTTCTTTACTAATCATTTTATGATATATTTCTAATTCAAATTAAAAGAAGAATAAACATTTTTGCCACTTGTTAATTTATGGCATACATGAGCTTACAAATGTTAATACATGTATTCTATAACTTATAAATGTTGATACATGAATTTATAAATTTACAAATGTCATAAACATGTATTTTTATGTTTTAAACCCTTACTTATGTTTTGATTAATTTATGTAAATTATCTATTATGTTTTAAATTTTCATTTATAAATTAAATTTATCTCATGTTAATTTAAAAAATGTATTAAACCTTTTTATCAATTTCTATTGAAACTTAAGCTATTATGCTTTTTACTAAATATTTATTTTTATTGATCTATGTTTAGATTACTTTTATACTATATTTACTATTTTAGTTATATATATATATATATTAGAATTTAACCCTTATATAGCTTTTGAAAATTATCATATTAATTTCAAAATAAATTTTCCAAACCTATACATGTATACAATATTAGAAAACAAATTTCTATTTTTGAATTTTAAATCAAAATTTTATTTGCAATCTATAAAACAAACAAATATCTTTATTTATTTCGGAAAAAATCAAATTAATTTACAAATAAACCCAAAAATTTATATTAAATTACCAACTTAAACGTGACTTAAAATCGGGATCGTTATATGTTGCCTGACGTCGACTTTGTCGTTGATATCATTCAGAAAGCTAGACTCTATATACCCCTTCGTGAGAAGGTCTTCATTCCCATATTTTAGGAATAACCCCTAGTATTTCTTAAATACTTCAGCATACATTTTACAGTCATCCAATGTTTTTCTCCAAGATTAAACTCTTATAGGCACAGATCCTAATGTGTATGCCACATCCTGTCTAGTATATGGTATGACATACATTATGGAATAGATCGCTAAAGCATATCGTATACTTTTCATATGCCCTTTCTCCTCATCTATTCGAGGAGCACTTTTAGAAAGGACAATTCAAGGTTGCGTAGGAATATTTTTGTGCTTGGAATTCTCTATGATAACATTTTCAGCATGGTATCTATGTATGTTAACGTAAAAATCAGACGTTAACACCCCAGCGTAGATTGAAGTTGAGCGATAGCACCACCCGTGAACACGGGAACTAAAAAAAAATAAAAAAGTCACAGAGAAAGCGGAAAAGACAACAGCTTTTATAGTGGTTCGGCTTAGGGTAAGCCTACGTCCACTTTAATTCTCTTTATTACTGAATCGATTACAACTTTACAACAATCTTCTTCAATGACAATTCTGATGAGACAAACAACTAGAAATTTGATGCAGAAGAACTCTTTGAATCCATGTAGATTGCGCTAGATTTCCTCTGGAAGTTAGTTGAGATGCCTTGCGTACTTGAAGTGTCGAATGAGTCGAGAATTCAACAGAGTATCGGCGCTTAAAGAGATCAGCCAAAAAGTCCTTTTCATGTTTGAGGTAGGTTGGTATTTATAGGAAAATTCTCCCCTTAGGTCATAAGTCGTGACCGGTCTATGGTAGGTCGTGGCCGACTCATCTGGCCAAACCCCCTGGTTTCACATAGGTCTTTTTGTATAAGTCCCAGGTCGCCCCCGAGTCAACACAACCTTGCATTAGTAGTATGGCATCGGGCTTATATTTAGTAGCTTTAGGTCATGGACGACTCAAGCTAGGTCGTGAGTCGTGAATGAGTTAACTGGCAAGTCGCATGTCATGGCTTAACTGGTAAGTCCTGGATCGCGTACGAGTTAAGAGACCACTGTGCCAAGTAGCTGCATTGAACTTGCCTTCCTTTGCTTGGGTCGTGAACGACTTAACATAGGTCATAGGTCGGTTGCGACTTATGTATAGTTCATGATCTTGTCCCTGTCCTGAGTGGTTAGATCGGCAAATTCTCGGGATAGTTAGGTCGGTAGTCATCTTGGGTCGGTAGCTATCTTGGGTCGGTAGCTATCTTAGGTCGGTAGCTATTTTAGGTCGGTAGCTATCTTGTTTTAGGCAGTTGGGTCGGCGTTCTTGTTAAGTTTTAGGTCGGCCACTGTTCAGCCTTAAGTCGGTATTCTTTTGGGCCTTAGGTCGGCATTCTTTTGGGCCTTAGGTCGGCATTCCCCTTAGCCTCTTAAGTCTTAGGTCGGCATCCTTCTTAGCCTGTTAGGTCGGTATCATTTCAAGTCGCCGAGTCAAAACCGAGGCGGAGTTAACAATTGCCCCTCGAAGTATACGCCTACTGGTTAGGTCGTGTGCTTCGATATCCTCTAACTCGTCCACTCTCTAAGTCGGTAGGTCGTACGCGACCTAACAGTTAGGTCGTACGTGCCGCTTCAGATCCCTCTACTGCAAGGTATAAGTCACATCTTCTTCTTCCACCTCATTACCTACTCTCTTGCTTGATTCTGCCGTTAAAACTTTCCTGAGCTCCCAAAGGCGATTTCACTCTAATCAATTACTGACAACCTTTGCTACTCACTGCGTAAGTGATTCTTCTCTTCTCTTGATCCCTTATTGTCATCGAATCACGAATTCCATTCAAACCGAACCCACCCCTTGCGCACTGCTTTACTACGAACCTCATTGCACCTGTAGTTTGTGAGCTCGAGTTTGCTTGGTTTTGGCTCTAAATGATCGACGAGATGATGGAGATGGTTTTCTGCTTCTGGCTAGTTGATTTTGATTTGTGTTAGGATTGCAAGGTGTTGAACTTGTAGTGGTTTGGAACTGGTTTATTGGATGATCCGATATCATGAACGAAACAGCATGAATGGAATGAGGGTTTTTTTTGTGGATGGAGTGGCTAACGGGTTGAGGGGAATGAGATACTGACTTGGATGCGACCCAGTGATTTTGGGTGACCTAACCTTTGGCCGACCTAATCCTTAAACCGTGGCCGAGTTAACCCTTAAACCATGGCCGAGTTAACCCTGAGGGAATTTCACACTACTTTTTGAACCGGGGCCTTTACCCTTCCTACTTCTTACAACTTAAAGAGCCACCGATCTAATGAATTAGAAACTTAATCTTCATTTGTGAGAGACTCCTTGGGTCGCCGCCGAGTTAACACTTGGATGCCCAACTCGATTTCTCACTTGAAAGCATAGTCCAATTTGAATTCTTAACTTAATCTACTGGACCGAACTGCTTAAATCCTGGATTATTTTAACTTTGCTGCCTTATTTCGTAGACCACATTAACTCATAGGCTAACAACCTGCTGAAAACAACAATCACAAAAAACCAAGGCGAATATACTGCCATTGACTGCCCACATCAAATGACAGATTAGTCGACATAACGTAATCAACTTAAATACACTGTATGAAATGCTGTGAACCAATCAACTAAAGTGAAGTATTGATGCAAAGCATCGCTAACTTGAACTGATTTGTTTGCATCAACATTACACTAGCATATTAAAACAATGAACCCTGGACTTTATAACTGACAAATACTTGCTAGTTTTCATTCCAGTTACATTTTCTTATTGCTTGATTGATTTTACACAACACTCCACACACTTTAGGAAACGTGCACCTTTATGTTTGAATATCCAGTTGTTTGTGTAGAATGACTTCCCACCAAGAAGAAGAAGGGGTAGCTCAAGCTGAAGAGACCTTTCCGATAGCTATTCCCGTAGAGAATCCTCCAGAGAGAACTTCGACTATCCTAACTCCGAGAGCGTTTATTCAGCTGTGGACTCAGTTTGGTTTCGTTGAAAATGATGCCATACTTCCCGGGCCAAATGATACTGCCGACAGTCCTCCCCACGGTTTCGTCGCAGTCAATCGTCAAATGTGCTTAAGCGAGGCGATCCCCCCCTTTAACGACTTCCTTCGAACCCTTTTCCTTCGGTTGACAATCTCTCCATTCCAACTTCATCCTAATGGATACGCCATCTTAATGGGGTTGTGTGTTTTATTTAAGAGAACTCTTGATCGCTTGCCGAGTTTTGAAGAAATTCGCTACTTATGCTCATTCGCAAAGAGTAAAGACCATCCTTCCCTCATTATTGTGAGAAGCGCTAGAAACCGCAAGCTTATTTCTGATCTTACGGAAAGTGTTCATGGATTTTTGAACCAGTTCTTCTTTGCTCGCTGCCCCCCAGGGTTTTATGCCATCTGGAGAGTAGGAAGTAAGATTACCTGTTTCTATTTTCTCCATTTTCAAACTTTTTCGAGATCCGAACTACCAATTGCTAATTTCATTCTTTGCTCTTTTCAGCACTTCCTCTCCCTTCTAGAGATCCAAGCCATAAGTAAGTTTTCGAAAGATTAAGTGTTGTGGCCGTAGAAGAGATAAGTATAAAATTTTTGTTGAGGGATGAACTTTTGCATCATTATGGACTTTTATACATTTCTCGCTCTACACATCCCCATGAGGTTCTAGATTCCCCACCTAAAGCATTAGATGCCCCAGTCTCTTCTGACCACCCATACCAAAAGAACCTGCCCCAGAGGCTTCTCTAGTGAAGTGCTCCACTACTGTCGATGTTGCGGGGTCGTTTGGCAAATCTGCACTTGCCCCAGTCATTGAGGAAGAAGAGCCTCAGGGATCTCCCCAACGTTCACAGAAGTCTGGCGAAGAAGCCGGGAAAACAAGCCATGTCAGGCAAAGCGGGGACGACACTTTCGAAGTGTTGAGCGACCTCTTTGCCACCTCACAAGAGATATTTAAAGATTACCCTTTCACTACAAGGGTTTCTTCTTCAGTAGTGGAGGCGACTTCTTCTTTGCAACAAGCTCCGCCAACCCAAGAGTTGACGTTAACTACGACCCCCACAACTACTCCGTAGTCGAAGAGTGGTTCGTAGTTTGCTGCGCATAGTTTGCACATCACACACACTTAGAATCTTTCGGCATTTTTATACACCTAATTCTTTATACTCTGAAGATTTTTAAGACTTGTCTCTTTTTATTTCAGATTCTCCGATGGGACGCAGCGGCTCTTACTATGACGATTTTCAGTGCTACGGGAGGCGTAGTCAATATGATTATAGACGCTACCATCCCGTTCACAGAGAAACCGATGAAGAGAGAGCCGCCCGAAAGGCTCAGGAGAGGAGGGCTCAAGAAGAGCGTTATGAGAGAAAAGAAAGGGAAGAGCACCATGATTCTTCCCAGAGAGGTGACGATTCTCACAAAAGAAAGTCAACCGATGATCGGGGAAAAGGCCATATAGTTGAGGACCCAAATAAGCGTGCCCGATACAGTAAGAAGCATGCATCTACAATTCCTGAAAAAGCCACTGCTCCAATTACTTCTCAATCTCCTGCCCCTTCTCGTACTGATATTCAGACAATTATCAATAGGCCTTCATATCATGTTGGGCCAGGTCCAGCTACTCTCCAAAGACGGTTTCCACAATGGTGCCTGAAGGGGGTTCGCTTAGATCTTGATTTGGTTCCAATTGACAAGCCTGCCATGCTGTAAAATCTTGATGCCGTCAGACTTGACATTGAAAGAATGTCGAGCTGGCAAAAGCTTGTTGACGAACTTCAAAGGGTAAACCGTGCGAATCTCGAGGCCATGCTTACTATGGAGAATGATAAAGCTGAATGGCAGAAAGTTCTTGAGCAGCATGATACCGAAATGAGGAGCATCACTACTTATAATGAAGAGCTTGAAGCGAAGGTCGAGAAGCTTAAAGAGAAGCTCACCACTTCTTCTACTTCTTATACTCAAAAAGAAGAAGTGCTTTAGAAACAAGTGAGAGATGCTCATGCAGGCCAAAAAGACGCCGAAGACAGGCTCGAAGTGCAAAAGAGAATCAATGAGGGCTATATTGCTGATATTGCAGAGCTTCGGAAGAAAACCAGCTCTCAAGAGGCGAAAATCGAAATGCTTAAGCTTCAACTTTCCAAAGCTGAAAGAGAGCGTGATGAGGCCATTGCCAGTAAAATTGCAGCTGAAGAATCTCATGAGGCAACAAAGACCAGCATCAGCTCAACATTATTCGACTTCTACCTGCACAGCGTCTTGGGGCGCGGTAGTCTCGCCTTTCTGGGCCCCAAATATGTAGTTACACTGGCTGAAGTGTGGGAGGTCGCACTTGACATGCTTGGCGGTAAAGGTGCCGGCTATGCCGAATCAGCTCTTGAGGAGCATTACTTGGATGCCGATGCTCGCGCTGCTCTTGCCAAGGGGAAGGAACAACTTGCAACATTAAGAGCCGAAATGGCAGAAGGGGAACGTTTAGGAAAAACTACTTCAACTGTTCCAGTTCAGCCTTCGCCTTCGGCTGAAATCGACATTATCGGCTCCAGTTCTCATTCTCCATCCCCTACTAAAGTTCCCACTGAGATTACAAGCATACAGGGTGGAGATGAAGGCGACGAGAGTGCTGAAGCACATGCTTACGAGGTTGATATCAGGAAATCGAATTCTCCAGGTAACTCTACTATCAATCTTACTCAAGTAGACTGCTCATTTGCTTCTTATGGGTTTGATGAGCTTCTTGACAATTTCCTGAACCTTAACAAGCCTTTATCTCCTCTTTTTACTGACTTTAACCTCTTTTCTTCTGTAGAGAAAGTGTCAAGCATCGTTCAGACTTCCCCTCCACCAGTTATACCTCCTCCGTTTTTTCAGGTCACTCCTCCTTCTGCCTCGCAACCAGGATCACAAGAGGAGCAAATAGAAGCTCTCCAAGACTTGGATGATCCCATTGCTTTACAAGAACACAGGGGGGAAGAAACTGAAGGGGGTGAGAAGACTCCAGAACCGACTGGTTCCGATGATGAACCGTTAATTACACTTCTCTCTCCAGGAAGTGAGTCTTCTTCCAGGAAGAGAGGGAAGTATGGAGTCTCTACAAAGAAGAAGGAGGTTTCTGGTAGCGGGACACAAGCGGGAGAAGAACCTATTGCATCCCTTTTCCCTTCCTCTCCTACAACTCGACCAAAAAAATTAGTCATTCGGCCGAGCGAGACCTCAAAGGGTGGTAGGAAGAAGAAATGACGGGACTGGTCTTTATGTGTCTTTATGCTTTTTATATCGCTTTTTGCATGTACTGGCCGGAGATTGTGCGGATACCGGCCTCCGTTTTTCTTTTTCTTTTTATACCTGTACCTGTACAAAATTTTGACAGTATTAAATAAATGATCCTTTTTGTCTGTACAAACTTCTGTCTGTATTTGAGAATGCATTTACTATCCTTTTTTGTACAAGTTTCTTTATATGATATTGCAGTGAGCTTGTGGTATGTTGTTCGAGCATAATTTTACCAATGTAGTTATACCATGTTGTATGTAGCTATACCATGTTGTATGTAGCTATACCATGTTGCCCCTATACCATAAGCTCGTTGCAATATTTTATACTTTGAGGGGACTTGTACTCTCATTTCCTGGAGAATAATTATTCCATACTTGGAGGAATATTATCTTGTTAAAAATAGAGTACAGCTCCATCCATATGAGTTTTTACGCTTTATCCTTCGAAGATATCACTTTTTCTTTTGTGCATGTACACATTTTACCAAGTGAATTCTTCTATTTGGTAAAGCGGGCCTCTGAAGGGCACTTTAACTTTCTTTTGAGGAAGAGTATTTTCCAAAATATGTGAATCATTCTTCCTTTGGGAGTCAAAGTGTGCTTTTGAAGAGGGCTTCCTCTTTTTTTTTTTATGTGCCTCAGTAAAGGGCTTTCTGATCTTTGCTTTGCGTTCCTGACGAAATGCTTCTTTGAAAAGTTGTACCTCTGAGGAGGGCTTTTTCACGTTTCAACACTTGGAAGTTTTATTTCAATCTCGGTGAAACGTGTGCCTCCAAAGAGTTGTGCCTCCGAGGAGGGCTTTCCACGTTTCAACACCTGGAAGTTTTATTTAAATCTCGGTGAAACGTGTGCCTCCGAAGAGGTCTTTCTGTTCGATTGTGCCTCTGGGAAGAGGTCTTTTTATTTCTGCCTCTGGGAAGTGGTCTTTTTTGTTTGATTGTGCCTCTGGGAAGAGGTCTTTTTGTTTCTGCCTCTTGGGAGAGGCTTTTATTTTTTCCCTGTTCGCTGGGAAGCGGGCCTCCGAGGAGGGCTTTTCACATTTCGTCTCACGGGAGTGTATCACCGATCACGGTGAAATGTGTGCCTCTGAGTAGGGTTTGTGCCTGGAAGTTTGGAGTTTCTTTCTCTCAACTGGACGGATTCACGGGAGTGTATCGACCGATCAGTCCGCAACTTTATGTTGAGAAAGACCTCTCTTTTTCTGGTTAGGCCCGCTCGAGGTCTTTTAGCATTTCAACTGTGGTGAAATGGGCCTCCGAAGAGGGCTTTTCACGTTTCAACACTTGAAAGTTTTATTTCAATCTTGGTGAAATGTGTGCCTATGAGTAGGGCTTTTGCCTGGAAGTTTGGAGTTTCTTTCTCTCAGTTGGACGGATTCGCGGGAGTGTATTGACCGATCAGTCCGCAACTTTGTATCGAGAAAGATCTCTCTTTTTCTGGCGAAGCCCGCTCGAGGTCTTTATCCTCCGAAGAGTTGTGCCTCCGAAGAGGGCTTGTGCCTCCGAAGAGGTCTTTTGCTGATTGATGCTTGCTCGCCCATGTCTCTTTGCCATCTATTCATGTCGGCGATCCCCGTTATCTTTTGCAAGTGTCATCCTTTTTTAGTTGCCAATAATTTCCCTTATCCAAAGAAATATACTTCATAGTTAAGCAAGTTGGTGGTGGTAGACACAGGCTAGTTAACTGGTTGTTTGTTTGTTCAAACATTTGCAGTTAGTTAGATATGGTCCACTTCCATCCACATCGCTAACTTTTGTTCGAAGCACTTCTTTTGTAGGATTTGAGTATGGAAATTTTGAATGGTTTGGCGTTTGCTTGCTGGGTGATGTCGGAGATCGCTCGGTCTTGTGACGAGTAAGCTTTGTTTTTATGGCCTGCATGATTAAATCGACATTTTAGTAACACAGTTAACGTATTTTATATGTCCAAATAAAACAAAGCAGTTTATAATAGTAGAGAACACAAGATTTATAGTGGTTCGGCCAAAATCTGGGCCTACATCCACTTTATAGCTTTTCATTATTCACTTGCTTTACAATTGCTTTCAATACAAGAATCATATATTTGCAATTCATTTACAACATTTCAGCAAAGCTTTCAAGTAAAATAAGGACGCAAATGATTGTTGTTCCAAGTTCTTGGGATTGGTTCTCCTTCGACAGTTGTAAGTTTGAATGTGCCATCAAGAAGCTTCGTGCCTATAACATATGGCCCTTCCTAGTTTGGCCCAAACACACCTGTGGCTGTCATGATTCTCTTCAGGACCAGGTCCCCAACTTCAAAGCTGCGCTGACGAACTTTGGAATTGAAGTGCCTGGCTATTCTTTGTTGATGAGCTGCAATTCTAAGCCTCGCCTCTTCTCTTCTTTCGTCAAGGAGGTCAAGTGCTTCCAGTTGCAGTCTATCATTCTCATCTTGATCAAAATGGATCCTTCGGTGTGAGGGGACTTCAGTTTCCACTGGAATCATCGCTTCTGATCCGTATGCCAATGAAAATGGAGTATGCCCAGTCGTAGTTTTGTGGGTGGTTCTATATGCCCATAGTGCAAGCGGTAACTTGTCGACCCAACCACCTTTTGCTTTTTCCAGCTGCTTTTTGATGGTTGATTTGATGATTTTGTTTACTGCTTCCACTTGCCCGTTTGCCTGCGGATGAGCCACTGCTGAGAAGCTTTTTCGGATCCTGAATCGTTTGCAGAAATTCTGGAACTCCTCACTTTCAAACTGAGTACCATTGTCTGTGATTATCTTTTGAGGCACACCATACCTGCAAATGATATTTTTAGTCACAAAACTTATCATTTTCTTAGAGGTAGTAGCAGCCAATGGTTCAGCTTCAGCCCATTTAGTGAAGTAATCAACAGCAACGATAGCATATTTAATACCCGATTTGGCAGTCGGCAAAGGCCCAATGAGATCTATTCGCCACATGGCAAATGGCCATGTACTGACCATTTGAGTTAGCTCAGTAGAGGGTGCTCTAGGAATTTTAGCGAATCTCTGGCATTTATCACACTTTCGGGAATAATTAGCAGCGTCCTGATTAATTTCTGGCCAAAAGTATCCATAACGGAGGATTTTCTTTGCTAAAGTTTGACCACCTGTATGATCCCCACATTGCCCTCCGTGTACTTCAGTCAGAATTGTCTTAGCTTCTTCCTTTGTCACGCATCAGAGTAATGGCATTGAAAATCATCGTCTGTACAAACGACCATCTTGAATTATATATCTGGAGGCTTTCCTCATCAGCTTCTGTCGTTCTTTTTAACTTTCTGGCAAGGAACCATTGAGTAAATATTCAAGTATCGATGTCGTCCATGATTCTTGCTCTTGGGATACATTCATAATCCAATCAACATCCATTTCATCTGTGCTTGGAGCTGACAAAACTTCAACGGGAACTAATCCCAATAGTTGAGCTTCACCAGTACTCGAATACTTTGCAAGAGAGTCTGCTTTCATGTTTTCTTCTCGGGGTATATGGTTTATTGAATAACGATCGATATCTTGAAGGAGCTCCCAGGCTTTTAATAAATAGGCGGGCAGATTCCCTCCTTTTGCTTGAAATTCCTTCTTGACTTGGCAAACAATAAGTTGAGAATCACTGAAGATCTGCAATGCCTTGATGTTTAGTTCTTTAGCGATCCTTAAACCAGCGATGAGAGCTTCATATTCTGCTTCATTATTTGTCGAAGGAAATTCTAGTCTCAGTGCATAACATAGTGATCGCCCTTCTGGGGTTTCTAGGATAACCCCTGCTCCAGAACAGTAATCATTCCTCGCGCCATCAACATATAATTTCCATTGGATTGGAATGTTATCAGTGACTTCTTCCTCACTATCACCTTTATCCGTACATTCTGCGATGAAATCTGCCAATGCTTGCCTATTGATTGCTTTTCGGGGATGGTAAGTGATGTCATATTGGCTGAGTTCAATATTCCATTTTAAAAGACGGCCCGAAGTCTCAGGACGGAATAGGACTTGCTTTAAAGGTTGATTAGTGAGGACTTTGATGGGATGAGCTTGGAAATACGGCCTCAATTTTCTTGATGCGATCAACAAACAATAGGCGAGCTTTTCTAATCTTGAATAGTTCGTCTCTGCCCCAGTGAATCTTTTGCTGATTAATAGACTGGGCATTGAATCCTTGCGTCTTCCCGTACCAACACTGCATTGAGAGCATGAGACGAAATTGCCAAATATATAAAGAGATCTTCACCACTGTCAAGCTTTGAAAGTATCGGAGGCACTTCCATATGACGAACCAACTTGTCAAATGTTTTCTGACATTCAGGAGTCCACTCAAAGTTTTTCCTTCCTTTTTTCAGAGCATCAAAGAGTGGAATGCATTTATCAGTAGCTTTGGAAATGAACCGACTCAAAGAAGCAACCTTTCCATTGAGACTTTGAAATTCCTTCTTTGTTCTAGGAGCCTTGACCTCTCTCAGGGCAATGATCTGAGCTGGATTGGCTTCAATGCCCCTAGCGCTCACAATGAAACCCAAAAAACTTTCCGGACTCCACTCCAAATGAACATTTCAAGGGATTAAGCTTCATTCTGTATTTACGGAGTACCGCAAACATTTCTGCCAGGTGATCCATGTGGTCCACTGCTTTCTTAGACTTTACTAGCATATCATCAACATAAACTTCCATTGTTTTGCCAATCTGTGGTTTAAACATCCCATTAACAAGCCTTTGGTAAGTTGCCCCTGCATTCTTGAGTCTGAAAGGCATGACCTTGTAGCAGTAGAGTCCAACATCTGTGATGAAGCTTGTATCCTCTTGATCTGGCTCATGCATCATAATCTGGTTATATCCGGAGTATGCATTCATAAAAGATAACAATTCATGTCCTGCCGTCCCATCCACCAACTGATCGATCCGGGGCAGCGGGAAACAGTCTTTGGGGCAGGCTTTGTTCAGATCTGAAAAATCAATGCACACTCTCCACTTTCCGTTAGCTTTTTTAACCGGCACTGGATTTGATACCCAATTTGGATAAGTAGATTCTCTGATGAAACCGTTCTCCATGAGCCGATCCACTTCTTCTTTTAACGCGACCGTTCTCTCAGGACCCTGGGTTCTTCTCTTCTGTTTTATAGGTGTAAACTTTGGATCAATGTTCAGAGTGCGTACTGCAATCTCTGGGGATATTCCGCACATGTCAGCATGAGTCCAAGCGAATACATCCAAATTAGCCTTCAAAATGAAATTAGAACATTCTAAACTGTTGTGTTGAGTTGTGAACCCACATTAAGCACTTTGTTTGGGTCCTTTGGGTCAACGGGCACCGGCACTGTTACCTCTACCGGTACTACTCTATTCTCCCCTACACTGGCTTTCCTTGGATCCATCTCTCTTCGTGCGCCACTACATTCGCCAGTGCAGGGTCCACCCTGTAATTGCTACAAGGTTGGTTCCTTGGTGCGGACTGGAGCCGCCGCACCTTTTACCATTTCTCTTTTCCTTGATTCACGCAACTCTGTAAGATAACATTCTCTCCCCGCATCTTGGTCTCCCTTAATCACACCAACTCCGTTATCTGTGGGGAATTTTAGAGTCAGACACCATGGAGCAAGAACAGCTTTGAACGCAGCAAGAGTTGGTCGGCCTAAAAAGGCATTGTAGGCAGAAAATTCTTCAACAATTATAAAGGTTTGCTTTCGAGCCACCTTCCTCAGTCCCTTTCCAAGTTCTACAAACAAATCTATGGTCCCAATCGGCTGTTTGGGTTCTCCAGCAAACCCAGCAATCTTAAGTGATGAAGCTTGAACGTTAGCCATTGGAATTTTCATTTGATCAAAGGTCTTCTTGAAGAGGATGTTGCATGAAGCTCCACAATCAACTAGAACTCTTCTCACAGTTGCCGGCCCAATACCAGCGGTATGACCAAAGGATCTATGGTCGGAGCCTCGATACCCAAAGAATCTCTGGCACTAAATACAATATCATCTGTGGAAGTCTTTTGTTGCTTTAAAGGCGCATCATTCTCTAAAACAAAAGCATTCTCTTCAGCTGGTACATGCCTCAAGGCCCGGGCATACCTTTCCATCTCGCCCCAGCTTTTGCCTGCTGGGTGAGGTCCTCCAGTTATTATATTGATAACAGGTCTTTCCGATTCATGCTCTACGGCTTTCTCACTTGAGGCAGGACGGTGAGCGGGAACTTGTTGTCCTGGAGTTGATGAAGCTGGGGCATTTCTGTTCCTTTTCACATACTGCTGGAGTTTTTTTTCCTTCAAGAGTTGTTCAATTACCTCTTTTAACTGACGGCATTCGTTGGTGTCATGGCCGGGCTGGTTGTGGAACCGGTAGAACCTTCCACTTTTTTCCATCTTAATCGCAACTCTCATTTTAGGTGATGCCGGATAATTGACATCATCTTTGGTTGCAAAGAAGATGTTTTCAGGGGTATCGGTCAAGGGTGTGAAATTGAAAGAATGGCCTTTCTTAGCGTCCCCCTGTTTCTTTCCACCATCGTTTCCCCTTTTCTGAGTGATAGGTTCTTTCTTGTTCGAAGCGGCACCATTGTTCCCGGCTTCCGCTGATACCACTTTAGCCGGTGCTTGGAGGCTCTCTAAGCACATGAATTCATCCTCTTTCTTGTAGAATTTGTCGAGCGAGTTTGGTTCTTTCATTTTCAACCACTTTCCAAATTCGCTTGACTTGTCAATTGCCCTCATCAGGTATGTTAAGACCATGCGTGGCTCAACGTTATCTACCTCGGCCAATGCTATGTTAAAACGATTCAAAAATGATCTGATAGATTCTCTCGGATTTTGCTCTAGACTTGACGGTGACATTATATCCTTTGCTTTAGAAGCGTACAATCGAAATTGCTCCTTGAATTTCCTGGTCAAATCGGAGAATTGATCAATGGACCTACTGGCAGCTTTGTAAACCACAATAGAGCTACACCTTCGAGATATACCGGGAAATATCGACATTTAATTTCATCAGACGCTCTGGCACCAGTCATATGCCAGTCGTACTTATACAGAAACTCATTAGGATCACTTGTCCCCTTGTAAGCCGGAATAGTAGGGGGAACGAATTTCCTTGGGAACTCTGCCTTCAAGATCCTTTCAGTAAATGGAGTTTTGCTTGGAGCAAAACCCCACTCTTTCTCATCTTCATCTTTTCGCATATTTTCCTTCATGATCTGACGAACCATACACGAAAAATACTCTTCATCATTTAGAGGCTCTGGAGGGCACACATCAGCCACTCTCACTGAATTCTGTCTTGACAATCGTTCATGGAGGGTCGGCTGCGGCCCTGATCCTCCAGCCTGAAGAGGAGTCCTTTCTACAGGGTCTGCGTCTCTTTGAGAAATGTTCCCTTCAACATCCTGAACTCCCACAGTAGGGTTCCCATCATTATTACCCGGTTGACGGTTTGCCCCAAGTAGATCATTCAATTTACTCAAGATCAGGGCATTCTGGGCTTCCAACTGCGCATTCTGAGCATTCAATTGCCGATTCAATCCCAAAACTATGGCGTCCAACTCTGCTCGTGTAACTCCAGCAATTGGAGCTGCTTGACTTGAAGGAGGAGAGTAGCAGTATTCTCTTGAACATTGTCGGATCTTACGGAACTTCGTTTTCTCCCAGGAGCCATTATTTCCACTAAACTTATGGTTTTACAAGAAATCCTTTCAACAATCATTCGCGGAGCAATAGTGAAAGTTTCCTGAGTTCAATTCTCAGTGAAAGCACCAAAAATGTTAACGTAAAAATCAGACGCTAACACCCCGGCGTAGATTGAAGTTGAGCGAAAGCACCACCCGTGAACACGGGAACTAAAAACAAATATAAAAGTCACAAAGAAAGCAGAAAAGACAACAGCTTTTATAGTTGTAACGACCCCAATTTTGAATTTAATTTAAATAATAGTTAATGTAGATTTTGAACAAATTTTGAAATAAAATTTGATTTTTGACTTTGGAATCTGAATTTGAAATATTGAATTTGTATTGAATTGGGATTTATAATAAAATAAATAAATAAATAAGAGATAATAATGTTTAAAATGGAATAAATTTTATCAATACAAAATAAATAAAATAAATGCAGATCCCTTAGCCACCGAAAACAACAAACCAGCCATGCCTATTATACTAAACAAAACAAAGAAAAGTGATAAAGGACTCATGCATTTAATACAAAACATCTCAGCCATGCTTATTGAATAAACAAAGACATCACTCTGTACACTCTCTCCTCTATATCAACTTCCTTCCTCACTTCAGTTTCATCCACCATAACTGAAAGAAGAAAAGAAAAGAAAAACTAAGCAACCTCTAAAATGAATACCATCTCAACTTAAACAATGCAAATCAATGCAACTTGGAGATTTAAAGAAGATCTCAGCAAGCATGCAAGTTCAACAATAAGTAGCTTGGTTCTTTCTGCAAAATCAAGTGAGTAACATATAGCAATTCAAATTGAATCCATATGGCTATTTGTTTTGTTGTATATACATATGCTAGTACCTGTTCTTCTCTGTTTATTCTACAGAGTACAACCCAACAAAGAAAAGAAAAAAAATTCAATTTCTTGTTTTATAATCAATATTAGGCTTTAGTTTCAAAACAAAATAAATGTGTTTAAGTATGAATTGTAATATAAAAATAGTTTCATGAAGGGTAAACATATACAGGATTAACAACAAGGTTACTGTGTGATCAATATGACAGCAAGAAGGAATTTTTTTTTGTTAAATTCGAATACTCTAAATTGTGAGTTTGATCTTATATTTGGAATATATGCTCAAAGATAAGATTTTTAAAACAAGGATAACGATTTTTAATTTAGAAATGTTAAAGAAATTTACTGATGAACAAAAATCATATTTTTACAAATTTCTGTGGTTTTAATGAATTTTAGATGTTGAAACTTATGGTGAAGCTAGCTTAATGATCCACGAGCACGGGAAAAATAATAGAAAATTTTTCTAATGAATAAATTTTTGGGTTGAATCGAAAATAGGGTTTAGCATAGGGTTTTGAGTCGCGTTCGAAATTGCATGACTGGAAATTCTGTCGTGGGCCGAGTGCGAAGCGCCTTCGGAAGATGGTAGCTTGGTCGATGACAAAGTGGTGGCCAGTGGTTCGGGTGCTCCGGTGGTTAGAGGAGGGGATGCGACGTGTTGACAGGTGAGGGTGTTCGAAGTTTTTTTTTTGTTCCAGGTTTGTTTTTTTTGTGTCTGAAGCTCAATTTTGATATGATGGTCTTCTCGCGCGTTTGGATGCTTGAGGGGTTCAGGTGATGGTAGTTGACTTGAGGGTGGCCGGAGATTCAACTAACGGCGGCGAACTCCATTGTGCATGTGCACGAGTCGACGCTGGTGTCTGAAGAAATTGGGTATGATGTTGGATTGGGAACGAAATAGATGTGCTCGGGTATTAGCTCGGGATCTTTGCAGTTGTGACTCGAAGTGAGTAGGGTCGTGAGTGACCCGAAGTTTTTACTGGGAAAACTAAAGATTGTCTCGGGTTTGTATAGTTGTGTACCCAGTTTTAATAGCTACAGGTTTTAGTTAAAAACCAGATAGTGTTTTAGTCTTTCTTTTTAAAAATTTAAACTGAATTCAAAATTGAAAGACAAGTTTAATCGAAGGTTTTAAAACAAGTTGAAATTAAAATAGTTTTCTTTTAAAAAAGTAAACTTGTTTTTCAAACAAACATTTAAACTTGAATTTTGATAAAGCTTTTTATAAAAGAATTGCGAATGAAAATATATGTTTTGCTTTATCTTGAATTTGCAAGATAAAACGTAATGTATTTTAAAGCTTAAATTTTAAATAAAAATTTAAGTAGTTTAGCTAGAACTTTTCTTATATAGGTCTATAAGTGGATATTTAAATTTGATAGATGTTTAAATATATAATCATTTTAAATCTAAAATTTAAAAGTGTAATGTTTAAAATACACATAAATGATAATGAAATCATAAATAAAGAAATTTATTATCTTAGAGTAATTAAGAAAATTAAATGATTTAATAAGGTAATTAAGGAATGATTTTTTTAAATTATAAATAAATAATTAGATTTATTTATAATCGAAAATGATTAATGACGATTTAATCTAAGGTAATTTCTTAATGAAAGTAATTAAAGATTTTATTTCTTTAAAATAATTAATTAAGGGGTTAACTAATTTTATAATTGGTTTAAAGGTTAATTTAATAATTTGTTAATTAAGAATAATTAATTAAAGTGTTTGATTAACTAATTATATCAAATGAATTGTAGTTAATAAATCAGAATTGAATAGTAAATTCATAAGTAATTAATTTAATTGGGAATAAATTGAATTACTTAGGATTAAACAATTAATTAATCCTGCTTATAAATGTTTATTGAACACTTGACCATACTCATGAATGATTGTATTGTATGAGATGCCTTGAATTGATTTTCCTATCTGATATGTGATATTTTGTTCTGTGAATTGAGCTGTGTATTATCTGTGAATCTGTGAATGTACGATAAGCGTTATAGTTTATATCGCTTATCAATTATATTTCTGTGTTTTAATCTATGATGACAGAATGAATGTACACTATTGTGTAAAACCCCTGGACCACACCATACACACACAATGATGGATTTCACGAGGAAATAGGTTAAGTCATAGATTTTTGAAATAGTTTAAAATTTGAATTTTTAAATTCAAATGTTTTGGAAATGGAATTGGAATAGAAGTGAAAAGCTTTTGAAATGGAATTTCAAAGATGGAAATTTATTTTGAATAACTGGATTAAGTGTTGGAATTTAAATACTTTAATTTAAATTTGAATTCAATATTAAAATTGAATTCTGTAATTTGAAACTAGGGATTAACGATATTATACTAGTCATTATGAGTTAAACCATTTTTTAAGTATTATTTTTGGGAATTTGAATTAACCCAAAGATTGTAACTTGTATAAATGAAATCGGGTTTTTTCGAAATAAGACTGTTGTTTCTAAATGATAAAAAGCTTTCATAGGAGAAACGAATTTCAAATTATATAAAAGGGACTTCAAGTTTAAACTGAAATAGTTTACCAAGTTATTGATGAATATTTGGAAATGAATTTTGAAAGTGAATATTTGGGAACGGTTTGAAAGCTATAAGATAAATCTTTAATTTAAAGATTTTTAAACGAGCTAATCCAAATGAAATGGAAATTGTTTTGAAATCCGCAAATGGGATTTTGTGAAATAAATCTTTTGTTTTAAAAGATTTGAAATGGTATTTGGTTTAAACCATTTGAAAAGAAAGTTTTGAATTATTAAGTTGTGACTTAATTGAAATCCCATATCCATATGTTTTAAATATTTTCGCTCACTATTCGGTTTAGCCGGGAAAGGACCTTTGTGTCGTATAACCCATTCTGAATATGTGATTTGTCGTTATGGATAGCATTTGAAGACCGGTGGTGAAGACCGGGTATTTGCGAAAGCGATAGGATGACCTATCGATTGTTTCTGCACCGAGTCGCGCCGGTATAGAGACTCCCTAAGTGATGGGAAATCCGATCAGGATTGTGAATATCCGGATTACAAGGACTTCTTTGGAAGTGCCTTCGGTTCTGTTCAA
Organism: Allium cepa; assembly: GCA_030765085.1. Taxonomy (NCBI): domain Eukaryota; kingdom Viridiplantae; phylum Streptophyta; class Magnoliopsida; order Asparagales; family Amaryllidaceae; genus Allium; species Allium cepa. Next base: position 134,657,034 of record CM060942.1, on the reverse strand, counting down.
ACCCAGAATAGACTTGTATGGATTGTTATATCTAACATTACAATTTGAGATATAAAGCTGATTTCTTTCAAATATATTTCTGTTGGTGGCGGAGAATTTATTCTCTTAGCTTAACACCCTTCTCTGAGACGTACGAGCTCAGAGGTTATGTAGTTGATGGTTATTAGCGATATATTCCCAATTTGGTAATGTGACATGCTGAGTGTTGCTGTGAAATGATCATTGTGTTGATCATTTGTGATAGGATCATTTGGTTGATCATTTATCTTTGTGATCATTTCTATGATCATTTGTTGACCCAAAGCATAGTTTTTGTATAAAGCGTGGCTTTGTGGACGAGACTTCGTCAAGCCTCACACCCCGAAAATGGTCAAAACAGGAATGATGCGGCAAGGTTATGAGGGGTAGCTCCCTTTAGGGTATGTGCATTTCCTTCTGAAAAAAGGTGGTATCATGGTATGGAGCCCAGATGCTTACTCATGTTGAAAAAATTATTATTTTGGTGTGATGTTGATTACGAGCGCTCGGATAAAGGTCCCAAAGGACCGGGGGATGGCATACTCGTGTCAATAGTTTTCCAGTTAGGGGTAACCCGGCCTTGTGTTGGCAGAGATCCGGTTTGGTTCTCGGGGACGTCCTTCTAGAGGCGTTCTCATGTGGCAATGGGAAGTTCCTTGGCCTGACCATTCGTTGGAAATCCAAAGAAACAATACGAACCTTGTACAGTATTAGTTGTATAACCTGCCATGGAATGTGGCGGTAACCTGCTATTGAACATGGTTAGCTATAGTAGGCATACGATAATGATCGTATGTTGGCTAAGATTTATATCTTTACTTTCGAAATAATTTTTCCTACACTATGCACTAGTAATAATATCAAATGTTTCTTTTTAATGCATATCAAGCATCTTTGACTATCATAAGGAGAAATCTCCTACGATCCTGCATTTGCATTGTGTGTGTGTGCGGGAGGCCTTATGGTAGTCTCATTTTTAAAAAAAAAGCATTTCGAATTGACTTTGAAAATCTTTTGTTGAATGTTTTAAAAGATAAACTGTTTTTGTTGCTCACATCAGTCCCACGACTGATCCGGAGTTTATTGTTTCTTTCCTAAACTCTGGGTGCTCATTATTTTCTACACGAGCAGTCTAGAGTTGGGTTTTTCAGATAGTCAGATGTAGTGGATTATCTGGAGTTGGTTCAGTCTCTGGACCACACCGCACTTGCTTAGCTTGGTGCATCGTTATTGGGGGTTCGACCTATTGCTGGATTGATTCTTGGAAATGGAGTTGCAGTTTTGGAGTTCTCCCTTGAAGACTATCTCAGAGTTATATTGTTCCGCTGCTAGATGTTATCTATCGTTTTCTTTTCCGCTGCTATTTTATTGTATCATATCTCTGATGTATATTGATATCTATTGGATCATCTGTTGTATCAGATATTGTATCAAAGCTGTATATCAATGTATTATTCTTTTATTCCGCCGTGTTATTTACTTAATGTTGTTATAAGCTCCGGCGAATCGGATTTGAACGGTCGAATCTATGGCATTCGAATACGATTTGAATTATGGATTTCGATTTTCGAGCGGGCAAAAATCCAAAACGTTACATTTGGTATCAGAGCTAAGGTTAAACTTTAGCTCAGGAGTATAACACGTTAAGTCGCTCATTAGAGATAGGGTGAAGTATGCCCTAGAATGAGTATATCCCTAAGATATTCGTTTGAATGCCTTAGTAAATTCTCTTACTATTCACCGATAGTAAGTATGAGTGCAAGAAGATAACGAGATAGGGGACAGGGAAGTACGACTATAATTGGTCAATACTCTATAACAACAGTGGAAACAACTTTATTCTCAATCTCTTTTTGATTCGTTTCCAAAATTCTTTTGATTACTTCGTGACAGCTCCAGAAAGAAGTTTCGGTGTGATGATGGCCCTATGAATCGTTATGGGGAATTCTTACTTCGTATCTTCATCGGTTTCTTATCAGCTTTTTGATTTAAACCTTAATGAATGTGAAATAGGAGATTTTAAATTGAGTTAAAATTGATTAATAGAATATGAAGGCTAAATTGAATTATATCGATAAAACAATTTCGTTTAAAACCAAATTAGAAATTCTATTGTAATTTCTCATGAATACCAAAGTCCGAAGAGGGACAAATTAATATGTATTCTGAGATATTCCGACTTGAGTTTGGAATTCATATCTTAAGTTTGAGGAATTATAGGAGATCCAATCTGTCTATCTCTGTGTTGTTTTCGTGCCTACGAATTTCGAGGACGAAATTCTTTTAAGGGGGGAAGTCTGTAACGACCCCAATTTTGAATTTAATTTAAATTGATAGTTAATGTAGATTTTGAACAAATTTTGAAATAAAATTTGATTTTTTTGACTTTGGAATCTGAATTTGAAATATTGAATTTGTATTGAATTAGGATTTATAATAAAATAAATAAATAAATAAGAGATAATGATGTTTAAAATGGAATAAATTTTATCAATACAAAATAAATAAAATAAATGCAGATCTCCTTAGCCACCGAAAACAACATACCAGCCATGCCTATTATACTAAACAAAACAAAGAAAAGTGATAAAGGACTCATGCATTTAATACAAAACATCTCAGCCATGCTTATTGAATAAACAAAGACATCACTCTGTACACTCTCTCCTCTATATCAACTTCCTTCCTCACTTCAGTTTCATCCACCATAACTGAAAGAAGAAAAGAAAAGAAAAACTAAGCAATCTCTAAAATGAATACCATCTCAACTTAAACAATGCAAATCAATGCAACTTGGAGATTTGAAGAAGATCTCAGCAAGCATGCAAGTTCAACAATAAGTAGCTTGGTTCTTTCTGCAAAATCAAGTGAGTAACATATAGCAATTCAAATTGAATCCATATGGCTATTTGTTTTGTTGTATATACATATGCTAGTACATGTTCTTCTCTGTTTATTCTACAGAGTACAACCCAACAAAGAAAAGAAAAAAATTCAATTTCTTGTTTTATAATCAATATTAGGCTTTAGTTTCAAAACAAAATAAATGTGTTTAAGTATGAATTGTAATATAAAAATAGTTTCATGAAGGGTAAACATATACAGGATGAACAACAAGGTTACTGTGTGATCAATATGACAGCAAGAAGGAAATTTTTGTTGTTAAATTCGAATACTCTAAATTGTGAGTTTGATTTTATATTTGGAATATACGCTCAAAGATAAGATTTTTAAAACAAGGATAATGATTTTTAATTTAGAAATGTTAAAGAAATTTACTGATGAACAAAAATCATATTTTTACAAATTTCTGTGGTTTTAATGAATTTTAGATGTTGAAACTTATGGTGAAGCTAGCTTAATGATCCACGAGCACGGGAAAAATAATGGAAATTTTTTCCAATGAATAAATTTTTGGGTTGAATCGAAAATAGGGTTTAGCATAGGGTTTTGAGTCGCGTTCGAAATTGCATGACTGGAAATTCTGTCGTGGGCCGAGTGCGAAGCGCCTTCGGGAGATGGTAGCTTGGTCAATGACAAAGTGGTGGCCAGTGGTTCGGGTGCTCCGATGGTTGGAGGAGGGGATGTGACGTGTTGACAGGTGAGGGTGTTCGAAGTTTTTTTTTTTGTTCTAGGTTTGTTTTTTTTTGTGTCTGAAGCTCGATTTTGATACGACGGTCTTCTCGCGCGTTTGGATGCTTGAGGGGTTCAGGTGAATGGTAGTTGACTTGAGGGTGGCCGGAGATTCAACTAACGGCGGCGAACTCCATTGTGCATGTGCACGAGTCGACGCTGGTGTCTGAAGAAATTGGGTATGATGTTGGATTGGGAACGAAATAGATGTGCTCGGGTATTAGCTCGGGATCTTTGCAGTTGTGACTCGAAGTGGGTAGGGTCGTGAGTGACCCGAAGTTTTTACTGGGAATACTAAAGATTGTCTCGGGTTTGTATAGTTGTGTACCCAGTTTTAATAGCTACAGGTTTTAGTTAAAAACCAGATAGCGTTTAAGTCTTTCTTTTTAAAAATTTAAACTGAATTCAAAATTGAAAGACAAGTTTAATCGAAGGTTTTAAAACAAGTTGAAATTAAAATAGTTTTCTTTTAAAAAAGTAAACTTGTTTTTCAAACAAACATTTAAACTTGAATTTTGATAAAGTTCTTTTATAAAAGAATTGCGAATGAAAATATATGTTTTGTTTTCTCTTGAATTTGCAAGATAAAACGTAATGTATTTTAAAGCTTAAATTTTAAATAAAAATTTAAGTAGTTTAGCTAGAACTTTTCTTACATAGGTCTATAAGTGGATATTTAAATTTGATAGATGTTTAAATATATAATCGTTTTAAATCTAAAATTTAAAAGTGTAATGTTTAAAATACACATAAATGATAATGAAATCATAAATAAAGAAATTTATTATCTTAGAGTAATTAAGAAAATTAAATGATATAATAAGGTAATTAAGGAATGATTTTTTTTAAATTATAAATAAATAATTAGATTTATTTATAATCGGAAATGATTAATGATGATTTAATCTAAGGTAATTTCTTAATGAAAGTAATTAAAGATTTTATTTCTTTAAAATAATTAATTAAGGGGTTAATTAATTTTATAATTGGTTTAAAGGTTAATTTAATAATTTGTTAATTAAGAATAATTAATTAAAGTGTTTGATTAACTAATTATATCTAATGAATTGTAGTTAATAAATCAGAATTGAATAATAAATTCATAAGTAATTAATTTAATTGGGAATAAATTGAATTACTTAGGATTAAACAATTAATTAATCCTGCATATAAATGTTTATTGAACACTTGACCTTACTCATGAATGATTGTATTGTATGAGATGCCTTGAATTGATTTTCCTATCTGATCTGTGATATTTTGTTCTGTGAATTGAGCTGTGTATTATCTGTGAATCTGTGAATGTACGATAAGCGTTATAGTTTATATCGCTTATCAATTATATTTCTGTGTTTTAATCTATGATGACTGAATGATTGTGCACTATTGTGTAAAACCCCTGGACCACACCATACACACACAATGATGGATTTCACGAGGAAATCGGTTAAGTCACAGATTTTTGAAATAGTTTAAAATTTGAATTTTTAAATTCAAATGTTTTGGAAATGGAATTGGAATAGAAGTGAAAAGCTTTTGAAATGGAATTTCAAAGGTGGAAATTTATTTTGAATAACTGGATTAAGTGTTGGAATTTAAATACTTTAATTTAAATTTGAATTCAATATTCAAATTGAATTCTGTAATTTGAAACTAGGGATTAACGATATTATACTAGTCATTATGAGTTAAACCATTTTTTAAGTATTATTTTTTGGAATTTGAATTAACCCAAAGATTGTAACTTGTATAAATGAAATCGGGTTTTTTCGAAATAAGACTGTTGTTTCTAAATGATAAAAAGCTTTCATAGGAGAAACGAATTTCAAATTATATAAAAGGGACTTCAAGTTTAAACTGAAATAGTTTACCAAGTTATTGATGAATATTTGGAAATGAATTTTGAAAGTGAATATTTGGGAACGGTTTGAAAGCTATAAGATAAATCTTTAATTTAAAGATTTTTAAACGAGTTAATCCAAATGAAATGGAAATTGTTTTGAAATCCGTAAATGGGATTTTGTGAAATAAATCTTTTGTTTTAAAAGATTTGAAATGGTATTTGGTTTAAACCATTTGAAAAGAAAGTTTTGAATTATTAAGTTGTGACTTAATTGAAATCCCATATCCATATGTTTTAAATATTTTCGCTCACTATTCGGTTTAGCCGGAAAAGGACCTTTGTGTCGTATAACCCATTCCGAATATGTGATTTGTCGTTATGGATAGCATTTGAAGACCGGTGGTGAAGACCGGGTATTTGCGAAAGCGATAGGATGACCTATCGATTGTTTCTGCACCGAGTCGCGCCGGTATAGAGACTCCCTAAGTGATGGGAAATCCGATCAGGATTGTGAATATCCGGATTACAAGGACTTCTTTGGAAGTGCCTTCGGTTCTTTTCGAACCCAGAACAAACTTGTATGGATTGTTATGTCTGACATTACAATTTGAGATATAAAGCTGATTTCTTTCAAATATATTTCTGTTGGTGGCAGAGAATTTATTCTCTTAGCTTAACACCCTTCTCTGAGACGTACGAGCTCAGAGGTTATGTAGTTGATGGTTATCAGCGATATATTCCCAATTTGGTAATGTGACATGCTGAGTGTTGCTGTGAAATGATCATTGTGTTGATCATTTGTGATAGGATCATTTGGTTGATCATTTATCTTTGTGATCATTTCTATGATCATTTGTTGACCCAAAGCACAGCTTTTGTATAAAGCGTGGCTTTGTGGACGAGACTTCGTCGAGCCTCACACCCCGGAAATGGTCAAAACAGGAAAGATGCGGCAAGGTTATGAGGGGTAGCTCCCTTTAGGGTATGTGCATTTCCTTCTGGAAAAGGGTGGTATCATGGTATGGAGCCCAGATGCTTACTCGTGTTGAAACACTTATTATTTTGGTGTGATGTTGATTACGAGCGCTCGGACAAAGGTCCCAAAGGACCGGGGGATGGCATACTCGTGTCAATAGTTACCCAGTTAGGGGTAACCCGGCCTTGTGTTGGCAGAGATCCGGTTTGGTTCTCGGGGACGTCCTTCCAGAGGCGTTCTCATGTGCCAATGGGAAGTTCCTTGGCCTGACCATTCGTTGGAAATCTAAAGAAACAATACGAATCTTGTACAGTATTAGTTGTATAACCTGCCATGGAATGTGGCGGTAACATGCTATTTAACATGGTTAGCTATAGTAGGCATACGATAATGATCGTATGTTGGCTAAGATTTATATCTTTACTTTCGAAATAATTTTTCCTACACTATGCACTAGTAATAATATCAAATGTTTCTTTTTAATGCTTATCAATCATCTTTGACTATCATAAGGAGAAATCTCATCCGATTCTGCGTTTGCATTGTGTGTGTGTGCGGGAGGCCTTATGGTAGTCTCATTTTTTAAAAAAAGCATTTCGAATTGATTTTGAATATCTTTTGTTGAATGTTTTAAAAGATAAACTGTTTTTGTTGCTCACACCAGTCCCACGACTGATCCGGAGTTTATTGTTTCTTTCCTAAACTCTGGGTGCTCATTATTTTCTACACGAGCAGTCTAGAGTTGGGTTTTTCAGATAGTCAGATGTAGTGGATTATCTGGAGTTGGTTCAGTCTCTGGACCACACCGCACTTGCTTAGCTTGGTGCATCGTTATTGGGGGTTCGAGCTATTGCTGGATTGATTCTTGGAAATGGAGTTGCAGTTTTGGAGTTCTTCCTTAAAGACTATCTCAGAGTTATATTGTTCCGCTGCTAGATGTTATCTATCGTTTTCTTTTCCGCTGCTATTTTATTGTATCATATCTCTGATGTATATTGATATCTATTGGATCATCTGTTGTATCAGATATTGTATCAAAGCTGTATATCAATGTATTATTCTTTTATTCCGTTGTGTTATTTACTTAATGTTGTTATAAGCTCCGGCGAATCGGATTTGAACGGTCGAATCTATGGCATTCGAATACGATTTGAAGTATGGATGTCGATTTTCAAGCGGGGAAAAATCCGAAACGTTACAATAGTGGCTCGGCTTAGGGTAAGCCTATGTCCACTTTAATTCTCTTTATTACTGAATCGATTACCACTTTACAACAATCTTCAATTACAATTCTGATGAGACAAACAACTAGAACTTTGATGCAGAAGAACTCTTTGAATCCATGTAGATTGCGTTACATTTCCTCTCGAAGTTAGTTGAGATGCCTTGCGTACTTGAAGTGTTGAGTGAGTCGAGAATTCAGCAGAGTATCGGCGCTTAAAGAGATCAGGCAAAAAGTCCCTTTCATGTTTGAGGTAGGTTGGTATTTATAGGAAAATTCTCCCCTTAGGTCATAAGTCGTGACCGGTCTATGGTAGGTCGTGGCCGACTCATCTGGCCAAACCCCCTGGTTTCACATAGGTCTGTTTGTACAAGTCCCAGGTCGCCCCCGAGTCAACACAACCTTGCATCAGTAGTATGGCATCGGGATTATATTTAGTAGCTTTAGGTCGTGGACGACTCAAGCTAGGTCGTGAGTCATGAACGAGTTAACTGGCAAGTCACAAGTCATGGCTTAACTGGTAAGTCCTGGACCGCGTACGAGTTAAGAGGCCATTGTGCCAAGTAGCTGCATTGAACTTGCCTTCCTTTGCTTGGGTCGTGAACGACTTAACATAGGTCATAGGTCGTTTGCGACTTATGTATCGTTCATGATCTTGTCCCTGTCCTGCGTGGTTAGATCGGCAAATTCTCGGGATAATTAGGTCGGTAGCTATCTTGGGTCGGTAGCTATCTTAGGTCGGTAGCTATTTTAGGTCGGTAGCTATCTTGTTTCAGGCAGTTGGGTCGGCATTCTTGTTAAGTTTTAGGTCGGCAACTGTTCAGCCTTAAGTCGGTAATCTTTTGGGCCTTAGGTCGGCATTCTTTTGGGCCTTAGGTCGGCATTCTCCTTAGCCTCTTAGGTCTTAGGTCGGCATCCTTCTTAGCCTGTTAGGTCGGTATCGTTTCAAGTCGCTGAGTCAAAACCGAGGCAGAGTTAACAATGTACAAGGATTGGGACCATCACAATGGCCTCTTAGATCCATCTTTATAGATCTTTATACCTAGTATATAGGCTTCTCCTCCGAAATCCTTTATGGATAAATTATTGGAAATTCAAGCTATCATTGATCGTAATAACGAGATTTTGTTGCCAAACAACAACAGATTGTTGACGTATATACTAAGAACACAATAGCACTTCCTTGTTCCTTTCGGTACATGCATGCTTCCTCTGTGTATTGATAAAAACCAAATCGTTTGATAACTTTATCAAAACACTTATTCCAACTTCTTGAAGTTCACAACTGGACTTTAACAACTTCTATGCCCCGTCCTTACTCCCATTGACCTCGAAACCCTTGGGCTATGACATATAAATGGTCACTTTTAAATCACCATTTAGAAATTCCGTTTTTACATCCATCTACCATATTGCATAGTCGTAGAATGAAACAGTAGCTAGCGTTATCTAAACAAATTAAGTATTTCTACAGGAAAAAATCGTTTCTTATAACCAACAACCTTGATTTGACAACATCCCTTTCACAACTATCCTTGTATTTTAAGTCTTCACTTATCCATCTGCATTTAGCTTTCTCTTAAAAAAAATCCATTTGTAGCTGATGGGTTTTATCCCGTCGGATATGTCATCAAAAGTCGAAACTTTGTTTTCTTACATAGAATCCATTTCAGATTTCACTACCCTTAACTAAAGTGTAGAGTCTTTAATCTATTGTACTTTTTGGAATAAGCACGAAGTATCGTCATCTAATATGTAGTCCACTTTCTCTCCATCCATAAGAAAATCATAGCATCCCTATGGAGGAAAAGAATCCCTATCCGACCTTCTAATAGGCACATGTTATCATATATGGGTGAATTTGGTTCTCCTACTAGTTCGACCTCCATGTTAATTTCTTAGATTTCATTCAACTCCATAACCTTGCTGTTAATTCCTTTTGATAGAAATATCTTTCCTAAAAAGAAAATATGCCAAGAAATAATGACCTTTCATTCTCGGTGTTGTAGAAAATATATCCCACTGAATTATCAAGATATTCTATAAATTTGTACAACGCTGATCTTGCCTCAAGTTCAGTGGGACTAATGTTCTTAATGTAGGCTAAACAACCTCATACCTTCAAATACTTAAGTTGGAGCTTCTTTCTACACCACGTCTCATATGGTATCATTGGCATAAATTTAGTATGCATCAAATTCAATACATGCGCTATGATTTCGAGTGCACATCCTTAAAAGTATATAGACAACTCATCTTTACTCATAATGGGACAAATCATATCAAATAGGGTTCAATTCCTTCGCTCTGAAACACCATTTTGTTGTAGATCATAGGACGAAGTAACCTGAGAGATAATCCCATTATCTTTTAAGCATCGTTGGAGCTCTTGTCCAATTTACTCACCTCCTCGACTTGATCGAAGTATTTTGGTCTTATAATTCGTTTGGCTTTCAAACTCTTTTTTATATTTCTCACTAACACTAGATTTGTTCTTCATAAGATACACATATACTACTTTAAGGAAATCATCCATAAATGTTACAAAATGAGAAGAATTATCTTTAATAACTATATGTATTATGCACATACATTAATATGTAGGCCCAAGAGTTTATTAACTTGCTCATTGCTTCCACTAAAAGGGTGCTTGGTAATTTTTCCTTTATGAAAAATTCATACGTACCAAATGATTCAGAATCAAATGACGGTACAAAACCCTTGGTTTTCAATTTATGTAGTCGTTTTCATTTATATGACCTTGCTTGCGATGCCAGTGGTAGTTACTGTTTATGTTAATATAAGAAGAATTATTCACAGCAAAGACATAAATAATATTAATCACTAAGTTCCATTACCTAGTATACCATCTCAAAATTTATTACCATAGAACATAATGTTCATAACATTACTAGTACAATAAAATATATAACTAGTCTCAGATACTGTAGACACAAAAATAAAACTACAGTTAAAGTCCTTTACATAGTAGAAATTATTTAATATTAAAACTGATCCATTTGGCAAGTTCAAATGAAAATCTCTAGCTGTCGTTGCATCTACTAGAGATCTATCAGCAACTTGAAGCCTCGTTTGTCCCTTTGCCACATAACACATGTTCCTAGGTCCCTACAAAGAAATATATATGTGATTTCTAGATCCAGCATTTAAACCTAAGTTAATTTATAGATTGCAAAATAATTATGAATCATAAATATACCTATAGGAGCAGCATAACTATTTTGTTTCTTCTCTTTGACAATCTTTAAGTATTACAGACAGATCCATTTTCGATGACCCTTCTTGTGACCATGATGACATTCACCCTTGTTAGTTGTAAAAGTCTTCTTATTCTTCTTAATAATCCACTTTTGCTTCTTCAAACCTTTTGAAGATGATGTGTTCCCTTAACCACAATTACCATACCCTTATCCTTGGACGAAGACTAGGCTAAACTCAACATATGAAGGAGCTCTACGTGTCTTACATTAATCTGGTTCATATTATTTTTTAATACGAGCATCTCAAACAGAGGAGTAAGATCCATAGAATCAGATCCACTTGCAAATCAATACCTACAATCATGTCCAACTGAGAAAGTATATCATTATAGCCCTTCATCAATAGAAAGTACTTATCCGGTTTCATTCCTTTCATCATTTTCATATTAAATCCTTTCTTCGTAAGTTTGTACCTTGCAAAGCGCGACAATTCCCTAAAAAGTCTTAAGACTATCTAAAATTTGATGGACATTCATGTTTTTGTAAGATTTCTGCAATGGTTTGTCTTACATAGACAACATGTAAACTTGGGCGATCTCAAGGTCTGCCACCCATTTAAAGGTATTTGTAATTCATGGTTTGAATTATAAATGGGTTTTTTCCTATGGAGGTTCAGTTATGGAGGAATATAAAAGTTCGTATGTTAGTGTTATCTTTATTGACCTTAACCAATCTATGTTGTTAAGTCTGTTGAGTTTGTCATGTTTAGAAAATAACTTGGGTGTAGAAATTTTTTTTGCAAATTTTAACTTAGCATATTAGGACATTATTTGTAGTAGATGTTCTTGGAAAATTAGTAAGTTTAAACATCACATTTCATTTACTAATAAGCTCCCACTAGTTTTTTATATTTCTCAAAACCCTAAGACGAAATGTAAAAGAATTTCAACTTCACCCGTGGGTGTTATGGCTCATTTATCTTGGGATTCTAACCCTTAGTTTGTGAAAAAAGCATAGCCCCACAAACGATGGATAAGAATTTCTCAGTTGAGTCATATACAACTTTAACCCACGGTCTTTATCTGTGATAAACCGGATTTTCGGCATCAGATAATTGAATAATTATTTTATTTAACTATTGAAATTATTAATTTATAAATTGAACAAATAAAATGTGATGTTTTAAATATAGTTATAAATAGATTAATAAAGTTTAAATAGAATTATTAATTACAAATTAAATATAAGATTGTTTAAATAAATATATATATATATATAGATTATTTTAGTTGATTTTCAATGGGATTTTAATTTGAATTTGAATTTGAATTTGGATTTAAATTTGAAAACTTGAAAGATATGTATATTAAATATATTTTGGATTTAAAAATATGTTATATGATTTTGTTTAGAACATAATAGGTTTTATATTATTTTCTTCAAAAGATTAAGAAAAAAGATATATTAAACTAGTGTAATCATTTTTAAGAGTATAATTGGAATTTTTATCATTTTCTTTTTAAATTGTATATTGGTGAATAAAAGAGGTAGTTTAAATGTTAATACACTTAAGATATTTTTTAAGTATAAAACTAAATTTTAATGTAATATAAATATAATATATATATATATATAAAATATTAGTACAACATAAAAGACACATGTAAACTAATTCTTCATGCTTTATAACATGTGTAAACAAATTATAAAATGTAATTAAAAGTGTAAATAATTTCATTAAGTATCATCTTTATATTTTCATTTTCTTTAAATTTTTACTAAATCAGAAATTAATCTATATAAACAGCAATCTCCTTTCTTCACTTCTTTTTGCTATCTTCTCATTTCAAAAGTAAGAAAAGCTTAAAAACTAAAGCCTGTAAACATTTATCCTCAACCTGTAAACACTTCAACAAAGCAAGAAAACCTGAAGCAAATCAATGTTTCAAAGCATTTTTGTTCTGCAAATGCAAGTTTTCAAAGATCAAAATCAACTTGGTTTTATAGTTAAATAAGTTAAAGCCTTTGGCAAATTTTAGTCTTCAAGAGATCATAGTTTCCAGTTTTCAAATCAAGGAAGCCTGCTCCGCTATTGTCCTCAAAAGCAAGTGAGTAAACATATATTTTAAAAATCTTAAATAGATCAAAATCTGTGCATGTGATTTTCGATTTAGATTTATGTGTTGCATGTGTATATATTAGTATGAATCTCTGAATACATGTTTGAATTTGATCTGTGCATGTTGTTGTACATTGTTCTTCTCTGTTTCCAAAAGAATAGAGTTTAAAAAAAACAATTCAAAAATTCAAAACTTCTTGTCCAATTACTATTTGGTTTTAAGTTTCAAACAAATCAAGTTTGTGTAAGTATAATTTAAGCTTTACAAAAAACATGTTTAAGGAATTTAAGTTGGGAAATCTTGTGAATTTGAGTAAAGATGGTAAAAAAATTTAAAATGTTAAAAATCAAACAATATAATTTGTAGATTCAAGAATGCAGCTTGAATCGACTCTGCAGAACTTGATTTTTTCTAAAATCATGAATTTTAATTGGGTTTTGGGGTTGCATTTTGGTAATGACCGAAGAAGTGCCTTTGAGCAAAATCCAGCAACTAGGTGTTTTCTGGCGATCGGGGTCTTCACCGAGAGGGTCGGGATGCAGGAGGACTTGGCAAAAATGCCAAGTATGTTTATTTTCACCTGTGTCATCTCAGGCGGATCGAGTGGCTTCGGACCAAGCGTGTTGGGGGCGTGGAGGTCTGGTGCGGCTGAGGTCAGAATTCTACGACCTCTGGTGGTCGACGATAGGAGTTCGAGGCGAAGTCAGGCGAGGTGGTGGTTCATGGAAGTGTTTGAGTTGCCTCAATTTCGATATTGAGCATGTAGTGATGTTTGGGTGATCGGGATTCGTTGTTAAGGCAACCGTCGATATGTGAGTGGTGTCAGCAGTGAGCGACGTCGTCGTAACCACTTGTGCAGGTGCACCGGTGATCAATGTGTCAGGGTGGTTGGGATGAGTAGTGGTCTCGAAGATGCCCTCGGGTATTTAGGAAGAAGACTCGAGTTAAAACACGGGTCGCATTCGTGATATTTTAGTTGTTTTCAGTTTTAATTTTTTTAAACTAAGTTTTTAAAAATAATTGAAGAAGAAGATGGAACTCGAGTTGGCACTCGAGTCAGGAACGGGTTAAACCCGAAGTAAATGTGAAGTGTTTAAAAAGCTTTTGAAAGCTAGTTTTAAATTTAAATTTAGATTTGGTTTAAACTATTTGATGATAAATGTTTTTTTACAAAATCTATTTTGATTTAAAAGTTTTATGCTTTAATTTGAGAAAGGTTTAAGCATAAAAAACTTAAATTTTAAAGGTAATTAAGTATAAATTAAAAAGATGAAATGTTTTATTAAAACATGTATTAGTTTTAGGTAATTAATGGTAATTGTTTTATCTTGAAAGTTAGTTTAGTTTTTAGGATTAAAGATTACTTAAATTAATAAGGTAATTAAAGTTAAATTAATTAATAATGTAGGATTAATTAATTTATAAAGGTTTAAGGATTAATTAATTGTTAATTAAGAATTAGTTAGGGTTAAGTATAATTACTTAACGTAATTAATGAAGTGTAATTACTTAGTGAAGTAATTAATGGATAATTACAGGTGGTAATTAATTAATGGGTAATTACTTGGGAAAGTAATTAAAGAATAATTACTTAGTGGAAGTAATTAAGTGTAAATTACTCAGTGTAAATAATTGAAGGATTTATTAATTAAGAGGTTAATTAATGTAAGTAATTAAGAATAATTAATTACTGAATGTGATTAATCAAGGTTGATTAATGAATGTGGTAAATTAATTAAAGGCTAATTACTGAATGTAATTAGAGAGGATAATTAGGGGATGATTAATTAATGGTTTGTAATTAATTATTGTTAAGTAAGCAAGATTAAAATAATTAATTTGATTTAATTAGGAATGGGTGACTAATTAATCTTGCTTATGAATGATTGGTTGATATTTCTGATATGAAATATTTGTGATATGGTATGTTTGTCTTGAACAGTGATTATGTGGTTTTCTATCGACAATGAATTGCTGTGTAAAAAGTGACATCTTGTATTTAAAGGTTGAATTGTGTTTCACTTGAATAACGTGGGTTAAGATGGTATTGAATTCGAAGATACCGGAGTTGGGTATTAGTAAATCCCGAAACCACTTCGATTTGTAATCTATAAAAATTCTGTACAAATTTGATATGTGAAATCAATAGGCTTGAATGGAATGATTTAAGTGAATTGAACCATTTGATCTAAGTTTTGGTACTTAGAAATTGATGTGTGTAATAAGTGTTGTCTATACCCAACTTGTGAATTTGTGAAATTTATACGACTTACCTCGGGATTTTTTAAGTTTTATGTTGTTGTATTCCATGTTAGATGGGTTTATTCACGCTGGTTTCCAGCCTGCCTCGGGTGTTACTTTGATGTAATGCTCGGGTCAGACCAAGTATTACAGATTTCCAGGTAAGGACTTTCTGGAGCTCAGGAGGCGAGCTAGAAGGCAGGAACGTATGGAGTGTAACCCGTTGGGTATTATTGATTTGTATCTGGAACATGTTGCTTTTATTGTCCAGTGTTTTTGAAAATGTTGTAACTCCGATGTATTAAAGTGTAATTTGACAAGTACAGATTTCCCTTGTATAACTGTTATAATTTGATATTATATTTTGATCCGCTGCGAATGTGAGTATCTGATTTTTGGTGTTTATGTTTCTTCTTCTCCTTCTATTTCTTTTCTTCTTTTCCTAACTATCTGGAATTTTCGACATCGAAATTTCTGGGTCGTTACATTTGGTATCCGAGCCGAAGGTTAAGCGAGAACCTTAGCTCTGGTGGATTTACTCATAAAGATTAGGGTCGATGGTATCCTAAAATGAGTTGAGAGTGTATATATATATGACAGCGTACTTGTTATTTTCTTATATAATGATTTTAAATGGTTTTAAAAATAAATGATTTTTATAAAATTATATATATATAGAGTAAATAATTTTCCAATTATTATATAAATAAATTGGTTGTTGGACATTGAAATTGAATAAGAATTAAGTGATATATATATATATATATATATATATATATCAAAACAGGAATTGAATACAATGAACTATACAAATAAGATAGATTAGAATTGGTTTCAAACCAGAATATGGAAGGGATGTTGTGTTTAATGATGGGATGATGTGTTCTAGTAAATATTGATAAAGAAAAATAAAAAAAAATTAGGGAAAACTTTTAGATAAGTATAACTTATAAATTGAAGGGGGTTTTAAATTGTGAAGTTTTGAATCCTAAGTCTAGGAACATGTGAAATTGTTTTCAAAATGTTAAAAGAAATGTTATTATTCAGATTATTTTGAATGTGATCTTATTTTAAAATAAAAAATGTTTGGAAAATTTTAAAATAACTTGTTTTGAATTTAAAACTAAAGGTGGTTTAAAAATTAAAGAAACTTGGTGTGTAAAGAAAATAAATATGTATATTTGAAATAAACTCTAAGGTTGAGTTTTGAATTTTCCTTGGAATGTGATGTGAAACCCAAAGTGAAGAAAGTTTTTAAACTTAAGCGGGAAGATTATTAATCTGAAGTTTAAAATTTGAATGGGAATTCAAACTGAGTAAAGCTGTATAGATTAAATTGAAGTTCTGGGAAAACTAAATAAGTTTAGAACAGACAACCTGAATTAGAAATTTCAAAATGAAATTGTGATTTAACTTGGAAGTTAATGGTATATTTGAATTGGGAATTTGTGTGATCTCAAAATGGGTTTGAGATCTGGAAATAGGAAATGGATGGACGTTTAAAAATAATTTGGATAATACTATCCTATTGTTATTAATAATCTTTAAACTGTGAATTGGATTTGTTTAAATGAATGAAGAAATGTAGTGTGGTAATATATCCATTAGTGGAAAAAGGGGGAATTAAACTTCAATTTGAAATTAAGGATATGGAATCACTTTGAACTTAAGATTTGAATTGAATTTGTAAATTAAATTTGTTTAAGAATTGGTTTAAAAGTTGGAAGATAAAATTGGGTAATAAATTGTAATCTGAAGATTAAATTGTTTTGAACCCTTATTTGAACTTTGAAAATAAGTTAAGTAAAGTCAATTTAGAATAGAAATTTGAAATTTGGGCTCAGAATTAAATTGTTTAAAGACTTTAAATAAAGTTTAATTTGGTGTAAGAGGTCAAACCAACATTTGAAATTTAACTCAAATTTATATAATTCGAGATGATATAGAATGGGATTGAATTTAATTAGTTCAAATTTAAATTGATTTAAATAATTTGGATTTGTAACTGAAGTTGAATAGATTTAAAATTCAAATGGAATTTGATTTGAATTTGAAAAGAAATTGAGATTAATTCAACTTGAATTGGGGTTATATCAATTTCAATGGAGACTGAAGTTATTTAAATTGGAATTGAGTCAATTCAAATGGAAGTGGAAATTTAAATTGAATTGATAGAATGGAGATTGGGAATTGAACAGTTTGGCTCTAGACTATTTTCAAAATAAATTGTTTTAATATAAACCTATATTCCAAGCTATTTATATATACAACTTTTCTTTTTAAACCCCAAACTATTTTATACTTATTTTATAATTATTTTTGAAACTATTTAACTTTTACAACTTTTTATAAACTAATTACTGTTTTTCAACTGTTTTATAACTAATTACTATTTATAACTATTTTACAATTATTTTATAACTACTTAACTATTTTTAACTCTTCATGTTATTTTCTAAATTTAAGCTAGACAGAGTTCAAACTGTTTATGATTAAATATCCATTTGAGATAAGAATTGAGGTGATAATCCAAATGAGGATTTAAGCAATTGTGAGTAAGTGAATGACAATCAAAGTGAAGGTGAATTGAAAGAGAATTGATTTTGCTAATAACCAATAAAGATAAATACGTAGGATATACGTATATTATTCTATTCGCATAGTGATTTGATTCAGATTCGAGCACAGAATTTCGAGATAGTTATATCGATCTGGGTTGGGATCTTTCACCCGATTTTCGGCGGTGAACTTGGATACGGATTGTTGATTGGCTCTGACATTCTCTATCATAGTTGTGGCTATGCAAGGAGAATGACGGTTTCTGATCAAGAAACTAGATCTGAGTCCGCACTAGGAAGTCGGATGGACGATACTAGTTCGGAAGTGAAATTGTGTGATCGAGTGAGCGAGCAGATTGATATAACGTACTGATGATATGTGTACATCATATGGGTTTGAATGAAATTGATATTGAAATTTGTGGATAAGAACTGTAAAATGGTTTTTGAAATGAAAGTAATATGGTTAATAACTTTATAAAGGAATTATCAAATTTGAATATTTGATTTGGCATAAACAAAGTTATGTATCCTTGTTATATATATATGATAAAACTCACCTTGTTGAATCTTTTGCCAGAAGAAAAGGGTTTTTGAAAAGTATTTGAAGTATAAAAGGGGAATTTATACAAGTGTGAAATGATCCAAAGATTTTCATAGTTATATATATATATATATATATATATATATATATATAAAGGATCTTATGAGAATGATTTTGGGAAAAGGTTTTGGAACCTATGGATTTCGGAAAGGCTTTTGTTTTTTAGAGAAAAATCAATTTTGGAAACTTGGAAAGCCTAGTTGAGAATTATCCATTTTGGGATAATCAATTTTGTGAAAAGGAGATTTATATAGGATTCAAACTAGGTGTATGATTTGGAAGATATTATATGTATAGTATAAAGTGTTTTGAAAATGGCTCTGGAGAAAAAGGCGCTCCCTTGAAATGAACTTCTCAAGAGTGCCACAGGGTGGTACTGCCTTGAACCCTAAGGGGGGGTTCTAAAGTTGATCCTATGAGGAAGTCCGAATAAACTGAAGTTCCTGAGGATTCTGTGTTGTGTGTAGGGAAAATTGAGGGTTTTGATGCCTACAGAAACATTTGGGTTATGCTGTGACAACAGTTTAACTCGATGTCGCTGCGATCTACTAAAGACCATGGAGAAAGTCATGTGTGCTGCTGAGAGCCAACAGACTACGTTTGCTTTTACATCGGTAGACTGCGACCTATGGTGACATAGCAAAAGTCGAGAGGTCGTGAGAGCCTAAAGCTGCATTGGGATTTGATTGATGTAGTCTGCGACATATGTGGGAGTGGTGAAGTTTCATTTGGCAGCGAAAATCGAGGGCGCTGATGCCTACAGTTACATGGACTTTTGCTGTGATGGCAACGTAACCCAGGATGTAGCTACGATCTATGAGGGGTTCCATGGCGTAATCGAGGGGCGTGGAGTGCCTACAGTTACATGGACTTTTGCTGTGATGGCAACGTAACCCAGGATGTAACTCCGACCATGGATGGGGGTGATGATTTCCAGAGCATTCTCACCAAAGAAGTTTCCTCGATTTCAAAAATGTTTTCTATATTTTTAGTAAAATTATTTTCCAAGTATTTTCACTTGGTGTTGGAAACGGGTCTGCTAAGTACTTATGGATTTTCAGTCTTATGCCCGATCAACATATCACCGAATTTCTGTGAAAATAAGGATGGACTGCTTGAGACATTAAGTTATAAAAGTATCTTTATAAAACTATTTTATAATATTTTAAAATGCTTTAAAATTTATCAAAGAATAATTTTTCTGATAATAAGCATTTTAATATATTCTAGCTTCGTTCCTTTTTGAGGACGAAAAGATTCAAAGGGGTGAAGAATGTGATAAACCAGATTTTCGGGCATTAGATAATTGAATAATTATCTGATTTAACTATTGAAATTACTAAATTATAAATTGAACAAATAAAATTTGATGTTTTAAATATAGTTATAAATAGATTAATAAATTTTAAATAGAATTATTAATTACAAATTAAATATGGGATTGTTTAATATATATATATATATATATATATATATATATATATATATTTGTTTGAGTTGATTTTTAATTGGATTTTAAATTGAATTTGAATTTAAATTTGAAAACTTAAAAGATATGTATATTAAATATACTTTGGATTTAAAAATATATTATATGATTTTATCTAGAATATAATAGGTTTTATATTATTTTCTTTAAAGATTTAAAAAAAGATATATTAAACTAGTATAATCATTTTTAAGAGTATAATTGGAATTTTTATCATTTTCTTTTTAAATTATATATTGGTGAATAAAAGAGGTAGTTTAAATATTAATACACTTAAGATATTTCTTAAGTATAAAACTATATTTTAATGTTATATAAATATAACATATATATATAAAGATATATAACATATTAATACAACATAAAAGACACATGTAAACTAATTCTTCATGCTTTATAACATGTGTAAACAAATTATAAAATGTAATTACAAGTGTAAATAATTTCAACAAGTGTCATCTTTATTCTTTCATTTTCTTTAAATTTTTAATAAATAACAAATCAATCTATATAAACATTAATCTCCTTTCTTCACTTGTTTTTGCTATCTTCTCATTTCAAAAGTAAGAAAAGCTTAAAAACTAAAGGCCGTAAACATTTATCCTCAACCTGTAAACACTTCAACAAAGCAAGAAAACCTGAAGCAAATCAAAGTTTCAAAGCATTTTTCTTCTGCAAAAGCAAGTTTTCATAAATCAAAAGCAACTTGAGTTTATAGTTAAACAAGTTCATGCATTTAGCAAATTTTAGTCTTCAAGAGATCATAGTTTCCAATTTTCAAAAAAAGGAAGCCTGCTCTTGTGTTATCCTCAAAAGAAAGTGAGTAAGCATATATTTTAAAAAGCTTAAGTAGATCTAAATCTGTGCATGTGATTTTCGATATAGATTTATGTGTTGCATGTGTATATATAAGTATGAATCTCTGAATATATGTTTGAATGTGATCAGTGCATGTTGTTGTGCACTGTTCTTCTCTGTTTCCAAAAGAAAAGAGTTTAAAAAAAACAATTCAAAACTTCTTATCCAATTACTATTTGGTTTTAAGTTACAAACAAATCAAGTTTGTGTAAGTATAATTTAAGCTTTAAGAAAAATATGTTTAAGGAATTTAAGTTGGGAAATCTTCTGAATTTGAGTAAAGACAGTAAATTTTTTTAAAATGTTAAAAATAAAACCATATATTTTGTAGATTCAAGCATGCAGGTTGAATCGACTCTGAAGAACTTGATTTTAAAACAAAAATCATGAATTTTCGTTGGTTTTGGGGTTGCATTTTGGTGATGACCAGAGAAGTGCTTTTGAGCAAAATCAGGCGACTGGGTGTTTTTTGGTGATCGGGGTCTTCACTGAGGAGGGTCGGGATGTAGGAGGACTTGGCAAAAATGCCAAGTAGGTTTATCTTCACATGTGGCGTCTTAGATCGATCGATTTTGTTTTAAACCCTAATTTTGGGTTGAGGTCTGAAATGAGATGATTGTGTCATCTAGGACGCATCGAGTAGCTTCAGACCAAGCATGTTGGGGGCGTGGAGGTCTGGCGAGGTTGAGGTCAGAATTCTACGACCTCTAGTGGTCGGCGATAGGAGTTCGGGGTGATTTCAGGCGAGGTGGTGGTTCTTGGAAGTGTTTGAGTTGCCTCGATTTCGATATTGAGCATGTAGGGATGTTTGGGTGATGGTGATTCGTTGTTGAGGCAACCATCGATATGTGAGTGGTGTCGGCAGTGAGCGACATCGTCGCAACTACTTGTGCTGGTGCACCAATGATCAATGTGGCAGGGTGGTTGCAATGAGTAGTGGTCTCGAAGATACCCTCGGGTATTTGGGAAGAAGATTCGAGTTAAAACACGGGTCGTATTCATGATGTTTTAGTTGTTTTCATTTTTACAATTTTTTTAAACTATGTTTTTAAAAATAATGGAAGAAGAAGAAGAAGGAACCCGAGTTGGCACTCTAGTCAGGAACGAGTTAAACCCAAAGTAAATGTGAGGTGTTTAAAAAGCTTTTAAAAGCTAGTTTTAAATTTAAATTTAAATTTGGTTTAAACTATTTGATGATAAATGTTTTCTTTTTCAAAAAAAATACTATTTTGATTTAAAAGTTTTATGCTTTAATTTGAGAAAGATATAAGTATAAAAAAACTAATTTTTTAAAGGTAATTAAGTATAATTAAAAAGATGAAATGTTTTTTTAAAACATGTATTAATTTTAGGTAATTAATGCTAATTGTTTTATCTTGAAAGTTAGTTTAGTTTTTATGATTAAAGATTACTTAAATTAATAAGGTAATTAAAGATAAATTAATTAATTAATAATGTAGGATTAATTAATTTATAAAGGTTTAAGGATTAATTAATTGTTAATAAAGAATTAGTTAGGGTTAAGTATAATTACTTAACGAAACTAATGAAGTGTAATTACTTAATGAAGTAATTAATGGATAATTACTAGCTGTAATTAATTAATGGGTAATTACTTAGTGGAAATTAATTAAAGAATAATTACTTAGTGGAAGTAATTAAGTGTAAATTACTCAGTGTAATTAATTAAAGGATTTATTAATTAAGAGGTTAATTAATGTAATTAATTAAGAATAATTAATTACTGAATGTGATTGATCAAGGTTGATTATTGAATGTGGTAAATTAATTAAAGGCTAATTACTGAATGTAATTAGAGAGGATAATTAGGGGATGATTAATTAATGGTTTGTAATTAATTATTTTTAAATAAGCAAGATTAAAAATGATTAAAAATAATTAATTTGATTTAATAAGGAATGAGTGACTAATTAATCTTGCTTATGAATGATTGGTTGATATTTCTAGTATGAAATATTTGTGATATGACATGTTTGTCTTAAACAGTGATTATGTAGTTATCTGTCGATGATGAAATGCTGTGTAAAAAATGACGTCTTGTATTTAAAGGTTGAATTGTGTTTCACTTGAATAACGTGGGTTAAGATGGTATTGAATTCGAAGAGACTGCAGTCGGGTATTAGTAATTACCCGAAACCACTTCGATTTGTAATCAATAAAAATTATATATAGATTTGATATGGAAATCTATAGGCTGGAATGGGATAATTTAAGTGAATTGGACCATTTAATCTAAGTTTTGGTACTTAGAAATTGATATGTGTAATAAGTGTTGTCTATACCCAACTTGTGAATTTGTAAAATTGATACGATTTATCCCTGGTTTATGTAAGTTTTATGCTGTTGTATTCCATGTTAGATGGGTTTATTCACGCTGTTTTCCAGCCTGACCAGGGTGTTACTTCAATGTAAAGCTTGGGTCAGACCTAGTATCACAATTCCAGGTAAGGACGTTCTGGAGCTCAAAAGGCAAGCTGGAAGGCAGGAACGTATGGAGTGTAACCCGTTTGGTATTATTGATTTGTATCTAGAACATATTGCTTTTACTGTCCAGTGTTTGTGAAAATGTTGTAACTCTGATGTATTAAAGTGTAATTTGATAAGTACAGATTTCCTTTGTATAACTGTTATAATTTGATATTATATTTTCATCCGCTGCGAATGTGAGTATCTGAGTTTTGATGTTTCTGTTTCTTCTTTTCCTTCTATCTTTTTTCATCTATTCCTAACTATCTGGAATTTTCAAGATCGAAATTTTCGGGTCGTTACATTGTCCTAATCTCATTTCGACCTTGAGTTTGCTCAACAAATAGAATGAGATTATTTACGCATACATCCATTTCATGATGGTCTATGTACCTTAATAAATACATATAGCTGTATTACCTCATATGTTCTATATATTAATAATACTATACATAACATATCTACTTGGGTTTTCTTAACAGCCAAAGAGTATGCGAGTAATTATTAATATATAAATGGTAGATGACAACTTACTATATTAAAGGTTCGTAATCTTTAATATCTTTAAATAAGTGATATTTACTTATGGAATAATATATTTCTTACGAAATGCATTGATGATTCAAGGGTCAAACGCATTTGAAGTCATAATATGCGTATTGTACTTATGTATTTATTCCTTAAATCTAATTTGGGTTTCTTATTGCTCCACCTTTTATTAAAATTTCATATTATATAATTCTTAACTATTGTATAAAATTGCAATTTAATTAACTTATATAATAGTCTTATATATAATCTTACATTAATATTATTAAATAAAACTTATTTAATTAATTTAATTAATTAGCGTATTAATTAATTTTATATTAATTAATTTTATATTATTTAATTAAACATTTTATATCGAATATGTATACAATAGCATTTATAGTTGAATATATTTTTACATCTATGACCATATGTGTGTTATATTATTTATTAATTAGCATTTAATTAATTTATTTAATTAAAAAAATTTATTGATCAATTTTATTTTGAAATTTTCATGCACCTTTTGAATTTGAATTTTAAAAGATTTAAATTTGAATTTACATTTACTTTATATGGAATTATACATAATAATTTGAATATGTATATTTAGATCATTATGACTAATTTTACAATGTATACACACACACATGCATACATTCATATATATATATCTGTGTGTGTGTGTGTGTTCTGTATTATATTAGTACTACATTATCGACATCAAATATGTATTTGAAGGAGCCAACATATCCGTTGTGCTGTAAATCCCAGCGTCTAGAAATTGGCATGTTAAACCATGTATATTGTATATGTTGCACATGCATGTAAAAGTACATGTGTATATGATAAACAAATACACAATATATTATATATAATACCAAATAAAACTCTTTTATTAAACAATTAAATAAAATGGTGTGAAAATTTATTTAGCTTAGATCCAAATCAATTTTGATTTCATAGGTCCAATAAGATCCAAAGTAATAAAAAATTGAAATTCACCTATTTAACCCGCTGTATGCTGAACTAATTTCAATAATGGTATCTATCCCAATATCCTATATGGTCTAAATTAGTCATGTTAGAGCCAACTTATTAAGCCTACCCATCTAGGAGGGTGTCTATAAATGTAATGTCCACACTTGGTTTGAGTAATCAAGTACCCTCCCCGACCCTGCTACTAACCAGGCTCGAAAGATGCAATGAACCTAAAGATTGTCCCTAATACAAATGGTCCAATTGTAATTTGGGCTTTGGCTGATTTCCAAAATCTATTTTGAAATTAAAATAAATTTTTAACTTTAAAAATTAAATTTGAAATAAGATTTTTTTTATAAATGTTATAATACGATTTTCATTTTTTTTAAATTTGCAATTTAATTTTGAAAAATATTTAATTATTAATTAGATAAATAAATTAGATAAATTTATTTAATAGTTAATTAAGTAAATTATTTATAATATATGCATATATTAACATTTATTTTTGGTCATTCAAAACTTTTAGAACTCAATTTTATTTGTTTTTGTAGATATATCCATACATATTTAAAGTTATTTAATTTATTAATTAAAAGTCCATACAAAATTATTTTTTATTTCTAAGAAAAAAATTATATTGTGTTTTATATATTATATACATACAGACACACGCACACACATATATATAATATTAAAAATTTATTAATTAATATTTTAAATATATATATATATATATATATATATATATATATGTGTATGTATATATGTATATCAAATTAAGTAAAATTTATGCACACAAAAATTCCTTTTATTATTTGAATTGATATGTAAACAATTTTAATTTATGGTATATGTATACACACATATTAGCATTTAAATTCAAATTTTATTTAAAATTCAAATTTTATTTAAAATTCTTTTAAAATTGATTATTGAATTTGAATTTTTTATTTTATTAATTTTAATATGTGGTTTCAAGCTATACGTTAATATATTAACAAAAATCATTTTTTTTAAATTTGATAATCATATATATATGTTTATATATATATATATATATATATATATGTATGTATGAATCGAGAACAAATCTATATAAAAATTTGTGTGATATAAATCTAACTTATGGAGACAAGATATCATGATGATTACACATATAAATCATTGTAAAATAAAATCACCTTAACCATCACCTTATTATACCTTGAATGATGAATTGAAAAATCTTCTAGAATTTGATTCTAGCTCTTCTAGAAATTGCTAGCTAGTAACCGAAGAGATCTACGCACCTTTCTTTAACCAAATTTTAATTTGCGTTTTGTTTGAAAATAATAAAGGAGGGGATGGTGGGATTTTTTGGCTAGAGTTTAAGTGAGAGGAGAACCAAAAGTAGAGTGTAAAAAGTGAGGGGCAATGGGTTTAAATAAAAGAAAAAAGGATAGAGTAAAATGTGGATCGGGACCCATCTTTTCCTCCACTATCTCAAACCTAAAAAATCAACATATGCCCCTCCTTCTTCTTTGGCCGACTGAACCATAGGCCTTACGGACTTCCTTTCTACTTCAAACTATATAATACAATTTACATGTAAATCGGATTCAAATATACATTAGTATCGCATATCGATAGATGTTTGTATAACTTTTACATACGCGCTATTTTCAATACCGATCACCACAAATCAAATATATTTTTAATTAATATCACAAAATATTAATTAAATTAATTTATAAAATTAAAATTTAATTAAATAAGGTGGTAGTCTTAGTATTCAAAATTACGGTTGTGTGACACTTACTTGTAATTTTGGTTAGTGATTGATATCGAACAATTTGAGTCTTAATGTTGATACACCACTTAGCTAGTTTCATTTTAAAATTTAGAAGTTTGGAAAATGAAGATTTTGCTCTTCGCTTGAAATTATATAGTATATTTCATTATTTAATTATCAAAAATATGGGTTCTTACGCTCCCTCCACAAAAGGAATTTCATCCTCGAGATTATGAACATAGTATCCAAGACAAATTATTCAAAGTATTCACTCAATTTCAATCAAATCACTGTTGACATAACATGTAGACAAGTAGTACAAATGCATGAATATGTCTTATAATACTTGACGACATCCAAGATTTCAATTCAGTGGTCAACTTTATGAACTGATCGACCTTCAGAATGTATGTAATATAAATGACATATAAGCATGATGCAATACAATCCTATATATCAACATAGATGAAATCTGTAAGAATGCAATGCCTACGTCGTATCACGATTCAAGGGTTCAAACATTCTAACAGTCTATACTAATCTAAGTCAATCATGAAGTAACAGTCGATTCCTACCAACATGATGGTGATTTACACAGCCTTCTTTACAATGCCTCATGCGGTTCCATTCCAATACTTGCTTAGTAAATATTATTATATGCAAAGTCGACCAATGATAGATGGTCCTCCCAAGCTCCTCTGAAATAAATTATACAAGCCTCGAATATATCATCCAAAACTCCATTTACCCTTTCAGTCTGTTCATTTGTCCAACAGTGATACGTCGTACTTAAATTTAGTTCCATTCCTAAAGCATCCTGTATTCTTCTCTAGAATTCACTCATGAAGAGTGGATCTCAGTCACTTACTATACTAACGGAATTCCATCTAGCCTTTACATACAACGTCGCCAATAGTGCTACGAATGGATCTCGATTACTTACTATACTAGCGGAACTCCATGTAGCCGAACTATCTCCTTTATATACAACATCACCAATAGTTCCACTATCCTTGTGTTCTTCATTAGGATGAACTATGCACCCTTGGTTAGTTGATCCACAATTACCAAATACTTTCATTGGCTCTCCAACTCTGAGGAAATCTGTCGATAAAGTCCATAGATCACATTTCCATTATGGAACCCTAATAGTAATAATATCCCACTTGGCCTCTTTTATTCAGCCTTTATCCTTTGGCATGTCAAACACTCATCTATAAACTCCGCTACAAGCCTCATTATTCTTGGCTAGTACAAAGTCCCCTTCGTGTCCCGATACATTTTATCTTTATCCAAACACTACAACAAAATGGTTTATTGATGGCACAAGAGGATAGCAATGCAACATCACTTGTTATTCTTGCTTATTTAGTAGTCACTCACATCAAAATTATAGCTCAGTAACATGCTAGTAGTTAAAAAGTAAAAGTGGGCGCCTACATTTTTACTCTCCCTCCCTCATATTTCAATCTTGGCCGCGAATAACTTTTATTCGCGATTCACACTTCCAAAGCCTAAATCTATCGTCACTTTAAAAATCCCCTAAATTAGAGTTCCTTAACTTCCCTTCTTGTCATTCCTCAACTTCGTTGCTCATTGTTCATCAAAGCTTCTTGCTACTGCTCCGATTCCTCACCTGCGCCTCTGCTTCATTCTATCAGATTTTCTATGCAATATTGTGTTTGATTTCTTAACTGTGGCAAACTTCGGCCACTTTTAGGTATATATTTTTCAACTTTCAGATATATACTCCATATTTTATTTTGCTTTGCCTATGGATAATTGATTATATTAGCTGAAGTTAAGTGATCCATTTTTATTATTGGATGAATTACCATTCCTTATTTTGGTAGTAATTCATATGGCATCGTTCTCATTGTCAACCTTCTGATGCATGGGTTATGGTACTGAAATACTAAATCATCCTAAATCATTATTGTTAAGAGCTCCGATAATAATATAATAATCTTGAAAGGGTATCTAAAGTATGGGTTTTAAAAGTATTTCACATACACAATTTTAAAAGTACAGGTTTCATAGGGTATCTTGTTTTCCCTATATGTATTTGAAATTTTAGATATATTATTATCTTTTGAATTAATATATGGCTTAAATGTACGTATTGACTTCAAGAATATAGTATTTCTAACATACATAGCCCCAAATATATTTTCTCTTAAATAAGAATACACATGAGTGTAGATTTGTACCTTTATATAATAATCTTGAAAGTAAAAGCTTATGGAATATTACGTAGAGTTTTGAAAGAGTGATTAGCGAGGATTTTTTGGATCTATATCAGTATTTGGTATGTATGAAATTCAAACATATACTAATGATTTTGGAAAGCTTTAAATTTTCCATGCTCTCGAAATGTTTGAACCTCAAATGCATACAATTTTTGAATGAATGTCAGTTGTGAATACACATAAGTTTCATATACTTGGTTGTATATGCATCGAAATGGTGAACATACATACTGAAAAGCTTCAAAAGATTTAATTAATACAAAGTCTTATGCATGTGCACACTTGCAAATGCGTCAGACTTTCGAGAATATATACATGCATCAATTTTTAACAAGTTTTGAATATCTAGATTTTGAAAATTGGTAGCTTTATGATTTTGGAAGATAAAGTCAAATTTCTAGAGTATTAAGATTTGATATATAATTGGCTTTTAGATATGTGTCAGTGTCCAAGTATAAACATGGTTATAGATAAACGAAATTCTGATTTGAGTACATATGTTCTTTTAAGTATGTAAATCCCTCTGTACAAATAAGTGATATGCATAGTTTCTTGTACACAAATTTCATATAAAGGATTCTTATATATAACTTTCGAATATTTAAGCAGTTTAGTACATACAATTTTCAATAACATGTCATTTTTGATATGCATGAAATGTTAAAGATATTGATTCTGCGTAAATCGGGTTCTGATATATTAAGTTTTACCTTAAGAAGGAAAAAAGTAAGTTCAAATGTATACGAGAACTAAAAGTCGAGAAGAGTGTAAGAATGTAAATGACTCTAAATGTCAGTTCCTTAGTATAAAGTGTCCTAGATAAACGAGCTATTCAATATACAGCAGTTTTCAAATGCATATAAACAAGTTATTGAGTGTACTAATTATTTGATAAAGGTTTTGCAGGTGACAGTCTTTTGGGAAAGTGTTAAATGTCAGATGCAAATACCTAAAATCCTCATGAATACCTAAAATCCTCATTTCTTTGTCGATCTGACCTCCAAGTCAACATGTTTTGGCTCTCATTCACCAATGACGATGTCTTTAATGGTAAAGCACTTTCCATCCCCTGATTTTTTCCGCAATTTTATCTGTTTGATTTTCTCAACTAGAGTCCTTATATTCGATTCACTTGACAAACAATTACATGTTCATTGATTATTATTTCCTGATTTCATTTTCATTGATCTAAAATTGGGTCGGTCCTCCATTTCGTTTGTATAACTTTTTTATATCTAAAAACTTATAATAGATAAAATAGTGTTACTTGTTTCCATTGGTTTAGTTCAACTGTTTATACCCTGTCATATATAACACTACACAGTAACTATGAAAGTTACAATAATGCACACAGATAATGGTCGACTAAGTTAACGGGTTGAGAGGTTAGACTTATATTCAAATTCCAATTGAAATATCAATGGTTTATTTTTAATGTTTGATATTCATATTTCTATATTTGCATTATAAAAATATATGTTAAAACATCTTATTGTAAATAGATTGTTACTTCAGATCATTTTTACTTTTAATTTAGG
Organism: Allium cepa; assembly: GCA_030765085.1. Taxonomy (NCBI): domain Eukaryota; kingdom Viridiplantae; phylum Streptophyta; class Magnoliopsida; order Asparagales; family Amaryllidaceae; genus Allium; species Allium cepa. The sequence goes on along the minus strand of CM060942.1, from coordinate 134,626,691 downwards.
GTACTTTTTGTTATGATTGGGGAATAAATATTGTTTGATACCTATGTATTGTAAAAATAGGTCGAAACCTTTGATTGTGAGTAGGCAGTTATTTCAGAGCTTTTTTACTTCTAAATTTAAGGTGTTTTTTCTTAAGGGAATCTTTTGGGATATTGGTCGTTAATTCTTTTACGTAACACACACACAACCTTAGCTAAAACATTTTCCCAAGGTACAATTTTAACATCCCAAAATTTTCAATTAAAATAAATAATATATTTAAACTCTTGGGGTTTAATTTGAGAATAAATTTGGAAAAAAATCTAAAACAAATAAAATAAGTGAAAATAATATATGAAATAAATTCCAAATTTATTTTTGGGTTTAAATTATTGAGATGATAAATGTTTTTTTTAAAGGTCATTTGGATTTAAAATCTTATATGTATGAGCATTTCATACATTTGTAAAATTTGATGTACATTGGAACTTTATTTAAATTGTTAAAGGATAAGTGTTTATATTTCATGTTTAAAATCCAAGTTGAATTTAAATTCGGAATAAATGTTTTAAAAATTTAGTAGCAATTAAAATCATTGAGGAATAAGTATACAATGGTCAAAACAACCTTTCTTTTGACATTGTACATATGCATATATATACCAATGAATAAATATATACATGTATTGGTTTATAAAGTATATGTAATATAGAAAATAAAATTTATAAAGATTTCTGCTTTGAAAACAACAAAGGCTGAAACATACATTCACAATAAAGTTGAAAGATTAATAAAATCTAGTGCTTAAGATACTTCTTTACAAATGGCACAAACCATCAACTCTTAATAAAAAAAAATTCAAATAAACAATTCGGGAAACTCTTCACCTTCTAAAATTCGAATTTTTAAATCCCCTAACACCTGATACTCAGTAATCAAAAGATCTTTGCAATTTTACTTCAACATTCAAAGAAAAAAAATTCAGAAGAAAAAAAAACTGTCTTCTTCAATTTCAAGAAAAATCTGAAGTGTTTACTTAAGCATCAAGTGTAGTATTAGACATTCAGGTAAGTTTTGTTCTAACTTTATAGTTTATAAAAATTATGATTTTTTAATCAAGTTTTAACACAAGCAAAGTTAAACTGCAGATTTGAATTAAAACAAGGTTCCAGATTTCAAGACAGTGCAGTTGTTTTTCTGGGAATAAATTTAAAAGGCAAGTAAATTTTCTTTTTAAAGTTTGAATTTGAAGTTATAATCAATAATGAAGCAAAAAATCAATACAATGACATCCAATTATTTGCAGGAGGGATCAAGAATTAAAGGCTGTTTTGTTTTCTAAGTTTCTGTTTTCAAAACTGCAGAGAAAAGAAAGCTTCTTTGTTAATTCAAGCTGTAAGTAATCTGGAATTTTTTTTTTGATTTTAATGATTAAGATGAATAAAAATAACATGGGATTAATACAACCATATCTAATTGTATTGCATGAAAATCAAGGTTTAATCTTTTTTGGTTTCAAGTTTCAGAAAGAATAATCTTCTCTGCTATAAATCTAAAATGTAAGTGCAATGAAAACCCCTGTTATTGATAATTTAAATGCATGGATACAACTAAAATAATTATAGATTTGTACACATCAATTTCAGATCTAAAAAAAAAACCCAAGAGAATTAAGTAGAAAAGAGTGGAAGTTGCAGGCCTCACCTCTCTGTTGATAGAACTGCCAGTAATCTTTGGGAAAGACATGTGAGTAAACCCTATTTTTCTTTTATCATGGTTGCTATGTGTATGTTTTGGGTGATATAGGGAACTTAAATCTTGTTTGCATCAAGAGATTTGAATGTATGATTGAATGCTTGGTTTGTCATGTTGACTGCACAAAATATTGGTCACTGTTTAGTTGCAGGAAAAAAAAAACAAAAGCGAAACCTGTAAAATCCATCTTCTTTTCCCCCTGTCTCTATTTGATTTAAATGATTAACTAAGGTTAGCCATGCATTCTTGTTTCGGTAAACCAGATGCATTTTGTTCAAACTTTCACTAATATTTTACTTTAGAAATAAATCAAAGCAAAGTTGTTTTCCTGGAAACTGTGAAACTCAAATTTCATACAACCTTCTTTGTTTTGCAAGAATAAGACATATCAAAACCCAGTTCAATCTTTCTCTTCCTTATTCCTTCTGAAATGAATTGTAATGAGCTGAAGTTGTGTTTGGACTTGTACCATGCTTCAGAAACGAATTTGTAGTCTTACTGGAAACTTTGAAAAAAAAATTGGTTGTCAGGCTTAAACTCTGGTTACAGAATGAGACACATCCAAATACAATATTATTTTTCCCTCCTTGCTCCTGAAACATGTTAGAAATTTAGATAAAATGATTGTTTTATACTTGTATTTCATCTAAACAATTAATTAAAGCAAATAAAAATAGGTTTTATCCTCACTGGAAGATGTAAACACAGTCATAATTCAAAATAGATGAAAATTCGAACCTCATGGAATTGAATTTCAGTAAGGCCATTTGAATCACCATCAAAATTAATGATTTTAGAAACAAAAATCAAAATTTTTCATTGCATATTGCTCAAGAAATTAGAAGTTGATGGGAAAATGAGTTTTTGGAAAAATCTGATGATCGAAGGCGTTGTAGGCCTCGAATTCGCTGTCATAGATGGATTGAGGGTTCATGATTTCCAGAAAAAATACTAGGATAATTTTTAAATCTTTGAATTTTCAATTCGAATTTAAAATAGGGTTTAAGAACCCATTTTCTGCGCACGGTCGAAATGACATTGCCGCACCACCCACGAGTGATCGCGATGCGTGTCAGGGGGTCAGATGGATGCGTTGCACGACGTGGATGCTAGAGGAAAAATTTGGCGGCCTCTGATGGCCAGGGGAGGTGGCGCGGGACCGTTTTTCTGTTGGCATGCCTGATACTTTTGGGGTCCGGTTGCTCGATTGGTGATTTTGAAATAAATTCGAAATCTGGGTGTTCGAATGAGTTTAGGGGGTTGTCATGTTGGTGGCCGTAGCACCATCCAACGGCGGCGATGATAGCCGTGCACGTGCACGTTGATAGGTGGCGTGTCAGCGTGCTAGGTTGGGGAGGTCGAGCAGCGACTCGAAGCACAGCACGGGGAGGTTGAGGGAAAGCTCGAAGTTTCACTCGGGGGGGTTTCAGCGTTTATCGTGTCGTTTTTAAACCCTTAAGAAAAATTCGAAGAAAAAAAAAATTTCAACACGGGTCACTTTGGGGAAAACCCGAAGTGAAAGGGGGATTTTCTCAGGGCAAACCCGAAGAAGGTCTCGGGGAAGTGATTTTAAAACAGAACTCAGTTTGTTTTTGCCAATTTTTTTTTTTGAAAACTCAAGAAAATTTTTTTTCTGGGTAAATTTAATGATAATGATAAAATGGCGTTTCAAAATTTATAATTTTATAAAAGTTGTTTTTAAAGTTTAATTTAACAAAAATTTTAAAAGTAAAATAAATGTTTAAATGCTAATCTAAAAACCAAATTGATTTATAAAAATGAAGAATAATTAACCCTTAAGGTTTGAAATGATTTTACAATCTAAAAGTAAATAATTAACGAATAGGGAATTTATAAAATATAATTAAAACTTAATTAATTAACAATTAAGGATCCATAAGTTTAATAAATCAAAGGATAACTAACTAATTAAGCCGATTAAACTAATTTATAATTAAGTAAAAATTCAGCATTGATTCAAAATGATTAATAAAGACGATTATATGGCCAATTCACTTTAATCACAGTAAATTGAATCAACGATGATTGACCATCATCAAATACTCTATACTGGATTGACACTTTTGTTGTGATGTTGTGATTGCTTTGTGATGAACTGTGATTTGTGAATCGTTCCCATAAGTTTGTGTAACCCCTTTTGCCCGTAAAACGGCATTTAAACTTCGATGAGACAGGGAGTCGGATTTCAGTTTGTTATCCGAAACCCACATCGAACCCTGAATGTGAACCTTTGTGATTGATACACCCACATGTTTTAAATTTGAAGCGCTCACTATTCGGATTAGCCGGGAGAGGACCTTTGTGTCATATAACCCATTCCGAATAGTGATTCGATGAATGGATTGCATTTGAAGACCGACGGTGAAGACCGGGTGTCTTCGAAAACAATAGGATAACCTATCGATTGTCTCTGCACCGAGTTGCTCCGGTATAGGGATTCCCTAAGTGATGGGAAGTCCGATCGGGATTGTGGACGCCCGGATTTGCAAGGGTTTCTTCCTTTATTGGACGAAGTGCGTTCGGTTCTGTTCGGACCCCGAACAGACTTGTATGGTTGTGTGTCTGACACTACGCTTTGAGATATAAAGCCGATTTCTTTCAAATACATATCTGTTGGTGGCGGAGAATTTATTCTCTTAGCTTAACACCCTTCTCTGAGACGTACGAGCTCAGAGGTTATGTAGTTGAAGGTTATCAGCAATATACTCCAAATTTGGTAGTGTGGCATACTAAGTGCTGCTGTATAGTGATGATCATTTGTGATCAAAGCATGGCTTTCGTGTAAAGCGTAGCTTTGTGGACGAGACCTCATCGGACCTCACACCCCGGAAATGGTCGAAACAGGAAAGATGCGGCAAGGTTATGAGGGTCGCGCCCTTTAGGGTATGTCATTTCCTTCTGGAAAAAGGTAGTGTCATGGTTTGGAGCCCAGATGCTTACCTATGTGGTTGCTTCAATCTCATTATTCTGTGTGGTTGTTGCTTTGTGATGGATGGCCCTCGGATAAAGGTCCCAAAGGACCGGGGAGTGGCATACTCGAGTAGTAGTTACCTAGTTACAGAGGTAACCCGGCCTTGTGTTGGCAGAGAGCCGGGTAGGTTCTCGGGACGTCCCGCCAAAGGCGTACCCATGTGGCATAGGAAGTTCCTTAGCCTGACCATTTGTTGGAAATCCAATTCCAAATACGAACCCCGTACGATTTTAGTTGTATTACCTGCCATTTACTTATGGTGGTCACCACTGTTTAGATGGTAGCTATAGTAGGCATAGTTCGGAATGTCTATGCTGGCTAGGATTGATATTCTACTTTCGAAATGGCTTTCTACACTATCCACTAGTAATAATATCAAAGAATTTTCCCGTATCAAGCATATTTGACTATCATAAGAAGAAATCTCCTCCAATTCTGCGATTGCATTGTGTGTGTGGCGGGAGGTCTTATGGTAGTTTCATTTTCCAAAGGCATACCGATTTCTCTTATATAAAATCTTTTTTATTTGAAAGCAATTATCTTTGTTTACTCACACCATTCTTGCTCGCTTAGTGAATATGATAGGGGGTTCTCGCTTCGCGGTTTGGTGCGAACGGGAGACTCTTACCCCTACATGTCCTCTCTTAGTGAATAGGGGTTGGTTAGGCGTAAGCCGAGACAGTCGAAAGGCTGGCCGTAAAAGCAAGGTCTGGGGTACCATTGTTATGCCACGGTGGGTCTGGGATGGTTGCAAAGCCTACCGGTCGCCATTGCCTCGTGCCGTGACAGTTGGTATCAGAGCTAAAGGTTGAGTAAGAACTTTAGCTACGGAGTATAACACATTAGATGGCTCATTAGAGATAGAGTGAAGTATACCCTAGAATGAGTATAATCGATCAACACCTCAAAATTTTCTTAGTCTATTTCCTTTAATTGCCAATATTTCTTAAGATATCTCGTCCAAATATATTGTAACGACCCGCCTTTTTGGACAGTTTAAACCGACGATGAAATACACATGCCGGTTCCAAACCATTAAAAAAAAGCAGATGGTTATTGGGGTAATTAAGAAAAGAAAAGAAATAAAGGAAATGAAACAACACAGAATCTCGCAGCGGAACGATAAAATATAATAGTCAAGTAAACAGTTCATGAAGCTGTTTACTATACTTAGACAATTATTTATACAACATTTATCAGAGTTATACATATACAACAGAACAAATAAATAATGCAGCAGACAACATGATGCACAGATAATAATAGTAATAGTATACCAAATCTTCGTCTTAGTCCTCCAGAATAGATCTTCAAAAATCTGAAAACTCAGGACTGACCCGAGCGTAATGAAAAGACAAAACACTCGAGTCAGGACTAAAATATCCATATGAAAGTTAAATCAATCGTAAATAAATATGAGTGTGACGGCGTCAGAGATGTTTACGGGGTTTGACATCTCATATCCAGTGTCAACGTGCGTGCAATAACTTAAGAGATGTTACGGGATTTTCCACCTTTCAAGGATCCGTTAAACTATCTACTAGGTAGTAATGTACGCTAAGTAGATAATGTCTATCAGTAATATAAAGTATCAAAATAGCGTTAAGGCGTTACCATAATCCCCCTTAACACATTTTATATTCCCAAAAGCATATACAAGACCGTAGTTTCCCCAAAACCGGAAGTCGCCAGAGGGCAATCCATATACTCAAGGTACAAACCAAAATGTAGTGGTCGCGAATAGGATAATCAGTATGACAAGGTACATGAGGCGATACCAACTAGGATACTAGTAGTTGCGTGATCCGGACTGATGTTGAGCATAGCAGCTACTACCTCAACACCGTGAAACAACACTCCCAAATCAAGGGGTGCACCCAAATCAAATCACAAATGTAATAGATATGGTATCGAAGAAGTGTGTCCGCTAGAGGTGGCGAACCTCAATGGCCCGGCGTGGCTCCTGTTTTAGTCATGTCAGGGGTCATCCAATATCGTTCTCTTTCTTCAGTCAACGCGTTCACCAAACCATCCACTTCATTCTGGATCAACACTCCGCGTATAATAGTTATTAAAGTGGTTTTCGGTATCGACAGAGAGTATGTCCATATCCAATCCCGGTCTCTTTAATAACGACGTATTATTACACTGATGGCTCTTTTATATTTCAAATTGATTCATGATTGATAACAAAATATCATATTCGCTTTAAAATCAAATCTATTTCAAAATCATCATATATTCAAAATTATCAATTTTGTCCGATAAATCAATTTCACTTCAAAATTTGATTCGAATTCAATTTAGGTTATAATCTCTACTTTAACCTAATTCGTATTTAAACCAAAGGTTTAAATATAAACATTTCCATCTCTTTAACCAGTTTGAATTTAAGAAAATAGTTTAAATAGTTTAAAATAGTTAAATAATTCAAAATAGTTTAATAGAAAATATTTAAATAGTTTAATCGAAAATAATTCGAATATAAAATGGTTTATATATAAAATAGTTTGGAAAAATCAAAAATTATTTGATAAATAATTCCAAAGTCAAACCGGTCAACTTCCCAAATTTCCTATCCAAATCAAATCCAAATTCCATTTCGATTTAATCGATTTATTCCAATTTCAACTTGAATAAATTTCTATTCCACGTAAATTTCGATTTCAATTCACAAATTTCTTTAAATTTCAATTCAATTCCAAATTAATTTAAATCTAAATTTCAAATAAATTTTCAATTCCAAACTCAAACTTGAAATATCATTTCATATCAATTTTCTTAGAAATATTCAGAGTTCGATTAAAAGTCCAATCTTTTAAAACAAATCAACTTTCAAAAATTTACACCGTATTCCAATTTTCAATTTAAATCTAAACTTCGATTTTATTTAATAATTTCGTTTACCAAGTTTAAATTCTAACATTTCGAGCTCCAATTCAAAATAATTCAATTTCCATAAATTGGATTTTATTCTTAAAATCAATTCATTTGAATAATTTCAAAACAACTTTTAAAATCATTTAATTTATCCAACTCGGTGTTCGTATATAATTTTCAAACCTATGGCCAAGTGATTAGTTATTACAATTAAATGTCAGGGATGAATATATCATTTAAATCAATCACAGTGTCATATGTATGCATAGCAGGATATATATAAACAAATAAACATCCAAACATTTAAATATCAACCAATAACATACATCGAAATACATCATCCAATAGGCAATACAATTCACGGCAATTTCATATTTATCAATGTCAGGTAATTTAATCGCAATTCAATTTTAATTTAAATTTAACTGCCAATTTAATTTTTTTAACGGTGAATTCAAATGACAATCAATATGATAATTAAATTTTATCAAACAACAACAAATAAAAATCATAACTATGCATAATGTCAAATTTAACTAGCATAAAGATATTCAGTACGTTGTGAGCGTTATAAAACACTCAACTTGATTTTACGATTTTAAATCAAATCGAACGGCGTTCGATTTAACATAAAATTTTAATGAGCTCCAAACACTTTCGGATCTGCACTGCAGCGCTGCTCTCATCTCCGTGATTCCGGCGCTTCTTCCCCAACGTGAAATTCACGTATGCAAACCCATTAGCCGCCGATCTTCAAGCAATTTTCATGACCACCTCGTCGACTTTCAGAACGATCAGCTAGCGCCACCACGAAGCCCTTCACCAGAGCCACCTACTCGCCAAGTTTCATCCCGTCATTCGCCGTCATTTGCACGCAATCCAAGGAAATATGTACACACTTCCAAGTCAGATCTGGACGAATCCATGAAAAATTAGCTTACATCAACCGTATGGATTTGAAGAGCTCGTCGAGATTTACACTTTTGCTTTTGGAATTTTTCGATTTCGTCGAGCGGATTGAGAGATATTAAGGAAAGAAGATCGGCAATTTCTGGCCATGGAATAGGTGGCGGCCATGATTTAGAATTAGGGTTTCTGGATTAAAATAATAATAAAACTGTCTCGGTTTGCGTGCGTATTTATATAGGTAGGTCCAAAATCATCCGAACTCCAATCGAGACGTGCCGCCAGGCGTTTATAAGGTTTTACCCCCATTCCGGACGCAATGGAACTATTTTCAAGGCCTAATTCGATCATATCTGGAAGATAGCTTTTCGAAGTCGATTATTTTAATTAAATTCGAAATTAAATTTCTACGCGTTTCAAGCTCGCACGGCCAAACGACAAGTCCAATTGCTACGAAAATTGGAATCCTACCATAATTTACTATTACGGATCCGATGAAACAAGTTTCGTCGAAATCCGAGACTGTTTGAAAAATGGCTATTTTAACTCGTCAATTAAATATTAAAATATTCAATTTTCACAAATTTACTTTTAATTCGATTTTAAAAGTTCTACAACATCATTCTAACTTTAATATGATAAAATAGAATTTTACAAATCATTTTTAATCATATTAAACCCGTTATCCAATTATTCAAATAATTTCAAATATTAAATTATTCAACAAATTACATTAATAATCATTTTCCTTCAATAATCACCTTAAATTTTCTAATTAAAATAGCTAAAATACGGGTCGTTACACTCTCCCCCACTCAAAACTTTTCGTCCCCGAAAAGGAAAAGAAGGGAAAAGGAACTAAGTATAAAATTCAACATTAGATATATTTTATTCAAAGTTACCAACTTATAAAACAATGAAATTCCATTTATAAAGTCATAACTACGCTTCCACAATGTTACTCCGAACGGCTTTCTAAATTTAAAAGTTAGTTATCAAAACAAGTTATAAAATTTAAAAACTTGAAAAATTTTCTAACACCCGGATTCACGGAAAATTTCGGCAGGGTCTCCTTTGCGCGGCTCGATCGATAAATTTTACAATTCAATATATAACACAAATATAACCAATATATATCAAATATACATCTCATCTCAATGATGAGGCATCCCATATCTAGGGAAACAACATATATATATCACCAATACCATATAAAACCATAAGCGTACCTTTTATTTAGCATTTATTAGCAGTTTACTTACATTTTGTATTTAGCACAGAAGCGAGCTCTACAACGAAGCGCAACCCCTTTGCTACCTACTAAAATGCTCAATAACTAAGTTAGAACCATGCATATAAAGATAGATCGATATATTTAGCCTACACAACATATATATAACCTATTTAGCTTCAAAACTGATATTCCAATTTCAGGACAGCAAACAAATCTCAGTTTTAGGTCGCCTAAACTATAAAATTTGGCAACAGAATCTAAACAAAAGTTGTTTTGTTCATTTCAAGCTTTCTGGAATATCCAAAATCATCGAATTCGGACCATACATTCAAAAGTTACGGCTGTTTTACTTAGAGGATACGCCTCAGCCTGGGCAATGAATTGCGCAGGTCAGCGACGTTCACCCACGTTTTCGACCTTCTAAACGATATCAAAACACAAAACACTTAAAACAAAAGTATTAGCTTAAGTTCTTTGCTTTCCATAAAGTGCAAGATCATCAAAATCCGATAAACCAGTCAAAAGATATGGCGAAAATACTAAGGGTGTATACTACTGATTTTACTTATTTTTGCACAGGACAGAGAGTAGCATTCAAGTTTTTAACCAAGCATACGAAGGAATTTTCTCAAGTTATCTAAACAAAAGTTGTGCTATAGTTTCTAAGCTTTCTGAAAAGTCCAAAATCGTCGAATTCCGTTCAGCCATTTAAAAGTTATGGTTGTTTTCGTTTCAGCATATATTTGACAATGTTGGATTTTTTTTTTTCCAAAAATTTGCTTTTATTATTTCAAAGTACAAAACATCAAAACTTCAAATTTTCAACAGAACAATCATAAACACAAAGTCATCTATTTTCTTATTCATCCATGCAATAGGTTTACATTCAATTTGTTTTCGATTTATTCAAGTTTGTTTCATTCACATTTTTAATTCAAGTCAATTTGCTCCCAATTTGAATTTAATTATTTAAAATTTTATTCCGTTTATTCAGTTCCATTAACACTAATGAATTCTACTTAATCAATTATCATCCATCTAACAACCAATGCATATCAAACATTAACATCCATCCAAAATCTACACTAAATCAATTATACATTTCCAAGTCAATTTTAATTTCATACACTTCCAAGTTTATTGACATTTAGTTATATTCAAATTTAATTAGTTTCCATTTACCAATTTTATATTTCATCAAGTTTAAATTTTATTCATTCACTTATACATGTATCATTCATTTTACAGCTTAAATTTCTTTTATATTTACAACTATCCATAGATCTTTACATTTTATTTTTCACTCTCACACTGGTATATTATTTCTCTACTTATCCTTATTAGCATTTTAAACCCTTTAAGTACTTGGTAAGTTATAGTTATGCAAATAGAATGTAGTTAAACAACATACAACTTCTTTTCATTTAAAGTTGAATTTTCAATTTATCAATTCTTAAGTCATTACTTAAATTTCACTATAATTTAATTTCACATTTACATTCACATATAGTATTTTCATTTTATATTAACATAATTGTGAATCACCTTTAAATGTTAATTTAAATTCCAATTATTTACTAACAATTTTATTTATATTTGCAAACCATTAATTAAATGCATATTTCATTATTTAAACCTACACTTGTATATTATCCAATTAACAATTCATATAACATTTTTGAACTTCTTAAGTATTTTGGTAAGTTATATCTAAGCTATAGAATGAAATTTAATACTATGCGAGTTTTACAGTTTCAATTTTATTTTAAGTTCATAATTTCCTAATTCTAAGGATTTCTACTTCAATTGATATTTTCACTTAGCTCTTAGGTTCATTTCTCATTTAACAATTCGGAAGTTCCTTAATGATTCAAGTCTAAATTCATTTCAATCATAAAAAAAAATCATTAATTATTAAAGAACTTAAGAATTCCAATCCCGGTTTCATTTCAAATCAAGGTTTGAAATAATATATACTTATATAATTTATATATCAAATCATACTATAGAGAATGCAAAACAAAATAAAATTTGAGTCAAAACAAGGTTTAGACAAGCTATTAAGTGGTCTCCCCCACTCGGACTCTCGAAAATAAACGCCAATGATGCGTGCACACATCATCGAAATCATTTTCTAGCGTCAAGAGAAGGGAATTTAACACTTATCATAAAAAAAATCCTTCGAAAACAATTTCAACTCAATTATACTATCATATAATGCTCATATTATATTTTTCAAATTCTTGTAAGTCAATCTCAAACACCGGAATTTAAATTCCCAAATCCAAGTTAAAATTCATTTATATTCATTATCAATTGTGTTTACAAGATTTCATTTTCCTAAATCCATTGTTATTTAATCAATTGTTGTAAATATTGACTGATCAAACAATAACGATAATAATCTAATATTATCATCTCCTAACAATCAATTCAATCAAAATGAATAAATATTCAAATAATTCTTTTATATAAAATATATTCCAAAATGATATTGTGTTGGTTTGTCCTATTCGAGTGTTTAGAAATTCCTATCGACGCCTTGGCATCCCAAGTATCGACCAGAATTCATAAATACTCAACGGAACAAATTAACACAATATAAAACCATTTTATATCAAATAACAAGTACGCTCTCTCATATACACTCAACTCATTCATATAGTTTACCTCTATTTCAATGAGTTATTCCCCACTAGAGCCAAGGTTTATCGCTAAACCAAAGCTCTGATACCAACTGTAACGACCCGCGTTTTTGGACAGTTTAAACCGACGATCAAATACACATGCCGGTTCCAAACCATTAAAAAAAAGCAGATGGTTATTGGGGTAATTAAGAAAAGAAAAGAAATAAAGGAAATGAAACAACACAGAATCTCGCAGCGGAACGATAAAATATAATAGTCAAATAAACAGTTCATGAAGCTGTTTACTATACTTAGACAATTATTTATACAATATTTATCAGAGTTGTTATACATATACAACAGAACAAATAAATAATGCAGCAGACAACATGATGCACAGATAATAATAGTAATAGTATACCAAATCTTCGTCTTAGTCCTCCAGAATAGATCTTCAAAAATCTGAAAACTCAGGACTGACCCGAGCGTTATGAAAAGACAAAACACACGAGTCAGGACTAAAATATCCATATGAAAGTTAAATCAATCGTAAATAAATATGAGTGTGACGGCGTCAGAGATGTTTATGGGGTTTGACATCTCATATCCAGTGTCAACGTGCGTGCAATAACTTAAAAGATGTTACGGGATTTTCCACCTTTCAAGGATCTGTTAAACTATCTACTAGGTAGTAATGTACGCTAAGTAGATAATGTCTATCAGTAATATAAAGTATCAAAATAGCGTTAAGGCGTTACCATAATCCCCCTTAACACATTTTATATTCCCAAAAGCATATACAAGACCGTAGTTTCCCCAAAACCGGAAGTCGCCAGAAGGCAATCCATATACTCAAGGTACAAACCAAAACGTAGTGGTCGCGAATAGGATAATCAGTATGACAAGGTACATGAGGCGATACCAACTAGGATACTAGTAGTTGCGTGATCCGGACTGATGTTGAGCATAGCAGCTACTACCTCAACACCGCGAAACAACACTCTCAAATCAAGGGGTGCACCCAAATCAAATCACAAATGTAATAGATATGGTATCGAAGAAGTGTGTCCGCTAGAGGTGGCGAACCTCAATGGCCCGGCGCGGCTCCTGTTTTAGTCATGTCAAGGGTCATCCAATATCGTTCTATTTCTTCAGTCAACGCGTTCACCAAACCATCCACTTCATTCTGGATCAACACTCCGCGTATAATAGTTATTAAAGTGGTTTTCGGTATCGACAGAGAGTATGTCCATATCCGATCCCGGTCTCTTTAATAACTACGTATTATTACACTGATGGCTCTTTTATATTTCAAATTGATTCATGATTGATAACAAAATATCATATTCGCTTTAAAATCAAATCTATTTCAAAATCATCATATATTCAAAATTATCAATTTTGTCCGATAAATCAATTTCACTTCAAAATTTGATTCGAATTCAATTTAGGTTATAATCTCTACTTTAACCTAGTTCGTATTTAAACCAAAGGTTTAAATATAAACATTTCCGTCTCTTTAACCAGTTTGAATTTAAGAAAATAGTTTAAATAGTTTAAAATAGTTAAATAATTCAAAATAGTTTAATAGAAAATATTTAAATAGTTTAATCGAAAATAATTTGAATATAAAATGGTTTATATATAAAATAGTTTGGAAAAATCAAAAATTATTTGATAAATAATTCCAAAGTCAAACCGGTCAACTTCCCAAATTTCCTATCCAAATCAAATCCAAATTCCATTTCGATTTAATCGATTTATTCCAATTTCAACTTGAATAAATTTCTATTCCACGTAAATTTCGATTTCAATTCACAAATTTCTTTAAATTTCAATTCAATTCCAAATTAATTTAAATCTAAATTTCAAATAAATTTTCAATTCCAAACTCAAACTTGAAATATCATTTCATATCAATTTTCTTAGAAATATTCAGAGTTCGATTAAAAGTCGAATCTTTTAAAACAAATCAACTTTCAAAAATTTACACCGTATTTCAATTTTCAATTTAAATCTAAACTTCGATTTTATTTAATAATTTCGTTTACTAAGTTTAAATTCTAACATTTCGAGCTCCAATTCAAAATAATTCAATTTCCATAAACTGGATTTTATTCTTAAAATCAATTCATTTAAATAATTTCAAAACAACTTTTAAAATCATTTAATTTATCCAACTCGGTGTTCATATATAATTTTCTAACCTATGGCCAAGTGATTAGTTATTACAATTAAATGTCAGGGAAGAATATATCATTTAAATCAATCACAGTGTCATATGTATGCATAGCAGGATATATATAAACAAATAAACATCCAAACATTTAAATATCAACCAATAACATCCATCGAAATACATCATCCAATAGGCAATACAATTCACGACAATTTCATATTTATCAATGTCAGGTAATTTAATAGCAATTCAATTTTAATTTAAATTTAACTGTCAATTTAATTTTTTTAACGGTGAACTCAAATGACAATCAATATGATAATTAAATTTTATCAAACAACAAGAAATAAAAATCATAACTATGCATAATGTCAAATTTAACTAGCATAAAGATATTCAGTACGTTGTGAGCGTTATAAAACACCCACCTTGATTTTACGATTTTAAATCAAATCGAACGACGTTCGATTTAACATAAAATTTTAATGAGCTCCAAACACTTTCGGATCTGCACTGCAGCGCAGCTCTCATCTCCGTGATTCCGGCGCTTCTTCCCCAACGTGAAATTCACGTATGCAAACCCATTAGCCGCCGATCTTCAAGCAATTTTCATGACCACCTCGTCGACTTCCAGAACGATCAGCTAGCGCCACCACGAAGCCCTTCACCAGAGCCACCTACTCGCCAAGTTTCATCCCGTCATTCGCCGTCATTTGCACGCAATCCAAGGAAATATGTACACACTTCCAAGTCAGATCTGGACGAATCCATGAAAAATTAGCTTACATCAACCGTATGGATTTGAAGAGCTCGTCGAGATTTACACTTTTGCTTTTGGAATTTTTCGATTTCGTCGAGCGGATTGAGAGATATTAAGGAAAGAAGATCGGCAATTTCTGGCCATGGAATAGGTGGCGGCCATGATTTAGAATTAGGGTTTCTGGATTAAAATAATAATAAAACTGTCTCGGTTTGCGTGCGTATTTATATAGGTAGGTCCAAAATCATCCGAACTCCAATCGAGACGTGCCGCCAGGCGTTTATAAGGTTTTACCCCCATTCCGGACGCAATGGAACTATTTTCAAGGCCTAATTCGATCATATCTGGAAGATAGCTTTTCGAAGTCGATTATTTTAATTAAATTCGAAATTAAATTTCTACGCGTTTCAAGCTCGCACGGCCAAACGACAAGTCCAATTGCTACGAAAATTGGAATCCTACCATAATTTACTATTACGGATCCGATGAAACAAGTTTCGTCGAAATCCGAGACTGTTTGAAAAATGGCTATTTTAACTCGTCAATTAAATATTAAAATATTCAATTTTCACAAATTTACTTTTAATTCGATTTTAAAAGTTCTACAACATCATTCTAACTTTAATACGATAAAATAGAATTTTACAAATCATTTTTAATCATATTAAACCCGTTATCCAATTATTCAAATAATTTCAAATATTAAATTATTCAACAAATTACATTAATAATCATTTTCCTTCAATAATCACCTTAAATTTTCTAATTAAAATAGCTAAAAATACGGGTCGTTACATATCTAAGCCACTTTTTCTTACTAATTACAGATAGCAGGGATGAGTGGACGAAGAGGCAGAGTTAGGGGGCGAGGAAATGCCACAACACCTAGCCAAGTTCCCCCTACCACCGAGGCAGCTTTACCTATTCAGAATCAGCCGAATCTGGCTGACTTATATAAGAACTTCTCAAGGCTTGGGGGTAAGCCATTCACCGGCAAAGAGACGATTATTGAGGCCCAGGCATGGATTAGATCATGTGAGAAAATCTTTAAGGGGCTTAAGCTGCAGGATGATCAGATGCGTCTCATAGCTACTTCGCAACTTCAAGGTGAAGCCTTAGCTTGGTAGGAGACCGTCACTATTGATGAGCCTGAGGATGAGTTCACTTGGGGCAGATTCAAGGAAGTATTTGAGAAGCGCTATATGCCATCAGCTGGGATTTCTCGTATGTACCAGGTGTTCATGGACTTAAAGCAAGGAAGTCTATCATTCGAGGAGTATCTCAACAAATTCAATGAATTGTCTCGCTTTGGTCCAGAATTAGTGAACACGCCTTTGAAGAAGAATGAGCGATTCATTCGTGGGATGAATAAAAAGTTCCACGAAAGGATGACTGGCCACGTCAAAGAATCCTTCTCGGATTTGGTTGATATGGGATACCGTTATGCTACACTAGACATGCAAGAAGCACCAAGGGAGAAAGGCAACTCAAGCAATCAGAATTGGAAGAAGAGAAAATTTGGAGGCAAGAAACCTTGGCACGGCAAAGAGAAAAAGAAAGGCAATCAAGGGAGCACTACGGAGAATGTCACTTGCTATAATTGCTTGGAGAAAGGACACTATTCTAACAGCTGCAGGAAGCCAAAGAGAGATCAATCCGCTCAAGCAAAGCCCAGAAAGTGCTATTATTGTCAGAAGGTGGGACATGAAGTAAAAGACTGCCCAGTTATGAAGCAAGCCCAGACAGCTAAAGTGTACTCAGTCAAAGACAAGCCTACATCTTCCAAATCAGAAAAGGGAAAGGGAGTTCTGGAAGGTAATCTTACCATTTATGATAGCATTGTTAGAGTTCTTTTTGATACTGGCGCTACACACAGTTTTATCTCTCAACAAGCTATTAATGAATTGAATATTGAACCTGATTTTGTCGATGAGCCTATATGTGTAAGGAATCCAGTTGGAGGTCCCGCAAACCTCTGTCTTCGATGTAGGGATGTTCCTATCTCATATTATTGCCATCAATTCCCTATTAGTCCTTTTGTTCTAGACTTCAACGAGTTTGAAGTCTTACTCGGAATGGATTGGCTAGAAAAATATGAAGCCAAATTGGATTGCAATAATCGATTAATTTCAATCAAAACTGAATTTGGGGATTTTATCGAAATTTCTTGTCAGGACCCTAGTCCTAAAAGGGAAGGGCTGATGTATAATTTGGGTTATCTTGAACCCAGCTTGGAGTCCATTCTTATTGTTAAAGATTTTCCAGATGTATTTGAAGAAGTGAAATCTCTACCTCCTCACCGAGAAATAGAATTCAGAATCGACCTTGTGTCTAATGCTCGTCCTGTCGTTCATCCAAGTCGCAGGATGGCACCTAGAGAAAGGGTTGAATTAGTCGAGCAAACTAGAGATTTACTAGAAAAAGGGTTGATTCGACCCATTGTTTCTGAATGGGGCTCAGCCGTCGTATTTGTTGCTAAGTCTGACGGATATTTGAGGTTGCGCGTGGATTACCGCGATCTCAATAAGCAGACTCTCAAGAATAAATTCCCACTGCCCAGAATTGATGATTTATTTGATCAGTTGCACGGCGCTTGTTTCTTTTCGAAGATAGATCTAGCCCAAGGATTCCATCAATTACGAATCGCCGAAGACTGTATTCATTTGACAGCTTTTAGGGGTCCCAATATGTTCTGTGAATGGTTAGTCTGCCTTTTGGGCTAACCAATGCCCCAGCATACTTTGTGGACCTTATGATTCGTGTGTTTCGGGATGTATTGAATAAATTTGTGCTCGTATTCATTGACGATATTTTGGTCTATTCCAAGACCAAAGAGGAGCATGCCGAACACCTTAGAATTGTCTTGGAAATATTGAGGAGAAATATTCTATATGCTAAATTTTCCAAATGCCACTTTTGGGTCAAAGAAGTCAAATTTCTTGGCCATATTGTTAATGAAGAAGGGATTTCTGTTGATCCTAGCAAAATTTCCGCCATTCTTGATTGGAGAAGACCTACTACCCCAAAGGAAGTTCGAAGCTTTTTGGGCCTAGCAGGTTATTATCGGAAGTTTGTGCAGGACTTTTCGAAATTAGCTAGTCCATTGACCAAGCTAACAATGAAGAATGCAAAGTTTATTTGGACTCCAAAATGTGAAGAAGCTTTTGAGGAATTGAAGAAGAGATTAACCACCGCTCCTGTTCTCACCATTATCAACGGGAACCAAGGATTATCTGTTTATACCGATGCTTGCGGTGAAGGCTTGGGTGCAGTATTGATGCAAAACGGGAAGGTGATTGCCTACGCGAGTAGACAATTGCGTCCTCATGAAAGAAATTATCCGACCCATGATTTGGAGCTTCTAGCTGTTATCTTCGCTTTAAAAATATGGCGACATTATCTTTAGGGTAAGAATCTTTTCATCTTTCTTATCAATCTGTGAATTTAATTTAACTTAACTTAACAAATATACTTATCGAACTCTCTTTATTTCTAGGTGAAAAATTCGAATTATTCACCGATCACAAATCTTTGAAATATCTCTTCACCCAAAAAGATCTGAATTTGCGACAACAGCGTTGGCTGGAATTTCTGGCATCCTATGACCTGGATATTCTATATACACCCGGAAAAGCCAATGTGGTTGCGGACGCCTTGAGTAGAAAGCATGCTATTCTTGCTCACCTTATTATCGCTCCTACTCTTCTTAAGAGGATCGCGAGCAAGCAGTATGAAGATGAGTTTCTTCGGGGAATTTATAAAAGAATATGCCGAGGGGAGGACACTAGTTTTGAGATGGATAGTAGAGGAGTTATAAGGCTGAAAGGAAGAATATGTGTTCCAGAATTCCCTGATCTGAAACGTGAAGTTCTAGACGAATGTCACAAATCTAAGCTTTGCATCCATCCAGGAGTTAACAAGATGTATAGGGATATCAAAATAACTTTCTGGTGGAAGACGATGAAGAGAGATATATCTATTTATGTGAGTCACTGTGCTACTTGCCAACAAGTCAAGAGCGACCAAAAGAAGATAGCGGGTCTACTTCTGCCTTTAGAAGTTCCCAAGTGGAAATGGGACCAAGTGTCGATGGATTTCATCGACAGTTTGCCTCGCACTCGAAAGGGAAATGAAGCGATTTGGGTTATTGTAGATCGTTTGACTAAGTCAGCCCACTTCTTGCCAGTAAAAGCTACTCGTACGGCTGCAAATTTAGCTAATTTATATGTGAAAGAAATTGTCCGTCTCCATGGCATTCCTAGCAGCATAGTGAGCGATCGTGACCCGATCTTCACTAGTAGATTTTGGGAGGCGTTTCAAGACGCATTGGGAACCAAGCTGCATTTCAGTACTGCTTATCACCCACAGTCCGATGGGCAGATAGAAAGGATCAATCGAATCTTGGAGGACCTACTGCGAGCTTGTATACTTGATTTTGGTGGTTCTTGGGAGGACCATTTGCATCTGGTCGAATTCTCTTATAACAACAGTTATCAGGCCAGTATTGAGATGGCTCCCTTTGAGGCTTTATATGGCCGACCGTGTCGATCACCGGCATGCTGGATCGAGGCAGGTGATAGACTCATTCTTGGACCGGACATGATTAAAGAAGCCACCGAGAAAGTTGATTTTATTCGGAAGAAATTGAAGACAGCTCAGAGTCGTCAAAAGAGCTATTACGATCGTAGAAGACGGGATTTGGAATTCCAGGTTGGGGACTCTGTTTTTCTTAAAGTATCTCCTATGAGAGGTGTATTGAGATTTGGGAAGACCGGTAAGCTAGCACCACGATATATTGGTCCTTTTCCTATTCTGGAGTGGATTGGTTCTCTAGCCTACCGCGTGCAGTTGCCTAGCTGGTTATCGGGTGTGCATGATGTATTCCACATTTCTAGCCTTTGGAGGTATGTGCACGATCTGGACAGTATTATTGAAGAAGCTGCCCAACAATATCTTGACATCACTCCCAATCTAACCGTCAGAAGAGAACCGATAAAGATTGTGGATCGTGAGGAGAAGCAATTAAGGAACAAGGTTGTAAAGCTAGTAAAAGTTCAGTGGAGTGGCGATCCAAAGGACTGCACTTGGGAAACTGAAGATAATATGCAGAAATCTTATCCCAAATGCAGGGTGGATATCTCGGCTTAGCCGGTAAGCCATTTCCTTCTTCTTTTTGAATCATATATTCTTTGTCTGTTTTTCTCTCTCTTTCAATTTCGAGGGCGAAATTTTCTTAAGGAGGAGGTATATGTAACATCCCAAAATTTTCAATTAAAATAAATAATATATTTAAACTCTTGGGGCTTAATTTGAGAATAAATTTGGAAAAAAATCTAAAACAAATAAAATAAGTGAAAATAATATATGAAATAAATTCCAAATTTATTTTTGGGTTTAAATTATTGAGATGATAAATGTTTTTTTTAAAGGTCATTTAGATTTAAAATCTTATATGTATGAACATTTCATACATTTGTAAAATTTGATGTACATTGGAATTTTATTTAAATTGTTAAAGGATAAGTGTTTATATTTCAAGTTTAAAATCCAAGTTGAATTTAAATTTGGAATAAATGTTTTAAAAATTTAGTAGCAATTAAAATCATTGAGGAATAAGTATATAATGGTCAAAACAACCTTTCTTTTGACATTGTACATATGCATATATATACCAATGAATAAATATATACATGTATTGGTTTATAAAAGTATATGTAATATAGAAAATAAAATTTATAATGATTTCTTTGCTTTGAAAACAACAAAGGCTGAAACATACATTCACAATAAAGTTGAATGATTAACAAAATCTAGTGCTTAAGATACTTCTTTACAAATGGCACAAACCATCAACTCTTAATAAAAAAAATTCAAATAAACAATTCGGGAAACTCTTCACCTTCTAAAATTCGAATTTTTAAATCCCCTAACACCTGATACTCAGTAATCAAAAGATCTTTGCAATTTTACTTCAACATTCAAAGAAAAAAAATTCTGAAGAAAAAAAAATGTCTTCTTCAATTCAAAGAAAAATCTGAAGTGTTTACTTAAGCATCAAGTGTAATATTAGACATTCAGGTAAGTTTGTTCTAACTTTATAGTTTATAAAAATTATGATTTTTGAATCAAGTTTTAACACAAGCAAAGTTAAACTGCAGATTTGAATTAAAACAAGGTTCCAGGTTTCAAGACAGTGCAGTTGTTTTTCTGGGAATAAATTTAAAAGGCAAGTAACTTTTCTTTTTAAAGTTTGAATTTGAAGTTATAATCAATAATGAAGCAGAAAATCAATACAATGACATCCAATTATTTGCAGGAGGGATCAAGAATTAAAGGCTGTTTTGTTTTCTAAGTTTCTGTTTTCAAAACTGCAGAGAAAAGAAAGCTTCTTTGTTAATTCAAGCTGTAAGTAATCTGGAATTTTTTTTTGATTTTAATGATTAAGATGAATAAAAATAACATGAGATTAATACAACCATATCTAATTGTATTGCAGGAAAATCAAGGTTTAATCTTTTTTGGTTTCATGTTTCAGAAAGAATAATCTTCTCTGCTATAAATCTAAAATGTAAGTGCAATGAAAACCCCTGTTATTGATAATTTAAATGCATGGATACAACAAAAAATAATTATAGATTTGTACACATCAATTTCAGATCTAAAAAAAAAAACCCAAGAGAATTAAGTAGAAAAGAGTGGAAGTTGCAGGCCTCACCTCTCTGTTGATAGAACTGTCAGTAATCTCTGGGAAAGACAGGTGCGTAAACCCTGTTTTTCTTTTATCATGGTTGCCATGTGTATGTTTTGGGTGATATAGGGAACTTAAATCTTGTTTGCCTGCAAGAGATTTGAATGTATGATTGAATGCTTGGTTTGTCATGTTGACTGCACAAAATATTGGTCACTGTTTAGTTGCAGGAAAAAAACAACCAAAGTGAAACCTGTAAATTCCATCTTCTTTTCCCCCTGTCTCTATTTGATTTAAATGATTAACTAAGGTTAGCCATGCATTCTTGTTTCAGTAAACAAGATGGATTTTTTTCAAACTTTCACTAATATTTTTCTTTAGAAATAAATCAAAGCAAAGTTGTTTTCCTGGAAACTGTGAAACTCAAATTTCATACAGCCTTCTTTGTTTTGCAAGAATAAGACATATCAAAACCCAGTTCAATCTTTCTCTTCCCTATTCCTTCTGAAATGAATTGTAATGAGCTGAAGTTGTGTTTGGACTTGTACCATGCTTCAGAAACGAATTAAAGCAGGTTGTAGTCTTACTGCAAACTTTGAAAAAAAAATTAGTTGTCAGGATTAAACTTTGGTTACAGAATGAGACACATCCAAATACAATATTATTTTTCCCTCCTTGCTCCTGAAACATGTTAGAAATTTAGATAAAATGATTGTTTTAAACATGTATTTCATCTAAACAATTAATTAAAGAAAATAAAAACAGGTTTTATCCTCACTGGAAGATGTAAACACAGTCAAAATTCAAAATAGATGAAAATTCGAACCTCATGGAATTGAATTTCAGTAAGACCATTTAAATCACCATCAAAATTAATGATTTTAGAAACAAAAATCAAATTTTTTCATTGCATATTGCTCAAGAAATTAGGAGTTGATGGGAAAATGGGTTTTTGGCAAAATCTGATGATCGAAGGCGTTGTAGGCCTTGAATTCGCTATCATAGATGGATTGAGGGTTCATGATTTCCAGAAAAATACTAGGATAATTTTTAAATCTTTGAATTTTCAATTCGAATTTAAAATAGGGTTTAAGAACCCATTTTCTGCGCACGGTCGAAATGACATTGCCGCACCACCCACGAGTGATCGCGATGCGTGTCAGGGGGTCAGATGGATGCGTTGCACGACGTGGATGCTAGAGGAAAAATTTGGCGGCCTCTGATGGCAAGGGGAGGTGGCGCGGGACCGTTTTTCTGTTGGCATGCCTGATACTTTTGGGGTCCGGTTGCTCGATTGGTGATTTCGAAATAAATTCGAAATCTGGGTGTTCAAATGGGTTTAGGGGGTGGACGTTGTCATGTTGGTGGCCGTAGCACCATCCAACGGCGGCGAAGATAGCTGTGCACGTGCACGTTGATGGGTGGCGTGTCAGCGTGCTAGGTTGGGGTGGTCGAGGAGCAACTCGAAGCACAGCACGGGGAGGTTGAGGGAAAGCTCGAAGTTTCACTCGGGGGGGTTTCAGCGTTTATCGGGTCGTTTTTAAACCCTTAAGCAAAATTCGAAAAGAAAAAAAAAATTCAACACGGGTCACTTTGGGGAAAACCCGAAGTGAAAGGGGGATTTTCTCGGGGCAAACCCGAAGCAGGTCTCGGGGAAGTGATTTTAAAACAGAACTCAGTTTGTTTTTGCCCCTTTTTTTTGAAAACTCAAGTAAATTTATGTTCTGGGTAAATTTAATGATAACGATAAAATGGCATTTCAAAATTTATAATTTTATAAAAGTTGTTTTCAAAGTTTAATTTAACAAAAATTTAAAAAGTAAAATAAATGTTTAAATGCTAATCTAAAAACCAAATTGATTCATAAAAATGAAGAATAATTAACCCTTAAGGTTTGAAATGATTTTACATTCTAAAAGTAAATAATTAAAGAATAGGGAATTTATAAAATATAATTAAAACTTAATTAATTAACAATTAAGGATCCATAAGTTTAATAAATCAAAGGATAACTAACTAATTAAGCCGATTAAACTAATTTATAATTAAGTAAAAATTCAGCATTGATTCAAAATGATTAATAAAGACGATTATATGGCCAATTCACTTTAATCACAGTAACTTGAATCAACGATGATTGACCATCATCAAATACTCCATACTGGTTGTGACGTTGTGATTGCTTTGTGATGAACTGTGATTTGTGAATCGTTCCCATAAGTTTGTGTAACCCCTTTTGCCCGCAAAACGGCATTTAAACTTCGATGCGACAGGGAGTCGGATTTCAGTTTGTTATCCGAAACCCACATCGAACCCTGAATGTGAACCTTTATGATTGATACACCCACATGTTTTAAATTTGAAGCGCTCACTATTCGGATTAGCCGGGAGAGGACCTTTGTGTCATATAACCCATTCCGAATAGTGATTCGATGAATGGATTGCATTTGAAGACCGACGGTGAAGACCGGGTGTCTTCGAAAAGATAGGATAACCTACCGATTGTCTCTGCACCGAGTTGCTCCGGTATAGGGATTCCCTAAGTGATGGGAAGTCCGATCAGGATTGTGGACGCCCGGATTTGCAAGGGTTTCTTCCTTTATTGGACGAAGTGCCTACGGTTCTGTTCGGACCCGGAACAGACTTGTATGGTCGTGTGTCTGACACTACGCTTTGAGATATAAAGCCGTTTTATTTCAAATACATATCTGTTGGTGGCGGAGAATTTATTCTCTTAGCTTAACACCCTTCTCTGAGACGTACAAGCTCAGAGGTTATGTAGTTGAAGGTTATCAGTAATATACTCCCAATTTGGTAGTGTGGCATACTAAGTGCTGCTGTATAGTGATGATCATTTGTTGATCATTTGTGATCAAAGCATGGCTTTCGTGTAAAGCGTAGCTTTGTGGACGACACCTCATCGGACCTCACACCCCGGAAATGGTCGAAACAGGAAAGATGCGGCAAGGTTATGAGGGTCGCGCCCTTTAGGGTATGTCATTTCCTTTTGGAAAAAGGTAGTGTCATGGTATGGAGCCCAGATGCTTACCTATGTGGTTGCTTCAATCTCATTATTCTGTGTGGTTGTTGCTTTGTGATGGAGGGCCCTCGGATAAAGGTCCCAAAGGACCGGGGAGTGGCATCTCGAGTAGTAGCTACCTAGTTAAAGAGGTAAGCCGGCCTTGTGTTGGCAGAGAGCCGGGTAGGTTCTTGGGACGTCCCGCCAGAGGCGTACCCATGTGGCATAGGAAGTTCCTTAGCCTGACCGTTTGTTGGAAATCCAATTCCCAATACGAACCCCGTACGGTTTTAGTTGTATTACCTGCCATTTACTTATGGTGGTCACCACTGTTTCGATGGTAGCTATAGTAGGCATAGTTCGGAATGTCTATGCTGGCTAGGATTGATATTCTACTTTCGAAATGGCATTCTACACTATCCACTAGTAATAATATCAAAAAAAAATCCCGTATTAAGCATATTTGACTATCATAAGAAGAAATCTCCTCTAATTCTGCGATTGCATTGTGTGTGTGGCGGGAGGTCTTATGGTAGTTTCATTTTCCAAAGGCATACCGATTTCTCTTATATAAAATCTGTTTTATTTGAAAGCAATTATCTTTTTTTACTCACACCAGTCCCATGACTGACCCGGAGTTTATTGTTTCCTTTCTAAACTCTGGGTGCCTACCATTTCTACACGGACAGCCTCGTAGCAGGTTTCTATTTTTGGCTCTAGCTACGGTTTGGAGTATTTTGGTTTTTGGAAGCTCATACTTAGAGACATTTTGGAAACTTTTGGATCTCGAGGTGCTTAGTTTGGCGTTCACTATCATTCTCTATCCTTTTAAAGACTTTGGCATATGATATGTAGTTGTTCTATTATGTCATTCTATTTGGAGATGTTATTCATGTATTATGTACTCTGATGTTGTAACAGATATTATTATGATGTTGTATCTGTGATATGATGCATGATTTTCATTTTATTTCCGCTGTTATATATATTAATCTAATGTTGTTATAAGCTCCATCCGACTGGAATTCGATGTTTGAATCATTGACGGTCGAGCACAAGTGAGGTATTTGACATCAATTTTCGAACGTTGAATTTCGGGTCGTGACAACAATAGTTGGATGCTACTCATTTATGCGAAGCAAAAATGATATGCAGCATTAGATATCAAAATGCAATTATACTCATTCAAACTTAAATGCGAAAGTTGATATTATGCTCATAATGCTACTTACATAGTTGGACAAGGTATTGCATATTTGGTTGTGAATAAATGCATATTTGTGATAGCATTATATATCTAACATAAGATTATGTAGAATGTGTATCGACATTAAGCATGTCAATATGTTTAATATGTATGTTTCTGCTTATACCTTACTCATATATCCTTTCATATATGTTTTCATACATATGCTTTAAATGCTCTCTCTTTTTCTTTTAGGGAATTGGATGTTTGAAGATGACAAACATGGACATTTTACGATCATGATATTTGGGTATTTTCTTTTATAGAATCCTAATGGTACTATTATAATGTATGTTTAAAAATATCGATTATGAAATATTGTATACAATATTGAATTTGGTGTAATTCTGTTTGTGTATAATATATAATATGTTTTGATTATCAGAAGTTTTATATCATTGTTGTTTGAGTTGATTGAATTGTTCATTAATTGAGGTATATCTTGTTGTTAGATGTTCTAATATATAGATAGACTGCTGTAACTCAAAGCGGGGTAAAAAAAATTGCATTTTGGAATAGTATAGAAATTTATAATGGCATTTTTATATGCTATAGAAAACCTACAACAGCATCTATGTTGTGTTGTAGAAAATATACAATAGCGTTTCCATTATGCTATAATAGGCCATGAATCTACCATGACATGTAGTTATACGACATATATAAAAACGTTGTTAGATCCTTTAACAACATTCTTCAAACGCTGCTAAAAATAGGCTGTAAATGCTATAAAAAGTATTATAAGCATCAATCAAATTGCTATAAAAAAGTACTCTTAGCTCTAAAAAATACGCTGTGAAAAATGTTTAACAGTATATCATAAACGCTATTGAAAGCTATGCTTTTGTAGCATTTTATCTAATTCTATGTTAGATCCCTGACTTATAATTGCATGTTGATATACAATGTCATGAAAAAAAATGTTAAAGTCATTTATAGCGTTTTTTGAACGCTGTTAGAAGCCCTGAATGTTGTAGTGAAACGAATGATCATCCTAAAATGGTGATACTCTCTTAAGACTTCTTCTACCAATTTCTCGACCAGGGCACACATAACCTACCATCATGCCTAAGACTTCTTTTCTGATCTTTGGAATAACGGTACAGATGGCTCGACCGTTCATCTTGTTCCAACTGATCTAAGATTTCAACTAATGTTGTGTTTTGTCTTTGATGCAATCCAATTCTATCCTTCAATGCTGATCTAACTTCTATCGCAACTAATGAACCTAGCATATATCCCAACGAAGTTCGAAGGTCAAAATAAGAAATAAAATCTAAACTCTTTCATTCGAACAAATATAGTTCATGGCATGCTTCCTACTCGAAGAATCTGCAACTACGTTTCCCTTTACTAGAGTATAGACAATCCTAAAATCATATGATTAAAGAAACTCTATCCATCTTTGTTGCCTCAAATTCAAATCCTTTTATGAAAATAGGTACTTAAGGGACTTGTGATCCATGAATAGCTCAAATCATTCCCCTAATAAATAGTGCCTCAAGGATTTTACTCCAAACATGACGACAGCTAACTCAAGGTCATACATTGGGTAATTCTTCTCATATAACTTGAGCTATCCGCTTGATTGTGCTACCACCTTTCCTACTGACATCAAGACAACACCAAGACTTATTCCACAGGCATTAGTGTAGATGATAAACAGTTTGGCACCATTAGGAAGGTTTAAGACATGTGCGCTCGTTAACAATCCCATCAACCTAACAAATTCCTTCTCACAATCTGGGTTCTAAGCAAACACCAGATTCTCTTTAGTAAGTTTTGTCAAAGATGCCGAGATCTTTGCAAAGTCTTTGATATAATTTCGATAGAAACTAGCTGATCTCAGGAAACTATGAACCTCCAAAGCATTCTTCGACATTTCCAATCTCTGACCGCTTCCATTTTTCCTGTGTCAACGGCTACTGTAACATCGTATATTTTTGGGGTCTGTAGTATGGAAAATCAGATTAAACTAATAATAAGATGATATTATTAAAGAAATAAATAAGAGGGATGAGAGAGATTTGATTAATCAACTCTAGGACACTTTATAAAGTTAATTGAATGGACCATAGATAATTAATGTTATTAAGGATGACTTTGTTAATGAAAATAAATTCAAAATTTTGATGGGCAGGTTTACGTTAAGGGAAATGTAATAGGGTGATAGGCTAGAATGAGATATTAACCCAAGCCAAAAACACCAGCCCACTTTCTTTAGCCCTAACCCCACATTCTTTCCACTTTATTTCACAAAATAAAACCTTTAAACTCTAAAACCAAGGCTGACCATTATTCTAAAAGGGGAAGAAGAATATTTCAAAGCAAGGAGACTAAAGCTTTCAAATTTAAGAAAATGAAGATTAAAACAAGTTTTCATAAATCAGGGTAAGTAATATTTTTATCTAAAACCTTTCCCTACCTATTTTTTAGATATGATTGTGTATGATGTTTTCTATATTGTTAAACATGTTTGGATGATTAAACATTAACTAGATGATTTTTTAAATTTAGATGAAGTGAACTAGATCATGTATTGGTTTTAAACGTGATCAAATCATACTCAAATGCCATGAAATTCAATATGATGTTCATAATAATGAAATAAAGATGGTAGTTTAATTTTATTTTTTAGGAAATGGTAAAATATAATAAAATTGATTTTTATTGAATTTTTAGAATTTTTTTCACTAATTTTCGATTTTATATGAAGTAATTGGCTAAGGAAAGAATTAAAAAATTAATGATAAATAAATAATCATACGAGAATTGTAGTTTTCCATTTGTAAAAAGTAACCTTTAAGGAAAAATATTAGCAAATGAGAAGTCAATACCAAATGGGATTCAGAGTAAAGTTAATACTAAATAAGGTAATGAATCAAGTTTTTCCACATACTTACAAGATCGTTATTTTACCCACGATTGTATATATAACATTATATTCGATAGCACTAGTGGAAATAACCCACATTGTCTATTAACAAGTTAATATGCGATAGCATTGAAGCTATCTACTCACGAAGGCTTCAATTGGGAATTGCTTATGATGATTTTGATGGTAATAACCCATGATAGCTTTGTATGGATTAAGACATGATGGCCTTGATGGAAATAATGCACGATGTCTATGGACAAGTTAACACACGAAGGCTTGGTGGAAATAGCATATGAAGACTATTAATGGATTAGGCGCGATGGCTTTGGATGGAATATGCTTGAGGACTTTGGATGGATTAGGTGCAATGGCTTCAAGAATGATTACCCACGAAAATTATCAAAGTTTAATACAAGATAGCTTGGGAAGCTATCTACTCGTGAAGGCCTTCGAGAAGTATGGGTTAGGATAACTAATCTATGATGGTTGTGGGATAGACATTTTATGATAGCCAGGCTAAATCATTTGGAAGCTATGCGATAGCTAAATTAAAATTATTAATTATAATTCATGAAAGCATGGGCTATTACAATTTCTAAGTAAAATAAAGACTACTTAGGGCACTTAGGAAAATAGTTTTCGAGTTTTATTGAACTATTTCATAGGGATGAAATATAGTAAGGTTTTATAAGAAGAAAGCTTAAGGAAGATAATAAATGGTAGGGTATCATTTGAATAGAAGATAAAGATGTTTATCTAAATGTGTAGGGTACACAACTAATGAATTACTGAAATGGGTCGAAATATGATTGTAAAGGAATACTAGCTCATTGAGTTATTGGATGGCAGGGTGTCTTAACTAATAATCTAAAATCCAATGGTATATAGAAGAGTCCACAATAGGGTTCAATCCTTAAATATTTATAAACGAGAAGTTAAGGTAGGGTTCCATGGAAGGGTACCAAAACATTAGGGTGGTGTTGCAACTAAAATGAATAAATCGACAACATGAACGATAACGGTCCAGGGACTAAGAGGGCCTATTTACACTTAGTAAGGATGCTTATTATAATGTATTTAGGGTGTTTACATTCAACTTATTAGGAAAGTCAAGATGGCTCTAGCAGTGTGGCTCCCATTTGTGGAATGAGTTGTTATTTCATCAGATGAGGTTGTTCGAGAAAAGATGGAATTGCGCTAGGTTGGCTTAGAGAGGTAATCACTAAAAAAGATGACGATAACTTAACGATGAAAGCCAAAAACAAGATATTAGGTGATGATTGAATGGATGATGAATGATTTTATGACATGGTTCATAAACGATGATAGCTATGGGATATACTTGAATTGAATTGATATATGACATGGTTCATAACTGAATAATAAGTGTAGGGTACACTTCTTGATTAGTTATGCACATGGTTGCTTTATAATGTAATATTTGTTTAAATAATATGATATATTATGCTACGGTGATAAAGTGAGGGGAAAACTCATTCCTTGTTAGAGGTGTGGTTTCATTATGGATGATTGGAGTAAAGGTTTTATTCATGCTAGGCTATACGTCCCACTCGTTTTTTATTATTTTCGTAACTCATGGGTACTGTAGGTAGAATTTATGGATTAGATATCTTTTGAAGGACAACTAGAGATTTCAAAGACAAAGCACAGGGCTTGATATTTAATAAATTATTTTTTGAATTCCACTGTGTAAAACCAGGATTTATAACTGGTTATGTGTTGTGGTGACATCTTCATATGTTGGACATAACACAACTTTATCTATGTTTTATTTATATTTACCCTTGAGTAGGCAACGATTTGGGTTAAAATAATGGAATGAATTAAGTAAATCAAATTGATGTAATGAAAATCTATTTAGCTTCTCTGTTTTCTTATGTTGTGCAAAATAATATCGAACTCACTTTGTTGTCAGAAAATAATTTGGTGATGACTGCAACATCACTTGATTTTATTTTTGAGTCATGGAGTGGGGGATGTTACAACGTGGTATCATAGTTTATGGAACATTTAAGAAATATAGTAAACTAGAAACTTATTAGTGGAAAATGAACAACTTGGGAAGTGAATACACTATATACAGATAACACACATGTATTTTGATATAGATATATAGAAGAATATATCTACCCCTCTACGATTGATTCCTGATGCAGCTCAGGCCAGAGAAGGAGGGATAAGTCGTACATGACTTAAGGAGGAAGGCTTAGGCCGTTCACGGGTTAAAGAAGGTCGGCCACGACCTAACGGGTCACATGGGAAGGAGTTACGACTTAGCAAAGACTTAAGTCGTTCGTGCTTTCTAAGTTGTATACGACTTATAGCTATAGGAGCTAAGGCGTCATGTGAGGGGGAGATACGAGCTAACGACATGGTTATAAGTCGTCCACGACTTAACAAGAAGCAGGAAGAAAATCCAATGGTTGAAGGCTTAAGTCGGCTACGACCTAAGGGAAGTGTTTTTAGGTCGTCTACGACCTAACGAGTGTGCTGAAGAAAGGAGCTCACGACCTAAGATGAGTCGCGTGAAGTGATGCAGCAGTTCTCCTCTTGAGTCGCTGAATTTAGGTCGTGGCAATGTTAATTCGTTTGTCTTTTTGAGTCGTGAGTCGTTAAGTCGTATACGACCTAAGTGTTGTGAATGTATGTTGTATTTTTTAAGTCATTGTACATGTGTTGTCTATGTCGTAGGTCATTATGTCAATGAGTCGGCCGAAGGCATGTATGTGAAGGTGATGTAATAAGTTGAGTCGGCATTGTGTTGTAATAAGTCGTGTGAGTTAAGTCGCTATCGACTTATGTTGAGTCGTGAGTCGTGAACGACTTAAGAGTCAGGTTGTGAAATGCTATAAATAGGGAGTGTGTTGTACATTTTCAGGGAGTTGATTGTTTAATAAAATTCTTGTTGATTGCTGTGTGCTTTCATCTTAAATTGGTAGTTGAGTGTAATCTCCTATCTCCACTTTCGGTTAATCGAGTGCGCTCGATTCAACGATTGTTGAAGCCAATTCACGGTATCAAGTGCGCTTGATCAACGTTTGAAGAATTGTAGATCTTCCTTCACGGTATCGTGCGCGATCAACGTGTCGAAGATAGCTAGAATTCGGTATCTTTGTGATCACCGAATTTGGGCATTTCAGTATCTTCAATCCACCGTTTGCTACTTTCATCGATCTATATCGTTTTGTTAAATATCCGCTGTGTTAGTTTTTTGGTATTAGAGCTTGACTTAGCCAATCATAGCTAAGACGGGTCTTGGAGCCAAGGAGTTTGAAGTTTGGTGTTCATCGTGTTCATCTTAAAGTTGCAACAAGTTGGGAGTTTCGATCCATATTCTTTTGGATCAAAGTGTGAAAGTTGTTTGAATTTGGTCGTGAGATTTTTGCGCCCCAAAGTTTGAAGAGCTTGAAGTTTGCATTTGCATTTGTTGAAGGTAGGCCGTGTATACTTGTGAAAAGTAGCCGAGCCTTGGTGAAGTTTGTTTGAAGTGTTGAGGCCGAGCCAAGTTAGTGGTTGAGCCGTGACTTACTTGTGTTGAAGATTTTTGAAGTATTTGTTGAAGTGTTGTGAAGTTCAATCATGCCGCCAAGGAGAGCTAATCGTCATCAAAATGTTGAAGCGTTGTATAGAAGAGAAGAAGCCGAGCAAATGGAACAATGCATTAATGAGAAATTTGATGAAGGCATTGGAAAGTTAGAGAAATTGATGAATGATTTGAATCAAGATCAAAGGAGGAGATCACCAATCTCGAACCATGGAGGAAACAGAGTTTCGCCATTGGTTACGGAAGCGAGGAGGGTATCACCGCAATCTTTTAGAGAGAGAAGAGAAACATCAATTTCGTCAAGAAGAGATCACCATGACTATGGACATGAAGAGAGAAGAACTCCACATGAGTTTGAAGATGATCCATATAGAGATGAAGAGAGGCATAGTACAAGAGACATGCGTGATCGAAGGGATGTTGATGGTCGAGATCGATGTAGACATACATCTGACTTTAATGAAGATGGTGATAGAGCTAGCATTCATTATCGAGATCGAGACCAAGTCTGAAATGTATATCGGGAGGTAGATGATGATCGTCGATGGGAATCGGGTATGAAGATGGAAATTCCAGAATTCAAGGGTGGAATGGTAGCAGAAGAATTTCTTGATTGGTTGTCTAATGTTGAAGAGATCTTTGATTTCAAAGAGGTCCCGGAGAATCGTCGAGTGAAGTTGGTTGCTACTAGATTGAGGGGAAGAGCTTTAGCATGGTGGCAGCAAACTAAACTTACACGGGAGAGAATGGGAAAGTCAAAGATTGAATCATGGGAGAAGATGAAGAAGTTGATGAAAGCTACATTTTTACCTTATAACTATCAATCACTCATGTACCAGAGGTTGCAGAATCTGAGGCAAGGGACGAAAAACTGTTAATGATTATGCTGATGAATTTTATCAACTGATTGCTCGAAATGATATTATGGAGACGGAAGAACAGCTGACTGCTAGATTTGTTGGAGGGTTGAGGATACAGATTCAAGATATGGTTAATATGTTCGATCCAAGATCTGTGGCAGAAGCACATCAGAAAGCATTGGCTTGGGAGAAGCAAGGAAGGCGTGGAGGTGGTGTGTTTACTAATTCCACCAATCAAGTGAAGGTTGTTAGTGGAAGCTCTAATGTTCCTAAATCTATCAGTAAACCAGTTGTGAGTGAAGCTGCGAAGGCAAAGGTCAACAATAGTTTCAAGTGTTACAATTGTCAGGAAGTAGGTCACAAGAGTAATGAATGTCCGAAGCCGAAGAAACGAACTATGATTGCTGAAATCGAAGATGAGGATGTTGGGGAAGGTTATTCTAGTCTAGTTGAGGAGGATGAACAGGATATTGCGTCAGGAGATGAAGGATATAATCTAATGATGAGGAGGTCTTGTTTAATACCAAAGCAAGAAGAAGAAGCTAGTTGGTTGAGGAGTAACATTTTTCAGTCGACATGCACTATATTGGGGAAAATTTGTAAATTTGTGATTGACGCTGGAAGTTGTGACAATATTATTTCTACTGAAACTGTGAGAAAGCTGAAGTTGAAGACGGAGAAACATCATAATCCTTACAAGTTAGCGTGGCTGAGAAAAGGAGGAGAGGTGAAGGTGGACAGGCGAGTTCGAGTTCCATTTTCTATTGGGAAGAAATATAAAGACGAAATCTGGTGTGATGTAGTTGAGATGGATGTTTGTCACTTACTTTTGGGAAGACCATGGCAGTATGATCGAGCAGTACAACATGACGGTCGGACCAATAGCTACAGCTTTATGTTTGAAGGTGTTAAAATCATTTTGGTTCCAAAGAAGAGACAACAGGAAGAGAGTAAATCTGAAGAGATTGAGGAGCTGAAGACTTTATTGACTATGAAGGAATTTATTGAAGAAGTGGAAGAGAGTCCAGAAGTGTTTTTGTTGATTGGGCATGAAACCACTGAATCGGTATAAGTTCCAAAGGAAGTAAAGCCGGTATTGGAATAATTCAGTGATGTGTTTCCTGAAGAGTTTCCAACGGAGTTACCACCGTTGAGGGATATTCAACATCAGATAGATCTTGTGCCAGGGACAGTGTTACCACACAGACCACATTATAGGATGAGTCCTAAGGAGCATGAGGAACTGAGAAGGCAGGTGGAGGAGTTGTTAGAACAGGGACGTGTTCAGGAAAGCTTGAGTCCTTGTGCAGTACCAGCTTTGTTGGTGCCGAAGAAGAATGGAACATGGAGAATGTGTACCGATAGTAGAGCTTTGAACAAGATTACTGTTCGCTACAGATTTCCTATGCCAAGATTGGATGACTTGCTAGATCAGTTGAGTGGGGCTACTATCTTTTCGAAGATTGACTTGAAGAGTGGATACCATCAGATTCGAATTAGACCGGGAGACGAATGGAAGACCGCATTCAAAACAAGGGAAGGATTGTATGAATGGCTGGTTATGCCATTTGGTCTATCAAATGCACCGAGTACATTTATGAGAGTGATAAACCAGATATTCAGACCATTCATTGGGAAATTCGTGGTTTTTTACTTTGATGATATTTTGACCTATAGTGGGAGTATGGAAAAGCATGTCCAGCATTTGCGTGAAGTACTGTTGATTCTACGACAGGAGAAATTTTATGCTGCAACAAAGAAGTGCGTGTTTATGACGGACAGTGTTTTGTTTCTGGGATATGTTCTATCGAAGGAAGGAATTCAAGTGGATGAAAATAAAGTAGAAGTTGTCAGGAGTTGGCCACAGCCAAAGACAATTACTGAAGTAAGGAGTTTTCATGGATTGGTATCTTTCTATCGAAGATTCATTCCACATTTTAGTAGTGTGATGGCACCTGTAACTGATTGCATGAAAGGAAAGAAGTTTGAGTGGTCAGAGGAAGCAGGGGTTGCTTTTGAGAAAATCAAGACACTATTAACGACAGTATCAATTCTAGTTTTACCGGATTTTCAGTTGTTGTTTGAGTTACATACTGATGCGTCGAAAGTTGGGGTTGGTGGAGTATTGAGTCAGAGGGGAAAACCAGTTGCTTATTTCAGTGAGAAATTGTCTGGAGCTAAGTGGAGATATAGCACTTATGATGTTGAGTTTTATGCAATTGTTCAAGCTGTGAAGCACTGGAGACATTATCTATTTCAGAAAGAGTTAGTTCTTTACACTGATCATGAGGCTTTGAAGCATTTGCAAGGGCAGGATAAGATTTCATCGAGACATGCATCGTGGATTGCCTATTTGCAGCAGTTTACTTTTGTTGTGAAGCACAAATCTAGGGTAACGAATCGTGTAGCTGATGCTTTGAGTAGGAGGAGTCATTTATTAATGCCAATGAAAATTGAGGTGACAGGATTTGAACTATTGCCAGAATTTCTTGAAGAAGATCCTTACTTTATGAAATTTGTTGAGAAAGTCAAGGAGGGAAGTTCTGATGAATTTGCATTGGTTGATGGTTTCTTATTCAAGGGGAATCGATTATGTATACCAGAGAGCAGTTTGAGAATGAATATTATCAAGGAGTTACACGAGGAAGGACATGTGGGCCGTGATCGTACATTACATTTGATTTCTCAATCTTACTTTTGGCCGTCAATGAGAAAAGAGGTTGAAATGTTTGTGGAGAGATGTCATATCTGTCAGATTTCGAAGGGAACAGCGACGAATGCAGGATTATATATGCCGTTACCAGTGCCTACCAAACCATGGGTTGATATCAGTATGGATTTTGTTTTGGGTTTACCTCAAACTCAAAGGGGGAATGATTCTATATTTGTTGTGGTGGATCGTTTCTCGAAGATGGTACATTTTATTGCATGCAAGAAGACGGCAGATGCTGTTCATGTTGCTCAGTTGTTTTTCAAGGAGATCTATCGACTTCATCGATTGCCAGGATCTATTGTTTCGGATAGAGATACTCGTTTTCTGAGTCACCTTTGGCTAAGTTTGTGGAAGATGGTTGGAACAAAGCTGAAGTTTAGTAGCGCTTACCATCTGCAAACAGATGGACAGACAGAAGTTGTCAACAGATCGTTGGGAAATTTGTTACGATGTCTTGTGAAGGACAATCTGAAGAGTTGGGACATGAAGTTATGCCAAGCAGAGTTTGCTCATAATCATGTAGTGAATCGTAGTACGGGATTCGGTCCATTCCAGATCGTATATTCAAGTTTGCCAAGGGGACCGTTGGATTTGGCAATAGTGCCACAACCAAAGGGGATGGTTAAACGAGCTATAGACTTTGTTGATGGGTTGACTGAATGTCATAAAATCGTTCAGGAGCGATTGGAGAAAGCAAATGAGAAGTATAAAGGATCCGCAGATATGAAGCGAAAAGTGTTGAGTTTAATGAAGGAGATATGGTGTATGCTGTGTTCACGAAGGATCGCTTTCCAGTAGGCGCTTATAACAAGTTGAAAGCCAGAAAAATTGGTCCTGTAGAAGTTGTGAAACGGATCAATGAAAATGCTTATAAGTTGAAGCTGCCAGAGGATGTGTACACTTCAGACGTGTTCAATGTTAAGCATCTTGTACCATATTATGGAGATGAACAATCTGATGTGAAAAAAATTACAAATTCGAGGACAAATTTCTCTCAACCAGGGGAGGATGATGAAGCTCAGGCCAGAGAACGAGGGATAAGTCGCACACGACTTAAGGAGGAAGGCTTAGGACGTTCACGGGTTAAAGAAGGTCGGCCACGACCTAACAGGTCACATGGGAAGGAGTTACGACTTAGCAAAGACTTAAGTCGTTTGTGCTTTCTAAGTCGTATACGACTTATAGCTATAAGAGCTAAGGAGTCATGTGAGGGGAAGATACGAGCTAACGGCATGGTTATAAGTCGTCCAAGACTTAACAAGGAGCAGGAAGAAAATCCAATGGTTGAAGGCTTAAGTCGGCTACGACCTAAGGGAAGTGTTTTTAGGTCGTCTACGACCTAACGAGTGTGCTGAAGAAAGGAGCTCACGACCTAAGATGAGTCGCGTGAAGTGATGCAGCAGTTCTCCTCTTGAGTCGCTGAATTTAGGTCGTGGCAATGTTAAGTCGTTTGTCTTTTTGGGTCGTGAGTCGTTAAGTCATATACGACCTAAGTGTTGTGAATGTATGTTGTATTTTTTAAGTCATTGTACATGTGTTGTCTAAGTCGTAGGTCATTATGTCAATGAGTCGGACGAAGGCATGTATGTGAAGGCGATGTAATAAGTTGAGTCGGCATTGTGTTGTAATAAGCCGTGTGAGTTAAGTCGCTGCCGACTTATGTTGAGTCGTGAGTCGTGAACGACTTAAGGGTCAGGTTGTGAAATGCTATAAATAGGGAGTGTGTTGTACATTTTGAGGGAGTTGATTGTTGAATAAAATTCTTGTTGATTGCTGTGTGCTTTCATCTTAAATTGGTAGTTGAGTGTAATCTCCTATCTCCACTTTCGGTTAATCGAGTGCGCTCGATTCAACGATTGTTGAAGCCAATTCACGGTATCAAGTGCGCTTGATCAACGTTTGAAGAATTGTAGATCTTCCTTCACGGTATCGTGCGCGATCAACGTGTCGAAGATAGCTAGAATTCGGTATCTTTGTGATCAACGAATTTGGGCATTTCAGTATCTTCAATCCACCGTTTGCTACTTTCATCGATCTATATCGTTTTGTTAAATATCCGCTGCGTCAATTCCACATCCATTACTTTTATTTCTTACGAACCCTTACTTATGTTGAAGGATAGAATGGATTTATGTAACCAAAATTTGACCATAAGATGTGAAAGAGTGAATGCTAGTTTAGGATATGATCGTAGTCAAACTAATGGCCAAGGAGGGGAAGGAAACTCGAAAGTTCGTACTAAAATCGATGCTTAACTGCCTTTCCCAATTGAAGAGGAATGTATGTGAATGTCTTATTCTTCCAATTTATGATGGAACTGATGAGGCAACATCTATTTGGAGTTATTGAGCCAAGGCATGAGTTAGCAAGAGAAATAGACTTTTCTAAGATTAGCAAAGATGTTAAGACTTATGGTGGAAAGGAGTACATAGGAAGGTGTCTACCCTAGAAGTGTTGAATTGGTTGATAGTATGTGAATGCATTTTGGATACTTGGGATATAATAATGCTCAAAAGAGGAGGTTGGCTTCTCATCAGCTCCAGGAGGATGCATTGGACTGGTGGGAGGCAATGATTGCTGAAGTCCAAAAGGAGGAGATAACCTAGGAGAAGTTTAAGGAGCAATTTGAGGCTTATTTTATCTTTGAATCTTAATAGAGTGCTTTGTGTGGGGATTTCCTTTATTTGAAGCTGGGAGAGATAACTTTGTCAAAGTACATTCAGTGCTTTAATACTTTGTTAGAGTAAGAAAGGAAGCATATTAGTACCCATTGAAAAAGAATGAGAAGTTAACTGAATAAACGAGGAGCGGGCTGAATCAAAAGGTGATGGCTCATCTATTGGCTCTATTTGATATGGTTGTGGAAATGGTGGAGAGGTATAATCATTTGTTTTAGGAAGAAAGGAAAGCCAATGTTAGACCCGAGCAAGGGTAGAAGAAAAAATTCAATCCATATCTGGGTGGAAATAATCAGAAGTAAGGAAAGACTTCTAGAGGTAGGGCTCAAAAACCGAATGCAACCGATGTCACTTTTTTTAACTACGGCCAAGAAGGCACTACTTCATAAAGTGTACCTAACCAGAGAACAAAGACAGGGTAGAGTGCTTTGCCTTTAATCGGCTAGGCCACAAGAATAGGATTGCCTAAAAGTGAAGTTGGTATAGATTTATGCTTTGGAAGGACCTTCGTCTGGGCCGACTGCTTGGGAGAAAGTGAAGGGTGTGCGTGGAGATACGATTTTGATTTTTAGTATATCAGTTAGGGTTCTATTTGATACTGGTGCTAATCATTTTTCATTCTGAGAGATTTGGTTAATAAGTTAGAATTAGATGCTTCCTATTTGATTATGTTCTTGCATGAGATTAATCTGATCGGCGGTTGTTCCACTCTTAAGGCGCACTGACCTTGAGTTTGACTTGTGTGGACGTTTGTTTGTTTGCAACCTATATGTGTTTGACTTCATAGAATACAACGTGATCTTGTGTATGGATTTGTTAGTGCGTAATGACGCTGCAATTTATTATGCTGATAGGAATATCATCATACATGATCCAAAGGGAGGAACAAGAATTATGAAAGCATTGGGTGTAATGAAGGAGAAGTTAGAATAGATGTTATGTGCTATAGAACATCAAGAAGATGAGATCAATAGGGTATGTGTGGTCCAAGAATTTGTAGATATGTTTGAACCTGTAACGAGATTATCGTCAAGGAGGGCAATCAAATTATAAATAGACTTGATAAAAAGGGTGCAGCCTGTTGGTAGACCGCCTAACAGAATGCTTCCCAAGGAGATAAAGAAGTAAAGAAGTGGCTAGTGGAACTTGATGATAAAAGTTTCATTAGGTCGAATAGTTCACCATAGGGAGCATCCATGGTATTCGTAAAGAAGTCAAATGGATTTTAACGGTTGTCATTAATTATCGAAAGATGAACAAAGCGACAATGAAAAAATACTATTCGTTGCCTAGGATGGATGAATTATTTGATCGGTTGAGTGAAGCTCAAGTGTTCTCATAGTTAGACTTAGCAACAGGTTTCCATTAACTGAGAGTAGTAGATGATAGAATTCCTTTGACTGCATTTCAAACAAGGTATGGTTTATGTTGGATCGACTTTTGTTGATCTTCATTAATGAAATTCTGGTATACTATAAGGATAAGATAGATCATAAAGTCCATCAGAGGTTGATGTTGGAGAAGTTGAGGCAATACAAGTTGAAGGAAAAGTTTTTGAAGTTCCATTTTTGTAAACGACATGTGAAGTTTCTTAGGCATATTGTTTTAGAGAATGGATTAGCGATGCATCAACCAAAGATAGAAACTATTAATGGTTGGAAGAGACTAGAGACAGTTACATAGATCAGAAGTTTATTTTGATTGGTTGGTTATTACCATGGATTCATTTAGGATTTCTCACGTATAGCAACATCTTTGTAAAATTTGACCAGGAAGAATGAGAAGTTCATGCAGGCCGATTAGTATGAAAGGTCATTTCAGAAGTTGAATAATTGATTGACGAACGCAACCGTATTGATTGAGCCTGAAGGGAACTAGGATATAGTGGTGTTTCCATTGCTTATGGATCTGGTTTAGAGGTAGTACGTATGCAAAGAGGGAAAGTGATAGCTTATGCATCAAGGTATTTTGGATCACATGAAGTTAGGAGCTCGACTCATGACTTGGTGTTGGAAGGAGTGGTGTTCATGCTAAAGATCTAGAGATATTACTTGTTGGGATAATGTTTCAAGTTGTATATGGACCATGAGTCCCTTAAGTATATATTTTCTCAAATGGATTTGAATATGAAGCAATAGAAGTGGATGGAATTATTGGTGGCATATGATTTTAGGTTAGAATATACTTTAGGAAAAGGAAACACGGTTGTCGATGCTTTGAGTAGGAAGCATCAGAATAGAGTATTAGCCATGATTGAAGGGTGGAAGGCATTAGAGATGTTAGCCTCTTGTGGAGTGCATTATAGGTGTAACGCTGGATTGAGTAGAGATCCGAACGTGTTAGCAAGTTTGGAGGTGCATCCAACACTTGTGCACAAGATCTCTGAAAGGAAGAACGAGGACCCACTAATTGTAGAAAGGATGAGGTGATAAGAAATAGGGGCAGATGTTAAGGATTTGAGATTGAATCAAAAAGGATGGCTGAGAAAGAAATAGAGACTATGTGTTCCATATTTAGGGGTTCTTCAGAAAGGAATTATTGGATGGCAGTCATCAGTTGAAGTTTACTATTCATCCCAGAAGCATGAAGATGTATCATGATAGGAAAAGATTTTTCTTTTGGAAAGGGATGAAGAGAGATGCTGGAGAATATGGGAAGAAGTGCTTTACCTATCACAGGTGAAAGCTAAGCATCGGAAGTCAAGACATTTACTTAAACTTTTGGAAGTATCGATTTGGAAGTAAGATTCCATGTCTATGGATGTTATAGATGGGCTGCCTAGGTCAAAGACAAAAAATGATAGAATTTGGATGATAGTCGATATCCTTACTAAGTGTGCCTACTTTATCCTAGTGAGGCCGACAAGGACGACAACTAACTTACCAAAGTTATATATGAAGATGTCCTGATACTATGTGGGATACCGAGCAATATCATTGGCGATAGAGACCTATTGTTCATCAGCGAGTTCTGCCGAAGTTTATAGAGTGAATTGGGTAAGAAGTTGAACGAGAGCATGAATTTCCATCCATGGATCGATGGTCAAACTGAGAGAGTGAACTGTGTACCCAAGGATTTGCTGAGAGCATCTTCGATTTCAGAGAATCTTAGGAAGATCATTTGCATTTGGTAGAGTTTGCATACAATATAGTTACTAGTCGAGTATTGGATGGCACTGTTTGAGGCATTGTTTAGTAGACCACGCAAGTCACATGTTTGTTGGTTGGACACTAGATATAGACTTGTGTTAGGATCTGATTTGGTAAGAGAAGCTACCGATAAGTAGAGTTGATTCTCGTCAGGATAAATGGAGGGTGTAAAATCCTATAAAAATATGATAATTAATAAGGCTCCGAAAATAGAATTTTAGTAAACTTCATAATTTAGCCACATTACTTATACCATTTCATTCGTGGCGATTTTTTTTGAGGAACTTCGATATTTGGAGTTTTGCGATTGGAATTCAAACAAAGAACCGAAGTAACATTTGAAGTTTACAAAATGAAAATAGAAAATAAATTATAATAAATGCGAGACCCTACAAGTTAACCCCCTACTTGGGTCATTCAATTGCTAGTGGTCGACCGCTTATAGGGACGGTCGACTGGACGGGGGTGGCGGATAGGGATTGTACCTTGGCCAAATGTTTGCTTTAATTATTATAATCTAAACGATGTAATTGATTCGAGTGCCTATAAATACAAGCCTAACCCTCACTTCTCTTCTCATATTTTCTGATTAAAGCTACGAAACTCTACCATTTTCCCTTATTTATTATTTCTATTAGTTATTAAATATTATATTATATGAATATATAATTGGAGAAAAGCAAAAAAATAGAAGAGAAGAAGAGAATTAATATCGTCTAAAAAGGTAAATTTCTATAGTTGTAAATCTATATTCCCCTTAACTCCAATTCTCTTCTCAGATCTGTAATTCTAATAGTGTGTGTGTGTGTGTTTGTCTGTATGTGAGTGTGTACATACCTTGTTATACTTTTGGGTTGGAAATGAGAAGGAGTCAAACCAAATGAATAGATTTAGATTTGGGAGATTTGAAAAACATGGAAGGTGAGTGACAAATTATATAATTTATTTGTAAAATATAAATTTATACCATTAAGTTTTTTTAATAATTACGTCTATTTTAGATCTATTGAGTTGTAGGTTTAAATGAACGTATTTAGTTGAAACTTGCCTACATACTCCACAAGTTAGAAAATTGGAACGGTACGTACAACCTGTTTGGAAATTTGAAACCAATCCCACATATTTATTATTGTAGGATGTTTGTAAAGTTTATTCCAGGTATATAATTGGATTATAAATTAAGTT
Organism: Allium cepa; assembly: GCA_030765085.1. NCBI lineage: Eukaryota > Viridiplantae > Streptophyta > Magnoliopsida > Asparagales > Amaryllidaceae > Allium > Allium cepa. The sequence goes on along the minus strand of CM060942.1, from coordinate 134,583,398 downwards.
GCCTTGGTTGACTTGGAATGTGGATTTTTATGTTTTAATTTATTAGGAGTGGGGTAAATTTAGTTGTATCTATTTTTGTGTAATCACAATGAATTATCCAATTTCACAAGATTTATAAAAGTACATGTTTGAAATAATAAGGAATATATTAAAAATGAAAGAGATTTGTAAAGTACAGAGGTTTCTTTCCATAGTTTGCATTGTCTATTTTGATAAAAGGAAAAAAAAGATAATTTCTAATGTAGTCGATCTCATTTTTAGGTAACTTATACGAAGTTATAATGGTAATCATTTTTGGTAGGATAGCTCTAATAAATTAGAATGTAGGAATTTGTGTTCTTCGTAGAATGTGCATACAAATGTATGTTCTGTAATTCCAAAGTACGAGAATTATTGTGTTGGAAATAGGTATATATATACATGCATATGTATAATTGCATCTTTCGATTTGAACATAAATATTTATAGTGTAATATATGTTTATATTCGTATTAGTTACAATTAGGATGACTAATTATTAATAGAGTAGTAATTATAGGGCTAGAGGTTGGAAAAGGAAGTAATATTAATTCAAAATTCTGTTAACTATAAATTTAACGAACAATAAATTCGTAGTTAATAGAGAGTTAAAGGAATTAAATAGGGTCTGATTAGATAATTTTTATCGAATTTATTGGGAAATTGAATAGACATAATCGGTTGATTTTGAAATGAGTAAATAAATGTCATTATAGATTGTTCTATTTTGATATTAATGATCATATATAAGGGACAATTGAATTTATTTGATATAAGAAGGAAACGATGAATATAGGGAATAAGCGTATAAACTAGGAATAATTATGCAGCAAATAAGCAAGTGTTAATGCTAGTGAATACATGTAGAAGGAAATATATTTTTCATCGTAGGAAATTATATAGCCTTAATCATATGTTTAGAATGAATGCAACTTAGTGAGCTTAGCCCAACATTTAGGCTTAGGATGATCGGTTTGGTAAGTGAGCTGGGATGTGAGGTCAGCAAACTTACAGAACAGAAGTCTGTCCTTCGCGTAGAGGCTAAATGCAGTTGTGTATACTTACTACTTATGTGGGACATCTCTAACCATAGGACCCAGAGGGAAGGGATATGCATTTGCATATAGGTAGGGGAAAACATACCATGGGTCCGACTTGGATTTAAAGTATTAAATGACTATGTACCTTTGGGGATGTCAAGGGGTTTACTATAGGGTTGAGGTATTAAATGACCATGGAGTCTGCCTCCTTCCTATATAGAAGTCTTGAATAACCTATGATGGTACCTAATAGGGAAATGTGGTATGCTTAATTTCTAACTAGAGGTATTAAGTAACTAGAATAGGAATTTTCCTTGACTTACATTAGGTTAGTCTAATGTGATTTCGACTTTGGAAGGTTGGCGGGCTATGTCAGTGCTATTGTTGGACCGGAATTTAGTAGTAAGGCTAGTACATACGCGTTAATCACCAACGATCCCACGTAGTCGCTAGTAATGACTCGGATTATGCCTTGATGGATTTCGCTTCTTACTAGTGTAGAATCTGTATGGGATACATGAAGACCTCGAAGTTTTATTTGATTGTTTATTGTTTTGTTTAGCAGAGGTAGACTAGTTAACCGTTAGATGAGTCTATCAAAGGCATTAGTATTCTGATAATTAAATTATAAAGCCAAAATTATAAAGCCACATATATGGGTCGGCAGTCTTTATAGCTAGGACCGATTAACTAGCGTTTAAGTTGCTGAAGGCTTGCTTCGGGATTGAGGTATTAAATGACCATTGAGTCTACCTCCTCCATATTTAAGAAGTATTAATAGGCCAGGTCTTTGGGGCTAGTATACATTTATATATGTATGTATGTATGTATGTATGTAAGTATATGTGTGTGTAGACATATATATAGTTATGCCTCGATCGAGTTAGGCATATCATATGCGCATATAGGATTGAACAGATTAGCCGTAAATAATAAACATAACACTTAAATGGAAATCAATCGGCATAAATTAGTGTAATGAGTGAAGTATGTAATTTTCCAATCACTAGAGTGTCGTTCTGACCCTCATACCAATTAAAACCCATATAATATATTTTTAAGGGACATGTTATTGGTGCAAGATGGAAAATGTAGATGGTGAAGCCATCTTATTCATGCTCGACATTGACAGGGAAACTAGACATCCAATGAATAATATTGATTTTAATGTAGTAGCCTTAGTCGGTACGTATGTTTTATTATATTTTTCTTTTCCACCGTGAGCATATCTTAGTCACACTCAGATATTCTTATCTTTATTAAAGGTTATCAAAACCAAATATCTGTACCCTAATGGATTTGGGTTTCGATTCAGTCGAAATTCGGGTCCATTAAGGTGCGGGTTATTACATAGCGCAAGCGAGGTAGAAGAGTTTGGCCGACACGCGAAGAAAAGAACTTAAGTTCGCAATACCCAATCATGTATTCATGAAGATTTTTGCGATGCAAGGAGTTACGCGCCTTAGGAATGCGAGGAAGTAGGCACCTAGGTATGTAAGACCATTTTCAGTAATTGAGCAGATTGGTAAACTCACCTATCGAGTTGAGTTACCAAGTAGTCTGGCAGGTGTTCATAATGTCTTTCATATATCGTATTTGAGAAAATGGGTGCATAACCCAAGTTCGGTAGTGGAACCAAGGGTGATAAAGGGCTTATATGTAGAACCGGATTTGACATATATGAGATGGTCGTAGGGGATAGTAGGTTGGGATATGAAGGAACTAAGGAACAATGTTATCTGACTTGTTCACTTCCAATGGAGTGACGACAAGGAAGACTGTACCTGAGAGGTTAAGGATAGGACTAGGAATATCTATCTTGAGCTGTTTAGACATTCATGTATTTATAGCAAGGTGCTTTGTTTATCTATTATACGGACTAGTAGGGTACTATTATATTCATAAATGATATGATTATGTATTAGTAATCGCACCAATACATTTTGATTAATAATTTGCATTTATAAAGTACTAGTTGATCTTTTGTACTTGTGTGTACTTATACAATGATGATGACATTGAATTTTCAGGGTGTTAGTGTAGATTTTTTCTGTCACCTACTGAAATTTCGAGGAGAAATTTTTTGCAAGGAGAGGGAAATGTGACACTTTATATTTAGGAGGATTCATAATATGAAAATTAAATTAAACTAATAATAAGAATACATTATCAAAGAAATAAATAAGATAATTTAATTATAAGAATTGCCAGAGGAACGTTTTGTTAGCTAAGTATGGGACACTTCGTAAAGTAATTGATGGACCAGAGGTTATTAGAGCATTCAAAGTTTGCCTTGTTAATGGAAATAAATTTAAATTTTGGATAGGGAAGTTTTTGTTAAGGAAAATGTAATAGTATGACTAGGATAGAATGAGATATTAACCCAAGCAAAAAACACTAGCCGACTTTCCTTAACACTGACACCTCATTCATTTCACTTCATTTCCAAAACAAAACCCTTAGACTCAAGAACCAAGGCCGACCAATTTCTCAAGGAAGAAGAAGAAAATTTCAAAGCTAAAAGATCAAAGCTTTCAAATTTAAGAAAAAGGAAGATTAAAATAAGGTTTCCTAAATCAGGGTGAGTAAAGTCTCTCTTAAAAACTTATCTCACCTATTTTGGTGCGGATTTGGTTATGTATGTTTTCTTATGTTGTTAAACATGTTTGAATGATTAAACATTAATTTGATGAGTTTAAAGACTTAAATGAAGTGAATTGGCTCATATATTACGGTAAAACATGATCAAAACATATTTAAATGCCACGAAAATTTAATATGATGTTTATAATAATGAAATAGAAAAGGGTTTTTAATCTCATAAGTTTTGGAATGTATACAAAATGTTTAAGTTGAGAAATTATTTAATTAAATTAATTATTAAAAATAATAAATTAATTATTTTAACCTGAAATTTTGGAAAAAGGTAAAATATGGTAAAATTAATTTTTGCTAAATTTTTAGGATTTTTCCCACCAATTTTCAATTTATATAAAATTAATTAGCTAATGGAAGAATTAATTAATGATAATTAAATAATATAATGGAAGTTGCAGTTAGCCATTTATGAAAAGTAACATGTAAGGAAAAATTTAATCAACGAGAAATCGATATCAAATAGGTTCTGTAACAACCCGTATTTTTGATAATTAAAAATATTAAATTAAATAAGATTTTTGGAATTTAATATCGTAGGAAATTAAAATTTATGTTTTATGAATGGAAAAAAACCATTAGAATATGACTTAATAATGTTGTTTGAATGTTATTAACAACTATTTTATTGTAATTTCAATCAACTGAAATAACTATAAAGTTAATTAGGCTATAATTGTAAATAAGGAATAAATTAAATGTTGGATTTAATGTGAAATTATATGTTATTAATAGAAATAGGTTTACTATAAAATATGAAATCAATTAATTAGTACTTAAATTTATTAGCTTTTGTTTGTAAATAATAGATTTAGAAATGTTTTGGGTTACTAATGTATGACAATTTTTCTAAATTATCACCTTATTGTTTAATCCGTTGAAATTAAATTGGAAATCAATAAAATTAATGTAATTAAATATTGTAAGTTAATATAAGAAAAGACGTTAATTATAGAATAATGAGTGTAATAAGTGTAAACTTATGTTTAATAAATTCATTAGGTATTGGTTGATTTAATAATAAGAATTTAAATCAAAATAGAAGAATTTGTTATGAAATCTAAATTATAAAAAAAGGATGTATTACAATTGTAATTGAACGCTGAAATTGATATAATATTTAAATCTTGGAATCAACATGGAAAATATAATTTCTAAAAGATTATTAATTCCTATTTAATCAAGAACGATGAAAATTATAAACTTTTAATTTAGAATTTAAAAGTGATTAAATTAATTTTTAAATAGATTATTTTAATTAACATGTAAAATTAGTCTTTTGGGCACTCTTCCGGATTTCGACGAAACCAGCTTCATCGGATCTGTAATGGTGAATTATTATATGATTTCAAGTTTAGTAGCGATCAGACTTATCATTTGATCGTGCAAGCTCGAAACGTGTAGAAATCATCTAAGAAAATTTAAATGAACATAATTCGATTTTAATAGTTAACTTCTACATATATTAGGATTAGAGTTTGACACTAGCTTCATTGAATTTAAAAATGTTGAAGACCTATATTTCGATATATTGGATGACCTATTTTCGTTTCGAAAACGAAACGGGCTTTTTGGGACACGCTTCGACCCATTCGATCTGTTCCATCTATTCTTATTCATCTATGTCTATATAAATAGATTTTCTACTAAAACCATAGTAGTCTTTTATTTTATTTCTATACGTACTTGTTTTTCTCGTCCATTCATTCTCAATGGCAGGTAGGTCAAACCCTAACTAATCAAATCGAAAAATTCAAACTCCTCAAATCCTATCAAATTATATATCATCGTGAAGCTCTCGATGAACGTAATCTGCGTATGTAATTCATTTTTGCAATTGAGTGTCAGTTTGTCCAAAAACCAGCGAAGAAGTCTCAGTCATCCGTTGTTAGGGTTTTGCGATCAACGATGGATCGTCGACTATTTGACGATCGGGGAGTTGCGTCTTATAGAGGGCGTTAAGTGGCTTCGATCCATGGGTTTCATTCTGGCTGTGGTCGAAGGGATTCGCCTATAATCAATGATCAATAGCCGGATTTCGTACTCGTCAAGAAGGCTGGCGGAGGCACAGTGTGCGATCAGTCGGAGGGCGTGGGTGCGGTTGGAGTAGGTTAACACGTTGGCAGCCTCTGATCCCGATAGCGATGCATGTAGGTATGCGGTAGTGTATTCTTGGTGGTGGGTGTAGCGCTGCATATTGCGTTCGCTTACGTGGCCGTTAGGGTTGAGAGGAAGGTATACCTATTTACCTTTTTGCCCTCCTCTTTGTTTTAATTTAATTTTTAGTTTTCAAACTTCTAACTACCATAACTTTTCCATACGAGCTCGAATTTGGATGTGTTTATTCCGTTGGGGTCGTTTCGAAATTTCAGATAACATGGAACTTGTTTGGTTGAATTTGGAGACTATTAAAATTTTGGGCTTTAATTGGATTTTTAATCAGCTATAAATCAAAGGCGAGTGATTTATCCCACTTACGCAATACTAATTTTTCTTATGTTAGTTGAACTAAATTTAATGAAGTGATAAAAAATTTATTGGTTGTTGTTTGGTAGTTTTGGTTGACATTTAAATTTGAAATTGAATTTTAGTTAATTTAATTACCATTTAAATTAATATTGAAACTGAATTACTAGTTAAATACCTGATATTGATAACCAGTTATTTGTTACCAATTATTGGCTGATTTAGATGTCGGTTATAATGGATGTTTATTTATTGACATTTTGAATGATTGGATGTTTATTTATATTTATATATCTCTGTTATCACTCTGTATATTAAGTGACAACATATAAACCTATATCTAAATTATTTCAAATAAATTAAGAAATAGACTGAAATGATATATACCTATGACACTTTGATTTGGATTGAAATGATATATATCCATCCTTGTAATTAAAATTTAAAATAACTGATCATTTGGCCATAGGTCGAAAATTATATATAGATACTGGATTGGTTAAATTAAATGGTTTTAAAAATCTTGAAATTTGGATTTTGATTAAATGATATCGTTTTAAAGGAATAAAATTTTGGATTTATATGAATTGAATTATTTCCTAATTCGAGCTTTGAAATATTGAAACTGAAATCGGTAAAAAGAAATTGTTTTAAAGAATTGAATTGGAAATGTGAAATTGTAATTGATATATGACTTTATTTTTGGAAATTGAATTATTTAAAGATTTGGATCTTAAAATTTAACAATAAGGCTTAATTTGATTTAAGTGTTTTAAATCAGTAAATTGAAATTGGACTTGAAATTGATATAAATTGAAATGGTTTAAAATAATTGAATTGAATTTAAATCATCAAATTTGATTGTTGAATCAAATTTGAAGTAAAAAATGAACGATTCGAAAATCGAAGTTAAATCGAGTTGAAATTGAAATCAAGTTGATTTGACGTTAAATCTAAATTGAGCGAATTAAATTAGAAGATTGAAAATTGAATTGTTGATTTGAAATTGGACATGGGCCGAGATTATTGAAATGGAAAAGAAATAATTTGATTTGATATTATTTTTAAAATAAGTTGTTTTGATATAAACTGTTTAAAATATATTAGTTTTAATATTCTAATTATCTAGATTTTCCAAAATTATTTCACTATATAAAACATTTCCAATACTCAACCCATTTTATATTAAACTATTTTAAATCTCTAAACTATTAAAACTATTTTCAACTATTTATAAATATTTAAACTATTTTCTAAAATTTCAAACTGTGCAAAATTGGAATTTTTATATTTAAATCGTTGATTTAAATGGAGAATGTGGTTATATGAGGTTACAACCTAAGTTGGAATTTGAAATGATATTTTTAAGTGGAAATGACATATTTTGAGTAAATATGGTATTTTTGAAATAAAGCATTTTTTGAAATTAATATGATATTTTTATATCAAATACGAATTGTTTTGAAATGTAAAAAAAACTGACAGGTGTGAAAAATGACATTTGGTTGTTAAAGAGACCGGAGCCTCTTATTGACATACTCTCTGCCGATATTGGAACCACTTTGACAACTGTTTACGTGGCGGATGATCCATAATAAAGTGGTTGGATTTGGTGAACGTTTGCAGGATTTGAAGAAAGAGACCATGATGATAACATTGACTTTCGAACCATAATTAAAATGACTAAAACACGAGCTATACCGGGCCAAGTGGGGTTGCTCCCCTTATCTTTGAAACCATATCTTTTACTTTTTGATTGATTAGTGGCCACACTTTATTACGAGAGTGTTGTTTTGAGATGGGCGATAGCTGCGGCTATGCTTTACACCAGTCCGGGTGGGGAAAACGGTAGAATCCTACCTTAGGGATTGCCTCGCGTGCCTTGTTATATTTATCACGATTGAGCCCACAACGACTTTGGTTTGTGTTGCACCTATGGAGTGCTCTCTGGTAGCCCACCAATTTACGGTGAGTTTACAGTACTGTATAGACTACGAGGCTTATATAAAATGTGTTAAGGAAGATAATGGTAACGCCTTAACGCTGTTTTAATACTTTACATTACCAATAGACACTACACATATATAGCGTATTTTACTAGATAGTTTAATGGATCCTTAGGAGATGGAAAATATCGTAACATCTCTTAAGTTATTGCATGCACGTTATACACTGGATAGGAGATGTGAAATCCCGTAAACATCTCTGAAGCTATTACACTATTATTTATTTGTTACTGATTTAACTTATATAAGAACTTTTAATTTTAACTTGAGTGTTTTATCTTTTCAGTACTCTCGGATCAGTATGAATTTTCAGTGTTGAAGACATTATTTCACGAGGACGAAGACGAAATTTGAAATCATATTATTAGTATTATTCCGCTGCATCATTATTGGTGTGTTGTTATTTGTACTCTGATTTTGTGTAAAATTTCTGTAATCAAATGTATAGCTTAAAACAACTTTATAAAGTGTTTATTTGATTATTATATTTTCAATTCCGCTGCGAGACTTTGTGTTTCATTTTCCCTTCTTTTCTCTTATTTTCTATTTACCCCATTAACAATTCTCCCTTTTGAATGGTCTGACTTAGACATGCATGGGTTATTGTCGATTTAAACCGTCCAAAAATGTGGGTCGTCACAGGTTTGATGTAAAGTTAATAATAAACAAGACAATGAATAAGTTTTCAACATAATTATCTGATCACCATTTAACTCATGAAAGCGTATATAAATTACATGCAATATCACTAGTGGAAATAACCCACGATGGCTATTAATGAGTTAATATGCGATAGTATTGAAACTTTCTACTCTCGAAGCATATAATTGGGAATTGCATGCAATTGTTTTGATGACAATAACCCGCGGTATCTTTGTATGGATTAAAATGTGATGGCCTTGATGGAAATAATGCACGATGTCTATGTACAAGTTAGCATATGAAAGGTTGGTGGAAATAGCATGCAAAGGCTATGGACGGATTAGGCATGATGGCTTTGATGGAATAAGCGCAAGGACTTGGATGGATTAGGCATGATGGCTATATGGAAAATTACCTACGACCTTTATATGAAGTTCAATATAAGATAGCTTGGGAAGCTATCTACTCCTAAAGTCCTTTGAGAAGTTTACGTGATAAATAAATGGTATCACTATTATGGCCTAGGATAATTAACCCACAATGGCTATGGGTTAATCATCCTATGATAGCTAGGCTATTTGAAAGCTATGGGATAACTAATTTGTAATGGTTAATAATAACTCATGAAAGCATGAGATACTATATTATTAACGTAAAATAAATACTATTTACTTAAGGCACTTATGAAGACGATTTTCGAGTGTTATTGAACTATTTCATAGGGATAAAAAAAGAAGAGTTTGATAAGTTAAAATTGTGTTAACTTATTTGGAAATGGAAGAAAGATTAATGAAGCTAATAAATGATAGAGTATCATTTAAATGAAAAACAAAGATGTTTTATCTAAATGTGTGTGGTACACAACTAATGAATTAATGAAATGGGTTGAACTATGATCATAAAGATATACTAGCTCATAGAGTTATTGAATGGCAGGGTGCCTTGACTAATAGTCTATGGTCCAATAGTATATGGTAGATTTCCACGATAGGATTTAATCCTAAAATATTTGTAAACTCTAAAGAGACATTAAGGTAGGGGCCAAAACGTAAAGATGGTGTTACAACTAAAATGAATAAATCAGCATCGTAAGCGATAGCGGCTTAGGGACTAAGAGGGGCTACTGACGCTTAGTAAGGACACTTATTAGAATTTAGTTAGGTTGCTTACATTCAACTTTTTAGGAGAGTCAGGATGGCTCTAGTCAAGGTGGTTCCCATTGGTGGAATGAGTGGTCATTTCATTAGGCGATGTTCGAGAAAATATGAAATAGTGATAGGTAGTCATGGCAAGGTAATCACTAAATAAGTTAACGATAACTTAATGATGAAAGTTCAAAGCAAAATATTAGGTGATGAATGAATGGACGATGAACGATTGTATGATATGTTTCATAAATAATGATAAGTGTAGGGTATACTTAACTTGAATTAATATATGACATGGTTCATAATTGGATGATAAATAGATGGTCAACTTCTATTGGATGTGCACTTGCTTGATTTTCTACGTAATATTTGTTTACATGATGGATATACTATGCTATGATGAAAAAATGAAGGGAAAACCCATTCCGTGTTAGTGGCGTGGTTTCACTATGGATGACTAGGGTAAAGGTTTTACTCATACTAGATTTTAGGTCTGACCATGTTTTTTATTTCCAACAAACTCACTGGTTCTCATTCGAGTGGGCTGATTTTATGGATTAGACAGTTATCTATTGAAGAACGAATAAAGATTTCAAAGAAAAAGCAGGAGGCTTGATATTTGATAATATTTTTTTACAAATTTCGCTATGTAAAACCAAAATTTATGACTGGTTATAGGGGTGGGCGCGGTCGATTAACCGCACAAATCGATTAATTTTTGCGGTTAACCTAAACTAATATGCGGTTCGGTTAACCGGTATTCGGTTAATCGATGTTGGTAGTATCGACTGAACCGCAATATTTAAACCGCGGTTAACCGGTCACATAGAACGGTTAGCCGACTATTATTCGCGGTTAAACGGTTAATCGGTTAATCGGTAAAGTTAGAACGGTTAACCGATTGATTGATTGCAATTTTGAAATGTTTGCATAGAAAATAAATTATCCTGATATGTGCACCTTAATGTGCTAAATTAATAGTATATCAGGTAAATGAAACAAAATAAAATAAACATGAACAAGTCACCATATACTTAAACCTCAGCCATCATACACTTAAACCTCAGTTCATTGCAAATACAAATTATACAATAATGATCTAGAAAATAATGCAATACAATACAATCAATTCAAGGCATCAAATAGGACAATCAATTCAAGGCATCTCATACAATACAATCATTCATAAGTATGGTCAAGCCTTCAATAAACATTTATAAACAGGATTAATTAAATGTTTAATCCTAATTAATTAAATTTATTTCTAATTAAATTAATTACTTATGAATTAATCATCCAATCCTGATTAAATAATTACAAATTATTTGATATAAATTAATTTATCAAACACTTTAATTAATTATTCTTAATTAATAAATTTTTCTTAATTAATCATATTGATTAAATTAACCTCTAAACCGATTACATAATTAATTAACCCCTTAATTAATTATTTTAAGAAATTTACCCTTTGATTATTTACCGTAAAGTAATTACACTTACACAATTTCATAAATGATTATTATTAATTAATTGTTAAAATTAATCACATTAATTAATTATTTAAATAATCTTAGTTAACGACCTTCATTAACTAATAACAATTCTTTAATTATTTTGCTAATTAATCTCTAATTATAAATTAATCTAAATCATTAATTTATAAATTAAATAAATCATTCTTTAATTACCTTATTAATTAAATCGCTTAAAACCTTAATTTTCCCTAATATAATTCATTTCCTTTACCTATGATTTAATTAACATTTAAGTGTATATTTAAAACACTACACTTTTAAATTTAAATTTAAATTTAAATTCCATTTTGAATTTAAGATTCAAAATGATTAACCAATTAAACATTACCAAATTTAAATTCCATTTATAAAACCTTTAAAAAATGTAAAGAACATTCATTACTTATATATGAAACTTATATAAGAAAAGTTTTAAACTAGATTACTTAATTTTTATTTAAAAAATTAAGCTTTTAAAATATATTAATTATTTAACTTGCAAATTCAAGTTAAAACAATTTATTTAACTTTTCGCTCAAAATTAAGAAAACCTTTATAAAAGCATTTTATCGAAATCAAGTTAAACATTTATTTGGAAACAAATATACTTTTAAAAGCTCTTTAATTTGAACTTGTTAAAAACACATTCAGATTTAAAACTAATTGAAATTTCTAGATTTTGATTCAAAGAGACTTGAATCCATATTTTAATTTTGATTTAAACTTTGGTTTTAAATTATTGATTTTAAATTATTGATTTTAAATTCTTTATTTAAAATGCAACTTTATTTTAAAACTTAAAGATTTAAAAGTTTATTTGAAAACTGAACTTAACTTAAAAATTTAAACCACTGTTTAAATCTTATTTCCGATTTAAATTTAAATTTTAAAATCTGAAACTGTCAGGTTTAAAACCTGAAAACCCACCTTCTAAATATTTAAAACTTTGATTTAAAATCCAAATTCCCTTTTAAAACTTTTAAATTCAAAGTTTATTTGAAAATAAACCTAAAACTAGATTTAAACTGTGTTTAAATCTTGCTCACAGATTCAAATTCATTTAAATTGCTTTAAAATTTAAATTTGCAGACAGGTTTACAAAAACCTGTACGAACCAAAACTAACCCGAGGCAACATATCCTCCTTCGAGTTAAATACCCTACCTTCTCGAGCAAAACTGCAAAATGCCTCGGGAATTTCATGTACCAACTCGAGTAAATACTCGAGTACAAGTCCACTACTCCATACGCCTTCATCAGGAAACCAAACTGTGTCGTACACGTTCACGGCACCGCTGTTCGCCTCCGGTCGACGTCACATCGTTGAGCAAGTCGAAGATCGACCACAAGCCATTCCTCGATCATCTGAACTCCTCCATCTTCTCGAATTCGAAATGGAGACAAAAGTGGAAAACTGCAAAAAATGAAAGCAACCCACCTCAAACCTGTCAACGCGCCGTACTTCAAACTCCGACCACCAAAGTACCACTACCTCCGGCTACTTCTTCGACTACCTCTCCTCTACCACCCCCCAAACCCTCGCCACACTCGGTCGTCCAACGAGGACGAATGAGACAAAAACTCAACCCCCTTAAAATTAGGTTTAGAAATTTCAAACCCTCGCCGCTGCCGCTGCGTTCGTCTGATCACCACCGCATCATTTTTCCATGAGCCTCTGGTCACTCCTCCACCTCCACGAGGAAACTCGACTCCTCCAATCAATGAGATCACCCACGGCGACCCAAGAAGCACAATACAATCAAACCCAAACTGCTCTTCGTTCTTTAATCGAAAAATTATGACATTAACCTTAAAAATCATGTCAAAGTACAAAGATTTCATTTGCATAACTGAATTTGTAAATTGTAAAGTTTGAATTTTTGACATATTGAAAGATATGATCAGTTTTATTGATTTCTTGAGCTAACAACAAATTGGTTTGGCCTGAATAAAATTTTAATCTCAGGTATAGGATATAACAAACACTTCTTGTTTCAACTCTAAGTCTAGATAGTAAATAGAACGAGAAAGAAAGATTTTTGAATCAAAGTCTAGTGTTTTTAAATCTGAAACAGAGGACAAATGTAACAACATCTTGCACACCATACTTCTAGTTTCAACATATACAGAATTATGTACATAACTCAGATATACTTGCAATAGATTTAAACCTTTAAATTTTGAAAGAAAAATGTTACTCACCTTGTTTCCAGAAAATGAACAGAGCTTCATTGTTGAACCAGGTTTTGAAACTTGCTGGCTGAAGCTCCTCTTTGCTTCTCTGGTTTTATATGAATTCATATTTTGTTTGCAGTTAGATTTTTGTTTAAGTTTTAAACTGTATTCACTTTAGGTTAATTTTTTTTATTTTTTTTACACAGCCTTGATGAACGAACTGAAATGAAGTTGATGGTATATAGAAAAGATTTACAGATTGATGTAATTTTCTTTGAACAAGGTAATTATATTGTTTGTACCATAGGGTAACATAATATTTGTATTGTACAACATAAACCAGAGGTTTCCTTAATATGGTGGCTAAGCTGATGTGTTATTTCGGCTGAGATGATAAAATGTGTGCTGAGTTATTAATTGTTACTTGTCTTGTTTAATAAGCTTCATAGATATTTAAATTTTTTCTTTTGTTTCTTCTTTCTTTTGTTTTAAAATGGTGGCTGGTGATATCACTTTGGTGGCTAACATTAATTGTTTAAGTCCTATATGTTCAAGTGTTCATTCTTTGCTTGTAAATGAATATACTTTACTGTCTTCACTTGCAAGCTCATACATACATACATACATACATACATACATACATACATACATACATACATATATATATGTTTACTTGTTTCATTCCATACTTGTTTCTTTCCATACTTGTTTCATATTTAAGTATATTTCTTTTGCTTTGTCTTCTTACTTTATAATATAAATGAAATTCTATAGTTAATATGTTGCTTAAATTTTGCAAATTTTTTTATTTTATATCTTACATACATTAGTGTATTTCGAACTTAAATTTTATTATCATGTATGTCTACATATATATTTATTTTTTATATTATTTTTGTAGTACATTTTGATCTTTACATTATTTATAAATCCCAATTCAATTTCAAATTCTATTATATATATATTTATTTTATTTCTTTTTGAAGTCTAACTATCCAACATTTAATTTATATTAATATATTTTTATAATTATAAAACTAACTACCCATAAATAAATATAAATAATTTTTTTACCCAAATCATTTTCTAAGTCTTTTATTCAAATTTTTAATGTCAAACCCAAATTTACTCATATATATACTTCAAATTCAAAATAATTCCAAAATTTATCCAAAATTCACATTAATTATTAATTTAAATTTAAATCAAAAATTGGGATCGTTACACGAGCTGGATGGCGAGAACGTATGGAGTGTTTCTGCTATATTATATGGTTGTATATCTGCGACATGATGACTGTGTATATCCAGTGTCTGTATGTATGTGTAACACTGATGTATTATAAAGGTATTTCGACAGATACGGAATTCTTTTGTAGACTCTTATTATTGATATTATATTTTGATCTGCTGCGAATGTGAGAATTTATGTTGTGTTTTCTGTTTCTTCTTCTTCTTCTTCTATCTCTTTCTTTTTTTCCTAACTATCTATGATTTTCGGGATCGAAAATTTCGCGTCGTTACAGTTGGTATCAGAGCTGATGGGTAAGCGAGAACCTTGGATCTGTTGGGATTACTCATTAAGGATAGGGTCAATGCACCCTAGTATAAGTTAAGTGTGTGTGTGTGTGTGTGTGTGTATAAAAATATATATGAGAGCGTACTTGTTATTTTTGATATAAAGTTTTTAAATGATTTTATATAAGAATATATTTTGATATATAAAGCAACATTCTTTCTAATAAATATTAAGTTAATTGGTTGTTGAATCATTAGAATTAAATAAAAACAATGAGAACTAAGTGGTAATAGAAATACAGCCAAATTAAAATTAAATGAAGATAAGTTTAAAATAGATTCGGAATTAAATGGTCTAAATAGATAAGTTGTATTGATTCAAAGGATTAAATCAACATTCAAAAATTTAACTCGAATTTATATAATTCGGGATGTTTTAAATTTGAAATTTGAATTGAATTCGTTCAAATTGAATCTGATTTGAATTAATTAGATTTGTGATTGAAGATGTATAAGTTCAAAAATTTAAATGGAATATTTGGATTGGATTAAATTGAAATGATTTGAAATTGAAGTGGGTTCACTTGATATTAGTCCAAATTGATTGGAATAATTTGAAATTATAAATAAAGTTCAACAGGTTTAAATCAAATGGAATTGATTAAATTGGGAAAGAAATCGGGATTGATTCAACTTGAATTGGGGTTAAATCAATTTCAATGGAAATTGAAGTTATTCAAATTGGAATTTAGTCAATTTAATTGGAAGTGGATATTTAAATAGAATCGATGGGGAAGCGAACAGTTTTGACTCTCGACTATTTTCAATATAAATTGCTTTAATATAAACTTATTTTTCCAAGCTATTTAATAAATACAACCTTTCTTTTTAAAGCCAAATTATTTTATATTTGTTTTACAATTATTTTTGGAACTATTTAACAAATTTTCAATTGTTTTATAAATTAATTACTATTTTTCAACTATCTTACAAATTAATTACTATTTTACAAGTATTTTGCAATTATCTAAAATTTTCGAAACCATTCAACCATTTTCCAACTATTTTATAATTAGTTAACTATTTTACAGCTATTTTGTAGGCTAATAATTATTTTTCAACTACTTATCTATTTTTGAAATTTTCAAGCTATTTTCTAAATATAAATGGGTTGGAGTTCAAACTGTTAATGATTAAATACCCAACCGAGATAAGAATTGAAGTGATAATCCAAATGAGGATTAAGGTAAATGTGAATAAGTGAATAAAATCGAAGTGAGGATGAATAGAAAGGAGTAATTAAATATGAATATTTGATTTTTAATAAACAAACTTATATACCTTTGTTATATAAGATAAATCTTCCCTTGTTGAATCTATTGCCAGAAGAAAAGGATTTTGAAGGTGTTTGGAGTATAAAGGGTGTTGATGCAGCCAAAACCAGAGAAGAGAGTGTGCAATCTTTAATTTCAGAAAATACGAGCCTATGGTGTAACTTGATGAGTCGTCCACAACTCAATAAAGTGATGAGTCGTTTCCGGCTTAAGAGATTACAAGGGGGAGATGACATAGGTCGAATAAAGTGGACTTCGGAGTTGAGTCGGCCGCGACTTAGTATGAGTCGTCTACGACTTAGTATGGGTCGTCCACGACTCAATGAGATACAGGAAGAAAAGGAACGAGACACTGGGAAGGAGCTTGAGGCGGTCATGAATCGGGACCGACTTAAGGAATCAAGTGTGGAAGAGCTGAGTCGGAACCGAGTCAATTATAGACCAAAAGGACTGTTACGCTGAGCTAACGAGCTACGACCTAAGATAAGTCGGCAAGGAAATAAGCAGTGTATCTTTGAGTCGTAGGTCGACATGAAGATGAGTCGGTGGTGCAGTGTTGTAATTTGTTGAGTCGGTAATAACTTGAGTCGGTCAAGTATGTAAATAAGTTGAGTCGTTTATGTAATATGTTGAGTCGCTGTATACTGTGTTGTGATGAGTCGGCCGTGTTGAGACGGTTGCGTATGAAGTGATGTAATTGAAGTAGGTAGCTTTGTCTGTTGAGTCGGCAGCGACTTAGATGAGTCGGCAACGACTTATATGAGTCGTGAGGTATGAGTCGGTCACGACCTAAGGGTCAGAAAACTCTATAAATAGCGTATGTGTTGTAAATTTTTTGTGGTTGATTTTGAATAAAATTTCTTGTTGATTGCTTTGTGCTTTCTTCTCTAATTGGTAGTTGAGTGTAATCTCCTATCTCCACTTACGTCATTCGAGTGCGCTCGAATCCACGTTTGTTGAAGCCGATTCACAGAATCTAGTGCGCTAGATCAACGTGCGAAGAATCGTAGATCTTTGAACACGGTATAGTGTGCTATCAACGTGTTTGAGATAGCTAGAGTTCGGTATCTTTGGATCAACGAACTTGGGCATTTTGGTATCTTCAACTCACCGATTGCTACATTTCATCGTTTGAAGTTTTGTTTGATTAATCCGCTGCGTCATTATTGGTATCAGAGCCATACTTAGCCAATCATAGCTAAGTTGATTCTTGGAGCCAAGTTTTTGAAGTTTTTGAAGTTTGAAGGAGTTCATCGTGTTCATATTGAAGTTGCATCAAGTTTGGAGTGTTTGATCCATTTCATTTTGGATCGAGGAGTTGGACTTTGTTTGGATTTTGAATTGGTGTTTGCGCGCCAATTTTTGGAGGGTTTTGGAGTAAGAGTGAAGCCAAACCGTGAAGTGTCAAGGCCGAGACAAGTGGGAGCCGACCTTACTTGAATTGTTAACTCATTGCCGAGTTAGTATTGAGCCATAACTTGTTATTTTGTTGAAGCTTGAAGTCTTGTGTTGAATTTTTGAAGTCTTGTGAAATTTTTCAACCATGCCACCAAGGAGAGCTAACCGACATCAAAACGTTGAAGCTTTGTATCGTAGAGAAGAAGCCGAGCTTATGGAACAACGTATTAATGATAAATTTGATGAGGGCATTGGTAAATTGGAGAGATTGATGAATGATTTGAATCAAAGGAGGAGATCACCAAACTCAAACCATGGAGGAAACCGAGTTTCGCCATTGGTTACGGAAGCGAGGAGGGTATCACCACATTCTTGTAGAGATAGAAGAGAAACATCGATTTCATCACGAAGAGATCATCATGACTATGCACATGAAGAGAGAAGAAGTCAACGTGAATTTGACCATGAAGCATATAAAGATGAAGAGAGACATAGTCAAAGAAGCATGCATGAACGAAGGGATGATAATGGTCGAGATCGATGTAGACGTACTTTTGATTTTGTTGAAGAGGGTGACAGAGCTAGTATTCATTATCGAGATCGAGACCAAGTTCGAAATTCTTATCGTGATATTGAAGATGATCGACGTTGGGAATCGGGACTGAAAATGGAAATTCCGGAGTTTAAAGGCGGGATGGTTGCTGAAGAGTTCTTAGATTGGGTTTCAAATGTTGAAGAGATCTTTGATTTCAAGGAGGTTCCTGAGCATAGAAGGGTGAAGTTGGTTGCTACTAGGTTGAGGGGGAGAGCTTTGGCGTAGTGGCAGCAAACTAAACTTACTCGTGAACGGATGGGGAAGTCAAAGATAGAATCATGGGATAAGATGAAGAAGCTAATGAGATCTACTTTCTTACCTTACAACTACCAATCACTTATGTATCAAAGGTTGCAGAATCTGAGGAAAGGGACAAAGTCTGTTAGTGATTATGCTGATGAATTTTACCAACTCATTGCCAGGAATGATATTATGGAAACGGAAGAACAGCTAACTGCTAGATTCATTGGGGGATTGAGAATGCAGATCCAGGATATGGTTAATATGTTTGATCCTAGATCAGTTGCAGAGGCACATCAGAAAGCGTTGGCTTGGGAGAAACAAGGAAGGCGTGGAGGTGGTGTGTTTACTAATTCCAATAATCAAGCAAGGGGTGTTGGTGGAAGTTCTAATGTTTCTAAACCTGTTATCAAGCCAGTGGTGAAGGAGACTGAGAAGGCAAAGGCTAGCAGTGTTTTCAAATGTTACAATTGTCAGGAGTTGGGTCACAAAAGCAATGAATGTCCGAAGCCGAAGAAGAGAACCATGGTTGCAGAAGTTGAGGAGGATGATGGTGAGGAGGTAGAATGTTCAAATACACCTTATGTAGAGGAGGAAGAAGAAGTGTCGGGTGATGAAGGTTGTAATCTTATGATGAGGAGAAGTTGTTTGACACCAAAGCAAGAGGAGGATTGTAGTTGGCTGAGAAGCAATATTTTTCAATCGACATGCACTATTCTGGGAAAAGTTTGCAAGTTCGTTATTGATGCGGGAAGTTGTGATAACATTATTTCTACAGAAGCAGTAAGGAAGTTGAACTTGAAGACTGAGAAACATCCTAAACCGTACAAACTAGCATGGTTAAGGAAGGGTGGTGAAGTGAAAGTGTGTCGAAGGGCTTGTGTTAATTTTTCTATTGGGAAGAAATACAAAGATGAAATTTGGTGTGATGTTGTGGATATGGATGTTTGTCATCTGTTGTTGGGCAGACCGTGGCAGTTTGATAGAGCAGTTCAGCATGACGGTCGTGCCAACAGTTACAGTTTCATGTTCGAGGGTACTAAAATCACTTTGGTTCCTAAGAAGCAACAGCAGAAGGAGAACAAACTGGAGGAGATTGAGGAATTGAAAACTCTGTTGACTTTGAAAGAGTTTGTCAAGGAAGTGGAGGAAGAACCTGAAGTATTTTTGTTGATTGGGAGAGAGAGTAGTGAAGAAGTTGAGATTCCCGAAGAAGCAAAGCCAGTTTTGAAAGAGTTTGAAGATGTCTTTCCAGAGGATTTACCGAAGGAGTTACCACCATTGAGAGACATTCAACATCAGATTGATCTTGTTCCAGGAGCAGTGTTACCACATCGACCACATTACCGAATGAGTCCAAAGGAACATGAGGAATTACGAAGGCAGGTGGAAGAGTTGCTTGAACAGGGACGTATTCAGGAAAGTTTGAGTCCATGTGCTGTGCCAGCATTGTTGGTACCCAAGAAGGACGGAACTTGGAGAATGTGCACTGATAGTAGAGCTTTGAATAAGATCACTGTTCGTTACAGATTTCCTATGCCGAGGTTGGATGATTTGCTGGATCAGTTGAGTGGGGCAACTATATTCTCGAAGATTGATTTGAAAAGTGGTTACCATCAAATTCGAATCAGACCTGGAGATGAATGGAAGACAGCTTTCAAAACAAGAGAGGGGTTGTACGAATGGTTGGTTATGCCATTTGGTTTGTCAAATGCACCTAGTACATTCATGCGGGTGATGAATCAAATCTTTCGAACCTTCATTGGGAAGTTCGTTGTGGTTTATTTCGATGATATTCTGATTTATAGCAGGAGTACGGAGGAGCATGTTCTACATCTAAGGGAAGTGTTGCTTATTCTTCGTGAAGAACAATTTTATGCTGCTACAAAGAAATGTGTGTTTATGACACCTAGTGTTTTATTCCTGGGTTATGTTGTTTCAGGAAAAGGTATTCAAGTTGACCAGAGTAAAGTTGAAGCAGTCAGGAATTGGCCACAGCCAAAGACAATTACAGAAGTGCGAAGTTTTCATGGGCTAGCGTCATTCTACCGAAGATTCATTCCACACTTCAGTAGCGTGATGGCTCCAGTGACTGATTGCATGAAGGGTAAACAGTTTGTGTGGTCAGAAGAAGCAGGGGTTGCCTTTGAGAAGATCAAGGAATTGTTGACGTCTGCACCAATTCTTGTTCTACCTAATTTTCAGTTGTTGTTTGAATTGCATACTGATGCTTCGAAGGTTGGTATTGGAGGAGTTCTGAGCCAGAATGGAAAGCCAGTTGCTTATTTTAGTGAGAAACTGTCAGGGGCAAAGATGAGATACAGTACATATGACGTTGAATTTTATGCTGTTGTTCAGGCTGTTAAGCATTGGAGACATTACTTATTTCAGAAGGAATTTGTTCTGTACACTGATCACGAAGCTTTGAAACATTTACAGGGACAGGATAAAATTTCAGCGAGACATGCATCTTGGATTTCTTATTTACAGCAGTTTACTTTTGTCGTTAAGCACAAATCAGGGGTGACGAATCGAGTAGCTGATGCTTTGAGTAGGAGGAGTCATTTACTAATGACAATGAAGGTTGAAGTAACGGGGTTTGAATTACTGCCAGAGATGATTGAAGAAGATCCTTACTTTGTGAAATATGTTGAGAAAGTGAAGGATGGGAGTGCCGATGAATTTATGATGGTTGATGGTTTTCTGTTTAAAGGAAATCGTTTATGTATTCCAGATTGTAGCTTGAGATTGAAGATTGTAAAGGAGTTGCACGAGGAAGGGCATGTGGGCCGTGATCGTACTTTGCAGTTGATTTCACAATCTTACTTTTGGCCGTCAATGAGAAAAGAGGTTGAAAGATTCGTGGAGAGATGTCATATTTGCCAAGTTTCAAAAGGAACAGCAACGAATGCAGGGTTGTATATGCCATTACAAGTACCATCTAAGCCATGGGTTGATATTAGCATGGATTTCGTTTTGGGTTTGCCGAGAACTCAAAGGGGAAATGATTCGATATTTGTTGTGGTGGACAGGTTTTCGAAGATGGCACATTTTGTTGCTTGCAAGAAGACAGCAGATGCAGTTCGAGTAGCACAGTTATTTTTCAAGGAAATTTATCGACTTCATGGTTTACCAGAATCTATTGTTTCTGACCGAGATACTCGTTTTCTGAGTCACTTTTGGTTAAGTTTATGGAAGATGGTGGGAACGAAACTGAAATTTAGTAGTGCTTATCATCCGCAAACTGATGGGCAGACAGAAGTTGTTAACAGGTCATTGGGAAATTTGTTGCGTTGTCTTGTACAGGATAATTTAAGAAGTTGGGACATGAAGCTATGCCAGGCAGAATTTGCTCATAATCATGCAATGAATCGTAGCACAGGATTCAGTCCGTTTCAGATTGTTTATTCAAATTTACCCAGGGGACCGTTGGATTTAGCAATTGTACCACAGTCGAAGAGAACAATTAAACGAGCTGCTGATTTTGTTGATGAGCTGACTGAATGTCATAAAATCGTTCAGGGACGATTGGAGAAATCGAATGAGAAGTATAAGAAGTCTGCAGATTTGAAACGTCGAAATGTTGAATTTAAAGAAGGTGATTTGGTCTATGCCGTATTAACAAAGGATCGTTTTCCGGTGGGTGCTTATAACAAGTTGAAGGCACGAAAAATTGGTCCAATTGAAGTTTTGCAGAAAATCAATGAGAATGCTTATCGATTAAAGTTACCAGATGATGTTTATACTTCTGATGTTTTTAACGTCAAGCATTTAGTTCCATATCATGGGGGTGAGATTGTTGAGGAAGAATTTACAAATTCGAGGTCGAATTTTTCTCAACCAGGGGAGGATGATGCAGCCAAAACCAGAGAAGAGAGTGTGCAATCTTTAATTTCAGAAAATACGAGCCTATGGTGTAACTTGATGAGTCGTCCACGACTCAATAAAGTGATGAGTCGTTTCCGGCTTAAGAGATTACAAGGGGGAGATGACATAGGTCGAATAAAGTGGACTTCGGAGTTGAGTCGGCCGCGACTTAGTATGAGTCGTCTACGACTTAGTATGGGTCGTCCACGACTCAATGAGATACAGGAAGAAAAGGAACGAGACACTGGGAAGAAGCTTGAGGCGGTCATGAGTCGGGACCGACTTAAGGAATCAAGTGTGGAAGAGCTGAGTCGGAACCGAGTCAATTATAGACCAAAAGGACTGTTACGCTGAGCTAACGAGCTACGACCTAAGATAAGTCGGCATGGAAATAAGCAGTGTATCTTTGAGTCGTAGGTCGACATGAAGATGAGTCGGTGGTGCAGTGTTGTAATTTGTTGAGTCGGTAATAACTTGAGTCGGTCAAGTATGTAAATAAGTTGAGTCGTTTATGTAATATGTTGAGTCGCTGTATACTGTGTTGTGATGAGTCGGCCGTGTTGAGACGGTTGCGTATGAAGTGATGTAATTGAAGTAGGTAGCTTTGTCTGTTGAGTCGGCAGCGACTTAGATGAGTCGGCAACGACTTATATGAGTCATGAGGTATGAGTCGGTCACGACCTAAGGGTCAGAAAACTCTATAAATAGCGTATGTGTTGTAAATTTTTTATGGTTGATTTTGAATAAAATTTCTTGTTGATTGCTTTGTGCTTTCTTCTCTAATTGGTAGTTGAGTGTAATCTCCTATCTCCACTTACGTCATTCGAGTGCGCTCGAATCCACGTTTGTTGAAGCCGATTCACGGAATCTAGTGCGCTAGATCAACGTGCGAAGAATCGTAGATCTTTGAACACGGTATAGTGTGCTATCAACGTGTTTGAGATAGCTAGAGTTCGGTATCTTTGGATCAACGAACTTGGGCATTTTGGTATCTTCAACTCACCGATTGCTACATTTCATCGTTTGAAGTTTTGTTTGATTAATCCGCTGCGTCAGGTGTTTTATATAAGTTTGAAATGATCCAAAGTTTTCTAAATATATATATATAAAGGATCTTCTGAGGATTTTGGAAAAAGGTTTTGGGAACCTTTGGATTTAGAAAGGCTTTTGATTTTTGGGTAAAATCAATATTGGAATTTGGAAAGCCTTGTTTGAGAATTTTCGATTTTGGGATAATCGATTTTGGTAAAGGAGCTTTGTATGAGATCATACTAGCTGTATGATTTGGAAGATACTATATGTGTATAGTATAAAGTGTTTTGATAATGGCTCTGGGGAAAAAGGTGCTCCCTTGAAATGAACTTCTCAGGAGTGCCACCGGGTGGTACTGCCTTGAACCCTAAAGGGGGTTCTAATGTGATCCTGTGAGGAGTCCGGACAGAACTAGTTCTTGAGGATTATTACTAGCGTGTTGCAAAAGTCGAGGGGAGCCAATGCCTACAGAGGCATTTGGGTTATGCTGTGATGATAGTGTAACTCGATGTCACAGCGATCTTCTACAGACCATAGCGAAAGTCGTGTGTGCTGTTGAGAGCCAACAGTCTGTGTTTGATTTTATATCGGTAGACTGCAACCTATGGTGACATAGCGAAAGTCGTGTGTGCTATTGAGAGCCAACAATCTGCGTTTGATTTTACATCGGTAGATTGCAACCTATGTAGGAGTGGAGAAGTTTCATTTCGACAGTGAAAATCGAGGGCGTTGATGCCTATAATTACATGGACTTTTGCTGTGATGGCAACGTAACCTTTGAATGTTACTGCGATATGTTGTGGGTTCCATGGCATAATCGAGGGGCGCAGAGTGCCTACAATTACATGGACTTTTGCTTCGATGGCAACGTAACCCAGGGTGTAACTACGACCATGGATGGGGGTGATGATTTCCAGAGCATTCTCAACAAAGATATTTCCTCTATTTTCAAAAACTGTTTTATATATTTTCAATAAAATTATTTTCCTATGTATTTTCACTGGGTGTTGAAACGGGTTTACCAAGTACTTATGGATTTTTAGTCCTACGCTTGATCAACATATGACCAAATTTCTGTGAGAACAAGGATGGACTGGTTAAGACATCGAGTTATAAGAAGTATTTTTATAAAAAGCTATTCTAATAATATTATGAGAATTTAAAGGTATTTCTAAATTTTTAAAATAAAAGTGTTGGAATTTTGGAAAGTGAAAGAAAATCCAAACTGGAATTATGAAAAACAAAATTTGAACTCAGGAAAATTTAATGAAGTGATTTTTGTAATAAAAGTTAGAAGTAAGCTAATTAGCTAAATAAATTATTTGGTAGAGTATGTTAATATAATTTAACTCGGTTAAATAAATGGATTGTAAGTTAATAATGGAATTTGGAAATGAACTCGAATTATAGATAGAATTCGACTTGGATTTGATGATGAATTAAAATAAGTAGAGATGTTGTTAAAATAAAATGGAATTGAATTATAATAGTCATGGTTTGAGTTGCAAACAAAACCCAGGTGAGTAGAAATTAACCGAGAATGGCTTTGTAGTAATAAAATAAATTCGAAAATGAATTAAGTAAACGAATTAAAAATTTAAAATGGGGTGAATAAATGGGTTAATTGAATTAAATAATAAATGGATGAAGTCTGATTGAATAAAAAATTAAATTAGAATTTTAATTGGAATTGGGTTATCGGAATGAACTTAAGTCGTGTGGCGTATTAATTTGAAGTAAAATTACTTAAGTCAATAAAAGCTTGGTTTTGAGTAAGAATGGAAGACCATTGAATAAAAGTTCAGGTTAAATTTGTATGTAAAATGGATATTAATATAAGCATCGAATGTTGTCAAGCTCAATGAAATAGTTTTAGAATGAATCCAGTGCGGAGATGAAATGAAATGCATTGAATGGTTGGTAAATAAATTAGAAATGAAATGGAATTAAAATTCTATAAGTTGATAGGGATTAAATAAATAGGTTTTAGGATCAATTGAATTGAATATGAGCTTGTTTGGATTAAAAATAAATTGAATGTAAGAAACTGAGTTGTAAACCATTAAAATTGAATGAAATGGCATATGAATTGGTTGGTAGAAATTGAATTAGCTTTAAATCATATAAATCGCTTATGGAAAGCTTTTGGTGCTTGTTGCTTATGAAATGCATGTGTTTAGCTATTAAAATTAAGTGAAATGCTAATAAATTTTCTATATATGGCACTTACATATTTAAATTGAGTAAGTACAGGTACCTGAAGGCCGTTTGGCTGGATTTGGTTGTGCTAATTGCTAAAATAATAAGTCGCTTGCTTAAAATGTTAAATAAAGGTACGCCTACGTGATAAAAATAGGAAATATGAACTGTTTTTGTTTTTCCGACCATGTGGGTCGATGTACATATATTTATATCTCTTGTCACATTGCAAAAGCTCCTCCGTACAAAGGAGACTCTGCCAAAAAT
This sequence comes from Allium cepa, assembly GCA_030765085.1. Taxonomy (NCBI): domain Eukaryota; kingdom Viridiplantae; phylum Streptophyta; class Magnoliopsida; order Asparagales; family Amaryllidaceae; genus Allium; species Allium cepa. The sequence continues at coordinate 134,557,283 of CM060942.1, read as the reverse complement.
TTTCGAAAATTTTGGGAGCTAGAAATTTTTGAAAATCTTTGGGGAAATTTTCTATTAGCGACAAAATGATTTTAAATATGAAACTGAAATAAATTAGTGAATGAAACTAATTTAAAATAATGATACGAATCTGTTATAAATGGAAGATAAAAATTAAATATTCAGAGTTGAAGATAAATTGAATTCATATGAAAATGGGATAACCGATTTGAATAGGAATAGATATAAACTAAAGTGGTAAAGTGAAAATAAATATTTAAATTTGTAATAGAAGTGTATAAAAGGGGTATTGGGATCTGCGGTTGGTTATGGTTAAATTGGATATACAGGTAGTATAAAGCAGGAGAAAAATTGGGATTTTTGATTTCAGATGATAATTGAAATTTGCTTGGCAAAGGTATGTGTTCAAAATTTCTATATGAAATTTGATTGGGTTTTTGATCTAGCCACTTGGCCTTTTGTTTTCTTTTGGAATTTGGGAGCCCATAGAGGCATTTTGTAGTTGTACCGAGCTAGCCGCGCAAAGGAGACGCTGGCGAAATTTTTCGAAGATTTAGAGTGTAAAAAAAAGTTGAGAAAATTTTGATAATTCAAAATTTGGTTATAAATTCAAATTTGAATTGTTAAGTAAATAATATTATTGGGACTTGTGGATAAGTTGAGAAAGCTAGGAAAAATTTAGTGTGTCTTTAATAAAAAGATTGTTCGGTTTTGGGAAAAAGTAAATGGGTACTGGACAATTCTTCCTAACTAGTAATTTCGGGGATGAAATTCTTTTAAGGGGGAGGAATGTGACGACACAGAATTTTGAACAATTTAGATTAGAATATTTAGTTGATTTTAAATATTTGAAAGGTTAATTTTAACTTGAATTCCAAATATCACTATTTACTTGATAATTAAATTTATTGAATTATATAATTTGAAATTGGGTAAAATATTAGATATGGAGTTTTAAGCCTGTTAAAAATAATTTGAAGGCTTATAAAATTTATGTCAATAGTACTGAAGATAGTAATAGTGGTTAAATTGAATTTGGAAGTGTTTTGTTAAGTTTTGAAAATAAATCATTTAAATTGACATTTAAAATAGCCTTCCGAGGCATAGTCCCGGAATTTGACGAAACTAGTTTCATTGGATCCGTAATATTGTATTATTATCGAATTTCAATTTTCGTAGTGTTTGGGGGTTATTTTGTGAGCGTACGATATGTAAACGCGCTGAAATTTATATCGAAATACAATATAATAACTGATCCAAAAAGCTATCTTCTCCATATTACTGAATTTGGCTCCGAAACACGTTCCATCGTGTTCGTAATGCGGGTAAAACCTTATAAACGCCTGGCGACATGTCTGATTCAGAGTTTGAGATTTCGAGTTATGGTAAATGAGATATTTTGGAAATTTAATAATATTAAAAATTTAAAGGTCAAATCAGCCACACTATAATCGTGCTCGAGCCACCCTACCATCTGAAACGCGTAAATCTACTTTCCCGCTTTCTCGTTTTAATTGCGCTCAACCCTCCTGAAAAAAAATCAAAAACACAGATAATAAAAAAAATTATTCGTTCGTGCTCAACTCCAGATCGAAGACGAGGGAGGGGACTTGCATGAATCTCCTCTTCCACAGGAATCGAGTTTCGAAATTGGAATCAAATTCGAGGTGGTCATATTCGAGAGCGTTTCGGCTTCGCGTTAATCAAGGGTGAGGCTCGCGACTTTGGGATGGCGAATGTGAGCGTGACTGGGTGGTCGCCACTGGAGTTTTTGTGAGTTTAGGGTTTGCGTGATGGAACTTGGCGATGTTGGTTGGGTAGTTGGCGGCGATACTCGACGACGAGGTGAGAATTTTTTCTGCCGTGTTTTAATTTAAATCAATCAATATATATATATATATATGTATATGTATATGTATATGTATATGTATATGTATATGTATATGTATATGTATATGTATATGTATATGTATATGTATGTATATATATATATATATGCGGAATAGAAAGATAGGATCATGAAAATCAGATCTTTACAAAGATACGTATTTTACAGTAAGAATGTCTTATATGTTATGCAGTTTAAAATTTTAAGTTGATCTTAATATGTGTGAATAAACAGAAAAAATATATATAATAATACACTGCAACAAAGTATATATATACACAGTTTACATATTTTGAAATTTAATGATATATATATATATAGATAAATATATGGGTATGCAGTAAAGCAGAAAAGCTTATATAAAATTTGAAAAAAAGGGATTTTAAAATGTTGAAAGTTATACAAAAATCAGATTTTTAACCCCTATAGATTATTTTTATAGGTGTAGTTTCAATGAAAATAAATAAATATATTTTCATTGATTAGTTTATTTCAAATAAGTTATTTAGCTGATTTATTTGTAAATTAAAGTATTTGTTTAAAACCAAATTGATAGTTTAAATTAAACATGTAAGTAGCGATTAATTGTTTGATCAATTCAAATATTAATAAATTGTATAAATAATTATACAAGGTCAATAATCATGGAATCAAATCGAGGATGAAGTGGATTTGCAAATATAAGGGGCAAAGGTGAGTTAATCTCAGTCATCTGGGTTCCATATAAATTTAAACGATTAAATTTAAATAATAGGTTGAATGATTGAATTGATTTGTTGTGCAGTATGCACTGATGATCTGGTGACTCTGGTTTTGGTTGGTTCTCAAGTTAATTGTTGCTTGACTCGAAGTATTTGGGTTCTAAATTGTTTTAAACTTAAATCATAAATAAGAAAATGTTTTCATTTTAAAGTTAATAAGGGCTTAATGATTTGTGATTCATTAAATTAGTAGGGTAAATAAAATGGATAATAAATTAATTCAATTAATAAATAATTTGGGTTAATTAATTTAGTAATTAAGGGTTTGAATTAATTAATTAAGGATTAAGTAAACTAATGAAGTTTATTAAATTAGAATAATCATTGCATGGTTTGATAGGTAATTACTTAATGTAATTAATAAAATATAATTACTTTGTGTAATTAATCAAGAGATTTATTAAGATAATTAACTAAGGATTAATTAATTTATTCAATGAAGTAAATAAATGGGTAGTTAATTACTGGTTGAGATTAATCAAGAGTGATTAATAATTGTGTTTTAATTAAAGATTAATCAGTTAATGCAATTAATTTGGATTAGGATAAATTGAAATGTAATTAATTTGGATTAGGATAAATTGAAATGCAATTAGAAATCATTAATTTGTATAGTTAATGATGTAATTAAAGGTTTATTAATTAAAATTAATAAATCAATAATAACTGATTTATGAGAAATTGAATAATATAAGTAATTAAGGATTCATGTAATTAATTATAGTTAATTAATTTGTGAAGTAATTAAAGATTAATTACTGTTTTCGGTTAAGAATAATTAATTTGTGTCATTAATTAAAGATAATTACTTGAATGTAATTGAAGGACAATTAATCCAGGAGGATTAATTAAGATGGATGTTATTGGATGATTAATTAATCGGTTTGGAATTAATTAATAAGCAAGATTTAAAAGTAATTAAAGTAATTTTGTTAATTCAATTGTGGTTAAATTAATTAATTAGAGATTGTATGGTTGATTAATCTTGCTCACAAATGATTGAATAATATTGAGTGCCTTAGATTAGTTGATATCTCTGGTATGTGATATGTGATGTTATATGATTTAATATGTTGGGTTTTGTCAGGACACGATTCTTCGTCTTCCGAAAATTCGACATCGACACTCACTTTATCGACTGTCGAGAAATCGAACGACGGAAAACCGAACACTGAGGGTTTTTAAGAAAAAGAATTTAGGAAAAGAAAAGAGAAAAAGATAGAAATTAGGGAGGAGAGAAGACAGAAGGTAGAACATTTTAAAATAGAAGAGAAAGAGGAAAGAAAAATAGAAAGGAAACAGAAAACAACATCAGAATCTCACAATTCGCAGCGGAACAACATATAATAATAAATGAATAATCTTTAAACAAAGAACTATATCAGTTATTACATTACATCACATTACATTACATCATATCATCAGAGTGTACAACAACAATATACAACATCAAACAGTGCAGCGGAAAAAGAAATACTATATAAACTAGTAATACGCCATGCCATCCAGCTTGCCTCCAGCAATTCCAGAATATCCAGAATATCCTGATAAACCTTAACTCTTGACTGCCCGTGTGGAAATTGGTGGGCACCCAGAGTTTAGGAAGGAAAACAATAAACTCCAAGTCAGTCATGTGACTGGTGTGAGAACTCAAAATAGTTTATTTATCTTTAAAAATCAAAATAGAGGAATATTTTTATTTCAATTCGCAATGCTTTTAAAAATGAGACTACCATAAGGCCTCCCGCACACACACACAATGCAAACGCAGAATCGGAGGAGATTTCTCCTTATGATAGTCAAAGATGCTTGATACGCATTTAAAATAACATTTGATATTATTACTAGTGCATAGTGTAGAAGAAATTCATTTCGAAAGTAGAATATAAATCTTAGCCAACATACGACCATTATCGTATGCCTACTATAGCTACCATCCAAACAGTGTTGCGACACCATAAGTGAATGATAGGTTCTACAACTAATACCGTACAAGGTTCGTATTGTTTCTTTGGATTTCCAACAAATGGTCAGGCCAAGGAACTTCCCATTGCCACATGAGAATGCCTCTGAAAAGACATCCCCGAGAACCAAACCGGAACTCTGCCAACACAAGGCCGGGTTACCCCTAACTGGGTAACTACTGACACGAGCACGCCATTCCCCGATCGTAAACGACCTTTCTCACGGGATCTCGAAAACCAACAACCACAAAGTAATAAATTCGTAGTAACCACATAGGTTAAATATCTGGGCTCCATACCATGATACAACCTCTATCCAGAAGGAAATGTACATACCCTAAAGGGTGCTACCCCTCATAACCTTGCCGCATCTTTCCTGTTTTCACCATTTCCGGGGTGTGAGGCTCGACGAAGTCACGTCCACAAAAACATACTTTATACAAAAGCCATGCTTTGGGTCAACAAATGATCAACACAATGATCACCAAGATAGATGATCAAATAAACGATCCTATCACAATAATCAACACAATGATCATTTACAGCATCACTCAGCATATCACATTACCAAATTGGGAATATATCGCTGATAACTTCAACTATATAACCTCTGAGCTCGTACGTCTCAGAGAAGGGTGTTAAGCTAAAGAATAAATTCTTCGCCACCAACAGAAATATATTTGAAAGAAATCGGCTTTATATCTCAACTTGTAATGTCAGACACACAATCCATACAAGTCTGTTCCGGGCTCGAACAAAACCGAAGGCACTTACAATGAAGTCCTTGCAATCCGGATATCACAATCCTGATCGGATTCACCATCACATATGGAGAACTCTATACCGGAGCAACTCGGTGCAGAGTAAATCGACAGGTCATCCTATCGCTCTCGCAAATACCGGGTCTTCAACACCGATCTTCAAATGCAATTCACAACGACGTATCACATATTCGGAATGGGTTATACGACCCCATGGTCCTTTTCCGGTTAACCCGAATAGTGAGCGCTTATTTAAAAATAAGTGTAGCATTCACATTCAAACAAATCACATCTAATACCCATTCAAAGGGAAATATTGATAGTCAGTTATTGAACTATCACTGGATATGCACACATCACCAGTTTCCAAATAATTTTCCAAATTATTTATTTTCCAAAAATATCTTCACTAGATATATAATTTCATACTTCAAAAATAAATCAATATTTATTTTTAGACAAATCCCACTTCCTTTATAAATTCCTTAGTGAATTTATAATTCCAAAATATCAATGAATATTCGGTTTCAATTATTTATTTCAATAATTCTTTTCAATTTATCTTCAAAAAGATAAATTCTCAAAATATTCACTTTATATTGGAAAACATTTCCATACTTATTTATTCATAAGTAATTCACAAATTTTATTTATTTTCAACACTTAGAAAATATTCAATATACTTCAACCAAAAATAAGTATATATTTCATTCTTTAAGGAAATCATTCACTTAAACATATTTATTTGGGCCAAAACGAATGTTACGTAAAACATCGTTACGACAACCCAAAATCACTAGTATAGGGATTCGAAATTAAAATAGATATATAAATCCCAATACTATACAAAACATTTCCTTTCGGAAATCATTTACTATAACAACAGTGTTATAGTCCACTATTTCCTTCTATTTCTCGAAAACGTCTATTTCAACAATCAATGTTGAAATCTATGGTTTCGAATCTCAACACATTTTAAAACATCGTTAGATCGTTTTAATTCAATTTCAATATCACATTCAAAACAATTTCTTTAACATCTTATTCACTATTCAAAAACGTGAATATACTTCATTAACAATTTCATCCTTTTATTCATTTTATTTCAAAGGATTATTCACAGTTCAAAAACGTGAATATAATTCCATTAATAGGTTTCAACAATTTTCTTATCAAAATAAGTCATTTGCGAATTTATAAAACAACGTTTATAAATTCCATTTCTATTTATTTATAAAAGCTTCCTTTTTATAAATTCTTTTATTAACCTATTCCAGTTTATAACTCAATTATAAACTAACCGTTCATATTATAAGTTAAATACTTATAAAACGATTATTTTACAAAATCGTTCTTTTTAACTTCCCAAATTATAAATCTTATAACTTATAAGATTCATTCATTTATCCAAAATCATTCTTTCAATAACTTCACAAATTTATAAATCTTACTATTTATAAATTTTATTTATAACTTCACAGTTTATAATTTTATAAATTTCATTCACTTATGCAATCCATTTGCACTTCATTCAAACCTTTATAAAAACTCGTTTTATAATGTCAACATTTCAATTTATAAATATCCATTTATAAATCTCTAAATATAATTCAATTTATATTATTCTTTTAAAACGTCTTTAAATTCCTTTATTATTTCACCATTTTATTGATTTATAAAATAATTAAATTTCATAAATTCTATATTTAAACTTTTCACAATAAATCCTAAAATATCTCGATTAAACTATTTTATAACTCAATAGCATCATATTCTCAAAAATCAGTTTTTAACTATATTTCTCAAAAATCATAATTTTTATGACTTTAAAAATTATAACGTTTATTTATTTAAAATGAATCAAACTCCAAACATATAGTATATTTTCAAAAATCACTTTATAAATCATTTTAAAATTCCAAAACTTGGTCAAATGATGCTACACACCAAATAGTCAATCACGACTACAACGATATCATATATCAATATGAAAATCCATCAAATATCAAAATATCTGAAATCAAATAAAAACTGTTGAGGAATCCAGTTGGATCCCTCCAACCACAAACATTAGCACAATACCAATTTCGCTCCAGTACGAAATTATCGCGGTATATGTTTTTATTAAATATTATCCGCTTAATAACGGCGTAATAGGGTCTCATCCGCTAAACAAAAATTGCGGGAAATGAACAACTGCAATATATACATATGCCAATATATATATATTGATATTATTTATAATACCAATTTCACTGTTTATGAAATATTCGCGGTATATGTTTTTAATAAATAACATCCGCTTACTAACGGCGTATAATGTCTATTTTAACAATCAATAGATATCAATCAACATTCAAACATGCATTCAAATATTTTAGATCTAACTATTTAAAATAAAATCGAAACTGATTCGATTGAGTGAGAAGTTCTCACCTTGGTTTTAAATTCCGTTTTAGCGATTATTTCGAATAAAATTAAACGGACGTTTAATTTTACCCAAAATTCTCACTAACTCCAAACGACTCCAAACCAACTCCATCGCGTAGTGCTCGTCCATACGATTCCAACGCAACTAGTTTCGCGCGTTTTCGACCTCGTATGAAAAAGTTATGAATTTATGAAGTTTGTACACGATTTTATTTAATATTTTCAACATAACTTTATAATTTATAACCTAGCACAAGCCATAGCCGTAGATCTTGCTTCCCCCTTCATCATGACCGCACGTTTACATCTCCTTCATCATGCACGGCTACAGGCCATTCACGCACACCAACCCATAGAGCTCCAAATTAGGTTTTAACTTTACTCCTCCTACACTCGACGAAATCACATCAAACCACTTGCAAATCGAAGCTCTTCGCGAGAGCTACCACCACCATCCCCCACCTGAAGCTCGGCCACCTGTAGAGCCTCGAATTTCATGCGCAGGCCTGAAGAGAACAGCCCCCTTTTCTCCTCCATCGTCGCTCCAAATTCGATCATAACCGTTGGATCTCTAGTTCGTGTTGTGCTCTATCACTTTGTAGTTGAACATTCTTGCTAATTGTCGACGGATTTGGAGATTTGGAGGGAGGAAGTTCATGAGTTTCTGGCCGTTCATACATAGGGTGGCGGCTGCAGTTCAAAACTAGGGTTTTGTATATATTTTTTTATAAATTTTTGAGATAGTGGGCTATTTATAAGGAACCGACGAAACACTATTCATCCCGGAAATTCCGAACTCCGATTTAGGCGCCGTAACCAGCGTTTCTAGGGTTTACCCAGCGTTCCAGACACAATGGAACAGGTTTCGAAAGCTAATTCGGACATCTGTGCGAGTTATGGCTGTAAACGCTCAATTTAAATTAAACCGATTTAAGTCGATTTCTAGGCGTTTTAATTTGTACCGGACAAACGGTAAATCCAATTGACTTGAAATTTGAAACCTTACAATAATATCACATTACGGATCCGATGAAACTGGTTTCGTCGAAATCCGAGGCTTTTTGAAAAATGGCTATTTTAACTCGCCAAATTTAAATTAAAAATAAATCGATGCGTTTCGAGCTGCCACGATCAAACGATAGCTCCGATTGACCCGAAATTTGAAATCCGGTAATAACTATCTATTACGGATCCAATGGAACTTGTTTCGTTCAATTCTGAGACTGTTCAAAAATTGACTATTTTTACTAGTCGATTTAATTATTAAAATATTCAATTTTCACAAATTAACTTTTAATTCGATTTTAAAAGTTCTAAAATATCATTCTAACTTCAACATGATAAAATAAAATTTTACAAATCATTTCCAATCATATTTAACTATATTTTCAATTATTTCCATAATTTAACGTATTAAATTATCGATTTAATTATCCAATTAAATCCAATAAATCGAAATAAAATTTATTCGACTTATAAATTCACTCATTTATATTTAAAATTAATTAAATATTCATATTTTAATTTCTAAAAATTCTGGGTCGTTACAATCTTCCCCACTTAAAAGAATTTCGTCCTCGAAATTACAAGTAAGAAAAGTTACAGAATTCTATTAATTTTCCATAAATCCATAGTTAAATATCTTACAATACTTTACTAAGTTTTCAAATCATACTTAGTTATCTTTTCAAAAACAATCTATATCATTTAACTTTCAATTCAAAATCAAAGTTAAAGTTTTCAAAATTTTCCAATTTTCTCAAAAATTTTCTAACGCCTTAAATTTTCGGAAAAATTCGCCATAGTCTCCTTTGCGCGGCTCGATCCGAAAAAAAAAATGACAGTATATATATCACAAATATACATCTCATCAAGTAATGAGGCATCCCGCAGGGAAAAAAGTGTAAAAGTACGATATTTAATCCGAGATATGTACCTTATATTTTATTAGCAAGCATATACGGCTAATATAGCGCTAAAGCGAGCTCCAAATGCGAAGCAAACGCGATCCGCACCTACTAATTACTCAACAAACAACATGAGAATCATGCATATAGATAATAATCTCAATATACAACATATATCTCCATAACAACTATATATGTCACATAGCAAATGCAACATATTCAAACATCAACCAACTAGCATTCAACAAATTCATAATCAATATATATTCATTTATATTCTCATTAATATTTAATGAATTGGGTTTTCAATTTAATCACATTTGATTTATTACATTGGGTTTACTAACATTCATTTTCAATTCAATTAGTTTATATTCACTAATCAAATCCAATTCACGTTCAATTCTATTCAAATTTATTTACTTTCAATTTGAATTCAATTTACTTTAGCTTTCCATTTCATTAACTACTTAATGAATTATATATAATCAACTAATAATCATATAACAACCAATGTTTATATAATTATAACCAAATTCCTTTGCTTACATTCATTCTCATTCAATTTATTCAACTTCCTAATAACATTAGATTTTAATGGATTACACTTATATTCATTATTTCTTATCAATTTAAATTTACATTTAATTGATTATTATTCAATCCATTCATTCAATTCAATTACAAAAGTTGAATTTCATTTATATAACTCAAGTTCATAAATATATTCATATAGTTTCACTTCTTATATATATAAGTTTATTTCACAATTGTAAATCACTTTAATTATAATTTAACTCTTATAATTCTTTTTGTTTATACAATTTATTCTTTCATTTAGTTTATTCAAACAACTAAACAATCAACTTATATACACTTTAATAATTCTGAAAAAAATATTCCTTTATATATAAAATATAATCAAGGTAAAATTATTTCATTTATCCAAATTTTAAAACAATATTGTGTCGAATTGTTCTATTCAAGTGTTTAGAAACCCCTTCGGCATAGTCTTGCGAACCACGCTGACGAAAGTTCATATGCCACTCAATAAACCAATCTTCACAATATAAAACAATTTCATATATTCACTAACAAATACGCTCTCATAGCTATTATTACACTCAAATTCATTCTAGAGTACTACTGACTCTATCTCTAATGAATTATACCCAACAGAACCATGGTTGTCGCTTAACTATAAGCTTTGATACCACATTGTCAGGACACGATTCTTCGTCTTCCGAAAATTCGACATCGACACTCACTTTATCGACTGTCGAGAAATCGAACGACGGAAAACCGAACACTGAGGGTATTTAAGAAAAAGAATTTAGGAAAAGAAAAGAGAAAAAGATAGAAATTAGGGAGGAGAGAAGACAGAAGGTAGAACATTTTAAAATAGAAGAGAAAGAGGAAAGAAAAATAGAAAGGAAACAGAAAACAACATCAGAATCTCACAATTCGCAGCGGAACAACATATAATAATAAATGAATAATCTTTAAACAAAAAACTATATCAGTTATTACATTACATCACATTACATTACATCATATCATCAGAGTATACAACAACAATATACAACATCAAACAGTGCAGCGGAAAAAGAAATACTATATAAACTAGTAATACGCCATGCCATCCAGCTTGCCTCCAGCAATTCCAGAATATCCAGAATATCCTGATAAACCTTAACTCTTGACTGCCCGTGTGGAAATTGGTGGGCACCCAGAGTTTAGGAAGGAAAACAATAAACTCCAAGTCAGTCATGTGACTGGTGTGAGAACTCAAAATAGTTTATTTATCTTTAAAAATAAAAATAGAGGAATATTTTTATTTCAATTCGCAATGCTTTTAAAAATGAGACTACCATAAGGCCTCCCGCACACACACACAATGCAAACGCAGAATCGGAGGAGATTTCTCCTTATGATAGTCAAAGATGCTTGACACGCATTTAAAATAACATTTGATATTATTACTAGTGCATAGTGTAGAAGAAATTCATTTCGAAAGTAGAATATAAATCTTAGCCAACATACGACCATTATCGTATGCCTACTATAGCTACCATCCAAACAGTGTTGCGACACCATAAGTGAATGATAGGTTCTACAACTAATACCGTACAAGGTTCGTATTGTTTCTTTGGATTTCCAACAAATGGTCAGGCCAAGGAACTTCCCATTGCCACATGAGAATGCCTCTGGAAAGACATCCCCGAGAACCAAACCGGAACTCTGCCAACACAAGGCCGGGTTACCCCTAACTGGGTAACTACTGACACGAGCACGCCATTCCCCGATCGTAAACGACCTTTCTCATGGGATCCCGAAAACCAACAACCACAAAGTAATAAATTCGTAGTAACCACATAGGTTAAATATCTGGGCCCCATACCATGATACAACCTCTATCCAGAAGGAAATGTACATACCCTAAAGGGTGCTACCCCTCATAACCTTGCCGCATCTTTCCTGTTTTGACCATTTCCGGGGTGTGAGGCTCGACGAAGTCACGTCCACAAAAACATACTTTATACAAAAGCCATGCTTTGGGTCAACAAATGATCACCAAGATAGACGATCAAATAAACGATCCTATCACAATAATCAACACAATGATCATTTACAGCTTCACTCAGCATATCACATTACCAAATTGGGAATATATCGCTGATAACTTCAACTATATAACCTCTGAGCTCGTACGTCTCAGAGAAGGGTGTTAAGCTAAAGAATAAATTCTTCGCCACCAACAGAAATATATTTGAAAGAAATCGGCTTTATATCTCAACTTGTAGTGTCAGACACACAATCCATACAAGTCTGTTCCGGGCTCGAACAAAACCGAAGGCACTTACAAAGAAGTCCTTGCAATCCGGATATTCACAATCCTGATCGGATTCACCATCACATATGGAGAACTCTATACCGGAGCAACTCGGTGCAGAGTAAATCGACAGGTCATCCTATCGCTCTCGCAAATACCGGGTCTTCAACACCGATCTTCAAATGCAATTCACAACGACGTATCACATATTCGGAATGGGTTATACGACCCCATGGTCCTTTCCCGGTTAACCCGAATAGTGAGCGCTTATTTAAAAATAAGTGTAGCATTCACATTCAAACAAATCACATCTAATACCCATTCAAAGGGAAATATTGATAGTCGGTTATTGAACTATCACTGGATATGCACACATCACCAGTTTCCAAATAATTTTCCAAATTATTTATTTTCCAAAAATATCTTCACTAGATATATAATTTCATACTTCAAAAATAAATCAATATTTATTTTTAGACAAATCCCACTTCCTTTATAAATTCCTTAGTGAATTTATAATTCCAAAATATCAATGAATATTCGGTTTCAATTATTCATTTCAATATTTCTTTTCAATTTATCTTCAAAAAGATAAATTCTCAAAATATTCACTTTATATTGGAAAACATTTCCATACTTATTTATTCATAAGTAATTCACAAATTTTATTTATTTTCAACACTTAGAAAATATTCAATATACTTCAACCAAAAATAAGTATATATTTCATTCTTTAAGGAAATCATTCACTTAAACATATTTATTTGGGCCAAAACGAATGTTACGTAAAACATCGTTACGACAACCCAAAATCACTAGTATAGGGATTCGAAATTAAAATAGATATATAAATCCCAATACTATACAAAACATTTCCTTTCGGAAATCATTTACTATAACAACAGTGTTATAGTCCACTATTTCCTTCTATTTCTCGAAAACGTCTATTTCAACAATCAATGTTGAAATCTATGGTTTCGAATCTCAACACATTTTAAAACATCGTTAGATCGTTTTAATTCAATTTCAATATCACATTCAAAACAATTTCTTTAACATCTTATTCACTATTCAAAAACGTGAATATACTTCATTAACAATTTCATCCTTTTATTCATTTTATTTCAAAGGATTATTCACAGTTCAAAAACGTGAATATAATTCCATTAATAGGTTTCAACAATTTTCTTATCAAAATAAGTCATTTGCGAATTTATAAAACAACGTTTATAAATTCCATTTCTATTTATTTATAAAAGCTTCCTTTTTATAAATTCTTTTATTAACCTATTCCAGTTTATAACTCAATTATAAACTAACCGTTCATATTATAAGCTAAATACTTATAAAACGATTATTTTACAAAATCGTTCTTTTTAACTTCCCAAATTATAAATCTTATAACTTATAAGATTCATTCATTTATCCAAAATCATTCTTTCAATAACTTCACAAATTCATAAATCTTACTATTTATAAATTTTATTTATAACTTCACAGTTTATAATTTTATAAATTTCATTCACTTATGCAATCCATTTGCACTTCATTCAAACCCTTATAAAAACTCGTTTTATAATGTCAACATTTCAATTTATAAATATCCATTTATAAATCTCTAAATATAATTCAATTTATATTATTCTTTTAAAACGTCTTTAAATTCCTTTATTATTTCACCATTTTATTGATTTTTAAAATAATTAAATTTCATAAATTCTATATTTAAACTTTTCACAATAAATCCTAAAATATCTCAATTAAACTATTTTATAACTCAATAGCATCATATTCTCAAAAATCAGTTTTTAACTATATTTCTAAAAAATCATAATTTTTATAACTTTAAAAATTATAACGTTTATTTATTTAAAATGAATCAAACTCCAAACATATAGTATATTTTCAAAAATCACTTTATAAATCATTTTAAAATTCCAAAACTTGGTCAAATGATGCTACACACCAAATAGTCAATCACGACTACAACGATATCATATATCGATATGAAAATCCATCAAATATCAAAATATCTGAAATCAAATAAAAACTGTTGAGGAATCCAGTTGGATCCCTCCAACCTGTTTTCCTGCATCCACAAACATTAGCACAATACCAATTTCGCTCCAGTACGAAATTATCGCGGTATATGTTTTTATTAAATATTATCCGCTTAATAACGGCGTAATAGGGTCTCATCCGCTAAACAAAAATTGCGGGAAATCAACAACTGCAATATATACATATGCCAATATATATATATTGATATTATTTATAATACCAATTTCACTGTTTATGAAATATTCGCGGTATATGTTTTTAATAAATAACATCCGCTTACTAATGGCGTATAATGTCTATTTTAACAATCAATAGATATCAATCAACATTCAAACATGCATTCAAATATTTTAAATCTAACTATTTAAAATAAAATCGAAACTGATTCGATTGAGTGAGAAGTTCTCACCTTGGTTTTAAATTCCGTTTTAGCGATTATTTCGAATAAAATTAAACGGACGTTTAATTTTACCCAAAATTCTCACTAACTCCAAACGACTCCAAACCAACTCCATCGCGTAGTGCTCGTCCATACGATTCCAACGCAACTGGTTTCGCGTGTTTTCGACCTCGTATGAAAAAGTTATGAATTTATGAAGTTTGTACACGATTTTATTTAATATTTTCAACATAACTTTATAACTTATAACCTAGCACAAGCCATAGCCGTAGATCTTGCTTCCCCCTTCATCATGACCGCACGTTTACATCTCCTTCATCACGCACGGCTACAGGCCATTCACGCACACCAACCCATAGAGCTCCAAATTAGGTTTTAACTTTACTCCTCCTACACTCGACGAAATCACATCAAACCACTTGCAAATCGAAGCTCTTCGCGAGAGCTACCACCACCATCCCCCACCTGAAGCTCGGCCACCTGTAGAGCCTCGAATTTCGTGCACAGGCCTGAAGAGAACGGCCCCCTTTTCTCCTCCATCGTCGCTCCAAATTCGATCATAACCGTTGGATCTCTAGTTCGTGTTGTGCTCTATCACTTTGTAGTTGAACATTCTTGCTAATTGTCGACGGATTTGGAGATTTGGAGGGAGGAAGTTCATGAGTTTCTGGCCGTTCATACATAGGGTGGCGGCTGCAGTTCAAAACTAGGGTTTTGTATATTTTTTTTTATAAATTTTTGAGATAGTGGGCTATTTATAAGGAACCGACGAAACACTATTCATCCCGGAAATTCCGAACTCCGATTTATGCGCCGTAACCAGCGTTTCTAGGGTTTACCCCGCGTTTCGGACACAATGGAACAGGTTTCGAAAGCTAATTCAGACATCTGTGCGAGTTATGGCTGTAAACGCTCAATTTAAATTAAACCGATTTAAGTCGATTTCTAGGCGTTTTAATTTGTACCGGACAAACGGTAAATCCAATTGACTTGAAATTTGAAAACTTACAATAATATCACATTACGGATCCGATGAAACTGGTTTCATCGAAATCCGAGACTTTTTGAAAAATAGCTATTTTAACTCGCCAAATTTAAATTAAAAATAAATCGATGCGTTTCGAGCTGCCACGATCAAACGATAGCTTCGATTGACACGAAATTTGAAATCCGGTAATAACTAACTATTACGGATCCAATGGAACTAGTTTCATTCAATTCTGAGACTGTTCAAAAATTGACTATTTTTACTAGTCGATTTAATTATTAAAATATTCAATTTTCACAAATTAACTTTTAATTCGATTTTAAAAGTTCTAAAATATCATTCTAACTTCAACATGATAAAATAAAATTTTACAAATCATTTTCAATCATATTTAACTATATTTTCAATTATTTCCATAATTTAACGTATTAAATTATCGATTTAATTATCCAATTAAATCCAATAAATCGAAATAAAATTTATTCGACTTATAAATTCAATCATTTATATTTAAAATTAATTAAATATTCATATTTTAATTTCTAAAAATTCTGGGTCGTTACAGGTTAAAACAGTGGCATCCTGTATTTTAAGTTTGAATGGTATTTCATTTGAATAATTTGGGTTAAGATGACATGGAATTCGAAGACATCGGAGTCGGGCATTTGAAAATACGCGAAACCACTTCGATTTGTAAATCTTCTATAAATTCCTTATAGAGTTGATATGTGAAATAAATAGGCTGAATGGAATGATTTAAGTAATTGGACCATTTTAACTTTGTAGAGCTCCATAGATAATGGTATATGAAATAAGTATTGACTATAATAAGTTGAGAACTCGTTGTGAAGTACGAGTTACCCGGGTTTTAAATAAGTTTATGCACTAGTATTCCTTGTGAGAGGGGTTTATTCATGCTGATTTTCAGCCTAACCCGGGTGTTACTTTGATGTAATGCTCGTGTCAGACCGAGTATTACAGAATTTCACGTAAGGACGTTGTGGAGCTCAAGAGGCGAGCTGGATGGCGAGAACGTATGGAGTGTTTCCGCTATATTATAAGGTTGTATATCTATGACATGATGACTGTGTATATCCAATGTCTGTATATATGTGTAACTCTGATGTATTATAAAGGTATTTTGATAGATACAGAATTTTTGTGCAAACTGTTATTATTGATATTATATTTTGATCCACTGCGAATGTGAGAATTTGTGTTGTGTTTTCTGTTTCTTCTTCTTCTATCTCTTTCTTCTTTTTCCTCACTATCTGGGATTTTCGGATCGAAAATTTTGGGTCATTACAAACCATCCACTATTAGTGTTGCAATAAATTACTATTTTGAAAAAATTTTGTTAAAAATTTGAAAATAAGAATACACAAAAATCCAAACTTCCTACCTATATTAAACTGGAAAAGTGAATACATAGCTTAAAATAAGTTGTATAATAACAAATAAAAACATGTTTGTAACTATTGATCACACATCTTATTAGAAAACAATATATTTGGTTTAAGTAAAGAGGTTTTGTTGAAAAATAAATTGTATAAGCTTCTTTTACTAAAATTTACTTAAATTGAGAGGTATGTATAAATTTATTAAATTTATGGAAAAACATTTAGTTTATAAAAATAAATATCATGGCAATACATTTATGTAAAAGGTTAATCCGAATTTTGCTGACCAAACATAAATATTATCTCAATATATAAACATAAGTGAAATAATAGCTCCACGAATAGATTACTATCAGAAGATATAATAATAAGTTGTAAAATGCTTTTTAAGATATTTAACTTAAACCATCTACAAAGATAATTCTTCCATCAAATTTATTTCATACTATAATACTATGAAAGCACATTGTATCAACTTTAATGACTTAACATTTGATGTTAAACATTATCATTTCACTGGTGAAACAGTTGAAGCTTGATTATGCCATTTTCTTTGTTGATACAACGATGTAGGACGATGTCATTACTTTCTTCATAACTGGTTATTGGATGATGCATTTCTTCTCGTTCTTTTGTGCACTGTAGTTCTTTTGTGCACTGTGGTTTTTTTGTGCACTGTGGTTCTTTAGTGCACTATGGTTCTTTTGTGCATTTTAGTTCTTTCGTACATTGTTCATCCATTGGACGTTCATTTAACGTTGGATGTTGCAATTTGCTTTCTCCATCAGTGGTCGTTGGATGATGCCATTCTTTTCGCTCTTCTGTGCATTGTAACTCTTTTGTGCACTGTAGTCCTTTTGTGCATTGTAGCTCTTTTGTGCATTGTAGTTCTTTTGTACATTCTAGGTCTTTTATACATTGTTCATTCATCGCATGTGCATTTACCACTGGATGATTCCACTACTTTTGTTCGTCATAATTTGTCGGATGGTGCCACTTACTCTTTTCATCAACAATTGTTGGATGATGCCACTTGGTTGGTAGTTCATTAGGTCGCAGCTTTGATGCCAAGGTAGTTTCAGTTATGATAAAAAAGAACAACACTAAAGCTAATGATGCACTATATTCTTTGGTCGTGTTTATGTGCGGTATGTTGTTCAAGAAAGAAGATTAATATTGGTGCCTGCTAAATTATAATAAAAATGTGTGATTGCCGATACATCCAAAAATAAAAGTCAAAACAGGTAGTTACGAAGTAAACTGAAATGAAAATTTCTAGAATAAAAAATAGATGTCTCATTTTGTCATATATTTTATCCTACTTAATTTTTTAATAATATTAGTATTGTTATCGCAACAGTATATTACTACATTATTAGCGTGTATGTGTGCTAATGTGTATATTCGCATATTTCGATTAAAATTTACTATATTTTTTTTATAAAAGACGTTTACTTTCTTGTTATGGTGTTTGGAACTTACACAATATCAAATGTCTATTTTTTATTTTACCACCTCAAATGTAGGTTTATCGTTTCACATCTCGTTTTCACTAAAACTTAAAGTTAATTGTTGGACGTCATCTATTTTACTATTTAACTATATTAAAAACCCATGTCCAGTGTTACCAAAAAAGAGATATTTGTATAACTCTATGGCATGCAAAAAATTTGTAGTTTGAAATGTATCCACAATTTGATTTTATTTACATTTTGCATAGATATAACATATTGTCAATATGCCGTTAAAAATGAAGATTTTAGTGTGGTGAAAATTATACGCTTTTGATATACTAGTGTCCAAAGCCAGTCAGATGTTGTTGTAGGCTTAAGGCATAATAATCTAAATCAGTGATTAAAACAATCAGAGGTCCTTATTAGTTATTTTGAAACATTGAAAATACAGTCACAATGCAATTTTAAATTATAGTGGCTTAAAAATAAAGCAAACTCTTTTACAATTACACAGAGTCCGCTTTCATTAATCTAAAATATGACCGATTTCATTTATAAACAAAATACAATTACTTTTATAAACAAAATTAGAATTTTGAGGCCGATGAAAATTCAAGGCCCCTGGCAATGACTTTAGTGACATAGGGCTACTATCGGCCATTCCTATATCAAACATAGTTTCGAATAATACCGACTATTTGTAAATAGCAGTAAATGAGATTTGAGAAGAAATGTGTAGATGACTATTAAAATAAGTAACGTGCAACGAACCATCCATTTGAGAATTTTCATATGCAAAATGATTTTCAAATAACAATTTAATAACATAATTTTTTCTAGAAAATCCATCATTCAAACGTTTTGAATATTGCAAGTTTATCCAACTCTAACCATCCACTACTAGTGTTGCAATAAATTACTATTTTGAAAAAATTTGGTATAAAATTTGAAAATAAGAATACACAAAAATCCAAACTTCCTACCTATATTAAACTGGAAAAGCGAATACATAGCTTAAAATAAGTTGTATAATAACAAAAAAACATGTTTGTAACTATTGATCACACATCTTATTAGAAAACAATATATTTGGTTTAAGTAAAGCAGTTTTATTAGAAAACAAATTACATAAGCTTCCTTTACTAAAATTTACTTAGATTGAGAGGTATGTATAATTTTATTAAATTTATGGAAAAACATTTAGTTTATAAATATAAATATCGTGGCAATACATTTATGCAAAAAGTTAATCTGAATTATGCTGACCAAACATAAATGTTATCTCAATATGTAAACAAAAGTGAAATAATAGCTCCACGAATAGATTACTATCAGAAGATGTAATAATAAGTTGTAAAATGCTTTTTAGGATATTTAACTTAAACCATCTACAAAGATAATTCTTCCATCAAATTTATTTCACACTATAATACCATGAAAGCACATTGTATCAACTTTAATGACTTAACATTTGATGTTAAACATTATCATTTCACCGGTGAAATAGTTGAAGCTTGATTATGCCATTTTCTTTGTTGATACAACGATGTAGGACGATGTCATTTACTTTCTTCATAACTGGTTATTGGATGATGCATTTCTTCTTGTTCATTCGTGCACTGTAGTTCTTTTGTGCACTGTGGTTACTTTGTGCACAGTGGTTCTTTAGTGCACTGTTGTTCTTTTGTGCATTTTAGTTCTTTCGTACATTGTTCATCCATTGCACGTTTATTTAACGTTGTATGTTGCAATTTGCATTCTCCATCAGTGGTCGTTGGATGATGCCATTCTTTTTGCCCTTCTGTGCATTGTAGCTCTTTTGTGCACTGTAGTCCTTTTCTGCATTGTATCTCTTTTGTGCATTGTAGTTCTTTTGTGCATTCTAGGTCTTTTGTACATTATTTTTCTTCGCATGTGCATTTACCACCGGATGATTCCACTTCTTTTGTTCGTAATAATTTGTCGGATGATGTCACTTACTCTTTTCATCAACGATTGTTGGATGATGCCACTTGGTTGGTAGTTCATTAGGTTGCAGCTTTGATGCCAAGGTAGTTTCAGTTATGATAAAAAAGAACAACATTAAAGCTAATGATGCACTATATGCTTTGGTCATGTTTATGTGTGGTATGTTGTTCAAGAATGAAGATGGTTTTTATCAGATTTGATGATAAAGTTTGGAATCTTGAAGTCAATTAAGCCATTGTAAAGTAATTAATGAACTCATTTTGTTTTATACACTTTCATATTCTGGATAAAAACATAAGCTTAAAGTAGGTAGTGTTTTAATAAGCTTTCTACAAAAAAATAACATGCAAAAGTTAATTATAATTCACCAATCGTTATGTTAATAATAGAAGGAGGTGTTGCATATCAACTACTAATTTCAATCTAAGCTTCTTGTATCATAGGAAATATACGAAAAACCCAAATTAGTAAAAAAAAAATGGTGTCTACTAAATTATAATAAAAATGTGTGATTGCCGATACATCCAAAAATAAAAGTCAAAATAGGTAGTTACGATGTAAACTGAAATGAAAAATTCTTGAATAAAAAATAGATGTCTCATTTTGTCATATATTTTATCCTCCTAAATTTTTTGATAATATTAGTATTGTTATCATAACAGTATATTACTACACTATCAGCGTTGTGTGCAAATGTGTATATTCGCATATTTCGATTAAAATTTACTATATTTTGATTATAAAAGACGTTTATTTTCTTGTTATGGTGTTTGGAACTTACACAATATCAAATGTCTATTTTTTATTTTACCACCTCAAATGTAGGTTTATCGTTTCACATCCCGTTTTCACTAAAATTAAAGTTAATTGTTGGACGTCATGTATTCGCATTACTATTTAACTGTATTAAAAACCCAAGTCTAGTGTTAACAAAAAAGAGATATTTGTGTAACTCTATGGCATGAAAAAAATTAGTAGTTTGAAATATATCCACAATTTGATTTTAATTTACATTTTGCATAGATATAACATATTGTCAATATGTCGTTAAAACTGAAGATTTTAGTGTGGTGAAAATTAGACGCTTCTGATATACTAGTGTCCAACGCCAGTTAGATATTGTTGTAGGCTTAAGGCATAATGATCTAAATCAGGGATTAAAACAATCAGAGGTCCTTATTAGTTATTTTGAAACATTGAAAATATAGTCACAATGCAAGTTTAAATTATAGTGGCTTAAAAATAAAGCATACTCTTTTACAATTACACAAAGTCCGCTTTCATTAATAAAAAATATGACTGATTTCATTTATAAACAAAATACAATTACTTTTATAAACAAAATTAGAATTTTGAGGCCGATGAAAATTCAAGGCCCTTGGCGATGACTTTAGTGACATAGGGCTACTATAGGCCATTCCTATATCAAACATAGTTTCGAATAATACCGACTATTTGTAAATAGCAGTAAATGAGATTTGAGAAGAAATGTATAGATGACTATTATAATAAGTAACGTGCAACGAACCATCCATTTGAGAATTTGCATATGCAAAATGATTTTTAAATAACAATTTAATAACATAAATTTTTCTAAAAAATCCATCATTCGAAAGTTTTGCATTTTGCAAGTTTATCCAACTCTAACCATCCACTATTAGTGTTGCAATAAATTACTATTTTGAAAAATTTTGGTTAATAATTTCAAAATAGGAATACACAAAAATCCAAACTTCCTACCTATATTGTAACAACCCTAGTCTTAGCAATTTATTTATTTTAACTATTTAAATTTTTAAAGATATTTTATATAATTTGTGTTTAAAAATATAGTTTAATTATTCAATTTGAAGATATATTTTATAAAATTTTATATGTCAATAAAATCTAATAATAACTGTGGAATTTTAAGCTAAGTTTGAACAGTTGAAATTCGCGTTCAAAAGATGCGTCAAATATAGGGTAAAAGCAACGTAACAAAACGTGTGTTTTTGAAATGTTATTTTGTGAAAATTTTTTATGTTTTGGACTGCGTCTGTTTAGCGTAGTGTAAAAATAATATTTTCAAACCTTTTTGAAGAAAAATATCAGTCAGTAAAATTTTAGCAAACGTATGTTGTTTTAACTGACCATTTGATTTTAAATAAATTGTATACGTTTTCCCTTCATAAAAATTTACCATTTTATTTATTAACTTCTAAATATAAAAATCAAGATATTAACTGTAAATAAATGGAATCGTGCAACCTTAAAAACATGTAACGTTCGAACCTCTTACCTATTTTTAAAGAATAACTGATGCACTCCTTCCTTTCAGCCATGTAACTCACTGACTTTTGCATTCACACATATTTTCATACAAAGATTTAAACCACTATTTATCAACAAATCAAGGCTTGCAATTCTGGCATCTCGCATAAATTATAACTATTGATTTATCTCCTCCACTGATGTAGCTCATCAGTTACATTCAAACCACTATATATTTATCCCATTCCTTAAACCACGTAAGTAAAAGAAACTGATGCCTCAAAAATTAAGTTTTACTATATAACGTTCGAACTATGCACCTATTCATAGCCTATATACATATCAAAAGTACAATCACACATGAAAAAGCTCTTTAAAAACTGATGCGTTATCTACACTTATGTTCCCATGGAACTTCACAAACATCATCTATATTTACACCAACTCTATTTCCCTTCCACTATTTGCTCTGCCTTGCCTCCTTCTTGAGCCCGAGATCTATCAGGTAATAGCATTTTTCCTTTCGTCCAGATTTGCTTCTTCTTCATTTTCTGATTTTCTTCATCACCTTGCTCGGCCTCCCCATGTTGTACGAATTATGTCCATAATTATTGTGTGTAGATCTGTGACTTGTTGTCTAGGCTAGGAAGTTTGGCAAGTCTGCATATGATTATGATATGGGTGTAGGTCAGTTGTGGTATAGGCTGAGTGAAGATTCACATACTAAGTTGTGCACCTGTGCACATTCGCACCAGAGAGATCAGATTTGGATGAAGACTGGGATATTTAGTTGAGTAAATAGTGATGCTAAATAGAAGTAAGGGTGGATGCTTTGTTCAAGATCAATGAGTTGAAAGGGTTAATGGTTTCAGAGATTTGAACAGATTGTCACTGCATGTTGGATGTTTGGTTGCTAGTTGCTGTCATTTGCTCAATTTACTTGGATTTTTGAACTGATGAAAACAGACACTATTTGGTTTTGTTTTAAAATTTTCAAGAACAGATACTACTTGGTTTTGTTTTAATTCTAATAAGAACAGATACTATTTGATTTTTTTTTTTTTTTTTTTTTTTGTGTTTAAACTGTTAAGAACAAATGATATCAATTTTTGATTTAAACTGATAAGAACAGCTGCACCAAGTTTTGTTTTTAAATTGATAAGTTGGTAAGTGCAGATGCTACTAAAATATTTTGTTTAACTAAGTAGTTGAAGTGCATAATTGTTCTTGTAATAAAGATATGTACTGAATATTGCATGCCTCATGTTCCTCCAGTCTTCATTTCCATTTTGTTTGCCTATTTGTATTGCATTTTCTTGGCATTGACTTGTATTCAGTCACATTGCACTGTCCATGCATGATGATCCTCACTTTGCACTTTGAATTGTTGTATGCATTTGAGTTCACCCCCATTCGAATTGTTGCAGTCTTGTACAGGTATTAATAGCTTGTCCCTTATAACCTGGTTGCATTATTGATCCATTTTTTTTTGACAGTCTGCATTAGTTGGTTTATTTGAGTTGGGTATTTTCACTTGAATTGGTCTTGTGGCAGTTTGCATGTCAAGTTGCACACTACTGTCTTATATGACTTTGATAAAATGTGAAATGTTACATGTTGCTTGCTTTAGTTGTCTGCATCCCATATCTCTGCTCTTACAATATGAACAGACCCTTGAAACCATATGTTATCTTGTTGTTTGAATCATAGCTTGATGTTATATATGTATGTAGATAGTGTGCCTGCTTGTCTGCATTGAGGTTGGATTCATATATACCTGCTACTGTTGCATTATTTGCTTCACTTGAGTTTTGTAACTGTAGCCTATTGGGTTCATTTTGAAACTTTGTATTTTCAAAATTTTTGATATGTTCAGTCTTCATATCCATTCCAGTTTACATTATCTAATATGTTTCAGTTTCATATCTATATTGCATCCATAATGTTGCACTTTGGTCTGGTCATTGTTTTCCTGGGTGTTCAAGTCTTCATCTCCATTTTATGTACTGTTAGTACTTCATCCCTGTTGTACATGTCTGCATATTTAGTAATACATGCCTGCATATTTAGTTAGTATCAGCCTGGGTAGTTGTTCAAGTTGAAGGCATAGCTGTTTCAAATACTTTTGCCGAGGAGGTTGTGAAATTGTCTCGAAGCAGAGGCGTTCTTGACTCGAAGTCTGGGATGGAATTTCTCGAAGCATATGGGGAGGTGACTCGAAGTAATTTGTAGCAGTCTCGAAACAGTGGTTTGCATGAACAGATGCCTGGAAAGTTTTATGTTTTGGGGTTTTCTGTCTGGTTGGATTTAAAAGCCTGGAAATTTTTTGTAAAAATGGGTTAAATGTAAAGATAATGTAAATCTAGGTTAAAACTTTTAGTAGAAGGTAAAAAAAAAATTCAGGTGGTAGGATTTGTGTGCACGTGTGTGTTGGCGTGAACGTAGTGTGCATGTGTGCACGTGCGTATCACGACATATAGTAGAGAGTCTTCACCTTTTGTCAGTCGGCCTTTAGAAATTTTGTCGTAAAATATTGGGTTAACCCGGTTCTCGTTTAGGGTATGTTTTGGTCACGGTACACGGTGGAGTGGTCGAGCAAATCAAAACAATTCTTGTTCTATTTTTAAATTCTTCTTTGACCGCAAATTCTAAAGTCGCGTATTCCATATTTGAATTTTGTTCTAGATTTGAATCTAGGCAACATCAGAAGAAATTTGATCGTTATCTTCTGTCGGTCTTTACCGGTGAATCGTCATTTTGAATTCAAATTTTCTGCAACTTTCAGGTGAGTATTTCTCACCAGACATACGTATTTATATTTCGTAAATTATTGCAAGTGTATGTGTAGAAATTTATTTCACTACTATCTGTCTGTAATGTTGTATAAAATGATAAATCCCATTTAAATTGACAACTCATCAGTTATTTATATGTTGTATTTTATCTGCAGTTATATTATGTTATTGTTTATTTACTGCTTAAATCACACTGCAAGTTCCCTGTTAATTTAGATTGTATGGGCTGAAATGATAGGCCTAAATGATTATTATTGTTAAATTATGCTGTTAACTGCTAAACTATTAAACTTGGGATTGCGGGTTTGAAATGATAGAACCCGGTGTTTGTAAATTACGGATTGAAATGATATAAATCCGTATCACTTGACCTAGGCTAGAAAATTAGATACAGGCCCGTGGTCCTTATAATATTTTCTGAAATATTTAAAATTATTCTGGGAGTTAAATATTTGATTTAATATCTTTAAAAGATTTTATATTGATTTTGAAGGAGTTATAAATAAAGAAATAAATAAATAAAATGTGGAATATAACTTATTTTAGAAATTTTGGATTTGAAAGAATAAGATCTCAGTTAAGAAAAGAAATAAATAAAATAAGTTATAATTGGAAATACTTATTAAGTTAAACAATCTACTACAGCATTCAAATGCTGTCTTTTTGAAATTGGACCAGTTTTACCCGTAACTTTAGATAGCATTTCCTAAGTGCTACAGAATCTAGAATTTGACTGTTTTAAAATTTAAGGAAATCGATTTTGATATTTATAACTGGATTTTTCCTTAATAAAATTTAGATGAACATTCTAGTATTAAGTCAATTTTGAAAATATTAAATAGCTGAAATTTGGAGTTTTATTTAGGGAACTTATAGGAATATTCAAGACGAAAATATTAAAACATTAATTTGTTGAAAGAATAAAATCCAACCTTAGTTTTGAATATTAATACTCCAATTGGATATATATACATAAGGATTGAAATGGTTTTTGGGAACGTGAAGTGATATTTAAATTTTGGTTTAAAACTTTAAATAAAGAAATATAATTGTAAAGCTACGTAAATTATCTTCTTTACAAAGTAACCATAAAGTTAACCCATTTATTTTATATACCGTTGAATGTCCAAACCATTGTGTTTGGGAGTTATGGTTTTAAAGTAAATTTCCAAAAATATTATGTTTGAAGATATAATTCAAATATTTGGTTTCCAGATATTATAAATTTTAAGCCGTATGGTTTTGGAAAGAATTATATTTGAATATAATGATATCATATTGTTTTGGGTTTTAAAATGATCTCGTACTTATAGTTTTGAAATGGAAATGTTTATTCTGGTTTTAAAGTATAAAATGTTTTAAATGACCACGGGTTATAATAACGATGGGTTGGCAAAGAGACCGGGATCGGATATGGACATACTCTCTGTCGATACCGAAAACCACTTTGACCAACCGTGTACGCGGTGGAGATTCCAGAATGAAGTAGGTCGGTGGTGGCGTTTCCTGTAAGGTAAATACGTGGACCCGACTCCCGTGAGTTGGCATAAGGTGGCTAAAACAGGAGCAATTCCAGGCCAATGAGGTCATTCCTCTGATCGGACGCTCCTCTTCGATATTATACTATGATTTTGGATTGATTCGGTGGCCACCTCTATATTTTGATTTTGGGGAGTTAGTCCGAGGTGGGCGGTAACTGCGGCTACGCGTTTCCACCAGCCTGGATAGCAATTGGTATATCTACCCTGGCATTGCCTAGTTGTGCCGTGTCATCTACCATACCGAGCCTTGTACGAGTTTGGTTTTCTCCCGTAGCCCGTGTGGTATCCTCTAGTTGCTTCCCGAGTAGGAGGAGCTATGGTATTGGATGGACTACTGGGACTATTACGTGTTAAGGTGGAAAATGTAAAGCCTTAACGCTATTTAAAAGTATGTTTATTTTAATATAGACCCTATTATAATAGCGCAATATACTACATAGTAAATAGTTTAACGGATCCTTAGAGGATGGGCGATCCCAAGCATCCTTTGAGTTACTTGCTCTATATTACAGTACACTTGAATTAGCTTACATTATATAAGTATGTATGTCCTGACTCGAGTGTTATGTTTTATTTTACGCTCGGGTCAGCCTGAGTTGCAGTTTCAGTCTTTCTCTCCGGAGCTAGGTCATCCCGTAGATCATTCGTGCTGCCGGAAGCTTTTCAGTCCCTATATTATCTGCAATCAAGACTTTGGAGGAATCTGTTTCTATTTATGTCTACAGCTGTAATGCAGATTCTAAACTTTGTAAATTCTGTTTGGTTAAAAGTTATATGGTGGCTTCATGAACCACTAAATATTTTATTTCCGCTGTGAGTTCTGATATCTGTGTATGTGATTCTGTGATTTTTATTTACTGCATATTCTGAGTTTTGCCAAATTTATTCTACAACGCAGTACTTTGAACACTTCAAGTCCGACATGAGCGGATGCGAAGGGTTGAAAATACTGGGTCGTTACATTTGGTATTAGAGCTTTGGCTCTAGGCAAAACTTAGAATATATGGTAAATTGGATTTACAGAATCACTTTCATACTAGATGGAACCACTTTCTTTCCGAATTTTGGAACGTTCCCTATGGTTTCAAGTTCATTCGTGTCCCTCACTTTTATCATCTTTAGATTTTGGAGTGTCTCATAACCCCACTTCGGATGATCTTTATAGTGAATTGGCGGTCTCGCCATTATTCTAATAAAGGGATGAAACTCCTTTACAATTAGCATTGATTCACCGGAGAGTTATATTTATCCTCGGTTTATATGCTAGTATCTTTGTTTATTCGGAACTCTATCTCTTCAGAACAAAATGTGGATTTACCCAACCACATCGATCTGACTCTTTAAGTCACAGTTGACCGGTCAAGGTTGCCCGCGACTTATATAACTTACCCAGTTCCTTATTTTGTTATTTAATCATCAGATCTTCTGATTTCAACTTATCTTGAATTCTATTTGATTTGAGTTCATCAAAAATTTGAGTCTCTATCCTTGTTTTGGAAAATTTATTCCTATATTTGAAAAAAAATAAATCAAATATTACATATATCAGTATAATTTTCAGAATTTTAATTTAACTAGTTGTCAAGAGATAATAGTCTTATTTTATTTATGGTGGGTAAACCATGTGTTTGTCTAATATAAATAATTGAATATAAACAATGGTTATAAATTAAATTAGAAACAGAAATGAATTTAGGCAAGGACTTGAGAATTCAATTTCTGATGATTTCAAACCTTGAGTTTAAAAGGGTTTAAAGGATATATTATTTAGAGTACTTTTGTATAGAAATTGTTTCCAAGGAATTTTAAATTTAGTGCTTTTCTCTTTGTCGCTGGAAAATAATTTCGGTGATGACTGCAGCGTCATCGACATTCATTTTCGAGTTTCGAAGTGAAAAGACCGTTCTGTAGTCTGGCTACAGTGTTCCCTTGAGACTTTAATTGATTTAAATTTCTAAAATATGACTTAATATATAGATATATAATTTAAATTTGATTTGACATATTATGTATATGTATTTATTTATCTCTAAATGGTTTGAAAGGAATCAGAAATTTAATTCTGAAAGTTTACCTTGAAAAAAAAAATTTCTTGAATAAGAAATTCAAACTGGAAATCATTGAATTTGGAAAGTTTTAGTTGTATAATACTAATTTCATTCAATATAACTTACCTTGATTAAAAAGTTAAAAATGAATTTGGATAATATACAATATAAAAAGGATTTTTATAATTAAATTTTGGGTGGCTATAATAAATGTATACACTCAAATTTTAAAAGATTAATAGGAGGTAAATAAGGAATAAGGAATTTAAGGAATTTATTTAAATAACCTGATAATCAAGTTGATTTAACATGGAACCTTAAATCTAACTAAGAAATTCTAATTAAAGTTATTCCCTGAAATGAAAAATTGTGATTTACATAGTTAAGACATTTGTTAATATCACTAAAATTGGATAAATGAACTCAGGAATATTTCAACTTTGATATGAATATTATTTGGCATTGAAACCAAAAGATATAAATGAGGATTATTTTGAAAGTAATATGATTTTAGTAGTATGATTTCCAAATAATAATCTATAAATTTTAATGACTTTCAAAGTATTATGATTTCAAATTTACTATCTTATTTTCAAAATACCTTTGAGTGTCCTTGGTCTCCCTATCTGCTACATAATGGGAAGGCTATTGCTTATACCAGTCTGTTTAGAAATCTTTCTATAATCTTTGAAATCTTTTACTAATTGAGACCTGAGCACCGTTATCACCCATAGATTAACGGTCAAACTGAAAAAGGGAAAACCGATTCTAGGAGATCATCTTCGAGCTTCAAATCCGGAATTATCCGTTTAAGATTCTTGTTTATCTAGCTTATCTTCCTTTGTTTCTCTTCCTTCGTTCCTTTTCGAGGACGAAAAGTTCTTAAGAGGGGGAGAGTGTAACAACCCTAGTCTTAGCCATTTATTTATTTTAACTATTTAAATTTTTAAAGATATTTTATATAATTTGTGTTTAAAAATATAGTTTAATTATTCAATTTGAAGATATATTTTATAAAATTTTATATGTCAATAAAATCTAATAATAACTGTGGAATTTTAAGCTAAGTTTGAACAGTTGAAATTCGCGTTCAAAAGACGCGTCAAATATAGGGTATAAGCAACGTAACAAAACGTGTGTTTTTGAAATGTTATTTTGTGAAAAATTTTTATGTTTTGGACTGCGTCTGTTTAGCGTAGTGTAAAAATAATATTTTCAAACCTTTTTGAAGAAAAATATCAGTCAGTAAAATTTTAGCAAACGTATGTTGTTTTAACTGACCATTTGATTTTAAATAAATTGTATACGTTTTCCCTTCATAAAAATTTACCATTTTATTTATTAACTTCTAAATATAAAAATCAAGATATTAACTGTAAATAAATGGAATCGTGCAACCTTAAAAACATGTAACGTTCGAACCTCTTACCTATTTTTAAAGAATAACTGATGCACTCCTTCCTTTCAGCCATGTAACTCACTGACTTTTGCATTCACACATATTTTCATACAAAGATTTAAACCACTATTTATCAACAAATCAAGGCTTGCAATTCTGGCATCTCGCATAAATTATAACTATTGATTTATCTCCTCCACTGATGTAGCTCATCAGTTACATTCAAACCACTATATATTTATCCCATTCCTTAAACCACGTAAGTAAAAGAAACTGATGCCTCAAAAATTAAGTTTTACTATATAACGTTCGAACTATGCACCTATTCATAGCCTATATACATATCAAAAGTACAATCACACATGAAAAAGCTCTTTAAAAACTGATGCGTTATCTACACTTATGTTCCCATGGAACTTCACAAACATCATCTATATTTACACCAACTCTATTTCCCTTCCACTATTTGCTCTGCCTTGCCTCCTTCTTGAGCCCGAGATCTATCAGGTAATAGCATTTTTCCTTTCGTCCAGATTTGCTTCTTCTTCATTTTCTGATTTTCTTCATCACCTTGCTCGGCCTCCCCATGTTGTACGAATTATGTCCATAATTATTGTGTGTAGATCTGTGACTTGTTGTCTAGGCTAGGAAGTTTGGCAAGTCTGCATATGATTATGATATGGGTGTAGGTCAGTTGTGGTATAGGCTGAGTGAAGATTCACATACTAAGTTGTGCACCTGTGCACATTCGCACCAGAGAGATCAGATTTGGATGAAGACTGGGATATTTAGTTGAGTAAATAGTGATGCTAAATAGAAGTAAGGGTGGATGCTTTGTTCAAGATCAATGAGTTGAAAGGGTTAATGGTTTCAGAGATTTGAACAGATTGTCACTGCATGTTGGATGTTTGGTTGCTAGTTGCTGTCATTTGCTCAATTTACTTGGATTTTTGAACTGATGAAAACAGACACTATTTGGTTTTGTTTTAAAATTTTCAAGAACAGATACTACTTGGTTTTGTTTTAATTCTAATAAGAACAGATACTATTTGATTTTTTTTTTTTTTTTTTTTTGTGTTTAAACTGTTAAGAACAAATGATATCAATTTTTGATTTAAACTGATAAGAACAGCTGCACCAAGTTTTGTTTTTAAATTGATAAGTTGGTAAGTGCAGATGCTACTAAAATATTTTGTTTAACTAAGTAGTTGAAGTGCATAATTGTTCTTGTAATAAAGATATGTACTGAATATTGCATGCCTCATGTTCCTCCAGTCTTCATTTCCATTTTGTTTGCCTATTTGTATTGCATTTTCTTGGCATTGACTTGTATTCAGTCACATTGCACTGTCCATGCATGATGATCCTCACTTTGCACTTTGAATTGTTGTATGCATTTGAGTTCACCCCCATTCGAATTGTTGCAGTCTTGTACAGGTATTAATAGCTTGTCCCTTATAACCTGGTTGCATTATTGATCCATTTTTTTTTGACAGTCTGCATTAGTTGGTTTATTTGAGTTGGGTATTTTCACTTGAATTGGTCTTGTGGCAGTTTGCATGTCAAGTTGCACACTACTGTCTTATATGACTTTGATAAAATGTGAAATGTTACATGTTGCTTGCTTTAGTTGTCTGCATCCCATATCTCTGCTCTTACAATATGAACAGACCCTTGAAACCATATGTTATCTTGTTGTTTGAATCATAGCTTGATGTTATATATGTATGTAGATAGTGTGCCTGCTTGTCTGCATTGAGGTTGGATTCATATATACCTGCTACTGTTGCATTATTTGCTTCACTTGAGTTTTGTAACTGTAGCCTATTGGGTTCATTTTGAAACTTTGTATTTTCAAAATTTTTGATATGTTCAGTCTTCATATCCATTCCAGTTTACATTATCTAATATGTTTCAGTTTCATATCTATATTGCATCCATAATGTTGCACTTTGGTCTGGTCATTGTTTTCCTGGGTGTTCAAGTCTTCATCTCCATTTTATGTACTGTTAGTACTTCATCCCTGTTGTACATGTCTGCATATTTAGTAATACATGCCTGCATATTTAGTTAGTATCAGCCTGGGTAGTTGTTCAAGTTGAAGGCATAGCTGTTTCAAATACTTTTGCCGAGGAGGTTGTGAAATTGTCTCGAAGCAGAGGCGTTCTTGACTCGAAGTCTGGGATGGAATTTCTCGAAGCATATGGGGAGGTGACTCGAAGTAATTTGTAGCAGTCTCGAAACAGTGGTTTGCATGAACAGATGCCTGGAAAGTTTTATGTTTTGGGGTTTTCTGTCTGGTTGGATTTAAAAGCCTGGAAAATTTTTGTAAAAATGGGTTAAATGTAAAGATAATGTAAATCTAGGTTAAAACTTTTAGTAGAAGGTAAAAAAAAAATTCAGGTGGTAGGATTTGTGTGCACGTGTGTGTTGGCGTGAACGTAGTGTGCACGTGTGCACGTGCGTATCACGACATATAGTAGAGAGTCTTCACCTTTTGTCAGTCGGCCTTTAGAAATTTTGTCGTAAAATATTGGGTTAACCCGGTTCTCGTTTAGGGTATGTTTTGGTCACGGTACACGGTGGAGTGGTCGAGCAAATCAAAACAATTCTTGTTCTATTTTTAAATTCTTCTTTGACCGCAAATTCTAAAGTCGCGTATTCCATATTTGAATTTTGTTCTAGATTTGAATCTAGGCAACATCAGAAGAAATTTGATCGTTATCTTCTGTCGGTCTTTACCGGTGAATCGTCATTTTGAATTCAAATTTTCTGCAACTTTCAGGTGAGTATTTCTCACCAGACATACGTATTTATATTTCGTAAATTATTGCAAGTGTATGTGTAGAAATTTATTTCACTACTATCTGTCTGTAATGTTGTATAAAATGATAAATCCCATTTAAATTGACAACTCATCAGTTATTTATATGTTGTATTTTATCTGCAGTTATATTATGTTATTGTTTATTTACTGCTTAAATCACACTGCAAGTTCCCTGTTAATTTAGATTGTATGGGCTGAAATGATAGGCCTAAATGATTATTATTGTTAAATTATGCTGTTAACTGCTAAACTATTAAACTTGGGATTGCGGGTTTGAAATGATAGAACCTGGTGTTTGTAAATTACGGATTGAAATGATATAAATCCGTATCACTTGACCTAGGCTAGAAAATTATATACAGGCCCGTGGTCCTTATAATATTTTCTGAAATATTTAAAATTATTCTGGGGGTTAAATATTTGATTTAATATCTTTAAAAGATTTTATATTGATTTTGAAGGAGTTATAAATAAAGAAATAAATAAATAAAATGTGGAATATAACTTATTTTAGAAATTTTGGATTTGAAAGAATAAGATCTCAGTTAAGAAAAGAAATAAATAAAATAAGTTATAATTGGAAATACTTATTAAGTTAAACAATCTACTACAGCATTCAAATGCTGTCTTTTTGAAATTGGACCAGTTTTACCCGTAACTTTAGATAGCATTTCCTAAGTGCTACAGAATCTAGAATTTGACTGTTTTAAAATTTAAGGAAATCGATTTTGATATTTATAACTGGATTTTTCCTTAATAAAATTTAGATGAACATTCTAGTATTAAGTCAATTTTGAAAATATTAAATAGCTGAAATTTGGAGTTTTATTTAGGGAACTTATAGGAATATTCAAGACGAAAATATTAAAACATTAATTTGTTGAAAGAATAAAATCCAACCTTAGTTTTGAATATTAATACTCCAATTGGATATATATACATAAGGATTGAAATGGTTTTTGGGAACGTGAAGTGATATTTAAATTTTGGTTTAAAACTTTAAATAAAGAAATATAATTATAAAGCTACGTAAATTATCTTCTTTACAAAGTAACCATAAAGTTAACCCATTTATTTTATATACCGTTGAATGTCCAAACCATTGTGTTTGGGAGTTATGGTTTTAAAGTAAATTTCCAAAAATATTATGTTTGAAGATATAATTCAAATATTTGGTTTCCAGATATTATAAATTTTAAGCCGTATGGTTTTGGAAAGAATTATATTTGAATATAATGATATCATATTGTTTTGGGTTTTAAAATGATCTCGTACTTATAGTTTTGAAATGGAAATGTTTATTCTGGTTTTAAAGTATAAAATGTTTTAAATGACCACGGGTTATAATAACGATGGGTTGGCAAAGAGACCGGGATCGGATATGGACATACTCTCTGTCGATACCGAAAACCACTTTGACCAACCGTGTACGCGGTGGAGATTCCAGAATGAAGTAGGTCGGTGGTGGCGTTTCCTGTAAGGTAAATACGTGGACCCGACTCCCGTGAGTTGGCATAAGGTGGCTAAAACAGGAGCAATTCCAGGCCAATGAGGTCATTCCTCTGATCGGACGCTCCTCTTCGATATTATACTATGATTTTGGATTGATTCGGTGGCCACCTCTATATTTTGATTTTGGGGAGTTAGTCCGAGGTGGGCGGTAACTGCGGCTACGCGTTTCCACCAGCCTGGATAGCAATTGGTATATCTACCCTGGCATTGCCTAGTTGTGCCGTGTCATCTACCATACCGAGCCTTGTACGAGTTTGGTTTTCTCCCGTAGCCCGTGTGGTATCCTCTAGTTGCTTCCCGAGTAGGAGGAGCTATGGTATTGGATGGACTAATGGGACTATTACGTGTTAAGGTGGAAAATGTAAAGCCTTAACGCTATTTAAAAGTATGTTTATTTTAATATAGACCCTATTATAATAGCGCAATATACTACATAGTAAATAGTTTAACGGATCCTTAGAGGATGGGCGATCCCAAGCATCCTTTGAGTTACTTGCTCTATATTACAGTACACTTGAATTAGCTTACATTATATAAGTATGTATGTCCTGACTCGAGTGTTATGTTTTATTTTACGCTCGGGTCAGCCTGAGTTGCAGTTTCAGTCTTTCTCTCCGGAGCTAGGTCATCCCGTAGATCATTCGTGCTGCCGGAAGCTTTTCAGTCCCTATATTATCTGCAATCAAGACTTTGGAGGAATCTGTTTCTATTTATGTCTACAGCTGTAATGCAGATTCTAAACTTTGTAAATTCTGTTTGGTTAAAAGTTATATGGTGGCTTCATGAACCACTAAATATTTTATTTCCGCTGTGAGTTCTGATATCTGTGTATGTGATTCTGTGATTTTTATTTACTGCATATTCTGAGTTTTGCCAAATTTATTCTACAACGCAGTACTTTGAACACTTCAAGTCCGACATGAGCGGATGCGAAGGGTTGAAAATACTGGGTCGTTACATATATTTAACTGGAAAAGTGAATACATAGCTTAAAATAAGTTGTGTAATAACAAAAAAAAACTTGTTTGTAAATATTGATCACACATCTTATTAGAAAACAATATATTTGGTTTAAGTAAAGCAGTTTTATTGGAAAATAAATTATATAAGCTTCCTTTAGTAAAATTTGCTTAAATTGAGAGGTATGTATAAATTTATTAAATTTATGGAAAAACATTTAGTTTATAAATATAAATATCGTGGCAATACATTTATGTAAAAAGTTAATCCGAATTATGTTGACCAAACATAAATATTATCTCAATATATAAACATAAGTGAAATAATAGCCCCACGAATAGATTACTATCAGAAGATGTAATAATAAGTTGTAAAATGCTTTTTAAGATATTTAACTTAAACCATCTACAAGGATAATTCTTCCATCAAATTTATTTCATACTATATTACCATGAAAGCACATTGTATCAACTTTAATGACTTAACATTTGATGTTAAACATTATCATTTCACCGGTGAAAAAGTTGAAGCTTGATTATGCCATTTTCTTTGTTGATACAACGATGTAGGACGATGTCATTTACTTTCTTCATAACTGGTTATTGGATGATGCATTTCTTCTTGTTCTTTTGTGCACTGTAGTTCTTTTGTGCACTGTGGTTCCTTTGTGCATTGTGGTTCTTTAGTGCACTGTGGTTCTTTTGTGCATTTTAGTTCTTTCGTACATTGTTCATCCATTGTACGTTCATTTAACGTTGGATGTTGCAATTTTTTTTCTCCATCAGTGGTCGTTGGATGATGCCATTCATTTTGCTCTTCTATGCATTGCAGCTCTTTTATGCACTGTAGTCCATTTGTGCATTGTAGCTCTTTGGTGCATTGTAGTTCTTTTGTGCATTCTAGGTCTTTTGTACATTGTTCATTCATCACATGTGCATTTTCCACCGGAAGATTCCACTTCTTTTGTTCGTCATAATTTGTCGGATGGTGCCAATTACTCTTTTCATCAACGATTGTTGGATGGTGCCACTTGGTTGGTAGTTCATTAGGTTGTAGCTTTGATGTCAAGGACGTTTCAGTTATGATAAAAAAGAACAGCACTAATGCTAATGATGCACAATATTCTTTGGCCATGTTTATGTGTGGTATGTGGTTCAAGAAAGAAGATGGTTTTTATAAGATTTGAAGATAAAGTTTGGAATCATGAAGTCAATTAAGCCATTGTAAAATAATTAATGATCTCATTTTGTTTTATCCACTTTCATATTCTGGATGAAAACATAACCTTAAATTAGATAGTGTTTTAATAAGCTTTCTACAAAAAAATAACATGCAAAAGTTAATTATAATTCACCAATCGTTATGTTAATAATAGAAGGCGGTGTTGCGTATCAACTACTAATTTCAATCTAAGCTTCTTGTATGATAGGAAATATATGAAAAACCCAAATTAGTAAAAAAAAATTAAATAAATATTGGTGTCTACTAAATTGTAATAAAAATGTGTGATTGCCGATACATCAAAAAATAAAAGTCAAAACAGGTAGTTACGATGTAAACTGAAATGAAAAATTCTAGACTAAAAAATAGATGTCTTATTTTGTCATATAATTTATCCTCCTAAATTTTTTGATAACATTAGTATTGTTATTGTAATAGTATATTACTACACTATTAGCGTGTATGCGTGCAAATGTGTATATTCGCATATTTCATTAAAATTTACTATATTTTGATTATAAAAGACGTTTATTTTCTTGTTATGGTGTTTGGAACTTACACAATATCAAATGTCTATTTTTTATTTTACCACCTCAATTGTAGGTTTATCGTTTCACATCTCGTTTTCACTAAAACTTAAAGTTAATTGTTAGACGTCACGTATTCGCATTACTATTTTACTGTATTAAAAACCCAAGTCTAGTGTTACCAACAAAGAGATATTTGTATAACTCTATGGCATGCAAAAAAAATTAGTTTGAAATGTATCCACAATTTGATTTTTATCTACATTTTGCATGGATATAACATATTGTCAATATGTCGTTAAAACTGAAGATTTTAGTGTGGTGAAAATTAGACGCTTCTGATATACTAGTGTCCAAAGCCAGTCAGATATTGTTGTAGGCTTAAGGCATAATGATCTAAATCAGGGATTAAAACAATCAAAGGTCCTTATTAGTTATTTTGACACATTGAAAATACGGTCACAATGCAAGTTTAAATTACAGTGGCTTAAAAATAAAGCAAACTCTTTTACAATTACACAGAGTCCGCTTTCATTAATCTAAAATATGACCGATTTCATTTATAAACAAAATACAATTACACTTATAAACAAAATTAGAATTTTGACGCCGATGAAAATTAAAGGCCCCTGGCGATGACTTTGTTGACATAGGGCTACTATCGGCCATTCCTATATCAAACATAATTTCGAGTAATACCGACTATTTGTAAATAGTAGTAAATGAGATTTGAGAAGAAATGTGTAGATGACTATTAAAATAAGTAACGTGCAACGAACCATCCATTTGAGAATTTGCATATGCAAAATGATTTTTAAATAACAATTTAATAACATAATTTTTTCTAAAAAATCCATCATTCGAAAGTTTTGCATTTTGCAAGTTTATCCAACTCTAACCATCCACTACTAGTGTTGCAATAAATTACTATTTTGAAAAATTTTGGTTAAAAATTTGAAAATATGAATACACAAAAATCTAAACTTCCTACCTATATTAAACTGGAAAAGTGAATACATAGCTTAAAATAAGTTGTATAATAATTAAACAAAACATGTTTGTAACTATTGATCACACATCTTATTAGAAAACAATATATTTGGTTTAAGTAAAGCCGTTTTATTGGAAAATAAATTATATAAGCTTCCTTTACTAAAATTTACTTAAATTGAGAGGTATATATAAATTTACTAAATTTATGGAAAAACATTTAGTTTATAAATATAATTATCGTGACAATACATTTATGTAAAAAGTTAATCCGAATTATGCTGACCAAACATAAATATTATCTCAATATATAAACATAAGTGAAATAATAGCTCCACGAATAGATTACTATCAGAAGATGTAATAATAAATTGTAAAATGCTTTCTAAGATATTTAACTTAAACCATCTACAAAGATAATTCTTCCATCAAATTTATTTCATACTATAATACCATGAAAGCACATTGTATCAACTTTAATGACTTAACATTTGATCTTAAACATTATCATTTCACCGGTGAAATAGTTGAAGCTTGATTATGCCATTTTCTTTGTTGATACAACGATGTAGGACGATTTCATTTACTTTCTTCATAACTGGTTATTGGATGATGAATTTCTTCTTGTTCTTTTGTGCATTGTAGTTCTTTTGTGCACTGTGGTTCTTTTGTGCACTGTGGTTCTTTAGTGCACTGTGGTTCTTTTGTGCATTTTAGTTCTTTCGTACATTGTTCATCCATTGTACGTTCATTTAACGTTGGATGTTGCAATTTTCTTTCTCCATCAGTGGTCGTTGGATGATGCCATTCTTTTTGCTCTTCTGTGCATTGCAGCTCTTTTGTGCACTGTAGTCCATTTGTGCATTGTAGCTCTTTTGTGCATTGTAGTTTTTTTGTGCATTCTAGGTCTTTTGTACATTGTTCATTCATCGCATGTGCATTTTCCACCGGATGTTTCCACTTCTTTTGTTCGTCATAATTTGTCGGATGGTGCCAATTACTCTTTTCATCAACGATTGTTGGATGATCCCACTTGGTTGGTAGTTCATTAGGTTGTAGATTTGATGCCAAGGACGTTTCAGTTATGATAAAAAAGAACAGCACTAAAGCTAATGATGCACAATAGTCTTTGGTCATGTTTATGTGTGGTATGTTGTTCAAGAAAGAAGATGGTTTTTATAAGATTTGAAGATAAAGTTTGGAATCTTGAAGTCAATTAAGCCATTGTAAAATAATTAATGATCTCATTTTGTTTTATCCACTTTCATATTCTGGATAAAAACATAACCTTAAAGTTGATAGTGTCTTAATAAGCTTTCTAAAAAAAATAACATGCAAAAGTTAATTATAATTCACTAATCGTTATGTTAATAATAGAAGGCGGTGTTGCGTATCAACTACTAATTTCAATCTAAGCTTCTTGTATCATAGGAAATATATGAAAAACCCAAATTAGTAAAAAAAAAAATTAAATTAGTATTGGTGTCTACTAAATTGAAATAAAAATGTGTGATTGCCGATACATCCAAAAATAAAAGTCAAAACAGGTAGTTACGATGTAAACTGAAATGAAAAATTCTAGAATAAAAAATAGATGTCTCATTTTGTCATATAATTTATCCTCCTAAATTTTTTGATAATATTAGTATTGTTATTGTAACAGTATATTACATCACTATTAGCGTGCATGTGTGCAAATGTGTATATTCGCATATTTCATTAAAATTTACTATATTTTGATTATAAAAGACGTTTATTTTCTTGTTATGGTGTTTGGAACTTACACAATATCAAATGTCTATTTTTTATTTTACCACCTCAAATGTAGGTTTATTGTTTCACATCTCGTTTTCACTAAAACTTAAAGTTAATTGTTGGACGTCATGTATTCGCATTACTATTTAACTATATTAAAAACCCAAGTCTAGTGCTACCAACAAAGAGATATTTGTATAACTCTATGGCATGCAAAAAAATTTTAGTTTGAAATGTACCCACAATTTGATTTTTATTTACATTTTGCATAGATATAACATATTGTGAATATGTCGTTAAAACTAAATATTTTAGTGTGGTGAAAATTAAACGCTTCTGATATACTAGTGTCCAAAGCCAGTCAGATATTGTTGTGGGCTTAAGGCATAATGATCTAAATCAGGGATTAAAACAATCAGAGGTCCTTATTAGTTATTTTGAAACATTGAAAATACAGTCACAATGCAATTTTAAATTATAGTGGCTTAAAAATAAAGCAAACTCTTTTACAATTACACAGAGTCCGCTTTCATTAATCTAAAATATGACCGATTTCATTTATAAACAAAATACAATTACTTTTATAAACAAAATTAGAATTTTGAGGCCGATGAAAATTCAAGGCCCCTGGCAATGACTTTAGTGACATAGGGCTACTATCGGCCATTCCTATATCAAACATAGTTTCGAATAATACCGACTATTTGTAAATAGCAGTAAATGAGATTTGAGAAGAAATGTGTAGATGACTATTAAAATAAGTAACGTGCAACGAACCATCCATTTGAGAATTTGCATATGCAAAATGATTTTTAAATAACAATTTAATAACATAATTTTTTCAAAAAAATCCGCCATTCCAAAGTTTTTCATTTTGCAAGTTTATCCAACTCCAACCATCCACTACTAGTGTTGCAATAAATTACTATTTTGAAAAACTTGGGTTAAAAATTTGAAAATAAGAATACACAAAAATCCAAACTTCCTGCCTATATTAAACTGGAAAAGTGAATACATAGCTTAAAATAAGTTGTATAATAACAAAACAAAACATGTTTGTAACTATTGATCACACATCTTGTGACGATAACGAATTTTGCTCGCTCGAAAATCGACATCCATACTTCAAATCGTATTCGAATGCCGTAGATTCGACCGTTCAAAACCGATTCGCTGGAGCTTATAACAACATTAATTAAATAACACAGTGGAAATAAAAGAATAATACATTGATATACAACACTGATACAACAGAGTGATACAATGAATATCAATATACATTAGAGATACAATAAAATAGCAGCGGAAAGAAAATAGATAACACTAGCAGCGGAACAAATAACACTAAGATAGTCTTCAACGAAGAACTCCAAATCTGAACTCCATCTCCAAGAACCAATCCAGCAATAGCTCGAACTCCCCACAATAATGCACCAATCTAAGCAAGACTGGTGCGAACCAAAGACTGAACTAACTCCAGATAATCTAGTATATCTAACTATCTGAAAAACCCCACTCTAGGCTGCTTGTGTAGAAAATAATGAGCACCCAGAGTATAGGAAAGGAACAATAAACTCCGGATCAGTCATGGGACTGGTGTGAGCAACAAAAACAGATTATCTTTTAAAACAATCAACAAGAGAATTTTAAAATAAATTCGCAATGCTTTTTGAAAATGAAACTACCATAAGACCTCCCACCACACACACAATGCAAACGCAGACTTGGAGGAGATTTCTTCTTATGATAGTCAAACATGCTTAATACGCAGAAAATTTCTTTGATATTATTATTATAAGTGCATGGTGCAGAAAATATTTTCGAAAGTAGAATATAAATCTTAGCCAACATACGACCATTATCGTATGCCTACTATAGCTACTATGTTCAATAGCAGGTTACGGCCACATTCCATAGCGGGTAATACAACTAAAACCATACAAGGATCGTATTGTTTCTTTGGATTTCCAACAAATGTCAGGCCAAGGAACTTCCCATTGCCACATGAGAATGCCTCTGGATGGACGTTCCCGAGAACCTAACCGGATCTCTGCCAACACATGGCCGGGTTACCCCTAACTGGGTAACTACTGACACGAGTATGCCACCTCCCGGTTGTAACAACCTTTAACCAGGGCCCCAACATAAAATCACAAAACAAGATATATATAGGTTTGTGATGTCCACATAAGTAAGTATCTGGGCTCCATACCATGATACCACTTCTATCCAGAAGGAGATGTACATACCCTAAAGGGGCGCTACCCCCTAATAACCTTGCCGCATCTTTCCTGTTTTGACCATTCCGGGGTGTGAGGCTCGACGAAGTCTCGTCCACAAAGCCACGCTTTGGTACAAAGCCATGCTTTGGGTCAACAAATGATCAAAGTAATGATCACAAAGATAAATGATCAAACAAATGATCATATCACAAATGATCAAACAATGATCATTTCACAGCAACACTTAGCATGTCACACTACCAAATTGGGAATATATCGCTGATAACCTTCAACTACATAACCTTTGAGCTCATACGTCTCAGAGAAGGGTGTTAAGCTAAAAGAATAAATTCTCCGCCACCAGCAGAAATGTATTTGAAAGAAATCTGCTTTATATCTCAAAATGTAATGTCAGACACACAATCCATACAAGTCTGTTCCGGGTTCGAACAGAACCGAAGGCACTTCTTACGAAGCCCTTGCAAAACTGGGTATTCACAATCCCGATCGGACTTCCCATCACTTAGGAAATCTCTATACCGGGAGCTACCCAGTGCAGAGACAATC
Source organism: Allium cepa (assembly GCA_030765085.1). NCBI lineage: Eukaryota > Viridiplantae > Streptophyta > Magnoliopsida > Asparagales > Amaryllidaceae > Allium > Allium cepa. The sequence goes on along the minus strand of CM060942.1, from coordinate 134,513,854 downwards.
GATAGGTCATCCTATCGCTCTCGCAAATACCCGGTCTTCAACACCGGTCTTCAAATGCTATCCATAATGACGAATCATATATTCAGAATGGGTTACTTGACACAAAGGTCCTCTCCCGGCTAAACTGAATAGTGAGCGCAACATTTAAAACATATGGATATGGGATTTCAATTAAGTCACAACTTAGTAATTCAAAACTTTCTTTTCAAATGGTTTAACCTAATTACCATTTCAAATCTTTTAAACAAAAGATTTATTTCATAATGTTCACCTACTTTCATAAATATTCATTCTCGGATTTCAAAACAATTTCGTTTCAAAAAGCTTAATTCATTTAAATCTTTAAATTAAAGATTTATCTCATAGTTTCAAATTATTCCCAAACATTCATTTTCAAAATTTAATTCCAAATATTCATTTATAACTTGGAAAACTATCTTAGTTTTAACTTGAAATCCCCTTCAATAGGATTTGAAACCAAAGCTTTTTATCATTTAGAAATAACAGCTTTATTTTTGGAAAGACTTGATTTCATAAAAGTTACATTCTTTGATTTAATTCGAATTCCCAAAACAATACTTTATATATGGTTTCAAACTACTTAACATCTTTAATCCCTATATCCTAGAATTCAATTCCTACTTTTGAATTCAAATTTAAATCAAATTATTTAAAATTCCAAAACTTAATTAAAAATAAATGTTAACTTGAAATTCCATTTCAAAAGCTTTTCACTTTATTCTGATTCCATTTCCAAAACATTTGAATTTAAAAATTCAAATTCAAAACTATTTCAAAAATCTGTGACTTAACCGATTTCCTCGTGAAATCCATATTTGTGTGTGTATAAGTGTGGTCCAGGGGTTTAACACAATAGTGCACAACCATTCAATCATCACAGATCAAATACGACAATATATTCGGTAAGCGATATAAACTATAACGCTTATCGTCCATTCACAGATTTACAGATAATATACAAATGTATATAAATAAATGAGTAAATTTCACACAGCTCAACTCACAGAACAAGATATTACAGATCAGATAGGACAATCAATTCAAGGCATCACATATAGTATGATCATTCATAAGTAAGGTCAAGCATTCAATAAACATTTATAAGCATGATTAATCAATTGTTTAATCCTAATTTATTCAAGCTATTTCAAATTTAATTAATTACTTATGAATTAATTATCCAATTCTGATTTATTAATTACAAATCGTTTGATATAAATTTATTTATCAAACATTTTAATTAATTAAATTATTCCTAATTAATCATATTAATTAAGTTAACCCTTTAAACCAATTACAAAATTTTATTAACTCCTTAATTAATTATTTTAAGAAATTAAACCTTTATTACTTAGTTTATTAATTATTTATTCTTATTTAAATTACCTGAGTTAACTATTGATCACATATTAGTTAACTTTACATTAGTTACTTTAAAAACTCTTAGTTACAAATTAATTGAACTCTTCATTATCAATTAATTCCTCTTCAATAACAAATTTATAAATCTCAATTTACTCAGTAGATTCTTGTTATCAAATTTATGAACATTCTTGATTACCTTGCAATATAATTCAATTAAATTATTTATCTTTTTAATTGAGAAATCTTTTTTCTCATAACTATAAATAACACAACTAATATTAATTTAAAGTGAAAAAAAATCAAAATATTAATTAAGACTAATACTTAACTATTCAAGGTGATTTAACTAAAATTTTCAAATATTTAAACCAGTTGCAAACGATTCACAGACTAAATTTAATTAGGCTTATCATTTTGAAACAATACCCGAGAAAACCTTTTGTTCACTCGAGTTAAACTTCGGGTTTACCTCCATTTCCCCCGAGCCATCTTCTCTCCCTCTCTCGTTCTTCTTTTTTTTTCCAGCATTGTAACGACCCAGAATTTTATTTAATTAAAATTTGAATATTTAATTAATTTTAAATATTTATAAGTGAATTTTTAAGTCAAATAAATTTTATTTGAATTTTTGGATTTAATTGGATTATTAAATCGATAATTTAATATGTTAAATTATGAAAATAATTGAAAATTGAGTTAAATATGATTGAAAATGATTTGTAAAATTTTATTTAATCATACTGGAGTTATAGAGATATTTTAGAACTTTTAAAATCGAATTAAAAGTAAATTTGTGAAAATTGAATATTTTAATATTTAATAATCGACTGTAAAATAGTCAATTTTTGAACAGTCTCAGAATTGAACGAAACCAGTTTCATTGGATCCGTAATAGTTAGTTATTACCGGATTTCAATTTTCGTGTCAATCGGAGCTATCGTTTGATCGTGGCAGCTCGAAACGCATCGATTTATTTTTAATTTAAATTTGGCGAGTCAAAATAGCCATTTTTCAAAAAGTCTCGGATTTCGACGAAACCAGTTTCATCGGATCCGTAATGTGATATTATTGTAAGGTTTCAAATTTCAAGTCGTTTGGATTTACCGTTTGTCCGGTACAAATTAAAACGCCTAGAAATCGGTTTAAATCGGTTTAATTTAAATTGAGCGTTTTCAGCCATAACTCGCACATACTTCCGAATTAGCTTCCTAAACCTGTTCCATTGTGTCCGGAACGCGGGATAAACCCTAGGTACGCTGGTTACGGCGTCTAAATCGGAGTTCGGAATTTCTGGGATGAATAGTGTTTACGCTTGCTCGTTCCTTATAAATATGCACACTACCCCCTTCATTTAATAAAAAAAAAAAGAAAATAACCCTAGCCGGCCCTAATAAGTGGATGGCCAGAATTCAATCTCATTCCCTCCTCGATTTCTTCCAATCCATCGACAATTAGGCTAAGGTTTCAACATGAAAGACGTAGAGGGCGATGAGAGCTAGAGTTTCAACGGTTGTGATCGGAAACGGAGCAACGGAGAGGGAGCTAAGGGGGGGCGTTCTCATCAGGTTTCGCACGCATTTCCACGCAACTAGGGAGGCCGAGCTTGCTGGGGATGGGGCCGAACCTAGGTGGAGAGAGGAGCTACGCAATGGAGATTCCTGATCGTGATATCGTCGAGTGTACGCGATGGAAGTTGGAACCCTAGTGGACGTGAATGGGTTCTAGGGTGTCGGCCAAAACCTGTAGGATCTTGCGTGAAATGGGAAGAAAGCACACACGGTGGAGATTGCAAGAGCAAGGATCCAATGGCTGATGTGGCATAGGTTAAAAGTTTTAAAGTAAATGTTGTAATTTAAGCTATTTAAATCGTGTAATCTTGTAAAATTCATAACTTTTTCATACGAGGTCGAAAAAATGCAAATCCAGTTGCGTTGGAATCGTATGGACGAGCACTACGCGATGGAGTTGGTTTGGAGTCGTTTGGAGTTAGTGAGAATTTCGGGTAAAATTAAACGCGCGTTTAATTTTATTCGAAATAAAAGCTTAAACGGAATTTAAAACCAAGGTGAGAACTTCTCACTCAATCGAATAGATTTCGATTTTTTTTTAAATAGTTAGATTTAAAATATTTGAATGCATGTTTGAATGATGACTGTAAATTATTGATTGTTAAAATAGACATTATGCGCCGTTAGTAAGCGGATGTTATTTAATATAAACATATACCGCGAATATTTCATAAACAGTGAAATTGGTATTATATATAATATCAATATATATATATTGGCATATGTATATATTGCAGTTGATTGATTTCCCGTATTTTTTGCGGATGAGACCCTATTACGCCGTTATTAAGCGGATAATATTTATTAAGAACATGTACCGCGATAATTTCGTACTGGAGCGAAATTGGTATTGTGCTAATGTTTTTGGATGCAGGAAACAGGTTGGAGGGATCCAACTGGATTCCTCAACATTATTTATTTTATTTCAGATATTTTGATATTTGATTGATTATCATATCGATATATGATATCGTTGTAGTGGTGATTGACTATTTGATGTGTAGCATCATTGGACCCAAATTTTGGGATTTTAAAATGATCTTTAAAATGATTTTTGAAAATATACTTTATTTCTGGAATTGATCCATTATAAATAAATAAACGTTATAATTTTTAAAGTTATAAAAATTATGGTTTTTGTGAAATATAGTTAAAAAGCTGATTTTTAGAAATACGATTAAAAGTCGATTTTTGAGAAATATGAACTAATGATTTTATAAAATAATTTAGATTGGATTTTTGAATATATGATAAAAGTTTAAATATAGGATTTATAAAATTTGATTATTTTATAAATCGAAATGATGAAATTATAAAGGAATTTAAAGACGTTTTAGAATTATAATATAAACTGATTTATATTTAGAGATTTATAAATGGATATTTATAAATTGAAATATAGACATTATAAAACGAGTTTTTATAAGTGTTTGAATGTAGTGAAAGTGAATTTCATAAATGAATGAAATTTATAGAATTATAAACTGTGAAGTTATAAATGAAATTTATAAATAGTAAGATTTATAAATTTGTGAAGTTAATTGAAGAATAGATTTGGTTAAATAAATGAATCTTATAAGTTATAAGATTTATAATTATGAAGTTTAAAGAACGATTTTATAAAATAATCGTTTTATAAGTATTTAACTTATAATATAAACATTTAGTTTATAATTGAGTTATAAACTGAAATATGTTAATAAAGGAATTTATAAAAAAAAAAAGAAGTTTTTATAAATAAATAGAAATGGAATTTATAAACGTTGTTTTATAAATCCGCAAACGACTTATTTTGATAAGTTAATTGTTATAACTTATAAATGGAGTTATATTCACGTTTTAGACAGTGAATAATCCTTTAAGTTAAAGTGAATAGAAATAATGGAATTTGTGAACATAGTATATTCACGTTTTTGAATAGTGAATAACATGTTAAAGAAAATGTTTTAGAATGTGATATTTTAAACAGAATTAAAACGATCTAACGATGTTTTAAAGGTGTTGAGATTCGAAACCATAGATTTCAACATTTATTGTTGAAATAGACGTTTTCGAGAAATAAAAGGAAATGGTGGACTATAACACTGTTGTTATAGTAAATGATTTCCGAAAGGAAATGTTTTTGATTAGTATTGGGATTTATATATCTATTTTAAATTCGAATCCCTATACTAGTGATTTTGGGTTGTCGTAACGATGTTTTACGCAACATTCGTTTTTGCCCAAGTAAATATGTTTAAGTGAATGATTTCCTTAAATAATGAAATATATGCTTAATTCGATTTAAGTATATTGAATATTTTCTAAGTGTTGAAAATAAAAGAGATTTGTGAATTACTTATGAATAAATAAGTATGGAAATGTTTTCCAATATGAAGTGAATAATTAGAATTTATCTTTTTGAGGATAAATTGAAATGGATTATTGAAATCGAATATGCATGAATATTTTGAAATATAAAGTCATTATGGAATTTATATGTGAAAGTGAAATTTGTTTGGAAATAAATATTGATTTATTTTTGAAGTGTTGGAATTTTATATCTTGTAAAGATATTTTGGAAAATAAATAATTTGGAAAATTATTTGGAATCTGGTGATGTATGCATATCAATTGATAGTTCAATAGCCGACTATCAGTATTTCCCTTTGAATGGGTATTTGATGTGAATTGATTGAATTTGAATGCACACTTATTTTTGAATAAGCGCTCACTATTCGGGTTAACCGGGAAAGGACCATGGGGTCGTATAACCCACTCCGAATATGTGATACGTCGTTGTGAATCGCATTTGAAGATCGGTGTTGAAGACCGGTATTTGCGAAAGTGATAGGATGAACTATCGATTGACTCTGCACCGAGTAGCTACGGTATTGAGTTCTCCATATGTGATGGTGAATCCGATCAGGATTGTGAATATCCGGATTGCAAGGACTTCTTTGTAAGTGCCTTCGGTTCTGTTCGATCCCGGAACAGACTTGTATGGATTGTATGTCTGACATTACAATTTGAGATATAAAGCCGATTTCTTTCAAATATATTTCTGTTGGTGGCGGAGAATTTATTCTTTTTGCTTAACACCCTTCTCTGAGACGTATGTGCTCAGAGGTTATATAGTTGAAGTTATCAGCGATATATTCCCAATTTGGTAATGTGATATGCTGAGTGATGCTGAAATGATCATTGTGTTGATTATTTGTGATAGGATCGTTTATTTGATCGTCTATCCTTGTGATCATTGTGTTGATCATTTGTTGACCCAAAGCATGGCTTTTGTATAAAGTATGTTTTTGTGGACGTGACTTCGTCGAGCCTCACATCCCGTAAATGGTCAAAACAGGAAAGAAGCAGCAAGGTTATGAGGGGTAGCACCCTTTAGGATGTGTCCATTTCCTTCTGGAAAAGGGTGGTATCATGGTATGGAGCCCAGATACTTACTCATGTTGAAAACACTTTGTTATGATTGTGTGAATTGATTAGAGAGCGCTCTCGGAAAAAGGTCCCAAAGGACCGGGGGATGGCATATTCGGTCAGTTGTTACTCAGTTAGGAGTAACCCGGCCTTGTGTTGGTTGAGATCCGGTTTGGTTCTCGGGGATGTCCATCCAGAGGCATTCTCAGTGGCAATGGGAAGTTCCTTGGCCTGATCATTTGTTGGAAATCCAATTCCCAATACGAAACTTGTACGGTATTAGTTGTAGAACCTGCTATTCACTTATGGTGGTCACCACTGTTTGGATAGTAGCTATAGTAGGCATAGTTCGAAATGTCTATGTCGGCTAAGATTTATATCTTTATTTTCGAAATGATTTGTTATACATTATGCACTAGTAATAATATCAAATGTTATTTTAAATGCGTATCAAGCATCTTTGACTATCATAAGGAGAAATCTCCTCCGATTCTGCGTTTGCATGTGTGTGTGTGCGGGAGGCCTTATGGTAGTCTCATTTTTAAAAGCATTGCAAATTGATTAAAAATATTCCTCTATTTTGATTTTAAAGATAAATAAACTGTTTTGAGTTCCCACACCAGTCACATGACTGACTTGGAGTTTATTGTTTTCCTTCCTAAACTCTGGGTGCCCACCAATTTCCACACGGGCAGTCAAGAGTTAAGGTTTATCAGGATATTCTGGATATTCTGGAGTTGCTGGAGGCAAGCTGGATGGCATTGCGTATTGCTAGTTTATATAGTCTTTCTTTTTCCGCTGCATTGTTTGATGTTGTTTGATGTTGTACACTCTGATGATATGATGTAATAAAATGTGTTGTAATGTAATAACTGATATAGCTCTTTGTTTAAAGATTATTCATTTATTATTATATGTTGTTCCGCTGCGAATTGTGAGATTCTGATGTTGTTCTGTTGTTTCCTTTCTGTCCGTTCTATTTTTAAAATTCTTCTATCTTCTGTTTTTCTAATTCTCTGTTTTCTAAAAATTGTCTATCTTCTTTTCCCTCTATTTTTCTTTTTCTTTCTTCTTTTTCTCTCTTCTTTCTTTTCTTTTCTTTTTAAAACCCATAACATCTCGGTTTCGGCCTTTGATTTCTCGGCAGTCGATAAAGTGAGTGTCGATGTCGAATTTTCGAAGAACGAAAATCCGTGGCGTTACATTTGGTATCAGAGCTTTGATGGTTAAGCGAGAACCATGGTTCTGTAGGGTATTACTCGTTAGAGATAGAGTCAGTAGTGCTCTAGAATGAGTCTGAGTGTAATAATAGCTATGAGAGCGTATTTGTTAGTGAATATGAAATTGTTTTATATTGTGTTAACTTATCGGTTGATTGTTTATAGATTCCCGTCGATCTAGTCTAGCTAACTATCATAGATAGGGGTTTCTGAACTCTTAAACAAGATAAATCGACATAATATTGATTTTAAATTGGGTAAATGAAATAATTTTACCTTGATTATATTTTATATATAAAGAAATAATTTTTCAGAATTATTAAAGTGTATATAAGTTGATTGTTAGGTTGTTTGAATAATCTATATAAAAGGATAATTGTATAAATAATAGAATTATAAGAATTGAGTTATAATTAAAGTAATTTACAATTGTGAATAAACTTATATATATAAGAAGTGAAACTATATAAAATATGAGTTGTAAATAAAGGTAAATTTAAATTTAAATGGAATATAACTTAAATGTTGTTGAATGGAATTGATTTTGGTATCGAAGTAAAAATAAAGCTAAGTGATAAATGGGAACTTAAGTTATGCAAATGAAATTCAACTTTAGAAATTGAATGAATTGAATGTTAATCAATTAAATGTAAATTTAAGTTGATATAAATTAATGAAAGTGTAAATTCATTGAAACCTAATGTTATTGAAAGTTGAATAATGGAATGAAAAATCAATTCAATAAAACCAATTGGAAAGTAAAGATATTAAACCAAAATGAATGTAAGTGAAGCAAAGAAATTTGGTTGTAATTGATATACATTGGTTGTTATATGATTGCTAGTTGATTGTATATAATTCATTAAGTATTAATGAAATTGAAAGCTATGTAATTGAATTCAAATTGAAAGTAAATAAATTTGAATAGAATTGAATGTGAATTAGATTTAATTAGTAAATGTAAACTAATTGAATTGAGAATGAATGTTAGAAAATCCCATGTAAACGAATCAAATGTGATTTAAAGTGAAAACCATTTCATTGAATATGAATGAGAATATAAATGAATATTGATTGGTTATGGATGTAATTGGTTGATGGTTGAATATATATTGCTTTAGTTGCATTTTCTATGTGACATGTATAGTTATGTTGCTATATGTTGTATATCGATACTACGCTTTATATACATGATTCTCATGTTGTTTGTTGAGTTTAGTAGGTGCGGATCGCGTTTGCTTCGCATTTGGAGTTCGCTTTAGCGCTATATTAGCCGTATATGCTTGCTAATAAAATATAAGGTACATATCTCGGATTAAATATCGCACTTTTACACTTTTTTCCCTTCGGGATGCCTCATTACTTGATGAGATGTATATTTGTGATATATATACTGTCATTTTTTTTCGGATCGAGCCGCGCAAAGGAGACTATGGCGAATTTTTCCGAAAATTTAAGGCGTTAGAAAAATTTTGAGAAAATTGGGAAAATTTTGAAAACTTTAACTTTGTTTTGGAATTGAAAGTTAAATGATATAGATTGTTTTTGAAAACATAACTAAGTATGATTTGAAAACTTAGTAAAGATTTGAAAGAAGTTTAATTATGAATTTTGGAAAGTTAATAGATTTTGTGACCTTTCTTACTTGTAATTTCGAGGACGAAATTCTTTTAAGGGGGAAAGATTGTAACGACCCAGAATTTTATTTAATTAAAATTTGAATATTTAATTAATTTTAAATATTTATAAGTGAATTTTTAAGTCAAATAAATTTTATTTGAATTTTTGGATTTAATTGGATTATTAAATCGATAATTTAATATGTTAAATTATGAAAATAATTGAAAATTGAGTTAAATATGATTGAAAATGATTTTTAAAATTTTATTTAATCATACTGGAGTTATAGAGATATTTTAGAACTTTTAAAATCGAATTAAAAGTAAATTTGTGAAAATTGAATATTTTAATATTTAATAATCGACTGTAAAATAGTCAATTTTTGAACAGTCTCAGAATTGAACGAAACCAGTTTCATTGGATCCGTAATAGTTAGTTATTAACGGATTACAATTTTCGTGTCAATCGGAGCTATCGTTTGATCGTGGCAGCTCGAAACGCATCGATTTATTTTTAATTTAAATTTGGCGAGTCAAAATAGCCATTTTTCAAAAAGTCTCGGATTTCGACGAAACCAGTTTCATCGGATCCGTAATGTGATATTATTGTAAGGTTTCAAATTTCAAGTCGTTTGGATTTACCGTTTGTCCGGTACAAATTAAAACGCCTAGAAATCGGTTTAAATCGGTTTAATTTAAATTGAGCGTTTTCAGCCATAACTCGCACATACTTCCGAATTAGCTTCCGAAACCTGTTCCATTGTTTCCGGAACGCGGGATAAACCCTAGGTACGCTGGTTACGGCGTCTAAATCGGACTTCGGAATTTCCGGGATGAATAGTGTTTACGCTTGCTCGTTCCTTATAAATATGCACACTGCCCCCTTCATTTAATAAAAAAAAAAGAAAATAACCCTAGCCGGCCCTAATAAGTGGATGGCCAGAATTCAATCTCATTCCCTCCTCGATTTCTTCCAATCCGTCGACAATTAGGCTAAGGTTTCAACATGAAAGACGTAGAGGGCGATGAGAGCTAGAGTTTCAACGGTTGTGATCGGAAACGGAGCAACGGAGAGGGAGCTAAGGGGGGGCGTTCTCATCAGGTTTCGCACGCATTTCCACGCAACTAGGGAGGCCGAGCTTGCTGGGGATGGGGCCGAACCTAGGTGGAGAGAGGAGCTACGCAATGGAGATTCCTGATCGTGATATCGTCGAGTGTACGCGATGGAAGTTGGAACCCTAGTGGACGTGAATGGGTTCTAGGGTGTCGGCCAAAACCTGTAGGATCTTGCGTGAAATGGGAAGAAAGCACACACGGTGGAGATTGCAAGAGCAAGGATCCAATGGCTGATGTGGCATAGGTTAAAAGTTTTAAAGTAAATGTTGTAATTTAAGCTATTTAAATCGTGTAATCTTGTAAAATTCATAACTTTTTCATACGAGGTCGAAAAAATGCAAATCCAGTTGCGTTGGAATCGTATGGACGAGCACTACGCGATGGAGTTGGTTTGGAGTCGTTTGGAGTTAGTGAGAATTTCGGGTAAAATTAAACGCGCGTTTAATTTTATTCGAAATAAAAGCTTAAACGGAATTTAAAACCAAGGTGAGAACTTCTCACTCAATCGAATAGATTTCGATTTTTTTTTAAATAGTTAGATTTAAAATATTTGAATGCATGTTTGAATGATGACTGTAAATTATTGATTGTTAAAATAGACATTATGCGCCGTTAGTAAGCGGATGTTATTTAATATAAACATATACCGCGAATATTTCATAAACAGTGAAATTGGTATTATATATAATATCAATATATATATATTGGCATATGTATATATTGCAGTTGATTGATTTCCCGTATTTTTTGCGGATGAGACCCTATTACGCCGTTATTAAGCGGATAATATTTATTAAGAACATGTACCGCGATAATTTCGTACTGGAGCGAAATTGGTATTGTGCTAATGTTTTTGGATGCAGGAAACAGGTTGGAGGGATCCAACTGGATTCCTCAACATTATTTATTTTATTTCAGATATTTTGATATTTGATTGATTATCATATCGATATATGATATCGTTGTAGTGGTGATTGACTATTTGATGTGTAGCATCATTGGACCCAAATTTTGGGATTTTAAAATGATCTTTAAAATGATTTTTGAAAATATACTTTATTTCTGGAATTGATCCATTATAAATAAATAAACGTTATAATTTTTAAAGTTATAAAAATTATGGTTTTTGTGAAATATAGTTAAAAAGCTGATTTTTAGAAATACGATTAAAAGTCGATTTTTGAGAAATATGAACTAATGATTTTATAAAATAATTTAGATTGGATTTTTGAATATATGATAAAAGTTTAAATATAGGATTTATAAAATTTGATTATTTTATAAATCGAAATGATGAAATTATAAAGGAATTTAAAGACGTTTTAGAATTATAATATAAACTGATTTATATTTAGAGATTTATAAATGGATATTTATAAATTGAAATATAGACATTATAAAACGAGTTTTTATAAGTGTTTGAATGTAGTGAAAGTGAATTTCATAAATGAATGAAATTTATAGAATTATAAACTGTGAAGTTATAAATGAAATTTATAAATAGTAAGATTTATAAATTTGTGAAGTTAATTGAAGAATAGATTTGGTTAAATAAATGAATCTTATAAGTTATAAGATTTATAATTATGAAGTTTAAAGAACGATTTTATAAAATAATCGTTTTATAAGTATTTAACTTATAATATAAACATTTAGTTTATAATTGAGTTATAAACTGAAATATGTTAATAAAGGAATTTATAAAAAAAAAAAGAAGTTTTTATAAATAAATAGAAATGGAATTTATAAACGTTGTTTTATAAATCCGCAAACGACTTATTTTGATAAGTTAATTGTTATAACTTATAAATGGAGTTATATTCACGTTTTAGACAGTGAATAATCCTTTAAGTTAAAGTGAATAGAAATAATGGAATTTGTGAACATAGTATATTCACGTTTTTGAATAGTGAATAACATGTTAAAGAAAATGTTTTAGAATGTGATATTTTAAACAGAATTAAAACGATCTAACGATGTTTTAAAGGTGTTGAGATTCGAAACCATAGATTTCAACATTTATTGTTGAAATAGACGTTTTCGAGAAATAAAAGGAAATGGTGGACTATAACACTGTTGTTATAGTAAATGATTTCCGAAAGGAAATGTTTTTGATTAGTATTGGGATTTATATATCTATTTTAAATTCGAATCCCTATACTAGTGATTTTGGGTTGTCGTAACGATGTTTTACGCAACATTCGTTTTTGCCCAAGTAAATATGTTTAAGTGAATGATTTCCTTAAATAATGAAATATATGCTTAATTCGATTTAAGTATATTGAATATTTTCTAAGTGTTGAAAATAAAAGAGACTTGTGAATTACTTATGAATAAATAAGTATGGAAATGTTTTCCAATATGAAGTGAATAATTAGAATTTATCTTTTTGAGGATAAATTGAAATGGATTATTGAAATCGAATATGCATGAATATTTTGAAATATAAAGTCATTATGGAATTTATATGTGAAAGTGAAATTTGTTTGAAAATAAATATTGATTTATTTTTGAAGTGTTGGAATTTTATATCTTGTAAAGATATTTTGGAAAATAAATAATTTGGAAAATTATTTGGAATCTGGTGATGTATGCATATCAATTGATAGTTCAATAGCCGACTATCAGTATTTCCCTTTGAATGGGTATTTGATGTGAATTGATTGAATTTGAATGCACACTTATTTTTGAATAAGCGCTCACTATTCGGGTTAACCGGGAAAGGACCATGGGGTCGTATAACCCACTCCGAATATGTGATACGTCGTTGTGAATCGCATTTGAAGATCGGTGTTGAAGACCGGTATTTGCGAAAGTGATAGGATGAACTATCGATTGACTCTGCACCGAGTAGCTACGGTATTGAGTTCTCCATATGTGATGGTGAATCCGATCAGGATTGTGAATATCCGGATTGCAAGGACTTCTTTGTAAGTGCCTTCGGTTCTGTTCGATCCCGGAACAGACTTGTATGGATTGTATGTCTGACATTACAATTTGAGATATAAAGCCGATTTCTTTCAAATATATTTCTGTTGGTGGCGGAGAATTTATTCTTTTTGCTTAACACCCTTCTCTGAGACGTATGTGCTCAGAGGTTATATAGTTGAAGTTATCAGCGATATATTCCCAATTTGGTAATGTGATATGCTGAGTGATGCTGAAATGATCATTGTGTTGATTATTTGTGATAGGATCGTTTATTTGATCGTCTATCCTTGTGATCATTGTGTTGATCATTTGTTGACCCAAAGCATGGCTTTTGTATAAAGTATGTTTTTGTGGACGTGACTTCGTCGAGCCTCACATCCCGTAAATGGTCAAAACAGGAAAGAAGCAGCAAGGTTATGAGGGGTAGCACCCTTTAGGATGTGTCCATTTCCTTCTGGAAAAGGGTGGTATCATGGTATGGAGCCCAGATACTTACTCATGTTGAAAACACTTTGTTATGATTGTGTGAATTGATTAGAGAGCGCTCTCGGAAAAAGGTCCCAAAGGACCGGGGGATGGCATATTCGGTCAGTTGTTACTCAGTTAGGAGTAACCCGGCCTTGTGTTGGTTGAGATCCGGTTTGGTTCTCGGGGATGTCCATCCAGAGGCATTCTCAGTGGCAATGGGAAGTTCCTTGGCCTGATCATTTGTTGGAAATCCAATTCCCAATACGAAACTTGTACGGTATTAGTTGTAGAACCTGCTATTCACTTATGGTGGTCACCACTGTTTGGATAGTAGCTATAGTAGGCATAGTTCGAAATGTCTATGTCGGCTAAGATTTATATCTTTATTTTCGAAATGATTTGTTATACATTATGCACTAGTAATAATATCAAATGTTATTTTAAATGCGTATCAAGCATCTTTGACTATCATAAGGAGAAATCTCCTCCGATTCTGCGTTTGCATGTGTGTGTGTGCGGGAGGCCTTATGGTAGTCTCATTTTTAAAAGCATTGCGAATTGATTAAAAATATTCCTCTATTTTGATTTTAAAGATAAATAAACTGTTTTGAGTTCCCACACCAGTCACATGACTGACTTGGAGTTTATTGTTTTCCTTCCTAAACTCTGGGTGCCCACCAATTTCCACACGGGCAGTCAAGAGTTAAGGTTTATCAGGATATTCTGGATATTCTGGAGTTGCTGGAGGCAAGCTGGATGGCATTGCGTATTGCTAGTTTATATAGTCTTTCTTTTTCCGCTGCATTGTTTGATGTTGTTTGATGTTGTACACTCTGATGATATGATGTAATAAAATGTGTTGTAATGTAATAACTGATATAGCTCTTTGTTTAAAGATTATTCATTTATTATTATATGTTGTTCCGCTGCGAATTGTGAGATTCTGATGTTGTTCTGTTGTTTCCTTTCTGTCCGTTCTATTTTTAAAATTCTTCTATCTTCTGTTTTTCTAATTCTCTGTTTTCTAAAAATTGTCTATCTTCTTTTCCCTCTATTTTTCTTTTTCTTTCTTCTTTTTCTCTCTTCTTTCTTTTCTTTTCTTTTTAAAACCCATAACATCTCGGTTTCGGCCTTTGATTTCTCGGCAGTCGATAAAGTGAGTGTCGATGTCGAATTTTCGAAGAACGAAAATCCGTGGCGTTACAAGCATGTTAAGTTTTAACTTAAGCAAAAGTTCAAGCATCAGGACACTCGAACACGAATACAAACCCAAAGCGATTCCCCATATCTCTCGAGAACGACTCGCGCCCATGGCTTTACCTCACTGACACGTATCGCCGCCGCCGTACACGTGCATGGCGGCATCTCCCTTCTCCGGCGAACACGAACGCCCATGGCACATCACAAAATACTCGCATACTCGAAAACGAAGATCGAATTGCCTACAGGAATTTTGGATCGAATTTCAACAGTTCGACCGAGATTCAGAGCTCAACCTAAATCGACATAATCACCTCACCACCGCCCCTTGCTCCACCGGAGATGCCTAAAGTTCAACCACACCACGACAACACGATGATCTTCCACTCTCCTAACCCTCGTGACACTCGATCACGTGTAGGCGACGTACGAGCCTTGTTACAGATACTGACCAAAAACTCTACTGAAACCCTACTTTGATTTCATATTCAAAACTCACGCAATAGAAAAATTATCGCATATTTTCCTTGAGATCACTGATGTACATACTATCATCATACCAAATTTCAATCTTTTAAATTGATTAAAGTGTCTCAAATTTGTAAAAATGTAATTCTTGTTTAAATTCAAACAGCTCTTCAAATACTAACTTAAAAATCCTAATTTTTGTTTTAAAAATCACGACTTGCAGTATGAATTCAAGATATAATCTCGAATTGATATTTTACAACAATCGATTTTTTTATCAAATTTTTACTTGCTTACCTGTAAAATGAAGTTACTGTGTGTATTTTACAATCAGGGTTTAAATGAGCTTTTAGAAATCTTAATTAAGATTTAAACATCTTGTTTTTGTTGAAAAGTTAAGGCTTTATAATGATTTTATGAAGATAGTTTAAGTTTATTTATTTAATTATTTATTTTTTATTATTATTTTTTTTGAAAAAAAAGTATTCAACTACAACAAATAATAGAGAAGCATAGAACACAGAGATGTTCATCACTGTATTCAAACATTCACAGAGGTATGCTAAACAAACAATCTAAGTTTCAGAGACAAACATACAACAAAACAATATTTTAAAACCATTTAGATTCGTGGTGTTACTCACCTTGTCAAGAGAAGAACAGAGCTCGCTGGTTTAAAAACTGCAGATCTTCATCTCCAGGTTTGAAGACTTTAAATTTCCTTTTGTTTTTGGCTACTATTATTTTTGGTTTGCTTCCTAGGCTTTGAACTGAAGCTTGAACTTGTATTTTATTTGCATTACTTTTTTACAGGTTTACAAAGCCCCGTTTTTTTTTCTAGTGGAATGAATTGTTTAAGTTTTATAGTTTCTCTGGTTTATGGACGAACTGATATGAAGATTATAGAAAGGAAGAAGAAGACAGGGATATAAAATAGGATCTGTACAGAGTACATATTTTATATTCAAAATAGTGATAATATTTTGTACAAAACAGAGATATGTTTCTTCATATGGTGGCTGATGCATTTATTGCTTTGGTCCTTATGCTTTTAGGTTATATTTTACACTGTGTTTGCCTTATCACTCACTTTGTCTCGGCTGATAGTATCTTCTTTTGCATGCAAGAGAATATGGCATTTAATGCCATGGTCCTTTATGTTTTCTTGTTTGTACTTGTTTATATGTTCTTTTGTTTCTTGCTTTGCTTTTACATACTTATTATACTTGCCTATACTTTCACTAACTCGGCTGAGAGATGATATGGTGGTGACTAATGTATTAAAGGGGATCTTGCATTTATTTGTTGTGTACTTTGTTTGCTTATATGCTTTGTTTTGATTGTTATTTAGTATTAGTTTAGCTTATGTTGCATACTTGTCTTATGTATTCTCTTTTGCCTTTGTCTGAACATACTTATATTTATATTTGGTTGCTTGTTTAATTATCTTGGTTGCTTATTTTCTTACTTATATGTATTTTTGGTTGTCTTGTTGTATGTCAATGTAAATTTATTATTATTGTAGTACATTTGTTTGTATTTTATTTTACTTTACAATATTTTTAAATCCCAATTCAAATTAAATTTTAATGCATTTTTCAAAAATTCATAATTTAACTGATATTTTATATAATCACCAATTAATTTCACAATTTTAAATCAAAAATAAATTTAATTATCAATTTAAAATAAATTGAAATTCGAGATCGTTACACATCTTATTAGAAAATAATATATTTGGTTGATGAAAAGCAGTTTTATTGGAAAATAAATTATATAAGCTTCCTTTACTAAGATTTACTTAAATTGAGAGGTATGTATAAATTTATTAAATTTATGGAAAAACATTTAGTTTATAAATATAATTATCATGGCAATACATTTATGTAAAAAGTTAATCCGAATTATGCTGACCAAACATAAATATTATCTCAATATATAAACATAAGTGAAATAATAGCTCCACGAATAGATTACTATCAGAAGATGTAATAATAAGTTGTAAAATGTTTTTTAAGATATTTAACTTAAACCATCTACAAAGATAATTCTTCCATCAAATTTATTTCATACTATAATACCATGAAAGCACATTGTATCAACTTTAATGACTTAACATTTGATGTTAAACATTATCATTTCACCGGTGAAATAGTTGAAGCTTGATTATGCCATTTTCTTTGTTGATACAACAATGTAGGACGATGTCATTTACTTTCTTCATAACTGGTTATTGGATGATGCATTTCTTCTTGTTCTTTTGTGCACTATGGTTCCTTTGTGCACTGTGGTTCTTTAGTGCACTGTGGTTCTTTTGTGCATTTTAGTTCTTTCGTACATTGTTCATCCATTGTACGTTCATTTAACGATGGATGTTGCAATTTGCTTACTCCATCAGTTGTCGCTGGATGATGCCATTCTTTTTGCTCTTTTGTGCATTGTAGCTCTTTTGTGCATTGTAGTCCTTTTGTGCATTGTAGCTCTTTTGTGCATTGTAGTTCTTTTGTGCATTCTAGGTCTTTTGTACATTGTTTATTCATTGCATGTGCATTTACCACCGGATGATTCCACTTCTTTCGTTCGTCATAATTTGTCGGATGGTGCCAATTACTCTTTCCATCAACGATTGTTGGATGATGCCACTTGGTTGGTAGTTCATTAGGTTGCAGCTTTGATGCCAAGGTAGTTTCAGTTATGATAAAAAAGAACAACACTAAAGCTAATGATGCACAATATGCTTTGGTCATGTTTATGTATGGTATGTTGTTCAAGAAAGAAGATGATTTTTATAAGATTTGAAGATAATGTTTGGAATCTTGAAGTCAATTAAGCCATTGTAAACTAATTAATGATGTCATATTGTTTTATCCACTTCCATATTCTGGATAAAAACATAACCTTAAAGTAGATAGTGTTTTAATAAGCTTTCTACAAAAACATAACATGCAAAAGTTAATTATAATTCACCAATCGTTATGTTAATAATAGAAGTCGTTGTTGCATATCAACTACTAATTTCAATCTTAGCTTCTTGTATCATAAGAAATATACGAAAAACCCAAATTAGTAAAAAAAAATTAAATAAATATTGGTGTCTACTAAATTATAATAAAAATGTGTGATTGCCGATACATCCAAAAACAAAAGTCAGAACAGGTAGTTACGATGTAAACTGAAATGAAAAATTCTAGAATAAAAAATAGATGTCTCATTTTGTCATATAATTTATCCTCCTAAATTTTTTGATAATATTAGTATTGTTATTGTAACAGTATATTACTACACAATTAGCGTGTATGTGTGCAAATGTGTATATTGACATATTTCGTTAAAATTTACTATATTTTGATTATAAAAGACGTTTATTTTCTTGTTATGGTGTTTGGAACTTACACAATATCAAATGTCTATTTTTTATTTTACCACCTCAAATGTAGGTTTATCGTTTCATGTCTCGTTTTCACTAAAACTTAAAGTTAATTGTTGGACGTCATGTATTCGCATTACTATTTAACTATATTAAAAACCCAAGTCTAGTGTTACCAACAAAGAGATATTTGTACAACTCTATGGCATGCAAAAAAAAATTAGTTTGAAATGTATCCACAATCTGATTTTTATTTACATTTTGCATAGATGTAACATATTGTCAATATGTCGTTAAAACTGAAGATTTTAGTGTGGTGAAAATTAGACACTTCTGATATACTAGTGTCCAAAGCCAGTCAGATATTGTTGTAGGCTTAAGGCATAATGATCTAAATCAGGGATTAAACAATTAGAGGTCCTTATTAGTTATTTTGAAACATTGAAAATACATTCACAATGCAAGTTTAAATTATAGTGGCTTAAATGTAAAGCGTACTCTTTTACAATTACACAGAGTCCGCTTTCATTAATCTAAAATATGACCGATTTCATTTATAAAGAAAATACAATTACTTTTATAAAAAAAATTAGAATTTTGAGGCCGATGAAAATTCTAGGCCCCTGGCGATGACTCTAGTGACATAGGGTTACTATCGGCCATTCCTATATCAAACATAGTTTCGAATAATACCGACTATTTGTAAATAGTAGTAAATGAGATTTGAGAAGAAATGTGTAGATTACTATTAAAATAAGTAACGTGCAACGAACCATCCATTTGATAATTTGCATATGCAAAATGATTTTTAAATAACAATTTAATAACATATTTTTTTCTAAAAAATCCATCATTCAAAAGTTTTGCATTTTGCAAGTTTATCCAACTCTAACCATCCACTACTAGTGTTGCAATAAATTACTATTTTGAAAAAATTTGGTTAAAAATTTGAAAATAAGAATACACAAAAATCCAAACTTCCTGCCTATATTAAACTGGAAAAGTGAATACATAGCTTAAAATAAGTTGTATAATAACAAAACAACTAAATTAAGGACTTAACTGTAGCTGATGCAACTAAATTATTATGGAACTACATTAATGGAAATTCTTTGTGGGCAAAATGGATGCATAATAGATATTGCAGAAAGAATAATATTTGGACTATCAGCATAGATAACAATGCTTCCCATACTTGGAAAACCATTCTACGTGCAAGACAATGGTGTAAAGGTTACATAGACAGGAAAATTGTGAATGGTGTTAATACTGACATTTGGTTTGACCCTTGGTTACAAGGCAATTCTCTAATTGACAATTATGGCTGGAACTATATGAGAATTCTCAATGGTTGTCATAAACAAGTTGCTCAGCTCATTTCAAATAATAACTGGAAACAAAATCTTAATTTCATTCCCATGCAAACATATAATGATGAAAGGAAAACTCCCATTCATCACCACATGAAACAGGACTATTGGTGGTGGATTCCTAGCAAACAGGGGCAATTCTCTTTGAAATCAGCATGGAATACTTTTAGAAACAAATATGTTGAATTTGACTGGACCAATTTTGTTTGGGAAAAAGGTTGTGCACCTAAAATGTCGATATGCTCCCTTCTTGCCATTAAAAACAAATTGAATACTAAAGACAAAATTACCAAATGGTCCCCGAATATAGATCAAAAGTGTGTTTTATGTGATAACCACAATGAGGACAGAGACCACCTCTTTTTTCAGTGTAGATATTCGAAGAGTATAATAAAGGATATTCTACACAAGATTAATATTTCTGGTCTCTCCAATTTCGGAGTCAATCCTACTCTTATTACTTTCAAGAAAACCAAGGAGCAAATGAAATCTTCCAATGCTAATATATTTAGCATCATTTTTACTAATATAGTATGGAACACTTTGTGTGAATGGAATAACCGAGTTTTTAATGGAATCGAACAACCTTTTGAACTAAGAATTAAACATATTCTGCTAGACAGCAAACATCTTATTCAACAAAAGGTTCAATTTGGTGAATTAAACTCAGAAGAAAGACTTATCTTAGTGAATCTCAACATGGTGTCGGATCTCCACGACCACTTCCGACCCCCTTGAACTGCTGTAGATTGGTGCGTGGTGATAGTTTGTAGAAGTCGCTCTCTTTCCTTATAGTTGTTTTCGTCAGTTGCTTCATTTCAATGGCGAATTTTGACTTTGTTCTGTGATTTTGGGGATAGTTTTCCTCTCTCCTCCTTGATGGATAACATCTGAAGTTATTACGACATGTTGACTTGTCTTCTGTTTTTTCTTATAGTTTTGTTGTAATTTTGTGTGTGTTTGTTTCTGGTGCCAGCTGCTCGTACGGATGGTTTCGAGAGTGTTTCGTCGGTTTTTTTCTCCTCCATCTGTTTGACAGTTTGGTCCAGTAATTGGATTGTTGTATTGTTAATATATGGAATTGATATGTACTCTTTTTCCTTACAAGGTACCCATATTAGTTAGGGGGTTGTAAGGTTTTAATGAGGCATATCAAGGAAATATATGTTTTTCTGTCTTTTTATATTAAGAACCTTTTCCAAAAAAAAAAAACAAAACAAAACATATTTGTAACTATTGATCAAACATCTTATTAGAAAACAATATATTTTGTTTAAGTAAAGCAGTTTTATTGGAAAATAAATTATATAAGCTTCCTTTACTAAAATTTACTTAAATTGAGAGGTATGTATAAATTTATTAAATTTATGGAAAAACATTTAGTTTATAAATATAATTATCGTGGCAATACATTTATGTAAAAAGTTAATCCGAATTATGCTGACCAAACATAAATATTATCTCAATATATAAACATAAGTGAAATAATAGCTCCACGAATAGATTACTATCAGAAGATGTAATAATAAGTTGTAAAATGCTTTTTAAGATATTTAACTTAAACCATCTACAAATATAATTCTTCCATCAAATTTATTTCATACTATAATACCATGAAAGCACATTGTATCAACTTTAATGACTTAACATTTGATGTTAAACATTATCATTTCACCGGTGAAATAGTTGAAGCTTGATTATGCCATTTTCTTTGTTGATACAACGACGTAGGATGATGTCATTTACTTTCTTCATAACTGGTTATTGGATGATGCATTTCTTCTTGTTCTTTTGTCCACTGTAGTTCTTTTGTGCACTGTGGTTCCTTTGTGCACTGTGGTTCTTTAGTGCACTATGTTTCTTTTGTGCATTTTAGTTCTTTCGTACATTGTTCATCCATTATACGTTCATTTAACGATGGATGTTGCAATTTGCTTACTCCATCAGTTGTCGTTGGATGATGCCATTCTTTTTGCTCTTTTGTGCATTGTAGCTCTTTTGTGCACTGTAGTCCTTTTGTGAATTGTAGATATTTTGTGAATTGTAGTTCTTTTGTGCATTCTAGATCTTTTGTACATTGTTCATTCATCGCATGTGCATTTACCACTGGACGATTCCACTTCTTTTGTTCATCATAATTTGTCGGATGGTGCCAATTACTCTTTTCATCAACGATTGTTGGATGATGCCACTTGGTTGGTAGTTCATTAGGTTGCATCTTTGATGCCAAGGTAGTTTTAGTTATGATAAAAAAGAACCACACTAAAGCTAATGATGCAAAATATGCTTTGGTCATGTTTATGTGTGGTATGTTGTTCAAGAATGAAGATGGTTTTTATATGATTTGAAGATAATGTTTGGAATCTTGAAGTTAATTTAGCCATTGTAAACTAATTAATGATGTCATTTTGTTTTATCCACTTTCATATTCTGGATAAAAACATAACCTTAAAGTAGATAGTGTTTTAACAAGCTTTCTACAAAAAAATAACATGCGAAAGTTAATTGTAATTCACCAATCGTTATGTTAATAATAGAAGGCGGTGTTGCATATCAACGACTAATTTAAATCTTAGCTTTTTGTATCATAGGAAATATATGAGAAACCCAAATTAGTAAAAGAAAAAATTAAATAAATATTGGTG
This sequence comes from Allium cepa, assembly GCA_030765085.1. Classification (NCBI taxonomy): domain Eukaryota; kingdom Viridiplantae; phylum Streptophyta; class Magnoliopsida; order Asparagales; family Amaryllidaceae; genus Allium; species Allium cepa. The sequence goes on along the minus strand of CM060942.1, from coordinate 134,491,085 downwards.
TCTACTAAATTATAATAAAAATGTGTGATTGCCGATACATCCAAAAATAAAAGTCAAAACAGGTGGTTATGATGTAAACTGAAATGAAAAATTCTAGAATAAAAAATAGATGTCTCGTTTTGTCATATATTTTATCCTCCTAAGTTTTTTGATAATATTAGTATTGTTATTGTAATAGTATATTACTACACTATTAGCGTGTATGTGTGCAAATGTGTATATTCGCATATTTCGATTAAAATTTACTATATTTTGATTATGAAACACGTTTATTTTGTTGTTATGGTGTTTGGAACTTACACAATATCAAATGTCTATTTTTTATTTTACCACCTCAAATGTAGGTTTATTGTTTCACATCTCGTTTTCACTAAAACATAAAGTTAATTATTGGACGTCATGTATTCGCATTACTATTTAACTGTATTAAAAACCAAGTTTAGTGTTACAAACAAAGAGATATTTGTATAACTCTATGGCATGCAAAAAATTTGTAGTTTGAAATGTATCCACAATTTGATTTTTATTTACATTTTGCATTAATATAACATATTGTCAATATGTCATTAAAACTGAAGATTTTAGTGTGGTGAAAATTAGAAGCTTCTGGTATACTAGTGTCCAAAGCCAGTCAGATATTGTTGTAGGCTTAAGGCATAATGATCTAAATCAGGGATTAAAACAATCAGAGGTCCTTATTAGTTATTTTGAAACATTGAAAATACAGTCACAATGCAAGTTTAAATTATATTGGCTTAAAACTAAGGCATAGTCTTTTACAATTACACAGAGTCCGCTTTCATTAATCTAAAATATGACCGATTTCATTTATAAACAAAATGCAACTACTTTTGTAAAAAAAAATAGAATTTTTAGGCCGATGAAAATTCAAGACCTTTGGCGATGACTTTAGTGACATAGGACTACTATCGGCCATTCCTATGTCAAACATAGTTTCGAATAATACCGAATATTTGTAAATAGCAGTAAATGAGATTTGAGAAGAAATGTGTAGATGACTATTAAAATAAGTAACGTGCAACGATCCATCCATTTTAGAATTTGCATATGCAAAATGATTTTTAAATAACAATTTGATAACATAATTTTTTCTAGAAAATCCATCATTCAAAAGTTTTGCATTTTGCAAGTTTATCCAACTCTAACTATCCACGCCTAGTGTTGCAATAAATTACTATTTTGAAAAATATTGGTTAAAAATTTGAAAATTAGAATACACAAAAATCCAAACATCCTACCTATATTAAACTGGAAAAGTGAATACATAGCTTAAAATAAGTTGTATAATAACAAAACAAAACATGTTTGTAACTATTGATCACACATCTTATTAGAAAACAATATATTTGGTTTAAGTAAAGTAGTTTTATTGGAAAATAAATTATATAAGCTTCCTTTACTAAAAATTACTTAAATTGAGAGGTATGTATAAATTTATTAAATTTATGGAAAAACATTTAGTTTATAAATATAAATATCGTGGAAATACATTTATGTAAAATGTTAATCTGAATTATGCTGACCGAACATAAATATTATCTCAATATATAAACATAAGTGAAATAATAGCTCCATGAATAGATTACCATCAGAAGATGTAATAATAAGTCGTAAAATGCTTTTTAAGATATTTAACTTAAACCTTCCATAAAGATAATTTTTCCATCAAATTTATTTCATACTATAATACCACGAAAGCACATTGTATCAACTTTAATGACTTAACATTTGATGTTAAACATTATCATTTCACCGGTGAAATAGTTGAAGCTTGATTATGCCATTTTCTTTGTTGATACAACGATGTAGGACGATTTCATTTACTTTCTTCATAACTGGTTATTGGATGATGCATTTCTTCTTGTTCTTTTGTGCATTGTAGTTCTTTTGTGCACTGTGGTTCTTTTGTGCACTGTGGTTCTTTTGTGCATTTTAGTTCTTTCGTACATTGTTCATCCATTGTACATTCATTTAACGTTGGATGTTGCAATTTGCTTTCTCCATCAGTGATCGTTGGTTGATGCCATTCTTTTTGCTCTTCTGTGCATTGTAGCTCTTTTGTGCACTATAGTCCTTTTGTGCATTGTTGCTCTTTTGTGCATTGTAGTTCTTTTATGCATTCTAGGTCTTTTGTACATTGTTCATTCATCGCATATGCATTTACCACTGGATGATTCCACTTCTTTTGTTCGTCATAATTTGTCGGATGGCGCCACTTACTCTTTTCATCAACGATTGTTGGATGATGCCCCTTGGTTGGTGGTTCATTAGGTTGCAGCTTTGATGCCAAGGTAGTTTCAGTTATGATAAAAAAGAACAACACTAAAGCTAATGATGCACTATATGCTTTGGTCATGTTTATGTGTGGTATGTTGTTCAAGAAAGAAGATGGTTTTTATAAGATTTGAAGATAAAGTTTGGAATCTTGAAGTCAATTAAGCCATTGTAAACTAATTAATGATCTCATTTTGTGACGATAGCGACTTTTCGACGCTCGAAACCGACATCAATACGTCCACTGTATAAACTGCCGAGCAATCGAATGCCGGAAAACCGTACCATTATGGTTAAAGAAGAAGAAAAAGATAGAAGAAGAGAGAAAATGATAGAACAGAATAGAAAGAAACTACAGAACAATATCAAAATCTCACAATCGCAGCGGAACAACATATAATAGATAAATGAATAATCTTTAAACAAAGAACTATCTGTTATTACATTACATCATATTACATTACATTACATCATCAGAGTGTGCAACAACAAACAACAACAAACAACGGAAAAGAAATACTATATACTAGTGAATACGCCATGCCATCCAGCTTGCCTCCAGCAACTCCTGAATTCCATAATATCCTGATAACCTGACTCTAGACCGCCCGTGTGGAAATTGGTGGGCACCCAGTGTTTAGGAAGGAAAATAATAAACTCCAAGTCAGTCATGTGACTGGTGTGAGAACTAAAACAGTTTATCATTGAAATAAAGAACATGATAATTTTAAAATAGAATCGCAATGCTTTTTAGAAAATGAGACTACCATAAGGCCTCCCGCACACACACACAATGCAAACGCAGAATCAGAGGAGATTTCTCCTTATGATAGTCAAAGATGCTTGATACGCATTAAAAAAAACATTTGATATTATTATTAGTGCATAGTGTAGGAAAAATCATTTCGAAAGTAAAGATATAAATCTTAGCCAACATACGACCATTATCGTATGCCTACTATAGCTACCATCCAAACAGTAGGGCGCCACCATAAATGAATGATAGGTTCTACAACTAAAAACGTACAAGATCGTATTGTTTCTTTAGATTTCCAACAAATGGTCAGGCCAAGGAACTTCCCACTGCCACATGGGTACGCCTCTGGAAAGACGACCCGAGAGCCTAACCGGATCTCTGCCAACACAAGGCCGGGTTACCCCTAACTGGGTAACTACTGACACGAATATGTCATTCCCCGATCGTAACCGATCTATATCCGAGGATCCTCGATTTCCAACAACCACAAAGCAATAAATTTGCAGCAACAACATAGGTTAAGTATCTGGGCTCCATACCATGATACCACCTCTATCCAGAAGGAATGACATACACTAAAGGGGCGCTACCCCCTAATAACCTTGCTGCATCCTTCCTGTTTTGACCATTTCCGGGGTGTGAGGTCCGACGAAGTCTCATCCACAAAGCCACGCTTTATACAAAAGCCGTGCTTTGTTCAACAAATGCTCAACAGCACTTCGTATGCCACATTACCAATTTGGGAATGTATCACTAGTAACCATCAACTACATAACCTCTAAGGGTGTAAAGCTAAGAGAATAAATTCTCCGCCACCAACGGAAACATATTTGATAGAAACCATCTTTACATCTCAAATTGTAATGTTAGACACACATCCATACAAGTCGGTTCCGGGCTCGAACAGAACCGAAGGCACTTACAAAGAAGTCTTTGCAATCCGTATATTCACTAATCACGACCAGACTTCCCATCACAAAGGGTAATAAATTTCTATATGGAGAACAGCCGATGCAGAAACATTCGACAGTAAACCTTCCGTTTTCACAAATATCCGGTCTTCAACATTGGTCATCAAATGCAATCCATAACGACGTATCACATATTCGGAATGGGTTATACGACCCATGGTCCTTTCCCGGCTAACCCGAATAGTGAGCGCTTATTTTAAAAATAAGTGTGGCATTCAAATTCAAGCAATCACAACAAATACCTATTTAAAGGTAAATATTGATAGTCAGTTATTTATCTATCAATAGGCATGTTCAACATCACCAAATTCCAAATAATTTCCCAAATTATTTATTTTCTAAAAATATCTTTACTAGATATATAATTTCCACACTTCAACCATTTGAAAACAAATTTCAAATCGTTTCCCTACACGGGATATACTTTCATTTCAAAATGGTTCATTTAAACTAATTCAATAAATCCTTACCGATTTACTTTATATTTACGTTCTAAATCTGTAAATTTATTCCCACACTTCAAAAATAAATCAACGTTTATTTTTAAACAAATTTCCCTTTCTTTTATAAATTCCATAGTGGATTTACAATTCCCAAATATCTATGAATATACGATTTCCAAATCGATTTTTAATATTCATTTTCAATTTATCTTTAAAAGATAAAATCTCAAAATATTTACTTCATATTGGAAAACATTTCCATACTTATTTAATAATAATTAATTCACAAATCCATTTATTTTCAACACTTGGAAAATATTCAATATACTTAAATCGAAATTAAGTATATATTTCATTCTTTAAAGAAAACGTGCGCTTAAACACATTAATTTGAGTCAAAACGAATGTTGCGTAAAACATCGTTACAACAACCCAAAATCACTAGTATAGGGATTCGAAATTTAGATAAATATATAAATCCCAATACTATACAAAAACATTTCCTATCGGAAATCATTTACTATAACAACAGTGTTATAGTCCACCATTTCCTTATTTCTCGAAAACGTCTATTTCAACAATAAATGTTGAAATATATGGTTTCGATTCATAATACATTTTAAAACATCTTTAAATCGTTTTAATTCTATTTAAAAGATCACTTCCCAAAACATATCCATTTTATTTAATAATATATTCACTGTCCAAAATCGTGAATATACTACATTAACCAAATTTAACATTTCTACACATTTTATATAAGGGATTGTCCACTGTCTAAAATCGTAAATATACTCCTTTTAGTAAGCTATAATAATTTACTTATTAAAATAAGTCAATTTAAGATTTATAAAAACAACGTTTACAAATCCCATTTATATTTTATAAATTAAAATCAATTTATTAACAAATTCTATTTATACCTCATTTAAATACTAAAATCCGATTTATAAGTTAATTATTGATAAATCTTTTATTTTACAAAATCTATTCATTTCATAACTTCACAATTTATAAATCTATAAATTTTGTTCACTTGTGAAATCCATTTACACTTCATTTTAACACTTAATAAAACTCGTTTCACAATTCCTATATTTTTAATTTATAAATATAAATCTTACAAATCTTTATTACAAACCGTTTATAATAATTCAAAAATCTCAATTTAAATAAACCAATCCTTTTAAATAATTTACAAAACGTTATTTAAAACTTATATAACTCTAAAATCATACTTATTTACTATCTCCAAAAATATAACTTTAATAACATTAAAATTACAATGTTTATTAATTTTAACAATTCAAAATTTAATAAAACGTATACATTCAAAAATCACTTTCAAAAATTCTTTTTAAAATCAAAATCATTATTTTAAAACTTCAAAAATGGATCCGATGATGCAATAGCACCAAATAGTCAATTCCGGCATCCAAATACATATATCGATATGATAATCAACAAACATCACAATATCTGTAAATAAATCAATATTGTTGAGGAATCCAGTTGGATCCCTCCAACCTGTTCCCTGCATCCACAGACATTAACACAATACCATTTCCGTTTCAGTACGGAATTATCGCGGTATATGGGATTTATAAATATATTATCCGCTTAATAGGCGGCGCCATATGGTCTCATCCGCTATATAATGCGAGAAAATCAACTCCAAGTACATATATAATACCAATTTCACTGTACTGTGAAATATTCGCGGTATATGTTTTTAATAAATAACCTCCGCTTACTAATGACGTATAGTGTCTATTTTAACAATCAGTAGATAAAAATCATCATTCAAACATAAATTCAAGCAATTTTAAATCTAACTATTTAAAATTTAAATCGAAACTGTTCGATTGAGTGAGAAGTTCTCACCTTGATTTTAATTCAGTTCCAGCGTTTTACTTTGAATAAAATTAAACGTGCGTTTAATTTTACACGGAATTTTCATTAGCTCCAAACGACTCCAATCCAGTTCCATAGCGTAGTGTTCGTCCATACGAACCCGACGCAATTTGTTTCGTCCAAAACGGACCTCGTATGAAAGAGATACGCATTTTTAAAGTTTGTACAAATTTAAATATATATTATTCACAATTCATTTTACTATTAAACCCTTGCTTTCATCCTGGCCTCACGTTTCTGTTGTTTGCATCTGGGCCCCATCTCCCCTCCTTCACCTTCACGTTTTCTTGCTCCAGGTCATAAACATTGAAACCGAACCCAACATCACCATTTAAGGTTCGAAATCGCGCCACCTACATCGCTCGAAACTTCATCATTCCACCACCACGCTGAAGACCATCATGCGAGCTACCCACGCCTGCAAGGGTGATGAACTCGACCCCATATTTCCCCTTGAAAGTTGTGCGCAACCGGTCATGAACGCGGCCATTTTGACGATGCCGGGGTGCTCCATTCTTCATCATCCCCGTATGGATTGAAAGCTCTCTCCAAGCTCTACGTTTCTCATGTTGAAGTTTTTCTGTAATTGGTTGTGGATTGGAAGTAATTGAGGAGGAAACGAAATTGATTTCTAGCCGTATAAAATGGAAGAGGCGGCTGGACATTTAAATTAGGGTTTGCCTTTGTTTTGAAAAAAAGAAAATAATGAAGTGCTTATATAGAAAATATTCAAAACACTATTCATTCCGGGTTTTTTGAACTCCAATTTACGTGCGGTAACCAGCGTTTTTAGAGTTTATCCCGTGTTCCGAACACAATGGAATAGGTTTCGAAAGCTAATTCGATCATCTGTGTGAGTTACGACAATAAACGATCGATTTAAATTAAACTAATTTAAACAAATTTCTAGGCGTTTTGGCTTGCCCGGGACAAACCGTAAATCCGATTGACACGAAATTTGAAACCATGAAATAATTTAACATTACAGAACCGATGAAACTAGTTTCGTCGAAATCCAAGACTGTTTGAAAAATGACTATTTTAACTCGCCAAGTCAATATTAAAACAATTTCGATGCGTTTCGAGCTGCCACGGTCAAACGAAAACTCTGATTGCTACGAAAGTTGAAATCCGATAATAACAAACTATTACGGATCCAATAGAACTATTTTTGTCCAATTCTGAGACTGTTCGAAAATTGGCTATTTTTCGGTCGATAATTAAATATTAAATATTCTATTTTCACAAATAAACTTTTAATTCAATTTTAAAAGTTCTATAACGTCTCTATAACTTCAATATGATTAAATAAAATTTTACAAATCATTTTCAATCGTATTAAACTCGATTTTCAATTATTTCTGTAATTTCAACTATTAAATAATCGATTTAATTATCCAATTAAATCCAATATTCGAAAATAAATTATTCGACTTATAAATTTCACTTATCAATATTTAAAATCAATTAAATATTCAAATTTTAATTGACAGAAATTCTGGGTCGTTACATACTTCCCCCCTTAAAAGAATTTCGTCCTCGAAATTACCAAGTAAGAAAAAAGTTACAGAGTCCGTTAACTTTCCAAAACAAACCATTCAAATTGGATTTTTTTTCAAATCTCTTAAGTGTTTAACATTCCAAAATTCATAGTTAAACTTCTTACAAAATCTTTACTAAGTTCCCTCCCAATTTTCTCTCGAAAGTATTCTAACGCCTTAAATTTTTGGAAAAAATCGCCAAAGTACCCTTTGCGCGGCTCTATCCGGAAAAAAATGACAGTATATATATCACAAATATACATCTCATCAAGTGATGAGGCATCCCGTAGGGAAAAAAGTGTAAAAGTACAATATTTAATCCGAGATATGTACCTTATTTATTATTAGCGAGCATATACGGCTAATATAGCACGAATGCGAGCTCCAAATGCGAAGCAAGCGCAATCCGCACCTACTAAACACTCAATAAACAATGAGAAACATGCATATATGAAAATAATCTCAATATACATCATATAGCAACATAATAACTACATGTGCCAACATAGTAATGCATTCAATCAACAAATGCAACCATCAAACAACTATCCAACCAATAAACATCCAACAAATCATAACCAAATCAATATACATTCACTTCTCGTTAATATTCAATTAATTGGTTTTCCAATTTAAATCACATTTGATTCATTTACATTGGATTTAATTAACATTCATTCATTCGTTTCCAATTAGTTTATATTCACTAATTAAATTCACATTAGTTCACTTTCAATCTGAATTCAATTCTATTCAAATTCATTTACTTCCAATTTGAATTTAATTATTTATATCTTTCCAATTCATTAATTCATTTCATTCACTTAATGAAAATTATACACAATCAATTTACAACCATATAACAACCAATGTATATTCAACATAACCAAATTATTCAATTTACATTCAATTTGGTCCAACACTCTTAATTCCAATTGGTTGATATTAAATTGACTTCCATTCAATTATTCAACTTTCAATAACATTAGATTTTAGTGAATTAACACTTACATTCATTATTCCATATCAATTTATTTTACATTCGATTGATCAACATTCAATTCATTTATTAATTCAATTGCTAATTCCTTTAACAATATAAAGTTGAATTTCATTTATATAACTCAAGTTCATATTCTTCACTTCACTTTACTAATTTACTTCGATACCAAAATCAACTTCATTCAACTCCACTTAAGTTATATTCCACATATAAATCCAATTCAGATTCCAATTCCAGTTCTATTTAACTTTTTACCAAAGCTAAATTTATTAACTCATGTTATAAGTTCAAAACTCTTTTCACATATATTCATCAATTACAACTTGGATTTTAATTGATTTACTTATACTTACTTTAATTTAACTCCATCCTTTAAGTTAAATTTATTCTGTCAAAATTCAAATTTGTATAAGTTATCAACTCAATTATCATTCCCATTATATTTTAAATAAGATTCCAGAGTCTTTTAATCTTTCAAAACCATTTTTTGAAATCAATTCAAATTATCTTCTGAATTTCAAAATCCAAATCCAAATTTTCCAAACAACTTTATTTTAAACAATTTGGCAGTAATCCCTCTTTTGGAAACCCGAAAATGAACACCGATGATGTCATGATCATCATCGGAATTATTTTCCAGCGACCAAAAAGAGTTTAGAGCTTTCATCTCCCCAAAACAATTTTCCAAAATATCAATCCTTTCAAAACACTTCTCTGGAATTTTGTTTTTAGATTATAAATCACATTATATATGTTAACCCCTCTGCTCAAGCGACTCAAGAAAGGCTCACGACTCACAATAGTTACCGACTCAACTGATTACCGACCTAACATATGGACCGAATCAACGACCTATCTAGTTACGACTCAACAGGCTAACGACTTAGTAACCTTAGCGGCTTAAGAGAATAGCCCGACTCAACAGCCTTAAGGAGTTACCGACTCAACGGCCTTGAAGGGTTACGACTCAACGACTCAGGAGGGACAGCGACTCACCGGGTTATAACCTTAGCGACTTAAAGGTGCCGGCCGACTCAACGGGTTAACGACTCATGGAGTTAACAACTCATGAGGCAGACCGACCTAAGTTTTCCAACGACTCAAGTAACTTAAGATGTCTAATGACCTATTATAAGTCGATGGCGACCTAAGCAAACAATAAGCAAACTCAATGCCACTTCACTTATGTCGCTGCCTGCTGACTCGTGATATTTAAGTCGGTCACGACTTACGACTCATCCTGAGTCGGTCACGACCTATGACTTCGGCAATAATTCAGCCCAGAAATTCGCCTATAAATACATGGCCATCTCCAACATTCAGGGGACTTTTCGATCATTCTCTTCGTGACATCAAGGCTCTACTATCTTCAAGACAATCTAAATTCCATCACTTCAAACTCACGCAAGACATTTAGACCAAACTTCGCACAAAGATTCGACATATCCAATCATGGATTCAAAGAACTCTGCGGCATTGAAGTCCTGTCTAGCTACTTGTCTTTTTGAATTGAGTTGGATTGTAATTGAAAGAGATTGTAATAAGTTGTAATTCAGTTAGCAATAAAAGGAATTGAAGTGGACGTAGGCTTGATCATAAGCCGAACCACTATAAAACTGCTGTTGTTTACTGCTTTTTCTGCAGCATTCTGCTTATACTCTGTTCCCGAATCATCGGGTGGTGCTTTCACAACTACACTTTACACACCGGGGTGTTAGCGTTCAAATTTTAGCGTTAACATTTTTGGTGCTTTCACTGAGAACTGAACTCAGGCGAATTATCATCATTGCTCCACGAAAGTTTGTTGAAGTAATCTCTCTGAAGACTAGGAGTTTTTTCTGAAATCATGGCTCCGGGGAGAAGGAGTCGATTTGTTAGATCTGGAAATGTTCAAGAGGGAACCTTCGCTTCCCCAGTACCTAATCAAGCCACTCCACCTGTTGGGGTTACAAAAGCGGAGTTGGATGCTGTAATCTTAGGGCTGAACCAGCAGATAAATGCCCAAAGTGCACAATTGGAGGCTCAGAATGCCCAAAATGCCCTAATTTTGAATAAGTTGAACGATTTGCTTGGGGCGAACCATCAACCAACGGGTAATGAAAGGAACTTTGCTGGCAACGTTCATGATGCTGAAGAAAGGAACGCTCCTGTGAGGGCCGGCAGCCCACATGAGCCGACACTTCCTGAAGTTGGTGGATCTAAAGCTCGAAATGATGAGAGGTATCTTTCTGAAATGGTTTGACAAATCATGAAAGAGAGCATGCAAAGGGATGAAGACAAGAGAGAATGGGGTTTCGCTCCAAGTAAAACCCCGTTTACCGAAAGGATTTTAAAGGCGGAGTTTCCCAGGAAATTTGTACCTCCTACCATCCCAGCCTATCGAGGGACAAGTGACCCTAACCAATTTCTATACAGATACCATTGGCATATGACTGGGGCACGAGCATCGAATGAGATTAAATGCCGATATTTTCCAGTATATTTAGAAGGGGTGGCTTTACTTTGGTTCACCAAGCTACCGGTTCGATCCATAGACCAATTCTCCGATTTAACCCGAAAATTTAAAGAACAATTCAGTATGTCACTGTCCAGTATAGAACAATCGCCCGGAGAGCCCATCAAGTCTTTTTTGAACCGTTTTAATATAGCTTTAGCCGAGGTAGACAACGTAGAGCCCCGAATGATCCTCACATACTTAATGCGGGCCATCGATAAGTTAAGTGAATTCGGTATGTGGCTTAAAATGAAGGAACCAAACTCACTCGAAAAGTTTTATAAAAAGGCCGACGAATTCATACGCCTAGAAAATCTCTCGATGTCAGAAAAATCGTGGTGGTCGAAATTAAGAATAACGATGTCTTCTCTAACAAGAGAGGATTTGGGAACTAGAAAAGGGAAAGTGATGAAGGAAAGAAGCAGGGAAACAAGAAGAAACCTCGACGTTTTAATCCTTCAGACTTCACCCCCTTAACTGATACACCAGAAAGAATCTTCTTGGCAACAAAGGATGTTATCAAGTACCCTAAACCACCTGAGATGGGAAGAGGGGCAGTGTAAAATGGGAAATTCTGTCGATTTCACAACCAACCTGGTCACGATACTGATCAATGTTGCCAGTTAAAAAGTGTGATTGAAGAATTGCTAAAACAGAATAAACTTCAACAATATGTGAAGAAAGACAAAATTGACCTAACCTCGTCCGCTCAGGGGCAACCGTGTCCTCCTTACCGACCTGGTTCAAGCAACAGAACTACGGAGCAAGAATCCGAGAAGCTGGTCATTGACTGACACGTGAATCGTAAAATCATGGGATGACATTCATTTACACCTATATTTTACTTAATAGTGTTGCTTAACTTTGTAAAATGATGATGAATGAATAATTCTTGTGCTGTTAACCACTGCAAATGTGATGTGAATCAGTAATGAGCAATTATAAATCTTGTATTCTTTGATGCCGTTAAAATGCCCGTATCATTTCAATAAGCAAATATTACTAAAAATCTCGATTTAGTATTGCAGGTTATCGGAATAATGCTTGCTCATCCAACACATCACAAAGCGATTCCTACAAATCATAGAGTCCAACGCTACTCTTCAGAGTCCAAATGCTTCTCTTCGGAGACCCAATGCCACTCTTTAGAGTTCAAACTACTCTTCAGAGTCCAACGCTACTCTTTAGAGTCCAAATGCTTCTCTTCGGAGACCCAATGCCACTCGTTAGAGTTCAAACTACTCTTCAGAGTCCAACGCTACTCTTCAGAGTCCAAATGCTTCTCTTCGGAGATCCAATGCCACTCTTTAGAGTTCAAACTACTCTTCAGAGTCCAACGCTACTCTTCAGAGTCCAAATGCTTCTCTTCGGAGACCCAATGCCACTCTTTAAAGTTCAAACTACACTTCAGAGTCCAACGCTACTCTTCAGAGTCCAAATGCTTCTCTTCGGAGACCCAATGCCACTCTATAGAGTTCAAACTACTCTTCAGAGTCCAACGCTGCTCTTCATAGTCCAAATGCTTCTCTTCGGAGACCCAATGCTACTCTTCAAAGTCTAACGCTACTCTTCAGAGTCCAGACGCTACTCTTCAGGGTCCAATGCTACTCTTTAGAGTCCAAGTTAAAAACCTCGAGCGGGCCTAACCAGAAAAAGAGAGATCTTTCTCAATACAAAGTTGCGGAATGATCGGTCGATACGCTCCCGAGAATCCGTCCAACCGAGAGAAAGAAACCCCAAACTTCCAGGCAAAGGCCCTACTCAGAGGCACACGTTTCACCGAGATTGAAATAAAACTTCCAAGTGTTGAAACGTGAAGAAGCCCTCATCAAAGGCACACTCCAACTTTCAAAGGAAGAATAATTCACCTATTCTGGAAAATACTCTTCCTCAAAAAAGAAATTAAAGTACCCTTCAGAGGCCCGCTTTACCACATAGAAGAATTCACTTGATAAAATGTGTATTTGCATAAAAGAAAAAGTGGTATCTTCGAAGGTTGAAGCGTAAAAACTTGTATGGAGAAAGTTGTACTTTTTAACGAAATAATATTCCTCCAAGTATGGAATAATTATTCTCTAGAAAATAAAAGTACAAGTCCCCTCAAAATGTAAAATATTGCAACAGGCTTATGGTATATGGACAACATGGTATAACTACATTAGCGAAATTACACTCAAAACAATATACCACAAGCTCACTGTAATATCATATAAATAAACTTGTATAAAAATGAATAATAAATGCATTCTCAAATTCAAACAAGAGTTTGTACCAATAAAGGATCATTTTATTCAATTATATTGCAGATACAAGTTTCGAAATAAAGAAAGCGGGGGCCGGTACCCGCACAATCCTCGACCAGTACAAGCAAAAAAAAGAAAGCTAAAAACTAGAATCTTCACTTCCTCTTGCCACCTTTGGACCCTTTACCCGGCCGGATGGGTAGCTTTTCGGGTCGATCTATAGGCATGAGGGAAGAAGGAGAGGGAGGCACAACTGGTTCAACTTCTGGTTCCTCTTCAGTAGCAATAATGCTCTTCCCCCTCCTCTTTGATGTTCCGTGCTTCTTTCTTCTCTTTGAAGAAGATTCACTTCCTGGGGTAACAAGTTTAGACAAAATTATGTCATCAGAAGGAGTCCGCTCCGGAGATATCTCACCTCCCTCAAGTCCTTCGTCCTTTTGCTCTTGTGAAGCAGCTGGGTCATCCAAGCCCCGAAGGGCACCTATTATTTCTTCCTGTGATCCCAGATGAGGAGTAGGAGCGATTGGGGAAGGCGGAGGAACAGTAACTGGAGGTGGAAAAGTTTGAATGGTGCTCGGTGCTTTCTCTATAAAGGAAAAGATAAAAGTGTTGAGTCACAGCTTCTATGAAGATTTTGATTGCTGACAACAATATTAAAGCGATCGACAAATCAAGACCTACATATGGTACTCTAGATTATAGGTTGATTATTTGATGTTATAATAGTAATAAAATTGTCAAAATCTATCCTCAAATAATCATGCACAAAATATAATATATATATATACACATTTATATAGGTTGTGCACTTTATTGTGCAATTTAACAGAGACCGGTCGACCGGTCCAAATATAGGCGGTCGACCGTTCTTGTTGGATGTGCACAATAAACGTGCACACATGCACATAACGACTATATTTTTAAAAACCTGTCTACCGGTTAGTTTTTGACCTGTCGACCGTTTTTAAACAGAAAGCAACTTTTCCAAAAGACGCTTCTCTTCTCCAAAGGTTGCATCTCCTATCTTTCATCAATGATCATAACTTTTAATGGCAACTGTTCACAAAGAGTTACAACTATTTTTCTCTATATATACTCATCTAAATCATTGATTCAAAAACAAGTTTTTACACGATCATATATGCTCTCTAATCTAATCTCTAACACTCCTGCATTCTAAAAATTAATTTAGCTTATTGAATCATTGAAATTATTTCATATCTTTTGATTCAATAAGTAAATACCTTCTTTAATCTTTACAAAACATCATTCATATTCTTTGAGGATAAGATTATAGGAAGGGTGTACTACTAGTGACAAATCCGTGTTTTCAAGAACACAAGTTGTCAACAACAATTGTATTTGTTTTTGTTGAAGTCCTCGTGTTGTAAGAGGCAAGTGTTGAAGTCCTCGGTGTTGTAAGAGGCAAGTGTTGAAGTCCTCAGTGTATTAGAGGCGTGAAATCCCGTTCGGCTGTTCGGGTATTGTAAACCTGTTCCTCCGGGTGAAGCGAGGTAGTTAATAGTGAAAATCCAGATAGAAGTCTGGGACTGGACGTAGGACGGTGCTCCGAACCAGTATAAAAATCTCTGGTGTGATTTTTCTATTTTTTATTTACAATGCTATTATCATCTATTTCTGCATTTGTATTGTAATCCATATTACACGATCCGTGTATACTATATTAGCACATATAATTGTATACACACCGCACTTTCATTTGGTATCGGAGCCTGGTTTTCTAGAGATCGTAACAACATCCTAGAATAAATGGCTACAAAGGGATCTAGTCAAGGCAATAAGAAAAGGAAGAGCAATAAAGAACAATCAAAGGAGCAAACAAACAAATGCTTCATGGCAATAGATAACGAGGTTAGTGATCTAACTTTTGATGATATGATAGAAATAAATTCAGAACTTCTAGACACTTTAAAAAGTCTCAAAAGAAAATATAAGGAAGCTCTGGAAAATCAGAAGAAAGCAGAATTCGAAAGAGATATGCTTAAAGACGAGAAGAGAATATTAGAAGAAGAACTTGAGAAAATTGAAGATTCAGACAATTCTCAACTCGCTCTATTAAGTCAAGAAATAGAAGCTCAAAAAGAAAAGAATAATGCTCTAGCTTCTGAAAATCATGAGTTAAAAACAAAAATTAAAATTGTTGAGTTAGATAACACTAGTCTCAAAACTAAGCTTGATGACATTACTAAAAATATTTCCAATTTTAATAAAGGGAGAGAAAATTTATCCAGGATTATTGAAAATTCTCAACCTGCTTCAAATAAGAAGGGATTAGGTTATGTTAAGAATTCAAAAGCTCACAATGATAGAAGTGGTGTAGGCTATAAACAAGCTAAAAGTAAAAATAGTACTAGATATGCATTCATGTATACTAACTCTAGTGCTAGTACTAGTAATCAAGATAGTTTTAAAACCAGTTATAGTCATAATAGTACTTTGTTTAGAAATGATAGAAATTATTCTTTAAGTACTAAGCTAATGACTAATAGTATTAAGATATGGATTCCAGCTAATATGATTGATCATGATAAACAACTTTATATTAGCAACTATTATAAGAATGTAATTTGTAATGAAAATTATATTTATAAAGGTTCAACCACACCCAAATGGGTATGGTTTCCAAAGACCTAACCCCCCGGACCCTAACATAGTAAGTGGGTACCGAAAATTATTATTATTTTTTACAGGTACTCAGAGAAACAAAAGGAAAAGGATAGATTTTGGAATTTCAAAGAATGTTCCATATGTTTAATAGAATTACGTGCTTACAAATAAATATGGACTTCGGTAAATATGGTAAAGTTTATTTTACTTTTCCTTCATAATTAAATAATGAGTTTATCTCGTTATATATAAGATATTTTATATAATTTTATATATTTTCTATTGTTTACTCCTTTTTGTCGATGACAAAGGGGGAGAAAGGTGCTAATAATTGTTTGCAGGATGAAAGGAGCTAATAATTGTCTGCAGGAAATCACATATTCAGGGGGAGATTCTATACTTGAGTTTTTATATTGTCATCAATCAAAAAGGGGGAGAATGTTGAGTCACAGCTTCTATGAAGATTTTGATTGCTGACAACAATATTAAAGCGATCGACAAATCAAGACCTACATATGGTACTCTAGATTATAGGTTGATTATTTGATGTTATAATAGTAATAAAATTGTCAAAATCTATCCTCAAATAATCATGCACAAAATATAATATATATATATATACACATTTATATAGGTTGTGCACTTTATTGTGCAATTTAACAGAGACCGGTCGACCGGTCCAAATATAGGAGGTCGACCGTTCCTGTTGGATGTGCACAATAAACGTGCACACATGCACATAACGACTATATTTTTAAAAACCTGTCTACCGGTTAGTTTTTGACCTGTCGATCGTTTTTAAACAGAAAGCAACTTTTCCAAAAGACGCTTCTCTTCTCCAAAGGTTGCATCTCCTATCTTTCAACAATGATCATAACTCTTAATGGCAACTGTTCACAAAGAGTTACAACTATTTTTCTCTATATATACTCATCTAAATCATTGATTCAAAAACAAGTTTTTACACGATCATATATGCTCTCTAATCTAATCTCTAACACTCCTGCATTCTAAAAATTAATTTAGCTTATTGAATCATTGAAATTATTTCATATCTTTTGATTCAATAAGTAAATACCTTCTTTAATCTTTACAAAACATCATTCATATTCTTTGAGGATAAGATTATAGGAAGGGTGTACTACTAGTGACAAATCCGTGTTTTCAAGAACACAAGTTGTCAACAACAATTGTATTTGTTTTTGTTGAAGTCCTCGTGTTGTAAGAGGCAAGTGTTGAAGTCCTCGGTGTTGTAAGAGGCAAGTGTTGAAGTCCTCAGTGTATTAGAGGCGTGAAATCCCGTTCGGCTGTTCGGGTATTGTAAACCTGTTCCTCCGGGTGAAGCGAGGTAGTTAATAGTGAAAATCCAGATAGAAGTCTGGGACTGGACGTAGGACGGTGCTCCGAACCAGTATAAAAATCTCTGGTGTGATTTTTCTATTTTTTATTTACAATGCTATTATCATCTATTTCTGCATTTGTATTGTAATCCATATTACACGATCCGTGTATACTATATTAGCACATATAATTGTATACACACCGCACTTTTATTTGGTATCGGAGCATAGCGACTTTCAAAAAGTGTCAGTATTTCCCGCAAAAAGAGGAGACAACGGTTCATCGAGATTCAAGAAATAATCAAGAATCTCGTCAGATCCGTAGATAATTGGCAAGTTGTCCATCTGAGCATTATTAGGGTTACCTGGAGAAGTTGGTGGTATCACATCAATTTCGTAGTCTACAGCTTCAGCACTCTCTTGTGGCTCATGAACAGCTTGCGTGATTGCAGCTCCGGTATCAACTTTAGTAGGAATCGGTGTATGAAAACTAGAACCGGTAATGTCAATTTCGGCTGAAGGAGAAGGTTGAATTGTAGCAGTTGAGATGATTTTTCCTGAATATTCTCCCGCCGCTGTCTCGACCCTTAATTTCGCAAGCTGTTCTCTCCCCTTGGCGAGAGCGGCACGAGCATCATCATCAAGATAATGCTCCTCAAGAGCTGACTCAGCATAGCCAGCGCTGTTACCACCAAGCATATCGAGTGCGGCCTCCCAAACTTCAGCCAGAGTAATTTCATACTTGGGGCCTAGAAAGGCGAGGCTACCGCGCCCCAAGATGCTATGCAGGTAGAAATCAAATAACGTTGAGCTAATGTTGGTCCTCGTTGCCTCGTGAGATTCTTCAGCTGCAATTTTGCTGGCAACGGCCTCATCACGCTCCATTTCAGCTTTGGAAAGTTGAAGCTTAAGCATTTGAATCTCCACCTCTTGGGAGCTGTTTTTCTTCCGAAGCTCTTCAATGTCGGCAACATAGCCCTCACTAATTCTTTTTTGCACTTCAAGCCTGTCTTCGGCATCTCTTTGGCTGGCATGAGCGTCTCTCACTTGTTTTAGGAGCACTTCTTCTTTTTGAGAATAAGAAGTAGAGGAAGCAGCAAGCTCTTGTTTCAGCTCCGCATCTTTTGCATCAAGCTCTTCGTTGTAAGAAGCAATGCTCCTCATTTCAGTGTCATGTTGCTCAAGAACCTTTTGCCATTCGGCTTTATCATTTTCCACAGTGAGCATGGCCTCTATGTTTGCGCGATTAACCCTTTGAAGCTCGTCGACAAGTTTTTGCCAGTTTGACATCCTCTCAATATCAAGCTTGACGGCGTCGAGATTTCGTAACATGGCAGACTTGTCAATAGGAACCAAGTCAAGGTCGAACCTCACTCCCTTTAGACACCACTGTGGAAACCGACTTTGCAAAGTGGCCGGGCCCGGTCTAACTTGGAATTTGGGTCTGCTAATTATTGTTTGGATGTCCGTCTTCCCGAGAGCGGGAGAGCCGGAAGGAATGTCAAGCGAGGCGGGGGCAGAAACCTTTTCAGGAGTTGTAGAGGTGTGCTTCTCACCATGTCGGGCTCGCTTGCTCGAATCTTCAACCATATGACTTTTTCCTCTGTCATCATGGGATTTTCTTTTATGAGAATCGTCGCCTCTCTGCGAAGAATCGTGGCGCTCCTCCCTCTCTCTTCTTTCATAACGCTCCTCTTGAGCCCTCTTCTCTTGAGCCTTTCGGGCGGCTCTTTCTTCATCAGATTCTCTGTAAGAAGGGAGGTAACGCCTGTAATCATATTGGCTACGCCTCCCGTAGCGCTGAAAATCATCGTAGTAGGATCCGCTGCGCCCCATCGGGGGATCTGAAATAAAAAAGAGCTAAATTTTAGAATTCTTCAAAGTACAAAAAGTCAAAAGCATAAAAGTGCCGAAAAAATTCTAAGTGTGTGTGATGTGCAAACTACGCGCATCAAACTACGAACCACTCTTTAATTGAGGAGTAGTTGTGGGTGTAATAGTTAGCGTCAATTCTTGAGTTGACGGAGTCTGTTGGAGGATAGAAGTTGCTTCGACTACTGAAGAAGAAACCCCGGTAGTGACAGGATCATCTTTAAAGATCTCTTGCGAGGTGGCAAAGAGGTCGCTCAGCCCTTCGAAAGTATCGTCCCTGCTCTGCTTGACAAGCCTAGTTTTCTCGGCTTCTTCGCCAGATTTCTGTGAATGTCGGAGAGATCCCTGAGGCTCTTCTTCCTCAATAACCGGGGCAAGTTTGACAGATGGCCCCGCAACATCAACAGAAGTGGAGCACTTCACTAGCGAAGCCTCGGGAGCAGGTCCTTTTGGTATGGATGTGTCTGTAGAAATCGGGGCATCTGATGCTTTAGGTGGGGAGTCTAGAACCTCGCAGGGGTGAGTAGAACGAGAAATATGCAGAAGTCCGTACTGATGCAAAAACTCGTCTTTCAACAGAAATTGAATGTCTCTCTCCTCAACTGGCACGACCTTGAGCCTTTCGAAAGTTGGCTTATGACTGGGATCCCTAGAAGGAGGGGGAGCGCTGAAAATAAAAAAAGAGAAGCGGAGTTAACACTTAACAATTCAGTCTCACAAAAGTCGGGTAACAAACATAGTAAGAATGGTTAAGCTTACCTCCTTCCCTCCATACAGCGTAAAACCCCGGGGGACAGCGGACATAGAAAAATTGAGTCAAAAACCCATGAGCGCTGTCAGGAAGACCGATGATCAATTTACGATTTCGGGCACTTCTCACGACAGTAATAGAGGGGTGATCTTTAGTCCTGGTGAAAGAGAATAGGAAGAAAATCTCGTCAAAGCTTGGGAATCGATCAAGCGTCCTCCTAAACAGTACACACAACCCCATTAAAATGGCATAACCATTGGGGTGTAATTGGGATGGGGCGATGGCCAGATGGCGAAGAAGTTGTTGGAAGAAGTAATTGAAAGGAGAAACGCCCCCACTCAGGCACATTTGTCGATTGACCGTTACAAAGCCAGGGGGTGCTATGTCAGTAGTATTACTTCTCTTGGGAAGAATGGCATCTGATTCAGCAATGCCAAACTGAGCGCACAATTGGAGAAAATCTCTGTACGATAAAGTAGAAGAGGCTCTTTCGGGAGGATTAACCAGTGGAGCCGGAATAACAGTTGCCTCTCCAGTCTGAACCGTTGTATCTTCTTCCTGAGAAGTCATTCTACACAAGCAACTGGACATTCAAATGTGAAGGTGCACGTTTCCAAAAAGTGTGAAGTGTCGTGCAAAACTAATAAATATAGCAAGTAAATATGACTGGAATTAAGCTAGTCGATGATTGATCGATTACAAAATTTCAGAACTTGTTAATTTAAAGTTCAAGCATAATATTAGTGCAGGCTGGTCAGTTTCAATTGACTATGTCAGTGTTGCTTTAATATTTTACTTGAAATTGATGAGTTGAAAGCACTTCGCTCACACAATTTATTTAAGTTAATTATATGTTATTAACTAATCTGTCATTTGATGTGGGCAGTCGATGGAAGTATATTCGTCCCAATTTTCTTTAAATGTTGCATTGGACAGATTGTTAGCTTGCAAGTTAAAGCAACCTGTGAATGAATGCAACAAAGTTCAACAGTTCAAAGTCCATGCAACGGTTCAAAGCACGAACAAAATTCACACAAGTCCTGACTCGCCAACGACTCAAAGCCTAGGTCCCATCTACTTGAGTCGGTCAGGGGTTAATCCCCAAGAAGCAACTCGGTAGGGAAAATAGCCTAAGTGCTGAGTCATTCACGACTTATGGCTTGAGACGTTCACGGTCTAAAGGATAAGTTGTGGTAAGGATCTAAAGGGTTGAGTCGCTCGTACGACCTAAGTCCTAAATCATCAGGAAGTCAACACGACCCAAAAATTAGGTCATGGGCGGATGAGATTGCAAGGCCTTCCTAAGTCGGTAGATCCAAAAACCAACTATATCGTGAGAATTTTAGGTCGTCTCCACAACCAGTTAACTCCTTTCTAACCCATTAACCCATTAACCCGCTAACAACTTTCTCATCTCCTCCAAACCCACAGACTAGCTAATTCGAGACACTGTAATTCATTATCTTCTGCTCACATCATCGGAAATCACCCAAAAAACCAATTCGAATCGCTTCAAGCGTGTGACGAATCTGATGCACTACTATGATTCACGAACGATAACAACAATATGATTAATGGCAGTTGCAAATCGATCAAAAAATTGGCTCGCAATGGAACACGGCACAAAAGTGAATTCACTTACGCAATAAAAGGGTAAAGATGAGTTGACGACTGATTAGCTTGGATGCGTCTCTGGAAACTTGAAGGATCGTTAATGGCAGGATCAAATAAAATAGATAAGCAATAAAGTGAGGAGGAAGGACCGACTCAACGGCTTATACACGATGCAGGGGGGAAGATGGTAGGACTAATGAGTCATGAGTCTCTTTGAGTCGTTTAGGACTCAGGCACTGGGTCGAAGCACACGACTCATGACTTAAGCGTGTACTTCGAGGGGCAATTGTTAACCCCTCTGCTCAAGCGACTCAAGAAAGGCTCACGACTCACAATAGTTACCGACTCAACTGATTACCGACCTAACATATGGACCGAATCAACGACCTATCTAGTTACGACTCAATAGGCTAACGACTTAGTAACCTTAGCGGCTTAAGAGAATAGCCCGACTCAACAGCCTTAAGGAGTTACCGACTCAACGGCCTTGAAGGGTTACGACTCAACGACTCAGGAGGGACAGCGAATCACCGGGTTATAACCTTAGCGACTTAAAGGTGCCGGCCGACTCAACGGGTTAACGACTCATGGAGTTAACAACTCATGAGGCAGACCGACCTAAGTTTTCCAACGACTCAAGTAACTTAAGATGCCTAATGACCTATTATAAGTCGCTGGCGACCTAAGCAAACAGTAAGCAAACTCAATGCCACTTCACTTATGTCGCTGCCTGCTGACTCGTGATATTTAAGTCGATCACGACTTACGACTCATCCTGAGTCGGTCACGACCTATGACTTCGGCAACAATTCAGCCCAGAAATTCGCCTATAAATACATGGCCATCTCCAACATTCAGGGGACTTTTGGATCATTCTCTTCGTGACATCAAGGCTCTACTATCTTCAAGGCAATCTAAATTCCATCACTTCAAACTCACGCAAGACATTTAGACCAAACTTCGCTCAAAGATTCGACAATCCAATCATGGATTCAAAGAACTCTGCGACATTGTAGTCCTGTCTAGCTACTTGTCTTTTTGAATTGAGTTGGATTGTAATTGAAAGAGATTGTAATAAGTTGTAATTCAGTTAGCAATAAAAGGAATTGAAGTGGACGTAGGCTTGATCATAAGCCGAACCACTATAAAACTGCTGCTGTTTACTGCTTTTTCTGCAGTTTTCTGCTTATACTCTGTTCCCGAATCATCGGGTGGTGCTTTCACAACTACACTTTACACACCGGGGTGTTAGCGTTCAAATTTTAGCGTTAACAATTTTAGCAAAGCAAGCTTATATAATTTATTTTCCAATAAAACTGCTTTGCTTAAACCAAATATATTATTTTCTAATAAGATGTGTGATCAATAGTTACAAACATGTTTTTTTGTTATTATACAACTTATTTTAAGCTATGTATTCACTTTTCCAGTTTAATATAGGTAGGAAGTTTGGATTTTTGTGTATTCTTATTTTCAAATTTCAAATCCAAATTTTTTCAAAATAGTAATTTATTGCAACACTAGTAGTGGATGGTTAGAGTTGGATAAACTTGCAATATTCAAAACGTTTGAATGATGGATTTTTTAGAAAAAATTATGTTATTAAATTGTTATTTAAAAATCATTTTGCATATGAAATTTCTCAAATGGATGGTTCGTTGCACGTTGCTTATTTTAATAGTCATCTACACATTTCTTCTCAAATCTCATTTACTGCTATTTACATATAGTCGGTATTATTCAAAACCTTGTTTGATATAGGAAGGCCGGTAGTAGCCCTATGTCACTAAAGTCGTCGCCAAGGGCCTTGAATTTTCATCGGCCTCAAAATTCTAATTTTGTTTATAAAAGTAATTGTATTTTGTTTATAAATGAAACCGGTCATATTTTAGATTAATGAAAGCGGACTCTGTGTAATTGTAAAAGAATATGCTTTATTTTTAAGCCACTATAATTTAAACTTGCATTGTGACTGTATTTTCAATGTTTCAAAATCACTAATAAGGACCTCTGATTGTTTTAATCACTGATTTAGATTATTATGCCTTAAGCCTACAACAATATCTGACTGGCTTTGGACACTAGTATATCAGAAGCGTCTAATTTTCACCACACTAAAATCTTCAGTTTTAAAGGCATGTTGACAATATGTTATATCTATGCAAAATGTAAATAAAATCAAATTGTGGATACATTTCAAACTACAAATTTTTTGCATGCCATAGAGTTATACAAATATCTCTTTTTTGGTAACACTAGACATGGGTTTTTAATACAGTTAAATAGTAATGCGAATACATGATGTCCAACAATTAACTTTAAGTTTTAGTGAAAACGAGATGTGAAACGATAAACCTACATTTAAGGTGGTAAAATAAAAAATAGACATTTGATATTGTGTATGTTCCAAACACCATAACAAGAAAGTAAACGTCAATTATAAACAAATATAGTAAGTTTTAATCGAAATATGCGAATATACACATTTGCACACATACACGCTAACAGTGTAGTAATATACCGTTGCGATAACAATACTAATATTATCAAAAAAATTAGAAGGATAAAATATATGACAAAACGAGACATCTATTTTTTATTCTAGAATTTTTCATTTCAGTTTACATCGTAACTTCCTGTTTTGACTTTTCTTTTTGGATCTATCGGTAATCACACATTTTTATTATAATTTAGTAGACACCAATATTTATTTAAATTTTTTTTTTTTACTAATTTGGGTTTTTCATATATTTCCTATGATACAAGAAGCTTAGATTGAAATTAGTAGTTGATATGCAACACCGCCTTATATTATTAACATAACGATTGGTGAATTATAATTCACTTTTGCATGTTAATTTTTTGTAGAAAGCTTATTAAAACACTATCTACTTTAAGGTTATGTGCTTATCCAGAATGTGAAAGTGGATAAAAAAATGAGATCATTAATTAGTTTACAATGGCTTAATTGACTTCAAGATTCCAAACTTTATATTCAAATCTTATAAAAACCATCTTCTTTCTTGAACATACCACACATAAACATGACCAAAGCATATAGTGCATCATTAGCTTTAGTGTTGTTCTTTTTATCATAACTGAAACTACCTTGGCATCAAAGCTGCAAGCTAATGAACTATCAACCATGTGGCATCATCCAACAATCGTTGATGAAAAGAGTAAGTGGCACCATCCGACAAATTATTACGGACAAAAGAAGTGGAACCATCCAGTGGTAAATGCATATGCGATGAATGAACAATGTACAAAAGACCTAGAATGCACAAAAGAACTACAATGCACAAAAGAGCTATAATGCACAAAAGGACTACAGTGCACAAAAGAGGTACAATGCACAGAAGAGCAAAAAGAATGGTATCATCAAACGACCACTGATGGAGAAAGCAAATTGCAACATCCAACGTTAAATGAACGTACAATGGATGAACAATGTACGAAAGAACAAAAATGCACAAAAGAACCACAGTGCCCAAAAGAACCATAGTGCACAAAAGAACCACAGTGCACAAAAGAACAAGAAGAAATGCATCATCCAATAACCAGTTATGAAGAAAGTAAATGACATCGTCCTACATCGTTGTATCAACAAAGAAAATGGCATAAT
Organism: Allium cepa; assembly: GCA_030765085.1. Classification (NCBI taxonomy): domain Eukaryota; kingdom Viridiplantae; phylum Streptophyta; class Magnoliopsida; order Asparagales; family Amaryllidaceae; genus Allium; species Allium cepa. The sequence goes on along the minus strand of CM060942.1, from coordinate 134,465,594 downwards.
CAAGCTTCAACTATTTCACCGGTGAAATGATAATGTTTAACATCAAATGTTAAGTCATTAAAGTTGATACAATGTGCTTCCATGGTATTATAGTATGAAATAAATTTAATGGAAGAATTATCTTTGTAGATGGTTTATGTTAAATATCTTAAAAAGCATTTTACAACTTATTATTACATCTTCTGATAGTAATCTATTCAGGGAGCTATTATTTCACTTATGTTTATATATTGAGATAACATTTATGTTTGGTCAGCATAATTCGGATTAACTTTTTTCATAAATGTATTGCCACGATATTTACATTTATAAACTAAATGTTTTTCCATAAATTTAATAAATTTATACATACCTCTCAATTTAAGTAAATTTTGGTAAAGGAAGCTTATATAATTTCTTTTCCAATAAAACTGCTTTACTTAAACCAAATATATTGTTTTCTAATAAGATGTGTGATCAATAGTTACAAGCATGTTTTGTTTACTTGTTATACAACTTATTTTAAGCTATGTATTCACTTTTCCAGTTTAATATATGTAGGAAGTTTGGATTTTTGTGTATTTTTATTTTCAAAGTTTGAACCAAAAAATTTCAAAATAGTAATTTATTGCAACACTAGCAGTGGATGGTTAGAGTTGGATAAACTTGCAAAATGCAAAACTTTTGAATGATGGATTTTTTAGAAAAAATAATGTTATTAAATAGTTATTTAAAAATCATTTTTCATATGCAAATCCTCAAATGGATGGTTCATTGCACGTTACTTATTTTAATAGTCATCTACACATTTCTTCTCAAATCTCATTTACTACTATTTACAAATAGTCGGTATTATTCAAAATTATATTTGATATAGGAATGGCCGATAGTAGCCCTATGTCACTAAAGTCATCGCCAAGGGCCTTGAATTTTCATCGGCCTTAAAATTCTAATTTTGTTTATAAAAGTAATTGTATTTTGTTTATAAAAGTAATTGTATTTTGTTTATAAATGAGACTGGTCATATTTTAGATTAATGAAAGCGGACTCTGTGTAATTGTAAAAGAATATGCTTTATTTTTAAGCCACTATAATTTAAACTTGCATTGTGACTGTATTTTCAATGTTTCAAAATCACTAATAAGGACCTCTGATTGTTTTAAATCCTGATTTAGATCATTATGTGTGACGCCCCACCTCAATACCCACGCTAGCCAAGAACACTACGGAGTAATGCTGTCAACTAGCGCGGAGAATAAGGCTGTTGAGGACCAACCATCCATGTAACTTCATTGTGCGAGAACCAATATGTCAGATAGTATAGCATGCATTTCATTTAAGGAGGAAGTCCGACATACCGATACAAACTCAAAGCTATCACACGGTGGCTATAAATAAATCTTCGGAAATAAATATAGAATAAACATAATACAATTAGTCACAGACATCCATATCACAAAGGCGGAAAAAGATATGAATATATAACTAACAAATGAAAGGTTACATCAGAGTAGTGGTCATGAAAGGACCACATACACAAAAGAATAGCAACACGTGCTATACAAAAGAATACATCTATGAGTCTATATCTCAAGTGTAAACGACAAAAACTGCTAATCTAAATGGTCAGCCGAAAGCCAGAGTAGTAAATCCCTGGGGAAGAAGTCAAGCAGAAGCACCTGTAACATCTCGGTCTGACCCGAGTATTATTTATAAGAAAATAATAAACAGATCAGTCTAGCTATAAATATCAGGTAACATGATATAAAACAATAGATATGGCAAGAACATATAGTAACCATAAAGACATACTATGATAAGCATGTAAATGAAGATCATCAAGAGATCAAACAATATCAAAAGAATATTCTAAAAGATCCAAATTCACCTAAAAAAGGTGATGACACACAAATTCACCAAAACATAAAAGCTGGAAAATCATAACAATGAAAGTCATGAAAATAGGTGAAGCACAAATTCCAGAAGACTACGCAAGAAATCCAGAAATCACAACATAGGAGCATGAAAACTCACAAAATGGGAGCATGAAAACTCACCTACACGTGTAACACAAAGCGAGACGCTATCTCATGGTTGCAAGCCATTAATTTTGACACACGAATGGCCCGAAGACCGTGGGGCGCTACCCCACATATGTGATGGCGAAACATCACACAAATGCGATGGCGAAACATCACAAGAGCGGGGTCTAGTCTCCCTCGCAGACAAAGAGACATCGCACAGTTGCTAGTCTAAAACACAAAAATGATCGTCATGATCATCAAGTAGTGTCAATTTCACCAAGCCAGTAAATATATGAGTTTAGCTTCATGTCCCATAACCACTTGCTTAACTTAAATATTTACGAACAAGCTGTAGATCTTCACTAGAAGATTGTCACAAAAGGTTTTACGGAAAAGGTTTGTATATACTAGTAGATTGGAAAACGGTTTAAGGAAAGAGCTTTGTAGTAAAATAGAGTTAAAATTGTTTTGATGAAAGAGTTTTGATATTTACTACTAGTATTGAAACCTTCATATTTCTAAAGTTGTTATCCCGCCTTTTTAGCAAGGCCGTGATACCATAAAATCGACCGAGAAGCCCAAGAGAGTTTGTCTCGAAGAATGGTCAACTCGGCATCTCAACAAAGCAAGTTTTGTTGAATGTTTTTCAGATAAGATCCCCTACGGAGGGGGGGTCCAGGGGGGTGGCAACCCCCAAGGTGGGGGTGCGGGGCAACACCCCCGCTACGGGGTTCGACCTAGTGAAGACCAAAAGGAAAATAGGATAGAGCAACCTAATGGTTGCGACCTAGGGGTCTCAGGGGTCAAGCGACTAGTGGTAGCGACCTAGAGGTGTTCGCGAGTTAGTAGAAGCGAGCGACCTAAATGAGGCGAGCGACTTAAGGGACTCGCGACCAAACAAGGTAATAAGGTCGAGCGACCTACGACCTAACGACGTAAAGGCCTAACGCCTAGTGAAACACGCGACCTAAAATGTACGCGACTTAATGCGGCCGAGTGGTTTAAGGTCGGAGACGTCCTACGACTTATAAAACTAGACGGTTGAGCGACCTAGCGAGGCTCGCGACCTAAAAATGACAAGGCCGAGCGAGCTAACGAAGTCCAGAGTCGATCGACTTAGCGACACAGTGTGTTGAGCGACCTAACGAGGTCCGGTGGAGAGCGACCTAGAAGAGACGCGACCTAAAAGAGGCGCGACCTAACTCAAACAAGCCGGGCGATATAAGGTCGGGGATGACCTACGACTTAGCAACCTAACGATATATGAAGGCCATGCGACCTAGGGAAGTGGCCATAAAGCCAAAGTGGAACGACCCAGTGTCATGCGACCTAAGGGATATAACGACCTAACTCGGTCGAGCGACCTATCTGAAAGCCGACCTAAATTGGACTAGACCGAGCATCTCGCGGCCAAACGACCTACGACCTATTACCAAGCGACCTAAGGCTGTAGAATGATTTAAGGCCAGAAACGAGCTATTTGAAGGCCGAGACTTTTCCACGCAAACGACCTAGCATAGGCAGAACGACCTAAGTGCGGAATTTCACCAAAAACACTAAAAATTGGAGTTTTTTACCAATCCAATCCAAACCAAATACAAATGTACAGGCTAAAGTGATGGGGAATCATTCCCAACAGTCCAATATAGTTATAGACTATAATTGTGAGATAAAAATCTCACCTTTGCACCAAAAATCAAGGAAAATGAAGCTTGAAGCTAGCAAGAATCAATCCCTCTTCAATCTCAACACAAGAAGCTTGGATCCAATGTCTTCTTCTTAAATTTGGAGTTGAATGACGGATTTGCAAGAGAATTTGAGTTTGTAATTTTAATATCTCCTTCCACTCACCAATTTTGATGAAGCTTAAGTTGTTAAGAAATTATGAAAAGAAGGGGTGAAGGTTGGGTCTAATAAGCTAAAAGCTCAAGCCAAAGCATAAAATGAAAGGGTAGTGAAATTCCATTAGCTCCAAACGTATCAAAATTTGTACTTAAAAAGATTGCAAACATCATTTTGAACTCAATGAAAGTGGTCTCGAGTCCTAATTCGAACATATGCAAAAAGTAGCTTTTCGGACTATAATCCGACTAACAATAAAATATTTAAATAAAATGTTTAAATATAAATCGTTAAATATGTGGGTTGTTACATTATGCCTTAAGCCTACAACAACATCTGACTGGCTTTGGACACTAGTATATCAAAAGCGTATAATTTTCACCACACTAAAATCTTCAGTTTTAATGACATATTGACAATATGTTATATCTATGCAAAATGTAAATAAAATCAAATTGTGGATACATTTCAAACTACAAATTTTTTGCATGCCATAGAGTTATCCAAATGTCTCTTTTTTGGTAACACTAGACATGGGTTTTTGATACAGTTAAATAGTAATGCGAATACATGACGTCCAACAATTAACTTTAAGTTTTAGTGAAAATGAGATGTGAAACGATAAACCTACATTTGAGGTGGTAAAATGAAAAATAGACATTTGATATTGTGTAAGTTCCAAACACCATAACAAGAAAGTAAATGTCTTTTATATAAAAAAATGTAGTAAATTTTAATCGAAATATGCGAATATACACATTTGCAGACATAAACGCTAATAGTGTAGTAATATACTGTTGCGATAACAATACTAATATTATTAAAAAAATTAAGTAGGATAAAATATATGACAAAATGAGATATCTATTTTTTATTCTAGAAGTTTTCATTTCAGTTTACTTCGTAACTACCTGTTTTGACTTTTCTTTTTGGATGCATCGGCAATCACACATTTTTATTATAATTTAGCAGTCACCAATATTATTCTTCTTTCTTGAACAACATACCACACATAAACATGACCAAAGCATATAGTGCATCATTAGCTTTAGTGTTGTTCTTTTTTATCATAACTGAAACTACCTTGGCATCAAAGCTGCAACCTAATGAACTACCAACCAGGTGGTATCATCCAACAATCGTTGATGAAAAGAGTAAGTGGCACCATCCGACAAATTATGACGAAAAAAAGTAGTGGAATCATCCAGTGGTAAATGCACATGCGATGAATGAACAATGTATAAAAGACCTAGAATGTACAAAAGAACTACAATGCACAAAAGAGCTACAATGCACAAAAGGACTACAGTGCACAAAAGAGCAACAATGCACAAAAGAGCGAAAAGAATGGCATCATCCAACGACCACAGATGGAGAAAGCAAATTGCTACATCCAACGTTAAATGAACGTACAATGGATGAACAATGTACGAAAGAACTAAAATGCACAAAAGAGCCACAGTGCACTAAAGAACCACAGTGCACAAAAGAACCACAGTGCACAAAAGAACTACAGTGCACAAAAGAACGAGAAGAAATGCATCATCCAATAACCAGTTATGAAGAAAGTAATGACATCGTCCTACATCGTTGTATCAACAAAGAAAATGGCATAATCAAGCTTCAACTGTTTCCCCAGTGAAATGATAATGTTTAACATCAAATGTTAAGTCATTAAAGTTGATACAATGTGCTTTCATGGTATTATAGTATGAAATAAATTTGATGGAAGAATTATCTTTGTAGATGGTTTAAGTTAAATATCTTAAAAAGCCTTTTACAACTTATTATTACATCTTCTGATAGTAATCTATTCGTGGAGCTATTATTTCACTTATGTTTATATATTGAGATAATATTTATATTTGGTCAGCATAATTCGGATTTGCTTTTTACATAAATGTATTGCCATGATATTTATTTTTATAAACTAAATGTTTTTCCATAAATTTAATAAATTTATACATACCTCTCAATTTTAGTAAATTTTAGTAAAAGAAGCTTATACAATTTATTTTTCAACAAAACCTCTTTACTTAAGCCAAATATATTGTTTTCTAATAAGATGTGTGATCAATAGTTACAAACATGTTTTTATTTGTTATTATACAACTTATTTTAAGCTATGTATTCACTTTTCCAGTTTAATACAGGTAGGAAGTTTGGATTTTTGTGTATTCTTATTTTCAAATTTTTAACAAAAAATTTTCAAAATAGTAATTTATTGCAACACTAATAGTGGATGGTTTGTAACGACCCGAAATTTTCGATCCGAAAATCCCATATAGTGAGGAAAAAGAAGAAAGGGATAGAAGAAGAAGAAACAGAAAACACAACACAAATTCTCACATTCGCAGTGGACCAAAATATAATATCAATAATAATAGTTTACACAAAAATTCTGTATCTATCAAAATACCTTTATAATACATCAGAGTTACACATATATACAGACATTGGATATACACAGTCATCATGTCATAGATATACAACCTTATAATATAGCGGAAACACTCCATACGTTCTCGCCATCCAGCTTGCCTCTTGAGCTCCACAACGTCCTTACGTGAAAATCTGTAATACTCAGTCTGACACGAGCATTACATCAAAGTAACACCCTGGTCAGGCTGAAAATCAGCGTGAATAAACCCCTCTCACAAGGAATACTAATGCATAAACTTATTTAAAACCCGGGTAACTCGTACTTCACAACGAGTTCTCAACTTATTACAGTCAATACTTATTTCATATACCATTATCTATGGACCTCTACAAAGTTAAAATGGTCCAATTACTTAAATCATTCCATTCAGCTAATTTATTTCACATATCAACTCTATAAGGAATTTATAGAAGATTTACAAATCGAAGTGGTTTCGCGTATTTTCAAATGCCCGACTCCGATGTCTTCGAATTCCATGTCATCTTAACCCAAATTATTCAAATGAAATACCCTTCAAACTTAAAATACAGGATGCCACTGTTTTAACCCAACATATTAAATCATATAACATCACATATCACATACCAGAGATATCAACTAATCTAAGGCACTCAATATCATTCAATCATTTGTGAGCAAGATTAATCAACCATACAATCTCTAATTAATTAATTTAACCACAATTGAATTAAAAAAATTACTTTAATTACTTTTAAATCTTGCTTATTAATTAATTCCAAACCGATTAATTAATCATCCAATAACATCCATCTTAATTAATCCTCCTGGATTAATTGTCCTTCAATTACATTCAAGTAATTATCTTTAATTAATTACACAAATTAATTATTCTTAACCGAAAACAGTAATTAATCTTTAATTACTTCACAAATTAATTAACTATAATTAATTACATGAATCCTTAATTACTTATATTAATCAATTTCTCATAAATCAGTTATTATTGATTTATTAATTTTAATTAATAAACCTTTAATTACATCATTAACTGTACAAATTAATGATTTCTAATTACATTTCAATTTATCCTAATCCAAATTAATTACATTTCAATTTATCCTAATCCAAATTAATTGCATTAACTGATTAATCTTTAATTAAAACACAATTATTAATCACTCTTGATTAATCTCAACCAGTAATTAACTACCCATTTATTTACTTCATTGAATAAATTAATTAATACTTAATTAATTATCATAATAAATCTCTTGATTAATTACACAAAGTAATTATATTTTATTAATTACATTAAGTAATTACCTATCAAACCATGCAATGATTATTCTAATTTAATAAACTTCATTAGTTTACTTAATCCTTAATTAATTAATTCAAACCCTTAATTACTAAATTAATTAACCCAAATTATTTATTAATTGAATTAATTTATTATCCATTTTATTTACCCTACTAATTTAATGAATCACAAATCATTAAGCCCTTATTAACTTTAAAATGAAAACATTTTCTTATTTATGATTTAAGTTTAAAACAATTTAAAACCCAAATACTTCGAGTCAAGCAACAATTAACTTGAGAACCAACCAAAACCAGAGTCACCAGATCATCAGTGCATAGTGCACAACAAATCAATTCAATCATTCAACCTATTATTTAAATTTAACCGTTTAAATTTAAATGGAACCAAAAAGACTGAGATTAACTCACCTTTGCCCCTTATATTTGCAAATCCACTTCATCCTCGATTTGATTCCACGATTATTGACCTTGTATAATTATTTATACAATTTATTAATATTTGAATTGATCAAACAGTTAATCGCTACTTACTTGTTTAATTTAAACTATCAATATGGTTTTAAACAAATAATTTAATTTACAAATAAATCAGCTAAATAACTTATTTGAAATAAACTAATCAATGAAAATATATTTATTTATTTTCTTTGAAACTACACCTATAAAAATAATCTATAGGGGTTAAAAATCTGATTTTTATATAACTTTCAACATTTTAAAATCCCTTTTTTTTCAAATCTTATATAAGCTTTTCTGCTTTACTGCATACCCATATATCTATATATATATATATCATTAAATTTCAAAATATGTAAACTGTGTATATATATACTTTGTTGCAGTGTATTATTATATATATTTTTTCTGTTTATTCACACATATTAAGATCAACTTAAAATTTTAAACTGCATAACATATAAGACATTCTTACTGTAAAATACATATCTTTGTAAAGATATGATTTTCAAGATCGTATCTTTCTATTCCGCATATATATATATATATATATATATATATATATATATATATATATATTGATTTAAATTAAAATACGACAGAAAAAATTCTCACCTCGTCGTCGAGTATCGCCGCCAACTAACCAACCAACATCGCCGAGTTCCATCACGCAAACCCTAAACTCACAAAAACTCCAGTCGCGACCACCCAGTCGCGCTCGCATTCGCCATCCCAAAGCAGCGAGCCTCACCTTTGATTAACGTGAAGCCGAAACGCTCTCGAATATGACCACCTCGAATTCGATTCCAATTTCTAAACTCGATTCCTGTGGAAGAGGAGATTCATGCAAGTCCCCTCCCTCGTCTTCGATCTGGAGTTGAGCACGAACGAATGATTTTTTTTATTATCTGTGTTTTTGATTTTTTTTCATGAGGGTTGAGGGCGATTTAAACGAGAAAGGGGGAAAGTAGATTTACGCGTTTCAAATGGTAGGGTGGCTCGAGCATGATTATAGTGTGGCTGATTTGACTTTTAAATTTTTAATATTATTAAATTTCCAAAATATCTCATTTAGCATAACTCAAAATCTCAAACTTCGAATCAGGCATGTCGCCAGGCGTTTATAAGGTTTTACCCACATTCCGAACACGATGGAATGTGTTTCGGAGCCAAATTCAGTCATATGGAGAAGATAGTTTTTTGGATCAGTTATTATACTGTATTTCAATATAAATTTCAGCGCGTTTACATATCGTACGCTCACAAAACAACCCCCAAACACTACGAAAATTGAAATTCGATAATAATACAATATTACGGATCCAATGAAACTAGTTTCGTCAAATTCTGGGACTATGCCTCGGAAGGCTATTTTAAATGTTAATTTAAATGATTTATTTTCAAAACTTAACAAAACACTTCCAAATTCAATTTAACCACTATTACTATCTTCAGTACTATCGACATAAATTTTATAAGCCTTCAAATTATTTTTAACAGGCTTAAAACTCCATATCTAATATTTTACCCAATTTCAAATTATATAATTCAATGAATTTAATTATCAAGTAAATAGTGATATTTGGAATTCAAGTTAGAATTAACCTTTCAAATATTTAAAATCAACTAAATATTCCAATCTAAATTGTTCAAAATTTTGGGTCGTCACATTCCTCCCCCTTAAAAGAATTTCGTCCCCGAAATTACTAGCTAGAAAGAATGGTCCAGCACCAATTTACTTTTTCCTAAAACCGAACAATCTTTTTATTAAAGACACACTAAATTTTTCCTAGCTTTCCCAACTTATCCATAAGTCCCAATAATATTATTTACTTAACAATTCAAATTTGAATTTAAAACCAAATTTTCAATGATCAAAATTTTCTCAACTTTTTTTTACACTCTGAATCTTCGAAAAATTTCGCCAGCATCTCCTTTGCGCGGCTAGCTCGGTACAACTACAAAATGCCTCTATGGGCTCCCAAATTCCAAAAGAAAATAAAAGGCCAAGAGGCTAGATCAAAAACCGAATCAAATTTAAATTATCATCTGAAATCAAAAATCCCAATTTTTCTCCTGCTTTATACTACCTGTATATCCAATTTAACCATAACCAACTTCAGATCCCAATACCCATTTTATACACTTCTATTACAAATTTAAATATTTATTTTCACTTTACCACTTTAGTTTATATCTATTTCTATTCAAATCGGTTATCCCATTTTCATATGAATTCAATTTATCTTCAACTCTGAATATTTAATTTTTATCTTCCAAATATAACTGATTCGTATCATTATTTTAAATTAGTTTCATTCACTAATTTATTTCAGTTTCACATTTAAAATCATTTTGTTGCTAACAGAAAATTTTCCCAAAGATTTTCAAAAATTTCTAGCTCCCAAAATTTTCGGAAAATTTTGGCAGAGTCTCCTTTGTACGGAGGAGTTTTTGCAATTTGACAAGAGATATAAATATATATACATCGACCCACATGGTCGGAAAAACAAAAACAGTTCATATTTCCTATTTTTATCACGAAGGCGTACCTTTATTTAACATTTTAAGCAAGCGACTTATTATTTTAGCAATTAGCGCAACCAAATCCAGCCAAACGGCCTTCAGGTACCCGTACTTACTCAATTTAAATATGTAAGTGCCATATATAGAAAATTTATTAGCATTTCACTTAATTTTAATAGCTAAATACATGCATTTCATAAGAAACAAGCACCATAAGCTTTCCAAAAGCGATTTATATGATTTAAAGCTAATTCAATTGCTACCAACCAATTCATATGCCATTTCATTCAATTTTAATGGTTTACAACTCAGTTTCTTACATTCAATTTATTTTTAATCCAAACTAGCTCATATTCAATTCAATTGATCCTAAAACCTATTTATTTAATCCCTATCAACTTATAGAATTTTAATTCCATTTCATTTCTAATTTATTTACCAACCATTCAATGCATTTCATTTCATCTCCGCATTGGATTCATTTTAAAACTATTTCATTGAGCTTGACAACATTCGATGCTTATATTAATATCCATTTTACATATAAATTTAACCTAAACTTTTATTCAATGGTCTTCCATTCTTACTCAAAACCAAGCTTTTATTGACTTAAGTAATTTTACTTCAAATTAATACGCCACACGACTTAAGTTCATTCCGATAACCCAATTCCAATTAAAATTCTGATTTAATTTTTTATTCAATCAGACTTCATCCATTTATTATTTAATTCAATTAACCCATTTGTTCACCCCATTTTAAATTTTAAATTCGTTTACTTAATTCATTTTCGAATTTATTTTATTACTACAAAGCCATTCTCGGTTAATTTCTACTCACCTGGGTTTTGTTTTCAACTCAAACCATGACTATTATAATTCAATTCCATTTTATTTTAACAACATCTCTACTTATTTTAATTCATCATCAAATCCAAGTCGAATTCTATTTATAATTCGAGTTCATTTCCAAATTCCATTATTAACTTACAACCCATTTATTTAACCGAGTTAAATTATATTAACATACTCTACCAAATAATTTATTTAGCTAATTAGCTTACTTCCAACTTTTATTGCAAAAATCACTTCATTAAATTTTCCTGAGTTCAAATTTTGTTTTTCATAACTCCAGTTTGAATTTTCTTTCACTTTCCAAAATTCCAACACTTTTATTTTAAAAATTTAGAAATACCTTTAAATTCTCATAATATTATTAAAATAGCTTTTTATAAAAATACTTCTTATAACTCGATGTCTTAACCAGTCCATCCTTGTTCTCACAGAAATTCGGTCATATGTTGATCAAGCGTAGGACTAAAAATCCATAAGTACTTGGTAAACCCGTTTCAACACCCAGTGAAAATACTTGGGAAAATAATTTTATTGAAAATATATAAAACAGTTTTTGAAAATAGAGGAAATATCTTTGTTGAGAATGCTCTAGAAATCATCACCCCCATCCATGGTCGCAGTTACACCCTGGGTTACGTTGCCATCGAAGCAAAAGTCCATGTAACTGTAGGCGCTCTGCGCCCCTCGATTATGCCATAGAACCCACAACATGTCGCAGTAACATTCAAAGGTTACGTTGCCATCACAACAAAAGTCCATGTAATTGTAGGCATCAGCGCCCTCGATTTTCACTGTCGGAATGAAACTTCTCCACTCCTACATATGTTGCAGTCTACCGATGTAAAATCAAACGCAGATTGTTGGCTCTCAGTAGCACACATGACTTTCGCTATGTCACCATAGGTCGTAGTCTACCGATATAAAATCAAACACAGACTGTTGGCTCTCAACAGCACACACGACTTTCGCTATGGTCTGTAGTAGATCGCCGTGACATCGAGTTACACTATCGTCACAGCATAACCCAAATACCTCTGTAGGCATAAGCTTCCCTCGACTTTTGCTACACGCTACTCATAATCCTCAAGAACTAGTTCTGTCCGGACTCCTCACAGGATCACATTAGAACCCCCTTTAGGGTTCAAGGCAGTACCACCCGGTGGCACTCCTGAGAAGTTCATTTCAAGGGAGCGCCTTTTTCCCCAAAGCCATTATCAAAACACTTTATACTATACACATATAGTATCTTCCAAATCATACACCTAGTATGATCTCATACAAAGCTCCTTTACCAAAATCGATTATCCCAAAATCGAAAATTCTCAAACAAGGCTTTCCAAATTTCAATATTGATTTTACCCAAAAATCAAAAGCCTTTCCAAATCCAAAGGTTCCCAAAACCTTTTTCCAAAATCCTCAGAAGATCCTTTATACATATATTTAGAAAACTTTGGATCATTTCCAACTTATATAAAACACCCTTTATACTCCAAACTCCTTCAAAATCCTTTTCTTCTGGCAATAGATTCAACAAGGGAAGATTTATCTTATATAACAAAGGTATATAAGTTCGTTTATTCAAAATCAAATATTCATATTTAATTACTCCTTTCTATTCATCCTCACTTCGATTTTCACTTATTCACATTTACCTTAATCCTCATTTCGATTATCACTTCAATTCTTATCTCGGTTGGGTATTTGATCATTAACAGTTTGAACTCCAACCCGTTTATATTTAGAAAATAGCTTGAAAATTTCAAAAATAGATAAGTAGTTGAAAAATAGTTATTAGTCTGCAAAATAGCTGTAAAATAGTTAACTAATTGTAAAATAGTTGGAAAATGGTTGAATAGTTTCGGAAATTTTAGATAATTGCAAAATAGTTGTAAAATAGTAATTAATTTGTAAGATAGTTGAAAAATAGTAATTAATATATAAAACAATTGAAAATTTGTTAAATAGTTCCAAAAATAATTGTAAAACAAATATAAAATAATTTGGCTTTAAAAAGAATGGTTGTGTTTATTAAATAACTTGGAAAAATAAGTTTATATTAAAGCAATTTATATTGAAAAAAGTCCAGAGTCAAAACTGTTCGCTTCCCCATTGACTCTATTTAAATATCCACTTCCATTTAAATTGACTCAATTCCAATTTGAATAACTTCTATTTCCATTGAAATTGATTTAACCCCAATTCAAGTTGAACCAATCCCGATTTCTTTCCCAATTTAATCAAATTCCATTTGATTTAAACCTATTGAACTTTAATTATAATTTCAAATTATTCCAATCAATTTGGACTAATATCAATTGAACCCACTTCAATTTCAAATCATTTCAATTTAATCCAATACAAATATTCCATTTAAATTTTTGAACTTATACATCTTCAATCACAAATCCAATTAATTCAAATCAGATTCAATTTGAACGAATTCAATTCAAATTTCAAATTTAAACCATCTCGAATTATATAATTCGAGTTAAATTTTTAAATGTTGATTTAATCCTTTGAATCAATACAACTTATCTATTTAGACGATTTAATTCTGAATCCATTTTAAACTTATCTTCATTTAATTTTAATTTGGCTGTATTTCTATTACCACTTAGTTCTCATTGTTTTTATTTAATTCTAATGATTCAACAACCAATTAAATTAATATTTATTAGAAAGAATGTTGCTTTATATATCAAAATATATTCTAATATAAAATCATTTAAAAACTTTATATCAAAAATAACAAGTACGCTCTCATATATATATATATATATATATATATATATATATATATGTGTGTGTGTGTGTACACACACAATCAACTCATACTAGGGTACATTGACCCTATCCTTAATGAGTAATCCCAACAGAGCCAAGGTTCTCGCTTACCCATCAGCTCTGATACCAACTGTAACGACACGAAATTTTCGATCCCGAAAATCATAGATAGTTAGGAAAAAAAGAAAGAGATAGAAGAAGAAGAAGAAACAGAAAACACAACACAAATTCTCACATTCGCAGCAGATCAAAATATAATATCAATAATAAGAGTCTACAAAAGAATTCTGTATCTGTCAAAATACCTTTATAATACATCAGAGTTACACATACATAAAGACACTGGATATACACAGTCATCATGTCACAGATATACAACCATATAATATAGCGGAAACACTCCATACGTTCTCGCCATCCAGCTCGTGTAACGATCCCAATTTTTGATTTAAATTTAAACTAATAATTAATGTGAATTTTGGATAAATTTTGGAATTATTTTGAATTTGAAGTATATATATGAGTAAATTTGGGTTTGACTTTAAAAATTTGAATAAAAGACTTAGAAAATGATTTGGGTAAAAATATTATTTATATTTATTTATGGGTAGTTAGTTTTATAATTATAAAAATATATTAATATAAATTAAATGTTGGATAGTTAGACTTCAAAAAGAAATAAAATAAATATATATATAATATAATTTGAAATTGAATTGGGATTTATAAATAATGTAAAGATCAAAATGTACTACAAAAATAATATAAATAATAAATATATATGTAGACATACATGATAATAAAATTTAAGTTTGAAATACACTCATGTATGTAAGATATAAAATAAAAAAAATTGCAAAATTTAAGCAACATATTAACTATAGAATTTCATTTATATTATAAAGTAAGAAGACAAAGCAAAAGAAAAACAAGTATGGAATGAAACAAGTATGGAATGAAACAAGTA
The DNA here is from genome assembly GCA_030765085.1 of Allium cepa. NCBI lineage: Eukaryota > Viridiplantae > Streptophyta > Magnoliopsida > Asparagales > Amaryllidaceae > Allium > Allium cepa. The sequence continues at coordinate 134,450,435 of CM060942.1, read as the reverse complement.
AACACATAGATATATATATATATATATATATGTATGTATGTATGTATGTATGTATGTATGAGCTTGCAAGTGAAGACAGTAAAGTATATTCATTTACAAGCAAAGAATGAACACTTGAACATAAAGGACTTAAACAATTAATGTTAGCCACCAAAGTGATATCACCAGCCACCATTTTAAAACAAAAGAAAGAAGAAACAAAAGAAAAATCTAAATGTCTATGAAGCTTGTTAAACACAAAAGAAAGAAGAAACAAAAGAAAAATCTAAATATCTATGAAGCTTATTAAACAAGACAAGTAACAATTAATAACTCAGCACATATTTTATCATCTCAGCCGAAATAACACATCAGCTTAGCCACCATATTAAGGAAACCTCTGGTTTATGTTGTACAATACAAATATTATGTTACCCTATGGTACAAACAATATAATTACCTTGTTCAAAGAAAATTACATCAACCTGTAAATCTTTTCTATATATCATCAACTTCATTTCAGTTCATTTATCAAGGCTATGTAAAAAAAATAAAAAAAATTAACCTAAAGTGAATACAGTCTAAAACTTAAACAAAAATCTAACTGCAAACAAAATATGAATTCATATAAAACCAGAGAAGCAAAGAGGAGCTTCAGCCAGCAAGTTTCAAAACCTGGTTCAACAATGAAGCTCTGTTCATTTTCTGGAAACAAGGTGAGTAACATTTTTCTTTCAAAATTTAAAGGTTTAAATCTATTGCAAGTATATCTGAGTTATGTACATAATTCTGTATATATTGAAACTAGAAGTATGGTGTGCAAGATGTTGTTACATTTGTCCTCTGTTTCAGATTTAAAAACACTAGACTTTGATTCAAAAATCTTTCTTTCTCGTTCTATTTACTATCTAGACTTAGAGTTGAAATAAGAAGTGTTTGCTATATCATATACCTGAGATTAAAATTTTATTCAGGCCAAACCAATTTGTTGTTAGCTCAAGAAATCAAGAAAACTGATCATATCTTTCAATATGTCAAAAATTCAAACTTTACAATTTACAAATTCAGGTATGCAAATGAAATCTTTGTGCTTTAACATGATTTTTAAGGTTAAAGTCATAATTTTTCGATTAAAGAACGAAGAGCAGTTTGGGTTTGATTGTATTGTGCTTCTTGGGTCGCCGCGGGTGATCTCATTGATTGGAGGAGTCGAGTTTCCTCCTGGCGGTGGAGGAGTGACCAGAGGCTCATGGAGAAATGGTGCGCTGGTGATCAGACGAACGCAGCGGCAGCAGCGAGGGTTTGAAATTTCTAAACCTAATTTTAAGGGGGTTGAGTTTTTGTCTCATCGTCCTCGTTGGACGACCGAGTGTGGCGAGGGTTTGGGAGGTGGTAGAGGAGAGGTAGTCGAAGAAGTAGCCGGAGGTGGTGGTACTTTGGTGGTCGGAGTTTGAAGTACGGCGCGTTGACAGGTTTGAGGTGGGTTGCTTTCATTTTTTGTAGGTTTCCACTTTTGTCTCCATTTCAAATTCGAGAAGATGGAGGAGTTCAGATGATCGAGGAATGGCTTGTGGTCGATCTTCGACTTGCTCAACGACGTGACGTCGACCGAAGGCGAACAGCGGTGCCGTGAACGTGTACGGCACAGTTTGGTTTCCTGATGAAGGCGTATGGAGTAGTGGACTTGTACTCGAGTAATTAGTCGAGTTGGTTCATAAAAATTCCGAGGCATTTTGCAGTTTTGCTCGAGAAGGTAGGGTATTTGACTCGAAAGAGGATATGTTGCCTCGGGTTAGTTTTGGTTCGTACAGGTTTTTGTAAACCTGTCTGCAAATTTAAATTTTAAAGCAATTTAAATGAATTTGAATCTGTGAGCAAGATTTAGACACAGTTTAAATTTAGTTTTAGGTTTAGTTTCAAATAAACTTTGAATTTAAAAGTTTTAAAAGGGAATTTGGATTTTAAATCAACGTTTTAATATTTAGAAGGTGGGTTTTCAGGTTTTAAACCTGACAGTTTCAGATTTTAAAATTTAAATTAAAATCGGAAACAAGATTTAAACAGTGGTTTAAATTTTTAAGTTAAGTTCAGTTTTCAAATAAACTTTTAAATCTTTAAGTTTTAAAATAAAGTTGCATTTTAAATAAAGAATTTAAAATCAAGAATTTAAAACCAAAGTTTAAATCAAAATTAAAATATGGATTCAAGTCTCTTTGAATCAAAATCTAGAAATTTCAATTAGTTTTAAATTTGAATGTGTTTTAAACAAGTTCAAATTAAAGAGCTTTTAAAAGTATATTTGTTTCCATACAAATGTTTAACTTGATTTCGATAAAATGCTTTTATAAAGGTTTTCTTAATTTTGAGTGAAAAGTTAAATAAATTGTTTTAACTTCAATTTGCAAGTTAAATAATTAATATATTTGAAAAGCTTAATTTTTTAAATAAAAATTAAGTAATCTAGTTTAAAACTTTTCTTATATAAGTTTCATATATAAGTAATGAATGTTCTTTACATTTTTTAAAGGTTTTATAAATGGAATTTAAATTTGGTAATGTTTAATTGGTTAATCGTTTTGAATCTTAAATTCAAAATGGAATTTAAATTTAAATTTAAATTTAAAAGTGTAATGTTTTAAATATACACTTAAATGTTAATTAAATCATAGGTAAAGGAAATGAATTATATTAGGAATAATTAAGGTTTTAAGCGATTTAATTAATAAGGTAATTAAAGAATGATTTATTTAATTTATAAATTAATGATTTAGATTAATTTATAATTAGAGATTAATTAGCAAAATAATTAAAGAATTGTTATTAGTTAATGAAGGTCGTTAACTAAGATTATTTAAATAATTAATTAATGTGATTAATTTTAACAATTAATTAATAATAATCATTTATGAAATTGTGTAAGTGTAATTACTTTACGGTAAATAATTAAAGGGTAAATTGCTTAAAATAATTAATTAAGGGGTTAATTAATTATGTAATCGGTTTAGAGGTTAATTTAATCAATATGATTAATTAAGAAAAATTTATTAATTAAGAATAATTAATTAAAGTGTTTGATAAATTAATTTATATCAAATAATTTGTAATTATTTAATTAGGATTGGGTGATTAATTCATAAGTAATTAATTTAATTAGAAATAAATTTAATTAATTAGGATTAAACATTTAATTAATCCTGTTTATAAATGTTTATTGAATGCTTGACCTTACTTATGAATGATTGTATTGTATGAGATGCCTTGAATTGATTGTCCTATTTGATGCCTTGAATTGATTGTATTATATTGCATTATTTTCTAGATCATTATTGTATAATTTGTATTCGCAATGAACTGAGGTTTAAGTGTATGATGGCCGAGGTTTAAGTGTATGGTGACTTGTTCATGTTTATTTTATTTTGTTTCATTTACCTGATATACTATTAATTTAGCACATTAAGGTGCACATATCTGGATAATTTATTTTCTATGCAAACATTTCAAAATTGCAATCAATCAATCGGTTAACCGTTCTAACTTTACTGATTAACCGATTAACCGTTTAACCGCGAATAATAGTCGGCTAACCGTTCTATGTGACCGGTTAACCGCGGTTTAAATATTGCGGTTCAGTCGATACTACCAACATCGATTAACCGAATATCGGTTAACCGAACCGCATATTAGTTTAGGTTAACCGCAAAAATTAATCGATTTGTGCGGTTAATCGACCGCGCCCACCCCTATAACCAGTCATAAATTTTGGTTTTACATAGCAAAATTTGTAAAAAATATATTATCAAATATCAAGCCTCTTGCTTTTTCTTTGAAATCTTTATTCGTTCTTCAATAGATAACTGTCTAATCCATAAAATCAGCCCACTCGAATGAGAACCAGTGAGTTTGTTGGAAATAAAATACATGGTCAGACCTAAAATCTAGTATGAGTAAAACTTTACCCTAGTCATCCATAGTGAAACCACGCCACTAACACGGAATGGGTTTTCCCTTCATTTTTTCATCATAGCATAGTATATCCATCATGTAAACAAATATTACGTAGAAAATCAAGCATGTGCATATCCAATCTAGAAGTTGACCATCTACTTATCATCCAGTTATGAACCATGTCATATATCAATTCAAGTTAAGTATACCCTACACTTATCATTATTTATGAAACATATCATACAATCGTTCATCGTCCATTCATTCATCACCTAATCTTTTGTTTTGAACTTTCATCATTAAGTTATCGTTAACTTATTTAGTGATTACCTTGCCATGACTACCTATCACTATTTCATATTTTCTCAAACGTCGCCTAATGAAATGACCACTCATTCCACCAATGGGAACCACCTTGACTAGAGCCATCCTGACTCTCCTAAAAAGTTGAATGTAAGCAACCTAAATAAATTCTAATAAGTGTCCTTACTAAGCGTCAGGAGCCCCTCTTAGTCCCTAAGCCGCTATCGCTTACGATGCTGATTTATTCATTTTAGTTGTAACACCATCTTTACGTTTTGGCCCCCTACCTTAATGTCTCTTTAGAGTTTACAAATATTTTAGGATTAAATCCTATCATGGAAATCTACCATATACTATTGGACCATAGACTATTAGTCAAGGCACCCTGCCATTCAATAACTCTATGAGCTAGTATATCTTTATGATCATAGTTCAACCCATTTCATTAATTCATTAGTTGTGTACCACACACATTTAGATAAAACATCTTTTTTTTTCATTTAAATGATACTCTATCATTTATTAGCTTCATTAATCTTTCTTCCATTTCCAAATAAGTTAACACAATTTTAACTTATCAAACTCTTCTTTATTTTATCCCTATGAAATAGTACAATAACACTCGAAAATTGTCTTCATAAGTGCCTTAAGTAAATAGTATTTATTTTATGTAAATAATATAGTATCTCATGCTTTCATGAGTTATTATCAACCATTACAAATTAGTTATCCCATAGCTTTCAAATAGCCTAGCTATCGTAGGATGATTAACCCATAGCCATTGTGGGTTAATTATCCTAGGCCATAATAGTGATACCATTTATTTATCACGTAAACTTCTCAAAGGACTTTAGGAGTAGATAGCTTCCCAAGCTATCTTATATTGAACTTCATATAAAGGTCATAGGTAATCTTCCATATAACCATCTTGCCTAATCCATCCAAGTCCTTGCACTTATTCCATCAAAGCCATCACGCCTAATCCGTCCATAGCCTTTTCATGCTATTTCCACCAACCTTTCATATGCTAACTTGTACATAGACATCGTGCATTATTTCCATCAAGGCCATCACATTTTAATCCATACAAAGATACCGTGGGTTATTGTCATCAAAACAATTGCATGTAATTCCCAATTATAGGCTTCGAGAGTAGAAAGTTTCAATACTATCGCATATTAACTCATTAATAGCCATCGTGGGTTATTTCCACTGGTGATATTGCATGTAATTTATATATGCTTTCATGAGTTAAATGGTGATCAGATAATTATGTTGAAAACTTATGCATTGTCTTGTTTATTATTAACTTTACATCAAACCTGTGACGACCCACATTTTTGGACGGTTTAAATCGACAATAACCCATGCATGTCTAAGTCAGACCATTCAAAAGGGAGAATTGTTAATGGGGTAAATAGAAAATAAGAGAAAAGAAGGGAAAATGAAACACAAAGTCTCGCAGCGGAATTGAAAATATAGTAATCAAATAAACAGTTTATAAAGTTGTTTTAAACTATACATTTGATTACAGAAATTTTACACAAAATCAGAGTACAAACAACAACACACCAATAATGATGCAGCAGAATAATACTAATAATATAATTTCAAACTTCGTCTTCGTCCTCCTGAAATAATGTCTTCAACACTGAAAATTCAAACTGATCTGAGAGTAATGAAAAGACAAAACACTCAAGTTAAAATTAAAAGTTCTTATATAACTTAAATCAACAACAAATAAATAAGAGTGTAATAGCTTCAGAGATGTTTACGGGATTTAACATCTCCTATCCAGTGATAACGTGCATGCAATAACTTAAGAGATGTTACGATATTTTCCATCTCCTAAGGATCCGTTAAACTTTCTAGTAAAATACGCTATATATGTGTAGTGTCTATAGGTAATGTAAAGTATTAAAACAGCGTTAAGGCGTTACCATTATCTTCCTTAACACATTTTATATAAGCCTCGTAGTCTATACAGTACTGTAAACTCATCGTAAATTGGTGGGCTACCAAAGAGCACTCCATAGGTGCAACACAAACCAAAGTCGTTATGGGCTCAATCATGATAAATATAACAAGGCACGCGAGGCAATCCCTAAGGTAGGATTTTACCGTTTTGCCCACCTGGACTGGTGTAAAGCATAGCCGCAGCTACCGCCCATCTCAAAACAAAGCTCTCGTAATCAAGCATGGCCACTAATCAATCAACAAGTAAAAGATATGGTTTCAAAGATAAGGGGAGCAACCCCACTTGGCCCAGTATAGCTCATGTTTTAGTCATTTTAATTATGGTTCGAAAGTCAATGCTATCATCATGGTTCTCTTTCTTTAAATCCTGCAAACGTTCACCAAATCCAACCACTTTATTATGGATCATCCGCCACGTACACAGTTGTTAAAGTGGTTCCAATATTGGCAGAGAGTATTTCAATAAGAGGCTCCGGTCTCTTTAACAGCCGAACGTCATTTTTCACACCTGTTGGTTTTTTTACATTTCAAAACCACTCGTATTTGATATAAAAATATCATATTCAATTCAAAAAATGCTTCATTTCAAAAATACCATATTTACTCAAAATATGTCATTTCCACTTAGAAATATCATTTCAAATTCCAACTTAGGTTGTAACCTCATTTAACCACATTCTCCATTTAAATCAACGATTTAAATATAAAAATTCCAATTTTGCACAGTTTGAAATTTTAGAAAATAGTTTAAATAGTTATAAATAGTTGAAAATAGTTTAAATAGTTTAGAGATTTAAAATAGTTTAATATAAAATGGGTTGAGTATTGGACATGTTTTATATAGTGAAATAATTTTGGAAAATCTAGATAATTTGAATATTAAGACTAATATATTTTAAACAGTTTATATCAAAACAACTTATTTTAAAAATAATATCAAATCAAATTATTTCTTTTCCATTTCAATAATCTAGGCCCATGTCCAATTTCAAATCAACAATTCAATTTCCAATCTTCTAATTTAATTGGCTCAATTTAGATTTAACGTCAAATCAACTTGATTTCAATTTCAACTCGATTTAACTTCGATTTTCAAATCGTTCATTTTTTACTTCAAATTTGATTCAACAATCAAATTTGATGATTTAAATTCAATTCAATTATTTTAAACCATTTCAATCTTTATCAATTTCAAGTCCAATTTCAATTTACTGATTTAAAACACTTAAATCAAATTAAGCCTTATTGTTAAATTTTAAGATCCAAATCTTTAAATAATTCAATTTCCAAAATAAAGTCATATATCAATTACAATTTCACATTTCCAATTCAATTCTTTAAAACAGTTTCCTTCTTACCGATTTCAGTTTCAATATTTCAAAGCTTGAATTAGGAAATAATTCAATTCATATAAATCTAGAATTTTATTCCTTTAAAACGATATCATTTAATCAAAATCCAAATTTCAAGATTTTTAAAACCATTTAGTTTAACCAATCCAGTGTCCATATATAATTTTCGACCTATGGCCAAATGATCAGTTATTTTAAATTTTAATTACATGGATGGATATATATCATTTCAATCCAAATCAAAGTGTCATAGGTATATATCATTTCAATCTATTTCTTAATTTATTTGAAATAATTTAGATATAGGTTTATATGTTGTCACTTAATATACAGAGTGATAACAGAGATATATAAATATAAATAAACATCCAATCATTCAAAATGTCAATAAATAAACATCCATTATAACCGACATCTAAATCAGCCAATAATTGGTAACAAATCACGGGTTATCAATATTAGGTATTTAACTAGTAATTCAGTTTCAATATTAATTTAAATGGTAATTAAATTAACTAAAATTCAATTTCAAATTTAAATGTCAACTAAAACTACCAAACAACAACCAATAATTTTTTTATCACTTCATTAAATTTAGTTCAACTAACATAAGAAAAATTAGTATTGCGTAAGTGGGATAAATCACTCACCTTTGATTTATAGCTGATTAAAAATCCAAATAAAGCCCAAAATTTTAATAATCTCCAAATTCAACCAAACAAGTTCCATGTTGTCTGAAATTTCGATACGACTGCAACGGAATAAACACATCCAAATTCGAGCTCGTATGGAAAAGTTATGGTAGTTAGAAGTTTAAAAACTTAAAATTAAATTAAAACAAAGAGGAGGGCAAAAAGGTAAATAGGTAGACCTTCCTCTTAACCCTAACGGCCACGTAAGCGAACGCAATATGCAGCGCTACACCCACCACCAAGAATACACTACCGCATACCTACATGCATCGCTATCGGGATCAGAGGCTGCCAACGTGTTCACCTACTCCAACCGCACCCACGCCCTCCGACTGATCGCACACGGTGCCTCCGCCAGCCTTCATGACGAGTACGAAATCCGGCTATTGATCATTGATTACTGGCGAACCCCTTCGACCACAGCCAGAATGAAACCCATGGATCGAAGCCACTTAACGCCCTCTATAAGACGCAACTCCCCGATCGTCAAATGGTCGACGATCCATCGTTGATCACAAAACCCTAACAACGGACGACTGAGACTTCTTCGCTGGTTTTTGGACAAACTGACACTCAATTGTAAAAATGAATTACATACGCAGATTACGTTCATCGAGAGCTTCATGATGATATATAATTTGATAGGATTTGAGGAGTTTGAATTTTTCGATTTGATTAGTTAGGGTTTGAGTTACCTGCCATTGAGAATGAATGGACGAGAAAAACAAGTACGTATAGAAATAAAATAAAAGACTACTATGGTTTTAGTAGAAAATCTATTTATATAGACATAGATGAATAAGAATAGATGGAACAGATCGAATGGGTCGGAGCGTGTCCCAAAAAGCCCGTTTCGTTTCCGAAACGAAAATAGGTCATCCAATATATCGAAATATAGGTTTTCAACATTTTTAAATTCAATGATGCTATTGTCAAACTCTAATCCTAATATATGTAGACGTTAACTATCAAAATCGAATTATATTCATTTAAATTTTCTTAGATGATTTCTACACGTTTTGAGCTTGCACGATCAAATGATAAGTTTGATCGCTACTAAACTTGAAATCATATAATAATTCACTATTACAGATCTGATGAAGCTGGTTTCGTCGAAATCCGGGAGAGTGCCCAAAAGACTAATTTTACATGTTAATTAAAATAATCTATTTAAAAATTAATTTAATCACTTTTAAATTCTAAATTAAAAGTTTATAATTTTCATCGTTCTTGATTAAATAGGAATTAATAATCTTTTAGAAATTATATTTTCCATGTTGATTCCAAGATTTAAATATTATACCAATTTCAGTGTTCAATTACAATTGTAATACATCCCTTTTTATAATTTAGATTTCATAACAAGTTCTTCTATTTTGATTTAAATTCTTATTATTAAATCAACCAATACCTAATGAATTTATTAAACATAAGTTTACACTTATTACACTCATTATTCTATAATTAACGTCTTTTCTTATATTAACTTACAATATTTAATTACATTAATTTTATTGATTTCCAATTTAAGTTCAACGGTTAAACAATAAGGTGATAATTAAGAAAAATTGTCATACATTAGTAACCCAACACATTTCTAAATCTATTATTTACAAACAAAAGTTAATAAATTTAAGTACTAATTAATTTATTTCATATTTTATAGTAAACCTATTTCTATCAATAACATATAATTTCACATTAAATCCAACATTTAATTTATTCCTTATTTACAATTATAGCCTAATTAACTTTATAGTTATTTCAATTGATTGAAATTACAATAAAATAGTTGTTAATAACATTCAAACAACATTATTAAGTCATATTCTAATGATTTTTTTCCATTCATAAAACATAAATTTTAATTTCCTACGATATTAAATTCCAAAAATCTTATTTAATTTAATATTTTTAATTATCAAAAATACGGGTCGTTACAGAACCTATTTGATATCGATTTCTCATTGGTTAAATTTTTCCTTACATGTTACTTTTCATAAATGGCTAACTGCAACTTCCATTATATTATTTAATTAACATTAATTAATTCTTCCATTAGCTAATTAATTCATATAAATTGAAAATTGGTGGGAAAAATCCTAAAAATTTAGCAAAAATTAATTTTACCATATTTTACCTTTTTTCAAAATTTCAGGTTAAAATAATTAATTTATTATTTTTAATAATTAATTTAATTAAATAATTTCTCAACTTAAACATTTTGTATACATTCCAAAACTTATGAGATTAAAAACCCGTTTCTATTTCATTATTATAAACATCATATTAAATTTTCGTGGCATTTAAATATGTTTTGATCATGTTTTACCCTTATATATGAGCCAATTCACTTCATTTAAGTCTTTAAACTCATCAAATTACTGTTTAATCATTCAAACATGTTTAACAACATAAGAAAACATACATAACCAAATCCACACCAAAATAGGTGAGATAAGTTTTTAAGAGAGACTTTACTCACCCTGATTTAAGAAACCTTATTTTAATCTTCCTTTTTCTTAAATTTGAAAGCTTTGATCTTTTAGCTTTGAAATTTTCTTCTTCTTTCTTGAGAAATTGGTCGGCCTTGGTTCTTGAGTCTAAGGGTTTTGTTTTGGAAATGAAGTGAAATGAATGAGGTGTCAGTGTTAAGAAAAGTCGGCTAGTGTTTTTAGCATGGGTTAATATCTCATTCTAGCCTAGTCACACTATTATATTTTCCTTAACAAAAACTTCCCTATCCAAATTTAAATTTATTTCCATTAACAAGGCAAACTTTGAATGCTCTAATAACCTCTCGTCCATCAATTACTTTCGAAGTGTCCCATACTTAGTTAATAAAATGTTCCTCAGGCAATTCTTATAATTAAATTATCTTATTTATTTCTTTGATAATGTCTTCTTATTATTAGTTTAATTTAATTTTCATATTATGAATCCTCCAAAATATAAAGTGTCACATTTCCCTCTCCTTGCAAAAATTTTCTCCTCGAAATTTTCGTAGGTGAAAGAAAAAAATCTACACTAACACCCTGAAAATTCAATGTCATCATCATCGTATAAGTACACACAAGTACAAAAGATCAACTAGTACCATATAAATGCAAATTATTAATCAAAATGTATCGGTGCGACTACTAATACATAATCATATCATTTATTAATATAATAGTACCTTACTAGTCCATATAATAGATAAACAAAGCACCTTGCTATAAATACATGAATGTCTAAACAGCTCAAGATAGATATTCCTAGTCCTATCCTTAACCTCTCAGGTACAGTCTTCCTTGTCGTCACTCCATTGGAAGTGAACAAGTTAGATAACATTGTTCCTTAGTTCCTTCATATCCCAACCTACTATCCCCTACGACCATCTCATATATGTCAAATCCGGTTCTACATGTAAGCCCTTTATCACCCTTGGTTCCACTACCGAACTTGGGTTATGCACCCATTTTCTCAAATACGATATATGAAAGACATTATGAACACCTGCCAGACTACTTGGTAACTCAACTCGATAGGTGAGTTTACCAATCTGCTCAATTACTGAAAATGGTCTTACACACCTAGGTGCCTACTTCCTCGCGTTTCTAAGGCGTATAACTCCTTGGATCGCAAAAAGCTTCATGAATACATGATTGGATAATGCGAACTTAAGTTCTTTTCTTCGCTTGTCGGCCAAACTCTTCTACCTCGCTTGCGCTATGTAATAACCCGCACCTTAATGGACCCGAATTTCGACTCAATCGAAACCCAAATCCGTTAGGGTACAGATATTTGGTTTTGATAACCTGTAATAAATATAAGCATATCTGAGTGCGACTAAGATATGCTCGCGGTGGAATAGAAAAATATAATAGAACATACGTACCGACTAAGGCTACTACATTAAAATCAATATTATTCATTGGATGTCTAGTTTCCCTGTCAATGTCGAGCATGAATAAGATGGCTTCACCATCTACATTTTCCATCTTGCACCAATAACATGTCCCTTAAAAATATATTATATGGGGTTTAATTGGTATGGGGGTCAAAACGACATTCTAGTGATTGAAAAATTACATACTTCACTCATTACACTAATTTATGCCGATTGATTTCCATTTAAGTGTTATGTTTATTATTTACGGCTAATTTGTTCAATCCTATATGCGCGTATGATATGCCTAACTCGATCGAGGTATAACTATATATATGTCTACACACACATATACTTACATACATACATACATACATACATACACATATAAATGTATACTAGCCCCAAAGACCTGGCCAATTAATACTTCTTAAATAGGGAGGAGGTAGACTCAATGGTCATTTAATACCTCAATCCCGAAGCAAGCCTTCAGCAACTTAAGTGCTAGTTAATCGGTCCTAGCTACAAAGACTGTCGACCCATATATGTGGCTTTATAATTTTGGCTTTATAATTTAATTATCAGAATACTAATGCCTTTGATAGACTCATCTAAGGGTTAACTAGTCTACCTCTGCTAAACAAAACAATAAACAATCAAATAAAACTTCGAGGTCTTCGTGTATCCCATACAGATTCTACACTAGTAAGAAGCGAAATCCATCAAGGCATAATCCGAGTCATTACTAGCGACTACGTGGGATCGTTGGTGATTAACGCGTATGTACTAGCCTTACTACTAAATTCCGGTCCAACAATAGCACTGACATAGCCCGCCAACCTTCCAAAGTCGAAATCACATTAGACTAACCTAATGTAAGTCAAGGAAAATTCCTATTCTAGCTACTTAATACCTCTAGTTAGAAATTAAGCATACCACATTTCCCTATTAGGTACCATCATAGGTTATTCAAGACTTCTATATAGGAAAGAGGCAGACTCCATGGTCATTTGATACCTCAACCCTATAGTATACCCCTTGACATCCCCAAAGGTACATAGTCATTTAATACTTTAAATCCAAGTTGGACCCTTGGTATGTTTTCCCCTACCTATACGCAAATGCATATCCCTTCCCTCTGGGTCCTATGGTTAGAGATGTCCCACATAAGTAGTAAGTATACACAACTGCATTTAGCCTCTACGTGAAGGACAGACTTCTGTTCTGTAAGTTTGCTGACCTCACATCCCAACTCACTAACCAAACCGATCATCCTAAGCCTAAATGTTGGGCTAAGCTCACTAATTTACATTCATTCTAAACATATGATTAAGGCTATATAATTTCCTACGACGAAAAATATATTTCCTTCTACATGTATTCACTAGCATTAACACTTGCTTATTTGTTGCATAATTATTCCTAGTTTATACGCTTATTCCCTATACTCATTGTTTCCTTCTTATATCAAATAAATTCAATTGTCCCTTATATATGATCATTAATATCAAAATAGAACAATCTATAATGACATTTATTTACTCATTTCAAAATCAACCTATTATGTCTATTCAATTTCCCAATAATTCGATATAAATTATCTAATCAGACCCCATTTATTTCCTTTAACTCTATATTAACTACGAATTTATTGTTCGTTAAATTTATAGTTAACAAAATTTTGAATTAATATTACTTCCTTTTCCAACCTCTAGCCCTATAATTACTACTCTATTAATAACTAGTCATCCTAATTGTAACTAATACGAATATAAACATATATTACACTACAAATATTTATGTTCAATTCGAAAGATGCAATTATACATATGCATGTATATATATACCTATTTCTAACACAATAATTCTCGTACTTTGGAATTACAGAACATACATTTGTATGCACATTCTACGAAGAACACAAATTCCTACATTCTAATTTATTAGAGCTATCCTACCAAAAATGATTACTATTATTGCTTCGTATAAGTTACCCAAAAATGAGACCGACTACATTAGAAATTATCTTTTTTTTCTTTTATCAAAATAGACATTGCAAACTATGGAAAGAAACCTCTGTACTTTACAAATCTCTTTCATTTTTAATATATTCCTTATTATTTCAAACATGTACTTTTATAAATCTTGTGAAATTGGATAATTCATTGTGATTACACAAAAATAGATACAACTAAATTTACCCCACTCCTAATAAATTAAAACATAAAAATCCACATTCCAAGTCAACCAAGGCAACTTAATTTATAATCCAATTATAAACCTGGAATAAACTTTACAAACATCCTACGATAATGAATATGTGGGATTGGTTTCAAATTTCCAAATAGGTTGTACGTACCGTTCCAATTTTCTAACTTGTGGAGTATGTAGGCAAGTTTCAACTAAATACGTTCATTTAAACCTACAACTCAATAGATCTAACATAGACGTAATTATTAAAAATAACTTAATGGTATAAATTTCTATTTTACAAATAAATTATATAATTTGTCACTCACCTTCCATGTTTTCCAAATCTCCCAAATCTAAATCCATTCATTTGGTTTGACTCCTTCTAATTTCCAACCCAAAAGTATAACAAGGTATGTACACACTCACATACAGACAAACACACACACACTATTAGAATTACAGATCTGAGAAGAGAATTGGAGTTAAGGGGAATATAGATTTACAACTATAGAAATTACCTTTTTAGACGATATTAATTCTCTTCTTCTCTTATTCTCTTCTATTTTTTTCTTTTCTCCGATTATATATTCATAAAATATAATATTTAATAACTAATAGAAATAATAAATAAGGGAAAATGGTAGAGTTTCGTTGCTTTAATCAGAAAATATGAGAAGAGAAGTGAGGGTTAGGCTTGTATTTATAGGCACTCGAATTAATTACATCGTTTAGATTAAAATAATTAAAGCAAACATTTGGCCAAGGTACAATCCCTATCCGCCACCCCCGTCCAGTCGACCGTCCCTATAAGCACTCGACCACTAGCAATTGAATGACCCAAGTAGGGGGTTAACTTGTAGGGTCTCGCATTTATTATAATTTATTTTCTATTTTCATTTTGTAAACTTCAAATGCTACTTCGGTTCTTTGTTTGAATTCCAATCGCAAAACTCCAAATATCGAAGTTCCTCAAAAAAAATCGCCACGAATGCAATGGTATAAGTAATGTGGCTAAATTATGACGTTTACTAAAATTCTATTTTCGGAGCCTTATTAATTATCATATTTTTATAGGATGTTACACCCTCCATTTATCCTGACGCGAATCAACTCTACCTTATCGGTAGCTTCTCTTACCAAATCAGATCTTAACACAAGTCTATATCTAGTGTCCAACCAACAAACATGTGACTTGCGTGGTCTACTAAACAATGCCTCAAACAGTGCCATCCAATACTCGACTAGTAACTATATTGTATGCAAACTCTACCAAATGCAAACGATCTTCCTAAGATTCTCTGAAATCGAAGATGCTCTCAGCAAATCCTTGGGTACACAGTTCACTCTCTCAGTTTGACCATCGATCTATGGATGGAAATTCATGCTCTCGTTCAACTTCTTACCCAATTCACTTTATAAACATCGGCAGAACTCGATGGTGAACAATAGGTCTCTATCGCCAATGATATTGCTCGGTATCCCACATAGTATCAGGAAATCTTCATATATAACTTTGGTAAATTAGTTGTCGTCCTTGTTGGCCTCACTGGGATAAAGTAGGCACACTTAGTAAGGCTATCGACTATCATCCAAATTCTATCATTTTTTGTCTTTGACCTACGCAGCCCACCTATAACATCCATAGACATGGAATCTTACTTCCAAATCGATACTTCCAAAAGTTTAAGTAAATATCTTGACTTCCGATGCTTAGCTTTCACCTGTGATAGGTAAAGCACTTCTTCCCACATTCTCCTACATCACTCTTCATCCCTTTCCAAAAGAAAAATCTTTTCCTATCATGATATCCGGGATGAATAGTAAACTTCAACTGATGACTGCCATGCAATAATTCCTTTCTGAAGAACCCCTAAATATGGAACACATAGTCTCTATTTCTTTATCAGCCATCCTTTTTGATTCAATCTCAAATCCTTAACATCTGCCCCTATTTCTTATCACCTCATCCTTTCTACAATTAGTGGGTCCTCGTTTTTCCTTTCAGAGATCTTGTGCACAAGTGTTGGATGCACCTCCAAACTTGCTAACACGTTCGGATCTCTACTCAATCCACCTATAATGCACTCCACAAGAGGCTAACATCTCTAATGCCTTCCACCCTTCAATCATGGCTAACACTCTATTCTGATGCTTCCTACTCAAAGCATCGACAACCTTGTTTTCTTTTCCTAAAGTATATTCTAACCTAAAATCATATGCCACCAATAATTCCATCCACTTCTATTGCTTCATATTCAAATCCATTTGAGAGAATATATACTTAAGGGACTCATGGTCCATATACAACTTGAAACATTATCCCAACAAGTAATATCTCTAGATCTTTAGCATGAACACCACTCCTGCCAACACCAAGTCATGAGTCGAGCTCCTAACTTCATGCGATCCAAAATACCTTGATGCATAAGCTATCACTTTCCCTCTTTGCATATGTACTACCTCTAAATCAGATCCATAAGCAACCGAAACACCACTATATCCTAGTTCCTTTTAGGCTCAATCAATACATTTGCGTTCGTCAATCAATTATTCAACTTCTGAAATGACCCTTCATATTAATCAGCCTGCTTGAACTTCTCATTCTTCCTGGTCAACTTTTACAAAGATGTTGCTATATGTGAGAAATCCTAAATGAATCCATGGTAATAGCCAACCAATCAAAATAAACTTCTGATCTATGTAACTTTCTCAAGTCTCTTCCAACCATTAATAGTTTCTATCTTTGGTTGATGCATCGCTAATCCATTCTCTAAAACAATATGCCTAAGAAACTTCACACGTCGTTTACAAAAATGGCACTTCAAAAACTTTTCCTTCAACTTGTATTGCCTCAACTTCTCCAACATCAACCGCTGATGGACTTTATGATCTTTCTTATCCTTATAGTATACCATAATTTCATTAATGAAGATCAACAAAAGTCGATCCAATATAAACCATACCTTGTTTGAAATGCAGTCAAAGGAATTCTATCGTCTACTACTCTCAGTTAATGGAAACCTGTTGCTAAGTCTAACTATGAGAACACTTGAGCTTCACTCAGCCGATCAAATAATTCATCTATCCTAGGCAATGAATAGTATTTTTTCATTGTCGCTTTGTTCAGCTTTCAATAATTAATGACAACCGTTAAAATCCATTTGACTACTTTACGAATACCATGGATGCTCCCTATGGTGAACTATTCGACCTAATGAAACTTTTATCATCAAGTTCCACTAGCCACTTCTTTACTTCTTTATCTCCTTGGCAGCATTCTGTTAGGCGGTCTACCAACAGGATGCACCCTTTTTATCAAGTCTATTTATAATTTGATTTCCCTCCTTGACGATAATCTCGTTACAGGTTCAAACATATCTACAAATTCTTGGACCACACATACCCTATTGAGCTCATCTTCTTGATGTTCTATAGCACATAGCATCTATTTTAACTTCTCCTTCATTACACCCAATGCTTTCATAATTCTTGTTCCTCCCTTTGGATCATGTATGATGATATTCCTATCAGCATAATAAATTGTAGCGTCATTACGCACTAACAAATCCATACACAAGATCACCCTGTATTCTATGAAGTCAAACACATATAGGTTGCAAACAAACAAACGTCCACACAAGTCAAACTCATGGTCAGTTCACCTTAAGAGTGGAACAACCGCCGATCAGATTAATCTCATGCAAGAACATAATCAAATAGGAAGCATCTAATTCTAACTTATTAACCAAATCTCTCAGAATGAAAAATGATTAGCACCAGTATCAAACAGAACCCTAACTGATATACTAAAAATCAAAATCGTATCTCCACGCACACCCTTCACTTTCTCCCTAGCAGTTGGTCCAGACAAAGGTCCTTCCAAAGCATAAATCTATACCAACTTCACTTTTAGGCAATCTTATTCTTGTGGACTAGCCGATTAAAGGCAAAGCACTCTACCCTGTCTTTGTTCTCTAGTTAGGTACAATTTATGAAGTAGTGCCTTCTTGGCCGTAGTTAAAAAAAGTGACATCGGTTGCATTCGGTTTTTGAGCCCTACCTCTAGAAGTCTTTCCTTACTTCTGAACCTTTCCACCCAGATATGGATTGAATTTTTTCTTCTACCCTTGCTCGGGTCTAACATCGACTTTCCTTTCTTCCTAAAACAAATGATTATACCTCTACACCATTTCCACAACCATATCAAATAGAGCCAATAGATGAGCCATCACCTTTTGATTCAGCCCGCTCCTCGGATCTTCAGTTAACTTCTCATTCTTTTTCAATGGGTACTAATATGCTCCCTTTCGTACTCTAACAAAGTATTAAAGCACTGAATGTACTTTTCCAAAGTTATCTCTCCCAGCTTCAAATAAAGGAAATCCCCACACAAAGCACTCTATTAAGATTCAAAGATAAAATAAGCCTCAAATTGCTTCTTAAACTTCTCCTAGGTTATCTTCTCCTTTGGGACTTCAGCAATCATTGCCTCCCACCAATCCAATGCATCCTCCTGGAGCTGATGAGAAGCCAACCTCCTCTTTTGAGCATTATTATATCCCAAGTATCCAAAATACATTCACATACTATCAACCAATTCAAAACTTATAGCGTAGACTCCTTCCTATGAACTCCTTTCCACCATAAGTCTTAACATCTTTGCTAATCTTAGAAAAGTCTATTTCTCTTGCTAACTCATGCCTTGGCTCAATAACTCCAAATGGATGCTGCCTCATCAGTTCCATCATAAATTGGAAGAATAAGACATTCACATACATTCCTCTTCAATTGGGAAAGGCAGTTAAGCATCGATTTTAGTATGAACTTTCGAGTTTCCTTCCCCTCCTTGGCCATTAGTTTGACTATGATCATATCCTATACTAGCATTCACTCTTTCACATCTTATGGTCAAATTTTGGTTACATAAATCCATTCTATCCTTCAACATAAGGAAGGGTTCGTAAGAAATAAAAGTAATGGATGTGGAATCAATCGTAGAGGGGTAGATATATTCTTCTATATATCTATATCAAAATACATGTGTGTTATCTGTATATAGTGTATTCACTTCCCAAGTAGTTCATTTTCCACCAATAAGTTTCTAGTTTACTATATTTCTTAAATGTTCCATAAACTATGATACCACGTTGTAACATCCCCCACTCCATGACTCGAAAATAAAATCAAGTGATGTTGCAGTCATCACCAAAATTATTTTCTGACAACAAAGTGAGTTCGATATTATTTTGCACAACATAAGAAAACAGAGCGGCTAAATAGATTTTCATTACATCAATTTGATTTACTTAATTCATTTCATTATTTTAACCCAAATCGTTGCCTACTCAAGGGTAAATATAAATAAAACATAGATAAAGTTGTGTTATGTCCAACATATGAAGATGTCACCACAACACATAACCAGTTATAAATCCTGGTTTACACAGTGGAATTCAAAAAATAATTTATTAAATATCAAGCCCTATGCTTTGTCTTTGAAATCTCTAGTTGTCCTTCAAAAGATATCTAATCCATAAATTCTACCTACAGTACCCATGAGTTTCGAAAATAATAAAAAACGAGTGGGACGTATAGCCTAGCATGAATAAAACCTTTACTCCAATCATCCATAATGAAACCACACCTCTAACAAGGAATGAGTTTTCCCCTCACTTTATCACCGTAGCATAATATATCATATTATTTAAACAAATATTACATTATAAAGCAACCATGTGCATAACTAATCAAGAAGTGTACCCTACACTTATTATTCAGTTATGAACCATGTCATATATCAATTCAATTCAAGTATATCCCATAGTTATCATCGTTTATGAACCATGTCATACAATCATTCATCATCCATTCAATCATCACCTAATATCGTGTTTTTGGCTTTCATCATTAAGTTATCGTCATCTTTTTTAGTGATTACCTCTCTAAGCCAACCTAGCGCAATTCCATCTTTTCTCGAACAACGTCATCTGATGAAATAGCAACTCATTCCACTAATGGGAGCCACACTGCTAGAGCCATCCTGACTTTCCTAATAAGTTGAATGTAAACACCCTAAATACATTATAATAAGCATCCTTACTAAGTGTAAATAGGCCCTCTTAGTCCCTGGACCGTTATCGTTCATGTTGTCGATTTATTCATTTTAGTTGCAACACCACCCTAATGTTTTGGTACCCTTCCATGGAACCCGGCCTTAACATCTCGTTTATAAATATTTAAGGATTGAACCCTATTGTGGACTCTTCTATATACGATTAGACTTTAGATTATTAGTCAAGACACCCTGCCATCCAATAACTCAATGAGCTAGTATTCCTTTACAATCATATTTCGACCCAATTCATTAATTCATTAGTTGTGTACCCTACACATTTAGATAAACATCTTTATCTTCTATTCAAATGATACCCTGTCATTTATTATCTTCCTTAAGCTTTCTTCTTATAAAACCTTACTATATTTCATCCCTATGTGTAACGACTCGGTATTTTCAACCATTTGCATCCATTATAAGTGCATAGGCAGACACTCATGCCGGAATTGAATTACTCAAAATACCGTGTTGTAAATAAAATTTTGGCAAACCTCGGAATATACAGTAAATAAAAATCACAGATCACAGACAAAGAGTATATAAAAATGCAGCGGAAGAAAAAGAGATAGTAGTTCATGAAGCTACTATATAAATATGAGATACATCAGAGTTAAATAAGATACAACAGAAGAGTAACTGGATACATCAGGTACAAATCAGATACATCACTGAACCACTGGATACTGAAACAAAATAGATGGCTGGATCTTTAAGGAAAGCTCCAACGCCGAAGGTGAATCTTGAATGCTAACTCAATCAGTCTGACCCGAGCGTAAAGCAAAACACAAAACCCTCGAGTCAGGACATAAATACTTATAAACTGTAAATCAACTCAAGTGAACAGTAACAAAATGCATTAGTAACTTAAAGGATGCTTGGGACCGCCCATCCTCTAAGGATCCGTTAAACTATTTATTATGTAGTAATATACGCTATATACGGTAGTGTCTAATCAATAAAGTATAATCATATAGAAAATAGCGTTAAGGGGATGGTGAACCTTAATGCGGTCGGATCTTTAAAAACAAAATCGTAGTGGGATCGCTATAAGGAGATGACACGACACGCGAGGCAATGCCAGGGTGGATACACCGTTTGCACTCCTGGACCGGTGGTGACGGCAAGCCAGCAGCTTCCGCCCACCTCGAACAATAACCCCGAATCAAAGTGGCGCCACTGAATCAAATCACAACAGTAATAGAATGGTTTCCGATGGAGCATGCTCGATGAAAGGGTGTGACCCTTTGTGTAGCCCGGTATAGCTCCTATTTAAGTCATATATGCCAACTCACGGGAGTTGGGTCCACGTAATATACCTCGAGAACGTCGCCACCATCCTACTTCATTCTGGAATCTCCACCGCGTACACAGTTGTTAAAGTGGTTTTCGGTATTGGCCGGCTATAAGACAATATCCGATCCCGGTCTCTTTAACAACCAATCGTTATTATAACCCGTAGTTATAACTTTAAAATAATATTTTATACTTCAAAATAAAATATCCTTTTCAATCCAAATCTTTATCAAAATAAAGATTAAATCATTTCCAAAACCATTTCAATATATCATCGTAAAATATCTTTCAATTCAAATATTTATCAAAATAAATATCAAGTCATTTCCAACCATTTCAATTTATTAAATTTTCATACCCTTTCAACACTACCTTTCAATTCATTTTAATATATCAAAATATCATAACCTTTCAAAATTTCAGTTCCAAAATATCATATCTTTCAGAACTTCTTTTTAAATCATGTTAATATCAAAATGTCCTATCTTTCAAACACCGTTTTCAAATCATTTAATATCAAAAATATCATATCTTTCAAAACTTCGTTTCAAATCATTTTAATATATCAAAATATCATATCCTTTCAAAACTTCGTTTCAAATCATTTTATTATATCAAAATATCGTATCTTTTTAAACTTCATTCATTTCAAATCATTATTCATTTTATTAAATCAAAAATACCATTTCAATTCATATTTCAAAACAGTTTATATTCCAAAAATTCTTTTTTATCATTTCAATGAAGTTATTATGTTTAATAATTAAATTATTAAATTTCCAAAAATTTCAACTTCCAAAGTTTATTTATTCACTTAAGTTTATCAAAACCGTGAAAATTCACTTTTCGCATCATTTAGAAAACTTATACGGAAAGTTACATTCAAAACAGTTCAATTTAACAAAAGACAGCATTTTAAAGTGTTATAATAGGTTTACTTAAATTCGAATAACTTAGTTAAATTCAAAAATTATAGCACTTACAAAGATTGCTATAATAGCTTTTAATTCAACTTAGCTTTTTAGTTCATTATCATCAACTACAGCGTATACAAATGCTGTAATATCATTTACATTGTAATTAATAGCATTTCAAAAAATGCAGTCAATTAACTTCAAATATTCAATAAAATTTCACAACCAATTATATTTTTATTAAAAACATTTTTAACTTGTAAAATCATACATTTTAACATTTATAACATCATTTAATTTTCCTCAAGTTCATGATTTTATAAAGTTAAATTTCCATTCAAAAATCAAGATTTAATAATAATTCACTTATTAAAATGCAATGTTGAATTTTTAAAATCCATTACATTAAATTTCAACTTAACACTTAAGTTCAAATTCTCAAATATAACTTAGTTTTATTTTTATTTACTTAACTAAAAGTTCACCTTTACGTCAATTTCATAAATTTCAGTTTTAGTTATATTTGAAAATTTCAACTTACAATATTCATTCATTTCACATTTCAACTTTATTAAAATCATTAATATGATATAAAAATCACTTTAAATTTATTTAAATTCCAATTATCATAAATTTATCATAATTTCATATTCACTTAAATTTTCCATTATAATTAAATCAAAATTTCCAAAATAATTTATGTTCAAAATTTCTAACTTTTTCATTAATTCATTTCACTTACAATTATTCAGAAAATCAATAATAATTTACAAAAATCCTTTTTTTATTAAATTTAAAATAAAAATATTATAATAATTAAATTTTTAAAATATTTAAAATTTTAGAAAAACATATTTTAACTACGGCCTGTATATAATTTTATACGCTAGGTAAATTGATATGGGTAATATATCATTTCAACCCATAATTTACAAAGAAAATCCGGGTTTTATCATTTCAAACCCGCAATCCCAAGTCAAAATGAAAATTTTTAAACCATTCAGGCCTATCATTTCAGCCCATAACATTTTTTTTAACAGGGAACTTGCAGTGTGATCATATACAGAAATAATATAAACAAGGTCAATATCACAATATACAGACATATATCAGATGTCAGGTGAAAATTAACAATTTTAATGTCACGATCCAAATTCCACCGCTCGAGAATCGACATCCGTACTCCACTGTACTTGAATGCCGCAGATTCAAACGTTGAAATTCGAGTCGTGCGGAGCTTATAACACATTAAGTACAATGCAGCAGAAGAAACATAATATATATTTGATATATAACATGATACAATATCTGATACAACAGAATGATACAATGAATATACATCAGAGATATGATACAAGACAATAACAGCGGAAAGAAAAGATAACATCAGCATCGGAACAAAAATCCCCAAGGTGATCTTCAAGGAAGAACCCCATCTTCAAAACACCAATCCAGCAATTGCTTGAACTCCCAATCACGATGCACACAGATGAGCAAGTGTAGTTCAGATCCAAAGACTGAACTAGCTCCAGATAATCTACTAAACCTGACTATCTGAAAACCCAACTCTAGACTGCCCGTGTAGGAAAATAGTAGGCACCCAGAGTCTAGGATAGGAACAATAAACTCCAGGTCAGTCATGGGACTGGTGTGAGCAAACAAAAGCAATTGGTCTTTTAAAACAAGCAAAGAATTTAAATTTGAAAATCCGCAATGCTTTTTAGAAAATGAAACTACCATAAGGCCTCCCGCCACACACACAATGCGAACGCAGAATTGGAGGAGATTTCTCCTTATGATAGTCAAATATGCTTGATACGAGAATTTTTTTGATATTATTATAATAAGTGCAAAGTGTAGAAAATCATTTCGAAAGTATAATATAAATCCTAGCCAGCATAGACATTCCGAACTATGCCTACTATAGCTACCATCTAAACAGTGGTGACCACCATAAGTAAATGGCAGGTTCTACAACCAAAACCGTACAAGGCGCGTATTGAAGAATGGATTTCCATCAAATGGTAAGGCTAAGGAACTTCCTACTGCCACATGGGATCGCCTCTGGCGGGACGTCCCGAGAACCTAACCGGATCTCTGCCAACACAAGGCCGGGTTACCTCTGTAACTAGGTAACTACTACTCGAGCATGCCATCCCCCGGTCCTTTGGGGCCTTTATCCGAGGTACCTCTAATCCAACAACCACAAAGCAATCACAAAGTAATAGATCTATAGTATCCACATGAGTAAGCATCTGGGCTCCATACCATGATACCACCCTTTACCAGAAGGGAATGACACACCCTAAAGGGCGCGACCCTCATAACCTTACCGCATCTTTCCTGTTTCGACCATTTTCGGGGTGTGAGGTCCTGATGCAGTCTCGTCCACAAAGCTATGCTTTATACAAAAGCCATGCTTTGATCAAATGATCAACAAATGATCATCAACACGCAGCAGCACTTAGCATGCCACACTACCAAATTTGAGAGTATATCACTGATAAATATCAACTACATAACCTCTGAGCTCGTACGTCTCAGAGAAGGGTGTTAAGCTAAGAGAATAAATTCTCCGCCACCAAGCAGAAATGTATTTGATAGGAATCAGTTTAATATCTCAAAGTGTAGTGTCAGACATACAACCATACAAGTCTGTTCCGGGTTCGAACAGAACCGAAGGCACTTCCGAAGAAGCCCTTGCCAATCCGGGTGTCCACAATCCCGATCGGACTTCCCATCACATAGGGAGAACTCTATACCGGAGCAACTCAGTGCAGAGTCAAATCGACAGGTTATCCTACCATTCTCAAAGACACCCGGTCTTCAACACCGGTCTTCAATTGCAATCCATAACGTCGTATCACTATTCGGAATGGATTATATGACACAAGGTCCTCTCCCGGCTAAACCGAATAGCGAGCGCGATATTTAAAAACATAAGGATATGGGATTTTAGTTAAGTCACAACTTATAAAACCCAAAACCTTCTTTTAAATGGTTAAACAAACTACCGTTCTAAATCTTTAAACAAAAAGATTTATTCCACAAAGTTCACTCAGTTTCACAAAGATCTATTTATAGATTTCCAAAACAATTTCCATTTCAATTGGATTAACTCATTAAATCTTTAAATCAAGGATTTAATTTATAGCTTTCAAACTAGTTTCCAAAGATTTATTCATAACTTGGAAAATAATTTTCATTTCAAACTTGAATTCCTTTTAACACAAATTGGAAGTTCATTTTTTATGTGAAAGCTTTTATTATTTGAAAACAATATAGTTTTCGTTTTGGAAAAATCCGATTTCATTTATACAAGTTAAATCTTTGGGTTAAATTTAAAGTCCCAAAACAACACTTTTAAAATGGTTTAAAAACCCATATAAACATATTTATAAGTTGAATAACCTTTTTGAACCATAGTTCCAAATCATAGGATTTGATTTCAAATATTGAATTCAAATTTAAATCAAATTATTTACATTTCAAAACTCAATTAAATTATTCAAAATAAATTTTATTTTAAAAATTCATTTTCAAAAGCTTCAATTCTAATTCCAAAACTAATTTGGATTCAAAAATTCAATCTTTAAAACTATTTCAAAATCTGCGACTTGACCCATTTCCACGTGAAATCCATATTTGTGTGTGTATAAGTGTGGTCCAGGGGTTTTACACAATAAAAGTGCCACATCATCAATCAGCACAGATACAAAAACAACAATATATTTAATAAGCGGTACAAAATATTGTAGGATCGATTCACCCTAGAGGGGGGTGGATAGGGTGATAGTATAAATTATAAAAAATTAATTGCGGAAGCTTATAAAATAATTTCAACACAGATCACAGAATAGTAGCAGCATACATAAAAGCAGAATAATAAATGCAGAAATAGAACGACACAGAATTTACCCAGCTTCGGCAAAAAACCTGCCTACGTGCTGCCCCCAAGGTTTCTACTAGAAATTAGATAGTCACAAGCTTACACACGTAAACTCGCGACACCCGCTACTGACTAACCTAACTCTACGCTCAAAACCCTGCCACAACTCAGCCACTGAGTTGCGAATTCTCAAGCTACGCCACGTAGCTTGTCCCCTAGTCACACGACTAGCAAATACAACGGTTTGAAAAGAGATTTAAAAATTAAAAACAAATTCAAAACTAAAAATAAGATAAATCCCTTATTTATAAAAACTAAAGCCCTTAACAAAACCCTAATTTAAAAAGGCCGGCCCCTTTTATTATTTAGACCCACTTCCTTTTCTATTCGGTTCTTTGGAAAATGGCGGCTTCTTCGATCATAATTTAGGGCTTTTGTCCTTCGATCAAAATTAGGGTTTTGGATGCCGTTTGATATTGACGCTCTATTGATCTTGGAGTCGCGCTCGGCTGCTTCTCTTGATTTGTGAAATTAGGGTTCGGCTTCGGTTGCTTCGAGATAATTGAATTCGCCTTGGTATGTTATTTGTATCTTTTGCTTTCAGGTTTGATTGCTTGAATTCGATTGCTTTTTCATTCATGCCGATGATGATACTTGGGTACTCGTATTTATATGAATTCGAATACACTAATTAACTCAATACTTTTCTGAAATTCACTTTCGTGATGCACACGACTTTCCTGATGCGTTCGATACTTACTTGATTCATACGACTTTGTTTTGAGAACTTTCGATCCTTCTTGAATAACAAGGCAGAAACTTTCCTCTTTTTAATTGCCGACTATTTCAAAAAAAATACGAATTTTTTCTTTTTCCTGTTTCATGCATTCTGTAACTTGCTTCTCTGCTACTATATACATTCATCAATGTTGGCATCTGCATTGCATTTCTCAGTGAACTCCATTTCACTTTGTTGCATTTGGTCTCGAGTTTCACTGTTGCATGCACTTGTTTATGCTTGAACACTGCGCTTGTATATATTAACTATCACTTGCTCTTAGCTTGAAGTTGCATCACCATGCATATTTGAAACTCTGTTTTGTTGCATCTCTGTCCATTGGGTATTTGCTGCATTTTCAAACATTTTTTATGGTCTGGTTCCTTCATGATATTGTTCTTGTATCATTACTGTTGTTGTTGCTGATATCTTGGTTCGGTATGTCATTCGAGTTTGAGACTGTGGCGATTTCACTGTGTACTTGAGAATGCACTGCATATTTGGTTTGCTCCTTTTCTGGTTGGTGTTGCTGTTATGTTGACGACTAGCCCTTGCTATTGTCCATGTGTGTTCATTTGTGTTTGACCTTTGTTGTCACTGGTTCATTGTGGTAGTAGCTATCTTCACTGATGCTGCACTTGGTCTTGTCTTTGATGTTCCTCTCATTGCATATGAACTTGGTCTACTTGATGTTGTAGCTTTCAAGTATATGTGCATCACTTGACTTCATTCCACTGCGCATTTCTCTGGTTTCTGTAGTTGTAACTGGTTGTTCGAACTTGTTTATGTGATTCCATGTATCACTGCACTTTTATTCATGATTTGATCCACTAGATCATGCTTGGCTTTGGTTCTGCACCATGGTGTATGCAGTGTTACATTGACATGTTGTAGCTGGTCTTTGTAATTGCTGTGCCTCTCTTGTATGATTGGTGTCTGCACTGTGTTGCATTACCATCATTGCTGTTTGGTCTGAACTTGACGTTGCCTTGTGTTGAAACCAGTTTCAAAACTTAGGTTTGACCTTGTGCTCGTGTCGTGATTTTGAATATATTGCACGTGAGTTTAACCTGGCTTTTCATTTGGGTTTGACCTGTGCTCACCTGACCCTGTAGCATTATCAAGTGTATATTGACGTGCACGGCCTTGTGGCATGTACAGTGATACACTGTGCATGTCACACTGTTCGTGTGTAATGAATTCAAATGTAAATGATGACGAACAACTCAAATAACTGAGGCAAATCATACTTTCAAAAATCATATTTTATTTTATATTGCAAAAATATTTCTTTTTCAATTTTACCGTGTTAGTGAATATTTTTGCAGATTGCTCAGATGCTGGATTCAAACTGGAATGCAGTTGAAGAAAAAATACGAGTGTGAGTGATATGTAGTGAAGTGAATGTGTAAAATAGTGATGTAATTGAATTTGTATCAAAGTTGTATAGTGAATAGTGAGAGCTTGAATTTGTACTGTTCAAAATTGTAATAAATATTTGTTTGAATAAAATATTCGTTTGAATTCAAATTCCGTGTTATTTATTTTATTCAGCAAATATTTATTTAATCTGTGAAAATAAATAGTATATTATCAAATACATTTAAATGAATGTATATATGTTTATTATCATCAAACAACAATCATATTAGCACATATTCAACAATCTCCCCCGTTTGATGATAACAAACATATACTTAAGATTTTGAAACATATTAAATGCATTTGATAATTTCACCATTTCAATGCTTGCTCCCCCTATTTAAATGCTTCATCTTTACGAAACTCCCCCTTCTTATATGCATATCAGTATAAGATTTAAATGCCAAAATCCAACATTTCTCTCCCCCTTTTGTTATCAGCAAAAGAATAAAAGTGTCATGAAATAGAGATAAGGTGATAGATAGTAATATAACATTAAAGCTCAATCGACTATAACTATGTAATTTAAATAGAAAATCAAACAAAAATCATAACCATTCTTGTTGGGCGCATATTCCATTTTAGAGATGATGGGAATGATGTTATCAAAAATCATATAGTTATGTCGAGTTGTGGAATATGTCTATCAGGAATTTGAATTTCTACTAACCATGCATAACCGTTAGGACTTTTAAATGAGGTTAGTAGTATTTCAAAAAAAATTAATTTAAAAATGAATTCAAGTATCTTCTAACCACGCATGACCGTGAGGACTTTTAAATGGGATTAGAATCAACTTGTTTACTTAATAAATTAATTTTGATATGCATTCCATACATGCATAACCGTGAGGACTTTTAAATGAGCATGAAACTACATATCAAATTCCAAGTAATTCACCCATGCATAACTGTGAGGACTTTTAAATGAGAGTGAATACTTTGAATTTTATTTTATTTTATAAACTGAAAAACTAATGATTCCTGATTATGATACCACATATCGACAAACTATATTGGATTTTTGATAAGCGATGGTCGATAGAATTATGATAGAATTAGAACTGGTCATGGAATCTTTGCCAAACAAAGAATTTTATAACTCTTGTGTGAATTTCTAAAGAAATTTACTAAGTATACTGTCTTGAGGAAAAATGTATGATTAATATCACCCCTTATCATTTTTCAGTCACTATTTACCTTTTTGATAATTAGGAGGGGGATAGATTTGTTAATTAGGCACTCAAGTTTCTAAAACACCTAAACTGAGACGTAGTTTGCAAAAACTATTTTCTGGAAGGGGTTTTGTAAAGATGTCTGCCAATTGTAAATCAGTTGAAATAAAATTTATGCTGATATTTTCTTTAGAAATATGATCTCGAATAAAATGATGTCTAACATCTATATGTTTTGTTCGTGAGTGATGCACAGGGTTTTTTGTGAGATCAATTGCGCTTTTACTATCACACATTAGTGGTACACATTTAAAATTTAGACCATAGTCTTGCAAAGTCAGTATCATCCATAAGATTTGAGCAGAGCAACCACTTAGAGCAATATACTCTGTTTCTGTGGTGGATAATGCAATACAATTTTGTTTTCTGCTTGACCATGCAACTAATAAATGCCCTAACATAAAACATGCTCCACTAGTACTTTTTCTATCAACTAAATTTCCAACGTAATCAGCATCTGAAAAACGTTTTAATTCAAAGTTATCGTTTGATGGATACCAAAGACCAAACCGTGGGGTGTGCAACAAATATCTTATAATTCTTTTAACAGCTTTTAAATGAGATTCTTTTGGGTTAGATTGAAAACGTGCACACAGGCAAACAGAAAACATGATGTCAGGTCTAGAAGCGATAAGATAAAGAAGTGATCCAATCATACCTCTGTACTGCTTTTGATCAAATGTCTTACCTTTTTCATCCTTGTCAAGTTTAAGTGTTGTATTCATGGGAGTTCTTGCTGGTTTGGCATCTTTCAATCCAAATTTGTTGACCAGTTCCCTAATATACTTTGTTTGAGAAATGAATGTTCCTTTATCGCTTTGTTTGATTTGAAATCCTAAAAAGAATTTTAACTCTCCAACCAAGCTCATTTCAAACTTTTCCTGCATGACCTTTTCAAATTTCTCATACAATAACTTGTTAGTAGCACCATAAATGATGTCATCAACATATATTTGAACAATCAAAAGATCATCGTTTTCATGCAAGAGAAATACTGTGGTGTCTACACATCCCTTTTTGAACCCATTTTCAAGAAGATAAGAACTAAGACATTCATACCAGGCTCTAGGGGCTTGTTTTAATCCATATAAAGCCTTTTTCAGTTTATATACATGGTTTGGATATTCATGACTTTCAAAACCTTCTGGTTGTTCAACAAACACATCTTCTTTTAAAATTCCGTTAAGAAAAGCACTCTTAATGTCCATTTGTCTTAGTTTAAATCCTTTGTAGCAAGCAAAAGCTAATAATATTCTAATTGATTCTAGTCTAGCTACAGGTGCAAAAGTTTCATCAAAGTCAACTCCTTCAATTTGATTGTATCCCTTAGCGACTAGTCTAGCTTTATTTCTAATTACATTTCCAGTTTCGTCATATTTATTTTTAAAAATCCATTTTGTTCCTATAACTGGATAATCCTTAGGTCTAAGTGCTAGACTCCAAACATTATTTCGTTCAAATTGGTTTAGCTCTTCTTGCATGGCCATAAACCAGTTTTCATCGTTAAGGGCTGAATCTATGTTATTTGGTTCTATTTATGAAATAAATCCACTATATAAGCACATATCACATAGATTTCTAAAGGAGGAACGAGTCTGTATACCTGCTATAGGGTTTCCAATTACCAATTCTGGAGGATGGTCTGCTTTGTATTTCAGTTTTGCTGGATCTAGATTCCTTTGGACTTCTGGAGTTATGATAGTTTCTCTGATATCATCAGTTCTTTTGGTTCTTCATATTCATCTTTTTCTTTCTCCTCTTCAACATTGCTTTTGGATGTTTCCTGATTATCAATGCCTTCATCAAATTTCACATTGATTGATTCCACGATTGTTTTAGTCCTTTTGTTGTAGACTCTGTAAGCTTTGCTTCTCGAAGAGTATCCCATGAAGATACCCTCATCAGCTTTTGCTTCAAATTTTCCTAATTGATCACCTGTATTGAGAATATAGCAAGTCTATCCAAATACTTTAAAGTAAGCAATGTTTGGTTTATTATTGAACCATAGCTCATAAGGAGTTTTGTTGAGAAGCGGTCTAATCATAACTCTATTCATTACATAGCATGCTGTATTTACTGCTTCTGCCCAAAAATGTAAAGGTAGTTCATACTCATTTATCATAGATCTAGCCAACTCTTGTAAAGTTCGATTCTTTCTCTCAACTACCCCATTTTGTTGTGGAGTACGTGGTGCAGAGAATTCATGTTTGATTCCATTTTCATTACAAAAAATTTCAAATTCATAATTTTCAAATTCTCCACCATGATCACTTCTTAGTGAAATAATGGAAACTTCTTTTTCATTTTGGACTAATTTTGTGAAATTCTTGAGATATGAAATTTTTTCTGATTTCTTGGCTAAAAAATATACCTATGTATATTTTGAGTAGTCATCAACTATAACAAAACAATATTTTTTACCTCCTAAGCTAGCAATGTCATTAGGTCCGAATAGATCCATATGAACTAGCTCAAGTACTCTAGAAGTGCTTACACTGTTTTTGGCATGAAATGATGATTTTTTAAGTTTTCCTAAAGAGCATGTTTTACAAATGTTTTCTGTTTTAAACTCATGTGAAGGCAACCCTCTTACCAAATTTTTCCTTTTTAATTTGTTTAGCAAATTCATACTAGCATGCCCTAAACGTCGATGCCATAAATCAACTTCTATGTCCTTAGCAACCAAGCATTTCGAAAAGGTGAGATCATCAAAAGATAGAGAATATATATTACCTTTCCTCTTACCTGAAAATAAGATTTCTTTAGATGAATTGTCAACAATTTTGCATAAGTCAGAGTCAAAAATAACATTCATACCTTTATCGCATAGCTGGCTGATTGATATCAAGTTGTGGTGCAGATTTTCAACATACAGTACATCATTCAGGGTAAAAGTATTGTTACCTACTTTACCTTTGCCAACAATTTTACACTTTTCATTGTTACCCATTGTGACCCTGCCACCTTTATACTTTTCTAGGCTAAGGAACTTTGATTTATTGCCTGTCATGTGTCTGGAACAGCCAGAATCCAGATACCATTGCTGTTGTTCCTTAGCCTGCCAGCATACCTACACGGGAAAAAAAATTAGTGGCCTATTTGTTTTCATAGGTCCAAAATTGTTAGTGCTAAGATATTTTGGAAAATAATCTAGAGAAGACCGAAAACTATTTAAACATGTTCCTTTTGGCACCCGAATTTGTTTTACTTTGAGAGATTTTATATTTGTGCCTTTTGGAACCCAAATCGATACAGTCTTCATATGTTCGGGTTTATACCTATGAATATTTTGATTATGTCCAAATGAATTGACTTGATTAATTTGGTTTCTATCTTTTTGAAATTTGTTATATCCAAGTCCTTTCCTAGACGTATTAAGAGTTTGTTTCCCTAATAGCATATTCAATGATTTTTCTCCTTTTGAGAATTTATCCAACGTTGTTGATAGTTGTAGGACTTGGGTCTTGAGAGATTCATTTTCATTTATCAGTTGTGTGCACCTTTTTATAGAGTCTTCTATTCTTGTGTTTTCAATTTCTTTCAAAAACAAGATTTCATTTTCAAGCGATTTAATTTTGTTTTCTGAATTTTGAACCTCTTCTTCGAATGTTGGACACTTCTCACACTTAGGGATTCTGCTTTGATAGGTTTTAACTAATTGGTTAAGTTGTTTATTTAAATCATTTAAAGAATCCTTTTGTGATTCAAGTTTGGCATGTTTTTCCTTAAGTCGTTCAAAACAGCCATTTACTTCGTGAAAATATATAAGTAATTCTGAATGAGAATGTTTTGATACCTTACTTGGCTCATCATCATCACTGTCAGTTACTTCATCATGAAGACATAGATTTGCTATTTCACTTTCACTTTCGGTGCTATCACTTTCATCTTCATCAATTTCATCCCAAGTAGCCGCAAAACTTTTCTTCTTCAGTTTCATTCCTTGGTTTGATCGATTTTGAGGACAATTTGGCTTGATATGTCCCGGTTTATTACATTTGTGACAGATGATCTCTTGCTTCTCCGAAATGTCTAGTGCTTTGTTTATTCTGCTTTTAATTTGATGGTTTCTGGTTGGATTTCCATATTTGCGATTCCACTTTTTGAATCTCTTTATTAATAGTGCTAATTCAGCTTCACCATCATCATCGTCATCATCGTCATTTTCAGTTATTCCTTTGAGAGCAATTGACTTCTTTCGAGTATCGCCTCCTTCTCGCTCTTCCTTGAACTTTAGCTCTAGCTCATAGGCGGTGAGATTTCCAATGAGCTCTTCCATCTTGATTTGTTTCAAATCCTTTGACTCTTGAATAGCTGTGACTTTTGCTTCAAAGCTTCGAGGAAGAACTCTGAGAATTTTCCGAACTATCTCTAACTCTGTGTACGATTTTCCAAGAGCCTTTGATTTGTATACTATATTGGACAGTCATCCGTACATCTCTTTGACATTTTCTTCTTTTGCCATTGTGAAATTCTCGTATTCGCTGCTTAACATGGCTAGGCGAGATTCTTTGACTTGAGATGTTCCTTCGTGAGTTACTTCGAGCTGTGTGCCATATTTCCTGCGCAGTTAAACAATAAGAGACACGATTAAATTCAAATTGATCCAATGAACAGATAATAGAATTCATAGCTTTAGCATTAGCATTTTGTAATTTATTTTCTAGCTCTGTCCATTGGTCCATCGGTTTATCTATTTCCTGATTGTCTACAATTATAGTTGGTGATCTATAACCTATCTCAATAATGTTCCAAGCGTCAATGGTTTTCAGAAAAAATTTCATTCTATTTTTCCAGTAGGCATATTCACCATTGAACATTGGTGGTCTAACTATGGACTGACCTTCAGCAAAAGCATTATTAAAAGAAGCCATTTTTTCAAATTTTTAAACAGAAACTGATTTTTGAAAAATGAAAAAAATGACTTCTAAACCTTGCTCCGATACCACTTGTAGGATCGATTTCACCCTAGAGGGGGGGTGAATAGGGTGATAGTATAAATTATAAAAAATTAATTGCGGAAGCTTATAAAATAATTTCAACACAGATCACAGAATAGTAGCAGCACAGATAAAAGCAGAATAATAAATGCAGAAATAGAACGACACAGAATTTACCCAGCTTCGGCAAAAAACCTGCCTACGTGCTGCCCCCAAGGTTTCTACTAGAAATTAGATAGTCACACGCTTACACACGTAAACTCGCGACACCCGCTACTGGCTAACCTAACTCTACGCTCAAAACCCTGCCACAACTCAGCCACTGAGTTGCGAATTCTCAAGCTACGCCACGTAGCTTGTCCCCTAGTCACACGACTAGGAAATACAACGGTCTGAAAAGAGATTTAAAAATTAAAAACAAATTCAAAACTAAAAATAAGATAAAGCCCTTATTTATAAAAACTAAAGCCCTTAACAAAACCCTAATTTAAAAAGGCTGGCCCCTTTTATTATTTAGACCTGCTTCCTTTTCTATTCGGTTCTTTGGAAAATGGCGGCTTCTTCGATCATAATTTAGGGCTTTTGTCCTTCGATCAAAATTAGGGTTTTGGATGCCGTTTGATACTGACGCTCTATTGATCTTGGAGTCGCGCTCGGCTGCTTCTCTTGATTTGTGAAATTAGGGTTCGGCTTCGGTTGCTTCGAGATAATTGAATTCGCCTTGGTATGTTATTTGTATCTTTTGCTTTAAGGTTTGATTGCTTGAATTCGATTGCTTTTTCATTCATGCCGATGATGATACTTGGGTACTCGTATTTATATGAATTCGAATACACTAATTAACTCGATACTTTCCTGAAATTCACTTTCGTGATGCACACGACTTTCCTGATGCGTTCGATACTTACTTGATTCATACGGCTTTGTTTTGAGAACTTTCGATCCTTCTTGAATAACAAGGCAGAAACTTTCCTCTTTTTAATTGCTGACTATTTCAAAAAAAATACGAATTTTTTCTTTTTCCTGTTTCATGCATTCTGTAACTTGCTTCTCTGCTACTATATACATTCATCAATGTTGGCATCTGCATTGCATTTCTCAATGAACTCCATTTCACTTTGTTGCATTTGGTCTCGAGTTTCACTGTTGCATGCACTTGTTTATGCTTGAACACCGCGCTTGTATATATTCACTATCACTTGCTCTTAGCTTGAAGTTGCATCACCATGCATATTTGAAACTCTGTTTTGTTGCATCTCTGTCCATTGGGTATTTGCTGCATTTTCAAACATTTTTTATGGTCTGGTTCCTTCATGATATTGTTCTTGTATCATTACTGTTGTTGTTGCTGATATCTTGGTTCGGTCTGTCATTCGAGTTTGAGACTGTGGCGATTTCACTGTGTACTTGAGAATGCACTGCATATTTGGTTTGCTCCTTTTCTGGTTGGTGTTGCTGTTATGTTGACGACTAGCCTTTGCTATTGTCCATGTGTGTTCATTTGTGTTTGACCTTTGTTGTCACTGGTTCATTGTGGTAGTAGCTGTCTTCACTGATGCTGCACTTGGTCTTGTCTTTGATGTTCCTCTCATTGCATATGAACTTGGTCTACTTGATGCTGTAGCTTTCACGTATATGTGCATCACTTGACTTCATTCCACTGCGCATTTCTCTGGTTTCTGTAGTTGTAACTGGTTGTTCGAACTTGTTTATGTGAATCCATGTATCACTGCACTTTTATTCATGATTTGATCCACTGTATCATGCTTGGCTTTGGTTCTGCACCATGTTGTATGCAGTGTTACATTGACATGTTGTAGCTGGTCTTTGTAATTGCTGTGCCTCTCTTGTATGATTGGTGTCTGCACTGTGTTGCATTACCATCATTGCTGTTTGGTCTGAACTTGACGTTGCCTTGTGTTGAACCCAGTTTCAAAACTTAGGTTTGACCTTGTGCTCGTGTCGTGATTTTGAATATATTGCACGTGAGTTGAACCCGGCTTTTCATTTGGGTTTGACCTGTGCTCACCTGACCTTGTAGCATTATCAAGTGTATATTGACGTGCACGGCCTTGTGGCATGTACAGTGATACACTGTGCATGTCACACTGTTCGTGTGTAATGAATTCAAATGTAAATGATGACGAACAACTCAAATAACTGAGGCAAATCATACTTTCAAAAATCATATTTTATTTTATATTGCAAAAATATTTCTTTTTCAATTTTACCGTGTTAGTGAATATTTTTGCAGATTGCTCAGATGCTGGATTCAAACTGGAATGCAGTTGAAGAAAAAATACGAGTGTGAGTGATATGTAGTGAGGTGAATGTGTAAAATAGTGATGTAACTGAATTTGTATCAAAGTTGTATAGTGAATAGTGAGAGCTTGAATTTGTACTATTCAAAATTGTAATGAATATTTGTTTGAATAAAATATTCGTTTGAATTCAAATTCCGTGTTATTTATTTTATTCAGCAAATATTTATTTAATCTGTGAAAATAAATAGTATATTATCAAATACATTTAAATGAATGTATATATGTTTATTATCATCAAACAACAATCATATAAGCGCATATTCAACAAA
Organism: Allium cepa; assembly: GCA_030765085.1. Taxonomy (NCBI): domain Eukaryota; kingdom Viridiplantae; phylum Streptophyta; class Magnoliopsida; order Asparagales; family Amaryllidaceae; genus Allium; species Allium cepa. The sequence continues at coordinate 134,412,945 of CM060942.1, read as the reverse complement.
TATAACGCTTATATTTGATAAGCAGTACTAACCAATTGTAACGCTTATCTTTCATTCAGATATCACATGTATATATCACAGATAATAAATCACGGTAAACATAGCTCAAATCAAAACAGAGCATCACAATCAGGGATATCAAACAATTCAATCATTCAATAGAATGCAAACATCCATAAGTGAAATTAGTTAATTGTCTGATTAATTCAAATCAGATTTAATTACCTATGAATTACTAATCCTGGTTAATTAATATTAATAAATTACAAATCATTTTGATTAAATGCTCTTTAATCAGTTATCTAATTAACCTTTAGTAATGAATTAATTAACCTTTAATTATAATTCATCAACTTTTAATTTTTAAAGAATTTACCTTTAATTATTTAATTAACCATTTAATTAATTATCTTTAATTAATTAATTTAACCCTTCATTAATCAATTAATTATCATTCTTCATTAACTAATTAAACTTTAAATAAACTAATTATCCTTAATTTAATTACCTGAATTAATCACCATTTGATTAATTATCATTTAATTAATTATCCTTTAATAATAATTATTGATTATCCCTAATCACATAATTTAATTATCACTTGGTTTATTAACTTTGATCAATAATTAATTACTTTAAATTAAGTAATTATCCCTTAGTAATCAATTAATTACCTAAATTAATTTATCCTTAACTATTGATTAATCAACTCTTAATTACTTTTATAAATTAATTATTTCTTAATTTAAATTACCTTAATTACATTGATTAATTATCCTTAATTACTTAATAAATTTATTAATTATCTTTAATAACAAATCATTCCTTAAATACTTTCATTAATTGATCTTTAAGTCGTTATTTAATTAACCCAAATCATGTAATAATTTTACCTTAATTCTTAATGGATTTATAAAATTTAACAAATCACTTTGATTAAACAAATAACCTTTAATTTAATTATATTGATAATTAATCACCTATCCCCATAATTAATTATTAGATTCTATTTGAAAGCATGAAAAATAAAGTACATAATATATATATATATATATATATATATATATATATTATTTTTTAAAAAAACAAATCAATTTTTGATGTTTAACTTAAAAAAAATAAAATTTTGAGGCTTTTTTAAAAACTCATTAAATTTTCATTTTGACTTCCAAAATATGATTAATAACTTTGAAAACTTTATTTAATTCAACATTAGTTCATCTTCCTATATTTGTCAAAACTTGTTTTAACATTTAAATAGCTTAAACTTTTTTAAATAATCAACTAAAATAATATTAAAACAAAACTTGCTGTATATTCACTTCCCCAGCCACACGTTCATCTACCCGAGTAAAACACAAAAAAATCCCAAGCCATAACGAATCACTCAGGCTCGACTCTGGGAAACTCGCGTTCTCCTTCTCCTCTTCCTTTTACATTTTAAAATTTGAACAACACGGTAAAACTCGAGTTAATTGCCTAAATTCCTCGTACTCGAATCCGAGTTCCATCGTCTCTTTCTCGAGTTAAGCTTCGAGTCAATTTCTTCCCGTCAAAGCCCAACATGCTGACACGAATGCGACACCGTGCACGTGTCCAGGTACTCCGACCCTCCTTGACCAACGTCGCGACCAACCCCGGGTCACCTTTGACCCCGAGTTCGAACTCCCCATCCCAGTTCCAACAATTTCGTCCGGTATCGAAATTTAAGTTCTTGATCAACTTCTAACTCAAAACCCATTACACGAATTTGCCTCGCACCACCGATCTCGGCCACCAGAAGGTTCAACTATTTATCCAAAACTTCGCCATGAAGCAAAGCATCGATCCCACCGAATTCGGGCTCGTCCGATCTCCCCTTGGAGTCGCCATCACCCCGAGAACAACTGCTATCAAAACTGACACTTAAACCCTATATTACCACAGTCCGGCCAACACGACACTCCAGAAAATTCTAGGCTATTTTTCCTAAGTTCACCAATACTCCATCTTGCTTCACCGAGAACCGCGACCTACAGTACGCCGTGGATCATCAGAAAACGAGAAATATCTCTTTCCAGCTCAACTTGAGATTTCAAAAAAACTACTAACTTAAAAATCTTAATCTTGTTATCAAAATTCATCAATTTACAGCACGAATCACGCCCTATAACTGAAACTAGGAATTTCGACACTTGAATTTTTGATAAAATAGGTGTTTATTACTGTAATGCTCAAATTTTAAAATACTTATTCCATGAATATGTTTGCAATACTTTTTAAAATTAGCATTACACTGTTATGATCAACTTTAATTTGGAAATCATCATCTAAATTTATTTATAACCTGAGATATAAACTTTTTTCCTCGTGAGTTTGGTTATCCTGTTACTAATAGACCCCTATCAAAAGCATGCACATCCATTTTATACATATACACCCCTATTCACATGCATACCAAAGATTTTCACAGTATGTATGTCAAGCATTCATCACAACCTATAAATAAAAGGATAGTTTGCTCACAGTTTTTTTTTTTATAAACTGTAGAATGTAACAGAGGTGGATATCTACATATACTCAGGCATGAATCAATTAACCTACCACACAAATTCATTAATGAAAGCTTAGACGATTTTGTCACAAACAACAACAAAGAACAGGGTGGAGAAATTTGCTCACCTGGAATTTAATGTTTGAAGGCAGAGAAGAACAAAGGCATCCATTCTTGTGAGAAACTGGAAACTGTTTGTTTTTCTTTTTCTTTTTTTTCTTTGTCTTTAAACTTTGATTTTTTTTTGTTCCCTGCAACTATTTAGTATAATTGTTTAAATCTTTGTTTTACTTACTGATTACTAACATCAAATTCTTTTTTTTTAAAAGGAAATTTACTTGCCTTTGCTTTCAGATTGAAAACCTTTGCATTCTATTCTTTTGAACATATCTTATTTTAAATTTGGAATTTTGCTTGCTGTCTTCATTGCTCACTTGAAATTGATGAAGAAAGATAGAAACTGGAATTGAAACAGAGAAGCAAAATACTTTAATTTGATTGCCTCAGAAATTTCAGAGTGCATGCAGGCAGATTGAAGAATTGTAGGCTAAAGATTTAAAAGATGAGCTTGCATGCTGATTTTCCAGAATTCAGTTTTGTTATGATCCTTCTGTTTGATTTTGATGCTACTCCAAAAACAGATTGAAGCTTTAAATTTTTTGCTTCAGGTTGTTGTTTGAACTTTGTTGAAGCTTTTGCATTCTTGAATTTTTTTAACTGCAATTTTATTTTCGGGTTTGAGAAATGTAAACATGAGTATAGCCTGGTTTTGAAACTTGTGAAGCCAAATCTTTTTGTTTACTGTTTGTTTAGATTTTGCTGAAATGTTATATGATGGCATATGGGAAGATGTAAAGACTTCTTGTAATTTTGAATCTCATTATTTAAAAAAATAATAATGATGACATTTGTATATGTATACATGTAAGATCTTAAAGTATGTTTGCATTTGTTTACTCCATCCCCTTATGTATATATTTATCATTTGCAATTTTACATGACAAAGGATTCTTTTTATTTTATAAATTTTTATATCATATTTATTTTATAAATAAATATAACTTTTATTCATTGGTATATACATGTACACATATGCCTTTATTTCAAAATTGTTTACATTTTCCTTCATGTTTACATTTATATTTACACAAACAAAACTCTATCCCCAAATATATTTTTACATTGCAACCTTAAATTTTTGTTCAACATACTGATATACTTATATATTTTTACAATTTCCATTCATACATTTTTCTTCTTCTTATTTTACAATTTTATAAAAGAAAAGAGGAATGTAAAAATTATGATTTCATATTAACAATAGTTGCATTTATTCATATAAGAAAATTTGACTTAAAAATAATATTTTGGAATGTAAGTACATTAATTTCTACTTTAATTGCAACTTCCAGTTATTAATATATTAAAAATTCAGGAAACAATTATCATTAACCTTTTATAAATCTCAAGCTTTTAAATTTTAAATTTTTACTTTTAATACATTTAATTTTGAACCCAATATTTGTTTATAAATCACTTATCCCTATATTTTAAATTAAATTTCCATTTATTCCCAATATATTTATTTCCCCCAAATCCAATATTTATTTGTAAGTTACTTATACTTAAATTTCTAATTAAATTCTATTTAAAATCAAAAGCTATTTATTTATACCAGAAATCTCTAATTACTCTACAATTTATTCTCAAAAATATATTTAATTGCTAAATTAAACTTGATAAATTTCAGGAATGTTACAAATTCCCCCCTTAAAAAAAATTTCGTCCCCGAAATTTGCTAGGGAGACAAAAAAATAGACGATAGATAAAGAAGTTTCTTTTCGAATCAACTGGGTATCAATTCTGTATTTGTCTTACCCAATAAGAATATCAACATTATGAGAACAAACTCATACAAGTATTACACAAGATATTCTGGTCCACCGGTCTATGAATATGCAAGGGCGTTGATTAGTTCGAAGGGATAACTAATCGTTCGTAGAATATATCAGATCCCAGAGAATAAATAGATGGATTCAATCTTTTACGATTTCTCAAACACTAGATATGGATTCCAAATTCAAGTCGAAATATCCCAAAGTATATATGACTTGTCCCTCTTCGGACTTCAGTTTACACAAGAAATTACAATAGAATTTCAAATTTGGTTTTAATCGATATCGTTTTATTGATACAACTCAAATTTAGCCTTATATTTGTTAACCAATTTTACTTAATTTAAATTTACAATTTATTTCAAATTCAAATTCATTAAAGTTTAGGTCGAAAAACTGACGACAAACCGATGAATATACGAAGTAAGAATTTTCTACGACGATCCGTAGGGCCACCATCACACTGAAACTTCTTCTTGGAGCTGATACAAAGCAATCAAAAGAATTTCGAAATCGAATCAAAGGAGATTGATAGAGAAAGTTGTTTCCGCTGTTGCAGGGCATTGACCATTTATATTGGTACTCCCCTGTCCCCTATCTCGTCCTCTTCTCGCACTCATACTTACCATCAGTGGATAGTAAGAGAATTTACTGAGGCATTCGAACAGATATCTTAGGGATTACTCATTCTAGGGTATACTTCACCCTATCTCTAATGAGCTAATTAATGTGTTATACTCGTGAGCTAAAGTTTTAACCCTCAGCTCTGATACCAAAATGTCACGATCCAAATTCCAGCGTTCGAGAATCGACATCCGTACTCCACTGTACTTGAATGCCGCAGATTCAGACGTTGAAATTCGAGTCGTGCCGGAGCTTATAACACATTAAGTACAACGCAGCAGAAGAAACAGAATATATATTTGATATATAACATGATACAATATCTGATACAACAGAATGATACAATGAATGTACATAAGAGATATGATACAAGACAATAGCAGCGGAAAGAAAAGATAACATCAGCAGTGGAACAAAATCCCCAAGGTGATCTTCAAGGAAGAACTCCATCTTCAAAACACCAATCCAGCAATAGCTCGAACTCCCAATCACGATGCACACAGATGAGCAAGTGTAGTTCAGATCCAAAGACTGAACTAGCTCCAGATAATCTACTAAACCTGACTATCTGAAAACCCAACTCTAGACTGCCCGTGCAGGAAAATAGTGGGCACCCAGAGTTTAGGATAGGAACAATAAACTCTAGGTCAGTCATGGGACTAGTGTGAGCAAACAAAAGCAATTGGTCTTTTAAAACAAGCAAAGAATTTAAATTTGAAAATCCGCAATGTTTTTTAGAAAATGAAACTACCATAAGGCCTCCCGCCACACACAAATGCAAACGCAGAATTGGAGGAGATTTCTCCTTATGATAGTCAAATATGCTTGATGCGAGAAAATTCTTTGATATTATTATAATAAGTGCAAAGTGTAGAAAATCATTTCGAAAGTATAATATAAATCCTAGCCAGCATAGACATTCCGAACTATGCCTACTATAGCTACCATCTAAACAGTGGTGACCACCATAAGTAAATGGCAGGTTCTACAACTAAAACCGTACAAGGCACGTATTGAAGAATAGATTTCCAACAAATGGTCAGGCTAAGGAACTTCCTACTGCCACATGGGATCGCCTCTGGCGGGACGTCCCGAGAACCTAACCGGATCTCTGCCAACACAAGGCCGGGTTACCTCTGTAACTAGGTAACTACTACTCGAGCATGCCATCCCCCGGTCCTTTGGGGCCTTTATCCGAGGTACCTCTAATCCAACAACCACAAAGCAATCACAAAGTAATAGATCTGCAGTATCCACATGAGTAAGCATCTGGGCTCCATACCATGATACCACCCTTTACCAGAAGGGAATGACACACACTAAAGGGCGCGACCCTCATAACCTTGCCGCATCTTTCCTGTTTTGACCATTTTCGGGGTGTGAGGTCCTGATGCAGTCTCGTCCACAAAGCCACGCTTTATACAAAAGCCATGCTTTGTTCAAATGATCAACAAATGATCATCAACACACAACAGCACTTAGCATGCCACACTACCAAATTTGAGAGTATATCACTGATAAATATCAACTACATAACCTCTGAGCTCGTACGTCTCAGAGAAGGGTGTTAAGCTAAGAGAATAAATTCTCCGCCACCAAGCAGAAATGTATTTGATAGGAATCAGTTTAATATCTCAAAGTGTAGTGTCAGACATACAACCATACAAGTCTGTTCCAGGTTCGAACAGAACAGAAGGCACTTCCGAAGAAGCCCTTGCCAATCTGGTGTCCACAATCCCGATCGGACTTCCCATCACATAGGGAGAACTCTATACCGGAGAAACTCAGTGCAGAGTCAAATCGACAGGTTATCCTACCATTCTCGAAGACACCTGGTCTTCAACACCGGTCTTCAATTGCAATCCATAACGTTGTATCACTATTCGGAATGGATTATACGACACAAGGTCCTCTCCCGGCTAAACCGAATAGCGAGCGCGATATTTAAAAACATATGGATATGGGATTTCAGTTAAGTCACAACTTATAAAACCCAAAACCTTCTTTTAAATGGTTAAACAAATTACCGTTCTAAATCTTTAAACAAAAAGATTTATTCCACAAAGTTCACTCAGTTTCACAAAGATCTATTTATAGATTTCCAAAACAATTTCCATTTCAATTGGATTAACTCATTAAATCTTTAAATCAAGGATTTAATTTATAGCTTTTAAACTCGTTTCCAAAGATTTATTCATACTTGGAAAATAATTTTCATTTCAAACTTGAATTCCTTTTAACACAAATTGGAAGTTTATTTTTTATGTGCAAGCTTTTATTATTTGAAAACAATATAGTTTTCGTTTTGGAAAAATCCGATTTCATTTATACAAGTTAAATCTTTGGGTTAAATTTAAATTCCCAAAACAACACTTTTAAAATGGTTTAAAACCCCATATAAACATATTTATAAGTTGAATAACCTTTTTGAACCATAGTTCCAAATCATAGGATTTGATTTCAAATATTGAATTCAAATTTAAATCAAATTATTTACATTTCAAAACTCAATTAAGTTATTCAAAATAAATTTTATTTTAAAAATTCATTTTCAAAAGCTTCAATTCTAATTCCAAAACTAATTTGGATTCAAAAATTCAATCTTTAAAATTATTTCAAAATCTGTGACTTAACCCATTTCCACGTGAAATCCATATTTGTGTGTGTATAAGTGTGGTCCAGGGGTTTTACACAATAAAAGTGCCACATCATCAATCAGCACAGATACAAAAACAACAATATATTTAATAAGCGGTATAAACTATAACGCTTATATTTGATAAGCGGTACTAACCAATTGTAACGCTTATCTTTCATTCAGATATCACAGGTATATATCACAGATAATAAATCACGGTAAACATAGCTAAAATCAAAACAGAGCATCACAATCAGGGATATCAAACAATTCAATCATTCAATAGAATCCAAACATCCATAAGTAAAATTAGTTAATTGTCTGATTAATTCAAATCAGATTTAATTACCTATGAATTACTAATCCTGGTTAATTAATATTAATAAATTACAAATCATTTTGATTAAATGCTCTTTAATCAGTTATCTAATTAACCTTTAGTAATGAATTAATTAACCTTTAATTATAATTCATCAACTTTTAATTATTAAAGAATTTACCTTTAATTATTTAATTAACCATTTAATTAATTATCTTTAATTAATTAATTTAACCCTTGATTAATCAATTAATTATCATTCTTCATTAATTAATTAAACTTTAAATAAACTAATTATCCTTAATTTAATTACCTGAATTAATCACCATTTGATTATTTATCATTTAATTAATTATCCTTTAATAATAATTATTGATCATCCCTAATCACATAATTTAATTATCACTTGTTTTATTAACTTTGATCAATAATTAATTACTTTAAATTAAGTAATTATCCCTTAGTAATCAATTAATTACCTAAATTAATTTATCCTTAACTATTGATTAATCAACTCTTAATTACTTTTATAAATTAATTATTTCTTAATTTAAATTACCTTAATTACATTGATTAATTATCCTTAATTACTTAATAAATTTATTAATTATCTTTAATAATAAATCATTCCTTAAATACTTTCATTAATTGATCTTTAAGTCGTTATTTAATTAACCCAAATCATGTAATAATTTTACCTTAATTCTTAATGGATTTATAAAATTTAACAAATCACTTCGATTAAACAAATAACCTTTAATTTAATTATATTGATAATTAATCACCTATCCCCATAATTAATTATTAGATTCTATTTGAAAGCATGAAAAATAAAGTACATAATATATATATATATATATATATATATATTATTTAAAAAAAAACAAATCAATTTTTAATGTTTAACTTAAAAACAATAAATTTTTGAGGCTTTGTTAAAAACTCATTAAATTTTCATTTTGGCTTCCAAAATATGATTAATAACTTTGAAAACTTTATTTAATTCAACATTAGTTCATCCTCCTATATTTGTCAAAACTTGTTTTAACATTTAAATAGCTTAAACTTTGTTAAATAATCAACTAAAATAATATTAAAACAAAACTTGCTGTATATTCACTTCCCCAGCCACACGTTCATCTACCCGAGTAAAACACAAAAAAATCCCAAGCCATAACGAATCACTCGGGCTCGACTCCGGGAAACTCGCGTTCTCCTTCTCCTCTTCCTTTTACATTTTAAAATTTGAACAACACGGTAAAACTCGGGTTAATTGCCTAAATTCCTCGTACTCGAATCCGAGTTCCATCGTCTCTTTCTCGAGTTAAGCTTCGGGTCAATGTCTTCCCCTCAAAGCCCAACATGCTGACACGAATGCGACACCGTGCACGTGTCCAGGTACTCCGACCCTCCTTGACCAACGTCGCGACCAACCCCGGGTCACCTTTGACCCCGAGTTCGAAATCCCCAACCCAGTTCCAACAATTTCGTCCGGTATCGAAATTTAAGTTCTTGATCAACTTCTAACTCAAAACCCATCACACGAATTTAACTCGCACCACCGATCTCGGCCACCAGAAGGTTCAACTATTTATCCCAAACTTCGTCATGAAGCAAAGCATCGATCCCACTGAATTCGGCCTCGTCCGATCTCCCCTTGGCGTCGCCATCACCCCGAGAACAACTGATATCAAAACTGACACTTAAACCCTATATTACCACAGTCCGGCCAACACGACACTCCAGAAAATTCTAGGCTATTTTTCCTAAGTTCACCAATACTCCATCTTGCTTCAACGAGAACCACGACCTACAGTACGCCGTGGATCACCAGAAAACGAGAAATATCTCTTTCCAGTTCAACTTGAGATTTCCCAAAAACTACTAACTTAAAAATCTTAATCTTGTTATCAAAATTCATCAATTTACAGCACAAATCACGCCCTATTACTGAAAATAGGAATTTCAACACTTGAATTTCTGATAAAATAGGTGTTTATTACTGTAATGCTCAAATTTTAAAATACTTATTCCATGAATATGTTTGCAATACTTTTTAAAATTAGCATTACACTGTTATGATCAACTTTAATTTGGAAATCATCATCTAAATTTATTTATAATCTGAGATATAAATTTTTTTCCTTGTGAGTTTGGTTATCCTGTTACTAACAGACCCCTATCAAAAGCATGCACATCCATTTTATACATATACACCCCTATTCACATGCATACCAAAGATTTTCACAGTATATATGTCAAGCATTCATCACAACCTATAAATAAAAGGATAGTTTGCTCACAGTTTTTTTTTTTAAACTGTAGAATGTAACAGAGGTGGATATCTACATATACTCAGGCATGAATCAATTAACCTACCACACAAATTCATTAATGAAAGCTTAGATGATTTTGTCACAAACAACAACAAAGAACAGGGTGGAGAAATTTGCTCACCTGGAATTTAATGTTTGAAGGCAGAGAAGAACAGAGGCATCCATTCTTGTGAGAAACTGGAAACTGTTTGTTTTTCTTTTTCTTTTTCTTTTTTTTCTTTGTCTTTAAACGTAGATTTTTTTTGTTCCCTGCAACTATTTAGTATAATTGTTTAAATCTTTGTTTTACTTACTGATTACTAACATCAAATTCATTTTTTTTAAAAAGGAAATTTACTTGCCTTTGCTTTCAGATTGAAAACCTTTGCATTCTATTCTTTTGAACATATCTTATTTTAAATCTGGAATTTTGCTTGCTATCTTCATTGCTCACTTGATATTGATAAAGAAAGATAGAAACTGGAATTGAAACAGAGAAGCAAAATACTTTACTTTGATTGCCCCAGGAATTTCAGAGTGAATGCAGGCAGATTGAAGAATTGTAGGCTAAAGATTTAAAAGATGAGCTTGCATGCTGATTTTCCAGAATTCAGTTTTGTTATGATCCTTCTGTTTGATTTTGATGCTACTCCAAAAACAGATTGAAGCTTAAAATTTTTTGCTTCAGGTTGTTGTTTGAACTTTGTTGAAGCTTTTGCATTCTTGAATTTTTTTAACCGCAATTTTATTTTCGGATTTGAGAAATGTAAACATGAGTATAGCCTGGTTTTGAAACTTGTGAAGCCAAATCTTTTTGTTTACTGTTTGTTTAGATTTTGCTGAAATGTTATATGATGGCATATGGGAAGATGTAAAGACTTCTTGTAATTTTTAATCTCATTATTTAAAAAAAATGATGACATTGGTATATGTATACATGTAAGATCTTAAAGTATGTTTGCATTTGTTTACTCCATCCCCTTATGTATATATTTATCATTTGCAATTTTACAAGACAAAGGATTCTTTTTATTTTATAAATTTTTATATCATATTTATTTTATAAATAAACATAACTTTTATTCATTGGTATATACATGTACACATATGCCTTCATTTCAAAATTGTTTACATTTTCCTTCATGTTTACATTTATATTTACACAAACAAAACTCTATCCCCAAACAAATTTTTACATTGCAACCTTAAATTTTTGTTCAACATACTGATATACTTATATATTTTTACAATTTCCATTCATACATTTCTTTTTCTTATTTTACAATTTTATAAAAGAAAAGAGGAATGTAAAAATTTTGATTTCATATTAACAGTAGTTGCATTTATTCATATAAGAAAAATTGACTTAAAAATAATATTTTGGAATGTATGTAAATTAATTTCTACTTTAATTGCAACTTCCAATTATTAATATATTAAAAATTTAGGAAACAATTATCATTAACCTTTTATAAATCTCAAGCTTTTAAATTTTATATTTTTATTTTTAATACGTTTAATTTTGAAACCCAATATTTGTTTATAAATCACTTATCCCTATATTTCAAATTAAATTTCCATTTATTCCCAATATATTTATTTCCCCCAAATCCAATATTTATTTGTAAGCTACTTATACTTAAATTTCTAATTAAATTCTATTTAAAATCAAAAGCTATTTATTTATACCAGAAATCTCTAATTAATCTACAATTTATTCTCAAAAATATATTTAATTGCCAAATTAAACTTGATAAATTTCAGAAATGCTACATTTAACATGGTAATAATATGGTAATAACATGGCATAGCATATCATACGATCATCATTAACTTGCATAAACATTTTTTATTACTAAACACTTGTCATCAATTCACTTTTCGTAAGTATAAATGTCAGAGTGAGAAAGACTCACTTTTTCAAGCTGAAGACCAAAACAACTAACACAAGTGCGATTCCAAAAGCACGACAAGCACGATATAGCATGACTTTTGATTTGAATGAATGAAGAGCCTTGATATTTGTCTTGTAAACAATAACCAAAACAAGACAATATACACATAAATATTCAACGCAAAACAATGTTGAAACAATGAAAATACGAAGCAACAAAGGAATAGATTACTTGAACTAGCTTTAACAAATCAAATGCTTGGCCTAGGAGGTTCTTGGGTTCAGCCATGATGATGATATAGCTTAGGTTTGGCACCATAACTCACGGCTAGAAGGAGTATGGAGTGGTAGGGTTATAACATGAAGCATACAATTGGTCAAGGCAACAAATACGAACTTTTTGAGCACAACAAGGCTCGGCCTTGGGTCAAGTGGGGCTTGGCCATACTTGTACAGGTTTGGACAGTAGATGGAGGGGTGTGGGGAGGTCTGGAAAAGGTGGTGGTAGCGGCCTATGGTGGTGGCCAAGGTGGTGGATGAAGATATGAAGTGATAGGGTGACTATCATGAATGTTTCAAGGCTTTATGCATTGTTTTTGTGGAGTTTTGGTTCATGGAGTCTTGGCCATGTCAACTTCAGATCTGGATAGAGGCTAAGATGAAGTGTAGTGGTGGTAGCAAGGTGGTCGTCGTGGCTAGAGGTGGTGGCCATGGTGAAGTACGAAGGTGCTGAAGTAATAGTGGTGGCTAGTGCATTGTTTTGGACATTATTTGCAATTTTGTGGAGTTTTGTCACCAAGGGAGGTGTGGCCATGGATGGATCTGAAATGATGGCTGGAGATGATGCCAAGGAAGAGTGGTAGGGGACGGTGTAGAGTATGGTGGTGATGGTGGGTGGTAGAGGCCAATCCAGAAAGCATAGAAAACTAGGCAAAATACATAGAACATGAGAAGAAAAAGGTAGAAAAAAGATGTAGCCATTACCAGATTTTTTTCTCAAGATTGAGGCCGTGATTTTTAGGATTTTGGAGCTTGAAAATTCGTGAATAATATGAGAGAGTCGGCTGCAAAGGATGAGGAAAGGAATGGCTAAGATAAATTGATGTATTAATTGCAAAATGAAACGGATAAAACGCCTTTACATTTCAGGCTTTTAAGATCTCTTAACTTTCTAAACCTTTTGCATTTCCTTTTCTTTTTAATTTTATAAAAACAAAATAAACTCAGAAATTTTTATTTAAAACCGAAACTAAGTAAGAATAAAATAAAATAAATAATTTATTTTAAGTAAAATAGAAAAAGGAAATAAGAAATTGCTAAAAAATAGCAACCCTAACATAAAAATTACAAGAAGATCTCCAATGACTTTGGAAAATTTATTACTTCATAAAAAAAAATATTAAAACACAAAATTTGAATTAAAAATGGTTTTAAAACATTTTCAAGGTAAAATAATAATTTAATTTTTATTAAGGTCATCACCAAGGTCCTTGCTAACCGCCTCCAGAGTGTCATCGCCCCTCTAGTCGGCTCTGAACAATCGGCCTTCATACTAGGAAGGAACATCATGGATTGTATTGCCTCGACCCAAGAAATCATCTCTTTCTGTCACCACACTGCCACGCCTGGAGTTATTCTCAAGCTGGATTTTACCAAAGCCTTCGACACTGTAAACTGGGACTTCATTCTCGAGCTTATGACACACAGAGGCTTTTCCTCCACTTGGTGCTCTTGGATTAAACATATTCTTTAATCGAGCATCTCTACGGTCTCGATTAATGGTGTATCGGGTGGTCACATCAAATCAGCTAGGGGGTTGAGACAGGGCGACCCCCTCTCACCTTTGATCTTCGTTCTAGTGGCTGATGTCTTTAACAGAATGCTGAAATTGGCCTCGGCAAATGGCCTATTCTCAGGAATCTCCCCTCCTGGTTCGTCGGTGTCAGTCTCCAACCTACAGTTCGCAGATGACACTATCATATTTGCATCCCCCCAACAAAAATTTATCCACTGCTTAAAAGTAGCACTATACTCCTTTGAAAGAATATCTGGTCTCTCAATCAATTTCAGCAAAAGTTCAGCCATTATGCTAGGTAAATCACATCACCTGGGGCCTTACATTTCATCTATGCTTAATTGCAAGATAACAGACTTCCCACTGTCATATCTCGGCATAACCCTCCGGCCCACCAAGCTCATCAGATCTGATTGGCTCCTCCTCATCTCCAAAATTGGTTCCAGGCTCTCGGGCTGGAAGGCCCACTCGTTATCCATCGCGGGCCGTCTTGTCCTCGTTAAATCGGTACTCTCAGCCATTCCATCATACTGGATGTCACTCCATAAGCTTCCTTCTTGGGTCATTAATCGTTTAGACAAGATCAGGAGAAACTTCCTGTGGAACGGGGGTGGTGTTAAAAGACTAGTTAGCTGGGATACCATTTGCTTGCATAAACGCCATGGGGGCCTGGGCATCCCTAACCTCAGTGCCCTCAATATCGCCCTTTTAGCTAAATGGCTCTGGAAATGTCTCTGCCCCGATCATTACATTTGGAAAGATTTGGTCCTTTCGCAATACTATCGCTCCAAAATCCACCTTATCCTCCACTATCCTCCAAACATAAGACCCTCACCTTTCTGGGCGGGAGTGATTCAATGCTTACCTCAGGTCAAATCTTTATTCCACATGACCATTGGCAATGGTGAAAACTGCTCTTTCTGGTTTGACACGTGGCTTGATCAGCTCCCCCTCGCCAAAGTCTTACATAATCTCTTCCTCCACTCGTCCGATCCGACGATTACAGTCAGCGATTGTGTTCATCTTGGCCCTGACTCTCTTTGCCCTTCCTCTCTTTTCAGCCCTGCCACCTTCTCCGACCTTATCTCTGCCTCCATCATCCTTCGATCTGCTCTCCTCTCCTCTCATCCAGACCGAGTCATCTGGGCGCTTGCACCCTCCAAAGGATTCACTGTCGCCTCATGCTACGCCTTTCTGACCAACCCCGGTCGCTCCTTCAGTTTCTCCAGACTCTGGAAATGCCCAATTCAGCCCCGAGTTGTATTCTTTCAATGGTGCCTCTCTCACAACCGCGTCAACACTAAAGATCGTCTCACTCGTTTTCTTATTCAAATCAATCCACTTTGTGTCTTCTGCTCAGAACATAATGAAAGCATCCACCATCTGTTTAGTCATTGTGACATCACTTACTCAGTTTGGGCCGCCTCTAGCGCCCATACACTTGGATTTGTTCCTGACAGGCCCATCATTTTCGATTACTGGCAGAACAACTCACATGATCCCAACCTCGACATACTCATTTCTATCTTCTGTTGGTGTATCTGGAAAGAGAGAAATGCTCGAGTGTTTGGTAAACCTACATCACATCTTGATGGCCTATGCAGGCCTATATCTCACCTATTCAATCTATATACAGGTTGCAGCCACTCAGCGCCTTTCAGGCTTCGCTTACCCTATCGCAGTCCGTCGTCGGCTAACTCACAATGCAGTAGTACAGATTTTCCTCCCGGAGGTGCTTGATAGCAGAAGACTTTATCTCCCTAACAGCTTGCTGTTTTGTTTTGATGTTCTGGTTCTTTTTGCTAGTTCGTAATATGACTTTGGGGTTTTGATGTAGTTTTTATTTAGCTGATGGTGCTACCGATCAAGCATGTTGATCGGCTATTATACTGCTTTTCATATATATATATATATATATATCTAACCGGCTATGTAGTCTCGCGCTACATACCCGTCTTTCTCCAAAAATTTTTTTTTATTAAATAGAATTTTAAATAAAGAAAAATGCAGTAAATACCAAACTAGGCTTTATAAATTGAAATAAATTCAAATAAACTTTAGAAAAATTATATTATCATTTTAAAAATACTTAAAAGTCAAAATATACATAATATAACATATTATCACATATTAAAATAAAATATAACCAAGAAGAAGTAACTTATACAATTTAAAATAGTCATTGTTAAATAACCCTATATACGCACAATATTGTAAAGGGTATAACTTTCACAATTTACATCAAAACTCAATGAAACGAAAAGTGATGTTCTTAGAATTTTATATACTTTCGTAATAAAAGGAAAAAAAATTAAATTTTTAAACTTTTAAAATTTTAAGTTAAAAGTCACAGTTTGACTATTTTGACCAAAATCAGCATTTCAGGCAAATATTCAACTTACACAAGTTTGGAATTATAACTCATATAAAAATCAAGATTACATTTAAATAATAAATTTAATCATTTCAAATAAGTAAAATAAGTTTTTAAATCAAAATCTTACATTAAAAATAACTAAAATATACAATAAAATAATTACAAAATACAAGGTTGTTACACTCTCCCCCACTCAAAACTTTTCATCCCCGAAAAGGAATGAGGTATGGAAGGGCACAGAAAAGATAGAGTGAAATAGGATTAAGATAAGATGACAAGAAGATTGAAGTTATACCTGATAACTGTTGTTATAGGTAAGTTTTACAAGGTGGAGGTGATCTTTCCAAGATCCTCCATAATCAAGAACACAAGCACGAAAAAGGTGGATTCAAAATGATTACCAAAGGTCTATCAAAGATTATAGAAAGATTTCTAAACAGAAAGATTATAGAAAGATGCCTATACCGGTCTATAGCAAGATAAGGATGATAAGGACAACCAAAAGATAGTTTGAAAAACAAAATAAGGAAATGAATTTGAAAGCATGGAGATTTCAACTTAAACAGAGAATAAATCTTTACATAAGTTAAATAAATCTTAACTATCTCAAATTTCATTATCTTATTATCCAATCATCTAAAATTAACCATTTTTAAAACCATGGGTTTGAAAAATAATCATTTATTACACTCACAATGTACTTAATAAATTTTATTCTTCTTTATTCCTAATCAAAATTAAATTTATTCCTCTCAATATATTTATCACTCATGTTAAATATATTTACACTTTTTTTATATAACTTCTTCCTTTTATTCTTAGTTCTTTTAACATCATTTTATTATAAGTCATTCAATTACCCTTTATTATATTTACCTCTGTTAATCATTTTATAATTAAAATTTAAGTGTATAACATTTATTATAACTACTCAAATTTTGTTTATAAAATCTTTTTATATCGTATATTATCCAATTACATTTTTAACTTCTGAAATTTTGGTAAGTTATATTTGAATGCAATTGTATTATACAAATTAAATTTCCAATTCAATCATTTCAAGCTTAAATAATTTATTCAATTTTTTTTTATTTTCTTTTTATAATTGAAATTATTCTTTAAAAATAGAATTTAAGAATTAAATTTCCGATTTCTTCAGACCATTTAGAGATAAGAAATAATATATATACATATATAATATGTCAAATCCAATTTCAATCATATATCTATATATATATATATATTATAAATCAAGTCATATTTTAGAAATTCAAATCAATTTAATTTCCCAAAACAAAGCTGTAGCAAGACTACAGAACAGTCTCTTAACTTCGAAACTCGAAAATGAACGTCGATGATGTCGCGATCATCACCGAAGTTATTTTTCAGCGACAAAGAGAAGAGCACTAATTTTAAACCTTTAAAATTCTTTGAAAACAAATTCTATTCAAAATACTTTAAATAATATAACCTTTTAAAACTTTAAACCAAAGTTCGAAATAATCGGAATTTAAATCCTCAAATTCTTGTTTTAAATTCATTTTAGTTCCCAAATAAATTTATAAACAAATATTTATAGATCTATTTGTAGAACAATAAATGATAAATCAAGTATTATCATTTCAAATTATCAATTTAAATCATTTCATTAAGTTCCATAAATTTACTTATATATCAAAATTTATTTCATTAACTAAATATTTTTTTTTTAAATATATTGTGTCCGTTTGTTCTGTCAAAGTGTTTTAGAAATCCTATCGATAGCGTTGATTAGACGAATCGATCAGAAACCCAAATCAACATCAACAACTCAAACAACACAATATATAAAACATTTTAATTTTAAATATTAGTTTACAAAAACACTATACATGAATAGATTTTCAAAGAAGGATAGATATTCAAATTTTTGATTAACACAAATCAAAGGAGATTATGATTTAAAAATAAGTTGGAAACAAGGATGACATGATTAAATAACAGAATAGGAAGATGGATAAGCTTATATAAATCACGGGCAACCTTAACCGGGTCAACCATGACTTAAAGAATAAGATCAATGTTGATTTTTCTAGGGTAAATCTACATTCGATCTCAAGAGTTAGAGTTCGAAATAACAAAGGATATTAGCATCTAAACCAAGGATAGATAAGAATCTCTGGTGAATCGATGCTAATTGTAAAGGAGTTTTCCCCTTTTTTCATTTCAATTTGAAATTGGCGTAACCACCGACTCACTAGAAAGATCATTCGAAGCGGAGTTATGGAATGCTCCAGAGTCAAAAGAAGATGAATAGTGAGGGATACGAATGGATTTTGGAACTGTAGGGAGCGTTCCAAAATTCAAAGGAATCGAGTCAAAAGAAAAAGATTCAACTCGAATGAAAGTGATTCTGTAATTACATCTACTCCATATGCTGAGTTTTGCCTAGAGCTACCAAAACTCTGATACCAACTGTAACGACTCGGTATTTTCAACCATTTGCATCCATTATAAGTGCATAGGCAGACACTCATGCCGGAATTGAATTGCTCAAAATACCGTGTTGTAAATAAAATTTTGGCAAACCTCAGAATATACAGTAAATAAAAATCACAGATCACAGACACAGACTATATAAAAATGCAGCGGAAGAAAAAGAGATAGTAGTTCATGAAGCTACTATATAAATATGAGATACATTAGAGTTAAATAAGATACAACAGAAGAGTAACTGGATACATCAGGTACAAATCAGATACATCACTGAACCACTGGATACTGAAACAAAATAGATGGCTGGATCTTCAAGGAAAGCTCCAACGCCGAAGGTGAATCTTGAATGTTAACTCAATCAATTTGACCCGAGCGTAAAGCAAAACACAAAACCCTCGAGTCAGGACATAAATACTTATAAACTGTAAATCAACTCAAGTGAACAGTAATAAAATGCATCAGTAACTTAAAGGATGCTTGGGACCGCCCATCCTCTAAGGATCCGTTAAACTATTTACTATGTAGTAATATACGCTATATACGGTAGTGTCTGATCAGTAAAGTATAATCATATAGAAAATAGCGTTAAGGGGATGGTGAACCTTAACGCGGTCGGATCTTTAAAAACAAAATCGTAGTGGGCCCGCTATAAGAAGATGACACGGCACGCGAAGCAATGCCAGGGTGGATACACCGTTTGCACTCCCGGACCGGTGGTGACGGCAAGCCAGCAGCTTCCGCCCACCTCGAACAATACCCCCGAATCAAAGTGGCGCCACCGAATCGAATCACAACAGTAATAGAATGGTTTCCGTTGAGCATGCTCGATGAAAGGGTGCCACCTTTTGTGTAGCCCGGTATAGCTCCTGTTTAAGTCATATATGCCAACTCACGGGAGTTGGGTCCACGTAATATACCTCGAGAACGTCGCCACTATCCTACTTCATTGTGGAATCTCCACCGCGTACACAGTTGTTAAAGTGGTTTTCGGTATTGGCCAGCTATAAGACAATATCCGATCCTGGTCTTTTTAACAACCAATCGTTATTATAACCCGTAATTATAACTTTAAAACAATATTTTAGACTTCAAAATAAAATATCCTTTTCAATCCAAATCTTTATCAAAATAAAGATTAAATCATTTCCAAAACCATTTCGATATACCATCGTAAAATTTCTTTCAATTCAAATATTTATCAAAATAAATATCAAGTCATTTCTAACCATTTCAATATATTAAATTTTCATACCCTTTCAACACTACCCTTCAAATCATTTTAATATATCAAAATATCATAACCTTTGAAAGTTTCAGTTCCAAAATATCATATCTTTTAGAACTTCTTTTTAAATCACATTAATATCAAAATGTCCTATCTTTCAAACTCCGTTTTCAAATCATTTAATATCAAAAATATCATATCTTTCAAAACTTCGTTTCAAATCATTTTAATATATCAAAATATCATATCCTTTCAAAACTTCGTTTCAAATCATTTTAATATATCAAAATATCGTATCTTTTCAAACTTCATTCATTTCAAATCATTATTCATTTTATTAAATCTAAAATACCATTTCAATTCATATTTCAAAACAGTTTATATTTCAAAAATTCTTTTTTATCATTTCAATGAAGTTATTATGTTTAATAATTAAATTATTAAATTTCCAAAAATTTCAACTTTCAATGTTTATTTATTCACTTAAGTTTATCAAAACCGTGAAAATTCACTTTTCGCATCATTTAGAAAACTTATACGGAAAGTTACATTCAAAACAGTTCAATTTAACAAAAGACAGTATTTTAAAATGTTATAATAGGTTTACTTAAATTTGAATAACTTAGTTAAATTCAAAAATTATAGCACTTACAAAGATTGCTATAATAGCTTTTAATTCAACTTAGCTTTTTAGTTCAATATCATCAACTACAGCGTTTACAAATGTTGTAATATCATTTACATTGTAATTAATAGCATTTCAGAAAATGTAGTCAATTAACTTCAAATATTCAATAAAATTTCACAACCAATTATATTTTTATTAGAAACATTTTTAACTTATAAAATCATACATTTTCACATTTATAACATCATTTAATTTTCCTCAAGTTCATGATTTTATAAAGTTAAATTTCCATTCAAAAATCAAGATTTAATAATAATTCACTTATTAAAATGCAATGTTGAATTTTTAAAATCCATTACATTAAATTTCAAATTAACACTTAAGTTCAAATTCTCAAATATAACTTAGTTTTATTTTTATTTACTTAACTAAAAGTTCACCTTTACGTCAATTTCATAAATTTCCAGTTTTAGTTATATTTCAAAATTTCAACTTACAATATTCATTCATTTCACATTTCAACTTTATTAAAATCATTAATATGATATAAAAATCACTTTAAATTTATTTAAATTAAAATTATCATAAATTTATCATAATTTCATATTCACTTAAATTTCCAATTATAATTAAATCAAAATTTCCATAATAACTTACGTTCAAAATTTCTAACTTTTTCATTAATTCATTTCACTTACAATTATTCAGAAAACCAATAATAATTTACTAAAATCCTTTTTTTATTAAATTTAAAATCAAAATATTATAATAATTAAATTTCTAAAATATTTAAAATTTTAGAAAAACAAATTTTAACTACGGGCCTGTATATAATTTTCTACGCTAGGTAAAGTGATATGGATAATATATCATTTCAACCCATAATTTACAAAGAAAATCCGGGTTTTATCATTTCAAACCCGCAATCCCAAGTCAAAATGAAAAATTTAAAACCATTCGGGCCTATCATTTCAGCCCATAACATTTTTTCTAACAGGGAACTTGCAGTGTGATCATGTACATAAATAATATAAACAAGGTCAATATCACAATATACAGTCATATATCAAATGTCAGGTGAAAATTAACAGTTTTAACATGGCAATAACATGACATAGCATATCATATGATCATCATTAACTTGCATAAACATTTTTTATTACTAAACACTTGTCATCAACTCACTTTTCATAAGTATAAATGTCAGAGTGAGAAAGACTCACTTTTTCAAGCTGAAGACCAAAACAACTAACACAAGTCTGATTCCAAAAGCACGACAAGCATGATATAGCATGACTTTTGATTTGAATGAATGGAGAGACTTGATATTTGTCTTGTAAACAATAACCAAAACAAGACAATATACACATAAATATTCAACGCAAAACAATGTTGAAACAATGAAAATACGAATCAACAAAGGAATAGATTACTTGGCCTTGCTTTAACCATTCAAATGCTTGGCCTAGGAGGTTCTTGGGTTCAGCCATGATGATGATATAGCTCAGGTTTGGGACCATAACTCACGGCTAGAAGGAGTATGGAGTGGTAGGGTTATAACATGAAGCATACAATTGGTCAAGGCAACATATATAAAGTTTTTGAGCACAACAAGGCTCGGCCTTGGGTCAAGTAAGGCTTGGCCATACTTGTACAGGTTTGGACAGTAGATGGAGGGGTGTGGGGAGGTCTAGAAAAGGTGGTGGTAGCGGCCAATGGTGGTGGCCAAGGTGGTGGATGACGATATGAAGTGATAGGGTGGCTATCATGAATGTTTCAGGGCTTTATGCATTGTTTTTGTGGAGTTTTGGTTCATGGAGTCTTGGCCATGTCAATTTCAGATCTGGATAGAGACTAAGATGATATGTAGTGGTGGTAGCAAGGTGGTGGTCGTGGCTAGAGGTGGTGGCCATGGTGAAGTATGAAGGTGGTGAAGTAATAGTGGTGGCTAGTGCATTGTTTTGGACATTATTTGCAATTTTGTGGAGTTTTTTCACCAAGGGAGGTGTGGCCATGGATGGATCTGAAATGATGGCTGGAGATGATGCCAAGGAACAGTGGTAGGGGATGGTGGAGAGTATGGTGGTGATGGTGGGTGGTAGAGGCCAATCCAGAAAGCATAGAAAACTAGGCAAAATACATAGAAAATGAGAAGAAAAAGGTAGAAAAAAGATGTAGCCATTACCAGATTTTTTCTCAAGATGGAGGCCATGATTTTTAGGGTTTTGGAGCTTGAAAATTCGTGAATATTATGAGGGAGTCGGCTGCAAAGGATGAGGAAAGGAATGGCTAAGATAAATTGATGTATTAATTGCAAAAAGAAACGGATAAAATGCCTTTACGTTTCAGGCTTTTAAGATCTCTTAACTTTCTAAACCTTTTGCATTTCCTTTTCTTTTTAATTTTAGAAAAAAAAAACTCAGAAATGTTTATTTAAAACCGAAACTACGTAAGAATAAAATAAAATAAATAATTTATTTTAAGTAAAATAGAAAAAGGAAATAAGAAATTGCTTAAAAATAGCAACCCTGACATAAAAATTACAAGAAGATCTCCAATGACTTTGGAAAATTTATTACTTCATAAAAAAATATTAAAACACAAAATTTGAATTAAAAATGGTTTTAAAACATTTTCAAGGTAAAATAATAATTTAATTTTTATTAAATAGAATTTTAAATAAAGAAAAATACACTAAATACCAAACTAGGCTTTATAAATTGAAATAAACTCAAATAAACTTTAGAAAAATTATATTATCATTTTAAAAATACTTAAAAGTCAAAATATACATAATATAACATATTATCACATATTAAAATAAAATATAATTAAGAAGAAGTAACTTATATAATTTAAAATAGTCATTGTTAAATAACCCTATGTACGCACAATATTGTAAAGGGTATAACTTTCACAATTTACATTCAAACTCAACGAAACGAAAAGTGGTGTTCTTAGAATTTTATGTACTTTCATAATAAAAGAAAAAAAATTAAAATTTTAAACTTTTAAAATTTTAAGTTAAAAGTCACAGTTTGACTATTTTGACCAAAATCAACATTTCAGGCAAATATTCAACTTACACAAGTTTGGAATTATAACTCATATAAAAATCAAGATTATATTTAGATAATAAATTTAATCATTTCAAATAAGTAAAATAAGTTTTTAAATCAAAATCTTACATTAAAAAAAATTAAAATATACAATAAAATAATTACAAAATACAGGGTTGTTACACTGTGAAATAGTTCAATAAAACTCGAAAACTATTTTCCTAAGTGCCCTAAGTAGTCTTTATTTTACTTAAAAATTGTAATAGCCCATGCTTTCATGAATTATAATTAATAATTTTAATTTAGCTATCGCATAGCTTCCAAATGCTTTAGCCTGGCTATCATAAAATGCCTATCCCACAACCATCATAGATTAGTTATCCTAGCCCATACTTCTCGAAGGCCTTCACGAGTAGATAGCTTCCCAAGCTATCTTGTATTAAACTTTGATAATTTTCATGGGTAATCATTCTTGAAGCCATTTCACCAAATCCATCCCAAGTCCTCAAGCATATTCCATCCAAAGCCATCGCGCCTAATCCATTAATAGTCTTCATATGCTATTTCCACCAAGCCTTCGTGTGTTAACTTGTCCATAGACATCGTGCATTATTTCCATCAAGGCCATCATGTCTTAATCCATACAAAGCTATCATGGGTTATTGCCATCAAAATCATCGTAAGCAATTCCCAATTGAAGCCTTTGTGAGTAGATAGCTTCAATGCTATCGCATATTAACTTGTTAATAGACAATGTGGGTTATTTCCACTAGTGCTATCGAATGTAATGTTATATATACAATCATGGGTTAAATAACGATCTTGTAAGTATGTGGAAAAACTTGATTCATTACCTTATTTAGTATTAACTTTGCTCCGAATCCCATTTGGTATTGACTTCTCATTTGCTAATATTTTTCCTTATAGGTTACTTTTTACAAATGGAAAACTACAATTCTCGTTAGATAATTTATTTATCATTAATTTTTTAATTCTTTCCTTAGCCAATTACTTCATATGAAATCGAAAATTAGTGAAAAAATTTCTAAAAATTCAATAAAAATCAATTTTATTATATTTTACCATTTCTTAAAATATAAAATTAAAAGACCATCTTTATTTCATTGTTATGAACATCATATTGAATTTCATGGCATTTGAGTATGATTTGATCACGTTTAACACCAATACATGATCTAGTTCACTTCATCTAAATTTAAAAAATCATCTAGT
Organism: Allium cepa; assembly: GCA_030765085.1. Lineage (NCBI taxonomy): Eukaryota > Viridiplantae > Streptophyta > Magnoliopsida > Asparagales > Amaryllidaceae > Allium > Allium cepa. The sequence goes on along the minus strand of CM060942.1, from coordinate 134,387,935 downwards.
TAATGTTTAATCATCCAAACATGTTTAACAATATAGAAAACAATCGTACACAATCATATCTAAAAAATAGGTAGGGAAAGGTCTTAGATAAAAATATTACTTACCTGATTTATGAAAACTTGTTTTAATCTTTATTTTCTTAAATTTGAAAGCTTTAGTCTCCTTGCATTGAAATCTTCTTCTTTCCCTTTTAGAATAATGGTCAGCCGTGGTTTTTGAGTTTAAAGGTTTTATTTTGTGAAATAAAGTGGAAAGAATGTGGGGTTAGGGCTAAAGAAAGTGGGCTAGTGTTTTTGGCTTGGGTTAATATCTCATTCTAGCCTATCACCCTATTACATTTCCCTTAACGTAAACCTGCCCATCAAAATTTTGAATTTATTTTCATTAACAAGGTCATCCTTAATAACATTAATTATCTATGGTCCATTCAATTAACTTTATAAAGTGTCCTAGAGTTGATTAATCAAATCTCTCTCATCCCTCTTATTTATTTCTTTAATAATATCATCTTATTATTTAGTTTAATTTGATTTTCCATACTACAGACCCCCAAAAATATACGATGTTACAGTAGCCGTTGGCATAGGAAAAATGGAAGCGGTCAGAGATTGGAAATATTGAAGAATGCTTTGGAGGTTCATAGTTTCTTGAGATCAGCTAGTTTCTATCGAAATTATATCAAAGACTTTGCAAAGATCTCAGCATCTTTGACAAAACTTACTAAAGAGAATCTGGTGTTTGCTTAGAACCCAGATTGTGATAAGGAATTTGTTAGGTTGATGGGATTGTTAACGAGTGCACATGTCTTAAACCTTCCTAATGGTGCCAAACTGTTTATCATCTACACTAATGCCTGTGGAATCAGTCTTGGTGTTGTCTTGATGTCAGTAGGAAAGATGGTAGCACAATCAAGCGGATAGCTCAAGTTATATGAGAAGAATTACCCAACGTATGACCTTGAGTTAGCTGTCGTCATGTTTGGAGTAAAATCCTTGAGGCACTATTTATTAGGGGAATGATTTGAGCTATTCATGGATCACAAGTCCCTTAAGTACCTATTTTCATAAAAGGATTTGAATTTGAGGCAACAAAGATGGATAGAGTTTCTTTAATCATATGATTTTAGGATTGTCTATACTCTGGTAAAGGGAAACATAGTTGCAGATGCATTGAGTAGGAAGCATGCCATGAACTATTTTTGTTCGAATGAAAGAGTTTAGATTTTATTTCTTATTTTGACCTTCAAACTTCGTTGGGATATATGCTAGGTTCATTAGTTGCGATAGAAGTTAGATCAGCATTGAAGGATAGAATTGGATTGCAACAAAGACAAAACACAACATTAGTTGAAATCTTAGATCAGTTGGAACAAAATGAACGGTGGGGCCATCTGTACCGTTATTCCAAAGATCAGAAAAGAAGTCTTAGGCATGATGGTAAGTTAAGTGTGCCCTAGTCGAGGAATTGGTAGAAGACGTCATAAAAGAGTATCACCATTTTAGGATGATCATTTGTTTCACTACAACATTCAGGGCTTTTAACAGTGTTCAAAAAACGCTATAAAAGACTTTAACATTTTTTTTCATGACATTGTATATCAACATGCAATTAAAAGTCAGGGATCTAACATAGAATTAGATAAAATGCTATAAAAGCATAGCTTTCAATAGCGTTTATGATATAGTGTTAAACATTTTTCACAGCGTATTTTTTAGAGCTAAGAGAACTTTTTTATAGCAATTTGATCGATGCTTATAATACTTTTTATAGCATTTACAGCCTATTTTTAGCAGCGTTTGAAGAATGTTGTTAAAGGATCTAACAACGTTTTATATATGTCGTAGAACTACATGTCATGGTAGATTCATGGCCTATTATAGCATAATGGAAACGCTATTGTATATTTTCTACAACACAACAGAGATGCTGTTGTAGGTTTTCTATAGTATATAAAAATGCCATTATAAATTTCTATACTATTCCAAAATGCAATTTTTTTACCCCGCTTTGAGTTACAATAGTCTATCTATATATTAGAACATCTAACAACAAGATATACCTCAATTAATGAACAATTCAATCAACTCAAACAACAATAATATAAAACTTCTGATAATCAAAACATATTACATATTATACACAAACAGAATTACACCAAATTCAATATTGTATACAATATTTCATAATCGATATTTTTAAACATACATTATAATAGTACCATTAGGATTCTATAAAAGAAAATACCCAAATATCATGATCGTAACATGTCCATGTTTGTCATCTTCAAACATCCAATTCCCTAAAAGAAAAAGAGAGAGCATTTAAAGCATATGTATGAAAACATATGTGAAAGGATATATGAGTAAGGTATAAGCAAAAACATACATATTAAACATATTGACATGCTTAATGTCGATACACATTCTACATAATCTTATGTTAGATATATAATTCTATCACAAATATGCATTTATTCACAACCAAATATGCAATACCTTGTCCAACTATGTAAGTAGCATTATGAGCATAATATCAACTTTCGCATTTAAGTTTTAACGAGTATAATTGCATTTTGATATCTAATGCTGCATATCATTTTTGCTTCGCATAAATGAGTTGCATCCAACTATTGTACCTTGGGAAAATGTTTTAGCTAAGGTTGTGTGTGTGTTACGTAAAAAAATTAACGACCAATATCACAAAAGATTCCCCTAAGAAAAAACACCTTAAATTTAGAAGTAAAAAAGCTCTGAAACAACTGCCTACTCACAGTCAAAGGTTTCGACCTATTTTTACAATATATAGGTATCAAACAATATTTATTCCCCAATCATAACAAAAAATACCCTAAATTAAAAGTAAAAAAGATCTGAAGTAACAATCTGTTTAAAATAAGATGATTTAACATATATTTTTATAATGAAAATATAGAAATATAAATATCAAACAATAAAAATAAACCATTGATATTTCAATTGGAATTTGAATATAAGTCTAGCCTCTCAATCCGTTAACTTAGTCGACCATTATCTGTGTGCGTTATTGTAACTTTCATAGTTTACTGTGTAGTGTTATATATGACAGGGTACAAACAGTTGAACTAAACCAATGGAAACAAGGAACACTATTTTATCTATTATAAGTTTTTAGATATAAAAAAGTTACACAAACGAAATGAAGGACCGACCCAATTTTAGATCAATGAAAATGAAATCAGGCAATAATAATCAATGAACATGTAATTGTTTGTCAAGTGAATCGAATATAAGGACTCTAGTTGAGAAAATCAAACAGATAAAATTGCGAAAAAAATCAGGGGATGGAAAGTGCATTACCATTAAAGACATCGTCATTGGTGAATGAGAGCCAAAAAATGTTGACTTGGAGGTCAGATCGACAAAGAAATGAGGATTTTAGGTATTCATGAGGATTTTAGGTATTTGCATCTGACATTTAACACTTTCCCAAAAGACTGTCACCTGCGAAACCTTTATCAAATAATTAGTACACTCAATAACTTGTTTATACGCATTTGAAAACTGCTGTATATTGAATAGCTCGTTTATCTAGGACACTTTATACTAAGGAACTGATATTTAGAGTCATTTACATTCTGACACTCTTCTCAACTTTTAGTTCTCGTATACATTTGAACTTACTTTTTTCCTTCTCAAGGTAAAACTTAATATATCAGAACCCGATTTACGCAGAATCAATATCTTTAACATTTCATGCATATCAAAAAAGACATGTTATTGAATATTATATGTACTAAACTGCTTAAATATTCGAAAGTTATATATAAGAATCCTTTATATGAAATTTGTGTACAAGAAACTATGCATATCACTTATTTGTACTCAGGGATTTACATATTTAAAAGAACATATGTACTCAAACCAGAATTTCGTTTATCTATAACCATGTTTATACTTGGACACTGACACATATCTAAAAGCCAATTATATATCAAATCTTAATACTCTAGAAATTTGACTTTATCTTCCAGAATCATAAAGCTACCAATTTTCAAAATCTAGATATTCAAAACTTGTTAAAAATATATGCATGTATATATTCTCAAAAGTCTGACGCATTTGCAAGTGTGCACATGCATAAGACTTTGTATTAATTAAATCTTTTGAAGCTTTTTGATATGTATGTTCACCATTTCGATGCATATACAACCAAGTATATGAAACTTATGTGTATTCACAACTGACATTCATTCAAAAATTGTATGCATTTGAGGTTCATACATTTCGAGAGCATGGAAAATTTAAAGCTTTCTAAAATCATTAGTATATGTTTGAAGTTCATGCATACCAAATACTAATATAGATCCAAAAAATTCTCGCTAATCACTCTTTCAAAACTCTACGTAATATTCCATAAGCTTTTACTTTCAAGATTATTATATAAAGGTACAAATCTATACTCATGTGTATTCTTATTTAAGAGAAAATATATTTGGGGCTATGTATGTTAGAAATACTATATTCTTGAAATCAATACGTACATTTAAGCCATATATTAATTCAAAAGATAATAATACATCTAAAATTTCAAATACATATAGGGAAAACAAGATACCCTATGAAACCTATACTTTTAAAATTGTGTATGTGAAATATTTTTAAAACCCATACTTTAGATACCCTTTCAAGATTATTAGATTATTATTGAAGCTCTTAACAATAATGATTTAGGATGATTTAGTATTTCAGTACCATAACCTATGCATCAGAAGGTTAACAATGAGAACGATGCCATATGAATTACTACCAAAATAAGAAATGGTAATTCATCCAATAATAACAAATGGATCACTTAACTTCAGCTAATATAATCAATTATCCATAGGAAAACCAAAATCAAATATGGAGTATATATCTGAAAGTTGAAAAATATATACCTAAAAGTGGCCGAAGTTCGCCATAGTTAAGGAATCAAACACAATATTGCATAGCAAATCTGATAGAATGAAGCAGAGGCGCAGGTGAGGAATCGGAGAAGTAGCGAGCAACTTTGACGAACAACGAGCAACGAAGTTGAGGAATGACAAGAAGGGAAGTTAAGGAACTCTAATTTAGGGGATTTTTAAAGTGACGATAGATTTAGGCTTTGGAAGTGTGAATCGCGAAAAAAAGTTATTCGCGGCCAAGATTGAAATATGAGGGAGGGAGAGTAAAAATGTAGGCGCCCACTTTTACTTTTTAACTACTAGCGTGTTACTGAGCTATAATTTTGATGCCAGCAACTACTAAATAAGCAAGAATAACAAGTCATGTTGCATTTCTATCCTCTTGTGCCATCAATAAACCATTTTGTTGTAGTGTTTGGATAAAGATAAAATGTATCGGGACACGAAGGGGACTTTGTACTTGCCAAGAATAATGAGGCTTGTAGCGGAGTTTATAGATGAGTGTTTGACATGCCAAAGGATAAAGGCTGAATAAAAGAGGCCGAGTGGGATATTATTACTATTAGGGTTCCATAATGGAAATGTGATCTATGGACTTTATCGACAGATTTCCTCAGAGTTGGAGAGCCAGTGAAAGTATTTAGTAATTGTGGATCAACTAAACAAGGGTGCATAGTTCATCCTAATGAAGAACACAAGGATAGTGGAACTATTGGTGATGTTGTATATAAAGGAGATAGTTCGGCTACATGGAGTTCCGCTAGTATAGTAAGTAATCGAGATCCATTCGTAGCACTATTGGCGACGTTGTATGTAAAGGCTAGATGGAATTCCGTTAGTATAGTAAGTGACTGAGATCCACTCTTCATGAGTGAATTCTAGAGAAGAATACAGGATGCTTTGGGAATGGAACTAAATTTAAGTACGACATATCACTGTTGGACAAATGAACAGACTGAAAGGGTAAATGGTGTTTTGGAGGATATATTTGAGGCTTGTATAATTGATTTCAGAGGAGCTTGGGAGGACCATCTATCATTGGTCGACTTTGCATATAATAATATTTACTAAGCAAGTATTGGAATGGAACCGCATGAGGCATTGTAAAGAAGGCTGTGTAAATCACCATCATGTTGGTAGGAATCGACTGTTACTTCATGATTGACTTAGATTAGTATAGACTGTTAGAATGTTTGAACCCTTCAATCATGATACGACGTAGGCATTGCATTCTTACAGATTTCATCTATGTTGATATATAGGATTGTATTGCATCATGCTTATATGTCATTTCTATTACATACATTTTGGAGGTCGACCAGTTCATAAAGTTGACTATCGAATTGAAATCTTGGATATTGTCAAGTATTATAAGACATATTCATGCATTTGTAATACTTGTCTACATGTTATGTAAACAGTGATTTGATTAAAATTAAGTGAATACTTTGAATAATTTGTCTTGGATACTATGTTCGTAATCTCGAGGATGAAATTCCTTTTGTGGAGGGAGCGTAAGAACCCATATTTTTGATAATTTAAATAATGAAATATACTATATAATTTCAAGCGAAGAGCAAAATCTTCATTTTCCAAACTTCTAAATTTGAAAATGAAACTGGCCTCATTGTGAATGTCTTGTTTTTCATATGTATGTCCTATATTAAGTAGTCTAAATCAAGTCTGGATGTGAGAGATATTGCAGTTTTATGTTTCAAAATTTAAATTTAAATTTTGCAAACTTAACCTAACTTGAAAGGACACCCTACTTTTCCTATATATACATGTTCAGTTTCTCCCATTTGAAGATTTAAAATCATTCCTACATGTATTCTTTTTCTCATCTTCTTCCTCTAGTCTCAAAGAACCCTATTCGCTGAAATTAAAATTACCATTTCATTTCTCAATAAAAACTAATGTTCAGCCTCTAAATCGAAGAGCAAGGCAGGGGATGTAATTTAAAACTAGTTAGAATCGAGAATTCATCGATTTGGAGTGGACGCTAATTCCATACAACGAGCAATTTAGGCATTTTCTATGAGTAGTTTATACCTATATTGCTATGTAAACCATTAAACTTGTCAAGTTCTAAGATAATTGTGGTTTAGGAATAGGAATAGGAATTAAATGAATAATTTTAGAAGCTTTATAGTAAATTTGAAGATATAATCTGAAATTAAAGTGGGATTTAATCATATAAACAATGTAAAACTATAATTTAACATGTTTGGCCAAACAATGAAGATAATATGGCGATGATATGAGGCTTATAATCATATGAAATGCTTAGAATATTATGCCATAAAGTTTGAAATAATAATTTTTATAAACCGGAGAATATAAGTTGGAAATTAAGTGAATGTATGTAATTGAATATAAGAAAATAAAGATATTAGAAATGAGTTTTAAGACATAAATGTATATAAAACATTAAATTTGCTATGTTAAAGTCATGTAAAAACTTATAAAATATTTTCAGAGGTAAATTTATATATTTTAGAGAATATATACATGAATTAAAAATGCATTTAATGATATTTATTATGGAATAATTGAGGATATGTTGAAAATGTATGTTTTTGCATATGAAAATAAATCATACTGACATATACGTTTATCATGTATATAAAACTTATATAAAAAATATATATAACCCCAAACTATATAAAATATATACAAACCTAAATCATGCATACACACACACATGGATATATACAAGTGTATGTGTGTGAAAGTGTACTTATAAAATCTAAAATTAGTTTTATAGGTACTGAATTTTATGGCAATTTCAAAAATTATTTCAACATGAACCATTTATGAATTTAGGTCGAGAATCATACTTAAATTTGAAAGAAACAGATCGAAAATCAAATGAGAAAATATCAGGTAAAACACACAAAAAAATTTAGTACTTGAGAAATTGAGAGGAATTCTTCCTGTCAAAGCTAATAGCAAGATTTAGGAGTATGCCCAATAGGCGATTCTATAATTTATTATAAATTAGTTCCTTTGTAATAAAATATCATTTGAAATAAAAGGTGTTTTTTCTTTCTATTATACACTTGTTTTGACATGTTATATTAATTGTTTGATTTAAGTATATTTAATGGAAAATCCATAAGTGGTATGCTTTGTGATAGTGATTATGATGTATTGTAATCACGAGCAATTTATCACAATATAATAAACATATCATTTTAAATTTTCCTAGTCATGATGTATCAAGATTGGATATCGATACATCCTTTGAGACTATAGTACGTAACCCTCTCCGTACGTTAGGTTGTGTATTACTCATGGCTTGTAGTGGTATCAAGGGGTTACATATTTAGTTATTGGATAACTATGAAATGATTCACTCGACAGTTTTCTATTGGTTGATATAACTATGGTCAAACAAAAAATACCTAAGTGATAATATTGCGTAGGTCCCTTAACTTGAGAATTCTGTTAAACTTCAATGTGGACACTCCACTTTGATTATATGAAATCATAGCAAGATGTCCATCGAATGACTATAGTTCGGTATGAGTTGGATTATTGGAAATGAAATAGTATTCATTAGAGAATTCATCTCCTTAGTTATATGAGATTAGTATTATAGGCAACTGAAATTAAATCAAAGTCAAAGTCTCTGGCCAAAGTGGTTCAATTGATAATAAATTTTATTTTTAAGTCAGGGACTTTGTTTTGGACTATATAAGTTGAATGTGGACCATATTGGAATTTTGACCAATATCAAATTTCATAAGTCTGAATGTGATATAATTTTGATAAAGAGAATTGAAGTAAATAATTTTTACTAAGAAAAGTAATAAATTTAGCCAAATTGTGTTACCACTAGCTAAGTGGTGTATCAACATTAAGACTCAAATTGTTCGATATCAATCACTAACCAAAATTACAGGTAAGTGTCTGTGACGCCCCACCTCTATACCCACGCTAGCCAAGAACACTCCGGAGTAGTGCTGTCAACTAGCACGGAGAATAAGGCTGTTGAGGAGCGACCATCCATGTAATTGCTTATCACACGGTGGATATAAATAATCTTCGAAAACAACATAGAAATAATCATATCACAAATCAGTCATAGATATCCATATCACAAAGGCGGAAGAAGATATGAATATATAACTAACACATGAAAGTGTACATCAGAGTAGTGGTCAGTAAGATCCACGATAATACAAAAGAATAGCAACACGTGCTATACAAAAGAATACAACTATGAGTCTATATCTCAAGTGTATACAACAAAAACTGCTAATCTAAACAGTTAGCCAAAAGTCAGAGTGATGAATCCCTGGGAAGAAGTCAAGCAGAAGCACCTGTAACATCTCGGTCTGACCCGAGTATTATTTAAGAAAATAATAAACGGGTCAGTCTAGCTATAAATATCAGATGACATGATATAACATAAAAGATATGGCATAAACATAAACATCCATAATGACATACCACTATAAGTATGTAAATAATGATCAACAGAAGATCAATCAATAAGAGATAATCAATATCACAAGAATCTTCTCAAAGATTCGGAAAGGGTATCATACCCCAAACTTGTACTCATAACAAGTCAATGACATAAATTCTAGAAATCAATGCAAGAAGTCCAGAAATCATAGAAAAGAGAAAGAGGCCTATCACATGACGGTCCGAAGACCAAGGGGAGCTACCCCACATGTGTGAATGGAATCACACAGATTAAGGTCCAGACTAACCAAAAAGCAAAAAGGTATGTGTGAGTGGAATCACACAAGTGGTGTCTAGTCTAACCTCGCAACAAGAGACATCGCACAGTTGCTAGTCTAAATCATCAGAATGATCGTCATGATCAACGAGAAGTGTCAATTACACTAAGCTAGTAAATATAGAAGTTTAGCTTCATGTCCCATAACCACTTGCTTAACTTAAATATTTACGAACAAACTGTAAATCTTCACTAATAAAATTGTCACAAGAGGTTCAATCGAACAAGTCCAAGAATTAACCGACGAAGTGAACGCAAGCGTTTCATACCACTTGTTGTACTAAGTCGTTTAATTAGATTTCTCATCCGAGTGAGGTAAAGAATTGTATACACTAATAGATTGGAAATCGGGTTAAGAAAAGAGCTTTGTTATTAAAAATAGAGTTGAAATCCTTTTATTCAAAGAGTTTTGATATTTACTACTAGTTTTGAAACCTTTATAATTTAAAGTGACAAATCACAAAAGCGATTATAGAAACAATCAATCACAAAGATCACATTCGAAGATGTGATAAAAATCCAAGGAAATCGGTTCAGCAAGTTCTGTTGAATGTTTTTCAGATAAGATCCCCTACGGAGGGGGGGTCCAGGGGGGTGGCAACCGCCCAATGTGGGGGTGCGGGGGCAACGCCATCGCTACGGGGTTTGACCTGTCCGGTCAGGTCGCGGGGGTCCAGGGGGCAGCGCCCCCGGCGGGGTGCGGGGCAGCGCCCCGTTCAAAACGGTACGACCTAGTGAAGACAAAATGAGGTCTAACGACCTAACGACTCAAGGGTCTAACGACCTAAAAGTATTCGCGACTTAACGGGTTATAGGCCTAACTCGTGAGTGACCTACGAGATAGAAAGTGGAACGACCTAAAGATGAATGGGTCGAACGACCTAACGTGAGCACAGGTGAAGCGACCTATCGGTCCAACGACCTAAGGGGAAAAGGCAACCTAGGTCTAACGGCCTAAAGAAAATAAGGGGTCGAGTGACCTAAAAGAAGCAGCGACCTAAATAGAATCGAGGTCCAACGACCTACGAGTTAGGTCATGCGAGTTAAGGAGGTCAACGACCTAACAGAGACACACGACCTAATAGAGGAACGTGACCTAAAGGCACGCGACCTAGCGACCTAAGCAGGAAACGCGACCTATAAGGGACAAGCGACTTAAGTGGTTTACGCGACCAAGTGGACGAACAGGTTGAGCGACCTAAGAGGTTCGCGAGTTATCGGTTTAATAAGGCAGAGCGACCTAACGAAGGAACAAGGCCGAACGACCTATAGGGCTCGCGACCTACGACCTATAGGGCTCGCGACCTACGACCTTAAAGGCTTGCGACCTACGACCTAAAACCGAGTGAGTCAAATACGAAGGCCGTGACTTTTCCACCCCGAGCGACCTAATGAAGACAGAATGACCTAAGAGCAGTTTTTCACCAAAAACACTAAAAATTGGAGTTGTTCGCCAATCCAATCCAAACCAAATGCAAATGTGCATGCGAAGGTGATAGGGAATCATTCCCAACAGTCCAATATGGTTATAGGCTAGAATTGTGAGATAAAAATCTCACCTTTGCACCAAATATCAATGAAAATGAAGTTTTAAGCAAGCAAGAATCAATCCTTCTTCTATCTAAGCACAAGAAGCTTGAATCCAATGTCTTCTTCTTGAATTTGGAGTAGAAAGATGGATTGCAATTGAATTTGAGTTTTGGAATTTTAAATTCCCATTCCCTCCACCATTAATGCCAAAGCTTGATTAGTTAGGAAATTTATGAAGAGTGAGGAGAAGAGGGTTGGAACTTGGGCTTAATAGGCTAAACTAACCCAAAGTCCAAAGCGGGAAAAGTTAGTGAAATTTCACTAACTCCAAACCTATCGATGTTTATACTTAAAAAAGTTGTAAACGGCATTTCGAACTCAATGGAAGTGGTCTCGAGTCCTAATTTGACCGTTTGCAAAAAGTAGCTTTTCGGACCAAAATTCGATTAACGAGTTAATATTTAAATAAAATATTTAAATACAAACTCGATAAATATGCGGGTTGTTACAGTGTCACACAACCGTAATGTTGAATACTAAGACTGCCACCTTATTTAATTAAATTTTAATTTTATAAATTAATTTAATTAATATGTTGTGATATTAATTAAAAATATATTGGATTTGTGGTGATCGGTATTGAAAATAACGCGTATGTAAAAGTTATACAAACATCTATCGATATGTGATACTAATGTATATTTGAATCCGATTTACATGTAAATTATATTATATAGTTTGAAGTAGAAAGGAAGTCCGTAAGGGCCATGGTTCAGTCGACCAAAGAAGAGGGAGGGACATATGTTGATTTTTTAGGTTTGAGATAGTGGAGGAAAAGATGGGTCCCGATCCACATTTTACTCTATCCTTTTTTCTTTTATTTAAACCCATTGCCCCTCACTTTTTACACTCTACATTTGGTTCTCCTCTCACTTAAACTCTAGCCAAAAAATCCCACCATCCCCTCCTTTATTATTTTCAAACAAAACACAAATTAAAATGTGGTTAAAGAAAGGTGTGTAGATCTCTTCGGTTACTAGCTAGCAATTTCTAGAAGAGTTAGAATCAAATTCTAGAAGATTTTTCAATTCAGCATTCAAGGTATAATAAGGTGATGGTTAAGGTGATTTTATTTTACAATGATTTATATGTGTAATCATCATGATATCTTGTTTCCATAAGTTAGATTTATATCACACAAATTTTTATATATATTTGTTCTCGATTCATACACACATATATATATATATATATAAACATATATATATATATATATATATATATATATATTTATATATGATTATTAAATTTAAAAAAAAATGATTTTTGTTAATATATTAACATATAGCTTGCAACCACATATTAAAATTAATAAAATAAAAAATTCAAATTCAATAATCAATTTTAAAAGAATTTTAAATAAAATTTGAATTTTAAATAAAATTTGAATTTAAATGCTAATATGTGTGTATACATATACCATAAATTAAAATTGTTTACATATCAATTCAAATAAGAAAAGGAATTTTTGTGTGCATAAATTTTACTTAATTTGATATATATATATATATATATATATTTAAAATATTAATTAATAAATTGTTAATATTATATATGTGTGTGTGTGTATCTGTATGTATATACTATATAAAACACAATATAATTTTTTTCCTAGAAATAAAAAATAATTTTGTATGGACTTTTAATTAATAAATTAAATAACTTTAAATATGTATGGATATATCTACAAAAACAAATAAAATTGAGTTCAAACAGTTTTGAATGACAAAAAATAAATGTTAATATATGCATATATTATAAATAATTTACTGAATTAACTATTAAATAAATTTATCTAATTTATTTATCTAATTAATAATTAAATATTTTTCAAAATTAAATTGCAAATTAAAAAAAATGAAAATCGTATTATAACATTTATAAAAAAATTCTTATTTGAAATTTAATTTTTAAAGTTAAAAATTTATTTTAATTTCAAAATAGATTTTGGAAATCAGCCAAAGCCCAAATTAAAATTGGACCATTTGTACTAGGGACAATATTTAGGTTCATTGCATCTTTCGAGCCTGGTTAGTAGCAGGGTCGGCCAGGGTACTTGATTACTCAAACCAAGTGTGGACATTACATTTATAGACACCCTACTAGATGGGTATGCTTAATAAGTTGGCACTAACATGACTAGTTTAGACCATATAGGATATTGGGATAGATACCATTATTGAAATTAGTTCAGCATACAGCGGGTTAAATAGGTGAATTTCAATTTTTTATTACTTTGGATCTTATTGGACCTATGAAATCAAAATTGATTTGGATCTAAGCTAAATAAATTTTCACACCATTTTATTTAATTGTTTAATAAAAGAGTTTTATTTGGTATTATATATAATATATTGTGTATTTGTTTATCATATACACATGTATTTTTACATGCATATGCAACATACACAATATACAAGGTTTAACATGCCAATTTCTAGACGCTGGGATTTACAGCACAACGGATATGTTGGCTCCTTCAAATACATATTTGATGTCGATAATGTAGTACTAATATAATACAGAACACACACACACACAGATATATATATATATATATATATATATATATATGAATGTATGCATGTGTGTGTATACATTGTAAAATTAGTCATAATGATCTAAATATACATATTCAAATTATTATGTATAATTCCATATAAAGTAAATGTAAATTCAAATTTAAATCTTTTAAAATTCAAATTCAAAAGGTGCATGAAAATTTCAAAATAAAATTGATTAATAAATTTTTTTAATTAAATAAATTAATTAAATTAATTAAATGCTAATTAATAAATAATATAACACACATATGGTCATAGATGTAAAAATATATTCAACTATAAATGCTATAGTATACATATTCGATATAAAATGTTTAATTAAATAATATAAAATTAATTAATATAAAATTAATTAGTATACTAATTAATTAAATTAATTAAATAAGTTTTAGTTAATAATATTAATGTAAGATTATATATAAGACTATTATATAAGTTAATTAAATTGCAATATTTATACAATAGTTAAGAATTATATAATATGAAATTTTAATAAAAGGTGGAGCAATAAGAAACCCAAATTAGATTTAAGGAATAAATACATAAGTACAATATGCATATTATGACTTCAAATGCGTTTGACGCTTGAATCATCAATGCATTTCGTAAGAAATATATTATTCCATAAGTAAATATCACTTATTCAAAGATATTAAAGATTATGAACCTTTAATACAATAAGTTGTCATCTACCATTTATATATTAATAATTACTCGCATATTCTTTGGTTGTTAAGAAAACCCAAGCAGATATGTTATGTATAGCATTATTAATATATATAACAGATGAGGTAATACAGCTATATGTATTTATTAAGGTACATAGACCATCATGAAATGGATGTATGCGTAAATAATCTCATTCTATTTGTTGAGCAAACTCAAGGTCGAAATGAGATTAGGACAATGTAACGACCCGAAAATTTCGATCTTGAAAATTCCAGATAGTTAGGAATAGAAGAAAAAAGATAGAAGGAAAAGAAGGAACAGAAACATCAAAACTCAGATACTCACATTCGCAGCGGATGAAAATATAATATCAAATTATAACAGTTATACAAAGGAAATCTGTACTTGTCAAATTACACTTTAATACATCAGAGTTACAACATTTTCACAAACACTGGACAGTAAAAGCAATATGTTCTAGATACAAATCAATAATACCAAGCGGGTTACACTCCATACGTTCCTGCCTTCCAGCTTGCCTTTTGAGCTCCAGAACATCCTTACCTGGAATTTGTAATACTCGGTCTGACCCAAGCTTTACATTGAAGTAACACCCTGGTCAAGCTGGAAACCAGCGTGAATAAACCCATCTAACATGGAATACAACAGCATAAAACTTACATAAACCAGGGGTAACTCGTATCAATTTTACAAATTCACAAGTTGGGTATAGACAACACTCATTACACATATCAATTTCTAAGTACCAAAACTTAGATTAAATGGTCCAATTCACTTAAATTATTCAATTCCAGCCTATAGATTTCCATATCAAATCTATATAGAATTTTTATTGATTACAAATCGAAGTGGTTTCGGGTATTTACTAATACCCGACTCCAGTCTCTTCGAATTCAATACCATCTTAACCCACGTTATTCAAGTGAAACACAATTCAACCTTTAAATACAAGATGTCACTTTTTACACAGCATTTCATCATCGACAGATAACTACATAATCACTGTTTAAGACAAACATTTCATATCACAAATATTTCATATCAGAAATATCAACCAATCATTCATAAGCAAGATTAATTAGTCACTCATTCCTCATTAAATCAAATTAATTATTTTTAATCATTTTTAATCTTTCTTATTTAAAAATAATTAATTACAAACCATTAATTAATCATCCCCTAATTATCCTCTATAATTACATTCAGTAATTAGCCTTTAATTAATTTACCACATTCAATAATCAACCTTGATCAATCACATTCAGTAATTAATTATTCTTAATTAATTACATTAATTAACCTCTTAATTAATAAATCATTTAATTAATTACACTGAGTAATTTACACTTAATTACTTCCACTAAGTAATTATTCTTTAATTACTTTCCACCAAGTAATTACCCATTAATTAATTACAGCTAGTAATTATCCATTAATTACTTCATTAAGTAATTACACTTCATTAGTTTCGTTAAGTAATTATACTTAACCCTAACTAATTCTTTATTAACAATTAATAAATCCTTAAACCTTTATAAATTAATTAATCCTACATTATTAATTAATTAATTTATCTTTAATTACCTTATTAATTTAAGTAATCGTTAATCATAAAAACTAAACTAACTTTCAAGATAAAACAATTAGCATTAATTACCTAAAATTAATACATTTTTTGAAAAAACATTTCATCTTTTTAATTATACTTAATTACCTTTAAAAAATTAGTTTTTTTATACTTATATCTTTCTCAAATTAAAGCATAAAACTTTTAAATCAAAATAGTTTTTTTTTTTTTTGAAAAAAAAAACATTTATCATCAAATAGTTTAAACCAAATTTAAATTTAAATTTAAAACTAGCTTTTAAAAGCTTTTTAAACACCTCACATTTACTTTGGGTTTAACTCGTTCCTGACTAGAGTGCCAACTCGGGTTCCTTCTTCTTCTTCCATTATTTTTAAAAACTTAGTTTAAAAAAATTTTAAAACTGAAAACAACTAAAAAATCATGAATACGACCCGTGTTTTAACTCGAATCTTCTTCCCAAATACCCAAGGGTATCTTCGAGACCACTACTCATTGCAACCACCCTGCCACATTGATCATTGGTGCACCAGCACAAGTAGTTGCGATGATGTCGCTCACTGCCGACACCACTCACATATCGACGGTCGCCTCAACAACGAATCACCATCACCCAAACATCCCTACACGCTCAATATCAAAATCGAGGCAACTCAAACACTTCCAAGAACCACCACCTCGCCTGAAATCGCCCCGAACTCCTATCGCCGACCATTAGAGGTCGTAGAATTCTGACCTCAGCCTCGCCAGACCTCCACGCCCCCAACACGCTTGGTCTGAAGCTACTCGATGCATCCTAGATGACACAGTCATCTCATTTCCGACCTCAGCCCAAAATTAGGGTTTAAAACAAAATCGGTCGATCTAAGACGCCACAAGTGAAGATAAACCTACTTGGCATTTTTGCCAAGTCCTCCTACATCCCGACCCTCCTCAGTGAAGACCCCGATCACCAGAAAACACCTAGTCGCCTGATTTTGCTCAAAAGCACTTCTCTGGTCATCACCAAAATGCAACCTCAAAACCAACGAAAATTCATGATTTTTGTTTTAAAATCAAGTTCTTCAGAGTCGATTCAACCTGCATGCTTGAATCTACAAAATATATGGTTTGATTTTTAACATTTATAAAAATTTACCGTCTTTACTCAAATTCAAAAGATTTCCCAACTTAAATTCCTTAAACATGTTTTTCTTAAAGCTTAAATTATACTTACACAAACTTGATTTGTTTGAAACTTAAAACCAAATAGTAATTGGATAAGAAGTTTTGAATTATTTTTTTTAAACTCTTTTCTTTTGGAAACAGAGAAGAACAGTGCACAACAACATGCACTGATCATATTCAAACATATATTCAGAGATTCATACTTATATATACACATGCAACACATAAATCTATATCGAAAATCACATGCACAGATTTAGATCTACTTAAGCTTTTTAAAATATATGCTTACTCACTTTCTTTTTAGGATAACATAGGAGCAGGCTTCCTTTTTTTTGAAAATTGGAAACTATGATCTCTTGAAGACTAAAATTTGCTAAATGCTTGAACTTGTTTAACTATAAACTCAAGTTGCTTTTGATTTCTGAAAACTTGCATTTGCAGAAGAAAAATGCTTTGAAACTTTGATTTGCTTCAGGTTATCTTGCTTTGTTGAAGTGTTTATAGGTTGAGGATAAATGTTTACGGGCTTTAGTTTTTAAGCTTTTCTTACTTTTGAAATGAGAAGATAACAAAAAGAAGTGAAGAAAGGAGATTAATGTTTATATAGATTGATTTGTTATTTATTAAAAATTTAAAGAAAATGAAAGAATAAAGATGACACTTGTTGAAATTATTTACACCTGTAATTACATTTTATAATTTGTTTACACATGTTATAAATCATGAAGAATTAGTTTACATGTGTCTTTTATGTTGTATTAATATGTTATATATCTTTATATATATATATGTTATATTTATATTACATTAAAATATAGTTTTATAGTTAAAAAATATCTTAAGTGTATTAATATTTAAACTACCTCTTTTATTCACCAATATATAATTTAAAAAGAAAATAATAAGAATTCCAATTATACTCTTAAAAATGATTATACTAGTTTAATATATCCTTTTTTTAAATCTTTCAAAGAAAATAATATAAAACCTATTATATTCTAGATAAAATCATATAATATATTTTTAAATCCAAAGTATATTTAATATACATATCTTTTAAGTTTTCAAATTTAAATTCAAATTCAATTTAAAATCCAATTAAAAATCAACTCAAACAAATATATATATATATATATATATATATATATATATATATTAAACAATCCCATATTTAATTTGTAATTAATAATTCTATTTAAAATTTATTAATCTATTTATAACTATATTTAAAACATCACATTTTATTTGTTCAATTTATAATTTAGTAATTTCAATAGTTAAATCAGATAATTATTCAATTATCTGATGCCCGAAAATCTGGTTTATCACATTCTTCCCCCCTTTGAATCTTTTCGTCCTCGAAAAGGAACGAAGCTAGAATATATTAAAATGCTTATTATCAGAAAAATTATTCTTTGATAAAATTTAAAACATTTTAAAATGTTACAGAATAGTTTTATAAAGATACTTTTATAACTTAATGTCTCAACCAGTCCATCCTTGTTTTCACAGAAATTCGGTCATATGTTGATCGGGCATAAGACTGAAAATCCATAAGTACTTATCAGACCCGTTTCCAACACCAAGTGAAAATACTTGGAAAATAATTTTACTAAAAATATAGAAAACATTTTTGAAATCGAGGAAACTTCTTTGGTGAGAATGCTCTGGAAATCATCACCCCCATCCATGGTCGCAGTTACATCCTGGGTTACGTTGCCATCACAGCAAAAGTCCATGTAACTGTAGGCACTCCACGCCCCTCGATTATGCCGTGGAACCCATCACAGATCGTAGCTACATCCTGAGTTACGTCGCCATCACAGCAAAAGTCCATGTAACTGTAGGCATCAGGGCCCTCGATTTTCGCTGCCAAATGAAACTTCACCACTCCCTCATAGGTTGCAGACTACATCAATCAAATCCCAATGCAGCCTTAGGCTCTCACGACCTCTCAACTTTTGCTATGTCACCATAGGTCGCAGTCTACCAATGTAAAATCAAACGTAGTCTGTTAGCTCTCAGCAGCATACATGACTTTCACCATGGTCTTCAGTAGATCGCAGCGACATCGAGTTAAACTGTTGTCACAGCATAACCCAAATGTCTCTGTAGGCATCAACACCCTCAATTTTCGCTACACACTACACAGAATCCTTAGAAACTTCAGTTTATCCGGACTTCCTCATAAGATCAACTTTAGAACCCCCCCTTAGGGTTCAAGGCAGTACCACCCTGTGGCGCTCTTGAGAAGTTCATTTCAAGGGAGCGCCTTTTTCTCCAGAGCCATTTTCAAAACACTTTATACTATACATATAATATCTTCCAAATCATACACCTAGTATGAATCCTATATAAATCTCCTTTTCACAAAATTGATTATCCCAAAATGGATAATTCTCAACTAGGCTTTCCAAGTTTCCAAAATTGATTTTTCTCTAAAAATCAAAAGCCTTTCCGAAATCCAAAGGTTCCAAAACCTTTTCCCAAAATCATTCTCATAAAATCCTTTATATATATATATGTAGATATATATAACTATGAAAATGTTTGGATCATTTCACACTTGTATAAATTCCCCTTTTATACTTCAAATACTTTTCAAAAACCCTTTTCTTCTGGCAAAAGATTCAACAAGGTGAGTTTTATCATATATATAACAAGGATACATAACTTTGTTTATGCCAAATCAAATATTCAAATTTGATAATTCCTTTATAAAGTTATTAACCATATTACTTTCATTTCAAAAACCATTTTACAGTTCTTATCCACAAATTTCAATATCAATTTCATTCAAACCCATATGATGTACACATATCATCAGTACGTTATATCAATCAGATTGCTCACTCGATCACACAATTTCACTTCCGAACTAGTATCGTCCATCCGACTTCCTAGTGTGGACTCAGATCTAGTTTCTTGATCAGAAACCGTCATTCTCCTTGCATAGCAACAACTATGATAGAGAATGTCAGAGCCAATCAACAATCCATATCCAAGTTCACCGTCGAAAATCGGGTGAAAAATCCTAACTCAGATCGATGTAACTATCTCGAAATTCTGTGCTCGAATCTGAATCAAATCACTATGCGAATAGAATAATATATGTATATCCTACGTATTTATCTTGATTGGTTATTAGCAAAATCAATTCTCTTTCAATTCACCTTCACTTTGATTGTCATTCACTTACTCACAATTGCTTAAATCCTCGTTTGGATTATCACCTCAATTCTTATCTCAAATGGATATTTAATCATAAACAGTTTGAACTCTGTCTAGCTTAAATTTAGAAAATAGCATGAAGAGTTAAAAATAGTTAAGCAGTTATAAAATAATTGTAAAATAGTTATAAATAGTAATTAGTTATAAAACAGTTGAAAAACAGTAATTAGTTTATAAAAAGTTGTAAAAGTTAAATAGTTTCAAAAATAATTATAAAATAAGTATAAAATAGTTTGGGGTTTAAAAAGAAAGGTTGTATATATAAATAGCTTGGAATATAGGTTTATATTAAAACAATTTATTTTGAAAATAGTCCAGAGCCAAACTGTTCAATTCCCAATCTCCATTCTATCAATTCAATTTAAATGTCCACTTCCATTTGAATTGACACAATTCTAATTTAAATAACTTCAGTTTCCATTGAAATTGATATAACCCCAATTCAAGTTGAATTAATCTCAATTTCTTTTCAAGTTCAAATCAAATTCCATTTGAATTTTAAATCTATTCAACTTCAATTACAAATCCAAATTATTTAAATCAATTTAAACTTGAACTAATTAAATTCAATCCCATTCTAAATCATCTCGAATTATATAAATTCGAGTTAAATTTCAAATGTTGGTTTGACCTCTTACACCAAATTAACCTTTATTTAAAGTCATTAAACAATTTAATTCTGAGCCCAAATTTCAAATTTCTATTTTAAATTGACTTTACTTAACTTATTTTCAAAATTCAAATAAGGGTTCAAAACAATTTAATCTTCAGATTTCAATTTATTACCCAATTTTATCTTCCAACTTTTAAACCAATTCTTAAACAAATTTAATTTACAAATTCAATTCAAATCTTAAGTTCCAAGTGATTCCATATCCTTAATTTCAAATTGAAGTTTAATTCCCCTTTTTTTTTTTTGAAACTTGGCTAATATCTTTATTGCTCACAAAAAAGGCCGGAGCCCAATATTTTACAATGAATGTTTAATTGTGAACTACAGGACGCGAACTGGAACATTCCATTTCTGAACCTCTTTATCTTCTCCATCGCAAAGAACTTTATCATGGCGACTCCTGAATCTCTAATAGATTTCCTTCATCGTCTACCCTCCTCTTCCACTTCTCCAGTAGTAATTTTCCTTGTTCCTTTAGGCTGGTAAGCACTCTCTTGTTTATTCTCATCATCATCAATGTAACATCTCTGTCAATTTGAGCATTCACTGACTCAGTGTTTTTTTCTTTTCCGTTGAAAGCCCTGTTATTCCTTTCACGCCAAATGTGCCAAATGGTAGTTGCGAAGAAAATTTTGAATATTTCCTGCAGAAGGTTCGCACTGTTTCTCCGATTGTTCAGGTAAAAGATTTCATCTTTTAGTGTTTCAGCTATTGCCAATCCAGTACATTTCATTTTTTGAATACCCCAGACTTCTTTAGTGAATTTGCATTCAAAAAATAAGTGTTCATGACTTTCATTCCTTTCCTTGCATATGATGCATGTGGTCTCATCTATTATCCCCCATTTTTTTAAACGATCTTTAGTGGGAAGTCGACCAAGTACTGCTTTGTATGTTGTGTGTGCCATTTTAGGGGTGACCGATTTGCTCCATATAAGACTGTACCACTCAACCTTTTGATGTTTAAATCTGATTTCCTCCATCACTTTACCGAATTGAAATTTCCCTGTTTTTGAATTTTTCATGCTCCACTCATCACATTCTCTTTGTGAATAGATTGGAATATTCTGAATTTCGTGAACAAAATTTCTTTTAACAACTTGTTTTTCACATTTCCAAATTCCTCCTTCAATAATGTCTGAAACAGCAATGTTCGGTTGTCCATAGTCTGAATATCCTTCCAAACCTAATCTGTCAATTAAACTTCTATTTTCAAACCAGGGATCTTCCCATAGATCAGTAGATTTTCCATTAGCTATTTTCCTTTCTATCAGAGTTTTCGACATACCTCTTTGCTGCATGATACTTTTCCATACCACTGATGCATTATTATCCAAGGAATCTGTCCAGAAATTTGTCTTGATGTATTTAGTTCTCATCCATTTTGGCTGTGACGCCCCACCTCTATACCCACGCTAGCCAAGAACACTACGGTGTAGTGCTGTCAACTAGCATGGAGAATAAGGCTGTTGAGGAGCGACCATCCATGTTATTTCTTATCACACGGTGGCTATAAAATAATCTTCGGAAACAAATATAGAAGTAAGCATAACATGCGAATCAATCACAGATATCCATATCACAAAGGCGGAAAGAGATATGAATATATATCACATAAAAGTGTACATCAGAGTAGTGGTCTAAAAAGATCCACGATAATACAAAAGAATAGCAACGCGTGCTATACAAAAGAATACAACTATGAGTCTATATCTCAAGTGTAAACAACAAAAGCTGCTAATCTAAACAAGTAGCCAAAAGTCTGAGTAGTGAATCACTAGGGAAGGAGTCAAGCAGTAGCACCTGTAACATCTCGGTCTGACCCGAGTATTATTTATAAGAAAATAATAAACGAATCAGTCTAGCTATAAATATCAGATGACATGATATAAAATAAAAGATATGGCATAAACATAAAATATCCATACTGACATACTACTATAAGTATGCAAATAATGATCAACAGGAGATCAACCGATAAGAGATAAATCAATATCACAAGAATCTTCTCAAAGATCCGAAGAGGGCATCATACCCTAAACTTGTACTCATGACAAGTCAAAGAAATAAATTCCAGAAATCAACACAAGAAATCCAAAAATCATAAAAAGGGAAAGAGGCCTATCACATGACGGTCCGAAGACCATGGGGAGCTACCCCACATGTGTGAGTGGAATCACACAGATTGAGGTCAAGACTAACCAAAAAGCAGAAAGGTATGTGTGAATGGAATCACACAAGTGGTGTCTAGTCTAACCTTGCAATGAAAGAGACATCGCGCAATTGCTAGTCTAATTCATAAAGCGATCATCAAGATCAACGAAAAGTGTCAATTACACTAAGCTAGTAAATATAGAAGTTTAGCTTCATGTCCCATAACCACTTGCTTAACTTAAATATTTACGAACAAACTGTAAATCTTCACTAATAAAATTGTCACAAGTGGTTCAATCAAACAAGTCCAAGAATTAACCGACGAAGTGAACGCAAGCGTTTCATACCACTTGTTTTACTAAGTCGTTTAATTAGATTTCTCATCCGAGTGAGGCAAAGGCTTGTATATACTAATAGATTGGAAAACGGTTTAAGAAAAGAGCTTTGTTATTAAAAATAGAGTTGAAATTGTTTGTTAAAAGAGTTTTGATATTTACTACTAGTATTGAAACCTTTATATTATAAAGTGACAAAACACATAAGCAATTGTAGAAACAATCAGTCCCAAAAATCGCATATGGAGATGTGAATAAAATCCAAGGAAATCAGCTCAATGTTTTTCAGATAAAATCCCCTACGGAGGGGGGTCCAGGGGAGGTGGCAACCCCCCAAGGTGGGGGTGCGGGGGCAACGCCACCGCTTACGGGGTTCGACCTGCCCGGTCAGGTCGCGGGGGTCCAGGTGGCAGCGCCCCCGGCGGGGTGCGGGGCAGCGCCCCGTCCAAAACAGTACGACTTAGTGAAGACAAAATGAGGTCTAACGACCTAAGAGGTTCACGCGACCTAACACAATGGCTGAGCGACCTAACTAAGAGCGCGACCTGGTGGGTAAGGAGGTCGAGCGACCTAATGTTCTTTGCGACCCAACGAGGTAGAGGGGACACGCGACCTAAAGGTATGCGACCTAAGAAAGTTCGCGGGCTAAGGATGAGCGACCTAACAAGGTTCACGACCTAACGGAGAAAAGGCAACCTAGGTCTAACGACCTAACTGCTCGCGACCTAAGGGTCTAAAGGCCACGCGACCTAGAGGGAAAACAAGGTTAAGCGACCTAAATGGGTTTGCGACCTAACGATATAAACGGTTGAGCGACCTAACGGCGCAACGACCTAAGGCCAAACGACTTAAGGGTTCCAGTGGAGAGCGACCTAAAGGAGACGCGACCTAAAAGAGGCGCGACCTAAAGGAGACGCGACCTAAATTAGGCGCGACCTAAAGGAGACGCGACCTAAAAGAGACGCGACCTAAAAGAGGCGCGACCTAAAAATACAAAGGTCATGCGACCTAGCGACCTAAGGTCATGCGACCTAGCGACCTAAGGTCCATACGACCTACGACCTAAGGTCATACGACCCAACTCCGAAGACGTTAGAAATGGCCAGAACGACCTATGACCTAAGGTCCATACGACCTACGACCTAAGGTCATACGACCTAACTCCGAAGACGTTAGAAATGGCCAGAACGACCTACGACCTAAGGTCCATACGACCTACGACCTAATGAGATAACTCCGAGCGACCTAAAGGTATAGGCCATTTTAAGGTCGGAAACGACCTAACTCCAGTGCGACCTAACAAAGGCAGAACGACCTAACAAAGGCAGAACGACCTAGGGGCATTTTTTCACCAAAAACACTAAAAAGTGGAGTTTTTCGCCAATCCAATCCAAACCAAATGCAAATGTGCGTGCAAACATGATAGGGAATCATTCCCAACAGTCCAAGATAGATATAAACTAGATTTGTGAGATAAAAATCTCACCTTTGCACTAAAGTTTATGAAGATGAAGCTTGAAAGCAAGGAGAAGCAATCCAAAGCTTGAATCCAATATCTTCTACTTGAATTTGGAGTTGAATGTTGGATTTGCAACTGAATTTGTGCTTGGAGTTTTAATTTCCCATTCTTTTCACCATTAATGCCCAAGCTTGAGTTAGTTAGGAAATTTATGAAGAGTGAGGAGAAGGGGGTTGGAACTTGGGCTTAATAGGATAAACTAACCCAAAGTCCAAAGCGGGAAAAGTTAGTGAAATTTCACTAACTCCAAACCTATCGATGTTTATACTTAAAAAAATTGTAAACGACATTTCGAACTCAATGGAAGTGGTCTCGAGTCCTAATTTGACCGTTTGCAAAAGGTAGCTTTTCGGACCAAAATCCGATTAACGAGTTAATATTTAAATAAAATATTTAAATACAAACTCGATAAATATGCGGGTTGTTACATTGGCCATAAGTTATCTGATGATATTATGTTCCATGCCAATTTGATCCCATAAACTTTTTTGACTTCAAATAAATTTTTAAGACCTACTCCACCTTCTTTTTTAGGTCTGCACAAGTCATTATAACTGATTTTGTGAAATTTTCCCCTCCATATAAAGTCTGCACATATGGAATTTATTTTCCCAAGAGAGCAATCCGGAATCTAGAATGTTTGGAGCCAATATCTGACTTTGGATGTTATTACTGTGTGTACTAGCTCCACTCTCCCAGCAAATGATAACAACTTAGATCTCCATCCTTGTAGTTGTTCTCTAATTTTATCTAGGAGTTTAGCACATTCTTTATCTGTAATTGAGTTTGTAGATAAAGGAACACCCAAGTATTTAACTGGGAGAATTCCTTCTGTCGCTCCAATTCTGTCTATCATAATCTGTTTGTTCCTGCAGTACTTGTTAAAATAACATTTGGTTTTGCTTTCATTGAGTTTTAGCCCTGCATATTTTTCTAATTCACAGAATTTTTTTTTGAGTTCATCAACTGCATGTGTAGTAGCTTTCATGACTACTAGCAAATCATCAGCGTATATAAGGTGATTTACCTTTGGTGATATTTTGTGGACAGGGATGATCTTATTATTATGACATGCTATTTCCATTTGTAGGGAAAACCACTCCATTGCTACTGCAAATAGGTAAGGGGATAGAGGGTCCCCTTGCCTAATTCCTCTATTGCTAGAGATGTGTCCTTTAGGAATTCCGTTAATCAGAATTGAGAAAGTTGGGGAGAATACAACACTTTATCAGCTTTAAAAGATTCTCTGGAACCCCCATTTCCTTGAGCATATGAATAATAAAGTATCTGTTCACTTTGTCATAAGCTTTGTGCAAGTCAATTTTGAGGCACATTTTGTCTGCTCCAGGTTTGTTAAAGTCTCTAACAAGTTCATGAGCTAACAAAGAGTTTTCAGAAATCAATCTTCCTTTTATAAAAGCATTTTGATTTTGTGCAATCAGGTTTGGGAGGACTTTGTTCAATCTATTACATATAATTTTGCTCAAAATTTTGTAAGAAACATTACAGCATGATATGGGTCTGTAGTCTTCTATTTTGTTTGGTTTTTTGATTTTTGGGATCAGAGATATAAAAGTGTGATTAATTTCTTGTATAAACTCACCGCTTTCCATAGCTTCCTGATAGGCCTCTAACATGTGTTCTTTCAGGTATATCCAGTGCATTTTGAAAGCAGCTGCCCCCATACCATCTGGTCCCGGACTGGCATCAATATGGATGGACTGAATAGCTCTCTTCAGTTCCCTTTCCGTAATCCTAGCTGTGAGCATGGCGCAGCCTTCTTGAGAGATTTTCCTTCTGCATTGAACTTCAGGTAAGTTTTGAAGAGACTCCCCATTGTATAATTCCCTGAAATAGGTAATAGCCTTGTATTCCATTTCTTTCAAATTATTTACTACCTTTCCTTCTTCATTTAGACAGTTCAGGATGTTATTATATTGGGTTCTTTATGACATTTTAGTATAGAAATATTTAGTGCATTCATCCCCCTGTGTCATCCATTTTTCTTTTGCTTTTCGCTTGATTTCCATTGATTGTTTTTGAAGTTCTTCTTTAAGTCTGCTCTTTAACTGATAGAATTGTTTGTTAAGCTCTTCATTCAATGGATCTTTATCTAAGGAATCTTGGATGTTCTGAAGCTGATTTTGTGTTTTTATAATGATATCCCGATCTTTTGGCCTTTTCTTGTTCCATTCTTTGAGTCTTTGCTTCATTGTCTTGAGCATCATTATATATATGTACATTTTATTACCTGGGGGATGTATTATATTTTCTATGTTTAAAGCTTCATTATATCCCTCTAGTAGATGCCAATTATTTGAATATCTGAAAGGCTTGCCTTTACCAACTTTATAGTCATTATTAAACCTTACTAGTAGAGGACAATGGTCACTAGTTGAACTAGGAAGAACTATTGTTTGTAATCCCGTGATAGTGTTCATTAGCTCTGAATTGCATAAACATCTGTCAATTATGGAAGATGTATTTTTCCCTTCACCACTCTTCCATGTAAAATGCAGGCCTGTGTGGGATGTTTCCATGAGTCCACTTGCCGGTACACATTCATTGAATTCTGCTAATTGGGCTACAGTTAGAGTATTACCTCCTACTCTTTCTTTTGCTTTTAAAACTGCATTGAAGTCTCCCAATACTAACCATGGTTTTATAATATGACTGGAAAGCTTTTTTATTTGCTGCCATAGTTCTATTCTTTCAGATGCTTTATTTTTTGCATATACAAAAGTAATACATATTTCCAGGCCTCCTTCATTTTTAACATGTATAGTCATCTGTTGCTCTTTATTGTCAATAACCGTACCTGTCCATATATTCTTTTCCCATAATACTAGGATTCTCCCTTTCATAAGATGGGTAATATTATGTTCCATCTGCCATTGAGCACCTATTTGGGTTTGAAAGCTTTCCAAATTATTATCTGAAAATTTATTTTCTAGTAAACCAACTATGGATGGCTTATGATAAGCCATAATATTGTGGAGGTCTAACTGACGAGTGTCATTGTTTAGACCTCTCACATTCCAACAAATAACTGTCATTTGATCTTATTGGATTTGCTCCTAGTAATTGGAGCATCTCCAACTTTAACCCTTTTGAAGGTTTCTGTACTTGCTTTGGTATTAAATATATCGTTAAACTTCTCATTTGCTTCAGTGTATTTACTAATGTCTTCTATATCATCTTCACTCTCTTCTGCAGACGACTCAATCTGGATATTCATCTTCTGAATTTCCTCCAGAGATTCTGGCAACTTATCATCCTCAAGAGATTCTGGCAGATTATCATCCTTCTGGAGTAGGTCCTCCCCAATATGAGCATGCTGATTTGTCTCTGGACTCTGAGCTGGATGAGTTACTTGCAATGTTGCAGAGCCCTCAACACTGACTGACCTCTGACAAGTATCTTTATTTAGTGTATCTTTTGTAATTATATCATTTTCTGGGCAACTGGGTGGAGACTTTTGTATTTTGTTTTTCTCTACCCACACTTGTTCTGGCTTATTCTTGTTAATATTACAGTATGTAGTAGCATGGCCAAAACACTTGCACTCAGTACACCTAGGGGGAACGAACTCATACTCTATATCTTGTGTGTATACCACACCACTATTATTTTTTGCTTTGACACTTGCTGGTAGCTGACAATCTGCCTTTATTTCAACAAGTACTCTGGCATAATTGATTCTTTTCACTTTCCTTGTATTCTCATCAATAGCCAATGGTTTCCCAATCATACTGGCCAATTTACTAATGCATCTTGTATTCCATAATGTTAAATCTAGGCTCTGCATTTTAATCCATATTGGATACGATGATAACATATCTTTCTCAAAATTGAAATATGCTTCCCATCTTTTCATAATGATTAATTTGCTATCCATAAACCATGGTCCCCCTTTCAGGATTCTTTCAAAATCCTCTTGCTTTTCAAATTTTATCAGATAGAAACCATTGTCTCTGTGAAAAACATCCCATGAACCGGTGGGGTTCCGGACACGTTTTATGTAAGCATTCAAGTGAACAACATAAGGTCTCTTTCCTGACATATATATGCATATAGAATTTTCCCAAATCTTCTGAGCTTCGGCATAATCTTCTTCATCAATTAATTGATAGATCTCTTCTCCTTCCACAATTGGTTCTATGTATTCAGATCTCCTTTGATTTCGATTTGTTTCCCCATCGCCTCAACCCAAGATCTAGGGTTTGGTCTTTGTTTTCTTTGGATAACTTCCGCAAATGTCTCCTTCCTTCCCTCCTTCTCCTTCCCCTTACCATTTCGTCGCACCTCCACCCAATCATCTCCAGGGTCGAACGTTATGGTGGGATCTGGGATCGGTTTTCTAGGGTTGTCGGTCGCCATTACACTTTTTTCACTAATGGATATATTACCACACTACATTTCTTCATTCATTTAAACAAATCCAATTCAAAGTTTAAAGATTATTAATAACAATAGGATAGTATTATCCAAATTATTTTTAAACATCCATCCATTTCCTATTTCCAGATCTCAAACCCATTTTGAGATCACACAAATTCCCAATTCAAATATACCATTTAACTTCCAAGTTAAATCACAATTTCATTTTGAAATTTCTAATTCAGGTTGTCTGTTCTAAACTTATTTAATTTTCCCAGAACTTCAATTTAATCTATACAACTTTACTCAGTTTGAATTCCCATTCAAATTTTAAACTTCAAATTAATAATCTTCCCGCTTAAGTTTAAAAACTTTCTTCACTTTGGGTTTCACATCACATTCCAAGGAAAATTCAAAACTCAACCTTAGAGTTTATTTCAAATATACATATTTATTTTCTTTACACACCAAGTTTCTTTAATTTTTAAACCACCTTTGGTTTTAAATTCAAAACAAATTATTTTAAAATTTTCCAAACATTTTTTATTTTAAAATAAGATCACTTTTAAAATAGTCTGAATAATATCATTTCTTTTAACATTTTGAAAACTATTTCACATGTTCCTAGACATAGGATTCAAAACTTCACAATTTAAAACCCCCTTCAATTTATAAGTTATACTTATCTAAAAGTTTTCCCTAATTTTTTTATTTTGCTTTATCAATATTTACTAGAAAACATCATCCCATCATTAAACACAACATCCCTTCCATATTCTGGTTTGAAACCAATTCTAATCTATCTTATTTGTATAGTTCATTGTATTCAATTCCCGTTTTGATATATATATATATATATATCACTTAATTCTTATTCAATTTCAATGTCCAACAACCATTTTCTTTATATAATAATTGGAAAATTATTTACTCTATATATATAATTTTATAAAAATCATTTATTTTTAAAACCATTTAAAATCATTATATAAGAAAATAACAAGTACGCTCTCATATATATATACTCTCAACTCATTTTAGGGTACCATCGACCCTAATCTTTATGAGTAAATCCACTAGAGCTAAGGCTCTCGGTTAACCTTCGGCTCTGATACCAAATGTAACGACCTAGAAATTTCGATCTTGAAAATTCCAGATAGTTAGGAAAAGAAGAAAAGAGATAGAAGAAGAAGAAGAAAAAGAAACACCAAAAATCAGATACTCACATTCGCAGCGGATCAAAATATAATATCAAATTATAACAGTTATACAAGGGAAATCTGTACTTGTCAAATTACACTTTAATACATCAGAGTTACAACATTTTAAAAAACACTGGACAATAAAAGCAACATGTTCCAGATACAAATCAATAATACCCAATGGGTTACACTCCATACGTTCCTGCCTTCTAGCTCGCCTCCTGAGCCCCAGAAAGTCCTTACCTGGAAATCTGTAATACTTGGTCTGACCCGAGCATTACATCAAAGTAACACCTGAGGCAGGCTGGAAACCAGCGTGAATAAACCCATCTAACATGGAATACAACAACATAAAACTTACAAAAACCCGAGGTAAGTCGTATAAATTTCACAAATTCACAAGTTGGGTATAGACAACACTTATACATCAATTTCTAAGTACCAAAACTTAAATTAAATGGTCCAATTCACTTAAATCATTCCATTCAAGCCTGTTGATTTCACATACCAAATTTGTACAGAATTTTTATAGATTACAAATCGAAGTGGTTTCGGGATTTACTAATACCCAACTCCGGTCTCTTCGAATTCAATACCTTCTTAACCCACGTTATTCAAGTGAAACACAATTCAACCTTTAAATACAAGATGTCACTTTTTACACAGCAATTCATCATCGACAGAAAACCACATAATCACTGTTCAAGACAAACATATCATATCACAAATATTTCATATCAGAAATATCAACCAATCATTCATAAGCAAGATTAATTAGTCACCCATTCCTAATTAAATCAAATTAATTATTTCAATCTTGCTTACTTAACAATAATTAATTACAAACCATTAATTAATCATCCCCTAATTATCCTCTCTAATTACACTTAGTAATTAGCCTTTAATTAATCTACCACATTCATTAATCAACCTTGATTAATCACATTCAGTAATTAATTATTCTTAATTACTTACATTAATTAACCTCTTAATTAATAAATCCTTTAATTAATTACACTGAGTACACTTAATTACTTCCACTAAGTAATTATTCTTTAATTACTTTCCCAAGTAATTACCCATTAATTAATTACCACCTGTAATTATCCATTAATTACTTCACTAAGTAATTACACTTCATTAATTACATTAAGTAATTATACTTAACCCTAACTAATTTTTAATTATCAATTAATTAATCCTTAAACCTTTATAAATTAATTAATCCTACATTATTAATTAATTTAACTTTAATTACCCTATTAATTTAAGTAATCTTTAATCCTAAAAACTAAACTAACTTTCAAGATAAAACAATTACCATTAATTACCTAAAACTAATACATGTTTTAATAAAACATTTCATCTTTTTAATTTATACTTAATTACCTTTAAAATTTAAGTTTTTTATACCTAAACCTTTCTCAAATTAAAGCATAAAACTTTTAAATTAAAATAGTTTTTGTAAAAAAATATTTATCATCAAATAGTTTAAACCAAATTTAAATTTAAATTTAAAACTAGCTTTCAAAAGCTTTTTAAACACTTCACATTTACTTTGGGTTTAACCCATTCCTGCCTCGAGTGCCAACTCGAGTTCCATCTTCTTCTTCAATTATTTTTAAAAACTTAGTTTAAAAAAAAGTAAAACTGAAAACAACTAAAACATCACGAATGCGACCCGTGTTTTAACCCGAGTCATCTTCCCAAATACCCGAGGGCATCTTCGAGACCACTACTCATCCCAACCACCCTAACACATTGATCACTGGTGCACCTGCACAAGTGGTTACGACGACGTCGCTCATTGCTGACACCACTCACATATCGACGGTTGCCTTAACAAAGAATCTCGACCACCCAAACATCACTACATGCTCAATATCGAAATCGAGGCAACTCAAACACTTCCATGAACCACCACCTCGCCTGACTTCGCCTCGAACTCCTATCGTCGACCACCAGAGGTCGTAGAATTCTGACCTCAGCCGCGCCAGACCTCCACGCCCCCAACTCGCTTGGTCCGAAGCCACTCGATGCGCCTGAGATAACACAGGTGAAAATAAACATACTTGGCATTTTTGCCAAGTCCTCCTGCATCCCGACCCTCTCGGTGAAGACCGCGATCGCCAGAAAACACCTAGTTGCCGGATTTTGCTCAAAGGAACTTCTTCGGTCATTACCAAAATGCAACCCCAAAACCCAATTAAAATTCATGATTTTTTAAAAAAATCAAGTTCCGCGGAGTCAATTCAAGCTGCATTCTTGAATCTACAAATTATATTGTTTGATTTTTAACATTTTAAAAAAATTTACCATCTTTACACAAATTCAGAAGATTTTCCAACTTAAATTCCTTAAACATGTTTTTTTTAAAGCTTAAATTATACTAACACAAACTTGATTTGTTTGAAACTTAAAACCAAATAGTAATTGGACAAGAAGTTTTGAATTTTTGAATTGTTTTTTTTAACTCTATTCTTTTGGAAACAGAGAAGAACAGTGTACAACAACATGCACAGATCAAATTCAAACATGTTTAAGAGATTCATACTTATATATACACATGCAACACATAAATCTAAATCGAAAATCACATTCACAGATTTAGATCTATTTAAGCTTTTTAAAATATATGTTTACTCACTTGCTTTTGAGGACAATAGAGGAGCAGGCTTCCTTGATTTGAAAACTGGAAACTATGATCTCTTGAAGACTAAAATTTGCTAAAGGCTTTAACTTATTTAACTATAAAACCAAGTTGCTTTTGATCTTTGAAAACTTGCATTTGCAGAACAAAAATGCTTTGAAACTTTGATTTGCTTCAGGTTTTCTTGCTTTGTTGAAGTGTTTACAGGTTGAGGATAAATGTTTACAGGCTTTAGTTTTTAAGCTTTTCTTACTTTTGAGATGAGAAGATAGCACAAAGAAGTGAAGAAAGGAGATTGCTGTTTATATAGATTAATTTCTGATTTAGTAAAAATTTAAAGAAAATGAAAATATAAAGATGATGCCTGATGAAATTATTTACACTTTTAATTACATTTTATAATTTGTTTACACATGCTATAAAGCATGAAGAATTAGTTTACTTGTGTCTTTTATGTTGTACTAATATGTTATATATATATATATATATTATATTTATATTACATTAAAATTTAGTTTTATACTTAAAAAAATATCTTAAGTGTATTAACATTTAAACTACCTCTTTTATTCACCAAAATACAATTTAAAAAGAAAATGATAAAAATTCCAATTATACTCTTAAAAATGATTATACTAGTTTAATATATCTTTTTTCTTAATCTTTTGAAGAAAATAATATAAAACCTATTATGTTCTAAACAAAATCATATAACATATTTTTAAATCCAAAATATATTTAATATACATATCTTTCAAGTTTTCAAATTTAAATCCAAATTCAAATTCATTTTAAAATCCCATTAAAAATCAACTCAAAAAAATCTATATATATATATATATATATAAACAATCCCATATTTAATTTGTAATTAATAATTCTATTTAAACTTTATTAATCTATTTATAACTATATTTAAAACATCGCATTTTATTTGTTCAATTTATAAATTAACAATTTCAATAGTTAAATAAAATAATTATTCAATTATCTGATGCCCGAAAATCCGGTTTATCACAGACAAAGACCATGGGTTAAAGTTGTATATGACTCAACTGAGAAATTCTTATCCATGGTTTGTGGGGCTATGCTTTTTTCACAAACTAAGGGTTAGAACCCCAAGATAAATGAGCCATAACACCACGGGTGAAGTCGAAAGTTTTTTACATTTCGTCTTAGTGTTTTGAGAATTATAAAAAACTAGTGGGAGCTTATTAGTAAATGAAATGTGATGTTTAAACTTACTAATTTTCCAAGAACATCTACTACAATTAATGTCCTAATATGCTAAGTTAAAATTTGCAAAAAAATTGTCTACACCCTAGTTATTTTCTAAACATGACAAACTCAACAGACTTAACAACATAGATTGGTTAAGGTCAATAAAGATAGCACTAACATACGAACTTTTATATTCCTCCATAACTGAACCTCCATAGGAAAAAACCCATTTATAATTCGAACCATGAATTACAAACACCTTTAAATGGGTGGCAGACCTTGAGATCGCCCAAGTTTACATATTGTCTATGTAAGACAAACCATTGCAGAAATCTCACAAAAACATGAATGTCCATCAAATTTTAGATAGTCTTAAGACTTTTTGGGGAATTGTCGCGTTTTGCAAGGTACAAACTTACGAAGAAAGGATTTAATATGAAAATGATGAAAGGAATGAAACCGAATAAGTACTTCATATTGATGAAGGGCTACAATGATATACTTTCTCAGTTGGACATGATTGTAGGTAATGATTTGCAAGTGGATCTGATTCTATGGCTCCTGCTCCTCTGTTTGAGATGCTCGTATTAAACTATAATATGAACCAGTTTAATGTAAGCCACGTAGAGCTCCTTCATATGTTGAGTTTAGACTAGTCTTCGTCCAAGGATAAGGGTATGGTAATTGTGGTTAAGGGAACACATCATCTTCAAAAGGTTTGAAGAAGAAAAAGTGGATTATTAAGAAGAACAAGAAGACTATTACAACTAACAAGGGTGAATGTCATCATGGTCACAAGAAGGGTCATCAAAATGGATCTGTCTTTAATACTTAAAGATTGTCAAAGAGAAGAAACAAAATAGTTATGCTGCTCCTATAGGTATATTTATGATTCAAAATTGTTTTGCAATCTATAAATTAACTTAGGTTTAAATGCTGGATCTAGAAATCACATATATATTTCATTGTAGGGACCTAGGAACATGTGTTATGTGGCAAAGGGACAAACGAGGCTTCAAGTTGCTGATAGATCTCTAGTAGATGCAACGACAGCTGGAGATTTTCATTTGAACTTGCCAAATGGATCGGTTTTAATATTAAATAATTTCTACCATGTAAAGGACTTTAACTGTAGTTTTATTTTTGTGTCTACGGTATCTGAGACTAGTTATATATTTTATTGTACTAGTAATGTTATGAACATTATGTTCTATGGTAATAAATTTTGAGATGGTATACTAGGTAATGGAACTTAGTGATAAATATTATTTATGTCTTTGCTGTGAATAATTCTTCTTATATTAACATAAACGGTAACTACCACTGGCATCGCAAGCAAGGTCATATAAATGAAAACGACTACTTAAATTGAAAACCAAGGGTTTTGTACCGTCATTTGATTCTGAATCATTTGGTACGTGTGAATTTTTCATAAAGGACAAATTACCAAGCACCCCTTTAGTGGAAGCAATGAACAAGTTAATAAACTCTTGGGCCTACATATTAATGTATGTGCATAATACCTATAGTTACTAAAGATAATTCTTCTCATTTTGTAACATTTATGGATGATTTCCTTAAAGTAGTATATGTGTATCTTATAAAGAACAAATCTAGTGTTAGTGAGAAATATAAAAAAGAGTTTGAAAGCCAAACGAATTATAAGACCAAAATACTTCAATCAAGTCGAGGAGGTGAGTAAATTGGACAAGAGCTCCAACGATGCTTAAAAGATAATGGGATTATATCTCAGGTTACTTCGTCCTATGATCTACAACAAAATGGTGTTTCAGAGCGAAGGAATTGAACCCTATTTGATATGATTTGTCCCATTATGAGTAAAGATGAGTTTTCTATATACTTTTAAAGATGTGCACTCGAAATCATAGCGCATGTATTGAATTTGATGCATACTAAATTTATGCCAATGATACCATATGAGATGTGGTGTAGAAAGAAGCTCCAACTTAAGTATTTGAAGGTATGAGGTTGTTTAGCCTACATTAAGAACATTGGTCCCACTGAACTTGAGGCAAGATCAGCGTTGTACAAATTTATAGAATATCTTGATAATTCAGTGGGATATATTTTCTACAACACCGAGAATGAAAGGTCATTATTTCTTGGCATATTGTCTTTTTAGGAAAGATATTTCTATCAAAAGGAATTAACAGCAAGGTTATGGACTTGAATGAAATCTAAGAAATTAACATGGAGGTCGAACTAGTAGGAGAACCAAATTAACCCATATATGATAACATGTGCCTATTAGAAGGTCAGATAGGGATTCTTTTCTTCCATAGGGATGCTATGATTTTCTTATGGATGGAGAGAAAGTGGACTACATATTAGATGACGATACTTCGTGCTTATTCCAAAAAGCACTATAGATTAAAGACTCTACACTTTAGTTAAGGGTAGTGAAATCTGAAATGGATTCCATGTGTTAACTCCGCCTCGGTTTAGACTCTACGACTCAAGGAGATGCCGACCTAAGGCTCAACAGGGGTGCCGACCTAACGCCTAATGGTTATGCCGACCTAACTTCCTTATCAGGGAGACCGACTTAAGATTCAAAGGGTTACTGACCTAGTAGGATTGAGAGGCTTACCGACTTAAGAAATACCGAGTTAAGGCTAAAACAGTTGCCGACCTAACGTGGGTACTGGCCTAAGACTCAGAGGATGCCGACTTAATAAGAAGGCCGACCTAAGGTCTAAAAAAGATACCGACTCAGTGACTTGACCGAGTTACCGATCTAATGCCTTACCAAGCTGGCGACCTAGAATAGTTGCCGACCCAAGTCACAACCGATCCAGCTCCCCAGTTATCTCGTTCACGATCCAGGACTTATCATTTGGACCGTGACTTGCGACTTACCAAGTTAACTCGGCCACGACCTAATATAAGCCCGATGCCGTGTTACTGAGAAGAGGTGGTGTTGACTCGGAGGTGACCTTAGACCGGTCACGACTCACCTTAAGTCGGCTACGGCTTAACTTGAGTCGGCCACGGTTTAGGACTTGGCAAAAATTTCAGAGCAGAACTTTCTATAAATAGGCAACCACCTCCAACATTCAAAGGACTTTTGGCACATTCTCTTCATACACCGTTACCTTGCTGCATGGAGAACTCCATCAACACTTAGAGCTTTCAAGATTAGAGGAATACATCAAAGAACTTCACGAAGAAACCACACATCTTCAACATGAATTCAAGGACTTTAATCGACATTGAAGCTTAAGCTACTTGTTCCAAATCACTTGTAACTTGAAGTATATTGTACTTGAGAAGAATTGTATCAGCTTGTAACGAGATTATTAATAAAAGTACTTAAAGTGGACGTAGGCTATACCCTTAAGCCGAACCACTATAAAATTGTTGTTGTTTATTGCTTTCCCGCTATTACTCGCTTGTAATTCTTTGCCGATCTATCGGGTGGTGCTTTCACAACTACACTTCTCACACCGGGATGTTAGCGTTCACATTTTAGCGTTAACATTTTTGGTGCTTTCACTGAGAATTGAACTCAGGGCAAACTTCAACCATTGTTCAACAAAATTCTAACAGAAATCATGGCTTCAGAAAGGAAACGAAAGTTTTTGAGGTTTGAAGGTACTTGCAGCAATGCCATTGCTCTTCCCACGCTAAGTGAAACAGCTTCAAGTATTGGAGTCACAAGGGCTGAATTAAACGCCGTGATATATGGAATATATCAACACATGGAAGTTCAAAGCAATAGGATACTGGATAAGATGAACGCATTGCAGGAAGAAGTCCATCGACTAGAAAGTGATATAAAAACCATTGCCAAAGAGGCCCAGGTTTCAGAAGAATGGAATACTCCTCAACGAGCAACTGGCATTACTATTGGAACATTCCCCCAAACAGAGAATTCATGGCCACGACCAACTATCCACGAACGTTTGTCAAGGCGAACTTTTGAAAGAATAGTTGACGATTACCCATTGAGTCCTGGTAACGATGAAGAATACATACCGGAAATGATTGAACAGAAAGAGAAGAATGGGGGAAGGAGAAAGCAGAAACTCTTGAAAAAAGCTCGACGCTTCATACCCTCCGACTTCACTCCCTTGACCGACACTCCGGAAAATATCTTCTTGGCAACAAAGGATGTTGTTGTGTACCCCAAACCATCTCTGATGAGGAGAAGCGCGAAAGACAATGGGAAATTCTGTCAATTTCACAATCAACCTGGCCATGAAACTAACCAATGTCGCCATCTAAGGAAGGAGATTGAAGAATTGATCAAGCAGAATGAACTGCAACAGTATGTGAAAAAAGATGGAATTAACTACTCCTCATCCTCTAAGGTGCAGCTGGTTCCCGCTCAACAATGTAGCTCAAATAAAAGAACCGTGGCACAGGGAGATGAAGGTCCTATCATCAGTATCATCACAGCAAGCCCTCACCAGGCAGGGAAAGATTGGATGAGGCGGGAAGACGTGCTCACGCTCCAAGGAGACCTTCAAAGTGAAAGGAAGTTTCGATTCTGAAAGATGTTGCCATCCAGTCCTCTTATGCCAAAAGATTCAATCCCTAAAGCCTGTGGCAGCAATTGCTTCCATACCTTACTTGAACACTTTGTTTCAAATTTGTAAAAGAGTGCTGATCCAATGATTCTTATACCAAAATCTGTTGTAAAAACAATGCCAATAAATAATAAAAACTATAAGTCCTGCTTTCCCTATTATTACAAGTCGCTTATTTTATTTCGATATGTGAAATACTCTGAGAATATCACTAAGATTATCGATCTAAATTTGCAGGCAATCAATACCAAGCTGATTCATTGCAATATCAAGCAACCCTTGGTAGCATTCAAAAGCAAGCCTTAAACAACAGAATTCCAGGGTCAAATCCTGAATAAGAAGTACTCTAAGCAAACAAATAAGATTTGGCTAGAGTATGTTTCTTCAGTTAAAACCACCCGCCAACAGAAGAAGATGATGCACACTTAAAGACGGCACTAAGGAATTGCTAATATAATC
Source organism: Allium cepa (assembly GCA_030765085.1). Classification (NCBI taxonomy): domain Eukaryota; kingdom Viridiplantae; phylum Streptophyta; class Magnoliopsida; order Asparagales; family Amaryllidaceae; genus Allium; species Allium cepa. The sequence goes on along the minus strand of CM060942.1, from coordinate 134,348,283 downwards.
AATCAAATTCACAACTGTCAAAAGAGAACCAATTCCAAGAACTTGGAACAGCAACCATTTACATCCATATTTTACATGAAAACTTTGCTGAAATATTGCAAAGAATTTACAAATATATGATTCTCTTGTTAAGGGCAATTGCAAGGCAGGCGAATAACAAAAGCTATAAAGTGGATATAGGCCCAGTTTCGGCTAAACCGCTATAATTCTTGTGTTCCCTACTACTATAAACTGCTTTGTTTTATTTCGGCGTATGAAATACGTTAATCGTGTTACTAAAAAAAAATGATTTAATAATGCAGGCCATGAAAACAAAGCTTACCAGTCACAAGACCAAGTGATCCGCGACATCATCCAGCAGTCAAGCACTGAGCCATTCAAAATTCCCATATTCAAATCCTACAAAAGGAGAACTCCAGACAAAAGTAAGCAAGGTGGATAGAAGCAGATCATATATAGCTAACTACAAATGCTTGAACAAACAAACAGCAAGTTAAAGAACCTATATCTGCCACCACCAATTTGCTTAACTATAAAATATACTCCTTCGGGTAAGGGAGAGGCTTGGCAGCTGAAAGTGGTGACACTTGCGAAGCAATGGGGATTGTCAACATGAATCAACGACAAAGAGACATGCGAGAGTAAGCGTCAGCCAGCAAAAAGAATATTTCAGAAGCACAAGCCCTCTTTGAAGGCATAACTCCTCAGAGGATAAAGACCTCAAGCGGGCTTCACCGAAAAAAGGCGTCTTTCTCGTTACAAAGTCATGGAGTTATTGGTCGACACACTCCCGAGAATCCATCCAACCGAGAGAAGGAAACTCCAAACTTCCTGACAATAACCCTACTTGGGGGCACGCATTTCACCACAACCGGTCAACATACTCCCGTGAGATGAAATGTGAAAAACCCTCTTCGGAGGCAATATGCTTCTCTACGGGGATCGAATGCTTCTCCTCAGAGACCAAAGCCCTCTTTGGAGGCAAAATGCTTCTCTACGGAGACCGAATGCTTCTCCTCAGAGACCAAAGCCCTCTTCGGAGGCAAAGTGCTTCTCTACGGAGGCCGAATGCTTCTCCTCAGAGACCAAAGCCCTCTTCGGAGGCGAAATGCTTCTCTACGGAGACCGAATGCTTCTCCTCAGAGACCGAAGCCCTCTTCGGAGGCAAAAAGCTTCTCTACGGAGACCAAATGCTTCTCCTCAGAGACCAAAGCCCTCTTCGGAGGCGAAATGCTTCTCTACGGAGACCGAATGCTTCTCCTCAGAGACCGAAGCCCTCTTCTGAGGCAAAAAGCTTCTCTACGGAGACCAAATGCTTCTCCTCAGAGACCAAAGCCCTCTTCGGAGGCGAAATGCTTCTCTACGGGGATCGAATGCTTCTCCTCAGAGACCAAAGCCCTCTTTGGAGGCGAAATGCTTCTCTACGGGGACCAAATGCTTCTCCTCAGAGACCAAAGCCCTCTTCAGAGGCAAAATGCTCCTCTTCGGAGGCACAACTCTTCGGAGGACAAAGACCTCTAATGGGACATATGCCACAAAAAAGAAAGTTCTCTACTCAACAAAAAAGATTGGAGGAGTCATGACCCACCAACCATGAGAGAGTAACTTCCAGGCAATGTAAACCATCTCTGGGGCACATTTCACCAGGAGTTGAAGTGTAACAGCCGCTCTTCGGAATTACACTTCACCAGAGTTGAAATGCAAACAAAATAAAGACCTCTTCGGGGGCACATTTCACCAGGAGTTGAAGTGTAACAGCCGCTCTTCGGAATTACACTTCACCAGAGTTGAAATGCAAACAAAATAAAGACCTCTTCGGGGGCACATTTCACCAGGAGTTGAAGTGTAACAGCCGCTCTTCAGAATTACACTTCACCAGAGTTGAAATGCAAACAAAATAAAGACCTCTTCGGGGGCACATTTCACCAGGAGTTGAAGTGTAACAGCCGCTCTTCGGAATTACACTTCACCAGAGTTGAAATACAAGCAAGAAGAAAGACCTCTTCAGAAGCCCACGTTTCACCGAGATTGAAATAAAACTTCCAAGTGTTGAAATGTGAAAAGGCTTTCCTCAAAGGCACAACTCTTTGGAGGTACACGTTTCACCGAGATCGAAATAAAACTTCCAAGTGTTGAAACGTGAAAAAATCCCTCCCCAGAGGTACAACTTTCTATATTAAAAAAAAAAAAAAAAAAATCCTCATCAAGAGCATACTTTAACTTCCAAAGGAAGAGTAATTTACCTATTCTGAAAAATGATCTTCCTCAAAAAAGAAAAAGAAAAGAAAGAGTTAAAGTACCCTTCAGAGGTCCGCTTTACCACGTAAAGCAATTCACTTGGCAAAATATGTACATAAGCAAAAGAAAGAAGTGATTTCTTCGAAGGACAAAGCGTAAAAACTTATACGAAGGGAGTTGTACTCTACCAAAATTTTCTTTAAAGAATAAAATAATTATTCTTCAGCAAGTAAGAGTGCAAGTCCCCTCGAAGTATAAAACATTGCAACGAGCTTATGGTATGGGGGCAACATGGTATAGTTATATACAAAACAGTATGGCTGCGACGGTAAGGTAATACTCAAGCAACATACCATAAGCCCGTTGCAATATCATAAGTAAACTTGTGCAAAAATGAATAATAAATGCATTCTCAAATTCAAACAGAAGTCTGTACAGACAAAGAATCATTTTATTCAACTATGATGCAGGTACATGTTTCAAAATAAAGAAAAGCGGGGGCCGGTACCCGCACAATTCTCGGCCAGTACATGCAAAAGATAAGAAGCTAAAATCTTCACTTCTTCTTACTCCCTTTGGACCCTTTACCCGGTCGAATGACTAACTTTTCAGGTCGGTCAGTGGGCATAAGGGAAGAAGGACAGGTAGGCGCAGCTGGTGCAATTTCCGGTTCCTCTTCTGTGGTGATAATTTTCTTCCCCCTCCTCTTCGATGTCCCATGCTTCTTCCTTTTCTTCGAAGAAGACTCACTCCCCGGAGTAACGAGAGCGGACAAAACTACGTCGTCAGAAGGAGTCCGCTCCGGAGAGATCTCGCCTCCTTCGAGTCCCTCATCTTTTTGCTCCTGCGAAGCAATAGGGTCATCCAAACCATGAAGAGCCTCAATTTTCTCCTCTTGTGACCCAGGTTGTGAAGCAGAAGGAGGAGTCACCTAAAGAGATGGAGGAGGAATAACCAGAGAAGGCGAAGTCTGCACGGCACTTGTTGTTTCAACTGCAGAAGAAGAAAAATTGAAAATGTTAGTATCTTCCCGAAAGAAGGGAGATATGGGTTCATCGAGATTCAAGAGGTAATCGAGAAGCTCATCAAATTTTTGAGGAATAAGCAGGTAATCCACCTGAATCGGACCAATGTCGAAATTACCTAAAGATGTTGGCTTCGTCAGTTCAATCTCATAATTCTGAGCCCCAATGTCCTCCAAAGCCTCTTCATCAGTAGGGGTAATTACCCCGGTTCTTGTAGGAGGCGGCGAATGAGCACTAGAGCCTGTAATGTCCACCTCGGGAGAAACTAGAGGACGTTTAGAGGTAGTAGGTGGTACTTCTTTTTTTTCAGAACGCTCCTCTTCCGCCATCCCGGCCCGCGCTCTGGCAAGCTGCTCCTTTCCCTTGGCAAGAGCGGCACGGGCTTCATCATCAAGATAATGCTCTTCAAGGGCTGACTCAGCATATCCAGCACCTTTACCACCGAGCATATCAAGTGCTGCCTCCCAAACTTCAGCCAGTGTGATTTCATACTTGGGGCCTAGAAAGGCAAGGCTGCCACGTCCCAAAATGCTGTGCAGATAAAAATCGAATAATGTGGAGCTAATGTCAGCTTTGGTTGCTTGATGAGCCTCTTCGGCCGCAAGTTTACCAGCAACAGCCTCGTCGCGCTCCTTTTCGGCCATAGCAAGTCGAGTTTTTAACAACTCTATCTCCAAGCTTTGAGAGCCGGTCTGTTCTCGCAGTTGTACAGTTTCAGCACGATATTCTTCTATGACCTTTTCTTTGTATGCAAGCTTATCTTCGACTGCTCTTTGACTGGCATGCGCATCTCGTACTTGTTGCTGAAGCATGCTCTCCTTTTGTGAATGGAAAGTAGATAAAGTAGCTAATTCTTCCTTAAGTTTTTCTACTTCCGCTTCCAGCTTTTCATTGTAGGAAGCAATACTTCTCATTTCGGCGTCATGCTGTTCGAGAGTCTTCTGCCACTCAGCCTTATCATTCTCCATTGTTAGCATGGCCTCGAGATTGGCTCGGTTAACCCACTGAAGTTCGTCGACGAGTTTTTGCCAGTTCGACATTCTTTCGATATCGGTACTGACAGTATCAAGATTTCGCAGCATAGCCGGTTTGTCGAGAGGAACCAAGTCGAGATCAAATCGAACCCCTCTCAGGCACCACTGAGGAAATCGACTTTGAAGAGTGGGAGGACCTTGCCCGACTTGGTGTGCGGGCCGGTTGATGATTGCTTGAATGTCGGAGCGAGCGGGAGCAGGAGATTGAGCAGGGACATGTTCAGAAGCTGAAGGAGTTGTTTCTTCAGTAAGTCTAGCCCGCTTGCTAGAAGAATCGTCTATGTGACTCTTTCCTCTCTCATCATGAGCTTTTCTCTTTTGGGTATCATCATCTCTGTGGGGAAGATCATGTCTTTCTTGTTCCCTTCGGCGACGTTCTTCATATGCTCGTCTCTCGTCGGCTTTCCTGATGGCCCTCTCTTTATCCGACTCTCTGTAAGAAGGAAGGTAACGCCTGTAATCATACTGGCTACGCCTCCCGTAGCGCTGGAAATCATCATAGTACGAGCCGCTGCGCCCCATAGGAGAATCTGGAATTAAAATAATAAGCTTTAGAAATCTTTAAAGTACAAGAAGATAAGTGCATAGAAGTGATGAGAAATTCTAAGTGTGTGTGATGTGCAAACTACGCGCATTAATCTACGAACCACTCTTTATTTGGGGAGTGGTTGTGGGTGTAATAGTTAACGTCAACTCTTGAGTCGACGGCGACTGTTGCAAAATAGAAGTAGCTTCAACTACTGAAGAAGAAATCCCGGCAGTAGTAGGGTCATCTTTGAAGATCTCTTGTGAAGTAGCGAAGAGGTCGCTCAATCCTTCGAAGGTATCGTCCCTGCTTTGCTTGACAGGACTGGATTTCTTAGCCTTTTCACCAGAATCTTGTGGATGATGGGAAGATCCCAGAGGCTCTTCTTCTTCGATAACCGGGGCAAGTTTATCAGATGGCCCCGCAACATCAATAGAAGTGGAGCACTTCACTAGCGAAGACTCAGGAGTCTTTATCAGAGAATCAGGGACTTCCGTTGGAACTTCATGAGCATGCATAGAGCGAGAAGCGTGTAGAAGCCCATGTTGATGTAAAAATTCATCCCTCAATAGAAATTTTATGCTCCTCTCTTCTGCGGCCACGGCACTCAACCTCTCAAAAACTTGCTTATGAATTGGATCTCTTGAAGGGAGAGGAAGTGCTGAAAGGAACAAAGAATGAAATTAGCAACTGAAAGTTCGGATCTCGAAAAGGTTTCAAAACAGAAAAAATAGAAACACTAATCTTACTTCCTACTCTCCAGATGGCATAAAACCCTGGGGGACAGCGAGCAAAGAAAAACTGGTTCAAAAATCCATGAACGCTTTCAGTAAGATCGGAGATGAGCTTGCGGTTTCTAGCGCTTCTCACAATAATAAGGGAAGGATGACCTTTACTCTTTGCAAACGAGCACAGATAACGGATTTCTTCAAAACTCGGTAGGCGATCGAGAGTTCTTCTGAACAAAACACACAACCCCATCAAGATGGCATAGCCATTAGGATGAAGTTGGAACGGAGAGATCGTCAACCGAAGGAGAAGAATTCGAAGGAAGTCGTTAAAAGGAGGAATCGCCCCACTTAAGCACATTTGGCGGTTGACTGCAACAAAACCATGGGGAGGATTGTCAGCAGTATCACTTGGCCCAGGGAGTTGGACATCACTTTCGGCAAAGCCAAATTGAGTGCGCAGCTGAATAAACGCTCTCAAAGATAGAATAGTCGAGGTTCTCTCCGGAGGATTCTCTATGGGAACAGCTATCGGGAAAGTTTCTTCCTCTTGAGTCACCACTTCTTCTTCTCGGTGGGAAGTCATTCTACATGAACAACTGGGTATTCAAACATGAAGGTGCACGTTTCCTAAAGTGTGTGAAGTGTTGTGTAAAATCAATCAAGCAGCAAACAAATATAACTGGAATGAAAACTAGCAAGCATTTGTTAGTTATGAAATTCGGGGACTATTGTTTTAAGCCTAAATATGCAAGTAAGATGTTGATGCAGATAAATCAGTTCAGATTATTGATACTTTGCATTAATGTTTAACTCTAATTGATTGATTCACAAACATTTCATGCAATATAATTAAGTTGCCTGTCTTGTTTTAACTAATCTGTCATCTGACGTGGGCAGTCAATGGCAGTATTTTCGCCTTGGTTTTCTTTGTTTGTTATTTTCAGCAGGTTAACAGCTTATAAGTTAATGCGATCTGTGAAATAATACAATGAGATTCAAGCAAATTTAAAAGTTGGGGCAGTTCAAAATTTAGGCAACTTACTTTGACAGTTCAAGTCAGAAACTCAAAGTGGATCTATGCTCTCAAAAAGTCAGCATGCCCAAAGCTTAAGTGTTAACTCGGCAGCGGTTTAAGAGCCAACTCGGTCACGGTTTAAGGGATTAACTCGGCCACGACTTAGGGGTTAATTCGGCCGCGGTTCAAGGTTAAATCAGTAGAAGGTTAAATCGGCAGATTTCCCCCAAGGGTCAACTCGGTCGCGACTTAGAGTTTAGACCACTTCACTTAAGGGCTAGGTCGGCCGAAGATTAGTTCATCCAATTTCACTGACTCGTTCCCGAATCAACATCCCACGGCCATCGACCCGATAACCCAATAACTATTCCATCAACCACAATCTTCGTTTCATTCAAGCTATCGGATTGTCCCACCAAGTAGTTCGAAACTGCCGCGAGATCAACACCTTACAACCCTAGCACGAATCAAATTCAACTAGCTTGAATCATCTTCATCATCGGTCAGTTGAAATCGAACCAAACAACATAAACTCCATCGGCCATGGGTGCAATGGAATTCATGATGAAGCATTATGCGAGGTGGTGGTTTAGGTGTGAATAATGGAGTTCGTGGACCAACAATAACCTATGATTGAGGAAAATTCACTTACGTAATAATTATCGGTGGTTGATGGAGCAAAATCGCCTTTTTTAAGCTTGGAGAAATTTTTTAATGGCGGGATCGAGAGAGCAAGTAATGAGAGAGAAGAAGGGGTTGTGATTTATATCTTGCAATGAAGGGATCTGGAGCGGCGCATGCGACTTAACTATTAGCTCGCGTACGACCTACCGACCTAAGAGGGGACGGGTTAAGGACTATCGAAGCACACGACCTAACCAGTGGGCGTATACTTCGAGGGGCAATTGTTAACTCCGCCTCGGTTTAGACTCTATGACTCAAGGAGATGCCGACCTAAGGCTCAACAGGGGTGCCGACCTAACGCCTAATGGTTATGCCGACCTAACTGCCTTATCAGGGAGACCGACTTAAGATTCAAAGGGTTACCGACCTAGTAGGATTGAGAGGCTTACCGACTTAAGAAATACCGAGTTAAGGCTAAAATAGTTGCTGACCTAACGTGGGTACTGGCCTAAGACTCAGAGGATGCCGACTTAATAAGAAGGCCGACCTAAGGTCTAAAAAAGATACCGACTCAGTGACTTGACCGAGTTACCGATCTAATGCCTTACCAAGCTGGCGACCTAGAATAGTTGCCGACCCAAGTCACAACCGATCCAGCTCCCCAGTTATCTCGTTCACGATCCAGGACTTATCATTTGGACCGTGACTTGCGACTTACCAAGTTAACTCGGCCACGACCTAATATAAGCCCGATGCCGTGTTACTGAGAAGAGGTGGTGTTGACTCGGAGGTGACCTTAGACCGGTCACGACTCACCTTAAGTCGGCTACGGCTTAACTTGAGTCGGCCACGGTTTAGGACTTGGCAAAAATTTCAGACCAGAACTTTCTATAAATAGGCAACCACCTCCAACATTCAAAGGACTTTTGGCACATTCTCTTCATACACCGTTACCTTGCTGCATGGAGAACTCCATCAACACTTAGAGCTTTCAAGATTAGAGGAATACATCAAAGAACTTCACGAAGAAACCACACATCTTCAACATGAATTCAAGGACTTTAATCGACATTGAAGCTTAAGCTACTTGTTCCAAATCACTTGTAACTTGAAGTATATTGTACTTGAGAAGAATTGTATCAGCTTGTAACGAGATTATTAATAAAAGTACTTAAAGTGGACGTAGGCTATACCCTTAAGCCGAACCACTATAAAATTGTTGTTGTTTATTGCTTTCCCGCTATTACTCGCTTGTAATTCTTTCCCGATCTATCAGGTGGTGCTTTCACAACTACACTTCTCACACCGGGATGTTAGCGTTCACATTTTAGCGTTAACACCATGTAAGAAAACAAAGTTTCGACTTTTGATGACATATCCGACGGGATAAAACCCATCAGCTGCAAATGGATTTTTTAAGAGAAAGCTAAATGCAGATGGATAAGTGAAGACTTAAAAAACAAGGATAATTGTGAAAGGGATGTTGTCAAATCAAGGTTGTTGGTTATAAGAAACGATTTTTTCCTATAGAAATACTTAATTTGTTTAGATAACGCTAGCTACTGTTTCATTCTACGACTATGCAATATGGTAGATGGATGTAAAAACGGAATTTCTGAATGGTGATTTAAAAGTGACCATTTATATGTCATAGCCCAAGGGTTTCGAGGTCAATGGGAGTAAGGACGGGGCTTAGAAGTTGTTAAAGTCCAGTTGTGGACTTCAAGAAGTTGGAATAAGTGTTTTGATAAAGTTATCAAACGATTTGGTTTTTATCAATACACAGAGGAAGCATGCATGTACCGAATGGAACAAGGAAGTGCTATTGTGTTCTTAGTATATACGTCAACAATCTGTTGTTGTTTGGCAACGAAATCTCGTTATTACGATCAATGATAGCTTGAATTTCCAATAATTTCTCCATAAAGGATTTCGGAGGAGCAGCCTATATACTAGGTATAAAGATCTATAAAGATAGATCTAAAAGGCCATTGTGATGGTCCCAATCCTTGTACATAGATACCATGCTGAAAATGTTATCATAGAGAATTCCAAGCACAAAAATATTCCGACGCAACCTTGAATTGTCCTTTCTAAAAGTGCTCCTCGAATAGATGAGGAGAAAGGGCATATGAAAAGTATATGATATGCTTTAGCGATCTATTCCATAATGTATGTCGTACCATATACTAGACAGGATGTGGCATACACATTAGGATGTGTGCCTATAAGAGTCTAATCTTGGAGAAAAACATTGGATGAATGTAAAATGTATGCTGAAGTATTTAAGAAATACTAGGGGTTATTCCTAAAATATGGGAAGGGGTATATAGAGTCTAGCTTTCTGAGTGATATCAATGACAAAGTCGACGTCAGGCAACATATAACGATCCCGATTTTAAGTCACGTTTAAGTTGGTAATTTAATATAAATTTTTGGGTTTATTTGTAAATTAATTTGATTTTTTCCAAAATAAATAAAGATATGTGTTTGTTTTATAGATTGCAAATAAAATTTTGATTTAAAATTCAAAAATAGAAATTTGTTTTCTAATATTATATACGTATATAAGTTTGGAAAATTTATTTTGAAATTAATATGATAATTTTCAAAAGCTATTTAAGGGTTAAATTCTAATATATATATATATATATATATATATATGTATATATATAACTAAAATAGTAAATATAGTATAAAAGTAATCTAAACATAGATCAATAAAAATAAATATTTAGTAAAAAGCATAATAGCTTAAGTTTGAATAGAAATTGATAAAAAGGTTTAATACATTTTTTAAATTAACATGAGATAAATTTAATTTATATATGAAAATTTAAAACATAATAGATAATTTACATAAATTAATCAAAACATAAGTAAGGGTTTAAAACATAAAAATACATGTTTATGACATTTGTAAATTTATAAATTCATGTATCAACATTTATAGATTATAGAATACATGTATTAACATTTGTAAGCTCATGTATGCCATAAATTAACAAGTGGCAAAAATGTTTATTCTTCTTTTAATTTGAATTAGAAATATATCATAAAATGATTAGTAAAGAAAAACCTGGTTACCTCAATTCAATTCAAAGTTAAACTTTTCTCCCATCTTCAAACTAAAAAAAACCTGAAATGAAAATCCAAAGAAAAAGAAAATAAAAAAACTTCAGTTTGCAAGCCTGTAAGCTTAAACTAGAGAAAGACAAATCAAAATCAATTCAAAGATCTAAGTTTCTTCAACCTGAAGCAATTAAAACCAAGTTCAAAGATCAGATTCAACTTATAGTCATCAAGTTTTTAGATCTGCAAAGCATAAAACAATTTCTAGGTTTCAGATCAAAAAAATAAACAAACAACATCTCAAATCTAAAAGCAAATCAGATCAGGTTTCAACCTGATCAAGTAATGATTCAAAGCTCAACTCAAACAAACTTCATCAAATTAAAACCAAGTACAGATCAAATTCAACAAAAATTCCATATCATTTTCCAAGTTTTCAAAGATCAACTACAGGCTTCTCTATTTCTTTCAATTGTCGGGTGAGTAAACTCTCTTTTTAAAATCCTACACCTGTTTGCATGTGTCAAATATTTGAAGATATGTTGTGAAATGTGCTTAGATGATTGTGTAAATATGCCTGCTTGTTTGTGTATATAGAGAGATGATGATGTGCATGAATATTTTAACCTCTTTTCTTACTTTACAGGTTTTGAAACCTTTTCAGAATTCAAAAATCTAATCCCCTAATCTCTTTTTGGCTTTGATATTCGAATAAAATGTGTTCTAATTAACACAATCTTAATTTTACAAATATTTTTAAGATATACTTAGGAAGTAGTTTAATTGGGAGAAGAAAACACAACAAAACTCTAAAGCATGTAAAAATTTAGGTATCTTAATTTCTTGATTCATTTATATAGTATGATTTTTTTTCACAAACTATGATTTTTAAAATAAAAATCATGATTTTTAAGTTTATAAATCATGTGTGCTTGCGAGTTGAACGATGATCGGTATCTTGTCAAATTTAGGCGAACGCGTGGACTGTTGATAAGGGTCATGGATGGAGGAAGGTCGTGGATGGGTGGTCGTAAGAATAATACTCGGAGGATTTATAAACCACCGTAGGTGGCTGAACGTTGGCAAACTAGGGTTTATAGTTTGCTATAGGTCGATGATGTTGACAAGGTAATTTCATCGACAAGGGGTGAATCTGAGGTAATCGGTAGAGGGGGAATCATTGAGGGGTGACGTGATGCAGATTCGGGTGTGATGTCGAGGTGCCTGGTGGTTGCAAGCGGCGGCGTGAGGCAATTTCAGTTGATCGGTTTTGGGTTTATGGTTTCCCGATTTGCTCGTTTTGGTTTCCAGGCCTAATTATCGGAGCTGTGTGGTCGTGACGACTTAGGGAAACATAGGTAACTCGTCGATGGTCGGATCAATGATCGAAGGTGGTTGGACGCGGCATACACATACACGTGGTATCGGTGTTGGGTAGTTCTTGTGTTGGGTTGAGGATGGTACGGGTTGGTACTCGGGAAATTAGTAGGGTTACTCGAGTTTGGCTTCGGGTCGATCACACGAGTGTTTAAACTGTAAAACAGGGTTTTAACATTTAAAAAAAAGTCAAAGAAAAAAAAGGGAAAATGTTGCTCGAGTAGAAGCTTGGGAATTTGGTAATTTGGCTCGCGGAATTTGAGTCTAGACTAGGGTCAGGTGAAGTGTTAACCAAGTGTTAAAATTTTAAAATAAAACAAGTTTTTAAAGTTAAATAAAATAAGTTTAAAACCATTTCTACATTAACTCTTTTATGTAATAAATGTCCTAATTAAGTTTGAGATTAGTTCGAAGGTTTTAAAATAAATTATTTTAATTAATCAAGTTTAAAGTGTTTTAATATGTATATACATTAATTAATTTATTTTTATGATTATTTTAAATAAAATTTAACAGCTTAATTAAGAGGTTAATTAAGAAGATAAAAGTGTTTTTAATAATTAAGTGACTTAAGAATATAAGTAAATTTATATAAAGGTTAAATTTTTAAAGTTAATCGTTTTTAAGATTAAAATTGATTTGGTTTTAAAATAATTTTGTATTAGGATAATTATTTGATTTAAATCCCTAATGTTTTCAAATATAATTTAATTAATTAAGAGTTAAGAAATTAATTAAGATAAAAGGTTATCTTTTGATAAATTAAGGTCTTGAGTAATTTGTTAATATAATTGATTAATTAAGGTAATTAATTAGAGAATATTCAATTAATTAAAGGATAATTAATTAATGTAAGTAATTAAAGGTACTTAATTGCTTAAAGGTTAAGTACTAAGGATAATTAATTGATGATTAAAAGTTAATTTATCAAGTGATTAAAAGATAATTGCTTAATGTAAGTAATTAAAAGATAATTGGTGACTAAAAGTTAATTAATTAGTAATTAAAGGGTTAATTACTTAATAATTGAAGGTTAATTTGCTAATCTAATCAATTAAGGGTTAACTAATTAATGTAATTAACTTTAAGGCCAATTAATTAATTAAATAGGGTTTGAAAATTAATTCGTAAGCAATTAATTTATTTTGAGATGATTAAATTAATTGTAATATGGTGATTAATTGATCTTACTTACGGATGATTGGATTCTATTGAATGCCTTGAATTGTTTGATATCTTTGATGTGTGATGATTCTATGATATGACTGTTTTGAATTGAGATGTGAACTGAGATTTATTTACCTGTGATGATATAACTTGTTTATCTGTGAACGAAGATAAGCGTTATGGGATTATACCGCTTATCGATAATGTTGTGCTTGAATTGACGATGGTTGTGATATCTTATTGTTGTTTGTGAAACCCCTGGACTACACCATACACACACAGGTATGGATTTCACGGGAAATTGGTTAAGTCATGATTATTTTGAATTTAATAATATTTTATTCAAATGGTGAAATGATTTTAAAGTTGAATTCTGAATCCAAAATGATTTGGAAATGGAATTGGGTTGAATATGGAAAGCTTTTGTAAAGGAAGCTTTGAAATTAAAATTTAGTTTGAATATACTATTTCTCTTTTTGAAATTATTTTGGGAAACATGGTTTGAAAGAGTTATACAATGTATACGATATATATATATATATATATATATATATATATATATATATATGGATTTGAAACCATTTTTGAAGTATATTGAAAGAATTATTTGGGAATTTAAATAGAACTTGTTGGGAATATGGTAGTTCGTTGATTTTCCAACGCATACTTTGAAAGGCTATAACTTGAGTAAATATAATCGGATTTTCCCAAAATGAAGAGCATTTGTTTTCAAATGATAATAGCTTTCATATAACGAAAGAATTTCTGGTTTTGTTGAAAGGATTTCAAGTTATGGGTGAATTGAATTGAAAATAGTTTTGAAAACTATGAATAAATCTTTGGCAAAGATTTGGTGAACATTGTTTTATATTGGAGAGGATCTTAAAGGGTGAATCTTTTTTTTAAAAGATTAAAATTGGAAATGTGTTTAAACCATTCAAAAGGAAAGATTTTGGGAAACAAGTGTTGAAATTTGTGACTTAACTAAGATCCTAATATATTCATATGCTTTTTAAAATAAGCGCTCATTATTCGAATTAGCTGGGAGAGGGCTTTATGTCATAAATCCTATTCCAAATTAATGATACGACGAAATGGATAGCATTTGAAGACGGTGGTGAAGACCGGGTATTTTTGAGAATGAAAGGATTGCCTGTCGAATGCCTCTGCACTGGGTTGCTCCGGTATAGAGATCTCTATATGTGATGGGGAGTCCGATCAGGATTGTGAGTACCCGGATTTGCAAGGGCTTTTTTGAAGTGCCTTCGGTTCCATTCAGACCAAGGATGGACTTGTATGGATGTATGTCTGACATTATACTTTGAGATGTAAAGCTGATTTCTATCAAACACATTTCTGTTTGGTGGTGGAGAATTTATTCTCTTAGCTTAACACCCTTCTCTGAGATGTATGAGCTCAGAGATTATGTAGTTGATGGTTATTAGTGATATATTCTCAATTTGGTAATATGGCATGCTAAGTGCTGAACATTTGTTGATCGATGCATGGCCTTTGTGAAAAGCGTAGCTTTGCGGGCGAGACTTCGTTGAACCTCACAACTTGAAAATGGTCAAAACAGGAAGGATGTGGCAAGGTTATGGGGGTCGCTCCCCTTAGGTTATTTGCATTTCCTTCTATGTAAAAGTGATATCATGGTATGGAGCCCAGATATTCAACTTATGTGGTTGTTGGAATTTGTTGGTATTGAGGCCTTGGATAAAGGTCGGTGACGACCGAGGGATGGCATACTCAGGTCAGTAGTTACCTAGTTACAGAGGTAACCCGACCTTGTATTGGTAGAGAGTCGATTAGGTTCTCGGGACGTCCCTCCAAAGGCATAACCATTCCGTGAAGGAAGTTCCTCAGCCTTGATCATTTGTTGGGAATCCAATCACCTAATACGTGCCTTGTACGGTTTTAGTTGTAGAACATGCCATCTAACATGGTAGCTGTATTAGGCATACTATAATGGTATGTATGCTGGCTAAGATTAATTGTAACGCCCCACTCCGAGAGCCTCGTTAACAAAGAGTATTACATAGATAATACTGTCGGCTAACGCGGACAATATAGTATAATGGAAGCGACCATGTGTAATCTTACCTTATCTATTCACTAAATACGTCGAAAAGTAGAATCAAATTCGACCTATTCAATAAATATTTAAAGCAAAACTACAATGGCTATAGGATCTATCAGAAGAAAATATAACAACTCAAATGTAATATACATCACAGAAGAGTAAATCATCATATACCCATATACTGATACATTTCAGAGTATAGAAAATAATACAAGTCAAGTGGTATAGCAAACCACAATATACAGACGAGTTCGAGATGAATACATATCAGAGTTACTACAAAATGGGACTACACAAAAAGCAATGGCAAAAAGAAGCTAGCGGAGTAGTCCATGTGGAAGCAAAATAGGCTAAGTCCCAAAAGCACCTAACCTGAAACATCTCGGTCTGACCCGAGTATAAAATACACGGGTCGGTCTAGATAGCAAATCAGTTAGATAAACTGAACAATAAACCTGCAAGGTTACAAAGCATAATAGATATCTCTAAAAGAGATGACACAATCATCTAACGAAAGATGAATCATATAGATCAAGCCTCATATCATCGGCAACATATAGAAACAAAGGATAAGAATATCCCAAGGCAAGCCATAAAGGCAAACAACAAATACCAATAAATACGAGTTCCACAAGGTAAACGCTATATTTCGTGTGGCTCCAAAGAACCAATACAGTAAAGCAATACCTAGGGAATATACATATAAATGAAGCATCATTAGCGGTGGTGAGTAAACCACTCCGTTATCTCTTGAGCGGTGGTGAAGAAACCACTCCAATATCTCTTGAGCGGTGGTGAAGAAACCACTCAAATATCTCTTGAGAGGTGGTGAAGAAACCACTTCGAAAGCAATACTAAAAGTAACCGACAACCCCAAATATCTTTCGAGTCGGGGCAAAGGACCCACTCCAAAAGCGATATTTAATGGAAACAAGCCAGAGGAGACAGTCCGAAGACACTATCCCAAAGGCAGCATGTGTCACAAACTCCCAGAGAGGAATCCAAAAAGTGGTAACGTGAGTCCCATAACCACCCGTTCGCATTAAACTGTTTAATGTCCGTTAGTTTATTTCACACTCAAAGCAGTACAAATTTACCTCATCTCATCGGTAAACCAGACACAAGGGTCAAAACGATCAATCGAATAGGTCGGGAATTAATCGGAAAGATAAACGCATGGATTCATGGTCCGTGTTTTACCTAACCGTTTAATCTTCCTTCCACTTCGCTCGAAGTGTGAAATCGTGTGTGTGGGTTTAAATAGAATTTATGAATTGGAGAAACGAGCTTTTAAATACGATTTGAGAAATTATTTTATAAAAACCCGTGGATGAAGTCAAGAGTAAGTTATCAAAGCCAAATATGCAATAACAACCACTAAAAAGCAACTTGAATCGATAGAATCCGGAAAAAATCAATCAAAAATGCAAAATAAGGAAAACAGGCAAAACAAAGCAGGTCGGTCGACCGGACTGCAGGGCTCGGTCGGCCGGCCAGATGCAGAATCCCAATTCTGGCTTGGGGCAGCAGGTCGGTCGACCGGCCCAGGGAGCTCGGTCGGCCGAACCTGATGAATTCGCAATTCCAGCCTTTTTCAATGAAATGCAAATCCTTTCTAAATCCAAAGCAATGGCACATGCATACTTGTTAGGAATTCATACCCAACACCCATGAAATCAAGAGAAGTAGATGTGAGTTCAAAACTCACCTTTTTACACAAAACAAAGAAGATGAAGAAGCACAAATGCAGGGAATCAACCAACTACACTCCACTTCAACACTACAAGCTTCAATCTAGAATCAAAGCAAGTATTTCCTAAGTTAGGGTTAGGAATTTACTGAAATTGAAGAGGAGAAGAGATGGAGAAGATGGAGATGAACTTACCAATGGATTCTCTTTCATTTTGGAGCAAGAAATCAAGTTGGAAGTTGAAACTAGGGCTTGCAAATTTCTATTTCTCTTTCCCTTCCACCATTTTCAGTTCTAAGCTTAAGTTTTTAAGAAATGAATAAGTGAATGAGAGGAGTGGCTAAGCTAGAGTATTAGTTAAGCTAGTGGGCTGAACCCAAACCCAAACCCAATAGAAAAAGTAGCCGAAATTTCACAAACTCCAAACATATCAAAGATTATACTCAAAAAGATCGCAAACGCCATTTTGGAACCAATGGAGGTAGTTTCGAGCTCCAATTCGGCCATTTGCAAAAAGTACATTTCGGACCAAATCCGACTAACGACGCTATATTTAAATTAAACATTTAAATATAAAATCGTTAAATATGCGGGTTGTTACAGATCTCCCCTCCTTACAAAATTGCGTCCTCGCAATTTCTAGAGACAATATTTGTAACAACTACATACATACAACATCAAAAGAAAAAGGAAATAAGCTGGAGATGAAAAGACATACTCACCGGTTTCAAGCTAAGAAAGAAACCCCGGATAAGATCGCTCGATATACTCTCTGGTTTCCCAAGTACAGTCATTAGGATTAACAGACCATTGAACTTCAAAGAGTGGCACGTCCTTGTTCCGAAGGTGTCGCACCTCCGTGTCAAGCACGCGAATAGGTTGTTGTACAATAGATAAGTCCAGTGAGACCTCAATCTCTTGCAAATCAGGAGAAGTAATAACAGAATACGACTCCCGAAGACACTTCCGAAGTTGCGAGACGTGAAACACGTCATGAATGCCAGATAGATGAGCTAGAAGTGAAACTCTATAAGCCACAGGGCCAATACGTTCAGTAATAGAAAATGGTCCTATAAAGCGAGGAGCTAATTTCCCAGTCGTACTGAAACGCATAACCCCCTTCAAAGGAGAAACACGAATAAAAACAAGATCGCCGATCGAGAACTCGAGAGGCTTCCTACGGTTGTCCGCGTAGGATTTCTGGCGACTCTGTGCCTCTTTCATTCTCAACCGAATAAGATCAATCCTCACGGAAGAATCACGAACAAAATCTGTACCAAGAATAAGCTTCTCTCCAGATTCCAACCAACATGAAGGTTATCGACATGGCCTTCCGTATAAGGCTTCGAAAGGAGCCATACGATACTAGACTGAAAACTATTGTTGTAGGAGAATTCTACAAGAGGTAGGTGATCCTCCCAACTACCACCGAAATCAAAGATACAAATACGGAGAAGATCTTCCAAGATACGATTCACCCGTTCAGTCTGTCCGTCAGACTACGGATGATAAGCTGTAGAAAAATTAAGCTTTGTTCCCAAAGCTTGCTGAAGACTCTTCCAAAAATGACTCGTGAATAAAGGATCACGATCACTCACAATAGAACTAGGAACACCGTGAAGTCTCCCGATTTCCTTGACATACAACTTAGCCAAATGCGAAGCAGTCCTATTAGACCTAATAGGGACAAAATGAGCAGACTTAGTGAGGCGATCAACAATAACCCAAATACTAGAATGGCCAGATCTCGAACGAGGTAGGCCGTCTATGAAATCCATATAAATTTGATCCCACTTCCACAATGGAATCTCAAGAGGCTGAAGAAGACCAAAAGGACGCTGATGCTCGGCTTTAAACCGCTAACAAGTTATGCAATTACTCACATAACTCGCCACATCGCGCTTCATACCTTCCCAATAGTAAAGGCGACGCATATCGGCATACATCTTGCTACTACCGGGATGAATAGTATACTTAGAACGGTGACAATCATCAAGAATGTCATGCCTAAGTGCAAGATCAGAAGGCACAAAAAGACGGTTCTTCTTACGAAGACACCCATGAGAATCAATGCTAAAATCTTGCAACGCCTCATCGCAAGATCCAGACTCACAAAGCTGAATAAAATGCAACAAATTAGGATCACACCGCTAAGAATCGGCAATACGATCCAATAAAACAGGTCGAGCTCCCAAACTAAATAATAGAATAGGAGAATCAGAAGATGAATCTCGATCACGAATTTCACAAAAAGATAGAGTCTCAAGAACATTCCATTCGGCAAGCATCATAGAAATAACAGCCGAATGTTTGCGACTAAGCGCATCTGCAACACGATTACCCTTACCAGGGGTATACTGGATATCAAAGTCATAAGAAGCAAGAAACTCGAGCCAACGCTGTTGCCTCATATTGAGTTCCTTCTGAGTAAACAAATACTTCAAGGATTTATGATTGGTATAGAGAATGAAGCGCCCGTCCAATAAGTAATGTCGCCAAATCTTCAAGGCAAAGACAATGGCGGCAAGCTCAAGATCATGAGTGGCATAGCGAACTTCATTTGGACGCAGTTGCCTAGAAGCATAAGCAACCACCCGATCTCTCTGCATAAGCACAGCACCGAGACCACTACCACAAGCATCGGTGTAGACAACAAGATCATGATTCCCTTCGGGAACCACAAGAATAGGAGCATTAGTGAGAAGTTCTTTCAATGCGTGAAAGGAAGCTTCACACTTGTCGGACCAAATAAAACGGATGTCTTTCCGGGTAAGGCTTGTGAGAGGAAGCACAATACAGGAAAAATCCTTAATGAACCGACGGTAATTCCCCGCCAATCCAAGAAAACTATGAATCTCGTGAACATTCTCGGGACTCTTCCAATTCTGAATGGCTTCGATCTTTGAGGGATCGACAGAAATGCCATCGGAAGATACAACATGGCCTAAGAACTTAACCTTACTCTCCCAAAAGTGGCACTTGGAGAATTTGGCTCTAAGCTGATGATGACGGAGGGTACTCAAGACAATTCTCAAGTGATTAGCATGCTCAGCTTCAGACTTAGAATAAATAAGGATATCATCAATGAAGACAAGCACGAACTTATCGAGATATTCCCGGAATACCCGATTCATGAGATCAACAAAGAAAGCAGGAGCGTTCGTCAAACCGAACGGCATAACGAGCCACTCAAAAGAACCATATCGAGTGCGGAAAGCGGTAAGAGGTATGCTATCCTCCACGACTCGTAACTGATGAAAACCTGTGGCAAGGTCAAGCTGAGAAAAGAACTTGGCACCACTCAATAGATCGAACATATCATCGATCCTAGGTAATGGATACCTATTCCTAATGGTCAACTCGTTAAGCTTGCGATAATCAATGCAAAGCCTAAGAGTTCCATCAAACTTCTTCACGAAAACGACCGCGGATCCCCACGGAGAAAAAGTGGACTGAATCAACTGCTTGGACTCAAGCTCCAAAAGCTGCTTCTTGAGTTCCTCATTTTCCTTTGTAGACATCCTCGTGGGAGGACGACTAACTGGCTGCGCTCCTGGAATGAGATCAATGCGGAACTCAATTGCCCGCTTGGGTGGCAAACCCGATACAGGCTCAAAAACATCAGAAAAGTCACAAGCAACCGGAATACGAGATATATCATCATCATCTCGCGAGTCAAGAGAATATAAAGCCATCTCAAAATTATCCACATCCTGAAGAACAAGAGATAACTGAGAAGGCGAATCAGGATGACAAAGATATAAAATCCTCTCCGAACAAATAATCCTGGCATCATACCTCACTAGCCAGTCCATACCAAAAATCATATCAAAACCCAAATGGGAAACAACGTGCAGATTCGCACGGAAAGAAAAGCCACATAAAACAATCTCAACATCATCACAAAGCAAACTAAGGGTCGCGGATCCCCCAATAGGATTCACAATCCTTAAAGAAGTAACCATACAAGAAACATCCAAAGATAAATCATCAATGAGCTTTTTCGATACGAAAGAATGTGAAGCACCCGTATCGAAAAGAACTCGTATACTATGGTCATAAAATAAAATAGAACCTTCCAAAATAGATGGAGATATACCTTTAGATTGAGAAGGACCTCCAGAAGCATTCGCTACATTTAACTTGCAAGATGAAGAATTATTCAGAGCAATGGGACAAGTGGAACTATGATGACCTTCCCTCTTGCAATAACGGCAGAAGAGAGGCTTAGGACAAGCTCGAATAATATGATCCGGAGAACCACAATTAAAACATTTTCGAACGAAAGGAGTTCCGAAAGACTGAGGCTGAGAACTAGGACCACCAGTCTTCTTTTTCTTAGAAGGAAAAGGCTTCTTCTGAATTGGAAACGGCCTCTTATTAGGGTTCTTAGAAGCCTCAACATCTACATCACTATCACACTCTTTCTCGACGGTCTCGAGATGAAGCGCCGAATCAACCAATTCCTCGAAAGAAAGTTTAAGATGGAGCAACAAGGACTTCCTAAGATATTTCTTTAGACCAGAAACAAACTTCAAATTCTTCTTGTAAGAAGTGCTGATGAATTCAAGACCATACTGAGATAAAGCCTCGAACGATGCGACATACTCAGAAACAGAAGATTTCCCTTGCTTCAACTCAAGGAAGCGACGGGTCAATAAAACCTTTTCAGATTCAGGAACGAACTTGAGTACAAATCGTCCCCAAAACTGGGTCCAAGAAAGAGTAGACTCATCAATCTCGGCTGCAAGAAGCTCATACCAATCGAGAGCACGCTCTTATAATAAACTAGAAGTCACAAGAACTCTATCATGGTCAGAAAGATCCATGCGAGAAAAGATACGTTCGCACGTGCGAAGCCAAGCTTGAACTTCAAGAACGGATTCAGAGCCTTTAAACGGCTTTCCTCGAAGATGAGCAAAATCACTACACTGACGTGCAAAAGAAGACTTGCGAGGTGGAGACACTCGAGGAGGAACGGGAGGCTGAGTGCTCCTAAACAACTCCAAAAACTGTTCGGCAGACATATATACGCCATCCGGATGTGAGCCACTAGATTGCCCAGCATCCGAACGTCGACCTCTGCCTCTTCCAAACATAAGCTGAAAGTCAAGATAAGGAAAAGATTATTCACAAGGTAGATATTTCAATATGGGATACTACGGAATAATCCTAGACGTATTCCCAAACTCTATCTAACCTTGATGGAATAAAGAGACATGATGATTCAAAGATTTGTATCACTTGTACACTTTGATGTACCATAATATGTGCGTCTATTCTGTGTTTATCATATTTTGTTCTAAACTCGGCTCTGATACCACGCTGTAACGCCCCACTCCGAGAGCCTTGTTAACAAAGAGTATTACATAGATAATACTGTCGGCTAACGCGGACAATAGAGTATAATGGAAGCGACCATGTGTAATCTTACCTTATCTATTCACTAAATACGTCGAAAAGTAGAATCAAATTCGACATATTCAATAAATATTTAAAGCAAAACTACAATGGCTATAGGATCTATCAGAAGAAAATATAACAACTCAAATGTAATATACATCACAGAACAGTAAATCATCATATACCCATATACTGATACATTTCAGAGTATACAAAATAATACAAGTCAAGTGGTATAGCAAACCACAATATACAGACGAGTTCCAGATGAATACATATCAGAGTTACTACAAAATGGGACTACACAAAAAGCAATGACAAAAAGAAGCTAGCGGAGTAGTCCATGCGGAAGCAAAATAGGCTAAGTCCCAAAAGCACCTAACCTGAAACATCTCGGTCTGACCCGAGTATAAAATACACAGGTCAGTCTAGATAGCAAATCAGTTAGATAAACTGAACAACAATAAACCTGCAAGGTTACAAAGCATAATATATATCTCTAAAAGAGATGACACAATCATCTAACGAAAGATGAATCATATAGATCAAGCCTCATATCATCGGCAACATATAGAAAGAAAGGATAAGAATATCCCAAGGCAAGCCATAAAGGCAAACAACAAATACCAATAAATATGAGTTCCACAAGGCAAATGCTATATTTTGTGTGGCTCCAAAGAACCAATACAGAAAAGCAATACCTAGGGAATATACATATAAATGAAGCATCATTAGCGGTGGTGAGTAAACCACTCCGTTATCTCTTGAGCGGTGGTGAAGAAACCACTCAAATATCTCTTGAGCGGTGGTGAAGAAACCACTCCAATATCTCTTGAGCGGTGGTGAAGAAACCACTCCAATATCTCTTGAGCGGTGGTGAAGAAACCACTCCGAAAGCAATACTAAAAGTAACCGACAACCCCAAATATCTTTCGAGTCAGGGCAAAGGACCAACTCCAAAAGCGATATTTAAAGGAAACAAGCCAGAGGAGACAGTCCGAAGACACTATCCCAAAGGCAGCATGTGTCACAAACTCCCAGAGAGGAATCCGAAAAGTGGTAACGTGAGTCCCATAACCACCCGTTCGCACTAAACGGTTTACTATCCGTTAGTTTATTTCACACTCAAAGCAGTACAAATTTACCTCATCTCATCGGTAAACCAGACACAAGGGTCAAAACGATCAATCGAATAGGTCGGGAATTAATCGGAAAGATAAACGCATGGATTCATGGTCCGTCTTTTACCTAACCGTTTAATCTTCCTTCCACTTCGCTCGATGTGCGAAATCGTGTGTGTGGGTTTAAATAGAATTTATGAATTGGAAAAACGAGCTTTTAAATACGATTTGAGAAATTATTTTATAAAAACCCGTGGATGAAGTCAAGAGTTAGTTATCAAATCCAAATATGCAATAACAACCACTAAAAAGCAACTTGAATCGATAGAATCCGGAAAAAATCAATCAAAAATGCAAAATAAGCAAAACAGGCAAAACAAAGCAGGTCGGTCGACCGGACTGCAGGGCTCGGTCGGCCGGCCAGATGCAGAATCCCAATTCAGGATCGGGGCAGCTGGTCGGTCGACCGGCCCAGGGAGCTCGGTCGGCCGAACCTGATGAATTTGCAATTCCAGCCTTTTTCAATGAAATGCAAATCCTTTCTAAATCCAAAGCAATGGCACATGCATACTTGTTAGGAATTCATACCCAACACCCATGAAATCAAGAGAAGTAGATGTGAGTTCAAAACTCACCTTTTTACACAAAACAAAGAAGATGAAGAAGCACAAATGCAAGGAATCAACCAACTACACTCCACTTCAACACTACAAGCTTCAATCTAGAATCAAAGCAAGTATTTCCTAAGTTAGGGTTAGGAATTTACTAAAATTGAAGAGGAGAAGAGATGGAGAAGATGGAGATGAACTTACCAATGGATTCTCTTTGATTTTAGAGCAAGAAATCAAGTTGGAAGTTGAAACTAGGGCTTGCAAATTTCTATTTCTCTTTCCCTCCACCATTTTCAGTTCTAAGCTTAAGTTTTTAAGAAATGAATAAGTGAATGAGAGGAGTGGCTAAGCGAGAGTATTAGTTAAGCTAGTGGGCTGAACCCAAACCCAAACCCAATAGAAAAAGTAGCCGAAATTTCACAAACTCCAAACATATCAAAGATTATACTCAAAAAGATCGCAAACGCCATTTTGGAACCAATGGAGGTAGTTTCGAGCTCCAATTCGGCCATTTCCAAAAAGTACATTTCGGACCAAATCCAACTAACGACGCTATATTTAAATTAAACATTTAAATATAAAATCGTTAAATATGCGGGTTGTTACATTAATGTTATACTTGCAAATGTTTTCTGCACTACGCATTAATAATAATATCAAAGGGATTTTTCATATCAAGCATGTTTGACTATCATAAGGAGAAATCTCCTCCAATTATGCGATTGCATTATTTGTGTGGGAGAGGCCTTATGGTAGTTTCATTTTCCAAAAAGCATAGCAAATTTCTTTTGTTTCTCTTGTTGTTTTCTTTTTGTTCAAATAAAACTGTTTTTGTTTTCTCACACCAGTCCCATGACTGACTTGGAGTTTATTGTTCCCTTTCTAAACTCTGGGCATCCATAATTTTCCACACGGGCAGCCTAGAGTCAGGTTTTTCAGATAGTCAGATAGTAGGTGTAGATTCGATAGCCTTTGGTCTTTGGTGTAGCGAATGCACCGAGTTTTCTAAATTTAGCATGATGGTGGTTCGAGCTTTTGGTTAATAGCTTTGGAGGTTTGGATTAGAGATGTTATCTTTCCGCCGCTGTTGCTGCTTTGTTTTCCGCCATTGTTTATATCTCTGATAATGTTGATCACTTCATATAGTATCATTGTTGTATCAATTTGTTGTGTATCCATAGAATTATTCTTCTGTTTCCGCTATCTTGTTATCACCTAATGTGGTTATAAGCTCCGATGAACCAGACTCACGTTTGAATCTGCGACATTCAAATACAAATGATGTATTGGATGTCAATTTTCGAAGATCGAGTCAGGGTCGTTAGATTTGGTATCAGAGCTAAAGGTTGAGTAAGAACTTTAGTTTTGGAGTGTAACACATTAGGTGACTCATTAAAGATAGGGGAACAAATACCCTAGAATGAGTATCCCTAAGTTATCTAGTCCGTATGCCTCGATAAATTCTCTTACTATTAACTAATAGTGAGAATGAGTGCAAGAAGAGGACGAGGTAGGGGACACGAAAGTACCACTACCAATGGTCGATACTTTGCAACAACAAGGAACAACTTTCTCTATCAACCTCTTTTGATCATCATCCGATATCAATTCTTTGATAGCTTCCTGGCAACTACAAGAAGAAGCTTTCGTATGGTGGTGGCCCTGCGTATCGTTGTAAATAAGGTTCCTATTTCGTACTCTCTTCATCAGTTTCTATCAGTTTTTCATTTTTAACTTTAATAAATTTGAAAATTTAATTGAAATAATTGGTTAACAAATACACTAAGCTAAATAGACTGTATCAATAAACGATTTTGGTTAAGACCAAACTTGGAAATTGGGTGTAGATTTTCGTGATCTTAATAAGTTAACTTTTAAAAATAAATTTCTTTTGTCATGAATCAAGCACCATGCAATCGATTCTTTTCCAAAATGGATCTAGTTCAAGGATTCCATCAGTTGAGAATTGTGGAAAATTGTATATGTTTGTCTATTCTTTGGGGTCCAGATACATTGTACGAATGGTTAGTTAACTGTTAGGACTAACCAATGCCTCCACATATTTCGTAGACTTGATGACCCATGTATCTTGCGAAGTGTTGAACAAGTCGTTCTCGTATTTATTAATGATATTCTGATTTGGTAATCCAAATGTAGAATAGGTATTTCAGTTTAATCTGGAAAACTATTTCTCTATCTTTCTATGTGTTCATCTGTTCTTTGTTGTCTCACTGTCAAGCAAATTTCGGGGACAAAATTTTCTTACGGGAGGAATCTGTAACGATCCCGTTTTTAAGTCACATTTGAATCGGAAATTTAATATAAATTTTTGGGTTAATTTGTAAATTAATTTGAATTTTTCCAAAATAAATAAATATATGTGTTTGTTTTATAGACTATAAATAAAATTTTGATTTGAAATTCAAATATAGAATTTTGTTTTCTAATTTTGTATATGTATATAAGTTTGGAAATTTTATTTTGAAATTAATATGATAAATTTCAAAATCTATTTAAGGTTTAAATTCTAAGGTATATATATAAAAATAAAAAGCAAATATAGTATAAAAATTATCAAATCATAGATCAATAAAAATAAGTATTTAGTAAAAAGCATAATAGCTTAAGTTTGAATAGAATTGATAAAAAGGTTTAATACATTAAAAAAAATTAACCTGAGATAAATTTAGTTTATATATGAAAATTTAAAACATAATAGATACTTTACATAAATTAATCAAAACATAAGTAAGGGTTTAAAACATAAAAATACATGTTTATGACATTTGTAAATTTATAAATTCATGTATAAACATTTGTAAATTATAGAATACATGTATTAACATTTGTAAGCTCATGTATGCCATGAATTAACAAGTGGAAAAAATGTTTGTTCTTCTTTTAATTTAAATTAGAAATATATAATAAAATGATTAGTAAAGAAAACCAGGTTACCTCAGTTCAGTTCAAAGTTAAACTTTTGATGCAGCTCAGACCAGGGTCGAAGAATTGCAAGCTTTCATTTTCCATGGCTTAAGTCGTTCACGAGCTAAGGAGGAAAATTTAAGTCGTTTCCGACCTAACTGGAACCCACAAGGTGAAGGCCTAGGTCGTCCACGACCTAAGGAAGGAATTTTGGGTCATCCACGACCTAACAGATCAGGTGGGAAGGGGCTACGACTTAGCAAAAGCTTAAGTCGTTCGTTTTCTTTAAGTCGTATACGACCTATAGCTACAGGAGCTAACCACCAAGAGGCAGCACGAGTTAACAAAGCCTTAGGTCGCTCACGACCTAATTCAAGCGGGTTACAACCTAAGGATGTTCTTAAGTCACTCCAACGACCTAACGGAGGTGCCTTAAGTCGCTTGCAGGCTATCGAAACAGAAGACAGGCTGATTGTTCCTAAGTCGCCCGAACGACTTAACGAGCCAAGTCAACAGGTTAAGTCGTTCAACCCAACGAGCTACGATGTAAGACTCTACGACCTAAGGAGTTAGGTCGCTGCTTGGTTATGCCGGACCTTATACCGCATGCTACCAACATATGCCGCATTCCTTAAGTCGTTGCTGATTGGATCGCTAAAGTGTTGAGTCGTTTGTGGTGTCATAAGTTAGGTCGTAAGTCATATATCGTGATAGTGTGTTGTAATATGTTTGTACTTTCTTTAAGTCGTATGTCGTTTGCTTCTTAAGTCGCATGAGTAGTTAGGTCGTATACGACCTAAGTGTTGTAAATATGTGTTGGGTGTAGCTGTTTGAGTCGTTGTTGTTAAGTCGCGCATGACTTAAGTTAGGTCGTGAGTCGGGGGTGTTAAGTCGGAAATGACTTAAGGGTCAGTTTGTGGAATGCTATAAATAGGGAGTGTGTTGTACATTTTGAGTAGTTGATTTTTGAATAAAATTCTTGTTTGATTGCTGTGTGCTCTCATCTTAAATTGGTAGTTGAGTGTAATCTCCTATCTCCACTTTCGGTTATTCGAGTGTGCTCGAATCAACGATTGTTGAAGCCGATTCGCGGAATCAAGTGCGCTTGATCAACGCTTGGAGAATTGAAGATTTTCTTTCACGGTATCGTGCACGAACAACGTGTCGAAGATAGCTAGAATTCGATATCTTTGTGATCAACGAATTTGGGCATTTCAGTATCTTCAATCCACCGTTTGCTACTTTCATCGATCTATATCGTTTTGTTACTATCCGCTGTGTCAACTTTTCTCTCATCTTCAAACTAAAAAAACCTGAAATGAAAATCAAAAGAAAAAGAAAATCAACCAACTTGTGTTTACAAGCTTGTAAGCTTAAAGTAGAGAAAAACAAATCAAACTCAATTCAAAGATCAAAGTTTCTTCAACCTGTAGTAGTTAAAAACAAGTTCAAAGATCAGATTCAACTCAAAGTCATTAATTTTCTAGATCTGCGAAGCGTAAAACGATTTCCAGGTTTCAGATCACAAAAAATAATAATCAAACAACATCTAAAATCTAAAAGAAAATCAGATCAAGTTTCAACCTGATCAAGTAATGATTCAAAGCTCAACTCAAACAATCTTCATCAAATTAATACCAAGTATAGATCAAATTCAACAAAAATTCCAGATCATTTTCCAAGTTTTCAAAGATCAACTACAGGCTTCTCTGTTTCTTTCAATTGTCAGGTGAGTAAACTCTCTTTTTAAAACCCTAAACCTGTTTGCATGTGACAAATATTTGAAAATATGTTGTGAAATGTGCTTGGATGATTGTGTAAATATGACTTCTTATTTGTGTATATAGAGAGATGATGACGTGCATGAATATTTTAACCTCTGTTCTTACTTTAAAGGTTTTGAAACCTGTTCAGAATTCAAAAATCTAATCCCCTAACCTCTTCTTGGCTTTGATATTCGAATAAAATGTGTTTAAATTAACACAATCTTAATTTTAAATTTTTTTTAAGATACACTTAGGAAGTAGTTTAACTGGGAGAAGAAAACACAGCAAAACTCTAAAGCATGTAAAAATTTAAGTATCTTAAGTCCTTCATTCATATTTATAGTATGATTTGTTATCACAAACTATGACTTTTAAAAGAAAAATCATGATTTTTAAGTTTATAAATCATGTATGCTTGCGAGTTGAACGATAATCGGTATCTGGTCAAATTCAGGCGATCGCGTGGATTGTTGAAAGTGGGCTCATGGCTAGAGGAAGGTCGTGGATGGGTGGTCGTAGGAAAAATACTTGGAGGATTTATAAACCACCATGGGTGGCTGAAAGTTGGCAAACTAGGGTCTATAGTTTGTTGTGGGTCGATGATGTTGACGAGGTAATTTCATCAACAAGGGGTGAATCGGAGGTGATCGGTGGAGGGGGAATTGTCGAGGGGTGACGTGACGTAGATTCGGGTGTGATGGCGAGGTGCTTAGTGGTTGCAGGCGGTGGCGCGAGGCAATTTCAGTTGATCAGTTTTGGGTTTATGGCTTCCGATTTGCTAGTTTTCATTTCCAAGCCTAATCATCAGAGCTGTATGGTCGTGACGACTCGGGGAAACATAGGTGACTCATCAATGGTCGGAGCGATGATCGGAGGTGGTTGGTCACGGCGTACACATGCACATGGTACCAGTGTTGGGTAGTTACTGTGTTGGGTTGAGGAAGGTATCGGGTTGGTACTCGGGGAATTAGCAGGGTTACCCGAGTTTGGCTTCAGGTTGATCACACGAGTGTTTAAACTGTAAAATAGGGTTTTAAAATTCAAAAACAAGTCAAAGAAAAAAAGTAGGAAAGTTGATTGGGTAGAAGCTCGAGAATTTTTTAATTTGGCTCGGGGAATTTGAGTCTAGACTCGGGTCAGGTAAAGTATTAACCAAATGTTAAAATTTTAAAATAAAACAAGTTTTTAAAGTTAAATAAAGTAAGTCTAAAACCATTTCTAAATTAACTTTTTTATGTAATAAATTTCCTATTTAAGTTTGAGATTAGTTCGAAGGTTTTAAAATAAATTATTTTAATTAATCAAGTTTAAAGTGTTTTAATATGTATGTACATTCATTAATTTATTTTTAAGATTATTTTAAATAATATTAAAAAGCTTAATTAAGAGGTTAATTAAGAAGATAAAAGTGTTTTTAATTATTAAGTGACTTAAGAATATAAGTAAATTTATATAAAGGTTAAATTTTTAAAGTTAATCGTTTTTAAGATTAAAATTGATTTGGTTTTAAAATAATTTTGTATTAGGATAATTATTTGATTTAAATCCCTAAGTGTTTTCAAATATAATTTAATTAATTAAGAGTTAAGAAATTAATTAAGATAAAAGGTTATCTTTTGATAAATTAAGGTCTTGAGTAATTTGTTAATATAATTGATTAATTAAGGTAATTAATTAGAGAATAATTAATTAATTAAAGAATAATTAATTAAAGCAAATAAGGGTACTTAATTGCTTAAAGGTTAAGTACTAAGGATAATTAATTAATGATTAGAAGTTAATTTATCAAGTGATTAAAAGATAATTGCTTAATGTAAGTAATTAAAAGATAATTAGTGATTAAAGGTTAATTAATTAGTATATAAAGGGTTAATTACTTAATATTTAAGGTTAATTTGATAATGTAATTAATTAAGGTTAACTAATTAATGTAATTAATTTAAGGCCAATTAATAAATTAATTAATTAAGCAGGGTTTGAAAATTAATTTATAAGTAATTAATCTATTTTGAGATAATTAAATTAATTATAATCAGGTGATTAATTGATCTTACTTATGAATGATTGGATTCTATTAAATGCCTTGAATTATTTGATATCTCTGATTTGTGATGATTCTGTGATACGATTGCTTTGAATTGAGCTGTGAACTGTGACTTATTTATCCGTGATGATATTATTTGTTTATCTGTGAACGAAGATAAGCGTTATGGGATTATACCGCTTATCGATATTGTTGTGCTTGAATTGATGATGGTTGTGATATTTTATTATTGTTTGTGAAACCCCTGGACTACACCACACACACAAAAATATGGATATCACAAGAAATTGGTTAAGTCATGATTATTTTGAATTTAATAATATTTTATTCAAATGGTGAAATGATTTTAAAGTTGAATTTTGAATCCAAAATGATTTGGAAATGGAATTGGGTTGAACATGGAAAGCTTTTGTAAAGGAAGTTTTGAAATTAAAATTTAGTTTGAATATACTATGTCTTGTTTTGAAATTATTTTGGGAAACATGGTTTGAAAGAGTTATACAAGTTATACAATATATATGGATTTTAAACCATTTTTGAAGTATATTAAAAGAATTATTTGGGAATCTAAATAGAATTTGTCGGGAATATGGTAGTTCGTTGATTTTCTAATGCATACTTTGAAAGGCTATAGCTTGACTAAATTTAATCGGATTTTCCCGAAATGAAAATCATTTGTTTCCAAATGATAATAGCTTTCATATAATGAAAGAATTTTCGATTTTGTTGAAAGGATTTCAAGTTATGGGTGAATCAAATTGAAAATAGTTTTGAAAACTATGAATAAATCTTTGTTAAAGATATGGCGAACATTGTTTCAAATTGGAGAGGATCTTAAAGGGTGAATCTTTTGTTTGAAAGATTAAAAGTGGAAATTTGTTTAAACCATTAAAAAGGAAAGATTTTGGGAAACAAATGTTGAAAGTTGTGACTTAACTAAGGTCCCAATATATTCATACGCTTTTTAAAATAAGCGCTCATTATTCGAATTAGCTGGGAGAGGACTTTAAGTCATAAAACCAATTCCGAATTAATGATACGACGAAATGGATAACATTTGAAGATGGTGGTGAAGACCGGGTATTTTTGAGAACGAATAGATTACCGGTCGAATGTTTCTGCACTGAGTTGCTCGGTATAGAGATATCCATACGTGATGGGGAGTCTGATCGGGATTGTGAATATCCAGATGTGCAAGGGCTTCTTTGAAGTGCCTTCGGTTCCATTCAGATCCAGGATGGACTTGTATCGATGTATGTCTGACATTACACTTTGAGATGTAAAGCTGATTTCTATCAAATGCATTTCTGTTTGGTGGTGGAGAATTTGTTCTCTTAGCTTAACACCCTTCTCTAAAATGTACGAGCTCAAATGTTACGTAGTTGATGGTTATTAGTGATATATTTCCAATTTGGTAATGTGGCATGCTAAGTGCTGATCATTTGTTGATCGAAGCATGGCTTCTGTGAAAAGCGTAGCTTTATGAACAAGACTTCGTCGAACCTCACAACCCGAAAATGGTCGAAACAGGAAGGATGTGGCAAGGTTACGGGGTTCATGCCCCTTAGGGTATGTGCATTTCCTTCTGGATAAAAAGTGATATCATGGTATGGAGCCTAGATATTTAACTTATGTGGTTGTTGGAATTTGTTGGTGTTGAGGCCTCAGATAATGGTCGGTGACGACCGGGGGATGGCATACTCGTGTCCGTTGTTATCTAGTTACAGAGCTAACCCAGCCTTGTGTTGGCAGAGAGCCGGTTAGGTTCTCGGGGCGTGCCTCCACAGGCGTACCTATTCGGTGAAGGAATTTCCTTAGCCTTGACCATTTGTTGGAAATCCAATCACCCAATACGCACCATGTACGGCTTTAGTTGTAGAACCTGCCATCTAACATGGTAGCTATAGTAGGCATATTATAATTGTACGTATGCTGGCTAAGATTAATATTATACTTACAAATATTTTCTGCACTATGCACTAATAATAATATCAAAGGGACTTTGTGTATCAAGCATGTTTGACATCATAAGGAGAAATCTCCTTCAATTGTGTGATTGCATTTTGTGTGTGGTGGGAGGCCTTATGGTAGTTTCATTTTTCAAAAAGCATAGCGAATTTCTTTTATTTCTCTTGTTGTTTTCTTTTTGTTCAAAATGAAATCATTTTTGTTTGCTCACACTAGTCTCATGACTGACCTGGAGTTTATTGTTCCCTTTCTAAACTTTGGGTGTCCATAATTTTCCACACGGGGAGCTTAGAGTCGGGTTTTTTAGATAGTCTGATAGTAGATGTAGATTCGATAGCTTTCAGCCTTTGGTGTAGTGAACGAACCGAGTTTGCTACAAGTTCAGCATGATGGTGGTTCAAGCTTTTGGTTTGGAGCTTTGGAGGTTTGGAATGGAGATGTTATCTTTCCGCTACTACTGCTTTGTTTTCCGTTGTTGTCTATATCTCTGATAATGTTGATCACTTCATATTGTATCATTGTTGTATCAATTTGTTGTGTATCAATAAAATTATTCTTCTGTTTTCGCTGTGTTGTTATCACCTAATATTGTTATAAGCTCCGATGCACCATACTCAACGTTTGAATCTGCGGCATTCAAATACAAATGATGTATTGGATGTCGATTTCTGAAGGTCGAGTCAAGGTCGTTAGATAACATCTTTATTATGAATGGTGGGTTATCAATTAGAAAAGTTTCAAACAAGAAACAATGTTGATTCCATAACGGACACCTAGTACATCATGCTCAATGAAGCGGCTAAGGAAGTGGTTTGGACGTATAACATTTTAAGCTAGGAGTGATTCCCGACATAGAGAAACCAATGGCATTGTTTTGTGACAACAATGTGACGATGTAAATCAAAAAGTAGCCTATGACACAGAAGAAATCATGACACATTTTTCAAAAGTTCCGCTTAATTGGCGAAATCATTGTGAATAAAGAGATTGTGATACAAAGAGTAGATACAAAGAACAACATAGTAGATTCGTTCACAAAGGAAATAGCTTGGTCAGTTCTCATCAAGCGGTCGAAGGGACAAGACTAAGATTCTATTATTGGCCCCAAATGCAACAGAAATATTGATACAGCTAGGGGTATAGCCTAGAGGAAATTCTTTAATCTATTGTAAACTATTAACCCTATAATAGAATCTCATTCAAAATAAAATTGTTTTTCTTTCTATTATATACTTTTTATATTGTATTATAATACTTAATTGTTTGATTTAAGTATATTTAATAGTGTTTAATAAAAAATCCATAAATGGTATGTTTTGTGATAATAATTACAATGTGCTGTAATCATGAGCAATTTATCACAATATAGTAAAATTATCAATTTAAATATTCCTAGTCAATCTATATCGAGACTAGATATCGATACATTCGTTGAGGCTAAAGTAAGTAACACTCTCCAAATGTTGGACAGTGCACTACTCGTAGTTGCTGGAGGTATATTGGGTCAAGTACTGATAGTTATCGGATAACTATAGAATGGCTCCTCGATAATTTTTTATTGGTTAATTTTATTAATGTTAAATAGAAAATATCAAAGTGATAATACTATATAGTTCAATCGACTTGAGAATACTATTGAACTTCAATATGGATAATCCACTTTGATTACAATTAAATCATGGTGTATCGTCCATCAAACGATTATAGTTGGGATTGAGTTAAAGAATTGAAAATGCAACACAATTCAATATATAATTTGTCTCCTTGGCTATATGAGGTTAGAATATATAATTTGTCTAATTGGTTATATGAGGTTAGTATCACAGTCAACTAAAGTCAACTCAATGTTAAAGCCTTTGGCAAAAGCAATTCATTTAATTATAATCGTAATTATTAAATAAAGGACTTGTGTGTTTGGACTATACTAGTTAAATATGGACAACATTGGAATTTTGACCGATATCAAATTCCATAAGTCTAAATGTCATATAGTTTAAAACATAAATTAAATGACCACCACTGCCTCCTCTATTATTTTCAAACAGAACATAAATTCAAGTGAAATAAAAGAAGGTGCATAGTTCTCTCTAGTTACCAGCAATTTTTGGAAGTAGATATTAAAAGATTGTCTGATTCAGCATTGTGTAACAACAAGGCTGTAATTAAGGTAATTGTGATTTTACAATGGTTTATATGAGCAATCATCTTGATATCGTGTTTGTATTGGATAGATTTATTTCATGAATTCGTATATATATATATATATATATATATATATATATATTCATTTATTGTCGGTTTATATATATAATTATTATTAAATTTAAAAAATCTTTGGTGTATACATTTAACATATGCTTTCGACCATTTACTAATCGAATTTACATATTAATTTCAAAAGAATTTTAAATAAAAATTGAAGTTTTAGAAGCTAATGTGTGTGTATATTATAAATTTAAAAAAAATTGTTCATATCATTTCGAATAAAAAGAAATTTTTTATGCATAGATTTTATTTAATTTATTATAAATATATATATGATATAATAATCTATTAGTGAAATTTGAATTTGAATTTGAATTTTAAATTTGAATCTATGTCTATTTTTGAGTTTGAATTTTAAAAGATTTAAATTTAAATTTTGTTATTACTCTATTTTAGCACTATATTTGAATTTAAAATTGAAATATATGTATGTTCTATATTATATTCATATTATATTATCGATATCAAGTTTGGAAGATACTCATGGATCGCCACCAATCCATGACCACGAACCATCCCCATCGATCCATGGCCATCAAACCATCATCGTCAATCCCACACTTCACACATGTGCTCCAACACACTTCCTCATGCCCTACCATCGATCATACCTTGATTGGTCAATCCCCATGGATCAGTACCGATCCATGGGGACCGATCCCAATATTTAGCTAATCCTCAAGGATCGGTACCCATCCATAGGGTCGAACCCATCCTTAGCCAAAATCGCGTGATGTTGGCTCTAGCTCCTTGTCTTCATGTTCCCACACCCCAATCAATACTCAAAGCTATTCCACCGATCCATGCTTTTAACTCTCACCAATCCGTGCCTTCAAATTCTCCTTCGATTCACGCTTTGAATGCCTATGTCTTGGCCATACGAACTTCAATAGGCTTGAAACTTGGCATGCAACCTTATGCGGCCCTCTTTATTGCCTGATATCGATTAACCTTACTTTTGAATAGGATCTATGGATCTCCATCGATCTATAGGGATCACCACCGAGCCATATCTTTTTTCTGATAAAATCGACATTCGATCAGTGTTTTCAACCATTCAAATGTAGAATGATCATACTAGGGGTATGGAGAATGTAACAGCCGCGGATTTTCGTTCTTCGAGAATTCAACATCGACACTCACTTTATCGACTGCCGAATATCGAAGGCCGAAAACCGAGATGTTATGGGTTTTAAAAAGAAAAGAAAAGAAAGAAGAGAGAAGAGATAGGAAATAGAGAGAGAAGAAGATAGAGAATTTGAAAATAGAAGATAGAAGAATTTTAAAAATAGAAGAAAAAGAGAATAGAGGAAAAAGAAAAAAACAGAAGAAAATAGGACGGGACAGAAAACAACAGAACAACAACAGAATCTCACAATTCGCAGCGGAACAACATATAATAATAAATGAATAATCTTTAAACAAAGAACTATATCTGTTATTACATTACATTTCATTTCATTACATCATATCATCAGAGTGTACAACAACAACATACAACATCAAACAGTGCAGCGGAAAAAGAAATACTATATAAACTAGTAATACGCCATGCCATCCAGCTTGCCTCCAGCAACTCCAGAATATCCAGAATATCCTGATAAACCTAACTCATAACTACCCGTGTGGAAATTGGTGGGCACCCAGAGTTTAGGAAGGAAAACAATAAACTCCGAGTCAGTCATGTGACTGGTGTGAGAACTCAAAACAGTTTATTTACTTTTAAAATCAAAATAGAATAATATTTTTAAATTCAATTCGCAATGCTTTTAAAAATGAGACTACCATAAGACCTCCTGCCACACACACAATGCAAACGCAGACTTGGAGAAGATTTCTTCCTATGATAGTCAAACATGCTTGATACGCATTTAAAAAGAGCATTTGATATTATTATTAGTGCATAGTGTAGGAAAAATTCATTTCGAAAGTAGAATATAAATCTTAGCCAGCATAGGTACCATTATATTATGCCTACTAATAGCTACCATATTAAATGGCAGGTTCTACAACTAAAACCGTACAAGTTTCGTATTGTTTCTTTGGATTTCCAACAAATGGTCAGGCCAAGGAACTTCCCATTGCCACTGAGAATGCCTCTGGAAAGACATCCCCGAGAACCAAACCGGAACTCTGCCAACACAAGGCCGGGTTACCCCTTAACTGGGTAACTACTGACACGAGCACGCCATTCCCCGGTCCTTTAGGACCTTTTCAACCGAGCGCTCGATATCCAACATCACACCATAATAAATAGAGTGTTTTCAACATGAGTAAGTATCTGGGCTCCATACCATGATACCACCCCTTTCCAGAAGGAAATGCACATACCCTAAGGGGAGCTACAGCAACCCCTAATAACCTTGCCGCATCTTTCCTGTTTTGACCATTTCCGGGATGTGAGGCTCGACGAAGTCACGTCCACAAAAACATACTTTATACAAAAGCCATGCTTTGGGTCAATAAATGATCAACACAATGATCACTAAGATAGACGATCAAATAAATGATCCTATCACAAATAATCAACACAATGATCATTTCAGCATCACTCAGCATGTCACATTACCAAAATGGGATATATTGCTGATAACTTCAACTATATAACCTTTGAGCTCGTACGTCTCAAAGAAGGGTGTTAAGCAAAGAATAAATTCTCCGCCACCAACAGAAATATATTTGAAAGAAATCGGCTTTATATCTCAAATTGTAATGTCAGGCATACAATCCATACAAGTCTGTTCCGGGATCGAACAGAACCGAAGGCACTTACAAAGAAGTCCTTGCAATCCGGATATTCACAATCCTGATCGGATTTCACCATCACATATGGAGAACTCAATACCGTAGCTACTCGGTGCAGAGTCAATCGATAGTTCATCCTATCACTCTTGCAAATACCGGTCTTCAACACCGATCTTCAATGCAATTCACAACGACGTATCACATATTCGGAGTGGGTTATACGACCCCATGGTCCTTTCCCGGTTAACCCGAATAGCGAGCGCTTATTCAAAAATAAGTGTGCATTCAAATTCAATCAAATCACATCAAATACCCATTCAAAAGGGAAATATTGATAGTCGGTTATTGAACTATCACTGGATATGCACAACATCACCAGATTCCAAATAATTTTCCCAAATTATTTATTTTCCAAAATATCTTTACAAGATATATAATTTCAACACTTCAAAAATAAATCAATATTTATTTTCAAACAATTTCCACCTTTCTTTTATAAATTCCATAACGAATTTATATTTCAAAATATTCATGAATATACAATTCAATTATTCACTTTCAATTTATCTTCAAAAAGGTAAATTCTCAAAATATTCACTTTACATTGGAAAACATTTCCATACTTATTAAATAAGTAGTTCACAATCATTTATTTTCAACACTTAGAAAATATTCAATATACTTAAATCGAATTAAGTATATAATTCATTCTTTAAGGAAATCATTCACTTAAACATATTTACTTGGGCCAAAACGAATGTTGCGTAAAACATCGTTACGACAACCCAAAATCACTAGTATAGGGATTCGAATTTAAAATAGATATATAAATCCCAATACTATTAAAAACATTTCCTTTCGGAAATCATTTACTATAACAACAGTGTTATAGTCCACCATTTCCTTCTATTTCTCGAAACATCTATTTCAACAATAAATGTTGAAATCTATGGTTTCGAATCTCAACACATTTAAAACATCGTTAGATCGTTTTAATTCTATTTAAGTTCTAAACATTTCCTTTAACATATTATTCACTATTCAAAAACGTGAATATACTACGTTAACAATTTTTCATCCTTTTATTCATTTTATTTCAAAGGATTATTCACAGTTAAAAACGTGAATATAACTCCATTAATAGGTTTCAACAAATTTTCTTATCAAAATAAGTCATCTGCGAATTTATAAAACAACGTTATAAATTCCATTTCTATTTATTTATAAAAACTCCCTTTATAAATCTCCTTTATTAACCTATTCCAGTTTATAGCTAAATTATAAACTAAACGTTCATATTATAAGTTAAATACTTATAAATTATTTGTTTACAAAAACGTTCTTTTAAACTTCCCAAATTATAAATCTTATAACTTATAAGATTTAATGATTTATCCAAAACCATTCTTCAAATAACTTCACAAATTTTATAAACCTACTGTTTATAAAATTTCATTTATAACTTCACAGTTTATAATTCTATAAATTTCATTTATTTATGAAATTCATTTTCACTTCATTCAAACACTTATAAAAACTCGTTTTATAAGTCAATATTTCAATTTATAAATATCCGTTTATAAATCTCTTAATATAAATACATTTATATTATTCTTTTAAAACGTCTTTAATTTCCTTTATAGTTTCACCATTTTGATTTATAAAATAATCAAATTTTATAAATCCTATTTTTAAACTTTTATAATATATTCAAAAATCCAATTTAAACTATTTTATAAAATCATAAATCCCCTATTTCTCAAAAATCAACTTTTAACTATATTTCACAAAATCATAATTTTTATAACTTTAAAAATTATAACGTTTATTTATTTAAAATGGATCAATTCCAAAAATATTTTATATTTTCAAAGATCACTTTAAAAATCATTTTAAAATCCCAAAATTTGGGTCCAATGATGCTACACACCAAATAGTCAATCACAACAACAACGATATCATATATCGATATGATAGTCCATCAAATATCAAAATATCTGAAATCAAAAATAAATACTGTTGAGGAATCCTGTTGGATCCCTCCAACCTGTTTTCCTGCATCCAAAAACATTAGCACAATACCAATTTCGCTCCAGTACGAAATTATCGCGGTATATGGGATTTAAATATTATCCGCTTAATAACGGCGTAATAGGGTCTCATCCGCTAAAAAATACGGGAAATCAATCAACTGCAATATATACATATGCCAATATATATATATTGATATTATATATAATACCAATTTCACTGTTTATGAAATATTCGCGGTATATGTTTATATTAAATAACATCCGCTTACTAACGGCGTATAATGTCTATTTTAACAATCAATAGATATCAATCAACATTCAAACATGCATTCAAATATTTTAAATCTAACTATTTAAAATAAAATCGAAACCGATTCGATTGAGTGAGAAGTTCTCACCTTGATTTTAATTTCCGTTTCAGCTTTTATTTCGAATAAAATTAAACGGACGTTTAATTTTACCCGAAATTCTCACTAACTCCAAACGACTCCAATCCAACTCCATCGCGTAGTGCTCGTCCATACGATTCCAACGCAACTGGATTTGCATTTTTTCGACCTCGTATGAAAAAGTTATGCATTTTTGAAGTTACACGTATAAATTTATAAATTTACAACTATATTTAACTATATTAAACCCACACCTAAATCATCACCGTCCACTATTGCATCTCCGCATCATAGCCGTCCAGCACTTCTTCTCCCACGCGCATATGAACTCCCCAGATAACCGAACCCAACGCACGCCATACAACCCTAATACACGCAACCCCTACAATCCCTTCCACCTTGATCCACTACCGCCATTCGAAGCGCCTAGTCTAGCACCACACTCGGCTCTAGTGGCTTGAAACTCGGCCCTCTATAGAACTCGAATTTCGTGCCCAAACGTGAGGCAAACGCGGCCAAAAATCTCCCTCCCTGTTGCTCCATTTTACATCTTGACCGTTGGATTTATAGAACTCTCTATGCTCTACAAGTTTGCTTCAGAAAGTTTTACGAATCGTTGCTTGGATTCGAAGAAAAGAGAGGGAGAAGAAGGGTGCATTTCGGCCATTCATGGAATAAGAGGCGGCTGATAGAATTAGGGTTAGGTTTATAATTTTTTTTATTTTTTTAGAAATTTAGGTCTATTTATAGAAGATTTTTGAACACTATTCACCCGGAAATCCCGAACTCCGATTTACGCGCCGTAACCAGCGTTTCTAGGGTTTACCCCGCGTTCCGGACACAATGGAACAGGTTTCGGAAGCTAATTCGGAAGTATGTGCGAGTTATGGCTGAAAACGTTCAATTTGAATTAAACCGATTTAAACCGATTTCTAGGCGTTTTAATTTGTACCGGACAAACGGTAAATCCAAACGACTTGAAATTTGAAACCTTACAATAATATCACATTACGGATCCGATGAAACTGGTTTCGTCGAATTCCGAGACTTTTTGAAAAATGGCTATTTTGACTCGCCAAATTTAAATTAAAAATAATTCGATGCGTTTCGAGCTGCCACGATCAAACGATAACTCCGATTGACACGAAATTTGAAATCCGGTAATAACTAACTATTACGGATCCAATGAAACTGGTTTCGTTCAATTCTGAGACTGTTCAAAAATTGACTATTTTACAGTCGATTATTAAATATTAAAATATTCAATTTTCACAGATTAACTTTTAATTCGATTTTAAAAGTTCTAAAATATTTCTATAACTCCAGTATGATTAAATAAAATTTTCCAAATTATTTACAATCATATTTAACCATATTTTCAATTATTTCCATAATTTAACGTATTAAATTATCGATTATATTATCCAATTAAATCCAATAATTCAAATAAAAATTTATTTGACTTATAAATTCAGTTATTAATATTTAACATTAATTAAATATTCAAATTTTAATTAATAAAAATTCTGGGTCGTTACAATCTTTCCCCCTTAAAAGAATTTCGTCCTCGAAATTACAAGTAAGAAAGGTTACAAAATCTATTAACTTTCCAAAATTCATAATTAAACTTCTTACAATAACTTTACTAAGTTTTCAAATCATACTTAGTTATCTTTTCAAAAACAAACTATATCATTTAACTTTCAACTTCAAATCAAAGTTAAAGTTTTCAAAACTTTCCAAATTTTCTCAAAATTTTTCTAACGCCTTAAATTTTCGGAAAAATTCGCCATAGTCTCCTTTGCGCGGCTCGATCCGAAAAAAAATGACAGTATATATATCACAAATATACATCTCATCAAGTAATGAGGCATCCCGAAGGGAAAAAAGTATAAAAGTACGATATTTAATCCGAGATATGTACCTTATATTTTATTAGCAAGCATATACGGCTAATATAGCGCTAAAGCGAACTCCAAATGCGAAGCAAACGCGATCCGCACCTACTAAACTCAACAAACAACATGAGAACATGCACATATGCAAATAATCTCAATATACAACATATAGCAACATAACAACTACATATGTCAGATAAGCAATGTATTCAAAACAACAAATGCAAACATCAACCAACTACCATCCATAATCAAATGAATTTTCATTCATATTCTCATTAATATTCAATGAATTGGTTTTCACTTTAAATCACATTTGATTTATTCACATTGGATTTTATCAACATTCATTCTCAATTCAATTAGTTAACATTTACTGATTAAATCCAATTCACATCCAATTCTATTCAAATCTATTTACTTTAATTTGAATTTCAATTACATAGCTTCCAATTTCATTAACTCTTAATGACTTTTATACAATCATATAACAATCATATAACAACCAAATTTCTTTGCTTCACTTACATTCATTTTGGTTTAACATCTTTACTTTCCAATTGGTTTTATTAAATTGATTTTCATTCAACCTTTCAACTTCTAATAACATTAGATTTTAAATGAATTAACACTTACATTCATTAATTATTCCTTATCAACTTAAATTACATTCAATTGTTTTAACATTCAATCCATTCATTCAATTCAATTACAAAGTTGAATTCTATTACATAACTCAAGTTCATATTCATTTAATCCACTTGATTATTTACTTCGATACCAAAATCAACTTAATTCAATATCTCTTAAGTTATATTCCATTTAACTTTAAATCACTTCTTATATATATAAGTTTATTTCACAATTGTAAACACTTTAATTATAATTCAATTCTTATAATTCATTTGCTTATACAATTATTCTTTTATTTAGATTATTCAAACAACCTAACAATCAACTTATATATTTTAATAATTTTTTTTTTTGAAAATTATTTCTTTATATATAAAATATAATCAAGGCAAAATTATTTCATTCACCCAATTTAAAAATCAATATTGTGTCGAATTGTTCTATTCCAGTGTTTAGAAACCCCTTCGGCATAGTCTTGCGGACCACGCTGACGAAAGTTCATATGCCACTCAATAAACCAATCATCACAATATAAAACAATTTTTATTCACTAACAAATACGCTCTCATATCTATTATTACACTCAACTCATTCTAGAGTACTGCTGACTCTATCTCTAATGAGTAATAACCCTACAGAACCATGGTTCTCGCTTAACCATCAGCTCTGATACCAAATGTAACAGCCGCGGATTTTCGTTCTTCGAGAATTCAACATCGACACTCACTTTATCGACTGCCGAATATCGAAGGCCGAAAACCGAGATGTTATGGGTTTTAAAAAGAAAAGAAAAGAAAGAAGAGAGAAGAGATAGGAAATAGAGAGAGAAGAAGATAGAGAATTTGAAAATAGAAGATAGAAGAATTTTAAAAATAGAAGAAAAAGAGAATAGAGGAAAAAGAAAAAAACAGAAGAAAATAGGACGGGACAGAAAACAACAGAACAACAACAGAATCTCACAATTCGCAGCGGAACAACATATAATAATAAATGAATAATCTTTAAACAAAGAACTATATCTGTTATTACATTACATTTCATTTCATTACATCATATCATCAGAGTGTACAACAACAACATACAACATCAAACAGTGCAGCGGAAAAAGAAATACTATATAAACTACTAATACGCCATGCCATCCAGCTTGCCTCCAGCAACTCCAGAATATCCAGAATATCCTGATAAACCTAACTCATAACTACCCGTGTGGAAATTGGTGGGCACCCAGAGTTTAGGAAGGAAAACAATAAACTCCGAGTCAGTCATGTGACTGGTGTGAGAACTCAAAACAGTTTATTTACTTTTAAAATCAAAATAGAATAATATTTTTAAATTCAATTCGCAATGCTTTTAAAAATGAGACTACCATAAGACCTCCTGCCACACACACAATGCAAACGCAGACTTGGAGAAGATTTCTTCTTATGATAGTCAAACATGCTTGATACGCATTTAAAAAGAGCATTTGATATTATTATTAGTGCATAGTGTAGGAAAAATTCATTTCGA
The DNA here is from genome assembly GCA_030765085.1 of Allium cepa. Classification (NCBI taxonomy): domain Eukaryota; kingdom Viridiplantae; phylum Streptophyta; class Magnoliopsida; order Asparagales; family Amaryllidaceae; genus Allium; species Allium cepa. The sequence continues at coordinate 134,304,388 of CM060942.1, read as the reverse complement.
AAGTAGAATATAAATCTTAGCCAGCATAGGTACCATTATATTATGCCTACTAATAGCTACCATATTAAATGGCAGGTTCTACAACTAAAACCGTACAAGTTTCGTATTGTTTCTTTGGATTTCCAACAAATGGTCAGGCCAAGGAACTTCCCATTGCCACTGAGAATGCCTCTGGAAAGACATCCCCGAGAACCAAACCGGAACTCTGCCAACACAAGGCCGGGTTACCCCTTAACTGGGTAACTACTGACACGAGCACGCCATTCCCCGGTCCTTTAGGACCTTTTCAACCGAGCGCTCGATATCCAACATCACACCATAATAAATAGAGTGTTTTCAACATGAGTAAGTATCTGGGCTCCATACCATGATACCACCCCTTTCCAGAAGGAAATGCACATACCCTAAGGGGAGCTACAGCAACCCCTAATAACCTTGCCGCATCTTTCCTGTTTTGACCATTTCCGGGATGTGAGGCTCGACGAAGTCACGTCCACAAAAACATACTTTATACAAAAGCCATGCTTTGGGTCAATAAATGATCAACACAATGATCACTAAGATAGACGATCAAATAAATGATCCTATCACAAATAATCAACACAATGATCATTTCAGCATCACTCAGCATGTCACATTACCAAAATGGGATATATTGCTGATAACTTCAACTATATAACCTTTGAGCTCGTACGTCTCAAAGAAGGGTGTTAAGCAAAGAATAAATTCTCCGCCACCAACAGAAATATATTTGAAAGAAATCGGCTTTATATCTCAAATTGTAATGTCAGGCATACAATCCATACAAGTCTGTTCCGGGATCGAACAGAACCGAAGGCACTTACAAAGAAGTCCTTGCAATCCGGATATTCACAATCCTGATCGGATTTCACCATCACATATGGAGAACTCAATACCGTAGCTACTCGGTGCAGAGTCAATCGATAGTTCATCCTATCACTCTTGCAAATACCGGTCTTCAACACCGATCTTCAATGCAATTCACAACGACGTATCACATATTCGGAGTGGGTTATACGACCCCATGGTCCTTTCCCGGTTAACCCGAATAGCGAGCGCTTATTCAAAAATAAGTGTGCATTCAAATTCAATCAAATCACATCAAATACCCATTCAAAAGGGAAATATTGATAGTCGGTTATTGAACTATCACTGGATATGCACAACATCACCAGATTCCAAATAATTTTCCCAAATTATTTATTTTCCAAAATATCTTTACAAGATATATAATTTCAACACTTCAAAAATAAATCAATATTTATTTTCAAACAATTTCCACCTTTCTTTTATAAATTCCATAACGAATTTATATTTCAAAATATTCATGAATATACAATTCAATTATTCACTTTCAATTTATCTTCAAAAAGGTAAATTCTCAAAATATTCACTTTACATTGGAAAACATTTCCATACTTATTAAATAAGTAGTTCACAATCATTTATTTTCAACACTTAGAAAATATTCAATATACTTAAATCGAATTAAGTATATAATTCATTCTTTAAGGAAATCATTCACTTAAACATATTTACTTGGGCCAAAACGAATGTTGCGTAAAACATCGTTACGACAACCCAAAATCACTAGTATAGGGATTCGAATTTAAAATAGATATATAAATCCCAATACTATTAAAAACATTTCCTTTCGGAAATCATTTACTATAACAACAGTGTTATAGTCCACCATTTCCTTCTATTTCTCGAAACATCTATTTCAACAATAAATGTTGAAATCTATGGTTTCGAATCTCAACACATTTAAAACATCGTTAGATCGTTTTAATTCTATTTAAGTTCTAAACATTTCCTTTAACATATTATTCACTATTCAAAAACGTGAATATACTACGTTAACAATTTTTCATCCTTTTATTCATTTTATTTCAAAGGATTATTCACAGTTAAAAACGTGAATATAACTCCATTAATAGGTTTCAACAAATTTTCTTATCAAAATAAGTCATCTGCGAATTTATAAAACAACGTTATAAATTCCATTTCTATTTATTTATAAAAACTCCCTTTATAAATCTCCTTTATTAACCTATTCCAGTTTATAGCTAAATTATAAACTAAACGTTCATATTATAAGTTAAATACTTATAAATTATTTGTTTACAAAAACGTTCTTTTAAACTTCCCAAATTATAAATCTTATAACTTATAAGATTTAATGATTTATCCAAAACCATTCTTCAAATAACTTCACAAATTTTATAAACCTACTGTTTATAAAATTTCATTTATAACTTCACAGTTTATAATTCTATAAATTTCATTTATTTATGAAATTCATTTTCACTTCATTCAAACACTTATAAAAACTCGTTTTATAAGTCAATATTTCAATTTATAAATATCCGTTTATAAATCTCTTAATATAAATACATTTATATTATTCTTTTAAAACGTCTTTAATTTCCTTTATAGTTTCACCATTTTGATTTATAAAATAATCAAATTTTATAAATCCTATTTTTAAACTTTTATAATATATTCAAAAATCCAATTTAAACTATTTTATAAAATCATAAATCCCCTATTTCTCAAAAATCAACTTTTAACTATATTTCACAAAATCATAATTTTTATAACTTTAAAAATTATAACGTTTATTTATTTAAAATGGATCAATTCCAAAAATATTTTATATTTTCAAAGATCACTTTAAAAATCATTTTAAAATCCCAAAATTTGGGTCCAATGATGCTACACACCAAATAGTCAATCACAACAACAACGATATCATATATCGATATGATAGTCCATCAAATATCAAAATATCTGAAATCAAAAATAAATACTGTTGAGGAATCCTGTTGGATCCCTCCAACCTGTTTTCCTGCATCCAAAAACATTAGCACAATACCAATTTCGCTCTAGTACGAAATTATCGCGGTATATGGGATTTAAATATTATCCGCTTAATAACGACGTAATAGGGTCTCATCCGCTAAAAAATACGGGAAATCAATCAACTGCAATATATACATATGCCAATATATATATATTGATATTATATATAATACCAATTTCACTGTTTATGAAATATTCGCGGTATATGTTTATATTAAATAACATCCGCTTACTAACGGCGTATAATGTCTATTTTAACAATCAATAGATATCAATCAACATTCAAACATGCATTCAAATATTTTAAATCTAACTATTTAAAATAAAATCGAAACCGATTCGATTGAGTGAGAAGTTCTCACCTTGATTTTAATTTCCGTTTCAGCTTTTATTTCGAATAAAATTAAACGGACGTTTAATTTTACCCGAAATTCTCACTAACTCCAAACGACTCCAATCCAACTCCATCGCGTAGTGCTCGTCCATACGATTCCAACGCAACTGGATTTGCATTTTTTCGATCTCGTATGAAAAAGTTATGCATTTTTGAAGTTACACGTATAAATTTATAAATTTACAACTATATTTAACTATATTAAACCCACACCTAAATCATCACCGTCCACTATTGCATCTCCGCATCATAGCCGTCCAGCACTTCTTCTCCCACGCGCATATGAACTCCCCAGATAACCGAACCCAACGCACGCCATACAACCCTAATACACGCAACCCCTACAATCCCTTCCACCTTGATCCACTACCGCCATTCGAAGCGCCTAGTCTAGCACCACACTCGGCTCTAGTGGCTTGAAACTCGGCCCTCTATAGAACTCGAATTTCGTGCCCAAACGTGAGGCAAACGCGGCCAAAAATCTCCCTCCCTGTTGCTCCATTTTACATCTTGACCGTTGGATTTATAGAACTCTCTATGCTCTACAAGTTTGCTTCAGAAAGTTTTACGAATCGTTGCTTGGATTCGAAGAAAAGAGAGGGAGAAGAAGGGTGCATTTCGGCCATTCATGGAATAAGAGGCGGCTGATAGAATTAGGGTTAGGTTTATAATTTTTTTTATTTTTTTAGAAATTTAGGTCTATTTATAGAAGATTTTTGAACACTATTCACCCGGAAATCCCGAACTCCGATTTACGCGCCGTAACCAGCGTTTCTAGGGTTTACCCCGCGTTCCGGACACAATGGAACAGGTTTCGGAAGCTAATTCGGAAGTATGTGCGAGTTATGGCTGAAAACGTTCAATTTGAATTAAACCGATTTAAACCGATTTCTAGGCGTTTTAATTTGTACCGGACAAACGGTAAATCCAAACGACTTGAAATTTGAAACCTTACAATAATATCACATTACGGATCCGATGAAACTGGTTTCGTCGAATTCCGAGACTTTTTGAAAAATGGCTATTTTGACTCGCCAAATTTAAATTAAAAATAATTCGATGCGTTTCGAGCTGCCACGATCAAACGATAACTCCGATTGACACGAAATTTGAAATCCGGTAATAACTAACTATTACGGATCCAATGAAACTGGTTTCGTTCAATTCTGAGACTGTTCAAAAATTGACTATTTTACAGTCGATTATTAAATATTAAAATATTCAATTTTCACAGATTAACTTTTAATTCGATTTTAAAAGTTCTAAAATATTTCTATAACTCCAGTATGATTAAATAAAATTTTCCAAATTATTTACAATCATATTTAACCATATTTTCAATTATTTCCATAATTTAACGTATTAAATTATCGATTATATTATCCAATTAAATCCAATAATTCAAATAAAAATTTATTTGACTTATAAATTCAGTTATTAATATTTAAAATTAATTAAATATTCAAATTTTAATTAATAAAAATTCTGGGTCGTTACAGAGAATCATACATGACCTGTCTCTATATCCAAAGAGTTAGCACATAACATAAGATATATGCTACTATACCGTCATAGTCATCATGGGTATGTGTACATCAAAGTACTAAGGGTGTCTAGATATATGCATTGATAATATCTACATCGTTTGACATCCCTAAAGTCATTAACAATCAAGCAAACATAGCATCCACCATCCATCCTCACATTTACTTATTTAATGTGTTGGATATATGATACTCATATGACCCCATCGTAGAGTCAAGGTCTACTTAACGTCATCATTTCTCAAATCCATACCACTCAGTCGGCCAGGAACTAGGCTACATACGCCATAACAGCCTAAAGTAAATGGATCGGGTCATCATGTGATCTAGGGCACACATCATAGCCCAAGTGACCATCCTTACATAACCTTACTTTACGAGTATACTTCGAAACCTACAAATATCAACGATCCCTTTTGCACATGTCATCCATATCAAAACTCATTCTAGAATTGTCCTTATGACTCTCGTCTGACATCGTCGCATTTAGGAACTATTCTAGATGGCCATCTTCGGTCATAGAATGTCATCATGCCTCTCATTACCTTCTTCCAACGGTTCCTTCAATTTGGCTACTCTACATCCGGAAGTATAACCATGCATCATCTAAGCCATCATTTTCTATCATGGAATCATCATCGTCGAGTCATGCGTCATCGTCGTCGAGAATCACCATCGATCCATCTTCAAACGACCATAACTTGAGCATTCGAACTTCGAACGATCTGAAACTCAGGACATAGTCTTATAGGGCCTTCTTTGTTAATTTTCAATCTCATCAACTTTGGAATAAAAATCATGGATCGCTACCAATCCATGACCATCAAACCATCCTTGATGATCCATGGCCACCAAACCATCACCACATAATCCCATACTTCACACATGAGCTCTAGCATATCTCTCCATGCGCTACCATCGATCGCGCCTTAATTGGGTCAATCCCCATGGATTGATATTGATCGATAGGGACCGATCCCAATACATAGCTAACCCCCATGGATCGATACCCATCCATAGGGTCAAACCTACCTTTAACCAAAATCGACTGATGTTGGCTCCACTCCCTTGTCTCCATATTCCCGTAGCCATACTCCAAGCTATTCCATCGATCCATGCTTTTGGCACCCTACGATCCATGCCTTTGAGCCTCCATCGATCCATGCTTTAAGTGCCCATATGTTGGCTATACGAACTCCAAATAAATTAAAAAGCTGATATGCAACCTTACGAGGCCCTCCTTATTTCCCTACATCGATCGTGCCTACTTTAGAATAGGATCTATGGGTCGTCACTGATACATAGCAATCACCATTGATCCATAGCTTCTTGAAAATTAAATCGCAAATTTAATCAACATTTTCAACCATTCAAACATGTAGAAATCATACATTCATCATATATATAAGGATTTACAATATCCAAATATATCATTTTAAAGAGATATAAATCTAAGGTGAAGGTTAGGGATCCATAAAAACATGATTAAGGATCCATAAGAACATGTTTTTAAAAATTAAGTACAAATCATCTATAATTCATATATATGATGTAATATGGTCTAATAACATTTTTAGTATTTTTAAATAATTTTCAGAACACTATTTAGGGTGTTTAATGACCTAATTAGTAAGTGAGAGATTTAATCACTCACCTTAATCCAAAGCAAAACTCAAATCCTTTAATGAACAGTAGAAGGCACAAAATCTAAGGTCCTCCAATAGCAAATCCCTAATCTGAAGTGCTAATCACTCTAATCTCCTTAATGTTGTAATTTGACTAATTAAAGTAGGTTTTAAGGATTTCTTTATTGGTCAATGGAGGTTAATGGAGGTTTCTAACTATTTTGGTAATGGTTAAATGATGGAGATGAGATCCCACCGCCTTCGCTTACCCCCAAAACCGAAATGGATCATGGGCCTTAGCATTAATGATCCTAGTTAATCACTTAAGCTACTCAAAATCAAAGAAAATTATAACAACCATAGCTCAAAAATGGTAAGCCTATTTTCTTAATATGGCTACTCTACAGAAAGGGAAACCATCATCTTGATTCAATGGAAGTGGTTTCAGAGCTTAACTTAGCTTCCATCAGAATTTATAGTCCATAAAAGATTTATAGGGTCAAAATGGTCACATAGAAATTCATTAAAAAATATATGTGAGAAATGTCTCTAAAAGTCATTTTCCAAAATTATAGAATCATATGACCTTATATGAAAATAATATAAATATTCCATGATCCTCCGATATATAGAATGTAGGTCATTGCATATCAGGTCCATTGATTTCATTCTCGAGCTTGAATCAGAAAAATAAGAGGTAGTTGAAACCCTAACATACCATCATGCTCCCATTATGATGTCCAGCTGAGCTCCCTTGAAGTCATCACAACATCAACGGTGACATGGAGCATCACTACTCTAGAAAGTCAATAACTGATCGACCGTCGTGAAAAAGGTCGATTGACTGGTCATTCAATCCTAGAGCAATAATGCTCCAGGTGATACCATTTTTTTCTTTTTTCTTCTTCTCCCCTCCACTGCTTATGAAATTCAGATTTTCATGCACTCAAATGATGATATACTAGCCTATATACATCATTGAATCAAGTATAAAACTTAGATCAAGAATTAAATTGCTTTTATAAACACTGTAAACTCAAAAAACTTAATTTTCCAATAACTACAATTTAGGTTAGTCGCCATCAGTTGATTGTTTATGTTATATAGATGATTTTATTCTTGGAGCACATTGCTTAAGCATCTATTTACCAGTTAAATCATGAATAAAGATAGGAAATAAAATTGAATTGAGATTTTTATTTCTCATAAAGAGAATCTAAATTTCCAGAAGGGAAAATCTATTTACACGCAACTTTATGAAATAATAGAACTCGGCAATTGGATTACCTCTTGAATTCCACCTCCCAAACAAGGACAAAAAATTCAATGGTCTACATCTTTTGTCCCATTTGTGATTTATTTAGTGTTCAAATAGCTAGCCCCTTTTCAAAAATATATAAAGTCTTTGAAAATTCATATAAAAATCAGTTGAATTTAAATCTCCTTTTATTTTTCAAAATGATTTTGATCTATAAAGGATATTTTAAAAGAAAGAAACCTGAAAATTTTAAAAGATTTTAATTTGAGTTAAGTCTAAATTCAAGAAGGTGTAATTTTCAGCAATTATATTATACTAAAGATGAAAAATTAGGAAAAATTAAAGTTTATTAATTTGAAAAAATCTAAAAATATGTTTGAAATATTTTGGGAATAAAGTCCTTTTTTAAAGAATTAAAGTTGTATTATTTTATTTTTTATTTAAATTTAAATAAGAAATTTTTTAGTTATGTTCACATGGATGAGAAGATGAATAAAGTTTAAGTATATTCTTTTAAGATTACCTAAAATCGTAATTAAAGCGATTTGAAGTGAAATCTATATTTTTAAAAGTTTAAATTTGAATTATTTAATTATATTTTAGATTGGCATTGAAATTTAAACCATAATTGACGAATGGTTTAAATATATAAGCTTTTCTATAAAGGGAATTTTGAAAAAATGTTGACATATTATTATAAATGAACTTGAAATTCATTTATTAAATAAATACAATTATACGACTTTAGATTATGAAATGAAATTGGTTAATACTTGGTTGAACTTGAAAGGACTTTTCCGTACGATTTTAAAGAAGTAATAACCAAGTGTATAACTCTATGTTTTGAAAACATAGGTATAGTTTATGAAATATGAAATATGAGCTTTAATTAGGTACATAAACAATTTATTTAATTTTGATTCAAGATATCGATTATTTAGTTTACCGACCATTTGTTATACTCATGTTAAGTTAAGGGAAACTTGCTCGATTAGATTTGAATAAATTAAATAAAGCTTGGCTTTGAATATTATGTGTAATCAAATATATTGCCAAGTATAATTGAACTGCAAGTTTAATTAAATGAATTGATGTTTGATTGAATTTGGGTGATTTCAAACTTTATTTGATTCCAGACATGTATAAGATTATATTGCATAATTCATCCATGATAATTAATACAAAATTGTTATATCTCAGTTGTATTGATTTTAATGGATGTATTGATGTGTTTGAATTGAAACACTTGAATACACTATTTCTTAAAGATTAATTCGAATTATATACAAATTTATTGGGGATATAACATCATCTTTGGGGATAATGATGATTTGGAAAGACAAATATTTTTAAAGATTGAAATTTCAAATTTGACGAGAATGGTATGAGGTATTGACTACTAGACTACTAGGCCCATCCCAATGGACTGATTCAAGGATCACACCCTAAAAAACGACGATCTTGTCTCTCATCATAATGTACAAAAGGTTTGTTGCCAGGACATATGAAGTTATTAAAGATATCAAGGAATTGTTGAAGGTGTAGTATAGGCGAAGAGACATAGTGCCACCTGATGGAGATATGATGATGAAGTTGACTGCAGTACGAGTAAGACTTATCATGTCTCAAAGTACCTGAAGGGTACGACAACAAAGGAATCATGCGGGGGATAACCACAGCTAACCGGGAGTATAAGGATGAAAAAGACTGTGATGACCCATTAGGGCAGATAGTCTAGATGAAGGTAATTCCACTAAATAGATTTATCAATGAGATATCCTAATGGAACTCCCAGATGAGATGGCTCAACCTTCTCTTGAGAAGATGACTTAGCCTTCTCAACCTTTTGAGAAGATTGTTTAGCCTTCGCATAAATATAATCAAACTGTTGACCTCGTAAAATGGTTCTTATGAAATGATGATTTGAATATATGTATACTGTTAACGCAAAACGTCAGACGCTAACACCCCGATGCAAATAGAGACTGAATGAAAGCACCACCCGTTAACACGGGAATCAGAAAAAGCAGTAATTCACCGAAAAAACAGAAGAGACAGAGAGTTTATAGTGGTTCGGCTTATAATCAAGCCTACGTCCACTTCAATCCTTTCTTAATGCTTATATGATTACAATCCTTTACAATTTCCTTCAATTACAATTCACTTCAAAAGACAAGTAGCTCGAAAAACTTCGATACAAGAGATCTCTCCGAATTCATGGTTGAATATGTTGAATCCCTGTTTGAAGTTGAATGAAGCTTCTTGTGAGTTTCGAAAGTTGGAGTAAGGTTCGGCTTGAAGATGGCGGAGTATCGATGCTTTTAAGAAAATAACCGGAAAAGTCCCTTCAATGTTGGAGCATATGCCGTATTTATAGGAGATTTTCTGGGTGAGGTATAGGTTGCGCACGACCTAAGATAGGTCGTAGGTCGCTGGCGAGTTAAAGGGAAGCGAGCTACGACTTAACTGGTCCTTCCACTGTCATCTGAACTAGCTGATAGGCCGTAGCGACTTAAGAGGGAGCGACATCATTTATTTACCAAGTACTAGATCATGAACGACCTAATGTAAGACGTAAGTCGGCGGCAACCTAAGGGAGCAGCCAGTAACTTTACGAGGCCGAGACAACCAACCTAGTGACCTAGGCTAAGTCGTTAAACTGTAATGTCCCTTAACTTATTAGGTCGTGGGTTGCCACATTCCTTAGGTCGTTAAGTCGCTGTATTTTTAGGTCGAACACACAGTTTGGTCGTTCCCCTTTTAGGTCGCTAGGTCGTGGACCCCCGGGTTACTGAACTCATTAGGTCGTAAACCTCTTTAAGTAATTAGGTCGATAACTCAATTGGTCACTAAGTCGCTGGTCCATCTACTCCTTTAAGTCGTTACCTGTTAAGCCGCTTGAGTGTTAAGTCGCTTGAGTGCTAAGTCGCTAACCCGTTGTTGATTCATTAACTCGTTGAGTCGCTGAGTTGCATATGTTGTTAAGTCGCTAACCTTCTTAAGTAGCTTCTCCACTTCAGAAGTTAGGTCGCTTAGCCCGCTACCTATGTTAGGTCGTTAGGTCCTTATCTCGTAGGTCGCTTACTTCTTTGTGTCACTGAGTCGTTGAACATAGGAGTTAACATTTTCCCCTCGAAGTACACACCTAGGTCGTATGTTGTGTGCTTCGACTTAGTCCCTAAGTCGTGGGCGACTCATTGGGTTCACCAGGTCGTGCGACGATATGCCTTGCTCTTTTCTCCCCATATAAATCACTTGGCTCGCTTCTTGTTACGATCCTGAATTTTGAACAATTTAAATTGAAAATATTTAATTAATTTTAAATATTTGAATGATAATTTAAATTGAATTCCCAATAGAACAATGAATTTGGCGATTAAATTTTAGAATTTAATCTATACAAAATTGAATAAAAATTTAAATTTGACTTTGGAGTTGGAAATTGAATATTAAATATGTATTTAAAATTCGAATTGATGACGTAAAAAAAAAATTTGAATTTAAGGATTATTACTTATGAAAATTTATAATTGAATTAAATTTTGATTTGAAACTGTGGAGTTATTTGAATTTTTCAAGTTTAATATGAAGAACATATTTGAATTTAAAATTTGAGCTAGGAGTTTGTAAATTGATTTAAATTCCTTTCAATTTTTTTTAGGGGTGAAGTGGGCTTTGAAAATAATAGCAGCCCACTTTTGATATTGATGCTGTGATTAGGCAGACCCGATCCCTTTTCCTTCCTCATTTCGAAAATCCTAAACTAAAAAAAAAGAAACGAACAATAATGGCGGCTTCGATTCTCATCATCGTTCCTTCGTTCAAAAGAAGAATTTTGGGGCTTCGATCTTCGTTCAATTGTGCTCATTACTCTCTTCGGCTGTTTCGATTATAAAGGTGAGTTTTTTCTCACGATTAATCGTTATTCAAGTTTTTAGATTTGCTTGAATTGAGTTCTTGGTTGCATGCTATGATTTGGGATGTCATTTGTTATCATTTTCTCGGTTATTTGAATTTAAACTGATAAAAACAGATAAGAACAGATAAAACACTGCATGTTGTTTGTTGGGTGTTGTTTGCTTCCCTTTGCTCTGTTAATTTGATTTAAACCGATAAGAACAGATAAGAACAGATAAGAACAGATAAAACACTGCATGTTGTTTGTTGGGTGTTGTTTGCTTCCATTTGCTCTGTTAATTTGATTTAAACTGATAAGAACAGATAAGAACAGATAAAACACTGCATGTTGTTTGTTGGGTGTTATTTGCTATCATTTGCTCTGATAATTTGATTTAAACTGATAAGAATAGATGCTTTAAACTGATAATAACAAATGCTATACCCAATCCTTTTTCTCTGATTACCTGTAAATAAATGACTTAGGCCTAGTGTGTGTTGTGATTTCGGGTTTGGTCCCTGGAATTGTTTTGTATAAGTGATAATGTACATGTATGAATGTGAATCATTTTTGGCTTGTGAATGATTGCTATTAAGCTATGAATTCTGGAAGTTAAGATGATGATATGGATGTAAATCTTATTTTTGAATGTTTATTTACAAAGTTTTATGGCTTGGGTTTTAAAAAATTTAGTCTTGGGTATAATTTGTGTTTAGTCTCAGATTTTAAAACCTGTAGTGTTTTGTTCTAAACAATTTTAGAATTAAGGTTCATTAAAGATATGAGTAAAAGTTTTAGATTAAAGTTTAATCTAGAATTAAATTTAAGTTGTATCCAGTTTTGAAACGAGAAATTTTGTTTTTATTTTTATTTAAATTTTATTCATTTTTAACATTAAAAAGGAAATTTGGAAGTACTTGGAAGTGAATTGTTTCAATACTTATTGATCTCTGCTTGTGGTGTTCTTTGTTGTTTGCTGTGTATTATGCTTGCATGCCATATGTGAATGATTCCAGTTCAAAAGCCTGAGAAACCCAGTTTTTAAACCTCTGTAAAGTGTCATACATCCTGAAAATAACAAAATTTACAAGCTTAAAAACATTTCTTTGATGAATCTGATGCATTGCTATAATCCTTGAATCATTATGTGATGCTCGAATGTTTGTTTAGGTATGGGATTGAAAGTATACATGTGAATATGAGTTTATGCATATACATGTTACTGTATACATTAAGTTACCTCTCTGTTGTAAATTGCTACATCCATATTCTTTTTGCTTCTTTAACCAGTGAGCAAACTCTTACACCCCTTTCTTTTACATTGTTTGGAATGTGGTTTATTTTGATTGTTTGTTTGTGAAATATAACTGCATGTCTGAGATGAAGTTGAAAGTCACTTACATAAGAGCAAACATTCCCCTAAACTTTGCTGCATCCATTGATGTTGGATCTACATCGGATTTATGTTGTAAATTATGTTGGATGATTATAAATTGGGTTTGCATGTCCTAGTAAATGTGAGGACTGTGTGTATATTACAAGCAAGAATAACTTGCCTCTGTGTTTCCAGGCCATGATTTCAAAAAAAAAAAAAAAAATTCAAAAGTGCTTCTCTTGATTCTTCGTGGACTTAAAATTTTTAAACCAGAGTTCGATGTTTATTTACCTGTGAGCAACTTCATTTTTAAGAGTTAGATATGAAAATTTGGTTGCATGCTAGTAAAATTTAAATGAATGTATGTTACATGAACATCTGCTGTGTACATATTCATGTGTGGTTCTCTGTACCCTTTTTAGTTGCAAGTCTAATTTAAATCCAAAAACCTTTTTGATTAGTCTAAGGTTAGATTCAAATAAAACTTGTTTGGGTTAAATTGGTCAGTTTAAAATTTTAATTAAATCAAAATAATATGTGAGCATAACTCTTTAACCTTGTTTTATCTCTTAGTGTTTTGGTTTGTCCTTGAAGTATGATATACGTTATGCTTGAATGATTGTGTGAAAAATGCATTTCATGTCTCTGTGTATATACTTGACTATATGCATACATGCTTTATCATCTCTGCCTTTAAACCCAGTAAACAAACCTTTCATCTTCTGATTCATTCCTATATTGATGCTAGTGAGTGAACCTATACTTTGCTCAAAATTCTTTTGCGTTGAATGCCTGCATGAATGAGGATAGTTTTGCATATGGGTCAATGGTCATGTTTGTGTTTTTGTTCCTTGAAATATGGTTTCCTGTAACACACTGGTTTGCAGTGTGAAATATGTTAAAACCCAAAACTGTGCGCAAAACTAATCTGCTTAAAGTCTTAAATTTGTGTTATGCTTGTTCCTGTAAGGTAATATAGAGATGATATTGTTCCTGGCAGGTTGACGAGTATAGAGATGATAAACCTGTTTAGCTGTGTGTGTGTATTTATATATATACACTCTCTGCATGTATCACTTGTATACATTTACTTGAAACTACTTGATGCTGCACACTTGTGCTTTGCCTTGATCACTTCTGCCGTTGTCATTTTGTGTTGTTATCTTGCATTTGCCAAGTCCATGTGTAAGTTCCCATACATCCATCTGAGTTTGTTATTTCCTGTTGCACTTGTAGTTGCCTTCCATTCTGTTGCACTTGGACTTGACTATTGTCTGCATTGTCCACTTATGTACATGCTTGGCTTTGTGGTCTTCATATTGTGCTCTCTGAGTTGATTTGCATTTTACCATGCTGTTATCTATACTCATGTTCTTGCATTCATATTAGCATGGAGTTGCATTAATACTGTTGGTCTTTTGTAGCATTGAGTTGCACTGTACTTGTCATGTCCATTGTTTCATTTAGTTTGCATTGTTCACCTGTATCATGTTTTTGCTCCCCTGTTGATCGAGTTTGTTATTGCCAGTTGCCTCCAGTTTTGTTGGTCTTTTCTTGATCATTGCACTGGTCATTGCTTGTGGAGTTTGGTATTGCATCATTTATGTACTTGATAAGTGCACTTTTGATATGCTGCAGCTTGCATCACTGGTGCACTTTGGTCTTTGTGATTTGTACTTGCATACTTGCTCTTGTTGGCATTTCTTTGTGGTCTGCACTGCTTGTTGTAGCTGGGCTTGTTGTGCATACATGTTTTTATGCTTGTGACATTCATGTTGATTCCATTGCTGTTGACATGCCTTGTGCTTGTTGCTGTATTCACTGTTGTAGTTGGGGCTGCTGGATTTGTTGTACACTGCTGCCTGAATGCCAGTTTACCTTGTATCTTTGTGCATCGTTATAATTGGTGGTCTTTCACGATTGTCTTTACTGCTGTTACTATTTTATTCAGTTCATTGCAAATTTATTTACTTGAATAAAGATTAATCCTGACTCAAGTGTTTTTGTGTTTCGCATAAAACGCTCGGGTCAGACCGAGTATTTTACAGCTTGAAGATTTTCTGGCAGCGAAGTTAGAGAGAGGTGGATTACCACTTCACTAAAGCTTTTTAGAAATTTTTCTTGTACTTTAAAAAGATATATGTTTGTTCCGCTGTATTAAATGTAATTCATTGTATAACTCTGATATTTGTGTATAAAAGAAAAAAAAGTTCATTTATAAAATATATTATTGTTTCTGTGATTCTGTGACTGATTCTGTTTAAATGTTATAAACTAAATAACAATCCGTCATTTTGAATGTTTCTAGTTGGTTTAATTACCGACTAGGGGCGGTCAGAGCGGCGAGTCGTTACAAAGTGGTATCAGAGCCTTGGTTTACACAATGCTTAGTTTATGGCGTTTAATATGAATAGTTACTAGAATCACTTTAAAGAAAGTGTTTTCAAATCTAAAGAAGTTTAAAATTGTTTTCTTTAAAATAAAAAGTATTTTGAAAATTAGAATTATTTTGAAAATTCCCCTCTCTAAATTTAGGTTTGCGATAGCTTCTCTTCAGTAAGTTCTCCTTAGATTTGAGTCCCGATCATTCGAAAGCCCATTATCGAATTACAGAGTTTATGAAAGAATAAAATAGAAGTTAAGTGAATCAATGAATTGGTTTAAATCAAATATTTGAATATCTCCAAAGTAATAATTGGAAAATAAAAGGACATGTTAATTTGGTTATAATCAAGAGAATTATTGAACTATAACTTGGGGATTTGATTCTGAATTCTTTTGAAAAATTGATTTCAAATTTTGTGAAGAACGATTTAGTAAATAAATGGATTATAAGTATTTAACTTATAAATGGACTTTCGGTATATAACTGAGTTATATAAATTGAATTGAATTGAATTAATAAAGGAGATTATAAATCGAAGTTTTATAAATAAATGTGGAGATATGAATCTAATGAAACCAAGTCGATGAATGGCTTACCAAAGAACTAGTTGACTATTTTGGAAATAGAAAGCAAATGCAAAGTTTAAATGAGATTTAGATTTCAAAATTGAAGTTGGCTTAAAACCAATATTGTGAAATGTATGCAGAATTCAAACTATGAATTAAGTCGAAGTTGAAAAACTTAAATGGGAATGTTTTGGGGAAATAACATTATGAAATGGAGTAAATCCATTTGAAGTTGTTTTGAAGTGTGTTAAGGATCGAAATCATTGATTTCAACACTCATTGTTGAAATAGACGTTTTCGAGAAAAATAAAAGGAAATGGTGGACTATAACATTGTCGTTATAGTAAATGATTTCTGAAAGGAAAAGTTTTATCTAGTATTGGGATTTATATATCTATCTTAAATTCGAATTCCTATACTAGTGATTTTGGGTCATCGTAACGATATTTTACGCAACATTCGTTTTGACTCAAAATAATGTGTTTAAAAGAATGATTTCCTTAAAGAATGAAATATACACTTGATTGTGATTTAAGTATATTGAATGTTTTCCAAGTGTTGGAAATAAATGGATTTGTGAATTACTTATTATTAAATAAGTATGGAAATATTTTCCAATATGAAATGAAAGGTTTGAAATTTTATATTTTAAAGATAAAGTGAAAAGTGAATGTTTTGAGATTTTATCTTTTAAAGATAAATTGATAATGAATATGTGAAATCGATTTGAAAATCGTATATTCATAAGATATTTTGGAAATGTAAATTCATTATGGAATTTATAAAAGAAAGGGAAATTTGTTAAAAATAAATATTGATTTATTTTTGAAATGTGGAAATAAATTTACGGATTTGGAACGTAAGTTTAAAATAAATCGGTAAAGATTTATTTGATTGATTTAAATGAACCATTTTAAGTTTAAAATGGATAACTATTTGGAAATGTTTCCGTTTAAGGAAATTGCTTTGAAATTTGTTTTCAAAGATTGAAAGGTGAAAAAAAAAGATTTGAAATTTGTTTTCAAATGGTTAGGTGTGGAAAAAATTATATATATCTTGTGTAGATATTTTTTTTGGGAAATTTGAACAATTAGTTCAACTTGGAAATTTTCAAAATAATTGAATCTTGAGTTAAATTGAGTTTAACTTTGACACCCAAAAACAATATAAGTTGAACTTTGAATTTTGAATGGTCGATTTGGATTGTATGTCTAACATTGTGAATTGACGACATAGCAATTGATCTCTATTAAATATATATCTGTTGGTGGCGGAGAATTTATTCTCTTAGCTTAACACCCTTCTCTGAGACGTACGAGCTTAGAGGTTATATATCGGTAGACATCAATTATGTGTTGAGAATTGACTATGTAGCATGAAATCCAAATCGAGTGTGAAGTCGATGATAAATTGGATTATGAATGTGAATTAGGTTTGAGATAACCTTAAATTTCCAAATCGACTAAGAGGAAAATTTTAAATGGATAATGAAATGGAAAATTTGTGAATCCTCTATTTGTTATGGGTATGAGATATTGAGGTTTTCAGAACGTATATATGAGAATACGATAAATTCGAAAACCATTAGTTTGGAAAGAAATTGTTATGGAAAACTTATGTAAGTACAAGAGTATGATATGTACTAAGTGTGAAATGAAATATTATATATGTATGTATGATATTATGTTTTCCAAATTGAGGATATGGAAAAGTACCTTCCATTTAAAATTTGTGAAGGTTGTTGGAACTCGAGATGAGTGTCCATTTGAAGATCGTAGCTACGTAGAATTCCATTAGTTGGATTGACCATTTGTTTTCCATTAGTTGGATTGGCCATTTGTTTTCCATTAGTTGGATTGGCCGTTTGTTTTCCATTAGTTGGAGTGACTAGCGTAATTTGAGGGGCGTGATGCCTACAGTTACAAGCGATTCCACTGGGATAGTGGCGTAACCGCTGTGTAAACTGCAATCTAGAAGCCAAAGCGAAATTCGAGGGGCGAGATGCCTACGGTCACAAGCGATTCTACTGGGATAGTAGCTTAACCGCCGTGTGGACCGCGATCTATGGCAACAACCATGGCGAAATTCAGGAGATGAGAAATCTATAGTTTACAAGCGATTCTACTGGGATAGTAGCTTAACCGTCGGGTAAACTGTGATCCATGGGGGAATGTGCTTTCCATATCCATTTTTTAAAAGATTTTTAAAGTATTTTCACTGGGAATTGAAGCAAGTATATTTAGTACTTGGAGATTTTTAGACTTGCGCCTGGCCAGCTTATGCCTAATGTCTTTAAGAACGACAATAGACTTGTTAAATTTCGAGTTAGCAAGTATTTTCAAACTTTAAATAGAAAATCAATAATCTGAAATTAAAGTAACATAAATTCCAACCTAATGAACTGAGGAAGAGGATTTTTGAAATGTTTTGAAAGTCCACAGCTTTGGAAAAGCTATACTATGTAAATTTCTTAAATGAAGAATTGCAAAATTAAAATTTTGGGTTTTGTAAGTTGAAAACTTTAGTAAAAGACTTTTGCATCTTGATTGTAGAAAATGATGAACAAATGAGTTAATTAAAAAAGTTAGTGAGATAAAACAAATAGAATGAATCCTATACTTATGTATTTATTTTTGATAAGTTTCAAACTTGATAAAATTGAGTAGGGTATAAATATTAGTGAAATTTAACAATCATTTCTCCTTACTTGTAATTTCGGGACGAAATTCTTTTAAGGAGGGGAGATTGTAACGATCCTGAATTTTGAACAATTTAAATTGAAAATATTTAATTAATTTTAAATATTTGAATGATAATTTAAATTGAATTCCCAATATAACAATGAATTTGGCGATTAAATTTTAGAATTTAATCTATACAAAATTGAATAAAAATTTAAATTTGACTTTGGAGTTGGAAATTGAATATTAAATGTGTATTTAAAATTCGAATTGATGACGTAAAAAAAATTGAATTTAAGGATTATTACTTATGCAAATTTATAATAGAATTAAATTTTGATTTGAAATTGTGGAGTTATTTGAATTTTTCAAGTTTAATATGAAGAACATATTTGAATTTAAAATTTGATCTAGGAGTTTGTAAATTGATTTAAATTCCTTTCAATTTTTTTAGGGGTCATGTGGGCTTTGAAAATAATACCAGCCCACTTTTGATATTGATGCTGTGATTAGGCAGACCCGATCCCTTTTCCTTCTTCATTTCGAAAACCCTAAACTAAAAAAAAAAGAAACGAACAATAATGGCGGCTTCGATTCTCATCTTCGTTCCTTCGTTCAAAAGAAGAATTTGGGGCTTCGATCTTCGTTCAATTGTGCTCATTACTATCTTCGGCTGTTTTGATTATAAAGGTGAGTTTTTTCTCACGATTAATCGTTATTCAAGTTTTTAGATTTGCTTGAATTGAGTGCTTGGTTGCATGCTATGATTTGGGGTGTCATTTGTTATCATTTTCTCGGTTATTTGGATTTAAACTGATAAGAACAGATAAGAACAGATAAAACACTGCATGTTGTTTGTTGGATGTTGTTTGCTTCCATTTGCTCTGTTAATTTGATTTAAACTGATAAGAACAGATAAGAACAGATAAAACACTGCATGTTGTTTGTTGGGTGTTATTTGCTATCATTTGCTCTGATAATTTGATTTAAACTGATAAGAATAGATGCTTTAAACTAATAAGAACAGATGCTATACCCAATCCTTTTTCTCTGTTTACCTGTAAATAAATGACTTAGGCCTAGTGTGTATTGTGATTTCGGTTTTGGTCCCTGGAATTGTTTTGTATAAGTGATAATGTACATGTATGAATGTGAATCATTTTTGGCTTGTGAATGATTGCTATTAAGCTATGAATTCTGGAAGTTAAGATGATGATATGGATGTAAATCTTATTTTTGAATGTTTATTTACAAAGTTTTCTGGCTTGGGTTTTAAAAAATTTAGTCTTGGGTATAATTTGTGTTTAGTCTCAGATTTTAAAACCTGTAGTGTTTTGTTCTAAACAATTTTCGAATTAAGGTTCATTAAAGATATGAGTAAAAGTTTTAGATTAAAGTTTAATCTAGAATTAAATTTAAGTTGTATCCAGTTTTGAAATGAGAAATTTTGTTTTTATTTTATTTAAATTTTATTCATTTTTAACCTTAAAAAGGAAATTTGGAAGTACTTGGAAGTGAATTGTTTCAATACTTATTGATCTCTGCTTGTGGTGTTCTTTGTTGTTTGCTGTGTATTATGCTTGCATGCCATATGTGAATGATTCCAGTTCAAAAGCCTGAGAAACCCAGTTTTTAAACCTCTGTAAAGTGTCCTACATCCTGAAAATAACAAAATTTACAAGCTTAAAAACATTTCTTTGATGAATCTGATGCATTGCTATAATCCTTGAATCCATTGTGTGATGCTCGAATGCTTGTTTAGGTATGGGATTGAAAGTATACATGTGAATATGAGTTTATGCATATACATGTTACTGTATATATTAAGTTACCTCTCTGTTGTAAATTGCTACATCCAGATTCTTTTTGCTTCTTTAACCAGTGAGCAAACTCTTACACCCCTTTCTTTTACATTGTTTGGAATGTGGTTTATTTTGATTGTTTGTTTGTGAAATATAACTGCATGTCTGAGATGAAGTTGAAAGTCACTTACATAAGAGCAAACATTCCCCTAAACTTTGCTGCATCCATTGATGTTGGATCTACATCGGATTTATGTTGTAAATTATGTTGGATGATTATAAATTGGGTTTGCATGTCCTAATAAATGTGAGGACTGTGTGTATATTATAGGCAAGAATAACTTGCCTTTGTGTTTCCAGCCCATGATTTCAAAAAAAAAATTCAAAAGTGCTTCTCTTGATTCTTCGTGGACTTAAAATTTTTAAACCAGGGTTCGATGTTTATTTACCTGTGAGCAACTTCATTTTTAAGAGTTAGATATGAAAATTTGGTTGCATGCTAGTAAAATTTAAATGAATGTATGTTACATGAACATCTGCTGTGTACATATTCATGTATGGTTCTCTGTACCCTTTTCAGTTGCAAGTCTAATTTAAATCCAAAAACCTTTTTGATTAGTTTAAGGTTAGATTCAAATAAAACTTGTTTGGGTTAAATTGAAACTTCAGTTTAAAATTTTATTTAAATCAAAATAATATGTGAGCAAACTCTTTAACCTTGTTTTATCTCTTAGTGTTTTGGTTTGTCCTTGAAGTATGATATACGTTATGCTTGAATGATAGTGTGAAAAATGCATTTCATGTCTCTGTGTATATACTTGACTGTATGCATACATGCTTTATCATCTCTGCCTTTAAACCCAGTAAACAAACCTTTCATCTTCTGATTCATTCCTATATTGATGCTAGTGAGTGAACCTATACTTTGCTCAAAATTCTTTTGCGTTGAATGCCTGCATGAATGAGGATAGTTTTGCATATGGGTCAATGGTCATGTTTGTGTTTTTGTTCCTTGAAATATGGTTTCCTGTAACACACTGGTTTGCAGTGTGAAATATGTTAAAACCCAAAACTGTGCGCAAAACTAATCTGCTTAAAGTCTTAAATTTGTGTTATGCTTGTTCCTGTAAGGTAATATAGAGATGATATTGTTCCTGGCAGGTTGATGAGTATAGAGATGATAAACCTGTTTAGCTGTGTGTGTGTGTATTTATATATATACACTCTCTGCATGTATCACTTGTATACATTTACTTGAAACTACTTGATGCTGCACACTTGTGCTTTGCCTTGATCACTTCTGCCGTTGTCATTTTGTGTTGTTGTCTTGCATTTGCCAAGTCCATGTGTAAGTTCCCATACATCCATCTGAGTTTGTTATTTCCTGTTGCACTTGTAGTTGCCTTCCATTCTGTTGCACTTGGACTTGACTATTGTCTGCATTGTCCACTTATGTACATGCTTGGCTTTGTGGTCTTCATATTGTGCTCTCTGAGTTGATTTGCGTTTTACCATGCTGTTATCTATACTCATGTTCTTGCATTCATATTGGCATGGAGTTGCATTAATACTGTTGGTCTTTTGTAGCATTGAGTTACACAGTACTTGTCATGTCCACTGTTTCATTTAGTTTGCATTGTTCACCTGTATCATGTTTTTGCTCCCCTGTTGATCGAGTTTGTTATTGCCAGTTGCCTCCAGTTTTGTTGGTCTTTTCTTGGTCATTGCACTGGTCATTTCTTGTGGAGTTTGGTATTGCATCATTTATGTACTTGATAAGTGCACTTTTGATATGCTACAGCTTGCATCACTGGTGCACTTTGGTCTTTGTGTTTTGTACTTGCATACTTGCTCTTGTTGGCATTTCTTTGTGGTCTGCACTGCTTTTTGTAGCTGGGCTAGTTGTGCATACATGTTTTTATGCTTGTGACATTCATGTTGATTCCATTGCTGTTGACATGCCTTGTGCTTGTAGTTGTATTCACTGTTGTAGTTGGGGCTGCTGGATTTGTTGTACACTGCTGCCTGAATGCCAGTTTACCTTGTATCTTTGTGCATCGTTGTAGTTGGTGGTCTTTCACGATTGTCTTTACTGCTGTTACTATTTTATTCAGTTCATTGCAATTTTATTTACTTGAATAAAGATTAATCCTGACTCGAGTGTTTTTGTGTTTCGCATAAAACGCTCGGGTCAGACCGAGTATTTTACAGCTTGAAGATTTTCTGGCAGCGAAGTTAGAGAGAGGGGGATTAAAGCTTTTCATAAATTTTTCTTTTACTTTAAAAAGATATATGTTTGTTCCGCTGTATTAAATGTAATTCATTGTATAACTCTGATATTTGTATATAAAAGAAAAAAAAAGTTCATTTATAAAATATATTATTGTTTCTGTGATTCTGTGACTGATTCTGTTTAAATGTTATAAACTAAATAACAATCCGTCATTTTGAATGTTTCTAGTTGGTTTAATTACCGACTAGGGGCGGTCAGAGCGGCGGGTCGTTACACTTCTTCTTCATTTCATCTGTTCTATCGTTCCAATCCACCATTAACCTAACTTTCAGGCTTAGAGACTCAACAAAAAGTATTTTTCTTCTTTCAACCGTTGATTCTATCAACGAATTTAGGTAATCTTGAGCTTTTGTTTGCTGCGTTTGTCGTCGATTCCCCCATGACCATTTCCACACAATTTCTATTGTTATGCTGCAATTTTATATTTGAATTTGCCCTTTGATTCCTGTCGAATTGCTAGCGATTAGCTTCGAAGCTAATAAATGCTTTGAATCCGAGAGGTTTAGTAATGGTTCTTAGAGATTCGAAGGAGAAGATGATGCTTTTTAGAGGTTTGAGCAGAGGAAAGGATTCGTGGTTAATCAGGTTAATGGGTTTAAAAGGATGACGAGTTACCGATTAGATTGGAGGTTTGCCGGTTGAGTGAATTAAGACATTAGCTTGGACACGACCCAGCAATTTCGGGCGACCAATAAGCCTTCGCGACTTAACTTTTGACCGACTTAACCAGATGCGACATAAGCCTTGAGTCGCGGCTGAGCTAGGACTTAGAGAAATTCACGTCACTTTGAACTGAAGCCTTTTCTCCTTACTATGCCTCACGATTTAAAGGACCAACGACTTAACTTAACTCTGAACAAATCTTTTAGGTCGTGGACGATTCAGTACTTGGATGTTCAACTCGAATTCACACTTAGAAGCATAATCTCAACTTGAGTGCTTAACTTGAACTGCCGGACTGAATTGCCTAAACTCTGAATTGCCTGAACTTTGAATTATCGAGACAACTTTCATGACTTTGCTATGCTTTCTTAACAGATTATACCAAATTCGATGCTAATAACCTGTTAAATATAACATTTGCAGAAAAATAGGGCGAATATACTACCACTGATTGCCCACATCAAATGACAGATTAGTCGATAAAATATAATCAACATAAAGAAATCGTATGAAATGCTGCGAACCAACGAATTCAAGTGAAGTAGTAAAGCGATATTAATCAACTAGAGCTGATTTTTTTTTGCATCAATACTGCACTTGTATTCGGACAAGTCCTGAAGTTTTTCATGTTTATTAATTTAATTTCAGTCATGTTTGCTTGTCACTCTACTAGTTTTGCACAACACTTCACACATGTAGGAAATGTGCACCTTCATGTTTGAATATCCAGTTTTTTATGTAGAATGGCTTCACATCAAGAAGAAGTGGTAGCTCAAGCTGGAGAGATCTTTCAGATGGCTATTCCTGTAGTGAATTCTCCAGAAAGAACTCCGACTACCTTAACCCAGAGAGCATTTAACCACTTACGCACTCAATTTGGTCTTGCTGAGAGTGATGCTCTACTTCCTGGGCCGAAAGATACTGCCGATAATCCACCTCGCGGTTTTGTCGCAGTCAATCGCCAGATGTGCCTAAGTGGAGCAATTCCTCCTTTTAACGATTTTCTTCGAACACTTCTCCTTCAGTTGACCATCTCTCCGTTTCAACTACATCCCAATGGATATGCCATCCTGATGGGGTTATGTGTTTTGTTTAGGAGAACTCTTGATCGTCTGCCGAGTTTCGAAGAAATTTGCTACTTATGCTCATTCGCAAAGAATAAAGACCACCCTTCCCTAATTCATGTGAGAAGCGCTAGGAATCGCAAGCTTATTACCGATCTTTCCGAAAGTGCTCACGGCTTTTTGAACCAGTTTTTCTTCATTCGCTGCCCCCTAGGGTTTTATGCCATCTGGAGAGTAGGAAGTAAGATTACCTATTTCTATTTTTTCCATTTTCGAGCTTTTTCGAGATCCGAAATGTCAGTTGCTAATTTTATTCTTTCCTTTTTCAGCACTTCCTCTCCCCTCTAGAGATTCAAGCCACAAGCAAATTTTTGAAAGACTGAATGTCATGGCTGCTGAAGAGAGGAGTATAAAATTTCTGTTGAAGGATGAGTTTCTACATCAGTTTGGACTTCTACATTCTTCCCGCTCTACACAACCTCACGAAGTCCCCGATTCCCTAGCTAAGGCATTAGATGCCCCAGTTTCTACTGACGAACCCGTACTGATGGAACTTACAACTGAGGCTTCGTTGGTAAAATGTTCCACTCCAATTGACGTTGCGGGGCCATCTTGTAAACTTTCCCTTGCCCCAGTTATCGAAGAAGAAGAAAATCTTCAACAAACCGGGAAGATTACTGATGAAGGAGCTGAAGTGAAGGGCCCTATTGAACACAGCGGTAATGACACTTTCGAAGGGTTGAGCGACTTTGTGGTTACGTCTCAAGAACTCTTTAAAGATGATCTTTCCGCTGCTAAAATTATATCTCCAGTGGTTGAAGCGATATCTGCTCTTTGACAGACTCCTCCAGCTCAAGAATTGACATTGGCTGTAAAACCTATCACTACCCCACAACTGAGGAGTGGTTCGTAGTTCGGCGCGTGTAGTTTGCACACACCACACACACTTAGGTTTTATTGGCACTAATATGCACTTAACTCCTTGCAATTTAAAGATTCTCAAGTTATGCCTCTTTTTCAATTTCAGGTTCTTCAATGGGGCGAAGTGGCTCGTATTATGACGACTTTAAGAAGTATGGAAGGCGTAGTCAATATGATTACAGACGTTATCTTCCCCCTCATAGGGAAACTGATGAAGAGAGGGCTGCTCGAAAAGCTCAGGAGAGAAGAGCATACGAAGAACGGTACGGGAGAGGGGATGAACGTCATGACTCTTCCCACAGAGAGGATGATTCCCACAAACGAAAATCCCATGATGACGAAGGAAAGAGCCATGCCGCCGAAGATTCGAGCAAACGGGCCAAGCATGGTGAAAAGTCATCATCTGACATTCAGAAAGAGCCCATTGTTCGGTGCCTTCTAAATCTCCCGCTCTCGCTCGTACCGACATTCAGACGATCATTGGCAGGCCCTCATATCAGGGTGGACCAGGCCCAGCTACTCTTCAAAGCTGATTTCCAAACTGGTGCTTGAAAGGAGTTCGCTTTGATCTTGATCTGGTTCCAATTGAAAAACCAGCCATGTTACGAAATCTTGATACTGTCAAACTTGATATTGAGAGAATGTAGAGTTGGAAGAAACTTGTTGACGAACTCCAGAGAGTGAATCGCGCGAACCTTGAGGCTATGTTAACCATGGAGAACGATAAATCCGAATGGCAAAAAATTCTCGATCAACATGATGCAGAGATGAAGAGCACTGCCGCTTATAATGAAAAGCTTGAAGCGGAAGTTGGAAAACTTAAAGAGGAGCTTGCTACTTCCTCCACTTCCAACTCTCAAAGGGAAAGTGTGCTTCAGCAACAAGTGCGGGATGCTCATGCTAGCCAACGAGAGGCCGAAGATAAACTCAAGTGGCAGGAAAAGGTTGTAGAAGATTATTGCGTTGAAGTTGCACAGTTGCGACAACTGACTAGCTCCCAGAACCTCAAAATTGAGACATTAAAAACTCGACTTGCTACAGTTGAGAAAGAGCGCGATGAGGCTGTTGCCAGTAAAATTGCAGCTGAAGAAGCTCATCAAGCCACTAAAGCCGATGTCAGTTCGACATTATTTGACTTCTACTTGCAAAGTGTCCTAGGGCGTGGCAGTCTCGCATTTTTGGGCCCCAAATATGAAATCACTTTGGCTGAAGTATGGGAAGCTGCGCTTGATATGCTTAAAGATGTTGGGTATGCCGAAGAAGAACTCGAGGCACATTATCTGGATGACAGAGCTCGTGCAGCCCTTGCTAGAGGAAAAGAGCAGCTCGCTAGAGAGTGTGCTGGGACGATGAGAGAGGAGCATCCAGAGAAAGAAGCATCATTAGTTGCCCCTGTCCCTCCTTCTATTTCGGCCGACGTTGATATCACAGGCTCCGGTTCCCATTCTCCGCCCCCTGCTAAAGTCATAACTGAGATTACAAGCGCACAGGGTAGAGATGAAGGCGAAGAAAGCACCGAAGCACAAGCTTATGAAGTTGACATTAGGAAGCCGACTTATCCAGGTAACTCTACTGTTAATCTTGATCAAGTGGACTGCTTGTTTGCTTCGACCGAGTTTAATGAGCTTCTCGATTATTTTTTAAATCTCAACGAGCCTTTATCTACTCTCTTTACTGATTATAATCTCTTTTCTTCTTTAGAGAAAGTGCCAAGTGTCATAGAAACTTCTCCTCCAGTTGTTCCTCCTCCATCCTCTGAAATCACTCCTACTTCCCAGCCGGGATCGCAAGAAGAATTAATAGGAGCCCTTCAAGACTTGGACAATCCAACCGCTTCGCAGGAGCAGAAGGCCGAAGGACTTGAAGGAGGCGAAGTATCTCCGGAGCGAACCCTTTCTGATGACATAAAATTGTCTGCTCTTGTTACTCCGGAGAGTGAGTCTTCTTCAAAGAGGAGGAGGAAGCGTACAACTTCAAAGAAGAAAGGGAGTCGCATTTCTGTTACTGAAAAGGAAACGGAAGTTGATCCAACACTAGCGCTCTCTCCTTCTTCCCCAACTCTCCCAAGCCGGCCTAAAAAATTGCCTATTAAGTCAGGTGAAGGCTCTAAAGGTGGTGGGAGAAAGAAGTGATGAGTCCCACTTTCCCTTCTTCGCTTTTCTTTTTGCTTTTTGCATGTACTGGACGGAGATTGTGCGAGTACCGGCCCTCGCTTTTCTTTATCCTGAAACCTGTACCTGTATAAAATTTTCGTAATATTGAATAAAATGTTCCTTTTACTTATACAAACTTCTGTCTGTATTTGAGAACACATTTATTCTTTATCTTTATACAAGTTCTTTGTTTTCTTTGTGTGATATTGCAATGAACCTATGGTATGTTGTTTGAGCATTGTTTCCATTCTTGCACCTATAATGTGCTGCCACCATACTATGGTTTATTGCAATCTCTTTCACATTGGCAAAGTTTTTAGAGAACAAGTCCTCTATTTCGAGAAGACTTGTACTCTTTCTTTAGAGAACAACTTTTCCGTTTGAAGGAGGTTTGCATCTGTACTTTATAGGATAATATTTCCATTTCAAGGAAATATTTTTCGTATTTAGTAGGATGCGGCTCATTTTGGAGGAGTTTTTTCTTCCTTTTTTTTTGTTGCGAAGTTTTTACACTTCACTTTTTTGGAAAAAGTCACTTTTGCTTTGGCAAGTGAATTTCACTTCATAGTACAGTGGGCCTTCCGAAAAAGGGCTTCAACCCGCTTGAGCCTCCGAAGAGAGTTTTTTGTTTGATTGTGCCTCTGGGAAGAGGTCCTTTTGTTTGGTTGCGCCTCTGGGAAGAGGTCTTTTTGTTTGGTTGCGCCTCTTAGAAGAGGTCTTTTTGTTTCTGCCTCTTGGGAGAGGCTTTTATCTTTTCCCTGTTCGTTGGGAAGCGGGCCTCCGAAGAGAGCTTTTCCCATTTCGACTCGTGTGAAGTTTTATTTCAGATCACGGTGAAATGTGTGCCTCTGAGTAGGGCTTTTGCCTAGAAGTTGGAGCTTCTTTCTCTTAGTTGGATGGATTCACGGGGTGGACACAAGTGTTCTGTGCCACCGATCAGTCCGCAACTTTATGTCGAGAAAGAACTCTCTTTTTCTGGCGAGGCCCACTCGTGGTCTTTTGGCATTTCAGCTATGGTGAAATGGGCCTCCGAAGAGGGCTTTTCACATTCCAGCACTTGTGAAGTTTTATTTCAAATCTCGGTGGAATGCGTGCCTCCGAGTCTACCTGGAAGTTTCTTCCTCATGGTTGGCCGGATTCACGGGGCGGACGCAAGTTACTTGGACGCTTATTTGCGCAGATTGTCGCAACTAGTGAACAAGCGCCTTGCCTTCCACTTGGGAAGGTGCCTCCGATCATCGTATGGATTCACGGGGTGGACGCAAGTTACTTAGACGCTTGTCTGCGCAAACTGTCTCAGCTAGTAAACAAGCGCCTTGCCTTCCAGTCGGGAAGGTGCTCCCGGTCATTCCATACCAATCTTTTTTGTTGAGAAAGTCTTCTGGCATGCCCCGTTTGAGGTCTTTATCCTCCGAAGAGTTGTGCCTCCGAAGAGGGCTTGTGCCTCCGAAGAGGACTTTTGCTGTTTGATGCTTGCTTGCCCATGTCTCTTTGCCATCTATTCATATCGGCGATCCCCGTTATCTTTTCCAAATACCCTTCCCTTTTAGTTGCTAACAATTTCCCTTATCCAAAGAAATATACTTCATAGTTAAGCGAGTTGGTGGTGACAGACACAGGCTATTTAACTGGATGCTCATTTGCACAAACATTCACAGTTAGTTAGTAATGGCCCACTTCCAGCCGAATCGCTAACTTCTGTTCGAAGCACTTCTTTCGTAGGATTTGAGTATGGAAATTTTGAACGGCTTAGCGTTTGCTTGTTGGGTGATGTCGAGAATTGCTTGGTCTTGTGACGGTTAAGCTTTGTTTTTATGGCCTGCATTATTAAATCGACATTTTAGTAATACAATTGACATATTTTATATATCGAAATAAAGAAAAGCAGTCTATAATAGTAAAGAACACAAGATTTATAGTGGTTCGGCCAAGAACTGGGCCTACATCCACTTTATAGTTCTTATTATTCTCTTGCACTAACTTTACAAAGGCTTTCAATACAAGAATCATACATTTATCATTCTTTTACAATATTTCATTAAAGCCTTTAAGTAAAATATGGGCGCAAATGATTGTTGTTCCAAGCTCTTGGAATTGGGTCTCCTTCGACAGTTACAAGTTTGAATGTGCCATCACGAAGTTTTTGGCCTATAACATACGGCCCTTCCCAGTTTGGTCCAAGCACGCCTGTAGGTGTCATAATTCTTTTTAAGATTAGATCCCCAACTTCAAAGTTGCGCCGGCGAACTTTGAAATTGAAGTGCCTGGCTATTCTTTGCTGATGAGCCGCAATTCTGAGCTCAGCTTCTTCCCTTTTTTCATCAAGGAAGTCAAGGGCTTCAAGTTGTAGCTTTTCATTTTTGGATTGATTGAAATGGATTCTTCTATGCGAAGGGACCTTTATTTCTACCGGAATCATTGCCTCTGATCCATATGCCAGTGAAAATGGAGTGTGCCCCGTCGCAGTTTTATGTGTAGTTCTATATGCCTATAGTGCTAGTGGAAGTTTATCGACCCAACCACCCTTTGCTTTCTCCAGCTTTTTTTGATGGTTGATTGGATAATTTTGTTTACTGCTTCCACTTGCCCGTTTGCCTGCGGATGAGCCACTGCTGAGAAACTTTTCTGGACCTTGAATTTCTTGCAAAAATCTTGGAACTCTTCACTTTCGAATTGGGTTCCTCTGTGATTATCTTTTGAGGCACACCATACCTACAAATGATATTCTTAGTTACAAAGTTTATCATCTTCTTAGAGGTAATAGTAGCTAAGGGTTCAGATTCAGCCCATTTAGTGAAATAATCAACAGCAACTATAGCGTATCTGATTCCAGATTTGGCGGTTGGCAAAGGCCCGATAAGATCTATTCCCCAAATAGCAAATGGCCATGGACTGACCATCTGCGTTATCTCAGTGGAAGGTGCTCTAGGGACTTTAGCAAATCTCTGGCATTTGTCGCACTTTCGGGAGTAGTCTGCAGCGTCTCGGTTGATATTCGGCCAAAAGTATCCATAACGGAGAATTTTCTTTGCTAAAGTTTGACCACCTGTATGATCTCCACATTCCCCTCCATGTACCTCAGCTAGAATTGTCTTAGCTTCTTCTTCTGTCACACATCGGAGTAAAGGCATTGAAAATCCTCGTCGAAATAATCGATCATCTTGAATTATATACCTTGAAGCCTTTCTTAACAGTTTCTGACACTCTTTTGAACTTTCTGGCGCAGATTCGTTGAGCAAATAATCCTTTATCGGAGTCATCCATGATTCCTATTCTTGAGATATGGTCATGATCCAGTCTATATCCATTTCGTCAATGCTTGGAGTTAACAGGACTTCCACAGGAAGTAATCCCAATAAATGAGCTTCACCAGTGCTTGCATACTTGCGAGAGAATCTGCCTTCATGTTTTCTTCCCGAGGTATATGGTTTATCGTATAATGCTCCAGGTCCTCGAGAAGCACCCAAGATCTTGACAAATAAGCAGGCAGGTTTCCTCCTTTCGTCTGAAACTCTTTCTTGACTTGACACACAATAAGCTGTGAATCACTGAAGATCTGCAATGCCATAATGTTCAGTTCTTTAACAATCTTCACGCCAGCAATGAGAGCTTCATATTCTGCCTCATTGTTTGTCGAAGAGAATTCCAACCTTAAAGCATAACACAGTGATCGTCCTTCAGGGGTTTCAACCACGACCCCGGCCCCGGAACAGTAATCGTTTCTTGCGCCATCAACATACAATTTCCATCGGATTGAAGGATTATCAGTCACTACTTCCTCACCATCACCTTTGTCTGTACATTCTGCGATCAAGTCGGCCAAAGCTTGTCCATTGATTGCTCTCCGGGGATGATAAGTGATGTCATATTGACTGAGCTCAATATTCCACTTCAAAAGACGACCCGAAGTCTCAGGACGAAACATGACTTGCTTTAAGTGCTGATCGGTGAGGACTTTGATGGGATGAGCTTGGAAATATGGCCTCAATTTTATCGATGCAATCAGTAGACAATAAGCGAGCTTTTCCAACTTTGAATAGTTCAATTCTGCCCCAGTGAATCTCTTACTGATGTAGTAGACCGGGCGCTGAATTTTCGCATCCTCCCGTACCAAAGCTGCACTGAGGGCATGAGACGAGATTGCCAAATATACAATAAGATCTTCACTATTGTCTGGCTTAGAAAGTATAGGAGGCGTTTCCATATGATGAATCAGCTCATCGAAAGCTTTCTGGCATTCAGGGGTCCGTTCGAAGTTTTTTCTTCCTTTCTTTAGAGCATCAAAGAATGGAATGCATTTATCAGCAGCTTTGGAAATGAATCGACTCAAGGCTGCAACTTTTCCATTGAGACTTTGCAATTCCTTCTTTGTTCTAGGAGCATTGACTTCTCTTAAGGCAGTTATCTGAGCAGGATTAGCTTCAATGCCCCTTGCACTCACAATGAAACCCAGAAACTTTCCAGAGTCTACCCCAAATGAACACTTCAAAGGATTCAACTTCATACCGTACTTTCGAAGGATTGAGAACATCTCTGCCAAGTGATCCATGTGGTTCGCTGCTTTCTTTGACTTTACCAGTATATCATCGATATAAACTTCCATAGTATTGCCAATCTGTTGTTTAAACATGGTATTAACAAGTCTTTGGTAAGTTGCCCCCGCATTCTTAAGTCCGAAAGGCATGACTCTGTAGCAGTAGAGACCAACATCGGTGATAAAGCTTGTGTCCTCCTGATCTGGCTCATGCATCATGATCTGGTTATATCCGGAGTAGGCATCCATAAAAGATAGCAATTCATGCCCCACCGTTCCACCAACTGGTCAATCCTGGGTAACGGGAAGCAGTCTTTGGGGCAGGCTTTGTTTAGATCTGAAAAGTCAATGCACACTCTATATTTCCCATTAGCTTTTTTAACCAGTACAGGATTTGATACCCAATTCGGATAAGAAGATTCCCTGATAAAACCATTCTCCATGAGCCGATCAACCTCTTCTTTCAATGTTGCTGACCTTTCAGGAACTTGAGTTCTTCTTTTCTGCTTTACCAGTGTAAACTTTGGATCAATATTCAAGGTATGCACTGCAATTTCTGGAGATATTCCACACATATCGGCATGAGTCCAGGCGAATACATCCAGATTTGCTTTCAAAAATGATATCAAAACATTTTGAACCGTTGCATTAAGCTGCGAACCCACATTCAACACTTTGTTCGGGTCTTTCGAGTCAACTGGTACCGGGACTGTCACTTCAACTGGTACCACTCTATTCTCCCCTACACTGGCTTTTCTTGGATCCATCTCTCTTCGTGCACCGCTATGTTTGCCTGTGCAGGGTCCACCCTGTAATTGCTACAAGGTTGATTCTTTGATGCGGACTGGGGCTGCCGCATCTTTTCCCATTTCTCTCTTCCTCGCTTCACGCAACTCTGTAAGATAACATTCCCGTTCAGCGTTTTGATCCCCTTTCACCACACCGACTCCATTATCTGTGGGGAATTTTATGGTCAGACACCATGGGGCAGGAATAGCTTTAAATGCTGCCAGAGTTGGTCGGCCTAGGAAGGCATTGTAGGCAGAAAATTATTCAACAATAACAAAGGTCAGTTTACGAGCCACTTTTCTCTGCCCCTCTCCAAGCTCTACGAACAAATCGATAGTCCCAATTGGCTATTTCGGCTCCCCAGTAAAACCAGCAATCTTTAGAGATGAAGCTTGAACGTCAGCCATTGGAATCTTCATCTGATCAAAAGTCTTCTTGAAGAGAATGTTGCACGAAGCTCCACAGTCAACCAGAACTCTTTTCACAGTAGCTGGCCCAATGCCAGCGGAGATGACCAAAGGATCAATGGTAGGATCTTCAACACCCATCAAATCCCTAGCACTGAATATAATGTCATCATTAAAAGTTTTCTGCTGCTTCAGGGGTGCAGCATCTTCTAACACAAAAACACTTTCATCTGCCGGTGTATACTTCAAAGCATGGGCGTATCTTTCCATCTCACCCCAACTCCTGCCAGCTGGGTGAGGCCCCCTGTAACCACATTTATAACAGGACTCTCTGATTCATGAGTTGTCGCCTTTTCACTTGAGCTAGGATGATGAACAGGAACCTATTGTCCTTGAGTTGACGAGGTTAGGCCATTCTTGTTCCTTCCTACATATTGCTGGAGCTTGTTTTCCTTCAATAGTTCCTCAATTACCTCCTTCAAGTGACGGCACTCGTTAGTATCATGCCCGGGTTGGTTATGGAACCGGCAAAACCTTCCATTCTTCTCAGCTCTCCCATTAACTCTTTGCTTAGCTGGTGCGGGGAATTCGACCGTGTCTTTGTTTGCAAAGTAGATGTTTTCCGGGGTATCAGTCAGAGGGGTAAAGTTGAAGGGACGTCCTTTCTTTGCATCACCTTGCTTCTTCTTGCCATCGTTCCCCCTCTTCTGATTGCCAGATTCCTTCTTATTCGGAATAGCATTACTATTTCCAGCCCCTGTAGATACCACCTTAGCCGATGCTTGGAGGCTTTCCAGGCGCATGAATTCATCGGCTTTGTTATAAACTTGTCAAGCGAATTTGGTTCTTTCATTTTCAACCACTTTCCAAATTCATTTGATTTATCAATTGCCCTCATCAAGTATGTCAGGATCATGCGTGGCTCTGCGTTATCTACCTCGGCCGAAGCTATGTTGAAGCGATTCAAGAAAGCTCTAATGGATTCTCCAGGATTCTTCTCCAAGCTGGATAACGACATTATATCCTTTGCCTTTGACGCATACAATCGAAACTGTTCCTTGAATTTCCGAGTTAAATCAGAAAATTGGTCTATCGATTGGACCGGCAGCTTTGTGAACCAAAGTAAAGCAACTCCTTCCAGGTATACCGGAAAATACCGGCATTTGATTTCATCAAAGGCTCTGGCACTCGTCATGTGCCAATCATACTTATACAGAAACTCATTAGGATCGCTCGTTCCCTTGTAAGCTGGAATAGTTGGAGGGACAAACTTCCTTGGGAATTCTGCCTTCAGGATCTTTTCAGTGAATGAAGTTTTGCTCGGAGCGAAACCCCATTCTTTCTCATCTTCATTTCTCTGCATACTTTCCTTTATAATCTGACGAACCATGCCTGAGAAATACTCTTCATCATTTTGAGGTTCAGCGGGACAAACATCAGCTATTCTCTCCGAATTCTGTTTTGACAATCGTTCACGGAGGGTTGGTTGCGGCCCCGATCCTCTGGCTTGGGGAGGTGTCCTTTCCACTGGGTCAACTGGCCTTTGAGGGATATTCCTTCCTTCCACATTCTGCACTTCATCGGCAAGGTTTCCCTCCTTAGTTGTCGGCTGGCGGTTTGCCTCAAATAAAGCATTCAACCTTTCCATCATTAGGTTATTCTGAGCTTCCATTTGTCGATGTAGTACAGATACCACGGCATCCATTTCTGCCCATGTAACTCCGACAGTTGGAGTTGTTTAACTTAAAGGAGGAGAAGTGGCAGTAGTCTCGCGAACATCGTCAGATCTAACAGACTTACGTTTTCTTCCGGGGGCTATTATTTCTGATAAACTCCTGGTTTTTAGAGAGATCCTTTCTACAAATTTCTGTGAAGCTATGATGACAATATCCTGGGGTTGGGTTCTCAGTGAAAGCACCAAAAATGTTAACGCAAAAAGTCAGACGCTAACACCCCGATGCAAATAGAGACTGAACGAAAACACCACCCGTTAACACGGGAATCAGAAAAAACAGTAATTCACTGAAAAAACAGTAAGAGACACAGAGTTTATAGTGGCTCGGCTTATAATCAAGCCTACGTCCACTTCAATCCTTTCTTATTGCTCATATGATTACAATCCTTTACAATTTCCTTCAATTACAATTCACTTCAAAAGACAAGTAACTAGAAAAACTTCGATACAAGAGAGCTCTCCGAATTCATGGTTGAATATGTTGAATCCCTGTTTGAAGTTGACTGAAGCTTCTTGTGAGTTTCGAATGTTGGAGTAAGGTTCGGCTTGAAGATGGCAGAGTATCGATGCTTTTAAGAAAATAACCGGAAAAGTCCCTTCAATGTTGGAGCATATGCCATATTTATAAGAGATTTTCTGGGAGAGGTATAGGTTGCGCACGACCTAAGATAGGTCGTAGGTCGCTGGCGAGTTAAAGGGAAGCGAGCTACGACTTAACTGGTCCTTCCACTGTCATCTGAACTAGCTGATAGGCCGTAGCGACTTAAGAGGGAGCGGCATCATTTATTTACCAAGTACTAGATCGTAAACGACCTAATGCAGGCCGTAAGTCGGCGGCGACCTAAGGGAGCAGCCAGTAACTTTAGAGGCCGAGACAACCAACCTAGTGACCTAGGTAAGTCGTTAAACTGTAATGTCCCTTAACTTGTTAGGTCTTGGGTCGCCCCATTCCTTAGGTCATTAAGTCGTTGTACTTTTTAGGTCGAACATACAGTTTGGTTGTTCCCCTTTTAGGTCGCTAGGTCGCGGACCCTCGGGTTACTGAACTCATTAGGTCGCAAACCTCTTTAAGTAATTAGGTCGGTAACTCAATAGGTCACTAAGTCGCTAGTCCATCTACTCCTTTAAGTCGTTACTTGTTAAGCCGCTTGAGTGTTAAGTCGCTTGAGTGCTAAGTCGCTAACCCGCTGTTGATTCATTAACTCGTTGAGTCGCTGAGTTGCATAAGTTGTTAAGTCGCTAACCTTCTCAAGTCGCTTCTCCACTTCAGAAGTTAGGTCTCTTAGCCCGCTACCTATGTTAGGTCGTTAGGTCCTTATCTCGTAGGTCGCTTACTTCTTTGTGTCACTGAGTCGCTGAACATAGGAGTTAACATATACAAAAAGCATCTCATGTAATATTGATAGATTATGATATCCTAGTTATCTAGAGATGGAGCGGTGAGTCACAATGAATAGAGCCATAATACATGTGTTGACATTGATTTATGAAAATAAACTATGGGTGGGATAATGAAGGTGTGAGTAACATCGATGTGTTTGATTAATAAGTCATGTATTTATACTCGACATCACACTTGTATGTTATTACTATGCATAATTATACTCATAGCTAGATTCCTTGCCTGACTCAAAGTTTGTTATATATATGAAAACACCTCAGATCAAACTGAGGTATTATGTTTCTAGGTTAGCTGATGCCAATCTATATTGATCATTAAGCAGTCCTTAGGAAATGTACATTAGCTTGGAGTTCTACTAAGTTTGAGTTTAGCAACCATCGCTTGGAAGGCAAGATCAGCAATACTATTTGGATTATTCAGAGACAACATGGATATGAGACTTTTCAAGCAATTGAGGATATATGTGAATACCAATTGCAAGAAGAGTAGTTATATAGATGTTTAAGTAGGCAAATTTGGATTACATATAATCTATGGAGTTTTAAATAATTTATTTTTTATCAGTCCATGTATTAGACAAGATTTGAGTTACACACACATACATACATACATAAATACACACACACGCACACGCACACGCACACGCACACACACACACACACACAAATATATATATATATATATTTGTAGTTCTACTGTGATATCGATACCTATGTCAACATTTATTTGTATGTGTTCCTAATATGTGAGCAATTCAATTCTGAAACTCATGTACATTGCCTTGTGTTGAGATGAGATACATATTTTTTCAGATGTATTTAGGTATTGAAAAGTATCCTTGTTCACCTAAAGTAGTGTATATGAAAATTTCCTTTTTCGTGCAGATTGTCCTGAATTATCAGATGGTAGACTCCTTTTGATATTTTTGCCACTAGATTCAAGTCGTCAAAGTTGAGGTGTGTCTTGTTGGTTAGAATAAGCTCGTAAGCCATGTATGAAACTCTGTCCATTCAGTGATTCAGCCATGCGTTAATGCAATAGGGCGGGCTTCCCTTTATACATGAGTTAGACCATATCATCAACCATTGTAATTGTATTGGATTAAGAATTTGTTTCACAAAGTCCGCCATGTGTTACTGTACTATTTGACTAATTTGTTAGATGCAGGTGAAATAGGACTAAGTTATGATTTTGTACCGTAGTTATCTTGGTATTATTTGAGAATAACTAGAATATGTAGTAAAATAGGCGTACACCACTCACCAGACTATGGTCTAACCATCTCTTTGTTTCATTGTTAGGTTGATGGAAACTGATGTATCGTATCGAGTGACGCTCAAAAGTGCAGATGACAGAGGCATTACTTATATATAGATTTGTATTTAAATAACCATCTTACATCGACGCTGATTCTATATATGTATTTTCTAGATTGGATTTGACCGTATTTAACTATGTATATACTTTGAATCTACGGTTTGATATAAAGTAATATTTCGTTATATTATAGGTTGTTACCTTCCGCTGTGATTTCAGAAATAGATAAATAGAAAATATTTATTATTTTTCTCTTGTTATTAATCACCAACGACAAGTCATTTTCGATTTTTGAAGTTTACACATCTTGAGTTGTGTTGAATCAGAAGGTTAAAAATGACAGGTTATTACGCATCCATGCCACATGGATTTCCTATGTTGTTTTATAAAATAATTGTTTAATGAGTTTTATAGTCGTAAATTACATTATTCAACTTTGCTAATGTAATCCTTCTTCATAAGAAAGTAGGTTTAATAGAGCTTAAGGATTCTAGGCATATTTTGTTAATTAATAACTCTGTTAAAATTATCTCAAAGGTTTTAGTTAATGGGTTAAACACTAAAATGAATAATTTAATCGATATTACTTAATCAACTTTTATTAAGGTTAGAAATATCATGGACAAGTCGTTGTAGTCCAAAATTTTGTAAATTATTATTGTAAAAGTAATATCACTTGCGCCCTTTTAATACCATTTAAATTTACTAATTGGTCTTTTCTTTAAAGGTTTACTAATGGCTAGGGATTTAGTTTTAGATAGTAGGTTGAATTATGACCTTAATCAAAACAAAAAACTCGAGTATAGTGGTTAGTAGAACTATAAGAAACAAAATTCAATCTAAATGTGGCATTAGAAAAGGTGATTAATCCTTCGGCGCCTCTACTATTTAACTTAGTAGCAAATGTATTCAAAAATTTACAAAATTATCAATTACAAATGAGGTTCTACAGTGTTGGTAGCGATATCACTAGCAATGGTTTTTAAGTTCTCCAATGCTAATGGCACCGTGCTCTTTAACTTGCATTACCTCGACACAACATAGCTCTTAACTTATTTTATATAGTTTTGAAATATTATCGGGCCTTAAGATGAACTTTGACAACAGTTCTGTACTAGTCAAGAATGATGTTGAAAATCTTATTGCTACTACACTTAATTGTAGAGTTATGTACTTTCCTATTAGTTATTTAGGATTTTGATTAGATCAAAAAGCTAAAAAAGGAAGGTTGGAAAATAATAATTGATAAATTTTGTAAAAAAAGTTATGTGTTTGGAATTTTATATTTTTATCTAGAGCAGGTAGAATTACTCTAATTAATTATGTGTTATCAGTCATATCCATTTATTGATGTCTTTTATCTCTTTTCGAAATGGATAGTCAATAAAATACATAAAATTACAAGAATCTTCCTTTATAGTGGAGGTAATTTTTGTAGTAGTATTACTTATCTTGTTAACTGTGACATGGTTAGTAAATATAAAGATTGGGGCTTAGGAATTTTAAATCTACATAATCTTACTGTGTCTTTATTAGGAATACGGTTTCACAAATTTAATAACAATAATAAGAAAAACATTGTTTAAAAAGGAATGATTTCAAATTAATTTTATGGTAGAACTTATAACCTTCACCGCATCTCTTCAAATTCTAATAATATTCTCATTTTATGGATTCCATTTTAATGTTTTTTAATATTTACAATCTTGGAATAACAAACACTAAGGTAATACCACACTGTTTTGGCTTGATAGTTGAATGTCTTTCTACCCCTAAGAGTTTAGTATAAAGAGCCTTTTGACATTAGTAATTTTAAAAATGCTCTAATTTTTGAGGTTTTTAGAGCTTATGATGAATTTCCATGAAACTTTAATTTCAATTATGCCCATGAACATGTCCCCTTAACCCAATTTGTTTTTACATTGTACTAAGCTAGAATATTATAACTTAGACAACGAGAGTGATTCAATGATTTGTTATTGGGATATCAGCAAAATATACTCCTAAAACTCGGTTTATAAATTTCTAAACTTCTCATGAACCAAATAGATATTTGTTTGAAAAGTATATGCTCCACCTAAAAAAACCTTCACATGTGGCTGATCTTATATAAGAAATTAAACATAATCGAATTCCCAAATAAAAGCATCTACTTATAGATAAAAATGTGTTTTCTGCAATCTAGAATTTGAAAATGCCACTAACTTATATTACAATTATCCCTTAACTAACTTTAAGCTTGTAAATAATCTTAATATTTTTGGCTTCAAAGGGAACAACACTAATGTTAACTATAATTACTACAGGAATACTTTTAGATTCAATATGATAAAGGCAATAGAATTCTATAAGATACTATACTCACTATTACTTATTGGTATTTATGATTTGAAAAATATTAAAGAATGTTTAGTAATACTAATATTCCTTCTTAATAACCTAAATTATGCTATTGTGCTTTTTAGGGTTGCAAATAGTAGCTATAAAATGGCTAAAAGTATTCACTTTAAGAAATATCTTACCGAAGTAAAAAGTTGAACTAACATCTTGAAAGTAGTAATTGTTCGAGGAGAAACAATATGGCTTTAAGCACCGACCTAGTCGTTACTTCTAATGATAATTCTTTGAACATGTTACTTTTAATTGAAAACTAATTTTTCACCTTAATTTTTAATTTTCGTGTTAATTCTCTTGCACATATATGTATATAAAATGAATTAGGCACATATATAAGTGATTGTCTTATGTCTCTTTTGAAATTTCAAGCTTTAGGGGCTTACTTTAGATTAAATAGCCAATTTTATAGCATTGCCATTGATTGGATTGTTGATGCTGGATTGTTGTTATTATTTCCCTGTTGGGGACTTACTTGGTGTTTTCGACATTGAGGATATAGCTTTTGGACTCACTTCCCTATCGAATTTATTTGGTGTCCAACTTTTTCATCACATCTAGTTTATTGTATAGTTAGGTTACAGTTATTCCTCTTTTTATCTTCTCGTTAAGTCTAGTTATTAAGATTGTAGGTGGCTATTCCAATTTTCTTCTCAATGGACATGAGGTTTTTTTCTAATTGTCATGCTCATTAACAACTCCTTTTAAATTATAGAATACAATTATACATAAGTGCTCTCCTCTTAAGGAGGATCACTCGTTTTTATCAAAAAAAAAAGATGTGTCTACACATGTATCTTGAGGGTATTTCATGAGAAGTTCATTATTCCTTAAATCAATATTATTCTAAGAATTATCAAACATTATGAATCTTTAATATGTAGTCCTCTATCCTTTATTAATAGACTATTGCATATGCGCTATTGATGAGCAAACTCAAGCTAGAATATTATGTGTAGTACTATTAATATATTACAAGATGGCGCAAGACAAATGTTTATACTTGCTGAGTAAACTCAAGTTATAAGCATCTATACTCCATCGAGAAATGATAGGTAAGAGTGAATAGATGCTTTTGATTTATTGAGAAAACTCAAGATCAAGATCAAGATTAAGGAAAAGACCACGGTTAGGGACTATATATGATATAACAAATAAAGAGTAATCCATCACTTATATAGCTATGATTTGTTAAGAAAACCCAAGGTCGAAATCCAAAGGCAAACGAGTTCTAACACTTACTAGAGAAATTGCGTGGTTTTTATTTCACCTAGAGTTTTGAGATATATAAAGTCTAGTGGGAACCTTGTTAGAAAAATGAAATGGCTATAATTTACCATTCTAATATTGTAGGAACATATGTTACATAAACTATAAAAACCTATTCCAAATAAATTTGCATAACAATGAGCAACCAAAGATTGTTTACTTAAGACAACAAGCTCACTAGGAATAATTAGGCAAACTGGTAGGAGCGATAAAGATAGCACTCTTGGTTTTTGATAACTAACCCTTTAAAAACCAAGCTCGTTAAGGGCGTGGATCCGAAACAGTAAAAAATTATAACATTGATGGCATGACCTAAGTTTATGTGTTTCCTAATTTAGACAAACTATTGCAAATACAAGTAAAAGTATGACTATCCATAAAGTCATTGATAACCTTAAATTTTTGCTTATGGAACGGTCTTATTTCGCAAGGTACAGATAATTAAGAAATTATCCAACATGAAGATGAGTAAAGGTAGTAATGTAGAGGACTGTGTCATAATGATGAAAGGCTATATTAATAGAATTTCTAAGCTCGAAGGCTCAATGATACCATAGCTTGAGACGTTCATATTGAATTTTAAGATATACTAGATGGAAGTGAGCCTTGTTAACCTCATCAATATGTTGAAGTCGGTTGAAAGTTCATTAAAATTTCAATATATGTTGCTTAAAATAAAAGGGAAGACATCATCTTTGAAAGGTTTAAAGAAAAGAAAGCAAAGGGTTAAGAAAGTTAAGAAGAGTACCGCTAATGACAATGGTGAATGTTACCATTATCATAAGAAGGGATGTTGGATAAGGGATTGCTTAGACTATCTCAATATGTGAAAGACGAAGGAATCAAATTCCTAAGCTCACAAAGGTATTTATATGATTCAAAATTGTTTTGCAATCAATAAAAATTCTTGGGTTTTTGATATCGAACATGGAATTCATATCCATGATTTATTATGGAGACTTTAAAGTAGACCTATGACAAAGGGAGAAATACGCCTTCAAGTTATTGATGGATCTATTGTAAATATAATTGTAGTTAAATATTTTCGCGGATATGTTTTTATTTTGAATAATTGCAATTTTGTACAAAACTCTATTTGTGGAATAATTTCAAACTTTAGATTAGCTAAGACCGAATATGTAATATTAATATTATGAACATCATGTTTGATGAAAATAATATTTTAAATGATGTTTTGGATAATGACATTTATGTACTTAATTCAAATTTATATTTGTTGTCAATAATTCTTTTAATGCCGATGTTAAAAATAGTTACTTATGGCACTATAGGCTAAATCACATTAGCAACAAGAGACTACACAAATTGAAAACCCAAGGTTTTCTCCCGCCTTTCAATAATGAATCATATGACACTTGTGAGCCATATCTTGATGCAA
The DNA here is from genome assembly GCA_030765085.1 of Allium cepa. Taxonomy (NCBI): domain Eukaryota; kingdom Viridiplantae; phylum Streptophyta; class Magnoliopsida; order Asparagales; family Amaryllidaceae; genus Allium; species Allium cepa. Next base: position 134,261,633 of record CM060942.1, on the reverse strand, counting down.
AAATGCTAATCTCCCCTTTAGTGGGAGAAACGAATAAGTTAATAAACTCCTGGGCCTTATACATTACGATGTATATGTCCTTATGCCTATAGTGACTGTGGATAGTTCCTTGTACTTCATAATCTTTACCAATGATATCTCTATATTAGGATGCATATCTTATGAAGAATAAATATGATGTCTATGAAAAATTCAAGGGTTTAAAAAAAAGTCGATCTGATTAAGATGGTGAGTTCGTAACTCTAATAATACTTAAAACAACTGGGATTATCTCATAGGTCACTTTACTATATACTTAAAAAAATAATGATGTGTCGGATAAAAGAAATCAAACTCTATTAGATTTGGTTCGATTTATGACGAGTGGACCTAAGTTGCCTCTTTTGGATTAGGGATATGCGTTAGAATCTGCATCAAATATGTTAAATATGATGCCTCTTTTATCTTTTCTAAGACACCATATGAGAAGTGGTATGGGAAGAAACCCCACCTCATCTGTTTTAAGGTGTAAGGTTATCCAACCTACGTTGAGAACATTGCCCCCGACATGTTTGAGGAAATATTAGTTCCGTGTAGTTTATATGATATCCTAAAGGTTCTATGAGACATATTTTCTATAACATGGAGGAACTAATTATTATTGTTTCTCTATATGTCTTTTCTAGAAACTTAATTTATATCAAAGTAAATTAAAAGAAAAATTATAGACTTGGATGAGACCCAAGAAACTAATATGGGACTGAACATAAAAGAATCAAATTCACCAATATATTATAACATGCAACATATTAGATGACCTAATAAGGAAGCTCATGCACTAGAGTGGTACTATAGTTTTCTCACGTATGGTGAGAAAGATGATTCTATACTAGAAAATAGCATCCTGCTCGCGATTCAGAAAGCTCTACAAAGTAAAGCCTCATCGCTATGGCTTGAAGTTATAAAATCTAAGATGGAAATCATGCCTACAAATAAAGTATGGACTTTGGATGATGTGCTTGATGGGGTAATACGCATTAGTAGCAAATGGATCTTTAAGAAGAAACTAAACATAGATGGAAAGATAATGACCTACAAAACAAGACTAGTTGCAAAAGGTTTCTACCAAATTAAAGGTATTGGCTATGAAAAAACATTTTTCCCATAGTTATGCTAAAATCCATTCAGATATTACTCACTATTGTCGCATTATATGACTACAAAATGTGGAAAATTGATGTGAAATTGGATTTTCTAAATGGTGATTTAGAAGACATGATTTACTTGTCAAGACCAGAGGGTTTTGAGGTCAGTGAGAGCGAGGGAAAGACTTGTAAGTTGTTAAGATCAATATATGATCTTAAAGAAGCTTCAAGGTGTTGGAACGATTATTAAAGTAATCAAATATTTTTTACCAAAACAAAGAAAAAGCATTCATATACTAGAAAGAACAAGGTAGTGCTATAGTATTTAACATTTTATATATTGATGATTTACTCTTGATTGGTAATGACATACCTTTGTTGTAATCGGTGAAAGCTTGGTTGTCCAAGAACTTCTCAATGAAGAATTTGAGAGAAATAACCTAAATGTTGGGTATTAGGATATATATATATATATATATTCATATTTAGAAGGTGGCAAGAATTATCTCGATCCCTGTACATAGACATCATACTAAAAAGCTTTGGTATAGAGAATTTCAAGTGCGAAAATGTACTAGTGCGATCCGGAATTGTCCTTTCCAAGAAGGACATTCCACATAATGATGAGGAGAAAGAGCGCACGAAGAGTAAACCTTATGCCTATGCAATCAGATCAATTATGTATGTTATACTTTGTATGATACTTGTTGTGGCTTATGCATTAGGATGTGTAAGCCAACACTAGTCAAACCTTGAAGAGAAACATTGGATGACTGTGAAATGTATTCTGAATATTGATGTAATACTAAAGGCTTATTCCTAATCTATAGGAGTGAAGACCTCCATATGAAGGAGTATACAAATTTAAGATTTCAAAGTGATCTCAATGACAATAAACTGATGTCAGATTATTTGTTCATGTTAAACCATAAGGTAGTAAGTTTAACAAGTTCCAAGCAAGAGACAGTTGATTCAGTGATGGATGCAGAGCACATCACCCTAAATGAAGCAACTAAAGAAGCATTCTGGATGCGTAAATTTATAATTGAGTTAGGGATGATACCAAATGTTGAGAATCATATGTCATTGTTCTGTGGTAGTAATGTTGCGATGTAGATCGCAAAAGAACTAGATATCATAGGAGAATAAGACACACGCTCTGGAATTACCACTTGATAAGATAGTTTATCAACAAAAATAAGGTAGAATTTAAAAGGGGCGGTAGTAAATATAATATAGAAAATTCGTTCACGAAGGGACTAGCTCGATCATTTTTGATTAGACTGATCAAAGGAATGAGATTGAGAATCCATAATTGGCCCCAAATCCAAGTGGGAAATTGAGAGAACTAGTGGTATGCGCTAGGAGCAATTATGTAATTCGTTTTACATTTTTGACTCCATAATCAATCTTCTTTGTAATAAAAACTGTTTGTTTTTTTTTCTTTTATATACTTTGCTATATTATGATATATAATTAGGTCATTAATTTGAAGTATATAAATAAGAAAATCTTTAAAGAAATGTTATGTGATTATAGTTGCATATTGTTGCAATCATGAATCATAATATAAAATAATGTTTTATTTTACACACTCCTAATAGAGATGTTTTAAGAAATAATATCAATACGTCTGTTGAGACCAGAGTATGTAACGCTCAATAAAAGCTGGACAGTGTATTACTCATAACTATTGGAGACACCAAATAGTTATGTACCTATAGTTATTAATACCTATAGAATGATTCGACCAAAAGAGTCTATAGGTTGTTAACAACTAGGTCAAATAAGAAATCTCAATGTGACGATATTACATGGTTTCCTCAAGATGAGAATAGTATGGAACTTCGATGTGAATACCCCACTTTATTATTGTTAAATCATGGCATGCCGACCATCAAACAACTATAATTGGGTCTAAGTAAAAGCGTATGAAGTGAATTGTTTTGGGATAGTAATTTGTGATATAGATCGCAAAAGAACTAGATCTCACCGAAGAATAAGACACATGCTCTGGAATACCACATGATAAGATAGTTTATCAACAAAAATAAGGTGGTATTTAAAAGGGGCGGCAGTTAATATAATATAGAAAATTCATTCATGAAAGGATTAGCTCGATCATTTCTGAGTATACTGATTGAAGGAATGAGATTGAGAATCCATAATTGACCCTAAATCCAAGTGGGAAATTGAGAGAATTAGTGGTATGCGCTAGGAGCAATTATGTAATTTGTTATACTTTTTAACTCCGTAATCAATCTTCTTCGTAATAAAAACTATTTAGTGTTTTTTTCTTTTATATACTATGCTATATTCTGATATAAATAATTAAGTAATTAATTTGAAGTATACAAATAAGAAATTCTTTAAATAAATGTAATGTGATTATAGTTGCATATTGTTGCAATCATGTATCACATATAAAATAATGTTTTATTTTACACACTCCTAATATAGATGTTTTGAGACAGAATATCAATAAATCTGTTGAGACTAGAATATGTAACACTCTCTAAAAGTTGGATAGTGTACTACTCATGACTATTGGGGGGACCAAATGGTTATGTACCTATAGTTATTGATACCTATACAATGATTCGACCAAGTGTGTCTGTTGGTTGTTAACAACTAGGTCAAATAAGAAATCTCAGTGTGACGATATTACATGGTGCTCTCAACTTGAGAGTAGTATGGAACTTCGATGTGGATACTCCATTTTGATTATAGTTAAATCATGGCATGCCGACCATCAAACAACTATAATTGGGTCTAAGTTCAAGTGTATGAAGTGAAGCACTATTTAATAAAGAAATCGTCCCCTCCATTATACAAGGTTAGTATAATTGTCAATTATAGTGAACTAAGAGTCAAAATCTTTGGCCATAGTATAAAGGTTAATAATAAATGCTATTTTTGAACCAAGAACTTTGTGAATGGCTTGAATACAGATATTATTGAAGTTTTGACCAATACGAAACTCTGTGTATCTTAAAGTTATGTCGTGTTGACGAAGAGAACATGTATATATTATATAACTACTTAATGGTATTGCTTACGGTGATCTAAAATTTTATTATACTCGAAAGATCTGTAAGCAAGAATTCAGTCTAATTGTCACACAATCAGCTAAGGTGGCATGTGAACGTTGATATTTGGATTGCTCAATATCAATCGCTAAATGAATTCGCACCTATGAGCCACATAACAACATTTATGGATTATCTAAAATACAACACGATTAATTAGTTTATAAAGTGTTATAAATAAATTAATATTTGATGTTTGAGATGTTTTAGTAAATAGGGTGTGGTTCATAGAAAATTTGTAAGTGCCATATTATTTTCTCTAATCAGTCCCCATTTAATCCCTTTTTAACTCTCTATTAATTACAGATTTAATAGATAATAAATCTATAATTAACAGAGAGCTGAAAAGGAATAAAATCGGGACCGACTAGGGAAAATAATATAAAATTTATGGAAAAATGAACATGCATAATAGGTTGCTTTTGAAACTAGTAAATAAATGTCATTAGAAAATTTAATATGGTAATTATGGAAAAATGAATAGCTTTAATAGGAAGAATGGATGAATTCCATGGATATATAGTAATTTCACATACACTTTTGATAGATGCTTATATAGATGTTGCGATTATGCATATCTTCTAGAGGGCCCCTCTTGTACTATGAGAATCTTTGTCAAAGGTGGAAGCAAAGATAGCATGAGTATAGGAAAATAATAAGATGAAAATTATATTTATCTACCCCATTTTCTATTATTTAAAGTTGTAAATATGTTTTTGAAAAAAATGGTTCGGTATGATAAGTGAGATTTTGAATGTTTTGAGTTAAAAATCCTACATGTAAAAGAAGTATTAAGGTACGGGTTATTACATTTGGTATCAGAGCTTAGGTTATTCCATCATAAGAATTAAGATACGGTGAGAGAACATATTTATATTTTTATGTATAATTTAATATATAAATTATACGTATAACTCTGTAAATTCCGACAGTACAAGCAGCTGCGACCATATTCTAAAAGGATTAACAAGGCGACTATGAGTTGGAAAAATAAACAGAGTTAAATTTTACTCCTACCCTAATCACTTGACAGGGCAGAGTTTGTGCCATAAGAAGTGGACCAAGAAGAGCATGACTGCGACATTTAGAGGCACCTTAGAAGTTGGATTGTACTAACTCCTTATTTAAACCATACTCCTACTCACTGGAGTGTGTAAACTATTGTGTGAAAAATGATTTTTGAAAATTTACAAACATATAGAACTGCCAGTATATCTAGGTTGCTTGCATCATATTGCCAAAATGTTTTTAAAGAAATGCATTCATATAAGAGGCGCCGATTAGAATCATTCTCCATGCATGTCTTATATGTTGTGACACACTTTGCACTTGTAAACGTTTAGCTATAAAATTGGTTGTACACTAAATGTTTTATTACTTTATATAAGATGGGAAAAGTATATGATGAAGTCTTTAGATTCATGCTTGGTACTAACAGGGCAACAAAATGTCCAAGGAATGATATTCCAAGGTAGCAGTCTTAGTCAATACGTATGTTATATTATATTTTTCAATTTCGCTCTGAGTTTATACTAATCGCACTGTCATATACTTGTATTTATTACAGGTTACTTAAATCAACGATCTATGTCCTTACGGACTTGTATTTTGATTTTGTTGAAATTCGGGCCCATTAAAGTATGGGTTGTTACAATCTAGTTTGAATTGGTATTGAAGATTGAGTAAAGAAGATATTTCCCTTTTGCCCCTTCTATAAATAGCGATGCATACTAACCTTTTTCCAATTGATGCTCTTCTACCATAATCGTCATCTTCTTCTATCCGTTTCCATCTCGTCCAAAATCGAGCCCCCCTTTGCTCCCATACATCCAAGTACAATCTGCGAAGATGGTTGCATTTGTCCAATTACTTATTCGAGTGGTGAATTGAAGGTTCTAAGAGTTAATTCGCGGATCAATGTATTACATACTATGGGATCTATTAAGGTACAAATCTAGTTTATGAATTCACACATACTTTTTCAACCCTTGACACTTACGCATATGTATATGTAAATTATTGTCATATAAATAAATTACTTATAAATTGTTTGTCGTTTTATGTCATAAAGTAAAATTCAAATTAAGAAAAATTGTCATCATATACTTTGGCCATATAATAAATTATTTAGCATATATTTACTTTTTGAATTATTAAATTATATATGTATATATATGTATGTATGTTCGACATTTATTAATTTATGTTGATATATATATATATATAATTAGTGTTTATAATTTTATGAAAAGAAATGTTTCAAAACCTTTCAGCCTTTCATAAAAAAAATTAGCTTTAATTCTCGAGCGTGAATATGTATGTATGTATCTATCTATCTATCTATCTTTGTATGTATGTATGTATATGTATATGTATTACATAACTTATTTTTAATATGAAAATATATGTATCTAAAATATTAATAATATTTATTTAAATTTTGGCCAAAATAAACGATTATTAATATTTTGTAAACTTAGTGTTTACGAATTATAATAATAATTTATATATTTTACAGGCGGCATGAAGGAGAAGAAACGACTAGATCTGGCGGAAAAGCGGGAAGGAAAAGAAGTAGCAGGAAAGGGAAGCAATGGAGGGGAAACAGGCATAGGAAAGAGGAGCAGAGGGGGGAGGAGCCAACGGGACAGGAGAGCGAAATTAGTGGAAACCTCTGCAAGTTGGATGAGAAAAACATATATTTGGCTTGCCTAAATTATAGTGCAGATTTGGATATGCAAATTATAATAAGGAGAAGATTTTCCTCTCTCGGATTGGATGCAATAGTTTAATTGTTGCCATATACGTGGTGACTTGACCATCAAGTAATCTATTGCTACAAATAGAGGCACAATTCTTTTTCTTCTAAATTAAGGGAATAATGTTATTTAGGCTTTGGCTTTGAGTTTGCTACTCAAATTAGGGTTTTGTATATAATTTTAGAGAAAATAATAAAATTGAGATTTTGAGAAATTTATTTGTGCTTATTTTCGCACCTATCTTTTCTCAAATTTAATTGTGTAGAGATTCTTGAGATAATCCTAAAACTCATGAAAAATAAATATAGCCAACTCACAAAAAAAATGTAGCCTATAAACCATGTTGGTTAGACCGTAGATATTTAGTACATGTAAAAAAATATGGAAGTAATTAAAGATACAGATCGCTCGCAATATATATGGTACATAGGTTTACATTAAGGTAACGTTCGCCCCCTTTCTTTGCCACGCTTCCGTTTCCGATGCGTAGGACATGGTAATGCACCATTTCCCCTATCCGACATGTTGGACGCGTTTTGCCCTTTGGCCCTCAACAATTACTACTTCTTCTTTCACCCTTCTCCTGTATATATCATCCTCCATCAAATATTCCACTCAAATATCCATTTCGCATCAATACATTTCTCTTTCGACCAACTCGGTCACTCAAATGTCCCACTCGTTCCGTAAAGAACAGACCCTAAAGAAAAATAGGAGAATAAATCCAAAACATAAATACCATGAGAAACCAATTTATATGTAATGGAAAACACTCCACTGAATCATAGCAAAAAAAGTTTACTAAAAAACGTTTGTAGGGAATTTTATGCCTACTTTATCAATTGATTTTGGTGATAACTAAAAGATTTAATGGACAAAATAAAGTAAGCGAAGGAATTTTTTTTGAAATAGTCTACAAATAATTATCCAAGTTGAACCAAATGAAAATGGACAGCCACATACATCTTGAGCGAACAAAATTTCAGTCATAACCATAAGAGTTTCTCCATATAAATTGAGTGTGGTGCTAAGAGCAAGGCAAAAAATGCTGTACCATAAAAAATAATAACAAACACCGTAAAATTTGTAAATTTTTTAATACCAAAACTTTTTTACACGAAAAATCGCGTTGATCGCTATGTAAAAAGGGTTGAAATTGTTATTAATAATTTTTGGTTGCTTTTCCAAAGTCTGGTATTAGTAGAAGCACAAAATAAAATTGTTAGGTACTTTTTAACAATGAGATTAATAGGTGCTGCCACACTAAATTAATTATCCCCCACGTTAAATCTTGTTGTTTTGTTATGATGGCGCACATTAATCCATATACAAGGCGTAAACTCTCTCATTGCGGATTTATCTCCTATGTATACTTTGCAGAACTAGCTAAATACCTATTGGCAAAAAGAAAATATAGAAGTTTCCCAGAAGATATTTGAATGCACTCTACACTGAAAAAGTAGTTGCCTTGAACAAAAGAAGAAAGAGACGGCCATTTATAGTAACCAGTAATTACGGTTTCTGGGATGTGACCACCACTGGAACCCACTATATAAAACTCGTTTATAAGGGGTGTTTCTGTTTAAAATTCCAACAGTATGATGGTCAAATGTGACATAATAATTTAATTGGAGTATAGTGCTTTGTTTTCTCCTATTCTCCATGATAATATGAATGCGATTTGCATGTGAATAGGGACCCGATTTAGAAGGAAGATTGTTTTGGTCCCAACAGTTATGGCCCGTTGCTAATGCTTCTAAACCAATGTCACTATTATCATTAATTTGTATGGAAGACCGTGGACGAAAATTCATGTTTTAACAAGTCTTGCTCCTACTTAAGTCTTTGCAGGTACGTTTCTTAAACGCATATCCTTGTGTATATATATATATATAAGATGAATAGTTATACAGTTTAAGATTACCCATGATGAGTCCTTGTGCTTTCTTTTCCTTCTTCCTCTTCAATTCATTGTTATTATTTCAGGTCTCTTTTTCTCAGGATGTACCCATTGGCAATGGCTATAAAATCAATTCTGTAAGTATTGGTTCTTCAGGTAGATTCCTGAAGGCAAACTTGCAGCTCGTTAGTGCCACTTCAACTTATGGACCAGACATTCAGAATGCAAATTTATATGCAGGGTAATTTTGTTTTACTCGTGTTCTTAATTCTACTCACTGTTCATTTTACTTGAATTGAATTCGCATGTTATTCATGAAAGAATCTTTTTAAATCTGCACTCAAAAATACTTTTCTTTGATTAAAAGTAAGCATCTTGCTTATGCCCTCTGAACAAATTTCATAAGATATTTAAAAGTTTTTTTAAGAAGTTTGAAAATAAGTTGTTGCTACTCTCATTATTTTCTTCCATGATATGAAGAAATGAAATTAGCTCTAGTAGCACTTTGGAAACTATGTGTTAACCCAGTTTCCTCTACGAGTTAAAGTTTACGACTTAAGGCCTTCACGGGTTAAGGAATCTACGAGTTAAGGAGTCTACGACTTAAGGCCTTCACGGGTTAAGGAATCTACGAGATAGGATTTACGACTTAAGGCCTTCACGGGTTAAGGAACCTACGAGTTAAGGAGTCTACGACTTAAGGCCTCCACGGGTTAAAGGGTCTACGAGATAAGGTCTACGACTTAAGGCCTCCACAACCTAAGAACATTACGACCTGACGACCTAAGGTTGGCATAATCTTGCTAGTTAAGGATGACACGACTTAAGGAAGTTTACGACTTAAGTCATTACAACCTAAATGACCCAAGGGAGTAACGGTCCAACAATTTAAAGGAACTATGACTTAACGACTCGAGGGACGAGAAGTTAAGACGACTACGCCTAAGTCGTGACCGACTTACGACCTTTACTAAGTCGTTCACGACCTAAGGCCATAGAGGCAAATTCAATACTGCACCATGACTCGTTAACTCCAGTTAAGCCGCAAGCCGAGGATCAGTTTGGGTCGGTCACGACCTACGACATATGGTAAGTTGTACACGACTTAAGACTGTGGTAAGTCGTACACAAGAATCAGTTCAATGCCGCATCACTTATGAGAGGACAGGTTAACTCATTTGCGACTTAGGACTTGTGATATATCTAGGGTTCAGAAAGGATGCCTTTAAGAAGTCTGGACCCAGCGTTTAAGTGACAACTGACCCACGACTTAGTTTAAGTCGTCCACGACTCAACTTAGGTCGGTTACGACTTAGGACTTGGTAATGTTTCCTGCCTAGAATTGCCTATAAATACGACCCTAGCTCCAACTAGAAGAGGACTTTGGGGGGGCTGATTTCCTTCAAACACCGTTACTCTGCTGCATTCCAAACTAATCCAATCCAACACTTGAAGCTCTCAAGATATTAAGAACGCTACAAACAACTTCAAGAAGAGATCACATACATCCAACATGGATTCGAAAACTCTCATCTTCATCGAAGTTTAAGCTACTTGTTCTAAGTCTCTTGTAATTCAAAGTGTATTGTATTTTGGAAGAATTGTATCAGCTTGTAACGAGATTATTAATAAAAGTACTTAAAGTGGACGTAGGCTATACCCTAAAGCCGAACCACTATAAAATTGTTGTTGTTTACCGCTTTTCTACTATTATCCGCTTGTAATCTGTTCCCGAGTCGTCGGGTGGTGCTTTCACAACTACAACTCATACACCGGGGTGTTAGCGTTCAAATTTTAGCGTTAACATTTTTGGTGCTTCCACTGAGAAGATTGAACTCAGGCAAGTTATCATCATTGCTTCACAGAGGTTTGTAGAGAGAATTTCCCTGAAAACCAGAAGTCTATCCGAGATAATGGCTCCTGGAAGGAAGAGTAGATCTGTCAGATCTGGGAATATCCAAGAGGGAACCTCCGCTTCTCCCGTACCTAATCAACCCACTCCGTCTGCTGGGGTTACGAAAGCGGAGTTGGATGCTGTAATATTAGGGCTGAACCAGCAGATAGACGCCCAGAATGCACAATTAGAGGCTCAGAGTGCCCAAAATGCTCTAATTCTGAATAAGTTGAATGATTTGCTCGGGGCAAACAATCAACCGGCTGGTAATGGAAGGAATTATGCTGGCAACGTTCGTGATGCTAATGAAAGGAATGCTCCAGAAAGGGCTGCCAGTCCTTTTGAGCAAACGCTTCCTGAGGTTGGTGGATCTGGAGCTCGACATGATGAGGAGTATCTTTCTGGAATGGTCCGGCAAATCATGAGAGAAAGTATGCAAAGGGTGGAAGATGAGAAAGAATAGGGTTTTGCCCCAAGTAAAACTCCATTTACTAAGAAAATCTTAAAGGCGGAATTTCCAAGGAAATTTGTCCCTCCAACTATCCCAGCTTACAAAGGGACAAGTGATCCGAATGAATTCTTGTATAAATACGATTGGCACATGACAGGTGCCAGAGCCTCTGACGAGATAAAGTGCCGATATTTCCCCGTGTACCTTGAGGGTGTGGCTCTACTGTGGTTCACCAAGTTGCCAGTCCGATCTATTGATCAGTTTTCAGACTTGACCCGAAAGTTCAAGGAGCAGTTCAGACTATATGCTTCAAAGGCCAAGGACATCATGTCATTGTCAAGTATAGAACAGAATCCTGGTGAATCTATCAGATCTTTCTTGAACCGCTTCAATATAGCGCTGGCAGAGGTGGACAATGCTGAACCGCGAATGATATTGACTTATCTGATGAGGGCTATTGATAAGTCGAGCGAATTTGTGAAATGGCTAAACATGAAGGAGCCAACCTCCCTCGAAAAGTTCTACAAAAAGGCAGACGAATTCATACGCCTGGAAAGCCGTCCTGTACCGGTGAAGGCAGTGTCAGAAAAAGCTGAAGATAACACTGTTGCACCGCGCAAGATTGAATCTGTAGGGCAAAAAAGGGAAAATAACAATGGGAAGAAACAGAGTAATCTGAAGAAGCCCCGATCCTTCAAGCCATCAGAGTATACTCCTTTATCAGACACGCCGGAGCATATCTTCCTTGCCATTAAAGATTCTGTTGACCTCCCTAAACCTATCCCTTTGAGGACCCGAAAAAAGGCTATACAAAGTGGGAAGTTCTGCCTCTTCCATAATCAACCCGGTCATGAGACTGATGAATGCCGCCAGTTGAAAAATCTGATTGAAGAATTGCTAAGAGAAAACAAGCTGCAGCAATTTGTGAAAAAGAATAGCAACAATCCTGCATCGTCAAGTCAGGGGCAACAGGCTCCTGTTCATCAGCCTAGGATAGGTGAGAAAGCTACGGGGCATGAATCTGGAAGGCCCATTATCAATGTCATTACAGGAGGGCCTCACCCAGCTGGCAAGAGCTGGGGAGAGATGGAGAGATATGCCAGAGCTTTGAAATATGTTCCAGCCGAAGAAGACGTCTTTGTTTTAGAAGACACTACGCCCCTGAAACAACAGAAAACTTTCAGTGATGATATTATTTTCAGAGCCAGAGATTCCTCAGGTATCGAAGCTCCTACCCTAGATCCCTTGGTCATCTCTGCTGGTATTGGACCGGCCATTGTCAGAAGAGTTCTCATTGACTGCGGAGCATCATGTAATATCCTCTTCAAGAAGACATTCGACCAAATGAAAATCCCTATGGTCGATGTACAAGCCTCATCGCAGAAGATCGCTGGCTTCACCGGGGAGCCAAAGCAACCAATAGGAACCATCGATCTGCTAGTAGAACTTGGGGAAGGAGAAAGGAAAGTGGTCCGCAAGCAAACATTTGTGATTGTCGATGAATTTTCTGCTTATAATGCTTTCCTTGGCCGTCCAACGCTCGCAGCATTCAAAGCTATTCTAGCCCCGTGGTGCCTCACTATTAAATTCCCTACAGACAATGGAGTAGGAGTTATAAAAGGGGATCAAAATGCTGCGCGAGAGTGCTATTTGACAGAGTTGCGAGAGTCAAGAAAGAGGGAAATGGGAAAGGATGCGGCCACTCCGGTCCGCATCAAAGAGCCAGCCTTGTAGCAATTACGGGGCGGACCCTGCACTGGCGAGCATAGCGGGGCACGGAAAGAGTTGGATCCCAGAAAAGCCAGTGCAGGGGAGAATAGAGTAGTGCCGGTTGAAACGACGGTACCGGTACCTGTTGACCCGAAGGACCCAAATAAGGTGTTGAATGTGGGTTCACAACTTAATGTGTCAATTCAGAATATCTTGATATCATTCCTGAAAGCAAATCTGGATGTCTTCGCTTGGACTCATGCTGATATGTGTGGAATATCTCCAGAAGTTGCAGTACACGCTCTGAATATTGACCCAAAGTTTACACCAGCAAAACAGAAAAGAAGAACCCAAGGTCCAGAAAGGTCAGCAGCATTAAAAGAGGAAATTGATCGACTCATGGAAAATAACTTCATCAGAGAATCTACATATCCGAACTGGGTTTCAAATCCTGTGTTGGTTAAGAAAGCTAATGGAAAATGGAGAGTGTGCATCGATTTTTCAGATCTGAACAAGGCCTGCCCCAAAGATTGCTTTCCTTTACCCAGGATCGATCAACTGGTAGATGGAACAGCGGGACATGAATTGTTATCTTTCATGGATGCATACTCCGGATATAACCAGATCATGATGCATGAACCGGATCAGGAGGACACGAGCTTTATCACCGATGTTGGTCTTTATTGCTACAGAGTTATGCCCTTCGGTTTGAAGAATGCAGGGGCAACCTACCAAAGACTTGTTAATGCTATGTTCAAACCGCAATTGGGCAAAACTATGGAAGTCTACGTTGATGACATGTTAGTAAAGTCTAAGAAAGCAGCTGATCACATTGAACACTTGGCAGAAATGTTTGCAGTCCTCCGGAAATACAGAATGAAGCTTAACCCTCTGAAATGCATGTTTGGGGTCGAGTCCGGAAAATTCTTAGGGTTTATCGTCAGCGCTAGGGGCATTGAGGCTAGTCCAGCTCAAATTACTGCCTTGAAAGAAGTCAAAGCTCCTAGAACAAAGAAGGAATTGCAAAGTCTCAATGGAAAAGTTGCCGCCTTAAGTCGGTTCATTTCCAAAGCCACAGATAAATGCATCCCATTCTTTGACGCCCTAAAGAAAGGAAAGAAAAACTTCAATTGGACTCCCGAATGCCAAAAAGCCTTTGATGAGTTGATTCGCCATATGGAGACGCCTCCAATACTTTCTAGGCCTGGCGATGGCGAGGATCTTCTTATATACTTGGCAGTATCATCACACGCTTTAAGTGCAGCGCTGATACGGGAAGACAAAAGGATTCAACATCCAGTTTACTATATCAGCAAAAGACTCACTGGGGCAGAGATGAATTACTCTAAGTTGGAAAAACTCGCCTATTGCTTACTAATTGCGTCTAGGAAGTTGAGGCAATATTTTCAAGCTCATCCTATCAGAGTCCTCACTGATCAACCTTTAAAGCAAGTCCTGTTTCGCCCTGAAACTTCGGGTCATCTTCTAAAGTGGAATATTGAACTCAGTCAGTATGACATCACTTATCATCCCCGGAAAGCGGTCAATGGACAAGCTTTAGCAGATTTCATTGCAGAGTTTACAGATAAAGGTAACAGTGAGGAAGAAACGTTCGACAATTCCCCTATCCAGTGGAGGTTATATGTCGATGGTGCAAGAAATGATTACTGTTCTGGAGCCGGAGTCGTACTTGAGACTCCTGAAGGTCGGTCATTATGCTATGCACTAAGATTGGAATTTCCTTCAACAAACAATGAAGCCGAATATGAAGCTCTTATCGCAGGACTGAAAATCGCTAAAGAACTAAACATACGAGCATTACAGATCTTTAGCGATTCTCAGCTTATTGTATGCCAAGTCAAGAAGGAATTTCAAACGAAAGGGGGAAACCTGCCCGCTTACTTGTCGAAGGCTTGGGAACTTCTGTGTGAGCTCGATCACTATTCAATAAGCCACATCCCTCGGGAAGAGAATATGAAGGCAGATTCCCTCGCAAAGTATTCAAGTTCTGGTGAAGCTCAACTATTGGGATTGGTCCCCGTAGAAGTCCTTTCAGCACCAAGTATAGACGAGATGGATATTGACTGGATTATGAATGTATCTCAAGAACAAGAGTCATGGATGACTCCAATACTGGACTACCTACTCAGAGGTTCTCTGCCAGAAAATTCGATAGAAAGACGAAAGCTACTAAGGAAAGCCTCTCGCTATGTAATTCAGGATGGCCGATTATACAGACGGGGATTCTCAATGCCATTGCTTCGATGTGTATCCCGGGAAGAGTCCAAAACAATCCTAGCTGAGGTGCATGGAGGAGAATGTGGTGATCATTTAGGTGGTCAAACATTAGCAAAGAAAATTCTCCGATATGGATATTTTTGGCCAGAAATTAATCATGATGCTGCAAGCTATTCCCGAAAGTGTGACAAATGCCAAAGATTTGCCAAAATTCCTAGAGCACCTTCAACTGAACTCACACAAATGGTCAGTCCATGGCCATTTGCAATTTGGGGAATGGATCTCATTGGGCCGTTACCGACTGCCAAATCAGGGATTAGATATGCTATTTTTGCAGTTGATTATTTTACGAAATGGGCTGAAGCTGAACCATTGGCTACTATCACCTCTAAGAAGATGATAAGTTTCGTGACCAAGAATATCATTTGCAGGTATGGTGTGCCTCAGAAAATAATCACAGACAATGGTACTCAGTTTGAAAGCGAGGAATTCCAAGATTTTTGCAGGCGATTCAAAATCCAGAAAAGCTTTTCAGAAGTTGCTCATCCGCAGGCAAACGGGCAAGTGGAAGCAGTAAACAAGATCATCAAATCAACCATCAAAAAGCAACTCGAAAGAGAAAAAGGTGGTTGGGTCGATAAGCTACCACTTGCACTATGGGCATACAGAACCACTCACAAAACTGCGACTGGGCACACTCCTTTCTCATTAGCATATGGGTCGGAAGCAATGATCCCGATAGAAACAGAGGTTCCTTCACACAGAAGGATCCATTTCAACCAAGCAGAAAATAAAAGGCTACAGCTTGAAGCACTAGATTTCCTTGATGAAAAAAGAGATGAGGCCAATCTCAGGATTGCAGCTCATCAGCAAAGAATAGCCAGACATTTTAATTCCAAAGTTCGCCAACGCAGCTTTGAGATTGGAGACCTAGTCCTGAAGAGAATTATGACAGCGACAGGTGTGTTTGGGCCAAATTGGGAAGGACCGTATGTAATAGGTCAGAAGCTTCTTGACGGCACATTCAAACTCACCACTGTTGATGGAGATCAAATTCCAAGGGCATGGAACAGCAACCATTTGCGCCCATACTTTACTTGAAAATTTTGTTGAAATATTGTAAAAAGAATTATGAATGTATGATTCTTGTAATTGAAAGCAATTGTAAAACTGATGCAAGTAAATAATGAAAGAATATAAAGTGGATGTAGGCCCAATTTCCTGGCCGAACCACTATAAATCTTGTGTTCCTTATTCCTATTACATGTTTGCTTTATTTTCGATATGAAAAGTACATAGAATGTATTGCTGAAATATCAATTTAAATTTTTGCAGACAATGGAAGTGAAACTTGCACGTAAAAAGACCAAGTGATTCTCGCCAAATTTCGAGTCACAAAAGCGTCGAATTCAAATCCTAGATAGGAAGTACTTCAATTGAACGGCCTATGATTTCGACAAAAACGGGTCTTTGCTAATAAATTGAGATCGTTTAAACAAACAAACGTCCAATTAAGAAGCTAGTACTCGTTCTCACGAAATGGCCTGACAGTGAAGCGCACTTCCTTGGATTAAACAAGTTACTAAAAAAAAAAAAAGAGAAAGAGAAGGCAGAGGATCATTGAAAAGGCATAAGCAAGTGAACAGAGAAACAACCAAAGCCATCATCGGCAGCACAAGTCCTCTTCGGAGACACAACTCTTCGGAGGATAAAGACCTCTAATGGGTCATACGCCACAAAAAAGAAAGTTCTCTACTCAACAAAAAAGATTGGAGGAGTCATGACCCTCCAACCATGAGAGAGTAACTTCCAGGCGATGGAAACCCTCTCCGAGGCACATTTCACCAGGAGTTGAAGTGTTATGACCCCTCTTCGGGATTTCACATCACCAGAGTTGAAATGCAAACGAAATAAAAGCCCTCTTCGGAGGCCCATTTCACCAGGAGTTGAAGTGTTAAGACCGCTCTTCGAGATTTCACTTCACCAGAGTTGAAATGTAAACAAAATAAAAGCCCTCTTCGGAGGCACATTTCGCCAGTAGTTGAAGTGTAACAACCGCTCTTCGGAATTTCACTTCACCAAAGTTGAAATGCAAAAACAAAATAAAGACCTTCCTGAAAGCCCACGTTTCACCGAGATTGAAATAAAACTTCCAAGTGTTGAAACGTGAAAAGGCTTTCTTCGAAGGCACAACTCTTTGGAGGTACACGTTTCACCAAGATTGAAATAAAACTTCCAAGTGTTGAAACGTGAAAAATCCCTCCTCAGAGGTACAACCCCCTCCCGGGGACACAATCAAGAAGAAAGACCTCTTCGGAAGCCCACGTTTCACCAAGATTGAAATAAAACTTCCAAGTGTTGAAACGTGAAAAGGCTTTCTTCAAAGGCACAACTCTTTGGAGGTACACGTTTCACCGAGATTGAAATAAAACTTCCAAGTGTTGAAACGTGAAAAATCCCTCCTCAGAGGTACAACTTTGTAAAAAAAAAAAAAAAAAAGTTAAAGTGCCCTTCAGAGGCCCGCTTTACCACATAGAAGAATTCACTTGGTAAAATATGCACATAAGTAAAAGGAAAAAGTGATTTCTTCGAACAACAAAGCGTAGAAACTTATACGAAGGGAGTTGTACTCTACAAAAAATTTCTTTAAAAAAATAAAATAAAATAAAATAATTATTCTTTAGCAAATAAGAGTGCAAGTCCCCTCGAAGTATAAGATATTGCAGCAAGCTTAAGGTATGGGGGCAACATGGTATAATAGTATAGCTGCATCAGTAAAGTAATACTCAAACAACATACCATAAGCCCGCTGCAATATCATATAAATAAACTTGTGCAAAAATGAATAATAAATGCATTCAAACAGAAGTCTGTACAAACAAAGGATCATTTTATTCAATCGAAATGCAGGTACAGGTTTCAAAATAAAGAAAAGCGGGGGCTGGTACCCGCACAATTCTCGACCAGTACATGCAAAAGGCAAAAAGCTAAAATGTTCACTTCTTTTTACTACCTTTGGACCCTTTTCCCGGCCGAATGATTAGCTTTTCAGGCCGGTCAGTTGGCACAAGGGAAGAAGGAGGGGTAGGTGCAGCTGGTCCAACTTCTGGCTCCCCCTCAGTAACAGTGATTATCTTCCCCCTCCTCTTTGACGTTCCATGCTTTTTCCTCCTCTTTGAGGAAGACTCACTTCCCGGAGTGGCAAGTTTAGACAAAGTTATGTCATCAGAAGGGGTCCGCTCCGGGGTTATCTCACCTCCCACAAGTCCCTCGTCTCTATGCTCCTGCGAAGCGATGGGATCGTCTAAACCATGGAAAGCTTCTATTTGTTCCTCTTGCGACCCGGGCTGAGAAGCATAAGGAGGAGCCACCTGGAGAGACGGAGGAGGGATAACCAGAGGAGGAGAAATCTGAGCGGTGCTTGATACTTTCTCTGTAGAAGAAAAGAGGTTAAAGTCAGTAAAGAGAGGAGATGAAGGCTCATCAAGGTTGAGAAAATAGTCAAGGAGCTCATTAAACCCATGTGAAGTAAATGAGCAATCCACTTGAGCGAAATTTACAGTGGAGTTACCTGCAGAAGTTGTCTTTATTACATCAATTTCATAGTCCGGGGCTTCAGCACTCTCTTGCGATTCATCTGTAACTTGAATAATTTTGGCCCCGGTATCAGTTTGAGCAGGGATCGGTACATAAGAGCTAGAGCCAATAATGCCGGCATCGACCGAAGTTGAAGGAGGGACAGGAACAGTCAAATTTGTTTCTTTTTCTTGATGCTCTTCCCCCACTATTTCAACCCGCGATCTGGCGAGTTGCTCTTTCCCTCTGGCAAGGGCTACGCGAGCCTCAAAGTCTAAGTAGTGCACCTCCAACTCCTCTTCAGTGTACCCGGCCCCTTTAAACATATCTAGTGCGGCCTCCCACACTTCGGCCAGGGTAATCTCATACTTGGGGCCCAGGAATGCAAGACTGCCACGCCCTAATATACATTGCAAGTAGAAATCAAATAGTGTCGAGCCAATATCAGCTTTGGTAGCTTCATGGGCCTCTTCAGCGGTAATTCTGCCCGCAACAGCCTCATCCCGCTCTCTCTCGACTTTGGATAACTGGGCTTTCAATTTTTCAATCTCTGCAGCCTGAAGGCCAGTTTGTCCTCGCAACTGAGTAATGTCAGTACGGTTTCCCTCTATAATCTGTTCCAACTCATCAGCCTTGGCCTCAGCATCCCTTTGCGCGGCATGAGCATCCCGCACCTGTTGAAGAAGCACACTTTCCCTTTGAGAATAAGAAGTGGAAGAAGTAGCAAGCTCCTCTTTAAGTTTCCCAACTTCTGCCTCAAGTTTCTCATTATAATCGGCGATACTCCTCATTTCTACATCATGCTTTTTAAGGATCTTTTGCCATTCAGTTTTGTCGTTCTCCATGGTAAGCATAGCTTCAAGATTGGCCCTATTCACCCTTTGGAGCTCATCAACGAGTTTCTGCCAAGATGACATCCTCTCAATATCGGTTCTGACTGCATCAAGGTTCCGTAGCATAGCATTTTTATCTATGGGAACCAGATCGAGGTCAAAGCGAACTCCTTTTAAACACCAATTAGGAAATCGGCGTTGAAGAGTGGCTGGACCTGGTCCAACTTGGTAAGATGGCCTATTAATGATTGCTTGGATATCAGTAGGGGAAGGGGAAGGAGATTGAGAAGAAGTAGGAGCAGTAATCTTCTCTGAAGGCACAGGCATTGGCTCCTCAATAACTTCGGCTCGTTTGCTCGTGTCATCAGTTGTGTGACTCTTCCCTCTATCATCATGAGATTTGCGTTTAAGGGAGTCACTCTCTTTGTAGGAGGAATCATGTCGACTATCTGGTCTTCCAAAGCGTTCTTCATAATCACGTCTTTCCCGAGCCTTCCGGGCTGCCCTTTCTTCATCAGTCTCTCTATGAATAGGAGGATAGGATTGATAGCCATACTGGCTGCGTTTCCCATATCGCTTAAAGTCATCATAGTACGAGCTGCCTCGCCTCATTGGTAAACCTAAAATTTAAAAAGAAGAAATAAAACTTGAGAATCCTTCAAACGTTTAAAAAAGAAAAGAGAGAGCATAAAAGTGCCAGGAATTCTAAGTGTGTGTGATGTGCAAACTACGCGCTTCAGTCTACGAACCACTCTTTAATGGGGGAGTAGTTGTGGGTGTAATAGATAGCGTCAACTCTTGAGTCGACGGCAACTGTTGCAAAGTAGAAGTAGCTTCAACTACTGAAGAAGAAATCCCGGCAGTGATAGGATCTTCTTTAAAGATCTCTTGTGAAGTAGCAAAAAGGTCGCTCAGTCCTTCGAAAGTATCGTCCCTACTTTGCTTGACAGGACTGGATTTCTCAGCTTTTTCACCAAATTCTTGTGAATGATGGGAAAATCCCTGAGGCTCTTCTTCCTCGATAACCGGGACAAGTTTGTCAGACGGCCCTGCAGCATCAACAGAAGAGGAACACTTCACTAGCGAAGTCTCAGGAGCAGGTCCTTTAGATATGGATGTGCTAGTAGAAACTGAGGCATCCAACACTCTAGCTGGGGAGTCTGGAATTTCATGAGGACGCGTAGAACGAGAAGTATGCAAAAGTCCGTACTGATGCAGAAACTCATCTTTCAACAGAAATTGAATATCTCTCTCCTCAACCGGTACGGCCTTAAGCCTCTCGAAAGTCGACTTGTGACTGGGATTCCTAGAGGGAGGAGGCAGCGCTGAAAATAAAAGAAGCAGAGTTAACACTTAGCAGGTCAGTCTCACAAAGGCCAGATAACAAACGAAGCAAGGATGGGTGGTCTTACTTCCTTCCCTCCACAGAGCATAAAACCCCGGGGGGCAACGAACGAAGAAGAACTGGGTTAGAAACCCGTGAGCAGTGTCGGGAAGGCCAACAATTAATTTGCGGTTTCGGGCGCTTCTCACAACAGTAATAGAAGGATGATCTTTGGTCCGGCTAAAGGAGCATAAGTAACAAACTTCATCAAAGCTCGGAAGTCGATCAAGTGTTCTCCTAAATAGCACACACAACCCCATTAGAATGGCGTAGCCATTGGGGTGTAGTTGGGATGGAGCAATGGCCAATTGATGAAGAAGTTGTTGGAAAAAGTCATTGAAAGGAGGAACGCCCCCACTTAGGCACAAATGCCGGTTAACTGTCACAAAGCCAGAAGGTGCTATGTCAGCAGTGTTACTTCTCTCCGGAAGAATGGCATCTGATTCAGCAATGCCAAACTGAGCACACAGCTGGCGAAAAACTTTATATGATAGTGTAGTAGGAACTCTTTCGGGAGGATTAACTAGTGGAGCTGGAAGAACAGTTGCCTCTCCCGTCTGAACTGTTGCATCTTCTTCCTGAGAAGTCATTCTACACAAGCAACTGGATATTCAAATATGAAGGTGCACGTTTCCTAAAAGTGTGAAGTGTCGTGCAAAACTGATAAAAATAGAAAGTAAATATAACTGGAATTAAACTGGTCGACGATTGATCGACTACGGTAATTTCAGAACTTGTTAATTTGAAATTCAAGCATAATATTAGTGCAGGCTGGTCAGTTTCAATTGACTATTTCAGTGTTGCTTTAATATTCTACTTGAAATCGATAGCACTTCGTTCACACAATTTACTTAAGCTAATTATCTGTTATTAACTAATCTGTCATTTGATGTGGGCGGTTGATGGCAGTATATTCGTCCCAATTTTCTGTAAATATCATATTAAACAGATTGTTAACCCACAAGTTAAAGTAATCTGTAAAAGAATGCAGCAAAGTTCAACAGATCAAAATCCATGCAACAATTCAAGGTCTAAGCAAAGTTTAAAAATGCAAGTGCTGAGTCGTAAACGACTCAAGAGTAAAGTCGTAAACGACTCAAGTGGTAACTCGACAACAACTTAAGTGCTAACTCGTCTACGAGTTAAGAATTTCTCTTCGGTTTAAGTTAAGTCGTTGGTTCTCTGGTTGACTCGTCCACGACCTAAAGAATTATGAGGAGAAACAGGATAGGTCGCTTCACTTTTGAGTCGTTAAGGCTTTGAGTTGGAAGTCCTCTGAATCGTGAGTCATAAAAGGAAGACAAGGCTTCAAGTCAGAAAGTTACAAATTCTTCTAAGTCTTAGCTCAGTTACGACCTAAAAACCTTATCTCTACTCCTGAACCCATAGACCGTCTCACCCCTAAACCGATGAACCCACTAACTATTATCTCGTCTTCTCCAAACCCCTAACAGCCTGATAAAAATAAAATATAGATAGATTGAAACCCATTATCCTCTCCTCGTGAATTATCCAAAATCTAATCGAACTACCTCAAGCTCACCAGCAATCGATCGTGGCAACAATTGTGATGAAGCGTGGTATAAGGAACTGGATTAAATTCGCAAGTTAATAGCTATCGCGGAATCAAATGAACTGCGGATCTACTTACGCGATGCGATGATGAGGATTGTAGGAACTGAATCAACGGTAAGATGAACTGGTTGAATTTGTTTCCGAAAGCTCGAGGACGTGTTAATGGCAGAAATAGCTCAGAGGTAGGTAATGGGAAGAAGGAAATAGGAGGAACGACCCAAGCATTTTATACCTCAGGGAAGTGGGACTCGAATCGGCACACCAGGGTTATGATGAGTCGAAGCACACGACTTACGACTTAAGGCATGTGCTTCGAGGGGCAAGTGTTAACCCAGTTTCCTCTACGAGTTAAAGTTTACGACTTAAGGCATTCAAGGGTTAAGGAATCTACGAGTTAAGGAGTCTACGACTTAAGGCCTTCACGGGTTAAGGAATCTACGAGATAGGATTTACGACTTAAGGCCTTCACGGGTTAAGGAACCTACGAGTTAAGGAGTCTACGACTTAAGGCCTCCACGGGTTAAAGGGTCTACGAGATAAGGTCTACGACTTAAGGCCTCCACAACCTAAGAACATTATGGCCTGACGACCTAAGGTTGGCATAATCTTGCTAGTTAAGGATGACACGACTTAAGGAAGTTTACGACTTAAGTCATTACAACCTAAATGACCCAAGGGAGTAACGGTCCAACAATTTAAAGGAACTATGACTTAACGACTCGAGGGACGAGAAGTTAAGACGACTACGCCTAAGTCGTGACCGACTTACGACCTTTACTAAGTCGTTCACGACCTAAGGCCACAGAGGCAAATTCAATACTGCACCATGACTCGTTAACTCCAGTTAAGCCGCAAGCCGAGGATCAGTTTGGGTCGGTCACGACCTACGACATATGGTAAGTCGTACACGACTTAAGACTATGGTAAGTCGTACACAAGAATCAGTTCAATGCCGCATCACTTATGAGAGGATAGGTTAACTCATTTGCGACTTAGGACTTGTGATATATCTAGGGTTCAGAAAGAATGCCTTTAAGAAGTCTGGACCCAGCGTTTAAGTGACAACTGACCCACGACTTAGTTTAAGTCGTCCACGACTCAACTTAGGTCGGTTACGACTTAGGACTTGGTAATGTTTCCTGCCTAGAATTGCCTATAAATACGACCCTAGCTCCAACTAGAAGAGGACTTTGGGGGGGCTGATTTCCTTCAAACACCGTTACTCTGCTGCATTCCAAACTAATCCAATCCAACACTTGAAGCTCTCAAGATATTAAGAACGCTACAAACAACTTCAAGAAGAGATCACATACATCCAACATGGATTCGAAAACTCTCATCTTCATCGAAGTTTAAGCTACTTGTTCTAAGTCTATTGTAATTCAAAGTGTATTGTATTTGGGAAGAATTGTATCAGCTTGTAACGAGATTATTAATAAAAGTACTTAAAGTGGACGTAGGCTATACCCTAAAGCCGAACCACTATAAAATTGTTGTTGTTTACCGCTTTTCTACTATTATCCGCTTGTAATCTGTTCCCGAGTCGTCGGGTGGTGCTTTCACAACTACAACTCATACATCGGGGTGTTAGCGTTTAAATTTTAGCGTTAACACTATGCATCTACTATGTACAAATCATACAAAATAATGCTGGAAAATTCAGTTTCCAGCTTCAAACGAACAACACATTCATGATCAAGATATAACAGATACAGAAAACCGGAGATGGGAAGTTTCAGATCATATCATGAAACAATGTTCTTAAATTCATGCTGAAAGTAATTTTCTTTGTTTATACTGACTTATGAGTAAGTTTCTTGCTTATGCCCAATGAACAAATTTCATAAGAATTTCGATAGAACTGCGTTGTTTATTGAGTGTTCAAATTACATCCAATCGTTTCTACCAATAAGTTGATGTTTAAAAGTTTTTTAAGGAGTTTCAAAATAAATTGTGGTTGATAGAGCTTCCATTCTTCTCTTCCATTATATGAAGATGCGAAATTTGCTCTAGTAGCATTTTGGAAACTATGAATCTGCTATGTTCAAACTACACTAAATAACGCTGTAAATATGTGTTTCCAGCTTCGAAACAAACAACAGATTCAGGATCAAGATAACAGATTCAGAAAACCAGAGATGGGAAGTTCCAGAACAAATCATTCCTTTACGCGATGAAATATTCAAGCAAAACATGCAAGAAATCAAAGACTTAAACCAAGAAGGTCCATACACACTCACTATTCCAAATTCAGACCTCATCTTCACCCTAAACAACAACACTCCATTCACGTTCACCATAGGAAGACGTTCATCCAAAGACAAAATCTTCGATACTCCAAACCCAGGCATTGTATTCAAAGATCAATACCTGGAAATTTCATCAACGCTCCCTGGCGATCACAGCTCTTTTCTTTATGGTTTTGGGGAACACACGAAGAAAGAATTTAGACTCATTGAGAATGATATATACACGCTATGGACATCTGATGTGGCAGCAGCGAACTTAGACCTGCCTCTATATGGGTCTCACCCGTTTTGTATGGATGTTCGAAAAGGAGGAGTTGCTCATGGAGTTTTGCTGCTTAATAGCAATGGCATGGATGTTGTTTATAAGGGTGATAGCATTACTTATAAGGTTATTGGTGGTGTTTTTGACTTGTACTTTTTTGCGGGTCCATCGCCCGTGGAAGTTATGGATCAGTATACCGAGCTTATTGGGCGACCTGCTCCTATGCCTTATTGGGCCTTCGGTTAGTCCATTTGTTAGTGAACGAAGGATCTGCTATAAATGACGTTACTCTTACTGTTCTTGTTATGAAATTATTAGGATTTCACCAGTGCAAATATGGCTACAAGAATGTGTCTGAAGTAGAAAGTGTGGTTGAAAACTATGCAAAGGCAGGGATACCTTTGGAAGTTATGTGGACAGACATAGATTACATGGATGCTTTTAAAGATTTCACTTTTGACCCTGTGAGCTTCCCTCTTGACAAAATGCAGTCACTTGTGAATCATCTACACTACAACAGTCAGAAATATGTAGTCATTGTTGATCCAGGTACAACTTATGGAGAAAATAACAACTAGTACTATGAATTTAAATATGGTCAAAGCATTAATATGTTAATAAAAATTGCAAGAGTAGAATCCTGATGTAAATTTATTTAGAATCGCAAGACTTCACTTAGAACAAGCAATTACCACTTAGTCATGAATTAAACTTAACGTGTATGTTTACATTAAGCACTAAGAACTAAAACGCCTATTTGGTGAAAAAATTATCGGCACTTTTACGTTGTTTTTTCTAGCGTTGAATGTTTAATAACATTTTTCTCGTTTACACCCTAAATTACATTTATTGAATTATTTTATGCTTAAAATCAAAAATTCAAACCTTTGAAAATACAAATTGTTGAAGTTTGATGCTTCTAGAATTTTTCAGAAGTTCAAAATTTGATAACTTGTTTCACCCTAATTAACTAATTTCAACATGCCCCACACGTATGGCATATCATCAGTCAAAACCCGCTCTGATACCATGTTAGAGAACATCATGTTATGACAAAACCAATTGGTTGATATGAATGGATGTCTCTTAATATTTATTCATGATTTATATTGTAAATTGTCCGTTGTGGGGCTAATTTCAACAAAATAATATGTCAACTTATTTTTTTGGAGTTTATTTTACTTCATTATTTAAAATTAGAATTCGGAATATAGCAATTTGAAACTTAAATCATTCAAAACCAAAAAATTCAATTTTTAATCCAATAATGTTATTTATTTTTTCAAAATTCAAATATTATTGGAATTTGAAATTTTCGAAATTCAAGCCTTTTGATGATAAAATTTTCACATAGTTCAAATTTCTCATTTCAAATATAATCATGTGAAAACCAACTAAAATAGAAGGTAATATATACTAATATTATCAAAACAAAGATAACACCAATGCAACTTTTCCCCAAAAAAAAAGTTTTGGTAAGGGTGTGTGTATCAATTATGTGGATAAAAATAACAATTTTTTTCCCTCTGTGTTTGTTTTCAAAAGGGTATGTATGTTCAAAAGTTTTGAAAAGTGACCTAAATGTGAAAAATTGTGTGAATGCATGTTTTGTACAGAACAAACATTTTTGTTTATCTATAAAAAAAAATGGAAATATAAAATAAAGATGATTTTGTGAATTTCATGTGAAATTTTTTATGCAGGTATCAGCACAAACAACACATATGGTACTTACCTAAGAGGCATGAGAGATGGAATATTTCTACAAAGAAATGGCACAAACTACCTAGGCAAAGTATGGCCAGGCGACGTATACTTCCCTGATTTTTTCCATCCAAATGCATCAGACTTCTGGCTTGTGAAATCGAAACCTTCCATAAAATGCTTCCAGCAGACGGTCTTTGGATCGACATGAATGAAATATCCAATTTCATAACCTCAAACCCACTAAACACCCTCGACGACCCACCCTACGAAATTCAAAAATCGATCATCGAAAACACAACGCCTCCTTCATCGACACACTACGACAACATATCCGAGTACAATGCTCATAACTTGTTCGGCTTCCTGGAATCGAAAGCCACTCATGATGCCTTAATCACCACAACTGGTAAAAGACCATTTGTACTCAGCAGATTGTCATTCGTAGGTTCAGGGAAGTACACTGCGCACTGGACAAGTGACAATGCTGCTACCTGGAACGACCTTGCATATTCGATAACTTCAGTTTTGAACTCAGGGTTGTTTGGAATTCCAATGGTAGGGGCAGACATATGCGGCTTTATTGGGAACACTACAGAAGAGTTGTGCAGAAGGTGGATTCAACTAGGTGCGTTTTACCCTTTTGCGAGGGATCATTCAGACAACAACTCTATAAGGCAAGAGCTGTATATTTGGGAATCGGTCGCTGTTTCTGCAAGAAAAGCGTTAGGGTTGAGGTACAGACTGCTGCCTTACTATTACACACTCATGTATGAATCTCATGTGAAAGGTACCCCTATTGCTAGGCCATTGTTCTTTTCTTTCTTTGATGATAAAGAAGCGCTTGGGGTGGGTAGGCAGTTTTTGATAGGGAGCGGGGTAATGGTGTCGCCCGTTTTGGAAGAAGGGGCAGTGAGTGTGGATGCTTATTTCCCGTTAGGAAGGTGGTACAATCTTTATGACTATAAAGAGGTGGAGGTTAATGAGAAAGGGAAGTACATCACGTTGAACGCACCGAGCGATACGATTAATGTGCATGTAAGAGGAGGGAATATATTGATAATGCAACAAGAAGCAATGACCACGAAAGATGCAAGACAAACCGATTTTGAACTCGTTGTAGCGTTCGATGGGAATGGGAAGGCGAATGGGCAGGTGTTTTTAGGTGATGGAGGGGTTGAGATGGGAGGCGATGACTTGAGTAAATGGAGTTTGGTGAGGTTTAGTAGTTTGATTAAGGAAGGGAAAGGGGTTGTGAAAAGTTATGTTGTCAACGGGACTTATGCGAAAGGTCATAAGTTTGAGGTGAAAAAGATTACATTTTTAGGGTTGGAGAAGAGGTTGAATAAAGTTTACATGGGTGAGCAAGAGTTTGAGATAGTTGTGAGGAAGAAGAATGAAGGAGAAGGAGGTTTTAGTGCAATAGAAACCAAGGGGTTGGGATTGAATGTTGGAGAGGAGTTTGAGATGAGATTTGAATAATAAAAGTAAATATACGCTGTATTAGTATGTGTGTAAGAAATTTAAAGAGCAAAACAAGAATCACATTTGTGAAACATTATTGAATTGAAGTGGTAAATATATGTTATATTCTAGTATTGACTTATTCTTATATATGACTCTGAAATCAGAACATTAATTTTATATCACTTCAGTGCTATTTGCACCTGTTGAAAAAAAGAAATATGTGATTGTAGTACTTTATCATTAAGCTTACATTTGAAAACAAAAATACGAACAAAATCATACTTCTTTACATGTCAATCAGCAATTGTTACAACATAACTCGCTCAGTAGTACAGTTTGCATCAATTTGCATAAAGGCCGGAAAAAAAACTCTCATCCTTCTATAGATGAAAACATTCAACTCTTCTTTTAGTAATGCCAGAGATAACAGCTTCACAAAATATTGGATATTTGGCTCTAATTTACTGAAGAAAAACTATTGCTTTGGCTTCTTCAGAGGAAGTGGAGGCAAGCCGCCAGCATTAGGTTTACGTTTGATTCCAAGAAAGTGCTCAATTTGAATAAGAGAAAAATGTTCATTAATATAGCCTTTGTAACGCATATATGTAGGAATAGTTGTAAAAAACCAACTTCCATTTAAAGTCAAGGAAAATGACATGTTAACAATATAAGTTTGAGAAATATAAAAATACGTATAACAGCAGTGACAAAATTTCTTGATAGCCTATGCACAAAAAAGCAATCATCTTCTAATCCCTATTCCTAATTGCAGTTGCTACACACAAAATTTGTAGGAGTACATTATGTACTTTATAAGCATCATCGGCAAAATGTTATGAGTAATACTAGAAAATGAAAATTGGCATGTAAAAAAAAATAAAGGTAAAAATGAGAAAGGGCACGCCATTTATTCATGGTTAATACATGGTGTGATAAATAATTATAACGGTATAGAATTAGGGTGCGTCTATTCTCACCCATCATTTTACCTTCTCACTCCGTAGTTTTAAAAAAAAAAATCCACCCCGTTATTTACTCTTCCCACCCCGTTCAATTCCATTACTACCCTCTCCAATTTTTAAACGCGTATCCTTTCTCCAAACCCCTAGCCTGCCTCAAACCCTAATTTGCCGATCAAAACCATAGTTCGAAGCGAGTCGCCGTCGCGCCATGGAGAAGGAAAGAAGTAGCAAGCATCGGCACGGTATGATTTCTGTATTCGAATTCACGATTCGATGTTGCATTCGATTCCATGTTGCTTTCGATTTCTTTACTCGAATTCACGATTCGAACTACGAAATGCAACACGAACGAGGTTGCTGAATCAACCTCGTCAGCGTCTAACGTGGTTTTGACAACAGCCACGTTATGACCGGACAAGGTTGGCTAAGCATTCTCGTTCGTGTTGGTGGTTAAACTTAGAAATTTAACACGATCGAGGAACCCTAGCGGCAATTCTCCTTCGGCCATGACTGTCGAGCCTTCCTAAATCACGTTCGAATGACTCGACTTCAATTTTTTTTTGAAAATTTCGCAGCCATGGTTTTAAACTCCTTTTTTTGAATGATTTCTAACTGCTGAAGGGATAAGGAGAGATGTCATTTTTTTTGAAATGCATTTGGTACGAAGTCTCCAAGCAACAAATTATTGACAATATTTGAAACCTGAATAGTTTACATTTGTAAAACAATTTCAACCGTTTGCATCATGGTGTACTGTTTGCATATGGATTTACATATGCTCCATCTTGGATTTGCATACTGTCAGTTTGTAAAACAAATTATTGACAGTATTTGAAACCTGAACAAATTCAACAACGTGAAGTCGTATGTAAAACAGTTTCATATGAATTTACATATGCTCCTCTAAACAGTTTACATTTGTTTGCATCATAGTTTACATATGAAGTTATTGACAGTATTCGAAATTTATAAGTCGTATATATAACAGTTTGCATCATAGTTTACATATGGATTTACATATGCTCCTCTAAACAGTTTACATTTGTTTGCATCATAGTTTACGTATGAAATTATTGACAGTATTTGAAGTTTATCAGTCGTATATAAAACAGTTTGCATCATGATGTACATATGGATTTAAAATTTGTTTTATTGTTGCAGAAAATTCAAAAAAACCAACACGCAATCCCCTAACGGCTTCCGAAAGAAATCGACGCGTGAAAGCGAGAAATCCAGACACTACAACTCAAACAGAGGAATAAAATCAAGACGAGCATGATATTCAAGAGCGAATTGTTGAGCATGTTATTCAAGAGCAAACTTTAGAGGAGCAACCTTCACAGCCTGTTCAACAGCAACCTTCACAACATGTTGAAGAGCATCTTACGCATGAAGATATCGGTGGTTCTAGTTGCACACAAAATACATCTTCCGGTGGACCGAGAATAACCGATGTGATTAGCAGCTACGATACCCACGTTGCTTCATTGACATGAAATGGCAAGGTATGTCTTACAATATTCTATTAAATAAATTATATATCATAATAGCGTAATATACTGTTAAGTTGTCTTTTAGGAACGAGACACACTGTTATGTGTAAACCATGGTACAAAGATTTTAAATTGGAAAATACCAAGTGATGTAACAATTTTTAAAGGATATTTGGAATCTTTCGGATTATTTTCTCTAGTAGAGGCATGTTATAGCTTGGTAAATAAAGTACTTATATCTTGTTTTGTTGAGCGTTGGCATGTGGAATCAAATACATTTCACCTACCATTCAGTGAGATGACTACAACATTAGACGATGTTGCCTCTCTACTACATATTCCGGTTGAAGGATTACCAATACAAACATATAATTATTCTCGAAATGATATTACTAATTTGGTTGTCAATAATTTGGGGATAAGTGATATTGAAGCAAAAAATACCATGAAGGACAGTGTTGGATACAAATTGCATTATATTAAATTGAACGAAATTTTTGATGGAGTCTGCGATGATTGGAAAGAAGAAAAAATTAAACAAGCTGCTCGTGCATATCTACTGTATTTAGTGGGCAATACATTATTCGTTGATAAAAGTAAGTCTAATGTGTCCGTACATTATTTAAACCAAATTGGTAATTTGGATGAAGTTCGTAATTAT
The DNA here is from genome assembly GCA_030765085.1 of Allium cepa. NCBI lineage: Eukaryota > Viridiplantae > Streptophyta > Magnoliopsida > Asparagales > Amaryllidaceae > Allium > Allium cepa. Next base: position 134,230,302 of record CM060942.1, on the reverse strand, counting down.
TCTTGGGGTTCGGCAACTCTATGTTGGCTATATAGGCAGCTAGGTCTTGCGAGTAGAATAGAAGTGAAACAAGTTGTTGGTTTTCTTGGATTGTTGGAATCATGGATATATGAACATTTCCTACATCTGCATCCATCAACCAAAATGTATAATGAAAGTTCACCAAAAGCGGCTCGTTGGGATCCAGCAAACGATTATCGTGCATCGCATAGGGAACTTAGGCTGTATCTTGATAACATTCAAGAACTTGAGGTGTATTATTAGGCTTGAATCATTTGAATTTTTTTTAATTCAAGTTATAATAACTGCATTTTTTTTTTACAAATTCCTGTAGGTAGTCTTTGACCCTTACATGCATGCAAGACAATTCCATCCTTTTTCTCAAATTGCTTGGTATTCTAGTTGTTTATTATGCTTAAATGTGGTAGAACCATATCACCCCACCCGGGTTTTGCGGCAATTCGGAAGGGTTCAAAACATTCTGTGGCCTATCATTCAATCAACTAGTAAAAACATTCATCGCGGTGCTACGGCTTCGACGTATAAAGTGCTTTACGGGTTTGTGGAAAATATTTGGAATGAGTGGCCAGATCATGTTGTTAGTGCACAATATCGTTCCATTCTTCTGCGTGAATCCACTGAAACGGTGACAAGTGATTATTTTGATTGGTATTACCCGCGCACCATGTTAAAAGTTCATCCGGTTAATGAACAAATTATTCACTGTAGCAATCGACCTTCGTACGATCATTTATATACGGTAAAAGTCAATATACTATTCTTTCATATCTGATTTTATAATAATAACTTATTGTCGATTTCCACTACAGAGCTATGAAGAGCTTAATGATGTGATTAGTGAAGGCATAACACTAGCTTCATCACAACCGGAGACTTCACGTTTGGCTCATCTTGGTAGAATCCGCAAAGCACTTACTAAAGCTAAAAAGATTTATGCTCGTTTTGTTAAAAAGGATGATTAGTTTTAGGTTGTGGTTTTCAGTTATGTACTTATTGTTGTGGAACTATTTCAACTGTTTTTATTGTTTAATTGGATGGTTATTTTGTAGTCTATGGATGGTTAATTTGTAGTTTGACGTTTGGTTATGGTATTTTATGCACATGGATGCTTGTTAACAGCTGTTGCTTCTACTGTGAATACAGTTTACTTATTTCACTGAAAAGTTTTCTTATACTGTGTCTACAACTGATCATGTTTTGCTTCACTTGTTGATAGTTGTTACTTGTTTGCTAATTGTTGATAGTTGATAGTTGTTACTGTGTCTACAACTGTTGTTGTTAATTGTTTGCTAGCTGTGTCTACAACTGATACTGTGTCTACAACTTCACTTGTTGATTGTTAATAATTGTTTGATAGTTGTTACTTGTTTGCTGATTGTTGATAGTAGATAGTTGTTACTTGTTGATAATTGTTTGAATTAGAAGTATCTATTTGTTGAAACTATATTTGATCTGAGAAATCCATTTTATTGATCTGAGAAATCCATGTTATTGAATTAGAAGTATCTATTTTTTGAAACTATATTTGATCTGAGAAAATTCTTGACCCTGTATAGAACGAGGATAACGTGCTAACAACGTTTGTCCTTAGCTAAACTAACGTTTATACATCGTCTGGCTTATACGTTGTCTCTGTATTCGACCACATACAACATGGATGTTGATTACATGCAATCCTCGTTTGCATTTTCGTATTTGCTATAAACAACTCTCGGGTAAAATTTGTTGTCAATACCCTGTATGCAACGGCACTTACATACAGAAAACGTTAATTATGAAAGATATTTGCCATCTAAGGTAGCCACGTTTACATTTGACGTAAAATAAATGTTGATCTCGTTCACTAGCTATTTTTTGATGAGGAAAACTCTCGGGTTTTGTTGATTTTGAAGACCCTGCATACAACGAGGGTAACATGTAACTAACGTTTATCCCAAGCTTTATTTTTCCCAATGACCTCCTCCGGTTCTAGCATTATTTCTTTTATGTTTAATGTAGCCTATTAACGTGACTTATTTATACACCAGGTCTGTTGTACTGCAATCAACAATTTATAACAGGTACTGGAGCAGTAAGACAGAGATAGCAGATACAACAATTCAGTTTCAAAACACAAATTCAATTTCAAAACAACAATTTCAATTCAAAGCTACTACAACAGTTTCAAATCTTGTACAGAAGTTTAACAATGATATTCAACATTTTTGTTTTCAAACTACATTTTAACTTAGAATAACATGGTCACAATTTTCCCACGTAGCCATATTTTCACAGTCTTCCATCATCTTCCATTCTTCTCTTCTAGCTCGTAATATATACTCCCATCGTTCTGCTTCAATATGGCGATTATTAAACCAATTGATGTATACTAGTGGGACCGGATGGTTTATTTGTAAGACGGCCTATACAAATAAAAACATTTCATTGTAATTGTAAATCCTTCATCTATTTGTTGAAAATAAAATGAATAATGCATAATACCTGGACAAAATGGTCATTGTTTACATGAACAATCCCTAGTTCACGACGATACAATTGAGATGGAATTTTTCCTCTTAAAGGTGGTATAGTCAAACTCAAACTGTTACTGATACTAAAAACGACAATATTATATTTCGTAGCTATTATGTACTCAATCTCAGGCATAATCATCCATTTACTTGGTTCGGCAACGCCAAATTTGTGATTAAGCACATTTAGCAAATAGGTGGTTCTACCTTTTTCAATAAACACTTGTTCATACATCTCTTGATATTGTTCAAGTTCTTCCATTAATTCCTTACGGACGTGCCACCATCGATCCTCTCCTAATCCTAAGAAAGAAGCAACACATCGAAATCCACAATTACCATCCATGCTCATGTCTACAATTCCTTCGATATAAGGCTTCCACTCTTTTGGTATGCAATTTTCATACACACCTAAATTTATATTTTTAGGTCTACGGACAATCAATTTTCCTTTCTTCAAGGAAATACAAGGATCAACCTTTTGTATTTTAGCTACACCACATTAGATTAAAGCACATTCACCTAGCTCAAATGCGGAAGGAAACCGTTTTGTTGAAGTATCAATTTTATTATGAGATCATCCTTGGATTTTTACTTTGCTAATCGGAGATGCAAGAGTTGACGTTTGCGGATAAACTATCTCTTTTATTTTCTTATACACTTGCATTTGATGCGGTAATTCCAATTTCATAACTTCATTTAGCATTTCGTCAAGCTTTTTCTTCATATTAAAATCTCTTTTCTCTCCCAATTTTATAATATGCAATCCAGTCCAATGAACATGAATCAAATCCAAAGGTATTTCTACATTTCGACCGAGATTTGCTAACGTTTGAAAGCATGGAAGTCCGTGTGTCTTACGAACAATAAAACCGCATAACTCATCATCTATAATTTCATAAGAATTTATCTATAGAAGCTCGGATTGAATTAGATCCAATGCCGCAAGAGAAACTATACCACGTAAAATTTTAAATTCTTTTTTATGATAAACATGAGCTACTTTTAAAAGACTTGTTTCAAATGAAGCTCTTAGCTCAGTAAACGATGGTTCAAGTAGTGAATGCATGCTCTCCCACGCTCTTTCGAAGTTGCATTGACTGGTGGCCAAATGTTTTTTCAATTTAGCATGCACGACCTCGGCTCTAAAAGAAATTAGTTATTAAGTTATTGTTATAAATAAATCTATTGTAAATAAAGAAACAAAAAAGTAGGTGTCTTACCTATTTGATGTGTAGTTGCCAAAGTTCATAAAATTGTCAATCCAAGCACGTACAAATCGATCTTTCCATGTATCAAGCCAATTTTCCATAAGATATTTTAATAACTTTGGGTACTCACCATACTGGACATGCAAATCTTGTAAATTATTGTTATATTGTTCAATATTTCCGGACTCACATAAATTTGTCCAATCTTGAAAAAACTGTTTTTTTGCTTCTTTTTTTATACCTGTAACTCTTCTTTGAATAAAAGCAAGAATTTGATATGCCACTTGCACATGATATGAGCTGCTTGGGGAAAAACAATGTTAATGGCATTAATCAATGCTATCTCTCTATCTATGACAATGACACTTGGCATTTCTACATCACAATCAATCATTACCAATTAAAGACGATTTAAGGCCCAAAGATAGTAATTTTCCTATTATGGTACGAGATATGCAATAGCAACACAAAAGGTTCGATTGGTTTAGGTAACATCGACAATTTCCAATAACGGCATTCTATATTTGTTTGTTTTGTGAGTACAATCCATAACAAGAAGATGTGGAAATGTTCTTAGCAAATCTATAGTCGTACGATGAGCCCAAAATATGTCAGTAATTATATCACTTCCGTCTACGATATTACGATGCCATTCAAAGTAATTTTTTCCTTCAGCTTGCTTAAGAGGTTTTTTTTTTTTGAAATGGTACTTTATATACAACAAATCGTTGGGACAACATATCCTATGTCAATAAAAAGCAAGTTTCGAACTGGTGACCTCTTGCACCAAAGCCGAATCAATTAACCACTTAGACGATGGTGCTTGTCTGCTTAAGAGGTATTGTATTTGAGAACAACCCGCTCTATCCATTTTTTTGTGCCTAGAAAGCACATTATATACCGTTTTAATTGTTGTACTGTTGGATGGATCATTTTGTTTTATAGTGTGTAAAATGTATTTTGGCTTCACCATGTTTTTATACATTTCAACAGCTAATTTTTCTTCATCCTACGTTAATCGACCAATAAAAGAGTGACCTTCCGAACTGTAAAGTGCACAATGATTATGAACACCACATATTATTTCTAATTTCCAATTCTCTGAATTATGAATTTTAACTCCTTTCAAACGAAATGGACAATTGCACTTTTTTGTACTTGTTAATCTATTACTGTTAGATTTCTTGCATTTGTACTCTTTATATGCTCCACTTCTCTCACATCTAAATATAATTCTTGAATTTCTATCGCTACTGTTAATATCTGATTTTAAACCTACCACTACCATCGCATTCCTTTTAGCCGTAGAATCAGTCCATTCTTTCATTTTATATCTATTTGGAAATACCTTCATACAATAAAAAAAATCAATATAGAAAATGAGTTAATTTACAAATAATAAAATAAATTACACACGTCATATGTTGTGAACTCATTGCTATAATTCATGACAATTTCTTCATCTTCTTCAGCCACCCACCCAATCTACAAAGTAAAAAAAATGGACGTAGTATTTAACGGACAATGTTTTCATCACTTTCTAGTATATGGTAAACTAGGTTTTGAGCAATTCCTAGTGTATATGGCACTATGACTATGTTAGTTTCTAGTATAATAGCAGCTATGAAGAAAACATACCTGATTTTATTGTACGTAATTATCTGTATTGCTCGTTTCCTCCTCCATGTCAATTTCAGCAGATGAAACCAGGTGGAAGAAAGATGAAGATAAGATGAAAAGACAGTAAATTTAATAAGATACCTATTTAACATTTAAAGGGTATAATTGGAATAAAAAATTTAAATTTTTACTTGGGGTGTGAAGAGAAAATGCCGGGGGGTTAATAGATGGACCCATAGAATTATTTACAAAGGATCATTTCAAGAACGAACGAATTTATCAGAACGACAAACCTTCATATCTCCAAGCATTGGTGATATAATAAAAACCAGGAATTATAATAAAACCTAGGAATTACTTCTTGGATAACTAGTTTGCCTGTATATATTCAAAAGGAAAAGTGCATCAAAGGTAGATATAATAAAACCCAGAAACTACACATGCCAAAAAAATGAAAACAAAAGTTAAAGCATTTGTGATGTCTACAAGAATTAAGAAATAACTCGCTCTCCATATTTAAGATTTTTCTTTTTGGTGGAAGCAATATCGATATTGCTTCTCGCCTTCTCCTTCTGCTACATGGATTAGTAGACTGAAGTCTATTTCACTAAAGAAAATAGTCTGAGTTTACTGGTTAATCCACATGCATGTTGTAAAATGCCAATTTGTAACAAATTTATGATAAGCACAAGCTTATCAGATAAAAATTGATGTTCCAACAAGAAAACAAATTTATAATAAGCACAATTCTATGTCATTGTTGTTTTTTTACTTCCAATCTTATGGCGAAGCAAATCTTATATCTGTGTTAAGAATTAAAGAATGTGATTGAACCCCCTTCAAACCGATATTAGGGTTAGGGCATGGCGATCCCAAATTTCTCTGCTGCTTCGATTTTGCTTCTAATTCCATAAGGGATTTCTGATTTGCGAGGGTTCCACAACTTGATTCCTTAGCAGATCTCAGCTCCTTTATAATTAAGTTTGTGGCCTTGCTGAGATTCTTGTGTAGAGATGATTTTGGCTCTTGAGTTTCAGTACGCTCGGTAGCTTCTCTTGTTTTTGCTTGAATCTCTCCCACTCCCAAATCATTTAGGAATCTGATGAAGTTTCAAGTCGATTATGCCTTATATGAGTACATCGGCACGCTAGTAAGGTGCATGTATGTAGTTAACTTATAGTTTCCCATTTAGAACTTGCTCTCGAACAAAGTAGAATCAATCTCTGTGTGTTTAGTCTTTGAATGTTGAATAGAATTTGCTGACATATAAACTGTGCTTTGATTGTCACATCGAAATGTCGGTTTGCTCTCTGTTTTGATGTTTAATTCACTTAAAAGTGATCGTATCGACATTATTTCTGCTATTGCACTCGTCATACTTCTGTATTCAGCCTCGGTGCTGGATTTGAAGATGGTTGTATTTCTTTAAGCACCATGCTATAGGATTGTAACTAACATATATGTAGTATCCAGTTACTGACTTCCTATGACCTAGATCAGTAGCCCATCAGCATCAGAGTAGCCAGTCATAGCGCGATTGTTGCATTCTTTTAACAGTAATCCATTATTTTATGTTCCCTTTAAGTATCTCAGCATCCTCTTTACTGCCGCGCATTGATTATCCAGTGATTTCTGCATGAATTGACAAACTTTATTAACACTAAATGATATATCTGGTCTAGTAATTGTTGCATACTGTAAAGCACCAACAACACTTCTGTATTTTTTTTTAACAATTACTTTCTGGACATAGAAGTCAAAAAAAATTCAAATCCAGAAATGCTTTTAAGCCAATAGAAATATATTTCAGTGCTATTGATTAAGACCAAGATGGACAACGCAAAGCCACAACCGACCCTCATGATAAGAAATCAACAATTGACCAAAAATAGGAGGGAATAAAAAAGCCACAATTACTTTATGGGATATGATGTTGAGTGAGCTTGTTGATGTTAAGTGGTATGATTAAAATTAAATAGGTTTTTGGGCACAAATATGGCAAGAAGATATTTGTTTTGCTCTGTCTGTGCATAAGATGTTTGAGTAATTTACTTTATGGGATTTTTGTGTGAAATGTATAAAGATTTCAAATGCTGACTATATCAGTTATCTTCAAGTTAAAAGGTACCCAAATCACCTACCTGTTTCATAAATCCTTCACAACATACATTTTGTTCTAGTAGAAATTGTTATCTCTATCCTTTTGGAAAAACCTTACATTAAAAGCTTAGCCGTATATATGGAGACATTAGTGTGTTAGTCAATGATACAAGTATGTTACGTTTGGGGTTTTCATACATGAACCATGAAATGGTCGGTGTTCATTGATGATTATTGGGTGATTGATCCACTTTTATCTATTAAACGAGGACAACTTAGAGAGGTCTTCATGAAAATCCACAAGCTGAAATGTCACATATTTTTCCATTTAAATTTATGTCATATTAGTTGATGTGAGCTTGAGACCAATATTTAATCTCACATTAGATTGGGATATGAGATACATAATTATTTTGAAAAGATAAAGAACTGTGAATCGCAGAAAACAAGAACTGAAGTTTGGAAAGTATTTGAATTATTTTCGAAGATCTTATATTTTTTGTTTGAAATCTTTTGAAACATTTTTGACTTTTTCTAGAGAAAGAGATAAACGGTTTGCACTTTACTTAATATTTTACGGTGATTTTTATATTGTTTGAACCTTTGACATTGTGACTTTCTTCTCTTTTCACACTTTTTTTACTCATTTTTTGGGATATACATGAAAGTTTATGAATTTACTTTGTAGGTAGCATGTTTGATATTGCAAAATATGTAGTTATTGATATTTTAGGAGCACAAAAATTGTTCCATACAGTGCTATGCCACTGTCGTATCTCTTTTTTTTTCTCTAATACCATCCTAAATAGATTTAAACTAAAATTTTCCATTATTTGAATTCCATTGCCAATAGTCTTCATGCTTGTTGTTGAATGTTTTGATTTCTTTTATGTTGCTATGTATGTGTGCTAGTCGATGTGATGAATTAACATTCCAAGAGCCATTGTTTATAACGTTGTTGACTTTGTGATTGTGTGATCTTGTTGTGGACATATAAATTACTATTTCTCTAATCAAATCATTAGTGCAAAATTCCTTCATTGCACGAACTATTTCTCTTAACTTGATTATAAATTACTATTTGAATTTTAGATACTTGGATGCATACATATTGTACATGATGATGGAGAAAGATTGGTTGCGTCTACATAGGTAATCATGTGGTAACTAATTTATACTTAACTTTAGAATTAATATTTTGATAATAAAAGCTAATATATTTTTATTTTCAATTTTAATCATAGAAATAGTAGAGAGTGTGGTCAAGGAGCACAGAATTTTATGCGTGTTGAGAAGAAAAATTTAGGAGATGTGGAAAAAATATTATGTCCTTGTTTAGAATGTCGAAATCTTAGTTGTCACTATGGTGAAACCGTTGTTGAGCACCTGATTATAAGGGAATGGATCCTAAGTATAGAGACGATATTTTTTGGATGTCTGTATTTATCTTTTTGAATATCAGTTTTTTTAGAATATGAATATAAATTGGGTTGGACTTTCGAATATCCATTTACAAGCCTAGTGGAAAAATGTTTGAAAACGGAGTCTAAGTATATAGATTTAATGAGAAAAAAATGATGATAAAAATAGTTTTGAAAATAGAATATGCAATTATATACATAATAAACTATTATCTTGATAAAATAAAATATCAATTATTCATTGTATTGAAAATTTGAAACACGCATAATATAAACTATTATATCAATAAAAATAGAATGGATAATTTTCGAATGCGGATACAGTTATATTCATGTATGTTTTTTCATATACTAGAATTCTTTTCTTGAATGTCGATGAGGATTGTTTTTTCATATATTAGAATTCTTTTTTTGAATGTCGATGAGGATTGTTTTTTCTGGATATTTATTGACAAGCTTAGTGGAAATTTTTTTGGAAGCGGAGCCTAAATCTATGGATATAATATAATAGGATAAAAAATGTGATCCTAGAATTCATTTGATCTGACACTGAAATTTCTAATGAGAGATGCATAGACCAAATTCCAATGGCCGTCACCCCTTTAAATAATTTGAATAGATGCCTGTCCAGTGTATATTTTCTTGAATATTTACAAACAATGTCCGGTTGACTGAATATTAAAAGAAAAAAATGGATAGACTATGTTGAGTATTAGTTAACAAGGTTGTGAACAACCAGCAAGACACATAATGTGCATCATTAAACTACTCATATTTGTTTCCAATGGAGTGAAATGTCTGAATTTTATGATTGAATTGAAATTTTGACTCATTAACAGTGGGGATGCGAGAAATTATTAATAGTTTGTGTTTACTGACACAGTTGAGTAGTTAAATAAAATTTGGAGATTATGTTATAAAAATCGGGTAGAGATCGCAGTAGGAACTACCGATATTATGCTTTTTTACTTAATGGCTGCTATTTCAGATCGTCATCTCTATTGCATTCATCTCTCTTCGAAGATTTCTACGGTTATTGTTGCCTGAACAAAATATTATTTCTCTGTGACTTTCTTTAGATATAGTGCATACTCTTTCAATAAGATGATGACCACCATACTGTTTTATATATGCCTTGTTAACCAATTACCTTTAATGTCTATATGCATCAGTAAGGCTGTAATCTTCTTACTCTTACTACTCTTACTCTGAGCTGACACCTTAGTTTCATATGTCTAGAATTCTCACGCGGTCTAATTTTTGTATTGGCTTTCATATAAAACACATCAGTTTATATATATTTTCCATCATACAACCTTTGCGTAGTAGCTTAATGGTTGAACCAAATAATAACTATTATATTTTGTGTCAACTATTGCAACTTTCCAAATTAAATACAGTTATAAGCATGGTAACATTTTGTAGTGGAAGACTCGATGTAACAGGACATTATTTTGATAATAATTAGATTTCAATACCGATATTAGAAGAATTCACTTATCTCCTTCATGATATCTTCCAGCCTTATATCTAATGATAGATTGTAGCATGTGTAATCATACATTGTAATTATAGTGTTAATACTTGGATTGGTCTGGTAAGATGCAGAACAAAAGAGTTGAAATTTTTATAGTGTTAATACTTGGACTGGTGTCCGATGCAGAACAAAAGAGTTCAAATTTGAATAAAAATGTGCATTGCATAATTGTTTCATATTTGATTAAAATTATGGTGGTTGCATGAAAACTCATCTTTTTTTAGATCCAATATCGCCGTAGATGTTGTAACATTCTAATTTTCTTTTCTAGAAACATTGCATGATTTCCTGACATATAATGATTTTCATAGTATGAACCTTTTTGTTGAAATGCTCAGAATTCTTTTATACCTGCAGAAAATGGTTAAATGTACGAAGAATACAACAAACAAGAAGCTTACTGGCTATCAAAGAAGACTTGTAGAATCCGAATATGCATCCGATGGGTCTAATGCAATGGGAGATAATATTGAGCCACCTTCAGAAAACATGGATGTTGGAAATGCAAGCAAGCCAACCACGTCCACAACTATGCAAATTGTTGAAATCCTGAAACTGCAGTGGAAGTGGGTAAAGAAATCAAAGATGTTGAAGCAAAATAAGTTTCAAAGAAGAGGACTAAGGCCCAACTACAGTCAAAAGACTTCCTTTGGATGTTGCAAGCCGAATTGAAATTGAGTTTAATTCATCAAGCATACCGATAGGGAAAGGGTCGGTGAAATTGCCTTCTTATTTAGGGCCACTTGTTCGTGAGCACGTTTCATGTACACTTGATGATTGGAGGCAACTTGGTGACGATTTAAAAGTAGTTCTATGGAAATCCATTCAGGTAATTTTTTTAAATCCCCTAAAGTGTAAAAATTGTATATTTAAGTAAAGTGTTCTATCTTTAACTTTACTTCATCTTGCTATATATAAAACATAATGAAAAGGTACAAATAAGATAAAAATGGTTGAAATTGAGTTTAATTGTGATTGATGCTTACAAAAATTATTTTAAGTTTGAAATAAGGGAGCATAATAAAAATCGGTTATACCTTGTTTCGCCGATTTTCATATTTTTATCATTGATTTACATCGCACTCTTCCATATAATTAATAGCATGAAATAATTAAATGTGAAAAAGAAGTAGAAATAAAAGTTAACGCACATCTTTTAGTCTGGTCTATAATAATGCAATTCTTGATCGTTTATTGTCAGTCTTTTGACAGTTTGTCAGACGATATAAGTATAAAATATAAATGTATGAAAGGATGAGATCGCTATAATTTTGTATTCTAGAAACATTTAACAGTGATAATGAGACTTTTCGAACGAATGAAAGATAAACAAAATCAAGTTTCCTATTAATTGACAACTTAAAGTAAAATAATACGGAAGGCACTAAACCATTTCTAGAACCACAACTCTGTGCTTGGTAGTCAAGATATTATGCATTGCACAGATTCAATAACTGTATTAGCTGAAATTAGACAATACAAGATTTTTATATGCTATATTGATTAGTTTATTATATCTTAATACTTGATTCAAATTGAAGATGACTCTTCTCGAGCACTTAAGTTTGGTTACAGAATAAGAGAAATTCATAATACATACCAATAAAGTTGTCATCATATACAAAGTGAAGAGTGCATTATTTACTAGTGCAACAACATGTGTGCTTATTTTAAAAAAAATATTTTTATCGATTTCCTATCAAGAAGAGGGAAACTTCCGAATATGTCTGAACTGTTTCTTACTTAACAAATTACCAGGACCTCTTAGCATGTAAGTAGCAAGTAGCTATCATGTTTGATCTAAGTTTCTCTAAAGCTTCATCTTCAACTTCGCTATTCATATGGCAGCTCTAGTAATTAGACGAGGAATAATAAATTATTTTGTATGTAATAATAAATTATTTTGATTATCATTTTGATAAATGTGATAGGCTAGATTTAATTTAGATGAGGAATGATAAAAGATTCCCATTTTTAAGCAAATCGGATGCATTGGGAGGTGTTTGAAAAGAAAATTTGTTAAAAAGATATTACAAGAAAAAACCAAGGAGGAACAACTTCAACTAAAACCAGAAAATGTCAAAAATATGAAGGAATGGAAGAAGTTTATTGAGTCAAAGATGAGTAAAGAGTTTAAGGTAATTATAATGTAATTTTTATCATTTCTTATGTGATATATAAGCATATATAAAATGCAAATTAACTAATCAATGTGATTAGACCTTGTAATCTAGTTACGAAGTGAAAATTTTAAATCCATGAAGGACATGCAATGCCACACACATGTAGTCATCGAGGGATGGCTCGATTAACTGAAGTTTGGTGAGAAAAATATTTGATTTATTTAATATGGTTAGTAGTTTTGTTTAATGTTGTATCTTTTAATGTAGAAAGAGGAAAGTATAAATACCTCTTCCTTTTCTAGATCTGATGTTTGGATTAAATCTCACATTGGAAAAAATGGTGAGCCAGTGAATATGCATGTTGCAGATGCCATTGTAAGTGCTATGTACTGTTATTTAAGCATAAATTTTTGAAAATATATAATTTAGAACTCACTTACAAAATATAATTTGTGTTCACTTTTGTAGAAGAAAATAAAAAATGTTGAAAATGAGCCACAGTCTAGATTAACATGTAAGTTCAAAGAAGAAGCTCTCTCACTAGTATTGGGACAAGATAGACCGGGACGATTACGAGGAATGGGAAGGGGTGTAACCATGACCAAGGCAATTTTGTCTTAAATCAAATATAAGCAAGTAGTTCAATGTCAACACAGAATTTCAAAGCTAAGTAGTTAATTCACATGTTAATGAAACGTCAGGTACGATTTCAAATTGTATTTTAACAATTTACAAAAAATACAGTCTTATTTTTTTTCCAACATAAAATTATATTGTCACCACCCATTTTGCTTTGACGATGCTTGATATTATATTGATTGATTGTTGTAATTATGCTGAGCTTGATTGAGTTCAATAGGTAGGTAACTTGACATGATTAATTTTTTCAGATTAAATTAGTTGTTACAGGAAACATTTTCAAGGTATTATGTGTGTAATATAGTATGACTATTTTCCTACTGCATGAATCGATTTTTAATCAGCTTGAATACTAGACAAAGAATTATATATGGACACTGTCATGAATGAATGCAGTAAGGATATGCTCTGCTCTATGACAAACGGTTGTTATTTGTTGAAGTAAGTGGTACGTTTTTTAATTACTTTTATTCTTTGGTGGTTAGTTTTTCGAAATGAATTGAGTACAATTAGTCGTCTTGTTTGCTTGTCGGTCATACTATAAAGTAACTTCATTACACAAATAGTGAGTCAGTGACACACGAAAGGCTGGTATATCCATTGTTATACCACATGCACATTTTTATTTTGGTACCAAGCCAAAATAAGATAAGATTTGGTGCACCACCTATTTTTCTTTTTGCAACAGAAAACAGCCCAAGGATTTGAATCATCGATCCTCGGTAATAAATCCTTGTTCTAAAAGTATTATTTTCCAGTAGGTTGACTTTACAATTTTGATTGCTTGCACAAATATTACAAAAATGTCAAAGTATTTTACGCTTTGCAGTTTTATACATCGCACGATTATATTCTAATATGAAATTCCAACATTAAAATCAATATATAAATTTAGAATTTACTTGTACTAACTTGTTTTGGTTGCATTTAAAAATTTTTGGAAAAGCTTCAGATAGCATATATTACGTGTTTTCTAATACTTGATTTTATTTTTGCCATCAAATTGTATTAGTAGGGATTTTCAAATTAGACACGTTCATTTTGATTTCCATATGTGACGTACAAATAAATGTAGTGTACCAAAACAATAAATGAATAGTTAATCAGGTGTAATCATCTTAATGCCATCATAGTCAAAATAAATGAACAAAAATGACTGTAATATAGTTTTTTATTCAGTCTTAATCTCTCATCATAGTCAAAATATGGTCTTATAGTTTTTTTCCTATCCAAAATTCATACAAAACACTTTCATGCATAGAATTCTTTTCTGTTCGTGCACTTTCAATTCACATTCACACATAGAAAACAATGTGACTACAAGTTTAAATTCACATCAAGTTCTAAATGTGCATCATCTATTATTACTACATGTCCACTACAAATTCGCTGCAAGTTTAAATTCTCTAATGTATTTCAAATATTATTGATTTGGCAGGGTAAAGAAAGTTTTGGAGAAGAGACTGTATCTCAAATGGTAAAAGTATATCATATTAAGGTTAAAACATCATACAAAATTCGATATCTAAATCAATAATTATGTGATTTAGTTTTTATTAATTGCAAAGTAAGCATAATCAAATAGGTGATAATTGTATTTGACTACATTGGCACGGGAATGATGATGAGGTTTTTGTCGAAGGAAAATTTGTGTCAACTGATCCGAAATATCTTTTCAATGGGGTACCTTTAGGCCTGAATGCCATGAAAATCTTGATAGTCCATCTTACAGAAGTCGATGCTTTTTTATGGAGGCTTTCACCTGGTTTGGTATACATAGGAGATGCTTTTTTATTAGATGACTATATTTTTTCTTTGATAGAGCAAAACTGATAGCACAGAAAAGAAATGCAAGTTGTTCGATTGGGGTGGAAGCAAAGAATTGGTTGCCGAAGGACGAGTGTACTCGAGTGATTCAAATCATATTATTAATGGCATTCCTCTTGGACTTGAAGCCACGATAATTTGGGTGGACAATCCGAAAAAAGAAGATGCCTTTCTGTGGAGACCTATAGTAGGTATGACATGTATTGGAGAAGCCATCGGTAAGAAAATAGCGTGGGCAACATCAAAATTGGTTTTTGAAAACACAACACCACATACTCTTGTGAGCAGTGTTCCAACTTCTCTTACGGTATATGTTTATATTGCTAATATCTCTCTATAAGATTTTTTGATAATGTATCAATTTTTTTTATATGATTAGAGTGTAAATTTCACGGTGAACACCAAGTGCAAACTATTTAACGTGAAGGGTATGGGAAAAATAGTAGCTGAAGGCACCGTATCTTCAACCGATCCAAATGATAAGGTTCATTCTATTCCATTGGGACCAAATGCGATAAGAGTTTGGGTGGATATTGTAAAAGTCACAAATGCACCTCTATGGAGGCCTATGTCATCCTGGAATGCTTATCATATGCTATTGGTTTGACAGTAGCATGACCTACTATGAATGTTAGAGTGGACTCAAATTCTAAATAAGTTTCACAACATCTTGTTTATATAAAATATGCACAGTGTTAAAAATAAAAGTACATTGAATTCTGAATTCAAAATAAAGATGCTATTATAGCAGTGTTCTAGCATCTCTTGATTTATGTTTTATTCAATCAACCTGAACTCAACCGAAATTGATCGAAGATCACCTAGAACCTCGTCGGCTCCAGGTGCAGTTACGACTAGTAGACCAGCGGCCTACCACCGGGGCGCCAATGGAAAAAGTTTGGAACCATTTTGGTTCTAGGCATTAGTTCATTTAGCCATTGTCGATTCACCATTTTCTTGTTCTTCTTTTATAAGTTATGTTTTGTATTTTGATATGTAAATACAGTACATATATTTATAAAACTAGTTTTTTAAACAAATTTTTTATAGTCTACAACACGCACGGACACACCTAGTATTCATTAATATGACCCTCAACCTAGGACCTTAGTTAATAAAACTTTGTTATAAAAATGCATAAAAGTGTTATGTAATAGAACATAGCTTAGGTTATTGATTTTGTTCCTGTTGCTTTTGAATTTGTTAGCTACTCTTTTAAGAGTTTTGTTGTCTTGAAAAATCATGTATGCAATGCCCTGTTAATTTAAATCATGATCATGAATCCTACTCTTATAGTGTCCCCTTTTAGCTCTATCTCTCTCATCAATAGGTCTGTCATCTTGGACATAGGTTCGTGATGCATGAGGTTAGGTGTAACAATAGCTAGGCCCTATTTGGCTTCGTGTCGATTATGTTCGATACTAGACTAAATATGTTTGATGCGGAACTGGTTTCAAACGCGGCTTTAGTCCGAGTCTTAAATCTTAAATCGATCCCTATGCCTTTTGACCTGCTGTCACCTCGTCTTGTTCTCTTTTATATCTATTTCTTCTTCCAAAACTAGAGTGGACCTCCTCCTCTCCTTTCCCATCCTTTTGCAATAGAATGTCAAAAGGTTGTCGTGCTTTTCCTTTTGCAACTAGTTTCTGTTTGGAAGCAACCTTTGCATATATGTCTATAACCTTATTCCTTGGTTTATTTTTAAAGGTTTTCATGCCTTTCCTTTTTCAACCGGCTCCTGTTGAGAAGCCACCTTTATATGTGTGTCCACAAGCTTATTCCTTGGTTTGTTTTTGTCAAATGTGGCCTATCCTTGTCTAGCTATAGTTGTATGTGTATCTATCACCTAGGATTTGTTCAAATCTGTGTTAAGAAAAGCCTGTCCTTGCTTCCTGGTAGTTTCCAAAGAAAGACTTTCATGTTGTTCCTTTCGTTGCAGTAGTGTATATGAAACAGCAGTAGTATTGCATGCAACATTTCATTTTTACTTCTATGTCTTTGATTTTTGATACCATATTTTACTTGTAGAACTTGAACAATTTTTTGTAATATGTGATAGAAATCATTTTTGCATTTGAGTACCATAGGTTTCAGTTTCAAGTCCCTTTTGAGTATAGTCTACAAACCCATCTAATTGACACCAGGAGTTAACATACCTAAAGGCCAATCCTTTACTTGCCATTGAAGATCAGTCAGTTGCAGCAACAGTGGAGTATGGTCACTCTTCTACTTTTATGTTAAGATGTAAATTCTCAGTTTTGTGGAGAGCTAAGCTCTTAGTTTTAAAACAAAATTAAGCTAATCCTCAGTTTGTTTCAAAACTCAAAACCGAGGTCTCGCTTAGTTTTGAGTCAAAACTGAGCTAATGCTCGGTTTGTTCCAAAACCGATCTCTCTCTTCTTTCAATTCAAAACTAAGCGTTAACAACTTGTTATAATGATAAATAATTATGTTTTTATTGCATTCAAAACTAAGTTAATACTACAATGTAAATCTGTGTTGTAATTTTTTAGTAGTTGCAAATTAAATATGTTATTTTAAATGTGTATTTGATCACTAACTTTAAATTTCATTATTACAGGCAGGTGAAGCTTTTAAATGCAAAAAATGCACAAGATACTCTTTAGGTTTTTGGAGGTTTGGCCTAGTTAGCACATGAAAAGTATTTGGTTGCATGCTTTGTCATTAATATTTGATGCAAACTTTGTAGATATTGTGCCTTTGTCTAATGTTATATGAAGATGGTTTATAAATTTCATCATTGTTTGAGTAAACTTTATTCATAGATATTGTGTTCAACTTATTTTATGGAAATGTTAGTTGTTATGCTTTTATTTTATAGTTTTTAGTTTGATTTATATACGTTTTGTATATTATCCGATTGAAATTTAATTAAATGCACTTAGGTTAATGATATGTGTATATTGCAATGGTACAACATGTCAGAAATGACAGCGTTTATAACGTGCGGTCGGTTTTTTGGAAAAATAATTCATGTTAAACGACAACATTAATACCTTGTTGTGAGTTCTTTGAAAAGAAAAGTATATTGATACTACAAAGTTTAGGAACTGCCGATGAAATAAGCAATAACAGTGTTTATAGATTGCTGTTGAAAACTAATGAATAAGCTTTAAACGGCGTATTTTAAACGCTGTCATAACTTACTAACAGCACTTAAAAATGCCGATGAAAATGTAAAATAATACCTAAACACTTTTTCACAGCAGCTTGAAAACGCTGTTTTAATTTTAAAACAGCAAAATATAAATTCTACAGAAAACGAATTAACAGCAACAAAACGACGCTGTTTAAAATTAGTTTTGACATTGTTTTCTTTTAGCCGTTAGAAATTGTAGATCAACTACCGTATGTCATTAGACAGTATTTCTAACAACGTTGTTATATCCTTTAAAAGCAGTTTTTAAATGCTGTTAAAAGGCTATTTTGTTGTAATGGTGTATACACTAGACTCCATGTTTTCTTCCTTATGAGAGCATTATACTCCTTATCCATTGCTGCTTTCTAGTTTTTGTCTTTTGCCACATGCTCAAATGTTTCAAGCCACTATGGGAAAAAACGAACTAGACGACAAATATGCTCCGTTGTTTGATTGCATAACTATTTGTCGTTAAATCCCGTGCCGTCTCATTACACATCATACCACATATATTCCCTGTCATATGATATGCACTAACACATCAAATGAAAGAAAACCATACGTTGTTTGATGTTATAGTATCATTTCTATAATTTTTCTATATACCAATTACAATTATATTATATATTTGAAGAATGAATAAATGAATCGCAATTTTATTTAAACAAATATTCTATTTCAAATTACATTCATATACAAAACAACTTTCACTATACTTACACTTTCAAATACAATACAACTTTCACTATCAGTCTCATATATACAAATTTCCAGTACACTCGCATATAAATTTTTTTACTAGCACTCACTCACACTCAGTCGAGTTTATTTTTTATGTTAATCTTGATTTTCTTGCTCCGGCTTGTGCCCAACCATCTCCTATACATGTCAAATAAAAAACGCAGTAAAATGGAGAAGGAAACAAACTAAAATTGCAAAAATAAAATTGAATTTGAATATTAATATTTCCTTAGCTATGGGTTTGTTTTCTCTTCATGGTTTAGACAGGAACAAATACATACATATATATATATATATATATATATATATATATATATATATATATATATATATTGAAAACCCAAGAGAACCTGGCAAGCCGGTAAACTCCTGAGGAGAGTACAGTAAAGCCGTCCGCTGATCCAAGCCCCCATACTCTCGAATAAATTTATATAGGATAGGGAAGCGCGTGGTAGGAACAAATATATATATATATATATATATATATATATATATATATATATATATATATATATATATATATATATATATATATATATGCACAGACAACTTATGATATGCATAATGTATCACTATGAATATCACAAGGTTGGACATCGATTAAATCTCATGGACTATTGCAAAGGTCAAGCCTGAAGGTTCAACACAGTGCAAATGTGCACAAGGTCAATCCCAAGCTTCCTCGGGCTCAACTCAGATGCATAAGGAAATGCAACTCAAATCAAAAAACCAAACTAAAGGAAGCAATACGGTTCAAAATGGTAATAAGAACTGAGAAATATCAGTCATTAGGCATGCACATATAATGTTAGTGATGAAAATGAACTGCAATCAAGTATCAACAGCATTTTCAGTACATATAATGTAACCAATGTCACTGCAATAGTTCTACTAATGAACACATGAACAATTCAAAAGCAGCTCAAGACAGTTCAAAATATGGTACAAGTCTGTATATATAATAGTGTGTATAAGTATGTACCAAGGACTGAAAAGTGTAGAAGTGTAGTTCAAATAACTATGTATAAGTGAAAAACAAGTACACGTGCGTATTTCATTTCAGTTCAAAACAGATTACCAAACCAAGGAGCATCAAAAGAATATGTAAGCAATACATATATGCATATATACACATGTGTAAAATACAAAAGATACTAATATTTCATGCATATATACATAAATATGTATGTGTGTATATACAAGGAAGTAACAAGCAAAAAGACTGCATATATCAGTAACAAGCACACTCAGGTACCAAAATCAAAATGGTTCAGAAAAACAAGCTCAACTAGGCAAGAATTCAAGACAGTGCACATAAACAAGCTCAGACAAAACAACAAGTGCCATAGCACATAAAATGGTTTGGCAAAAACAAGTTCAACTCAAAGTGGTTTAGAAAATCAAAATGGTACAGAAAATGCACATTTAGGCGCTAGTGCACATAGGAGCAGCTCACTCAGGTGTTAGCAAACTCAAGGATGTATGCATGTATATATGTATACATAACTTCAATAATGGAATATACATTTATATCCATGTACACACATGGATGTAAACATGTATATATGTACAATGCAAGGATGTGTATGTGTGTACAAAACAAAACAAGGCAATGCGATCAGTTCAAGTGCAAGAAGCAATATGACTTGGAGTTCAAGAAGCAATCAGTTCAAGAAGCAATCAGTTTAAGCAATTTCAAAATACATATATAAACTGGTTTAAGCGATCAATTTAAGCAATCACAAACCACATGTACCAGTTTAAGCATATTCAAAACAGTATAAGCATGTATATACAAGTATGAACATACAATTGTGTACAAGTTGATACAATTATATACAAACAACTCACAAACCAGTTCATATATACAAGTATATACAAGTATATATATACAAGTGCACACAAGTCAAAACAGTTCATATATATAAGTGTATACAAGTCAAAACAGTCTAAGCATGTACATACAAGTATGTATACAAGTGCATACATATATAAACCGCAACATGAATTATCCAAATAGAAAATGGCATCCATATATACATATATACGTGTGTATATACATGGAAGTTCCATGTGATGAATTGATATAGTGAAATGCATGAAATCTCAAAATAGTTTAAGCATAGTGCACATGTATATACATACATATAGAACCATAAACACATATACACACAACTAAGCATGGTACAAACATATATGTATATACATGTATACATAACCAGGAACAAGCAAGAAGACACTTTGAGCATCAACTAGTTCAACAACAACTAGCACTAATGCAATAGGCTAGCATCAACTAGTTCAACAATGATGATTTGGTACAGCGAACCATAAGCACACTACTTCTACCACTTCAAGCATCAACTAGTTCAAAAATAACAAGCACTAATGATACAACAACAATGGGGCATCAAAAGAGATACAAACCAACAAAGTTTTAAACCAACGGAGAGAAAAATTCATATACGTACAAACAAACAGAGATAATACAAATCAACAGAGATAAAAACTCGAGGAAGCATACAAATCACTGAAAAGATCAAGTCAGAATAAAAAACCGGTAGTTCAAAAGAGATAAATACTCTAGGAAGAACACAAACCAGCAATTTAAATCATAGTATATAATCGAAAATATAGGAGATTGATTCCTATGTATATACATATCATCATTGGCAGAAAAAAATCAAGTCGAGTTCGAGCATAAAATCGAAAAGGGGCAAAACTATGCACATACCAAATCGACAACAGTCTACATAGAAACAACCAAAAGCAAATCCAATCAATCGAAAGAAAATCTGAGAAATCGAAAGAAAATCTGAGAAATCGAAAGAAAATCCAAGCAACCGAAAGAAAATCCAAGCAATCGAAAGCAAATGTAACCAATCGAAAGCAATTATGAGCAATCGAAACCAAATCCAAGAAATCGAACGCGACCACAAAATATAGAAGATCAATTCCTATATAAACTCAAATCATCACTGGCAAAAGTGGAAGTCGAGAATGCTGCAAAAAAATTAAAAGGGAAAAAAATCATACCAAACAATCTAAATAACACGATAAGTAAAAGCAACCGCACAATCAATCATTGGTAATCAAAGTGTGAGAGCATCAAAGAAAAAGGAGTACTATTCGTACTTCAAATTCTAAGAAACAGCTTTCGATCTAGAAACTCTAAATCGAAACAAAGACAAAAACCCTAAACTGGAACGAAGATAGAACCCTAAATCAGAAAGAAGGCTAAGGTCGGCAGACGATGGGTAGGAGAAGGCAACGGCGAGGACGGAGAGGAGGGAGAAGATTTTTTGGGCAGCCATTTTTTCTTTTAGCTAAGAATGAAATAAGAGAGGGAAATAAATGAAAAAACGCCGCCATGAAATATCAAGAAAATTTTGAGAGAGGGAAACAAAAATATTGATAAGGAGGAAAAACCAAATTTTTGATAATTTCAATCAGACAATAGATGAAATGTTGTTTGAATGGCATTGATGAAATCTCAATAGAACAAAGATTTCATGGGCTATGACACACAACATATGGTTTTTCCATATGTTTTGTGAAATGGTTGTAAATATTGGGATAACAACAAATCTAGCTTATGCTGTGTGATGGCCATTGTCTGATTCGCTTTGTGGCATAGTGGGATCTTCTAAAATAGTTATTGCAGTGTATAACTTTGGTTTGAAAATCCCACTGTTTTCTCTTGTGATCATGGGATGACCTGCTCTTACTTGTGGTTGTACTTCATCATTTGTCTGATTATTGTTATTCTCGATTGAACTTCCTGACTATCTGAATTTTTCTCATTAACTTCTTGTGTTTTCTTATTTGAATGTGCAAAAGATTGATTGAGATTGTTGATCAGTTCTGATGATTCATGACCTTGTTGATCTAACATTGTGAATTGAGAATCATTAGCTCCAATAGACCTTTCAGTCTTCCTAGTTTGTACTTCATCAGTATAAACTGGTAAGTCGGGTATGGAAACCTTTGGATTATATATCTTTTTGTTTGTCCTTACATCTACAACGCTAAAAGGAAATACCAGCTCATTAAATACAACATGTTTACTCATAAATATTTTTCCACTATCATCACGACATTTATATTCCTTTTGATTTATTCCATACCCTAAAAATGTGCATGGCTTTGATCTCAAGTTCAATTTGTTAGTATTATATGGTCTTATGTAGGAAAAACATAGACATCCAAAAGTTCTCAAGTGTTGATAATCAGGCTTGACTCCATATAACTTATCTATAGGACATATTCTTTTGAGAATTTTTATTGGCAATCTATTAATTAGATATACAGCTGTATTGAATGAATCGGCCAAAATTTTAATGTTAAAGATGCTTAAGCTAACAATGTAAGGCCGGATTCAACTATATGTACATTTTCTCTCAATTAAACCATTTTTTTCAAATGTATAGGGACATGTAGTTCTATGAACTATTCCTTTTTTTGAAAAAACTGTTGAGTGGTTTATACTCATTTCCACCATCAGTTTGCATAGTTTTGACTTGACAACCAACTTGCTTTTCAACTAAGGGAATGAACAATTACATTACATGTTTCAGACTTTGCTTTCATAAAGTATATCCAAGTGTGTCTAGAAAAAGCATCAATAAAAGACATATAGTATCTGTAACCATAGTAAGAACATATTGGGGCTGGACCCCAAAGATCAGTTGTAACTAATTCTAAAGGTTTTGAGTACATAGTTATGAGTCACTAAATTCCAATTTGTGACTTTTACCCATATGGCAGTAAGATCAAATATATGGTAAAGATATATTATCAAAAGTAATTTTATTTTCACTAAATACTTGTTTGACTATATTTTAATTTGGGTGGCCAAGTTTATAATGCCAAAGATCAAATACATTTCTATTTATTTTTGGTTGAACAATTCTAACCATGTTACAACATTGTTGTTTCTGACAGACTTGAGTGAGTTAACAAGAGTGAATATGTATAATCTCCTGACTGCATCACCTTGTAAAAGAATTTATTTAGTATGTCTCTAACTAAATAAATATTTCGATAGAATTCAAAATAAATATTATTATCTTTATCAAATTATGATACAATGATGAGATTTATCGTTGGCACTCATAATAAATTATTTAGAAACAACCTTCTTGCACCTTTGATAGATGCATTTCCAGTATGAGTAATACTACTAGAGTCACCATTTTCCATTCAAATGGACTGTTTACCGCTATACTCCTGATGCTGAGATTTAAGTTGTCATGATTGCTTGTTATATGATTAGTTACTCTTGAATCAGGGTACCAACATTCATCATGAATGTGTTTTGATCTTGTAGTGACATTTTGATTGTTTGCCCTATTATTATCAGGTTGATTGCTTATGTCTGTTTTTTCATGAGCCATATTGACATTGGGGTTGCCATTTCTTTGATTATTTTGATTCTAATTAGGCATATAACTAGCATTGAATCTAAAGTAACACTTCATTACTATGTTACCCAATTTTTCACATGTTTGACCCTTTGGTCTATTATTGTTACCACTCCACCTTTCTCTGCCTCTTGATCTATTTTATATACCCCTTTTTGGTAAGATTGACCTTTTTTGTTGGATTTTTGACCTTTGTTTTCAGTACTTATTGCATAGTTGATTGATAAATTTGAATCTTATGGTTTCTTGTGATCTATTCTTACTTTACGTGCAACCAAGGTTGAGTGTACATATTGTAATGAAGGTTAAGTTGGTTGAGATGATATAACTTCTACAACTGCTTCATATTCACTAAGACCGTTCAAGATGGTCCCAATTTGTTCAGTTTTAGTAATATTATGTTCAGCAGCCTCTAACATATTGCATGTATTGTTGACCTGTGCTAAATACTCTCTTATAGGCTGATTGCCTTTGCTGATATTTTGTAGTTGTCTTTTGTAATGCATAATCTTTGCAGCAGATTGTGTATTGAAAATTATCTCTACTGTAATCCATATTTCATTGGTAGATTTGCAGCTAATCACTTGTGATAATATATTTATGTTGATGGATGATAACAACCAAGAACTTATTAGTCTATCTTGTCTATAATACTTTATGTATTCTTCATTACTGATCATTTTTTTGTTGATTAGTAATGAATCTTGGTGGGATAGGATTGGCGTCGAGGATGAATTCTTTAAGCTCGTAGCCTTGAATTGAAATTTCAACTTCAAGTTTCAGTAGAAGATAATTATCTTCTTCAAGATGGATGGTGATAAGCTGGCTTTGTGGGCTAATAACGGTTTTGATTAACTTTTCAATTGCTTCAGCTGCTTGTTGTTGAGCGTTGGTGGTATTATCAGAAGTGGCAGAGTCAGTGTCTCCTTCAACCATGATGAAGACGGTGAAAGAGATGACAAGCTTCGTGATTTAGAAACTTGCAGATATAAGATTGCTTCAAATGCAGTATGAATGGTTTAGTTGCAGCTAGATCCAAGTGATGAGGGTGTTCTAATAGATTCTTGGCAAGGCAATTTCTTTCTTTCTACCTTTGATTGCTTTCGTGATTTCTAATTTTGATATTCTAAATCTTCTTGCTTTAGAATTTGCTTATTCCTTTGAATAAAACTTGTTGCAGGCAGAAATTTGCTTGATTTCTTTGGCACGGCACCTATTTTGTAAGCAAATTCATTTATATAACCCAAATGGTGAATTATACCTAACTGGTTATAAAGATATCGAATGATGATGTTTTGATGATTTCTTGACTTTATATCTCTACTTTCGATACAGAGACATTGATTTTCCTTCAAAACTTGATTCAAGATGTCATTAGACTTGTTGCAACTCTAATACCACGTTAAAAATTGAATAATGTGATTGAATTGAGGGAACATGTATCTCTTATTCATATTATAGCGTTACGACTTCTATTTATAATGATATATAGCATTTTGGGCTAAGAAAAAAAATGCGGCCCAATACACATCTACACCATATAATAATAGAATGATATATATGGGTTATTCACTATCTCATTTCCAATAATCTGGCTAGGGTGACGGGGACTATGTCATCCCCTACCCCTTTTACATTGGATGCCACATCCATGTACAATTGCCAGGAGTATTGGTCAGTGAGTGCTTCTTCATTGCCTTTGTCCAAGCTTAAGCATTCCATAATAAAGTTGGCACAAAAACCTGGCCTTAATGGGTAAGCGAGGGTGGAAGGTGATGTGTTGGTCAAGTTCCCTTACCCACTTCAAGTGGCAACCCACGATGTTGGGTTGAATTAGGACTTTCTTTAAAGGACGATTTATGAGGAGTTAATTTGATGGGTGAACCTGGAAATAAAGGTGTGCTTAGCGAGCACCAATATGCCAATTTTTCCAGCACGCCGTAATTTTCTTCAAGCCCATCAACCTCTTACTGACATAGTAAATCAATCGATGAATGCGTTCTTCTCCTCATATCAAAGTTGTACTAATCGCATGGACGATGACTGTGAGGTGGCTTTGGCGATCTTCCTTGTCCACGGGCTTCAAGAGGATGGGCGGTGGCCAGATGACACTGTAATTATTCAAATACTTTAGTGCATTTCATCATCTATATTGTCCATGTGAAGGGCTTTCCTTTTTTTATTATGTCAAAGAAAGGGATGCACCTATCAATTGCTCTAGATGTAAAGCGGTTGAGCGTGGTGACCATTTTATTTAGGCTTAGTACTTGTTTGATGTGTAGGAATTTTCATGTCCTATAGGGCTTGAATTTTGTCAGGGTTAGCCTTGAATGCTTTGGCTCCTACCACATACCATAAATTTTTCCTTGTGGGATTTAGCTTCACATTATATTTGCAGAGGATGCTAAAGGTATCGACAACATCCTACACTTTCCTATTATAAAATTTTACCAACGTATTGATGACATACACTTCCATCAATCTCCCAATTTCCTGGCAAACATTTTGTTAACAAGCCTTTGATAGGCTGTCAGCGCATTCCGTGGACTGAAAGGCATCGCTTTATAATAGTACAGTCTTGGATTAGTGATGAACGAAGAGTGTTCTTGGTCGAGGCCATGCATAGTAATTTGATTTTACCCAGAATAGACATCCATGAAGATCAATTGCTAGTGTTCTTTGGTTGTGTCCATAATTTGGTCAATCCATAATAAGGGGAATCTATCTTTTAGACGACCATTGTTGAGGTTGGAGAAATCAATGCATGTTCTCCAAGTTTCGTTGGGCTTTCAAATTAATAATGGATGGCTGTCCATACCAGATATTCAGATTCTCGAATGAACCCATTGTTGGGAAGGTTCTCCACCTCTTTTAATGTTTCGTACCTCTCGGGATTGAGTAGTCCTCTTTTTTGGTGAATAGGATAAGCTTTGATAAACATGTTTATGGTTTGCCTGAGGAAGATTACCAACTGTGCTCTCATAGGTGGATCCATCTGTGTGCCAATTTAGATGGTTCGACTTAAGTCGCTATTCTCTAAGATAATCGTTTCAATTTTTGAAGTTAGGTCGCCACATAGGTTGATGCCCATAATGCAAGGATCTAAGGGGTCTTCGTTGTCACTTCCTGCACTGATCTCTTGTTCACACTAGTCCAACATTTAGACTATATGCTCTATGAAGTCCTCGATCAAGGTGGGCGTCTATGCACGAATGTAGAGGTTCTGGTCATCCCCAAATCTCATATATTAGTCCTTCAATGCAGATAGGATAGGTGTAATGTTGTGCAGTTAAAGCGCTCGACGGATTCAATGCGGCGGAGATGCAAAAAGTCATAGCGGGGATGCAGCGAAGATATAGCAGGATATAGCGGATGACTCTAAAGTAGCATAAAAAACTTGTACTTAATATTTTTACAAATATATAAATGGTAATTAAATGAAAAATTAACATTCAATTGAATTATAATTAATACACATAATTTTAAATAAAAACATGTGCGAATATATTGTAAATAAACGTAAAACTATTATATAACATAATTGAATTTAGTAGAATATTAGAGTATTTTCATTTTTGAAAATATATTAAAAATTAAATTAAAAAAATTAATAACATAATTTTTATAATGTATAAATGTCATTTTTCAATTCATTTCTTTTAAAGAAGATATATCGAAAATAGCGGAATATAGCGGTAACAACGGGATATAGAGGAAATAGTGAGGCTTAAAGTGGAAAGGCTATAATTTGGGCTATATGGAAGAATCATAGCGGTAGAAATCTTCCATGAGATATAACAGGATTATAGTGGGGTAATAGCAGGGCATTAACTACACAGGTACAGTGGTATCATTTGTTCTCGCTTGCCAACGGAGGTGGATGTATTTGTTCCAAGTGGCAATGAGCTTTAAGGTTCTAACTTTACTAGCCAGGAAGACATGATCCCCCATGTCTTTAGGCCCATCACGGACAGGAGAAATGAGTGCCTCTCACCTTCTCTCAGAGATGGCCTAATTAAAGTGAGGCAGTGTATTTGCTTCGACTTGGTCAGGGATTCCGATGTGTGCAGAAACATTGGTCAGCTTTCGCATTCTTTTAAAGTCGTTGGTTTGACTTATCCAACATGAGCAGAAAACTTAAAGGGTTGGTGCACTCTCTTGGATGTTTCAAAGGATTTTTGTTTCCAACATGAACGAGAGCATTAGTCAGCTCTCATGTCCTCTCGACATGGTTGAATTTTTAGGATCTAGTACGAGCGGGAACCGCAAGAGGTTTGCACACTTTCTCAAATATTTCAATTTGATTGCTGTGAAAGCAACTGACCACCTTTGACATGAAATTTCTTTATGAATCATTGATATTCTATGGATGCTTCCAGAACAGCAAAAGCTGGGCTACCTATAGGAACATTTCGGGTGGACGAGAAGTCCGTTACAATAAAATTAACTTGTATTTTGCTAGAGCAGGGTTCCTCGATGAAAGTGACTACATGAATGGTCGACCCAAAGGAACAATCCGAATGCCGCTGAAGTCATTAATGGCAAAGGCTCATGGAGTGATACTGTGACGTCCCAGATTTTGGAAGATTTAAATACAAAATAATCCACACATGTCCAACCCAAACTATTCGGAACATAGATAATGAATGGGTTAAATCAAAAAAAAAAATAAGAAAAGAAGAAGAAAACAAACATAGAATCTCGTAGCGGAATTACAAAATATAATAATCAAATAACAATTCATGAAGTTGTTTATATTATACACTTGATTATAATTTATACAACATTTATCAGAGTTATATATATACAACAGAACAAAATATAATGCAGTTTAGCAACATGACACAAGGGTAATATTTGTAATAATAATATACCAAATCTTTGCATTCGTCCTCTTGAGAATAATTTTCAATGCGCTGAAAAACTCAGGACAGGCCTGAGCGTAATGAAAAGATAAAACACTCGAGTCAGGACTTAAATATCCTTATGTGAGCCAAATCGATATTAAATAACATGAGTGTAATAGCTTCAGAGATGTTTGCGGGATTTCACATCTCCAATCCAATTTATAACTTGCGTGCAATAACTCTAGAGATGTTATGGGATTTTTCATCTCTTAAGGATCCGTCAAAATATTTATATATAGTAGAATACACTACATATATAATGTCCAATTAATAAATTAAATATTTTTCTTAGCGTTAAGGCTTGACATTAATCCCCCTTAATGCATTTTTAAGCATTGTCCTACAGTTTGCATATAACGCCTGACGCAGCGGATAATAACAAAACAATATAGATCGATGAAAGTAACAATCGGTGGATTAATGAATACTGAAATGCCCAAATTCGTTGATCCGAAGATACCGAATTCTTGCTATCCTCGTCACGTTGATCGCGCATGATACCTTGAAAGAAGATGTTCAATTCTTCAAGCGTTGATCAAGCGCACTTGATTCCGCGAATCGGCTTCAACAATCGTTGATTCGATCGCACTTGAATAACTGAAAGTGAAGATAGGCGATTACACTCAACTACCAATTTAAGATGAAAGCACACAACAATCAAACAAGAATTTTATTCAAAAATCAACCACCTTTTCAAATTACAACAAACGCCTATTTATAGCCCAGACCTTTAAGTCGTTGCCGACCTAACACTTATTAAGTCGTTGCTGACCTAACAAACCCACATAACACTACATACCCGCACTTATGTACCACATACGACTCAATCACAACCATTTGTACACGACTTACAACACACGGCCGACCTAACTAGCTACGACCTAAAACACAATCGACTTAAGAACCTAACGGCTTAAACAACACGACTCAACAGATTACATCTCCACACACACACATGACCGACTGAATTACATGTCGACTTATGACTTATCACAAGCGACTCAACACAAGACGTATACATAGCGACTTACGACTTAGCGACTTACGACTCACCTATGGAGCGACTCAAATCAGCAGAGTCAAGTGTTGCCTCTTCCTTCATCCATATTTTCTTAGGTCGTTGCCGACCTAGGTCTTCTTTCTTAGGTCGTTTCCGACCTAAAACCCTATGATCGGCCTAAACCCGAAGCTTCCTCCCGTAACCTTAGGCCTTCCTTCCCTGCTTGACTCGTGAACGACTTAAGACCTAAAACGAAAGCTTCCTTAACTCGATAACGACCCAAGTCTTCCTCCTTAAGCGGTGTACGACTTATCCCCTGTGCTGCATCATCCTCCCCTGGTTGAGAAAAATTCGTCCTTGAATTTGTAAATTCTTCCACATCAGATTGTTCATCTCCATAATATGGTACAAGATGCTTAACATTGAACACGTCAGAAGTGTACACATCCTCCGGTAGCTTTAACTTATAAGCATTTCCATTAATCCATTTCACAATTTCTACAGGACCAATTTTTCTGGCTTTCAACTTGTTATAAGCGCCTACTGGAAAACGATCCTTGGTTAACACGGCATAAACCAAATCACCTTCGTTAAATTCAACACATCGTCGCTCCAAATCAGCAGTTCGCTTATACTTCTCATTTGCTTTCTCCAATCGCTCCTGAACGATTTTATGACATTCAGTCAACTCATTAACAAAGTCTACAACTCTTTTAATCGTCCCCTTCGTTTGTGGTACTACCGTTAAGTCCAACGGTCCCCTTGGTAAATTTGAATATACAATCTGAAATGGACTGAATCCCGTACTACGATTCACTGCATGATTATGAGCAAACTCTGCTTGGCTTAACTTCATGTCCCAACTCTTCATATGTCCTTCACAAGACATCGTAACAAATTTTCCAACGATCTGTTAACAACTTCTGTCTGTCCATCTGTTTGCGGATGATAAACGCTGCTAAAGTTTAACTTCGTTCCCACCATCTTCCACAAAATTAACCAAAAGTGACTCAGAAAACGAGTATCCCTATCCGACACAATAGATTCTGGCAATCCATGAAGTCGAAAGATCTCCTTGAAAAACAACTGAGCGACATGAACAACATCCACCGTCTTCTTACATGCATAAAATGTACCATCTTCGAGAAACGATCCACCACAACATATATCGAGTCATTTCCCCTTTGCGTTCTCGGCAAACCCAATACGAAATCCATACTAACGTCCACCCAAGGTTTTGTAGGTACAGGTAAAGGCATATACAAACCTGCATTTGTAGCTGTCTCTTTCGAAACTTGACAAACATGACATCTCTGAACAAACCTTTCAACTTCCTTCCTCATCGATGGCCAATAGTAGGATTGAGTGATTAACTGCAATGTTCGTTCTCTACCCACATGTCCTTCCTCATGAAGCTCCTTTACTATCTTCATTCACAAGCTACAATCCGGTACACACAATTGATTCCCTTTGTTAACGTGAAAATCGGACGCTAACACCCCGGTGTAAATTGAAGTTGAGCGAAAGCACCACCCGTGAACACGGGAACTAAAACAAGTAGAAAAATCACAAACAAAGCAGAAAAGACAACAGTTTTTATAGTGGTTCGGCTTAGGGCAAGCATACGTCCACTTTAATTCTCTTTATTGCTGAACCAATTACAACTTTACAACAATCTTCAATTACAATTCTGACGAGACAAACAACTAGAACTTTGGTAGAGAAGAATTCTTCGAATCCATGTAGATTGCGTTAGATTTTCCCTTGAAGTTAGTTGAGATGCCTTTCGAACTTGAAGTGTCGGGTGAGTTGAGAATTCAGCAGAGTATTGGCGCTTGAAGTGATTGGCCAAAAGTCCCCTTCATGTTTGAGGTAGGTCGGTATTTATAGAGAAAATCTTCCCTTTGGATCGTAAATCATGTTCGACTCATGATAACCCGTGGCCGAATTAAGTTGGGTCGTGGGCGACTCAGCTGATAGAATTCATGCTTGGTGTCAGAGCGCCTTCGGTCTTCTGGATATAGCGCAAGTCCTAACTCGTTCACGAGTTAAGAGATCATGGCCGACTTATCTGACTAAGCCCTTGGTTCTTCAATGGTTCACTTCTTTAGAATTACAAGTCATGAGTCGCTCACGAGTCAACTCTCTTACATAAGCATTGTGACTGCGGGCTACGACTCAGTGATTTTAGGTTGTAGGTGAATCATGCTGAGTCGTGAGTCGCTTCCTTGAGTCGCTGACGACTCAAGGTAGGTCGTAGGTTGCATGATTCTGTGACTCGCGCAACTCCTCAATTTGTTGGGTTGGTAACTCGTTGAGTCGGCCTGTCCCATAAACCGTTGACCTCTTGAGTCGTTCCGCTTCTCTTAAGCCGCCTTGGATTCTAACTCGCCAGCTTGTTGAGTCGCTTCTACCTTTAAGTCGTGAATTACCTTGAGTCGTAGACCCATTGAGTCGGTAAGAACCTTAAGTCGTGATCCATCCCTCCTTTCTTAAACCGTTAAGTCGTAGAATCTTATATGTCGTAAGTCGTTCACTTCCGTAAGCTGTTGACTCCTTTAGGTCGACCAGTCCCTGACTCGTTAAGTCGTGTAATTCCCTTGAGTCGTTAACTTGTTAAGTCGGTTACTTATTGAATCGGGCCACTCCTTAAGTCTCTCTGCTTCTTTAAGTCGTGAGTCGTCTCAGGTCTTAACTCGTTGATCAAACGGGGTTAACATTTGCCCCTCGAAGTGCGTGCCTAAGTTGTAGGTCGCGTGCTTCGACTTTCTCTTGACCCGCGTGTGCCGTTTCGAGTTCCACTGTCCTGGTGTATAAAAGGCTTAAGTCGCTCCTTCTACTTCACCTTCCTGCTTAACTGTTTACTTTCGCCATTATCATCCTTCGAAGCTTTCAGAGTCGAATTCACCCAGCTCACCTCATTTCCAACCAAATTCCTACAATCTTCATCATTACGCTACGTAAGTAAACTCATCGCCTGCTTTATTTCACAACTGCCATTATCCCTCGATCATGGAGTTAGACTTCTCGTTTTCTAACCCCAATCCAAATCCTCGCACCATGCTTCATTTCGAGTCACGCTATGATTGATTTTTGACAAGCTTGGAGCATTTTGATTTGAGTTTGTAGACGATTTGCAAGGAGGAGACGACGGGTTTTTATATTCCGAGTCAGTTGATCCATGAATTTAGAGGAGATGATACTGTCTTGTATGGGTTATCGGGTTAGGAGATGGGAGGATAACAGGTTAGGGGTTAGAAGGATAACGGCTTAAGGTTTAGGGGGATAACGGGTTTGGAGTTCTGAGAAGGGGTTGGTCGGTTGGAGGAAGCATGATGTTAACTTGGACGTGATTCAGTAATTTTGAGCGCCATAATTTTGAGTGATTCAATAACCTTCGCGACTCAATTCTTGACCGACTTACCAACCTTCACGACATAAGTCTTAAGTCGTAGCCGGGATAGGACTTGGAGAATTTCACGTTGTTTCGGACTGAAGCCTTTTCTATTTTCCATGGTTTACGACTTAGAGAATGGCCGACTTAAGGCACCAGCAATCCAAGATTGAAACGACCTAACTTAAATCGCCTCTTAATTCTTAGGTCGTGGACGAGTTAGCCAGATAACCAATGATTTGATTTAACCCGTAGGAAGAATTTCTTAAGTCGTTGCCAACACTTAAGTCGTTGTCGAGTCAACACTTAAGTCGTCGCCGAGTCAACACTTAAGTCGTCGCCGAGTCAACACTTATGCTGCAGTTTACAATTTTGCTTGAACCTTGAACTTTAACTTGATTTGCTGAAATAAACTGCCTGAGTGCTGAATTGTTTGGACTTCAACTTGTTAAACTTTGTTGCATTTTTTCACAGGTCACTCTTGCAAGCTAATAACCTGTCTAATACAACATTTACAGAAAATTGGGACGAATATAGTGTCACTGACTGCCCACATCAAATGACAGATTAGTTAATAACAAATAATCAACTTGAACAGTTTGTGCGAACGATGTGCTTCAAAACAACGAATTCAGGCAAACTATCAAGGCAACATTGGAATAGTCAACTAAACTTTCCTGTTTGCATTAACACTGTACTTGAACTTCAAATTAACATGTCCTGAAATTTGATAATCGATCAATTGTCGACTGTTAACGCTAAAATTTGAACGCTAACACCCCGGTGTATGAAGTGTAATTGTGAAAGCACCACCCGATAGCTCGGGAACAGATTATAAGTAGATAATAGTGGAAAAGCAGTAAAAAACAGCAATTTTATAGTGGTTCGGCTTAAGAGAGAGCCTACGTCCACTTTGAATATCTTTATTGACGATTTCGTTAATAGCTGATACAATTCTTCCCAAGTACAATACACATTGAATTACAAGACACTTTGAACGAGTAGCTCAAACTTCAATGGAGATGAGAGTCTTCAAATCCATGTTGGATGTATGTGATCTCTTTTTGAAGTTGTTTGTAGCGTTCTTCGTGTCTTGAGAGCTTCGAGTGTTGGATTGGTTTGGAATGCAGCAGAGTATCGGCGCTTGAAGAGAATGAGCCAAAAGTCCCCTTTCTGTTGGAGTTATGGGCGTATTTATAGGCATCTTCGGAGTTAGGTCGTAACTCGTATATGACTCACGATGAGTCGAAATCGTGTACGCCTCATGATGAGTCGTAACTCGTATACGACTCATGGTAGGTCGCGGCTGATTTCCTGGGTTCATGGCTTGGCCCAGAGTTATGCACCCATCTGAATGAATGATACAAGTTCTAAGTCGTTCACGAGTTAACCAAATGCAGTTTCCTTTATGCTAGCATGAGTCGTACACGACTCATCATAGGTCGTAAGTCGTCAGCGATTCTTCTTACTATAGCATGGTGTTGAACTTGTCTCCAAGTCTTAGGTCGTGAACAACTTATCTTTTGAGCCGTAGACTTCCTGTCGCGCCATCTTCTAACTCATAAGATTGTTATCTCGTAGACTCTTTAACTCGTGGAGGCCTTAAGCCGTAGATCCTTATCTCGTAGATTCTTAACTCGTAGGTCGTTCAGCCCTTGAATGGTTAGGTCGTGAAGACCTTGAGTCGCACAGTTCTTGAGTCATTGATCCACTGAGTCGGCCTGTCTCATGAACCGTTAACCCTCTTGAGTCGTTCCATTCCTCTAAGTCGCCTTGAACCTTAACTCGTTAAGTCGTGGCACTTCTTAGGTCGTCCAATCCTTGAGTCGTTAGGCTTATTGAGTCGTTAACCATATTAAGTCGGCAACCTTGTTAAGTCGGTAAGTCGTATACCGTTTTGGTCGGGGCGCTGCCCCGCACCCCGCCGGGGGCGCTGCCCCCTGGACCCCTGCGACCTGACCGGTCAGGTCGAACACCGTAGGCGGTGGCGTTGCCCCCGCACCCCCACCTAGGGGGGTTGGCACCCCCCTGGACCCCCCCTCCGTAGGGGATCTTATCTGAAAATTCATTCAACAGAACTTGCTTTATTGGGAGGTTAAATCGACCATCCTTCGAGATGAACTATCATTGGCTTCTCGATCGATTTTTGATGTCACGGCCTTGCTGAAAAAGCAGAGTTAACATCGACGAACTTAACTCCAGTTATATTTACTTGTTTATTTTTATTAGTTTTGCACAACACTTCACACTTTTAGAAAACGTGCACCTTCAAATTTGAATATCCAGTTGCTTATGTAGAATGGCCTCTCATCAAGAAGTAACGGAAAAGACCGGAGAGGCTCTTCCAATAGCTGCTCCACTGACTACTCCACCGGAAAGAGTCCCAACTTCCTTGAACCATCGGACGTTTAGCTTATTGCGCGCTCAATTTGGCATTGTTGAAATGGATGCTATATTGCCCGGGCCAAATGATTTTGCTGATAGACCTCCCCGTGGTTTCATCGCTGTCAACCGCCAAATGTGCTTGTGCGGTGCTATTCCTCCCTTCAACAAGTTTCTTCAGCAATTTCTACTTCGATTGACCATCTGCCCGTTTCAACTGCACCCCAATGGTTACGCCATTCTAATAGGGTTGTTTGTTTTATTCATGAGAACCCTGGGTCGGCTACCGAGCTTCGGAGAAATTTGTTACTTATGTTCCTTCACCAAGACTAAAGATCATCCCTCCATTGTCGTCATAAGGAGTGCTAGGAATCGCAAACTCGTGACTGACCTTTCTGAAAGTGCTCATGGATTTTTAAATCAGTTTTTCTTTGTTCGCTGCCCCCCAGGGTTTTATGCCATCTGGAGAGTAGGAAGTAAGATTACTTGCTTCTATTTTCCATTCCCGAGCTTTTCAAGTTTTGAGTATTTAATCGTTAATTTCACTCTTTCCTTTTTCAGCACTTCCTCCCCCTTCTAGAGATCCAGGCCATAAGCAAGTTTTTGAGAGACTGAGTGTCGTGGCCGCGGAAGAGAGAAGTGTAAAATTTTTGTTGAGGGATGAAATTTTGCATCAATACGGGCTTTTGCATACCTCTCGCTCTACACACCCTCATGAAGTCCCAGACTCCCCAACCCAAGCACTGGATGCCCCAGTTTTAACCGATGCACCCATACCGAAAGAACTGCCTCTGAGGCCTCTCTAGTGAAGTGCTCCACTTTTGTTGATGTCGCAGGGTCATCTGGCAAACTTGCCCCGGTCACTGAAGAAAAAGAGCTTCAGGAATCTCCTTCTCATTCAAAGAAGTCTGGTGACGAAGAAGCTGGGAAAACAAGCCCCGTCAAACAGAGTGGAGACGACACTTTCGAAGGGTTGAGCGACCTGTTTGTCGCTTCACAGGAGCTCTTTAAAGACGACCCTATTACCACCAGGGTTTCTTCTTCAGTAGATGAGGCGACCTCTACTCTGCAACAGACTCCGTTGACTCAAGAGTTGACGCTAATTACTACACCCACAACAACTCCACAATTAAAGAGTGGTTCGTAGTTTGCGGCGCGTAGTTTGCAGATCACACACACTTAGAATCTTTTGGCACTTTTATGCTTCTGACTCTTTGTACTTTGAAGAATTCTAAAACTTATCTCTTTTTATTTCAGATCCTCCGATGGGACGCAGCGGATCCTACTATGATGACTTCCAGCGCTACGGGAGGCGTAGCCAATTTGATTATAGGCGCTACCTCCCCTCTTACAGAGAATCCGATGAAGAGAGAGCCGCCCGAAAGGCTCAGGAGAGGAGGGTGCAAGAAGAGCATTCTGAGAGAAAAGAGAGGGAGAAGCGCCACGATTCTTCCCATAAAGGCAATGATTCCCATAAGAGAAAATCCCAAGATGACCGGGGAAAAAGTCATGTGGTTGAGGAACTAAGCAAACGCGCCCGACACGGTGAGAAGCATACTTCTACAACACCCGAAAAGATCACTGCCCCCGTCTCGCTTGACATTCCTTCTGGCTCTCCCGCTCTCGGGAAGACAGACATCCAAACAATAATTAGCAGGCCTAAATTCCAAGTTGGACCGGGCCCAGCCACTTTGCAAAGCCGGTTTCCACAGTGGTGCCTGAAGGGAGTGCGGTTCGATCTTGACTTGGTCCCTATCGACAAGCCTGCCATGCTACGAAATCTCGATGCCGTCAAGCTTGATATTGAAAGGATGTCGAACTGGCAAAAGCTTGTAGACGAGCTTCAAAGGGTCAACCGTGCAAATATAGAGGCCATGCTTACTATGGTGAACGATAAAGCTGAATGGCAGAAGGTTCTTGAGCAGCATGATACTGAAATGAGGAGCATCGCTACTTACAATGAAGAGCTTGAAGCGAAAGTTGAGGAACTTAAACAAGAGCTTGCTACTTCTTCTACCACATATACTCAAAAAGAAGAAGTATTTCAGAAGCAAGTTCGCGATGCTCACGCGGCTCAGCGACATGCCGAGGCACAACTTGAAACTGAGCAGAAAGCAGCAGGAATGTATCGTGCTGAGGTTACAGGACTACAGGAGAAACTCAGCTCTCAGGAGGCGGAAATTCAAATGCTTAAGCTTCAACTTTCCAAAGCTGAAAGAGAGCGTGATGAGGCCGTTGCCGGCAAAATTGCAGCTGAAGAATCTCATGAGGCAACGAAGACCAACATCAGCTCAACATTATTTGAGTTCTACCTGCATAGCCTCTTGGGGCGCGGTAGCCTAGCCTTTCTAGGCCCCAAGTACGAAATTACTCTGGCTGAGGTATGGGAGGCCGCACTTGATATGCTCGGTGCTAAAGGTGCTGGCTACGTCGAACCAGCTCTTGAGGAGCATTATTTTGATGACGATGCTCGCGCCGCTCTCGCCAAGGGAAGGGAACAACTTGCAAAATTAAGGGCCGAAATGGCGGCAGGGGAACATTCAGGAAAAACTATCTTAACTGCTCCGATTCAGCCTTCTCCTTCGGCAGAAATCGATATCATCGGTTCCAGTTCCCATTCTCCATCCCCTACTAAAGTTACCACCGAGATCACAAGTATACGGGGTGGGGATGAAGGCGTCGAGAGTGCTGAGGCACAGGCTTATGAGGTTGATGTCAGAAAACCGACTTCTCCAGGTAACTCTACTGTTAATCTTGCCCAAGTAGACTGCTCATCTGTTTCTTACAAGCTTGATGAGCTTCTTGACTATTTTCTGAACCTCAGCGAGCCTTTATCTCCTCTCTTTACTGACTTTAACTTCTTTTCTTCTGTAGAGAAAGCACCGGGCATTGTTCAAACTTCCCCTCCTCCAATTATTCCTCCTCCATCTCTTCAGGTCACTCCTCCTTCTGCCTCGCAACCAGGATCACAAGAGGAGCAAATAGAAGCTCTTCAAGACTTGGACGATCCCATTGCTTCACAAGAACACAAGGGAGAAGAAACTGAAGGGAGTGAGAAGACTCCAGAAGCAACTGGCTCCGATGATGAACCGTTAGCTAAACTTCTTTCTCCAGGGAGTGGGTCTTCCTCCAAGAAGAGAGGAAAGCAGGGAGTCTCCAAGAAGAAGGAATCTTTAACTGGCGAAGAAAAAACGGAAGAAAGTCCGACTGAGCCCCTTTCTCCTTCATCCCCTACTCTCACAAGCCGGCCTAAGAAGTTGGTTATCCGGCCAGGTGCGGGCTCAAAAGGTGGACGGAAGAAGAAATGATGGCTCTGGTTCTGTGGCTTTCATATCGTTTTTTGCTTTTGTGCATGTACTGACCGGAGATTGTGCGGGTACCTGCCCCTGCTTTTCTTTTACTTTTTACTTTGAAACCTATACCTGTACAAAATTTTAACAGTGTTGAATAAAATGATTCTTTTTCTTTGTACAAACTTCTGTCTGTATCTGAGAATGCATTTATTATTCATTGTCGTACAAGTTTCTTTTAATGACATTGCAGCGAGCTTGTGGTATGTTGTTCGAGCGTAATTTTACCAATATAGTTATACCATGTTGCCCCTATACCATGAGCTTGTTGCAATATTTTATATTTCGAGGGCACTTGTACTTTTATTTTCTAGAGAATAATTATTCCATACTTGGAGGAATATTATTTCGTTAAAAAACAGAGTACAACTCCCTCCAAATAAGTTTATACGCTTCATCCTTCGAAGAAATCACTTTTTCTTTTGTGCATATACACATTTTACCAAGTGAATCCTCCTATGTGGTAAAGCGGGCATCTGAAGGGTACTTTAACTTCTTTTTGAGGAAGAGTATTTTCCAGAATAGGTGGATCATTCTTCCTTTGAGAGTTAAAGTGTGCCTTTGAAGATGGCTTCTTTTTTTTTTTTTTTACACGCCACAGTAAAGGGCTTTTTGATTTTTGCTTCTTTGAAAAGTTGCACCTCTGAGGAGGGCTTTTTCACGTTTCAACACTTGGAAGTTTTATTTCAATCTCGGTGAAACGTGTGCCTCCGAAGAGTTGTGCCTCCGAGGAGGGCTTTTTCACGTTTCAACACCTGGAAGTTTTATTTCGATCTTGGTGAAACGTGTGCCTCTGAAGAGGTCTTTCTGTTTGATTGTGCCTCGGGAAGGAGGTCTTTTCATTTCTGCCTCTGGGAAGAGGTCTTTTTTGTTTCTGCCCCTTGGGAGAGGCTTTTATTTTTCCCTGTTCGTTGGGAAGCGGGCCTCCGAAGAGGGCTTTTCGCATTTCATTTCACGGGAGTGTATCGACCGATGATGAAATGTGTGCCTCTGAGCTGGGTTACTACCTGGAAGTTTGGAGTTTCTTTCTCTCGGTTGGACGGATTCACGGGAGTGTATCGACCGATCATTCCGCAACTTTGTATCGAGAAAGATCTCTCTTTTTCTGGTTGGACCGCTTGAGGTCTTTTAGCATTTCAACTGTGGTGAAATGGGCCTCTGGAGAGGGCTTTTCACGTTTCAACACCCTGAAGTTTTATTTCAATCTCAGTGAAACGTGCGCCTCTAAGTAGGGCTTTTTCCTGGGAGTTTGGAGTTTCTTTCTCTCGGTTGGACGGATTCACGGGAGTGTATCGACCGATCATTTCGCAACTTTGTAACGAGAAAGATCTCTCTTTTTCTGGCTAGGCCCGCTCGAGGTCTTTCTCCTCCGAAGAGTTGTGCCTCCGTAGAGGGCTTGTGCCTCCGAAGAGGTCTTTTGCTTATTGATGCTTGCTCGCCCATGTCTCTCTGGCCATCCATTCACATTGGCGATCCCCGTTGTCTTTTGCAAGTGTTTTCACTTTCTAGTTGCCAATAATTTCCCTTATCCAGAGAAATATACTTCATAGTTAAGTGAGTTGGTAGTGGGAGACACAGTTTATTTAACTGGCTGTTTGTTTGTTCAAACATCTGCAGTTAGTTAGAAATGGTCCACTTCCATCCACATTGCCCACTTTTGTTTGAAGCACTTCTTTTGTAGGATTTGAGTATGGAAATTTTGCATGGTTTATTGTTTGTTTGCTGAGTGATGTCGGGAATTGCTTGGTCTTGCGATGGGTAAGCTTTGCTTTTATGACCTGCATTATTAAATCGACATTTTAATTACACAATTAACGTATTTTATATGTCGAAATAAAACAAACCAGTTCATAATAGTAGAGAACACAAGATTTATAGTGGTTCGGCCAAAAACTGGGCCTACATCCACTTTATAGCTTTTCATTATTCACTTGCTTTACAATTGCTTTCAATACAAGAATCATATATTTGCAAATCTTTTACAATATTTCAGCAAAGTTTTCAAGTAAAATAGGGACGCAAATGATTGCTGTTCCAAGCTCTTGGGATTGGTTCTCCTTCGACAGTCGTGAGTTTGAATGTGCCATCAAGAAGCTTTGCGCCAATAACATATGGTCCTTCCCAGTTTGGCCCAAACACGCCCATGGCTGTCATAATTTTCTTCAGGACTAAGTCTCCAACTTCAAAGCTGCGCTGACGAACTTTGGAATTGAAGTGGCTGGCCATTCTTTGCTGGTGTGCTGCAATTCTAAGCCTTGCCTCTGCTCTTCTTTCATCGAGAAGGTCAAGTGCTTCCAGGTGCAATTATTCATTCTCACTTTGATCAAAATGGATCCTTCTGTGTGAGGGGACTTCAGTTTCCACTGGAATCATTGCTTCTGATCCGTATGCCAATGAAAATGGAGTATGCCCCGTCGCAGTTTTGTGGGTGGTTCTGTATGCCCATAGTGCAAGCGGTAACTTGTCAACCCAACCACTTTTCGCTTTTTCCAGCTGCTTTTTGATGGTTGATTTGATGATTTTGTTTACTGCTTCCACTTGCCCATTTGCCTGCGGATGAGCCACTGCTGAGAAGCTTTTTCGGATTTTGAATCGTTTGCAAAAATCTTGGAATTCCTCACTTTCAAACTGAGTACCATTGTCTGTGATTATCTTCTGAGGCACACCATACCTGCAAATGATATTCTTAGTCACAAAACTTATCATTTTCTTAGAGGTAATAGTGGCCAAGGGTTCGGCCTCAGCCCATTTAGTAAAATAATCAACAGCAACGATAGCGTATTTAATCCCTGACTTGGCAGTCGGCAAAGGTCCAATGAGATCTATTCCCCAAATGGCAAACGGCCATGGACTGACCATTTGTGTTAGCTCAGTAGAAGGTGCTCTAGGAATTTTAGCGAATCTATGGCATTTATCACACTTCCGGGAATAGTCAGCAGCATCCTGGTTCATTTCTGGCCAAAAGTACCCATAACGGAGGATTTTCTTTGCTAAAGTTTGACCACCTGTATGATCTCCACATTCCCCTCCGTGTACTTCAGTTAGAATCGTCTTAGCTTCTTCCTTTGTCACACATCGGAGTAATGGCATAGAAAATCCTCGTCTGTACAAACGACCATCTTGAACTATATACCTGGAATCTCTCCTCATCAGCTTTTGTCGTTCTTTTGAATTTTCTGGCAAAGAACCATTGAGTAGATATTCAAGTATTGGAGTCATCCATGACTCTTGCTCTTGGGATATGTTCATAATCCAATCAACATCCATTTCATCTGTGCTTGGAGCTGACAAGACTTCAACTGGAACTAACCCCAATAGTTGAGCTTCACCAGTACTCGAATACTTTGCGAGAGAATCCGCCTTCATATTTTCTTCTCGGGGAATATGGTTTATTGAATAACGGTTGAAATCTTGAAGGAGCTCCCAGGCTTTTGGCAAATAGGCTGGTAAATTTCCTCCTTTAGCTTGAAATTCCTTCTTGACTTGACAAATAATAAGTTGAGAATCACTGAAGATATGCAATGCCTTGATGTTTAGTTCTTTAGCGATCCTTAAACCAGCGATGAGAGCTTCGTATTCAGCTTCATTATTTGTTGAAGGGAATTCCAGCCTCAGTGCATAACATAGTGATCAACCTTCTGGGGTTTCAAGGATAACCCCTGCTCCGGAACAGTAATCATTCCTTGCGCCATCAACATACAATTTCCATTGGATTGGGATGCTATCAATGATTTCTTCCTCACTATCACCCTTATCCATACATTCTGCGATTAAATCTGCTAAAGCTTGTCCATTGATTGCTTTCCAGGGATGATAAGTGTTGTCATACTGGCTGAGTTCGATATTCCATTTCAAAAGACGGCCCGAGGTCTCGGGACGGAATAGGACTTGCTTTAGAGGCTGATCAGTGAGGACTTTGATGGGATGAGCTTGGAAATAAGGCCTCAATCTTCGAGAAACGATCCACCACAACATATATCGAGTCATTTCCCCTTTGCGTTCTCGGCAAACCCAATACGAAATCCATACTAACGTCCACCCAAGGTTTTGTAGGTACAGGTAAAGGCATATACAAACCTGCATTTGTAGCTGTCCCTTTCGAAACTTGACAAACATGACATCTCTGAACAAACCTTTCAACTTCCTTCCTCATCGATGGCCAATAGTAGGATTGAGTGATTAACTGCAGTGTTCGGTCTCTACCCACATGTCCTTCCTCATGAAGCTCCTTTACCATCTTCATTCACAAGCTACAATCCGGTACACACAATTGATTCCCTTTGTTAACGTGAAAATCGGACGCTAACACCCCGGTGTAAATTGAAGTTGAGCGAAAGCATCACCCGTGAACACGGGAACTAAAACAAGTAGAAAAATCACAAACAAAGCAGAAAAGACAACAGTTTTTATAGTGGTTCGGCTTAGGGCAAGCCTACGTCCACTTTAATTCTCTTTATTGCTGAGCCAATTACAACTTTACAACAATCTTCAATTACAATTCTGACGAGACAAACAACTAGAACTTTGGTAGAGAAGAATTCTTCGAATCCATGTAGATTGCGTTAGATTTTCCCTTGAAGTTAGTTGAGATGCCTTTCGAACTTGAAGTGTCGGGTGAGTTGAGAATTTAGCAGAGTATTGGCGCTTGAAGTGACTGGCCAAAAGTCCCCTTCATGTTTGAGGTAGGTCGGTATTTACAGAGAAAATCTTCCATTTGGATCGTAAGTCGTGTTCGACTCATGATAACCCGTGGTCGAGTTAAGATGGGTCGTGGGCGACTCAGGTGGTAGAATTCATGCTTGGTGTCAGAGCGCCTTCGGTCTTCTGGATATAGCGCAATTCCTAATTCGTTCACGAGTTAAGAGATCATGGCCGACTTATCTGACTAAGCCCTTGGTTCTTCAATGGTTCACTTCTTTAGAATTACAAGTCATGAGCCGCTCATGAGTCAACTCTCTTACATAAGCATTGTTACTGCGGGCTACGACTCAGTGATTTTAGGTTGTAGGTGAGTCATGCTGAGTCGTGAGTCGCTTCCTTGAGTCGCTGACGACTCAAGGTAGGTCGTAGGTTGCATGATTCTGTGACTCGCGCAACTCCTCAATTTGTTGGGTTGGTAACTCGTTGAGTCGGCCTGTCCCATAAACCGTTGACCTCTTGAGTCGTTCCGCTTCTCTTAAGCCGCCTTGGATTCTAACTCGCCAGCTTGTTGAGTCGCTTCAACCTTTAAGTCGTGAATTACCTTGAGTCGTAGACCCATTGCGTCGGTAAGAACCTTAAGTCGTGATCCATCCCTCCTTTCTTAAACTGTTAAGTCGTAGACTCCTATATGTCGTAAGTCGTTCACTTCCGTAAGCTGTTGACTCCTTTAGGTCGACCAATCCCTGACTCGTTAAGTCGTGTAATTCCCTTGAGTCGTTAACTTGTTAAGT
Organism: Allium cepa; assembly: GCA_030765085.1. Classification (NCBI taxonomy): domain Eukaryota; kingdom Viridiplantae; phylum Streptophyta; class Magnoliopsida; order Asparagales; family Amaryllidaceae; genus Allium; species Allium cepa. Next base: position 134,185,504 of record CM060942.1, on the reverse strand, counting down.
CGGTTACTTATTGAATCGGGCCACTCCTTAAGTCGCTCTGCTTCTTTAAGTCATGGGTCGTCTCAGGTCTTAACTCGTTGATCAAATGGGGTTAACACCCTTTAAATAAGAAACCATCAATCAACACAAATTCATCAGAACTTCCCTCCTTGAGTTTCTCAACAAATTTCATAAAGTAAGGATCTTCTTCAATAAGCTCTGGCAATAATTCAAAACCTATCACTTCAACTTTCATTGTTGTTAATAAATGACTCCTCCTACTCAAAGCATCAGCCACACGATTCGTTATCCCTGATTTGTGCTTCACGACAAAAGTAAACTGCTGCAAATAGGAAATCCACCATGCATGTCTCGCTGAAATCTTATCCTGCCCTTGCAAATGCTTCAAAGCCTCATGATCAGTGTAAAGAACAAACTCTTTCTGAAATAGATAATGTCTCCAGTGCTTCACAGCTTGAACAATTGCATAAAATTCAACATCATAAGTGATATATCTCAACTTAGCTCCAGATAACTTCTCACTGAAATAAGCAACCGGTCTTCCTTCCTGACTCAAAACTCCACCAACCCCAACCTTCGACGCATCAGAATGTAACTCAAACAACAACTGAAAATCCGGTAAAACTAGAATTGGTGCTGTCGTCAATAGTGTCTTGATTTTCTCAAAAGCAACCCCTGCTTCCTCTGACCACTCAAACTTCTTTCCTTTCATGCAATCGGTTACAGGTGCCATCACACTACTAAAATGTGGAATGAATCTTCGATAGAAAGATACCGATCCATGAAAACTCCTCACTTCAGTAATTATCTTTGGCTGTGGCCAACTCCTGACAGCTTCTACTTTACTTTCATCCACTTGAATTCCTTCCTTCGATACAACATATCCCAGAAACAAAACACTGTCCATCATAAACACGCACTTCTTTGTTGCAGCATAAAATTTCTCCTGTCATAGAATCAACAGTACTTCACGCAAATGCTGGACATGCTTTTCCATACTCCCACTGTAGATCAAAATATCATCAAAGTAAACAACCACGAATTTTCCAATGTGTGGTCTGAAAATCTGGTTCATCACTCTCATAAAAGTACTCGGTGCATTCGATAAACCAAATGGCATCACCAACCATTCGTATAAACCTTCCCTTGTTTTGAAAGCAGTCTTCCATTCATCGCCTGGTCTAATACGAATTTGATGGTATCCACTCTTCAGGTCAATCTTTGAAAACACAACAGCTCCACTCAACTGATCTATCAAATCATCAAACCTCGACATAGGAAACCTGTATCTCACAGTGATCTTGTTTAGAGCTCGACTATCCGTACACATTCTCCACGAACCATCCTTCTTTGGCACCAATAAGGCTGGCACTGCACAAGGACTCAAGCTCTCCTAAACACGCCCTTGTTCTAACAGCTCCTCCACCTGCGTTCTCAGTTCCTCATGCTCCTTAGGACTCATCCTATAATGTGGCCTGTGTGGTAATACTGCCCCTGGCACAAGATCAATCTGATGTTGAATATCCCGCAACGGTGGTAACTCCGTTGGTAATTCTTCAGGAAACACATCTCTAAATTCTTCCAATACCGGCTTTACTTCCGATGGAACTTCTACCGTTTCAGTGGCTTCATGTCCAATCAACAAAAAAACCTCTGGACTCTCTTCTACTTCTTCAATAAATTCCTTCAAAGTCAATAAAGTATTCAGCTCCTCAATCTCTTCAGATTTACTCTCTTCCTGTTGTCTGTTCTTTGGAACTAAAATAACCTTAACGCCTTCAAACATAAAACTATACCTATTGGTTCGACCGTCATCCTGCACCGCTCGATCATACTGCCAGGGTCTTCCTAAAAGAAAATGACAAACATCCATGTCAACTACATCACACCAGATCTCGTCTTTATATTTCTTCCCAATAGAAAATGGAACTCGAACTCGGCTGTCCACCTTCACTTCTCCTCCTTTTCTCAACCACGCTAACTTGTAAGGATTAGGATGTTTCTCCATCTTCAACTTCAGCTTTCTCACAGCTTCAGTAGAAATAATATTGTCACAACTTCCAGCGTCAATCACAAATTTACAAACCTTTCCCAGAATAGTGCATGTTGACTGAAAGATGTTACTCCTCAAACAACTAGCTTCGTCTTCTTGCTTCGGTATTAAACAAGGCCTCCTCATCATTAGATTACATCCATCATCTCCTGACGCAATATCCTGTTCATCCTCCTCAACTGGACTAGAATAACCTTCCCCAACATCCTCACCTTCAACCTCAGCAATCATAGTTCGTTTCTTCGGCTTCGGACATTCGTTACTCTTGTGACCCACTTCCTGGCAATTGTAACACTTGAAACTGTTGTTGACCTTCGTCTTCGCAACTTCATTCACAACTGGTTTACTGATAGATTTAGGAACATTAGAGCTTCCACTAACACCCTTCACTTGATTGTTGGAATTAGTAAACACACCACCTCCATGCCTTTCCTGCTTCTCCCAAGCCAACGCTTTCTGATGTGCTTCTGCTACAGATCTAGGATCAAACATATTCACCATATCTTGAATCTGTATCCTCAATCCTCCAAAAATCTAGCAGTCAGCTGTTCCTCTGTCTCCATAATGTCATTTCGATCAATCCGTTGATAAAATTCATCAGCATAATCATTCGTCCCTTACCTCAGAATCTGCAATCTCTGATACATAAGTGATTGATAATTGTAAGGTAAAAATGTAGCTTTCATCAGTTTCTTCATCTTCTCCCATGATTCAATCTTCGACTTTCCCATTCTCTTCCTCGTAAGTTTAGTTTGCTGCCACCATGCCAAAGCTCTACCCCTCAACCTAGTAGCAACCAACTTCACTCTTCTATGCTCAGGAACTTCTTTAAAGTCAAAAATCTCTTCAACATTAGACAACCAATCAAGAAATTCTTCTGCTACCATTCCACCCTTGAATTCTGGAATTTCCATCTTCATACCCGATTCACATCGACGATCATCATCTACATCAAAATCAAATGTATGTCTGTATCGATCTCGACCATCAACTTCCCTTCGATTACGCATGTCTCTTCTACTATGTCTCTCTTCATCTCTATATGGCTCATCTGCAAACTCACGTGGAGTTTTTCTCTCTTCATGTCCATAGTCATGGTGATCTCTCCTTGATGAAATTGATGTTTCTCTTCTTTCCCTAAAAGATTGCAGTGATACCCTCCTCACTTCCGTAACCGATGGCGAAACTCTGTTTCCTCCATGGTTCGAGATTGGTGATCTCCTACTTTTTTTGATTCAAATCATTCATCAATTTCTCTAACTTTCCAATGCCTTCATCAAATTTCTCATTAATGCGTTGTTCCATTTGCTCGGCTTCTTCTCTTCTATACAACGCTTCAACATTTTGATGACGATTAGCTCTCCTTGGTGGCATGGTCGAACTTCACAACACTTCAACTAATACTTCAAAAATCTTCAACACAAATCAAATTCAAAAAACTTCCACACTTTGATCCAAAATGAAATGAATCGAAAGCTTCTAACTTGTTGCAACTTCAAGATGAACACGATGAACACCAAACTACAAACTCCTTGGCTCCAAGACTCGTATTAGCTATGATTGGCTAAGTCAAGCTCTGATACCAAACTGACGCAGCGGATAATAACAAAACGATATAGATCGATGAAAGTAGCAATCGGTGGATTGATGAATACTGAAATGCCCAATTCGTTGATCCGAAGATACCGAATTCTAGCTATCCTCGTCATGTTGATCGCGTACGATACCGTGAAAGAAGATCTTCAATTCTTCAAGCGTTGATCAAGCGCACTTGATTCCGCAAATCGGCTTCAACAATCGTTGATTCGAGCGCACTCGAATAACCGAAAGTGGAAATAGGAGATTACACTCAACTACCAATTTAAGATGAAAGCACACAGCAATCAAACAAGAATTTTATTCAAAAATCAACCACCTTTTCAAATTACAACACACGCCTATTTAAAGCCCAGACCCTTAAGTCGTTGCCGACCTAACACTTATTAAGTCGTTGCCGATCTAACAAACCCACATAACACTACATACCCGCACTTATGTACCACATACGACTCAATCACAACCATTTGTACACGACTTACAATACACGGCCGACCTAACTAGGTACGACCTAAAACACAATCGATTTAAGAACCTAACGACTTAAACAACACGACTCAACAGATTACATCTCCACACACATACATGACCGACTTAATTACATGTCGAGTTATGACTTATCACAAGCGACTCAACACAAGACGTATACATAGCGACTTACGACTTAGCGACTTACGACTCACCTATGGAGCGACTCAAATCAGCAGCGTCAAGTGTTGCCTCTTCCTTCAGCCGTATTTTCTTAGGTCATTGCCGACCTAGGTCTTTTTTCTTAGGTCGTTGCCGACCTAAAACCCTCTGATCGGCCTAAACCTGAAGCTTCCTCCCGTGACCTTAGGCCTTCCTTCCCTGCTTGACTCGTGAATGACTTAAGACCTAAAACCGAAGCTTCCTTAACTCGAGAACGACCCAAGTCTTCCTCCTTAAGCCGTGTACGACTTATACCCTGAGCTGCATCAACGCCCCAGTAGCACGTCGGAGGATACAGATGCGTCGTGGTACAACAATAATAAACCAAAATTGCAGTGGTCTCATATAGGGATAAAAGCATGACAAGGCACATGAAGCAATGCCCAATGTATAATACTACTAGTTTAGGTCGCAAGGCTGGTGGTAACGTATTGTAGCCACGGCCTCCCACCGCGTACACCTATCCCATATCGAGTCAAGGGGAGGCTATCCCAAATCAAGGTGCACCAATTGAAACCAACAACAAGAGGAATAATATGGACCGAGTCTAAGAAAATCGAAGAATGGATGTTCGCTAGGGGTAGCTGGCCAGCTTGGCCCTATCAAGCCGTCATGTTTTAGTCATTTCAAATTGGCACAAGTGTCGAGGTCTATAATCATTGTTCTCTTTCTTAAAATCCAGCAAACGGCGCCAAATCCAACCACTTCGTTTTAGAGTCTCCTTTGCGTACACAGTTGTTAAAGTGGTTCCAATATTGGCAGTGAGTATGCCAAAGAGAGGCCCCGGTCTCTTCAAAAACCAAATGTTGTTTTACACAATGGTTGGCTCTTTTACATTTCAAAATCGATTTATACTTGACATCAAAATATCATATTCGCTTCAAATCAATTTCATTTCAAAATACCATATTTACTTTAAATATGCAATTTCACTTCTAAATCATTTCCTTTCAATTCCTCAATTTCAGTTCCAGTTCAAATTGCTTCGAGTTTCACTTTGGGTTATAACTTCAATTTAACCCAAATCGTATTTAAATCCAAGATTTAAATAAAAACATTCCAATCTTTTGACCAGCTTGAATTAGAAAATAATTTGAATAGTTTTAAAATAGTTAAATAGTTAAAATTGTTTAATATAAATAGTTTGAGTATTGGAATGGTTTATATATTAAAATAGCTCAGAAAATCAAAATAATTTGAATATTTAAGAAGATAGATTTTAAACAGTTTATATTAAATTAATTTATTTGTAAATAGTTTCAAATTTAAACTGTATCAATTCCAAATCTTCCAATTCAAATCAATATCCATTTCAATTTAAATCGATTCAATTTCGATTTCAATCTGAACTAACTTCAATTCCAATTTTAATTCAAATGGATTTTGATTTCGATTTCACATTAATTCAATTTCAATTTTAAATCCAATTAATTTCAATTCAATTCCAATTTGAATTAGTTTCAATTAAATTATCAATTTCAACTATTTCGATTTATATAAATTCCAGTTCGATTTCAGAATATCAATTTAAATCATTGAATTAAAGTTAAACTTCAATCTTCGGATTTAGATTCAATTTTTAAAATAACTACCATTCTCGAGTCCAAATTTATATATCAATTTATATCACTTTTACTTAAATAACTTTGAAGTTTAAGTAAAAGTTAAAACCTTTTCAACGATTAAATTTCTATAATTCAAGTTATATTCAAACATAAGTTCAATTTTCAAATTTAATTCTTTAAAAAATTTCTCTTAACACTTTTATATTCAACATTTCAAACTCGAATTCGAAATTAATTCAATATTTATAAATTCTATTTTTATTTTTTTAAATCAAAGTCGCTTAAATAATTTCAAAATCAAGAGTTTTAAAATTATTTGATTTAACCGATCTGGTGTCCGTGTATTGGTTTCTATCCTATGGCCAAGTGTTCAGTTAATTCGAATTTCAATTTTAGGGATGGATATATATCATTTCAATCCAAAATAAATGTCACAGGTATGTATCATTTCAACCTATATCTTAATTTATTTAAAATATAGTTACAGTTTTATGTACTGTAAATAATTTATAAGGTGATAATATGATATATATATATATATATACATACATACACGAGTATGGTGGCACGTCCGTTGGACGTGTGCCAAGAAGGGTGAAAATTTTGTGTGCGCTACAGTTATGGTACTGAAATACACACATAGAAACACATACATACATATGTACACAGCTATGTGTGTCCTCGCCTCGGTAAAACTGTTATAGCTGATCTAAGCAATTGCAGTGCAATAAGGTAAATGTGTATTGGTTTAGGCATGATACATGAGAGGTATCTTTGATCATTTTGTTCTTAAAGGATACATTATCGTCGCCATTTCGAGTGGCTACTATATTATTGAAAGTTGCAATTAGAATAGAAGTGCATCCGCAGTGCAACGTAATTTTGTTTATGAAATGTGTATTTTATGATTTGCAAGTGTCCATGCATAATATATGCATAAATACTAATGATAAAAAACACATATTTTTAGAAAATTATGTTATCTACTTTGGTAAACCTATATCTAGAATGTATATATTCTGCATTCCTCTATATGAGTAAACTTCTTAACATTTACCTTATTTGCAACACTGAGACTCATGCTAAGGTCAGTGCTCTTCCCTGGTCCCTCTGGGTTCACAGATATCTCGCTTGAGCTGATGAACCTATTATCTTGTAGCTTTGTTGTAACTTTTTTCCCTGCCTTACTGTCATGTAACTTACTGTCCAAATTTGAATTGTTTTTCATCATCAGGACAGTTTCTAACACCTCAATTGTAATGCTGAATTCTGTACCTACTTACGTAATATAAATTTTATATTCTAAATTATTTGAGACCGTTACTACATGAAAAGTAAAATAGCTTTGCTTTATGAGACTTAATTTCCATTTTCATCAAATTACTACTCACCAAAGTCAAGAATTAATAAAATAACTAAGAAAACGCTAAAAAAGCCGGCATTATCAAATATTGCATACATAGAAAATTATCTAAAAGCCTGCATTATCACATATTTCATACATAGAAAATTATCTGATATTCAACACAGAGCTAAAGATAGATTTTTACAGCAGAAGCAAATCAATACATTTTCTACAGTCACAAACCAAATAGGGGAAAAAAATTTGGGGAAGAAATAAAAAATCAGATGTATATATAATAGAACCTATGCCATGCAGTTGTTCGGCGGCCGTTTAATTCAGCACTTATCTGTGCAGTCTAGTCGGGCATGTACATCACACACAGCACATGTCTCACCACCGTTCGCTCCGGTCTTCAGTCCGGACTTATACATATTGTCCATCAAACTTCAACTTCACATAGCAGGCCAGCTTCATTCTCTAGCTCGCCTTGACCATTTCATCTTCAATAGGTTCTTGCACGGGTACCCTAGGCCATGCTTCTCTCATCAGTTTGCACACGCACCTGTTAATTGAACTGCAGAACATGCAGCGTGCATTTAAGCTACTCCCTGTCCACCACGTATTATTTGAAGCCAGCAAGCATTGTTTTGGAGCCTACAACCATTACTGGAGCACATATATTATTTGATGCCTGCAACCATTATCTAATGATGCCAAGTATTTTATGCTGTCACTATAAGATAAATTATTTTCTAAAAAATTCCACTATCTAAGTGACACATCCAACAAATTTTCCATAAGTAAGCACAACAGTGCAACAAACATGACCATTTGCTGCTCGTAAATTGAATCTGCAAATAATGACTAATTATTTTAGTATGTGTGCAAAGAAACTAAAGGAATAAAAATAGAAAATTTTCCTATAAATGCAACTCAATCTAGTTGAATCGCATATTGGACATGGTTTTTTGGTATATGTTTAAACTCTAAAACTTGAAATACATATAGCTTAACAATCAAATAATCCAAAAATAGTTAAATATCAATAAACATTGTACTGGAAACAAAATTATAAAACGTGGAAACATTGATGTACTCAGATTACTGGCACCACCTTATTCAATGGATGATAAAGGTCGTCAGTATAATGTTAACGCCGAGCGACTCAAGGAGCTTACGACTCATGATAGTTACCGACTCATGTAAAGGAGCGACTCAGTGGCTTTAGCGACTTAAAATGCTTTGCGACCTAGTGTGTTAAGATGCGAACGACTCATGGGATATGCGACTCATTGAGTTATCCTAAGCTAGCGACTTAGGAATGAAGCGACATAGTACTCAGCGACTTACCAGTAAAGCAACTTAGCGACTCAATACTTCTAGCGACTCATGAGTGAAGTGGTTCAACGACTCAGTGGCCCACCGACTCATGGCGCACCGGCTTAGCGACTCATCGTATGAAGCACTTGGCGAGACATCAATGAAGTACTGACAAATGCTTCAACTACAACCCAAAGACATGATCTACGACTTATTATGAGTCGTTGCCGACTCATGCCTCATCGCGATGAGTCGCGTGCGACCTAACACTTAGAGAAAAAGTGATGCCGCTTCTCATAAGGTGTGAGCCGGTACTCGTAAGCAAAGAGGAGTTAAGGGGTGATACTTATCTCATGACTCGACGACTCGTAACTCGTAAACGACCTAGTACTTGAAGCGTGGGTTCGAAAAAGGCAGGAAGCTCTCTACAAACCAGAGACTCAGCTCAATGAGTCGGTCACGACTCATCCTAAGTCAGCAACGACTTACCTTAAGTCGGCAACGAGTTAGGACTTAGCAACTTTTTTCACCCAGAACTCTCTATAAATAGACATCCACCTCCAACTCTGGGGGGACTTTTGGTTCATTCTCGAAGCGCCAAAACCCTGCCATTTTCTCGACTCAAGCAACACTTCAAGCACTCCAAACATCGAAGACATTACATCAAATTCAAGAGAGAGAATCCACATCATTTATCATGAGTTTGAAAGATAATTCTCCGTCAAAGTTTGTGCTAACAGTCTAGAGTGGATTGTAATTGAAGAAAGTTGTATAAGTTGTACTTGTTCAGCAATAAAGAGATCAAAGTGGACGTAGGCTCGATTTTAGGCCGAACCACTATAAAACTGTCGTCTTTTACTGCTTTTCTGCAATTTCTTTACTTGTATCTTGTTCCCGTACCAACGAGTGGTGCTTTCATAACTGTCATCTACTCACTGGGGTGTTAGCGTTTAAATTTTAGCGTTAACATTTTTGGTGCTTTCACTGAGAACCCAACTCAGGAAAACTCTCATCATTGCTTCACAAAGATTTGTAGAAAGAATTTAATTAAAAACCAGAAGTCTATCTGAGATTATGGCTCCTGGAAGGAAAAGTAGATCTATCAGATCTGGAAACATTCAAGAGGGAACCTCCGTTTCCCCTGTACCTAATCAACCCACTCCGTCTGTTGGAGTTACGAAAGCGGAGTTGGATGCTGTGATTCTAGGGCTAAACCAGCAGATAAACGCCCAAAATGCACAATTAGAGGCTCAAAGTGCCCAGAATGCCCTGATTCTGAATAAGTTGAACGACTTACTTGGGGCAAACAATCAACCGGCTGGTAATGAGAGGAACTATGCTGGCAACGTTCATGATGTTAATGAAAGAAATGCTCCTGAAAGGCCTACTAGTCCCTTTGAGCAGGCAGTACCTGAGGCCGGTGGATCTAGAACTCGGCATGATGAAGAATATCTTTCTGGAATGGTCCGGCAGATCATGAAAGAAAGTATGCAAAGGGTTGAAGATGAGAAGGAATGGGGTTTCGCTCCAAGTAAAACTCCGTTTACTGAAAAAATCTTGAAGGCGGAATTTCCAAGGAAGTTTGTCCCTCCGACTATTCCAGCTTACAAAGGGACAAGTGATCCGAACGAGTTCTTGTATAAATATGATTGGCACATGACAGGTGCCAGGGCCTCCGACGAAATAAAGTGCCGATATTTCCCCGTATACCTGGAAGGCGTGGCTTTACTGTGGTTCACCAAGTTGCCAGTCCGATCTATCGATCAGTTTTCAGACTTGACCAGAAAATTCAAGGAGCAGTTTAGACTATATGCTTCGAAGGCCAAGGACATTATGTCACTATCGAGTTTAGAGCAGAATCCTGGTGAGTCTATCAGATCCTTCTTGAACCGTTTCAATATAGCACTGGCTGAGGTGGACAATGCTGAACCACGAATGATATTGACTTATCTGATGAGGGCTATTGATAAGTCAAGCGAATTTGGGAAATGGTTAAATATGAAGGAGCCAACCTCTCTCGAAAAGTTCTACAAAAAAGCAGATGAATTCATTCGCTTGGAAAGCCGTCCTTTACCAGTAAAGACAGTGTTGGAAAAAGCAGAAGACAACACTGTCGCTCCACGCAAGAATGAATCGGTGGGGCAAAAAAGGGAGAATAGTAATGGGAAGAAACAGGGTAATCTGAAGAAGCCCCGATCCTTCAAGCCATCAGAATATACTCCATTATCACATACACCGGAGCACATCTACCTGGCCACTAAAGATTCCGTCGATTTCCCTAAACCTATCCCTTTGAGAACCGGGAAAAAAGCCATACAGAGTGGAAAATTCTGCCGCTTCCACAATCAACCAGGTCATGAAACTGATGAATGCCGCCAGCTGAAAAATCTGATTGAAGAGTTGCTAAGAGAAAACAAGTTGCAGCAATTCGTGAAAAAGAATAGCAAAAATCCTGCATCGTCGAGTCAGGGGTAGCGGGCTCCTGTTCATCAGCCTGGGGCAGGTGAGAAAGCTACGGGGCATGAATCTGGAAGGCCCGTTATCAATGTCATTTCAGGAGGACCTCACCCAGCTGGCAAGAGTTGGGGTGAGATGGAGAGATATTCCAGGGCTTTGAAATATGCTCCAGCCGAAGAAGACGTCTTTGTTCTAGAAGACACTATGCCCCTTAAACAACAGAAAACTTTCAGCGATGATATTATTTTCAGAGCCAGAGTAACTATAGGTATTGAAGCTCCTACTTTAGATCCCTTGGTCATCTCGGCTGGTATTGGACCAGCCATTGTCAGAAGAGTCCTCATTGACTGCGGAGCATCATGTAATATCCTCTTCAAAAAGACATTCGACCAGATGAAAATCCCTATGATCGATGTGCAAGCCTCATCACAGAAAATCGTTGGCTTCACTGGGGAGCCAAAGCAACCAGTAGGAACCATCGATCTGTTTGTAGAACTTGGGGAAGGAGAAAGGAAAGTGGTCCGAAAGCAAACCTTTGTGATCGTCGATGAATATTCTGCTTATAATGCTTTTCTTGGCCGTCCAACACTCGCAGCATTCAAAGCTATTCTAGCCCCGTGGTGCCTCACTATTAAATTCCCTACTGACAATGGAGTAGGAGTTATAAAAGGGGATCAAAATGCTGCGCGAGAGTGCTATTTGACAGAGCTGCGAGAGTCAAGAAAAAGAGAAATGGGGAAGGATGCGGCAACCCCGGTCCGCATCAAAGAACCAGCCTTGTAGCAATTACGGGGCGGACCCTGCACTGGCGAGCACAGCGGGGCACGGAAAGAAATGGATCCCAGAAAAGCCAGTGCAGGGAAGAATAGAGTGGTACCGGTGGAAACGACAGTTCCGGTACCTGTTGACCCGAAGGACCCAAATAAGGTGTTAAATGTGGGTTCACAGCTTAATGTGTCAATTCAGAATATCTTGATATCTTTCCTGAAGGCAAATCTGGATGTCTTTGCTTGGACTCATGCCGATATGTGTGGAATATCCCCAGAAGTTGCAGTACACGCTCTGAATATTGACCCAAAGTTTACGCCAGTTAAACAGAAAAGAAGAACCCAAGGTCCAGAAAGGTCAGCAGCATTAAAAGAAGAAGTTGATCGACTCATGGAAAATAACTTCATCAAAGAATCTACATATCCGAATTGGGTTTCAAATCCTGTGTTGGTCAAGAAAGCTAATGGAAAATGGAGAGTGTGCATCGATTTTTCTGATCTAAACAAGGCTTGCCCCAAAGATTGCTTCCCATTACCCAGGATCGATCAACTGGTAGATGGAACTGCGGGACATGAATTGTTATCCTTCATGGATGCCTACTCCGGTTATAACCAAATCATGATGCATGAGCCGGATCAGGAGGATACAAGCTTTATTACAGATGTTGGACTTTATTGCTACAGAGTTATGCCCTTCGGATTGAAAAACGCAGGGGCAACCTACCAAAGACTTGTTAATGCTATGTTCAAACCGCAATTGGGCAAAACTATGGAAGTCTATGTCGACGACATGTTAGTGAAGTCCAGGAAAGCAGCGGATCACATTGAACACTTAGCAGAAATGTTCGCAGTCCTCCGGAAATACAGAATGAAGCTTAACCCCCTGAAATGTACATTTGGGGTCGAATCCGGAAAGTTCTTAGGTTTTATCGTCAGTGCTAGAGGCATTGAGGCTAGCCCAGCTCAAATTACCGCCTTAAAAGAAGTTAAAGCTCCTAGAACGAAGAAGGAATTGCAAAGTGTCAACGGAAAAGTCGCCGCTTTGAGTCGGTTCATTTCTAAAGCTACTGATAAATGCATCCCATTCTTCGATGCCCTGAAAAAAGGAAAGAAGAACTTTGAATGGACTCCCGAATGCCAAAAAGCTTTTGAAGAGTTGATCCATCATATGGAAACGCCTCCGATACTTTCTAGACCAGGCAATGGTGAGGATCTTCTTATATACTTGGCAGTATCATCTCATGCCCTAAGTGCAGCGCTGATACGGGAAGACAAAAGGATTCAACATCCAGTTTACTATATCAGCAAAAGACTCACTGGGGCAGAGCTGAATTACTCCAAGTTGGAAAAACTCGCCTATTGCCTGCTAGTTGCATCGAGGAAACTGAGGCAATATTTCCAAGCTCATCCTATCAAAGTACTCACTGATCAACCTCTAAAGCAAGTCCTATTTCGCCCTGAAACTTCGGGTCGCCTTCTAAAATGGAACATTGAACTCAGTCAATATGACATCACCTATCACCCCCGAAAAGCAATCAACGGACAAGCTTTAGCTGATTTCATTGCAGAATTCACAGAGAAAGATAATGGTGAGGAAGAAGCGATCAATGATTCCCCAATCCAGTGGAAGATGTATGTTGGTGGCGCAAGAAATGACTACTGTTCTGGAGCCGGAGTGGTACTTGAAACTCCTGAGGGTCGATCATTATGTTATGCACTAAGATTGGAATTTCCTTCAACAAACAATGAAGCAGAATATGAAGCTCTTATTGCAGGTCTGAAAATCGCTAAAGAGCTAAACATTCGAGCATTACAAATCTTCAGTGATTCTCAGCTTATTGTATGCCAAGTCAAGAAGGAATTTCAAGCAAAAGGTGGAAACCTGCCTTCCTACTTGTCAAAGGCTTGGGAACTCCTATGTGAACTCGATCGCTATTCAATAAGCCACATTCCTCGGGAAGAGAATATGAAGGCAGATTCCCTCGCAAAGTATTCAAGTTCTGGTGAAGCTCAACTACTGGGATTGGTCCCTGTAGAAGTCCTTTCAGCGCCAAGTATAGACGAGATGGATATAGACTGGATTATGAATGTATCTCAAGAACAAGAGTCATGGATGACTCCAATACTGGATTACCTACTCAGAGGTTCTCTGCCAGAAAACTCGATAGAAAGACGAAAGCTACTAAGGAAGGCCTCTCGCTATGTAATTCAGGATGGCCGATTGTACAGATGGGGATTCTCAATGCCATTGCTTCGATGTGTATCCCGGGAAGAGTCCAAAACAATCCTAGCTGAAGTGCATGGAGGAGAATGTGGTGATCATTCAGGTGGTCAAACATTAGCAAAGAAAATTCTCCGATACGGATATTTTTGGCCAGAAATTAATCGGGATGCTGCAGATTACTCCCGAAAATGTGACAAATGCCAAAGATATGCCAAAATTCCTAGAGCACCTTCTACCGAACTCACACAGATGGTCAGTCCATGGCCATTTGCAATTTGGGGAATGGATCTCATTGGGCCGCTACCAACTGCTAAATCAGGGATTAAATATGCTATTGTTGCAGTTGATTATTTTACTAAGTGGGCTGAAGCTGAACCATTGGCTACTATCACTTCTAAGAAAATGATAAGCTTTGTGACCAAGAATATCATTTGCAGATACGGTGTGCCTCAGAAAATAATCACAGACAATGGTACTCAGTTTGAAAGCGAGGAATTCCAGGATTTTTGCAAACGATTCAAAATCCAGAAAAGCTTTCCGGCAGTAGCTCATCCGCAGGCAAACGGGCAAGTGGAAGCAGTGAACAAGATCATCAAATCAACCATCAAAAAGCAACTCGAAAGAGCAAAAGGTGGTTGGGTCGATAAACTACCACTTGCACTATGGGCATACAGAACTACTCACAAAACTGCAACTGGGCATACTCCTTTTTCGTTAGCATACGGATCGGAAGCAATGATCCCGGTTGAAACAGAGGTCCCTTCACACAGAAGAATCCATTTCAATCAAACAGAAAATGAAAAGCTACAACTTGAAGCGCTGGATCTCCTTGATGAAAAAAAAGATGAAGCTAATCTCAGAGTTGCAGCTCATCAGCAAAGGATAGCCAGACATTTCAATTCCAAAGTTCGACAACGCGGCTTTGAAATTGGAGATCTAGTCCTGAAAAGAATTATGACCGCGACAGGTGTATTTAGGCCCAATTGGGAAGGACCATATGTGATAGGTCAGAAGCTTCTTGACGGCACATTCAAACTCACTACTGTTGAAGGAGATCAAATGCCAAGGGCATGGAACAGCAATCACTTGCGTCCATACTTTACTTGAAAATTTTGTTGAAATATTGTAAAAAAGGATTGTGAATGTATGATTCTTGTAATTGAAAGCAATTGAAAAACTGATGCAAGTGATTAATGAAAGAATATAAAGTGGATGTAGGCCCAAATTCTTGGCCGAACCACTATAAATCTTGTGTTCCTTATTTTTATTACATGTTTGCTTTATTTTCGATATAAAAGTACATAAAATGTATTGCTGAAATGTCGATTTAAATTTTTGCAGACAATGGAAAAAGAACTTGCGCATAATAAGACCGAGCGATTCTCACCATCATTCAACAAACAAATTTCAAGTCGTAAAGACCCCGAATTCAAATCCTAGATAGGAAATACTTCAATTGAACGGCTAATGATTTCGATAGAAACGGGCCCTTGCTGATAAATTGAGATTGTTTGGACAAACAAATATCCAATTAGGAAGCTAGTGCCCGTTCTCACGAACTTGCCTAACAATGAAGTACACTTCCTTGGATTAAACAAGCCATTTGCAAGAAAAGGGGGAAGAAAACTTGAAAAGAAAAAAAGAGAGAGGATCGCTGAAAAGGCATAAGCAAGTGAACAGAGGAACAACCAAAGCTACCATCAGCGGCACAAGTCCTCTTCGGAGGATAAAAGACCTCTAATGGGTCATACGCCACAAAAAAGAAAGTTCTCTACTCAACAAAAAAGATTGGAGGAGTCATGACCCTCCAACCATGAGAGAGTAACTTCCAGGCGATGAAAACCCTCTCTGAGGCACATTTCACCAGGAGTTGAAGTGTTATGACCGCTCTTCGGGATTTCACTTCACCAGAGTTGAAATGCCAAAAAATAAAAGCCCTCTTCGGAGGCCCATTTCACCAGGAGTTGAAGTGTTATGACCGCTCTTCGGGATATCACTTCACCAGAGTTGAAATGTAAACAAAATAAAAGCCCTCTTCGGAGGCACATTTCGCCAGGAGTTGAAGTGTAATAACCGCTCTTCGGAATTTCACTTCACCAAAGTTGAAATGCAAAAACAAAATAAAGACCTTCCTGAAAGCCCACGTTTCACCAAGATTGAAATAAAACTTCCAAGTGTTGAAACGCGAAAAGGCTTTCTTCGAAGGCACAACTCTTTGGAGGTACACGTTTCACCAAGATTGAAATAAAACTTCCAAGTGTTGAAACGTGAAAAATCCCTCCTTAGAGGTACAACCCCCTCCCGGGGACACAATCAAGAAGAAAGACCTCTTCGGAAGCCCACGTTTCACCAAGATTGAAATAAAACTTCCAAGTGTTGAAACGTGAAAAGGCTTTCTTCAAAGGCACAACTCTTTGGAGGTACACGTTTCACCGAGATTGAAATAAAACTTCCAAGTGTTGAAACGTGAAAAATCCCTCCTCAGAGGTACAACTTTCTATATAAAAAAAAATCCTCATCAAAAGCGTACTTTAACTTTCAAAGGAAGAGTAATTTACCTACTCTAGAAAATGATCTTCATATATAAAAAAAAAAAAGTTAAAGTACCCTTCAGAGGTCCGCTTTACCACATAGAAGAATTCACTTGGTAAAATATGCACATAAGCAAAAGAAAAAAGTGATTTCTTCGAAAGACAAAGCGTAAAAACTTATACGAAGGGAGTTGTACTCTACAAAAATTTTCTTTAAAGAATAAAATAATTATTCTTTAGCAAATAAGAGTGCAAGTCCCCTCGAAGTATAAAATATTGCAGCAAGCTTAAGGTATGCGGGCAACATGGTATAATTACATGCAAAATGGTATAGCTGCATCAGTAAAGTAATACTCAAACAACATACCATAAGCCCGCTGCAATATCATATAAATAAACTTGTGCAAAAATGAATAATAAATGCATTCTCAAATTCAAACAGAAGTTTGTACAAACGAAGAATCATTTTATTCAACTATAATGCAGATACAGGTTTTCAAAATAAAAGCGGGGGCCGATACCCGCACAACTCTCGGCCAGTTCATATAAAAGACAAAAAGCTAAAGTCCTCACTTCTTTTTACTGCCTTTGGACCCTTTACCTGGCCGAAAAACCAGCTTTTCAGGTCGACCAGTGGGTATAAGGGAGGAAGGAGAGGTAGGCGCAGCTGGCCCAACTTCTGGCTCCTCTTCAGTGGCAGTGATTATCTTCCCTCTCCTCTTTGATGCTCCTTGCTTCCTTCTCCTCTTTGAGGAAGACTCACTTCCTGGAGTGACAAGTTTAGATAGAGTTATATCGTCAGAAGGAGTCCGCTCCGGAGATATGTCGCCTCCCTCAAGTCCCTCATCTTTCTGCTCTTGCGAAGCAATGGGATCATCCAGGCCATGGAGAGCCTCTATTTGTTCCTCCTGTGATCCAGGCTGCGAAGCAGAAGGAGGAGCCACCTGAAGAGATGGAGGAGGGATTACCGGAGAAGTAGAGATTTGAGCAGTGCTTGATACTTTTTCTACAGAAGAAAAGAGGTTAAAGTCAGTAAAGAGAGGAGATGAAGGTTCACCAATGAAGTCAGTAAAGAGAGGAGATGAAGGCTCGTCAAGGTTGAGAAAATAGCCAAGGAGATCATGAAACTCATGCGAAATAAATGAGTAACCCGCTTGAGCAGAATTGACAGTAGCGAGATTAACAGTGAAATTACCTGGAGAAGCTGGTTTCCTGATATCGACTTCATAAGCTTGCGCATCAGCGCTCTCTTCACCTTCGTCTCCACCTTGTATGCTTGTAATATCAGTGGTAGCTTTGGTGGGAGATGCAAGATGGGAACTGGAACCAATAATGTCGACTTCAGACGAAGAAGGTGGCTGGACTAGAGTAGTTGAAGTGGTTTTCCCCAGCCGGTCCCCTTCCGTCACTTCAGTTCTTAATTTGGCAAGTTGTTCCTTTCCCTTGGCAAGGGCAGCGCGAGCGTCGTCATCAAAATAATGCCTTTCCAGGGCTGATTCGTCATAACCAGCACCTTCAGCACCAAGCATCTCAAGAGCGGCTTCCCATACTTCAGCTAAAGTGATTTCATACTTAGGACCAAGAAAAGCGAGGCTTCCACGCCCCAAGACGCTATGCAAGTAGAAGTCGAATAATGTTGAGCCGAAGCTGTTTTTGGTCGCCTCAGGAGATTCTTCGGCTGCAATTTTGCCGGCGACAGCCTCATCACGCTCCCTTTCAGTTTTGGCAAGCTGAAGCTTAAGCATTTGTATCTCCGCCTCCTGGGAGTTGTTTTTCTTTCGAAGCTCAGCAATATCAGAGACATAGCCTTCACTAATTCTTTTTTGTGCTTCGAGCCTGTCTTCGGCATCCCTCTGGCTAGCGTGAGCGTCTCTCACTTGTTTCAGGAGCACTTCTTCTTTCTGAGAATATGAAGTAGAGGAAGCAGCAAGTTCATGTTTCAAATTCTCAACCTTTGCTTCGAGCTCCTCATTGTAAGAAGCAATGTTCCTCATTTCGGTGTCGTGTTGCTCAACGACCTTTTGCCATTCGGCCTTATCGTTTTCCATAGTAAGCATAGCCTCTATGTTGGCTCGGTTAACTCTTTGAAGCTCATCGACAAGCTTCTGCCAGTTTGACATCCTCTCGATATCGAGCTTGACTGCGTCAAGATTGCGCAACATAGCAGACTTGTCGATGGGAACCAAGTCTAGGTCGAACCTCACACCCTTTAAGCACCATTGTGGAAAATGACTTTGTAAAGTGGCTGGGCCAGGTCCCACTTGAAATTTAGGCCTGCTTATTATTGTCTGGATGTCCTCCATCCCGAGAGCAGGAGAGTCGGAAGGAATGTCAAGAGGGGCAGGGGCAGTAGGCTTTTCGCGAATAGTGGAAGCATGTCTCTCACCATATCGGGCTCGTTTGCCTGAATCTTCAGCTACATGACCCTTTCCTCGGTCGTCGTGAGATTTCCTTTTGTGAGAGTCGTCACTTCTCTGCAGAGAATCATGGTGCTGATCCCTATCCCTTTTGTCATAACGCTCTTCTGCATCCCTCCTTTCACGAGCCTTTCGAGCAGCCCTCTCTTCGTCAGACTCTCTATAGGAGGGAAAGTAACGCCGATAATCATATTGACCACGCCCCCCGTAGCGTTGGAAATCCTGATAATATGATCCGCCGCGTGTCATTGAAGAATCTGAAATAAGAAAAGATAAGCTTTAGAAATCTTTAAAGTATAAGAAGATAAGTGCATAAATGTGCTGGAAAATCCTTAGTTGTGTGTGAAGTGCAAGCTACTCGCGTTGGACTAACGAACCACTCCTCTGTTGGGGGGAAGTGATAGATTTCACTGTTGATGACAATTCTTGAGATAAAGGAGTTAGAGTCTGTTGGAGGGCAGATGTTGCTTCAATCGTCGGAGGTATAGCTTTACCATGAGCAGGGTCTTCTTTAAAGAGCTCTTGGGAAGTGATAATCAAGTCACTTAAGTCCCCAAAGACGTCATCATCGTCATGCCCAACCTGTTTCCCTCCATCAGCTCCTTTGTCAGCACTCTTCCTGGTTTGGGAAAGGGGCTCCTCTTCTTCTTCAATTATGGGAGCAAGTGCAGGCTTTTCGGAGGGTCCCGTATCGTCTCTTGGAGTAGAGCACTTTACTAGTAAGGTTTCTGCAGAAATTTCTCCTCGCATGTGCTCTTTAGTGGAGATCGGAAGATCAGGAGTTTTCACCGGAGAATCAGGAACCTCCGTTGGAGCTTCACGAGGCCGAGTAAAGCGAGAGGGATGGAGGAGTCCGTATTGATGTAAAAATTCATCGTTTAGCAGAAACTTTACGCTCCTCTCTTCGACCGGCACGGCATTTAATCTTTCTAAAATTTGCTTAAGACTTGGGTCCCTGGCGGGGGTGGAAGTGCTAAAACAGGAAAAGAATGAAATTAGCAATTGAGAGTTCAGATCTCGAGAAAGTTTCAAAACGGAAAAAGTAAAGACAGGAAATCTTACTTCCCACTCTCCAGATGGCATAAAACCCTGGAGGGCAGCGAACAAAGAAAAACTGATTCAAAAATCCGTGAGCGCTTTCGGAGAGATCAGTAATAAGTTTGCGGTTTCGAGCGCTTCTTATAACCACGATGGAGGGATGGTCTTTAGTTTTCGTGAACGAGCAAAAATAGCAGATCTCCCCGAAGCTTGGTAATCGATCCAAAACTCTCCTAAATAGAACACATAACCCCATCAGAATGGCGTAGCCATTGGGGTGTAATTGGAATGGAGAGATAGACAACCGAAGCAGGAACTGTTGGAGAAAGTCGTTAAAAGGAGGAATCGCCCCACTTAAGCACATTTGGCGATTGACTGCAACAAAGCCGTAGGGAGGATTGTCAGCAGTATCACTTGGCCCAGGGAAAAGAACATCACTTTCAGCAAAGCCAAATTGAGTGCGCAGCTGGACAAACGCTCTCGAAGTTAGAATAGTCGGGGTTCTCTCCGGAGGATTCTCTATGGGAACAGCTATCGGAAAAGTTTCTTCCTCTTGAGTTACCACTTCTTCTTCTCGGTGGGAGGTCATTCTACACAAGCAACGGGATGTTCAAATGCGAAGGTGCGCGTTTCCTAAAAAGTGTGAAGTGTTGTGCAAGACTAATAAAAAGTGACAAGTATATATAACTGGAATTATACTAATCGATGCTTGATCGATTGTAAACATTTCAGAACTTGTTAATCTAAAAGTTCAAACATAATATTAGTGCAAGCAAGTCGATTTCAATTGACTATTTCAGTATTGCTTTGGTATTTTGTTTGAAATTGATATATTAAAAGCACTTCACACATATAGTTTATTCAAGTTAATCATCTATCATTAACTAATCTGTCGTTCGATGTGGGCAATCAATGACAGTATATTCGTCCCAGTTTTCTGTGAATGTTATATTTAACAGGTTATCAATATTAAAAGTAGCATAATCCAGCGGCTAAGCATAACATAGTTATTGGAGTTGTCACAGCAATTCAAACTTCAGGATAGAAACATAAGCTAGTTCTGTCAAAATTTCAAGTTCCCAAAGTCGCTTAAAATTCAAGGCAATCTAAATCAAGTTAAGAGACACAAGGCACGACACCATGCATCCAAACCTAAAGTTGCTCATAGCTTAACAGGAAGATCACTGCATCAGTAAGTCGCATTGTATGAGTCAAGGGGTCTCGGTTCAAGGGCATGCGGAATTCTCTAAGTCCTAACTCGGCAGCGACTCAGGATGTCTCGGCCACGACTCATGGCTCCTAGCTGACTCGACCAGCGACTCAAAACCTAATTTGCTAACTCATGGAATTCCTCGCCACGCCTCATCTCACAGCCCCCCTTTCTCTGCCTCAATCCGCTAACCCGTTAGTGCTAAGGCAACAAAGATCTATCACATTCCCAATGGAACCCATCATCCGTCCATACCAACAAATCACACGAAAAACAATCTGAAATGTTTCGCATCGATCTTAAATTCAATGCATTGCTAAGCTCGCGTATCGGATAGTGATCTAGAATCGATTATAACAATTCGAAGTGAAGCGCAACGCATGAAAACAAACTAAAGCCGAAAGATGAGAATTTGTGATTCAACGTTGATTATTATGGATTAAGATCGGATTTGCTTACGAGGTATAATGGTTGGGATGAATCGGAGAGTAATAGGGTTGAATTCGCCTTCGGAAATGAGATTGGAAGATTCGTTAATGGCGGCACAAGGTGTTGAGGAAATGATTAAGTGAGGAAGAAGAGCAACGCATTAGCTTATATCCAAGACAGGGGAGAATAAGAAAGGACTCACGAGTCATAAGCTGCCTTGAGTCGGTCACGACTCAAGAAGAAAGTCGAAGCACACGACTCATGATCTAAGCGTATACTTCGAGGGGCAATTGTTAACGCCGAGCGACTCAAGGAGCTTACGACTCATGATAGTTACCGACTCATGTAAAGGAGCGACTCAGTGGCTTTAGCGACTTAAAATGCTTTGCGACCTAGTGTGTTAAGATGCGAACGACTCATGGGATATGCGACTCATTGAGTTATCCTAAGCTAGCGACTTAGGAATGAAGCGACATAGTACTCAGCGACTTACCAGTAAAGCAACTTAGCGACTCAATACTTCTAGCGACTCATGAGTGAAGTGGTTCAACGACTCAGTGGCCCACCGACTCATGGCACACCGGCTTAGCGACTCATCGTATGAAGCACTTGGCGAGACATCAATGAAGTACTGACAAATGCTTCAACTACAACCCAAAGACATGATCTACGACTTATTATGAGTCGTTGCCGACTCATGCCTCATCGCGATGAGTCGCGTGCGACCTAACACTTAGAGAAAAAGTGATGCCGCTTCTCATAAGGTGTGAGCCGGTACTCGTAAGCAAAGAGGAGTTAAGGGGTGATACTTATCTCATGACTCAACGACTCGTAACTCGTAAACGACCTAGTACTTGAAGCGTGGGTTCGAAAAAGGCAGGAAGCTCTCTACAAACCAGAGACTCAGCTCAATGAGTCGGTCACGACTCATCCTACGTCAGCAACGACTTACCTTAAGTCGGCAACGAGTTAGGACTTAGCAACTTTTTTCACCCAGAACTCTCTATAAATAGACATCCACCTCCAACTCTGGGGGGACTTTTGGTTCATTCTCGAAGCGCCAAAACCCTGCCATTTTCTCGACTCAAGCAACACTTCAAGCACTCCAAATATCGAAGACATTACATCAAATTCAAGAGAGAGAATCCACATCATTTATCATGAGTTTGAAAGATAATTCTCCGTCAAAGTTTGTGCTAACAGTCTAGAGTGGATTGTAATTGAAGAAAATTGTATAAGTTGTACTTGTTCAGCAATAAAGAGATCAAAGTGGACGTAGGCTCGATTTTAGGCCGAACCACTATAAAACTGTCGTCTTTTACTGCTTTTCTGCAATTTCTTTACTTGTATCTTGTTCCCGTACCAACGGGTGGTGCTTTCATAACTGTCATCTACTCACTGGGGTGTTAGCGTTTAAATTTTAGCGTTAACATATAAGATTATTAAAATAATGCCCACTGATTTGAAAACATATAAAGCATAAAATGGAAAATACTTGCCAAAAAAACATGTTCTTTAAATGCTAATCTATCAACCACTTCCAACTGTACATGAAGCAGTATTAACGCACGTCATACTCAGAAATTATACAGATTAGCACTTGATAGGTTAGAATGTCTAGAAGTTCAAGAGATTTGAAAGAAAGAAACATGAAGAAGCACATCTCTTATTGATAGGATCAAAAACAGTTTTGATATATACGTAGAGTTATGTTAAAAAAATGTACTTTGTAATGAGAGAGAAGAAGAAATATACCTAAGCACTTATAACATCATCTGAGACTCATTTCATTAACATAAGATAATAAGAGTGACTCCAAGCGCATCCACTTTCAACAAATTATTTTTGATCTTCAAGAAACATCGAAAATGATAGATCTTCAAGGAACATCCAAGAAAATGATTCTAGTGATAGTTTATGGTTTATGTGCTTCCAATACATCAGATATATCTTTATTTCTTAAAAGAGAGCATACACGGTGATAGCTTGTGTGCTTTTAAGCTATTAAATTGTCCAGTTTTGGGTATAATAGCAATCACAATTAACTCTTTAGTACTTGCAATGTCTAAACTTCGTTTACCTAGTTGATAATACCACTGTAAAATTTGAGACAAATGATAAATTGATCTGCTCCTAGGCATTAATTACTGGTGTTGACCATATAATTTTCCCAACAATAGTGAATATGGCATTGTTACTGTATGTAAACACTTGTAAAGTAAAAGTAGGGAGTTAAAATGAATTAGATTAAAATAAATAACAAATGTATAGATATATAAACGCATGTGCTATGCCAATGTAGAAGATTTCTATCGAATGCAGATGGTAGAAGGTAGTTTCGTATAGTAGTATTCCTGCTATATAATGAAGAAGAGGTTGTATTAACAAAAGTGGAAAGCTGTAGCATAGTTGGAGCAGGCTTCCATTTTCAATACATCAGCTATTTTCATGTCGTCTATTTAGAAAACATTCTTGCCACTCTGTCATCGAAGTAAATCTAAACTCTGGCATTTCTATTTAGACAGACATTCACATTTTTTACTGGCTGGCAAGTATGAATTCAAACATAGAATTGAAATTCATATAACTAATTAAGCCAAAAAAAAATACGTGGATAAAGATAAATATCATATAAAGGAGAAAAGAAGTCATACCTAAACCTTCTACCATCATACTTTGACTAATCTGTTCTAAAAATCTATACAGAAACTATCTGCTATCTGCTTGTAAACCACATGATGTCTGCTTTCATATTGAACCTAATGTTTTTAATATTTTATCTCAACTCTTTCAGAACCTTTGGGTGAGTGAATCTGCAAAAGGAAAAGCATTCTTTCACATTGTATTGATAATAATGACACTAACATAAGCATTCTTTCAAATGCCTCTTTGTTCATATACACAGTCTAAGAGAGCAGTAAAAGTTTTCAAAACAGAAATTGTAATACCAATCAAGCACCCATTTTATCAATTCACCATATGCCAACACTATAAAGCTTGATATTTATATATAATCATCTCTGAGAATGGCACATCATGAATAATCATCTCATGCCAAAAAATAAGCCATTTAGACTGAAGTAATAATTTTTCAAGAAGAGAAAACGCAGAAAAGCACGGTAATCTCAAGTAATTTTACGTGAATCATCCAGTTCCAGCATATCCAGTTGCTTTATTAATTTTACCTGAATCATCCAAGCATTAGATGAATTGCAAATACTAATTATACAAATCATCAAACAGTTACTGTGCAATATATAAAGCTAATTCCTCCTGATCCTGCAAAAGAAAACTTAGTAATTGAATTCTATGAAGGGAAAACTAAAACCACGAAAGCTACTGCACAGTTTCGAGTTTTGATTAGGGAATAGAAAAATGCGACATGATGAGAAAAAAGAAGATAGGTAGAAATATTACATTACTTGTTTATTGGAACTAACTTTCGCTCTTATCTTGTACATCATTTTGCTGGATCTAAATCTCGATGCTAATTCCTCCTGATCCTGCAAAAGCAAACTTAGTAATTGAATTCTATGAAGGGAAAACTAAAACCACAAAAGCTACTGCACAGTTTCGAGTTTTGATTAGGGAATAGAAAAATGCAATGTAGCTTCTACGGTTACCAAAATACGTGGGTTAGGTATGGAAAACGTGAGTAGAAAAATTATTCCTAAATTATCTGCAAGTAAATAAGAAGTTATAAAGTAAACAAAGAATCAATAGTGTTGAATAATTTGATCTGTATGTCAAAATATCACTTATCTGTAGAAAATTAAGAGCATGGGCTAGCCGTCCATGCTTCATGATGCTCCTCCTCCCATCGGTAGAGGACCGAACAGGATAACATGAGAAAAGTGAATTTTTTCTTCAGCAACTGAAGATCCAATAGTAAAATTTTAAAACTATGATTTAGGAAGTGAACGGAATTGGATTCGTTGAATGAAAGAAAAAGTTGAGGAGAAGGGTTATTGTGAACAGACGAAAAAGAAGAGGAAAGATGTAACTGTCAAATCGTGCGCATTACTGTCCCTTTCTGAAACTGCTATACAAATGACAAAAATACCTTCCCTACTTTGCTGTTTCATTTGTCTTGAATTGTATGATACGGGGTAAATTTGGAAACACTTTGACCCTTTGACCCAGGGTTTTGCTTTATAGTATAGATAAATAAATAAACATCCAATCATCCAAATTTCAATCGATTGGCATCCATCACAATAAATCATCCAAACAGTCAAAATATCGTAACGATTAACTGGATATCAATAATCGGGAGTTTACTAGTAATTTAATTCCAATTCAATTTAACTATCAATTCAAGTTTCTATCGGTTAATTCAGATGTCAATTTAAATGTCAACTAAAATTATCAAACAACAATCAATAAATTTAAATCACTTCATAATTTTAAATTTAACAAACATAAAATTATTCTAGTACTTTATGAGCATTCTCTTGTTTGAAATTGAAAATATTTTCGGCTTCAAATAAATACCAATCCAATTCCAAGCTGTAGACAATGACGATGCGAGTCCACTGGAATTCTTTTCGCCCAAAACGGACCTCGCATGCAAAAGTTACACAATAATTAACATTAACGATAAATCAAAACATAATTAACAAAATAATAACATAATTAAAATAATTAAACAACCTCACCCCTCATCTCCTCTCTCCCGCAACATGCTATATTCTTTGACTCCCTCCAGATCGCGATCATAATTTATTTTATGAACCGCGAAACACTACGATCGTCGGCGCTGACATCGCGCTGACCTGCCCACCCCCCTGCACCAGCAAGTGTCCATCGCCATGCCTCCCTAGCAACACATCCACTCTTTGCCTGGTCGAGCATGCAAAGAAACAACCCAAACTCTAGCTGCCATCGTGCCTTGTGCGATTGTCCTCAAGCCCCCCCAAGCATAGTGCTACCATCGAGCGCCTCAAAGCGTCTCGCGGTTGATTTTTTTTAAGACATCGATCGGCTGTAGAATTTGACTGAGAGAAGAAAAGATGGCACGAGGTAGATGTAAAGTAGGAGGCGTGGTGCACGTTTTGTTGGAAGGAGCGAAGTAATATCATTTAATAAGGAAATATCTCGCCCGATCGACCCGCGAAATTTTCGAACTCCAAACGAAGTGTGCTATCTAGCGTTCATAATGTTTTGCTCCCATTCCGAACATAATGGAGCTAATCATGAGGTCTAATTCGATCGTATTCAGAACATATCTTTTCAAAGTCAATTTATTTTAATTAAATTCCTTTAATTAATTTCTGTGCATTTTAAACTAGCATGGCCAAACAGCAAGTCTGATCGCTATGAAACTTCAATTCCCATAATAATTCACTAATACGGATTTGATGAAACTGGTTTCATCGAAATCCGAGACAGTGGCCAAAATGACTATTTTTACTTGTCAATTAAAACAAATAATTTCCAAAATTAAAATTAATCACTTTAAATTAAATTTTGAAAGTTAACCATCTTCATTCATAGTAAAACAAAATTTAAATCAACTTTCGATACCATTGTCTTTCATATCAAATTCAAAGTTCAATTATTCAAATAATTTCCAATATTAAATTTAAAATTTTTAATTTTCCAATAAATCACTATAATTGAAATATAATTCATTTAAATTATAAAATTTACTATTAAAAAATCAAATAATAGAACAACTATTTATATTTTATAGTAATTCAACGTTATTATTCAATTCAAGTTATTGATTACAACACATTAAATATACAAAATTCCACTCTAATACTTGTCATGTCCACAATCTTCGAAATTGTTTATTTTCCATATTTTTGTTAAATTTAATATTCAATAACTACACTATTACATCATTAAAAAATTTAATTCTAACCATTTTTAATTTAATAATCATATTAAATTTAATAATTTGAAATAGTTAAAAGTACAGGTCACTACGTTCTCCCCCACTCAATACTTTTCGTCCTCGAAAAGGGGCTAAGTACGAAGTTTAACATTTGATATATTTTATTCAAAATAATAAACTTATAAACAATATAATCTTATTAGAAAGCCTTTACTACGCTTCTACTATGCCACTCTGATCGGCTTATGGAAATTACAACTTATATATAGAACAAGTTATAAATTAATCTAAAACTTCAAAAAAATTCTAGCACTCAAATTTATAGAAAATGTCGGCAAAGCCTCCTTTGCATTGCTCGATCGGAAAAAATTTACAATACAATATATAACACAAATATATACCAAAAATGCCAAATATACATCTCATCTCAATGATGGGGCATCCCGTAGGAAAAAAATTATAAAAGTACGGTATATAATCCGAGATATGTACCTTATTATTATTAATACTAGCGAGTTAGCTCGTACTAAGCAAGCAAAACCAAAATAAATCCACTATACATCCATACGGTCTTCACGTGTATGTATCTATCTCAATTTTGGAATATTAGTCATTTATAACAAGATATAGAACATGTACAAGTTCAACAAAACCATTTGAAATGAATTCTGAAATCAAATCATAAGTATAAGCATCGATACACGACCATAACAACCATATGCAATCAAAAATAGTAATGGCATCGATTTACAACAAAAGAAACCATTCAATTATTAATATTCATCCACCTAATCCAGTTAATTCATAACTACGTGAATTTACATTGTCCAATGTCAATATATAATTTATACACTTCATTTCTCATTTACATTTATTATTTCTTAACATTTAATTAGCTTGCTTCAAATTTATTGACATTTGTTTCATTTACATTCAGTTTATTTAATTCAATTTGTTGAATTTCAATTATTTTACTTTTTGTTTAAAAGATTTCATATAAGTTCATCTATGAACCATTTTATAAATCATTTAAGTTAGATTTTTTATTTCATTTGCACTTAATTTATTTTATTTAATACTAATATCATTTATAAACCATTTCATAACCATTTAACTCTATTAAAACATTTTATAAAACAAAACTCATTTTCATTATTATTTCATAATTAAATTCATATCAATCCATTGATTCACTTTATTAGTTCATTTCATTAATTCAAATTCATATTAACATTTTTACTTAATTAAATTTTATTTTACCGCTCAAATTCATATTAATAAATCTTCTTTTTATCATAATCAATTTTTTTCAACTTCTCTTAAGTTAACTTTCATTTTATAATTTATTTCAATAACTTATTTCAATTTCAATTAGTTACCATTCAATTTATTAAAACTTACTCCACTTGCATTTAATTTATTCACATCCAATTTAAATCAAATTCAATTACTCGTTTAAATTTTACTTACACCCATTATTCCCATTCAATTTCTTTCATAATTCAAATTACATTTCATTTTATAACTCAAGTTGTATTCATTATATTCATTCAATTTTATAACTTAAGTGGAATTAATTCACTTTACTAATTCATCTAGTTTCATTCAAATCCAATTCAATTTATTTAATATTAAGTTAAACTTATTTTCAATTTATTCCATTACTCGGTTTGTTTAATGTTATTTAAGTTGAATTTTTCTTTTCCTTTTTTATTATTCACATTCAACAAAATTTAAACTTAGTTCTTAGATTATATTTCTCAAATCTATAAATTATACAACTCATTCACTTAAATTTCATTTCATTATTTTATTTAATTCATTTCAAATACGATTCACCTTTATTTGAGTTTCTTGAGTTAAACTTCATTTTATTTACTTCATTGTACGATTTCAATTTATTTAACATTTCCTCGGTTAACTCTTTTTTTCATATCTCAATTTCAAAATTTATTTTGTTTGGTTAACCAAAATGTTCAACTATTTTAAAATTCTGTTTTATTTTCTTATTCAAATTCATACGTTATAAACTTTTTTCTATACTAACTTTAATTTATAAGCTCAAAACTATCTTCATATATTTATCAAATCATACTTGGTATATTTTCACAATTAAAACTTGTTTTAGCCCAAAATGAATTTCTTTTGGTAGTAATTATCACTCAAAAACTCAAAAATGAATACTAGCAATGTTGCAGTCATCCCTAGAATTATTTCCCAGCTACTAAAGGGAGTTCAATGCTTGTATTTATTTTAAAAATCTTTTCCAAATATTTCTAGTCAAAACACTTTCAAATAATGTTATTATTAATTTTTAAAGGCTTTGAAAACAATTTTGAAAGTCTATTGGATTTTAAATTCTAAAATTCTCAGCTTTTAACCTTTTATATTTATAAGCCATATTATATACTTATACAATTTCTTTAGCTTACTATGAAAAAAATTCATAATTTACATCTTGGTTATTGTAAACAATTCTTATTATAATTAGATTTTAGTTCAATTTAATTCTCGAACGCTTCGTGAAATAGAGTTCACAAAGTATTAGTTTTTAGTCTAATTCAACTAATAATCGATGATAACTAAATATTATCATCTCCTAACAAACAGTGCTCATTAATATTGTTATATATATAATATAATTTTGGTAAAATTATTTCATTTACCCGATTTTAAAACAATATTATGTCGACTTGCCTTGTTTAAGTGTTTAGAAACACCTATCAATAACACGGCGTCCCACATATCGACCAGAATTCATAAACAACTAAACGGATAAATGAACACAATATAAAACATTTTATAACACTAAATAGTACGCTCCCTCAAACACACACACATACACACACTCAAACAAACTCATTCTAGTATCTCTCATGAGTCAAACCTCACAAAGCTATTGCTAAACTAAAGCTCCGATGCCAATTGTGATGACCAACATTTCGAAAGGTATAAATTGACAATAATTCACACATGTCCAACCCAAATAATTTGGAACATAGATAATCAATGGGTTTAATTAAAAAAAATAAGAAAAGAAGAAGAAAACAAACACGGAATCTCGCAGCGGAATGATAAAATATAATAATCAAATAATAGTTCATGAAGCTGTTTATATTATAGATTCGATTATAATTTATACAACATTTATCAGAGTTATATATAAAATAGAAAAAAATAAATGCAGCAAAACAACATGCTACAGAGGATAATATTACTAATAATAATATACGAAATCTTCGCCTTCATCCCCCAAAGAATAATCTTCAATGTGTTGAAAAACTCAGGACTAACCCGAGCGTAATGAAAAGACAAAACATTGGAATCAGGACTAAAATATCCTTACGTGAGTCAAATCGATATCAAGTACATGAGTGTAATAGCATCACAGATGTTTATGAGATTTCACATCTTTTATACGGTGTATAACGTGCGTGCAATAACTCAAGAGACGTTACGGGATTTTCTATCTCATAAGAATCCGTCAAAATATTTATATATAGTAAAATACACTACATATATACTGTCTAATCAGTAAAATAAATATTTTTCTTAGCGTTAAGGCTTTACATTAATCCCCCTTAACGCTTTTTTAAGCATTGTCGTACAGTTTGCATATGACGCACTAGTAACACGTCGGGGGATAGGGATGCGTCGTGATATTAGAACACTAAACCAAAATCATAGGGGTCTCATATAGGGATAAAAGTATGACAAGGCTCGTAAGGCTATGACCAAGGTAGGATAATATCAGTTCAGGTCGTAAGGCTGGTGGCAATGCATCGTAGCCACGACCGTCCATGCGTACATCCATCCCATATCGAGTCAAAGGAGACTACCCTAAATCAAGGTGCATCAATCGAAACCAAAAACAAGAAGAATTATATGGACCAAGTCCAAAAATATTGAAGAACGGATGTCCATAAGAGGCAGCTACCCAGCTTGGCCCTATCAATCCGTCCTGTTTTAGTCATTTCGAATTGGCACAAGTGTCAGGGTCTATCCATCATCGTTCTCTTTCTTCAAATCCAACAAACGATGCCAAATCCAACCACTTTGTTATGGAGTCTCCTCCACATACACAGTTGTTAAAGTGGTTCCAATATTGATAGAGAGTATGCCTATAAGAGGCCCTGGTCTCTTTAACAACCAAACGTCATTTTACACACCGATTGCTTCTTTTACATTTCAAAATCAATTTATACTTGATATCAAAATATTATATTCGCTTCAAATCAATTTCATTTCAAAATATCATATTTACTCAAAATATGCCATTTCACTTCAAATTCATTTCCCTTCAATTCATCGATTTCAGTTTGCTTCGAATTTCCATTTGGGTTATAACTTCAGTTTAACCCAAATCGAATTTAAATCCAAGATTTAAATATAAACATTGCACTCTTTTGGCCAGTTTGAATTTCTTTAGAAAATAATTTGAATAGTTTTAAAATAGTTAAATAGTTTAATATAAATAGTTTGAGTATTGAAATGGTTTACATAGTAAATAGCTTGGAAAATCAAATAATTAGAATATTTAAGAAGATAGATTTTTAAAAATTTATATTAAAATAATTTATTTGAAACTAGTTTCAAAGTCAAGCTGATTCAATTCCAAATCTTCCAATTCAAATCAATTTCAATTTCTGTTTCAATTTAAATCGATTCAATTCCAATTTCAAATCCGAATTAACTTCGATTCCAATATTAATTCAAATCGATTTCAATTTCGGTTTCGCATTAATTCGATCTCGATTTCAATTCCAATTAATTTCAATTCAATTCCAATTTGAATTAATTTCAATTCAATTCTCAATTTCAACCATTTCGATTTATATAAATTCGAATTCGATTTTAGAATATTGATTTAAATCACCAAATTCAAATTAAATTTCAATCTTCGAACTCAGATTCAAATCTTAAAATAAATTCCATTCTCGAGTCCAAATTTTATATAACGATTTATGTCACTTTTACTTAAATAACTTTGAAGTTCAAGTAAAAGTTCAAACCTATTTAAACGATTAAATTTCTGTACTCCAAGTTATATTCAAACATAAGTTCAATCTCCAAATTTAATTCTTTATACAATTTATTTAACCCTTTTATATTCAACATTTCAAACTCGAATTGGAAATTAATTCAATCTTTGTAAATTTGATTTTTATTTCTTTAAATCAAAGTCGCTTAAATAATTTCAAAATCATGAGTTTTAAGATTATTTAATTTAACCAATCCGGTGTCTGTGTATAGTTTTCTATCCTATGGTCAAGTGATCAGTTAATTCAAATTTTAATCTTAGGGATGGATATATATCATTTAAATCCAAAATAAATGTCATAGGTACATATCATTTCAATCTATTTCTTAATTTATTCAAAATAATTCAAGTTATAGTTTTATATACTGTAAATAATTTTGTAGGGTGATAACATGATATATATATATATATATATATATATAATTAAAATCCAATCATCCAAATTTCAATCAATTGGCCTCCATCACAATGAATCATCCAAACAGTCAAAATATCAGAACAATTAACTGGATATCAATAATCAAGAGTTTACTAGTAATTTAATTCCAATTCAATTTAACTATCAATTCAAGTTTCTATCAGTTGATTCAGATGTCAATTTAAATGTCAACTAAAATTATCAAACAACAATCAATAAATTTAAACAACTTCATAAATTTAAATTTAACAAACATAAAAATATTCTAGTACTTTGTGAGCATTATAAACACTCTCCGCTTATTTGAAATTGAAAATATTTTCATCATCAAATAAATACCATTCTGATTCCAGGCTGTAGACAATGACGATACTCGCATGCAAAAGTTACACAATAGTTAACATTAACAATAAATTAAAACGTAATTAACAAGATAATAACATAATTAAAATAATTAAACTACCGTGCCCCAAATCTTCTATCCCTCAAAACACACTACAGTCTTTGACTCTCTCCAGATCGTGATCACAATTTTTTATTTTTATGAACCACGAAACGCCACGATTGCCAGCATCGACATCGCGCCAACCTGCCCACCTCCTTGCGCCAGCATGCGTCCATCTCCATGCTCCCCAATGCTGCATCCAGCCTTTTCCTAGTCGAGCGTACATAGAGACTACCCAAACCCTAGCTACTATCATGCCTCGTGCCATCACCCTCACACGCCCCCAAGCATAGCGCCATCAACGCGTGCCTGAACACGCGTCTCGCGATTGATTTTTTTGTAAGACAACCATTTGCTGTAGAATTTGACTGAGTGAAGAAAAGGTGGGGACAAGGTAGATGTAAAATAGGTGGTATGGTGAACATTTTGTTGGAAGGAGTGAAATAATATTATTTAATACGGAAATATCTCGCCCGATCAACCCATGAAATTTTTGAACTCCAAATGAAGCATGCCTCCTAGCATTCATAATGGTTTACCCTTATTCCGAACATAATTTAACTAGTCTTGAGGTCTAATTCAATTGTATTCAGAAGATAGCTTCTAAAAATCAATTTATTTTAATTAAATTCCTTTAATTAATTTCTACATGTTTCAAGCTCGCGTGGCCAAACGACAAATCCAATCAACGCGAAACTTGAAATCCTATAATAATTCACTATTGCGGATCCAATGAAACTGGTTACATCAAAATCTAAGACAGTTGCCAAAATGGCTATTTTTACTAGTAAATCAAAACAAGTATTTTTCAAAATTTGATTTAACCACTTTAAATTCAATTTTAAATGTTAACCATCTTTATTCATATTAAAAAAATTAAATCAACTTTCGATACCATTTTCTTTCATATCAAATTCAGAATTCAATTATTCAAATAATTTCCAATGTCAAATTTAAACAATTTAATTATCCAATAAATCACTATAATTGAAATATAAGTCATTTAACTTATATAATTTACTTTTACATTTTTTTTAAATAATTGACCAACTATTTCCATTTCATAGTAATTCAACGTTATTATTCAATTCAAGTTATTGATTACAACACATTCAATATGTAGAATTCCACTCTAATACTTGATATTTCCATAATCTTCGAAATTGTTTATTTTTAATATTTTATAAAAGTTCGTATTTAATGACTACACTAATACATCAATAAAAAATTTAATTCTAACCATTTTTAGTAATCATCTTAAATTTAACAATTTAAAATAGTTAAAAGTACGGGTCGTTACAGATACTTGATGGCGGGAACTTCATTTGATCGAAGACATTCTTAAACATGATGTTCACAAAGCTACCCCCGTCGATGCAGACCTAATGCGCTTTGGAGTTGATAAAGTTTAAGGAAATGACTATGGAATCATGGTGTGGGTAGTTGATGCATCTTTTGTCTTTGGTCGTGAAGGTGATATCAGCTTCATCTTCCTCCATGTGCACGGTGAGTTCCCTTCTGTATTGGTATTGGGCCCATCTGCTGCTACTAACCACGTGTGGGCTACTATATATAGACAAAATTTCAACCATCATGGAAGAAACATTGTTTCCATCTACTTGCTAAGGCGAGATGGTGGATTTTGTTGCTCAACACTTTAATCTACCTATTTCCTCACATATTACATAAGTATACCTTTTTGGAAAAACCGCTCTATCTTATCTTTTACATTATGGAACTCATTGATGGTGTGACCATTAAGTTGGTGGAACTCGCAATAATTCTCATTACCATGGAGCTTCTCCTTTTGCCCTGAATTGGAAAGAGGCCTGTGATAAGTGGCGTGATCCCTAGTAGCGTGATAAATAGTTTTCATATCGTGATTTAACTAGGCATAATTTGCATACATAGGTTTGAAATGGGGGCATCCCCGGACTGCATTTTTGTGCTCTTGTTGGCCCTTTCTTCAACTATTGACTTCATCCTATATGTTTTTCTTATCTCCTCTTTGTTTTTATTAGACAAATCTACCTCTTCCACCTTGATAACATTATTGATCAATTGAAGGAAATCTATTTCAGATGTGGCGAGTTGTCATTGCAACTCCTTCAACATTTTGGAATGGTACCTCACCCAGAACAAGGGCTGACTACAAACTGTTTTTTCTCCCCTCTGGCTTGCATTGACTCGTTATTGAAGTGAATGACATAGAAGTGGTGCAACTCGGTTGATCCTTGTCGCATGTTGTAAAGCTTGCTAGCCATCATTATTTGCGTTAATGATGCAAAGAAGTGAGTTTTAATGTCTATGCATAGCTAGACCCAAGAGTGAATATTACCTACTTGTAAGTGCAAAAACTAGCAGAAGGAGGGTCTGGTCAGGGTAGAGGGAAATAAGAGGTACTTCGCTCACATGCTCGGATGGTTCGGTGCTTCAATACATATTTCGATAGGAGACAAAGCATACCTCTAATGGATGTACTCCCCTGGTATTTCATTTGAGAATCGCTCTGAAGTCTTATTGTTGGAGGAACCCTCACCACCTTGATTCTTGGTTTGTACTCTAAGCGTATGCTACGAGAGTAGTATCATTTCTTCCCTAAGCCATATGCCTGCCTCATGCATACGATATGCAACACTGGTTAGAGAAGGGGTCTACATATGCCTTGCGAGGGATGGGAATCTTTGATGATGATAAGGTGAAGAGGCCTTGGAACTTTCCAGCTGAGATCGGCAGTGAATGAAGAATTCCCTTGGCACATCATTTCTTGCTCGCACTTCATTGCTTAAGTGATCAAAGTGCAAATCATGTCCCTCATCCTCTGCCCATAGTCACTCAAAGGCAGATAGCCTTCCAAGAGAGAGGGGCGACAAGTGGTATGAGACTTGGGTTGTGAACTATCTCAGGCATCGATGCATCCTAAGAAAATTTATTATTGTGTGTGACATGTGTCTCCCTATTATAGGTGTCAGCAAACCCTAATGGGGGTCTTGAGCATAACCCTTTCCCGAGCGTTGTGCATGATGTTGATGGTGCTAAGAATCATATAGGAGAAAGCATATGAAACTATTGACTACTGTCCCAAGATTCAGGTTACTATGTAGAGGAGGGCACCTTTCGCTTTGTTAGAAGAAAGATAAGCATACTTCATCGAAGATCTAGGATTACCAATAGTTCACTAGTTTTCTTAAAGGAGAAATCAAAGTATGCATCAAAATTATATAATGAACACCCTAGGGTTGGGACGTCCAAAGAATCACATATAGTTGTTTATCGACATTTTCTATATAGCAAGTTAAAGGGCATCTTTAAGTTAGATCGAAGAGCCTAGCAAGAAGAGATAGGACTTGGTCTTGGAACTCAATTCCAAAAGGATCGAACATATTGAGTATGCACTCAAAGGTCGAGGGTTGAGGACCATACAGGCCGGACTACCACTCATTGGTTCCAAAGACCAAGGCAAGAGCTAAGTTGCAACTATTTCACAATGCTTAAGGAAGGAAACAAAGATGGAGCGACACAGAACAGTAAGATTTAGGTTTGCTCTCGAATCTAGTGATATTCTGCTAATGCTGTAAGGTGTTGCTCCACTGACACTCGAAACCTCAGCCTTTGGAATACCTTTCATCCCTTCCCGGGTATGCTCCATGAAATAATGCACTCTCTTAGATATACCATATGTTCTAGTCATCACACTAAAGCTCCAAATAAGGCTGATAATTATTTCTTCTTTGTGTCATCCTGTGTAAAAAAAATCTACTGGAATGGACTTCCTTCTTGCTTCTTAAGTCATTTAAGCCTTCTCCTCCTTCGATCTAATCCTGTATTCCTGTGATTTTCCTTTCATTTAATGAAGGGAATGCCAACGACATCTCATGAGAGCTTTCACTCTGTAAGCTCATCCGCTATGGCTCTGATAGTGCCAAATTTAAGGTTAGAGGTGGAACTTCGCTTCAAGGCGGTTTTTGTCCTTTTTTGACACTTTCTGAAAAAACTCCATATTAGCCTTGCTTGAAGCCAACTCTCCTTATATTAAACATTTTTTTCCCTTTCTCCAGATCAATAGAAAAATAATTCATTTGTGGCTTACTGCTTACTTTTCTTTCTCCGAAACCCTCTCCATCTGGAATAATATTTTTTTGGCGTATTCTTTACAGCTTCATAATGACGAGTATATAAACTCATACCTTGGTCTAAAACCATAATTTCTATACAGTGTTGAATGCACCACACCGGTCCCTCTGATGAATTTCCATCTACATCGACAGACGTCAAACCGAGAGATTCTGTTCATCCCCGAAGTTGGTTGTTCAAAACGAAGCTACATTTCTATTCTATCCAAAAGAACATAAACAATAGCAGTTCTTGTCCATGAACAATAGCAGTTCGTGTCCAATAGTTGAATCTACTAGCTGGTCGATTTTTGAGGGTTGAAAGCAATCTCTCAGACATGTTTTGTTCAAATCAGAATAGTCAACAAACGTTCTTCACTTCCAATTGGACTTCTTCACTAGGACTGGATTGGATATTCATTATGAATACATAGCATCGTGGATGAAGCTATTTTTCTTCATCTTATCCACAACTTCTTTCATTACAATGGATCTCTCCGGACCTAGGTTATGGCGCTTCTGTTTCACAGGAATACATTTGGGATTCACATTTAATGCATGACACACTATCTTTGGCAATATTCCTCACAGGAATGCTTCCAGGCAAACACAACGGTATTGAACATACGCAATGAATCTTTCAAGGACTCTCCTGTCTCCGGAAAGAGGGTGGATAGTGACATGACTTCCTTCGAACGGGTGGTATGTAAATGGAATTGCTCAAAATTTCCATGCCAGTTGCTCTAAAAATGATAAGGATCTGGCGGCAATCGGGTGAACCACATCGTCATCGCTCCTTCTTGGAAAATTAGAAAACAACGACATTTGACAACATCAATAACTATGGCAGAATCCTCATGCCGGTCATATTTCATCAAATGTTGCATGGATCCATTTCCATGTTGTACAACGGCATAATCGTAACACAAACCTTATTGGGAATTCCTCGTATAGGATCTCCTCCAAGAACAGATTCCGGCTCAGGGAGGACCCCCAATCATCATTTCTCCGGTGTTGGTTCTCACTTGCAAGTCTCCTTGCCATATTAGCCAAATCTTACTCTACTAGATCTACCAAACGGCGGTGACCGTGATCCGCCTCGAGCGTTTGGCCCAGCAAACACTTCCAATTAGTTTCCCGATTCTTGGGTTCCTTAGACTCCTGGAGAACCATTCATTCATCAGCTCTGTATGCATAATCCCTATGCGGCGGATCCACAGTGGCCGCCTAATCTCCAACATTCTGGCCATCCATAGCACAACCAGAAGCCAACCCAGCATCATCATTTAAAATTCGATTGCCCAAACCAGTATTTGATGGTTCGTTACTGATCCCTCTTGATGGATCGGCACCGATCCATAAGCCTTTGTCGTGATTTGGTAACCTCCTTTTCAATGTTCCAGCCTCTTTTCTAGCCATCTTTTGCTTTTTGTCACTCGGCCTTTTCTTCGATGACGAGGAACTGCTAGATACTAAACTAGAAAGTATCAAGTAGCGCCTGCTTCTCATATAGTTGTTGGTCAATTGATTCAACAAATCCAAACTCAATTGCATTTGTCAATTAAATTCATTACGACTCTACTATAGCTTATCATTCATTTGTTTCATCATGTTGTCCATCTTGACCCTAGCAATCACATACATCGGGTTCTGACTCTCAGTAATGGTTGGCTGTGCATCCTATTCAACATGTTGGGAATCAACATTCCTAACATCCTCGGCAGCTCTTGGAGCGGTAAATCGATCTCTTTGAGGAGCCATTTTGAAAAGCTTCTTATAGACTTTTTGAAAATTTGATTAATTTAAAAGAGTAAAAGGCAAACAAATTGGATCTATCTCTCGGATTTAGAAAATCCAATAATAAATGATGGATCCAAATGGCTTGTGAATCGCGTTCTTGGTGAAAGCACCAAAATATTTATACTAAAATGTGGTACAAACGCCTAATAAAATAAAGAAGAGAATAAAATAAAGAAATAAAATGGAAAATGAAGTAAAATCGAGACACATAATGTTTGGTTCGACCAACTGACGCCTACGTCCACTCAGTGTTTCTATTGATTGTACTGTTGATTACAAGTAAAGTTCTTATGGATCGGCATGGATCCTTGGGGTTATAAGAGAATTATGGAAAAACTTGTAAAGAGGCAAAAGGATCCCATGAAATGATACCCCAACCTCCCATTTATAGCTGTAGGTCAGCGAAAAGTTCTCCTCCATGATCTCCCACACGTTCACCACATTCAGCGGTAGTTCATGTCGAGAAAATGTGGTCTTGTCGGCAATCACAATGGATCGGTATCGATCCATAAGATCATCTTATGAGTACTTTAGTTACCTTATTTTGACGCAACTCGTTGTTAGCATGATGTTTTTCATCTTGTTTGCTCTGCTGGAAGCTTGAATCTGGGGCAACAAGATTGTTAATCGAACGGAAATTCTATGGAATTGGAAAACCGTCGAAAAATTTAAATTTGAAAATAACCGCAAGCGCATGACGTACACTTGTAGTACGTCGCGAATACGGGTCGATCCACTGGGGATTGTTGATTTTAAAATTCTATTTTATCAAATTAAACCGAAGTTGAGAATTGTTTAAGCTAGAAAAGGAGAAAAAACAAACAAAAGAAAATTGATAAAAATACGGGAGTGTTAAGACAATTTAGAGGCAATTTCCACTCTCTAGATCACATAAATCAACAATTTGAAGTTATGCTCTCTCTTTTCTTGTCATTAGTGTAATTAGTTGATGTGCTTATCATAACTATGGTATATTTGTGCTATTAATTAGCCCAATATAAACCATCAAACTATAACACAACCACTAATACATATTTAACTCTCATGAAATATGACAACAAAGTTGAAAGTAAAATCTATTTTAAGCATGACCTATTTACTATTGTTTAGAAATATAGGCCATCAAATTTTAATTTCAACAATCACTTCGTTACCATCATCATATATAGATGAAGAGGTAATTATTGTTTGTGATGGTTTAAGCATAGCCTGTTTGATGTCAACAATATAAGCTATCAAATTCAAATAAAAAACAACAAGTTAAGCTACTTCAAAACATTCATTTAAGCACAAAAGAGAGATAAACAAAAAATGTTGGATCTACATACTAAAAAACTTCATTACCACTAAATTGAAGGGATAAGCTCTCATATTTGTTATCACATGAACAAATGTAGAAAGCAACATTAAACAAGAAGAGAAAAAGAGAGCAAAATGGAAGGAAAAATTATTCTACTTGCATAAAGTAAAATAGATCTACACTACAACATGAAAGGAAAATAAACAAGGGAAGAAAAGGGAAATATATTAAAGTTGCATAAGAAGAAATTACATGAAATAAAAAATGGCTAAGTAGCCATGAAAAGAAAAGAGAAGCTTTCTTTTATTTTGAGCCTAAACTAATCTAAAGAGAAGGAGGCCTAAGAGAGACTAAGGAAGAAGAGGGTTACATGACACATAAGAGGTATATATATATATGTGTTAAACCCTAATTCATATTTTTAGGGAATATCCAAAATACCCTTGAGAAAGTGTGGATGGCAAGTAATCATTAGCTTTTACTAATCATCATTTAAGTGTATATGAAGCCATTAATTCTATAAGCATGTGCATTAGCCTCTAATTTGTACATTAAGGTGGTGGGTAGGTGGGGTCCTCCATGATATTCACTTTGAATTATTTCCATCTTCATTCCTTTGTGTTCTTTAGATGCATGCATATCTTCTTCTTGATACAACTCGTAATTG
The DNA here is from genome assembly GCA_030765085.1 of Allium cepa. Classification (NCBI taxonomy): domain Eukaryota; kingdom Viridiplantae; phylum Streptophyta; class Magnoliopsida; order Asparagales; family Amaryllidaceae; genus Allium; species Allium cepa. The sequence goes on along the minus strand of CM060942.1, from coordinate 134,144,237 downwards.
AAATCAAATTCCTACAAAATAGTACGGAAATTTCTAATTAATTTTTATCAAAGAAATATATGCACACAAATAACTTTTTTGCCCCTATATGAAGATGGACATGTGACAATTTGAAATTAATATGGATTTCGGTTAAAACAAGTTAAAACACCCAATATGGTCATTTATTTAATTTAAATAGAATTAATTTAGTGGTAAAAATATGCACATTTATGTGCATATAATAAATGATGGATCCAAACGGCTTGTGAATCGCGTTCTTGGTGAAAGCACCAAAATATATTGTTAACGTATAAATCAGACGCTAACACCCCGGTGTAGATAGAAGTTGAGCGAAAGCACCACCCGTGAACACGGGAACTGAAAACAAGTAGAGAAATCATAGAGAAAGCAGAAAAAACAACAGTTTTTATAGTGGTTCAGCTCAGGGTAAGCCTACGTCCACTTTAATTCTCTTTATTACTGAATCGATTACAACTTTACAACAATCTTCAATTACAATTCCAAGGAGACAAACAACTAGAACTTTGATGCAGAAGAATTCTTCAAATCCATGTAGATTGCATTAGATTTCCTCTCAAAGTTAGTTGAGTGCCTTTCATACTCGAAGTGTCGAGTGAGTCGAGAATTCAGCAGAGTATCGGCGCTTAAAGAGGTTGGCCAAAGGTCCCCTTCATGCTTGAGGTGGGTTGGTATTTATAGGGAAATCCCCCCCTTAGGTCGTGAGTCGTGACCGGTCTAAAGTAAGTTGTGGCCGACTTATCTGGCCCAGCCCCATGGTCTCAAAAAAATTCATTTGTTCAAGTCCTAACTCGCACACAAGTCATCATCTAAGTCGCAAATGAGTCAACTGGTCTATTTATGCGGCATTGAACCTTCACCCAGTAGCCTTAGGTCGTGGACGACTCAAGCTAGGTTGTGAGTCGTGTACGAGTTTACTGATAAGCTTGTTCCCTTCAGATAATAACCCAGGTCCTGAATCGTGTACGAGTTAAGAGGTCACTGTGTTAAGTAAAGAGCAGCACCTCATTTGCTTAAGTCGCTTACGACACATGCTAAGTCGTAAGTCGCAGACAACTCTAGGTCGTTAGCTCATTTCCTTCTTAAGTCGTGCTCTCTCTTGAACCGTTAAGTCATCTTGTCCTTTAGTCGTAGGCTTCCTTAAGTCGTGGATGCCTTAGGTCGTGGAGCATCCCTTCTCTTGTAAACCGTTGAGTCGTAGACTTCTCTATGTCGTAAGTCGCCAAGTCCTTCAACTCGTTGAACCGTTAGGTCATCCATTCCTTGAGTCGTAGGTCGTGCCACCAGCTAAGTCGCTAAGCCGTTATACTTTTTAGGTTGTTAAGCCCTTAAACCGTTAAGTCGTTTGACCCCTTAAGTCGTCCAACCTCTTGACTCGTTGAGTCGTGCATCTTTTAACTCATTAGGTTGATACCCACTGAGCCGCTTGTCGATTGAGTCGCCGCCCAACTTGAGTCGTTTGCTTATTGAGTCATTGACCATAGGAGTTAAAATTTGCCCCTCGAAGTACACGCCTAAGTCGTAGGTCGTGCGCTTCGACTTATCTTAACTCGTGTGCCGGTTCAAATTCCTATGCCTCGAGATATAAAAGGCTTAGTTCGCTTCTTCTTCACCTACTTTTCCGTGTTTACTTCCGCCATTAACGACGTCCGAAGCTTTTTAGAGACGAATTCGATCAGTTCACCTCATCACCGATCAAGTTCCTGCCACCTTCATCATCACACTTCGTAAGTAAACTCATCGCTCGCTCAATTTCACAATTACCGTCACCTTTCGAACATGGACTTCCCACTTTCCAACCCTAATCCAAATCCTCACACCATGCTTCATCTTGAGTCACGTTATGGTTGATTGCTGACAAGCTTGGAGTGGTTTGATTGAGTTTTTAGATGACTTGCAAGGAGAAGACGACGGGTTACCATATTTCGATTCAGTTGATTCACGAATTTAGGGGAGACTACATTGACCTGCATGGGTTAACGGGTTAGGAGTTAGGAAGATAACGGGTTATTGGGTTGGAGAAGGATCAGTGGGTTGAGAAGAGATATCGTGAAGTTTTCGCGACTTTGCCAATTTGCATAGTTTTTCGAAATGACTGACTTAAGATCACCTACGACCTTAATTGCACACGACTTAACCCTTTAGGTTGTGTTTGTTTCTAGACGACTTAAGACTTAGCTTCATTTGCACTTCATTTGTTCTGATTTGGTATTTTATGACTTTGCCTCTAGGTCATAAACGGCTTAGCCCTGAGTCGCAGCCGAGCTAAGACTTGGAGAATTATCTTTTAAGTCGTGGACGACTTAACTTTTAGGTCGTGGTCGATTCATGACTCAGAGAAATCTTTGGAATGTGACTCAATGATCTGAACAAAATTTGAAAACTTAGAGATGTTGATAAAACTTAATTGTATCTCCAATTTGAGTTGTCAGGATAAACAGCTTGAACTTTGAACTGTTACTTAAACATTGCTGCATTTTTTCACAGATCACTTTTGACTTGCAAGCTAACAATCTGTTCAATACATTATTTACAGAAAATTGGGACGAATATACTGCCACTGACTGCCCACATCAAATGGCAGATTAGTTAACATAGAGTAATCAACTTAAACATGTTGTATGAAATGCTGTGAATCAATCAACTAAAGTGAAATATCAATGCAAAGCATTGCTATCTCGAATTGATTTGTTTGCATCTACATTTCTCTTTCATATTTTAAAACGATGAACCCTGGACTTCATAATTGACAAATGCTTGCTAGTTTTCATTCCAGTTTTATTCGCTTATTGCTTTGTTGATTTTACACAACACTTTACACATTTTAGGAAACATGCACCTTCATATTTGAATATCCAGTTGCTTGTGTAGAATGACTTCTCAGCAAGAAGATATAACAGCCCAGGCTGGAGAGGCCACCCTTATTCCAGCTCCATTAGTCAATCCTCCAGAAAGAGCCCCTACCACCTTATCATACAAAGCTTTTCGTCAGTTGTGCGGTCAGCTTGGCATTGCTGAAGTAGATGCCATTCTTCCTGAGAAAAGTGACACTGCTGATGTGGCGCCTACTGGCTTTGTAGCGGTTAACGGGCAAATGTGCCTAAGCGGGGCCATTCCCCTTTCAACAACTTTCTCCAGAATCTTCTTCTTCGACTAGCTATCTCCCCATTCCAGCTACACCCCAATGGCTATGCCATTCTGATGGGGTTGTGCGTGCTATTTAGGAGAACATTTGACCGACTTCCAAGCTTTGACGAGATTTGCTTCCTATGTTCCTTTACTAGGACTAAGGATCATCCTTCTATCACCGTGGTGAGAAGCGCCCAAAATCGTAAATTGATCGTTGGCCTCCCTGACACTGCCTATGGGTTCTTAACTCAGTTCTTCTATGTCCGTTGCCCCCCGGGGTTTTATGCTGTGTGGAGAGAAGGAAGTAAGATCATTTACCTCTTCCTCTTCTATACTATGAGTTTTGTGAAGTCCGAATTGCCAAGTGTTAACTTCATTTTTTTATTTCAGCGCTCCCCCCTCCTTCTAGAGATCCCAACCACAAGCCAACTCTGGAGAGGCTCGTAGTTGTACCGGTTGAAGAGCGGGATATGAAATTTTTGTTGAACGACGAATTCCTTCACTAGTTCGGACTTCTTCACCCTTCTCGCTCCACACACCCCTATGAGGTTCCAGACTCCACGCCTAAAGCATTAGATGCCCCAGTCTCTTCTGACGCACCCATACCAAAAGAACCTGCCCCTGAGGCTTCTCTAGTGAAGTGTTCCACTACTGTTGATGTTGCGGGGTCGTCTGGCAAATCTGCACTTGCCCCGGTCATTGAAGAAGAAGAGCCTCAGTGATTTCCCCAACGTTCACAGAAGTCTGGCGAAGAAGCCGAGAAAACAAGCCCTGTCAGGCAGAGCAGGGACAACACTTTCGAAGGGTTGAGCGACCTCTTTTCCACCTCACAAGAGATCTTTAAAGATGACCCTGTCACTATAAGGGTTTCTTCTTCAGTAGTGGAAGCGACTTCTTCTTTGCAACAAGCTCCGTCGACCCAAGAGTTGACGTTAACTACTACTCCCCTAACTACTCCGCAATCAAAGAGTGGTTCGTAGTTTGATGCGCGTAGCTTGCACATCACACACACTTAGAATCTTTCGGCACTTTTATACTCCTAACTCTTTGTACTTTGAAGATTCTAAAGTTATGCTTCTTTTCTCTTAAGACTTTTAAGACTTGTCTCTTTTTATTTCAGATTCTCTGATGGGACGCAGTGGCTCTTATTATGACGACTTTCTGCGCTACGGGAGGCACAGTCAATATGATTATAGGCGCTACCTTCCCGTTCACAGAGAAACCGATGAAGAGAGAGCCGCTCTAAAGGCTCAGGAGAGAAGGGCTCAAGAAGAGCGTTATGAGAGAAAAGAAAGGGAGGAGCACCATGATTCTTCCCAGAGAGGTGACGATTCTCACAAGAGAAAGTCGCATGATGATTGGGGAAAAACCCACACAGTTGTGGACCCGAGCAAGCGTGCCCGGCATGGTGAAAAGCATGCTTCTACAACTCCTGAAAAGGTCACTGCACCCGTCTTACTTGACATTCCTTCTGGCTCTCTTTCTCTCGGGAAGACAGACATTCAGACAATAATCAGCAGGCCTAAATTCAAAGTTGGACCAGGCCCGGCTACTCTGCAAAGTCGGTTCCCGCACTGGTGCCTAAAGGGAGTGCGGTTCGATCTTGACTTAGTCCCTATTGATAAACAAGCAATGCTGCAAAATCTTGATGCTGTTAAACTTGATATCGAGCGAATGTCGGGGTGGCAAAAGCTTGTTGACGAGCTTCAAAGGGTCAACCGTGCGAAAATAGAGGCCATGCTTACTATGGAGAATGATAAGGACGAATGACAAAAGGTTCTTGAGCAGCATGATACCGAAATGAGGAGCATCACTCCTTACAATGATGATCTTGAAGCGAAAGTTGAGGAACTTAAACAAGAGCTTGCCGCTTCTTCTACCACATATACTCAAAAGGAAGAAGTACTTCAAAAGCAAGTTCGCGATGCTCAGGCCGCTCAGCGACATGCCGAGGCACAACTTGAAGCTGAGCAGAAAACAGCAGGAAGGTATCGTGTTGAGGTTACAGAGTTACGGGAGAAAGTCAACTCTCAGGAGGCAGAAATTCAAATGCTAAAGCTTCAACTTTCCAAAACTGAAAGAGAGCGTGATGAGGCCGTTGCCGGTAAAATTGCAGTTGAAGAATCTCATGAGGCAACGAAGAACAACATCAGCTCGACACTGTTTGACTTTTACCTGCACAGCATCTTGGGGCACGGTAGTCTCGCCTTTCTAGTCCCCAAATATGAAGTTACACTAGCTGAAGTGTGGGAGGCTGCACTTGACATGCTTGGCGGTAAAGGTGTTGGTTATGCCGAATCAGCTCTTGAGGAGCATTACTTGGATGAAGATGCTCGCGCTGCTCTCGCCAGGGGAAAAGAACAGCTTGCGAAATTAAGAGCCGAAATGCAGTAGGGGAACATTTAGGAAAAACTATCTCAACTGCTCCAGTTCAGCCTTCTCCTTCGGCCGAAATCGACATTATCGGCTCCAGTTCTCATTCTCCATCCCCTACTAAAGTTACCACTGAGATCACAAGCATACAGGGTGGAGATGAAGGCGACGAGAGTGCTGAAGCACAGGCTTACGAGGTTGATATCATGAAGCCGACTTCTCCAGGTAACTCTAGTGTCAATCTTTCTCAAGTAGACTGCTCATTTGTTTCTTACGAGCTTGATGAGCTTCTTGACTATTTCTTAAATCTCAACGAGCCTTTATCTCCTCTTTTTACTGACTTTAACCTCTTTTCTTCTATAGATAAAGTGTCGAGCATCGTTCAGACTTCCCCTCCTCCAGTTATTCCTCCTTCGGTTCTCCAAGTCACTCCTCCGACCGCCTCTCAACCCGGGTCGCAAGAGGAGCGAATAGAAGCTCTTCATGGCTTAGATGATCCTATTGCTTCTCAGGAACACGAGGGAGAAGGGCTTGGAGAAGGCAATGAGTCTCCGGAACGAACCACTTCTGATAACATAAAATTATCTGCTCTTGTTACTTCGGGAAGTGAGTCTTCTTCAAGGAGGAGGAGGAAGCGTGTCACTTCCAAGAAGAGAAGGAAAGACATTCTTGTTTCTAAAGAGGAAGCAAAAGTTGATCCGGTAGTAACCCAATCTCTTTCATCCCCGACTCTCCCAAGCCGTCCTCAAAAGCTGCCTATTTGGTCAGGTGAAGGCTCTAAGGGTGGTGGCAAGAAGAAGTAAGGGGTCCTGCTTCGACTTATTTTTACTTTTTGCTTTTTGCATGTACTGGCCGGAGATTGTGCGGGTACCGGCCCCCGCTTTTCTTTATTTTGAAACCTGTACCTGTACAAAATTTTGACAGTGTTGAATAAAATGATTCTTTTTGTTTGTACAAACTTCTGTCTGTATTTGAGAATGCATTTACTATTCATTTTTGTACAAGTTTCTTTATATGATATTGCAGTGAGCTTGTGGTGTGTTGTTCGAGCGTAATTTTACCAATGTAGTTATACCATGTTGTATGTAGCTATACCATGTTGCCCCTATACCATAAGCTCGTTGCAATATTTTATACTTTGAGGGGACTCGTACTCTTATTTTCTGGAGAATAATTCTTCCATACTTGGAGGAATATTATCTTGTTAAAAATAGAGTACAGCTCCCTCCATATGAGTTTTTTACGCTTTATCCTTCGAAGATATCACTTTTCTTTTGTGCATACACACATTTTACCAAGTGAATTCTTCTATGTAGTAAAGCGGGCCTCTGAAGGGCACTTTAACTTCTTTTTGAGGAAGAGTATTTTCTATAATAGGTGAATCATTCTTCCTTTGAAAGTTAAAGTGTGCCTTCAAAGAGGGCTTCTTTTTTTTTTTTTTTATTACGCCTCAGTAAAAGGCTTTCCGATCTTTGCTTTGGTTTCTGACGAAATGCTTCTTTGAAAAGTTGCACCTCTGAGGAGGGCTTTTTCACGTTTCAACACTTGGAAGTTTTATTTCAATCTCAGTGAAACGTGTGCCCCCGAAGAGTTGTGCCTCCGAGGAGGGCTTTCCACGTTTCAACACCTGGAAGTTTTATTTCAATCTCGGTGAAACGTGTGCCTCCGGAGAGGTCTTTCTATTCGATTATGCCTCTGGGAGGAGGTCTTTTTGTTTCTGCCTCTGGGAAGAGGTCTTTTTTGTTTCTTCCTCTGGGAAGAGGTCTTTTTTGTTTCTGCCCCTTGGGAGAGGCTTTTATGTTTCCCTGTTCGCTGGGAAGCGGGCCTCCGAAGAGGGCTTTTCACATTTCGTTTCACGGGAGTGTATCACCGATCATGGTGAAATGTGTGCCTCTGAGTAGGGTTACTGCCTGGAAGTTTGGGGTTTCTTTCTCTCGGTTGGACGGATTCACGAGAGTGTATCGACCGATCAGTCAGCAACTTTGTATCGAGAAAGATCTCTCTTTCTCTGGTTTGGCCCGCTCGAGGTGTTTTAGCATTTCAACTGTGGTGAAATGGGCCTCCGAAGAGGGCTTTTCACGTTTCAACACTTGGAAGTTTTATTTCAATCTCGGTGAAATGTGTGCCTCTGAGTAGGGCATTTGCCTGGAAGTTTGGAGTTTCTTTCTCTCGGTTGGACGGATTCACGGGAGTGTATCGACCGATCATTCCGCAACTTTGTATCGAGAAAGATCTCTCTTTTTCTGGTTAAGCCCGCTCGAGGTCTTTGGTTTGGACTCTAAAGAGTAGAATTTGGACTCTAAAGAGTACGTTGGACTCTAAAGAGTAGCATTTGGTCTCTGAAGAGAAGCATCTGGACTCTAAAGAGTATTTTGGACTCTAAAGAGTAGCGTTGGCGCTTGTGTCTTTATATCCTGTGCTTCTTAGCAATTCCTTGCAATCACTTCAAGTACATGTCCCGTTCTTTCGTTTGTTTTTCGCTAGAGAAATGTGCTTTATTGCTGAGCGAATTCACGGGGCAGATGCAAGCTGCTTCACCAGATGTTCGTTTACATAAACGGTCGTGGTTCATTAGCAAAGGTTTGGAACCTTCTTATTAGAAAGGTGCCCTCTTTGGTGGAACCTTCAATCGTTTGCAAATTGTACTTCTTTCGAAATATTTGAATTCGGAACATTTGTGACTTGTCATTTGTTTTCTCCGTGATTTGTAGGGATCGCTTCGCTTCGTGATGTGTTGAATGAGCAAGCTTTACTTTGATAACCTGCAATACTAAATCGAAATTTTAGTAATGTTTGCATATCGAAATGATACAGGCATTTTTACGGCATTAAGGAACACAAGATTTATAGTTGCTCATTACTGAGTCACATCAATTTTACTGTGGTTAACAGCACAAGAATTATACATCCATAATCATTTTACAGGTTTAAGCAATGCTATTAAGTAAAATACGGGTGTAAGTGAAATCCATTCCATGATCTTGTGATTCATATGTCAGTCAATGACCAGCTTCTCGGATTCCTGTTCTATAGTTCAGTTGCCTGAGCTGGATCGATAAGAAAGACATGGTTGCCCCGGAGTGAACGAGGTTGGGTCAGTTCCGTCTTTCTTCACATATTGTTGAAGTTTATTTTGTTTCAGCAATTCTTCAATCACATTCTTTAACTGGCGACATTGGTTAGTATCATGGCCGGGTTGGTTGTGAAATCGACAGAATTTCCCATTTTGCACTGCACCTCTCCCCATCTCAGGTGGTTTAGGATATTTGACAAAGTCCTTTGTTGCCAAGAAGATTTTTTCCGGTGTATCAGTTAAGGGGGTGAATTCTGAAGGGTTAAAACGTCGAGGTTTCTTCTTATTTCCTTGCCTCTTTCCTTCATCATTCTCCCTTTTCTGGTTTCCAAATCCTCTCCTGTTAGAGATGACATCGTTATTCTTGATTTTGGCTGCCACTGCTTTCACTAGCATCGAGAGATTTTCCAGGCGTATGAATTCGTCAGCCTTTTTATAAAATTTCTCGAGTGAGTTTGGTTCCTTCATTTTAAGCCACATCCCGAATTCGCTTGACTTGTCGATGGCCCGCATTAAGTATGTTAGGATCATTCGGGGCTCCGCGTTGTCTACTTCGGCTAAAGCTATATTAAAACGGTTCAAAAAAGACTTGATGGGTTCTCCGAGTGCTTGTTCTAGGCTGGACAGTGACATTATATCTTTTGCCTTTGATGCATACAACCTGAATTGTTCTTTAAATTTTCGGGTTAAATCGGAGAATTGATCAATGGATCGAACCGGCAGCTTGGTGAACCAAAGCAAAGCCACCCCGTCTAAATATACAGGAAAATATCGGCATTTAATCTCATCCGATGCTCGTGCCCCAGTCATATGCCAATCGTATCTGTATAGAAATTGGTTAGGGTCACTTGTTCCTCGATAGGCTGGGACGGTAGGAGGTACAAATTTCCTGGGGAATTCCGCCTTTAAAATCTTTTCGGTGAACAGAGTCTTGCTCGGGGCGAATCCCCAATCATTTTCATCCTCTTGCCTATGCATGCTTTCCTTCATGATTGAGCGAACCATCCCTGATAGATACTCCTCATCGTTTAAAGGCGTTGCCTGGTAGAAGTTAGCTGCCCTTTCGGAAGCTTGAAAAGTCAGCTATGGCCTTGATCCTTCAGCTTGGGAAGGTGCTCTTGCAGCGGTGTTGTCTGCTCTTTGAGGAATACCTTTCTCTTGGGGGTCACGGGCATCTTCAGCAAAGATTGTTTCATTATCCTGTTGTTGGTGATTTGTCTCAAGCAGGGCGTTTAACCTATCCATAATCGAGGCATTCTGGGCATTCTAGGCTTTCAACTGCGAATTCTGGGCTTTCAATTGCTGACTTAGCCCCAAAATTACGGCGTCCAATTCTGCCCTTGTAATTCCAACAGTTGGAGCTGTCTAACTTAATGGAGGAGAAATGGCCGTGTTTTCACGAACATCGTCGAGGCTAACAGATCTACGCTTTCTTCCAGGAGCCATTACTTCTGACAGAGCTTTTCGGAACAATGATGGAAGTTTCCTGAGTTGGGTTCTCAGTGAAAGCACCAAAAATGTTAACGTATAAATCAGACGCTAACACCCCTGTGTAGATAGAAGTTGAGCGAAAGCACCACCCGTGAACACGACAACTGAAAACAAGTAGAGAAATCACAGAGAAAGCAGAAAAAACAACAGTTTTTATAGTGGTTCGGCTTAGGGTAAGCCTACGTCCACTTTAATTCTCTTTATTACTGAATCGATTACAACTTTACAACAATCTTCAATTACAATTCCAAGGAGACAAACAACTAGAATTTTGATGCAGAAGAATTCTTCAAATCCATGTAGATTGCATTTGATTTCCTCTCGAAGTTAGTTGAGATTCCTTTCATACTCAAAGTGTCGAGTGAGTCGAGAATTCAGCAGAGTATCGGCGCTTAAAGAGGTTGGACAAAGGTCCCCTTCATGCTTGAGGTGGGTTGGTATTTATAGGGAAATCCCCCCCTTAGGTCGTGAGTCGTGACCGGTCTAAAGTAAGTCGTGGACGACTTATCTGGCCCAGCCCCATGGTCTCACAAAAATTCGTTTGTTCAAGTCCTAACTCGCACACGAGTCATCATCTAAGTCGCAAATGAGTCAACTGGTCCTCTTGATGCTGCATTGAACCTTCACCCAGTAGCCTTAGGTCGTGGACGACTCAAGCTAGGTTGTGAGTCATGTACGACTTAACTGATAAGCTTGTTCCCTTCAGACAATAACCCAGGTCCTGAATCATGTACGAGTTAAGAGGTCACTGTGTTAAGTAAGGAGCAACACCTCATTTGCTTAAGTCGCTTACGACAAATGCTAAGTCGTAAGTCGCAGACAGCTCTAAGTCGTTAGCTCATTTCCTTCTTAAGTCGTGCTCTCTCTTGAACCGTTAAGTCATCTTGTCCTTGAGTTGTGGGCTTCCTAAAGTCGTGGATGCCTTAGGTCGTGGAGCATCCCTTCTCTTCTAAACCGTTGAGTCGTAGACTTCTCTATGTCGTAAGTCGCCAAGTCCTTCAACTCGTTGAACTGTTAGGTCGTCCATTCCTTGAGTCGTAGGTCGTGCCACCAGCTAAGTCGCTAAGCCGTTATACTTTTTAGGTTGTTAAGCCCTTAAACCGTTAAGTCGTTTGACCCTTTAAGTCGTCCAACCTCTTGACTCGTTGAGTCGTGCATCTTTTAACTCGTTAGGTTGATACCCACTGAGTCGCTTGTCCATTGAGTCGCCGCCCAACTTGAGTCGTTTGCTTATTGAGTCGTTGACCATAGGAGTTAACATATATATATATTAAAATGTGGTACAAACACCCAAGAAAATAAAGCAGAGAATAAAATAAAGAAGTAGAAATGGAAAATGAAGTAAAATCGAGACACATAATGTTTGTGGTGGTTCAACCAACTAATGCCTACGTCCACTCAGTGTTTCTATTGATTGTACTATTGTTTACAAGTAATGTTCTTATGGATCGGTATAATCCTCGGGGTTACAAGCGAATTATGGAAAAACTTGTAAAGAGGCAAAAGGATCCCTTGAAATGATGCCCTAACCTCCCATTTACAGCTGTAGGTCACCAAAAAGTTCTCCTCCATGATCTCCCACACGTTCACCACATACAGCGGTAGTTCATGTCGAGAAAACATGGTCTTGTCGGCAGTCACGATGGATCGGTATCGATCCATAATATCATATTATGGAGTACTTTAGTTGCCTTATTTTGATGCGAATCGTTGTTAGCATCATGTTTTTCATCTTGTTTGCTCTGCTAGAATTTTGATTCTGGGGCAACAAGATGGATCGGTGGTGGACTGGAGTTCCTGATTTTCGATGATTGAGATGTTCAAAGGAAAATCATATGTGATTGATCCACAATGGCTTGAAATATGTAACATCTGAGCTTGGGAGAATAGGAGGTTGGAGGTGATTTGGGTAAAGTTTTATGGATCAGTGCCATTCAATGGGGATGGATCGGTACTGATCCATTACTTTGATGGATTTGACTTGTTGAATTTTGAGATGCCTTTACTATTGCTCTATAGTATTGATATTACATGGTATCTAAGCATGTAGGCTCTCTCTTCGGGCATCCTGCCTCGATAACTTCCAAGTCTAACTCGCCAAGTTTTTCCAAATACTTGTTTGGCCAAAAGGTTGGATAACAGCATGAAAGTCCTACTTTAGATGATACGCCTCGCTGAGCTATCTCTTGGGCTATGAAAGCGGTGTGAGTATGAATGAAATTAGGCTACTTTGCCTTGACAGCCTCGCTGGTTACTGTGTCTTTGATTTCATTGCATATATTCTTCCATCTTGAAATTCTCTTCCATGAGTGTATTTACGCAAGTCCTCATGCATAGACGTAACAACATGATGAGTTGAAAGCTTCAGATGTGGGAAAACCTTTTATAGTCTTGGAGCATATTCTCGCTCTTTTCTACGTTCATCCAATGCTTTGCTTGTGGATTGGAAATGTGGTCAGATCCATCCCTTGATTCGTAGATAGATATCAGCATAGCTTGATAATTAAATTCTCACACATCTGCTCTGAAAGAGAGAACTTGAGATGTATTCATTATGAAAGTGGTCTTTCTTAATCGAGATATAAAATATATGCAACCTTCTTCCCTATTAAGAAAGGAAATTAAAAAATTGATTTACGTCTCTACGGCTATATCTATTGTGTCACGCTAAGAATTGGTAGACGACTTTCTATCTTATTGAAGTGAAAGCTTGTTTGATCAATATATGGGATATAACTGAAAGGGCATAGCCTCAAGGCTGCTATGCACATGCTATGTTTATTCTAATCAATCCAAGACTGTTCAGCCGTGCATGCTATACTTTTGCTTTTTACCTGATCCTGGCATAGCGCTTTACATTTGGTTCTTCGAAGGAAACCTTACCAGACCACCACCCAACTTCGTTGCTTATGTGCTTGGACATAAATAGCCGAACAGGGACTACAAAAGATTAGGATAGCACTTAGAGCACTTAAGACTATATCGAAAGGGTGGAAACTTGACTAAAACTCCCAAGATAACTCCCAGTGGATGAAATGGAAGTTTCAATTACAACAAGAAGCATCGCTTGCCTATAACATGCAAGCTTACTGGATTGCCCCTATATTTCTAGGAGTGTAGGAGTACTATTATTATATTGGCACGATCACTTTCACCCTACTCCTCAAGAAAATAGGCTTTGTGGCTATTCTTTTAATTTGTATTCTCATTTGGAGATCTAATTTCTTCCCTTAGCTGTATCGAGTTGAAGTAGGACGTTCCTTAAATGAACTTTATCACCCCTTAATTTTAAGTTGTTCTTCCATTGCCCAATATCTGCAATTGCATTAACCAAGATGAGCCATATATAGTTGCTTATGTCAGGAATAAGGCTGATGGCACTGGGCCGATGTTGTCATTGGTGTTATGATCATTAGAATTGTCACAGACAACTTCACCATTGTTAGCTTGCATGTTGAAGGTTTTTTTAGTGGGGAATAGAACTTTTGAAGAGAATAAAGTGATGAATGTTGAGCATTTTTTAGGGAAGGCTCTCCTTGTACAAAAATGTTGACTAAATTTCTAGCTAACCTCAAAATTGCGAATAGACATGGATTTTAACAATGTTTAGTAATTAAAACCATGGTTTAGTTAAGACAAAATTAAGTGGTGGAATTAAAGTAAATGACACAAGATATAAAATGGTTTGATCTTAACAAATATTTTTGTCCACTATAGTTGATATCCTTATTACTTTGGATCTTTGTTTACGAAATTTTTTACTGACTATTACAAGAGCTTCGAATATCTCTTGAGAGTAGAAAAGTTGATTACCGTAGAAATGCAATGTATTCTTTATTAATAGTTAAATATATCACATCTTAAAAGGCTTGGATTGATGCCTCGAGTACTACGTTTCCTCATGATAGTTGATTGCGATCTACTGTCTCAATGGGGGCCAGTAGCTTTTATCAAGAATCTGGCTAGTCGTACATAATGAGTGGGTAGTGAGGTTGGACAGTGAGGAATCTACGGCGACTAGGAAGAGGCACGGACGGTCCCCGTGGGTGGTCAAGTTGTTTCGGAGGTTGGTATTATCTTGCTGTGACTTGGTCGCCAAATGATGAGGTAGGGAGATGATGTCCGTAATGTGAGGCTTTAAGATTTTCAGTGATCTAGGGAACGTGGTGGCAATATTCAAAACAAATACTGTGGAGCGATCAGATCTTTTGCAGGATGGAAAATAGAAGGGAAACTATCTCCTACGCCGAAGGTGATAATGGTTGACATGTGTTATGCGGACCTTTGTTGTTGGACTTTGAACCTGGTGAGTCCATCTTTACTATTACGAGAAAAAGGAGCACCATGTACCTACATTGTATACCTACTTTATCATTTACTTTTTATCATTAAAATATTTAATGGATAACATAATGTAAAGGAAGAATAAAAGATAGGAACTAGTATACAGAACAATTATTCAATCTGAACCTAGTGAAAATGAGAAAAGGTCTCAGAAGTTTTGAGTATTTGAAAGAGAGGAGGGACAAAGAGAATATGGAAGAGTTTAACACCAGTCTATCTATCGAGCAGTTGTAGTATCCTTATCGTATCATTTATATCATTTATTTTTTTAACCTTTGATTTATGATGTATATAATTGTTTGGAATGTTAGAGGGTTAAATTCTTCTGAAATAAAATTAGATTTATCTAATCTAATTCTTACAAATAGGCCTAATATTATTGGTATTTTGGAACATAAACTTGATGATGAAAAAATTGAAATTTCTATGTTAACAAATTTAAAGAGTACGGTATGGTTAATAACAATGTAATGGGGTTAATGGTAGAATAATAGTTATGTGGGATGTAAAAATTTGGAGTTAAATAATCATTTTTTAAATTTGCAATTTATTCACTATAAATTCATAAATAAAGGTGGTTTACAACTAGAAAATACTTTTGTTTGTGCTTTAAATAGTGTAAAAAAAAAGAAATTTGCTCTGGAATAATCTTAAAATTTTAAATGATAACATGAGAAACCTTGGATTATAATAGGAGATTTCAATACCGTTCTTCATTCATTTAAAAAGAGGGAAGGAATTCCAATTTCCTTTAGAAAATTAGAATTTCTTAACAATTTCTTCCTTAAAACAGGCTTAATTGAACCCATTCTTATGGGTGATAAATATACTTGGAAATCAGGTGAATTCAGAGATATTCATCGTAAACTAGACATGATTTTAATTAACCATGCTTTTGAAAATTACTTTGCTAATTTTCAATATACAACACTCTCCTAAGCCACTAGTGATACCCCAATTCAAATTGTTCTTTCTAGGAAAAATAATTGTAGAAAAAATATCTCATTTAGATTTGTTAATGGGTGGAATTAGGAAAAAATTATATGGAAATTATTAAAAGTAGTATGGTATCTTCTAATCAAGGCTCTGCCCAATATAATTTTAGAAGCATTTTAAAGAATGCAAAAGATAATCTGAAAATACGAAATAAAAATAGAAACAGAGAAGATATTGAACATATCAGAAAGGAGCATGAGTCCCTCCAAAACATTATTTATTCTGATAGCTTAGATAAATCTCCTGTTAATCAATTTTTTCAAAATCAAGATAAATTAAGTAAATATATGCATGTGCAAGCAATCAGCATGAGACAGAAAGCCAAGGTAGACTGGCTTACTAATGGGGACGAATCTAGCAAGTTTTTCTATGCCAAGATGTGAAAAAGGAAAAATATCAGTGATATAGGAAAACTGCTAGATAATAATAGGGTTATTTTAAATGATGTCTCTCAAGTTGAGCACAATGCTATAAAATACTTTAATTATTTTTACAATACTGATTCATATAAAACAGATTTCTCAAGTGTTCAAAAAAGGTTTTTGCTTAATGAAACTAGTAAAGATATTCTCTTAGTCCCTATTGTTATGGGTGACATTAAAAAAAATTGGTTTTGGATATAATATAGATAAAAACCCAGGTCAGGTTTAATGAATAATTTTATAAAACATACTGGGAGGATACTAAAATTAAGATTTAAGAAACTGTTAATGAATTATTATTTTCAATTGAAAAGCTATTGAAAAGTTTAACTAATTCTTTTATCACCTTAATCCCTAAGGTTAAAATTCAGATTAGGGGATTACAGGCTTATTTCCTATTGCAACTTTATTTATAAAATTATAGCTAATATTTTTGAGTAATAAAATTAATTTTTTTAAATATCTAATTTCAGAAAATCAATGTGCATTCATATCAGAAAGATATATTGTTGAAAATACTATTCTAACTCATGAAATGATCAGAAATTTCAATAAGGGAGGTACGAATAAAGTTTGCATTAAAATTGATATTCATAAAGCGTTTGAAAGATCAATAGATATTTTATTATTCACATGATGAGGCAATTGGGATTTCATGATAAATTTTGCAATTTAGTTATAGAATGTATTGACACTGCCTCCTTTTCTTTATTAATTAACGGATCACCTTATGGGTTTATTAAAAGCAATAGTGGAACTAGACTAAGTGATCCTCTTTGACCTTATTTATTTACAAGTGCTAGGTAATTTTTATCTTTGCAAATGGAATTAGAACAAATTAATGGTAATCTTAGACTAGTAAATAGAATTAAGCCTAGTATTACCCACTTTTATATGTTGATGATTTGCTATTATTTATGAATGCAGACTCTAACAGTGCTTTATCAATTGCAAAAACTTTTAAGTACTTAAATGATTATGCAGGCTTGCAAATCAATGAGCAAAAGTAAAGCTTATTTTAGCAATATATGTGAAAAATAAGGAGAAATTCTATATATTTTAAAAATTCAAGAAGGACATCTACGTGTTAAGTACTGGGACTTCCTCTTAGTATAAATCAGATTGCTGATAAAGACTGCTCAAGGTTATTAGACATCATTTAAGGAAAAATAGAAAGCTGGTCAAACAAATTATTATCTATTGTTGGAAGATTCGAACTCACACACAATGTTATCATGGCTATCATAATGTATTGGATTCAAACTCAACATTTTAGAATCAGTCATTCACAAAATAAAAGAAATGTGTGCTAATTTCATTTAAAGAGGGAAAATACATAAAGTTTCCTGGGATATAGTTTACACAGATGGATTGGGATTAAGAAATATTAAGGATTTAAAAGAAGCTTGTAATTTCAAGTTGTTTTGGAGGTTTTTGGAGGGTGGTTCATTATGGTCAAAATGGATGGAAAAAAATATGTCAAAAATAAAAATTTCTGGACTATGCCAATTGAAAACCATCATTCTCACTCTTGGAAAAGCATTTTAAGGAGCAGAAGCAATGGTATCAAACTATTGGAAAGGAATTTCAAAGATGGGAAAAATATTAACCTCTGGTTTGATCCATGAATCAAAAGCAAATCTTTAGTAAGTTTACTAGGATGGTCAAACTTAGTGCAATTTGGGGGATCAAATTTAGAAGTTAATAGTATCATCCAAAATCACAAATGGAATATAAATCTTCATCCAACAACCTCTAAATTCAAAATAATCATTGAAATTGATTCAAGTATTTTCAAAGAATGCTAGAAATGGAAACTTTCAAAAAAAGATAAATTCCCTTTTATAACTACTTGGGAATACATAAAAGCTTTTGAAGCGAAAATGGATTGGAATGAGACTATTTGGAACAAGGCAAACTGCTCAAAAATGGCATATTGTGCCTACTTTGATTTGATAAATAGATTTCCAACCAGGGGTAGATACAGTAAATGGAGTAAAAATAGGGAAACCAAATGTCTCTTATGTAAAACAAAAAATAAAACAATAGAGCATTTATTCTTCAATTGCAACTACTTAAGACATATATGGTTCAGTGCAAAGAGCAAGCTAAATATTAGCTAAAGAATAACAAAGCAAAACATCAAAACTAGCATCAAACATTTCCAACAAAAATAAAAAATCAGATCAGAAGAATTCAACAAAGCTAGCATAATGCTACCAACAGTCATCTACCATATACGGAAGGAAAGGAATGTTAGGTTGCACTCCAAAAAGGAAACTGAAACCATTCAGATGTCGAAACTCATTGAAGCAGACTTTCAAATTCTAAATCAAAAACCAATTAAGGAAAAATCATCATCTCAATTCTACTATCCAAGACCATGATAATTATGAGGAATAGTTGAATTATACTTACAAGGTGGGAAATTCAATTCTAACATTTCCCATAGAGGGTCTTTCCAATTTATCAATCATTGGTCTAACAGAACTATGGGGAGGGAAGCAAACAACCACACTAGCACCAATGCAGGTAGCGGCCATTCCATTACCAAAACCTAGAGTATCTACTACAAGGGAAGTAAACAGAAATTAGTTTTATATAATACAAAGGATAATAATAATCACGATAATAATATAAGTTTTGTTTTACCTGATTTAGGGAGGACAAGTGCTCTTCCTGCAAGAAACCGAGGAAGCCGTAGCACCCCCTAAATTAAAATAGAACAAAACAGTTAGATCTCAATATTCAAAGAATCGTAGACTGTCACTACATTAGCAACCTCAATGGCAAAACTTATCACTTATCTATGTGGGAGAAGGGAGAAAGCAGCAAGCTTGATAGCTATATAGTTCATTTCATTGCAGAAGAGGATCGATCTAGCAATTTAGCAACAATCGGCCTCAGAGGGGCGCGATTCTAACAATAATTGAAATACAAAGTACTCAAAACATCCTTAGATATTATTGGAGACCATCAAAGATAATATTAAAAGGGTGTGAGCTTGATCTATCAATTTCTAGAAGAAAGTTGACGAAGAAAAGTAGATGAAGAAGAAAAGGAGTCGCCATATTTCTTTCTTCGTTTGTTTAGGGTTGCAGCTAAGGTTTGAAAGAGTTAATGTGTTAAGGTGTAAGGCGATATTATCTGGTTCCTTAGCTGGCCTTTGGCCCGTCATCTTCTTTCATGGACCCTACTCCAACATTGTAACTATGTTCGAAAAGCCTAATGAAAACGAATTAGTGCTTAAATCTTGAGCTGACTACATGGCCCTTAATTCTCTGCATAAATTAATTATCATCACATAAATTTATCTCCTATATTTGGATGCACTCTATAGTGAAAAAATTGTTGCCTTGGAGCTACTGCTTTGGAACCACTGCCTTAAACAAAAGAAAGAAATAGACGGTGATAAGGGTATGTGGCGCAAAATGGAGTTTTCATTGGTGGTTCAATCTGTTAAAAGAACTTCGAAAGTGAAAAGGGAGGGGGACCAAAAACATTGGCATACACCATCGCTCCTACCAATTTTTTTTCTTTTTAGATCAGAGAAAAAGAAATGTCGTTCAAGTAATGAAATAAATAATGTAAAGTAAAAAGAAAAGAAAAACAGAAAAAATAAAGAAAACATCTGGTCTGAGTCCGCAAATTTGGACAAAAGCTGGTCATATGATGTTTTATGTTAACAAGATTTCTTGCTAACATCCCCAATGCTTTGTATGAGATTGTTTTATATGGGCTGGACTCTGTAATTGAGTAGATTCACAACTTTTAAATGAAATGACTAGGCCATAGGAGTTTGAGGCCTTAGTTTTAACCTTATCTTAGGATGGACAATGTCGAAAGGCTTAAGAAATTGTTTACCCCTTGCATGAAATTGAGTAGAAAATCAAATAATTCATTAATCATGTCGAAAGGTCGAGGTTCCTTTCAAACCTTACGGCTTAGATGGAAAAACAGAAATACTAAACCTGCCACCCTGGTCGGAGGGTATAAGAAGTCATCTAAACATTTCGACTAGGTTGCTATTATTGTAATTTCCGCTTTATAAGATATTTATATAGCCTTCGGCCTTATCACTTCATCGAATTCCATCTCCCTTGGAGATCAAAAGCAATTAATCAACGATTTTCATCTCCTTTCGATCTTGTCGGAAGGTAGTAGACGTTTCGATGTTGTCGAAAGTTGTTACTTTGTTTTACATTTCTTTGATGCTTTCGACCTCTTAGGTTGATATGCTTCTTTTGAAAACCATTCAAATAGAATGCATCATCAAACATGTTCAGATAAAAACAAGAGCTGATTTAATATGCCATGAGACTATATTAGGGACTGATTCATAAGTAGTATTTCCCCTTTTTGGTCGAAGTCATGGCAATTCCATGGCATATACTTGAAATAAACATAGAAGGTAAGAAATAAATCATATATGCTTAGCAGTTAATATTGAATTAATGCCTAATCATGATCATCCCCAAATTCAGAGTCGATCACAAGTCACAATTCTCTTGATTTCCACATGATGGAGTTTGATGCAAAATTCAAGAAATCAATCCCCAATTTAATTTCTAAATTAAGGTTGCAAAGCAGTGAGGGAAAGCAAGAGTAGTGGAGTGAGGCAGAATGAGAAGGAAATCGGATCCCTAAAACAGGACCTCCTAGGTCCTATTTATAGATGCAGGCGACCGTTCCTTCGGCTTCATGCCTTCGACTGCGTCGGAAGGTCATCCTTCTTATGCTGTTGTAAACCTTTCAACTTTGTCGAAAGGTTTGTCCATCGCATGCTATCACGGATCTTTGATCGGTATCGAAGAGTTTATTCTTCTATATGCTTTCATAGACCTTTCGTCTTCGCCGAAAGGTCTATCTTCTGTATGATACTGTGAGCCCTTCAACCTTTTCGGAAGGTTCCTCTCTTTCTTGAATGTTGTGAACACTTTGACCTTCCCGAAAGGTTGTCTTTACTTGACTGCTGCCGAAGGCCATGTTTTTTTTGAATGTTGTCGGAAGGTTGTCTTTCATTCTTTGCTGACCTTCGAATGTTGCCTTTATCGTAAAAATTTTGATACCGTCGAAAGTATCAAGTATGTGTTCCAACCAGTCCGAAAGGCTTATTATGTTTTTAGAAAGGTCATTATAGGATTGTTTGCTTTTGCTTTGACTTCTCCATCCGTTTTGGAAGGTAAGAACTCTTTGAATGTTGAGAGATGAAACCCTTCATCTCCTTCGAAAGGTTGGGGACTGATACAAACTGTTAACCGCATTCCTTTGACTCCTTTGAAAGGTTTAACGTGAGCTTCTTTTCTTTAGTCTATTTTATGGGGAATGGTTACGAAACTATTTTCCTATTTCATGCGGGAGGTGTTTAGCGGTTTTATATCCAGCTGCTTCATTGTGCTTTAGTAGTTCTTTCCTTCATGCTTGCAAAAGCCTCATTCTGAAGTTCTCATGTTCTCTTCTTTATTAGCATTATACAATCCTTTTGACATCGATGAATGGTGACTTTTCTTGCTGCTCTTTGTCTATGCGGAAGGTTTCCAAAAGGCCTTCTTTATCTTCATTCATATTTTATAGTTAACATTTAGCCTCCCCCCAAGTATAAAGAAGGCTTTTGTTCTTTAGGACAAAAATTCCAAGATTGCCAAGTTGTCCCTGTGTTCTTTTAGCGAAAAGGTCATCCTTTAAACCTTCAGGACCTGTAGTGGCCATAAATGTTTGAAGTCCTAGATTCAGGTAACGGTGGTCGGAATTTATCAGCTTCTTGTCAGATAATATCCATTTCTCTTAGCGAAAGGATGTTAGGAGACTATGCCTAGATGATTTAGAAGTTTATTTCCTGTGACAATAAAGGATGAAAAACCCACATCGAGTAATAGTGGGGAGTTCATTATCATCTTGATCATAATAGAAGACTAAAGTCTTGTATCACTCTAATAATAATAAGAGAGGACCAGAATACCAATTAGAACATCCATCCTAACATCAATAATGAAAATCCAAGAGATTACACTACAACAGGCGTATTTTCTCATTTTTTATGTCATGTATGTTGTCCAAATGTGTGCATGTTTATGTGTTATAAAATATATATACGCACATATGTAATATAACATATAAACATAAAACATTTATATATAGATATATATATATATATATATAGAAAGAGAGAGAACAATTATAAAAAATTATTTACAATTCAAAATTAACTTAGTTTTGCAAACATAATAATTTTGTTATTTTAATCTGTATATATTATGATAAAATAATGTTTTCGTCCATAAATAATTAACATAAAATAATCTATTGATGAAAATTCAAATTTAATGATTTTTGAAAATCTAAATCATAAAATAGAGCTTAGGAAAAATCTGAAGATTTTTCAAGTTTAAATATTATTTTTTTAAAGCAAATACATTGATTCCGGCAATAATTATTTAATATAATGTAATATATTATTAAAAATTAAAAATTTTAAATTTTAGAAATTCTATGACTAGGAATGAAAGGTTACGAAAAATTTTAAAGAACTTTTCAATTAAATTATTATTTTTAATAAATCATAAATAGTTTTTTCGAAATAATATTAATCATTAAAAATAATAAAATTTATTAAGAATTCCTAAATTTTTTCTGTATGTTTTCAAAATGATATACTATTTTTAAAAATGTATAATAGAATTTTTAACGTAATAATTATTATATATAATAAAAAATTCAAAAATTCAATAAATGTTAATTTAAAGACATGAATACATGTATGATAATTAATTTTTTAATTTTTAAATTCATATTATATATTAGTACTAAAATTTTTAAATCATATATATATATCTTATATATGCATATACGCTATTATGAGAGAGAAATATACACTAATATATATATATATGAATTTAATAATAAATATATATAAAACAATTATTAATGATAAAAATTGATTTTGTACAGTAAACATCATTTATCTATACATAAATCAAATAGTATAATAAACAAATTATGAACATAATCAAACTGATCTGTGACAAGCACATCTACTTACAAAATCTCACCTAACTAAACATATCGTCGCAATATATTTTAACAATAATGAAATTTCTCATTATAGAATCATAGAATATAATTTAATTACTGTAATATGAATTAAAATTACCAATATATGATGCCTTTGAATCCACGTTGAAGCAATGACTTTCCCTCCTTTTACTGTTCTTGATTCGTCAAATTGCAAGTCCAAAATCACCGATCTCATCCACATTCAAATTTTATCAATATATATAAATAACATTATTTGTTTCTCAAATCATATTCAAATTTTATAATTAATATTTCATAAAAGATAATTAATTTAATCAATTTATAAAAATCGTTAACTAATTAAATCGTTAGGTCTGAAGGGAAGTCATCATTTCGGCTATGTAACTCTTGTGTGTAAATTTGGTCAGCGATTAACATCGAACTATTCTCATGTTAACATTCACACATCAGTTAGCGGGTGGTGTGACATTACGGTGAAATTTATCGCTTACTCATTTTCAGCAAAATCCAATTCTAGTTTAATAAGTGTTACGCGGTTGTGACATTTGTTTACACTAATTCTCTTCGTCAAAACTATATAACTTCGGACTTATGGAATTTGGTAATGGTCAAAATTCCAACCTCATCCGCATTAAACTTTATAGTCCAAATATAAATTCCTTGGTTCAATAATAACAATTATTAATTAATCGAAATGCTCTGGCCAGAGACTTTGTCTTTGAGTTGACTTGAATTGACTATGATACTAACAGCATATAACTTAGGAGATGAATCCTCTCTTGAATAGTGCTTTACTTCCAATACTTCTACTTGACCCAACTATAGTCCCTCGATGGATGACATGCCTTTATTTGGCTATAATCAAAGAGGAATATTGAAGATCCACAGTATTCTTAAGTCGCGAGAACTGTGTAAATTAGTCACATCAATATTTTCTGTTTGACCTTAGTATATTAACCAATAGAAAACTTCGAGTGAGTCGTTACGTAGTTATCCAATAACTATTAGTACATAACTCCTAGGTAACTCAGCATTCATGAGTAATACATTGACCAACGTTTAAAGAGTGTTACATACTCCAGTCTCAACGGATACATTAATATCCAGTCTCGTTGCATCTTGACTAGGAACATTTAAAATGGTATATTTGTTTCGTTTTGATAAATTACTCACGATTACAACACTTTGTAACTACTATCACAAAATATACCATTTATGAATTTTTCTATTAAATTGACTTTTAATTAAATTAATTAATTGATATAATCACATTATATAAAGTATATAATAGGAAGAAAATACCTTTTATTTCGAAAGATTGGTCAACGAACTAGATATATGTAACAAATTACATAATTGCCCCTAGGGCATACCCTTAACTCTATCAATCTCCCACTTGCATTTGGGGTCAATTATGGAATCTAATTCCAACTTATCCAATCAATTTTCTCAAAAACAATTAGGCAGTCCCTTAGTGAATGGGTACGCTATTATACTTTAATTATCTACTTTGTCGATTAACTCTCTCTAACGCTGATACACTACCTTTATCATGTGGAACGATTCGAAATATGTCTTTTGACTTCTAGTGAGCTTTAAGTTCTATCATGACCGATTTCATTATATTATTATCTTATAACAATATTATGGGATTCTCAGCATTTGGAATCACCTTTGGTTCAATTATAAATTTGTGTGTTTATATCTATATATATTGGTTTGTTGCAGCGCGATTCAAGTTAATGTTCTCAACATTTCGTCAAATTAACCACAATCACTTTTATTTTGAAACAGTTTCAAATTAAATATTTTAACTTGAACTTTATCATTGACATGTTATACTCAACATCATTTATAAAAATTCGTGTCCAAATGTTCCATTACAACGAGTTCGTTGTTTCTATAAATAATTCTTTTGTATTTCATAAATATGCGAGAACAACACAAGAACACCTCAAACAACTATTTACTGATATCAATCTAGATTTTATATTTGCTCCATGTATCAAATACATAAACAAAACACAATATCATACACAACATAACATGTATGTTAATTCATATTGTTAACACATAAGGAATCCAACTTACATGTTCTCCTTTTAATAGGGTGCTCTTGTATATCGTTTTGAAAAAATCCATATATATTTTATACTCACCATAAAAGATATCATTTACAATCCAAAATTGAGTATTAAAACAACTAAAGTTGATTTTTATACAAGCATATTGTTAAAATAAACAACGTGTTGTTTACTTATAGTTTAGAAATATCAATATACCTTTTAACGTTCTTTCTTATGAACACATGCTTCCTCTGTACTTGATTGAAAATCAAACTATTTGGTATTTCTATTGAAATACTTATTCAATCTTGATGCTTATAAATTGATACATTCGTATCATTTCTTGGATCATATCTAAAGGCACACAAACCCAATATCGCTCCCACTAACTTCGAGGCATTTTTGGTTAATATATGTAAATGACTTACTCTAAATCATTATGTAGAATTTTCTGTTTCAACACATAAGTACAAAATATTAAGTCTTATCGAGCGATAATTTTGTGAGTAAATCTGAATTAACTTCAGCATGTTGAGTACTGAATATGTTATGCTAATTTCAACAATTGAAATTTGTGATATTATTCTTATCAACATTGCTTGTTTAATTCCAACCACATTAGTTTTTCCATTAAAGACACATTCTCGGCCAATAGATCACATCTCTTTGGTTACGACCACCAAAATCATATTTTGATAGCGTACTTGAAATTCTTTTTGATATGCGCATCAGCCATATAACGTCAACAATCTTAATGGTTTAATTGAATAACCGAGGGTAATGTATATTTTCGACATTAATAAGAAACTCATAGTTTCTCTTTGATGTACGAGAATACTTATTAGACATTCCAATCCTATGTGCTCATTCAGATTAGTTAATTTTACTTCATCTCGTATAATCAGTTCTATCTTATATGATTTTGTAAATTGTTATTTAGATAAAATAATATCGACCTTATGTACTAATCCTAAGTACATGACCTTATAGAAAGAAACCAACTCAAATTCACTCACAATTAATCGTAAATTGTCCAACAATGCCTGATTACTTCTTATCGATGCATCATTATGTATCATATGGAGGAGTGATTTTGAGATTGAATCAATATTCATTTTTAGGTACATTTGGAACTCTTTCCAATATACTCGCTTATTCGACCAAATCAAATCATTTTATTCTATTGCATGTTATTTTGTTTACTTTTCTTTTATATTCTATGATTTTATCATAAACTTACTACATGTGTATCTAATACACTTGTTCATGTTGGTAATAAATCATCGATGAATATAACAAAGTATGTGAAACCCTTTTGGTATTAATAGACTTATGATTGCATACATCAATATATATTAATTCAAAGAGTTAATCAACTCTTATAATGCTCCCACTAAATGGATGCATAGCCATTAATTGTTTGAGATATAATTAACATGTATCATATGATTCATGATCGTAAAGTTATTTCTCAAAAATATGGTTTAGTCTATAATTCCAAAACACTGTAAATAATATTAGATACATATGTATTTTTATTGCATCACTTTTACTACGAAAACAAATTCCATAATATAGTTCTATTTCATAATACTCATGTTGAAATATAGTTATATCTATTTTTTAGTGAATACCAAAAATAAACATTATTTCACAAATAATGTTCGGTACATTTTATGGAAAAAAAAATCGTAATTTGATGCAACCATTAGGTGTTATATGGCATGCCCCCACTATTTTCGCCATTACTATAATAGCGTACAAAATTAAGAAGTCCACCATTCACTTGATATTGTTAAACGTTGTTTACTTATTTCATATGCTGCTACTAGTTTAAAAAGGAGAGTTCTTTGATCAAATATCTTGAACTCAATGAAATAAATGTTATAGAAAATAATTTTTTATATGAAAATACATTTCAGAATAAAAATCATATTTCATATTTCAGTATTAAGTATCAGTTATCATTATAATTCTTTTTTCTAATGCTTCTCTATGAAGCAAAAGTGACTATTCGTTCTCTTCATTCCAAGTTTACCTTAAATTACATCTACATTCATTTTTCTTTCAAATGGTCAAACTATTCAAAAGAAAACCTTACTACAATATCATAACAAACCTTTCACAAAAGTGCATTCGATTATTCTTAACATTTAAGACATCAAATATGTTGCACTTTATGTAAACCGATCAAGATGACATTTCAACGATCGAGTTCTTAGATGTATCTCGTAATTTATGGTCTTGTGTTACACTAACACAATATGATCCCTTTGAAATCATTCAAGTTGAATACATGATCTTAAAATACTGTTTATTGGCTTACTTCGAATGAACTAACTTCATCGAAATATTGTACCGCACAAACTACGACTATTCACCATATAACATTTATATATGAAAGTAGATGGATCAAATATCCATAGTCTTGAATTGCATTTAGAGTTCGAAAACTCACAAAATGCAATACACGGTTTAAACCAAATAAACATATAAGTGACCAACTTACGAATGTATTAAGTAGTTGAAATTGGGCACTTGCATGGGTATAGAAACAGTATATAACATGCAATTTGAATTATTAGCAAGTATGTATTATATTACTATTTGTCAACTTTCGATTCAGTTTGTTTATACATATGCTAATTGACAAACATTTTATCAATCATATTAAATGCAAAAATTTATCATTGTAGATAGTTATAACATTTTATAACATATGTTCTTACAGTATTAGAAATGTTAAATGTTACCATTTCATTTTTCTAATAAGGCTCCCACAAGTCTTTTATATTTCTCCAAACTCTGTGACGAAACATTGAAGTCTTACAACTTCACTAGTGGGTGTTAGAACTCATTGGTTTTGGTATTCTAACCTTGAGTTTGCTCAACAAATCATAACCCCGCAAACGATGGATAACTTCTTATCAGTTGCATCATATATAACTCCTAACCCATATTTCCTTATTCTAATCTAATTTCGACCTTGAGTTTGCTCAACAAATCTAAAGAGATTATTCAGTCATACCTACCATATCATGATGGCCTAAGTATAGTATATATACCTTAAGTTTGCTCAATAAATACATATAGTTATCTTACCTCATCCGTTCAGTATATTAATAATACTACGCATAACATCCCTAGCTTGAGTTTGCTCAACAACTAAGGAGTATGTAAGTAATTTATTAATATATATAGTAGAGTACAATATTACATTGAAGATTCATAATATTCAATATGTATATTGAGTGATATCGACTTACAGAATAATATATTTCATACGAAATATTCCAGCGATTCAAGTGTAAGACTCATTAGAAACCACGGTATATGTATACTTACATACGTATTTATTTCTAAAGTCTCTTTGGGTTTCTTTAATGTTCCATATTTAGTTTATACACATATCATATAGGTTTTTTTGTTATATAATTTTTATATTTCATATTACTTATATGATAGTCTTACGTATAATATATCATTAAGTAAATCTTATCTAATTAATTTTAATCAATTAACTCTTTAATTAATTTTAAATTAGTATTCCAATATAACTTTTATATTGGACATATCTACTATAACGTTTATAATATATACTATAACATTTATAGTGTGACACAAATATATCATATATACGTATATTTTATTAAATTAAGTGACCTTTAATTAATTTATTCAATTAAACAATTTTTATTAAAATTTATTAATTTCAAAATTTATCTTGTATACATATATTTATACTTATGTTATCTTAAACATTTTAAAATAACATAACATATATCAAAATATGTAATACATGCATATATGCATTAATTAATTAACATATCTTATTAATTTATTATATTAATCTTTTTAATAAATTTATAATTTGAAATAATTACATAAATATGTTCAATTTTTTTGAGAATATCATTATCCTTTCAAACATTTTGAAAACTTATGTAGTATTATAATTTTTATAATAAACATGTTTTATTTTAAATTTAACTATTAAATTTAAAAATCTTTATAATTTTCAAAACAATTTTTAAAATTAGCCTAAGGCCCAAATTAAGTTGGGCCTTTTCTATTGGGAGCAACCTTTAGGCTCACTTCACCTTTCGGGTTAGGCCATTAACCAGGTAGGACAGGGTACTTGATTACTCAATTCTAATCCTAGACATTACCTTTCTAGACACCGTACTAAGTGAGCAAGCTTAATTAGTTAGCCCTAATACGACTTATTTAGATCGCATAGGCTATTGGGCTCTAGTACCATTGTTGGAACTGGGCTAGCCCACAGCGAAAGTTATGGGTGAATTTCAATTTTTTTACCCAATTGTATCTTTTACTAGGCCTATGAAGTATAACTGAATTAGAACATTTTTAAATTTTATTTGAATAAAATCATTTATTTTATTTAAATTCAAATATATTAAGATATGAAATTTTATTTGATTTAGTTTATACATAAATGTATCATATACATATATGTGTGAGTGCAAGTGTAACATAATAAGCCATGAAAGGTATAATATGCCCATATGTAGATATTGGGATTTACATCGCAACAAACATATTAGCACATTTTGTATGTCACGTATGTTGTCCAAATACGTGCATGTATATGTGTTACAAAATATGCACACAAACACGCACACATACGTATGTATAAATATATTATATATAATATACGAACATAAAACATTTATATATAGATAAATATATATTTATAAAGAGAGAGAAAATTATTAAAAATTATTTATAATTCAAAATTAACTTAGTTTTGCTAATATAATAATTTGAGTATTTTAATTTGTGTATATTATGAATAAAATAATGGTTTCATCCATAAATAATTAACATAAATTAATCTATCGATGAAAATTCAAATTTTACAATTTTAAAAAATTTAGGATCATAAAATAGAGCTTAGGAAAAATCTGGAGATTTTTCAAAGTTGAAATATATTTTTTTAAACAAAAACAATGTTTTTGAGAATAATTATTTAATATAAAATAATATATTATTAAAATTCAAATTTTAAATTTTATAAATTCTAGGATCATGAATGAAAGGCTATGAATTTTTTTATGAATTTTTCAATTAAATTATTATTTTTAATAAATCAAAAACAGTTTTTTCGAAATAATATTAATTATTAAAAATAATAAGCTTTATTTAAAAATTCATAAATTTTTTTATATGTCTCTAAAGTGATATAATATTTTCAAAAAATATATAATTGAATTTTAATGTAATAATTAATTTATATATAATAAACAATTCAAAAATTCTATAAATGTTAATTTAAAAATATGAATATATGTATGATAATTAATTTTCGAATTTGTAAATTCATATTATATATAGATAAGTGTACTAATTTTTTTAAATCATATATATGTATGTATGTATGTATGTATGTATGTATCTTTTATATGCATATATAATATTATGAGAGAGAAATATACACCAATATATACATATATATATATATGAATTTATTAATATATATATATATATATATATATATCAATTACTAATGACAAAAATTGATTTTTTACAGTAAACAAGATTTGTCTATACATAAATCAAATGTTATAATAAACAGATTATGCACATAACCAAACTGATTTGTGACAACCATATCTACTTACAAAATCTCACAACATATAGTAGCAATATATTTAAACATTTGAAATTGCTTATTATAGAATCATAGAATATAATTTAATTACTGTAATATAAATTAAAATTACCAATTTAATGATGCTTTTGAATCCATGTTGAAGCAATGACTTCCCTTCCTTTTACTGTTCTTGATTCGTCAAATTGCATGTCCGGAATCACCGACCTCCAACTATCAAATAGTATTATTTTAATTTGAAATATATTTGAGAATTTTGGAGTGGACTGAGAGCTATGTTTTAACTAGTAATATAGAAGGTAATGGCGGTCAAAAAGTTTACTAATTATTTTTAGACAGACACACACACACATAGGGTTGTATTAGAGAGAAACAAGGAAAACCTTTTTTACCCATTCTCATTTGATCTCAACCCATTATCTCGAAGTCGATTCCCTATGTTTTATCCACCACTAGACCTTCCGAAAACCGAAATTTTTCAGCCCTAATAATGGGCCTTAAATCAATCTAAACCCAAGCCAAAATATTATGCAATTAAATCTAATTTAATCGCTTGTCGATATTGTATATCGATCGATATATTTATATCTGTTATAAATATATATATATAACTTTATTTATTTCTAAAATCATATTAAAATTTTATAATTAATATTTGATAAATTTTTATTAATTTAATTAATTTATAACAGTTATAAACTAATTAAATTGTTTAGTCTTAAGGGAATTCATCATTTCGACTGTATAACTCTTAGGTGTAAATTTGGTCAGCGATTAACATTGAACTATTCTGATGTTAACGTTCACACGTCACTTAGCAGGTGGTGTGACATTATGGCCAAATTTATCGCTTAGTCATTTTTAATAAAATCCAATTTTAGTTTAATAAGCATTATCCAGTTGTGACATTTATTTACACCAATTCTCTTCGGCAAAACTATATCACTTTGGACTTATGGAATTTGGTAAAGGTCAAAATTCCAACCTCATCCACATTCAACTTTATTGTCTAAATATGAAGTCCTTGGTTTGATAATAACAATTATTATTGATCGAAATGCTCTGGTCAGAGACTTTGACTTTTTGTTGACTTGACTTGACTGTGATACTAACCGTATATAACCGAGCAGACGAATCCTCTCTTGAATAGTACTTCACTTCCAATCCTTCCACTCGACCCAACTATAGTCACTCGATGGGTGCCATGCCATGATGTGGCTATAATCAAAGCGGAGCATTCATATTGAAGATCCAGAGTATCCTCAAGTCGAGAGAACTGTGTAAATCAGTCACATCAATATTTTCTGTTGACCATAGTTATATTAACCAACAAAAAACTATCGATTGAGTCGTTCCATAGTTATCCAATAACTATTAGTACATAACTCCTAGGTTCCCCTAGCAGTAATGAGTAATACACTACCCAACATTTGGAGAGCGTTACGTGCTCTAGTCTCAATGAATACATCGATATCATGTCTCGATGCATCTTGACTAGGAACATTGAAAATGGCATATTTATTTCATTGTGATAAATTACTCATGGTTACAACACTTTGCAACTACTGGCATAAAATATATCATTTATGGATTTTTTTGTTTAATATACTTTTAATTAAGTTAATTAATATAATCACATTAAGTATATAATAGGAAGAAAATACCTTTTATTTCTAAAAAGATTGGTCAATGAGTTAGATATATGTAACAAATTACATAATTGCCCTGGAGCGTAACCCTAACTCTATCACTCGGTACCATATTACCATTAGGAAGGCATAGCTTGTAGGCCCCCGAGGGAGTTTCTTTGAAAATTATTAGTGGACATTCCCAATTTAGTCCCAATGACCTATCTGATGGGTTTCTCGTATTGGGTAGTACTCTTCTGAGTACCAAATCTCCTTGTCTGAATGACCTCGTTTTTATCTTTGAGTTGTAGTACTTTGATATTATCATTTGGTATTCAGTCGTTCTTAAGGATGCTTCATCCCTTAATTCATGCATGTTAACGCTCAAATTTAAACGCTAACACCCTGGTGTATAGGATGTGATTGTGAAAGCACCACCCGTTCGTACGGGAAACAGAAATAAGCAGAAAGTATGCAGAAAAACAGTAAGAGACACAGTATTTATAGTGGTTCGGCTTATAATCCAGCCTACGTCCACTTTAATCTTTTTATCACTAGTTTGACTACAATCCTTTACAAGATCTTTCAATTACAACACACTTCAAGTTATAGGATATGTAAAACAAGTAGCTCAAGCTTTGATGTTGACAATCATCTTCAAATCCATGGTGAATGTGGATGATTCCTTCATGGAGTTCCTTTAGAAGTTTGTTGGATCTAAAAAGCTTTGAAGTAGTCTGGAATTCGGCAGAGTAATGGCGCTTGAAGAGAATGAGCCAAAAGTCCTCCGCATGTTGGAGATGGTTGCATATTTATAGAGAGTTCTGGGCGAAAAAAAAAGTGCTAAGTCCTAACTCGTGGCCGACTTAAGATAAGTCGTGTTCGACTTAAGGTAAGTCGTCCCCGAGTCACTGAGCTGAGTCTATGGCAGTTCGCCTTTTTTGAACCCATCCCTAAGTTCTAAGTCGTGTATGAGTTATCTGGCTGCAATTGCTAATCTCCTTTCTTTAGTCGTATACGACTCTTTCTATGCCGTAAGTCGTAGTTGACTTAACTAATTGCAACTGGTTTAAAGCAAGTCTTAACTCGTAGACGAGTTAAGAGATGTGTCTTTAGGTCGTATCCTCTTTAAGTCGTAAGGGTCTTAAGTCGTACAAACTGCAGTTATCATTAAGTCGTAGGCCATCCATTTCGTTAAGTCGTGAGCCGCTTATCTCGTAAGCCTATTATCTCGGGTTCCTGTTTATCTCGTAGAGGCTTAACTCGTGGATGATCTTAACTCGTACACTTGCTAATTTGCAGATCTGCTAATCTCGTAAAGGCTTACCTCGCAAGTAGCTTAACTCGGGTACTCCTTAACTCGTAGGCCGCTTATCTCGTAAGCTTGCCAACTCGTAGAGGTCTTTAAGTCGTAGGAAGTTACTGACTCATGTATCCTTTAACTCGTACATGCCTTGAGTCGTACATGCCTTAACTCGTGGACCTGTTAACTCGTGAACGAGTTAGGGTTAACATTTGCCCCTCGAAGCACACGCTTAAATCGTAAGTCGTGTGCTTCGACTTATCATAACTCGGTCATGTCGTTTCAAATCCCAACCTTTCTAGATATAAAAGCCTGAGTCGTCCTTCTTCTCATCACTTAACCTTTTAAACCGCTTTCTGCCATTAACGCATCTTCAAGCTCTCCGAGGCGATTTCGACCCGATTCATCTCCGATTCTTTCTAGCATCAAACAATCGTAAGCGATCTTGCTTCAAACTTCGACCGTTAACCATTGTTACTTTATGTATTCAGTTCTTCGTTTCTGGCCTGCCCCTTCAAACCCTACGAGTTCTGCCAAATCGATCACTGATGAATTCAAACTTGTTTGGCTTGACTTATGGCGATTTGTGATTTGAGGCGACCTGTAATGTGATAGGTTTAGGTCGTTGTTTATTGTGAGGTTATTAGGTTTTCGGGTTGGGAATTGGAGAGGAAGGCAGGTTGGTTGAGAAATTCGACTGAATAGAGTGAAGAATTGTCTCATATACAACCCAGAGATTCTCCATGCGACCTAGCGAATTCCATGAATCGTAGCCGAGATAAGACTTAAAGGATTTCCAGTTGATTTGCATCATAGCCTTTTTCTTGTTCCTCGAGTTACGACTTAGGACTTAGGGGATTACCAGCTTGATGTGTTGACGACTTAGGATAGGAACGACTCATCCCTTGAGTCGGTTACGACTTAGTACTTGAGTCGGTTTTGACTTAGTACTTGAGTCCGATACGACTTAGCGCTTGTGTTTTTTTAGGATCTGCTTAAACCTTGAATTGTTGCAGTGATGTTGAACTGTTGAACTTTGATGCCTTCTTTTACAAATTACTTTGACTCGCAAGCTAACAACCTGTCCAATACAACATTTACAGAAAAACCGGGGCGAATATACTGCCATTGATCGCCCTCTTCGAATGACAGATTAGCTAATAACAGTCATTAAACTTAAACAGATTGTGTGAATGAAGTGCTCAACTTATTAACTTCAAGTAAAATACTAAAGCAATACTGAAATAGTCAATTAAAATTGACCAGCTCGCATTAATATTATACTTGAACTAAAGACTAACAAGTTCTGAAATTTTTGTAATCGATCAATCGTCGACTAGTCTTATTTCAGTTATATTTACTTGTTATTTTTTATTAGTTTTTTTTTTTTTTTTTTTTTTTTTTTTTTTTTGCACAACACTTCACACTTTTTTAGGATACGTGCACCTTCATATTTGAATATCCAGTTGTTTGTGTAGAATGACTTCTCAGGAAGGTGATGCAACAGTTCGGACTGGAGAGGTAACTGTTCTTCCGGCTCCACTGGTTAATCCTCCCGAAAGAGCTCCTACTTCACTATCATACAAAGTTTTTCGCCAGTTGTGTGCTCAGTTTGGTATCGTTGAATCAGATGCCATTCTTCCCGAAAGAAATAACACTGCCGATATAGCTCCTTCTGGCTTTGTGACAATTAACCGGCAAATGTGCCTAAGTGGAGGCATTCCTCCTTTCAACGACTTTTTCCAACAACTTCTTCATCAACTGGCCATTGCTCCATCCCAGCTACACCCCAATGGCTATGCCATTCTAATGGGGTTGTGTGTGCTTTTTAGGAGAACACTTGATCGACTTCCAAGCTTTGGTGAAGTTTGTTATCTATGCTCTTTTACTCGGACTAAGGATCATCCTTCCATTACTGTTGTGAGGAGCGCCCGAAACCGCAAACTGATTGTTGGCCTCCCTGATACTGCTCACGGGTTTTTAACCCAATTCTTCTATGTTCGTTGCCCTCCGGGGTTTTATGGTGTGTGGAGAGTTGGAAGTAAGGGCGTTC
The DNA here is from genome assembly GCA_030765085.1 of Allium cepa. Taxonomy (NCBI): domain Eukaryota; kingdom Viridiplantae; phylum Streptophyta; class Magnoliopsida; order Asparagales; family Amaryllidaceae; genus Allium; species Allium cepa. The sequence continues at coordinate 134,108,671 of CM060942.1, read as the reverse complement.
AGCTTTATTCCTGACACATGTTTTCCTTATAAAATCTTTTCATAGCCTGAGTAGTTAGATGTTAATTTCCCTTTTTACTTTTCAGCGCTTCCACCTCCTTCTAGAGACCCAGGCTATAAGCAAATTTTTGAAAGATTGAATGCTGTGCCAGTAGAAGAGAGGAGTATAAAGTTTTTGCTGAGAGATGACTTTTTACATCAATACGGGCTTCTTCACTCTTCTCGCTATACTCAGCCTCGTGAAGCCCCGACTGAAGTTCCCGATTCCCCGACTGAAGCATCGGATGCCCCCGTTACTATCGAACAACCCTCATCAAAAGAGTCTAACATCGAAGCTTCATTGGTGAAATGTTCCACCCCTACCGACATTATGGGGTCATCTAGTAAGACGGCACTTGCCCCGATTGAGGAAGAAGAAGAACCTTCACAGCCTCTCGGGGGATTAGCTGATGTAGGAACTGAGAAAACAAGTCTCACCGAGCATGATGGTGACGATGTTTATGATGGGTTGAGCGACATAATAGTGACCTCACAGGAGCTTTTTAGAGATGACGTGTCTAAAACTATCTCTCCTATAATTGAGGCGACGTCCCTTCTTCGACTAACACCAACACAAACACCAACTCCTCATACCCAAGCTATCATCACCTCTACACCAATGAGTGGTTTGTAGCTTAATGCGCGTAGCTTGCACATCACACAACACTTAGGATTTTTTGGCATTTGTTCATATTTAACTTCTTTTCTCCGGAAGTTTCTAAGACTTGCTATTTTTGCCTTTTCAGATTCCTCTATGGGGCGCAGCGGCAGCGGTTCTTATTACAAAGACTTTCGACGCTATGGAGGGCGTGGCAGCTATGATTACAAGCAATACTATGCCGATCCCAGAGAAACCAATGAGCAGAGAGCTGCGCGAAAAGCTGAAGAGAGGAGAAAGTATGAAGAACGTCATGAGGGAGCGGGCACGCGACATGAATCCTTCCCAAGGGATGATGATTCCCATAAACGTAAAACGCACGATGATAGGGGGAAGAGCCATATTGAGGATTCGAGAAAGCGGACCAAACTTGGCGAGGAGCACGTGCCCGTGACATCTGAGAGACCTGGCGCCTCAGTTTCTATTGACATCCCTTCCAAATCTCCTGCTCTTGAAGGAAGTGCCATCCAAACACTTCTCAACAGGCCTTCATACCATGTTGAAAGGGGCCCCCCGACTTTGCAGAGCCGATTCCCGAACTGGTGTTTGAGGGGGGTACGCTTCGACCTTGATTTGGTCCCCATCGACAAAGAAGCTATGTACAGAAATCTCGATGCTGTCAAGCTTGATATCGATAGAATGTCTGGATGGCAAAAGCTGGTTGATGAACTTCAAAGAGTTAATCGGGCTAACATCGAAGCAATGCTGACCATGGAAAATGACAAATCAGAATGGCAGAAGATTCTTGATCAACACAACGCTGAGATGAAGGAGATAGCCGAATACAATGAAAAACTCGAAGCTGAAGTAAAGCAGCTCAAAGATGATCTTGCCTCTTCTACTAATACTTACACCCAAAGAGAAGAGGTATTGCAAAAACAAGTGCGAGATGCGCACGCCAGCCAGAGGGACGCTGAAGCTAAAGCTGAGAGGTTAGAACAAGCTGTAGAGAACCACCGCACTGATGTCACCCAGTTGCAGAATAAACTGAGCGCCCGGGACATGGAGATTGAAGCGCTAAAAGCCCAACTTGCTCAGACCGAAAAAGATCGAGATGAGGCCATGGCTGGCAAAATTGCAGCCGAAGAAACTGCTCAGACCATGGAAACCGATATCAATTCGACTTTATTCGATTTTTATTTACACTGTGTCTTGGGACGCGGCAGCCTCTCTTTTCTTGGTCCTAAGTATGAAATCACCCTGGCCGAGGTGTGGGAAGCTGCTCTTAACATGTTTAAAGACGCCGGGTATGGCGATGAAGATTTTGAGGCGCGTTACCTGGATGAGGGAGCTCGCGCTGCTCTTGCGAAGGGGCGAGAACAACTTGCCAGGATGAGAACTGGAATGGCGGAAGAGGAACGTTCTGGAAAGGAATTAACGCTTACTTCCTCTGTCCAACCTCCAGTTCCTCCTGTGGTTGACATCACGGGTTCTAGCTCCTATACTCCGCCTGCAACTAAGACAGTAACTGAAACTACAAGTGCACAAGGCGGGGATGAAGGTGGTGAAAGCAACGAAGCACAGCGATATGAAATCAGCCTCAGAGATCCAACTGCCCCAGGTAAACTTGACACCGGACCAGCCCAAGTGGTGAACTGCTCGTTCGCTCCTTGTGAACTTGACGATCTTCTTGATTATTTTTCAAATGTCAATGAATTCCCGACTTTTGATTATTCCTCAAATGTCAATGAATTCCCGACTTTTGACGAGCCGTCATCCCCTCTCTTTTCGAAAGATACTGATATTTTAAGTTTTTTCTCCTTTGTAGAGAAAGCACCGAGCCAAACTCAAGCTTCTTCTCCCCCGGTGATCCTTCCTCCATCTCTTCAAGTGGCGCCTCCTTCTGCCTCGCAACCTGGGTCACAAGAAGAACAAATAGAGGCTCTTCACGGCTTGGACGATCCCATTGCTTCACAAGAGCAGAAAGATGAAAGGCCTGAGGGAGGTGACACATCTTCAGAGCGAACTCCCTCTGACGAGATTGTTCTATCTAAACTTGTCACTCCCGGGAGTGAGTCTTCCTCAAAAAGAAGAAAAAAGAAGCGTGGGACACCAAAGAGGAGGGGGAAGATAGTCACCACCACTGAAGAGGAGCTGAAAGCTGGACCGGTTGCGCCTTCCTCTCCCACTTCTCTTATGCCCACCGACCGCCCTGGTAAGCTGATCATTCGGCCGGGTAAAGGGTCTAAAGGCAGCAAAAAGAAGTGAAGATCTTCAGTTTCTAGTTTTTTGTGTTTTGCATGTACTGGCCGAGAATTGTGCGGGTACCGGCCCCCGCTTTTCTTTATTTTGAAACCTGTACCTGCATTGTAATTGAATAAAATGATTCCTCGTTTGTACAAACTTTTGTTTGAATTAAAGAATACATTTGTTATTCGTTTTGGCATGAGTTTATTTGATATTGCAGCGAGCTTATGGTATGTTACTTGAGCGTTACCTTTTGCTGGTTTAGTTATACCATATCGTGTGTAATTATACTATATTGCCCCCATTCCATAAGTATGCTGCAATATTCTATACCTCGAGGGGACTTGCACTCTTATTTGCTAAAGAATAATTATTTTATGTTTATTTTAAAAAGAATTCTTGTAGAGTGCAACCCCCTTCATATGAGTTTCTACGCGCTTTGTCCTTTGAAGAAATCACTTCTTTCTTTTTTGCTTAAGTACATTTTCTTTTTTACCGAGTGATTTCTTTTATGTAGCAAAGCGGACCTCTGAAGGGTACTTTAACTTCTTTTCTTTTTACGATCATTTTCCATTTGAAAGTTAAAGTACGCTTTTGATGAGGATTTTTTTTATACAAAATTGTACCTCTGAGGAGGGATTTTTCACGTTTCAACACTTGGAAGTTTTATTTCAATCTCGGTGAAACGTGTACCCCCAAAGAGTTGTGCCTTCGAAGAAAGCCTTTTCACGTTTCAACACTTGGAAGTTTTATTTCAATCTCGGTGAAACGTGTGCTTCCAAAGAGGTCTTTTTTTTTTGATTGTGTCCCCGGGAGGGGGTCGTACCTCTAAGGAGGGATTTTTTACGTTTCAACACTTGGAAGTTTTATTTCAATCTCGGTGAAACGTGTACCCCCAAAGAGTTGTGCCTTCGAAGAAAGCCTTTTCACGTTTCAACACTTGGAAGTTTTATTTCAATCTTGGTGAAACGTGTACCCCCAAAGAGTTGTGCCTTCGAAGAAAGCCTTTCCACGTTTCAACACTTGGAAGTTTTATTTCAATCTTGGTGAAACGTGGGCTTTCAAGAAGGTCTTTGTTTTTGCATTTCAACTTTGGTGAAGTGAAATTCCGAAGAGCGGTTGCTACACTTCAACTCCTGGCGAAATGTGCCTCCGAAGAGGGCTTTTATTTTTTTTACATTTCAACTCTGGTGAAGTGAAATCCCGAAGAGCGGTTATTACACTTCAACTCCTGGTGAAATGGGCCTCCGAAGAGGGCTTTATTTTGTTTACATTTCAACTCTGGTGAAGTGAAATCCCAAAGAGCGGTTATAACACTTCAACTCCTGGTGAAATGGGCCTCCGAAGAGGGCTTTTATTTTGTTTGCATTTCAACTCTGGTGAAGTGAAATTCCGAAGAGCGGTTATAACACTTCAACTCCTGGTGAAATGTGCCTCAGAGAGGGTTTTCATCGCCTGGAAGTTACTCTCTCATGGTTGGAGGGTCATGACTCCTCCAATCTTTTTTTGTTGAGTAGAGAACTTTCTTTTTTGTGGCATATGACCCATTAGAGGTCTTTTATTATCCGAAGAGTTGCGCCTCCGAAGAGGACTTGTGGCGCTGATGGTAGCTTTGGTTGTTCCTCTGTTCACTTGCTTATGCCTTTTCAGCGATCCTCTTTTTTTTCTTTTCAAGTTTTCATTCCCCTTTTTCTCACAAGTGGCTTGTTTAATCCAAGGAAGTGTACTTCATTGCCAGGCAAGTTCGTGAGAACGGGCACTAGCTTCCTAATTGGATGTTTGTTTGTTTAAACAATCTCAATTTATCAACAAGGGCTCGTTCCTATCGAAATCATTAGCCGTTCAATTGAAGTATTTCCTATCTAGGATTTGAATTCGGGGTCTTTGTGACTTGAAATTTGTTTGTTGAATGATGGTGAGAATCGCTCGGTCTTATTATGCGCAAGTTTTATCTCCATTGTCTGCAAAAATTTAAATCGATATTTCAGCAATACATTTTATGTATTTTTATATCGAAAACAAAGCAAACATATAATGATAATAAGGAACACAAGATTTATAGTGGTTCGGCCATGAAATTGGGCCTACATCCACTTTATATTCTTTCATTATTTACTTGCATCAGTTTCACAATTGCTTTCAATTACAAGAATCATACATTCATAATTCTTTTTACAATGTTTCAACAAAATTTTCAAGTAAAGTATGGACGCAAGTGATTGCTGTTCCATGCCCTTGGAATTTGATCTCCATCAACAGTGGTGAGCTTGAATGTGCCGTCAAGAAGTTTCTGACCTATTACATACGGTCCTTCCCAATTTGGCCCAAACACACCTGTCGCAGTCATAATTCTTTTCAGGACTAGATCTCCAATTTCAAAGCTGCGTTGACGAACTTTGGAATTGAAATGTCTGGCTATCCTTTGCTGATGAGCTGCAACTCTGAGGTTAGCTTCATCTCTTTTTTCATCAAGGAGATCCAGCGCTTCAAGTTGCAGCTTTTCATTTTCTGCTTGATTGAAATGGATTCTTCTGTGTGAAGGGACCTCTGTTTCAACCGGGATCATTGCTTCCGATCCGTATGCTAACGAAAAAGGAGTATGCCCAGTTGTAGTTTTGTGAGTAGTTCTGTATGCCCATAGTGCAAGTGGTAGTTTATCGACCCAACCACCTTTTGCTCTTTCGAGTTGCTTTTTGATGGTTGATTTGATGATCTTGTTCACTGCTTCCACTTGCCCGTTTGCCTGCGGATGAGCTACTGCCGAAAAGCTTTTCTGGATTTTGAATCGCTTGCAAAAATCCTGGAATTCCTCGCTTTCAAACTGAGTACCATTGTCTGTGATTATTTTCTGAGGCACACCGTATCTGCAAATGATATTCTTAGTCACAAAATTTATCATCTTTTTGGAGGTGATGGTTGCCAATGGTTCAGCTTCAGCCCATTTAGTGAAATAATCTACAGCAACAATGGCATATTTGATTCCAGATTTGGCGGTTGGTAAAGGTCCGATCAAATCTATTCCCCAAATTGCAAACGGCCACGGACTGGTCATTTGTGTGAGTTCAGTAGAAGGTGCTCTAGGAATTTTGGCAAATCTTTGACATCTGTCACATTTTCGAGAGTAATCTGCAGCATCTCGATTAATTTCTGGCCAAAAATATCCATATCGGAGAATTTTCTTTGCTAAAGTTTGACCACCTGAATGATCCCCACATTCTCCTCCATGTACCTCTGATAGGATTATTTTGGCTTCTTCTTTGGATACACATCGAAGTAGTGGCATTGAGAATCCTCGTCTGTATAATTGATCATCCTGGATTATATATCGAGAAGCTTTTCTCAGTAGCTTTTGTCGTTCTTTAGAGTTTTCTGGTAAAGAGCCATTGAGTAGATACTTTGTTATTGGAGTCATCCATGATTCTTGCTCTTGCGACATACTCATAACCCAATCGATATCCATTTCATCAATGCTTGGATTTGACAAAACTTCCACTGGAACTAACCCTAAGGATTGGGCTTCGCCAGAACTTGAGTATTTTGCGAGAGAATCTGCTTTCATGTTTTCTTCTCGAGGAATATGACTTATCGTGTAATGGTCGAATTCACATAAAAGTTCCCAAGCCTTTGACACATAAGCGGGCAGATTTCCTCCTTTCGTTTGAAACTCCTTCTTGACTTGGCATACTATAAGCTGAGAATCACTGAAGATCTGTAACGCTCGAATGTTTAGTTCTTTAGCAATTTTCAAACCAGCAATCAGAGCTTCATATTCTGCTTCATTGTTTGTTGAAGGAAATTCTAATCTTAGCGCATAGCATAATGACCGGCCTTCAGGAGTTTCAAGAACAATTCCAGCACCTGAACAGTAATCATTTCTTGCGCCATCTACAAATAACTTCCATTGGATTGGGGGGTTCTCGATTGTTTCTTCCTCGCTGTTACCCTTGTTTGTAAATTCTGCAATAAAATCTGCCAAAGCTTGTCCGTTGATCGCTTTTCTAGGATGATAAGTGATGTCATATTGGCTCAATTCAATATTCCACTTTAAAAGGCGGCCCGAAGTCTCGGGGCGAAACAAGACTTGCTTTAAAGGTTGATCAGTGAGGACTTTGATAGGATGAGCCTGGAAATATTGCCTCAACTTTCTTGAGGCAATCAATAGACAATAGGCGAGTTTTTCCAACTTGGAGTAATTCATTTCTGCCCCAGTGAGTCTTTTGCTGATATAGTAAACTGGATGTTGAATCCTTTTGTCTTCCCGTACCAGCGCTGCACTTAAAGCATGAGATGAAACTGCCAAGTATATAAGAAGATCCTCGCCATCGCCGGGCCTAGAAAGTATTGGAGGCGTTTCCATATGTTGAATCAATTCTTCAAAAGCTTTCTGGCATTCGGGAGTCCAGTCAAAGTTTTTCTTTCCTTTTTTAGAGCGTCGAAGAATGGAATGCATTTATCAGTAGCTTTGGATATGAACCGACTTAAGGCGGCAATTTTTCCATTGAGACTTTGCAATTCCCTCTTTGTTTTAGGAGCTTTGACTTCTTTTAAAGCAGTGATTTGAGCTGGACTAGCTTCAATGCCCCTAGCGCTCACGATGAAACCCAAGAACTTCCCAGATTCTACCCCGAAAGAACATTTTAAAGGGTTAAGCTTCATTCCGTATCTTCGGAGAATTGCGAACATTTCTGCTAAGTGTTCGATGTGATCCACTGCTTTCTTAGATTTTACTAGCATGTCATCAACGTAAACTTCCATAGTCTTTCCCAACTGCGGTTTGAACATAGCATTGACCAGTCTTTGGTATGTTGCCCCCGCATTCTTCAACCCAAAGGGCATAACTCTGTAACAGTAAAGACCGACATCGGTGATAAAGCTTGTGTCCTCCTGATCTGGCTCATGCATCATGATCTGATTATATCCGGAGTAGGCATCCATAAAAGACAACAATTCATGACCCGCTGTTCCATCTACCAGTTGATCGATCCTGGGTAATGGGAAGCAGTCTTTGGGACAGGCCTTGTTTAGATCTGAAAAGTCGATGCACACTCTCCATTTACCATTGGCTTTCTTAACCAGCACTGGATTTGAAACCCAATTTGGATAGGTAGATTCTCTGATGAAATTATTCTCCATGAGCCGGTCAACTTCCTCTTTCAATGCTGTCGACCTTTCTGGACCTTGGATTCTTCTTTTCTGCTTTACTGGCGTGAACTTTGGGTCAATATTCAGAGCATGTACCGCAACTTCTGGGGATATTCCGCACATATCGGCATGGGTCCAAGCGAAAACATCCAGGTTTGCTTTCAAAAAAGATATCAAGGCATTCTGAACTGACACATTAAGTTGTGAACCCACATTCAGCACCTTGTTTGGGTCCTTCAGATCAACGGGCACCGGTATCGTTGTTTCTGCTGGTACCACCCTACTCTCCCCCGCACTGGCCTTTCTAGGATCCATCACTTTTCGTGCCCCGCTATGCTCGCCAGTGCAGGGTCCGCCCTGTAGTTGCTATAGGGTTGGTGTTTTGATGCGGATTGGGGTTGCCGCATCTTTTCCCATTTCTCTCTTCCTTGTTTCTCGCAGCTCTGTCATATAACATTCTCGCCCAGCGTTCTGGTCTCCTTTAATAACTCCTACCCCATTGTCTGTAGGGAATTTAATAGTAAGACACCATGGGGCAAGGACAGCTTTGAATGCAGCAAGAATAGGTCGACCAAAGAAAGCATTATAAGCAGAAAATTCATCTACTATCACAAAAGTCTGCTTGCGAACTACTTTTCTTTCTCCTTCTCCGAGTTCCACAAGCAAGTCAATGGTTCCTACTGGTTGCTTTGGCTCCCCTGCGAAGCCAGCAATTTTTTGCAATGATGCCTGCACTTCAACCATAGGAATCTTCATCTGGTCGAAGGTTTTCTTAAAGAGGATATTACAGGATGCGCCGCTGTCGATAAGAATCCTTCTGACGATGGCTGGCCCAATGCCAGCCGAGATGACCAAAGGATCCAAGGTTGGGGCTTCAATACCGATGGAATCCCTGGTTTTGAATACAATGTCATCATTGAATGTCTTTCGTTGCTTCAAAGGCGTAGTGTCTTCTAGAACAAAAACATTTTCTTCCTCCGGTGCATATTTCAGGGCCCGGGAATACCTTTCCATCTCACCCCAGCTTCTGCCCGCTGGGTGAGGTCCGCCTGTAATGATATTGATAACAGGCCTTCCAGACTCAAAACCTGCATCTTTGCCATTAGTCCCAGATTGATGAGCAGGAGTTTGCTGTCCTTGGTTCGACGAAGCAGGATTATTATTATCATTCTTCTTCACAAATTGTTGTAGTTTATTTTCCCTTAACAATTCTTCAATTAGATTCTTCAATTGACGGCAGTCATCAGTATCATGACCGGGCTGATTATGGAAGCGACAGAACCTCCCACTTTGCACAGCTTTTTTCCCGGTTCTCAAGACTGGGGGTTTAGGATAATTGACAGAATCTTTGGTAGCCAGGTAGATTCGTTCTGGAGTATCTGACAAAGGTGTGTATTCTGATGGCTTGAAGGATCTATGCTTCTTCTGATTATTCTGTTGTTTTCCATTGTTGTTCTCCCTCTTCTGTCCCACAGACTCATTTTTGCGTGGAGCATTGGTGTTAGCTTCAACCTTTTCCAATGCTGCTTTTGTCGATACAGGGCGGCTCTCCAGACGCATGAACTCGTCTGCTTTCTTGTAGAACTTTTCGAGAGAGCTTGGTTCCTTCATATTCAACCATCTTCCAAACTCACTAGATTTATCTATGGCCCTCATCAAATAGGTCAAGACCATGCGGGGTTCTGCATTATCCACCTCAGCTAACGCTATATTAAAGCGATTTAAAAAAGACTTGATAGTTTCCCCCGGATTCTGTTCCAAACCGGATAACGACATGATGTCTTTTGCCTTTGAAGCATATAGCCTAAATTGCTCTTTAAATTTCCTGGTTAGGTCTGAAAACTGATCGATGGACCGGACAGGTAGTTTTGTGAACCAAAGCAGAGCTACGCCTTCCAAATATACGGGGAAATATCTGCATTTTACTTCATCTGAGGCTCGGGCACCCGTCATATGCCAATCATACTTATACAGAAATTCGTTTGGATCACTTGTCCCCCTATAAGCTGGGATAGTTGGAGGAGCAAATTTTCGTGGGAATTCAGCCTTTAGAATTTTTTCAGTAAATGGAGTCTTGCTTGGAGCAAAGCCCCATTCTTTCTCATCTTCGACTCTTTGCATGCTCTCCTTCATAATTTGGCGAACCATTCCAGAGAGATATTCTTCATCATTGCGAGCCCTAGATCCGCCAGCCTCAGGAAGTATTTGCTCAGCGGGGTTAGTGTCCCTTTCGGAAACATTCCTTTCTTCAGTTTCATGAATATTACCAGCAAAATTCCTTTCATTAGCTGTTGATTGACGGTTTGCCCCGAGCAAATCGTTCAACTTATTCAGGATTAAGGCGTTTTGGGCATTCTGGGCTTCCATTTGCACATTTTGAGCATGTATCTGTCTGTTCAACCCCAAAATTGCGGCATCCAACTCTGCTTTCGTAACCCCAACAGTTGGAGTAGCTTGATTTGGTGTTGGGGAAGCGGAGGTTCCCTCTTGAACGTTTGCAGATCTCACAGATTTACTTTTCCTTCCAGGAGCCATGATTTCGGATAGACTTCTGGTTCTTAAAGAAACTTTATCTACAAATCTTTCTGAAGCAATGATGATAGATGTCCTGAGTTCAATTCTCAGTGAAAGCACCAAAATGTTAACGCTCAAATTTAAACGCTAACACCCTGATGTATAGGATGTGATTGTGAAAGCACCACCCGTTCGTACGGGAAACAGAAATAAGCAGAAAGTATGCAGAAAAACAGTAAGAGACACAGTATTTATAGTGGTTCGGCTTATAATCCAGCCTACGTCCACTTTAATCTTTTTATCACTAGTTTGACTACAATCCTTTACAAGATCTTTCAATTACAACACACTTCAAGTTATAGGATATGTAAAACAAGTAGCTCAAGCTTTGATGTTGACAATCATCTTCAAATCCATGGTGAATGTGGATGATTCCTTCATGGAGTTCCTTTAGAAGTTTGTTGGATCTAAAAAGCTTTGAAGTAGTCTGGAATTCGGCAGAGTAATGGCGCTTGAAGAGAATGAGCCAAAAGTCCTCCGCATGTTGGAGATGGTTGCATATTTATAGAGAGTTCTGGGCGAAAAAAAAAGTGCTAAGTCCTAACTCGTGGCCGACTTAAGATAAGTCGTGTTCGACTTAAGGTAAGTCGTCCCCGAGTCACTGAGCTGAGTCTATGGCAGTTCGCCTTTTTTGAACCCATCCCTAAGTTCTAAGTCGTGTATGAGTTATCTGGCTGCAATTGCTAATCTCCTTTCTTTAGTCGTATACGACTCTTTCTATGCCGTAAGTCGTAGTTGACTTAACTAATTGCAACTGGTTTAAAGCAAGTCTTAACTCGTAGACGAGTTAAGAGATGTGTCTTTAGGTCGTATCCTCTTTAAGTCGTAAGGGTCTTAAGTCGTACAAACTGCAGTTATCATTAAGTCGTAGGCCATCCATTTCGTTAAGTCGTGAGCCGCTTATCTCGTAAGCCTATTATCTCGGGTTCCTGTTTATCTCGTAGAGGCTTAACTCGTGGATGATCTTAACTCGTACACTTGCTAATTTGCAGATCTGCTAATCTCGTAAAGGCTTACCTCGCAAGTAGCTTAACTCGGGTACTCCTCAACTCGTAGGCCGCTTATCTCGTAAGCTTGCCAACTCGTAGAGGTCTTTAAGTCGTAGGAAGTTACTGACTCATGTATCCTTTAACTCGTACATGCCTTGAGTCGTACATGCCTTAACTCGTGGACCTGTTAACTCGTGAACGAGTTAGGGTTAACAATGCATTAAGTCAAGTGATTCCTTCGTTATCTCTTAATTTGGGATAAAGGCGTAGGCAATCCTCTGATGAGAAATTACTTCAATTTCTAACGGTAGCATTGCTTCACAACCATATGTTAGCAAATACGGGGTATGACCCATTGTAGTTCTATTGGATGTTCTATAAGCCTATAAAACTAGGGGTAGTTCTTCTACCCAATTCCCTTTTTCCTTATTCAGTCTCTTTTCAAGATCGTCTTTATTGTTTTGTTAGCAGCTTCAACAGGTCCACTGGCCTTTGGATGAGCGACAGAAGAGATGCTTTTTATGATTCCATTCTTATGGCAAAATCGCAAAAATTCTTCACTTTTAAATCAGGTTCCATTATCAGATTTTATCTTGTAGGGTATCCCAAGCCTTGTGGCAATGTTTTTAGTGACAAACATTAGCATTTTCCCAGGGGTGATTTTTGGAAGCGGTTCTGCTTCGACCCATTTTGTGAAGTAATCAATTGCCACCACAACATATTTTACTCCACCTTTGGAGATTGGAAGCGGCACGATTAAATCAATTCCCCAAACATCGAGTGGCCATGGGCTGGTAATGGGGTTAGTTGACTTGGAGGAAGACATGGTATCTTTGAATAATGCTAGCACTTTCATACCTTTCAACATATTCGATTGCTTGGTTGGTTAAATGTTGCCAGCAAAACCGTTTTCTCATCATATTTTTGGTCAGTTTGATCCTATTGAAGTGATCTCCATAAAATTCTTCGTGTGCTTCCTTTAATATCCTCAATCCGCTCTTGGGTTTTACACATCACAAATAGGGAAAGGTGTATCCTTTCTTCTACAGAATTCCATCCATGATGGTAAAGTTTTGGGCTTGTCTCTTTAGATTTCATGCTTCTATTTTATCTGTAGGTAGTGTCCAATTGACAATATAACTCATAGTCGGAGTCATCCAAGTGTTTTCGTAATATTCTTCCGCTACTGGGGCTACAGGTTCTTCACTCAGTATTTCCTGATCTGTTTCTTCGCCTTCTTGTGCTAAAGCTCGTGATCAGGTTAATACTAATAGCTCCATGGTTTTCTCATGCTTGTTTTCCTTAATGCTGGGATTAGCTTGAAATCCCACAGGCACAATTTGAGTCTTAGGGGCCCCTATTGAATTTTCCAACTTAGTCAACGAATCTTCTTAAGAAATGTCTCCTTTTGGTATTAGGTGTACAAAGAAATCTTTGAAAAGCATGAGCATTTATAAAGCCTTCTTCACATATTGACTAAGTTTGGGATCTTTGGTTTGATATACTTATTTGATTTGGTTAACCATCATTTGAGAATCACTGAAACTTGAATCCTCGGGATTTTGAGTTGTAGAGCAAGGATTAATACTGCAACCATGGATTCATACTCTGCTACATTGTTAGTTGCTAAAAACCCCAATTTCATAGAATAATGAAGTTTATGTCCATCTAGGTTAATTATTACATATCCTGCTCCAGGCCCTTATTCATTCGAGGCGCCATCCACAAATAACTACCACTTGGGTTTTGCATCCTTTTCCTTTTCGTATTGTTTTGAGATGAATCCCATACATTCGTTAATGAAATCAGCTAAAGCTTGTCCTTTTATAACCATTCTGGGCTGATATACTATATAATGTTGACTTACTTCAATGGAAATTTGGTCAACACCTTCACCGGATGCGCCACTTAATAAATCTTCCACCTAATGCCCCACTTAATTTGGCCAATTTCAATGGAAATTTAGCTCAATGACCCACTTAATGAATCTTCCAAAAGTTTCGGGCTTACCAAAGACTTGTTTCAATGGAAATTTGGTCAACCTTTCACCGGGTGCGGTTGGAAGTAAGGACTTAAATTTCTGGCTGTCAAAATCAAACAGCATGCTAGTTTCTCAATAACTGGATATCAGATTTCAGCATCCTTTACCATCTGCTCACGTAATAAACTGGTAGTTGTAGTCCCTTGTCATTTATGATCATACTGCATGTTCAAAAATTGCCATATACAACAATAGATCCTCTCTACCTTCGGGGTTGGATAAGATCAGAGGTTTTTCCAAATGTAATTGCAACTCTTGAAATGCCTTTTTTCAATCTTCATTCCATTCAAAAAAATTATTTTTCATTATTATCTCAAAGAACGGTATGCACTTATCAATGGCCCTTATATAAACCTGCTTACCGCTGCTACTTTTCCATTCAACTTCATGACATCTCTACTCGTCTTAGGTTCTGCCATATCCTTAATGGCCTCGATCTGCTCTAGGCTAGCCTCTATCCCTTGTGCATTTACAATATAGCCTAGAATTTTTTTAGAATGGACTCCAAAGTTGCATTTTTAGGGGTTAAGTTTCATTTGATACTTGCGGAGCACTTTAAACATTTCATCCAGATCTTCAAGATGATCCTTCGCCTCTTGGGATTTTACCAACATGTCGTCTGCACAAACTTCCATGTTTCTTTCGATTTGATCCTTTCAGTTAACCAACCATTGGTAAGTTGCCCCAGCATTTTTCAATCCGAATGACATTACTTTATAACAATCGGTCCCCTCATCTGTAATGACGCTGGTGTGTTCCTTATCGGATTTAAACATAGGGATTTGATTGTATCCGAAATACACAACCATCAGGGAGTGCAGCTTATGTCCACTAATTGAGTCAACCAATTGATCTATCCCAGGCAGTGGGTAACGGTCCTTTAGACAAGCTTTGTTTAAATTTCTATAATCCATGCAAGTTTTCCACTTCCCGCTAGATTCCTTTACCAAAACCGAATTTGCCAACCATTTGGGGTAAAAACTTCTCGGATAAACCCATTTTGCTACAATTTCTTGACTTCTTCCTTTAAGGCATTGGTCCTCACCTTATCGAATTGTCTTTTCTTTTGTCTGACCGAAGGAATGTCCAGGTTGATATTCAAGACACGACTCATGACCGTAGGGTCAATTCCAACCATGTCAGAATGCGTCCAAGTAAAAACATCCTTATTAGCCTTTAAGAATTCTGTCAACCCTGACTTTAAATGCTCCTCAAGATCCTTTCTCACTTCGATTATTTTGGTAAAATCGATAGAATCTATTGGAATTTCCTCGGTTTCTTCGACCGGCTTAACTCATTCAACCACTCCCGGCAATCTAGCTCCATAACAATTTCTCTTTCCTTTATCGAGTTGTAATTCATTCTCTTCCTCTTTCCATAAACTACAAAACATCTAGCAGCAATAAGTTTGTTAGTTTTATTTGATTTTTTTCTTTGCTTCGAATGATGGATGTAGAAACCAATCATCCGAAGGCTGTAAAGTAATGGAAGATCAAAGTAACAAGTGAACTTCTTGTTATATTGCTCCAAAGTTGCAAAATACATTTCTCTTGATGCAAATTGCTTGCCTCGGATAGTTCCTCAGCCACTCTTAGTAAGGAATTTGAGCATCAGATATTTTGGTGAGACAAATGCGTCCACTTAGTCTAGTGCTGGACATCCAAAGAAAGTGTTGAAGAATGACGGTTGATCTATGATCACAAAGGTAGTTTCCAAACCACGGAGCATTGAGGAAGTCCAACTAAACCAAAAGCTTCATTTGTTCAAGTGGAGTGGTTCCTTATTTTTGAACCCAAAGATAGGTTTGAGGCTAGGCTCATTCCTTGGAGATTCCTATTTGATCAAATGCATGTCCATATATCACATTTACAGCACTTCCAGTATCGACCAAGATTTTTATAACATCAAGGATCCTATCTAAGCCGTGATCATTAATGGATTTTTGTAGGGATGATGGATTCCCCTTCTCAATTCTTGAGGACTGATCACCAAAGTGTGCATGCTAATAGTATACTTTGGGTTCCTGAGCGGTGGTTCTTCTTATATAGAAAACACACCCTTTCTGGCTTCACGAATGTATTTATTCCGAGCATTCTGACTTCTGCCCCCGGGATATGTCCCACCGTATATAACATCCATTCTTTTTTGGAGTGGAATCGGGTTTAATGGGTCTTCATCTTCAATCATATTCATAGAATTACCAACAGGTTTTCTTATCTCAACCTCTGGCGTGATAACCTATTATGGATTCTTTAAAAAATCCTTCAACCGTCCTTCTTGAATTAATTTCTAGATTATTCCTGCTGGTACCTTACACTCGTTGGTTCTATGACCATTCGCCTTGTGGTAAGCATAATATTTATCTCGTTTCTTCTGTTTTGGGTAATTTCGGGCTTTAAACGAGGTCGGTAAATTGACCTTGTCTTTAGCCAATGCATAGATGTAAGAAATCGGTCGGTTTAATGCCACTATGTTAGTATTATCATCTTCCATCTAGCTCTTTTAGGAATCTGAGCCGAATTTACCACTATCCTTCTTTTGATTAAATTTTTCTTTGAATAGTACAATTCGTCCATCCAGATGAATTTGTCAATGGAAGTCTTGTAAATATTGGCATCCATGGATAAATAGTTCCTTCCAGAAAGGAGGATTGACTATAAGACCTGAATGAACTGCAATAAGCTTGTCCCCGACATTCATTCCTTTGGCTATCAAAGCTTCAGTGTTGAACCTCCTCAAGTAATGTGCTAATGACTCACCATGGTTCTGTCTGATATTAGCGAGTGCTGTATAGTCGACAGAGGGGTCTTTGTAGATGCAAAACTGAGCAGAGAATTCATAGGAGAATTACTTCCAAGAGTAGATCGTGTTCTCACGATACTGTCGATACCACTTAGCAGCACCTCCTTGAAGTGTGACTGGAAAAGGCTGACATCTAACGGCACCATAAGCATTGTACAAATCCATTTGACTGTCGAATGTCATCAAATGGTCGTCTGGATCAAATGTTCTGTGATATTTCATTGTAAGGACCTTTATGTGAGATGGGATAGGTGCTGACATTATTTCATCAATGAAAGGGGCAACCCTTTCGTTATCATTTACTCTCTCATCCTTTGTTCTTTTACATTTACATTCAATAGATCATTCACAGCCTTCTCCGCTACATCTTTGAGGTAAGTCTCGTTATTCAAGTAGTCCTTTTCATTTGGTTTGGAGCCATCTAAAGTAGAGCTTGTGGAACAATCCTTATCTTCCTCTTAGACCCTTCCTTCATAGTTTCTTTTAGTGGGAGGCAATCCTTCTTCTTAGATAAGGAAATATCATCTTTACTTTTCATGGCATCAGTGTTGATTTTCAAATTTCTTCTAGGAGAGACAACTTCCTCTCATGTCGTAGCATCTTTCATGGATGACCGTTGAGATAGTACTTCATTTAGGAGATTCTTCATCTCTGCCATTTGTTATTCTAAGTATGTGATTTTAGCAATGTGATCTCCTAGTTGAAGATTCTAAGTTGGAGTCAGTTGCAAAGACACTCGAATTTGAGCTGGTAGTGCAGTTGGTTGAGATGGGGCAGAAGATGGTCCTTGTTCCCTGTTCCTAGGTTTAAAAGATGGTGAAACATTTTCCTCTAATGAAGTTACATGTTCGTCCCTTTCGTTGAAGTCGAAAGTCCTTTTTGATCTCATTTTCCTATAAAAAATCAAATTTCCATAATTAGTTGTATTAATATAGCAAGGTCGGAGGTTCGAGATCTCCTTCTAGCGCCAAATATGTTAACAAAATTTCTTGCTAACATCCCCAATGCTTTGTATGAGATTGTTTTATATGGGCCCGACTCTATATTGAGTAAATTCACAACTTTCAAATGAAATGACTGGGTCAAAGCGGTTTGAGGCCTTAGTTTTAACCTTATCTTAGGATGGACAATGTCGAAAGGCTTAAGAAATTGTTTACCCGTTCTATGAAATTTAGTAGAAAATTAAATAACTCATTAACCATGTCGAAAGGTCGAGGTTCCTTTCAAACCTTACGGCTTGGATGGAACAGTAGAATTATTGAACCTACCGCCCTGGTCGGGGGGTTTAAGTAGTCACCAAACCTTTCAACTAGGTTGCTATGATTGTAAATTCCCTTTACAAGATATTTATATAGCTTTCGACCTTTTCACTTCATCGAATTCCATCTTCCTTGGAGGTCGAAAGCAATTAATCAATGATTTTCATCTCCTTTCGATCTTTTCGAAAGGTAGTGGACCTTTCGACGTCGTCGAAAGGAGATTTTACTCTATTTTACATTTCTTTGATGCTTTTGACCTCTTAGGTTGATATTCATCTTGTGAAAACCCTTCGAAAAGGATGCATCATTCAAACATGCTCAAATAAAAATATGAGCTGATTTAGTATCCCATGAGATCATATTAAGGACTGTTTCACAAGTAGTTTTTCCCTTTATGTTGTCGGAGCCAAGAAAAGGAAACAAGGCTTGTGAAAATGTCTAATGACAATGCCATGGCATATACTTGAAATAACCAAAGAAGATAAGAAATAAATCATATATGATTAGCCGTTAATATTGTATTAACACCTAATAATCATGATCATATCCAAATTGAGAGTCGATCACAAGTCACGATTCTCTTGATTTCCTCATGATGGAGTTTGATACAATATTCAAGAAATCAATCCCTAATTTAATTTCTAAATTAGGTTTACAAAGTAGTGAGCGAAAGCAAGAGTAGTGGAGTGAGAGTAAAATGATAAGAAGATCGGATCCCCAAACTCGACCCCTTGGGTCCTATTTATAGATGCAAGCGGTCTTCCCTTCGGCTTTATGCGTTCGACCGAATCGGAAGGTCACCTTTTATATGTTGTTGTAGAAAGGTTTGTCCATCGCATGCTATCATGGATCTTTGAACAGTTTCGAAGAGTCTATTCCTCTATATGCTTTCATGAACCTTTTGTCTTTGTTAAAACGTCTCTATATGATATTGTGAACCCTTTGACCTTGTCGGAAGGTTCCTCTCTTACTTGACTGTTGTGAACTCTTCGACCTTGCTAAAAGGTTGCTCTTTACTTGACTGCATTCGAGGGCCATGTTTTTCTTGAATGTTGTCGAAAGGGTATGTTTCATTATTTGCTAACCTTCGGATGCTGCATTAATCATAAAGCTTTCAACAATGTCGAATGGTATTAAGTATGTGTTCCAATCAGTTCTAAAGGCTTATTATGCTTTTGGAAAGGTCATTATATGATCGTTTTCTTTTGCTTTGACTTGTCAATCCTTTTCGAAAGGTAAGAACTTTTTGAATGTTGAGAGATGAAACCCTTCATCTCCTTTGAAAGGTTGGAGACTGCTACAAACTGTTAACCGCATTCCTTCGACTCTTTTGAAATGTTTAACGTGAACTTTTTTTCTTTAGTCATTGTTTTATGGCGAATGGTTACGAAACAATTTTCTATTTCATGTAGGAGGTGTTTAGTTGTTTTATATCTAGCTGCTTCATTGTGCTTTAGTAGTTCTTTCCTTCATGCTTGCGAAAGCTTCATTCTGAAGTTCTCATGTGCTCTTCTTTATTAGCGTTGTACAATCCTTTTGACATTGTCGAAAGATGACTTCTTCTGCTGCTCTTTATGTATGCAAAAAGTTTTCAAAAGGCTTTCTTTATCTTTATTCATATTTTATGGTTAGCATTTTGGTTGCTATGTTGTATGGTAGCATGAATAGTAGTAGTTGCCATTGATTTTACACAAACAGTGATTAGATTTTAAAAAATGGAGAAAATCAATGTTGGAGAAACAGTCAAAGGAATATGACGTCTTCAATTTATGTAGTGCTTCACTCAACTCATAACCCCAAAGTCACTATTATCATTAATTTATTTGCATGTGTTCCAGCAGTTATGGCACATTGCTAATACTTTTAAACCATTGTCACTATTATCTTTAATTTATTTGCAAGTCCGTTGACGAAAATTCATGTTTTAACGAGTCTTGCTCCTACTGAAGTCTTTGCAGGTACATTGCTTAAACACGTACCCTTATATACACACACACATGCTAGTGATTCATAAGATGAATGGTTATACAGTATAAAGATCCCCCATGATGAGTCCTTGTGCTTTCTTTATATCCTTCTTCCTCTTCGATTCTTTGTTATTATTCCAGGTCCCTTTTTCTCATGATACACCCATCGGCAGTGGCTATAAAGTCAATTCTGCAAATATTGGTTCTTCAAGCAAATTGCTGGTGGCAAACTTGCAGCTCATTAGTGCCACTTCAACTTATGTACCGACATCTGGAATGCAAATTTGTATGCAGGGTAATTTTGTTTTACTCATGTTCTTAATTCTACTCACTAATCATTTTACGAATTGAATCTGCATATGCACATTTTTCATGAAAGAATGTTCTTAAATTCGCCCTGAAAGTATTTTTCTTTGTTTATACTGACTTATAAGTTAATTTCTTTCTTATGCCCTATAAACAAATTTCATAAGATATTTAAATGTTTTTTTAAGGAGTTTCAAAATAAGTTGTTGGAAAGCAAGCTCTTATTATGCTCTTCCACGATATGAAGAAATGAAATTAGCTCTAGTAGCACTTTGAAAACAATACATCAACTATGTACAAATCATACTAAATGATGCTAAAAATTCTGTATCTAGCTTAGAAATGAACAACAGATTCAGGATCAAGATAACAGATTCAGAAAACTGAAGATGGGAAGTTCTAGATGGAATCATGAAAGAATGTTCTTAAATTTGTACTGAAAGTAATTTTCATTGTTTATACTGACTTATGAGTAAGTTTCTCGCTTATGCGCTATGAACAAATTTCATAAGTAATTTTGACAAAATTGTGTTGTTTATTTTAACTTAAAATTTAAGTTACATCCAAACGTTCCTACTTATAAGTTGATATTTAAAAGACTTTTTAAGAAATTTTAAAATAAGTATTTGCTAATCGAGCTCCCGTTCTTTTTTTTCCATGATATGAAGATATGAAATTTGCTCTAGTAGCATTTTGGAAACTATGAATCTGCTATGTTTGAACACGCTAAATAATGCTTAAATTCGTGTTTCCAGCTTCGAAACGAAAAACAGATTCAGGATCAAGATAACAGATTCAAAAAACCAAAGATGGGAAGTTCCAAAACAAATCATTCCTTTACGCGACGAAATATTCAAGCAAAGCACGGAAGAAATCAAAGACTTAAACCAACAAGGTCCATACACACTCATTGTTCCAAATTCAGACCTCATCTTCACTCTATATAACAACACTCCATTCACATTCACCATAACTAGACGTTCGTCCAAAGACAAACTCTTTGATACTCCAAATGTAACGACCCAGAATTTTTATTAATTTAAATTTGAATATTTAATTGATTTTAAATATTAATAAGTAAATTTTATGAGTCGAATAAATTTTATTTCGAATAATTAGATTTAATTGAGTAATTAAATCGATAATTTAATATATTAAATTATGGAAATAATTGAAAATCGGGTTAAATATGATTGAAAATGATTTGTAAAATTTCATTATATCATATTGAAGTTAGAATGATGTTTCAGAACTTTTAAAATCGAATTAAGAGTTAATTTGTGAAAATTGAATATTTTAATATTTAATCGACTAGTGAAATTAGCCAATTTTCGAACAGTCTCAGAATTGGACGAAACTAGTTCCATTGGATCCGTAATAGTTTGTTATTACTGGATTTCAATTTTCGTAGCAATCGGAGTTATCGTTTGATCGTGGCAGCTCGAAACACATTGAAATTGTTTTTTATATTAATTTGGCGAGTTAAAATAGCCAATTTTTGAACAGTCTCAGAATTTGACGAAACCAGTTTCATCGAATCCGTAATATGATATTATTGTATGGTTTCAAATTTCGTGTCAATCGAATTTATCGTTTGTCCGGTGCAAGCTAAAACGCCTAGAAAATCGTTTAATCGGTTTAATTTTAAATCGAACATTTATTGCCATAACTCGCACAGATGACCGAATTAGCTTTCAAAACCTGTTCCATTGTGTCCAGAACGCGGGGTAAACCCTAGAAACGCCGGTAACCGCGCGTAAATCGGAGTTTGGAAATTCCGGGATGAATAGTGTTTCGTTCGATTTTCTATAAATAGCCCTTCTCTTCACAAATTAAAAAAATAAATTAGGTTTTAAAAACCCTAGTTGCCAGTAGCTTCATTCAATGGTCGAAAATTTCTTTCTTTCTTCCATTAATCTCTCTCAATCCATAAGTTTTTAGGAGATTCGTTCAACTACAAACTTGAAGATCTCATCGAGACCTTCGATTCTATAAGGTGATGATCGGATTTGGGGCGTTGTGGTAGTCACTGGAGGGGGGTGCGTTCGGCTGCGTTTAGGCACGAAAATCAAGGGCTACAGGGAGCCGAGCTCTATGAGATTGAAGTCGAACGTGGCTCTTGCGAAGGGGGTCAGGATGGTGGTACTTGATCGAGGTAGAAGCTAGTGATTTGGTTGCAAAATTAAAACCTAATTTAGAGCTAAAGGGTTATGTGTTACGGCTAGTATCTGTAGATGGAGACGCGCGTTTGGGAAGAAAGGGCGTGCGGCTATGATGAAGGGTTGGGGACCTACGGCCTGGATTTAGTTTAGGTTTGAAAATAAAGAATTATGTTGTAATTTATATATATAAAATCGTGTAATCTTTGAAAATTCATAACATTTTCATACGAGGTCGAAAACGCACGAAACAGGAAGCATTGGAATCGTATGGACGAGCACTACGCTATGGAATTGGATTGGAGTCATTTGGAGTTAGTGAGAATTTTGGGTAAAATTAAACGTGCGTTTAATTTTATTCGAAATAAATCGCTAAAACGAAATTGAAATCAAGGTGAGAACTTCTCACTCAATCGAATAGTTTCGATTTTTATTTTAAATAGTTAGATTTAAAATTCTTGAATGCATGTTTGAATGATGATTGTTATCTATTGATTGTTAAAATAGACATTATACGCCGTTAGTAAGCGGATGTTATTTATTAAAAACATATACCGCGAATATTTCATAAACAGTGAAATTGGTATTAAATATAATAGCAATATATATATATATATATTGGCATATGTATATATTGCAGTTATTGATTTCCCGCATTGTATAGCGGATGAGACCCTATTGCGCCGTCTATTAAGCGGATAATATTTTAAATCCCATATACCGTGATAATTCCGTATTGGAGCGTAATTGGTATTGTGCTAATGTTTGTGGATGCAGGAAAACAGGTTGGAGGGATCCAACTGGATTCCTCAACAGTATTTATTTGATTATGAATATTTTGATATTCGTTGATTATCATATTGATATATGATGTCGTTGTTGTCGTGATTGACTATTTGGTGTGTAGCATCATTGGACCAGTTTTGGAATTTTAAAATGATTTTTGAAAATATACTATATTTTTGGAATTGATTCATTTTAAATAAATAAACGATATAATTTTAATGTTATAAAAATTATGGTTTTTGAGAAATATAGTTAGAGGTTGATTTTTGAAAATATGAGGCTAATGATTTTATAAAATAGTCTAATCGGGATTTTTGGATTTATTATAAAAAGTTGAAAATATTTGATTTATAAAATTTGATTATTTTATAAATCAAAATGGTGAAATTATAAAGGGGATTAAAGATGTTTTAAAAAAAAAATAGTATAAATTGATTTATATAAGAAATTTATAGATTGATATTTATAAATTAAAGTATTGGAATTATAAAACGAGTTTTTATAAGTGTTAGAATGGATTGTGAATAAATTTCATGAATGAATGAAATTTATAGAATTACAAACGGTGAAGTTATAAATGGAATTTTATAAGCAGTAGGTTTATAAAATTTGCAAAGTTATTAAAAGAATGGTTTTGGATAAATAATTGAATCTTATAAGTTATAAGATTTATAATTATGAAGTTTAAAGGAACGATTTTGCAAACAAATAAACTGTAAATATTTAACTTATAATATGAACTTTTGGTTTATAATTGAGTTATGAATTGAATAGGTTAATAAAAGAATTTATAAACGTTGTTTTATAAATTCGCAACGACTTATTTTGATAAGTTAAATTTTATAACTTATTTATGGAGTTATATTCACGTTTTTGAATAGTGAATAATCCTTTAAAATAAAATGTATAGAAATGATGAAATTGGTTAACAAGCATATTCACGTTTTTGAATAGTGAATAATATGTTAAAGAAAATGTTTTGGATGTGATGTTTTAAATAGAATTAAAACGATCTAACGATGTTTTAAAACGTGTTAAGATTCGAAACCTTAGATTTCAACATTCATTGTTGAAATAGACGTTTCGAGAAATAGAAGGAAATGGTGAACTATAACACTGTTGTTATAGTAAATGATTTCCGAAAGGAAATGTTTTGTATAGTGTTGGGATTTATATATCTATTTTATTTTCGAATCCCTATACTAGTGATTTTGGGTTGTCGTAACGATGTTTTACGCAACATTCGTTTTGGCCCAAATAAATATGTTTAAGAGAATGATTTCCTTAAAGAATGAAATATATACTTAATCTCGATTTAAGTATATTGAATATTTTCCAACGGTTTAAAATAAATGGATTTGAGAATTACTTAATAAGTAAGTATGGAAATGTTTTCCAATATGAAGTGAATATTTTGAGAATTTATCTTTTTGAAGATAAATTGAAAGTGAATAATTGAAATCGTATATCAGTAGATATTGTGAAATATAAATTCACTATGGAATTTATAAATGAAAAGGGAATTTGTTTAAAAATAAATATTAATTTATTTTTGAAGTATTGAAAACATGTATCTTGTAAAGATATTTTTGGGGAATAAATAATTTGGAAAATTATTTGGAATCTGGTGATGTTGTGCATATCCATTGATAGTTCAATAACCGACTATCAATATTTACCTTTGAAAGGTATTTGTTGGGATTTGCTGAGTTTGAATGCTACACTTATTTTTAAAATTATTGCGCTCGTTATTCGGATTACCAATTCCGAATAGTGAAACGACGTAATGGATAGCATTGATGACCGGTGTTGAAGACTGGATATTTTTGAAAGCGAAAGGACAACTCGTCGAATGTCTTTTCATTGAATGATCCCCGGTATAGAGACTCCATATGTGATGGGAAGTCCGGTCGTGATTAGTGAATATCCGGATTGCAAGGACTTCTTTGTAAGTGCCTTTGGTTCTGTTCGAGCCCGGAACAGACTTGTATGGATTGTATGTCTGACATTACAAATTGAGATATAAAGCAGATTTCTTTCAAATAAATTTCTGTTGGTGGCGTAGAATTTATTCTTTTAGCTTAACACCCTTCTCTGAGACGTACGAGCTCAGAGGTTATGTAGTTGAAGGTTATTGGCGATATGTTCCCAATTTGGTAATGTGACATGCTGAGTGTTGCTGTGAAATGATCATTGTGTTGATCATTTGTGATAAGATCATTTGTTTGATCGTTTATCTTTGTGATCATTTCTATGATCATTTGTTGACCCAAAGAACAGCTTTTTTATAAAGCGTGGCTTTGTGGACGAGACTTCGTCGAGCCTCACACCCCGGAATGGTCAAAACAGGAACGATGCAGCAAGGTTATGAGGGGTAGCTCCCTTTAGGGTATGTGCATTTCCTTCTGGAAAAGGGTGGTATCATGGTATGGAGCCCAGATACTTACTCATGTTGAAACACTTTATTTATGATTGTGTGATGTTGGTGACGAGCGCTCGGATAAAGGTCCCAAAGGACCGGGGGATGGCATACTCGTGTCAGTAGTTACCCAGTTAGGGGTAACCCGGCCTTGTGTTGGCAGAGATCCGGTTTGGTTCTCGGCGACGTCCTTCCAAAGGCGTTCTCATGTGGCAATAGGAAGTTCCTTGGCCTGACCATTCGTTGGAAATCCAATTCCCAATACGAAACCCTGTACGATTTTAATTGTAGAACCTGCCATTTACTTATAGTGGTCACCACTGTTTAGATGGTAGCTATAGTAGGCATAGTTCGAAATGTCCATGCTGGCTAAGATTTATATTCTACTTTCAAAATATTTCCTACACTATGCACTAGTAATAATATCAAATGTCTTTTTAATGCGTATCAAGCATCTTTGACTATCATAAGGAGAAATCTCCTCCGATTCTGCGTTTGCATGTGTGTGTGTGCGGGAGGCCTTATGGTAGTCTCATTTTTAAAAAGAATTTCGAATTAACTTTAAAAATATTCCTCTATTTTGATTTTAAAGATAAATAAACTGTTTTGAGTTCTCACACCAGTCACATGACTGACTCGGAGTTTATTGTTTTCCTTCCTAAACTCCGGGTGCCCACCAATTTCCACATGGGCAGTCAAGAGTTACGGTTTACCAGGATAATTTGGAATTCAGGAGTTGCTGGAGGGAAGCTGGATGGCATGGCGTATTACTAGTATATAGTATTTCTTTTCCGCTGTTTATTGTTGTTTGTTGTTGAACACTCTGATGATGATGTAATGTAATGTGATGTAATGTAATAACTGATATAGTTATTTGTTTAAAGATTATTCATTTATCTATTATATGTTGTTCCGCTGCGATTTTGAGATTCTGATATTGTTCTGTTGTTTTCTTTTTCTGTTCTGTTCTATCTTTTCTCTCTTCTTCTACCTTCTTCTTTTTCTTAAAACCCTAAGTGTTCGGTTTTCCGTCATTCGATTGCTCGGCAGTTGATACAGCGAACGTATTGATGTCAGTTTTTGGAAGTCGAAGAATCGGGTCCTTACAATGTGGTATCAGAGCATATGGTTAAGCGACAACCACGGCTCTGTTGGGTATTACTCATTAGAGATAGAGTCAGTAGTACTCTAGAATGATTTGAGTGTAAAAATAGCTATGAGAGCGTATTTGTTAGTGAATATAAAATTTTTTTATATTGTGATGATTGGTTTATAGAGTGGCATATGAACCTTCGTCCAGCACGGTCTCGACAGCTATGCCGAAGGGGTTTATAAACATTTGAATAGAACAATTCGACATAATGTTGTTTTAAATTGGGTAAATGAAATAATTTTACCTTGATTATATTTTATATATAAAGGAATAATTTTTCAGAATTATTAAAGTGTATATAAGTTGATTGTTTAGTTGTTTGAATAATCTAAATAAAAGAATAATTGTATAAGCAAAAGAATTATAAGAATTGAATTTGATTTGGAAGTGAACCAACTTGAATATGATTTAGTAAATATAAACTAATTGAAAATGAATGTTAGTAAGAACATCCACTGTTAATGAATCAAATATGATTAAATTGAAAAAACCATTTCATTGAATATTAATGAGAATATAAATGAATATTTAATGGTTATGGATGATAGTTGGTTGATGGTTGAATATATTACTTTTACTGCATTTGCTATGTTGCTATATGTTGTATATCGATACTATTGTCTATATACATGTTTCTCATCTGTTTGTTGAGTGTTTAGTAGGTGCGGATCGCGTTTGCTTCGCATTTGGAGCTCGCTTTCGCGCTATATTAACCGTATATGCTCGCTAATAAAATATAAGGTACATATCTCGGATTAAATACCGTACTTTTACACTTTTTCCCTGCGGGATGCCTCATTACTTGATGAGATGTATATTTGTGATATATATACTGTCATTTTTTTTTCGGATCGAGCCGTGCAAAGGAGACCATGGCGAATTTTTCCGAAAATTAAAGGCGTTAGAAAAATTTGGAAATTTTGGGAATTTTTTTTGAAAACAATAACTTTGATTTTGGAATTGAAAGTCAAACAAGATAGTTGCTTTTGAAAAGATAACTAAGTATGATTTGAAAACTTAGTAAAGTATGGTAAGAAGTTTAAAATTTGTTTTGGGAAAGTTAATAGATTCTGTAACTTTTCTTATTTGGTAATTTCGAGGACGAAATTCTTTTAAGGGGGGAAGTATGTAACGACCAAGAATTTTTATTAATTTAAATTTGAATATTTAATTGATTTTAAATATTAATAAGTAAATTTTATGAGTCGAATAAATTTTATTTCGAATAATTGGATTTAATTGAATAATTAAATCGATAATTTAATATATTAGATTATGGAAATAATTGAAAATCGGGTTAAATATGATTGAAAATGATTTGTAAAATTTTATTATATCATATTGAAGTTAGAATGATGTTTTAAAACTTTTAAAATCGAATTAAGAGTTAATTTGTGAAAATTGAATATTTTAATATTTAATCGACTAGTGAAATTAGCCAATTTTCGAACAGTCTCAGAATTGGACAAAACTACTTCCATTGGATCCGTAATAGTTTGTAATTACTGGATTTCAATTTTCGTAGCAATCGGAGTTATCGTTTGATCGTGGCAGCTCGAAACGCATTGAAATTGTTTTTAATATTAACTTGGCGAGTTCAAATAGCCAATTTTTGAACAGTCTCAGAATTTGACGAAACCAGTTTCATCGGATCCGTAATGTGAAATTATTGTACGGTTTCAAATTTCGTGTCAATCGGATTTATCGTTTGTCCGGTGCAAGCTAAAACGCCTAGAAAATCGTTTAATCGGTTTAATTTTAAATCGAACGTTTATTGCCATAACTTGTACATATGACCGAATTAGCTTTTGAAACCTCTTCCATTGTGTCCGGAACGCGGGGTAAACCCTAGAAATGCCGGTTACCGCGCGTAAATCGGAGTTGGGAAATTCCGGGATGAATAGTGTTTCGTTCGATTTTCTATAAATAGCCCATCTCTTCACAAATTAAAAAAAAAAATAGGTTTTAAAAACCCTAGCCGCCAGTAGCTTCATTCAATGGCCGTAAATTTCTTTCTTTCTTCCATTAATCTCTCTCAATCCATAAGTTTTTAGGAGATTCGTTCAACTACAAATTTGAAGATCTCATCGAGACCTTCGATTCTGTAAGGTGATGTCGGATTTGGGGCGTTGTGGTGGTCACTGGGGGGGTGCGTTCGGCTGCGTTTAGGCACGAAAATCAAGGGCTACAGGGAGCCGAGCTCTATGAGATTAAAGCCGAACGTGGCTCTTGCGAAGGGGGTCAGGATGGTGGTACTTGATCGAGGTAGAAGCTTGTGATTTGGTTGCAAAATTAAAACCTAATTTAGAGCTAATGGGTTATGTGTTACGGCTAGTATCTGTAGATGGAGACGCGCATTTGGGAAGAAAGGGCGTGCGACTATGATGAAGGGTTGGGCATCTACGGCCTGGATTTAGTTTAGGTTTGAAAATAAAGAATTATGTTGTAATTTATATATATATAATTGTATAATCTTTGAAAATTCATAACTTTTTCATACGAGGTCGAAAACGCGCGAAACAGAAAGCGTTGGAATCGTATGGATGAGCACTACACTATGGAATTGGATTGGATTCGTTTGGAGTTAGTGATAATTTTGGGTAAAATTAAACGCGCGTTTAATTTTATTCGAAATAAATCGCTAAAACGAAATTGAAATCAAGGTGAGAACTTCTCACTCAATCGAATCGTTTCGATTTTAATTTTAAATAGTTATATTTAAAATTCTTGAATGCATGTTTGAATGATGATTGTTATCTATTGATTGTTAAAATAGACATTATGCCCCGTTAGTAAGCGGATGTTATTTATTAAAAACATATACCGTGAATATTTCATAAACAGTGAAATTGGTATTATATATGATAGCAATATATATATATTGGCATATGTATATATTGCAGTTATTGATTTCCCGCATTGTATAGCGGATGAGACCCTATTGCGCCGTCTATTAAGTGGATAATATTTTAAATCCCATATACCGCGATAATTCCGTACTGGAGCGGAATTGGTATTGTGCTAATGTTTGTGGATGTAGGAAAACAGGTTGGAGGGATCCAACTGGATTCCTCAACAGTATTTATTTGATTATGAATATTTTGATATTCGTTGATTATCATATTGATATATGATGTCGTTGTTGTCGTGATTGACTATTTTGTGTGTAGCATCATTGGACCAATTTTGGAATTTTAAATTGATTTTTGAAAATATACTATATTTTTGGAATTGATTAATTTTAAATAAATAAACGATATAATTTTAATGTTATAAAAATAATAGTTTTTGAGAAATATAGTTAAAGGTTGATTTTTGAAAATATGAGGCTAATGATTTTATAAAATAGTTTAATCGGAATTTTTGGATTTATTATAAAAAGTTGAAAATATAGGATTTATAAAATTTGATTATTTTATAAATCAAAATGGTGAAATTATAAAAGGGATTAAAGATGTTTTAAAAGAATAATAGTATAAATTGATTTATATAAGAAATTTATAAATTGATATTTATAAATTAAAGTATTGGAATTATAAAACGATTTTTTATACGTGTTAGAATGAATTGTGAATAAATTTCATGAATGAATGAAATTTATAGAATTAGAAACGGTGAAGTTATAAATGGAATTTTATAAGCAGTTGGTTTATAAAATTTGCAAAGTTATTAAAAGAATGGTTTTGGATAAATAATTGAATCTTATAAGTTATAAGATTTATAATTATGAAGTTTAAAGGAACGATTTTGCAAACAAATAAATTGTAAATATTTAACTTATAATATGAACTTTTGGTTTATAATTGAGTTATGAATTGAATATGTTAATAAAGGAATTTATAAACGTTGTTTTATAAATTCGCAACGACTTATTTTGATAAGTTAAATTTTATAACTTATTTATGGAGTTATATTCACGTTTTTGAATAGTGAATAATCCTTTAAAATAAAATGTATAGAAATGATGAAATTGGTTAACAAGCATATTCACATTTTTGAATAGTGAATAATATGTTAAAGGAAATGTTTTGGATGTGATGTTTTAAATAGAATTAAAACGATCTGACGATGTTTTAAAACGTGTTAAGATTCGAAACCTTAGATTTCAACATTCATTGTTGAAATAGACGTTTTCGAGAAATAGAAGGAAATGGTGAACTATAACACTGTTGTTATAGTAAATGATTTCCGAAAGGAAATGTTTTGTATAGTGTTGGGATTTATATATCTATTTTATTTTCGAATCCCTATACTATTGGTTTTGGGTTGTCGTAACGATGTTTTACGCAACATTCGTTTTGGCCCAAATAAATATGTTTAAGAGAATGATTTCCTTAAAGAATGAAATATATACTTAATCTCGATTTAAGTATATTGAATATTTTCCAACGGTTGAAAATAAATGGATTTGAGAATTACTTAATAAGTAAGTATGGAAATGTTTTCCAATATGAAGTGAATATTTTGAGAATTTATCTTTTTGAAGATAAATTGAAAGTGAATAATTGAAATCGTATATCAGTAGATATTGTGAAATATAAATTCACTATGGAATTTATAAATGAAAAGGGAATTTGTTTAAAAATAAATATTAATTTATTTTTGAATTATTAAGAACATGTATCTTGAAAAGATATTTTTGGGGAATAAATAATTTGGAAAATTATTTGGAATCTGGTGATGTTGTGCATATCCATTGATAGTTTAATAACCGACTATCAATATTTACCTTTGAAAGGTATTTGTTGGGATTTGCTGAGTTTGAATGCTACACTTATTTTTAAAATTATTGCGCTCGTTATTCGAATTACCCATTCCGAATAGTGAAACGACGTAATGGATAGCATTGATGACCGGTGTTGAAGACCGGATATTTTTGAAAGCGAAAGGACAACTCGTCGAATGTCTTTTCATCGAATGATCCCCGGTATAGAGACTCCATATGTGATGGGAAGTCCGGTCGTGATTAGTGAATATCCGGATTGCAAGGACTTCTTTGTAAGTGCCTTCGGTTCTGTTCGAGCCCGAAACAGACTAGTATGGATTGTATGTCTGGCGTTACAAATTGAGATATAAAGCAGATTTCTTTCAAATACATTTCTGTTGGTGGCGGAGAATTTATTCTTTTAGCTTAACACCCTTCTCTGAGACGTACGAGCTCAGAGGTTATGTAGTTGAAGGTTATTGGCGATATGTTCCCAATTTGGTAATGTGACATGCTGAGTGTTGCTGTGAGATGATCATTGTGTTGATCATTTGTGATAAGATTATTTGTTTGATCGTTTATCTTTGTGATCATTTCTATGATCATTTGTTGACCCAAAGCACAGCTTTTGTATAAAGCGTGGCTTTGTGGACGAGACTTCGTCGAGCCTCACACCCCGGAATGGTCAAAACAGGAAAGATGCAGCAAGGTTATGAGGGGTAGCTCCCTTTAGGGTATGTGCATTTCCTTCTGGAAAAGGGTGGTATCATGGTATGGAGCCCAGAAACTTACTCATGTTGAAACACTTTATTTATGATTGTGTGATGTTGGTGACGAGCGCTCGGATAAAGGTCCCAAAGGACCAGGGGATGGCATACTCGTGTCAGTAGTTACCCAGTAAGGGGTAACCCGGCCTTGTGTTGGCAGAGATCCGGTTTGGTTCTCGGGGACGTCCATCGAGAGGCGTTCTCATGTGGCAATGGGAAGTTCCTTGGCCTGACCATTCTTTGGAAATCCAATTCCCAATACGAAACTCTGTACGGTTTTAGTTGTAGAACCTGCCATTTACTTATGGTGGTCACCACTGTTTAGATGGTAGCTATAGTAGGCATAGTTCGAAATGTCTATGCTGGCTAAGATTTATATTTTACTTTCGAAATATTTCCTACACTATGCACTAGTAATAATATCAAATGTCTTTTTAATGCGTATCAAGCATCTTTGACTATCATAAGGAGAAATCTCCTCCGATTCTGCGTTTGCATGTGTGTGTGAGCGGGAGGCCTTATGGTAGTCTCATTTTTAAAAAGCATTTCGAATTAACTTTAAAAATATTCCTCTATTTTGATTTTAAAGATAAATAAACTGTTTTGAGTTCTCGCACCAGTCACATGACTGACTCGGAGTTTATTGTTTTCCTTCCTAAACTCTGGGTGCCCACCAATTTCCACACGGGCAGTCAAGAGTTAAGGTTTACCAGGATAATTTGGAATTCACGAGTTGTTGGAGGCAAGCTGGATGGCATGGCGTATTACTAGTATATATTATTTCTTTTCCGCTGTTTGTTGTTGTTTGTTGTTGAACACTCTGATGATGATGTAATGTAATGTAATGTGATGTAATGTAATAACTGATATAGTTCTTTGTTTAAAGATGCAATGTATTACTAGTATATATTATTTCTTTTCCGCTGTTTGTTCTGTTGTTTTCTTTTTCTGTTCTGTTCTATCTTTTCTCTCTTCTTCTACCTTCTTCTTTTTCTTAAAACCCTAAGTGATTCGATTGCTCGGCAGTTGGTACAGCGAACGTATTGATGTCAGTTTTCGGAAGTCGAAGAATCTGGTCCTTACACCAAACCTAGGCATTGTATTCAAAGATCAATACCTGGAAATTTCATCGACACTCCCTGGCAATAACAGCTCTTTTCTTTATGGTTTGGACGAGCACACAAAGAAAGAATTTAGACTCATTGAGAATGATATATACACGCTATGGACGTCTGATGTGGCAACAACGAACTTGGACTTGCCTTTATACGGGTCGCATACGTTTTACATGGATGGTCGAAAAGGTGTTGCTCATGGAGTTTTGCTGCTTAATACCATAGTTAAAGAAAATCAAAAGATAAGATAAATAATAATACAACCCGCATTGTATCTGAGAGTATATACAGCAACACAAATCTCATTAGTAAGCAATATCGTTTATTCGCCCCCTCAAACCCAAGCTAGGGTTAGGGTTTGCAAGCCATAAACTCGTCTTCGGTTGAAATCAAAAAATAAATTGCCATGAGATGAAATTTTGAGGCAAGTTTAGCTATTTCCGGCTTTGTAGACTCAGATGAACATAGATCTGAACTCCAAGCTTGAATAGAGCACGGTCCATAAGAGACACAGATCCAAATTCAGATTGAAGTGAAAATAAAGAAAAATCACAAATTTGCGGAAGCACTGTTGAGATTAGACCCAGATGCGAGATGATTGAAGCCTAATCTTTTTTGAATCATCAGCTGCTTTGGCCTCTGACTGTGGTGCCTTAGGTATATAAATCTGAGCTTTAGATCTCAAATTTACGTTATCTTCATCAACTTTAATCTCGTGCCTGAGGCGAGTGAAGTTGTGTCTTGAGAGTGGTTTGGTAAAAATGTCAGCTTTCTGGTAAGTAGAAGGTATGTAACCAACTTTAAGTTCTCCTTTAATCACTTGCTCTCGTACGAAGTATAAATCTAACTCCATATGTTTTGTACGAGAGTGCAACACTGGATTGAATGTGAGTGCAATTGCACTTTGATTATCACACCATATTGTTGCTCTAGCATTATGTGCGATACGTAATTCACTTAAAAGAGATTTTATCCACATAATCTCTGCAGTAGTACTAGCTAAACTGCGGTACTCAGCTTCTGTACTTGATCTAGACACTGTTGGTTGTTTTTTAGCACACCAAGATATAGGATTGTTACCTAAAAATATTCAGTAACCAGTAGTGGATCTCCTATCGTCAATATCAGTTGCCCAATCTGAATCAGCATAACCATTAATATGTAAAGTTGAGCATGACTGTAATATTAGCCCTTGATTGATTGATCCCTTCAGATACCTTAAAATACGCTTTACTGCTTTGCAATGGTTGTCTAGTGGCCTTTGCATAAACTGACTCACTTTATTGACGCTATAAGATATGTCAGGTCTAGTAATTGTGGCATACTGCATACTGTAGAGATCCCACTATTCTTCTGTATTGTTTATCCTTTAAGATTGGTTCTCCTTTGTTTTTTGACAATTATAAGCTGCTGGTCATTGGAGTAGGAAGTGGATTTGCTTTATCCATCTTGGCTCTCACTAGAATTTCACTAATGTATTTTTTTCTGGCTTAGCAGTATTTCAGAATTTGATGTTTTTCTGACTTCGATCCCAAGAAAGTAATTTAGCTCTCCTAAGTCTTTTATGGAAAACTCCTTCTTTAGACATTGTGTTATGTGACTGGTTTCAGCATTGCTATCACCTGTAATAATAAAATCATCGACATAAATTAGCACATAGGTTACTGTGTGATTAGAAAATTTAGTAAATAGAGAGTTGTCTGATTTTGTTTGACTGTATCCATGACTGGATAGAAAGGTTTTAAGTTTGTCAAACCAGACTCTTGGTGCTTGTTTGAGCCCATAGAGTGCTTTATTAAGCTTGCACACCAGCTGCTCACTGCCTTTTTGTATAAATCCAAATGGTTGTTCCATATATACTTCCTCCTGCAAGTCACCATTAAGAAAAGCATTATTAACATCCAATTGTTGAATGGCCCGGTTCATATGCAAAGCAATTGTTAGTATTATCCTAATAGATGTGGGTTTCACAACTGGGGAGAATGTTTCATTGAAATCGAACCCATTTTGTTGTGAATACCCTTTTGCCACTAATCTTGCTTTGTGCCTAAGAATTGAGCCATCAGGATTCTTTTTCAACTTGTATGTCCATTTGGATCCTATAACATTTCTATTTTTGGTAATTGAACAAGGTTCCAAGTTTTGTTTTTGATTAATGCATCATATTCTTCTATCATTGCACTTTTCCAATTGTCATCAGTGATTGCTTGCTGATAAGTGGTTGGCTCACTTGAGTCAAGTTCAGTACTATATATTTTTGGTTTAAAAATACCACTCTTTGCCCTAGTTATCATATGATGACCAGTGCTTGCAGGAACAATGGGTTGATTTCTATCTTCACTGGTGGTTTCTTGTTGAGTATTGCTTGACTGTTGGTTATTCAATACTGGACAAGAATCATCTGAATAATTGTGGTCAGAACCAGCATTATCAGTCCTTGGTGATACTCCTGTTGGCTCATGACCTGGTTCACTGATGAGCATAGCGTGTTGTGAGCAGGAGTCCTTTCCAGTATCATCACCTTCACCTTGGATTGGTATAATTATCTCAGGTGAGGATGGTATTGAAGGTATGGAATACTTTGCATTGTATATCTTCTGAGATGTTTTAATGCCTGCATTGCTAAAAGGAAATTCATTCTCATTGAATACAACATGTCTGGGTATATATACTTTACCATTGTTGTCAAGGCATTTGTAGCCTTTTTGATTTATAGGGTGGCCTATAAATGTACATGGTTTTGATCTATAATCTAATTTATGTGAGTTATATGGTCTTAAACAGGGAAAACACTGACATCCAAACATTTTTAAATTTTTGTAATTTGGTTTAACTTTAGTGAGCACTTCCAAAGGACTCTTATATTTAAGAATCTTTGTAGGAAGTCTATTAATCAGATAGACTGCTGTAGAGAAAGCATCTGGCCAAAACTTAAGTGGCATAGATGCTTGTGCTAGTAAAGTTAAACCTGTTTCAACAATGTGTCGATGTTTTCTTTCTATAAGACAATTCTGCTCTGAAGTGTAAGGGCATGTTACTCTATGTGTGATTCCCTTGTTTTCAAGAAATTTCTTTGGAGGCATAAACTCCTTACCTCCATCTGTCTAAAAATTTTTTACCTGATTACCTGTCTGTCTTTCAACATTTGTATTAAATTGGATCACTGCATTGTTAGTCTCGGATTTTGATTTCAGAAAGTTAATCCATACAAATCTAGAGTAATCATCAATGAATGAAATGTAATACTTATAGCCATAATCAGTACAAATTGGGGCAGGTCCCCATAGATCTGCTGCAATTAATTCAAGAGTGTTGTTGTACACGGTCTCAGAGTTTGGAAATGCAAGTTTATGACTTTTTTCTAACTGGCAGTATGTACATATATAAGAAGTAGGGATTTTATCAACAGGAATGTCATCATACTTGTTCAAAACATGTTTTACAATGTCTACACTAGGGTGTCCTAATTTACAGTGCCACATATTGAATTTCTCTGTGTATTTTACAGTGTCACTTATTACAGTAGCATTGCACCATTTACTCTCATGCTTAGGTTTTCTTGAGCTTGCAACATCGAATTTGTATAACCCCTTATGTTCTTTACCCTGCAAAAGAACCTCATCAGTCAGATTATCTTTTACTAGACAATGTGTTGAATGAAATTCGAAATACACATTATTATCTCTAGCAAACTGAGATACACTCATTAAATTTTTCTTAATTAATGGTACTCTCACTAAATTTCTAAGGTATAGTTGTCTAGTACCATTAAGACTTGCATTTCCAATATGAGATATGTGTGAAGTTTTATCATTACCCATATATAGTAATTGTTTACCTTTGTACTCTATGTTGCCAAGATTCAACTAACTCAAGTTGTTAGTCACATGATTAGTTGCACCAGAGTCAGGATACCAACTGTCATCATGTATGTCCTCTATTCTTGTAGTGCTGGTATCTGTACTTTTTGATTTGGTTCTTGATGCATGTTCACCATGTTTGCACATGGATTTTGTGATCTTGCATTGTTGTTGTTCTGTTGTGCTCGTGTGAAGTTTGCATCAAACCTAAAGTAGCACTTGTTTGCAGTGTGACCAAATCTTTCACATATTTGGCATCTCGGCTTGTTATTATTGTAATTCCATCTACTACCCCTTGCTCTGCCTTTGTTGGGTTGACTGCCTCTGTAATTGTTTGACTGATTCTTGCTGCGCTGTCCTTTTTCTTGATTTCTGTTCTTGCTGAAAGATACTTGATTAATATTGTACTCCAAGTTTATTGACTTCTTTTGCTCTAGTCTTCCTTCATAAGCAAGAAGCATTGACTGTACGTTGGTAATAGATGGTAGTTTTTCATTAGAAGATATTATAGCCACCACCGCTTCATATTCCTCATCCAAACCACTTTATATATACAATATTTGTTCAGTATCTGCCACTTTACTGCCAGCACAGGCTAGTTGATCACACAATGTCTTTGCCTTTGACAGATAATCTCTCATACTGGAACTATCTTTTCTTAAGTTCTGCAACTGTCTTTTGTATTGCATTATCCTTGCTGTAGATTGTGAACTGAATACTTGCTCAATTGTATACCATATTTCATGTGCAGTTTTGCACCCAACCAATTGTGGCATGAGATTTACATCAACAGAAGACAGTAGCTAAGAACTAATTAGACTATCTTGTCTTTCATGTGTAATATAATCTTTATTGTTGAAAAGCTTTCCTTCATTATCTGCAGAAAATCTTGGTGGGGTGATTATGGTGCCATAAACATACTCCTACAAGCCATAGCCCCTTATAGCTTTTTCAATCTGAAATTTCCACAACAAATAGTTGGATTCATTCAATTGAATGGTGATGATCTGACTCTGTGGCTTGATGATAGATTTGATCAGTTCTTGAGTGTCATTTGACTGATCTTGAGCAGTTCTTGAAACTGAACTGGAAGGTATTGTTGCATTGCTGTTTTCATCAGCCATTTCAGAGAATCAAGAAGTGAAGAAACAAAAAAATGAGATGCAATCAGAGTTAAACAAATGATGAACAACTCTCTGATGCCAATTCCTTGGTACGACACAGTCGGTAATGTATGGTAATCTAAATTCTTGATACTTCTGATGGATTAAGTGCAGCCGAAGGAGTAATCTATGATGAAATCTCTCTGAGAGAACTCCTTCTTGGCACGACACAATATTCAGATGATGAAGAATACTCTCAAGTGATGAATCAATTTCTGATGAGAGCAATCTGCTGTTAAGCAGTTTAAATTTCTTGGCTCTGATACCAAGTTAAAGAAAATCAAAAGATAAGATCTGTATATTATTTTTACTCAAAGTTATTTTCTAATACAATTTGTATAAACAAGATACAGTTTGTATTTATAAACAAACAAAGCTTGATGGGCTACGGGTTGGCCCAAATAATAGTACAACCCACATTGTATCTGAGAGTATATACAGCAACACAAATCTCACTAGTAAGCAATATCATTTATTACCAATGGCATGGATGTTGTTTGTAAGGATGGTAGCATTACTTATAAGGTTATCAGAGGTGTTTTTAACTTGTACTTTTTTGCGGGTCCTTCGCCCATGGAAGTTATGGATCAGTATACCGAGCTTATTAGGCGACCTGCTCCTATGCCTTATTGGGCGTTCGGTTAGTCCATTTGTTAGTGTATGAAGAATCTGCTATAAATGACCTTACTCTTACTGTTCTTCTTATGAAATTATTAGGATTTCACCAGTGCAAATATGGCTACAAGAATGCGTCTGAAGTAGAAAGTGTGGTTGAAAACCATGTAGAGGCAGGGATACCTTTGGAAGTTATGTGGACAGACATAGATTACATGGATGCTTCTAAAGATTTCACTTTTTACCCTGTTAGCTTCCCTCTTGACAAAATGCAGTCACTTGTGAATCATCTACACAACAACAGCAAGAAATACGTAGTCATTGTTGATCCAGGTACAACTGAAGGAGGAAAATATAACTAGGACTATGAATTTAAATATGGTCAAAACATTAATATGTTAATAAAAATCGCAAGAGTAGAATCTTGCACTACAAGAGAGAATGGCTATTCCAACGGCACCAAGCCGTTGGCGGCCGTTGGAAAAGCCGTTGGAATAGCGTTCACGCTTTCCAACGGCTTCCAACGAAAGCAACAGGGTATTTCCAATGGTATTTCCAACGGTTTCCAACGAAAGCAACGGGGTATTTCCAATGGTATTTCCAACGGATACTAACGGCAAAAATCCGTTGGAAGCCGTTGCAATAAAATGACCAAAGAGCCGTTGGTAGCCGTTGCTAATCTGGGTGAATTTCTTTTTATAACAGCAAGCCATTCGCTTTCCAGCAACACATAATCAATATATATCCATTTCCACTACATTTCACATATATAACATGTATCGAACGCATTATACCACAAACAATATAAACAACCAAAAATTAACATCAAACACTACATTTTCAAACCAAACTACAAGTCAATATGTACATAAACAACAAAACCCTCACCAACACCAACTTTAATCCATATTCAAGTCAAAATATACAGTGCAAACACTTAAACCTCACCACCTCAAAGTCAATATATACACAATAACCATCAAAAACAATCCTCACCACCTCAAAGTCAATATATAAAATAACCAAACATAAAGACAATAATCATCATACCTCTCAAGCATCATCCTCACCACCGGAAGCACCATACACGAAGGGAAGGAACCATGTGTATGCGCGTACTCCGTTAAACGTTGATTCAGCTGCTCCATTTGTATAGCGTGAAGACGGTCCTGCTCTTGCAGCTGCTCAACCATGGCTCTAAGCTCTTTTATTTCTGCTTTGTCACACGCCTTTTGAGCTGCCCGAACCTACAAATAGAATGTGAGATGTTCACATTTGTATTATAATCATTTTCTTAAGCAATGCATATTGTAAAATATAGAAACGTAAATGACGTGATCTTAAGAAATGCATATACCACAAGGAAATGCGTATTTTATTAAATGATAATGGTGCATGAAGGTAAATCACGTATATGTTAGGTTTAACTCAGGTAAAAATCATCATATGTAGCTAGTGTATCTAAAGGTTAATTTATTAAATATAATATTGCAATGTGTATAAGATTACCGCTTGGTTTCCATAGCCATAGCGCCTATTCCGTCGCGTCAGATCCATGATAACATCGAAAATATTATCTTGCTCCTCTACCGTCAACTCATCGCGATCCGATTCTGAAAGCATCTCTGCCCGTGCCTCCTGAAACTTTGCCTAAAATAAAAAACAACTACATGTTAGAAGTAGTAGAATAATATTTAAACTTATCGTTATTAATGAAATAATATTTAAAATATGCATACATATTGCAGCTGTCGCCTTATCATCCTCATCCCACTGATATGTAATATTGCCAGCATTATCTCCTTGTCTTGATGCGTGGGTGTGGGTAAATACCTCCATTATAGACACAGTACGTCCAAGCGATCTTTCCTGCAATAAATAATTTATATATTTTAATTTTTCATATCTAATTACTGAACTGATTAATATACAAAATGTTATAACAGTTTAGATTCGTAATTGATAAATTTACCAAGTCCTCACGGTGATGCTGAAAAGACTTGGATCCGCCACGATGCGTTACACGATTCCTACTTCTATTGGCGGAGTTCCTCTCCGACTCCACCTACAATTTAAATTGAATAGTAGATTTACTAATTGCGAAATAATTAACTATATATTTGGTAGATTTACCTTGAACTCGTCGGTCTCCCCCAACTCATCCAAGAATCCCATACGGAAGCACTCATCCAGTTCGATTTCTTCCCCATTTTTTAAGAGCTGACATTACCTCCCTATAATTTTTGGCGACCTTCGAATTCCAGTGGCGCTGAACCATGGCGACATCGGGCTCCGCCAAGTCCACTTGCCCCTGTACAAAGAGAAAATATCACTAATTGTTCATTTATACTTATTCATATAGTAAAATGGTACAAACTCACCAGAAAATCCTGCCAGATGGCCTCCCTGACTTGGTCAGGGATCTTACTCCACTTAGGCAAGCAATCTATCATCCTGCTCATATATGATTGCTTGGAAATGCCAAGCACAACTACTGAGGGCTCCAAATCAAACCCCTTGTGTTAAATATAAAACAAAGCTTTAGACAAGAATATATATATATATATGAACAAATTTATGTTGTTAACATTTTAATTTTGATACTTACGCTCCATCAGCCTTCGGCTGCAAATATACAAGTGGTCGGGCTGGAGGCTCACCACTACTCT
Organism: Allium cepa; assembly: GCA_030765085.1. NCBI lineage: Eukaryota > Viridiplantae > Streptophyta > Magnoliopsida > Asparagales > Amaryllidaceae > Allium > Allium cepa. Next base: position 134,067,297 of record CM060942.1, on the reverse strand, counting down.
CGTCGGCCTAGCGAGAAGAGCTACGACGTCTGGAGTCTAACATAATACATGTTGAAAATATCTATTTTTAATTATAGACATAGATAAAATGATGACGATATGCGGTGCATGTAATAAAGTCATTTTTAATTGGTAGTGCGCATGTAATGATGAAGATATGTGATGTGTGTGCGTGAATAATTGTAAAAATTATCGGATATTATTCAGTCCTCGTCATTTTCTGATTCAGACTCGGTCTCGTGTTCTATATCGTTTTCTTTTACGCTCTCAAATGCTTCGACTAATACATTTATCTCATCATTTAATTGTCCAAAATCAGTTTGATCGTCTGTAATTGTGATTTCAACATTTTCCTCGATATCTGCTTGATAGGCTTGTTCTTCTGGAATATTCTTTCCATCGAATGTAAATCTCACCTTGGTTTTAAAAACCGTAGATCAATCCGCTTTATCTCCTTTTAGAGACGGATAAAGGGCGTAATAAACATGTAGGGCTTGTTTGGCTAGTACAAAAGGATCGTACTGCTGATAACGGGAGGTATGTTTTATTTCTAGGAGATTATAATTTGGATGCATGTTAATACCAGAACCTGGAACATTGCTGAGCCAGCTGCATATAAATAAAAAAACTTCCTCTATGGGTCTTATAAAATATGTCAATTGCAAAATCTGGGTTAACACGCCATAAAAATCATGTATATGATTATTATGATCATCACTGCCTTTAACAAATACACCGGTATTGTTTGTTAATTTTTCAGCACCGTATTCTTTGGTGTTGAATTTATATCCATTAACGAAAAATATTGGATGCATTTTAACTTTCCTTTTCGGTCCAAACGCCAAATGTTTTAATCCTTCATCGACCACATATTTGTAGGATCACAAACGTAGTTCGAAAACCAAGTAGTGAAATTTTTGCTTAAATCGCTGTTTGGATTTTGTGATTCATAAACACTGCAAACAAAAACACTGCAAACCAAGTAATTTACACAATCGTTTCCTTCCTTCCGGCTGTTCTCTTTGGCCGATGTATCTTATTAAGGTATTATATATATATATATATATTTGTTTAAAGTGTTATTGTACATATATTGTTTTATATTTTCATACATGGCCTATAAATATGTGTATACTAATGCATCCTGTTTTTTTAGTATATAGGTTTAGATATTTTATATATATATATATATATATATATAAGTTACATATACGTAAGTTTATAAAAGAGAAAAAAAAAGAAAAAATAAATAATATTACAGCCAGCCAATTTTATTTGTATGTATGTAGTATCTGTTGCTTGCGGATGTCATATACCGGTATATATTTTAAATATAAAGTATAGATTTTATATTATATAATAAAGTATGGATTTTATGTTATATTTTTTATTGTATATATGTATATATGTAAGTGTATATGTCAGTTTATATATTATTATATCTATGTTTTGTGCAAAAGTATATAACCTTAACATCTATTTTTACTCAGCCTTCTGGCTTTACTTGATATTGTAAAGATAGTCTAGTATCCTGTTATAATATGTTCGAAAGTATTTATGTGAATATGAATCATAAAGCCAGTGAAAAAAAGAGAGGGAAGTATAGTAATATATATGTCTTGATACTTACCTATCAGACTATTTTGGGTAGTATATGTATGTGTGCAGAGACTTTGTACTAGCAATATGATTGGGTAGGTTAAAATAATAGTTTATATTTATGGTTGCGTCATTATAGGGCATGTTGGGTTTTAGTCGAGTATGATGTGAGATTGTATATATAAAATTACAGTTTTGGTACAGCTACTTTAAGTATTAAATACCTTTTGTTTATTTAAGTTTTAAAATATTATCTTATTTTATATTTTTAAGTGTCGGTATGTTGTTCGTACTCAGAATTTGTCAATTCAGACTTATTGATTTCAAAGTTATAAGTTTGGATTAAAACCGCACATGTCAATAATTGAAGATTTAAAAGTTACAACATTGATTCAGGAAAATATCGTATTAATGAATTCTGTTGTATTTTGATATTGTTAGATATTTAGATTTAAATAGATATCAATGTTTTGGTTTAATCAAAAGCGGAACTTTTGACACATATAAACTCCTATTCTAAATTTTCAGTTGATAGTTTAAAAGACTTAGTATACGTTTACCCAATTTATGATCTTTGACTCCCTATCTATCAGCTCGGTTCGTCGAATTCGTGCCTATCTCACTTTGCTTTGGAATTCATAGCTTACTTTGTTGTCAAACTCTCTAGCCTCAAAAAAGTGAGCAATCACTCGCGATTAATGTTCATTTATTTATTAAATTTGATTTCAATTGAAACGACAATTGAAATATGCCGCTGCTAGTTATTTACACTGTTATATATGCTATTACTTCTATCAGTTCACCTGTAACACCTGACACCATTATCTGTTATTTATACGATGATAATCTAGTTTGGTTGATAAATGATTGATTGTTGATGTTTACATTGGACGTTAAATTGTTACTGTTGAAGTGATAAATAATATGCAATTGCATTTGATGTAGGATAGTTAACATTTTAAAATTGATATGTGTTGAATTTGATTAGATAAAAATTTGTATAATATGATCCCTTTAAATGTTTAAATTATTTGACACATAGAAATATGGTTAATTACGCCTTGAACCATTTAAATGTATGTTATATAAATTGATGTAGTATGAAATCGAATAATAAATGTCAAATGTAGAAGCGCATAAAATAATAGTGAAATAATCTTTAATCTACATGAAGTGATAGTGTAGATTCTAGAAATAATTATATTAATTTGTACAAATAACAATCTGAATTAATACGATTATTTTAGGATTATTTGAATTAATTATTAGATGGTTATTGAGTGTTGAAATTGCTTTTTATTTACTTTGACACCATCCCAGTTATCACACTTCAAGTTCCCTTTGCTATGCTTTGATTTTGAATTGAAATGTGTTAACGCGAAAATCAAACGCTAACACCCCGGTGTAGATTGAAGTTGAGTGAAAGCACCACCCGTGTACACGGGAACTACAGACAAGTAGAGAAATCACAGAAAAAGCGGAAAAGACAACAGTTTTTATAGTGGTTCGGCTTAGGGTAAGCCTACGTCCACTTTAAATCTCTTTATTACTGAATTTAGTTACAACTTTACAACAATCTTCAATTACAATTCTGATGAGACAAACAACTAGAACTTTGATGGAGAATAATCTTCTGAATTCATGTTGAATGATGTAGATTTTCTCTTAGAGGTCGTAGTAATGTCCTTGGTGTTTAGAGTACTTGAAGTGTTCAGTGAGTCGAGAATTCAGCAGAGTATCGGTGCTTGAAATGATCGGCCAAAAAGTCCTTTGCTAGTTGGAGTTAGGGCTGTATTTATAGGGAATACTCTGGGCAGAATTTCTTCACCAAGTGCTAGGTCGCATACGACCTAAGGTAGGTCGTAGGTCGTAGGTCGTAGGTCGGCGACGACCTAAGAGATGGGATCTGACTTATCTTGATTGCATTTGGTTCTCTTCTGAGCAAATCAATAGGTCGCATGCGACCTATCATAGGTCGTGAGTCAACTGAGATTAAGGTTGCTGAGACCACTTCGCTCTTAGGTCGGTAGGCTGTGGCATTGCTAAGGCCGCATATGCCTGAAGTCATTAGGTCGCTTTTCCACTTAGGTCGGCAGGCAGTTAGGTCGCTAGAACCTTTCCATAGCTAGGTCGTTTGCCTGTTAGGTCGTAACCTGTTAACTCGTTAGGTCACTCCATCCTTTAGGTCGCTCTGGCCTTTAGGTCGCTAGGTCGGTGCACTTCATAGGTCGCTGAAGAACCGAAGCACTATGTCGCTAAATACCTTAGGTCGCGGAGTGCTTCGTGATCTTAGGTCGCTGTTGTAGTTAGGTCGCTAGGTTGCTTGAGACTCTAGGTCGTTAGGTCGCTGAGTGTGTTAGGTCGTTAGGTCGCTTAAGACTTTAGGTCGTTAGGTCGCTGAGTGTGTTAGGTCGGAACTTCCTATAGGTCGCTAGGTCGCGTAAGTCTTAGGTCGCTTCAGAAATAGGAGTTAACACTTGCCCCTCGAAGTACAGGCCTATGCCATAGGTCATGTACTTCGATCTGACTTAGCTAGGTCGTGAGCGACCTAAAACTTATATTAAGTCGCGTGCCTATTCGGCTTCCCCTTTTTGTCCCATATAAATTTGCTAGGTCGCGAACTCCTCCTCACTCTACTTCTCCAATCTCTCACTGCCATTGACGAATTTTCAAGCTTCCAAAAACAAATTCAACTCGTTCGGTCACCGATTCATCTTTACAATTATATCTCGTAAGTGAATCTGATCTCCATCCCACCATAATCACCATTGAGTTATGAATCCCCATTTTACGATCGTAGTTCAATTCCTTGCGTCGTGCTTCGTCTTGAGTGACTGTTATAGTCGACTGTTGATTGTCATTTGACTGATTTAGGAAGGCACGAAGATGCGTTGAATCTATGATGGATCGGGGATGTTTTGCGTTGTTTTTGAAGTGATCAGGTGGTATGAAGGGATGGTGAATTTCATGAGGAGGATGATGAATTTCTATGTGCAGTTGGTAATGGGTTATCGGGTTGCAGTTTGACGAGATGGATTGCGTGAGGACGAAGCTAGCTATTTAGCAGATCTGAGCGACTTAAAAACCTCTGCAACCTAAGAAACCTGGCCGACCTAACAAATTCTCCCGACCTAAGGATCCTTCGAATCTGCGACTTAACTTTTAGGTCGCGCTGGGATTTAAACGACCTAGGACTTAACAAATTTGCACATGAATTCCAAGCAGGATGACTTAACAAATGAGCGACCTAATCTTTTTGCGGCATAGGCTGTAGGTCGCGGCCGAGTTAGGACTAATGAATTGCCTTTAACCTTTTAACTTACACAGTGCGACCTAAAGAAGCTCTGGCCTATGCTAGGTCGCTGGACGACCTAAGACTTTGTCAAATTCTGAGAAAACTTGGCTGAATTGTTTGAACTTGAATTTTGTTGTACTTCTTTGCAGATTATTTTAACTTTTAAAGCTGTCAACCTGTTAAATACAACATTTGCAGAAAAATGGGACGAATATACTGTCATTGACCGCCCACATCGAATGACAGATTAGTCGACAAAGAATAATCGACTTAAATGAACTGTGTGAACGAAATGCTGCGAACTAATGAATTCAAGTGAAGTATTAAAGCAAAACTAAAATATCCAATTAAAGTCGATTCGTTTGCATTAACACTACACTTGAATTTTATATTAACAAGTCTTGAAATCTCATAATCGACAAATTGTCAACTAGCTTAATTTCAGTTATGCTTGCTTTCTTTTTTTGTTAGTTTTGCACAACACTTCACACTTTTTAGGAAACGTGCACCTTCTTATTTGAATGTCTAGTTCCTTGTATAGAATGACTTCTCAACAAGGAGAAACAGAATCGGCTGAAGAGACTTTCCCAATTGCTACTCCATTGGTTAATCCTCCAGATAGAGTTTCAACCACACTAACATACAAAGTTTTCTGCCAACTGTGTGCTCTGTTTGGCATTGCTGAAGCAGATGCCATTCTTCCTGAGAGAAGCGATACTGCCGATATACCACCTCATGGTTTTGTAGAAGTTAATCGTCAAATGTGCACGAGTGGAGCTATCCCTCCTTTTAACTACTTTCTTCAACGGCTTCTTCTCCGACTAACTATCTCCCCCTTCCATCTGCATCCCAATGGCTATGCTATTCTGATGGGGTTATGTGTGCTATTCAGAAGGACGCTGGATCGCCTTCCGAGTTTTGATGAAGTTTGCTATTTGTGCACGTTTGCCAAAAATAAAGACCATCCCTCCATCATTCTTGTGAGAAGCGCTAGGAACCGTAAACTAATAATCGGCCTTCTCGAAAGTGCTCATGGTTTTCTAAGCCAATTTTTCTTTGTTTGTTGTCCTCCAGAATTCTTTGCTATCTGGAGAGTAGGAAGTAAGAGCATTTATCTTTGTTCCTGATATCTTTCTCTGAGCTTTTCATAGCCTGAGTTGTCAAATGTTAACTTCGCCTTTTACTTTTCAGCGCTTCCTCCTCCTTCTAGGGATTCTAGCCATAAACCAACTTTTGAGAGGCTCATGGCCGTGCCAGTTGAGGAGAGAAGCATTCAATTTCTGTTGAAAGACGAATTTTTGCATCAATACGGGCTTTTGCATACCCCTCGCTCTACACACCCTCATGAAGTACCGGACTCCCCAACCCAAGCACTGGATGCCCCAGTTTTTACTGATGCACCCATACCGAAAGAACCTGCTTCTGAGGCTTCTCTAGTGAAGTGCTCCACTTCTGTTGATGTCGCGGGGTCATCTGGCAAACTTGCCCGGGTCACTGAAGAAAAAGAGCTTCAGGAATCTCCTCCTCATTCGAAGAAGTCTGGTGACGAAGAAGCTGGGAAAACAAGCCCTGTCAAACAGAGTGGAGATGACACTTTCGAAGGGTTGAGCGACCTGTTTGTCACTTTACAGGAGCTCTTTAAAGACGACCCCGTCACCACCAGGGTTTCTTCTTCAGTAGTTGAGGCGACTTCTACTCTGCAACAGACTCCATCGACTCAAGAGTTGATGTTAACTACTACTCCTACGATTACTCCGCAATCAAAGAGCGGTTCATAGTTTGACGCGCGTAGCTTGCACATCACACACTTAGAATCTTTCGGCACTTTTATACTCCTTACTCTCTGTACTTTGAGGATTCTAAAGTTACGCTTCTTTTCTCTGAAAACTTTTAAGACTCGTCTCTTCTTTTTTATTTCAGATTCTCCGATGGGACGTAGCAGCTCCTATTATGACGACTTTCAGCGCTACGGGAAGCGTAGTCAATATGGTTATAGGCGCTACCTTCCCGCTCACAGAGAAACCGATGAAGAGAGAGCCGCTCGAAAGGCTCAGGAAAGAAGGGCTCAAGAAGAGCGTTATGAGAGAAAAGAAAGGGGGGAGCACCATGACCCTTCCCATAAAGGTGATGATTCCAACAAGAGAAAATCTCATGATGACCAAGGAAAAAGTCATATGGTTGAGGACCCAAGTAAACGTGCTCGACACGGTGAGAAGCATACTTCTACAACTCTAGAAAAGGTCATTGCCCCCATCTCACTTGACATTCCTTCTAGCTCTCCCGCTCTCGGGAAGACATACATTCAAACAATAATTAGCAGGCCTAAATTCCAAGTTGGACCGGGCCCAGCCACTTTGCAAAGCCGGTTTCCACAGTGGTGCCTAAAGGGAGTGCGGTTCGATCTTGACTTGGTTCCTATCGACAAGCCTGCCATGCTGCGGAATCTCGATGCCGTCAAGCTTGATATTGAAAGGATGTCGAACTGGCAAAAACTTGTTGACGAGCTTCAAAGGGTCAACCGTGCGAATATAGAGGCCATGCTTACTATGGAGAATGATAAGGCCGAATGGCAGAAGGTTCTCGAGCAGCATGATACCGAAATGAGGAGTATCACTTCTTACAATGAAGAGCTTGAAGCAAAAGTTGAGGAACTTAAACAAGAGCTTGCTACTTCTTCTACTTCTTACACTCAAAAAGAAGAAGTGCTCCAAAAACAAGTGAGAGATGCTCATGCCGGTCAAAGAGACGCTGAAGACAGGCTCGAAGTGCAAAAAAGAATCAGTGAGGGCTATATTGCCGATATTGCAGAGCTTCGGAAGAAAACCAGCTCCCAAGAGGCGGAGATTCAAATGCTAAAGCTTCAACTCTCCAAAGCTGAAAGAGAGCGTGATGAGGCCGTTGTCGGCAAAATTGCAGCTGAGGAATCTCATGAGGCAACGAAGACCAGCATCAGCTCAATATTATTTGACTTCTACCTGCACAGCGTCTTAGGGCGTGGTAGCCTCTCCTTTGTAGGTCCCAAGTATGAAATTACTTTAGCTGAAGTGTGGGAGGCCGCACTTGATATGCTTGGTGCTACAGGTGCTGGTTACGTCGAATCAGCTCTTGAGGAGAATTACTTGGATGAAGATGCTCGCGCTGCTCTCTCTAAGGGAAAAGAACAACTAGCAAAATTAAGAGCTGGAATGGCAGAAGGAGAACAGTTAGGAAAAACTACTTCAACTATTCCAGTTCAGCCTTCTCCTTCGGCCGAAATTGACATTATTGGCTCCAGCTCTCATTCTCCATCCTTGGCCAAAGTTACCACTGAGATCACAAGCATATAGGGTGGAGATGAAGGTGACGAGAGCGCTGAAGCACAGGCTTACGAGATTGATATTAGGAAGCCAACTTCTCCAAGTAACTCTACTGTCAATCTTGCCCACGTAGACTGCTCATTTGTTTCTTACGAGCTTGATGAGCTTCTTGACTATTTCCTGAATCTCAACGAGCCTTTATCTCCTCTTTTTACTGACTTTAACCTCTTTTCTTCTGTAGAGAAAGCATCAAGAATTTTTCAAACTTCCCCTCCTCCGATATTCCTCCTCCATCTCTTCAGGTCACTCCTCCTTCTGCCTCGCAACCAGGATCACAAGAGGAGCAAATAGAAGCTCTCCAAGACTTGGACGATCCCATTGCTTCACAAGAACACAGGGGAGAAGAAACTGAAGGGAGTGAGAAGACTCCAGAAGCAACTGGTTCCGATGATGAACCATTAACTACACTTTTATCTCAAGGTAGTGGGTCTTCTAGGAATAGAGGGAAGCGTGGAGTCTCTAAGAAAAAGACGGAGGCTTCTGCTAGCGAGAAACAAACGGGAGAAGAACCTATTGTATCCCTTTCCCCTTCTTCTCCTACTCTTACAAGCCGGCCTAAGAAGTTAACCATTCGGCCAGGCGTAGGCTCAAAAGGCGGAAGGAAGAAGAAATGATGTCTTTGGTCTTGTGCTTTTAAATCGCTTTTTAGCTTTTTGCATGTACTGGGCGGAGATTGTGCGGGTACCGGCCTCCGCTTTTCTTTTTCCTTTTACTTTGAAACCTGTACCTGTACAAAAATTTAACAGTGTTGAATAAAATGATTCTATTCCTTTGTACAAACTTCTGTCTGTGTCTGAGAATGCATTTATTATTCATTGTCGTACAAGTTTCTTTTCATCATATTGCAGCGAGCTTGTGGTATGTTGTTCGAGCGTAATTTTACCAATATAGTTATACCATGTTGTATGTAGCTATACCGTGTTGCCCCTATACCATAAGTTTGTTGCAATATTTTATATTTTGAGGGGACTTGTACTTTTATTTTCTGGTGAATGATTATTCCATACTTGGAGGAATATTATTTCGTTAAAAATAGAATACAACTCCCTCCATATAAGTTTTTACGCTTCATCCTTCGAAGATATCACTTTTTCTTTTGTGCATATACACATTTTACCAAGTGTATTCTTCTATGTGGTAAAGCGGGCCTCTGAAGGGTACTTTGACTTCTTTTTGAGGAAGATTATTTTCCAGAATAGGTGGATCATTCTTCCTTTGAGAGTTAAAGTGTGCCTTTGAAGATGGCTCTTTTTTTTTACGCCACAGTAAAGGGCTTTTTGATTTTTGCTTCTTTGAAAAGTTGCACCTCTGAGGAGGGATTTTTCACGTTTCAACACTTGGAAGTTTTATTTCATTCTCGGTGAAACGTGTTCCTCCGAAGAGTTGTGCCTCCGAGGAGGGCTTTTTTCACGTTTCAACACCTGGAAGTTTTATTTCAATCTCGGTGAAACGTGTGCCTCCGAAGAGGTCTTTCTGTTCGATTGTGCCTCTGGGTGGAGGTCTTTCCATTTCCGCCTCTGGGAAGAGGTCTTTTTGTTTCTGCCTCTAGGAAGAGGTCTTTTTGTTTTGTTGTGCCTCTGGGAAGAGGTCTTTTTGGTTTCTGCCCCTTGGGAGAGGCTTTTGTTTTTCCCTGTTCGCTGGGAAGCGGGCCTCCGAAGAGGGCTTTTCACATCTCATTTCACGGGAGTGTATCGACCGATCATGATGAAATGTGTGCCTTTGAGCTGGGTTACTGCCTGGAAGTTTGGAGTTTCTTTCTCTCGGTTGGACGGGTTCACGGGAGTGTATCGACCGATCATTCCACAACTTTGTATCGAGAAAGATCTCCCTTTTTCTGGTTGGCCCGCTCAAGGTCTTTTAGCATTTCAACTATGGTGAAATGGGCCACCGGAGAGGGCTTTTCACGTTTCAACACCTGAAATTTTTATTTCAATCTCGGTGAAACGTGTGCCTCTGAGTAGGGCTTTTGCCTGGAAGTTTGGAGTTTCTTTCTCTCGGTTGGACGGATTCACGGGAGTGTATCGACCGATCATTCCGCAACTTTGTATCGAGAAAGATCTCTCTTTTTCTGGCTAGGCCCGCTCGAGGTCTTTATCCTCCGAAGAGTTGTGCCTCCGAAGAGGGCTTGTGCCTCCGAAGAGGTCTTTTGCTGACTGATGCTCGCTCGCCCATGTCTCTTTGCCATCGATTCATGTCGGCGGTCCCCGTTGTCTTTTGCAAGTGTTTTCACTTTCTAGTTGCCAATAATTTCCCTTATCCAGAGAAATATACTTCATAGTTAAGTGAGTTGGTGGTGATAGACACAGTTTATTTAACTGGCTGTTTGTTTGTTCAAACATTTGCAGTTAGTTAGAAATGGTCCACTTCCATCCACATTGCCCACTTTGGTTTGAAGCGCTTCTTTTGTAGGATTTGAGTATGGAAATTATGCATGGTTTAGTGTTTGTTTGCTGAGTGATGTCGGGAATTGCTTGGTATTGCGATGGGTAAGCTTTTCTTTTATGACCTGCATTATTAAATTGACATTTTAATGACACAATTAACGTATTTTATATGTCGAAATAAAACAAAGCAGTTTATAATAGTAGAGAACACAAGATTTATAGTGGTTCGGCCAAAAACTGGGCCTACATCCACTTTATACCTTTTCATTATTCACTTGCTTTACAATTGCTTTCAATACAAGAATCATATATTTGCAATTCTTTTACAATATTTCAGCAAAGCTCTCGAGTAAAATAGGGGCGCAAATGATTGCTGTTCCAAGCTCTTGGGATTGGTTCTCCTTCGACCGTCGTGAGTTTGAATGTGCCATCAAGAAGCTTTGCGCCAATAACATATGGTCCTTCCCAGTTTGGCCCAAACACACCTATGGCTGTCATAATTCTCTTTAGTACTAAGTCTCCAACTTCAAAGCTGCGCTGACGTACTTTGGAATTGAAGTGCCTGGCTATTCTTTGCTGGTGAGCCACAATTCTAAGCCTTGCCACTTCTCTTCTTTCATCAAGAAGGTCAAGTGCTTCCAGTTGCAGTTTTTCATTCTCACTTTGATCAAAATGGATCCTTCTGTGTGAGGGGACTTCAGTTTCCACCGGAATCATCGCTTCTGATCCGTATGCCAATGAAAATGGAGTATGCCCAGTCGCAGTTTTGTGAGTGGCCCTGTATGCCCATAGTGCAAGCGGTAACTTGTCGACCCAACCACCTTTTGCTTTTTCCAGCTGCTTTTTGATGGTTGATTTGATGATTTTGTTTACTGCTTCCACTTGCCCGTTTTCCTGCGGATAAGCCACTGCTGAGAACCTTTTTCGGATCTTGAATCGTTTGCAAAAATCTTGGAATTCCTCGCTTTCAAACAGAGTACCATTGTCTGTGATTATCTTTTGAGGCACACCATACCCGCAAATGATATTTTTAGTCACAAAACTTGTCATTTTCTTAGAGGTGATAGTGGCCAATGGTTCGGCCTCAGCCCGTTTAGTAAAATAATCAACAGCATTGATAGCATATTTAATCCCTGATTTGGCAGTTGGCAAAGGTCCAATGAGATCTATTCCCCATATGGCAAACGGCCATGGACTGAACATTTGTGTTAGCTCAGTAGAAGGTGCTCTAGGAATTTTAGCGAATCTCTGGCATTTATCACACTTTCGGGAATAGTCAGCAGCATCCTGATTCATTTCTGTCCAAAAGTATCCATAACGGAGGATTTTCTTTGCTAAAGTTTGACCACCTGTATGATCTCCACATTCCCCTCTGTGTACTTCAGTTAGAATTGTCTTAGCTTCTTCCTTTGTCACACATCGGAGTAATGGCATTGAAAATCCTCGTCTGTACAAACGACCATCTTGAACTATATATCTGGAGGCTTTCCTCATAAGCTTTTGTCGTTCTTTTGAATTTTCTGGCAGAGAACCATCGAGTAGATATTTTAGTATCGGAGTCATCCATGATTCTTGCTCTTGGGATACATTCATAATCCAATCAACATCCATATCATCTGTGCTTGGAGCTGACAAGACTTCAACGGGAACTAATCCCAGTAGTTGAGCTTCATCAGTACTTGAATACTTTGCAAGAGAATCTGCCTTCATATTTTCTTCTCGGGGGATATGGTTTATTCAATAACGGTCAAAATCACGAAGGAGCTCCCAGGCTTTAGATAAATAGGCTGGTAAATTCCCTCCTTTAGCTTGAAATTCCTTCTTGACTTGACAAACAATAAGTCGAGAATCACTGAAGATTGGTAATGCCTTGATGTTTAGTTCTTTAGCGATCCTAAAACCAGCAATGAGATCTTCATATTCAGCTTCATTGTTTGTCGAAGGGAATTCTAGTCTCAACGCATAACATAGCGATCGCCGTTCTGGGGTTTCAAGGACAACCCCTGCTCCGGAACAGTAATCATTCCTTGCGCCATCGACATACAATTTCCATTGGATTGGGATGCTATCAATGACTTCTTCCTCACTATCACCCTTATCCGTGCATTCTGCGATGAAATCTGTCAAAGCTTGTCCATTGATTGCTTTCCGGGGATGATAAGTGATATCATACTGGCTGAGTTCGATATTCCATTTCAAAAGACGGCCCGAAGTCTCAGGACGGAATAGGACTTGCTTGAGAGGCTGATCAGTGAGGACTTTGATGGGATGAGCTTGGAAATATGGCCTCAATGTTCTTGATACAATCAACAAACAATAGGCGAGCTTCTCTAATCTTGAATAGTTCATCTCTGCCATAGTGAATCTTTTGCTAATATAATAGACTGGGCGTTGAATCCTTGCGTCTTCCCGTACCAACACTGCACTGAGAGCATGAGAAGAAATTGCCAAATATACGAAAAGATCTTCACCACTGTCAGGCTTTGAAAGTATCGGAGGCACTTCCATATGACGAACCAACTCATCAAATGCTTTCTGACAATCAGGAGTCCACTCGAAGTTTTTTCTTCCTTTCTTAAGAGCATCAAAGAATGGAATGCATTTGTCAGTAGCTTTGGAAATAAACCGACTCAAGGCAGCAACCTTTCCATTGAGACTTTGCAATTCCTTCTTCGTTCTAGGAGCCTTGACTTCTCTCGGAGCGGTGATCTGAGCTGGATTGGCTTCAATGCCCCTAGCACTCACAATGAAACCCAAAAACTTTCCGGACTCCACTCCAAATGAACACTTCAGGGGATTAAGCTTCATTCTGTACTTGTGGAGTACTGCAAACATATCTGCCAAGTGATCCATGTGGTCCACTACTTTCTTAGACTTTACTAGCATATCATCAACATAAACTTCCATTGTCTTGCCAATCTGTGGTTTAAACATGGCGTTAACAAGCCTCTGGTAAGTTGCCCCTGCATTCTTGAGCACGAAAGGCATAACCTTGTAGCAGTAGAGTCCAACATCTGTGATAAAGCTTGTATCCTCTTGATCCGGCTCATGCATCATAATCTGGTTATATCCAGAGTATGCATCCATAAAAGATAACAATTCATGCCCTGCCGCCCCATCCACCAACCGATCGATCCTGGGCAGCGGGAAACAGTCTTTGGGGCAGGCTTTGTTCAGATCTGAAAAATCAATGCACACTCTCCACTTTCCGTTAGCTTTCTTAACCAGTACTAGATTTGAGACCCAATTTGGATAAGTAGATTCTCTAATGAACCCGTTCTCCATGAGCCGATCCACTTCTTCTTTTAACGCTGCCGTCCTCTCAGGACCCTGAGTTCTTCTTTTCTGTTTCACAGGTGTAAACTTTGGATCAATATTTAGAGTGTGTACTGCAATCTATGGGGATATTCCGCACATGTCAGCATGAGTCCAAGCGAATACATCCAAATTAGCCTTCAAAAATGAAATCAGAACATTCTGAACTGTTGTACTGAGTTATGAACCCACATTAAGCACTTTGTTTGGGTCCTTTGTGTCTACGGGCACCGGTACTGTTACCTCTACTGGTACCACTCTATTTTCCCCTGCACTTTCTTTCCTTGGATCCATTTCTCTTCGTGCCCCACTACATTCACCAGTGCAGGGTCCACCCTGTAATTGCTACAAGGTTGGTTCTTTGATGCGGACTGGAATCGCCGCACCTTTTCCCATCTCTCTCTTCCTGGATTCTCGCAATTCTGCAAAATAACATTCTCGCCCCGCATCTTGGTCTCCCTTAATCACACCAACTCCGTTATCTGTGGGGAATTTTAGAGTCAAGCACCATGGGGCAAGAACAGCTTTGAATGCAGCAAGAGTTGGTCGGCCTAAAAAGGCGTTGTAGGCAGAGAATTCTTCAACAATTATAAAGGTTTGCTTTCGAGCCACCTTCCTCAGTCCCTTTCCGAGTTCTACAAACAAATCTATGGTTCCAATCGGCTGTTTGGGTTCTCCAGCAAACCTAGCAATCTTAAGTGATGAAGCTTGAACGTCAGCCATTGGAATTTTCATTTGATCAAAGGTCTTTTTGAAGAGGATGTTGCATGAAGCTCCACAATCAACTAGAACTCTTCTCACAGTTGCTGGCCCAATACCTGCGGATATGACCAAAGGATCTATGGTCGGAGCCTCGATACCCAAAGAATCCCTGGTACTGAACACAATATCATCTGTGGAAGTCTTTTGTTGCTGTAAAGGCGCATCATTCTCTAAAACAAAAACATTCTCATCAGCTGGTACATGATTCAAGGCACGGGCATACCTTTCAATCTCGCCCCAGCTTTTGCCTGCCGGGTGAGGTCCTCCAGTTATTATATTGATGACAGGACTTTCCGATTCGTGTTCCACGGCCTTCTCACTTGAACCAGGATGGTGAGTGGGAACTTGCTGTCCTTGAGTTGATGAAGCTAGGGCATTTCTTTTCCTTTTCACATATTGCTGGAGTTTGTTTTCCTTCAAGAGTTGTTCAATTACCTCTTTCAACTGGCGGCATTCGTTGGTGTCATGGCCGGGCTGGTTGTGGAACCGACAGAACCTTCCACTTTTTTCCATCTTAATCGAAACTCTCATTTTAGGTGGTGCCGGATAATTGATATCATCTTTGGTCGCAAAGAAGATGTTTTTCAGGGGTATCGGTCAAGGGTGTGAAATTGAAAGAACGGCCTCTCTTAGGGTCTCCTTATTTCTTCCCGCCATCGTTTCCCCTTTTCTGCGTATTAGGTTCTTTCTTATTCGAAGCAGTGCCATTATTCCCGGCTTCCACTGATATCACCTTAGCCGGTGTTTAGAGGCTCTCCAAGCGCATGAATTCATCTGCTTTCTTGTAGAATTTGTCAAGTGAGTTTGGTTCTTTCATTTTCAACCATTTTCCAAATTCGCTTGACTTATCTATTGCCCTCATCAAGTATGTCAAGACCATGCGTGGCTCAGCATTATCCACCTCAGCCAATGCTATGTTAAAGCGATTCAAAAATGATCTGATGGATTCTCCCGGATTTTGCTCTCGACTTGATAGTGACATTATATCCTTTGCCTTGGAAGCATACAATCGAAATTGCTCCTTGAACTTCCTGGTCAAATCGGAGAATTGATCGATGGACCCGACCGGCAGCTTTGTAAACCACAATAGAGCTACCCCTTCTAGATAAACCGGGAAGTATCGGCATTTAATTTCATCAGACGCCCTGGCACCAGTCATATGCCAGTCGTACTTATACAGAAACTCGTTTGGATCACTCGTCCCCTTGTAAGCTGGAATAGTAGGGGGAACGAATTTCCTTGGGAACTCCGCCTTCAAGATTTTTTCAGTAAATGGAGTTTTGCTTGGAGCAAATCCCCACTCTTTCTCGTCTTCATCTCTTCGCATACTTTCTTTCATGATCTGACGAACCATACCCGAAAAATACTCTTCGTCATTTAGAAGCTCTGGAGGGCACACATCAGCCACTCTCTCTGAATTCTGCCTTGACAATCGTTCAAGGAGGGTCGACTGCGGCCCTGATCCTCCAGCTTGAAGAGGAGTCCTTTCTACAGGGTCTGCGGCTCTTTGAGAAATGTTCCCTTCAACATCTTGAACTCCCGCAGTAGGGTTCCCATCATTGTTAACCGGTTGACGATTTGCCCCAAGTAGATCATTCAACTAACTTAAGATCAGGGCATTCTGGGCTTCCAACTGCGCATTCTGAGCATTCAATTGCTGATTCAATCCCAAAACTACGGCGTCCAATTCTGCCCGTGTAACTCCAGCAGTTGGAGCTGCTTGACTTGAAGGAGGAGAGGTAGCAGTGTTCTCTTGAACATTGTCGGATCTCACAGAACTTCGTTTTCTCCCAGGGGCCATTATTTCCAATAAACTTCTGGTTTTAAAAGAAATTCTTTCAACAATCCTTTGCGGAGCAATAGTGGAAATTTCCTGAGTTGGGTTCTCAGTGAAAGCACCAAAAATGTTAACGCAAAAATCAGACGCTAACACCCCGGTGTAGATTGAAGTTGAGTGAAAGCACCACCCGTGTACACGGGAACTACAGACAAGTAGAGAAATCACAGAAAAAGCGGAAAAGACAACAGTTTTTATAGTGGTTCGGCTTAGGGTAAGCCTACGTCCACTTTAAATCTCTTTATTACTGAATTTAGTTACAACTTTACAACAATCTTCAATTAAAATTCTGATGAGACAAACAACTAGAACTTTGATGGAGAATATTCTTCTGAATTCATGTTGAATGATGTAGATTTTCTCTTAGAGGTCGTAGTAATGTCCTTGGTGTTTAGAGTACTTGAAGTGTTCAGTGAGTCGAGAATTCAGCAGAGTATCGGTGCTTGAAATGATCGGCCAAAAAGTCCTTTACTAGTTGGAGTTAGGGCTATATTTATAGGGAATACTCTGGGCCGAATTTTTTCACCAAGTGCTAGGTCGCATACGACCTAAGGTAGGTCGTAGGTCATAGGTCGGCGACGACCTAAGAGATGGGATCTAACTTATCTTGATTGCATTTGGTTCTCTTCTGAGCAAATCAATAGGTCGCGTGCGACCTATCATAGGTCGTGAGTCAACTGAGATTTAGGTTGCTGAGACCACTTCGCGCTTAGGTCGGTAGGATGTTGCATTGCTTAGGCCGCATATGCCTGAAGTCGTTAGGTCGCTTTTCCACTTAGGTCGGTAGGCAGTTAGGTCGCTAGAACCTTTCCATAGATAGGTCGTTTGCCTGTTAGGTCGTAGCATGTTAACTCGTTAGGTCACTCCATCCTTTAGGTCGCTCTGGCGTTTAGGTCGCTAGGTCGGTGCACTTTATAGGTCGCTGAAGAACCGAAGCACTGGGTCGCTAAATACCTTAGGTCGCGGAGTGCTTCGTGATCTTAGGTCGTTGCTGTAGTTAGGTCGCTAGGTCGCTTGAGACTCTAGGTCATTAGGTCATTGAGTGTGTTAGGTCGTTAGGTCGCTTGAGACTTTAGGTCGTTAGGTCGCTTGAGACTTTAGGTCGTTAGGTCGCTGAGTGTGTTAGGTCGGAACTTCCTACAGGTCGCTAGGTCGCGTAAGTCTTAGGTCACTTCAGAAATAGGAGTTAACAAAATGGAATTGGGTTGAAATGATAAATACCCAAATAAAACTTTGACGTAGGATAGAGAATTAAATAAAAACCCGATTGGTCAATAATTTGATTTAAAAATAAAAATAAAGATTTGATTTGATAAAATAATAAGGGTTTTGAATGAAATTTGAATTTCAATTATAGTGAAATTTAAATGTTAATTTTTAATAATCTGAAACAAAATTTTAACAAAGTAATTGATGAAAGAACGTTGTTTACTTTAAGAAATGATTGAATTAAGTTTTGAAATTATTTAATAATTAAGTTTTGAAATTATTTAATAATTAAATGGGATTGAATTATTTGATAATTAAATAAAACTGAATCATTTGATAAGTGAAATTGAACTTCTTTAATAAGTGAAATTGAGTTCTGTGATAATTAAGTTTTGGAAATTTGTTTAAATTAAGTAAATAAATAAGTGAAATTAAATTTCTTTAATAAGAAATAAAGTTTGATTTCTTGAAATTAATGTAAGACTTGAAATTTAAAGAATCTGATTTGACGAATGTAATTAAATTAAATTTGTAAGTTTTGAAATAACGGAGTTGAACTTAAGTAATGATTAAATGAATTGAAAATTTAATAGAAATTGTTTTGAATGATAAATTTACTTAACGAATATCGAATCAAATCAGTCAATGAATTTAAATTGATTTGAATGTTGAATTAATTTAATTTAAATTTAAATAATTACGGAATGAAACTTATATACGAACTTGAATTCAATTTGAATTGTTTAAAAAAAATTGAAACTGAATTATAAGATTTTGAAATGGTAATTTGGAAGTTTTGAAACGTAAATTATGGAAATTGTTTTAGAAAGACAAATGAAATGTTGGTTTACAAATTCTAATTGAAATTGAATTTGATTTGGTTTTTGAAACATATTAAACGACCAATCGGTGTAATAATTACGAAAGTTGTTAAAGAGACCGGGATCGGTTATGGACATACTCTCTGTCTAAACAGAAAACCACTTCAATAACCATACGCAGAGTGTAATCTAGAATGAAGTGGTTGGAATGATGTATGTGATGACTGAAGAAAGAGAACGATTATGGATAACCTTGACACTTGTGTCAGATTGGAAATGACTAAAACAGGAGCCGGGCCGGGCCAAATGGGGTTAGCCACCTCGAGCGAACACACTTCTTCGTAAACTACTCATTACTTGTTATTGATTGGTGCACCCTCGAAATTGGGAGTGTTGTTTCGCGGTGTTGCGATCGTTGCGGCGATGCGTTCTCACCAGTCTGGATCAGGCAAACGGTAGTTTCACTACCTTGGGTATTGCCTCATGTGCCTTGTCATACTTCTACCCCTATATATGCGACAACTACAAATTTGTTTTGTGTTATATCTATGGGGTACTCCCTGATATCCCGCTAGTTTACGGTGGAGTTTACAGTGTTGTATAGACTACGACGCTTATATAAAATGTGTTAAGGGGGATAATGGTAACGCCTTAACACTATTTTGATACTTTATATTACTGATAGGCATTATCTATTTAGCGTACACTACTACATAGTAGATAGTTTAATGGATCCTTAGAGGATGGTTATTCCAACATCCTTTGATTTACTTGTATTTCAGTTGTTATTTCACTTGAGTTGGATTTATTGATATAAGAATATTAATCCTGACTCGAGTGTTTTGTGTTTGGCTTTACGCTCGGGTCGGACAGAGTGTACCAGTATTCGAGACTCACCTTTGGAGTTGGAGCTTCGCTTGAAGATCCAGCTATATATCCAGTTTTCAGATATTCAGTTGATTCTAGAGATGTATTCTGATTCTGTATTCGACTATTGAATTTGAGACTTCTGTTGTAACTTATTTAACTCTGTTATTTATATAGTAGCTTCATGAACTACTATCTTTTGTTTCTTCTGCATTTATTACTCTGCGTCTGTGATCTTTGATTATTTATTTACTGTATATGTTTAGTTTTGCCAAATTTAAATTAACAATACGGTATTTTGAATTATTCAAGTCCGACATGTGCGGATGCGAATAGTCCGAAATAGCGGGCCATTACAGTTGGTATCAGAGCTTTGGTAGCTCTAGGCAAAACTTAGCATATATGGTAAATGAATTTACAGAATCACTTTCATTCGAGTTTGAATCTCTTTCTTTTTGACTCGATACCCTTGAATTTTGGAACGTTTCCTGCGGTTTCAAAATTCATTCATGTCTCTCACTATTCGTCTTCTTTTAATTTTGGAGTATCCCATAACTCCACTTCGAACGATCTTTATAATGAATCGACGGTCTCGCCAATCTTTGAATTATTTGTAAATGGGTGAAACTCCTTTACAATGGGCATCGATTTACTGGAGATTTCTGTATCCTCGGTTTACGATGCTATCTATCTCCTGCTATGCCTGAATTCTATTTCTCGAAATTGAATGTAGATTTGCCTCGGAATTCTGCAACGATCTTATTCTGCAAGTCACGGTTAACCTGGTCAAGGTTGCCCGCGACTTATATAAGCTTATCTATTTCCTTATTCGGTTAAATAATCATCTTATCATATGTTCCAACTTAGTCTCAAATCAAATTTTCTTTGATTGAGTTAATCAAATGAATCTCTGTCCTTGCTTTGAAAATCTATTCCTCTATAGTGTATTTGTATATCTATATTTAAAAATGTTTTGTACATTGTGTTGCTTGAGTTGTTGATGTTGATTTGGATTTCCGATCGATTCGTCTGGTCAACGCCATCGATAGGATTTCCAAAACACTTGAACAGAACAAACTGACACGATAACATTTTCAAAAATTTGGTAAATGAAATATATTTTGTATGGTTATATTATATATGTAAGTATGAGTTTTCTGAAATTAAATAGTTAATGAATTGTTGTTGAAAAATAATAATATTTGATTTTTATTTATTATTTTGCAAACCATTGACTAATTCAACATCCAGATTTGAAAGTTAAATGAATTTAAATTATAATTTGAGAATTTAATTTCCTGTGACTTCAAAATTTGATTTTAAAACGTACATTATTTAAAGTGTTTTCAAATAAAAATCATTTCAAAGAATTTAAATGTTTAAATCAGTGCTCTCCTCCATCGTCGCTGGAAAATAATTCCGATGATGACGGTTGCATCATCGACATTTATTTTCGAGTTTCAAAGTGGAGAGACCATCAGTAGCTTGCTACACTTTTGTTTTGAAATGAAATTGATTTTAATTTCTAAAGTATGACTCGATATAATATATATATATATATATATATATATATATATACATTAGTATTTGATTTAGGTTTGACTTGGATATATTGTATGTATATAATTATCTCTAAAATGGTTTGAAATTAATCGAAAATTAATTCTTAAAATTTTGATTTAAGGATGATTTTCAATGAAACCAAAAGTTTTGACTAAATACTTAACTGGAAATAAGTGAATTGTAAAAAATTTATTTGGATAATACTCAATTGCATTATATATAATTTACCTAAATTTTCAAAAGTTAACTATGTAATTAAATATTATACAGTAGAAAATGATATCAAAGGAATTTTAAATAAATTTGAGTAGTTATAATAAGTGTAAATATACTTAATATATATGTGATAAGATATATTAAGTAGAATAAATTTAATAATAATTTGGAATAAAGAAGGATTAAATTTGTTGAATAATGTATGATTATAATAAATGACAATTCAAATTTATAATCTTTGAAATTGTTAATTTAAGATAATTGGATAATATACAATATAAAATGTCTTTATTAATAAAATTTGAATGCTTATAATAAATATTATACACTTGAAGTTTAATTATAAAATGATTAATAGAGATAAATAGAATACTAAGTTAGTCGAATAATAAATGGATTAATAAAATAAATTGTTGTTTGAAATTAATTTTTGTAACAAACAATGATAAATGGAAAATAAACCAAGTTAATGAAATTCCTTGAGTTTAAAGTCAAATTGTTGAATATAAATTAATTTAAATTGAAATTTATATGGTTTGAATTAATTGTTTTATTTTGGAATTCAAATCTATTTTCTTCTGGTTGTTCTATTCTCCTACCTCCTTTCTTTTCGGGGACGAAAAGTTTTGAGTGTGGGGAGAGTGTAACGACCCGTAAATTTTCGATAATTTTTATTTGTTTTATTAATTATATTTAATTGAAATTTTAAGAAATTGTAAATAAAAAATTTTGAAATAAAAATTTAATATTTGAAATGCGTCGGGTTAAACATGGCAACTGGTAAATTTTCGTCCGAAAATATGAAGTTTATTTTCGTGCGTAAATTTATTTCAATTTAATCAGTTAAGAATTGTCGAAAATAAAATCAGAAACC
The DNA here is from genome assembly GCA_030765085.1 of Allium cepa. NCBI lineage: Eukaryota > Viridiplantae > Streptophyta > Magnoliopsida > Asparagales > Amaryllidaceae > Allium > Allium cepa. The sequence goes on along the minus strand of CM060942.1, from coordinate 134,045,199 downwards.
TGAATGTTTTTTCATAGAAAAATTGTAAATCATCTTCTCAGTAAGACGTCATTTTTTGTTTTTTCGAATTCTGACCTTTTTAGCTCCGTCGATCTTATTTTTCTACGTTTTTGCTGCATTTTCCGCTAGTAGAAAATTCGAAATTTTATAATTCAATCGTACCACTAATATCTGTATACCGTTTTGATCGTCTCACCATGCTGATCTCTATGGTATATTCAATTTTGTGTTTTGATGTCCGATACGCCGCAGAATTAACGAAAAACGATTTCGTATCGGTATCGATTTTCAAATCTTTTGGTTTTTACGGTGAGTATTCCGACAGTCAGAAATAAACAATCATTGTTCATTAATTCCCTGAATTCGTGCGAGACTCTTACTATTTCCAAAATTAATACGACTTTCTATTCCCTATGACAATCTTAAATTTTTGATTCATCTTTTTTATTGTGTTCTTGTTCATTCGTTTTCCTTTCCCACTGTTATCTCACTTCTTCCTCTTCTTTCGACCTTCCCCTCTTCTTAAATAAAAAAAAGAGAAATCCAAAACAGCCTTGCACCTCCCAAGCTTGCTCACTACCTCTCATTCTTTCCACCACCTTCTATTGCCCGGGCCTTCAACCGCTTCTTTTCCCCTCCTGCAGCAAGCACCGCACCCACCCCCTCACGCATGCACCACGGCCTCAAACCGTTCCGCCCCTCCTTCTTCATACAGCCGGCCTTCGACTTCTCGTGCAACCTCTGCATCACCTCCAGCAACCGGCCGACCACCTTCGCCTGACCCTGCCAAGCCAGAGCCGAAGCTTCTCCTTGCTCAACATCTTCGCCCAAGCTCCCCTCCGCATCTACCACTCACTCACACCCCGAAGTGGCAGCCAACACCAACAGCCGCCGTTTCCTTCCTTCCGGCTGTTCTCTTTGGTCGATGTATCTTATTAAGGTATTATATATATATATATATATATATATATATTTGTTTAAAGTGTTATTGTACATATATTGTTTTATATTTTCATGCATGGCCTATAAATATGTGTATACTAATGCATCCTGTTGTTTTTAGTATACAGGTTTAGATATTTTTTTATATATAAGTTACATATACGTATGTTTATAAAAGAGAAAAAAAGAAGAAAAAAAATATGTTGTTTACAACCAGCCTATTTTGTTTGTATGCATGTAGTGTATGTTGCTTGCGTATGTTATATATCGGTATATATTTTAAATATAAAGTATCCACTTTATATTATATAATAAAGTATGGATTTTATGTTATATTTTTGATTGTGTGTGTATATATATATGTATGTATATATGTATATATGTATATATGTATGTATGTAAGTGTATACGTCAGTTTATATATTATTATATCTATGTTTTGTGTAAAAGTATATAACCTTAACTTCTACTTTTACTCAGCCTTCTGGCTTTACTTGATATTTTAAAGATAGTCTAGTATTCTGTTATAATATGTTTGAAAGTATTTATGTGAATATGAATCATAAAACCAGTGAAAAAAGAGAGAGGGAAGTACAGTAATATATACGTTTTGATACTTACTTATCAGATTATTTTGGGTAGTTTATGTATGTGTGCAGAGACTTTGTACTAGCAATATGATTGGGTAGGTTAAAATAATAGCTTATATTTATGGTTGCGTCAGTTATAGGGCTTGTTGGGTTTTAGTCGAGTATGATGTGAAATTGTATATATAAACTTACAGTTATGGTACAACTACTTTAAGTATTATATACCTTTTGTTTATTTAAGTTTTAAAATATTATCTTATTTTATATTTTTAAGTGTCGGTATGTTGTTCGTACTAAGAAATTATCAATTCAGATTTATTGATTTCAAAGTTATAAGTTTGGATTAAAACCGCACATGTCAATAATTGAAGATGTATAAATTACAACATTGATTTAGGAAAATATCGTATTAATGAATTCTATTGTATTTTGATATTGTTAGATATTTAGATTTAAATAGATATCAATGTTTTGGTTTAATCAAAAGCGGAACTTTTGACATATATAAACTCCTATTCTAAAATTTCAGTCGATAGTTTAAAAGACTTAGTATACGTTTACCCAATTTATGATCTTTGATTCCCGGTCTATCAACTCGGTTCATCGAATTCGTTCCCATCTCACTTTGCTTTGGAATTCATAGCTTACTTTGTTGTCAAACTCTCTAGCCTCAAAAAGTGAGAAATCACTCACGATTAATGTTCTTTTATTTATTAAATTTGATTTCAATTGAAACGACTATTGAAATATGCTGCTGCTAGTTATTTACACTTTTATATATGCTATTACTTGTATCAGTTCACCTATGACACATGACACCATTATCTGTTATTTATACGATGATAATCCAGTTTGGTTGATAAATGATTGATTGTTGATGTTTACATTGGACGTTAAATTGTTAGCGTTGAAGTGATAAATAATATGCAATTGAATTTGATGTAGGATAGTTAACAATTTTAAATTGATATGTGTTGAATTTGATTAGATAAAAATTTGTATAATATGACCCCTTTAAATGTTTAAATTATTTGACACGTAGAAATATGATTAATTACACCTTGAACCATTTAAATGTATGTTATCTAAATTGATGTATTATGAAATCGAATAATAAATGTGAAGTTTAGAACCGCATAAAATAATAGTGAAATAATCTTTAATCTATATGAAGTGATAGTGTAGATTCTAGAAATAATTATATTAATTTGCACAAACAACAATGTGAATTAATACGATTATTTCGGGATTATTTGAATTAATTATTGGATGGTTATTGAGTGTTGCAATTGCTTGTTACTTACTTTGACACCGTCCCAGCTATCACACTGCAAGTTCCCTTTGCTATGCTTTGATTTTGAATTGAAATGGAATCGGGTTGAAATGATAAATACCCAAATAAAGTTTTGACTTAGGATAGAGAATTCAATAAAAACCCGATTGGTCAATAATTTGATTTAAAAATAAAAATAAAGATTTTATTCGAATAAAATAATAAGGGTTTTAAATGAAATTGGAATTTGAATTATAGTGAAATTTAAATGTTAATTTTTAATAATATGAAATAAAATTTTAACAAAGTAATTGATGAAAGAACGTTGTTTACTTTAAGAAATGATTGAATTAAGTTTTGAAATTATTTAATAATTAAGTTCTGAAATTATTTAATAATTTAATTAGATTGAATTATTTGATAATTAAATAAAATTGAATCCTTTGATAAGTGAAATTGAACTACTTTAATAAGTGAAATTGAGTTCTGTAATAATTAAGTTTTGGAAATTTGTTTAAATTAAGTAAATAAATAAGTGAAATTAAATTTCTTTAACAAGAAATAAAGTTTGATTTCTTGAAATTAATGTAAGACTTGAAATTAAAGAATCTGATTTGACGAATTTAGTTTAATTAAATTTGTAAGTTTAGAAATAATGGAGTTGAACTTAAGTAATTGATTAAATGAATTGAAATTTAATAGAAATTGTTTTGAATGATAAATTTACTTAATGAATATTGAATCAAATCGATCAATGAATTTAAACTGATTTGAATGTTAAATTAATTTAAATTTAAATAATTACGCAATGAAACTTATATACGAACTTGAATTCAATTTGAATTGTTTAAAAAAAATTGAAATTGAATTATAAGATTTTGAAATGGTAATTTGAAAGTTTTGAAACGTAAATTATGGAAATTATTTTAGAAAGACAAATGAAATGTTCGTTTACAAATTCTAATTGAAATTGAATTTGATTTGCTTTTTGTAATATATTAAACGACCTATCGGTGTAATAATTACGAAAGTTATTAAAGAGACCGGGATCGGTTATGGACATACTCTCTGTCTAAACCAAAAACCACTTTAATAACTATATGCGAAGTGTGATCTAGAATGAAGTGGTTGGAATGATGTACGGGATGACTGAAGAAAGAGAACGATTATGGATAGCCTTGACACTTGTGTCAAATTGAAAATGACTAAAACAGGAGCCGTGCCGGGTCAAATGGGGTTAGCTACCTCGAGCGAATACACATCTTCGTAAACTACTCATTACTTGTTATTGATTGGTGCACCCTCGAAATTGGGAGTGTTGTTTCGCGGTGTTGCGATCATTGCGGCGATGCGTTCTCACCAGTCTGGATCAGGCAAACGGTAGTTTCACTACCTTGGGTATTGCCTCATGTCCTTGTCAAACTTGTACCTATATATACGCGACCACTACGAATTTGTTTTGTGTTATATCTATGGAGTACTCCCTGATATCCCACTAGTTTATGGTGGAGTTTACAGTGTTGTATAGACTACGACGCTTATATAAAATGTGTTAAGGAGGATAATGGTAACGCCTTAACACTATTTTGATACTTTATATTACTGATAGGCATTATCTATTTAGCGTACACTACTACATAGTAGATAGTTTAACGGATCCTTAGAGGATGGTTATTCCAACATCCTTTGAGTTACTTTTATTTCAGTTGTTATTTCACTTGAGTTGGATTTATTGATATAAGAATATTAATCCTGACTCGAGTGTTTTGTGTTTTGCTTTACGCTTGGGTCAGACTGAGTGTACCAGTATTCGAGACTCACCTTTGGAGTTGGAGCTTCGCTTGGAGATCCAGCTATCTACCCAGTTTTCAGATATTCAGTTGACTCTAGAGATGTATTCCGATTTTGTATTCGACTATTGTATTTGAGACTTCTGTTGTAACTTATTTAACTCTGTTATTTATATAGTAGCTTCATGAACTACTATCTTTTGTTTCTGCTGCATTTATTACTCTGTGTATGTGATCTTTGATTATTTATTTACTATATATGTTCAGTTTTGCCAAGTTTATATTCACAACTCAGTATTTTGAATTATACAAGTCTGACATGTGCGGATGCGAATAGTCCAAAATAGTGGATCGTTACAGCTGTCTTACTATTGCACGATCCTGTATGAAGCTCATTCAAAGGGTACCCCTATTACTAGGCCATTGTTCTTTTCTTTCTTTGATGATACAGAAACTTTTGGAGTGAGTAGAAAGTTTTTAGTCGTGGTGTCACCCGTTTTGGAAGAAGGGGCAATGAGTGTGGATGCTTATTTCCCGTTAGGAAGGTTATACAATCTTTTCGACTATAAAAGGTGGTGGTTAATGAGAAAGGGAGGTATATTACATTGAATGCACCGAGCGATACGATTATTGTGCATGTAAGAGGAGGGAATATATTGATAATGCAACAAGAAGCGATAACCATGAAAGCTGCAACACAAACTGATTTTGAACTCAATTTAGCATTTGATGGGAATGAGGAGGTGAATGGGGATTTTTTTTGGATGATGGAGAAGGAGTTGAGATGGGAGGTGATGAGTTGAGTAAATGGAGTTTGGTGAGGTTTAGTAGCTTGGTTAAGGAAGGGAAAGGGGCTGTAAAGAGTTATGCTGTGATTGGAACTGTCCGCGGGTGCAGCGCAGTGGAAAGGAGGTTTGGGTTCTGATAAAAAGACCCAGGTTCGATTCCTACCATATTCTTCCCTATACTATATTAATTTACCCGGGGGTATGGGGCCTTGGATCAGCGGACGGCTTTACTATACCCTCCCCAGGAGTTTACTGGCCTGCCGGGTTCTAAAAAAAAGCGATTGGAACTTATGTCAAAGCTCACAAGTTTGAGATAAAGAAGATCACATTTTTAGGGTCGGAGAAGAGATTGAATAAAGTTTATATGACCGAATTTGGGGTAGTTGTGAGGAAGGAGAATGAAGGAGGGGTTTTAGTGCAGTAGAAACTAAGGGTTTGGGATTGAATATCGGAGAGAAGTTTGAGATGAGATTTGAAGAAGAAAATTAGCTAATACGTTGTGTTGGTATGTGTGTTAGAAATTTAAAGAGAAAAATAAGGATCACATTTGTGAAATATTGATTTAAAATGGAACATATATTATATTATATTATTGACTTGTTTATTTAACTTCGCCTATGTAGTTATACAGCATGTCCCAAGCCACGATAAAGAAGAAGAGTTGTGATAGGTTTGGAAAGCCAATATATAAACCATAGCCTCTCTTATGAAAAAGGAACCTTATTATATTTTATTGGGACGTAACCCTCTTAGCGACACGCCTTATTGAGGCTCGGGTATGGTGATAAGTGAGCAAGGGCTGGGTCACCACTCCCTTAGTGGCGTGCCCTATCGAGGCTCGGGTATGATGATAAATATGCAAGGGCTGGGTCGTCACTCCCCTAGTGGCGCGCTACATCGATGCCTCGATGTGGTGATAAATGAGCAAGGGTCTTCATACTTTACTCAGCAGGTGTGAAAGGCAAGGAAGCTAGTCGATGAAAATAGGGTTCTATTAGACTGTTGGAATGTAGGATCCTTAACATGAAATTAAAAGGGAGAGTTGATATTAGACTAGGAGACGTATAAATACCTTATGCGTTCAGAAGACCAAATGAGCGGACAAAAAGGCGAAGGAGGTGAAGAATGCAAGCTTCAAGTTATGGTACATAGGAAAGAACGTAACAAAAATAGGATAGGTATCTTAATTGAGAAGAACCTTAAAAACGGAGTGGTCGACGTTAGGAGACAAGGGGACATGATCATCTTAGTCAAGCTGGTAGTTGGCGATATGGTTTTGAACATCTTAGTGCTTATGCCCTACAAGTTGGCCTAAGTGAAGCCGTTAAGAGGAACTTTTGGAAAGAGTTATATGTCATGGTTAGAGATGTGTCTAGTAGTAAGAAACTTTTCATAGAAGGAAATTTCAACGGCCAAGTTGGTGGAGGGTTTGAGAGAGCGCATGGTGATTTTGGATATGTCTATGGAACCAAAAAGGAGAAGAAATATTGAATTTCACTATTGCTTATGACCTCATGATAGCTAATACTTTCTTTGGAAAAAGAAAATTACACTTAGTTACTTTAGTAGTGGCCAACACTCTAGCCAAATTGACTTTTTCCTTATCAGAAGAGATGAAAAACGAGCTTGCGTAAATTGCAAAGTCATACTTTGAGAATGTGTCGTCTCACAACATCAACTTTTTTTTATCTAAGTTTCGTCTTTGAATATGTGTTCGACGGGATAAATGAGCCAAGGTTAGTCGAATGAAATGGTGAAAGCTCAAAGGAGACACCTCACGGGTGTTTAAGGATATAATAATAGGAGAAGGAGCATGGAATATGGAAGGAGAAGCAAATGACATGTGGGATGAGATGACAACATCCATTCAGAAAGTGGCTACTAAGGTGTTTGGGATAATGAAAGGAAATAAACAGGAACATAAAGATTCATGGCGTTGGAATAGTGATATGAAAAAGGCTATCAAAGACAAGAAGGAATGCTATAAGTGCTTACATCATCATAAGAGCAAGGATAACATCCAAAATACAAAGTGGCAAAGAAGAAGGCAAAGAGAGCGGTGAGTGAATCAAGGGGTCGGGAGTATGAAGATCTAGATCAAAAGCTAAGTATGAAGAAGGGTGAAAAAACGTTCATAGGATAAGTAAGCTCCATGATAGGAAGATGAGAGACTTCAACTAAGATAAATATTAAGGATGAAAATAATAGGCTTTTGGTGAACGACAATGAGATAAAAAATAGATGAAGAGATAATTTCCACACGCTATACAATGAAGAAGGCGATAGCACTACGATCAAGTTGGACGACTATTTTGATGAAACGAGTACATATTTCGTTCAGAGAATTCAAGAGAAATAAAGCTTACGAGTCATATAATGATGTTTTGCGAGAGAGTCATTGAACATCGTTAAGAAGGATGACAGGTGTTTAAAAAATCAATTTTAATTTATGCCTGGAAGATCGACAACAGAGACGATTTTCTTGATAAGACAACTTATGGATAGGTTAAGGAGCAAAAGAAGGATCTATACATGGTATTTATCGATTTGGAGAAAGCTTATGATAAAGTACTGAGAAAGGATATGTGGTGGGCTCTAAAAAGAAAAAAGTCCCAACAAAGTACATTACTGTTATCAAGGATATGTACGATGATGTTGTGACTAGTGTCAGAGCATGTGAGGGTGAAACCAATGGCTTTTCCGTTAACATAGAATTACATCAAGGGTCGGTTTTTTGCTCTAGCGATGAATGAGGTTACAAAGGGTATACAAGATGAGATTCCTTAGAGTATGCTCTTTCCTGATGATGTTGTGCTAATTGACGAAAGTAGGATTGGGGTTGATAGACAACTGGAGCCGTGGAGGCACACTTTAGAATTAAGGGATTTTAGGCTTAGCAGAACAAAATAGAGTATATGAAGCGCAAGTTTAGCTAGTCAGGTCAGAGGATAAAGATGTCACTCTAGCCAGACAAATAGTGCCCAAGAAGAAATTCTTTCGACATTTATAATCAATGTTGCAGTATGATGGAGAGATTGATAAAGATGTTAGTTTTATAATTCGAGCGGGATGGGTGAAATGGCGACAAATGTCTGACATTCTCTATGATAGAAAAGTCCCATAGAAGCTTAAAGGAAAGTTCTACAGAACTGCAATCAGACCTGTGATGTTGTATGACGTAGAATGTTGGCCTACTAAAAGCCAACATGTTCAGAAGGTAATTGTAGCAGAGATGCATATGCTGTGGTGGAGCTATGGTCATATAAGAAGAGACTGGATTAGAAATGTTGATATACATGATAAACTTGGAGTAACACCTATTGAGAAGAAGCTAATCCAACACCGTTAAAGTTGGCTTGGACATCTCCAACAGAGGCCTCCCAAGACATTTATGCGCGTTGGAATTATAGGCCACGTTGAATGCACAAAGAGAAGTGGATGTCGGCCAAGGTTGACATGGGAGGAAGTAGTAAAAATGGATTTGGATTATCAAAATAATCCCAAGAGCTGTTATCGGACAGTAGTGCGAGGAAGTTAGTGATCCACGTAACAGAACCATGAGCTATGAGTTTTTTTGCTTAGGGTTGGTTTAGGGATATTGTTATAAGTTTTAGATTATAGGACTAGTGAATAGGAGCCTGAGACGTAGTTCCAGTCTTCGCTCAATATTACTATTAGTGCCATTATTACTATTATAATTACTATTTACATGGTTTTTTAAAAATATTTTTTACTTTTATTTTTTATTTTAATTTCACTTAGTTGTTATTATTTTTGTTATTTGTTTACTTATTTGACATTATTTTATTATTATTACTATCATGGTTTTTGTATTATTGAAATTGTTGTTGTTATAATTTTAAATTGACTTTGTCATTTAGTTTTGGGTTTCATCTCTAACCGACCCCAACTTGTTTGGGAACAATGGCTTTGTTGTTGTTATTGACTTGTTGATTTATGTTCCTGAAATCCAAAAAATTAGGCCCCTTTTGGTTTGTGATTTTCAGTTTTGGATTTTTGTATGATAAAATATATTGGATTTCAAAAGACGATTAATTTGGAATATAGTTTTAACATATAAAATTGAAAATGATTTTTATGTTTCTCGCAATTTTCCTTCTCTTCTTTTCTTACCCTCCCCACATCGCCCATGCCCTCTACTCATTCTCATGTGGTCCTCATATTCCATGTCTTTTTGAATACGTATTGGAAACTAAAAATTCTGTTTTCAAATTTAAGAGGCCCTTAATTTTCAACCACTTCAATATCATTTGAAACTGTTAAAAAAAGAAATATGTAACTGCAAGACCTTATTATTAAGCTTACATTTGAAAACAAAAAAAATAAAGAAAAAAACATACAAGAGAGTTTTATAAACTAGTGCCCGCACAGTGATGAGAGCTGTTTCGTGGACAATTACTCTAACACAGGAATGATGGAACTAAATATCAATAAATCATACTTGGTTACACCCAATTTCAGCACTGCAGACGATGAAGAAATTCGATTTCTACAAAAGGAAAACATAGTGCAATGAAAATTGGAAAAAAAGAAAAAACAAGTAAAAACTAATGAACTGTAGCAGTATTAATCATTCTCACTGTTACTATAATTGTATATAACCATAAAGAGTAACATAAGAGCCCATTCCTTGTTTGTCCAAATGTTGCTTCAGGTAAATTGAGCGTTTATCGGTTAAATACATCAGCATCTTTACATGTTAATATAAATTTTTAGAGTAACTTTATATAACATAACTTGTTCATTAGTGAAGTTTGAGTTAATTTTCATAAAGGTCAAATAAAATCTCATCCCTCCGTAGATGAAAACATTCAACTTTGCTTGGCATTTCACAGATTATCATATATTTGGCTATAGTTCACTAAAGAAAATTTATTTCTTTGGCTTCTTTGGGGGAAATAGAGGCAAGCCGCCAGCATCGAGTTTACGTTTGATTCCAAGAAAGTGTTTAACCTGAATAAGAGAAAAAAATTCATTAATATAGACTTTGTAACTCATATACAAGAATAGTTGTATTTTTACAACTTTTAATCCTTATGCACAAAATAAAACAATAATCTTCTAATCCCTATTCCCAAGAACAAAAAACTGAGAACTCGGTTATCACTCTCTCAATTCTTCAATGTAGATTGATATTTTGTTATTTTGGCAAATATTACCTCAACCACTACTGAGCATTACATTAGGCTCTTTATTATTCTAAATTGAGATCCAGTATCGGTCATGATGGAATGGGTTGTAATGGTGTTCTGGTGACTGGGTGGTTCAGGAACGATAAAGGATTTAATGAAGAAAGTTGTTGCGTGGAACAAATCCTCTCCGCTACACGAATTCGAGAAGAAGCGAGAACATGCTTTAGTTTGCTGCTTAATTATGAACAGAAGTTTCGATCTTTAACTCTGAATATTCATAGGCTCTATTCTCCCTCTTTTTTTGTATGATTTCGGTTTGAGATCCTGGAGACTGAGATAGTTGACTTTGATTACTGGTTGACGAATCGAATCTTGAAGGTTGATTGAGTATAAAGTTCTCTTCTTTTTTCAAAATGAGTCTTTGACTTGAATTTCTGATCTTTGAGACAGATTCAAGAGAGCTCATTTCTCCACAAGGAGTTTGATTTGAATTTTTGGTATTCGAGACAGATTCAGAGGAGGTACAATCTTGATCTGTATCATGACTGAGGACGTCCTTCACCTTCAGATCCTCTCTGAACCTTATGAAGTTCCTGACTTTCAAGGCCTTGGTAAGAACGTCTGCCCTTTGGCAAGTCCCAGGTATGTGATTGATAAGTAATTGACCTTTGAGGATCTGTTCTCGAACAAAATATATGTCAATTTCTCTATGCTTTGTTCGTGAGTGTAGAACTGTGTTGGAAGATATGTATATTGTACTTTTGTTATCATACCATAGTACCGGTTTGATACCATGTTTGATCTTTAGTTCACTAAGTAAAGATTGAATCCACATGATTTCTGCTGTTACACTAGACACACTTCTATATTTGGCTTCAGTATTGGATCTAGATATAGTTGATTGTTTTTTTAGCACCATCAAAATAGATTATCCTCAATGTATATACAGTCGCCAGAAACTAAATTCCTATCATCACGATCTGTTGCCCAATCAGCATCAGAAAACTCTGTCACATTAAGATTTTTGCATGCCTTTAGAGATAAACCATAAGTTGCAGTTCCTTTCAGATATCTTAATATCCTCTTCACATCCTTCCATTGCTCATTAAGAGGTCCCTGCATGAATTGAGACATTTTTTTAACACTAAATGATATATCAGGTCTAGTAATAGTTGCATATTTTAATGCTTCCACAACACCTTTATATTGCTTGACATTAAGTAATAGTTCTCCTCTATGTTTTGAGAGTTGGTGATTACATATCATAGGTGTTGGTTGAGGATTGGCTTCTACCATATTTGACTTGTATAATATTTCATTGATGTACTTTCTCTGGCTTAGAACAATTTCTGGTTTTTATTTTCTGATAACTTCTATGCCTAAAAAATAGTTTAGATCTCCAAGATCTTTGATACAAAACTGCCTGCCTAGGTACTGGACAACCTCATTGATTGCTGCTTCATCATTGCCTGTAATGAGTAAGTCACCAACATAAATTAGAATATACATAACAGATTCTTTATTGATTCTAATGTATAAGGAATTATCTGATTTTGTGGACTGATATCCCAGTCTAATAAATGTGGCTTTTAGTTTCTCAAACCAGACCCTTGGGGATTGTTTAAGACCATATATTGCCTTATTTAGTTTGCACATATGATTTGGCTTTTGATTGTAACCCTATGGTTGTTCCATGTAGATTTCCTCTTGTATTATTCCATTTAGAAATGCATTATTGACATCCAACTGTCTGATTTTTCATTATTTATGTAGAGCAACAGTGAAAATTATTCTGATGGTAGTTGGCTTAACCACAGGGGAAAATGTTTCATTGAAATAAAATCCATATTGTTGAGTATATCCTTTGGCTACAAGTCTGGCCTTAAATCTATTAATAGTTCCATCTTCATTTTTCTTTAACTTGTAAGTCCACTTGCAATCAACAATGTTTTTGTTGTTTGGAGAACTAACTAAATCCCAGGTTTTATTTTTGATTAGAGAATTATACTCTTCATCCATAGTTGCTTTTCAATTATTGTCCTTTATGGCTTGTTCAAAGTTCTCTAGTTCTTTTGTTATTCTGACAGCGGTGTAGAGTTTTGGTTTGAATATGTCACTCTTAGATCTTGTGATCATTGGATGACAGACCTAGCCTATGTAGCCTCAGTATTTGTGATTAGCATTGCGTCTGTCTTGATTCAGTTTAGTTTATGCAGACTCATTACTAGTTTGTTGACTTTGATTATTTAAGCAGGTAGGAGACTGATTGTGATAGCTGGATTCATTTACTGGTTCATAGCTTGGCTGGTCTGGCATACTAAGTTGTGAATCACTAGCACTTGTAGTCCTCACAGTCTCCTTCTGTTGCCAAATTTTCGAATATACAGGTAATTCAGGTATAAATATCCTTGGATTATATACCTTATCTGTTTTTCAACTAAAGTTATGAAATGCAGTATCGCATTGCATGTTTTAGATTTAGTTTTCAAGAAATCCAAGTATATCTAGAGTATGCATCAAAAAAGATATATGAAACCTATAACCATAATCAGAACACACTGGGGTAGGACTCCAAATATCTGTAGCAATTAACTCAAGAGGATTAAAATACACAGTAGTAAAATCACTAAAGGCTAATTTATGACTTTTGCCCATCTGACAATAAGTACAAACATATGGAGCAGAAATATTTTCAAAAGAAATTTTATTTTCACTAAGTACTTTTTTAACAACGGTTGCATTTAGGGTCCCCCAGTTTGTAATGCCACAGATCAAAAGTACTTTTATTCTATTTTTTTGAGTGACCTCGGACAGATTAAAACTATTTTGCTATTTTACTATACTGATGGAGTTAACAAAATTGAATCTGTAAAGTCCTTTATCAGCATCACCCTGCAAAAGAGTTTCATTAGTCAAAATATCTTTTACTAAACAGTACTTTGGAAAAAATTCAAAGTAAACATTGTTATCTCTTGCAAATTGAGAAACACTGATGAGATTCTTTTTTATCTTTGGGACTCTTAATAAATTATTTAAGAATAGCTGCCTTGCACGTTTGATACAAGCTTTACCAACAAGAGTTATTCTAATAAACTCACCATTTCCCACATAAATTGATTGTTTACCTTTATACTCTTTATTTCCAAAATTAAGATTAAGATTGTCAAGATTGCTTTTTAAATGATTAGTTTCCCCAGAATCTGGATACCATGCTTCATCTTGAATGTGTTCTGGTTTAGTAATCTGATTTCTGCACATATCTGACTGCCCATTTGAGTCTTGTTGAACTTGCGCTAAGTTTGCACTTGGATTGCCATTCCTCTGATTGTTAGCATTCTGTCCTCGCACATAGTTTAAGTTTAATCTGAAGTAGCATTTAGCAGCTCTGCGACCAATTTTTTCACAGATATGACATCTTGGTTTATTGCTGTTGTTCCATCTTTCTCTGCCTCTTCCCCTTTTAGACTGAATATTTCTTTGTTGATTCTGTTCTGACTTGTTGTTGTAATGAGTTTTGCCTTTATAATTTGAAGCACAATTGAATGACATATCTAATTCATTGAATTTCTTGTATTCTTCTTCCTTCATGAGCAAGGAGAAGTGAGTGCACATCCTCAATTGAGGGTGTTATCCTTTGTGATGATATGACAACCACTACAGCTTCATACTCTTCACTTAAACCACTTAACATGATTAAAACTTGTTCAGAGTTAGGAATCTTGTGACCTGCTGCCTCTAGAAGATCACATATTTCTTTAATCCTTATTATATACTCTTCTATGGTCAGATTATCCTTTCTAATGCTGTGCAGTTGTCTCTTATGATGCATAATTTTGGCAGCAGGTTGAGAATTAAAAATTCTCTCTACTGTTGACAAGATTCCATTGGCTGTCTTGCTTCCAATGACCGGTGGCAGTAGCTTAACACTTATAGATGATAGCAGCCATAAGAAAATTAAGTTATCTTGTCCCCGATGTCTTGTGATTTCTTCATCACTAACTGTTTTGTTTTCTTGGTTAGTTATAAACATAGGTGGAACAGTAATGGTCCCAAGAAGAAACTCTTCGAGACCATAGCCTCTAATAGAAGTCTCTACTTGAACTTTCCATAGAAGATAGTTATCTTCTTCAAGATGTGTAGTGATCAGTTGGTTTTGTCGACTTATCACAGTCCTTATGAGACATTCAATGGCAGTCAAATGTGGGTTAGATGAAGTACGTGATATGGCAGAACTATCATTATCTCCTGCCATGATATCTTGAAAGAAATATGATAAGGAAATGAATCAGAAGTACTTACAGAGTCAGGAGAAATCCAGTTAGAAAAAAACAGATTATTTATAGCCAGAATTCAAGTGATGAGACTTGACTGATGAGTTCTTGACGAGGTAACAACTTTTTTTATGGTTTCTTGATGTTTTTCTTGACTCTGATGATGAGCTTTCTGATGAACTTTGTCCTAATTTGCTTAAAACTTGTTCGATTGCAACCAAGATCTCTGATCTTCAGGTATGGCAATGACATTTACTCAGATGATGAGAGCTCTCTCATGAGTGGATTGAATATCAGATGATGATATTGTATATGATGATAATTCAGATCCTAGAAGCCAAATGAAATGCAATTAGGCGAGATGGCTCTGATACCAAGTTGAAAATTTATTTGCAAAGAGATTTTAGAATTGTAGAAATTATTTGTAAAAGAAATGATGATTATATTATACTACAGTCTCACAAAATTTGAGACATACAACATGTTGTATTCATATATAAAATGATCATAGGCTGAAGTTTGAGTTCGGCCCAAAGTGAAAAGAAAAAGAATTACAAGTGCAATATCTCATCTATACAAAACCACACCGTATACTCATGAGGTGACGTATGCTCAAGGGTACAGCCGCACATCATATTTTTTCACTAAGAAGAGGGTGGTGAGTACACTGACAAAAAGAAAAGGTGAAGCAAGCAGTAAGAGGAATAATGCACACAGGGAAAAGATAGAGAAAAATATGGTAATAATTTTATTCATCAAAATTTGAAAATTATGTACACAGTATGATGCGCATATATATATATTTCTCATTTTAAACCAATTCAAACTATCCGTTAAAAATCTCAAATTATCCATATCAACTAGAATTTTGCAATCTAAACTAGCCAAATGCAAAACTAATTATTTCAAGTTGTGCACGTGCACACAGGCATAACATTCATAGCATTGAATTTCTTCCTCTACATTTGATTTGTTGTTTGCCTTAGTTTCTTCTTGCTTCTGGGTCATCCCTATATATCATTCGTCTTCTCAGCTGATCACGGTGATGATAATGATGTGCTAGCATCGTTTTTGCAAACAATTTGTTGAAATGCTTCTTCACATTGATGTTGTCCACTTGTTTGATGAAATACCTGAATGTGACAATCTTCCCACCCCTTTCCCCAATGCCCCCCTTCCCCTACCCCCCCCCCCCCCCACTCCCCAAAAAAAAGAGATCTTTTCTTAAAGTCTAAGGTGGAATTTTTTTAAGAATGTCTCGATAATCTTCCCATGTATAGTCAGATAGTGGCTTATTATTCCACTTAATCAATGCTTTCGCTACAGGTTTGCTATCTCTAGGAATCAGTCGTCTGTCAATAATGCCCCGTCAACCAATTCCTCTCTATATGATGGTAGACTTTGCTATAGAATAATATTTGGGCCTAGTTTTCTTTTTAATGTTGAAACATGGAAAACTGGATGAATTTAAGTAGAGAGAGGCGGTTCCAGTTTATAAGCAACTTCACTGATCCTTTGAACTATTTTTAATGGGCCATAATATCATGGAGAGAGATTTGTAGTTTTAATTATGCTCATGGAAATTTGCATATATGGCTGTAATTTCAAGTAAACCCAATCATTAATAGAAAAATATCCTTTTATTCTTCTAGCATTTTAAAAATTTTGCGATATGTCTTAAGCAAGGTTCAAGCTATCCTTTAAAAACTGTATTGTAATATCTGTAGATAATAAATGTTGCTCAACTTGTTTAACTTTTGCAGTGTTTGATATATAAGAATGGAGTGTTGGTGGCTGCTTACCACACAAGATTTCATACGGTGTCAATTTTGTAGGTTCCTTCCAAGAAGTATTAAACCAGAATTCAGTTAAGGTAAGCCAGTTGGTCCATTCACTAAGTTGATGTGAGATAAAGCGCCTCATGTGTGTCTCTAAAATTTTATTTGTAATCTCAGTTTGACCATCTGTTTAAGGATGATAGGCTAAGTTATACTTGACTGTACAATCTTGAAGAGTGAATAATTCTTGCCAAAAATTACTTAGAAAAATTGAATCTATATCACAGACTATAGTTGTAGGTGTTCGATAATTTAAATATATGGGCCATATATGTACAATAAAATGTTTTGTACTATTTTGGGGTAAATATTTATTAAAGTGATCAGATTATGCAATTAAAGTTAAAAGGTTTAAATGTATAATTTCCATGGTATTAATATGTGGATAGAATGGTAATTCTAATTTGTTGAAGAACCGAATTAAAAAATGCCAACATTTTAAATAAGAGGTTATGATCCCTAAATTGCATACACTCTGGCGTTATTACCCTAATCTCTTCTATGGAAATAATTTCAGATCTAGGTTTTATGTCAACTTGAAATATCAGATCCAACTTTTATCTTTTACATATATATCTTTCTCTTAATCAGTTTATGAAAGCAGCAATTATGGATTCAAATCTAATATAAGATCTAGGGCTTATCTCAATATAGAATAAAAATCAAATTAACTTTTCCAATCAACAACTATGGATTTAGGTATGGCTTTCACTAATTCATTTATTTTTCTCTGATTTTTTCTCAATCTAATCAATATGGATCACCTATCCAGAATCTATGGTTTCATGATTAATTTAACCTAAAGTATATTGAAATTCTAATAAGTGGTATCAAAGCCATCCACCATTGATTTCATTGGAAAAAAAAGTTATGCATTTCCTATGAGTAAGTTTTGAATTTAACTTTTTTTTAGAAGTCCTATAATTTCTTACTCAAGTTTAGATCTATTTGATCTATATATCAAAGATTTACTATTGATGATTTTGGATTTGATTTAGTATTTTTTTAATATTGTAAATTTAAAGGCTGATTTGTGAAACTATTTTGATATAGAAAGATAGATCTAAATAATTTGTATGTCATTTTGAAATAAGTTAGAATTTTAAAATCAATAAATTTGTGGAAAATAATCAAAATTTCTTTAAATTTCAGTAAATACTTATGTTGGTTAAAGCATTCATATGTTTGTTATTGTATATTTTATAAATAAGTTGTAAATTGTAATGTGAGGAATATTTTGGATCTGATATGTATAGGCATTTTCTAATGTTTATAAATGGTGTGTGTATATATATATATATAATTTAGAACTATTTATGCAAGCAATATAAATATGGTTCTATGATTATTATACCTTAATTAACTTTTAATCAAGTAATTTTGATATATACATATATAAGATATTTTGGTTACTTCAGAAATTTTTATTTATTAGAAATAAAGTATGCTTCTTTAAAGTGTTTATGTTTAAATTTTAACATGACACTAATTTGCATTGTGGACCATATAACGGTCAATTCATTTATTTTTATCATAAATGCATTAAATGTGGTTGTTATGCTAATAAATAAATTAATTTGTTATCATAATTGCACTAAATGCTTCGGTTACAATTAATTAATGGTGTAGCATGTTTGTATTTGGAATAAGAAAATGCATATGGTTTATTATTCCATGCATTTATGTTTGATAGTTACAGATATTTTATACGTTTGACCCATGCTCATTGAAAACATGTTTCACTTTCGTGCTTTGGTTAGCATAAATGTTAACGTGAAAATCAGACGCTAACACCCCGGTGTAAGTTGAAGTTGAGAGAAAGCACCACCCGTGAACACGGGAACTAAAACAAGTAGAAAAATCACAAACAAAGCAGAAAAGACAACGGTTTTTATAGTGGTTCGGCTTAAGGCAAGCGTACGTCCACTTTAATTCTCTTTATTGCTGAACCAATTACAACTTTACAACAATCTTCAATTACAATTCTGACGAGACAAACAACTAGAACTTTGGTAGAGAAGAATTCTTCGAATCCATGTAGATTGCGTTAGATTTTCCCTTGAAGTTAGTTGAGATGCCTTTCGATCTTGAAGTGTCGTGTGAGTCGAGAATTCAGCAGAGTATTGGCGCTTAAAGTGATTGGCCAAAAGTCCCCTTCACGTTTGAGGTAGGTCGGTATTTATAGAAAAATCTTCCCTTTGGATCGTAAGTCGTGTTCGACTCATGGTAACCCATGGCCGAGTTAAGTTGGGTCATGGGCGGCTCAGCTGGTAGAATTCATGCTTTGTGTCAGAGCGCCTTCGGTCTTCTGGATATAGTGCAAGTCCTAACTCGTTCACGAGTTAAGAGATCATGGCCGACTTATCTGACTAAGCCCTTGGTTTCTCAATGGTTCACTTCTTCAGAATTACAAGTCATGAGTCGCTCACGAGTCAACTCTCTTTTACATAAGCATTGTGACTGCGGGCTACGACTCAGTGGTTTTAGGTTGTAGGTGAGTCATGCTGAGTCGTGAGTCGTGAGTCACTTCCTTGAGTCGCTGACGACTCAAGGTAGGTCGTAGGTTGCACGATTCTGTGACTCGCGCAACTCCTCAATTTGTTGAGTCGGTAACTCGTTGAGTCGGCATGTCTCATAAACCATTAACCTCTTGAGTCGTTCCGCTTCTCTTAAGCCGCCTTGAATTCTAACTCGCCAGCTTATTGAGTCGCTTCTACCTTTAAGCCGTGAATTACCTTGAGTCGTAGACCCATTGAGTCAGTAAGAACCTTAAGTCGTGATCCATCCCTTCTTTCTTAAACCGTTAAGTCGTAGACTCCTATATGTCGTAAGTCGTTCACTTCCGTAAGCTGTTGACTCCTTTAGGTCGACCAATCCCTGACTCGTTAAGTCGTGTAACTCCCTTGAGTCGTTAACTTGTTAAGTCAGTTACTTATTGAATCGGACCACTCCTTAAGTCGCTATGCTTCTTTGAGTCGTGAGTCGTCTCAGTTCTTAACTCGTTGTCCAAACGGGGTTAACATTTGCCCCTCGAAGTGCACGCGCAAATCGTAGGACGTGTGGTTCGATCTTCTTAGCTCGTGTCCTGATGGGTTGTTAGTTCGCGAAGGACTTAAGGAAGAGACTAGGTCGGCTGATGCCGATTCGTATTCCATCGCTCCAGTGTATAAATGGCTTAAGTCGCCCCTTCTTCTTCACCTTCTTACTTCAGCGTTTATTTCCGCCATTAACAATCTTCGAAGCTTTCAAAGAAGAACTCAACTAGTTCACCTCATCATCAATCAAATTTCTTTGATCTTCGTCGTCACACTACGTAAGTAAACTTATTGCCCGCTCAATTTCACAACTGTCGTTATCCCACGATCATGGAGTTGGACTTCTCGTTTTCTAACCCCAATCCAAATCCTCTCACTATGCTTCATTTCGAGTCACGCTATGATTGATTTTTGACAAGCTTGGAGCGGTTTGATTTGAGTTTGTAGACGATTTGCAAGGAGGAGACGATGGGTTTTTATATTTCGAGTCAGTTGATCCATGAATTTAGAGGAGATGAGATTGTCTTGTATGGCTTATCGGGTTAGGAGATAGGAGGATAACGGGTTAAGGTTTAGGAGGATAATGGGTTAGGAGTTCTGATGAAGGGGTTGGTCGGTTGGAGGAAGCATGACGTTAACTTGGACGTGATTCAGTAATTTTGAGCGCCATAATTTTGAGCGATTCAATAACCTTCGCGACTTAATTCTGGACCGACTTACCAACCTTCATGACATAAGTCTTAAGTCGTAGCCGGGATAGGACTTGAGGAATTTCACGTTGCTTCGGACGGAAGCCTTTTCTATTTTTCATGGTTAACAACTTAGAGCAGTGCCGACTTAAGACACTAACAATTCAAGATTGAAACGACCTAACTTAACTCGCCTCGTAATCCTTAGGTCGTGGACGAGTTAGCCAGATAACCAATGATTTGATTTAACCCGTAGGAAGAATTTCTTAAGTCGTTGCCAACACTTAAGTCGTCGCCGAGTCAACACTTTACTCATCGCCGAGTCAACACTTAAGTTGTCGCAGTTGACAATTTTGCTTGAACCTTGAACTTTAACTTGATTTGCTGAAATAAACTGCCTGAGTGCTGAATTGTTTGGACTTTTACTTGTTAAACTTTATTGCATTTTTTCACAGGTCACTCTTGCAAGCTAATAACCTGTCTAATACAACATTTACAGAAAATTGGGACGAATATACTTCCACTGACTGCCCACATCAAATGACAGATTAGTTAATAACAATTAATCAACTTGAACAGACTGTGTGAACGAAGTGCTTTAAAACAACGAATTCAGACAAAGTATCAAGGCAACATTGGAATAGTCAACTGAACTTTCCTGTTTGCATTAACACTGTGCTTGAACTTCAAATTAACAAGTCCTGAAATTTGATAATCGATCAATTATCGACGAACTTAACTCCAGTTATATTTACTTGTTTATTTTTATTAGTTTTGCACAACAATTCACACTTTTAGGAAACGTGCACCTTCAAATTTGAATATCCAGTTGCTTATATAGAATGGCCTCACATCAAGAAGAAGTAACGGAATAGATTGGAGAGGCTCTTCTAATAGTTGCTCCACTGACTACTCCAACGGAAAGAGTCTCAACTTCCTTGAACTACCAGACGTTTAGCTTATTGCACGCTCAATTTGGCATCGCTGAAACGGATGCTATATTGCCCGGGCCAAATGATTTTGCCGATAGACCTCCCCGCGGTTTCGTCGCTGTCAACTGCCAAATGTGCTTGTGCGGTGCTATTCCTCCCTTCAACGAGTTTCTTCAGCAATTTCTACTTCGATTGACCATCTCCCCGTTTCAACTGCACCCCAATGGTTACGCCATTCTAATGGGGTTGTGTGTTTTATTCATGAGAACCCTGGATCGGCTACCGAGTTTTGAAGAAATTTGTTACTTATGTTCCTTCACCAAGACTAAAGATCATCCCTCCATTGTCGTCATCAGGAGTGCTAGGAATCACAAACTCGTGACTGACCTTTCCGAAAGTGTTCATGGATTTTTAAATAAGTTTTTCTTTGTTCGCTGCCCCCCAAGGTTTTATGCCATCTGGAGAGTAGGAAGTAAGATTACTTGCTTCTATTTTCCATTCCCGAGCTTTTCAAGTTTTGAGTTGTTAATCGCTAATTTCTCTCTTTCCTTTTTCAGCACTTCCTCCCCCCTCTAGAGATCCAGGCCATAAGCAAGTTTTTGAGAGACTGAGTGCCGTGGCCGCGGAAGAGAGAAGTGTAAAAATTTTGTTGAGGGATGAATTTTTGCATCAATACGGGCTTTTGCATACCTCTCGCTCTACACACCCTCATGAAGTCCCAGACTCCCCAACCCAAGCACCGGATGCCCTAGTTTTTACCGATGCACCCATACTGAAAGAACCTGCCTCTGAGGCTTCTCTAGTGAAGTGCTCCACTTCTGTTGATGTCGCGGGGTCATCTGGGAAACTTGCCCCGGTCACTGAAGAAAAAGAGCTTCAGGAATCTCCTCCTCATTCGAAGAAGTCTGGTGACGAAGAAGCTGAGAAAACTAGACCCATCAAACAGAGTGGAGATGATACTTTCGAAGGGTTGAGCGAGCTGTTTGTCACATCACAAGAGCTCTTTAAAGACGACCCCGTCACCACCAGGGTTTCTTCTTCAGTAGCTGAGGCGACCTCTACTCTGCAACAGACTCCGTCGACTCAAGAGTTGACGCTAACTACTACACCCACAACTACTCCACAATTAAAGAGTGGTTCGTAGCTTGCTGCGCATAGTTTGCACATCACACACACTTAGAATCTTTCAGCACTTTTATGCTTCTGGCTCTTTGTACTTTGAAGACTTCTAAAACTTATCTCTTTTTATTTCAGATTCTCCGATGGGACGCACCGGATCCTACTATGATGACTTCTAACGCTACGGGAGGCGTAGCCAATATGATTATAGGCGCTATCTCCCCTCTTACAGAGAATCCGATGAAGAGAGAGCCGCCCGAAAGGCTCAGGAGAGGAGGGCGCAAGAAGATCACTGCCCCCGTCTCGCTTGACATTCCTTCCGGCTCTCCCGCTCTCGGGAAGACAGACATCCAAACAATAATGAGCAAGCCTAAATTCCAAGTTGGACCGGGCCCAGCCACTTTGCAAAGCCGGTTTCCACAGTGGTGCCTAAAGGGAGTGCGGTTCGATCTTGACTTGGTCCCTATCGACAAGCCTGCCGTGCTACGAAATCTCGATGCCCTCAAGCTTGATATTGAAAGGATGTCAAACTGGCAAAAGCTTGTAGACGAGCTTCAAAGGGTCAACCGTACATATATAGAGGCCATGCTTACTATGGAGAACGATAAAGCCGAATGGCAGAAGGTTCTCGAGCAGCACGATACCGAAATGAGGAGCATCACTACTTACAATGAAGAGCTTGAAGCAAAAGTTGAGGAACTAAAAGAAGAGCTTGCTACTTCTTCTACCACATATACTCAAAAAGAAGAAGTATTTCAGAAGCAAGTTCGCGATGCTCACGCGGCTTAGCGACATGCCGAGGCACAACTTGAAGCTGAGCAGAAAACAGCAGGACTGTATCGTGCTGAGGTTACAGGACTACAGGAGAAAGTCAGCTCTCAGGATGCGGAAATTCAAATGCTTAAGCTTCAACTTTCCAAAGCTGAAAGAGAGCGTGATGAGGCCGTTGCCGGCAAAATTGCAACTGAAGAATCTCATGAGGCAACGAAGACCAACATCAGCTCAACATTATTTGACTTCTACCTGCATAGTGTCTTGGGGCGCGGTAGCCTCGCCTTTCTAGGCCCCAAGTACGAAATTACTCTAGCTGAGATATGGGAGGCCGCACTTGATATGCTCGGTGCTAAAGGTGCTGGCTACGTCGAACCAGCTCTTGAGGAGAATTATTTTTATGACGATGCTCGCGCTGCTCTGGCCAAGGCAAGGGAACAACTTGTAAAATTAAGTGCCGAAATGGCGGTGGGCGAACATTCAGGAAAAACTATCTTAACTGCTCTGATTCAGCCTTCTCCTTCGGCCGAAATCGATATCATCGGTTCCAGTTCCCATTCTCCATCCCCTACTAAAGTTACCACCGAGATCACAAGTATACAGGGTGGAGATGAAGGCGACGAGAGTGCCGAGGCACAGGCTTATGAGGTTGATGTCAGGAAACCGACTTCTCCAGGTAACTCTACTGTTAATCTTGCCCAAGTAGACTGCTCATCTGTCTCTTACGAGCTTGATGAGCTTCTTGACTATTTTATAAACCTCAGCGAGCCTTTATCTCCTCTCTTTACTGACTTTAACTTCTTTTCTTCTATAGAGAAAGCACTAAGCATTGTTCTAGCTTCTCCTCCTCCTGTTATTCCTCCTTCGGTTCTCCAAGTCACTCCTCCGTCCGCCTCTCAACCCGGGTCTCAAGAGGAGCAAATAGAAGCTCTTCACGGCTTAGATGATCCTGTTGCTTCTCAAGATCCGAGAGGAGAAGAAACTGAAGGAAGCGAGAAGACCCCAGAACCAACTGGCTCCGATGACGAACTGTTAGCTAAACTTCTTTCTCCATGGAGTGGGTCTTCCTCCAAGAAGAGAGGAAAACAGGGAGTCTCCAAGAAGAAGAAGGAACCATCAACTGGCGAAGAAAAAACGGAAGAAAGTCCGACTGTGCCCCTTTCTCCTTCGTCCCCTACTTTTACAAGCCGGCCTAAGAAGTTGGTCATCCGGCCAGGTGCGGGCTCAAAAGGTGGACGGAAGAAGAAATGATGGCTCTGGTTCTGTGGCTTTCATATCGCTTTCTTGCTTTTTGCATGTACTGACCGGATATTGTGCGGGTACCGGCCCCCACTTTTCTTTTACTTTTTACTTTGAAACCTGTACCTGTACAAAATTTTAACAGTGTTGAATAAAATGATTCTTTTTCTTTGTACAAACTTCTGTCTGTATCTGAGAATGCATTTATTATTCATTTTTGTACAAGTCTCTTTATATGATATTGCAGTGAGCTTGTGGTATGTTGTTCGAGCGTAATTCTACCAATATAGTTACACCGTGTTGTATGTATCTATACCATGTTGCCCCTATACCATAAGCTTGTTGCAAGATCTTGTATTTTTAGGGGACTTGTACTCTTATTTTCTGGAGAATAATTATTCCATACTTGGAGGAATATTATCTTGTTAAAAATAGAGTACAACTCCCTCCGTATAAGTTTTTACGCTTCATCCTTCGAAGATATCACTTTTTCTTTTGTGCATATACACATTTTACCAAGTGAATTCTTCTATGTGGTAAAGCGGGCATCTGAAGGGTACTTTAACTTCGTTTTGAGGAAGAGTATTTTCCAGAATAGGTGGATCATTCTTCCTTTGAGAGTTAAAGTGTGCCTTTGAAGAAGGCTTCCTCTTTTTTTTTTTTTTTTACGCCACAGTAAAGGGCTTTATGATTTTTGCTTCTTTGAAAAGTTGCACCTCTGAGGAGGGCTTTTTCACGTTTCAACACTTGGAAGTTTTATTTCAATCTCGGTGAAACGTGTGCCTCCGAAGAGTTGTGCCTCCGGGGAGGGCTTTTTTCACGTTTCAACACCTAGAAGTTTTATTTCAATCTTGGTGAAACGTGTGCCTCCGTAGAGGTCTTTCTGTTTGATTGTGCCTCCGGGAGGAGGTCTTTTTATTTCTGCCTCTGGGAAGAGGTTTTTTTGTTTTGTTGTGCCTCTGGGAAGAGGTTTTTTTTTTGTTTCTGCCCCTTGGGAGAGGCTTTTATTTTTCCCTGTTCGCTGGGAAGCGGGCCTCCGAAGAGGGCTTTTCACATTTCATTTTACGGGAGTGTATCGAGCGATGATGAAATGTGTGCCTCTGAGCTAGGTTATTGCATGGAAGTTTGGAGTTTCTTTCTCTCGGTTGGACGGATTCACGGGAGTGTATCGACCGATCATTCCGCAACTTTGTATCGAGAAAGATCTCTCTTTTTCTGGTTGGCCCGCTCGAGGTCTTTTAGCACTTCAACTGTGGTGAAATGGGCCTCCGGAGAGGGCTTTTCACGTTTCAACAGCTGGAAGTTTTATTTCAATCTCGGTGAAACGTGTGCCTCTGAGTAGGGCTTTTGCCTGGAAGTTTGGAGTTTCTTTCTCTCGGTTGGACGGATTCACGGGAGTGTATCGACCGATCATTCCGCAACTTTGTAACGAGAAAGATCTCTCTTTTTCTGGCTAGGCACGCTCGAGGTCTTTATCCTCCGAAGAGTTGTGCCTCCGTAGAGGGCTTGTGCCTCCGAAGAGGTCTTTTGCTGATTGATGCTTGCTCGCCCATGTCTCTTTTGCCATCCATTCACGTTGGCGATCCCCGTTGTCTTTTGCAAGTGTCATCACTTTTTAGTTGCCAATGATTTCCCTTATCCAAAGAAATACACTTCATAGTTAAGCAAGTTGGTGGTGGTAGACACAGGCTATTTAACTGGTTGTTTGTTTATTCAAACATTTGCAGTTAGTTAGATATGGTCCACTTCCATCCACATTGCTCACTTTCTTTGGAAGCGCTTCTTTTATAGGATTTGAGTATGGAAATCTTGAATGGTTTAGTGCTTGCTTGCTGAATGGTGTCGGAGATCAATTGGTCTTGCGATAGGTAAGCTTCATTTTTATAGCCTGCACTATTAAGTCGACATTTTAGGAACACAATTAACGTATTTTATATGTCGAAATAAAACAAAGCAGTTTATAATAGAAGAGAACACAAGATTTATAGTGTTTCGGCCAAAAACTGGGCCTACATCCACTTTATAGCTTTTCATTATTCACTTGCTTTACAATTGTTTTCAATACAAGAATCATATATTTGCAATTCTTTTACAACATTTCAGCAAAGCTTTCAAGTAAAGTAAGGACGCAAATGATTGCTGTTCCAAGCTCTTGGGATTGGTTCTCCTTCGACAGTTGTGAGTTTGAATGTGCTGTCAAGAAGCTTCGTGTCTATAACATATGGCCCTTCCCAGTTTGGCCCAAACACACCTGTAGCTGTCATGATTCTTTTCAGGACTAGGTCCCCAACTTCAAAGTTGCATTGACGAACTTTGGAATTGAAGTGCCTGGCTATTCTTTGTTGATGAGCTGCAATTCTAAGTCTAGCCTCTTCTCTTCTTTCATCAAGGAGGTCACGTGCTTCCAATTGCAGTTTTTCATTCTCATCTTGATCAAAATGGATCCTTCTGTGTGAGGGGACTTCAGTTTCTACTGGAATCATTGCTTCTGATCCATATGCCAATGAAAATGGAGTATGCCCCCGTTTGCCTGCGGATGAGCCACTGCTGAGAAGCTTTTTCGGATTTTGAATCGTTTGCAAAAATCTTGGAATTCCTCACTTTCAAACTGAATACCATTGTCTGTGATTATCTTCTGAAGCACACCATACCTGCAAATGATATTCTTAGTCACAAAACTTATCATTTTCTTAGAGGTAATAGTGGCCAAGGGTTCGGCCTCAGCCCATTTAGTAAAATAATCAACAGCAACGATAGCATATTTAATCCCTGATTTGGCAGTCGGCAAAGGCCCAATGAGATCTATTCCCCAGATGGAAAACGGCCATGGACTGACCATTTGTGTTAGCTCAGTGGAAGCTGCTCTAGGAATTTTAGCGAATCTCTGGCATTTATCACACTTTCGGGAATAGTCAGCAGCATCCTGATTAATTTCTGGCCAAAAGTATCCATAACGGAGGATTTTCTTTGCTAAAGTTTGACCACCTGTATGATCCCCACATTCCCCTCCTTGTACTTTAGTTAGAATCGTCTTAGCTTCTTTCTTTGTCACACATCGGAGTAATGGCTTTGAAAATCCTCGTCTGTACAAACGACCATCTTGAACTATATACCTAGAAGCTTTCCTCATCAACTTTTGTCGTTCTTTTGAATTTTCTGGCAAAGAACCATTGAGTAGATATTCATGTATCGGAGTAATCCATGATTCTTGCTCTTGGGATATGTTCATAATCCAATCAACATCCATTTCATCTGTGCTTGGAGCTGACAAGACTTCAACGGGAACTAACCCCAACAGTTGAGCTTCACCAGTACTCGAATATTTTGCGAGAGAATCCGCCTTCATATTTTCTTCTCGGGGAATATGGTTTATTGAATAACGGTCAAAATCTTGAAGGAGCTCCCAGGCCTTTGACAAATAGGCTGGTAAATTTCCTCCTTTAGCTTGAAATTCCTTCTTGACTTGACAAACAATAAGTTGAGAATCACTGAAGATATGCAATGCCTTGATGTTTAGTCCTTTAGCGATCCTTAAACCTGCCATGAGCGCTTCGTATTCAGCTTCATTATTTGTCGAAGGGAATTCTAGTCTCAGTGCATAACACAGTGATCGCCCTTCTGGGGTTTCAAGGACAACCCCTGCTCCGGAACAGTAATCATTCCTTGCGCCATCGACATACAATTTCCATTGGATTGGGATGCTATCAATGACTTCTTCCTCACTATCACCCTTATCTGTACATTCTGCGATGAAATCTGCTAAAGCTTGTCCATTGATTGCTTTCCGGGGATGATAAGTGATGTCATACTGGCTGAGTTCGATATTCCATTTCAGAAGACGGCCCGAAGTCTCAGGACGGAATAGGACTTGCTTTAGAGGCTGATCAGTGAGGACTTTGATGGGATGAGCTTGGAAATAAGGCCTCAATTTTCTTGATGCGATCAACAAACAATAGGCGAGCTTTTCTAATCTTGAATAGTTCATCTCTGCCCCAGTGAACCTTTTGCTGATATAATAGACTGGGCGTTGAATCCTCGCATCTTCCCGTACCAACACTGCACTGAGAGCATGAGACGAAATTGCCAAATATATGAAGAGATCTTCACCACTGTTAGGCTTTGAAAGTATCGAAGGCACTTCTATATGACGAATCAATTCATCAAATGCTTTCTGACATTCAGGAGTCCACTCAAAGTTTTTCGTTCCTTTCTTCAGAGCATCAAAGAATGGAATGCATGTGTAAGTAGCTTTGGAAATGAACCTACTCAAAGCAGCAACCTTTCCATTGAGACTTTGCAATTCCTTCTTCGTTCTAGGAGCCTTGACCTCTCTCAGGGCAGTGATTTGAGCTGGATTGGCTTCAATGCCCCTAGCGCTCATAATGAAACCCAAAAACTTTCCGGACTCCACTCCAAATGAACATTTCAGGGGATTAAGCTTCTTTATGTACTTGCGGAGTACTGCAAACATCTCTGCCAGGTGATCCATATGGTCCACTGCTTTCTTGGACTTTACTAGCATATCATCAACATAAACTTCCATTGTCTTGCCAATCTGTGGTTTAAACATGGCATTAACAAGCCTTTGGTAAGTTGCCCCTGCATTCTTGAGTCCGAAAGGCATGACATTGTAGCAGTAGAGTCCAACATCTGTGATGAAGCTTGTATCTTCTTGATCCGGCTCATGCATCATAATCCGGTTATATCCGGAGTATGCATCCATGAAAGATAACAATTCATGTCCCGCTGTCCCATCCACCAACTGATCGATCCTGGGCAGCGGGAACAGTCTTTGGGGCTGGCTTTGTTCAAATCCGAAAAATCAATGCACACTCTCCACTTTCCATTGGCTTTGTTAACCAGCACTGGATTTGAGACCCAATATGGATGAGTAGATTCTCTAATGAACCCGTTCTCCATGAGCCGATCCACTTCTTCTTTTAATGCTGCCGTTCTTTCAGGACGCTGAGTCCTTCTCTTCTGTTTCACAGGTGTAAATTTTGGATCAATATTCAGGGTATGCACTGCAATCTCTGGGGATATTCCACACATGTCAGCATGAGTCCAAGCGAATACATCCAAATTAGCCTTCAAAAATGCAATCAGAACATTCTGAACTGTCGGATTGAGTTGTGAACCCACATTAAGCACTTTGTTTGGGTCCTTTGGGTCTACGGGCACCGGTACTGTTACCTCTACTGGTACCACTCTATTCTCCCCTGCACTGGCTTTCCTTGGATCCATCTCTCTTCGTGCCCCACTACATTCACCAGTGCAGGGTCCACCCTGTAATTGCTACAAGGTTGGTTCTTTGATGCGGACTGGAGTCGCCGCACCTTTTGCCATCTCTCTCTTCCTGGATTCTCGCAATTCTGCAAAATAACATTCTCGCCCCGCATCTTGGTCTCCCTTAACCACACTAACTCCGTTATCTGTGGGGAATTTTAGAGTCAAGCACCATGGAGCAAGAACAGCTTTGAATGCAGCAAGAGTTGGTCGGCCCAAAAAGGCGTTGTAGGCAGAGAATTCTTCAACAATTATAAAGGTATGCTTTCGAGCCACCTTCCTCAGTCCCTTTCCGAGTTCTACAAACAAATCTATGGTCCCATTTGGCTGTTTGGGTTTTCCAGCAAACCCAGCAATCTTAAGTGATGAAGCTTGAACGTCAGCCATTGGAATTTTCATTTGATCAAAGGTCTTCTTGAAGAGGATGTTGCATGAGGCTCCACAATCAACTAGAACTCTTCTCACAGTTGCCGGCCCAATACCAGCGGATATGACCAAAGGATCTATGGTCGGAGCTTCGACACCCAAAGAATCCCTGGCACTGAACACAATATCATCTGTGGAAGTCTTTTGTTGCTTTAAAGGCGCATCATTCTCTAAAACAAAAACACATTTTTCAGCTGGTACATGCTTCAAGGCCCGGGCATACCTTTCCATCTCGCCCCAGCTTTTGCCTGCTGGGTGAGGTCCTCCAGCTATTATATTGATGACAGGCCTTTCCGATTCATTTTCCACGGCCTTCTCACTTGAGCCAGGACGGTGAGCGGGAACTTGCTGTTCTTGAGTTGACGAAGCTTTGGCATTTCTGTTCCTTTTCACATACTGCTGGAGCTTGTTTTCCTTTAAGAGTTGTTCAATTACCTCTTTCAATTGGCGGCATTCGTTGGTGTCATGGCCAGGCTGGTTGTGGAAACGATAGTACCTTCCACTTTTTTCCATTTTAACCGCAACTCTCATTTTAGGTGGTGTCGGATACTTGACATCATCTTTAGTTGCAAAGTAGATGTTTTCAAGGGTATCGGTCAAGGGTGTGAAATTGAAAGAACAACCTTTCTTAGCGTCTCCCTGTTTCTTTCCACCATCGTTTCCTCTTTTCTGAGTGTTTGGCTCTTTTTTATTCATAGCAGCACCATTATTCCCGGCTTGCCCTGATACCACCTTAGCCGGTGCTTGGAGGCTCTCCAAGCGCATGAATTCATCCGCTTTCTTGTAGAATCTGTCAAGTGAGTTTGGTTCTTTCATTTTCAACCATTTTCCAAATTCGCTTGACTTGTCAATTGCCCTCATCAAGTATGTCAAGACCATGCGTGGCTCAGCATTATCTACCTCGGCCAATGCTATGTTAAAGCGATTCAAGAACGACCTGATAGATTCTCCCAGATTTTTCTCTAGACTTGACAGCGACATTATGTCCTTTGCTTTAGAAGCATACAATCGAAATTGCTCCTTGAATTTCCTGGTCAAATCGGAGAATTGATCGATGGACCTGACCAGCAGCTTTGTAAACCATAATAGAGCTACACCTTCTAGATAAACCGGGAAGTGTCGGCATTTAATTTCATCAGATGCCCTGGCACCAGTCATGTGCCATTCGTATTTGTACAGAAACTCGTTAGGATCACTCGTCCCCTTGTAAGCCGGAATAGTAGGGGGAACGAATTTCCTTGGGAACTCTACCTTCAAGATCTTTTCAGTAAATGGAGTTTTGCTTGGAGCAAATCCCCACTCTTTCTCGTCTTCATCTCTTCGCATGCTTTCCTTCATGATTTGACGAACCATACCCGAAAAATACTCTTCATCATTTAGAGGCTCTGGAGGACATGCATCAGCCACTCTCTCTGAATTCTGCCTTGACAATCGTTCGCGAAGGGTCGGCTGCGGCCCTGACCCTCCAGCTTGAAGAGGAGTCCTTTCTACAGGGTCTGCGGCTCTTCGAGAAATGTTCCCTTCAACATCCTGAACTCCCACAGTAGGGTTCCCATCATTATTACTCGGTTGACGGTTTTCCCCCAGCAGATCATTCAACTTACTTAAGATCAGGGCATTCTGGGCATTCTGGGCCTCTAACTGCGCATTCTGAGCATTCAATTGTTGATTTAGCCCCAAAACTACGGCGTCAAGTTCTACCCGTGTAACTCCAACAGTTGGAGCTGCTTGACTTGAAGGAGGAGAGGTAGCAGTATTCTCTTGAACATTATCGGACCTTGCAGAACTTCGTTTTCTTCCAGGAGCCATTATTTCCAATAAACTTCTGGTTTTAAAAGAAATCCTTTCAACAGACCTTTGCGAAGCAATGATGGAAGTTTCCTGAGTTGGGTTCTCAGTGAACGCACCAAAAATGTAAACGTGAAAATCAGACGCTAACACCCCGATGTAAGTTGAAGTTGAGAGAAAGAACCACCAGTGAACACGGGAACTAAAACAAGTAGAAAAATCACAAACAAAGTAGAAAAGACAACAGTTTTTATAGTGGTTCGGCTTAAGGCAACCTACGTCCACTTTAATTCTCTTTATTGCTGAACTAATTACAACTTTACAACAATCTTCAATTTCAATTCTGACGAGACAAACAACTAGAACTTTGGTAGAGAAGAATTCTTCGAATCCATGTAGATTGCGTTAGATTTTCCCTTGAAGTTAGTTGAGATGCCTTTTGATCTTGAAGTGTCGTGTGAGTCGAGAATTCAGCAGAGTATTGGCGCTTAAAGTGATTGGCTAAAAGTCCCCTTCACGTTTGAGGTAGGTCGGTATTTATAGAAAAATCTTCCCTTTGGATCGTAAGTCGTGTTCGACTCATGGTAACCCGTGGCCGAGTTAAGTTGGGTCGTGGGTGACTCAGCTGGTAGAATTCATGCTTGGTCTCAGAGCGCCTTCGGTCTTCTGGATATAGCGCAAGTCCTAACTCATTCACGAGTTAAGAGATCATGGCCGACTTATCTGACTAAGCCCTTGGTTTCTCAATGGTTCACTTCTTCAGAATTACAAGTCATGAGTCGCTCACGAGTCAACTCTCTTTTACATAAGCATTGTGACTGCGGGCTACGACTCAGTGGTTTTAGGTTGTAGGTGAGTCATGCTGAGTCGTGAGTCGTGAGTCGCTTCCTTGAGTCGCTGACGACTCAAGGTAGGTCGTAGGTTGCACGATTCTGTGACTCGCGCAACTCCTCAATTTGTTGAGTCGGTAACTCGTTGAGTCGGCCTGTCTCATAAACCGTTAACCTCTTGAGTCGTTCCGCTTCTCTTAAGCCGCCTTGAATTCTAACTCGCCAGCTTGTTGAGTCGCTTCTACCTTTAAGTCGTGAATTACCTTGAGTCATAGACCCATTGAGTCGGTAAGAACCTTAAGTCGTGATCCATCCCTTCTTTCTTAAACCGTTAAGTCGTAGACTCCTATATGTCGTAAGTCGTTCACTTCCGTAAGCTGTTGACTCCTTTAGGTCGACCAATCCGTGACTCGTTAAGTCGTGTAACTCCCTTGAGTCGTTAACTTGTTAACTCGGTTACTTATTGAATCAGATCACTCCTTAAGTCGCTCTGCTTCTTTGAGTCGTGAGTCGTCTCAGTTCTTAACTCGTTGTCCAAACGGGGTTAACAATAAATTAAAAGAAGTAGCAGTTTTCATATTTTGTCGAAATGCATGTTTACTGACCTTAATTAAGTATTCAAAACAATAAACTAAAGGTAAAGCTACTATAGCATTTTGTATAGCTATATTATTTTTTTGAAACATCATAGATACTCCAATCATTCATATTATTTAGTACGACACTTACTATATATATAATTTTATATGGCATTTAACTCTTTCTTTCATCCATGACATTTGTTATACAATTTATTTATGATGCTTTGTATCATATTTATTTATGGAATGTCATGAATGTAACCACAAACTTAAAGTAAAAGACTATAACATCTATGGTTAAAACATATTGTATCACGGTTATAATTTTGATTTTTTCAAATGTCATATTGGCGCAGCGTGGGAAGCGAATCCGACGATGTAAATCGAATCCGTCCAAGATCTCACACGATTAGCGGAAATAATCGGTGACTCGACGAAGAATCGATGGATTTAAGAATACCGAAAGGCCCAAATCCATTGATCACGAAGATAACGGATTTTAGCAATCTTCGACACGTTGATCGCGCACGATACCGTGAAGAAAGATCTACAATTCTTTGAGCGTTGATCAAGCGCACTTAATTCCGCAAATTGGCTTCAACGTTCGTTGATTCGAGCGCACTCGAATGCCGAAGTGGAGATAGGAGTTAGCACTCTACTACCAATTTAATGGAGGCATAAAGCTTCACAAACAAAATTTTATTCCATTTTTAACAAACTTTACAAATGACACGACTTGCTTATTTATAGGCTTACAATACTACAACATATTACATAGCATAACACATTACAAACAGTTACAACATAACACGACTTAAAAAAAAGTACAAACAGTTAACGGTCTTGTTTGTGACTAAAAAAAATAGAACGCGGCTTAAATGGTCACGCGACTCATTGATCGGCGACCTATAACGATTTGCCGCGACTTAACTAAGCCATCACGCGACTCAACAATTGTCACGCGAGCTAAAAGAAGGCGGCAATGAAATCTTCGCGACTTAAAATGCAACAGCGACATAAGGAATTTTTCCGCGACCTAGAATCACCCATCACGCGACCTAAAATAGAGTCGTTCGCGACTTAACAAATTTGTTCGCGATTTATCAAAGCTCGGCAGCGACTTATGGAGGATTGGTGATAGGTCGCGACATATAAAGGAAGGAGGAAACTCGCGAGTTAGGGAATTTGAATCGGTCGTCTGCGACCTAATTTTGAGTCGCGACGTAGGAGGAATGGGGTTGGAGTTAGGTCGCGGGTTTGAGGTTGAGTCGCGTAGCGACATAGGAAGCATGGTGTTGGAGTTAGGTCGCGGGGTTCGGGTTAAGTCGCGTAGCGACATAGGAAGCACGGTGTTGGAATAAATCACGGTAGACGGTGATGGGATAGGAGTTAGGTCGTGGAGCATTGGTGATGGCCGATCACGAATTAAGGTATGTGTCGATTCCTCCCCTCTCGTGCCATCTTGTGCTGCATCATCCACCCCTTGTTGGAATGAATTCGTCCTCGAATTCACACTCTCGTCATCTTCGACAAAATCCTCCCCACAATACAGAATTAAGTGTTTGATATTGAAAACATCAGAAGTATGAATATTTCCTAGCAATCTTAATCGATACACATTATCATTGATCTTCTTCAAGATTTCTACTGGACCAATTTTTCGTGCTTTCAACTTGTTGTAAATGCCAACTGGAAAACGATCTTTCGTCAAAACGGCATATAAAAAATCTCCTTCTTTGAAGACAACACTTCTTCGTTTCTTATCTTCCATTTGTTTATACTTCTTATTTGTCTTCTCCAATCGTTCCTGAACGATTCTATGGCATTCTGTCAACCCATCAACAAAAATCAGTAGCCCGCTTAACTGTCCCTTTCGGTTGTGGCACTATTGTCAAATCCAGCGGTCCCTTTGGTAAGCTTGAATATACAATCTGAAATGGACTGAAACTTGTACTTCGGTTAATTGCATGATTGTGAGCAAATTCAGCTTGACACAACTTCAAATCCCAACTCTTCAAATTGTCTTTCACAAGACATCGTAACAAATTCCCCAACGATCTATTCACCACCTCTGTTTGCCCATCTGTCTGCGGATGATAAGCACTACTAAAATTCAGCTTCGTTCCGACCATCTTCCATAAACTCAACCAAAAATGGCTTAAAAATCTAGTATCTCGATCAGAAACAATAGATTCTGGTAAACCATGCAATCGTTACACCTCTTTAAAGAATAATTGAGCAACCCGAACTGCATCCGCTGTCTTCTTACAAGCTATAAAATGTGCCATCTTCGAAAACCGATCCACCACAACAAATATAGAATCATTCCCCCTTTGAGTTCTAGGCAAACCCAACACAAAATCCATACTAATATCAACCCATGGTTTAGTAGGCACAGGTAACGGCATATATAATCCCGCATTCGTAGCTGTTCCCTTTGAAACTTGACAGATATGACATCTCTCCACAAATCTCTCCACCTCTTTTCTCATTGACAGCCAAAAATAAGATTGAGAAATCAACTGTAATGTACGATCTCTGCCTACATGACCTTCTTCATGTAACTCTTTGATAATCTTCATTCTCAAGCTGTAGTCTGGTATGCATAATCGATTTCCCTTGAACAAGAATCCATCAACCAACACAAATTCATCAGTACTCCATCCTTAACTTTCTCAACAAACTTTGCAAAGTAAGGATCCTCCTTAAACAACTCTGGCAATAATTCGAATCCTGTCACTTCAACCTTCAACGTTGTCAACAAATGATTCCTCCTGCTCAAAGCATCCGCTACACGATTTGTCACCCCTGGTTTGTGTTTTACGACGAAAGTAAATTGTTGTAGATATGCTATCCACGAAGCATGTCTCGCTGAAATCTTGTCCTACCCTTGTAGATGTTTCAATGCCTCATGATCGGTATAAAGAACAAACTCTTTCTGAAACAAGTGATGTCGCCAGTGCTTCACAGCTTGAACAATCGCGTAAAACTCTACATCATAAGTGCTATATCTCAACTTGGCTCCAGACAGTTTTTCACTGAAATAATCAACTGGTCTTCCATTCTGGCTCAATACTCCACCAATTCCCACTTTCGAAGCATCAGTATGTAATTCAAACAACAAATGAAAATTCGGCAGTACCAGAATTGGTGCTGTCGTCAAGAGTGTCTTGATCTTCTCAAAGGCAACCCCTGCTTCCTCTGACCATACAAATTTCTTTCCTTTCATGCAATCGGTTACTGGTGCCATCACACTGCTAAAGTGTGGAATGAATCTTCGATAAAAAGACACCAACCCATGAAAACTCCTCACTTCCGTATTTTGTCTTTGGTTTTGGCCAACTCCTGATAGCTTCCACTTTATTTTCATCCACATGAATTCCTTCCTTTGACAGAACATACCGCAGAAATAAAACACTGTCCGTCATAAATGTAACATTCCTATTTTTAAATCAAATTTAAATTGGCAATTAATATAATTTTAGCAAATTTAATTGTGGATTAATTTTGTATTTTCCAAATTTAAATAGATATTTGTTTATTTATTATTGAAAATGAATATAAAAATGATTTTAAAAATAGAATCTCTAATTAGAAAATTAAAAATAAATATTTTTGGGAAAATTATATCAACCATAAATTTGACTTTGGATTTAATTTGAAAATTTTAAATATATATATATATATATTTAAAGTTAAAATTGTAAATGAAATTTTGATTTGGAAAATTTAAAATGTAAATATTTATAAATATACAGGATTTGGAAACTCTAAAATTAAAATATATTGTAAATAAAATTTTGAGTATATTTGAATTTTTCAAATTTAATAAAGATACATGTTCATTTAATTATACAAATGAATTATAATTAGTAAATACAATGAACTAGGTTTAAAATAATATTGGCATAAGGATTGAATACATATTGGAATTGAATTTAAATTTAAAATGAATGTTTTTAAAAATAAATGGAATTTAAAATTCATTGAGATATAATGTATATAATGTAAATATTGGCTAAGAAAAAAATTCTTTTAACATTGTATATGTATACACACACATACAAATGAATTAAGAGGTGTGTTCATTTATAAAATAAATATGATATAAAAAGATTGTCGTTGAAAATTGTAAATGTAAACATTTTCATAAGGGAGTGAAGAAGTAAACATACATATGTAAGTTTGAATTTTTACAAGTGTTAGATCTCATGATTATTTTGTTACAAATGGCATTCAATTTAATTGTTTAAATAAAATAATAGAATTAAAAATTACAAGAACTCTTCATTTTCCCATGCTCAATCATATTATATCTCAGCCAAATATGAAAACAAACAGTATCAAAGATTTAGCTTTTCAAAACTACAACACTCAAAAAATAAAATAAAATAAATAAAGGCAAAGATCATCCCAAACCAGAAAGCAAATCAAATCTGGAAATAAAAGTAGGCAGTGAATTCAAGAAGCAAAGCAAGAGGGAAATATATATATATATATATATATATATATATATATATATATATATATATATATATATAATCAAAAGAAGACTAAGCTTCAATTTTTAAATCTGGGGAAAATGCAAGCAAATTCAAAAGCCTGTAA
This sequence comes from Allium cepa, assembly GCA_030765085.1. Taxonomy (NCBI): domain Eukaryota; kingdom Viridiplantae; phylum Streptophyta; class Magnoliopsida; order Asparagales; family Amaryllidaceae; genus Allium; species Allium cepa. The sequence continues at coordinate 134,007,250 of CM060942.1, read as the reverse complement.
AATTTTGGAGTTTGAAGCATGTCAACCTGGGAGAGAAAATGCAAATCCAACCTGAATCAAAAGCATGAAAAGCTCAAGCAACTCAACATGATCAAGAATATCAAGTAAACAAAAAAAATCAAGCAAACCTGGACAGTAAGCAAAACTGGTCCAGGCAAAATCTAAAGAAAATAAGATCAAGCAATCAGTATCAAGCTAAGGCTTTGCAATTGTGTCCCTGTTCTTCTCTGCATCATCAACACTGTGAGTAAACCTCCTTTTTTTTAAACCAGATTTCTTTGCTTCTTTGATCAGTGAGCAAACCTACCCAAATCTATGTTATATGCAATGATAAATGTTGTTCTGTTGTTAAAATGCCTGCTTGCCTGTGTGTATGTGAATATATATATACTATGATGGATGCATGCTTGTGTATATGTATATGTATACTCACCTCTGTTATGGTATACAGTTTCAGAAGAAAGTAAATATAAACTGTGAGCAAATTTTTTATTTTATTTCTTCTTATAAAACTATTCTCTTGGTTCTAATGTCTGTGATGAAAATGCCTTGGAAATGATAAATGCATGTGTATATATACATATATATATATCAGCAAGTATGTGTACATAGTTCTGTACATGTTTGGAAAATAGGAGATGAAGCTTCTTTTACAGTTTTACAGGCTTTGAATTAATCCAAGAAAACTCAGTTTTCTTTAAATCAATCTCCAATAACCTTCAGTATTTGAATGAATCATGTTGTTGAAATTTAAACCAAGATTTAAGAATAGTTAAAGTATGTTGGTTATGAATTATCTGGAAAATGTAGGAAAAACAAAGACAGTGAAATTTTAAACTACGTCAAAAACTCAACCTGAATAATTCGTTGATTCAGGTATATAAATCGATTTGTTATCAAAATCTATGAATTTTAAATTTTTATTCATGATTTTTAAGCCTAAAATCATTGAGATAATCGGATTTGTCCAAATTTGGGTTTGTTATCAATTGCCATTGATCGGCAACGATGGGTGAGTTGTAGTCGTCCCTGGAAGGAGTGGGCATGAGGAAGATCATCAGAAAAATAACAAATGAATTTTTAATTCATGATGGAAGTAGCAGTTGTCGATTCTGGTGTGCAACCCTAGTTTGAACAAGGTTTGATATTTCGGTCATCTCCTCTTCTACAGTTGATCGAGTGTAAAGGGGTTTTGGGTGGTGGAAGTTTGGTCGTTGACGAGGGTACGGCCAGAGTTTCAGTGGCAATGGTGGTCGGGGGATCGTAGATGAGGCGGTTTCAGGTTTTGGTGAGGTGGTGCCAGACGTTGTTATCTTGGTTCCAGGTTTGAAGTTGAACACCCAAATTCGAATTCGAGTTAGTATTGATTGATTTGTTGATCACGATGGGATGCGGGGGTGCTCGCTGACCTGAGGAGATCATCGATGATGATCGGAGCTCGCTGTGATGATGAGGCATGTGCACGTGGTAGTGGGTTGTGTCAGTGTTTTGGTTTGAAGTAGAGGGCAAATACTCGAGTTTTTCTCGAGTTAATATCGTGAGTGACTCGAAGTAAGGTGATGCTTTGCTCGAAGCAAAATAGGTTAGCCTCGGGATGAAATTTTGTTACAGGTTTCAGAACAAAACCTGTAATGTTTGTTTTAAAAATCTAAACTGAAGTTTAAAATAAAAGGTAAAGTTTCAAACAAGTTAAATCCAAGTTTTAAATCTGGTTCAATTTCAGCATGAATCTCAGTTTTAAAAATAAAATAAAGTTTTCAAATTTAATATGTTTAAGCTACTTTAAAATGGGAAAATGGTTTGAATGTTAAAGTTTTAAAATGCAAGAAAGTTTTCTCTTAAATCAAAGTTAAATATGGAATTAAGACTTAGTCTGAATTCCAGTTTTAGAAATTAAAGAGAGTTTAAATTAAAAAAAATGATTTAAATAACTTTGAATATTAAAGTTTATTTTTTTTATTGATTTGAATTAAGAAAATGAATTTGGTTTGAATTCCTTTAAAACTTCTTTTATAAAATAAGTATTTCTTTAACATAAATTTTAAAAATGTGTTTTTAATTGTTTTTAACTTTAATTTGTGCTCATTTTAAATTTTAAATTTAAAATGAAATTTGCAAATAAATTTGAAAGAAAATAGTTAAAATACTTTGTTAATGATAAATTTAATCATTAATAAGAATAATGCTTTCCTTGAAATTTAATTAGGAATTAATGTTTTGAAATTCATTAAATTGGTAAGTTAATTAAAATGAGAAATTTATTTTTCAATTAATTTTTGATTTGGGTTAATTAAATAAGTAATTAAAGGCTTAGATTTATTTAATTAAGATTTGAGATTAATTAATTAAAGGATAATTAATTAAAGTGATTAAGGAAAAAAGATTATTAATTAAAGGTTAATAATTTGTGAAAGTAATTAAGGGATGTTATTAATTAAAAATTAATTTATCTTGTGATTAACTTAAGGTTAATCAATTGTTGTAATTAAATAAGGATAACTAATTTAACGATAATTAATTAATTTAGGGTTGATTAATTAATTAAAGATAATTTATTGAATGGTGAACCAAATAATTAAGGTTAATTATTTAATAATTAAAGGTTAATAAATTATAATTAAGGGTTAATTAAATTATCATAAATGGTGAATTAATAAATGATTAAAGAAAAGTTAATCAAAATGATTTGTAATTTATTAATGATAAATTAACCAGGATTAGTAGTTATTCATAAGCAATTAAAATTGGTTTGAATCAAATAACTAACTGATCTTACTTATGGATGTTTGATTGTTAGATGATATGTGATGGATTGATGTATCTGTTATGTGATGTGATGCCATGTAATGTTTTGTGCTAGACTATTATATCTGTGATGTATATATTGTTATATGTATATGCAACCCCTTGACCCGTAGAACGGCATTTAAATTTCGATGCGACAGGGAGTCGGATTCCAATTGGTTGTCCGAAACCCACATCGAATCATATTAGTGAATCTTTGTGATTGACGATCTACTTTATCTATGAATTTGTGAATAGAGATAAGCGTTATGGGTTATATCGCTTATCGATATGATTGAATCTGTGATGATGATGTTGTGCACTATTGTGTTGGACCCCTGTACCACACTATACACACACAAATATGGATTGCACGTGGAAATGGGTTAAGTCACAGATCTTTGAAATTGTTTTAAAATTGGAATTTTGAATCCAAAATAGTTTTGGAATTAGAATTGGAACTTTGAAAATGAATTTTCAAAAATAGAAGTTATTTTGAATGACTCGATTGAGTTTGAAATTTAAATAATTTGATTTAAATTTGAATTTAATATTTGAAATTGAATTCTATGGTTTCTAAACTATGGGTTAAAAAGGTTATTCAACTTATAAATGGGTTTTTAAAACCATTTTAAAAGCGTTGATTGGGAATTTAAATTCTAAACCCAAAGATTTTAAATGGTATAAATATAATTGAGTTTTTCTGAAACGGAAACTATATGGTTTCAAATAATAAGGGCTTTTGTATAAGAAATAAATTTCCAATTTGTGTTAAAAGGATATCAACTCTATAACGGAAATAGTTTCCCAAGTTATAGATAACTCTTTGGAAACGTGTTTTGAAAGCTATAAATTAAATCTTTAGTTAAAGATTTAAGGAATAAATCCAATTGAAATGGAATTGTTTGAAATATATGAATGATCTTTGTGAAACTAGGTGAACCTTGTGAAATGAATCTTTTTATTTAAAGATTTTAAATGGTAATTTGTTTAACCATTTGAAAGAAAAGCTTTGGATTTTAAAGTTGTGACTTAACTGAAATCCCATATCCAAATGTTTTAAATATTGCGCTCGCTATTCGGTTTAGCCCGGAGAGGACCTTATGTCATATAACCCATTCCGAATAGTGATATGACGTTATGGATTGCAACTGAAGACCGGTGTTGAAGACCGGTGTTGAAGACCGGGTGTCTTCGAGAACGATAGGATAACCTGTCGATTCACTCTGCACCGAGTTGCTCCGGTATAGAGTTCTCCCTTAGTGACGGGAAGTCCGATCGGCATTGTGGATACCCGGATTTGCAAGGTCTTCTTTGGAAGTGCCTTCGGTTCTGTTCGAACCCGGAACAGACTTGTATGGTTGTATGTCCGACATTACACTTTGAGATATTAAATTGATCTCTATCAAATACATTTCTGCTTGGTGGCGGAGAATTTATTCTCTTAGCTTAACACCCTTCTCTGAGACGTACGAGCTTAGAGGTTATGTAGTTGATATTTATCAGTGATATATTCCCAATTTGGTAGTGTGGCATGCTAAGTGCTGCTGTGTGTTGATGATCATTTGTTGATCATTTGTGATCAAAGCATGGCTTTTGTACAAAGCGTAGCTTTGTGGACGAGATTGCATCCGAACCTCACACCCCGGAAATGGTCGAAACAGGAAAGATGCGGCAAGGTTATGAGGGTCACGCCCTTTAGGGTGTGTCATTCCCTTCTGGTAAAGGGTGGTATCATGGTATGGAGCCCAGATGCTTACTCATGTGGATACTGCAGATCTATTACTTTGTGATTGCTTTGTGGTTTTGAGGCGCCTCGGATAAAGGTCCCAAAGGACCGGGGGATGGCATGCTCGAGTAGTAGTTACCTAGTTACAGAGGTAACCCGGCCTTGTGTTGGTAGAGATCCGGTTAGGTTCTCGGGACGTCCCACCAGAGGCGATCCCATGTGGCAGTAGGAAGTTCCTTAGCCTGACCATTTGTTGGAAATCCAATCAAACCAATACGTGCCTTGTACGGTTTTAGTTGTAGAACCTGCCATTTAACATGGCAGCTATAGTAGGCATAATATCATGGTACCTATGATGGCTAGGATTAATATTATACTTTCGAAAGATTTTCCACTATGCATTAGTAATAATATCAAAGAAATTTTCTCGTATTAAGCATATTTGACTATCATAAGGAGAAATCTCCTCCAAGTCTGCGTTTGCATTGTGTGTGTGGCGGGAGGCCTTATGGTAGTTTCATTTTCTAAAAAGCATCGTGGATTTCAAATTAAATTCTGTTGTTTGTTTTAAAAAGACCAAATGTTTTTGTTTGCTTACACCAGTCCCACGACCGACCTGGAGTTTATTGTCCCTTTCCTAAACTCTGGGTGTCCACTATTTTACCACACGGGCAATCTAGAGTTGGGTTTTCCAGATAATCAATAGTAGGTGTAGATTCGATAACTTTCAGCGTAGCATTTGGCAATCGCTTGCGGACGAGACTTGCTTATATTGGTGCATCATTATTGGGGTTCGAGCCATTTCTGGATTGGTGTTTTGAAGATGGAGTTCTTTCTTGAAGACCATATTGGAGATTTTTCTTGTTCCGCTGCTTATGTTATGTTATCTTTTATTTATGCATCTATTTTCTTGTATATGATATTGTATCAAATGTTGTATATGAAATGTGTTATTCATTTTTCTTCCGCTGTGTTGTTATACTTAGTGTGTTATAAGCTCCGGCGAACCAGATTTGACGTTTGAATCTGCGGCATTTGAATACGAGTGTCGTATTCGGTGCCGATTTTCGAAGGTCGAGTCAGGATCGCTACAATAAACATGAACTTCTTTGTTGCTGCATAAAACTGCTCTTGTCGTAGAATCAACAATACTTCTCGCAAATACTGGATGTGTTCTTCCGTACTCCCACTATAAATCAAAATATCATCAAAGTAATCAACCACGAACTTCCCAACAAATGGTCTAAAAATGTGGTTCATCACTCTCATGAAAGTATTAGGAGCATTTGACAAACCAAATGGCATAACCAACCATTCGTATAAACCCTCTCTGGTTTTAAAAGCAGTCTTCCACTCATCACCCGGTCGAATACGAATTTGATGGTATCCACTCTTCAAGTCAATCTTGGAAAACACAACAGCCCCACTCAACTGATCAGTCAAATCATCAAACATCGGCATAGGAAATCTGTATCTCACAGTGATCTTGTTTAGTGCCCGACTGTCCGTACACATCCTCCACGTTCTATCCTTCTTCGGCACCAATAAGGCTGGCACGGCACATGGACTCAAACTCTCCTGGACACGCCCTTGTTCTAACAACTCCTCCACTTGCCTTCTAAGTTCCTCATGCTCCTTGGGACTCATCCGGTAATGTGGCCTGTGAGGTAATATCGATCCTGGTACAAGATCAATCTGATGTTGAATATCCCTCAACGGCGGTAACTCCTTTGGCAACTCCTCCGGAAACACATCACTGAATTCTTCGAATAACGGCTTCACTTCCTCTGGAACTTCAACTGATTCAGTATCTTCATGTCCAATCAACAAAAACACATCGGGACTCTCCTCTACTTCTTCAACAAATTCTTTCAAAGTCAATAAAGTTTTCAGCTCCTTAATCTCCTCAGATTTACTCTCCCCCTGCTGTCTCTTCTTTGGAACTAAAATAATCTTAACACCTTCAAACATAAAACTGTAGCTATTGGTTCGACCATCATGCTGCACTGCTCGATCATACTGCCACGGCCTTTCCAAGAGCAAATGACAAACATCCATCTCAGCTACATCACACCAGATCTCGTCTTTATATTTCTTCCTAATAGAAAATGGAATTCGAACTTGCCTATCCACCTTCACCTCTCCTCCTTTTCTCAGCCACGCTAACTTGTAAGGATTAGGGTGTTTCTCCGTCTTCAACTTCAACTTCCTTACAGCTTCAGTAGAAATAATATTGTCACAACTTCCTGCATCAATCACAAACTTGCAAACTTTTCCCAGAATAGTGCATGTAGATTGAAAAATGTTGCTCCTCAACCAACTAGCCTCATCCTCTTATTTGGGTGTTAAACAAGATCTTCTCATCATTAGATTGCACCCTTCATCTCCTGATGCGATGTCCTGTTCATCTTCCTCCACTGGACTAGAATCACCTTCACCAACATCCTCACCTTCAACTTCAGCAATCATCGTTCTCTTCTATGGCTTCGGACATTCGTTACTTTTATGACCCATTTCCTGGAAATTATAACATTTGAAACTGTTGTTGACCTTTGCTTTCGCAGCCTCATTCACAACTGGTTTATTGACAACTTTAGAAACATTGGAACTCCCACTGGCACCCTTCACTTGATTGTTGGAATTTGTAAACACACCACCTCCTCGTCTTCTCTGCTTCTCCCAAGCCAACGCTTTCTGGTGCGCTTCAGCCACAGATCTCGGATCAAACATATTAACCATATCCTGGATCTGCATTCGCAACCCTCCAACAAACCTAGCAGTCAATTGTTCCTCTGTCTCCATAATGTCATTTCGAGCAATCAGTTGATAAAACTCGTCACCATAATCATTAATATTCTTTGTCCCTTGCCTCAAGTTCTGTAACCTCTGATACATGAGTGATTGATAAATGTAAGGTAAAAATGTAGCTTTCATCAATTTCTTTATTTTCTCCCAATCAACAATCTTCGACTTTCCCATCCGTTCTCGTGTAAGTTTGGTTTGCTGCCACCACGCCATAGCTCTCCCCCTCAATCTAGTAGCAACCAACTTCACTCGACGATATTTCGGTACCTCCTTGAAATCAAAGATCTCTTCGACATTAGACAGCCAATCCAAAAATTCTTCTGCAGCCATTCCACCCTTGAACTCTGGAATTTCCATCTTCATTCGCGATTCCCATCTACGGTCATCTTCAAAATCTCTGTCTCGATTTCGTACTTGACCTCGATCTCGATAATGCACCCTACCTCTATCACCATCAAACTCCTCATCAAAGTCTGAACTAATCGATGTCGATCACGACCACCAACCTCTCTTCTACCACCACTTCTTCGATCTTCATTCCTATCACGATTGTCAATACTTCTACGATCATGATCTTATCTTCTCACCCGATCTGAATGTGGTGAAACTCTACTTCTCCCATGGCTCGATTCAGGTGAGACTCTTCTTCGATTTTGATTCATTTCAAGCATCATTATATCTAATCGACCAGTTCCTTCATTCAACTTTTCAGTGAAACTCTCGTTGAATCGTTGTTCCATTTCATCGGCCTCTTCTCTTCCATACAAAGCATGAATGTTGCGATGACGTTGAGCTCGTCTCGGAGGCATGATTGAACTTCAAGCAAACTCAAAAATAATTTCGAACACTTTTCGAACTTTGATCCAAAGTGAGATGGATCGAAACTCCCAACTTGTTGCAACTTCACGATGAACACGATGAACACCAAAGTTCTCAACAATTTGCGAATCTGATCTCCAAACTTCAAATTCTCGAAACCCAAGTCTCCAAATAATGCAAACTTCTTTCGATCTAGCTCTGATACCAAACTGGCGCAGCGTGGGAAGCGAATCCGAGATATAAATCGAATCCGTCTAGGATCTCACACGATTAGCGGAAATAATCGGTGAATCGACGAAGAATCGATGGATTTAAGAATACCGAAAGGCCCAAATCCGTTGATCGCGAAGATACCGGATTTTAGCAATCTTCGACACGTTGATCGCGCACGATACCGTGAAGAAAGATCTACAATTCTTTGAGCGTTGATCAAGCACACTTAATTCCACGAATTGGCTTCAACGTTCATTGATTCGAGCGCACTCGAATGCCGAAGTGGGGATAGGAGTTAATGCTCGACTACCAATTTGATGGAGGCACAAAGCTTCACAAACAAAATTTTATTCCATTTTCAACAAACTTTACAAATGACACGACTATTTATAGGCTTACAATACAACAACATATTACAAAGTATAACACATTACAAACGGTTACAACATAACACGACTTAGAAAAAAAAAGCACAAACGGTTAACGGTCTTGTTTGTGACCTAAAAAAAATAGAACGCGACCTAAATGGTCACGCGACTCATTGATCAGCGACGTATAACGATTTGTCGCGACTTAACAAAGCCATCACGCGACTCAACAATTGTCACGCGAGCTAAAAGAAGGCGGCAATGAAATCTTCGCGACTTAAAATGCAACAGCGACATAAGGAATTTTGCCGCGACCTAGAATCACCCATCACGCGACCTAAAATAGAGTCGTTCGCGACTTAACAAATTTGTTCGCGATTTATCAAAGCTCGGCATCGACTTATGGAGGATTGGCGATAGGTCGCGACATATAGAGGAGGGAGGAAACTCGCGAGTTAGGGAATTTGAATCGGTCGTTTGCGACCTAATTTGTAACAACCCTGGTATTGGTGATTACCTAAAATATTAAAGTATAACAATACTTATGGTTTAATATTGAGAACTAAATGAAATGAAGAAAATAAATTTGAGTTAAATTGTTCATTTTAAATAAAAAATAAGTTTGGAGTTAAATATTGGGTTTAAAAAAAATTCATTATTTGGAGTTTGATTAAATAAAATGGAAAATATTGGAATTTAGGTAAAATTGGGTGAATTAATTTATCAAGTGATGTAGTTCAACATTAAATTTTTGAAATAAATCCAAATTGATGGAAACATAGTTTTAAAAATTTTATTTTGAAGTTTTGGAGTGAAATTAATCATTTGTTGTATTTTAGTTAAGTTAATGTCATAATATTGGTAATTATTGCCAATATTATCCTTTTATTGAATATAAGAGTAAAAATATGAAGAAAACTTGTCTTTTATTAAAATAAAAGATGAAATATTGTGTGAAAATATGATTTGGCTGTTTTAAAAGTATTGGAATGATTTATTATAATTTACTTGACTAAGAGAATAATTTTTGATCAAGTTATACTTTAAAAAATAGTGTTTTTACACTAAAATTGTGTAAATTAGTAAATATTCTTAAAAATGATGTTTTATTGTTTAAATAACTTTTTATTATTAAAATATATTTTATGTGGTCACAATAACTATTTTATTTCAAAGCAAATTGATGTATGTATTTTACTTGGCTTGTAAATGTTGGAATATGAATATATAGTGTAAAATAGGTTAATATATACACATAACTTTGTTTTTTTTTTTACTAAGTATGTTATTTGGGCTGAGAGTGTTTGAATGGGATCCATAGCCCATCCTCTAGAATTTTCTGGTTGAGAAAGAAGTGAACTGTACGTATTTTCATTTTCTTCTTCCTCTCAGCTAAATCTTACAGTAAAAGAACAAAAGAAATTTCATGGCTTTCTCAATTTAAAACCAAATTTCACCAAATCTTTTGCAAATTAAAGAAGAGATTCCTCAAACTAGAGTATATACAAGGTAATCACATCCAATACTAAGAATTAATTCATCAAATCTTGAGTTTGTATCGAATTGTTTGTAACTTTTCCTCTTTTGTACTGCATGCTTTTGTTTCAGCTTCTACAAGTGTTTAGAGCCTCAATTCATCACAAAAGTCATCATCTTGCTTCCAAATTCGCTGCTATATCCTTAAGGTGAGTGCATGCTCATAAAATTTGCTAGCTGAAACGGTAATTTGTGAGAGCTTGGCCATAGAAATAGTTAAAAATAGAAAATCATCTCTGGAAAATTTGTTTGCGTTTGAATTTGAAACTAAAACAAGCATAACTTTTGTGTTTCTTAATAAAATTTAATGATCTTAGATGTTCTGGAAAGCTTTGATATAGAGCTACAATTTTCATGTTTTATGTTTTCGAAAATTATGAAGTTATCTATTTTAAAATTGAGTTTTTCTATTGCGATCCCTAGAGCAAATTATATTTTGCTCTGTTGTAGAATCTGAAACTAAAACAAGCATAACTTTTGCGTTTCTTAATAAAATTTAATGATCTTAGATGTTCTGGAAAGCGCTGATATATAGCTACAATTTTCATGTTTTATGTTTTCGAAAATTCTGAAGTTATCTATTTCAAAATTGAGTTTTTCTATTGCAATCCCGAGAGAAAAATTATATTTTGCTCTGTTGTAGAATCTGAAACTAAAATAAGCATAACTTTTGCGTTTCTTAATCAAATTTGATGATCTTAGATGTTCTGGAAAGCCCTGGTATAGCGCTACAATTTTCATGTTTTGTGTTTTTCAAAATTCTAAAGTTATCTATTTCAAAATTTAGTGTTTCTATTGCAATTTCGAGAGAGAAACTATTATTTGCTCTGTTGTTCGAATCTGAAACTAAATTGTGCTTAAGTTATTAGTTTCTTATCCAAATTACATAAATTTGGATGTTCTGGAAAGCTTAGACATAGTGCTACAAGTTTTGTGTTTTGAGCTTTCTATAATTTTGATGTTATGTGGGTCAAAATTGATGACAATTAAGAGTTAGAAGTTCCTATATGGAATTATGGTTATAAATAACCATCTAAATGTTATTTTTACTTGCCGATGAAATGAGGTAAGCTACTTTATGATGATTTTACGATATTGATATGTATTATGATAATTTTCACTTGTCGACGAGATGAGACAAGTTACGATGCCACTAGTACTCGTCAATGAGATAAGACGAGTAGGGTATTGAATTTACTCGCCGATGAGATGAGGCAGAGTATATATTTTCATGATGTTTATGATGTTTTATTAATGTGGCACCAACTAGCGGCTAGTAAACCATTAGGTGCGAACGTATGGTATGGGACGTGTGTTAACAGCTATTGGGTTCCTATCCGAGAAGTTGAGGCACATTCACGATGTTTACTAGTACTATAGACCACGAGTACTTAATTGGAGTCATCACGATGTAGTTGCGACTCTGATCATCAAGATTTTATTTACTCGGGTCTTTGTGACTGAGAGTCATTATGATATTATAGACTATAGTCATCACGATGTTCACGATGTTATGATGTTACTTGACTCCAGTCATCACGATGTTTATGGTACCAAATATTAGCACTAGTCACGATGTAAGCACGTGCAGTATTCCATGAAGTTTTAGATGTTTTGAATTCACCTTTTTATGAGGATGTTATTATAGCCTTGAGTAAGATGAAGGCTTGTATGTATTGATGGTTTTATGGTGATTTCTAATATGATGTTTGAACCCTCATTGAATTCTATTATGATGGTTTATGAGGTTTTAGACTGTTTTATGACGATTATTTATATGGTTTAAATCCTTGCCTATTTCACGTGTATAAATTTAGAAGATGAACCATCGTTAGATAACTAATTGAATTCCCTTATGAAATCATGATGGACCCATAGATGTCTCACCTTAGAGATGATTTTGATGATACTTATATCGTTCCGTTGGTAACAACGGAATGGTTCTTTTTTTTTATTCCTATTAATGTTATCTTTACTAATGATAAGTTCTAGCTATCCTGACCCGTGTATTTATTACTCGGGTCAGACCGAGTTGTAGGTTAGGTATGGATTTAGCTCACTCCTTCTTGGATCTGTCAGCTTGCTTTTGTCTTAACCATTTTGTTTTTCTCTTTTCGGACTTGGGTGTTGTACCTATTATTTTGTGGGATGGTTGTGTATGTATATTTTGCAGTTGATGCTACTTATATGTATAATGTACTATGCATGATGTATGGAGATGTATGTGTACTCTAATCTGGGTTTGTTGTTCTGTGTCTGTTTATAATTAATTGTATATTGCATTATTCTGAAATGATCCTAAACCATTATGGTATTGTATTAGTTAAGGACTAGGTGTGTCGACCATGTAAAAAAAAATATCGACATACTTAGCTCTTAGCTAATGCATTATCATGAGGGTCGCCCTTAGCCAGCCCTATTCTCTACATTAGTAGACAGGATTACTTAGTAATTCTCTTTACTAATGTAGGTCTCAGGGTGGGACGTTACAGCTTGGTATCAGATCCTTATTTCAGAATATAATGTAATATATACAGAACAACATACGAGATGCCATACATTAGATATAATAAATTCATATACATCATCCCTTAATCATGATCGGTTTCACCTTAATCTTGCCTTGCCCCTATCCTTGTTTTGATTCGTGTCCCTTTTTAATTCCTTTGGGGTAGGTAGAAAGGAATATGTCTAGGAATGCTAATTATATTCCGTAGTATTCCTTAACTTATGCACTTGAATAGCTAATATATCTATTTACCCTGTGAATAATCCTATCTTATCTTATCTTTCAGCTATGTCGCATAGAGTTAGAGGACGCTCTTCGACGGCGGGACCGTCCAGCGGTTCTCGTCCTGAAGGCGTATATATGTCTATTAACCAGATCCTTGAGCTTATTCGGAGCACTCAGCATCCCGCTCCAGCTCACTCTTCTCCTCCGCGCAAATCCACGTTTGCGCGCATGTGTAGTGACTTCACTCATCTTGGTGGCAAGATCTTTAAAGGCACCGAGACTGTTTTAGAGGTTGAGGAATGGCTCAGTTCTTGTGAGCGTATCTTTAGTCGTATGGAGGTCTCTAGTCATCACCGAGTCCTTGTAGCATCTAGTATGTTGCAAGAACGAGCTTTACATTGGTATGATCTTCTTATTGCTGAGATTGATGAGTCCACTCTAGAGTTGGATCAGTTCCGTGAGAGATTCGAACTCAAGTTTATTCCAGAATCCGAGAAGGCTATTCTTGCTCAACGTTTCCTTGATTTCAAACAAGGAAAGTCGACCGTTTCTGAATATGTTGCATCTTTTGAAGCCTTGTCTAAGTATGGTCTCGAGCATATCTCTACTCCTTATAAGAAGAATCTTAAGTTCGTCTCCGGACTTAAGAAATATCTGAAGAAGTTTCTCATGCTTCGCCTTGAGCTCACCTTTGAAAAGCTTGTGGATGCGGCCCTTCAGCATGAAGCGGTCGAGAAGGAGAAAGATAGTGATGATGAGGGTAATGTTCGTGGGAACCCGAATAAGAAAAAGTTTTTCCACAAGTCGAAGCCGTTCCATCCCAGTAAGAAGAAGAAACAGAGGGGATCTTCTTCCCAGTCTCAATCTACTCCTTCAACTAAGCCTTTGGCATGCTACAATTGTGGTGCACCTGACCATCCAGTGAGGGAATGTCCCAATCCTAAGCGTTGTCTTTATTGTAAGAAGGAGGGACATTTAGTGTCAGCTTGTCCCAAAAAGGAGAAGGGTTCTCGTCAGGGTCATCTTGGTGTGGCTACTACCTTCGGAGGTGCTGCTCAGTCTAGAGGTACTTCCTCTTCTGTTTTAGAGGGCTCTATTTTATTCCATGATCGTTATATTCGAGTGCTTTTCGATACGGGTGCATCTCACTCATTCGTATCGAAAGAACTCGTTGATGCTTTGCAGTTAGATGTTTCTTTCATGCTTACTTCTTTACGGATTGCCAATCCTATCGGAGGATATGCAACTCTTAGTTTGCTTTGTGATGATATTGAGATTTTGATTTATGGCTTTTCTTTCCGTGCGAATCTGCACGTTATTCCTTTTCTTGGATTTGATATGATATTGGGAATGGACTGGCTAGTTCAATACGAGGCCAGGATTTTATGTTTGGAGCGAGTCTTATATATTCGACATCCTGATCGGTTATCTATTTCGCTTCGTGATTCCGATTGTGATTCCATAGCTTCTTTATTTGCTCTTGATTCTCGATATGATGATGACGATGTATCCCGTATTCCTATCGTTTGCAACTTTTCAGATTTATACGAGCCCGTTTCTGGTTTACGTCCTAAGAGAGCTATTGAGTTCCGTATCGATCTTATTCCTGGCGCACAGCCAGTTAGTCGTCCTCCCACGAGGATGTCAACATGAGAGAATGAGGAACTCAAAAAGCAACTTCTAGAGCTTGAAGCAAAGCATTTCATTCATTCTAGTTCTTCACCGTGGGGAGCCGCGGTAGTGTTCGTGAAGAAGTCCGATGGGACTCTTAGGCTTTGCGTCGACTATCGTAAGCTTAATGAGTTAACCATCAAGAATCGTTACCCTTTACTGAGGATTGACAACATGTTCGATCAATTAAGTGGTGCCAAGGTTTCTCACAGTTAGACCTTGCCACTGGTTTTCATCTGCTCCAAGTCGCGGAAGATAGTATTCCTCTCACCGCATTCCGCACTCGCTATGGTTCTTATGAGTGGCTCGTCATGCCGTTCGGATTGACGAATGCACCTGCCTACTTTGTCGATCTTATGAATCGAGTATTCCGGGAATATCTCGATAAGTTCGTGCTTGTTTTCATTGATGATATACTAGTATATTCGAAGTCTGAAGAGGACCATGCTCGACATCTTAGAATTGTTTTGAGTATTCTCTGAAAGCATCAACTCAAAGCAAAACTTTCTAAGTGTCACTTCTGGGAAAATCAAGTGAAGTTCTTAGGCCATGTTGTATCTTCAGAAGGTATTTCCATTGATCCTTCTAAGGTCGAGGCTATTCAGCGTTGGAAGAGGCCTGAGAATGTTCACGAGATTCGTAGTTTTCTGGGTTTGGCTGGTTATTACCGCCGTTTCATCAAAGACTTTTCCTGTATCGTGCTTCCATTGACTAGCCTTACGAGGAAAGGCGTTCGATTCATTTGGTCTGATAAGTGTGAGGCTTCTTTTCAGAAATTGAAGGAGCTTCTCACTAATGCTCCCATCCTTGTGGTCCCTGAAGGGAACCAAGATCTTATTGTTTATACCGATGCCAGTCATAGTGGCTTCGGTGCTGTTTTAATGCAGAAAGATCGTGTTGTTGCCTATGCTTCTAGGCAGTTGCATCCAAATGAGGTTCGGTATGCTATTCATGATTTAGAGCTTGCCGCCATTGTCTTTGCTCTGAAGATGTGGCGTCATTATTTGTTGGGAGAGCACTTTACTCTTTTCACGATCACAAGTCTCTTAAGTACTTGTTCACCCAGAAGGAGCTCAACATGCGACAGCAGCGTTGGCTCGAGTTCCTAGCTTCATATGATTTTGACATTCAGTATACCCCTGGAAAGGGGAATCGAGTAGCTGATGCTTTGAGTCGCAAGCATTCAACTATTGTTTCCATGATGATTGCAGAATGGAAAGTCCTTGAGACTCTTTCCATGTGTGATATTCACGATCGTGCTTCCACATCCAACTCTCCTATTCTATTATATAGCATGGAAGCTCGTCCTACTCTTTTAGATCGGATTGTTGAAGCTCAACGGCAAGACTCCGATATATCTGCTCTTATTCAGAAGTCTAAGTCTGAATCCCATGATGACAATGAGATGAGGCATTTCAACATCGATATGCATGGGTGTCTTCGAAAGAAGAACCGTCTAGTCATGCCTTCTATCCCAGAACTTAGGCGGGACATTCTAGCCGAGTGTCACCGTTCTAAGTATACTATTCATCCAGGAAGTAGCAAGATGTATGCTGATATGCATCGCCTCTATTAATGGGAAGGCATGAAGCGAGATATAGCAAGTTATGTAAGCAATTGCATGACTTGCCAACTTATTAAGGCCGAGCATCAGCGACCCAGTGGTCTTCTTCAGCCTTTAGAGGTCCCATTGTGGAAATGGGACAAAGTTTCTATGGATTTCATCGATGGCTTACCTCGTTCGAGGTCAGGCCATAGCAGTATTTGGGTTGTTGTGGACCGTCTTACCAAGTCTGCACATTTCATTCCTATTAAGTCTAATAGGACGGCATCTCACTTATCGAAGCTTTATATTAAGGAGATCGTGTGTTTACATGGTGTTCCTTCATCTATTGTGTGTGATCGTGATCCACTTTTCACGAGTCACTTCTGGCAGAGTCTCCAGCAAGCTTTGGGCACAAAGCTTAATCTTAGCACAGCTTATCACCCACAGTTTGATGGACAGACTGAACGGGTGAATCGCATCTTGGAAGATCTGCTTCGTGCTTGTATCTTGGATTTTGGTGGTAGTTGGGAGGATCATCTTCCTCTAGTTGAGTTTGCTTATAATAATAGCTACCAATCTTCTATCGGCATGGCTCCTATCGAAGCCTCATAAGGAAGGCCGTGTCGTTCTTCGTCATGTTGGCTTGAGTCAGGGGAAAAGCTCATCCTTGGCCCCGAGTCTATTCGAGAATCATCTGAGAAGATCCATCTTATCCGAGAGAGAATAAAAGAGGCTCAGAGTCGACAAAAGTCCTACGCGGACAACCGTAGGAGGCCTCTTGAGTTCTCAGTGGGCGATCTTGTTTATATCAGAGCTTCTCCTCTGAAGGGAGTGATACGGTTCAGCCAGACAGGGAAATTGGCACCACGCTATATTGGACCATTTCCTATTACAGAACGTATCGGTCCTGTTGCATATCATGTAGCACTTCCCAATCAGTTTTCTGGAGTTCACGACGTATTCCACGTCTCTCAGTTAAGGAAGTGTCTACGAGATTCAGATTCTGTGTTCGATTCTCATGCTTTAGAGAAGCTAGAAGTCTCTCCTGATCTATCATTCGTGCAACATCCTGTGAAGGTTCTTGCTTTGGAGGTTAGACGCCTTCGAAACAAGAGTATTCTTCTCGTGAAGATTCAATGGTCCGATAATCCCAATAACTGCACTTGGGAAACCAGAGAATTCATCGAGCAAATGTATCCTGATTTCTTATCTTCTCACTCCGAAGGTAATAATTTTCTAGTTTAATCTATCCAAATTCCTATTGTTTGATGAAATAAAGTATGTTGAATATGGATTACCTCTAGGAATTGCGAGGACGCAATTGTTTTTATAGGAGGGAAGTCTGTAACAACCCTGGTATTGGTGATTACCTGAAATATTAAAGTATAACAATACTTATGGTTTAATATTGAGAACTTAATGAAATAATGAAAATAAATTTGAGTTAAATTGTTCATTTTAAATAAAAAATAAGTTTGGAGTTAAATATTGGGTTTAAAAAAAAATTCATTGTTTGGAGTTTGATTAAATAAAATGAAAAATATTGGAATTTAGGTAAAATTGGGTGAATTAATTTACCAAGTGATGTAATTCAACATTAAATTGTTGAAATAAATCCAAATTGATGGAAACATAGTTTTAAAAATTTTATTTTGAAGTTTTGGAGTGAAATTAATCATTTGTTGTATTTTAGTTAAGTTAATGTGATAATATTGGTAATTATTGCCAATATTATCCTTTTATTGAATATAAGAGTAAAAATATGAAGAAAACTTGACTTTTATTAAAATAAAGGATGAAATATTGTGTGAAAATATGATGTGGCTGTTTTAAAAGTATTGGAATGATTTATTATAATTTACTTGACTAAGAGAATAATTTTTGATCAAGTTATACTTTAAAAAATAGTGTTTTTACACTAAAATTATGTAAATTAGTAAATATTCTTAAAAATGATGTTTTATTGTTGAAATAACTTTTTATTATTAAAACATATTTTATGTTGTCACAATAACTATTTTATTTCAAAACAAATTGATGTATGTATTTTACTTGGCTTGTAAATGTTGGAATATGAATATATAGTGTAAAATGGGTTATTATATACACATAACTTTGTTTTTTTTTTACTAAGTATGCTATTTGGGCTGAGAGTGTTTGAATGGGATCCATAGCCCATCCTCTAGAATTTTCTGGTTGAGAAAGAAGTGAACTGTACGTATTTTCATTTTCTTCTTCCTCTCAGCTAAATCTTACAGTATAAGAACAAAAGAAATTTCATGGCTTTCTCAATTTAAAACCATATTTCACCAAATCTTTTGCAAATGAAAGAAGAGATTCCTCAAACTAGAGTATATACAAGGTAATCACATCCAATACTAGGAATTAATTCATCAAATCTTGAGTTTGTATTGAATTGTTTGTAACTTTTCCTCTTTTGTACTGCATGTTCTTGTTTCAGCTTCTACGGGTGTTTAGAGCCTCAATTCATCACAAAAGTCATCATCTTGCTTCCAAATTCGCTGCTATATCCTTAAGGTGAGTGCATGCTCATAAAATTTGGTAGCTGAAACGGTAATTTGTGAGAGCTTGGCCATAGAAAAAGTTAAAAATAGAAAATCATCTCTGGAAAATTTGTTTGTGTTTGAATCTGAAACTAAAACAAGCATAACTATTGCGTTTCTTTATCAAATTCAATGATCTTAGATGTTATGAAAAGCTCTGATATAGAGCTAGAATTTTCATGTTTTATGTTTTCGAAAATTCTGAAGTTATCTATTTCAAAATTGAGTTTTTCTATTGCAATCCCGAGAGCAAAATTATATTTTGCTCTGTTGTAGAATCTGAAACTAAAAGAAGCATAACTTTTGCGTTTCTTAATCAAATTTAATGATCTTAGATGTTCTGGAAAGCTCTGATATATAGCTACAATTTTAATGTTTTATATTTTCGAAAATTCTGAAGTTATCTATTTCAAAATTGAGTTTTTCTATTGCAATCCCGAGAGCAAAATTATATTTTGCTCTGTTGTAGAATCTGAAACTAAAATAAGCATAACTTTTGCGTTTCTTAATCAAATTTGATGATCTTAAATGTTCTGGAAAGCCCTAGTATAGAGCTACAATTTTCATGTTTTTTGTTTTTCAAAATTCTGAAGTTATCTATTTCAAAATTTAGTGTTTCTATTGCTATTTCGAGAGCAAAACTATTATTTGCTGTTGTTTGAATCTGAAACTAAATTGTGCTTAAGTTATTCGTTTCTTATCCAAATTACATAATTTTGGATGTTCTGGAAAGCTTAGACATAGTGCTACAAGTTTTGTGTTTTGAGCTTTCTATAATTTTAATGTTATCTGGGTCAAAATTGAGGAGAATTAAGAGTTAGAAGTTCCTATATGGAATTATGGTTATAAATAACTGACGCAGCGGATTAATCAAACAAAACTTCAATCGATGGAATGTAGCAATCGGTGAGTTGAAGATACCAAAATGCCCAAGTTCGTTGATCCAAAGATACCGAACTCTAGCTATCTCAAACACGATGATAGCGCACTATACCGTGTTCAAAGATCTACGATTCTTCGCACGTTGATCTAGCGCACTAGATTCCGTGAATCGGCTTCTACGATCGTTGAATCGAGCGCACTCGATTAACCGAAAGAGGAGATAGGAGATTACACTCCACTACCAATTGGTTTGAAAGCACAAAGCTAACAAAAGAGAATTTTATTCAAGAATCAACCACCTAAAAATGTACAACACACGCGCTATTTATAGCTTTCACAACTCGACACACACCAATCCTTACCTGACTCCTAGGTCGGCACCGACTCACGACCCAACTTAGGTCGTGACCGACTTAACTCACGCGACTCAACGCCTTTACAATAGAACAAAATTCAACTGACTCAAGCTCTACAACACAGCACAATGAGACGACTCAAACCCTGGCCGACTTAACCAAGTATGACCTACTTACAACATACGACTCAACGTAATTATATACAGGACCGACTTAACACAGTAACACACCTTCGACCGACTCATCTTCATGTCGACCTACGACTCAAAGGCATATGGCTTAACTCCTTGCCGACTCATCTTAAGTCGCAGCGCGTTAGCTCGGCGCTACTGTCCCGCTGGTCTCCCTTAGCTCGGTCCCGACTCAGCCCCTCTTCCCTAGCTCGTAGCTCTTTCTCCTTAGGTCGGACTCGACTTAAAAAACAGTTAGGTCGGAAACGACTCAATCTTCCTCTACTAACTCGCCTGTCTTCCTTTTGTAACCCCTTAGGTCGGAGACGACCCAATATGCTTCTGATAGGTCGTGCCCTTGCTTTGTTAACTTGTGATCCTTCTTCCTTAGCTCGGCAACGGCTCAAATCTTCATTGAGTCGTGGACGAGTCATCACACTACACCACAAACTCGTGTTTTCAGGAATCAAAGCTTGCATAACTTCTACTCTGGCCTTAGCTGCATCATCCTCCCCTGGTTGAGAAAAATTCGACCTCGAATTTGTAAATTCTTCCTCAACAATCTCACCCCCATGATATGGAATTAAATGTTTGACGTTAAAAACATCAGAAGTATATACATCATCTGGTAACTTTAATCGATAAGCATTCTCACTGATTCTCTTCAACACTTCAACTGGACCAAATTTTCGCGCCTTCAACTTGTTATAAGCACCCACCGGAAAACGATCCCTTGTCAATATAGCATAAACCAAATCTCCTTCTTTAAATTCAACATTTCGTCGTTTCGAATCTGCCAACTTCTTATACTTCTCATTCGATTTCTCCAATCGTTCCTGAACGATTTTATGACATTCATTCAGCTCTTCAACAAAATCAGCAGCTCGTTTAACTGTTCCCTTTGACTGTGGTACAACTGCTAAATCCAACGGCCCCCTGGGTAAATTTGAATAAACAATCTGAAACGGACTGAATCCTGTGCTTCGATTTACTGCATGATTATGAGCAAATTCTGCCTGGCATAGCTTCATGTCCCAACTTCTCAAATTATCTTGTACAAGACAACGCAACAAATTTCCCAATGATCTGTTAACAACTTCTGTCTGCCCATCAGTTTGCGGATGATAAGCACTACTAAATTTCAGTTTCGTTCCCACGATCTTCCACAAACTCAGCCAAAAGTGACTCAGAAAACGAGTATCTCGATCAGAAACAATAGATTCTGGTAAACCATGAAGTCGATAAATCTCCTTGAAAAATAACTGTGCCACTCGAACTGCATCCGCTGTCTTCTTGCAAGCAACAAAATGTGCCATCTTTGAAAACCTGTCCACCACAACAAATATTGAATCATTTCCCCTTTGAGTTCTCGGCAAACCCAAAACGAAATCCATGCTAATATCAACCCATGGCTTAGATGGTACTGGTAATGGCATATACAATCCTGCATTCGTTGCTGTTCCCTTTGAAACTTGGCAAATATGACATCGCTCCACGAATCTTTCAACCTCTTTCCTCATCGACGGCCAAAAGTAAGACTGCAAAATCAACTGTAAAGTACGATCACGGCCAACATGTCCTTCATCGTGCAATTCCTTCACAATCTTCATCCTCAAACTACAGTCCGGAATACATAAACGATTTCCTTTAAACAGAAAACCATCAACCAACATGAATTCATCGGTACTCCCATCCTTCACTTTCTCAACATATTTCACAAAGTAAGGATCTCCTTCAATCATCTCAGGCAACATTTCAAACCCCGTCACTTCAATCTTCATTGTCGTTAGTAAATGACTCCTCCTACTCAAAGCATCAGCTACTCGATTTGTCACCCCTGATTTGTGCTTAACGACAAAAGTAAACTGCTGTAAATAAGAAATCCACGATGCATGTCTCGTAGAAATCTTATCTTGCCCCTGTAAATGTTTCAAAGCTTCGTGATCAGTGTACAGAACAAATTCCTTCTGAAATAAGTAATGTCTCCAATGCTTAACAGCCTGTACAACAGCATAAAACTCAACATCGTATGTACTGTATCTCATCTTCGCCCCAGACAGTTTCTCACTAAAATAAGCAACTGGCTTCCCATTCTGACTCAGTACTCCTCCAATACCAACCTTCGAAGCATCAGTGTGTAATTCAAACAATAACTGGAAATTTGGTAGAACAAGAATTGGTGCAGACGTCAACAATTCCTTGATCTTCTCAAAGGCAACCCCCGCTTCCTCTGACCACACAAACTGTTTACCCTTCATGCAATCAGTCACTGGAGCCATCACGCTACTGAAGTGTGGTATGAACCTTCGGTAGAATGACGCTAGCCCATGAAAACTTCTCACTTCTGTAATTGTCCTTGGCTGTGGCCAATTCTTGACTGCTTCAACTTTACTCTGGTCAACTTGAATACCTTTCCCTGAAACAACATAACCCAGGAATAAAACACTAGGTGTCATAAACACACATTTCTTTGTAGCAGCATAAAATTGTTCTTCACGAAGAATAATCAACACTTCCCTCAAATGTAGAACATGCTCCTCCATACTCCTACTGTAAATCAGAATATCATCGAAATAAACCACGACGAACTTCCCAATGAATGGTCTAAAGATTTGATTCATCACCCGCATGAATGTACTAGGTGCATTTGACAAACCAAACGGCATAACCAACCATTCGTACAACCCCTCTCTTGTTTTGAAAGCTGTCTTCCATTCATCTCCAGGTCTGATTCGAATTTGATGGTAACCACTTTTCAAATCAATCTTCGAGAATATAGTTGCCCCACTCAACTGATCCAGCAAATCATCCAACCTCGGCATAGGAAATCTGTATCGAACAGTGATCTTATTCAAAGCTCTACTATCAGTGCACATTCTCCAAGTTCCGTCCTTCTTGGGTACCAACAATGCTGGCACAGCACATGGACTCAAACTTTCCTGAATACGCCCCTGCTCAAGCAACTCTTCCACTTGCCTTCGTAACTCCTCATGTTCCTTCGGACTCATACGGTAATGTGGTCGATGTGGTAACACTGCTCCTGGAACAAGATCAATCTGATGTTGAATGTCTCTAAGTGGCGGTAACTCCTTTGGCAACTCTTCTGGAAAGACATCTTCAAATTCTTTCAAAACTGGCTTTGCTTCTTCCGGGATTTCAACTTCTTCACTACTCTCTCGCCCAATCAACAAAAATACCTCAGGCTCTTCCTCAACTTCTTTAACAAACTCCTTCAAAGTCAACAGAGTTTTCAATTCTTCAATTTCTTCCAGCTTGCTTTTCTTCTGCTGTTGCTTCTTGGGAACCAAAGTGATTTTAGTA
Source organism: Allium cepa (assembly GCA_030765085.1). NCBI lineage: Eukaryota > Viridiplantae > Streptophyta > Magnoliopsida > Asparagales > Amaryllidaceae > Allium > Allium cepa. The sequence goes on along the minus strand of CM060942.1, from coordinate 133,983,752 downwards.
CCCTCGAACATGAAACTGTAACTATTGGCACGCCCGTCATGCTGAACTGCTCTATCAAACTGCCATGGCCTGCCCAACAATAAGTGACAAACATCCATATCTACGACATCACACCAGATTTCATCTTTGTACTTCTTCCCAATCGAAAAGTTAACAAAAGCCCTTCGACACACTTTCACTTCACCCCCTTTTCTTAACCATGCAAGCTTGTATGGTTTAGGATGCTTCTCGGTCTTCAAGTTCAACTTTTTCACTGCCTCTGTAGAAATAATATTATCACAACTTCCCGCATCAATAACGAACTTGCAAACTTTCCCCAGAATAGTACATGTCGATTGAAAAATATTGCTTCTCAGCCAACTACAATCCTCCTCTTGCTTAGGTGTCAAACAACTTCTCCTCATCATAAGATTACAACCTTCATCACCCGACACTTCTTCTTCCTCCTCAACATATGGTACATTTGAATACTCTGCCTCCTCACCATCATCTGCTTCAACCTCTGCAACCATGGTTCTCTTCTTCGGCTTCGGACATTCGTTGCTTTTGTGACCCAACTCCTGACAATTATAACATTTGAAAACACTACTAGCCTTCGCCTTCTCAACCTCCTTCACCACTGGCTTGGTAACTGGTTTAGGAACATTAGAACTTCCGCCAACACCCCTTGCTTGATTATTGGAATTAGTAAACACACCACCTCCACGCCTTCCTTGTTTCTCCCAAGCTAACGCTTTCTGATGTGCCTCTGCAACGGATCTAGGATCAAACATATTAACCATATCCTGGATCTGCATTCTCAAACCCCCAATGAATCTAGCAGTTAGCTGTTCTTCTGTCTCCATAATATCATTCCTGGCAATGAGTTGGTAAAATTCATCAGCATAATCGCTAACAGATTTCGTCCCTTGCCTCAGATTCTGCAACCTTTGGTACATAAGTGACTGGTAGTTGTAAGGTAAGAAAGTAGATCTCATCAACTTTTTCATCTTCTCCCAAGATTCTATCTTTGACTTCCCCATTCGTTCTCGAGTAAGTTTAGTTTGCTGCCACCATGCCAATGCTCTTCCCCTCAGCCTTGTAGCAACTAACTTCACCCTTCTATTCTCCGGCACCTCCTTGAAATCAAAGATTTCCTCCACATTAGACAACCAATCTAAAAACTCCTCAGCAACCATCCCGCCTTTAAATTCTGGAATTTCCATTTTCATACCCGACTCCCAACGACGATCATCCTCCACATCACGGTAAGAATTTCGAATTTGGTCTCGATCTCTATAATGAATACTTGCTCTATCACCCTCTTCAACAAAATCAAAGGTACGCCTACATCGATCTCGACTAACATCATCCCTTCTCTCATGCATGCTTCTTTGACTATGTCTCTCTTCATCTCTATATGCTTCATGGTCAAATCCTCGATGACTTCTTCTTTCTTCATGTGCATAGTCATGATGATCTCTTCGTGATGAAATTGATGTTTCTCTTCTATCTCTACAAGAATGTGGTGATACCCTCCTCGCTTCTGTAACCAATGGCGAAACTCGGTTTCCTCCATGGTTCGAGTTTGGTGATCTCCTCCTTTGATTCAAATCAGTCATCAATCTCTCCAATTTACCAATGCCTTCATCAAACTTTTCATTAATACGTTGTTCCATAAGCTCGGCTTCTTCTCTACGATACAAAGCTTCAACGTTTTGATGTCGGTTAGCTCTCCTTGGTGGCATGGTTGTAAACTTAGATCGGCAATAGATGTTCACGGCTCACACTAACTCGGTTCAAGTTAGGTCGGCTCTACCTTGACTCGCTATGACTTGCCTCGGTACAACCTGTCTTGGCCACCTACTACAACCACTTCAATGCAATCAACAAGGCACGGCTACTCCCAAGTATACACGACCTTCTTCAAATTCAAACTCCTTGGCGCGCAAAAACTCCAAGTCAAAATCCAAACAAGTCCAACTCCTCGATCCAAAATGAAATGGATCAAACACTCCTAACTTGATGCAACTTCAATATGAACACGATGAACTCCTTCAACTTCAAAAACTTCAAAAACTTGGCTCCAAGAATCAAACTTAGCTATGATTGGCTAAGAATGGCTCTGATACCAATAATGACGCAGCGGATTAATCAAACAAAACTTCAATCGATGGAATGTAGCAATCGGTGAGTTGAAGATACCAAAATGCCCAAGTTCGTTGATCCAAAGATACCGAACTCTAGCTATCTCAAACACGATGATAGCGCACTATACCGTGTTCAAAGATCTACGATTCTTCGCACGTTGATCTAGCGCACTAGATTCCGTGAATCTGCTTCTACGATCGTTGAATCGAGCGCACTCGATTAACCGAAAGAGGAGATAGGAGATTACACTCAACTACCAATTGGTTTGAAAGCACAAAGCTAACAAAAGAGAATTTTATTCAAGAATCAACCACCTAAAAATGTACAACACACGCGCTATTTATAGCTTTCACAACTCGACACACACCAATCCTTACCTGACTCCTAGGTCGGCACCGACTCACGACCCAACTTAGGTCGTGACCGACTTAACTCACGCGACTCAACGCCTTTACAGTAGAACAAAATTCAACTGACTCAAGCTCTACAACACAGCACAATGAGACGACTCAAACCCTGGCCGACTTAACCAAGTACGACCTACTTACAACATACGACTCAACGTAATTATATACAGGACCGACTTAACACAGTAACACACCTTCGACCGACTCATCTTCATGTCGACCTACGACTCAAAGGCATATGGCTTAACTCCTTGCCGACTCATCTTAAGTCGCAGCGCGTTAGCTCGGCGCTACTGTCCCGCTGGTCTCCCTTAGCTCGGTCCCGACTCAGCCCCTCTTCCCTAGCTCGTAGCTCTTTCTCCTTAGGTCGGACTCGACTTAAAAAACAGTTAGGTCGGAAACGACTCAATCTTCCTCTACTAACTCGCCTGTCTTCCTTTTGCAACCCCTTAGGTCGGAGACGACCCAATATGCTTCTGATAGGTCGTGCCCTTTCTTTGTTAACTTGTGATCCTTCTTCCTTAGCTCGGCAACGGCTCAAATCTTCATTGAGTCGTGGACGAGTCATCACACTACACCACAAACTCGTGTTTTCAGGAATCAAAGCTTGCATAACTTCTACTCTGGCCTTAGCTGCATCAATAACCATCTAAATGTTATTTTTACATGCCGATGAGATGAGGTAAGCTACTTTATGATGATTTTATGATATTGATATGTATTATGATAATTTTCACTTGTCAATGAGATGAGACAAGTTACGATGCCACTAGTACTCGTCAATGAGATAAGACGAGTAGGGTATTGAATTTACTCGCCGATGAGATGAGGCAGAGTATATATTTTCATGATGTTTATGATGTTTTATTAATGTGGCACCAACTAGCGGCTAGTAAACCATTAGGTGCAAACGTATGGTATGGGACGTGCGTTAACACCTATTGGGTTCCTATCCGAGAAGTTGAGGCACATTCACGATGTTTACTAGTACTATAGACCACGAGTACTTAATTGGAGTCATCACGATGTAGTTGCGACTCTGATCATCAAGATGTTATTAACTGGGGTCTTTGTGACTGAGAGTCATTATGATATTATAGACTATAGTCATCACGATGTTCGCGATGTTATGATCTTACTTGACTCCAGTCATCACGATGCTTATGGTACCTAATATTAGTACTAGTCACGATGTAAGCACGTGCAGTATTCCATGAAGTTTTAGATGTTTTGATTTCACCTTTTTATGAGGATGTTATTATAGCCTTGAGTAAGATGAAGGCTTATATGTATTGATGGTTTTATGGTGATTTCTAATATGATGTTTGAACCCTCATTGAATTCTATTATGATGGTTTTACGAGGTTTTAGACTGTTTTATAACGATTATTTATATGGTTTAAATCCTTGCCTATTTCACGTGTATAACTTTAGAAGATGAACCATCATTAGATAACTAATTGAATTCCCTTATGAAATCATGATGGACCCATAGATGTCTCACCTTAGAGATGATTTTGATGATACTTATATCGTTCCGTTAGTAACAACGGAATGGTTCTTTTTTTTAATTCCTATTAATGTTATCTTTACTAATGTTAAGTTCTACCTAGCCTGACCCGTGTATTTATTACTCGGGTCAGACCAAGTTGCAGGTTAGGTATGGATTTAGCTCACTCCTTTTTGGATCTGTTAGCTTGCTTTTGTCTTAAACATTTTGTTTATCTCTTTTCGGACTTGGGCGTTGTACCTATTATTTTGTGGGATGGTTGTGTATGTATATTTTGCAGTTGATGCTACTTATATGTATAATGTATTATGCATGATGTATAGAGATGTATGTGTACTCTAATCTGGGTTTGTTGTTCTGTGTCTGTTTATAATTAATTGTATATTGCATTTATTCTGAAATGATCCTAAACCATCATGGTATCGTATTAGTTAAGGACTAGGTGTGTCGACCATATAAAAAAAATCGACATACTTAGCTCTTAGCTAATGCATTATCATGAGGGTCGCCCTTAGCCAGCCCTATTCTCTACATTAGTAGACAGGATTACTTAGTAATTCTCTTTACTAATGTAGGTCTCAGGGTGGGACGTTACATAATTTTGAGTCGCGACGTAGGAGGCATGGGGTTGGAGTTAGGTCGCGGGTTTGAGGTTGAGTCGCGTAGCGACATAGGAAGCACGATGTTGGAGTTAGGTTGCGGGGTTGGTGTTAAGTCGCGTAGCGACATAAGAAGCACGGTGTTAGAATAAATCGCGGTAGACGGTGATGGGATAGGAGTTAGGTCGTGGAGCATTAGTGATGGCCGATCGCGAATTAAGGTATGTGTCGATTCCTCCCCTCTCGTGCCATCTTGTGCTGCATCACATATAGAACTGGACATTTTTGAAAGTGTTTTGTAGCACTTAAAATATGATATACATACACTAAGATATAAATTCAATTATATTTTTCGTGTCTCTTCACAAACTAGTTGTAAATATCCTACATTTCAAGTGAACTAATTGAAATAACATATCACCAAAATGAACTTTTTATTTTAGTTGCTTAAGAAAATATTTGATATTTATGTGTTTTTACTCATGCGGATATTAGTAGGGCCAAAGGAAGATTGTTGTTTGGCCGAGTCACTTACACATATATGATGATAAATATGTAACAACTACAAGGTTTTATAAGTAAATAACTAATCGACCCAAAGAAAGATTGTTATTTGACCCTAATTTATTGTTAATTTTTGATCCTTACAACGAGAGTACCACTTATAGTTAATATTACTATCCAAAGACTGTATATTAATGGTGTTGTAAGTATCTTGAGAAAAGACATACTAATAGTTTGAATTTATTATGGCTGATGTTTGGAAATGAGGATATATGGTAAATCTTTATTTTTGTTCAATTTTCAACTAATTTGACAAAAGTATATACAAATTTAAATAATATTCTCATTTTGTTTGGGACTAACTCTAAGGATTATTCAGGGAACATTTTATTTGTTCTTAACTTCATGGATCTAGCTTTTGCAATTAGAAGGGTCACACCCTTCCATATTATGGTTGAGTGCTCTCATAATATTACGGAGAACATTCAGAGGTGAGATAATTCAAACAACAAGAGTCAAAGAATCATAAGGTACAATATTATAGAAGTTTCTAGGATATAATATTTATAGGAATAATCAATATTAAAGAGTTCTTCATAGACTAAAAAACATTTTTTGCCAAAAATGATAAGGGAATGGCACACTTTATATTGCTTGATTCCACAAAGTTAAAGTAAAGAAAACGTAAATGAGTGCTTTATGGAAAATTGTCGCCTCAAAAGTTAATATGCTCAAGTTATTTTTTGGCATTCTCTTTATTAACAGTGTAACCATTTTAAGTTTATTATTAATCATTATTGTTTAACAATAAAATGATCTCTTATTAAGTTCATTTAGCATTGTGGTAAGAAGAAGAGATATTGCAGCATGTAAGATTGAAAGTACTCATTTAACATACATTGTATAAATGTATAAATAAGGATAAAGAAGATATTAAAGATCTAGCAGAAAATAAATAACATATAGATGTATTTATAGTTGTTTCTTTATTGAGATATACATAAGTATAAAGTAGTGTTTACTAGATATTTTTAAAATGTTATTGGGGTTATACAGTTTGTTATGCTGTCATTTAGACAGGTTTCGTTTTTGTATTTCTAATATGAACAAACTATATTATTATTGTTCACGTAGAAATAATAAGATTGATTTATGAATAAATTCAAACATTGTTGGTATTAAAGCTCTTAATGTTTAAGATATAGCTTATATATATATATATATATATATATCTACTTATGCGAAATACCTTTTATAATAAAGTCTCAAATTTTGATTTAGTGATTAAGCAGTTGAACGAATATTCACAAAATAGATACAACACTTTGACGCAACACTTGAGTAACCAACGGACATACGTAAATGGCAGCGAATGCTTGTCTATTTCTAGTGCACGCTTTGTTTTCAATAAAAGCATAATCTATAGGGCAAGTGTTATCTGGCTTTTTGACCAAGCAAACTTCCATTCGAATCTGAATGTCGGGATGAAGATGGAGCAATTTACGGATTTGGAAACATGCTTAGAAGGACAATGAGAATGAACTCAAGAAATAGCAAAGGAATTGGAGCTAAATAGACCACTCAGTACTAAGCAGTTCTACTCGGTATCGACCGCTTTTTTGGCTTACTGTGGGTCCCCAAAGCTATGGTATATGGGAAGATGTCTTGTTTGATCGTCATGTAATGTATTATTCAAGGAAAGAAGACAAGTACAAGTGATATCAGAACCTTTTAGAGACAACATGACCTCTAAGGAAAAGTGTTCGAAACACGGTGGATCGAGGATAGAAGAACAAAAGAAGGAAGAAGAGAGAGAGAGAGAGAGAGAGAGAGTTCCCCTCCAAAAATCACGTCGGTATCAACCTCTTCTGGCCAGTACCAAGTGATTTCACAGCCTAAGTGACTCTATCTTTCCCTCCCACATTCTTGGATGTAGATCTAGACTTGAGATCAATGAGAGTGAAATCAATATTGCAAAGGAATCGAAGCTAAATGGACCACTCGGTACCGAGCACTTCTACTCGATACAAACCATTTTTTGGTCCACTACGGGTCCCCAAAGTTATGGTACACGGGGAGGTGTCTTGTGTGATCACCGTAAAGTGTATTTCTCAAGGAATAGACGAGCAACTCCAAGAAAATTCCGAAGGAAAGTAGTCAAGTACAAGTGATATAGAACCTCCTAGAAACAACATGACTTTTATGGAAAAGTACCAAGAACACAACAGATCGGGGATAGAAGACCAAAAGAAGGGAGAAGGGGAGTTCCGCTCTAAAAGTCATGTCAATGCCGACAACTTCTAGTCGGTATCGAGTGGATTTTGTAGCCTGAGGGACTTTGTCTTCCCCTCCTGCATTCTAAGATCTGGATCTGGACTTGGTATCTCGTGGGCTTTCAGTTCTACTGAACAGTTTCCCTATAAATACAGACCTTATAGCAATGGAAGGTGTACCTTTGGTCTATTATCTTCTTTATCTTTAATCTCTCCTCCATTAAATTCATTAAGGAAGCTATTATTTGTTTGTTCTATGCCTTTAGATCGGTAAAACTACTTGTGCCATTGACTCTCAATTATATAATCAATAAAATGTACAGTAGGAGTAGGCCAGAGATTGTCAAACCACTTTAAAAATTTATTGCTCTCTTTGTTTTTGGTATATTTTTCTTCTAGATTTGTATTTCTACAGGACTTTAGGTGTTGTGCCATATTTAATATCAACAATACATAATATGATAATAAATATTCATGAACAAAAAAGCATAAGTACATATGTATACAAAAGCATATACATACATATATATATGCATATATATGCATGTATGCATGTATAGTATATATACTATATGTATATGTCTATATGTATGAGTGTGCAAGCGCGCACGTGTGTTTTATACGAATGCTTAGTACAATTAGAGTTATTTTAAATTCCAAGAACCACTTTTATGCTACATGTATCCCAAAAATCATCATTTTAAAAATAAATTAAGTTTGAGTTAAAATATGTAAATTACATATTCAATCAATTAAACAAACATATAATTAGCTTAAATTATAAATTTTGTTTTAATAAATTAAAAAAGAGATACAGATTTTTTAAATCACATGATAAATTAAACAAATATATATATATATATATATATATATATATGTTAAATCCCTCGATAAATTAAACCAATGTATACATAACCGAGTTAAATTATAAATTTTATTTCAATAAATTAAACAAGAGTATGTTTGTATAAGTCAAATCACTCGACAAATTATATATATATATATATATAATTAGGTTAAATTATAAATTTTGTTTCAATAAATTATACAAGAGTTTATTCGAGTTAAATTAGATTTTTTTAAATCAAACCATAAATTAAACAAATATATAAGTTATGTCGCTCAATAAATTAAACAAATGTATATATAATTGAGTTAAATTGTAAATATTGTTCAATAAATTAAGCAAGATTATGTTTGTATGAGTTAAACCACACAATATTATATATTTATAGTTAGGTTAAATCATAAATTTTGTTTCAATAAATTATACAAGAGTTTGTTCGAGTTAAATTATAGATTATTCTAAATCATATAATAAGTTAAACAAATATATAAATTATATCACTTGATAAACTAAACAAATGTATATATAATATAGTTAACTTATAAATTTTATTTCGACAAATTAAACAAGAGTTTATTCTAGTAAAATTATCTTTTTTCTAATCATCCAATAAATTAAATAATATATAAGTTAAATCACTCAATAAATTAAACAAATATATGGTTAAAAAAAATTTAAAAATTTTGTTTCAATAAATACAATAATTGAAATAAAAAATTATCCATTATTAACAAGCAAATTTGTTTAAAATGTAGAGATCATCATTAGATTGAGCTACTACAGTTAGTAATATTGTAGAAGAAGAAAGCCGACGGTTGAAGTTGCATGTCAGATTGCTAGAGAAGAAGCTCGGATTGCTTATGGATGCATTTTTGCAACGCTTCGCAGAAGAGGATACTTGTAGTGATGGTGTAGTGATGGATATGTGATGGTGGGGATTAAGATGTATTTGTGTTGTCTTTGTTAAGTATTTGGCTTGTATTTATTATGATGATACTGCTTGGATTTTGATTTGTATTGTGCTGGTATTGCTCGGTTATTTGATATGTATTGTGATGGTATTATTTGGATTGTATGATGTCAAATAATATTAATGACATTATTATGTTGGATAATATGTTTTGGCATATGAATTTGTGATATCAATATCATCTGTTGAGGTGAATATATATTGTATATATTTGAATTTGTGATTGAAATTAGAAATGTATTGTAAATGCTGCAAATATGTTTCGGCAATGGTCTAGATAGGGAGTTTGAATGACGTCGCAAAATATGATTTTAACAATTTAATTGGGCATCGCTAGGGTGTTGAAAAGTCGTCAAAATGGCGTCGGAATTTCCAAGTTACCCCATTATAATATTAATTGATAGGGTGTAACGACCCGCCTTTTTGGACAGTTTAAACCGACGATTAAATACACATGTCGATTCCAAACCATTCAAAAGGGCAGATAGTTATTGGGGTAAATAAGAAAAGAAATAAGGGAAATGAAACGACACAGAATCTCGCAGCGGAACGATAAAATATAATAGTCAAATAAACAGTTCATGAAGCTGTCTACTATACTTGGACAATTATTTATACAACATTTATCGGAGTTTATACATATACAACAGAACGATTAAATAATGCAGCAGATAACATGATGCAAGGGCAAAAATAGTAATAGTATACCAAATCTTCGTCTTCGTCCTCCAGAATAGATCTTCAAGAATCTGAAAACTCAGGACTGACCCGAGCGTAATGAAAAGACAAAACACTCGAGTCAGGACTAAAATATCCTTATGAAAGTGAAATCAATCGTAAATAAATATGAGTGTAACGGCGTCAGAGATGTTTACGGGGTTTGACATCTCCTATCCAGTGTCAACGTGCGTGCAGTAACTCAAGAGATGTTACGGGATTTTCCATCTCTCAAGGATCCGTGAAACTATCTACTATGTAGTAATATACGCTAAGTAGATAATGCCTATCAGTAATATAAAGTATCAAAATAGCATTAAGGCGTTACCACAATCCCCCTTAACACATTTTATATTCCCAAAAGCATATACAAGACCGTAGTTTCCCCAAAACCGGAAGTCACCAGAGGGCAATCCATATACTCAAGGTACAAATCAAAACGTAGTGGTCGCGAATAGGATAATCAGTATGACAAGGTACATGAGGCGATACCAACTAGGATACTAGTAGTTGCGTGATCCGGACTGATGTTGGGCATAGCCAGCAGCCACCACAACACCGCGAAACAACACTCCGAAATCAAGGGGTGCACTCAAATCGCATCACAAATGTAATAGATATGGTATCGAAGAAGTGTGTCCGCTAGAGGTGGCGAACCTCAATGAACTGGCGCGGCTCCTGTTTTAGTCATGTCAGGGGTCATCCAATAATCGTTCTCTTTCTTCAGTCAACGCGTTCACCAAACCACCCACTTCATTCTGGATCAACACTCCGCGTATAATAGTTATTAAAGTGGTTTTCGGTATCGACAAAGAGTATGTCCATATCCGATCCCGGTCTCTTTAATAACTACGTGTTATTACAACTTTGGCTCTTTTACACTTCAAATTGATTCATAATTGATATCAAAATATCATATTCGCTTCAAGATCAAATCCATTTCAAATAACATCGTATCCATTAAAATGTCAGATTCCGTTTCAAAAATCATTTTCGCATCGATATCTCACTTCGTTTTCAAAATCATTTCGAATTTCAATTTAGGTTGCAACTTCATTTAACTCAATTCGTATTTAAATTCAAGATTTAGATATACACATTTCACCATATTGACCAGCGTAGAATTTTAGAAAATAGTTTTAAGTAGTTTGAAAGCACTTTTAAATAATTAAAATAGTAAAAATACTTTAAAATATTAAAATGGATTTGAAATAGATAGATTTAGTTCAAAATAATTTAAATTGGGTTACGTAGATTTAAAATAGATTAAAATAGTTTAAGTATTCAAAATGGTTTATATAACCGAGTAATTTGGAAAACAAAATAAAACAGCTTCAAAACCAATCAATTTCAATTATAACTTCTCAATTCAAAACAATTTCAATTTCCATTCTACCGATTCAATTTCGATTTCAATTCAATCAACGTCAATTTTTACTTCAAATTAATTCAATTTTTCATTCACCTTTAATTTATTCAATTTCAATTTATATCGATTTGGAGCTTGATTTCTCAAAATATCAACTTATAACACTTAACAAAAATTTCCTAAATATTCAAGTTTAAATCCAAATTCCAAATATGATTCAATTCCAAACTCGATTTCAAAATATCATCATTTTTTTCACTTTTACTTAGTAATATTCAAAGATCGAATTAAGGTTAAATCTTTAAACAAAACAATTTTCGACATTCAATCATACCCAATTTCAAATTTCAAAGTCTCAACTTAATTATTTAACAAAATTCCTTTAACCAAAATTTATTTCAACATTCCAACTCAATTGTTTTTCGGTGAATCCAATTTCTATAACTCGATTTCTATTTATACTTTTAAATCAAAATATTTAAATAATTTTCAAATCGACGATTTCAAAAATTACTAATTTATCCAAATCGGTGTCCGTATATAATTTTCTATCCTATGGCCAAGTAATTATTTATTTCAATTAAATGTCAGGGATGAGTATATATTACTTAAATTTAATCACAATATCATATGTATGCATAACAGGATCTATATACGCAAATAAACATCTAAACATTCAATTATCAACCAATAGCATCCATCAAAATACATCATCCAATAAACAATATAATTCATGGCAGTTTCATAGTTATCAATGTCAGGTAATTTAATCGCAATTCAATTTTAACTTCAATTTAACTGTCAATTTAATTTTTCAACGGTTAATTCAAATGACAAGCTATGTGGCAATTAAATTTTTATCAAACAACGACAAATAAAATCATAACACTTCATAATATCAAATTTAACTAGCATAAAGATAATTAGTACGTTGTGAGCGTTATAAAACACTCACCTTGATTTCAATGCAGTTCCAGCGTTTTATTTCGAATAAAATTAAACGGACGTTTAATTTTATCCGAAATTTTCACTAGCTCCAAACGACTCCAATCCAGCTCCATTGCGTAGTGCTCGACAAAACGAATCAGACGTAATTCGTTTCGTCAAAATCCGACCTCGTATGAAAGAGTTACATCATTTTAAAGATTGAATGAATTATAATAAAATAATTTTACAATTCTTTTCTAATTTCAAAACCTAGAGGCATCTGGACCGTGCGTTCCGAGCTAAGCAAATCCAGGCCGCCCCCTACTTCCATCTTCTCCATCGCGTATACACAGAGTAGCCGAACCCAACTTATCCACAAAACCCTAATAGCCGCTCGACCCACGCTCGACGATACGATGATCGGCCACCATGGTTTGAAGCGCCCACACGAGCACTACCTTCGGCCGAAGCCACGAGCCGCTCGGTCGCCCCTTGCTCTTGTGTTTCGTGCACAAACGCGGCACCTTTGAGCAAGGATTGCCGACGATACACCACTTCTTTCCTGATCATAACCGTTGGATAGAGAGATATCGATGCTCTCTACGTTTTTCTAGTTGGGAGTTTTTGGTATAGGATGACGGATTGGAAGAAATTAGAGGGGGAAGGAAGATGTATTTCGGCCATTGATGGTATAAGAGGCGGCCGACCATTAACTAGGGTTTCTCACTTTTTTTTATATTTTATTTTGTGGAAAAAGGCAATTTATAGGAAACGACGAATACTATTCATCCGGGATTCCCGAACTCGGATTTTGATGCAGATCAGGCCAAAGCGATGAGTCATTCACGATCTAGGACGGTACTTATAAGTCGTTTCCGACTTAAAGAATCACGGGGGAAAAGCCTACGAGTTAAGATAAGTCGTTCACGACTTATGATGGTGGCTATAGGTTGTTTCCGACCTAAGAAGGCATGTGGGGAAGATATGCGAGTTAAGGAAGAAGACCTAAGTCTTTTCCGACCCATCACAAGCTTAAGTCGTTCAGGGCCTTTAGGTCGTATACGGTCTAAGGCTACAGAAGGAATATCACGGGATAACAAGATAGCAGTACGAATTGGAAAGCAAGGTTTAGGTCGGCTACGACCTAAGATAAGTCGGTGAAGGGTAAGCCGCGTGGATGTTAAGTCGGCAAGGAGTTAAGCAGTATGTTGTTGAGTCGGCAAGGAGTTAAACCGTGTTTCTTTGAATCGTAGGTCGTTAGGTCGCATACGACCTAAGTGTGTCGGTCATGTGTATACATGAGTTGGTGATGTGTTAAGTCGTACCTCGTTAGGTCGGCCATACAGGGTCAATTGATGAGTCGGTATGTAATGAGTCGGTTGAGTCGTTGTGGGATGTAGTGGCTTGTTCAGTCGTTTGTTGTAATGAGTCGTGTACTGTTGTATGTTGTAAGTCTTGAGTCGTTAGCTTTGAGTCGTATATCGATGAGTCGTATGATGTACACAGGTATGTAGTGTGCTAAGTCGGTAACGACTCATGATGTGTCGGAGCTTATGAGTCGGCAACGGGTTAAAGGGGCCGGTTGTGTCAAGCTATAAATAGAGGGTGTGTTGTATATTTTTGGGTGGTTGATTTTTGAATAAAATTTCTTGTTGATTGCTTTGTGCTTTCTTCTCCAATTGGTAGTTGAGTGTAATCTCCTATCTCCTCTTTCGGTTAATCGAGTGCGCTCGATTCAACGATCGTAGAAGCCGATTCACGGAATCTAGTGCGCTAGATCAACGTGCGAAGAATCGTAGATCTTTAAACACGGTATAGTGCGCTATCAACGTGTTTGAGATAGCTAGAGTTCGGTATCTTTGGATCAACGAACTTGGGCATTTTGGTATCTTCAACTTACCGATTGCTACATTTCATTGATTGAAGTTTTGTTTGATTAATCCGCTGCGTCAGTTTTTGGTATCTTTGGAGATGAAGGTTGTAATCTTATGATGAGGAGAAGTTGTTTGACACCAAAGCAAGAAGAGGATTCTAGTTGGCTGAGAAGCAATATTTTTCAGTCGACATGCACTATTCTGGGGAAAGTTTGCAAGTTCGTTATTGATGCTGGAAGTTGTGATAATATTATTTCTACAGAAGCAGTGAGGAAATTGAACTTGAAGACTGAGAAACATCCTAAACCGTACAAGCTAGCATGGTTAAGGAAGGGTGGTGAAGTGAAGGTGTGTCGAAGGGCTTGTGTTAATTTTTCTATTGGGAAGAAATACAAAGATGAAATTTGGTGTGATGTTGTGGATATGGATGTTTGTCATCTGTTGTTGGGCAGACCGTGGCAATTCGATAGAGCAGTTCAACATGATGGTCGTGCCAATAGTTACAGTTTCATGTTCGAGGGTACGAAAATCACTTTGGTTCCTAAGAAGCAACAGCAGAAGGAGAGCAAGCTAGAGGAGATTGAGGAATTAAAAACTCTGTTGACTTTGAAAGAGTTTGTTAAGGAAGTTGAAGAGGAGCCTGAAGTATTTTTGTTGATTGGGAGAGAGAGTAGTGAAGAAGTTGAGATTCCAGATGAAGCAAAACCAATTTTGAAAGAATTCGAAGATGTCTTTCCAGAGGAGTTGCCTAAGGAGTTACCGCCACTTAGAGACATTCAACATCAGATTGATCTTGTGCCGGGAGCAGTGTTACCGCATCGACCACACTACCGAATGAGTCCGAAGGAACATGAGGAGTTACGAAGGCAGGTGGAAGAGTTGTTGGAACAGGGACGTGTTCAGGAAAGCTTGAGTCCTTGTGCCGTGCCAGCATTATTAGTACCAAAGAAGGACGGAACATGGAGGATGTGCACAGATAGTAGAGCTTTGAATAAGATCACTGTCCGATATAGATTTCCTATGCCGAGGTTGGATGATTTGTTGGATCAGTTGAGTGGGGCAACTATATTCTCGAAGATTGATTTGAAGAGTGGTTATCATCAAATTCGAATCAGACCTGGAGACGAATGGAAGACAGCTTTCAAGACGAGAGAGGGGTTGTACGAATGGTTGGTTATGCCATTTTGTTTGTCAAATGCACCTAGTACATTCATGCGGGTGATGAATCAAATCTTTATACCATTCATTGGGAAGTTCGTTGTGGTTTATTTCGATGATATTCTGATTTACAGCAGAAGTATGGAGGAGCATGTTCTATATTTGAGGGAAGTATTGATTATTCTTCGTGAAGAACAATTTTATGCTGCTACGAAGAAATGTGTGTTTATGACGCACAGTGTTTTATTCCTGGGTTATGTTGTTTCAGGGGAAGGTATTCAAGTTGACCAGAGTAAAGTTGAGGCAGTTAGGAATTGGCCTCAGCCAAAGACAATTACGGAAGTGAGGAGTTTTCATGGGCTAGCGTCATTCTACCGAAGATTCATTCCACACTTCAGTAGCGTGATGGCTCCAGTTACTGATTGCATGAAGGGTAAACAATTTGTATGGTCAGAAGAAGCGGGAGTTGCTTTTGAGAAGATCAAGGAATTGTTGACGTCTGCACCAATTCTTGTTTTACCGAATTTTCAGTTATTGTTTGAATTGCATACTGATGCTTCGAAGGTTGGTATTGGAGGAGTTCTTAGTCAGAATGGGAAGCCAGTTGCTTATTTTAGCGAAAAGTTGTCAGGGGCAAAGATGAGATACAGTACATATGACGTTGAATTCTATGCTGTTGTACAAGCTGTTAAGCATTGGAGGCACTATCTATTTCAGAAGGAGTTTGTTCTGTACACTGATCACGAAGCTTTGAAGCATTTACAGGGACAGGAAAAATTTCAGCGAGACATGCATCATGGATTGCTTATTTACAGCAGTTTACTTTTGTTGTCAAACATAAATCAGGGGTGACAAATCGGGTAGCTGATGCTTTGAGTAGGAGGAGTCATTTATTAACGACAATGAAACTTGAAGTGACGGGGTTTGAATTACTGCCAGAGATGATTAATGAAGATCCTTACTTTGTGAAATATGTTGAAAAAGTGAAGGATGGGACTACCGATGAATTTATGATAGTTGATGGTTTTCTGTTTAAGGGGAATCGTTTATGTATACCGGACTGTAGCTTGAGGTTGAAAATTGTCAAAGAGTTACACGAGGAAGGGCATGTGGGCCGTGATCGTACTTTGCAATTGATTTCACAATCTTACTTTTGGCCGTCGATGAGAAAAGAAGTGGAAAGATTTGTGGAGCGATGTCATATTTGCCAAGTTTCAAAGGGAACAGCGACGAATGCAGGGTTGTATATGCCATTACCTGTACCGTCTAAGCCATGGGTTGATATTAGCATGGATTTCGTTTTGGGTTTGCCTAGAACTCAAAGGGGAAATGATTCGATATTTGTTGTGGTGGACAGGTTTTCGAAGATGGCACATTTTGTTGCTTGCAAGAAGACAGCGGATGCAGTTCGAGTAGCACGGTTATTTTTCAAGGAGATCTATCGACTTCATGGATTGCCAGAGTCTATTGTGTTGGTAGAGATACTCGTTTTCTGAGTCACTTTTGGTTGAGTTTGTGGAAGATGGTGGGAACGAAACTGAAATTTAGCAGCGCTTATCATCCACAAACAGACGGACAGACGGAAGTTGTTAACAGGTCATTGGGAAATTTGTTGCGATGCCTTGTACAGGATAATTTGAGAAGTTGGGACATGAAATTATGCCAAGCTGAGTTTTCCCATAATCATGCAGTGAATCGTTGCACGGGATTCAGTCCATTTCAGATCGTATATTCAAATTTACCCAGGGGACCGTTGGACTTAGCAGTGGTACCTCAATCGAAAGAGACAGTTAAACGAGCTGCTGATTTTGTTGAAGGTTTAACGGAGTGCCACAGGATCGTTCAGGAACGATTGGAGAAGTCGAATGAGAAATATAAGAAGACTGCAGATTTGAAGCGACGAAATGTTGAATTTAACGAAGGCGATTTGGTTTATGCAGTGTTGACAAAAGACCGTTTTCCGGTAGGAACATACAATAAATTGAAAGCACGGAAAATTGGTCCAGTTGAAGTTTTGAAGAAAATCAATAAGAATGCATATCGATTAAAGTTACCAGATGATGTTTATACTTCTGATGTTTTCAACGTCAAACATTTAGTTCCGTATCATGGAGGTGAGATTGTTGTGGAAGAGGTTGCAAATTCGAGGACGAATTTTTCTCAACCAGGGGAGGATGATGCAGATCAGGCCAAAGCGATGAGTCATTCACGATCTAGGACGGTACTTATAAGTCGTTTCCGACTTAAAGAATCACGGGGGAAAAGCCTACGAGTTAAGATAAGTCGTTCACGACTTATGATGGTGGCTATAGGTTGTTTCCGACCTAAGAAGGCATGTGGGGAAGATATGCGAGTTAAGGAAGAAGACCTAAGTCTTTTCCGACCCATCACAAGCTTAAGTCGTTCAGGGCCTTTAGGTCGTATACGGTCTAAGGCTACAGAAGGAATATCACGGGATAACAAGATAGCAGTACGAATTGGAAAGCAAGGTTTAGGTCGGCTACGACCTAAGATAAGTCGGTGAAGGGTAAGCCGCGTGGATGTTAAGTCGGCAAGGAGTTAAGCAGTATGTTGTTGAGTCGGCAAGGAGTTAAACCGTGTTTCTTTGAATCGTAGGTCGTTAGGTCGCATACGACCTAAGTGTGTCGGTCATGTGTATACATGAGTTGGTGATGTGTTAAGTCGTACCTCGTTAGGTCGGCCATACAGGGTCAATTGATGAGTCGGTATGTAATGAGTCGGTTGAGTCGTTGTGGGATGTAGTGGCTTGTTCAGTCGTTGGTTGTAATGAGTCGTGTACTGTTGTATGTTGTAAGTCTTGAGTCGTTAGCTTTGAGTCGTATATCGATGAGTCGTATGATGTACACAGGTATGTAGTGTGCTAAGTCGGTAACGACTCATGATGTGTCGGAGCTTATGAGTCGGCAACGGGTTAAAGGGGCCGGTTGTGTCAAGCTATAAATAGAGGGTGTGTTGTATATTTTTGGGTGGTTGATTTTTGAATAAAATTTCTTGTTGATTGCTTTGTGCTTTCTTCTCCAATTGGTAGTTGAGTGTAATCTCCTATCTCCTCTTTCGGTTAATCGAGTGCGCTCGATTCAACGATCGTAGAAGCCGATTCACGGAATCTAGTGCGCTAGATCAACGTGCGAAGAATCGTAGATCTTTAAACACGGTATAGTGCGCTATCAACGTGTTTGAGATAGCTAGAGTTCGGTATCTTTGGATCAACGAACTTGGGCATTTTGGTATCTTCAACTCATCGATTGCTACATTTCATTGATTGAAGTTTTGTTTGATTAATCCGCTGCTTCAGTTTTACGCGCGGTAACTGACGTTCCTAGGGTTTATCCCGCGTTCCGGACACAATGGAACAGGTTTCGGAAGCTAATTCGATCATCTGTGTGAGTTACGGAAAATAACCGATCAAATTTAAATTAAACTGATTAAACGAATTTCTAGGCGTTTTGGCTCGCCCCGGATAAACGGTAAATCCAATTGACACGAAATATGAAATCTTACAATAATATCACATTATGGATCCGATGAAACTAGTTTCGTCGAAATCCGAGACTGTTTGAAAAATGACTATTTTAACTCGTTAAATTAATATTAAAACAATTTCGAAGCGTTTCGAGCTGCCACGGTGAAATGACAACTCCGATTGTTATGAAAATTGAAATCTGATAATAACTAACTATTACGGATCCAATGGAACTAGTTTCGTCCAATTCTGAGATTGTTAAAAAATTGGCCATTTTCCAGTCGATAATTAAATATTAAAATATTCAATTTTCTCAAATTTACTTTTAATTCGATTTTAAAAGTTCTACAACATCATTCTTACTTTAGTATGATAAAATAAAATTTTACAAGTCATTTTTAATAATATTAAACCCGTTATTCAATTATCCAATAAATTCCAATTTTAAAATCTTATTAACTTTATTATAATCCCAATATAACTTACATTCACTTAGGAAACCAATTTGAATCATATTAAATCAAATTTAAATTATTCACTCTATT
The DNA here is from genome assembly GCA_030765085.1 of Allium cepa. Lineage (NCBI taxonomy): Eukaryota > Viridiplantae > Streptophyta > Magnoliopsida > Asparagales > Amaryllidaceae > Allium > Allium cepa. The sequence continues at coordinate 133,964,438 of CM060942.1, read as the reverse complement.
TTCATATATTAAATTTCAATATCATATTAATCATATCAACTTCGGAATTTAATTATTCAAACATTTGTAGTATTAAATTTAACAAATTTGATTATACTTAAATCAGCATCCTTTGAAATATCCAAAACGAACTTAAAAATTTAACTTTTGAAACGAATTAGAATTATGGAACAACTATTTCCATTATACGGTTATTCAATTCCCGTTATTAAATTATTCAATAATTCCCAAGTATTTAATTTAAACAATTTCGCTTATCCAATAATTCATTATCTTTTGAGATATTGAAATCGAACTTATAAGATCCAACCCTTAAAACCAATTCACAATTTAGAACACTAATTTCATTTTTCGGTTATTCAATTATTCAATAAGTTTTAAATATTTAATTTAAACAATATACCTGTTCAATATTCAATATTTGATTTTAAATAGATTTTCTTATCAATCAATTACTCTATTATACCTAATGAATTCAACATTTGTTATCCTATTCAACTATTGATTGCAAAGGCATTCACTAAATAGCTTTTATTTTTCATCACTTGGATAGTTATTTTTGCAATTCATTCCAGTTATTATTATTTCAAATGAATTACAAATTTTTTTCTAACATTAAATCACGACTTATTAAATTAGTTATTTTAATTATCGAAAATTTACGGGTCGTTACATTCTCCCCCACTCAAAACTTTTCATCCCCGAAAAGGAAAGAGAAGGGAAAAGGAACTAAGTATATAATTAAACCTTAGGTATATTTATCTCAAAGTTACCAACTTATAAAACAGTGTAATTCCACTAATAAAATCATTACTACACTTTTACTAAGTTATTCCAAACGCCTTTCTAACTTTAAAAGTTAGTTATCAAAACAAGTTATAAAAATTTTAAAACTTGAAAAAAATTCTAACACCAGGATTTTACGGAAAATTTCGGCAGAGTCTCCTTTGCGCGGCTCGATCGGTACAACTACAAAACGCCTCTACGGGCCCCAAACCAACAAAAGAAAATCAAAAGCCAAGAGGTTCATCCAAAAATCACCAAATCCAATGACAAAATAAACATGTACCTTCTATTTTATTAGCGAGCATATACGACTAATATAACGCGAAAGCGAGCTCCAAATGCGAAGCAAGCGCAATCCGCACCTACTAAACACTCAACAAACCATGAGAACATGCATATTATGAAAATAATATCAATATTCATCATATAGCACATAACAACTACATGTACCAACATAGCAAATGCAACAAACAACAAATGCATCCAACAAATCAATTATCATCCAACTATCATCCAACAATTCCATAACCAATCAATATAAATTTCACTTCTCATTAATATTTATTGACTTGGGTTTCAATTTTAATCACAGTTGATTCATTAACGTTTGATTTTACTAACATTCATTCTAAATTCAATTAGTTAACATTCACTAATTTATATTTACATTAGTTCACTTCCAGTTTGAATCAAACTAAATTCTATTTAAATACATTTAACATCCAATTTGATTTCAGTGATTTATAGCTTTCAATTTCATTAACACTTAATGAATTATATACAATCAACTAACAATCATATAACAACCAAATCACACCCAACACGACCAAATTATTAAGTTTACATTCAATTTGGTTTATCTCTTTTATATATATATCCTGTTATATAATTTTAAAAGAATCATTTTATATTTGGCGTCTTAAATTCCAATATTAACTTTAATTAAGTTCGTAAGCCGTACATATATCATCCGTGAGCAATATCAATCTAATCGCTTATTCGATCACACAATTTCACTTCCAACTAGTATCGTTCACCCGACTCTCTAGTGCGGACTCAGATTTGGTTCCTTTTATTGGAAGCTGTTACTCTCCTTGCATAGCCATATACTATGATACAGAATTCTAGAATCAAACCAAAAATCCATATCCAAGGTTCGCCGTCGAAAATCGAGTGAAAAATCCTAACTTGGATCGATATAAATCATCCCGAAATTTTGTGCTCGAATTTGGATCAAATCGTTATGCGAATAAAATAATATACGTACAATCTCACGTATTACTTTCCAATGGATTTCTATCCAATTTATCCATACTAAATTATTTTATTAACTTCTAATTTTTCTCACTTAATTACTCACAATCCATTATTCAGTCAGGATATTCATTTCTCTACATAGCATATTCTTTAACCTTATCTTTTCTCAAACATCATATCATAGGATTTGCTTACTCAAGTTCATTTTTAAACATTCTAAATAATTTAATTAAACTCAATTTCTTTTCCCAATTGATTCTTAGCTATACCTAATTCTTTGGTTTACATTTACTCCATATTCATAGTTTCAGTTAATACAAATTTATTTGTGGAACATTTTATTAATCATCACTTTAGTTTATAGTCATTCCATAAAAGTCTGACTTCTCAAATATGACTTTTCCTAGTTTACGGTTATCTTAAAGGTTACAAATTCAATTATTTTTTCTATGCAATTTATATTTATTTTCTATAACCAATTTACAAAAGATATTATACAATTCATTTGTCTTCTTTCTTAAGTTCACTTACTTGTTCCATTTATCCATTCATCATAATATTTAAGTTTTTATAATTTTTATCACAACCAAATTTTCCATTTGTATACATTTTAATTCCTTTTTGAGTTTTCCTTACTTGTATATTTCAATTACTTTCAAGTTCTGTTTATCTATACAATATCTCATTACATATCCAAAACATCATTTTAACTTTTAACATTTGGTAAGTCTTGTTATATGTTATCAGAATGTAATTTCTTTTGGTACTATACAAATTTATAGAATTTCATTTTACTTAATTAAAATGTTCACAAATTTAATTTGTTTAAATCCTCTTTACCTTTCAACTTTAAAATTTTCCCAAACAATAGCTTAGATATCTCAATCCTCTTATTTTATAAATTCTGGTTATTCACATTTCATTCGAATAATTTGAAAACTTCTAATTAATCATAACTTAGAATTTAAATGCCCGGTTCTTTTCAAATCGTTTGAAATAAACATATATACTTATATCTTTTTTTTTTATATATATCGAATCATACATTTGGAGTTTAAACCAAAACCCATTTACCCAAAATAATTTTGAAGAAAACCAAAGCTTCTCAGAAGTCTTCCCACTTTGAGACTCGAAAATGAACGTTGATGATGCTGCACAGTCATCACCGAAATTATTTTCCAGCGACATAAGAGAGGAGTACTATATTCATTCCTTCTTAAAAATCCTTTCAAAATATTTCCTTAAACAATTTCCAACTAATATTACCATATATTTCTTCAAACTTTGAGAACCATTTTCAAAATCTCCATGTCTTAAATTCAAATTTTTTTTCTTCCAATTTAATCCTATTTTTAATTCATAAGTCACCTTTATAAAATATTCTTATAGGATTTTCTTTCTTAAAACATCCCACAAGTGTTTTATCATTATTCATTTTGTAATTCACCTTATTTAATTAAATTACAATATCCGATTAAGGTTAATAGCCAATATTTCATTTCCAACAACCAAATAAGCTAGATTGATCACAGTAAATTTTGAAATAAATTTTTTATATAAAAAATATAATTAGGGCAAAATTATTTCATTTACCCAATTTCAAAACAATACTATGTCGAGTTGTTCTGTTTAAGTGTTTAGAGATCTGTGTCAATGACGTTAATTACTCGTATTGACCAGAATCCATAAGCCACTCAACAAATCAACCGACACAATATAAAACATTTTATATCACTAACAAATATGCTCTCTCATATACACTCAACTCATTCATATAGTTTACCTCTATTTCAATGAGTTATTCCCCACTAGAGCCAAGGTTTATCGCTAAACCAAAGCACTGATACCAACTGTAACGACCCGCCTTTTTGGACAGTTTAAACCGATGATCAAATACACATGTCGATTCCAAACCATTCAAAATGGCGGATAGTTATTGGGGTAAATAAGAAAAGAAAAGAAAAGAAATAAAGGAAATGAAACAACACAGAATCTCGCAGCGGAACGATAAAATATAATAGTCAAATAAACAGTTCATGAAGCTGTCTACTATACTTGGACAATTATTTATACAACATTTATCAGAGTTTATACATATAAAACAGAACGATTAAATAATGCAGCAGATAATACGATGCAAGGGTAATAATAGTAATAGTATACCAAATCTTCGTCTTCGTCCTCCAGAATAGATCTTCAAGAATCTGAAAACTCAGGACTGACCAGAGCGTAATGAAAAGACAAAACACTCGAGTCAGGACTAAAATATCCTTATGAAAGTGAAATCAATCGTAAATAAATATGAGTGTAACGGCGTCAGAGATGTTTACGGGGTTTGACATCTCCTATCCAGTGTCAACGTGCGTGCAATAACTCAAGAGATGTTACGGGATTTTCCATCTCTCAAGGATCCGTGAAACTATCTACTATGTAGTAATATACGCTAAGTAGATAATGCCTATCAGTAATATAAAGTATCAAAATAGCATTAAGGCGTTACCAAAATCCCGCTTAACACATTTTATATTCCCAAAAGCATATACAAGACCTTTGTTTCCCCAAAACTGGAAGTCACCAGAGGGCAATCCATATACTCAAGGTACAAATCAAAACGTAGTGGTCGCGAATAGGATAATCAGTATGACAAGGTACATGAGGCGATACCAACTAGGATACTAGTAGTTGCGTGATCCGGACTGATGTTGGGCATAGCCAGCAGCCACCCCAACACCGCGAAACAACACTCCGAAATCAAGGGGTGCACCCAAATCGCATCACAAATGTAATAGATATGGTATCGAAGAAGTGTGTCCGCTAGAGGTGGCGAACCTCAATGGCCCGGTGCGGCTCCTGTTTTAGTCATGTCAGGGGTCATCCAATAATCGTCTCTTTCTTCAGTCAACGCGTTCACCAAACCACCCACTTCATTCTGGATCAACACTCCGCGTATAATAGTTATTAAAGTGGTTTTCGGTATCGACAGAGAGTATGTCCATATCCGATCCCAGTCTCTTTAATGACTACGTATTATTACACCGTTGGCTCTTTTACACTTCAAATTGATTCATAATTGATATCAAAATATCATATTCGCTTCAAGATCAAACCCATTTCAAATAACATCGTATCCATTAAAATGTCAGATTCCGTTTCAAAAATCATTTTCGCATCGATATCTCATTTCGTTTTCAAAATCATTTCGAATTTCAATTTAGGTTGCAACTTCATTTAACTTAATTCGTATTTAAATTCAAGACTTAGAAATACACATTTCACCTTATTGACCAGCGTAGAATTATAGAAAATAGTTTTAAGTAGTTTAAAAGTAGTTTTAAATAATTAAAATAGTTAAAATACTTTAAAATCTTAAAATGGATTTGAAATAGATAAATTTAGTTCAATTTGGGTTAAGTAGATTTAAAATAGATTAAAGTAGTTTAAGTATTCAAAATGGTTTATATAACCGAGTAATTTGGAAAACAAAATAAAACAGCTTCAAAACCAATCCATTTCAATTATAACTTCTCAATTCAAAACAATTTCATTTTCCATTCTACCGATTCAATTTCGATTTCAATTCAATCAACGTCAATTTTTACTTCGAATTAATTGAATTTTTCATTCACCTTTAATTTATTCAATTTCAATTTATATCGATTTGGAGCTTGATTTCTCAAAATATCAACTTATAACACTTAACAAAAATTTCCGAAATATTCAAGTTTAAATCCAAATTCCAAATATGTTTCAATTCCAAACTCGATTTCAAAATATCATCATTTTTTTTCACTTTTACTTAGTAATATTCAAAGCTCGAATTAAGGTTAAATCTTTAAACAAATCAATTTTCGACATTCAATCATATCCAATTTCAAATTTCAAAGTCTCAACTTAATTATTAAACAAAATTTCTTTAACCAAAATTTATTTCAACATTCCAACTCAATTGTTTTTCGGTGAATCCAATTTCTATAACTCGATTTCTATTTATACTTTTAAATCAAAACATTTAAATAAATTTCAAATCGACGATTTCAAAAATTATTAGTTTAGCCAATTCGGTGTCCGTATATAATTTTCTATCCTATGGCCAAGTAATTATTTATTTCAATTAAATGTCAGGGATGAGTATATATTACTTAAATTTAATCACAGTATCATATGTATGCATAACAGGATCTATATAAGCAAATAAACATCTAAACATTCAATATCAACCAATAGCATCCATCAAAATACATCATCCAATAAACAATACAATTTATGGCAGTTTCATAGTTATCAATGTCAGGTAATTTAATCGCAGTTCAATTTTAAATTCAATTTAACTGTCAATTTAATTTTTCAACGGTTAATTCAAATGACAAGCTATGTGACAATTAAATTTTTATAAAACAAGGACAAATAAAATCATAACACTTCATAATATCAAATTTAACAAGCATAAAGATAATTAGTACGTTGTGAGCGTTATAAAACACTCACCTTGATTTCAATGCAGTTCCAGCGTTTTATTTCGAATAAAATTAAACGGGCGTTTAATTTTACCCGAAATTTTCACTAGCTCCAAATGACTCCAATCTAGCTCCGTTGCGTAGTGCTCGACAAAACGAATCCGACGCAATTCGTTTCGTCAAAATCCGACCTCGTATGAAAGAGTTACATCATATTAAAGATTGAACGAATTATAATAAAATAATTTTACAATTCTTTTCTAATTTCAAAACCTAGAGGCATCTGGACCGTGCGTTCCGATCCAAGCAAATCCAGGCCGCCCCCTACTTCCATCTTCTCCATCGCGTATACACAGAGTAGCCGAACCCAACTTATCCACAAAACCCTAATAGCCGCTCGACCCACGCTCGACGATACGATGATCGGCCACCATGGTTTGAAGCGCCCACACGAGCACTACCTTCGGCCGAAGCCACGTGCCGCTTGGTCGCCTCTTGCTCTTGAATTTCATGCACGAACGCGGCACCTTTGAGCAAGGATTGCCGACGATGCACCGCTTCTTTCCCGATCATAACCGTTGGATAGAGAGATATCGATGCTCTCTACGTTTTTCTAGTTGGGAGTTTTTGGTATAGGATGACGGATTGGAAGAAATTGGAGAAGGAAGGAAGATGTATTTCGGCCATTGATGGTATAAGAGGCGGCCGGCCATTAACTAGGGTTTCTCACTTTTTTTATATTTTATTTTGTGGAAAAAGGCTATTTATAGGAAACGACAAATACTATTCGTCCGGGATTCCCGAACTCCGATTTACGAGCGGTAACTGACGTTCCTAGGGTTTATCCCACGTTCCGGACACAATGGAACAGGTTTCGGAAGCTAATTCAATCATCTGTGCGAGTTACGGAAAATAACCGACCAAATTTAAATTAAACCGATTAAACGAATTTCTAGGCGTTTTGGCTCGCCCCGGACAAACGGTAAATCCAATTGACACGAACTTTGAAATCTTACAATAATATCACATTACGGATCCGATAAAACTGGTTTCGTCGAAATCCGAGACTGTTTGAAAAATGACTATTTTAACTCGTTAAATTAATATTAAAACAATTTCGATGCGTTTCGAGCTGCCACGGTCAAATGACAACTCCGATTGCTACGAAAATTAAAATCCGATAATAACTAACTATTACGGAACCAATGGAACTAGTTTCGTCCAGTTCTGAGACTGTTGAAAAATTGGCCATTTTCCAGTCGATAATTAAATATTAAAATATTCAATTTTCACAAATTTACTTTTAATTCGATTTTAAAAGTTCTACAACATCAATCTTACTTTAGTATGATAAAATAAAATTTTACATGTCATTTTTAATCATATTAAACCCGTTATTCAATTATCCAATAAATTCCAATTTTAAAATCTTATTAACTCTATTATAATCCCAATATAACTTACATTCACTTAGGAAACCAATTTGAATCATATTAAATCAAATTTAAATTATTCACTCTATTTTCATATATTAAATTTCAATATCATATCAATCATATCAACTTCGGAATTTAATTATTCAAACATTTGTAATATTAAATTTAACAAATTTGATTATACTTAAATCGCCATCCTTTGAAATATTCAAAACGAACTTAAAAATTTAACTTTTGAAACGAATTAGAATTATGGAACAACTATTTCCATTATACGGTTATTCAATTCCCGTTATTAAATTATTCAATAATTCCCAAGTATTTAATTTAAACAATTTCGCTTATCCAATAATTCATTATCTTTTGAAATATTGAAATTGAACTTATAAGATCCAACCCTTAAAACCAATTCACAATTTAGAACACTAATTTCATTTTTCGGTTATTCAATTATTCAATAAGTTTTAAATATTTAATTTAAACAATTTACCTGTTCAATATTCAATATTTGATTTTAAATAGATTTTCTTATCAATCAATTACTCTCTTATACCTAATGAATTCAACATTTATTATCCTATTCAACTATTGATTGCAAAGGCATTCACTAAATAGCTTTTATTTTTCGTCACTTGGATAGTTATTTTTGCAATTCATTCCAGTTATTATTATTTCAAACGAATTACAAATTTTTTTGTAACATTAAATCACGAAAACTTATTAAATTAGTTATTTTAATTATCGAAAATTTACGGGTCGTTACATTCTCCCCCACTCAAAACTTTTCGTCCCCGAAAAGGAAAGAGAAGGGAAAAGGAACTAAGTATAGAATTCAACCTTAGGTATATTTATCTCAAAGTTACCAACTTATAAAACAATGTAATTCCACTTATAAAATCATTACTACACTTTTACTAAGTTATTCCAAACGCCTTTCTAACTTTAAAAGTTAGTTATCAAAACAAGTTATAAAAATTTTAAAACTTGAAAACTTTTCTAACACCCAGATTTTACGGAAAATTTCGACAGAGTCTCCTTTGCATGGCTCGATCGGTACAACTACAAAACGCCTCTACGGGCCCCAAACCAACAAAAGAAAATCAAAAGCCAAGCGGCTCATCCAAAAATCACCAAATCCAATGACAGAATAAACATGTACCTTCTATTTTATTAGCGAGCATATATGACTAATATAGCGCGAAAGCGAGCTCCAAATGCGAAGCAAGCGCAATCCGCACCTACTAAACACTCAACAAACCATGAGAACATGCATATTATGAAAATAATATCAATATTCATCATATAGCACATAACAACTACATGTACCAACATAGCAAATGCAACAAACATCAAATGCATCCAACAAATCAATTATCATCCAACTATCATCCAACAATTCCATAACCAATCAATATAAATTTCACTTCTCATTAATATTTATTGACTTGGATTTCAATTTTAATCACAGTTGATTCATTAACGTTGGATTTTACTAACATTCATTCTAAATTCAATTAGTTAACATTCACTAATTTATATTTACATTAGTTCACTTCCAGTTTGAATCAAACTAAATTCTATTTAAATAAATTTAACTTCCAATTTTATTTCAGTGATTTATAGCTTTCAATTTCATTAACACTTAATGAATTATATACAATCAACTAACAATCATATAACAACCAAATCACACCCAACACGACCAAATTATTAAGTTTACATTCAATTTGGTTTATCTCTTTTATATATATATCCTGTTATATAATTTTAAAAGAATCATTTTATATTTGGCGTCTTAAATTACAATATTAACTTTAATTAAGTTCGTAAGCCGTACATATATCATCCGTGAGCAATATCAATCTAATCGCTTATTCGATCACACAATTTCACTTCCAACTAGTATCGTTCACCCGACTCTCTAGTGCGGACTCAGATTTGGTTCCTTGATTGGAAACTGTTACTCTCCTTGCATAGCCATATACTATGATAGAGAATTCTAGAATCAAACCAAAAATCCATATCCAGGGTTCGCCGTTGAAAATCGAGTGAAAAATCCTAACTTGGATCGATATAAATCATCCCGAAATTTTGTACTCGAATTTGGATCAAATCGTTATGCGAATAAAATAATATACGTACAATCTCACATATTACTTTCCAATGGATTTCTATCCAATTTATCCATACTAAATTATTTTATTAACTTCTAATTTTTCTCACTTAATTACTCACAATCCATTATTCAGTTAGGATATTCATTTCTCTACATAGCATATTCTTTAACCTTATCTTTTCTCAAACATCATATCATAGGATTTGCTTACTCAAGTTCATTTTTAAACATAGCTAGGGTGTTGAAAAGTCATCAAAATGGCGTCAGAATTTCCAAGTTACACCATTATAATATTAATCGATAGGGCGTCGCAATAACACTTGAAATTCGTTGAAAAACGACATCTGTATGGCGTCGATAACAACCCCATGCAAAATGCCTTCAAGGCGTTGGAATGCATTTTCTGACCTACTTTTTACCAACGCTGGTAACGCGTCAGCAGGGTTTCGCTAGTGCTTTTACCGATGCTTCACGATGCCATTTTAGCATCGGTGAATTGCTTGTAGTGTTACTTCCAGAGGAATTGCAACTTAATAAAAATAAAATTTATAGGTTATCCTTACTGGGATGTTGGATTTTGCAATACAATTATAAATAAAACTGAAAAGCACCATTGTCACAGTGGCTAAGTGATTTGATTTTGATGCGAGAGGTCACAAGTTTGAAACTTGCGTAGCGTGATTCGAACATTTATTGACATGTGAGTTGTGATATTTTGTCCCAGTGACATGTTGTATCTAAGTACCATTTCAAAAAAAACTTCAAAATATCTATAGATGATGCAAACGATCTAAATGGCCGCTGCACGATTGAATATTCTATATATAAACTCATTGAGGGCCTTTAATATTCTACCGTTATAAACACTTTAATGCATTTTATGCAAACATGTATTAAAAAATGTATTCTTAAAATAATTATTAAATTTATGTACCCTTGTTTGGTTTTGTAGCATCACCAAATATGCAAACCGTTTCCTGTGAAAGGTATTATGTGTCTCTTAGGAGGCAATTAAAATATATTTCTTCAGAATGTTATGAATTTTTTTCACCTTTTTTTGAGAGAGATGTTGCATCCTTAGTTTTTAGCCTTTTCAAGAGATTAATTAACATGTGATTGTATATTTATCATTTTTTGGGACTAGAATATCATTATTTTATGTATGTACCAAAATGTAACAAAAATATAACATGTTATATATAATTTATATTATAACATGTATACAGTATATAATATAATACAACAGAAGTATTTTGTATATAGTATGTAACAAAAATACAACATGTTATATATAATTTATCAAAACTTCTAAAGGTTGGACAACATAATATGGTTAGTAAAAAATCAGATCTACTAATTTTCTTAGTACTCACTCAAACTTCAAGTTTGAGTTATATTATGTATGTGTGTGCGTATGCATGTATATAAAGTCAGATAGTTCATGGTTCTACTTAGTATCTTATTTCTAATTCAAATCAAGACCATGCATAACTAAAAATGAACCTTGCATGTGAAATGTGATGCAAAACCCTGCAATATACCACTAAATCTCAATTGTGATACCATCAAATCTCAATAGCATTTGCTACCGGCAAATTTATCATATAATCCAAAATAGAGTTTACTAAAATGGTGTATTATACATTGATCTTTTCATATTGGCGCAAAATGATTCCAAAAAATAATTTTGATTTTGAAAAGGAATCTTAACAACTAGATTCGAATTTGTGCTTGGAATGAATCTAAATGCATAGATCGCTATATTAACAAAAATATTGAATCCAAAATTAAAATACTTCAAACTAACAATTTCCTTGGACATACAGAATATACTTTAGAAATATCCAATTTTTCTTCACTTTAAAACACAATCGAAAATAAATGAATTCAAATTGAAGATTTGTTACATAAACATTTAGACATGCATTTTTTATCTCAAAATCATTTTCAAAATTCTCATTTAAATCGAAATCCTAAAACAACAATTTTTCAAAATGAAAACTTTGTTTACTGAATGTTAACCCCACTGAAGATTGGGCCGACTCATCAGATAAAGCATTAAGCGACTCAGAAGATTTACGACTCACCATGAGTCGTTAGCGGTTCAAGTGTGCAAATCAGAAAGCCAAGTACAATTAACTCGCGTACGACTCAATGACCGAAGAAGGAACTCACCGACTCATATGATCTAGTTCCGACTCATCAAAGACCGACTCAGCTAGTCTCCAAATCAACTGTTGTGCGACTTATGGAAGTTTCTGACTCAGCGACTCATGACTCAGCGACTCATGACTCAACGGCTCATGGTTCAACGACTCAACAGGTTCGCGACTCATCCTAAGGAACGACCTAAGGAATGTCACGACTTATGGATACCTACGACTTATGATAAGTCGAGTACGACACATGCTAATATGAGAGGAGTTATGATAAGTTGACTCGGGAACGACTTATCTCTTGGGACCAAGCCAGCAGTTCGACCTTAAGTTAACATGGGGCGACTCACCATGACTCGTCCACGACTCAAAAATCGATTGAGTCGTAACCCATCGCCACAATGCCTAGGAAAATTGACTCGGACACGACTCAAGACTTGACATGAAATCCAGCAGAGGAATAAGCCATGAAGAGGGGAAAGGTTGGTTTTATGAGTCAACCACGACTTAGCCTGACTCGGGGATGACTTAGCTTGAGTCGGTCACGACTCAGGACTTATGCGCAGAATTCACGTCCAAGCTTGCCTATAAATACATAGCCACCTCCAACATTCAAAGGACTTTTGGCACATTCTCTTCATACACCATACCTTGCTGCATTGAGAATTTCATCAACACTTAGAGCTTTCAAGATTAGAGGAATACATCAAAGAAATTCACGAAGAAACCACACATCTTCAACATGAATTCAAAGACTTTCATCTACATTGAAGCTTAAGACTTGTTCCAAATCACTTGTAACTTGAAGTATATTGTACTTGAGGGGAATTGTATCAGCTTGTAACGGGATTATTAAATAAAGTTCTTAGAGTGGACGTAGGCTATACCCTTAAGCCGAACCACTATAAAATTGTTGTTGTTTACTGCTTTTCTGCTATTACTTGCTTGTAATTCTTTCACGATCTATCGGGTGGTGCTTTCACAACTACACTTCACATACCGGGGTGTTAGCGTTCACATTTTAGCGTTAACATTTTTGGTGCTTTCACTGAGAATTGAACTCAGGAAAACTGTCATCATTGCTTCGTAGAGATTTGTAGAAAGAATTTCTTTAAAAAACAGAAGTCTATCTGAGATTATGGCTCCTGGAAGGAAAAGTAGATCTGTCAGATCTGGAAACATTCAAGAGGGAACCTCCGCTTCCCCTGTGCCTAATCAACCCACTCCATCTGTTGGAGTTACGAAAGCGGAGCTGGATGCTGTGATTCTAGGGCTAAACCAGCAGATAAACGCCCAAAATGCACAATTAGAGGCTCAAAGTGCCCAGAATGCTCTGATTCTGAATAAGTTGAACGACTTACTTGGGGCAAACAATCAACCGGCTGGTAATGAAAGGAATTATGCTGGCAACATTCATGATGTTAATGAAAGGAATGCTCCTGAAAGTGCTACTAGTCCCTTTGAGCAGGCAGTACCTGAGGCCGGTGGATCTAGAATTCGGCATGATGAGGAATATCTTTCTGGAATGGTCCGGCAGATCATGAAAGAAAGTATGCAAAGGGTTGAAGATGAGAAGGAATGGGGTTTTGCCCCAAGCAAAACTCCGTTTACTGAAAGAATCTTAAAGGCAGAATTTCCAAGGAAGTTTGTACCTCCGACTATCCCAGCTTATAAAGGGACAAGTGACCCGAATGAATTCTTGTATAAATATGATTGGCACATGACAGGTGCCAGAGCCTCGGACGAAATAAAGTGCCGATATTTCCCCGTATACCTGGAAGGTGTGGCTCTACTATGGTTCACCAAGTTGCCAGTCCGATCTATTGATCAGTTTTCAGACTTGACCAGAAAATTCAAGGAGCAGTTTAGACTATATGCTTCGAAGGCCAAGGACATCATGTCACTGTCAAGTTTAGAGCAGAATCCTGGTGAATCTATCAGATCTTTCTTGAACCGCTTTAATATAGCGCTGGCCGAGGTGGACAATGCTGAACCACGAATGATATTGACTTATCTGATGAGAGCTATTGATAAGTCAAGCGAATTTGGGAAATGGTTGAATATGAAAGAGCCAACCTCCCTCGAAAAGTTCTACAAAAAAGCAGATGAATTCATTCGCTTGGAAAGTCGTCCTTTGCCAGTAAAGACAGTGTTGGAGAAAGCAGAAGACAACACCGTCGCTCCACGCAAGAATGAATCGGTGGGGCAAAAAAGGGAGAATAATAATGGGAAGAAACAGGGTAATCTGAAGAAGCCCCGATCCTTCAAGCCATCGGAATATACTCCATTATCACATACGCCGGAGCACATCTACCTTGCCACTAAAGATTCCGTCGATTTCCCTAAACCTATCCCTTTGAGGACCGGGAAAAAAGCCATACAGAGTGGGAAATTCTGCCGCTTCCACAATCAACCCGGTCATGAAACTGATGAATGCCGTCAGTTGAAAAATATGATTGAAGAGTTGCTAAGAGAGAACAAACTGCAGCAATTTGTGAAGAAGAATAGCAACAATCCTGCATCGTCAAGTCAGGGGCAACAGGTTCCTGTTCACCAGCCCAGGACGGGTGAGAAAGCTACGGGACATGAATCTAGAAGGCCCGTTATCAATGTCATTACAGGAGGGCCTCACCCAGCTGGCAAGAGCTGGGGTGAGATGGAGAGATATTCCAGGGCTTTGAAATATGCCCCAGCCGAAGAAGATGTCTTTGTTTTAGAAGACACTACGCCCCTGAAACAACAGAAAACTTTCAGCGATGATATTATTTTCAGAGCCAGAGATTCCACAGGTATTGAAGCTCCTACTCTAGATCCCTTGGTCATCTCGGCTGGTATTGGACCGGCCATTGTCAGAAGAGTCCTCATTGACTGCGGAGCATCATGTAATATCCTCTTCAAGAAGATATTTGACCAGATGAAAATCCCTATGATCGATGTACAAGCCTCATCACAGAAGATCGCTGGCTTCACTGGGGAGCCAAAGCAACCAATTGGAACCATCGATCTGCTTGTGGAACTTGGGGAAGCAGAAGGGAAAGTGGTCCGCAAGCAAACATTTGTGATTGTCGATGAGTTTTCTGCTTACAATGCTTTTCTTGGCCGTCCAACACTCGCAGCATTCAAAGCTATCCTAGCCCCGTGGTGCCTCACTATTAAATTCCCTACTGACAATGGAGTAGGAGTTATAAAAGGGGATCAAAATGCTGCGCGAGAGTGCTATTTGACAGAGCTGCGAGAGTCAAGAAAAAGAGAAATGGGAAAGGATGCGGCAACCCCAGTCCGCATCAAGGAACCAGCCTTGTAGCAATTACGGGGCGGACCCTGCACTGGAGAGCATAGCGGGGCACGGAAAGAAATGGATCCCAGAAAAGCCAGTGCAGGGGAGAATAGAGTGGTACCGGTGGAAACGACAGTTCCGGTACCTGTTGACCCTAAGGACCCAAACAAGGTGTTGAATGTGGGTTCACAGCTTAATGTGTCAATTCAGAATATCTTGATATCTTTCCTGAAAGCAAATCTGGATGTCTTTGCTTGGACTCATGCCGATATGTGTGGAATATCTCCAGAAGTTGCAGTACACGCTCTGAATATTGACCCAAAGTTTACGCCAGTTAAACAGAAAAGAAGAACCCAAGGTCCAGAAAGGTCAGCAGCATTAAAAGAAGAAGTTGATCGACTCATGGAAAATAACTTCATCAAAGAATCTACATATCCGAATTGGGTTTCAAATCCTGTGCTGGTCAAGAAGGCTAATGGAAAATGGAGAGTGTGCATCGATTTTTCTGATCTAAACAAGGCTTGCCCCAAAGATTGCTTCCCGCTACCCAGGATCGATCAACTGGTAGACGGAACTGCGGGACATGAATTGTTATCTTTCATGGATGCCTACTCCGGTTATAACCAAATCATGATGCACGAGCCGGATCAGGAGGATACAAGTTTTATCACAGATGTTGGACTTTATTGCTACAGAGTTATGCCCTTCGGATTGAAAAATGCAGGGGCAACCTACCAAAGACTTGTTAATGCTATGTTCAAACCGCAATTGGGCAAAACTATGGAAGTCTACGTCGACGACATGTTAGTAAAGTCCAGGAAAGCAGCGGATCACATTGAACACTTAGCAGAAATGTTCGCAGTCCTTCGGAAATACAGAATGAAACTTAACCCTCTGAAATGTACATTTGGGGTCGAGTCCGGAAAGTTCTTAGGTTTCATCGTCAGTGCTAGGGGCATTGAGGCTAGTCCAGCTCAAATTACTGCCTTGAAAGAAGTTAAAGCTCCTAGAACGAAGAAGGAACTACAGAGTCTCAACGGAAAGGTCGCCGCCCTGAGTCGGTTCATTTCTAAAGCCACTGATAAATGCATCCCATTCTTTGACTCCCTGAAGAAAGGAAAGAAGAATTTTGAATGGACTTCCGAATGCCAAAAAGCCTTCGATGAGTTGATCCGTCATATGGAAACGCCTCCAATACTTTCTAGGCCAGGCAATGGTGAGGATCTTCTTATATACTTAGCAGTATCATCTCATGCTCTAAGTGCAGCGCTGATACGGGAAGACAAAAGGATTCAACATCCGGTTTACTATATCAGCAAAAGACTCACTGGGGCGGAGCTGAATTACTCCAAGTTGGAAAAACTCGCCTATTGCCTACTAGTTGCATCAAGGAAACTGAGGCAATATTTCCAAGCTCATCCTATCAAAGTACTCACTGATCAACCTCTAAAGCAGGTCCTATTTCACCCTGAAACTTCGGGTCGCCTTCTAAAATGGAACATTGAACTCAGTCAATATGACATCACTTATCATCCCCGAAAAGCAATCAACGGACAAGCTTTAGCTGATTTCATTGCAGAATTCACAGAGAAAGATAATGGTGAGGAAGAAGCGATCAATGATTCCCCAATCCAGTGGAAGATGTATGTTGATGGCGTAAGAAATGACTACTGTTCTGGAGCCGGAGTGGTACTTGAAACCCCTGAAGGTCGATCATTATGTTATGCACTAAGACTGGAATTTCCTTCAACAAACAATGAAGCAGAATATGAAGCTCTTATTGCAGGTCTGAAAATCGCTAAAGAGCTAAACATTCGAGCATTACAAATCTTCAGTGATTCTCAGCTTATTGTATGTCAAGTCAAGAAGGAATTTCAAACAAAAGGTGGAAACTTGCCTTCCTACTTGTCAAAGGCTTGGGAACTCCTATGTGAACTCGATCATTATTCAATAAGCCATATTCCCCGGGAAGAGAATACGAAGGCAGATTCCCTCGCAAAGTATTCAAGTTCTGGTGAAGCTCAACTATTGGGATTGGTTCCCGTAGAAGTCCTCTCAACACCAAGTATAGACGAGATGGATATAGATTGGATTATGAATGTATCTCAAGAACAAGAGTCGTGGATGACTCCAATATTAGATTACCTACTCAGAGGTTCTCTACCAGAAAATTCGATAGAAAGACGAAAGCTACTAAGGAAAGCCTCTCGCTATGTAATTCAGGATGGCCGATTGTACAGACGGGGATTCTCAATGCCATTGCTTCGATGTGTATCCCGGGAAGAGTCCAAAGTAATCCTAGCTGAGGTGCATGGAGGAGAATGTGGTGATCATTCAGGTGGTCAAACATTAGCAAAGAAAATTCTCCGATACGGATATTTTTGGCCAGAAATTAATCGAGATGCTGCAAATTACTCCCGAAGATGTGACAGATGCCAAAGATTTGCCAAAATTCCTAGAGCACCTTCTACCGAACTCACACAGATGGTCAGTCCATGGCCGTTTGCGATTTGGGGAATGGATCTCATTGGGCCGCTGCCAACTGCCAAATCAGGGATTAAATATGCTATTGTTGCAGTTGATTACTTTACTAAATGGGCTGAAGCTGAACCATTGGCTACTATCACCTCTAAGAAAATGATAAGTTTTGTAACCAAGAATATCATTTGCAGATACGGTGTGCCTCAGAAAATAATTACGGACAATGGTACTCAGTTTGAAAGCGAAGAATTCCAGGATTTTTGCAAGCGATTCAAAATTCAGAAAAGCTTTTCAGCAGTGGCTCATCCGCAGGCAAACGGGCAAGTGGAAGCAGTAAACAAGATCATCAAATCAACCATCAAGAAGCAACTTGAAAGAGCAAAAGGTGGTTGGGTCGATAAGCTACCACTTGCACTATGGGCATACAGAACTACCCACAAAACTGCGACTGGGCATACTCCTTTTTCATTAGCATACGGATCGGAAGCAATGATCCCGGTTGAAACTGAGGTCCCTTCACACAGAAGAATCCATTTCAATCAAGCAGAAAATGAAAAGCTACAACTTGAAGCGCTAGATCTCCTTGATGAAAAAAGGGATGAGGCTAGTCTCAGAATTGCAGCTCATCAGCAAAGGATAGCCAGACATTTCAATTCCAAAGTTCGTCAACGAAACTTTGAAATCGGAGATCTAGTCCTGAAAAGAATTATGACAACGACAGGTGTGTTTGGGCCAAATTGGGAAGGACCATATGTCATAGGTCAGAAGCTTCTTGACGGCACATTCAAACTCACTACTGTTGAAGGAGATCAAATTCCAAGGGCATGGAACAGCAATCACTTGCGTCCATACTTTACTTGAAAATTTTGTTGAAATAATATAAAAGAGTTGTGGATGCATGATTCTTGTAATTGAAAGCAATTGTAAAACTGATGCAAGTGATTAATGAAAGAATATAAAGTGGATGTAGGCCCAAATTCTTGGCCGAACCACTATAAATCTTGTGTTCCTTATTTTTATTACATGTTTGCTTTATTTTCGATATACATAAAATGTATTGCTGAAATGTCGATTTAAATTTTTGCAGACAATGAAAATAAAACTTGCGCATAATAAGACCGAGCGATTCTCACCATCTTTCAACAAACAAATTTCAAGTCACGAAGACCCCGAATTCGAATCCTAGATAGGAAATACTTCAATTGAACGGCTAATGATTTCGATAGAAACGAGCCCTTGCTGATAAATTGAGATTGTTTGAACAAACAAACATCCAATTAGGAAGCTAGTGCCCGTTCTCACGAACTTGCCTGACAATGAAGTACACTTCCTTGGATTAAACAAGCTACTTGCAAGAAAAGGGGAATGAAAACTTGAAAAGAAAAAAAAGAGGATCGGTGAAAAGGCATAAGGAAGAAGACAAGGAAACAACCAAAATCCATCATCGGCAGCACAAGTCCTCTTCAGAGGCACAACTCTTCGGAGGGTAAAAGACCTCTAATGGGTCATATGCCACAAAAAAGAAAGTTCTCTACTCAACAAAAAAGATTGGAGGAGTCATGACCCTCCAACCATGAGAGAGTAACTTCCAGGCAATGAAAACCCTTTCTGAGGCACATTTCACCAGGAGTTGAAGTGAAGTAGCCGCTCTTCGGAATTTCACTTCACCAGAGTTGAAATGCAAACAAAGAAAAAGACCTCTTCGGAGGCACATTTCACCAGGAGTCGGAGTAGTTACTCTTCGGAGTTTCACTTCGCCAAAGTTGAAATGCAAACAAAATAAAAGCCCTCTTCGGAGGCCCATTTCACCAGGAGTTGAAGTGTTATGACCGCTCTTCGGATTTCACTTCACCAGAGTTGAAATGTAAACAAAATAAAGACCTCTTCGGAGGCATATTTCACCAGGAGTTGAAGTGTAACGGCCGCTCTTCGGAATTTCACTTCACCAGAGTTGAAAGACGAACAAAATAAAGACCTCTTCGGAGGCACAATCAAGAAGAAAGACCTCTTCGGAAGCCCACGTTTCGCCGAGATTGAAATAAAACTTCCAAGTGTTGAAACGTGAAAAGGCTTTCTAAGGCAAAACTCTTTGGAGGTACACGTTTCACCGAGATTGAAATAAAACTTCCGAGTGTTGAAACGTAAAAAATCCCTCCTCAGAGGTACAACTTTCTAAAAAAAAAAATCCTCATCAGGGGCATACTTTAACTTCCGAAGAAAGAGTAATTTACCTATTCTGGGGAATAATCTTCCTCGAAAAAAAAGAAGAGAGAAAAAGAAAGAGAGGGAGTTAAAGTACCCTTCAGAGGTCCGCTTTACCGCATAAAAGAATTCACTTGGTAAAAAATGTACTTAAGCAAAAGAAAGAAGTGATTTCTTCAAAGGTCGAAGCGCAGAAACTTATACAAAGAGGGTTGTACTTTGCAAAAATTTTCTTTAAAGAATAAAATAATTATTCTTTAGCAAATATGAGTGCAAGTCCCCTCGAAGTATAGAATATTGCAGCAAACTTATGGAATGGGGGCAATATAGTATAATTACACACAATATGGTATAGCCAAACCAGCAAAAGGTAACGCTCAAGTAACATGCCATAAGCTCGCTGCAATATCGTGTAAATAAACTTGTGCAAAAAATAAATAGTAAATGCATTCTCAAATTCAAACAGAAGTTTGTACAAACGAAGAATCATTTTATTCAACTGTAATGCAGATACAGGTTTCAAAATAAAAGCGGGGGCCGGTACCCGCACAACTCTCGGCCAGTTCATACAAAAGACAAAAAGCTAAAGTCTTCACTTCTTTTTACTGCCTTTGGACCCTTTACCCGGCCGAATGACCAGCTTTTCAGGTCGGCCAGTGGGTATAAGGGAGGAAGGAGAGGTAGGCGCAGCTGGCCCAACTTCTGGCTCCTCTTCAGTGGCAGTGATTATCTTCCCTCTCCTCTTTGATGCTCCTTGCTTCCTTCTCCTCTTCGAGGAAGACTCACTTCCTGGAGTGACAAGTTTAGATAGAGTTATGTCGTCAGAAGGAGTCCTCTCCGGAGATATGTCGCCTCCCTCAAGTCTCTCATCTTTCTGCTCTTGCGAAGCAATGGGATCATCCAGGCCATGGAGAGCCTCTATTTGTTCCTCCTGTGATCCAGGCTGCGAAGCAGAAGGAGGAGCCACCTGAAGAGATGGAGGAGGGATTACCGGAGAAGTAGAGATTTGAGCAGTGCTTGATACTTTCTCTACAGAAGAAAAGAGGTTAAAGTCAGTAAAGAGAGGAGATGAAGGTTCACCAATAAAGTCAGTAAAGAGAGGAGATGAAGGCTCATCAAGGTTGAGAAAATAGCCAAGGAGCTCATGAAACTCATGCGAAATAAATGAGTAACCCGCTTGAGCAGAATTGACAGTAGCGAGATTAACAGTGAAATTACCTGGAGAAGCTGGTTTCCTGATATCGACTTCATAAGCTTGCGCATCAGCGCTCTCATCACCCTCGTCTCCACCTTGTATGCTTGTAATCTCAGTGGTAACTTTGGTGGGAGATGCAAGATGGGAACTGGAACCAATAATGTCGACTTCAGACGAAGAAGGTGGCTGGACTAGAGTAGTTGAAGTGGTTTTTCCCAGCCGGTCCCCTTCCGTCACTTCAGTTCTTAATTTGGCAAGTTGTTCCTTTCCCTTGGCAAGGGCAGCGCGAGCGTCATCATCAAAATAATGCCTTTCCAGGGCTGATTCGTCATAACCAGCACCTTCAGCACCAAGCATCTCAAGGGCGGCCTCCCACACTTCAGCTAAAGTGATTTCATACTTGGGACCAAGAAAAGCGAGGCTTCCACGCCCCAAGACGCTATGCAAGTAGAAGTCGAATAATGTTGAGCCGAAGCTGTTTTTGGTCGCCTCATGAGATTCTTCGGCTGCGATTTTGCCGGCGACAGCCTCATCACGCTCCCTTTCAGTTTTGGCAAGCTGAAGCTTGAGCATTTGTATCTCCGCCTCCTGGGAGTTGTTTTTCTTTCGAAGCTCAGCAATATCAGAGACATAGCCTTCACTGATTCTTTTTTGTGCTTCGAGCCTGTCTTCGGCATCCCTTTGGCTAGCGTGAGCGTCTCTCACTTGTTTCAGGAGCACTTCTTCTTTTTGAGAATATGAAGTAGAGGAAGCAGCAAGCTCATGTTTCAAATTCTCAACCTTTGCTTCGAGTTCCTCATTGTAGGAAGCAATGCTTCTCATTTCGGTATCATGTTGCTCCAGGACCTTTTGCCATTCAGCCTTGTCATTTTCCATGGTGAGCATGGCCTCTATGTTGGCACGATTAATTCTCTGAAGCTCATCAACAAGCTTCTGCTAGTTTGACATCCTCTCGATATCAAGTTTGACGGCGTCGAGATTGCGTAGCATGGCAGGCTTGTCAATAGGGACCAGGTCAAGGTCGAACCTCACACCCTTTAAGCACCACTGTGGAAAACGACTTTGTAAAGTTGCTGGGCCCGGTCCAACTTGAAATTTGGGCCTGCTTATTATCGTTTGAATGTCTGATTTCCCAAAAGCGGGAGAGTCAGAAGGAATGTCGAGCGAGGCAGGAGTAGTAACTTTCTCAGGAGTAGTAGAGGCCTGCTTTTCACTGTGACGGGCTCGTTTGCTTAAGTCTTCACCCATGTGACCTTTTCCTCGATCGTCATGAGTTTTTCTCTTGAGGAAGTCAACGCCTTTTTGCCAAGAATCATGGCGCTCTTCTCTCTCCCTTCTTTCACGACGTTCTTCTTCAGTCCTCCTTTCATGAGCCTTTCGGGCAGCCCTTTCTTCATCAGATTCTCTGTAGGAGGGAAAGTAACGCCTATAATCGTATTGACCACGCCCCCCGTAGCGTTGGAAATCCTGATAATATGATCCGCCGCGTGTCATTGAAGGATCTGAAATAAGAAAAGATAAGCTTTAGA
Organism: Allium cepa; assembly: GCA_030765085.1. NCBI lineage: Eukaryota > Viridiplantae > Streptophyta > Magnoliopsida > Asparagales > Amaryllidaceae > Allium > Allium cepa. Next base: position 133,941,549 of record CM060942.1, on the reverse strand, counting down.
AATCTTTAAAGTATGAGAAGATAAGTGCATAAATGTGCTGGAAAATCCTTAGTTGTGTGTGAAGTGCAAACTACTCGCGTTGGACTAACGAACCACGCCTCAGTTGGGGGGAAGTAATAGATCCCAATGTCGGTGACAATTCTTGGGATAAAGGAGTTGGAGTCTGTTGGAGGGCAGATGTCGCTTCAATCATCGGGGGTACAGTTTTACCACAGGCAGGGTCATCTTTAAAGAGCTCTTGGGAAGTGACGATTATGTCACTTAAATCCCCAAAGACGTCATCACCATCATGCCCAACCTGATTCCCTCCATCAGCTCCTTTGTCGGCACTCTTCCTGGTTTGGGAAAGGGGCTCCTCTTCTTCTTCAATTATGGGACCAAGTGCGGGCTTTTCGGAGGGTCCCGCATCGTCTCTTGGAGTAGAGCACTTTACTAGTAAGGTTTCTGCAGAAATTTCTCCTCGCATGTGCTCTTTAGTGGAGATCGGAAGATCAGGAGTTTTCACCGGAGAATCAGGAACCTCCGTTGGAGCTTCATGAGGCCGAGTAAAGCGAGAGGGATGGAGGAGTCCGTATTGATGTAAAAATTCATCGTTTAGCAGAAACTTTATGCTCCTCTCTTCTACCGGCACGGCATTTAATCTTTCAAAAATTTGCTTAAGACTTGGGTCCCTAGCAGGGGGTGGAAGTGCTAAAACAGGAAAAGAATGAAATTAGCAACTGAGAGTTCAGATCTCGAGAAAGTTTCAAAACGGAAAAAGTAAAGACAGGAAGTCTTACTTCCCACTCTCCAGATGGCATAAAACCCTGGAGGGCAGCGAACAAAGAAAAACTGATTCAAAAATCCGTGAGCGCTTTCGGAGAGATCAGTAATAAGTTTGCGGTTTCGAGCGCTTCTTATAACCACGATGGAGGGATGGTCTTTAATTTTCGTGAATGAGCAAAAATAGCAGATCTCCCCGAAGCTTGGTAATCGATCCAAAACTCTCCTAAATAGAACACATAACCCCATCAGAATGGCGTAGCCATTGGGGTGTAATTGGAATGGAGAGATAGACAACCGAAGCAGGAACTGTTGAAGAAAGTCATTAAAAAGAGGAATAGCGCCGTTCAAGCACATTTGGCGATTAACAGCAACAAAGCCAAGAGGGGGCCTATCCGCGGTGTCATTTGGCCCCGGAAGTAAGACGTCAGCATCATCAATGCCAAACTGGACGCGCAGTTGGTTAAACACCCGCTGATTCAAAGTTGTGGATGTTCTCTCCGGAGGGTTGTCTAAAGGGATAGCTACTGGGAAGACATCTTCAGCCTGGCCCATCTGCTCTTCTTGATGAGAGGTCATTCTACACAAGCAACTGGATGTTCAAATGCGAAGGTGCGCGTTTCCTAAAAAGTGTGAAGTGTTGTGCAAGACTAATAAAAAGTGACAAGTATATTTAACTGGAATTATACTGATCGATGCTTGATCGATTGTAAACATTTCAGAACTTGTTAATCTAAAGCTCAAGCATAATATTAATGCAAGCGGGTCGATTTCTATTGACTATTTCAGCATTGCTTTGGTATTTTGTTTGAAATTGATAGGTTAAAGGCACTTCATACACACAATTTATTCAAGTTAATCATCTATTGTTAACTAATCTGTCATTCGATGTGGGCAGTCAATGACAAGTATATTCGTCCCAGTTTTCTGTGAATGTTGTATTGAACAGGTTATTAGCCTGCAAGTCAAAATAACCTGTGAATGAGTGCAATAAAATTCAACAGTTCGAAGTTAATGCGATGGTCCAATGTTCAAACAGAATTTACACAAGTCATAACCCATCAACGGTTCAAAAGTTCTGAGTCGGCAGTGCCCAAAGTAATGAGTCGTGGAGATAAGGAGATTATCTCCAAGTCTTATCTCGGCAACGACTCAAGGCTAAGTCTTATCTCGGCCGCAACTCAAAGGTTCTATCTCGGCCGCGACTCAAAGGTTCTATCTCGGCCGCGACTCAAAGGTTTTATCTCGGCCGCGATTCAAAGGTTTTATCTCGGCCACAATTCAGGGGTTCTGTCTCGGTCGCGACTCAAAGCTCAAGTTGAGGAGCATGATGAGTCGTGCCATGATTAAATCGTGAGGGTCACTGGGTCATACGAAAGGAGCAGAGTCAAACCTACAGCAGCATTCGAATCAACCATCTAACCCATTAACACAATAAACTCTCAATCTACAACCCTAATTTTATCGCGTCAGTGGATCGCCTCGAGTTGCAAATCATTGAATCAGACAATCCTCAATCCATCAATGATTAGAGCAACCTAACTCGCAAAGCTCAAGGGGATAAACTGAAGATAAGGACGGTGTGCATAGGGAAATGATGATCGACAATCAGAAAGGAGGCGAAATTGCTTACGTGGTGTGATGTCAGAGATGATCGGAGGAGATTTTTAGTTGAAATTGCTTTTGGGAGCTTGGAGATGTGTTAATGGCGGAAAACGACTCACGAGATCGGTAAAAGAAGAAGATGATAAGAATGACGATTCATGCTATTTATATACCAAGGTAGTAGGATATGAGTCGGCACACGCGGGGTAAGATAAGTCGAAGCACGCGACCTACGACTTAGGCGTGTGCTTCGAGGGGCAAATGTTAACCCCACTGAAGATTGGGCCGACTCATCAGATAAAGCATTAAGCGACTCAGAAGATTTACGACTCACCATGAGTCGTTAGCGGTTCAAGTGTGCAAATCAGAAAGCCAAGTACAATTAACTCGCGTACGACTCAATGACCGAAGAAGGAACTCACCGACTCATATGATCTAGTTCCGACTCATCAAAGACCGACTCAGCTAGTCTCCGACTCAACTGTTGTGCGACTTATGGAAGTTTCTGACTCAGCGACTCATGACTCAACGACTCATGGTTCAACGACTCAACAGGTTCGCGACTCATCCTAAGGAACGACCTAAGGAATGTCACGACTTATGGATACCTACGACTTATGATAAGTCGAGTACGACACATGCTAATATGAGAGGAGTTATGATAAGTTGACTCGGGAACGACTTATCTCTTGGGACCAAGCCAGCAGTTTGACCTTAAGTTAACATGGGGCGACTCACCATGACTCGTCCACGACCCAAAAATCGATTGAGTCGTAACCCATCGCCACAATGCCTAGGAAAATTGACTCGGACACGACTCAAGACTTGACATGAAATCCAGCAGAGGAATAAGCCATGAAGAGGGGAAAGGTTGGTTTTATGAGTCAACCACGACTTAGCCTGACTCGGGGACGACTTAGCTTGAGTCGGTCATGACTCAGGACTTATGCGCAGAATTCACGTCCAAGCTTGCCTATAAATACATAGCCACCTCCAACATTCAAAGGACTTTTGGCACATTCTCTTCATACACCATACCTTGCTGCATTGAGAACTTCATCAACACTTAGAGCTTTCAAGATTAGAGGAATACATCAAAGAAATTCACGAAGAAACCACACATCTTCAACATGAATTCAAAGACTTTCATCTACATTGAAGCTTAAGACTTGTTCCAAATCACTTGTAACTTGAAGTATATTGTACTTGAGGGGAATTGTATCAGCTTGTAACGGGATTATTAAATAAAGTGCTTAGAGTGGACGTAGGCTATACCCTTAAGCCGAACCACTATAAAATTGTTGTTGTTTACTGCTTTTCTGCTATTACTTGCTTGTAATTCTTTCCCGATCTATCGGGTGGTGCTTTCACAACTACACTTCACATACCCGGGTGTTAGCGTTCACATTTTAGCGTTAACACTGAACATGTTTAGATTGCTAAGATCTATCATATAAACCGAAATACAGTCAAATTCAATCAATCTATTTAAATCTGACAATAAAAGATGTTGAATTTAAAGCATGCTTTCCAAAAAAAAATTCTCATAATCTACAAGTTAAACTCAAAAGGATTCAAAATTAAGAAGTTTTAAATTAATTCAAAATCCTTCTTAAATCAAAGAAGCATCGACATGGAAAAAGATACTGATAGGTCTGCTACTTCAAATGATCCATCTAACGCTCAGCAAATAGCCACAGCCACAGAACTCATCAAGACTATTGCAAGTCTTTAAAGCCCACTGATTACTGCTCACTTAGAAGAAGATAATTATCTTCTATGGAAACTTCAGATTAAAACTGCTGTCGGAGGTTATAACCTTGAATGGTTCATTCTTGGTACTCTTTCTATTCCACCTAAATTTACTACTAATTAAGAAAACAAGACAGTTAGTAATGAAGAATTTGTAAAATATCAAAGGCAAGATAGCTTAATAAGTTCATGGATGTTATCTTCAATAAGTTTCAAGTTGCTGCCATAAGTTACTGGGTGTAAAACAACAAATGAAATTTGGACAAATGTTGAAAGAATATTCAATACACAATCAGCTTCCAAAGTTATGCAATATAAGAGAGAGTTACAAAATTCCAAAAAGAAGAATCAAATTATGAGACAATATCTGATAAAGATCACAACAATATGTGATTTTCTAGAGGCAATTGGGCATAAAATTTCTGATACTGAACAAGCTTTAACTATTCTAAATGGTCTATGTGAGGAATATGAAGTTGTAGTGGCAGTTATATCATCTAAAGAAATTATACCATCTACAAAGTATGCGCATTCAATCCTTCTTGCACATGAAGAAAGAACTGATCTTAAGAAACCCATAGATTCAGATATGTCTATCAACTATGCCACAAACTACAAAGGTAAAAGTCAATACGACAGTAAAACTGATCAGTCGTATCAAAAAGGCAATCAATTGGTCAAAGCAAGAGGTAGAGGAAGGTGGAATAACAGTAATAGGCCAAAGTGTCAAATATGTGAGAAAATTGGATATACTACTTTAGATTTAATGCAAACTATGACCAGGCCAGAACTCAAATCATCAAAGAAGTGGGAATCTCGATGCAAACATAGCGCAAGTGCACCAAGATTCAAATAATCAATCAGATGAAAACAAAAATCATCGCATGAGTAAGATTACCAAGCCTGAACACATTCAAGGTGAAGCTCGATACCCTGAATCAAGAGCAAACAACCGCATCACAAGCAATGTTGATAATTTAAACCTAGACAGCAAGGAATGTAGAGATAAACAGTCAATATGCATGGGAAATGGTGAGACTATTCAGATTAGTCATACTAGTAATACTTATATCAAAGGTGAAAGCCTGTTATACCTTAATAATCTTCTAAGAGTACCTAGTATAAAGAAGAATGTTATGAGTGTATCACAATTTGCAAATTACAATAATGTCTATTTTGAGTTTTATCCTAAGTATTGTTTAGTTAGAGACATACCAACTGAAGAAATTCTTTTATAGGGTAATGCAGTCAAAGGATTATACAAGTTTAATTTGGTTAATTGCAAAAAAATTATAGAGAAAGTAAAGTGTTGTAATTTTTCTGAAGTATCACAAATAAAAAAGAAACAAAAATGTCTTTGATCTGTGGCATTAAAACTTGGTCATCCTAATGCAAACATTGTAAAACAAGTTCTTATAGAAAATAGAATTTCTTTTTGTAATCTTGTCTTGCCATATGTTTGTACTTACAGCCAAATGGGAAAATCCCACAAAATTGGCTTTTGCAAACTCACAAACAGAGTATAGTTAGCCATTAGAGTTGGTTGCAACTGATCTCTAGGGTTCAGCATCCATAAGTTCTGACTATAGTTACAAATATTATATATTCTTTATTGATGCATACACTAGACATACATCGATTTATATCCTGAAGAAAAAAGAGTCAGAAGTATATAATGCAGGAATATATTTGTAACACAAGTTGAAAAGCAAACCAATCATCATGTTAAAATCATTCAAAATGATGGTGGCGCTAAGTATAAGTCACTCAGTAAATTCTTTTTAGATATGGGAATATTGCATAGAACTATTTTTCAATACACATCAACATAAAATGACTTAGTTGAAAGAAATATAGAAATATAGTTGGGACTAGTCTTACTTTACTTGCTCAAGCATCACTAGCTCTAAAATTGTGTCCTGGCTCTTTTAGTACATCAGCATATCTAATAAATAGATTACCAACAAACGTACTAAAAAGGACAAGTCCAATAGAAAATTTATTTAGATTTAAATCAGATTATCAAAGTTAAAAAAAATTTGGTTGCCTATGTTTTTCATATTTAAGATCATACAATTCTCATAAACTAAATTTTAGATCATCGCCGTGTACTTTTTTAGGTTATAAAACAAAGAAAAAGGGACACAAATGTCTTAACAGTAATGGAAAGATAATTGCAAGCAGAAATGTTGTTTTTAATGAAAAAGTATTTCTTTTTATTAGCATAGGTACAAAGACAACACAAAAGATATACAATCCAAATGTTTCGATTCCAGCCATACGTATGCATTCAGATGTATGAAATCAATCAGAGTTTGAGAAGACAACATAAATCTCATAATCACAACTCACGGTACCTAATGAACCAGGTCATGAATCTAAAGAATTTCCTGATTATCTTAACCATCACTTATATGCACTAATGATCAGACACAAAGAATCAATGAAGATTATTCAGATAAATCAGCAAAGCCAAATACAAAACAATAATGAACAAATCAGCAAGGCAACACCACTACATACTGAATCACAAGTCAGAACTGGACATCACACGGTGACAAGATCAAACAGTGGAATATTTAAACCAAAGATCTACACTGCAGCAACAATAATGGAAGAACTGTAAACATTTCATCAAGCAGTTAAAGATAGAAACTGGAGACCAGTCATGGATGAAGAATATAATGCCCTCATGAGAAACAAAACATGGGACTTGATTCATCCACCAGAGCCTAAATATATAGTTGGCTGCAAGCGGACTTACAAATTAAAGAAAATTCCAAATGAAACAATGACAAGATATAAAGCAAGATTAGTTGCAAAAGGGTATAATCAAGAGAATGTTTTTGATTTTAATGGAACATTCTCTCTAGTGGTCAAGCCAACAACTATTAGAATCATTCTAACCATAAAATTATACAGAAAGTGGAATATCACACAGTTAGATGTCAACAATGCATTTTTAAATGATGTTCTACAAGATGAAGTATGTATGGAACAACCACTTGGTTATGCATAAAATAAGAATTATGTGCGCAAATTAAATAAAGCTTATATGGTCTTAATCAGGCTCCAAGAGTCTGTTTTGATAAACTGAAAGCCACTTTATGTGATATGGGATTTCAGTCTGTTGTGCAAAAATTGCACAAATGCGGGAAAACTATAAACAAGATCTAAATTTGCCAATTTGAACATCACTCAGTCTAGCAACAATTATTCTAATACTCCAAATAAATAGAAAATAACTATAGAGAAGGAAAAGAGACGCACAGTATTTATATTGGTTCCACTATCATAAAGATAGTGTATGTCCAGTCCAAAGAAGAGAGATTTTATTACACATGAGAGAGTTACAAGATATGAATTTACATACAAATCCCTAAATCAAGGTTAACATGAAGAGACATTCTATTTGGAGATCGTTGGCTGAATGCTAGGATAGTTTTAGTGAAGTCCACCCTTAATATATAGCCAGTGCAAATCCATGAGAGTCGTTAATTAAGTTACCAAGATATGGTAAGAAGGATAATGGAGGCAATTTATAGTGGTAACAAATGGTACAAATATAGCAAGTAATTCATTCATTCCTTTAATTAGCAAAGATGGAAGAAAATAATCCCAAAGCAATGTGATTATTGAGAAAGAAATAATATGTGTATCCTTTTGCATATATATTATTCCATAACGTGAGCATGCATATATTTCCTTGTCATCTAATGGAAATGTGATCCAATAGTTTATGTATTTCCATAAAAAAAACACGCGATTACTTTCCATTTTGCATATTTGTTTCCTTTTATCTGTGATTTTGTATCACCGAAATATAACACTCCACCTTGATGCAAAATCACATATCTCCAACACTTCACCTCGACTCAAATTCTCTTTTCAACACAATTTTTTTTAAAATAAACTCCATCTTCAACCAAAATATCTTAACGAGATAAAACCCAAAATGAATACTTACCCAATGGGTTCGAACAAGGCCACTCCCCATCACACCTTGCTAACGAGCTCAGACTATGTCCCTGCCCACCAATAAAATATTGTAAATACCCAAAATCAAAAGAAGGTTGATACAAAAATAATCTCAATGCCACAAAGGCCAAAATAATCTTCTCAATCACCAACCCAAATACAGAGCCAAAAGGAAAACAAAAGCCAATGGACATAAAAAGGCCAATCCAAATCTCTATATGCAAGACAAATCTCTCTTCTTCCACATACCATCATGTAACACCATAAGTCGCTGAAAAAAAACCAAGTTCGAGGCACACTCGAACGCACCAATATGCAAATCAACAAATCCAAAGCTAGATATCAAATTCACTATGTCCTCAAAGTCCACACATGATTTGCATATCTCCTTTAAGATGACATCACAAAATCGACGATGTACCTGAATGGCACCAAATCTACCAAAAATCATCTCTATGAACTAAACTCTCCAAGACATCGTCACAAGTCGACAAGCTTCAACGGCGCCAAATCTGTCACCAAAATTAGCTACATCAGCTGAACTCTTCAGTATTATGAGCACAACCCTCAATACTCGAAGAACCAAGTGGACTACAAATATGGTGTACCAAAAGAAAGTGGAATCTCCTTTTGCAATCTCCCAAATTTCCCATGGAAATCGACATAAAACTTACACATCAACGTTGAGCCGTGAAGCAGATATACGTTCCCGAATCCAGATGTCCCTTCAACACATTAAACTCCTTATCACCATAATTCCAAGGTTGGAATACTCTTCTCTCTCAACTAATCTTCTCCATCTTTATCTTCCATATTGCACAAAAATTTCTTTTCCATCCAAATGAGTAATATCATAATTACAACCAGATCTACCGCTCTTTCTAAAATCCATTGATGCACAAATTTAACAATTGCCTTGCTCCGATACTAATCTGTTGTGCAAAAGTTGCACAAATATGGAAAAACAATAAATATGATCTAGATTTTCCAATTTGAATATCACTCAATCTAGCAGCAATTATTCTAGTACTCCAAATAAATAGGAAATAGCCATAAAAAGGAAAAAGGACGCATAATATTTATACTGGTTCCACTATCATCAAGATAGTGTATGTCCAGTCCAAAGGAGAGAGACTTTATTACACACGAGAGAACTACAAGAGATTACAAGATAAGAATTTACGTACAAATCCCTAAATCAGGGTTAGCACGAAGAGACATTCTATTTGGGAATCACTGGCTGAATGCCAGTATGGTTTACAACGAAGTCTACCCTTAATATATAGCCAGTGCAAATCCATGACAGTCGTCGATTAAATTACCAAGATATGATAAGGAGGATAATGGAGGCAATTTATAATGGTAACAATGGTATAAATATAGCAAGTAATTCATTCATTCCTTTAATTAGCAAAGATGGAAGAAAATAATCTCAAAGCAATGTGATTACTGAGAAAGAAATAATATGCATATCTTTTTGGATATATATTATTCCATAACGTGAACATGCATTTATTTCCTTGTCATCTAAAGGAAATGTGATCCAATAGTTTATGCATTTCCATAATAAACACATGTGATTACTTTACTTTTTGCATACTTGTTTCCTTCTATCTATGACTTTGTATCACTAAAATTTAACACAGTCTACCAAATCAAACAAATCATTATTTACTAAGATTAATAAAACTAACTCTATTTATATACTGATATATGTTGATGATTTAATTATTATAGGTGGTAATGATACATGGATCGACAACATTATTCAGCATTTAGATACCCAATTTTCAATCAAAGACCTTGTTCATCTAATCTATTTTTTTTGTGTTAGTCCTTGAGATGATGGTTTTGATGACAACAACCTTAGAATAAGACTATAAAATATAAATACTAACATTATAGTTTAGATATATATGTATATGTAGGATTTAACCATGTAGGTATCAAGAATGAAGATTATACAGTATAAAAATTCAAGATATCAAGATTGAAGACTCATGAGTATCAAGATTATCAAGAGTTCAAGATGTCAATAATAAGTAATTTAATTAGGAATTTGATAAAGCTCCTAGAAAAGCACTGGCATCTAAAAATCCGGTTTATTCGTGGAATGGAATCCACTTCGAGCCTGTTAAAGGGATGGAACCCTAAGTAGGATGGAACCAATGAAAAATCTAGTGGAACATTGTTTTGTATCCGCTAACCTTTTATTGAAATGTTTTTACAAAATTATATCTTTTTTTTCAAAATGATTTCAAAACCTTCCTTTTAAAAGAATCAAAAACATCTATCCTGGTTTTAAACATTTTTAGCCTCAAAATAATCTTTATTTTCAAAATCAAATTATCCTTGTTTTTAAACTATCTTTTAATAATAATATATTTAACTATTAATATTTTTACTTTGATTTAACTTATAGTAAAATTATATATATATATATATCAAAAAATTATGCTCTATATTTACTTATGTATTTTAAATATATTTAAGTATATTTATAAAGTTTAAAATAGTTTTAATACAAGATAGAAGTTATTTTTAAAGAAAAGCAAATTACCAAAAATACCTTAGGCATGTCGACACGCTCAAGTACCCCATGTCGACATGGTAGCAGTTTATTTCAAAATTTTGAATTTCAAAGAAAGTGTCTATTTGTCATATCCTTTCAAGAATGGACATGGCTGTTGTTCTACTATAAATAGGGGTAGTTTTGAACGAATTTGTATTCATATTTTCTCTGATTTCGCTCCTCTCCTTCTTCCATATTTCTTTATACACATTTTTACCATTACTCTGCCGAAATCAACATTGAATCTAACTAGACCATCTCTGGTTTGTTTCTCTTTCACTATCTCAACAAGATCTCAGTGCTATTCAGAGTTATAGGCTTCTTTAAAATAAACTAAGCGAGAAAAGATGTGATTGTAGCATGTGAAATCAATCAAGTGAGAAAAGGTGTGATTGTAGCATTGGAAATCAATTGGGTGAACTTGTAGCCTGTGAAATCAAGTATCTCTACCCAAGTGATTGTGAATCTGGAGTGGTGTACCTCGTGGCCTTGAAATCGAGGGTGTAATTGTACAATTTATTTTGAAAGAAAATCCGTACTTGTGTGCGGGACTGAATGTAGGGTAACTCCGAACCAGTATAAAATCCAGTGTTTTCTTTCCTTTATTGCTTTTACTTTATTTCTGCATCTGTGTTTGTTTCTGTGATCGTATCTGTGTCTGAATATTTAGTGAAGTATTCAATAAATCGTTGTTATAAATGAGAAATTATTGGTATAAACTTAAGTTATAATTGAAATCTCAAGTTAAAGATAAGTAATATAAATAGGTGATATGAACTTAAGTAGATAAAATGAAATTCTTTATTAAATTTGGATTGATGTGGAGGGTTATAAACTTCAGTACGGTATGAAATCTACTAGTTTAAAATTAATAAAATGGAATTGAGAAGAAACTTGTAAATTTTCACTTACATTCTTAAAACATACATAACTTACCATATAATAAAAGTTGCAATGTTATTAAGAAAATGAAAGGAGAAATCTTACAAGTGAAGCTTGAGGTAATAAAGGTATTCTATTAATTTGCTATTGTAATGAGAATTAATTGTATAAGCTTAAGATAAATTGGAAATTTTACTATATAAGAAAAGGTAAGTAGTATAAATAGATGATATATACTTTAGTCAATAAATTGGAATACAAATATAATGAATTTTGTAATAAATGGAAAATAAAATTGTAAGAAACAAAGAAATCCCTCCATGAATGAAAGAAAGAAAATCAACCCACTGAAGCATGAAATAAATGTATAATAAGTTAATTTGGTTGTTGATTTGAATTGTTATTGTTGATTTATGTTTGTTGGGTAAGGAATTTGAAGTTGTTGGATGAATAAATAATCTATCCTTGTTCCATCTAAGACTGTTGAGTAAAGGATGCACTTGATAGTTAATTTCATTTCATACAAATTTCAAGTTTGAACCCAAACAACAAATTGGTTGATGGATTAATGGTTGCTTGTTTGTGGTGTGTGCTTTTTGTTAAAAATCTATGGTTGTTGCATTTGATTGGTTGATTAATGGTCGAAACCACCTAAACATTTCACTTTCATATAAATATTTAACCTTTTAGATTATATAAGTGAATACAGGTGATGGAAGCAACTGCTACTGCTTTTGGTTCCAAAATAATAAGCGTATATTGCCCGACAAATAGGTACGTTTCCGGATTACGTTTTAGCGCTATTTTATATAATTTTCCCGTGTTGGGATATAATATTTTGATAATATATGTAATATATTTGTATATTTTGATATTATATTTTCTCCAGAGTCTCTCCGTACAAAGGAGACTCTGCCAAAATTTTCCGTAAATTTTGGACTTAGAATTTTGTGAAAATATTTTCCCAACTTTAATAATTTAAGTACAAAAGAATATAATGATTATAAAACTGGTATATTTTATATAAGGGAATTAATTTAGTAATATTGTCAATAAGTTAATGGTTGAAATAAGATGTACTGTTTTACTCTTCCTTCTCCCTTCTTTTTCCTTTTCGAGGACGAAAAGTTTTGAGTGAGGGAGATTGTAACGACCTGTTAAATTTGATAATATTAAATGGATTAACTTAATATAATTTTTAATCTAATTTATAATAAATGTAGGAGTTGGATATAGTAACTGAGATTAAAGATTTAACAATTGAAATGTTATATGGCAATAGGTAGAATAACGAAGATTTATGTTGTGGTTATAAGTCATAATTAGTTGATTAAAATGGTATTAATGAAATAATAACTGAATTGAATTGCAATATATAAACATCATAAAAATTTAATTGGTGGATTAAATTTGTTAAAGTTCATAAGTTTTGTAATTTAGTTTAGTAGAACTTTAAATTATAAACGAAGATTGAAATAAACGATAAATTTAATTATGTAAATGGTGACTCAAGACCTAGGTTATAGGAATTGGAACATAATCCAATTTGAATTAAGTAGAAGAAGGATTTGGTTAATATGTAAGTTATTGTTCAAGATATTGAATAAAAACTTGGAATCCAATCATAATTTAATGATAATAACGTTAGTATTAGAGAATAAAAATATTTCAATGCAGTACCCGAATGAACGGAATAAAATGAATATATATTGAATAGAAATGAAATGTAAATTGGCACATTTGGTTGAAAGTTAATTTTAAGAAACATATAAATGTTGAATTTGTGAATATTAATATAAATATTAACTTGAATGGGATTCATTAATGCAAAGATGTAATAAGTGTAGATAGTAAAAATTTAATAGCTGTAGTGGATAAAAAAAAAATCTAGTAGTAACATAAAATTTATTTATATGGAAAAAGAGTATAGATTTGAACAAATTTATGAAAATTTGATAAGAACAGTGGTTGTAATCAGTTTGGTTATTTAATATTTGGAAGATAGAGATTTGTAAATCCGTTAATGAATTTATAATGGGAAGGAATGGTAAGAATGTAAAAATTATAAGCATTTGATTCAATTAAGGGAATTAAATTATAATAAATGGTCATTTAATAAATTCAACGTTCTGTGAGAAATCATAATAGTTGTGTAAAATGTGTACAAACTTCGATTTGGAAATTTATTGGATTTATAACGGTTTTGGTATTACATTTATGAGTTTAGAAGTTATTCCATTTTGTAAAGTAATAAAAGCTTATTTAGGTGACTAGAATTTAGCGTAACGACTATTGTGTGTTACCTATTCTTGTTGCTTGTTAATTTAAATTTTGGGAATCAAATTCAATTTATCCGCCAATTTACCGCAGTTAAAGTGAAATGAATTGGTGAATGAGTAATGTTAAATACAAATAAGATGTAACCAAGAAATCCCATTTATAATAATTTATGTAGAATATAGTAAAGAAACCAGGAATTGAAAATGTGAAAATGTGGATGCAATGAGATCTTAAGTAATAATAACTTTGTTAGGTAAGTGATAACGGATTTTTTTTGTATAACCAAATAAAGATCCAAATTTATTTGGAAATTAATTGCAATCAATTGAATTTATTGCAATTAAATGGATTTAATATTTAATAGTTATGTAATTATTATTTGAAAGAAATTGGAGTTATTTGTAATAAGTATGAACCTAATGTTAATTTTTCTTATAGGATTGACAATTGATATGGAATGAAAAGAAGAAAATTTGGGTCAGTAAAATTTGGAATTTATGCATAATAAAATGGATTCTAACGTTAAATACTACGTTATTGAGATTTAAATTAGACTTAAAGAATAATGATGTGAATCAGGAACTAAGGTTTATGGCATCTTTATTTTAGGTGAAAGTTGAGAATATAAAGTTTAAAAATCTAAAGTATGGGTTTTGAGAATATAATTTATAAAATTCTTAAATATAAGAAAGTGTAGAAATTAACATTGCAATTAATATACTGTCAACTTTTAATTCACAACTAAACCTGTTAAATCTTTTCAATTGATTACGAATCATATAAAAAATAAAATTTGGCCAATTTTAGAATTTAATATAAAATTTGGATTTTTATAATTTATTTAATTTATTTAATGAATATTAAAAATAGCCATTTTGGCCACGGACTCGGATTTCGACGAAACCAGTTTCATCAGATCCGTATCGGTGAATTATTATAGGGTTTCAAGTTTCGTATCGATCGGACTTGTCGTTTGATCGTACGGGCGTGAAACGCCTTGAAATCAATTTTAATAAAATCAATTTGAAATCAATTTGGAAATTTTGTTTTCAACATAACTTCTTCATACGATCAAATTTGGTCGTGAAACTTTTTCCATCGCGTTCAGAATATTTTAAAATACCTATTTGGATATATGAGTTTAATAAATTTTGTTCCGGAGGCTAAACGGGCTTTTTGGGCCATAGTTTGTGGCGTACGTTCATCCTTCTAGTCTATACGCTCTAACCCAACCCTAACTATAAATATACAGTTATAAACCCTAGGCACTCCTTATTTTCATTTTCTATACATACATCTCCTTCTCACCTCCTCATTCTAATGGCAGAAAAAAAAACCTAATTCCCAAATTCCAAAAAAAAAAAAAAATTCAAATTTAATAAAAAAAAAATTACGGATCTGCAGCAGCTTCTGGTCGCGCTTCGGGTTTTAGGGGAGAAAACCCTAGAGCAACTTCGGGTCAGGAAGAAAATGACTCGGGTCGCTCCGGTCGTTTTGGCGAAAACTCCAAGCAGGCACCGGGGAATTGAGGCGGCGCACCGAAGTCGAACCCGAAGTCGACCCAGGACCAGAATTTTCCCTTTTTCAAATTTTCATAACTTTTGCATACGAGCTCGGATTCACACGCGGTTTATTTTGCTGGGATCGTATTGGAATTTCTGACGTTTTGACGCTGGTTTGGACAAATTCTGAGACCGTCAAAATTTTGAGTTTAAATTGAATTTAAATTCGATTTAAATTCCAAAGGTGAGTGTTTTAACCCACTCACAACTACTAGAAGCTTTTATGTTTGTTAAATTAATTTTAGAAATGAATAGAAATTTATTTATGAGTATTTGGCATGTTTATTTCACTCATATTTGTTGAAATGCATTTACCAAATTTAACTGTTAATTTAATTCATTTATTGCGTATAAATTTACAGTTAAAATTTATTTGTTTGTATATGAACTGCTAGTTAATAGTTATATAATTTATTTCTGAATATAGACTATAGATTAATAGCTGTTAAATTTAATTTGAATAAAATTGCCAGTATTACCTGTTATGTAGTACCAAAAATAATATTGTTATTGACTGATATTGATTGATGATTGCGATTTGGATGATGGATGATGTTGATGAATGGATGTTTATTGGATATCATTAAATTGCAAATTATCATGCATATTTCATTTCATTCGGGATTGTGGTTTGAAATGATATATAACCGCAAATTTTTATATCTTTTAAATTGCGGATTGAAATGATAAATATCCGTATCACTTGACCATAGGATAGAAAATTATATACAGGCACCGCGGTATATATATAACTATTTAAATGTGATTTCTATGGTTTGGATGGAATACGGTTTATAATAATCTTAAATTTTATATTGTATAAATATTTTTCTTCCATATATATATACATATGAAGTTGAAAATTTTGAAATTAAAAGGTGTATAAAAATCTTTATTAAAAATGGAAGAAAATTAAGAAAATGGAGTTTAATAATTTATATCATATGTTTAAATGTTAAATTTGGAAATTTTAAGATATGATATTTATAATTGGATTGTTCCCAAAATAAATTGAAACGAATATTCTAGTATAATTTGAATTGGGAAAAATATATATATTTTATTACTAGAAATTGAAGTCTTATTATTTATGGATTTTATATGAATATTCAAGACTAATTAATAGAACAATTGATTTGTTGAAAGCATAAGATCCAACTTTAGTTTGAAATATTGATACTCAAAATGGATATATGTATATATAAATAAATTGAAGTGGTTTTGGAACTTGAGAGAGATAATATAAATTTTGGTTTAGACTTTAATAAAGAAATGTATTTGTAAAGCCATGAGAACTATTTTCTTTACAAAGTAACATTTAAGTTAAACCATTTAATTCATATACCGTTGAATGTCCAAACCATTCAAGTTTTTTTATAGAAGTTATGGTTTTAAATTATGATTTTCAAAATACTATGCTTTGAAATTATTTGATTTTCAGACGATATGAAGTTAAAGCATTTTGATTTTGGAAAAGAATTATATTTGGGATAAGTGATAAAATATGGTTTTGGGTTTTGAAATGATATCGTATTCATGGTTATGAAATGGAATGTTTATTCTGATTTTTAAAGTATAACCTATTTTTAAATGACCGCGGTGTTATAATAACGATGGGTTGGCAAAGAGACCGGGATCCGATATCTGACATACTCTCTGTCGATACCGAAAACCACTTTGACTAACCGTGTACGCGGTGGAGATTCCAGAATGAAGTAGGTGGTGGCGACGTTTCCTGTGAGGTAAATACGTGGACCCGACTCCCGTGAGTTGGCATAAGGTGGCTAAAACAGGAGCGATTCTCAGGCCAATGAGGTCATTCCTATGATCGGACCCTCCTCTTCGATATTATACTTTGACTTGGATTGATTCAGTGGCCACTTCTATATTTTGATTTTGGGGAGTTAGTCCGAGGTGGGCGATAACTGCGGCTACGCGTTTCCACCAGCCTGGATAGCAATTGGTATATCTACCCTGGCATTGCCTAGTTGTGCCGTGTCACCTACCATACCGAGCCTTTACTACGAGTTTCTATTTGTGTCGTACCTATGGAGTATCCTCTGGTAGCTTCCCGATCAGGAGGTATTACGGTACTGTATAGACTATTGGCATTATTTGTGTTAAGGGCTATATGGGTAACCCCTTAACGCTATTAAAAAGTAAGTTTACTTTATAAATAGACACTATTATAATAGCGCAATATACTACATAGTAAATAGTTTAACGGATCCTTAAGAGATGTAAATCCCGAACATCTCTTGAGTTACTGTACTCATATTTATTTCTGTTAATTTAACTCACATAAGATCTTTTAGTTCTGACTCGAGCGGTTTTGTCTTTTCCAATTTCGCTCGGGTCAGTCCGAGCGTTTTAGGATCGAAGACTTTAGCTTTGAAGGACGAAGACGAAGGAGTCGTATTATTATTATCTATAGTATTGCACCACACTCATACTGTTCCGCTGCATTGATTGTATTGGTATGTGTAACTCTTATATTTATTGTATAAAGCAAATCAAGTGTTTGTAAACTGTTTTGAACTGTATATTTATTATTATATTTTATCCTTCCGCTGTGAGATTCTGTTTTGTTTTTATTTCTTCTCTGTTTTTTTCTTATTTACCCCATAACAATCCGCCCTTGCGTATGCTTTGAATTGGCACGTGTGTCGGTTTAAAGTGTGCGAAAAGGCGGGATGTTACAGTTGGTATCAGAGCTTTGGTTTAGCGATAAATCTTGGCTTTGTGGGGTTTGACTCTCTGTTAATAGGGTAGTAATACCCAATGGGAGTCGCTGAGTGTATATATATGAGAGAGCGTATTTGTTAGTTTTATAAAAAGATTTTAATATTATGTTACTCTGTACTGTTTTGTATTTATAAATTCTGGTTGATGCATGGGACGCTATGCCATCAATAGGGATTTCTAAACACTTAATAGGACAGACCGACATAATATTTGTTTTTAATATAGGTGAATGAAATAATTTTGCCTATTATATTTTCTATATATAAAAAAAATATTTTATAAAGATATATATATATATATATTTGGTTTCTATAGATCGGGTGTCAGGAAATAAAAATATTTATAACAATTAAAGCTAAGTTGAAATTATAATAAATCAAATTGGAGATTTTAGAACTTAAGTCCGGGATTTTTGAAATCTTCTTTCAAAGGATTTATGAAATATAATGATTTGGTTTATAAATATTTTCTTATATAAATATTTAGTATAATTCGAAAGAATTGGTTTAAGAAGATTTTGAAGAAAATAAGTTTGTACTTTCCTCTCTGTCGCTGGAAAATAATTTCGGTGATGGCGGCCGCATCATCGACTTTCATTTTCGAGTTTCGAAGGGGAAAGGCCACTGTAGTAAATTCTACTGCAGATTTGTTTTGAAATTATTTAAAATTTAATTGTTTTAAAAGATAATTAGAGATATAAAAGTTGTAAGAAATTAATTATCTATTATTTTTAAAGTAATTTTGAGGTTTGACCCGGTATTTAATTCTTAAATTTCCATTAATTAATTGTTTTAAATTATTTTAGTGAAATAAAAGGTAAGTAATTAATTGAAACCTCTAATGTAGGTAAGAGAATTAATGAAAAGTTATAAAGAGAAATTTGAAATTGTTACAAAGAGTAATATTGATTAACATTAAATTTAATTAAAAATATGAGATAAAGCTTGTATAAGTTTAATTGCATTTTTCTTTGACATAAATAACTTACCAAATATAAAAGTTGAAATGTTAATTAAGAAATTGGATTAGAATATTACAAGTAGAAATTTTGGAAATAGTGAAGTATTCAATAAATCGTTGTTATAAATGAGAAATTATTGGTATAAACTTAAGTTATAATTGAAATCTCAAGTTAAAGATAAGTAATATAAATAGGTGATATGAACTTAAGTAGATAAAATGAAATTCTTTATTAAGTAAGGATTGATGTGGAGGGTTATAAACTTCAGTACGGTATGAAAGCTACTAGTTTAAAATTAATAAAATGGAATTGAGAAGAAACTTGTAAATTTTCACTTACATTCTTAAAACATACATAACTTACCATATAATAAAAGTTGCAATGTTATTAAGAAAATGAAAGGAGAAATCTTACAAGTGAAGCTTGAGGTAATAAAGGTATTCTATTAATTTGCTATTGTAATGAGAATTAATTGTATAAGCTTAAGATAAATTGGAAATTTTACTATATAAGAAAAGGTAAGTAGTATAAATAGATGATATATACTTTAGTCAATAAATTGGAATACAAATATAATGAATTTTGTAATAAATGGAAAATAAAATTGTAAGAAACAAAGAAATCCCTCCATGAATGAAAGAAAGAAAATCAACCCACTGAAGCATGAAATAAATGTATAATAAGTTAATTTGGTTGTTGGTTTGAATCGTTATTGTTGATTTATGTTTGTTGGGTAAGGAATTTGAAGTTGTTGGATGAATAAATAATCTATCCTTGTTCCATCTAAGACTGTTGAGTAAAGGATGCACTTGATAGTTAATTTCATTTCATACAAATTTCAAGTTTGAACCCAAACAACAAATTGGTTGATGGATTAATGGTTGCTTGTTTGTGGTGTGTGCTGTTTGTTAAAAATCTATGGTTGTTGCATTTGATTGGTTGATTAATGGTCGAAACCACCTAAACATTTCACTTTCATATAAATATTTAACCTTTTAGATTATATAAGTGAATACAGGTGATGGAAGCAACTGCTACTGCTTTTGGTTCCAAAATAATAAGCGTATATTGCCCGACAAATAGGTACGTTTCCGGATTACGTTTTAGCGCTATTTTATATAATTTTCCCGTGTTGGGATATAATATTTTGATAATATATGTAATATATTTGTATATTTTGATATTATATTTTCTCCAGAGTCTATCCGTACAAAGGAGACTCTGCCAAAATTTTTCGTAAATTTTGGACTTAGAATTTTGTGAAAATATTTTCCCAACTTTAATAATTCAAGTACAAAAGAATATAATGATTATAAAACTGGTATATTTTATATAAGGGAATTAATTTAGTAATATTGTCAATAAGTTAATGGTTGAAATAAGATGTACTGTTTTACTCTTCCTTCTCCCTTCTTTTTCCTTTTCGAGGACGAAAAGTTTTGAGTGGGGGAGATTGTAACGACCTGTTAAATTTGATAATATTAAATGGATTAACTTAATATAATTTTTAATCTAATTTATAATAAATGTAGGAGTTGGATATAGTAACTGAGATTAAAGATTTAACAATTGAAATGTTATATGGCAATAGGTAGAATAACGAAGATTTATGTTGTGGTTATAAGTCATAATTAGTTGATTAAAATGGTATTAATGAAATAATAACTGAATTGAATTGCAATATATAAACATCAGAAAAATTTAATTGGTGGATTAAATTTGTTGAAGTTCATAAGTTTTGTAATTTAGTTTAGTAGAACTTTAAATTATAAACGAAGATTGAAATAAACGATAAATTTAATTATGTAAATGGTGACTCATGACCTAGGTTATAGGAATTGGAACATAATCCAATTTGAATTAAGTAGAAGAAGGATTTGGTTAATATGTAAGTTATTGTTTAAGATATTGAATAAAAACTTGGAATCCAATCATAATTTAATGATAATAACGTTAGTACTAGATAATAAAAATATTTCAATGCAGTACCCGAATGAACGGAATAAAATGAATATATATTGAATAGAAATGAAATGTAAATTGGCACATTTGGTTGAAAGTTAATTTTAAGAAACATATAAATGTTGAATTTGTGAATATTAATATAAATATTAACTTGAATGGGATTCATTAATACAAAGATGTAATAAGTGTAGATAGTAAAAATTTAATAGCTGTAGTGGATAAAAAAAAAGTCTAGTAGTAACATAAAATTTATTTATATGGAAAAAGAGTATAGATTTGAACAAATTTATGAAAATTTGATAAGAACAGTGGTTGTAATCAGTTTGGTTATTTAATATTTGGAAGATAGAGATTTGTAAATCCGTTAATGAATTTATAATGGGAAGGAATGGTAAGAATGTAAAAATTATAAGCATTTGATTCAATTAAGGGAATTAAATTATAATAAATGGTCATTTAATAAATTCAACGTTCTGTGAGAAATCATAATAGTTGTGTAAAATGTGTACAAACTTCGATTTGGAAATTTATTGGATTTATAACGGTTTTGGTATTACATTTATGAGTTTAAAAGTTATTCCATTTTGTAAAGTAATAAAAGCTTATTTAGGTGACTACAATTTAGCGTAACGACTATTGTGTGTTACCTATTCTTGTTGCTTGTTAATTTAAATTTTGGGAATCAAATTCAATTTATCCGCCAATTTACCGCAGTTAAAGTGAAATGAATTGGTGAATGAGTAATGTTAAATACAAATAAGATGTAGCCAAGAAATCCCATTTATAATAATTTATGTAGAATATAGTAAAGAAACCAGGAAATGAAAATGTGAAAATGTGGATGCAATGAGATCTTTAGTAATAATAACTTTGTTAGGTAAGTGATAACGGATTTTTTTTGTATAACCAAATAAAGATCCAAATTTATTTGGAAATTAATTGCAATCAATTGAATTTATTGCAATTAAATGGATTTAATATTTAATAGTTATGTAATTATTATTTGGAAGAAATTGGAGTTATTTGTAATAAGTATGAACCTAATGTTAATTTTTCTTATAGGATTGACAATTGATATGGAATGAAAAGAAGAAAATTTGGGTCAGTAAAATTTGGAATTTATGCATAATAAAATGGATTCTAACGTTAAATACTACGTTATTGAGATTTAAATTAGACTTAAAGAATAATGATGTGAATCAGGAACTAAGGTTTATGGCATCTTTATTTTAGGTGAAAGTTGAGAATATAAAGTTTAAAAATCTAAAGTATGGGTTTTGAGAATATAATTTATAAAATTCTTAAATATAAGAAAGTGTAGAAATTAACATTGCAATTAATATACTGTCAACTTTTAATTCACAACTAAACCTGTTAAATCTTTTCAATTGATTACGAATCATATAACAAATAAAATTTGGCCAATTTTAGAATTTAATATAAAATTTGGATTTTTATAATTTATTTAATTTATTTAATGAATATTAAAAATAGCCATTTTGGCCACGGACTCGGATTTCGACGAAACCAGTTTCATCGGATCCGTATCGGTGAATTATTATAGGGTTTCAAGTTTCGTATCGATCGGACTTGTCGTTTGATCGTACGGGCGTGAAACGCCTTGAAATCAATTTTAATAAAATCAATTTGAAATCAATTTGGAAATTTTGTTTTCAACATAACTTCTTCATACGATCAAATTTGGTCGTGAAACTTTTTCCATCGCGTTCAGAATATTTTAAAATACCTATTTGGATATATGAGTTTAATAAATTTTGTTCCGGAGGCTAAACGGGCTTTTTGGGCCATAGTTTGTGGCGTACGTTCATCCTTCTAGTCTATACGCTCTAACCCAACTCTAACTATAAATATACAGTTATAAACCCTAGCCACTCCTTATTTTCATTTTCTATACATACATCTCCTCCTCACCTCCTCATTCTAATGGCAGAAAAAAAACCTAATTCCCAAATTCCAAAAAAAAAAAAAAAAATTCAAATTTAAAAAAAAAAATTACGGATCTGCAGCAGCTTCTGGTCGCGTTTCGGGTTTCAGGGGAGAAAACCCTAGAGCAACTTCGGGTCAGGAAGAAAATGACTCGGGTCGCTCCGGTCGTTTTGGCGAAAACTCCAAGCAGGCACCGGGGAATTGAGGCGGCGCACCGAAGTCGAACCCGAAGTCGACCCAGGACCAGAATTTTCCATTTTTCAAATATTCATAACTTTTGCATACGAGCTCGGATTCACGCGCGGTTTGTTTTGCTGGGATCGTATTGGAATTTCTGACGTTTTGACGCTGGTTTGGACAAATTCTGAGAACGTCAAAATTTTGAGTTTAAATTGAACTTAAATTCGATTTAAATTCCAAAGGTGAGTGTTTTAACCCACTCACAACTACTAGAAGCTTTTATGTTTGTTAAATTAATTTTAGAAATGAATAGAAATTTATTTATGAGTATTTGGCATGTTTATTTCACTCATATTTGTTGAAATGCATTTACCAAATTTAACTGTTAATTTAATTCATTTATTGCGTATAAATTTACAGTTAAAATTTATTTGTTTGTATATGAACTGCTAGTTAACAGTTATATAATTTATTTCTGAATATAGACTGTAGATTAATAGCTGTTAAATTTAATTTGAATAAAATTGCCAGTATTACCTGTTATGTAGTACCAAAAATAATATTGTTATTGACTGATATTGATTGATGATTGCGATTTGGATGATGGATGATGTTGATGAATGGATGTTTATTGGATATCATTAAATTGCAAATTATCATGCATATTTCATTTCATTCGGGATTGTGGTTTGAAATGATATATAACCGCAAATTTTTATATCTTTTGAATTGCGGATTGAAATGATAAATATCCGTATCACTTGACCATAGGATAGAAAATTATATACAGGCACCGCGGTATATATATAACTATTTAAATGTGATTTCTATGGTTTGGATGGAATACGGTTTATAATAATCTTAAATTTTATATTGTATAAATATTTTTCTTCCATATATATATACATATGAAGTTGAAAATTTTGAAATTAAAAGGTGTATAAAAATCTTTATTAAAAATGGAAGAAAATTAAGAAAATGGAGTTTAATAATTTATATCATATGTTTAAATGTTAAATTTGGAAATTTTAAGATATGATATTTATAATTGGATTGTTCCCAAAATAAATTGAAATGAATATTCTAGTATAATTTGAATTGGGAAAAATATATATATTTTATTACTAGAAATTGAAGTCTTATTATTTATGGATTTTATATGAATATTCAAGACTAATTAATAGAACAATTGATTTGTTGAAAGCATAAGATCCAACTTTAGTTTGAAATATTGATACTCAAAATGGATATATGTATATATAAATAAATTGAAGTGGTTTTGGAACTTGAGAGAGATAATATAAATTTTGGTTTAGACTTTAATAAAGAAATGTATTTGTAAAGCCATGAGAACTATTTTCTTTACAAAGTAACATTTAAGTTAAACCATTTAATTCATATACCGTTGAATGTCCAAACCATTCAAGTTTTTTTATAGAAGTTATGGTTTTAAATTATGATTTTCAAAATACTATGCTTTGAAATTATTTGATTTTCAGACGATATGAAGTTAAAGCATTTTGATTTTGGAAAAGAATTATATTTGGGATAAGTGATAAAATATGGTTTTGGGTTTTGAAATGATATCGTATTCATGGTTATGAAATGGAATGTTTATTCTGATTTTTAAAGTATAACCTATTTTTAAATGACCGCGGTGTTATAATAACGATGGGTTGGCAAAGAGACCGGGATCCGATATCTGACATACTCTCTGTCGATACCGAAAACCACTTTGACTAACCGTGTACGCGGTGGAGATTCCAGAATGAAGTAGGTGGTGGCGACGTTTCCTGTAAGGTAAATACGTGGACCCGACTCCCGTGAGTTGGCATAAGGTGGCTAAAACAGGAGCGATTCTCAGGCCAATGAGGTCATTCCTCTGATCGGACCCTCCTCTTCGATATTATACTTTGACTTGGATTGATTCAGTGGCCACTTCAATATTTTGATTTTGGGGAGTTAGTCTGAGGTGGGCGGTAACTGCGGCTACGCGTTTCCACCAGCCTGGATAGCAATTGGTATATCTACCCTGGCATTGCCTAGTTGTGCCGTGTCACCTACCATACCGAGCCTTTACTACGAGTTTCTATTTGTGTCGTACCTATGGAGTATCCTCTGGTAGCTTCCCGATCAGGAGGTATTACGGTACTGTATAGACTATTGGCATTATTTGTGTTAAGGGCTATATGGGTAACCCCTTAACGCTATTAAAAAGTAAGTTTGCTTTATAAATAGACACTATTATAATAGCGCAATATACTACATAGTAAATAGTTTAACGGATCCTTAGGAGATGTAAATCCCGAACATCTCTTGAGTTACTGTACTCATATTTATTTCTGTTAATTTAACTCACATAAGATCTTTTAGTTCTGACTCGAGCGTTTTTGTCTTTTCCAATTTCGCTCGGGTCAGTCCGAGCGTTTCAGGATCGAAGACTTTATCTTTGAAGGACGAAGACGAAGGAGTCGTATTATTATTATCTATAGTATTGCACCACACTCATACTGTTCCGCTGCATTGATTGTATTGGTATGTGTAACTCTGATATTTATTGTATAAAGCAAATCAAGTGTTTGTAAACTGTTTTGAACTGTATATTTATTATTATATTTTATCCTTCCGCTGTGAGATTCTGTTTTGTTTTTATTTCTTCTCTGTTTTTTCTTATTTACCCCATAACAATCCGCCCTTGCGTATGCTTTGAATTGGCACGTGTGTCGGTTTAAAGTGTGCGAAAAGGCGGGATTTTACAAAAGTCTATCAATTCGCAGATATCATTGGACGAACATTGAAAAGTTGTCAAGAGAATTCTAAGATATCTAAAAGGGACATCAGTCTATGAACTGACGCTAAAAACAAGCAAGAATCTCAATATAAATGCAGATTGGACATCAAATCCTGATGATAGATTATCTACATTATGATACCGTGTATATATATATTGGAGATAATCTAGGGTCACAGTGTTCAAAGTAGCAGCCGACAATCTCCAGATCCAACACAGAGGCTGAATATAGAAGTATAGCTAAAGCAACTTCCGAAATAATGTGGATTTAGTCACTAAAGCATGAATTAAGAGCAGATGCAGAAATCAAACCAACATTATGATAACTTAATGCAGTATACTTATCAGCAACTCCAATTCTTCATTCAATGAAAAAGCATGTAGAAATAGACTTGTATTTTGTTCAAGAGCATATTTTAAAAGGAAAACTTCAAGTAAATCGTATACCTACCACTTACCAAGTCGGCGATTCAACAAAAGCACTTACAATAAGGAGCTTTACTCGCTTTCAAAGCGAGTTGAAAGTTGAACGAAGCAGCATCAAATCAGACAGAGACTTGAGTAACAACACAAAGCCATAGATCCAAACAAGCGAAGATTCGAGCAGCCATAAGCAACTCTAACATCATCAAGCTATGTAGCTACATAAGATATAAGATTATCTAAAGAATTGAAGAGATTTTCTGAGGCAATTTGATCGATTAAAGTGGTGGCTCAAATTTTAGGAAGAGCAAACCTAACCCTAATGTCAATTTTAGGGGGAGTTATAAATGAGCAGTTCTCTACACAAGAATGTATTTTATCTCAAAGAAAAGCGGGTCATCAAATACAACCCAAGCCTTAATGGGCCTATGTGCAGCCCAAACGTATTATAATTTGTATTATACAATTGCTATAAATACAAGTAATGTAACAGAGCTCATTTATCAACGATACAAACAATTTCACTTCTTCTTTCTGTACTAATTCTGCAATATCATATTTCGTAATAAATCATAAAATCTTCTAGTATTAAAACTAGATGTCTTCTTGCTATCGGTTAGCATTAGCAATAATGCTGGTATTATATAAAAATCTCAGCATTTTTTGCTGTAATAAGTGAAATCCATTTGAGATGCTACAATCAGCGCCTCTTTTTGAATCAAAACAAAGTAGCTGTAATAAGTGAAATCAACCGAAGATGCTAAAATCAGTGAGCACAATTTTTGATAAAGTTTATTACTATATACATTCTGAAAATCTCTTCTACCCTCTATGACTCATGACCACCATACAAACTCCACTTACATTTTTACTAATATTATATATTATTTTGTTTTATGAAATCGACACTCAAATAATGTTCCACTGTTTACCACCATACGACGGTGAACGGCCGCTGAAAATCAAAGACGTGCAACTGTTTAGAACCGAATGAAAATTTTGAATTTGGTGTTAAATAACATAAAAGAAAATTGATATCTATTCAAAAATTTGAGAAAGTCAG
Source organism: Allium cepa (assembly GCA_030765085.1). Classification (NCBI taxonomy): domain Eukaryota; kingdom Viridiplantae; phylum Streptophyta; class Magnoliopsida; order Asparagales; family Amaryllidaceae; genus Allium; species Allium cepa. Next base: position 133,914,081 of record CM060942.1, on the reverse strand, counting down.
AAATATATTTTTGGTGGCAGTGGCAGGATGCTTGATAAATAAAGCAGTAATCTAGTCAGAAATATTTTTTTGGTGGCAGTGGCAGGATACTTGATAAATAAAGCAGTAATCTAGTTTCTCTTTATTGTTTTCTAGGGAAAAAATAATGCATCTTTTAAAGATACACGTACAGCTGATTCACAACTTCATTTTACTTTGTACCTCGTACAGACTAAACGCTGCTTATCTTAAATAATGATGCCATTAGCACAAAAGTCAGCCAACAACAAAATCTAAAATATCAGAACAATTGCCAAATGGGACAGATGATAAAGTAATTGGATTATAGTGCTTTGTTTTCTCATATTCTTCATGACGATGTTAGTGCGATTTGCAAGTGATAAGGTCACCATGGACAATGGTTTTTTGGTCCCAGCAGTTATGGCACGTTGATAATACTTCTATTACAACCCAATGTCACTATAACCATTAATATTTCTTTAGTATATATCCTTGTTATTCACAATATATATCAAATAAATATATATGTTTTAGTAATTCATAAGATGAATAGTTATACAGTTTAAAGATTACCCATGATGAGTCCTTGTGCTTTCTTTTCCTTCTTTGATGCAGCCCAAGATGAAGAATTCTTAGGTCGCGAGCGACCTAATGAGTTGTTAAGTCGCGTGCGACCTAACAGGGGTAAGGATGCAGCGAGAGATGAGAGGCAGAAGGGTCCAGCGACTTATGATACGTTGCAATCTAAAGGCAACGAGTTAAGTCAACAAATTAGGTCGCGTACAACTAAAGGCTTAAGTCGATTGCGAGATAACAATTGGTTAAGTCGTTCAAGCGAGCTACGACCTAGCGATGGTAATGAGACAAGCTTAGGTCGCACCTTCTATAAGTCGCGGAGTTCATATGTTGGGAAGACCTTAGGTCGCCAACGACCTAACAGGAAACCATTCTTTACTAGCTCGCAAGCAAACGACATACCATTAAGTCGTTCCATAAGAAGGTCGCGTGAACGACCTACAACCTAGTTAAGTCGCGAGAAGAGGACTCAGGGCAGATGGTTCTTAAGTCGCTACTTATTTAGGTCGCAAGGTTGGTTAGGTCGTGGGGTTCTGTTTTAGGTCGTACCTAGTTAGGACGGCCACGTGTTGTAAGTCGCGTGCGTTGTATCTGTAAATCGTTTGTGAGTAAATGTGATAAGTCGTTTGTACCTATAGGTCTTGTGCGTTGTAACTTTCTTAAGTTGTGCAATTTTTGTTGCGGTTAGGTCGCTAACGATCTAAGTTAGGTCGTGGGTCGCGGCCGAAGTAAGGTCGGTGAAGTATTGAGTCGTGTGAGTTGTAGCCTATAAATAGGCATGGGTGATGTCATTTGAAAGGTTGTTGATTTTTGAATAAAATTCCTTGTTGATTGCTGTGTGCTTTCATCCTAAATTGGTAGTTGAATTTAATCTCCTATCTCCACTTTCGGTTATTCGAGTGCGCATCAACGATTGTTGAAGCCGATTCGCGGAATCAAGTGCTCTTGATCAACGCTTGAAGAGTTGAAGATCTTCTATCACGGTATCGTGCGCGATCAACGTGACGAGGATAGCTAGAATTCGGTATCTTTGTGATCAACGAATTTGGGCATTTCAGTATCTTCAACCCACCAATTGCTACTTTCATCGATCCATATCGTTTTGTTAATTATTCGCTGCGTCAGTTTTGGTATCAGAGCTTGACTTAGCCAATCATAGCAAAGACGAGTCTTGGAGCCAAGGAGTTGAAGTTTGAAGTTCATCGTGTTCATCTTGAAGTTGCAACAAGTTAGAAGCTTTCGATCCATTTCATTTTTGATCAAATTTGGAGAAGTGTTTGAGTGAAGGCTGAACATAACTTTGTGTCAAGTGTGGAGCCGTGCATCAGCTTGCTTGTTCAAGCCGAGTTTGAAGTATTTGTTGAAGTATTTGAGAAGATCAATCATGCCACCAAGGAGAGCTAATCGTCATCAAAATGTTGAAGCGTTGTATAGAAGAGAAGAAGCCGAGCAAATGGAACAACGTATCAATGAGAAATTTGATGAGGGCATTGGAAAGTTAGAGAAATTGATGAATGATTTGAATCAAAATCAAAGAGGGAGATCACCAATCTCGGACCATGGAGGAAACAGAGTTTCGCCATCGGTTACGGAAGCGAGGAGGGTATCACCACAATCTCTTAGAGAAAGAAGAGAAACATCGATTTCATCGAGGAGAGATCACCATGACTATGGACATGAAGAGAGGAGAACTCCACGTGAGTTTGAAGATGAGCCGTATAGAGATGAAGAGCGACATAGTAGAAGAGACATGCATGATCGAAGGGATGATGATGGTCGAGATCGATATAGACGTACATTTGATTTTGATAAAGAGGGTGATAGATCTAGTATTCATTATCGAGATCGAGACCAAGTTCGAAATTCATATCGAGACGTAGAAGATGATCGTCGATGGGAATCGGGTATGAAGATGGAAATTCCAGAATTCAAGGGTGGAATGGTAGCAGAAGAATTTCTTGATTGGTTGTATAATGTTGAAGAGATCTTTGATTTCAAAGAGATCCCGAAGAATCGTCGAGTGAAGTTGGTTGCTACTAGGTTGAGGGGAAGAGCTTTGGCATGGTGGCAGCAAACTAAACTTACGAGAGAGAGAATGGGGAAGTCAAAGATTGAGTCTTGGGATAAGATGAAGAAGTTGATGAGAGCTACATTTTTACCTTACAACTATCAATCACTTATGTAGCAGAGATTGCAGAATCTAAGGCAGGGGACGAAGTCAGTCAATGATTATGCTGATGAATTCTACCAACTCATTGCCAGGAATGATATTATGGAGACAGAGGAACAATTGACTGCTAGATTTGTTGGAGGGTTGAGGGTGCAGATCCAGGATATGGTTAATATGTTTGATCCAAGATCTGTGGCGGAAGCACATCAGAAAGCGTTGGCTTGGGAGAAGCAGGGAAGGCATGAAGGTGGTGTGTTTACCAATTATGACAATCAAGTGAAGGGTGTTAATGGAAGTTCTAATGTTCCTCAAGCTGTCGCAAAACCAGTTGTGAAGGAGGCTGAGAAGACGAAGGATAACAGTGGTTTCAAATGTTACAATTGCCAGGAGTTGGGTCACAAAAGCAATGAATGTCCGAAGCCGAAGAGGAGAGCAATGGTCGCAGAGGTTGAAGAAGAGGATGCGAAAGCCGAATGTTCTAATTCACCTTATGATGAGTAGGAAGAAGCGTTGTCCGGAGATGAAGGGTGTAATTTGATGATGAGGAGGTTTTGTCTTACACCGAAGCGAGAGGAAGATTCTAGTTGGTTGAGGAGCAACATTTTTCAGTCAACATGCACTATTCTGGGAAAGGTTTGCAAGTTCGTTATTGATGCTGGAAGCTGTGACAATATTATCTCTACAGAAGCAGTAAGGAAATTGAATTTGGAAACTGAGAAGCATCCTAAACCGTACAAATTAGCATGGTTGAGGAAGGGTGCTGAAGTGAAGGTTTGTCGAAGGGCTTGTGTGAATTTTTCAATTGGGAAGAAATACAAAGACGAAATTTGGTGTGATGTTGTGGACATGGATGTGTGTCATCTGTTGTTGGGCAGACCATGGCAATTTGATAGAGCAGTGCAGCATGATGGTCGTGCTAATAGCTATAGTTTCATGTTTGAAGGTACTAAAATCACTTTAGTTCCTAAGAAGCAACAACAGAAGAAAAGCAAGTTGGAGGAGATTGAAGAGCTGAAAACCTTATTATCTTTGAAGGAGTTTGTTAATGAAGTTGAAGAGGAACCTGAAATCTATTTGTTGATTGGACGAGAGAGTCATGAAGAGGTTGAGATTCCAAAAGAAGCGAAGCCAGTTTTGAAAGAATTTGAGGATGTATTTCCAGAAGAGTTGCCTAAGGAGTTGCCGCCACTGAGAGACATTCAACATCAAATCGATCTTGTTCCGGGAGCAGTATTACCACATAGACCACATTATCGAATGAGTCCGAAGGAGCATGAGGAACTGAGAAGTCAGGTGGAGGAGTTGCTAGAACAAGGGCGTGTTCAGGAGAGCTTGAGTCCTTGTGCAGTGCCAGCTTTGTTAGTACCAAAGAAGGACGGGACGTGGAGGATGTGCACCGACAGTCGAGCATTGAATAAGATCACTGTGAGGTATAGATTCCCAATGCCGAGTTTGGATGACTTGCTAGATCAGCTGAGTGGGTAAACTATATTTTCGAAGATTGATTTGAAGAGCGGATATCATTAAATTCGAATTAGACCAGGTGACGAATGGAAGACAACATTCAAGACAAGGGAAGGATTATATGAATGGCTGGTTATGCCGTTTGGTCTATCGAATTCACCAAGTACATTTATGGGGGTGATGAATCAAATTTTCAGACCATACATTGGGAAGTTTGTGGTAGTTTATTTCGATGATATTCTGATTTATAGTGCAAGTACCGAAGAGCATATTCAGCATTTGCGGAATGTGTTAATTGTTCTTCGTGAAGAGCAGTTTTATGCCGCAACAAAGAAATGTGTGTTTATGACAAGGAGTGTTTTATTTCTGGGGTATGTTGTGTCCGGAGAAGGTATCCAGGTGGACCAGAATAAAGTTGAAGCAGTCAGAAATTAGCTACAACCGAGGACAATTACAGAAGTGAGAAGTTTTCATGGGCTAGCGTCATTCTACCGAAGATTCATTCCACACGTCAGTAGCGTGATGGTTCCAGTTACTGATTGTATGAAAGGGAAACATTTTTCTTGGTCAGAGGAAGCAGGGTTTGCTTTTGAACGTATCAAAAGACTTTTGACGACAGCACCAATTCTTGTATTACCAGACTTTCAGTTGTTATTTGAGTTACACACTGATGCTTCTAAGGTTGGGATTGGAGGGGTGTTGAGTCAGAAGGGACGACCTATTGCATACTTTAGTGAGAAGTTATCAGGGGCAAAGATGAGATATAGTACGTATGATGTGGAGTTTTATGCTGTGGTGCAAGTAGTGAAACATTGGAGACACTATCTGTTCCATAAGGAGTTTGTTCTTTACACAGACCATGAAGCGTTGAAGCATTTGCAGGGGCAAGACAAGATTTCAGCGAGACATGCATCATGGGTCGCGTATTTACAACAGTTTACTTTTGCTGTTAAACACAAATCAGGGGTGACAAATCGTGTAGCTGATGCATTGAGTAGGAGGAATCATTTGTTGACGACAATGAAAGTTGAAGTGACAGGGTTTGAACTATTGCCAGAGTTGCTTGAAGAAGATCCTTACTTTATGAAATGTGTTGAGAAAGTCAAGGACGGGAGTACTGATGAATTTGCGTTGGTTGATGGTTTCTTATTCAAAGGGAATCGATTATGTATACCAGAGAGCAGTTTGAGAATGAAGATTATCAAGAAGCTTCATGAGGAAGGACATGTGGGTAGAGACCGAACATGGCAGTTAATCTCTCAATCTTACTATTGGCCATCGATGAGGAAGGAAGTTGAAAGTTTTGTTCAGAGATGTCATATCTGCCAGGTTTCGAAGGGAACATCGACAAATGCAGGATTATATATGCCGTTACCAGTACCTAACAAACCATGGGTTGATATCAGCATGGATTTTGTTTTGGGTTTGCCTAGAACTCAAAGGGGGAATGATTCTATATTTGTTGTGGTGGATAGGTTTTCGAAAATGGCCCATTTTATTGCTTGTAAGAAGACAGGGGATGCTGTTCGTGTTTCTCAGTTGTTCTTTATGGAAATCTATCGTTTACATGGGTTGCCGGAGTCTATTGTTTCAGACAGAGATACCAGATTTCTGAGTCAATTTTGGTTAAGTTTGTGGAAGATGGTTGGAACGAAGCTGAAATTTAGTAGCGCTTACCATCCGCAAACTGATGGACAGACGGAGGTGGTTAACCGATCGTTGGGAAATTTATTGCGATGTCTTGTGGAAGACAATTTGAAGAGTTGGGATTTGAAATTGTGTCAAGCTGATTTCGCTCATAATCATGCGGTGAATCGTAGTACAGGGTTCAGTCCGTTCCAGATTGTGTATTCAAGCTTACCGAAGGGGCCGTTGGATTTAACAGTAGTGCCTCAACCGAAGGGGACCGTTAAACGAGCTACTGATTTTGTTGATGCTTTGAAGGAATATCATCAAATCGTTCAAGAACGATTGGAGAAGTCGAATGAAAAGTATAAGCGATTTGCAGATTTGAAGTGACGAAGTGTTGAATTTAACGAAGGAGATTTGGTGTATGTCGTGTTAACAAAAGACCGTTTTCCAATGGGTGCCTATAACAAGTTGAAAGCCAGAAAGATTGGTCCTGTAAAGATTGTGAGACGGATCAATGAAAACGCATATAAGTTGGAGCTGCCGGAGGATGTGTACACTTCTGACGTGTTTAATGTTAAACATCTTGTACCTTATTTTGGAGATGAATCATCCGTTGTGGAAGAAATTTTAAATTCGCGGACGAATTTCTCTCAACCAGGGGAGGATGATGCAGCCTAAGATGAAGAATTCTTAGGTCGCGAGCGACCTAATGAGTTGTTAAGTCGCGTGCGACCTAACAGGGGTAAGGATGCAGCGAGAGATGAGAGGCATAGAGGTCCAGCGACTTATGATACGTCGCAATCTAAAGGCAACGAGTTAAGTCAACAAATTAGGTCGCGTACAACTAAAGCTTAAGTCGATTGCGAGCTAACAATTGGTTAAGTCGTTCAAGCGAGCTACGACCTAGCGATGGTAATGAGACAAGCTTAGGTCGCACCTTCTATAAGTCGCGGAGTTCATATGTTGAGAAGACCTTAGGTCGCCAACGACCTAACAGGAAACCATTCTTTACTAGCTCGCAAGCAAACGACCTACCATTAAGTCGCTCCAGAAGAAGGTCGCGTGAACGACCTACGACCTAGTTAAGTCGCGAGAAGAGGACTCAGGGCAGATGGTTCTTAAGTCGCTACTTATTTAGGTCGCAAGGTTGGTTAGGTCGTGGGGTTCTGTTTTAGGTCGTACCTAGTTAGGTCGGCCGCGTGTTGTAAGTCGCGTGCGTTGTATCTGTAAATCGTTTGTGAGTAAATGTGATAAGTCGTTTGTACCTATAGGTCGTGTGCGTTGTAACTTTCTTAAGTTGTGCAGTTTGTGTTGCGGTTAGGTCGCTAACGACCTAAGTTAGGTCGTAGGTCGCGGCCGAAGTTAGGTCGGTGAAGTATTGAGTCGTCTGAGTTGTAGCCTATAAATAGGCATGGGTGTTGTCATTTGAAAGGTTGTTGATTGCTGTGTGCTTTCATCCTAAACTGGTAGTTGAGTTTAATCTCCTATCTCCACTTTCGGTTATTCGAGTGCGCTCGAATCAACGATTGTTGAAGCCGATTCGCGGAATCAAGTGCGCTTGATCAACGCTTGAAGAATTGAAGATCTTCTATCACGGTATCGTGCGCGATCAACGTGACGAGGATAGCTAGAATTCGGTATCTTTGTGATCAACGAATTTGGGCATTTCAGTATCTTCAATCCACCAATTGCTACTTTCATCGATCCATATCGTTTTGTTAATTATCCGCTGTGTCATTCTTCCTCTTCGATTCCTTGTTATTATTCCAGGTCTCTTTTTCTCAAGAAGTGCCCATTGGCAATGGATATAAAGTCAGCTCTGTAAGTATTGGTTCTTCAGGCAAATTCCTGAAGGCAAACTTGCAGCTCATTAGTGCCACTTCAACTTATGGACCAGACATTCAGAATGCAAATTTATATGCAGGGTAATTATGTTTTGCTCACGTTCTTAATTCTACTCACTGTTTATTATACTTGAATTGAATCTGCACATTATTGATAAACCAATGTTCTTAAATTCGTACATGAAAGTATTTTACTTTGTTTATACCGACTTTAAGTTAGTTTCTTGCTTGTGCCCTGTCAACAAATTTTATAAATAATTTTAACTTAAAAGTCAAATCACATCCAAAAGCTTCTGTTGTAGGATGATAGTTGAAAGATTATTAAGGAGTTTTCTTTTCTTTGCTCTTATAACATTTATAAACTACGAATATTGCTATGTATGGCTGTGTTGAAATGTTGAACACCGAATGTTGATTATTGAACTTTGAACTCTGAATTCTAAATGTTATTGTTGAATTCTGAATACTCAACTTGCTTGTTTGTATTTCAAAATTTCTGATTAAAATTAAGAAATAAATTTCTTCTGACAAAAGTACCCCTCTTTATTAATTGGTCTTTTGAATAATGAGAACTAAAAGGAAGAATTTTAAATTTAAAAATTTAATCTTTTTTTAGAATAAGAATGGTAAATTTTAAATGTTTTAAATTGCAAATTACAGTATTAATTAAAAGAAAATTAAATGCTAGAAAAATTAAACAATACCTCTTTTCGAAAATTAAAATTTTGAAACTATTAAATATGGAATTTCTAATGTCCAAAATTGTAATTTTCAAAAGTAATGTCTTTTAAATTTAATTTTAAAATTTTCAGAACATATAGTTTAATAATTAGTTTTCAAAATTTTGTAATTTTGGATTTTAAGCGAAACAAAAATCAAATTATTAAATTCAAAAACTAAAATTTAAACATTTGAACTCTCAAATTTGAAATTTTTAGAAGTTCGCATTTTTGTTAGTTTGGATTTATAGAATGAATTTTAAAAAAAAGTTATTTGAACTTCAAATTTATTATAGTTTGTAAATGTCAATAAGGAAAAAATGGAACAAATTATTATTCAGCTTTCTGAACTAATAATCAGCAATAAGAAAGTGCTAAATACCTACATATGAATAAGATGCTTCAATTAGAAGTGTTTTAAAACATTAAAAACAATGAAAGTTCCGATTCGTATTTCAGAACTTCCATTTAGAACTTCTTATTAAAAACAAACGCAGCCTAAATAATGCTGGAAAAATCCATTTCCAGCTTCGAAACGAACAACAGATTCAGGATCAAGGTAACAGATTCAAAAAACCAAAGATGGGAAGTTCCAGATCAAATCATTCCTTTACGGGATGAAATATTCAAGCAAAACATGCAAGAAATCAAAAACTCATACTAGAAGGTCCATACACACTCACTATTCCAAATTCAGACCTCATCTTTACTCTAACTAACAACACTCCACTCACATTCACCGTATCTAGACGTTCATCCAAAGACAAAATCTTCGATGCTCCAAACCCAGGCATTGTATTCAAAGATCAATACCTGGAAATTTCATCGAAACTCCCTGGCAATAATAGCTCTTTCTTTATGCTTTGGGCGAACACACAAAGAAAGAATTTAGACTTAAAAGAGTTTTGAACTCGGTGATGTTTCTTGATCTAATTTTGACAAAGGAGAAATTGAAACAGAACGAAATTCTTGTTGTTATTTTACTGAATTGAATAATTACAAGTGCAGAGAGACAATGGTTTTATAATACAGTTTGTACATAGTGGGTTTTGACCCATAGACCATAAAACAAAGAAAAATAGTCTTCGGCTGAGACTGAATGATTTAGATCCAATGGTGACGCAGCGGATAATAACAAAACGATATAGATCGATGAAAGTAGCAATCGGTGGATTGATGAATACTGAAATACCCAAATTCGTTGATCCGAAGATACCAAATTCTAGCTGTCCTCGTCACGTCGATCGCGCACGATACCGTGAAAGAAGATCTTCAATTCTTCAAGCATTGATCAAGCGCACTAGATTCCGCGAATCAGCTTCAACAATCGTTGATTCGAGCGCACTCGAATAACCGAAAGTGGAGATAGAAGATTACACTCAACTACCAATTTAAGATGAAAGAACACAGCAATCAAACCAGAATTTTATTCAAAAATCGACCATCTTTTCAAATTACAGCACATGCCTATTTATAGCCCAGACCCTTAAGTCGTTGCCGACCTAACACTTATTAAGTCGTTGCCGACGTAACAAACCCACATAACACTACATACCTGCACTTATGTACCACATACGACTCAATCACAACCATTTGTACACGACTTACAATACACGGCCGACCTAACTAGGTACGACCTAAAACACAATCGACTTAAGAACCTAACGACTTAAACAACACGACTCAACAGATTACATCTCCATACACACACACATGACCGACTTAATTACATGTCGACTTACGACTTATCACAAGCGACTCAACACAAGACGTATACAAAGCGACTTACGACTTAGCGACTTACGACTCACCTATGGAGCGACTCAAATCAGCAGCGTCAAGTGTTGCCTCTTCCTTCAGCCGTAGTTTCTTAGGTCGTTGCCGACCTAGGTCTTCTTTCTTAGGTCGTTGCCGACCTAAAACCCTCTGATCGGCCTAAACCCGAAGCTTCCACCCGTGACTTTAGGCCTTCCTTCCCTGCTTAACTCGTGAACGACTGAAGACCTAAAACCGAAGCTTCCTTAACTCGAGAACGACCCAAGTCTTCCTCCTTAAGCCGTGTACGACTTATCCCCTGAGCTGCATCATCCTCCCCTGGTTGAGAAAAATTCGTCCTCGAATTTGTAAATTCTTCCACATCAGATTGTTCATCTCCATAATATGGTACAAGATGCTTAACATTGAACACGTCAGAAGTGTACACATCCTCCAGCAGCTTTAACTTATAAGCATTTTCATTAATCTGTTTCACAATTTCTACAGGACCAATTTTTTTGGCTTACAACTTGTTATAAGCGCCTACTGGAAAACGATCCTTGGTTAACATAGCATAAACCAAATCACCTTCGTTAAATTCAACACTTCGTCGCTTCAAATCCGCGGTTCGCTTATACTTCTCATTTGCTTTCTCCAATCGCTCCTGAACCATTTTATGACATTCAGTCAACTCATTAACAAAGTCTACAGCTCTTTTAATCGTCCCCTTCGTTTGTGGTACTACTGTTAAGTCCAACGGTCCCCTTGGTAAATTTGAATATACAATCTGAAATGGACTGAATCCCGTACTATGATTCACTGCATGTTTATGAGCAAACTCTGCTTGGCTTAAGTTCATATCCCAACTCTTCAGATTGTCCTTCACAAGACATCGTAACAAATTTCCCAACGATATGTTAACAACTTCTGTCTGTCCATCTGTTTGAGGATGATAAGCGCTGCTAAAGTTTAACTTCGTTCCCACCATCTTCCACAAACATAACCAAAAGTGACTCAGAAAACGAATATCCCTATCGGACACAATAGATTCTGGCAATCCATGAAGTCGATAGATCTCCTTGAAAAACAACTGAGCGACATGAACATCATCCGCCGTCTTCTTACACGCAATAAAATGTACCATCTTCGAGAAATGATCCACCACAACATATATCGAGTCATTTCCCCTTTGCGTTCTCGGCAAACCCAATACGAAATCCATACTAACGTCTACCCAAGGTTTTGTAGGTACAGGTAAAGGCATGTACAAACCTGCATTTGTAGCTGTCCCTTTCGAAACTTGACAAACATGACATCTCTGAACAAATCTTTCAACTTCCTTCCTCATCGATGGCCAATAGTAGGATTGAGTGATTAACTGCAATGTTCGGTCTCTACCCACATGTCCTTCCTCATGAAGCTCCTTTACTATCTTCATTCGCAAGCTACAATCCGGTACACACAATTGATTCCCTTTAAATAAGAAACTGTCAATCAACACAAATTCATCAGAACTTCCCTCCTTGACTTTCTCAACAAATTTCATAAAGTAAGGATCTTCTTCAATAAGCTCTGGCAATTATTCAAAACTTGACACTTCAACTTTCATTGTTGTTAATAAATGACTCCTCCTACTCAAAGCATCATCCACACGATTCGTTATCCCTGATTTGTGCTTCACGACAAAAGTAAACTGCTGCAAATAGGCAATCCACGATGCATGTCTCGCTGAAATCTTATCCTGCCCTTGGAAATGCTTCAAAGCCTCATGATCAGTGTAAAGAACAAACTCTTTCTGAAATAGATAATGTCTCCAGTGCTTCACATCTTGAACAATTGCATAAAATTCAACATCATAAGTGCTATATCTCAACTTAGCTCCAGATAACTTCTCACTGAAATAAGCAACCGGTCTTCCTTTCTGACTCAAAACTCCACCAACCCCAACCTTCGACGCATCAGTATGTAACTCAAACAACAACTGAAAATCCGGTAAAACAAGAATTGGTGCTGTCGTCAATAGTGTCTAGATTTTCTCAAAAGCAACCCCTGCTTCCTCTGACCACTCAAACTTCTTTCCTTTCATGCAATCGGTTACAGGTGCCATCACACTACTAAAATGTGGAATGAATCTTCGATAGAAAGATACCAATCCATGAAAACTCCTCACTTCAGTAATTGTCTTTGGTTGTGGCCAACTCCTGACAGCTTCTACTTTACTTTCATCCACTTGAATTCCTTCCTTCGATAGACCATATCCCAGAAACAAAACACTGTCCGTCATAAACACGCACTTCTTTGTTGCAGCATAAAATTTCTCCTGTCGTAGAATCAACAGTACTTCACACAAATGCTGGACATGCTTTTCCATACTCCCACTGTAGATCAAAATATCATCAAAGTAAACAACCACGAATTTTCCAATGTATGGTCTGAAAATCTGGTTCATCACTCTCATAAAAGTACTCGGTGCATTCGATAAACCAAACGGCATAACCAACCATTCGTATGAACCTTCCCTTGTTTTGAAAGCAGTCTTCAATTCATCGCCTGGCCTAATACGAATTTGATGGTATCCACTCTTCAGGTCAATCTTTGAAAACACAACAGCTCCACTCAGCTGATCTATCAAATCATCAAACCTCGGCATAGGAAACCTGTATCTCACAATTATCTTGTTTAGAGCTCGAATATCCGTACACATTCTCCACGAACCATCCTTCTTTGGCACCAATAAGGCTGGCATTGCACAAGGACTCAAGCTCTCCTGAACACGCCCTTGTTCTAACAGCTCCTCCACCTGCGTTCTCAGTTCCTCATGCTCCTTAGGACTCATCCTATAATGTGGCCTGTGTGGTAATACTGTCCCTGGCACAAGATCAATCTGATGTTGAATATCCCGCAACGGTGGTAACTCCGTTGGTAATTCTTCAGGAAACACTTCTCTAAATTGTTCCAATACCGGCTTTACTTCCTCTGGAACTTCTACCGTTTCAGTGGCTTCAAGTCCAATCAAAAGAAATACCTATGGACTCTCTTCTACTTCTTCAATAAATTCCTTCAAAGTCAATAAAGTCTTCAGCTCCTCAATCTCTTCAGATTTACTCTCTTCCTGTTGTCTCTTCTTTGGAACTAAAATAATCTTAACGCCTTCAAACATAAAACTATAGCTATTGGTTCGACCGTCATGCTGCACTGCTCGATCATACTGCCACGGTCTTACCAAAAGCAAATGACAAACATCCATCTCAACTGCATCACACCAGATCTCGTCTTTATATTTCTTCCCAATAGAAAATGGAACTCGAACTCGCCTGTCCACCTTCACTTCTCCTCCTTTTCTCAACCACGCTAACTTGTAAGGATTAGGATGTTTCTCCGTCTTCAACTTCAGCTTTCTCACAGCTTTAGTAGAAATAATATTGTCACAACTTCCAGCGTCAATCACAAATTTACAAACCTTTCCTAGAATAGTGCATGTTGACTGAAAGATGTTACTCCTCAACCAACAAGCTTCGTCTTCTTGCTTCGGTATTAAACAAGACCTCCTAATCATTAGATTACATCCTTCATCTCCTGACGCAATATCCTGTTCATCCTCCTCAACTGGACTAGAATAACCTTCCCCAACATCCTCACCTTCAACTTCAGCAATCATAGTTCGTTTCTTCGGCTTCGAACATTCGTTACTCTTGTGACCCACTTCTTGGAAATTGTAACACTTGAAACTGTTGTTGACCTTCGTCTTCGCAACTTCATTCACAACTGGTTTACTGATAGATTTAGGAACATTAGAGCTTCCACTAACACCCTTCACTTGATTGTTGGAATTAGTAAACACACCACCTCCACGCCTTCCCCGCTTCTCCCAAGCCAACGCTTTCTGATGTGCTTCTGCTACAGATCTAGGATCAAACATATTCACCATATCTTGAATCTGTATCCTCAATCCTCCAACAAATCTAGCAGTCAGCTGTTCCTCTGTCTCCATAATGTCATTTCGAGCAATCAGTTGATAAAATTCATCAGCATAATCATTAACGGTCTTCGTCCCTTGCCTCAGATTCTGCAATCTCTGATACATAAGTGATTGATAATTGTAAGGTAAAATTGTAGCTTTCATCAGTTTCTTCATCTTCTCCCATGATTCAATCTTCGACTTTTCCATTCTCTCCCTCGTAAGTTTAGTTTGCTGCCACAATGCCAAAGCTCTACCCCTCAACCTAGTAGCAACCAACTTCACTCTTCTATGCTCAGGAACTTCTTTAAAGTCAAAAATCTATTCAACATTAGACAACCAATCAAGAAATTCTTCTTCTACCATTCCACCCTTGAATTTTGGAATTTCCATCTTCATACCCGATTCCCATCGACGATCATCATCTACATCAAAATCAAATGTATGTTTGTATCGATCTCGACCATCAACTTCCCTTCGATCACGCATGTCTCTTCTACTATGTCTCTCTTCATCTCTATATGGCTCATCTTCAAACTCACGTGGAGTTCTTCTCTCTTCATGTCCATAATCATGGTGATCTCTCCTTGATGAAATTGATGTTTCTCTTCTTTCCCTAAAAGATTGCGGTGATACCCTCCTCGCTTCCGTAACCGATGGCGAAACTCTGTTTCCTCCATGGTTCGAGATTGGTGATCTCCTACTTTGTTTTTGATTCAAATCATTCATCAATTTCTCTAACTTTCCAATGCCTTCATCAAATTTCTCATTAATGCATTGTTCCATTTGCTCGGCTTCTTCTCTTCTATACAACGCTTCAACATTTTGATGATGATTAGCTCTCCTTGGTGGAATGTCGAGCTTCACAACACTTCAACTAATACTTCAAAAATCTTCAACACAAATCAAATTCAAACAACTTCCACACTTTGATCCAAAATGAAATGGATCGAAAGCTTCTAACTTGTTGCAACTTCAAGATGAACACGATGAACACCAAACTGCAAACTCCTTGGCTCCAAGACTCGTCTTAGCTATGATTGGCTAAGTCAAGCTCTGATACCAAACTGATGCAGCAGATAATAACAAAACGATATAGATCGATGAAAGTAGCAATCGGTGGATTGATGAATAATGAAATGCCCAAATTCGTTGATCCAATGATACCGTATTCTAGCTATCCTCGTCACGTTGATCGCGCACGATTCCGTGAAAGAAGATCTTCAATTCTTCAAGCGTTGATCAAGCGCACTTGATTCCACGAATCGGCTTCAACAATCGTTGATTCGAGCGCACTCGAATAACCGAAAGTGGAGATAGGAGATTACACTCAACTACCAATTTAAGATGAAAGCACATAGCAATCAAACAAGAATTTTATTCAAAAATCAGCCACCTTTTCAAATTACAACACACACATATTTATAGCCCAGACCCTTAAGTCGTTGCCGACCTAACACTTATTAAGTCGTTGTCGACCTAACAAACCAACATAACACTACATACCCACACTTATGTACCACATACGACTCAATCACAACCATTTGTACACGACTTACAATACACGTCCGACCTAACTAGGTATGACCTAAAACACAATCGACTTAAGAACTTAACGACTTAAACAACACGACTCAACAGATTACATCTCCACACACACACATGACCGACTTAATTACATGTCGACTTACGACTTATCACAAGCGACTCAACACAAGACGTATACAAAGCGACTTACGACTTAGCGACTTACGACTCAACTATGGAGCGACTCAAATCAGCAGCGTCAAGTGTTGCCTCTTCCTTCAGCCGTACTTTCTTAGGTCGTTGCAGACCTAGGTCTTCTTTCTTAGGTCGTTGCCGACCTAAAACCCTCTGATCGGCCTAAACCCGAAGCTTCCTCCCGTGACCTTAGGCCTTCCTTTCCTTCTTGACTCGTGAACGACTTAAGACCTAAAACCGAAGCTTCCTTAACTCGAGAACGACCCAAGTCTTCCTCCTTAAGCCATGTACGACTTATCCCCTGAGCTTCATCAAATGGCCACCAGAGAATTGTTACTTTATATATACTGCTGATGAAGGGTTTTCTCATTTTCAATAGCCCCCCGCAAACCCTTCAGCATCTAGGGTTCGCAGAATCCCCAAATCGTGTCCAAACTGATAAATCTCGAATCTTGCTCGAAAGAAAATTGAGAATTTTGAAGAAGATCTAAACATCCTCAGTCGAGAAACTCTCTACTTCCATTTTTTCTGTAGTATCTTTTGAGTGTAGCTTTTCTCGATCATGAGTTGGTTGAGATACGAGATTGTTGGATCCTGAATTTTGTTTGCATTTGATGAGAGTTGCATTACAGAATTTTTGAGCCTTCTCAGTTGAATTATATTTCACGTTTGAATTTCTGAAAGCATTTTGAGCTTGAGTCTCCTGTGTTGGATGTCCTCTGAAGCTTGATATTCTGTTGTCCTGAGACTTATCTGGTCCTGATGAGATAGAACTTGACTCGAGGCTGTCTCTGGTTGAAGACTTGAGCTTGATCTATGGCCTCTGTAAATTTTTAACCTTCAGCTTATTCCTGAAGCTTGTAAAGTTGGTCTTTGACAGTGACTTGGTTAAAATATCGGCTATTTGGTAAGTTGAAGGTACGTGATTGACATTTAATTTACCTCTTGCTACTTGCTCTCGAACAAAGTATAGATCAAGTTCCATGTGCTTTGTTCTAGAGTGTAGAACAGGGTTTGCTGTAAGATGAACCGTACTTAAATTGTCGCACCCAATTATTTCTTTGCTATCTGTTTTGAACTGTAGTTCATCAAGTAGTGATTGTATCCACATTACTTCTGCTGTTGCATTAGCAACACTCCTGTATTCTGCTTCAGTACTAGATCTTGACACAGTTGGTTGTTTTTTTGAACACCAAGATATAGGACTGTTGCCTAAAAATATACAATAGCCAGTAGTAGATCTTCTATCATCTGGATCACTAGCCCAGTCAGCATCTGCGTATCCTGTAATATTAATGCATTTTCTTGAAATTAAGGTCAAACCAAAGTCTAATGTCCCTTTGAGATATCTCAATATTCTTTTCACAATTTTCCAGTGTTCAGTAGTTGGTCTTTGCATGAATTGGCTGACTTTGTTAACACTGTAGGCAACGTCTGGTCTTGTAATTGTTGCATATTGAAGTGCACCAACAATGCTTCTGTATTGTTTCTCATTTGATATTGCATCACCTTTAAATTTTGAAATGTGCAAGTTGCTGAACATGGGTGTTGAGATAGGATTGGCTAAATTCATCTTTGCTCTATTCAGTATTTCATGAATGTAGTTCTGTTGGCTTAATTGTTAAGATGAATCTGATAATCTCTTGACTTCAATCCCGAGAAAATAGTTTAAGTCGCCAAGATCTTTGACACTGAATTTTTGATCAAGTTGATATATAAGTGCATTAATTTCTTCAGCATTGTTACCTGTAATAATAAAATCATCTACATATATTAGTACATATATTATTGTGGTTTTGCTAAATTTTGTAAATAGAGAGTTGTCAGATTTTGTGGATATGTAGCCTAGCCCAATAAGAGTTGTCTTAAGCTCCTCAAACCACACTCTTGGGGCCTGTTTAAGACCATAGATAGCTTTATTCAACTTGCAAACCATATTCTATTTATCTTTTTGCACAAAGCCATGTGGCTGTTCCATGTAGACTTCCTCCTGTAAAACACCATTCAAGAAAGCATTATTAATGTCTATTTGTTTGATGATCCAATCTCTGCATAAGGCAATTGTGATTACTATTCTTATAGTAGTGGGTTTTACAACAGGTGAGAAAGTCTCATTAAAATCAAAGCCACTCTGTTGTGAAAAACCCTTAGCTACTAGTCTTGCCTTATATTTAGAAATTTTACCATCAACATTTTCTTTAATCTGAAAGTCCACTTGCAACCAACAATATTTTTATTTTCTGTTAAAGGAACAAGACTCCAAGTCTTGTTTTTTATAAGTGCATTGTACTCATCAGACATAGCTGATTTTCCAGTTCTGGTTTTCCATAGCTTGGCAATAGTTACTTGGCGCTTCTGTATCCAAAGTGATATTATAAATTTTGGGTTTAAAAATACCACTTTTTGACCTTGTGATCATATGATGTCCTGTTCTAGTACTTTGTTGTTGAGGAATACTTTCACTTGACTGAAGTTGCTCATTATGATGCATTGTTTCCTCTGTAACCTGTTGTGAATCATGTTGTTCACTAATTCTTTGCTGAGGTGTCTGAACAGGTGTATCTACATCTGTTGCCTCATGACCTGGTCCACAACTGGACACTGTGTGTTGTGAGTGGGCGCTGACTCCTGTCAGATCTATGTGGGTTTGCACAACTTCCTCAGGTAAAACAGGTATAGAGGATAGAGTTTCCTTTGTGTTGTAAACCTTTTTGGATGTTTTAATTGCTGCATCTTTAAATGGAGACATTTTTTCATTGAAAACAACATGTCTGGATATAATTATTTTTCCAGTACTGTCTAAGCATTTATATCCCTTATGATTAGTTGCATAACCAAGAAAAGTACAAGGTGCAGATCTAAAATCTAACTTATGAGAATTATATGATCCGAGACAGGAAAAACACAAGCAACCAAAAACTCTTAGATTTAAATAGTCAGGTTTGACATTATATAATATTTCCAAGGGACTTTTAAGTTTCAAAACTTTTGTTGGCAGTCTGTTAATTAAATAGACTGTTGTAGAAAAAGCATCTGGCCAAAATTTTAAAAGCATAGCTGCCTGGGCTAATAATGTAAGACCAGTTACAACAATTTGCCTATGTCTTCTTTCAATTATTCCATTTTGTTCAGAAGTATATGGTCAAGTAGTTCTATGAACTGTACCCTTCTCCAGAAAGTAAGATTTTAGTGGCATATATTCTGTTCCCCCATCAGATTGAATTACTTTGACTTGACAATTGGTTTGTTTTTCAGCCTGAGTAATAAACTGTAACACAGCATTATGAGCTTCACTTTTTGATTTTAAGAAATATATCCAAACATACCTGGAAAATGCATCTATGAATGATATGTAATATTTATACCCATAATCACTGTGAATAGGTGCAGGACCCCACAAATCTGTAGCAACTAATTCAAGTGGTTTACTATAAATTGTCTCTGAATTCAGATAGGGTAGTTTATGTGCTTTACCCATTGGACAGAATGTACATATATATGGAATAGAAACATCTTCATAGGAAATATTATTACTACTCAATATGTGTCTTACAATAGTAGCATTTGGATGTCCCAATTTATAATTCTACATGTCAAATGCCTTACAAATTTCTTCTTATTTGAACTCAGAGTTATTAGACCAATTTCTTATAGTTTCTGCATTTTCTGAATTAGCCACTTTGAACTTGTATAGCCCTTTATGTTCACTACCCTGCAAGAGAATTTCTTTAGTTAGGATATCCTTAACTAGACAGTATTGTGGGTAGAACTCAAAATACATCCTTAGCAAATTGTGACACACTTAGTAGATTTTTCTTAATTAATGGTACTCTAAGCAAGTTGTTTAAGTACAACTGTCTTTTTCCCATAATGTAAGATCTTCCAGTATGAGTTATAGCAATTGACTTACCATTACCTACATGTATGGAATTCATACCTTTGTACTCCCTGTTTCCAAGATTCAATTGTTCAGATTGTTTGTAATGTGGTTTGTTACTCCAGAATCTGGATACCAATCTTCATCACATATATGTTCTGGCTTAGCTGTTTCTGTTGATTGATAATCTTTACTGTCAAATTGATTGCTTGAATTGTTTTGAACTTGAGCAAAATTTGCACTGAGATTTTCATTTCTTTGATTGTTGGAATTTTGTCCCGGATCATAATTCAGATTCAATCTGAAGTAGCACTTAGCAGCAGTATGACCAAGCTTTTCACATATCTGGCAACTTGGCCTATTGTTGTTGTTGTTCCATCTACCTCTGCCCCTAGATCTGTTAGAATATGCACCTCTTTGCACTGCTTGATCATTTCTTTTATTGCCTTGATTTCTACTTTTGTTGGTTGTTGCATAATTGACTGTAAAATCTGAGTCTTGAGTTTTCTTGTTGTCAATTCTTGCTTCATGAGCAAGTAGAACAGAATGTACATCATCTATGGTTGGTAAACTCTTTTGTGATGAAATTATAGCCACCACAGCTTCATATTCATCATTCACTCCATTTGGAACTGTCATAATTTGTTCAGAATCACTAACTTTATGACCTGCTGCCTCAAGAAGATCACATGTAGTTTTGATTTTAGAAAGATACTCTCTCATATTCTGATTGTCTTTCTTCGCATTGTGCAATTTCCTTTTATAGAACATAACTTTGGCAGCAGATTTTGTTGAAAACTTTGTCGATAGTTACCCATATTTCATTGGCTGTTTTACTTCCAATAACATGTGACAATAGATTTACATTAATCGAGGACAATAACCAAGAACATATGAGTCTATCTTGCCTATGATACTTGATGTATTCTTCATTGCTGACAATCTTATTTTCCTTTTCTGTGATGAATACAGGAGGAATTTGAATTGTTCCCTGAATATAGCTTTCAAGTCCATACACTTGAATGGCTGTTTCGACTTGAAGCTTCCACAGAAGATAATTATCTTCATTTAAATGCACTGTAACCAATTGGCTTTGAGGACTGATCACAGTCTTGATTAGATTCTCGACAGAATTAGTGTGTTGAGAGGAATTTGCTGCAGATGATGTCTCTGAACCAGCTTCATCAGCCATGATGATGAGGTTATGTTTGTCTGATCAGAATGACAAACTGAAGAAATGTACAGTCAACTTGAATTGAAGATCAAGAATATAGAAAAGAATGCCGAAAACAGGTAAGTGCAACCAAAGAAATTCTTAAATGATGAATATGATGGATTTTCTGATGAGATTTCTTTCGGGATGGCACTTCTCTGTTTCTTGTGTTGTTTTCTTGTTTTCTTGATCTGATTTTCTGAGAATTTGAATGAAATCTTCACAATTCAGCGATGAAATCCTGTTGCAGCCTTTTGAATACTGGCGAGGCACAGCATCGAGTTGAAAGAATCCTTCAAATGATGAAATGAATGATTTTTTATGAAGGATAATGCTCAAATGATGAGATTATCCTCTGATGAGTTTCTTTATCTCCTTTTTTGAATTAGCTGTTAAGCAATCGGATGGCTCTGATACCATAAAAGAGTTTTGAACTCAGTGATGTTTCTTGATCTAATTTTGACAAAGGAGAAATTGAAACAGAATGAAATTCTTGTTGTTATTT
The DNA here is from genome assembly GCA_030765085.1 of Allium cepa. NCBI lineage: Eukaryota > Viridiplantae > Streptophyta > Magnoliopsida > Asparagales > Amaryllidaceae > Allium > Allium cepa. The sequence goes on along the minus strand of CM060942.1, from coordinate 133,892,646 downwards.
TACTGAATTGAATAATTACAAGTGCAGAGAGGCAATGGTTTTATAATACAGTTTGTACATAGTGGGCTTTGGCCCATAGACCATAAAACAAAGAAAAATAGTCTTCGGTTGAGATTGAATGATTTAGATCCAATGGCCACCAGAGAATTGTTACTTCATATATACTGCTGATGAAGGGTTTTCTCATTTTCAATAAGACTCATTGAGAACGATATATACACGCTATGGACATCTGATGTGGGAGCAGCGAACTTGAACTTGCCTTTATATGGGTCGCACCCATTTTATATGGACATTCGAAAAGGAGGAGTTGCTCATGGTGTTTTGCTGCTTAATAGCAATGGCATGGATGTTGTTTATAGGGGTGATAGCATTACCTATAAGGTTATTGGAGGTGTATTTGACTTGTACTTCTTTGCGGGTCCTTCGCCCATAGAGGTTATGGATCAGTATACCGAACTTATTGGGCGGCCTGCTCCCATGCCTTATTGGGCTTTTGGTTAGTCGATTTGTTACTGTATGAAGGATCTGCTATAAAAGACCTTATTCTTACCGTTTTTCTTATGAAATTATTAGGATTTCACCAATGCAAATGGGGCTACAAGAATGTGTCAGAACTAGAAAGTGTGGTTGAAAACTATGCAAAGGCAGGGATACCTCTGGAAGTTATGTGGACAGACATAGATTACATGGATGCTTTCAAAGACTTCACTTTTGAACCTATTAACTTCCCACTTGACAAAATGCAGTCACTTGTGAATCATCTACACAACAATAGTCAGAAATATGTAGTCATTATTGATCCAGGTACAACTGAAGGGGAAAAAAAGAGCTAGTATTATGAATTTAAATATGGTTAAAACATTAACATGTTAATAATCTTGATGTAATTTATTCAATTTCTCACCCATTTAGGCTGCTTTTAAAAATATAACATTGAGACTCTTTCAAAAAATAATTACAGAAATAAATCAATTTCTATCTACGTGCCAAAAAACTGAATTTTTATACTGCACCACTTGAGATTTTTTTACAGAACTAGAAATATTTTTACAGTTATTTGCGGTTCAAAAAACTAAAAATATTTGAAGTTTATACTACATGGTTTGGCTGAAACTTAAAACATGGATGTTTTCCATTACAGGTTTTTGAAAGAACGACTCTGATTTTGAAACTTAAATGCGGTGTTTTACACAATTTCACAATTTTCTATGCAGGTATCAGCACAAACAACACTTATGATACTTACCTAAGAGGCATGAAAGATGGAATATTTCTACAAAGAAATGGCACAAACTATGTAGGCAAAGTATGGCCAGGCGATGTGTACTACCCCGATTTTTTCCATCCAAATGCATCAAACTTCTGGCTTGACGAAATCGAAACCTTTCATAAAATGCTTCCAGTAGATGGTCTATGGATCGACATGAACGAACTATCCAACTACATAACCTCAAATCCACTAAACTCCCTCGACGACCCGCCCTACAAAATCCAAAAATCGGTCATCGACAAAACAACGCCTCCTTCATTAACACACTACGACAATGTATCCGAGTACAATTCTCACAACCTGTTCTGGTTCCTGGAATCAAAAGCCACTCATGATGCCTTAATCTCTACAATAGGTAAAAGACCATTTGCGCTCAGTTGACTGCCAGACAAACTGATTTTGAACTCATTGTAGCGTTTGATGAGAATGGGAAGGCGAATAGGGATGTTTTTTTGGATGATGGAGAAGTAGTTGAGATGGGAGGTGATGCAGCCCAGCCTAAAGACAAAGCACTACGATATACAGACTCAAGGAAGTTAAATTGTTCAAGCCTCTTAGGTCATTTGGAGGAGGCCATGGTTTTAGGTCGCTCGGAAATTTTAGGTCACTCACGACCTAGCGAAGGTCGCTTGCGAGTTAACGAGCTAGGCATGAAGAAATTCGAACGAGTTAACAAGTTAAACACTCCTGCGCTCAATCCCTTAAGTCGACTATCAAGCTACGAGCTAACGAAGCTTCGAGCTACCAATCCACGACCTAAAATCTTAAGTCCCTCAGATATTAGGTCGCCAGATGTTGAAGAGCACCATAGGTCGTTGGAACGACCTAATGAGGTTAATACAGGGAGATAAGTTGTTGAAACGACCTATATTAAGTCGCGAGCGACCTAGCGAGTTAACTTACTCAATGCCGCACATTATTGCTCATGGTCGCGTAAAGCTTAGGTCGCGTGAAGGGAACCTGAAGCAGGTTTGGCTAAGTCGCGAACCTCCTTAAGGCGTTAGGTCGCGAACGACCTACTTAAGTCGCTCCAGTTATGTACGAGTTTCCTTAAGTGCGGGCTCTCTTAGGTCGCTTCCAGAAGGTCGATGTCCGGCTTCCAGAATTGTTTGTTATGTTGTTCACTGATTAGGTCGTGTATCGTATATTTGTTAACTCGGGTATTGTGTTGTAATTACATTTTCCTTAAGTCGTAGCTCGTGTTGTAAATATGGTTGAGTCGCTTGTTGTTGTGGCGTTGTAGTGTTGATGAGTCGTAACTCGTAGGTCATCTTGTGGTTAGGTCGTGAACGACCTGGGTCTTAACTTCTGTATAATAGGTCGTGGACGACCTATGTTAGGTCGGTAGCGTTGTTCTGTTGAGGCGTGTGAGTTGTAGCCTATAAATAGGCATGTGGGGTCATTTGTAGAGTTGTTGATTTTGGAATAAACTCTTGTTTGTTAGCTTTGTGCTTTCATTAAATTGGTAGTTGAGTGTGATCTCCTATCTCCACTTACGATATTCGAGTACGCTCGAATCAACGTTCGTTGAAGCCAATTCGCGGAATCAAGTGCGCTTGATCAACGCTCGAAGAATTGTAAATCTCTCTTCACGGTATCGTGCGCGATCAACGTGTCAGAGATAGCTAGAATTCGGTATCTTTGGATCAACGAATTTGGGCATTTCAGTACCTTTCAGTCCACCGATTGCTACTTTCACCGTTTCATCTAATTTGTCATATTTCCGCTGCATCATTTAGTATCGGAGCTGAACTTAGCCAATCATAGCTAAGCCGAGTCTTGGAGCCAAGGAGTTTGAAGTTTGAAATTGAAGTGTTTGAGTCGTGCTTTGTTTGAGTCGAGCCGACCTCAGCCTTAGGTCGTTGCATATTGTTCGAGCTAGTGGTAGCCGTGACTTGTTGTTCAAGTTTAAGTTGAAGATTTGTGAAGTTTTGAAGTTGTTAACTCCTATTTCTGAAGAGACCTAAGACTTACGCGACTTAACGACCTAAAACTTAGGTCACCTAAGGACCTAAGGGCACTCACGACCTAACTACAGCAGCGACCTAAGATCACAAAGCACTCCGCGACCTAAGGTCTTTAGCGACCTAGTGCTTCGGTTCTTCAGCGACCTATAGGAAGTTCCAACCTAACAGCTCAATTAGTAAGCGACCTATCAAGCTCAACGGTCTAGTTCATGACTTAACAGTTCATAACGGGCTATGACCTACGGAGACAAACAGGCGAATGACCTAACGACTTAAGGAGTTAGCGACCTAACGACTTAAGGAGTCAGCGATGTAACGACCTCAAGCATATGCGACCTAAGGAATGCCATAACCTACCGACCTAAAGAGCGAAGTGGTCTCAGCGACCTAAATTTCAGTTGACTCACGACCTATGATAGGTCGCACGCGACCTATTAATTTGCTCAGAAGAGAACCAAATGCAATCAAGATAAGTCAGATCCCATCTCTTAGGTCGCTGCCGACCTAATAACTTATTAAGGGCAAGTTCCAATATAGCTGGTTGAGGTGATCCCTTATGTCATCGGCGACCTACGACCTACCTTAGGTCGTATACGACCTAGCACTTGGTGATAAAATTCTGCCCAGAGTATTCCCTATAAATACAGCCCTAACTCCAACTAGCGGGGGGACTTTTTGGCCGATCACTTCAAGCACCGATACTCTGCTGAATTCTCGACTCACTCAACACTTCAAGTACTCTAAACACCAAGGACAGTACTACGATCTCCAAGAGAAAATCTACATCATTTAACATGAATTCGGATGATTATTCTCCATCAAAGTTCTAGTTGTTTGTCTCATCCGAATTGTAATTGAAGATTGTTGTAAAGTTGTAACCAAATTCAGTAATAAAGAGATTTAAAGTGGATGTAGGCTTACCCTAAGCCGAACCACTATAAAAATTGTTGTCTTTTCTGCTTTTTCTGTGATTTCTCTACTTGTTCTTTAGTTCCCGTGTTCACGGGTGGTGCTTTCGCTTAACTTCAATATACACCGGGGTGTTAGCGCCAGATTTTCACGTTAACATTTTTGGTGCTTTCACCGAGAACCTAACTCAGGAAACTTCCACTATTGCTCCGCGAAGGATTGTTGAAAGGATTTCTTTTAAAACCAGAAGTTTATTTGAAATAATGGCCCCTGGGAGAAAGAGAAGTTCTGTAAGATCCGACAATGTTCCAGAGAATACTACCACCTCTCCTCCTTCAAGTCAAGCAGCTCCAACTCTTGGAGTTACGCGAGCGAAGTTGGACGCCATAGTTTTGGGGTTGAATCAACAGTTGGAAGCCCAGAATGCCCAGAATGCCTTGATTATAGATAGCCTAAACGCCCTACTTGGGGAAAATCACTAACGACAGGATAATGAAACAATCTATGCTGAAGATGCCCGTGACCCCCAAGAGAAAGGTATTCCTCAAAGAGCAGACAACACTACTGCAAGGGGACCTTCCCAAGCTTAAGGGTCAAGGCCACGACCAACTTTTCAAACTTCCGAAAGGGCAGCTAACTTCTACCAGGCAAAGTCTAAAAACGATGAGGAGTATCTATCAGAAATGGTCCGCTCAATCATGAAGGAAAGCATGCGGAGGCATGAGGATGAAAACGATTGGGGGTTTGCTCCGAGCAAGACTCCGTTCACCGAAAGGATTTTAAAGGCGGAGTTTCCCAGGAAATTTGTGCCTCCTACCATCCCGGCCTATCGAGGGACAAGTGACCCTAACCAATTTCTATACAGATACGATTGGCATATACCCGGGGCACGAGCATCGGATGAGATTAAATTCCGATATTTTCCAGTATATTTAGAAGGGGTGGCTTTGCTTTGGTTCACCAAGCTACCGGTTCGATCCATAGATCAATTCTCCGATTTAACCCGAAAATTTAAAGAACAATTCAGATTGTATGCGTCAAAGGAAAAAGATATAATGTCACTCTCTAGTCTAGAAAAAGCACCTGGAGAACCCATCAAGTCTTTTTTGAACCGTTTTAATATAGCCTTAGCCGAGGTAGACAACGCGGAGCCCCGAATGATCCTAACATACTTAATGCGGGCCATCGACAAGTCAAGTGAACTCGGGATGTGGCTCAAAATGAAGGAACCAAACTCACTTGAGAAGTTTTATAAAAAAGCCGACGAATTCATACGCCTAGAAAACCTCTCGATGCCATTAAAAGCAGTGGTGGCCGAAATCAAGAATAACGATGTCGTCTCTAACAAGAGAGGATCTGGAAACCAGAAAAGGGAGAGTGATGAAGGAAAGAGGCAGGGAAATAAGAAAAAACCTCGACGTTTTAACCCTTCAGATTTCACCCCCTTAACTGATACACTGGAAAAGATCTTCTTGGCAACAAAGGATGTTGTCAAGTACCCTAAACCACCTGAGATGGGGAGAGGTGCAGTGCAAAATGGGAAATTCTGTCGATTTCACAACCAACCCGGTCACGATACTGATCAATGTCGCCAGTTAAAAAGTATGATTGAAGAATTGCTGAAACAGAATAAACTTCAACAATATGTGAAGAAAGACGGAATTGACCCAACCTCGTCCACTCAGGGGCAACCATGTCCTGCTTATCGGTCCAGCTCAGGCAATAGAACTACAGAGCAGGAATCCGAGAAGCTGGTCATTGACTAATATATGAATCACAAAATCATGGAATAGCATTCATTTACACCCATATTTTACTTAATAGCGTTGCTTAACTTTGTAAAATGATCATGGATGTATAATTCTTGTGCTGTTAACCACTGTAATTTGATGTGAATCAGTAATGAGCAATTATAAATCTTGTATTCTTTAATGCCGTTAAAATTCCTGTATCATTTCGATATGCAAATATTACTAAAAATATCGATTTAGTGTTGCAGGCTATCAAAATAAAGCTTGCTCATCCAACACATCACAAAGCGAAGTGATCCCAACAAATCACCGAGTAAACAAATGACAAGTCACAAATGCTCCGAATTCAAGTATTTCAAAAGAAGTGCAATTTGCAAACGATTGAGGACTCCACCAAAGAGGGCACCTTCCTAATAAGAAGATTCTGAGCCTTTGCTAACCGACCACGATCGTTTGTGTAAACGAACATCTGGCGGAGTAGCTTGCATCCTCCCCATGGATCCACTCAGCAATAAGGCACATTTCTCTAGCAAAGAACAAATGAAAGAATGGGACACGTACTTGAAGTTATTGTGAGGGATTACTAAGAAGCACAGGGTATAAAGACACAAGCGCCAACGCAACTCTTTAGAGTCCAAAATACTCTTTAGAGTCCAAATGCTTCTCTTCGGAGACCCAACGCTACTCTTTAGAGTCCAAAGTACTCTTTATAGTCAAATGCTTCTCTTCGGAGACCCAACGCAACTCTTTAGAGTCCAAAGTACTCTTTAGAGTCCAAATGCTTCTCTTCGGAGACCCAACGCTACTCTTTAGAGTCCAAAGTACTCTTTAGAGTCCAAATGCTTCTCTTCGGAGACCCAATGCTACTCTTTAGAGTCCAAAGTACTCTTCAGAGTCCAAATGCTTCTCTTCGGAGACCCAATGCTACTCTTCAGAGTCCAATGCTACTCTTTGGAGTCCAACGCTACTCTTCAGAGTCCAAATCTAATCTTTAGAGTCCAAATTAAAGACCTCGAGCAGGCCTAGCCAGAAAAAGAGAGATCTTTCTCGACACAAAGTTGCGGAATGATCGGTCGATACACTCCCGTGAATCCGTCCAATCGAGAGAAAGAAACTCCAAACTTCCAGGCAAAAGCCCTACTCAGAGGCACACATTTCACCGAGATTGAAATAAAACTTTCAGGTGTTGAAACGTGAAAAGCCCTCTCCGGAGGCCCATTTCACCACAGTTGAAATGCTAAAAGACCTCGAGCGGGCCAACCAGAAAAAGAGAGATCTTTCTCGATACAAAGTTGTGGAATGATCGGTCGATACACTCCCATGAATCCGTCCAACCGAGAGAAAGAAACTCCAAACTTCCAGGCAGTAACCCTACTCAGAGGCACACATTTCATCATGATCGGTCGATACACTCCCGTGAAATGAAATGTGAAAAGCCCTCTTCGGAGGGCCGTTTCCCAGCGAACAGGGAAAAATAAAAGCCTCTCCCAAGGGGCAGAAACCAAAAAGACCTCTTCCTAGAGGCACAACAAAACAAAAAGACCTCTTCCCAGAGGCAAAAATGAAAAGACCTCCTCCCGGAGGCACAATCGAATAGAAAGACCTCTTCGGAGGCACACGTTTCACCGAGATTGAAATAAAAACTTCCAGGTGTTGAAACGTGAAAAAGCCCCCCTCGGAGGCACAACTCTTCGGAGGCACACGTTTCACCGAGATTGAAATAAAACTTTCAAGTGTTGAAACGTGAAAAAGCCCTCCTCAGAGGTGCAACTTTTCAAAGAAGCAAAAATCAGAAAGCCCTTTACTGGGGCGTAAAAAAAAAAAAAAAAAAAAAGAGAAGCCCTCTTCAAAGGCACACTTTAACTCTCAAAGGAAGAATGATTCACCTATTTTGGAAAATACTCTTCCTCTAAAAGAAGTTAAATTACCCTTCAGAGGCCTGCTTTACCACATAGAAGAATTCACTTGGTAAAATGTGTATATGCACAAAAGAAAACGTGATATCTTCGAAGGATGAAGCGCAAGAACTTATATGGAGGGAGTTGTACTCTATTTTTAACGAAATAATATTCCTCCAAGTATCGAATAATTATTCTCCAGAAAATAAAAGTACAAGTCCCCTCAAAGTATAAAATATTGCAACAAGCTTATGGTATAGGGGCAACATGGTATAGCTACATACAACATGGTATAACTATATTGGTAAAATTACGCTCGAACAACATACCACAAGCTCGCTGCAATATCATGTAAAGAAACTTGTACGAAAATGAATAATAAATGCATTCTTAGATACAGACAGAAGTTTGTACAAAGAAAAAGAATCATTTTATTCAACACTGTTAAAATTTTGTACAGGTACAGGTTTCAAAGTAAAAAGAAAAAGAAAAGCGGAGGCAGGTTCACTAGAGAAGCGCTGAAATGACGCCGCGACAAGTGACCGGGGCAAGTTTGCCAGATGACGCCGCGACATCGACAGAAGTGGAGCACTTCACTAGAGAAGCCTCAGAGGCAGGTTCTTTCGGTATGGGTGCATCGGTAGAAACTGGGGCATCCAATGCTTGGATTGGGGAGTCTGAGACTTCATGAGGGTGTGTAGAGCGAGAGGTATGCAAAAGTCCGTACTGATGCAAAAATTCGTCTTTCAACAGAAATTGAATGCTTGTCTCCTCAACTGGCACGGCCATAAGCCTCTCAAAAGTTCGTTTATGACTGGAATCCCTAGAAGGAGGAGGAAGCGCTGAAAAGTAAAAGGCGAAGTTAACATTTGACAACTCAGGATATGAAAAGCTCAGAGAAAAACATCAGGAACAAAGATAAACGCTCTTACTTCCTACTCTCCAGATAGCATAGAATCCCGGAGGACAGCGAACGAAGAAAAATTGACTTAGAAAACCGTGAGCACTTTCGGGAAGGCCGATTATTAGTTTACGGTTCCTAGCGCTTCTCACAAGAATGATGGAGGGATAGTCTTTATTTTTGGCAAACGTGCACAAATAGCAAACTTCATCAAAACTCGAAACGCGATCCAGCGTCCTTCTGAATAGCACACATAACCCCATCAGAATAGCATAGCCGTTGGGATGCAGCTAGAAGGGGGAGATAGTTAGTCGGAGAAGAAGCCGTTGAAGAAAGTCGTTAAAAGGAGGGATAGCTCCACTCGTGCACATTTGACGATTAACTGCTACAAAACCATGAGGTGGTATATCGGCAGTATCGCTTCTCTCAGGAAGAATGGCATCTGCTTCAGCAATGCCAAACAGAGCGCATAGTTGGCGGAAAACTTTGTATGTTAGTGTGGTTGAAATTCTCTCTGGAAGATTAACCAATGGAGTAGCAATTGGGAAAGTCTCTTCAGCCGATTCTGTTTCTCCTTGTTGAGAAGTCATTCTATACAAGGAACTAGACATTCAAATAAGAAGGTGCACGTTTCCTAAAAAGTGTGAAGTGTTGTGCAGAACTAACAAAAACAGAAAGCAAACATAACTGAAATTAAACTAGTTGACAATTAGTTGACTATGAGGTTTCAGAACTTGTTAATATAAAACTCAAGTGTAGTGTTAATGCAAACGAATCGGCTTTAATTGGATATTTTAGTGTTGCTTTAATACTTCACTTGAATTCATTAGTTCGCAGCATTTCATTCACACAGTTCATTTAAGTTGATTATTCTTTATCGACTAATCTGTCATTCGATGTGGGCGGTCAACGACAGTATATTTGTCCTATTTTTCTGCAAATGTTGTATTTAACAGGTTGACAGCTTTAAAGGTTAAAATAATCTGCAAAGAAGTACAGCAAAATTCAAGTTCAAACAATTCAGCCGAGTCTTCTCAGAATTTCACAAGTCTAAGGTCGTCCAGCGACCTAGCATAGGTCAGAGCTTCCTTAGGTCGCACTGTGCAAGTTAAAAGGTTCAAGGCAATGCAGATTTGTCAAAGTCCCAACTCGGCCGCGACCTACAGCCCATGCCGCAAAAAAGATTAAGTCGTTAATTTGTTAAGTCGTCCTGCTTGGAATTCATGTGCAAATTTGTTAAATCCTAGGTCGTTTGAATCCCAGCGCGACCTAAAAGTTAAGTCGCAGATTCGAAGGATCCTTAGGTCGCGAGAATTTGTTAAGTCGGCCAGGTTTCTTAGGTCGCGGAGGTTTTTAAGTCGCTCAGATCTGCTAAATCGCTAACTTCCTCTCCACGCAATAGCTCACCATCCCGTTAAACTGTGGCCCGATAACCCATTATCACTCACGATGAAATCCATCATCCTCTTCGTGAGATTCATCATTCCTACATACCACCGAGTCATCCAAGAATCGATTGAAAGCATCTCCGATCCATCATGAATTCAACCCATTGCTGTCCTTTCGTGAATCACAACTAATGGCGATCAAAATCGACCACAACCTGACTCAAAATATGAAACACGACATACAAAATTGTTCTGGGGTTTGAAGATAGAAATTCGTGGTTCGATGATGATCGTGAGATGGATAGAGATCAAGTGTACTTACACAATATGATAGCAGGGATGAATCGGTGAATGATTAAACTCAAATTCGCCTTTGAAATCATGAGATTTTGTTAATGGCAGAGCAGGAAATCGGAATAGTTAAATGGAGGAGAAGCAACGACCTAGCAAATTTATATGGGACAAAAAGGGGGAGACGAATAGGCACGCGACTTAGTACAAGTCTTAAGTCACTCACGACCTAACTCGGACAGGTCGAAGCACACGACCTATGGCATAGGCCTGTATTTGGAGGGGCAAGTCTTAACTCCTGTTTCTGAAGCGACCTAAGACTTACGCGACTTAACGACCTAAAACTTAGGTCACCTAACGACCTAAGGGCGCTCACGACCTAACTACTGCAGCGACCTAAGATCACAAAGCACTCCACGACCTAAGGTCTTTAGCGACCTAGTGCTTCGGTTCTTCAGCGACCTATAGGAAGTTCCAACCTAACAGCTCAATTAGTAAGCGACCTATCAAGCTCAACGTTCTAGTTCACGACTTAACAGTTCATAACGGGCTACGACCTAACGAGACAAACAGGCGAATGACCTAACAACTTAAGGAGTTAGCGACCTAACGACTTAAGGAGTTAGCGACCTAACAACTTAAGGAGTCAGCGATCTAATGACCTCAAGCATATGCGACCTAAGGAATGCCACAACCTACCGACCTAAAGAGCGAAGTGGTCTCAGCGACCTAAATTTCAGTTGACTCACGACCTATGATAGGTCGCACGCGACCTATTAATTTGCTCAGAAGAGAACCAAATGCAATCAAGATAAGTCAGATCCCATCTCTTAGGTCGCTGCCGACCTAATAACTGATTCAGGGCAAGTTCCAATATAGCTGGTTCAGGTGATCCCTTATGTCGTCGGCGACCTACGACCTACCTTAGGTCGTATACGACCTAGCACTTGGTGATAAAATTCTGCCCAGAGTATTCCCTATAAATACAGCCCTAACTCCAACTAGCGGGGGGACGTTTTGGCCAATCACTTCAAGCACCGATACTCTGCTGAATTCACGACTCACTCAACACTTCAAGTACTCTAAACACCAAGGACACTACTACGATCTCCAAGAGAAAATCTACATCATTCAACATGAATTTGGAAGATTATTCTCCATCAAAGTTCTAGTTGTTTGTCTCGTCAGAACTGTAATTGAAGATTGTTATAAAGTTTTAACCAAATTCAGTAATAAAGAGATTTAAAGTGGATGTAGGCTTACCCTAAGCCGAACCACTATAAAAACTGTTGTCTTTTCTGCTTTTTCTGTGATTTCTCTACTTGTTCTTTAGTTCCCGTGTTCACGGGTGGTGCTTTCGCTTAACTTCAATCTACACCGGGGTGTTAGCGTCAGATTTTCACGTTAACAGAAGTGTTTATGTTGATTCAATCATGCCGCTAAGGAGAGCTAACGGCCATCAAAATGTTGAAGCGTTGTATAGAAGAGAAGAAGCCGAGCAAATGGAACAACGTATCAATGAGAAGTTTGATGAAGGTATTGGGAAGTTAGAGAAATTGATGATTGACATGAACGAAGGTCAAAGAAGAAGGTCGCCAATCACGAACCATGGAGGAAATAGAGTTTCGTCATCGGTTGCGGAAGCGAGGGGGGTGCCGCCAAAATCTTGTAGAGAAAGAAGAGAATCATCAGTTTCTATGAGACAAGAGAATCATGAGTATAGAGATGGAGAGACAAGAACTTATCATAGATTTGAAGATGATCCATTTCATGACGTGGGAAGACATAGTAGAAGAGATATGAATGATCATGGGAATGTTGATGGTCGAGACCGATATAGACGTACATTTGATTATGATGAAGATGGTGATAGAGCTAGCATTCATTATCGAGATCGAGACCAAGTACGAAATGTATATCGGTATGTTGAGGATGATCGACGTTAGGAGTCGGGTATGAAGATGGAAATTCCAGAATTCAAGGCTAGAATGGTAGCAGAAGAATTTTTGGATTGGTTGTCTAATGTTGAGGAAATTTTTTACTTCAAAGAAGTTCCTGAGAATCGAAGAGTAAAGTTGGCTGCTACTCGATTGAGAGGTAGAGCTATGGCGTGGCGGCAGCAAATCAAATTTACACGAGAACGGATGGGGAAGTCGAAAATTGAATCATGGGAGAAGATGAAGAAGTTAATGAAGGCTACATTCTGACCTTACAATTATCAATCACTTATGTATCAGAGGTTGCAGAACTTGAGGCAAGGAACGAAGACTGTTAATGATTATGCTAATGAATTTTATCAACTGATTGCTCGAAATGACATTATGGAGACAGAGGAACAGTAGACTGCTAGATTTGTTGGAGGGTTGAGGATGCAGATTCAAGATATGGTGAATATGTTTGATCCTAGATCTGTAGCAGAAGCACATCAGAAAGCGTTGGCTTAGGAGAAGCAGGGAAGACGAGGTGGTGGTGTGTTTACAAGTTCCAATATTCTAAACAAAGGTGTTAGTGGGAGTTCCAATGTTTCTAAAGCTGTCAGTAAACCAGTTGTGAATGAAGTTGCGAAGGAGAAGGTCAACAACAGTTTCAAATGTTATAATTGCCAGGAAGTGGGTCACAAGAGTAATGAATGTCCAAAGCCGAAGAAACGAACTATGATTGCTGAAGTTGAAGGTGGGGATGTTGGTGAAGGTTATTCTAGTCCAATTGAGAAGGATGAACAGGATATTGCGTCGGGAGATGAAGGATGTAACCTAATGATGAGGAGATTATGTTTAACACCGAAGCAGGAAGAAGAAGCTAGTTGGTTGAGGAGTAATATCCTTCAGTCAACATGCACTATTCTGGGAAAGGTTTGTAAATTTGTGATTGACGCAGGAAGTTGTGACAATATTATTTCTACCGAAGCTGTGAGAAAGTTGAAGCTGAAAACGGAGAAGCATCCAAATCCTTACAAGTTAGCATGGCTGAGGAAAGGAGGAGAGGTGAAGGTGGACAGGCGAGTTCAAGTTCCATTTTCCATTGGGAAAAAGTATAAAGACGAGATTTGGTGTGATGTTGTGGAGATGGATGTTTGTCACTTACTTTTGGGAAGACCATGGCAGTATGATCGAGCAGTGCAACATGATGGTCGAACCAATAGCTACAGCTTTATGTTTGAAGGTGTTAAGATCATTTTGGTTCCAAAGAAGAGACAACAAGGAGAAAGAAAATCAGAAGAGATTGAGGAGCTGAAGACTTTGTTGACTTTGAAAGAATTTGTTGAAGAAGTAGAAGAGAGTCCAGAGGTATTTTTGTTGATTGGACGTGAAGTAACTGAATCTGTTGAAGTCTCAGAGGAAGTGAAGCCGGTATTGGAAGAATTCAGAGATGTGTTTCCTGAAGAATTACCAACGGAGTTACCACCGTTGAGGGATATTTAGCATCAGATTGATCTTGTGCCAGGGTCAGTGCTACCTCACAAGCCACATTACCGAATGAGTCCCAAGGAGCATGAAGAACTAAGGAGGCAAGTGGAGGAGTTGTTAGAACAGGGGCGTATTCAGGAGAGTTTGAGTCCATGTGTTGTGCCAGCTTTATTGGTGCCAAAGAAGGATGGTTCGTGGAGGATGTGTACGGACAGTCGGGCTATAAACAAGATCACTGTGAGATACAGATTTCCTATGCCGAGGTTCGATGATTTAATTGATCAGTTGAGTGGAGCTGTTGTGTTTTCAAAGATTGACTTGAAGAGTGGATACCATCATATTCGTATTAGACCGGGTGATGAGTGGAAGACTGCTTTTAAAACCAGGGAGGGTCTATACAAATGGTTGGTTATGCCTTTTGGCTTATCAAATGCTCCTAGTACTTTTGTGAGACTGATGAACCAGATTTTCAGACCATTCATTGGGAAGTTCGTGGTTGTTTACTTTGATGATATTTTAATCTATAGTGGGAGTATGGAAGAACACATCCAACATTTGCATGAAGTATTATTGATTCTACGACAGGAGAAATTTTATGCTGCAAAGAAGAAGTGTGTGTTCATGACGCACAGTGTTTTGTTTTTGGGGTATGTTCTGTCGAAGGAAGGCATTCAAGTGGATGAAAGTAAAGTAGAGGCTGTCAGGAGTTGGCCACAACCAAAGACGATTACTAAAGTAAGAAGCTTTCATGGATTGGTATCTTTTTATCGAAGATTCATCCCACATTTTAGCAGTGTGATGGCACCTGTGACCGATTGCATGAAAGGGAAGAAGTTTGCGTGGTCAGAGGAAGCAGGGGTTGCTTTTGAGAAGATCAAGTCACTATTAATGACAGCGCCAATTCTAGTATTACCGGATTTTTAGTTGCTGTTCGAGTTACATACCGATGCATCTAAAGTTCGGATTGGTGGAGTATTGAGTGAGAGTGGAAGACCAGTTGCTTATTTCAGTAAGAAATTGTCTGGAGCTATGTTGAGATATAGCACTTATGACGTGGAAATTTACGCAATTGTTCAAGCAATGAAGCACTGGAGACATTATCTGTTTCAGAAGGAGTTTGTTCTCTATATGGATCATGAAGCTTTGAAGCATTTGCAAGGGCAGGGTAAAATTTCAGCTAGGCACGCTTCATGGGTCTCGTATTTACAACAGTTTACTTTTGTTGTTAAGCACAAATCAGGGGTGACGAATCGTGTAGCTGATGCATTGAGCAGGAGGAATCATTTGTTGACGACAATGAAAGTTGAAGTGATAGGGTTTGAACTATTACCAGATTTGATTGAAGAAGATCCTTACTTTACGAAGTTTGTTGAGAAAGTCAAGGATGGGAGTACTGATGAATTTGTGTTGGTAGATGGATTCTTATTCAAGGGGAATCAATTGTGCGTACTAGAAGGCAGTTTGAGAATGAAGATTATCAAAGAGTTACGTGAAGAAGGCCATGTGGGTAGAGATCGAACATTGCAGTTGGTTTCTCAATCTTATTATTGGCCGTCAATGAGAAAGGAAGTTGAAAAGTTTGTGCGCAGATGTCATGTTTGTCAGGTTTCGAAAGGTACAGCTACAAATGCGGGGCTGTATATACCATTACCTGTTCCTACAAAACCATGGGTAGATATAAGCATGGATTTTGTGTTGGGTTTACCGAGAAATCAAAGGGGAAATGACTCTATATATGTTGTAGTGGACCGTTTCTCGAAGATGGTACATTTTATTGCTTGTAAGAAGACAGCAGATGCAGTACATGTGGCACAGTTGTTTTTTAGAGAAATCTATCGTTTACATGGTTTACCAGAAACTATAGTTTTCGACAGGTATACCAGATTTCTAAGTCATTTTTGATTAAGTTTGTGGAGGATGGTGGGAACGAAGCTGAATTTCAGTAGTGCTTATCATCCGCAAACAGATGGACAAACAGAAATTGTGAATAGATCGTTGGGAAATTTATTGCGGTGTCTTGTGAAAGATAATCTGAAAAGTTGGGATGTGAAGTTATGTCAAGCAGAGTTTGCTCATAATCATGTAGTGAATCGTAGTACAGGTTTCAGTCCATTTCAGATTGTATATTCAAGCTTGCCGAAGGGACCGTTGGATTTAACGATAGTGCCGCAACCGAAGGGGACAGTTAAGCGGGCTGCTGATTTCGTTGATAGGTTGACAGAATGCCATAGAATCGTTCAGGAACGATTGGAGAAGACATATGAGAGGTATAAACGATCTACAGATTTGAAGCGACGAAATGTTGAATTTAACGAAGGAGATTTAGTATATGCTGTACTAACAAAAGATCGTTTCCCAGTGGGAACATATAATAAACTTAAAGCTCGAAAGATTGGTCCTATAGAGATTGTGAAACGGATCAATGAAAACGCTTACAGGTTGAAGCTGCCGGAGGATGTGTATACTTCTGAAGCGTTTAACGTTAAACATTTAATACCTTATTATGGGGATGAACAGATCGATGGGGAAGAACTTTTAAATTCGAGGACGAATTTTTCCCAACCAGGGGAGGATGATGCAGCCCAGCCTAAAGACAAAGCACTGCGATATACAGACTCATGAAGTTAAATTGTTCAAGCCTCTTATGTCGTTTGGAGGAGGCCACGATTTTAGGTCGCTCGGAAATTTTAGGTCGCTCATGACCTAGCGAAGGTCGCTCGCGAGTTATAGAGCTAGGCATGAAGACATTTGTTAACTCCTATTTCTGAAGCGACCTAAGACTTACGCGACCTAGCGACCTGAAGGAAGTTCCAACCTAACACACTCAGCGACCTAACGACCTAAATTCTCAAGCGACCTAGCGACCTAACTACAGCAGCGACCTAAGACCACGAAGCACTCCGCGACCTAACTACAGCAGCGACCTAAGATCACGAGGCACTCCGCGACCTAAGGTATTTAGCGACCTAGTGCTTCGGTTCTTCAGCGACCTATGAAGTGCATCGACCTAGCGACCTAAAGGCCAGAGCGACCTAAAGGATGGAGCGACCTAACGACTTTAGGCATATGCGACCTAAACAATGCCACAACCTACCGACCTAAGAGCGAAGTGGTCTCAGCAACCCAAATCTCAGTTGATTCACGACCTATGATAGTTCGCACGCGACCTATGATAGGTCGCACGTGACCTGTTGATTTGCTCAGAAGAGAACCAAATGTAATCAAGATAAGTCAGATCCCATCTCTTAGGTCGTCGCTGACCTACGACCTACCTTAGGTCGTATGCGACCTAGCACTTGGTGATGAAATTCTGCCCAGAAGTGTTCCCTATAAATACAGCCCTAACTCCAACTAGCAAGGGACTTTTGGCCGATCATTTCAAGCACTAATACCCTGCTGAATTCTCGACTCACTCAACACTTCAAGTACTCCAAACACCAAGGACTCTACTACGATCTTCAAGAGAAAATCTACATCATTCAACATGAATTCGGAAGATTATTCTTCATCAAAGTTTGATCTAATGGTCTAAAGTGTGTTGTAATTGAAGATTGTTGTAAAGTTGTAACCAAATTCAGTAATAAAGAGATTTAAAGTGGACGTAGGCTTACCCTAAGCCGAACCACTGGAAAAACTGTTGTCTTTTCCGCTTTTTCTGTGATTTCTCTACTTGTCTGTAGTTCCCGTGTACACGGGTGGTGCTTTCACTCAACTTCAATCTAAACCGGGGTGTTAGCGTCAGATTTTCACGTTAACATTTTTGGTGCTTTCACTGAGAACGCAACTTAGGAAATTTCCACTATTGCTCCGCAAAGGATTGTTGAAAGAATTTCTTTTAAAACCAGAAGTTTATTGGAAATAATGGCCCCTGGGAGAAAACGAAGTTCTGTGAGATCCGACAATGTTCAAGAGAACACTGCTACCTCTCCTCCTTCAAGTCAAGCAGCTCCAACTGCTGGAGTTACACGGGCAGAATTGGACGCTGTAGTTTTGGGATTGAATCAGCAATTGAATGCTTAGAATGCGCAGTTGGAAGCCCAGAATGCCCTGATCTTAAGTAAGTTGAATGATCTACTTGGGGCAAATCGTCAACCGGTTAACAATGATGGGAACCCTACTGCAGGAGTTCAAGATGTTGAAGGGAACATTTCTCAAAGAGCCGCAGACCCTATAGAAAGGACTCCTCTTCAAGCTGGAGGATCAGGGCTGCAGCCGAGCCTCCGTAAACAATTGTCAAGGCAGAATTCAGAGAGAGTGGCTGATGTGTGCCCTCCAGAGCCTCTAAATGACGAAGAGTATTTTTCGGGTATGGTTGGTCAAATCATGAAAGAAAGTATGCGAAGAGATGAAGACGAGAAAGAGTGGGGATTTGCTCCAAGCAAAACTCCATTTACTGAAAAAGTCTTGAAGGCGGAGTTCCCAAGGAAGTTCGTTCCTCTTACTATTCCAGCTTACAAGGGGACGAGCGATCCAAACGAGTTTCTGTATAAGTACGACTGGCATATGACTGGTGTCAGGGCGTCTGATGAAATCAAATGTCGATACTTCCCGGTTTATCTAGAAGGTGTAGCTCTATTGTGGTTTACAAAGCTGCCGGTCAGGTCCATCGAACAATTTTCCAATTTGACCAGGAAGTTCAAGGAGCAATTTCGATTGTATGCTTCCAAGGCAAAGGATATAATGTCCCTATCAAGTCTAGAGAAAAATCCGGGAGAATCCATCAGATCATTTTTGAATCGCTTTAACATAGCATTCGCTGAGGTGGATAATGCTGAGCCACGCATGGTCTTGACATACTTGATGAGGGCAATTGATAAGTCAAGCGAATTTGGAAAATGGTTGAAAATGAAAGAACCAAACTCACTTGACAAATTCTACAAGAAAGCGGATGAGTTCATGCGCTTGGAAAGCCTTCAAACGCCGGCTAAAGTGGTATCAGCAGAAGCCGGGAACAATGGTGCTCCTTCGAACAAGAAAGAGCCTAACACTCAGAAAAGGGGAAACGATGGGGGAAATAAACAAGGAGACACTAAGAAAGGCCGTTCTTTCAATTTCACACCCTTGACCGATACCCCTTGCAAAATCTACTTTGCAACCAAAGATGATGTCAATTATCCGACACCACCTAAAATGAGAGTTGCGGTTAAGATGGAAAAAAGTGGAAGGTTCTGCCGGTTCCACATCCAGCCCGGCCATGATACCAACGAATGCCGCCAGTTGAAAGAGGTAATTGAACAACTCTTGAAGGAAAACAAACTCCAGCAGTATGCGAAAAGAAACAGAAATGCCCCAGCTTCATCAACTCAAGGACAGCAAGTTCCCACTCACCGTCCTGGTTCAAGTGAGAAGGCCATGGAACACGAATCGGAAAGGCCTGTCATCAATATAATAACTGGAGGATCTCACCCAGCAGGCAAAAGCTGGGGCGAGATGGAAAGGTATGCCCGGGCCTTGAAGCATGTACCAGCTGAAGAGAATGTTTTTGTTTTAGAGAATGATGCGCCTTTAAAGCAACAAAAGACTTCCACAGATGATATTGTGTTCAGTGCCAGGGATTCTTTGGGTATCGAGGCTCCGACCATAGATCCTTTGGTCATATTCACAGGTATTGGGCCGACAACTGTGAGAAGAGTTCTAGTTGATTGTGGAGCTTCATGCAACATCCTCTTCAAAAAGACCTTTGATCAAATGAAAATTCCAATGGCTGACGTTCAAGCTTCATCACTTAAGATTGCTGGGTTTGCTGGAGAACCCATACAGCCGATTGGAGCCATAGATTTGTTCGTAGAACTCGGAAAGGGACTGAGGAAGGTGGCTCGAAAGCAAACCTTTATAATTGTTGAAGAATTCTCTGCCTACAACGCCTTTTTAGGCCGACCAACTCTTGCTGCATTCAAAGCTGTTCTTGCCCCATGGTGCTTGACTCTAAAATTCCCCACAGATAACGGAGTTGGTGTGATTAAGGGAGACCAAGATGCGGGACGAGAATGTTATTTTGCAGAATTGCGAGAATCCAGGAAGAGAGAAAAGGGAAAAGGTGCGGCGATTCCAGTCCGCATCAAAGAACCAACCTTGCAGCAATTACAGGGTGGACACTGCACTGGTGAATGTAATGGGGCACGAAGAGAGATGGATCCAAGGAAAGCCAGTACAGAGGAGAATAGAACAGTACCGGTGCCCGTAGACCCAAAGGACCCAAACAAAGTGCTTAATGTGGGTTCACAACTCAGTACAACAGTTCAGAATGTTCTGATTTCATTTTTGAAGGCTAATTTGGATGTATTCGCTTGGACTCATGCTGACATTTGCGGAATATCCCCAGAGATTGCAGTACATACTCTGAACATTGATCCAAAGTTTACACCTGTGAAGCAGAAGAGAAGGACTCAGGGTCCTGAAAGAACGGCAGCGTTAAAAGAAGAAGTGGATCGGCTCATGGAGAACGGGTTCATCAGAGAATCTACTTATCCAAATTGGGTCTCAAATCCAGTACTGGTTAAGAAAGCTAACGGAAAGTGGAGAGTGTGCATTGATTTTTCAGATCTGAACAAAGCCTGCCCCAAAGACTGTTTCCCGCTGCCCAGGATCGATCAGTTGGTGGATGGGACGGCAGGGCATGAATTGTTATCTTTTATGGATGCATACTCCGGATATAACCAGATTATGATGCATGAGCCGGATCAAGAGGATACAAGCTTCATCACAGATGTTGGACTCTACTGCTACAAGGTCATGCCTTTCGGACTCAAGAATGCAGGGGCAACTTACCAGAGGCTTGTTAACGCCATGTTTAAACCACAGATTGGCAAGTGAATGGAAGTTTATGTTGATGATATGCTAGTAAAGTCTAAGAAAGCAGTGGACCACATGGATCACTTGGCAGAGATGTTTGCAGTACTCCGCAAGTACAGAATGAAGCTTAATCCCCTGAAGTGTACATTTGGAGTGGAGTCCGGAAAGTTTTTGGGTTTCATTGTGAGTGCTAGGGACATTGAAGCCAATCCAGCTCAGATCGCCGCTCCAAGAGAAGTCAAGGCTCCTAGAACAAAGAAGGAATTGCAAAGTCTCAATGGAAAGGTTGCTGCCTTGGGTCGGTTTTTTTCCAAAGCTACTGACAAATGCATTCCATTCTTTGATGCTCTTAAGAAAGGAAGAAAAAACTTCGAGTGGACTCCTGATTGTCAGAAAGCATTTGATGAGTTGGTTCGTCATATGGAAGTGCCTCCGATACTCTCAAAGCCTGACAGTGGTGAAGATCTTTTCGTATATTTGGCAATTTCGTCTCATGCTCTCTGTGCAGTGTTGGTACGGGAAGACGCAAGGATTCAACGCCTAGTCTATTATATTAGCAAAAGATTCACTGGGGCAGAGATGAACTATTCAAGATTAGAGAAGCTCGCCTATTGTTTTTTGATTGCATCAAGAAAATTGAGGCCATATTTCCAAGCTCATCCCATCAAAGTCCTCACTGATTAGCCTCTCAAGCAAGTCCTATTCCGTCCTGAGACTTCGGGCTGTGTTTTGAAATGGAATATCGAACTCAGCCAGTATGATATCACTTATCATCCCCGGAAAGCAATCAATGGACAAGCTTTGGCAGATTTCATCGCAAAATGTACGGATAAGGGTGATAGTAAGGAAGAAGTCATTGATAGCATCCCAATCCAATGGAAATTGTATGTCGATGGCGCAAGGAATGATTACTGTTTCGGAGCAGGGGTTGTCCTTGAAACCCCAGAAGGGCGATCGCTATGTTATGCGCTGAGACTAGAATTCCCTTCGACAAACAATGAAGCTGAATATGAAGCTCTCATTGCTGGTTTAAGGATCGCTAAATAACTAAACATGAAGGCATTACAAATCTTCAGTGATTCTCAACTTATTGTTTATCAAGTCAAGAAGGAATTTCAAGCTAAAGAAGGGAATTTACCAGCCTATTTATCTAAAGCCTGGGAGCTCCTTCGTGATTTTGACCGTTATTCAATAAACCATATCCCCCGAGAAGAAAATATGAAGGAAGATTCTCTTGCAAAGTATTCAAGTACTGGTGAAGCTCAACTATTGGGATTAGTTCCCGTTGAAGTCTTGTCAGCTCCAAGCACAGATGAAATGGATGTTGATTGGATTATGAATGTATCCCAAGAGCAAGAATCATGGATGACTCCAATACTGAAATATCTACTCGATGGTTCTCTGCCAGAAAATTCAAAAGAACGACAAAAGCTTATGAGGAAAGCCTCCAGATATATAGTTCAAGATGGTCGTCTGTACAGACGAGGATTTTCAATGCCATTACTCCGATGTGTGACAAAGGAAGAAGCTAAGACAATTCTAACTGAAGTACATGGAGGGGAATGTGGAGATCATACAGGTGGTCAAACTTTAGCAAAGAAAATCCTCCGTTATGGATACTTTTGGCCAGGAATTAATCAGGATGCTGCTGACTATTCCCGAAAGTGTGATAAATGCCAGAGATTCGCTAAAATTCCTAGAGCACCTTCCACTGAGCTAACACAAATGGTCAGTCCATGGCCGTTTGCCATACGGGGAATAGATCTCATTGGGCCTTTGCCAACTGCCAAATCAGGGATTAAATATGCTATCGTTGCTGTTGATTATTTTACTAAATGGGCTGAGGCCGAACCATTGGCCACTATCACCTCTAAGAAAATGATAAGTTTTGTGACTAAAAGTATCATTTGCAGGTATGGTGTGCCTCAGAAGATAATCACAGACAATGGTACTCAGTTTGAAAGCAAGGAGTTCCAAGATTTTTGCAAACTATTCAAGATCCGAAAAAGCTTCTCAGAAGTGGCTCATCCGCAGGCAAACGGGAAAGTGGAAGCAGTAAACAAAATCATCAAATCAACCATCCAAAAGCAGCTGGAAAAAGCAAAAGGTGGTTGGGTCGACAAGTTACCGCTTGCACTATGGGCATACAAGACCACTCACAAAACTGCGACTGGGCATACTCCATTTTCATTGGCATACGGATCAGAAGCGATGATTCCAGTGGAAACTGAAGTCCCCTCACACAAAAGGATCCATTTTGATCAAAGTGAGAATGAAAAATTGCAACTGAAAGCACTTGACCTTCTTGATGAAAGAAAAGAAGAGGCAAGGCTTATAATTGCATCTCACCAGCAAAGAATAGCCAGGCACTTCAATTCCAAAGTTCGTCAACGCATCTTTGAAGTTGGAGACTTGGTCCTGAAGAGAATTATGACAACCATAGGTGTGTTTGGGCCAAACTGGGAAGGACCATATGTTATTGGCGCAAAGCTTCTTGATGTCACATTCAAACTCACGACTGTCGAAGGAGAACCAATCCCAAGAGCTTGGAACAGCAATCATTTGCGTCCCTATTTTACTTGAAAGTTTTGCTGAAATATTGTACAAGAATTGCAAATATATGATTCTTGTATTGAAAGCAATTGTAAAGCAAGTGAATAATGAAAAGCTATAAAGTGGATGTAGGCCCAGTTTTTGGCCGAACCACTATAAATCTTGTGTTCTCTACAATTATAAACTGCTTTGTTTTATTTTGACATATAAAATACATTAATTGTGTCAATAAAATGTCGATTTAATAATGCAGGTCATAAAAGAAAAGCTTACCCATCGCAAGACCAAGCAATCCCCGACATCACTCAGCAAACAAACACTAAACCATGCAAAATTTCCATACTCAAATCCTACAAAAGAAGTGCTTCAAACAAAAGTGGGCAATGCGGATGGAAGTGGACCATTTCTAACTAACTACAAATGTTTGAACAAACAAACAGCCAGTTAAATAAACTGTGTCAACCAGCTCGAACTCACTTAACTATGAAGTATATTTCTTTGGATAAGGAAAATTATTGGCAACTAGAAAGTGAAAACACTTGCAAAAGACAACGGGGATCGCCGACATGAATCGATGGCAAAGAGACATGGGCGAGCAAGCATCAGTCAGCAAAAGACCTCTTCGGAGGCACAAGCCCTCTTCGGAGGCACAACTCTTCGGAGGATAAAGACCTCGAGCAGGCCTAGCCAGAAAAAGAGAGATCTTTCTCGATACAAATTGTGGAATGATCGGTCGATACACTCCCGTGAATCCGTCCAACCGAGAGAAAGAAACTCCAAACTTCCAGGCAAAAGCCCTACTCAGAGGCACACGTTTCACCGAGATTGAAATAAAACTTCCAGGTGTTGAAACGTGACAAGCCCTCTCCGGAGGCCTATTTCACCACAGTTGAAATGTTAAAAGACCTCGAGCGGGCCAACCAGAAAAAGAGAGATCTTTCTCGATACAAAGTTGCGGAATGATCGGTCGATACACTCCCGTGAATCCGTCCAACCGAGAGAAAGAAACTCCAAACTTCCCGTCAGTAACCCTACTCAGAGGCACACATTTCATCATCGGTCGATACACTCCCATGAAATGAAATGTGAAAAGCCCTCTTCGGAGGCCCGCTTCCCAGCGAACAGGGAAAAATAAAAGCCTCTACCAAGGGGCAGAAACAAAAAAGACCTCTTCCCAGAGGCACAAGGAAACAAAAAGACCTCTTCCCAGAGGCAGAAATGAAAAGACCTCCTCCCGGAGGCACAATCGAACAAAAAGACCTCTTCGGAGGCACACGTTTCACCAAGATTGAAATAAAACTTCCAGGTGTTGAAACGTGAAAAAAGCCCTCCTCGGGGACACAACTCTTCGGAGGCACACGTTTCACCGAGATTGAAATAAAACTTCCAAGTGTTGAAACGTGAAAAAGCCCTCCTCAGAGGTGCAACTTTTTAAAGAAGCAAAAATCAAAAAGCCCTTTACTGTGCATAAAAAAAAACCATCTTCAAAGGCACACTTTAACTCTCAAAGGAAGAGTGATCCACCTACTCTGAAAAATACTCTTCCTCAAAAAGAAGTTAAAGTACCCTTCAGAGGCACGCTTTACCACATAGAAGAATTCACTTAGTAAAATGTGTATATGCACAAAAGAAAAAGTGATATCTTCGAAGGATGAAGCGTAAAAACTTATATGGAGGGAGTTGTATTCTATTCTTAACAAAATAATATTCCTCCAAGTATGGAATAATTATTCTCCAGAAAATAAAAGTACAAGTCCCCTCAAAATATAAAATATTGAAACAAGCTTATGGTATAGGGGCAACATGGTATAGCTACATACAACATGGTATAACTATATTGGTAAAATTACGCTCGAACAACATACCACAAGCTCGATGCAATATCATGTAAAGAAACTTGTACGACAATGAATAATAAATGCATTGTCAGATACAGACAAAAGTTTGTATAAAGAAAAAGAATCATTTTATTCAACACTGTTAAAATTTTGTATAGGTACAGGTTTCAAAATAAAAAGAAAAAAGAAAAGCAGAGGCCGGTACCCGCACAATCTCCGGCCAGTACATGCAAAAAGCAAAAAAGCGATATAAAAAGCACAAGACCAAAGATATCATTTCTTCTTCCTTCCGTCTTTTGAGCCTGCGCCTGGCCGAATGGTTAACTTCTTAGGCCGGCTTGTAAGAGTAGGAGAGGAAAGGGAAAGGGATACAATAGGCACTTCTTCCGTTTGTGTCTCGCTAGCAGAAGCCTCCTTCTTTTTCTTAGAGACTCCACGCTTCCCTCTCTTCCTAGAAGACCCCCTACCAGGAGATAAAAGTGTAGTTAATGGTTCATCATCGGAACCAGTTGCTTCTGGAGTCTTCTCACTCCCTTCAGTTTCTTCTCCCCTTTGTTCTTGTGAAGCAATGGGATCGTCCAAGTCCTGGAGAGCTTCTATTTGCTCCTCTTGTGATCCTGGTTGTGAGGCAGAAGGAGGAGTGACCTAAAGAGATGGAGGAGGAATAATTGGAGGAGGGGAAGTTTGAACAATGCTTGATGCTTTCTCTATAGAAGAAAAGAGGTTAAAGTCAGTAAAAAGAGGAGATAAAGGCTCGTTGAGATTCAGGAAATAGTCAAGAAGCTCATCAAGCTCATAAGAAACTAATGAGCTGTCTACGTGGGCAAGATTGACGGTAGAGTAACCTGGAGAAGTCGGCTTCCTAATATCAACCTCGTAAGCCTGTGCTTCAGCGCTCTCGTCACCTTCATCTCCACCCTGTATGCTTGTGATCTCAGTGGTAACTTTGGCCAAGGATGGAGAATGAGAGCTGGAGCCAATAATGTCAATTTTGGCCGAAGGAGAAGGCTGGACTGGAATAGTTGAAGTAGTTTTTCCTAACTGTTCCCCTTCTGCCATTCTAGCTCTTAATTTTGCTAGTTGTTCTTTTCCCTTAGCGAGAGCAGCGCGAGCCTCTTCATCCAAGTAATGCTCCTCAAGAGCTGATTCGACGTAACCAGCACCTGTAGCACCAAGCATATCAAGTGCGGCCTCCCACACTTCAGCTAAAGTAATTTCATACATGGGACCTAGAAAGGCGAGGCTACCGCGCCCCAAGACGCTGTGCAGGTAGAAGTCAAATAATGTTGAGCAGATACTTGTCTTCGTTGCCTCATGAGATTCCTCAGCTGCAATTTTGCCGGCAACGGCCTCATCACGCTCTCTTTCAGCTTTGGAGAGTTGAAGCTTTAGCATTTGAATCTCCGCCTCTTGGGAGCTGGTTTTCTTCCAAAGCCCTACAATATCAGCAATATAGCCCTCACTGATTCTTTTTTGCACTTCGAGCCTGTCTTCAGCGTCTCTTTGACCGGCATGAGCATCTCTCACCTGTTTCTGGAGCACTTCTTCTTTTTGAGTGAAAGAAGTAGAAGAAGTAGTAAGCTATTGTTTGAGTTCCTCAACTTTTGCTTCAAGCTCTTCATTGTAAGTAGTGATGCTCCTCATTTCGGTATCATGCTGCTCGAGAACCTTATGCTATTCGGCCTTATCATTCTCCATAGTAAGCATGGCCTCTATATTCGCACGGTTGACCCTTTGAAGCTCGTCTACAAGCTTTTGCCAGTTCGACATCCTTTCAATATCAAGCTTGACGGCATCGAGATTCCGCAGCCTGGCAGGCTTGTCGACAGGGACCAAGTCAAGATCGAACCGCACTCCCTTCAGGCACCACTGTGGAAACCGGCTTTGAAAAGTGGCTGGGCCCGGTCCAACATGGAATTTAGGCCTGCTAATTATTGTTTGAATGTCTGTCTTCCCGAGAGCAGGAGAGCCAGAAGGAATGTCAAGTGAGACGGGGGCAGTGACCTTTTCTGGAGTTGTAGAAGTATATGCTTCTCACCGTGTCGAGCACGCTTACTTGAATCCTCAACCATATGACTTTTTCCCCGGTCATCATGGGATTTTCTCTTGTGGGAATCATCACCTTTATGGGAAGAATCATGGTGCTCCACCCTTTCTTTTCTCTCATAACGCTCTTCTTGAGCCCTTCTCTCCTGAGCCTTTCGAGCGGCTCTCTCTTCATCGGTTTCTCTGTGAGCGGGAATGTAGCGCCTATAATCATATTGACTACGCCTCCCGTAGCGCTGAAAGTCGTCATAGTAGGAGCTGCTACGTCCCATCGGAGAATCTGAAATAAAAAAGAAGAGACAAGCCTTAAAAGTTTTCAGAGAAAAGAAGGTAACTTTAGAATCTTCAAAGTACAGAGAGTTAGGAGTATAAAAGTGCCGAAAGATTCTAAGTGTGTGTGATGTGCAAGTTACGCGCATCAAACTACGAACCGCTCTTTGATTGTGGAGTAATTGTAGGAGTAGTAGTTAACGTCAACTCCTGAGTCGATGGAGTCTGTTGCAGAGTAGAAGTCGCCTCAACTACTGAAGAAGAAACCCTGGTGGTGACGGGGTCGTCTTTAAAGAGCTCTTTTGAAGTGACAAACAGGTCGCTCAACCCTTCGAAAGTGTCATCTCCACTCTATTTGACGGGGCTTGTTTTTCCAGCTTCTTCATCACCAGACTTCTTTGAATGAGGAGGAGATTCCTGAAGCTCTTTTTCTTCAGTGACCGGGGCAAGTTTGCCAGATGACCCCGTGACATCAACAGAAGTGGAGCACTTCACTAGAGAAGCCTCAGAGGCAGGTTCTTTCGGTATGGGTGCATCGGTAAAAACAGGGGCATCCAGTGCTTGGGTTGGGGAGTCTGGGACTTCATGAGGGTGTGTAGAGCGAGAGGTATGCAAAAGCCCGTATTGATACAAAAATTAGCCTTTCAACAGAAATTGAATGCTTCTCTCCTCAACTGGCACGGCCATAAGCCTCTCAAAAGTTGGTTTATGACTAGAATCCCTAGAAGGAGGAGGAAGCGCTGAAAAGTAAAAGGCGAAGTTAACATTTGACAACTCAGGCTATGAAAAGCTCAGAGAAAAACATCAGGAACAAAGATAAATGCTCTTACTTCCTACTCTCCAGATAGCATAGAATTCTGGAGGACAGCGAACAAAGAAAAATTGGCTTAGAAAACCATGAGCACTTTTGGGAAGGCCGATTATTAATTTACGGTTCCTAGCGCTTCTCACAAGAATGATGGAGGGATGGTCTTTATTTTTGGCAAACGTGCACAAATAGCAAACTTCATCAAAACTCGGAAGGCGATCCAGCGTCCTTCTGAATAGCACAGATAACCCCATCAGAATAGCATAGCCATTGGGATGCAGCTGGAAGGGGGAGATAGTTAGTCGGAGAAGAAGCCGTTGAAGAAAGTCATTAAAAGGAGGGATAGCTCCACTCGTGCACATTTGACGATTAACTGCTACAAAACCATGAGGTGGTATATCGGCAGTATCGCATCTCTCAGGAAGAATGGCATCTGCTTCAGCAATGCCAAACAGAGCGCACAGTTGGGGGAAAACTTTGTATGTTAGTGTGGTTGAAACTCTCTCTGGAGGGTTTACCAATGGAGTAGCAATTGGGAAAGTCTCTTCAGCCGATCCTGTTTCTCCTTGTTGAGAAGTCATTCTATACAAGGAACTGGACATTCAAATAAGAAGGTGCACGTTTCATAAAAAGTGTGAAGTGTTGTGCATAACTAACAAAAACAGAAAGCAAGCATAACTGAAATCAAGCTAGTTGACAATTCATCGATTATGAGATTTCAGGACTTGTTAATATAAAATTCAAGTGTAGTGTTAGTGCAAACGAATCGGCTTTAATTGGATATTTTAGTTTTTCTTTAATACTTCACTTGAATTCTTAGTTCGCAGCATTTCGTTCACACAGTTCATTTAAGTTGATTATTCTTTGTCGACTAATCTGTCATTTGATGTGGGCGGTCAATGACAGTATATTCGTCCCAATTTTCTGCAAGTGTTGTATTTAACAGGTTGACAGCTTTAAAAGTTAAAATAATCCGCAAAGAAGTACAACAAAATTCAAGTTCAAACAATTCAGCCAAGTTTTCTCAGAATTTGACAAAGTCTTAGGTCGTCCAGCGACCTAGCATAGGCCAGACCTTCTTTAGGTCGCACTATGTAAGTTAAAAGGTTCAAGGCAATTCATTAGTCCTAACTCGGTCGTGACCTACAGCCTATGCCGCAAAAAGATTAGGTCGCTCATTTGTTAAGTCATCCTGCTTGAAATTCATGTGCAAATTTTTAAGCCCTAGGTCGTTTAAATCCCAGCGCGACCTAAAAGTTAAGTTGCAGATTCGAAGGATCCGTAGGTCGCGAGAATTTGTTAGGTCGGCCAGGTTTCTTAGGTTGTAGGGGTTTTTAAGTCGCTCAGATCTGCTAAATCGCTAGCTTCCTCCTCATGCAATCTATCTCGTCAAACCGCAACCCGATAACCCATTACCAACTGCACATAGAAATTCTTCATCCTCCTCATGAAATTCACCATCCCTTCATACCACCTGATCACTTCAAAAACAACGCAAAACATCCCCGATCCATCATAGATTCAACGCATCTCCGTGCCTTCCTAAATCAGTCAAATGACAATCAACAGTCGACTATAACAATCACTCAAGACGAAGCACGACGCGAGGAATTGAACTACGATCGGAAAATGGGGATTCATAACTCAATGGTGATTATGGTGGGATGGAGATCAGATTCACTTACGCGATATAATGGTAAAGATGAATCAGTGACCGAACGAGTTGAATTTGTTTTTGGAAGCTTGAAAATTCGTCAATGGCCGCGGGAGATTGGAGCAGTAGAGTGAGGAGGAGTTCGCGACCTAGCAAATTTATATGGGACAAAAAGGGGAAGACGAATAGGCACGCGACTTAATATAAGTTTTAGGTCGCTCATGACCTAGCTAAGTTAGATCGAAGTACACGACCTATGGCATAGGCCTGTACTTCGAGGGGCAAGTGTTAACTCCTATTTCTGAAGCGACCTAAGACTTACGCGACCTAGCGACCTATAGGAAGTTCCAACCTAACTCACTCAGCGACCTAACGACCTAAAGTCTCAAGCGACCTAGCGACCTAACTACAGTAGCGACCTAAGACCACGAAGCACTCCGCGACCTAACTACAGCAACGACCTAAGACCACGAGGCACTCCGCGACCTAAGGTATTTAGCGACCTAGTGCTTTGGTTCTTCAGCGACCTATGAAGTGCACCGACCTAGCGACCTAAAGGCCAGAGCGACCTAAAGGATGGAGCGACCTAACGACTTTAGGCATATGCGACCTAAGAAATGCCACAGCCTACCGACCTAAGAGCGAAGTGGTCTCAGCAACCCAAATCTCAGTTGATTCATGAACTATGATAGGTCGCACGCGACCTATTGATTTGCTCAGAAGAGAACCAAATGTAATCAAGATAAGTCAGATCCCATCTCTTAGGTCGTCGCTGACCTACGACCTGCCTTAGGTCGTATGCGACCTAGCACTTG
Organism: Allium cepa; assembly: GCA_030765085.1. NCBI lineage: Eukaryota > Viridiplantae > Streptophyta > Magnoliopsida > Asparagales > Amaryllidaceae > Allium > Allium cepa. Next base: position 133,862,085 of record CM060942.1, on the reverse strand, counting down.
GTGATGAAATTCTGCCCAGAAGTGTTCCCTATAAATACAGCCCTAACTCCAACTAGCAAGGAACTTTTGGCCGATCATTTCAAGCACTGATACCCTGCTGAATTCTCGACTCACTCAACACTTCAAGTACTCCAAACACCAAGGACTCTACTACGATCTTCAAGAGAAAATCTACATCATTCAACATGAATTCGGAAGATTATTCTTCATCAAAGTTTGATCTAATGTTCTAAAGAGTGTTGTAATTGAAGATTGTTGTAAAGTTGTAACCAAATTCAGTAATAAAGAGATTTAAAGTGGACATAGGCTTACCCTAAGCCGAACCACTATAAAAACTGTTGTCTTTTCCGCTTTTACTGCGATTTCTCTATTTGTCTGTAGTTCCCGTGTACACGGGAGGTGCTTTCACTCAACTTCAATCTACACCGGGGTGTTAGCGTTTGATTTTCACGTTAACAACATTCGAACGAGTTAACAAGTTAAACACTCCTACGCTCAGCCCCTTAAGTCGACTATCAAGCTACGACCTAACGAAGCTTCGAGCTACCAATCCACGACCTAAAATCTTAAGTCGCTCAGATATTAGGTCGCCAGATGTTGAATAGCACCATAGGTCGTTGGAACTACCTAATGAGGTTAAATAGGGGGATAAGTTGTTGAAGCGACCTATACTAAGTCGCGAGCGACCTAGCGAGTTAACTTACTCAATGCCGCACATTATTGCTCAAGGTCGCGTAAAGCTTAGGTCGCGTGAAGGGAACCTGAAGCAGGTTTGGCTAAGTTGCGAACCTCCTTAAGGCGTTAGGTCGCGAACGACCTACTTAAGTCGCTCCAGTTATGTACGAGTTTCCTTAAGTCGCGGGCTCTCTTAGGTCGCTTCCAGAAGGTCGATGCCGGCCTTCCAGAATTGTTTGTTATGTCGTTCACTGATTAGGTCGTGTATCGTATATTTGTTAACTCGGGTATTGTGTTGTAATTACATTTTCCTTAAGTCATGACTCGTGTTGTAAATATGGTTGAGTCGCTTGTTGTTGTGGCTTTGTAGTGTTGATGAGTCGTAACTCGTAGGTCATCTTGTGGTTAGGTCGTGAACGACCTGGGTCTTAACTTCTGTATTATAGGTCGTGGACGACCTATGTTAGGTCGGTAGCGTTGTTCTGTTGAGGCGTGTGAGTTGTAGCCTATAAATAGGCATGTGGGGTCATTTGTAGAGTTGCTGATTTTGGAATAAACTCTTGTTTGTCAGCTTTGTGCTTTCATTAAATTGGTAGTTGAGTGTGATCTCCTGTCTCCACTTACGATATTCGAGTGCGCTCGAATCAACGTTCGTTGAAGCCAATTCGCAGAATCAAGTGCGCTTGATCAACGCTCGAAGAATTGTAGATCTCTCTTCACGGTATCATGCGCGATCAACGTGTCAGAGATAGCTAGAATTCGGTATCTTTGGATCAACGAATTTGGGCATTTTGGTACCTTTCAATCCACCGATTGCTACTTTCACCGTTTCATCTAATTTTTCGTATTTCCGCTGCATCATTTGGCATCGGAGCTGGACTTAGCCAATCATAGCTAAGCCGTGTCTTGGAGCCAAGGAGTTTGAAGTTTGAAATTGAAGTGTTTGAGCCGTGCTTTGTTTGAGTCAAGCCGACCTCAGCCTTAGGTCGTTGCATATTGTTCGAGCAAGTGGTAGCCGTGACTTGTTGTTCAAGTTTGAGTTGAAGATTTGCGAAGTTTTGAAGTGTTTGTGTTGATTCAACCATGCCGCCAAGGAGAGCTAACCGCCATCAAAATGTTGAAGCGTTGTATAGAAGAGAAGAAGCCGAGAAAATGGAACAACGTATCAATGAGAAGTTTGATGAAGGTATTGGGAAGTTAGAAAAATTGATGATTGACATGAATGAAGGTCAAAGAAGAAGGTCGCCAATCTCGAACCATGGAGGAAATAGAGTTTCGTCATCGGTTGCGGAAGCGAGGGGGGTGTCGCCACAATCTTGTAGAGAAAGAAGAGAATCATCGGTTTCTATGAGACAAGAGCATCATGAGTATAGAGATGGAGAGACAAGAACTTATCATAGATTTGAAGATGATCCATTTCATGACGTTGGAAGACATACTAGAAGAGATATGAATGATCATGGGAATGTTGATGGTCGAGACCGATATAGACGTACATTTGATTATGATGAAGATGGTGATAGAGCTAGCATTCATTATCGACATCGAGACCAAGTACGAAATGTATATCGGATGTTGAGGAAGATCGATGTTGGGAGTCGGGTATGAAGATGGAAATTCCAGAATTCAAGGATGGAATGGTAGCAGAAGAATTTTTTGATTGGTTGTCTAATGTTGAGGAAATTTTTGACTTCAAAGAAGTTCCTGAGAATCGAAGAGTAAAGTTGGTTGCTACGCGATTGAGAGGTAAAGCTATGGCGTGGTGGCAGCAAACCAAACTTACATGAGAACGGATGGAGAAGTCGAAAATTGAATCATGGGAGAAGATGAAGAAGTTAATGAAGGCTACATTATTACCTTACAATTATCAATCACTTATGTATCAAAGGTTGCAGAACTTGAGGCAAAGAACGAAGACTGTTAATGATTATGCTAATGAATTTTATCAACTGATTGCTCGAAATGACATTATGGAGACAAAGGAACAGCTGACTGCTAGATTTGTTGGAGGGTTGAGGATGCAGATTCAAGATATGGCGAATATGTTTGATCCTAGATCTGTAGCAGAAGCACATCAGAAAGCGTTGGCTTGGGAGAAGCAGGGAAGACGAGGTGGTGGTGTGTTTACAAGTTCCAATATTCTGAAAAAAGGTGTTAGTGGGAGTTCCAATATTTCTAAAGCTGTCAGTAAACCAGTTGTGAATGAAGTTGCGAAGGCGAAGGTCAAGAGCAGTTTCAAATGTTATAATTGCCAGGAAGTCGGTCACAAGAGTAATGAATGTCCAAAGCCGAAGAAACGAACTATGATTGCTGAAGTTGAAGGTGAGGATATTGGTGAAGGTTATTCTAGTCCAATTGAGAAGGATGAACATGATATTGCGTCGGGAGATGAAGGATGTAACCTAATGATGAGGGGATTATGTTTAACACCGAAGCAGGAAGAAGAAGCTAGTTGGTTGAGGAGTAATATCTTTCAATCAACATGCACTATTCTGGGAAAGGTTTGTAAATTTGTGATTGACGCAGGAAGTTGTGACAATATTATTTCTACCGAAGTTGTGAGAAAGTTGAAGCTGAAAACGAAGAAGCATCCAAATCCTTACAAGTTAGCATGGCTGAGGAAAGGAGGAGAGGTGAAGGTGGACAGGCGAGTTCAAGTTCCATTTTCCATTGGGAAAAAGTATAAAGACGAGATTTGGTGTGATGTTGTGGAGATGGATGTTTGTCACTTACTTTAGGGAAGACCATGGCAGTATGATCGAGCAGTGCAGCATGATGGTCGAACCAAAAGCTACAGCTTTATGTTTGAAGGTGTTAAGATCATCTTGGTTCAAAAGAAGAGACAACAAGGGGAAAGAAAATTAGAAGAGATTGAGGACCTGAAGACTTTGTTGACTTTGAAAGAATTTGTTGAAGAAGTAGAGGAGGGTCCAGAGGTATTTTTGTTGATTGGACGTGAAGTAACTGAATCTGCTGAAGTCTCTGAGGAAGTGAAGCCGGTATTGGAAGAATTCAGAGATGTGTTTTCTGAAGAATTACCAACGGAGTTACCACCGTTGAGGGATATTTAGCATCAGATTGATCTTGTGCCAGGGTCAGTGTTACTTCACAGGCCACATTACCGAATGAGTCCCAAGGAGCATGAAGAACTAAGGAGGCAAGTGGAGGAGTTGTTAGAACAGGGGCGTATTCAGGAGAGTTTGAGTCCATGTGCTGTGCCAGCTTTATTGGTGCCAAAGAAGGATGGTTCGTGGAGGATGTGTACGGACAGTCGGGCTCTAAACAAGATCACTGTGAGATACAGATTTCCTATGCCGAGGTTCGATGATTTAATTGATCAGTTGAGTGTAGCTGTTGTGTTTTCAAAGATTGACTTGAAGAGTGGATACCATCACATTCGTATTAAACCGGGTGATGAGTGGAAGACTGCTTTTAAAAACAGGGAGGGTCTATACGAATGGTTGGTTATGCCGTTTGGCTTATCAAATGCTCCTAGTACTTTTGTGAGAGTGATGAACCAGATTTTCAGACCATTCATTGGGAAGTTCGTGGTTGTTTACTTTGATGATATTTTAATCAATAGTGGGAGTATGGAAGAACACATCCAACATTTGCGTGACGTATTATTGATTCTACGATAGGAGAAATTTTATGTTGCAAAGAAGAAGTGTGTGTTCATGACGCACAGTGTTTTGTTTTTGGGGTATGTTCTGTCGAAGGAAGGCATTCAAGTGGATGAAAGTAAATTAGAAGCTGTCAGGAGTTGGCCACAACCAAAGACGATTACTTAAGTAAGAAGCTTTCATGGATTGGTATCTTTTTATTCAAGATTCATCCCACATTTTAGCAGTGTGATGGCACCTGTGACCGATTGCATGAAAGGGAAGAAGTTTGCGTGGTCAGAGGAAGCCGGGGTTGCTTTTGAGAAGATCAAGTCCCTATTGACGACAGCGCCAATTCTAGTATTACCGGATTTTCAGTTGCTGTTCGAGTTACATACCGATGCATCTAAAGTTCAGATTGGTGGAGTATTGAGTAAGAGTGGAAGACCAGTTGCTTATTTCAGTGAGAAATTGTCTGGAGCTAAGTTGAGATATAGCACTTATGACGTGGAATTTTACGCAATTGTTCAAGCAGTGAAGCACTGGAGACATTATCTGTTTCAGAAGGAGTTTGTTCTCTATACGGATCATGAAGCTTTGAAGCATTTGCAAGGGCAGGACAAAATTTCAGCTAGGCACGCTTCATGGGTCGCGTATTTACAACAGTTTACTTTTGATGTTAAGCACAAATCAGGGGTGACGAATCGTGTAGCTGATGCATTGAGCAGGAGGAATCATTTGTTGATGACAATGAAAGTTGAAGTGACAGGGTTTGAACTATTGCCAGAGTTGATTGAAGAAGATCCTTACTTTACGAAGTTTGTTGAGAAAGTCAAGGATGGGAGTACTGATGAATTTGTGTTGGTAGATGGATTCTTATTCAAGGGGAATCAATTGTGTGTACCAGAAGGCAGTTTGAGAATGAAAATTATCAAAGAGTTACGTGAAGAAGGCCATGTGGGTAGAGATCGAACATTGCAGTTGGTTTCTCAATCTTATTATTGGCCGTCAATGAGAAAGGAAGTTGAAAAGTTTATGCGCAGATGTCATGTTTTTCTGGTTTCGAAAGAGACAGCTACAAATGCGGGGCTGTATATACCTTTACCTGTTCCTACAAAACCATGGGTAGATATAAGCATGGATTTTGTGTTGGGTTTACCGAGAAATCAAAGGGGAAATGACTCTATATATGTTGTAGTGGACCGTTTCTCGAAGATGGTACATTTTATTGCTTGTAAGAAGACAGCAGATGCAGTACATGTGGCACAGTTGTTTTTAAGAGAAATCTATCGTTTGCATGGTTTACCAGAAACTATAGTTTTCGACAGGTATACCAGATTTCTGAGTCATTTTTGGTTAAGTTTGTGGAGGATGGTGGGAACGAAGCTGAATTTCAGTAGTGCTTATCATCCGCAAACAGATGGACAAACATAAATTGTGAATAGATCGTTGGGAAATTTATTGCGGTGTCTTGTGAAAGATAATCTGAAGAGTTGGGATGTGAAGTTATGTCAAGCAGAGTTTGCTCAATATCATGCAGTGAATCGTAGTACAAGTTTCAGTCCATTTCAGATTGTATATTCAAGCTTGCCGAAGGGACCGTTGGATTTAACGATAGTGCCGCAACCGAAGGGGACAGTTAAGCGGGCTGCTGATTTCGTTGATAGGTTGACAAAATGCCATAGAATCGTTCAGGAAAGATTGGAGACGACATATGAGAGGTATAAACGATCTGCGGATTTGAAGCGACGAAATGTTGAATTTAACGAAGGAGATTTAGTATATGCTGTACTAACAAAAGATCGTTTCCCAGTGGGAACATATAATAAACTTAAAGCTCGAAAGATTGGTCCTGTAGAGATTGTGAAATGGATCAATGAAAACGCTTAAAGGTTGAAGCTGCTGGAGGATGTGTATACTTCTGAAGTTTTTAATGTTAAACATTTAATACCTTATTATGGGGATGAACAGACCGATGGGGAAGAACTTTTAAATTCGTGGACGAATTTTTCCCAACCAGGGTAGGATGATGCAGCCCAGCCTAAAGACAAAGCACTGCGATATAAAGACTCAAGGAAGTTAAATTGTTCAAGCCTCTTAGGTCGTTTGGTGGATGCCACGGTTTTAGGTCGCTCGGAAATTTTAGGTCGCTCGCGAGTTAACGAGCTAGGCATGAAGACATTCGAACGAGTTAAAAAGTTTAACACTCCTGCGCTCAGTCCCTTAAGTCGACTATCAAGCTACGACCTTACGAAGCTTCGAGCTACCAATCCACGACCTAAAATCTTAAGTCGCTCAGATATTAGGTCGCAAGATGTTGAATAGCACCATAGGTCGTTGGAACGACCTAATGTGGTTAAACAGGGGGATAAGTTGTTGAAACGACCTATACTAAGTCGCGAGCGACCTAGCGAGCTAACTTACTCAATGCCGCACATTATTGCTCAAGGTCGCGTAAAGCTTAGGTCGCGTGAAGGTAACCTGAAGCAGGTTTGGCTAAGTCGCGAACCACCTTAAGGCGTTAGGTCGCGAACGAACTACTTAAGTCGCTCAAGTTATGTACGAGTTTCCTTAAGTCGCGGGCTCTCTTAGGTCGCTTCAAGAAGGTCGATGCCGGGCTTCCAGAATTGTTTGTTATGTCGTTCACTGATTAGGTCGTGTATCGTATATTTGTTAACTCGGGTATTGTGTTGTAATTACATTTTCCTTAAGACGTAACTCGTGTTGTAAATATGGTTGAGTCGCTTATTATTGTGGCGTTGTAGTGTTGATGAGTCGTAACTCGTAGGTCGTCTTGTGGTTAGGTCGTGAACGACCTGGGTCTTAACTTCTGTATTATAGCTCGTGGACGACCTATGTTAGGTCGGTAGCGTTGTTCTGTTGAGGCGTGTGAGTTGTAGCCTATAAATAGGCATGTGGGGTCATTTGTAGAGTTGTTGATTTTGGAATAAACTCTTGTTTGTTAGCTTTGTGCTTTCATTAAATTGGTAGTTGAGTGTGATCTCTTATCTCCACTTACGGTATTCGAGTGCGCTCGAATCAACGTTCGTTGAAGCCAATTCGCGGAATCAAGTGCGCTTGATCAACGCTCGAAGAATTGTAGATCTCTCTTCACGGTATAGTGCGCGATCAATGTGTCAGAGATAGCTAGAATTCGGTATCTTTGGGTCAACAAATTTGGGCATTTCAGTACCTTTCAATCCACCGATTGCTACTTTCACCGTTTCATCTAGTTTTTCGTATTTCCGCTGCATCAGGAGGTAAGGAGTTGAGTAAATGGAGCTTGGTGAGGTTTAGTAGTTTGGTGAAGGAAGCGAAAGGGGTTATGAAGAGTTATATTGTGAATGGAACTTATGTGAAAGGTCATAAGTTTGAGCTGAAAAGGATCACATTTTTAGGGTTGGAGAAGGGGTTGAATAAAGTTTATATGAGTGGAGAATAGTTTGAGGTAGTTGTGAGGAAGGAGAGTGTGGAAGGAGGAGGCTTTAGTGCAGTAGAAACCAAGGGGTTGGGATTGAATATTGGATAGGAGTTTGAGATGAGATTTGAATAAAAAAGTAAATAATATGTTGTATTAGTATGTGTAAGAAACTTAAAGAACGAAACAATAATCACATTTGTGAAACATTATTGTGTTAAAATGGTAAATGTGTGTTATATTCTAGTATTGACTTACTTTAATATGACTCTAAAATCAGAATATTAATTTTGCATCACTTCAGTACTAATTAGCACCTGTTGAAAAAAAGAAATATGTGATTGTAGTACTTTATCATTAAGCTTACATTTGAAAACAAAAATACGAACAAAATCATACTTCTAGGTTTCATGGACAATTCATGTAACAAAGGAATGATGAAATTAAACATCAATAGATACCATTAGGTCACACCCAATTTTAGCACTGCAGACAATGAAGAAATTCAAGCAAAAGGAGAAGTCAATGCAATGAAAGAGAGGGGAAAGAAGAACAAAGTACAAACTAATAAACTGTGGCAGTATTGATCATTCTTACTATTACTACGATGGTATCCAACCATAAATTTTATCAGTTAAATACAATAGTGATGCAGCTAAGGCCAGAGAAGAAGTTGTGCAAACTATAATTCCTGAAAACATGAGTTTGTGGTGTAGTGTGATGAGTCATTCACGACTCAGTGAAGGCATGAGTCGTTGCCGAGCTAAGGAAGGAGGGCCACGAGTCAACAAGCCAAGGGGGAAGGTAGTCCGACCTAAGAAAGCATGGTCACGACCTAACAACGGAGTTTTGGGTCGTCTCCGACCTAAGAAAACACAGGAAGAAGCATTCCGACCTAACAAGCTCCGACCTAATGATATTGAACGAGATAACTGTGCTGAGTTACAAGCTAGTGATGTTGAACAAGATAACTTCGCCGAGTTCCGATCTAAGCAAGCTGAACTGCCTTCTATTTTAGGTCGTAGGGGATTGGGTCGTGTTGTATTTTAGGTCGTTACCGACCTATGGGTTGTGTTGGGTGTTAAGTCGTGAATCTTTGAGTCGTTATATGTTAAGTCGGTAACGAGTTAAGTCGTGTACATATGTTGTGTGTTGTATTACTTAACTCGGCCATGAATGGGAAGTGTTAGGTCGCGTACGACCTATGATGAGTCGGTCGTGTTGAGTCGGGTGAGTTGTTGTATGTAGGTCGTACTTGTTAAGTCGGCCAGGGGTTGAGTCGTTTACATTGGGCTGTATTGTAAAGGGGTTGAGTCGCGTGTGTTAAGTCGGTCACGACTTAAGTTGGGTCGTAGGTCGGCAACGACTTAGGGACTGGGTCGAAAACTCTATAAATAGGGGCGTGTGTTGTACATTTGAAGTAGTTGATTTTGAATAAAATTCTCTTTTGTTAGCTTTGTGCTTTCATACCAATTGGTAGTTGAGTGTAATCTCCTATCTCCTCTTTCGGTTAATCGAGTGCGCTCGATTCAACGATCGTAGAAGCCGATTCACGGAATCTAGTGCGCTAGATCAACGTGCGAAGAATCGTAGATCTTAGAACACGGTATAGTGCGCTATCAACGTGTTTGAGATAGCTAGAGTTCGGTATCTTTGGATCAACGAACTTGGGCATTTTGGTATCTTCAACTCACCGATTGCTACATTCCATCGATTGAAGTTTTGTTTCGAATAATCCGCTGCGTCATTTATTGGTATCAGAGCCATACTTAGCCAATCATAGCTAAGTTGATTCTTGGAGCCAAGATTTTGAAGTTTGAAGTTGTTCATCGTGTTCATATTGAAGTTGCAACAAGAGGGAGAACTTTCGATCCATTCCATTTTGGATCAAAGTGTTGGAAGGTGTTTGAAGTTGAATTAGGCCGTGTATACTATTGAGGTAGCCGAGCCTAGGGAGGATCATTGGAAGCTTATTCGAGCTAAAGAAGTGTTGAACCGTGCCTTGTGCTTGAATTGGAGCCGACCTCACTTGAACCGTTTCATATTGCCGAGACAAGTGGAGGCCGAGACAAATTGTAGCCGAGTCATTGTTGAGCCGTGACTTATTGCATTGTTGAAGCTTTGAATTTTTGTGTTCGAATTTTTGAAGTGTTTGTGAGAGTTTTTCAATCATGCCACCAAGGAGAGCTAATCGTCATCAAAACGTTGAAACTTTGTATCGTAGAGAAGAAGCCGAGCTTATGGAACAACGTATTAATGAAAAATTTGATGAAGGCATTGGAAAATTGGAGAAATTGATGAATGATTTGAATCAAAGGAGGAGATCACCAAACTCGAACCATGGAGGAAACCGAGTTTCGCCATCGGTTACGGAAGCGAGGAGGGTATCACCACATTCTTGTAGAGATAGAAGAGAAACGTCAATTTCATCACGAAGAGATCGTCATGACTATGCACATGAAGAGAGAAGAAGTCAACGTGAATTTGAACATGAAGTATATAGGGATGAAGAAAGACATAGTCAAAGAAGCATGCATGAACGAAGGGATGATAATGGTCGAGATCGATGTAGGCGTACTTTTGATTTTGTTGAAGAGGGTGATAGAGCTAGTATTCATTATCGAGATCGAGACCAAGTTCGAAATTCTTATCGGGATGTTGAAGATGATCGTCGATGGGAATCGGGTATGAAGATGGAAATTCCGGAGTTCAAAGGCGGGATGGTTGCTGAAGAGTTCTTAGATTGGGTTTCAAATGTTGAAGAGATCTTTGATTTCAAGGAGGTTCCTGAACATAGAAGGGTGAAGTTGGTTGCTACTAGGTTGAGGGGGAGAGCATTGGCGTGGTGGCAGCAAACTAAACTTACCAGAGAACGGATGGGGAAGTCAAAGATAGAATCATGGGATAAGATGAAAAAGTTGATGAAATCTACTTTCTTACCTTACAACTATCAATCACTTATGTATCAGAGGTTGCAGAATCTGAGGCAAGGGACGAAGTCTGTTAGTGATTATGCTGATGAATTTTACCAACTCATTGCCAGGAATGATATTATGGAAACGGAAGAACAGCTAACTGCTAGATTCATTGGGGGATTGAGAATGCAGATCCAGGATATGGTTAATATGTTCGATCCTAGATCCGTTGCAGAAGCACATCAGAAAGCGTTAGCTTGGGAGAAACAAGGAAGACGTGGAGGTGGTGTGTTTACTAATTCCAATAATCAAGCAAGGGGTGTTGGTGGAAGTTCTAATGTTTCTAAACCTGTTTCAAAGCCAGTGGTGAAGGAGGCTGAGAAGGCAAAGGCTAGCAGTGTTTTCAAATGTTATAATTGTCAGGAGTTGGGTCACAAAAGTAATGAATGTCCGAAGCCGAAGAAGAGAACCATGGTTGCAGAAGTCGAGCAGGATAATGGTGAGGAGGCAGAATGTTCTAATACACCTTATGTTGAGGAGGAAGAAGAATTGTGTGGAGATGAAGGTTGTAATCTTATGATGAGGAGAAGTTGTTTGACACCAAAGCAAGAGGAGGATTGTAGTTGGTTGAGAAGCAATATTTTTCAGTCGACATGCACTATTCTGGGAAAAGTTTGCAAGTTCGTTATTGATGCTGGAAGTTGCGATAATATTATTTCTACAGAGGCTGTGAGGAAATTGAACTTGAAGACTGAGAAACATCCTAAACCGTACAAGCTAGCATGGTTAAGGAAGGGTTGTGAAGTGAAGGTGTGTCGAAGGGCTTGTGTTAATTTTTCTATTGGGAAGAAATACAAAGATGAAATTTGGTGTGATGTTGTGGACATGGATGTTTGTCACTTGTTGTTGGGCAGACCGTGGCAGTTTGATAGAGCAGTACAACATGATGGTCGTGCCAATAGTTACAGTTTCATGTTCGAGGATACTAAAATCACTTTGGTTCCTAAGAAGCAACAACAGAAGGAGAGCAACCTAGAAGAGATTGAAGAATTGAAAACTCTGTTGACTTTGAAGGAGTTTGTCAAGGAAGTGGAGGAAGAACCTGAAGTATTTTTGTTGATTGGGAGAGAGAGTAGTGAAGAATTTGAGATTCCAGAAGCAGCAAAGCCAATTTTGAAAGAATTTGAAGATGTCTTTCCAGAGGAGTTACCTAAGGAGTTACCGCCACTTAGAGACATTCAACATCAAATTGATCTTGTTCCAGGAGCAGTGTTACCACATCGACCACATTACCGAATGAGTCCGAAGGAACATGAGGAGTTACGAAGGCAAGTGGAAGAGTTGTTGGAACAGGGATGTGTTCAGGAAAGCTTGAGTCCTTGTGCCGTGCCAGCATTGTTAGTACCAAAGAAGGACGGAACTTGGAGGATGTGCACTGATAGTCGAGCTTTGAACAAGATTACTGTTCGTTATCGATTTCCTATGCCAAGGTTGGATGATTTGTTAGATCAATTGAGTGGGGCAACTATATTTTCGAAGATTGATTTGAAGAGTGGTTATCATCAAATTCGAATCAGACCTGGAGACGAATGGAAGACAGCTTTCAAGACGAGAGAGGGGTTGTACGAATGGTTGGTTATGCCATTTGGTTTGTCAAATGCACCTAGTACATTCATGCGGGTGATGAATCAAATTTTTAGACCATTCATTGGGAAGTTCGTCGTGGTTTATTTCGATGATATTCTGATTTACAGTAGAAGTATGGAGGAGCATGTTCTACATTTGAGGGAAGTATTGATTATTCTTCGTGAAGAACAATTTTATGCTGCTACGAAGAAATGTGTGTTTATGACGCACAGTGTTTTATTCCTGGGGTATGTTGTTTCAGGAGAAGGTATTCAAGTTGACCAGAGTAAAGTTGAAGCAGTCAGGAATTGGCCACAGCCAAAGACAATTGCGGAAGTGAGGAGTTTTCATGGGCTAACGTCATTCTACCGAAGATTCATTCCACACTTCAGTAGCGTGATGGCTCCAGTTACTGATTGCATGAAGGGTAAACAATTTGTATGGTCAGAAGAAGCGGGAGTTGCTTTTGAGAAGATCAAGGAATTGTTGACGTCTGCACCAATTCTTGTTTTATCGAATTTTCAGTTATTGTTTGAATTGCATACTGATGCTTCGAAGGTTGGTATTTGAGGAGTTCTGAGTCAGAATGGGAAGCCAGTTGCTTATTTCAGCGAAAAGTTGTCAGGAGCAAAGATGAGATACAGTACATATGACGTTGAATTTTATGCTGTTGTACAAGCTGTTAAGCATTGGAGACACTATCTATTTCAGAAGGAATTTGTCCTTTATACAGATCATGAAGCTTTGAAGCATTTACAGGGGCAGGATAAAATTTCAGCGAGACATGCATCATGGATTGCATATTTACAGCAGTTTACTTTTGTCGTTAAGCACAAATCAGGGGTGACAAATCGTGTGGCTGATGCTTTGAGTAGGAGGAGTCATTTATCAACGACAATGAAAGTTGAAGTGACGGGTTTTGAAATGTTGCCGGAGATGATTAATGAAGATCCTTACTTTGTGAAATATGTTGAAAAGGTGAAGGATGGGAGTACCGATGAATTTATGATAGTTGATGGTTTCCTGTTTAAGGGAAATCAGTTATGTATTCCAGACTGTAGCTTGAGGTTGAAAATTGTCAAAGAGTTACACGAGGAAGGGCATGTGGGCCGCGATCGTACTTTGCAATTGATTTCACAGTCTTACTTTTGGCCGTCGATGAGAAAAGAAGTGAAAAGATTTGTGGAGCGATGTCATATTTGCCAAGTTTCAAAGGGAACAGCGACGAATGCAGGGTTGTATAGGCCATTACCTGTACCGTCTAAGCCATGGGTTGACATTAGCATGGATTTCATTTTGGGTTTGCCTAGAACTCAAAGGGGAAATGATTCTATATTTGTAGTGGTGGACAGGTTTTCGAAGATGGCACATTTTATTGCTTGCAAGAAGACGGCGGATGCTGTTCGTGTTGCGCAATTATTTTTCAAGGAGATTTATCGACTTCATGGATTGCCAGAGACTATTGTGTCGGATAGAGATACTCGTTTTCTGAGTCACTTTTGGTTGAGTTTGTGGCAAATGGTAGGAACGAAGTTGAATTTTAGCAGTGCTTATCATCCACAAACAGATGGACAGACAGAAGTTGTTAACAGGTCATTGGGAAATTTGTTGCGATGTCTTGTACAGGATAATTTGAGAAGTTGGGACATGAAGTTATGCCAAGCTGAATTTGCACATAATCATGCAGTGAATCGTAGCACGGGATTCAGTAAGTTTCAGATTGTGTATTCAAATTTACCCAGGGGACCGTTGGATTTAGCAGTCGTACCACAGACGAAGGGAGCAGTTAAACGAGCTGTCGATTTTGTTGATGAGCTGACTGAATGTCATAAGATCGTTCAGGAACGATTGGAGAAATCGAATGAGAAATATAAGAAGTTTGCAGATTCGAAACTACGAAATGCTGAATTTAAAGAAGGTGAGTTAGTTTATGCTGTATTAACGAAGGATCGTTTTCCGGTAGGTGCTTATAATAAGTTGAAAGCCAGGAAAATTGGTCCTGTCGAAATTGTGAAACGAATTAATGACAATGCTTATAAGTTGAAGCTGCCGGAGGATATTTACACTTCTGATGTATTCAATATTAAGCATCTTGTGCCATATTATGGAGATGAACATTTTGATGAGAAAGAATTTGCAAATTCGAGGACGAATTTTTCTCAACCAGGGGAGGATGATGCAGCTAAGGCCAGAGAAGAAGTTGTGCAAACTATAATTCCTGAAAACATGAGTTTGTGGTGTAGTGTGATGAGTCATTCACGACTCGGTGAAGGCATGAGTCGTTGCCGAGCTAAGGAAGGAGAGCCACGAGTCAACAAGCCAAGGGGGAAGGTAGTCCGACCTAAGAAAGCATGGTCACGACCTAACAACGGAGTTTTGGGTCATCTCCGACCTAAGAAAACACAGGAAGAAGCATTCCGACCTAACAAGCTCCGACCTAATGATATTGAACGAGATAACTGTGCTGAGTTACGAGCTAGTGATGTTGAACAAGATAACTTCGCCGAGTTCCGATCTAAGCAAGCTGAACTGCCTTCTATTTTAGGTCGTAGGGGATTGGGTCGTGTTGTATTTTAGGTCGTTACCGACCTATGGGTTGTGTTGGGTGTTAAGTCGTGAATCTTTGAGTCGTTATATGTTAAGTCGGTAACGAGTTAAGTCGTGTACATATGTTGTGTGTTGTATTGCTTAACTCGGTCATGAATGGGAAGTGTTAGGTCGCGTACGACCTATGATGAGTCGGTCGTGTTGAGTCGGGTGAGTTGTTGTATGTAGGTCGTACTTGTTAAGTCGACCAGGGGTTGAGTCGTTTACATTGGGCTGTATTGTAAAGGGGTTGAGTCGCGTGTGTTAAGTCGGTCACGACTTAAGTTGGGTCGTAGGTCGGCAACGACTTAGGGACTGGGTCGAAAACTCTATAAATAGGGGCGTGTGTTGTACATTTGAAGTAGTTGATTTTGAATAAAATTCACTTTTGTTAGCTTTGTGCTTTCATACCAATTGGTAGTTGAGTGTAATCTCCTATCTCCTCTTTCGGTTAATCGAGTGCGCTCGATTCAACGATCGTAGAAGCCGATTCACGGAATCTAGTGCGCTAGATCAACGTGCGAAGAATCGTAGATCTTAGAACACGGTATAGTGCGCTATCAACGTGTTTGAGATAGCTAGAGTTCGGTATCTTTGGATCAACGAACTTGGGCATTTTGGTATCTTCAACTCACCGATTGCTACATTCCATCGATTGAAGTTTTGTTTCGAATAATCCGTTGCGTCAAATAGCATCTTTACCCTTCAATATAAATTTATACAGCACTTGTTGCATCAATTTGCATAAAGGCCGGAAAAAAAAAATCTCATCCTTCTATAGATGAAAACATTCAACTCTTCTTTTAGTAATGCCAGAGATAACAACTTCACAGAATATTGGATATTTGGCTCTAATTTACTGAAGAAAAACTATTGCTTTGGCTTCTTTGGAGGAAGTGGAGGCAAGCAGCCAGCATCAGGTTTACATTTGATTCCAAGAAAGTACTCAACCAGAATAACAGAAAAATGTTCATTAATATAGGCTTTGTAACTCATATACAGGAATAGCTGTAAAAAACAACGTCCAATTATTGTAAAAATAATTATGTCAACAGCATAAGTTTGAGAAATATAAAAATACATATAACAACAGTGACAAATTTTCTTGACCGCCTATGCACAAAAAAAGCAATTATCTTCTAATACCTAATCCCAAGAACAAAAAACGAGAAGTCGATTATCACTCTCTCTGTTCTTCAAAGTGGATTGATATTTTGTTGTTTTGGCAAAGACTACCTTAACCGCTGCAAAGCATTACATGATCAAACGACTTGTATTTTTCAGATTTTGTTTCCTAATTGCAGTTGCTACAATTGTAGGAGTACATTATGTACTTTATAAGCATCATCGACAAAATGTTCCAAGTAGTACTGGAAAATGAAAATTGGCATGTAAAAGGAAGTAAACGTAAAAATGAGAAAGGACACGTCATTAATTCATGGTTAATACATGGTGTGATAAATAGTTATAACGGTGTAGAATTATTTACAAAAAATCATTTCAGGAGAACAAATTTATCAGAATGACCAACCTTCCTATCTCCTGTTAACAGTAATGCTTTTTTTTTCCCGCCGTTCTTTCCTCAATGGTTATTATTAAATGTGATGTTGTGTCTTTCATAGCCAATGATTGTGTTTGTCTCTTGAAATTATTTTCAAACGTTGTGTCCTCTATGAACAGATGCAAGTGTATGTATAAATGAACCAAGAATGTGAATTGCGGATGGGTGAAAAAATTAATTAAATTAATCTTTCTTGTCAATTATTCTATTCTCCAATAAGAACTAAATTCTTTTTAAATATTACTAACACTTTTCCAACAAATTTGGTATCAGAGCTTTTTTGATCCTTCCTCTATCTTGGCAATGACATCAAACTCAAACTCCTTAATCATTGGCAGCACTCAAAATTTAATGACTATTTTTGACAGAGAGAATTATGAATTTTGAAGTCTGCAGATGAAGACTTTGTTCATCTCAGGGGATCTTTGGGATCTTGTTCAAGATGGTTATGAGAAACCTGCTTCTTCCCAAAAAAAAAAGTAACAGAAGAACAATAGCATGCTTACAAAGAAAACAGAATGAGAGACGCTAAGGCTTTATTCCTTATTCAACAAGCAGTAAGTAAAAATCTCTTTCCAAGATTATTATCGGCATCAAATAAAGTAGACAAATGAGAATAAGTGTTTCGATAGATTGCTGTAAAACATTATAAGTACATGTATTATTAACTGTAGCTTGCGGTAGTGGGCTGTATCTTCTATCCGGCCCATTTCTTTATTTATTTTGCTTCTGTACTGTATAAACACAGAACAAATACATTGTAATCTGATTATTCGAGATCAATACAAAAGATCATTTCTTCTCTTTACATTGCGTTTCTGAAATTCGAAAACAATCTCAAAATTCAACATGGTATCAGAGCCAACTGCCTAACGACATTCTATATTTTCAGTAATCATTAGACAGTATTTCATCATTTGATTAAGTAAGATCTCATCATATAATCATCATCAATTGAGATTTCAATATTCTTGTGCCTTGCCGAAGATCATATATAAGATCTGGCTGCAACCAGATCGGTTTTCAAAAAAGCAAGCAAGAAATCAATTCAAGAAATCATCAAACACCATCAAAAGACTCAGAAAGAAAAATGACATGCGAGAGAAACCCATCAAAGCATCATCACGCTGGTTAATGGCTGCACTTACCTTCCTGTTTTGAAGATTAACGATCAGGTGTTATTGCTTTCAAGCTTTTCTTCCTTTTCTTGAAATATATTTTGTTTCTTTCTGTGCAAACACACTTTGAATCAGAGAATCCATCATTTATATCATCTGAACACACTGCCCAATCATTGCTGGTAGAGACTCTGCAACCTCCAATAACTCTTCAACATTTCAACAAATGACCACAGAAGAATTGATTAAAACTATAATCATTCCTCATAGCCAATTGATAAAAGCACATCTTGATGAAAGTAATTATCTCCTCTGGAAATATCAAGTGCAAACTGCAATCAGAGGATATGGTCTCAACAAATTTGTCTCTGCCAACCCCACCAATCCACCAGAAATCCTAAAAGATATGAAGGCAACTCAGTAGAAAACAAAGAGTATATTGCTTATTAAAGACAAGATAGTCTCTTAAGTTCTTGGCTTCTATCGTCCATTAGTACAAACCTATTACCACAAATAGTAGGATGTAATACTGCTTATGAGATATGGTCTACTATAGAACAGATCTATAGCACCCAGTCTGTAGCAAGAATTATGCACTATAAAAGGCAACTTCAAAATTTAAAGAAAAAAATAAGTCAACGAGAGAAAATCTGATGCAGCAGAAATACGAAAAAACAATGAAATCGATGGAACTGGCAATTGGTGGATTGAAAATACTGCAAGGCCTAAATTCGTTGATCCGAAGATACCGAATTCTAGCTATCTCTGACACGTTGATCGCGCACGATACCGTGAAGGGAGATCTACAATTCTTCGAGCATTGATCAAGCGCACTTGATTCCGCAAATTGGCTTCAACGATCGAAGATTCGAGCGCACTCGAATGTTGAAAGTAGAGATAGGAGATCACACTCAACTACCAATTTAATGAAAGCACAAAGCTAACAAAACAAGAGTTTATTCAAAGATCCCCCTTACAAATGACCCGACCATGCCTATTTATAGGCTTACAATATGTACAAGACTCACAGGCACGACCTAGCATAGGTCGGTAGCGACCTATCAACTAGCGACTCATCAACAAAGACACGCAACTTAACAGACCCAATGACCTAAAAACACACGAGTTACTAAACAATGACTCATACGCGACTTACGACCTAACTAGGTCGTTACAACATCACACTATACAACATAAGCGACTCAAAATTGGCCAACACTGACCTAACACAAACAACAACTCACACTAGGTCGTTAAGAACCTATATTACAAACGGCTTACGACCTATACAAACGACCTAAAAATAGCACATAGCATCTTCACGCGACCTAGGCTTCCAACGACTTAAAAACACGGCTTAGAACAGCGACAGTAGCGACCTATGATTCGAGCGACCTAGCTTGTTAGGTCGTAACCCGTTAGGTAGGAGCAACCTAAGTAATCACTAATCCAAGCATAAGCGGCATATCCCGAGCAACCTAACCCCGTGCGACTTAACTCCGAGCGACCTAATTCTTCATCAACTTCGATAGGTCGTTTGCCTTGATTTGTTGGGTCGTTTGGACGAGCTATCTTCATATTAGGTCGTTGCCCATCAAACCTCACTGCAGATTGCACTTGCGAGCTTACCTCACTAGATCGTGAGCGACCTAAAACTTCGTCCTTAGGGCGTGAGCGACTTAAGCCTCATAATTCTGTAGATCGCGCTGCATCAATATCTATCAAAGATAAAAACTCTATGTGATTTAATATGCACAGCAGGCCATAAGTTTTCAGACACAGAACAAGTTCTATCCATCCTCAATGGACTAAATGAGGAATATGAATCTGTAGTAGCAGTAATCTCATCGAAGAAAAATTTACCATCTTTTCAATACGTTCATTCTACTCTACTGGTACATGAAGGAAGAATTAAGAAAAAGAAATCATTAGAAACAGACTATACCATCAATTATGCTGCAAACTTCAACAACAAAAATCAAGATCAAAGACAATCTAACAGAAATGAAACAAACAACAGATCAAATCAACCTTCTCAAAGAGGAGGTCAATCTGGTAGAGGAAGAGGTAGAGGTGGCAGATTAAACAGTAATAATCAAATATGTGGAAGAAATGGACATTCAGCCATAAAATGCTATTTCAGATATGATACTCAACAAACTCATCAAAATCAGAATTTAGGAAATCAAATAATCATGAATCCAAGTACAAACATGGCCCAAATGCAAACTGAAGCAAAAAGTACCTCTGGAAGTATTAAAGTTCATTACTTAGAGAATGATGAGATGGCAAGAACTGAAGACAGCTTGAATGAGAGTTGGTACCCTGATTCAGGTGCCACAAACCATATCACTAGCAATTTACCCAACCTGAACATAGGCAACAAGGAGTACAAAGGTAACAAATTAGTATGCATGGGAAATGGTGAGTCTGTCTACATTACTCATACTAGAAGTGGTATTATTCAAGGAAAAAGATGTCTGTATTTAAAAAATTTACTCAAAGTTCCACAAATAGGAAAAAACCATATTAATGTCTCATAATTTGCCAATGATAATAATGTTTACTTTGAATTTTATCCTAAAACATGTTTAGTTAGAGACACACTAACTAAAAATATTCTTTTACAAGGTGATGTGCAAAATGGGCTATACAAGAAAACTCAGAAAACTTATGCAATTATACTGAATGTAATGCAACAGATTGAGGAAATGATGTTTTTGATGTATGGCATTATGAACTTGGTCATCTAAGTGAGAAAATGGTAAAGAAAGTTCTAGTAGACAATAATATTTCATTTTCTGATATATCTCTACCTTACATATGTACTAACTGTCAATTAGGAAAAAATCATAAACTTGCTTTTACTAACTCCCTTACTATGTATCAAAGACCTCTTGAGCTAATAGTATCAGATTTGTGGGGTCAAACTCCAATTAGTTCTGACTATGGTTTCAAATACTACATTTCTTTTGTTGATGCTTATTCCAGGTTTACCTGAATATACTTTCACAAGACAAAGTCAGAAGCATGCAAATATGTAATACAGTTCATCACTCAAGCTGAAAACGAAACTAATTGTCTTGTAAAAACATTTCAAACAGATGGAGGATGAGAGTACAAGGCTCACAACACATATTTTCAGACAAAAGGCATTTTACACAGAACCACATGTGCATATACTTCTGAGCAAAATGGCTTAGTAGAGAGGAAGCACAGATATATTGTTGAGACTGGTCTCAGACTTCTTGCCCATGCTCCACTACCTCTAAAATTTTGGCCTGATGCATTTAATACTGCTATTTTTCTCATTAATAGATTACCCATAAAGGTCATAAGTCATAAAAGTCCAATTGAAATTATGTGAAAAATAAAGCCAGATTATCAAAGTCTAAAGGTATTTGGATGTCTCTGCTTTCCATATTTGAGACCATATAATGCACATAAACTCAGTTTTAGATCATCACCATGCACATTCTTGGGATATGCCAGCAAACAAAAGGGCTATAATGCCTTGACAGTAAAGATAAGATTTTCATTTCAAGACATGTAGTTTTTAATGAAAGAATTTTTCCTTTTGCAAATAACAAGGAAAAACCAACTCAGAAAGTATACAATCCAACTGCATCTATTCCAGCTATACCAATATATTCAAAAGACAACAGTCAAAGGAGCACAGGCCAACCTCAAGACATATCAGACCATGATGAAACTGATATGACAAAGAACATCATCATCACTCCTCAGAATATTGAAAGCACATGGCAAAGCTGTCATCATGGACATAGTGACAATCAAGCATCAAGCACGTACAATGAATAGGAAACTACAACAAGATCTCACAATCAAACCAAACAAACATAAACTGGACATCACATGACAACAACGTCAAAGAGTGGAATATTCAAGCCTAAAACATACACAGCTGTTCTGGCCAGTGATGAACCAGAAAATTATGAACAAGCCATACTTAATAAAAAGTGGAAGACTGCAATGGATGAAGAATATAATGCACTCATCAAAAATAAAACTTGGGAACTTGTCAGTCTACCCATGATAAAAATGTCATTGGATGCAAGTGGACATACAGATTAAAGAGGAATCCAGATGGAACCATATCAAAGTATAAAGCTAGACTTGTTGCAAAAGGGTATACACAACATTATGGTTTTGATTTCAATGTGACCTTCTCACCAGTGGTGAAGCCATCAACTATAAGGGCTATTCTTACTATTGCACTACATAAAAATGGAGCATCAGGCAACTAGATGTTAACAATGCATTTCTTAATGAAGAACTTAAGGAAGAAGTCAATATGGTTTAACCACAAGGATACAAGTAGTCAAACAATTATGTGTGCAAGTTGAACAAAGCTATCTATGGATTAAAGCAAGCTCCAAGGGTGTGGTTTGATAAACTGAAAGCAACACTTACAAAATTGGAGGATCAACCAACAAATTCAGACAATTCATTATTCATAAAAAATGATCTGGATGAAGTGACATACATTCTTGTATATGTGGATGATTTCATAATTACCGGAAACAACAACAAGGAAATCAACAATATTATTCAGTATCTTGGCAAGCAGTTCTCAACCAAAGACTTAGGCATTGAGGTGAAGAGACTATCAGATTTAGTTTTGCAACTAAGTCAAAAAAAATACATTACTGAAATCTTATGCAAGGCCAAAATGGACTTAGTAAAGCCTTTACCTACACCTATGATAGGCAATTTAAAACTATCCAAGTACAGAGGTGAACCAATCAGCAATGATAAATAATACAGAAGCATTGTAGGAGCATTACAATATGCAACTATTACAAGACCTGAGATATCATACAGCGTAAATAAAGTGAGTCAATTTGTGCATCAACCTATTAATGAACACTGGAAGGCAGTTAAAAGGGTTCTAAGATATCTAAAAGGTACTCTAAACTATGGTCTAATGCTTAGAGGAGGAAAAACACTTAATCTGAATGGATTTGTAGATACTGATTGGGCCACAGACCCAGATGATCGAAGATCAACCACTGGATACTGCATCTATCTAAGTGACAACCCTATTTCCTGGAGCTCAAAAAACAACCTACTGTCTCTAGATACAGTACGGAGGCAGAGTATAGAAGCGTGGCAAGGCCACGGTAGAAATAATATTGCTACAATCCATATTCAAAGAACTACAAATCAACTTAAGTAACAAGCCAGTATTGTGCTACGACAACTTAAGTACCGAATCTCCAGCGGCTAATCCTATTCTTCATTCAAGGACTAAGCACATAGAAATTGATTTGTATTTTGTTCGTGAACAAGTGCTAAAAGATAACTTGAGTATTAATCATTTTTCTGTCACTTACCAGTATGCCGACATTCTTACCAAACCTCTATCTGCCTCGAACTTCACAAAATTCAGAAAGGATCTAAAAGTTGAGGAGCTTCAGCAACAATCAAAACCCATTCAGCAACAAACACTATAGTATCGGATCTATCCTTTCCTTCTTAGATCCATGCCAGTATTTTAATCTAAAGGTTGAAAGAATTGCAGCTATTTCAAAAAAAAGAAAATGCCTTTTCATGCTGTTGCGCAATTATTTCTTCGATCTACTCTTTTAACTACATATTCATGCCAATTCTTCATCAATTTCGTCATCGATATGAATCTCAACAACCATCTTTTTGATTTCTTCTAACTCTGCTCGTAACTACTTGTTAGAGCCTCAAATCTAAAGAATTTTTGAAGAAATTTCCGTATTATTCTTTCCGGACCAAAGGAAAATTAAAGGAAGAGACACACTAATGCATTTGAAAGGGGGAAATAAAGCAGACAAATGGGAATAAGGGTTTATATAGCTTGCCGTAAAACATTAAAAGCACATGTATAATTAACTGCAGCTTGCGGTAGTGGGCTGTATCTTATATCCGGGCCGTTTATTTTTATTTTATTTTACTTCTGTACTGTATAAATACAGAACAAATACATTGCAATCTGATTATTCGAGATCAATACAAAAGATCATTTCTTCTCTTTACAATGCATTTCTTGAATTCAAAAACAATCTCAAAATTCAATAGCATCAACATCAAACGTGGGGTGGGACATACTCAAAACTGAGTTCCGAGGATCACAAAAAGTGATCTCCATCAAACTCTAATCCTTGTGGAGGGATTTTGATAACTTGATGATGAAGGAAAATGCATATATTCAAGAATTATTCACCCGAGTTTCTGGAATTATAAATCAAATCAGAAGCTATGGAAACACTATTGCAGATAGAAAGAATGTGGAAAAACACTCCACAGCCTGACACAAAAATATGATCATATCGTGGCAGCGATAGAGGAATCAAAGGATCTGACTATGTTATCCTTACAAGAACTCAATTGTTCATCAGAAGCACACGAAAAAAGAATCAACATATTTGTAGAATAGCCTATAGAGCAAGCTTTTTTGTCTAAAGTGAACTTAAAGGAAACCGAAGGCAAACAAAAAGGAGAAGTCCAAAAATCCCAAAACAGAAGAAGCAAAAATTTTGGACGTAGAAGTTTCAACAAAGGAAGTAGTTTCAATAAGCAAAAATGGAGTAACAACACAAGAAGCCGGAATAATAGCTCGGTCCCAAGATGCTATGTTTGCAAAAAAGCATGGGCATAAAAGTGAAGATGGTTATTACGAGTGTACTAGATGCAAGATACCTAACAGATGAAAACATTCGACTCTTCTTTTAGTAATGCCAGAGATTACAGCTTCACAAAATATTGGATATTTGGCTCAAATTTACCGAAGAAAAATTATTTCTTTGGCTTCTTCGGAGGAAGTGGAGGCAAGCCGCCAGCGTCAGGTTTACGTTTGATTCCAAGAAAGTGCTCAACCTGAAGAAGAGAAAATTGTTAATTAATATAGGCTTTGTAACTTGTATACAGTAATAATTGTAAATGACAACTTCTAGTTATTGTAAAAAAAAAGACATATGTTGACAACATAAGTTTGAGAAATACAAAAATACATATAACAACAGTGACAAATTCACTTGATAGGATTTTTTTTGGTTTAGCCCCCATTTAAAACTAATTATCGCAAACAGCCCACTTTAAAAACTAATATCAATTTTAGCACTGTTTTGACCAGCTCAGCCCACATGAAAAGTCGCCAGTATAAAAAATTTTGCCAAAAACAATGGCGACTTCCCAAAAGTCGTCTACGTGTTTTAAAAAAAAATTTGGACGACTTTTGAGAAGTCGTCCAAACGGGTTCTGTAACAAAATCAGAAACTTACTTTCTTCCTCCTTCACTTTATCACTTTCCTCTTCATCTCCAAAAACCCCAAAACCCTCCAAATCTAAAATTTTCATCCAAAGTCTAAAATATTTAGAATTTTGTTCAACAGATTAGAAGGTGACAAGCTCTTCAACGCGGGATGCACATCTAGGTATGATAAATCAAAATTCTTTCGATTTAAGGTTTTGAAGAAAATTGCAAAATATTGTTTTTTAGGATTTATAAGCAATCATTGATTGTTGAGATATTTTATTATGGATGAAATCATTGTTAAATTGTTGAAAAACAATGCGCAAATTCCTAGTGTTGATGTTGGAAAATAAACTTGAAAATCTTTGAAAGAATCTATGTGGTAGGATCGTATAATATGGAATAGTGAAATGGTCTAGGTAGATAGCGATAAGCAATAAGTAAAGTAGACACCAAGACTTTATACTAGTTCGGACTTCTTGTCCTACGTCCAGTCCCTAAGCTCCTCTTAGTAATTCTACTAACTAACAACTCTCACTTAACCCGGAGGAATAGGTTTACAGCTTACCCGAACCACCGAATGGGATTTCTTGCCTCAACTACCGAAGAGGACTTCAACTAGGTACAAAAAGTATTTCTGACTTGTTGTGTTCTTGATAACACTAATGAGTCTAATTGAGTACAACTTTCCTATAATCTTATCCTCAAGAATATAAAATGTGTTTACGAAGATTTAGGAAATATGAATTGCTATGAATCAAACGAGTATTTAAGATAAATCAGAGATTCAAGCAATTGAAGTGGTTTTTGAATGTTTTTTAAAACTTTAAGAAATCAGAAAAGATGGTCAAGATAATAGAGAGATTAAAGCAAATAGAATTGATGATTTGCAAATGATACAATCATGTATTTATATGTGTAGAAGAGGTGTATCTATTTGCAAAAGATTCAGGCAAGAGATGCATCCATTACCATTGGAGAATGGTTGCAACTCTTGGGAAGAAGAAGGTGTCTTTTCATAAAATATTCATAGGTTTGAATTCAGTCGACTGAACAGGCAATTTCAGTCGACTGAAACTGTGTGCATGTTGTAGTTCTGTAACAGGTTCAGTCGATTGAAATTTTCTGTTCAGTCGACTGAACTGGTATTTCATGCACAGTGAATATTTAACCAAAATATTAAGTTATGAAATGTGTTCTTGTGTTTTTGTGCAAGCTTTTTGAGGATAGATTTTACAATAAAACTAAGACTACGAGTTATATATATATATATATATATATAGTACTTATGATGTCCTTGGTCTTCATAGTCCTTCCTTTAGTTTTGGACAATTCTCTTCCTATTTGTTGAAGCACGTTGTCATTGATCAAAATATAGCGTATCAACATTCTCCCCCTTTTTGATTGATGACAATACCTATTATCTTCCCTCCTCCTGAATATATGCACTATCTTTTCTACAAAACAGAGTTAGTGACATAGAATTTTCTCCTCCTTTGTCATCGACAAAAGGAAAGTAATAATTTGTAGAAGTATATAATTGTTAAACAAAGTAACCACATTGATGCATAACCATAGTGTACATTATACAAACCATAGAGTCTCATGAATAAAAAAAGGCTATTTATACAAGCCTTTTTAGACGTTTGAAGATTAATAAAAAGTTTCGGAAATCAAACCATCAAAATGATCAAGGATCTCTATCCCAATCATAAGAGCCTTCACATCTTCCTTCCGGTTCACGAATAACAGGTCCACCGGTTGGTTGTCGAAAAGCTCCTCCTCCTTGGCCACCACTGTTACCACTAGTGCTGCTGCTCGGATTCTCCTCAGAAGATGTCCACGTGAACATTGGAGTTGGGCGCTTACCGCGAGAGATAGAAGCAGAACGGATATTAACAAAACGATATAGATCGATGGAAGTAGCAAACGGTGGATTGAAGATACTGAAATGCCCAAATTCGTTGATCACAAAGATACCGAATTCTAGCTATCTTCGACACGTTGATCGCGCACGATACCGTGAAAGAAGATCTACAATTCTTCAAACGTTGATCAAGCGCACTTGATACCGTGAATTGGCTTCAACAATCATTGAATCGAGCGCACTCGATTAACCAAAAGTGGAGATTGGAGATCACAGTCAACTACCAATTTAAGATGAAAGCACACAGCAATCAGACAAGAATTTTATTTCAAAAATCAACAACCTTCAAAATGTACAACACACTCCCTATTTATAGCATTCCACAACCTGACCCTTAAGTCGTTTCCGACTTAACACCCCCGACTCACGACCTAACTTAGGTCGTGCACGACTTAACATTAGCGACTCAAACAGCTACACCCAACACATATTTACAACACTTAGGTCGTATAAGACCTAACTACTCACGCGACTTAAGAAGCAAATGACATACGACTTAAAGAAAGTACAAACATATTACAACACAAGAATACGCGACTTAAAATAACACGACTTAGTCAGCAGTGACTCAACACTCACAACGACTTAAGGAAACACACCAATATACAACTCAACGACTTACGTACAACACAGTATAACAAACACACGACTTAATAGATACAACGGCATAACGACTTAACATGACACGGCTTACGACTTACGACCTAGCTTAGGTCGGCAGCGGCTTAAGAAACATCTTCAAACAGCACCTTCATACGACGTAAATCATGGTCGACTTAAGACTTCAACGACTTATCATGAGTTGTAACTCGCGGCATCTTGAAGGAGCGGTATCTTCCCATAACTCACTAAGTCGTAACTCGCTTCCGACTTAAAGCCTTCAACTACTGGAACTTCACTCTTCTTCTTGATAAATCGTGGACGACTTATAGCTGTGTCGTTAGGTCGTATACGAATTATCAAACCTGAATGACTTAAGATCTCGTTAAGTCGTAACTTCTTTTCATCATTCTTGTTAAGTCATAGCTCTCCCTCCAAGCTTTCTTAAGTCGCAGACGACTTAAGTCCGCTTCCTTAGGTCATGGACGACTCAAGTCTTGAAGGTTTGGGCCTGGCACTACTCCAACTCTATTCTGAGCTGCATCATCCTCCCCAGGTTGAGAAAAATTCGTCCTCGAATTTGTAAATTCTTCCACATCGGATTGTTCATCCCCATAATATGGTACAAGATGCTTAACATTGAACACGTCAGAAGTGTACACATCCTCCGGCAGCTTCAACTTATAAGCATTTTCATTAATCCGTTTCACAACTACTACATGACCAATTTTTCTCGCTTTTAACTTGTTATAAGCGCTCACTGGAAAACGATCCTTTGTTAACACAACATACACCATATCCCCTTCACTAAACTCAACATTTCTTCGCTTCAGATCTGCGGATCTTTTATACTTCTCATTTGCCTTCTCCAATCATTCCTGAACGATCTTATGACATTCGGTCAACCCATCAACAAAATCTACAGCTTGTTCAACCGTCCCCTTCGGTTGTGGTACTACCGCCAAATCCAACGGTCCCCTTGGCAAACTTGAATATACAATCTGAAAAGGACTGTAACCTGTGCTTCTATTAACCACATGATTATGTGCAAACTCTGCTTGGCATAACTTCATGTCCCAACTTCTCAGATTATCTTTCCCCAAACATCGTAACAAATTTCCCAATGATCTATTAACCACCTCCGTTTGCCCATCGGTTTGCGGATGGTAAGCGCTACTAAAGTTTAACTTCGTTCCCACCATCTTCCATAAACTTAACCAAAAGTGACTCAGAAAACGAGTATCCCTATCCGACACAATAGATTCTGGCAATCCATGAAGTCGATAGATCTCCTTGAAAAATAACTGAGCGACATGAACAGCATCCGCCGTCTTCTTACAAGCAATAAAAAGTACCATCTTCGAGAAACGATCCACCACAACGTATATCGAGTCATTTCCCCTTTGAGTCCTTGGCAAACCCAACACGAAATCCATGCTAATGTCTACCCATGGGTTTGTAGGAATAGGTAATGGCATATACAATCCCGCATTTGTAGCTGTCCCTTTCGAAACCTGGCAAACATGACATCTACGCAAAAACCTTTCAACTTCCCTTCTCATTGACGACAAATAATAAGACTGAGAAATCAACTGCAATGTTCGATCTCTACCCACATGTCCTTCTTCGTGCAACTCTTTCACAATTTTCATTCTCAAACTGCAATCTGGTACACATAATAGATTCCCTTTGAATAAGAATCCATCTATCAACACAAATTCATCAGTACTCCCATCCTTGACTTTCTCAACAAATTTCATAAAGTAAGGATCTTCTTAAACCAATTCTGGCAATAGCTCAAATCCTGTCACTTTAACTTTTATCGTTGTCAACAAATGATTTCTCCTGCTCAATGCATCAGCTACACGATTCATCACCCCTGATTTGTGCTTTACAACAAAAGTAAACTGTTGTAGATACGCGACCCATGAAGCGTGCCTACCTGAAATTTTGTCCTGCCCTTGCAAATGCTTCAAAGCTTCATGATCCGTATAGAGAACAAACTCCTTCTGAAACAGGTAATGTATCCAGCGCTTCACAGCTTGAACAATTGCGTAAAACTCAACATCATAAGTGTTATATCTCAACTTAGCTCCAAATAACTTCTCACTGAAATAAGCAACTGGTCTTCCTTTCTGACTCAAAACTCCACCAACCCCAACCTTCGATGCATCAGTATGTAATTCAAACAACAACTGAAAATCCGGTAAAACTAGAATTGGTGCTGTCGTCAATAGTGTTTTGATCTTATCAAAAGCAACCCCTGCTTCCTCTGACCACTCAAACTTCTTTCCCTCCATGCAATCGGTTACAGGTGCCATCACACTACTAAAATGCGGAATGAATCTTCGATAGAAAGATACCAATCCATGAAAACTTCGTACTTCAGTAATTGTCTTCGGTTGTGGCCAACTCCTGACAGCCTCTACTTTACTTTTATCCACTTGAATTCCTTCTTTCGATAGAACGTATCCCAGAAACAAAATACTGTGCGTCATGAACACACACTTCTTCATTGCAGCATAAAATTTCTCCTGCCGTAGAATCAACAGTACTTCACGCAAATATTGGACATGCTTTTCCATACTCCCACTGTAGATCAAAATATCATCAAAGTAAACTACCATAAATTTCCCAATGTATGGTCTGAAAATCTGGTTCATAACTCTCATAAAAGTACTGGTGCATTCGATAAACCAAACGGCATAACCAACCATTCGTATAAACCTTCCCTGGTTTTGAAAGCAGTCTTCCACTCATCTCCCGGTCTAATACAAATTTGATCATATCCACTCTTCAAGTCAATCTTTGAAAACACAACAGCTCCACTCAACTGATCTATCAAATCATCAAACCTCGCCATAGGAAATCTGTATCTCACAGTGATCTTGTTTAGAGCCCGACTGTCCGTACACATTCTCCACGAACCATCCTTCTTTGGCACCAATAAAGCTGGCACTGCACAAGGACTCAAGCTCTCCTGAACACGCCCCTGTTCTAACAACTCCTCCACCTGCCTTCTCAGTTCCTCGTGCTCCTTAGGACTCATCCTATAATATGGCCTGTGTGGTAATACTCCCCCTGGCACAAGATCAATCTGATGTTGAATATCCCACAACGGTGGTAACTCCGTTGGTAATTCTTCAGGAAACACATCTCTGAATTCTTCCAATACCGGTTTTACTTCCTCTGGAACTTCTACAGATTCAGTGGCTTCATGTCCAATCAACAAAAATACTTCTGGACTCTCTTCTACTTCTTCAATAAATTCCTTCAAAGTCAATAAAGTCTTCAGCTCCTCAATCTCTTCTGACTTGCTTTCTTCTTGCTGTCCCTTCTTTGGAACCAAAATGATTTTAACACCTTCAAACATAAAACTGTAGCTATTGGTCCGACCGTCATACTGCACTGCTCGATCATACTGCCACGGTCTTCCCAAAAGCAAATGACAAACATCCATCTCAACTACATCACACCAAATCTCGTCTTTATACTTCTTCCCAATAGAAAATGGAACTCGAACTCGCATGCCCACCTTCACTTCTCCTCCTTTTCTCAACCACGCTAACTTGTAAGGATTTGGATGCTTCTCCGTTTTCAGCTTCATCTTTCTCACGGCTTCAGTGGAAAGAATATTGTCACAACTTCCTGCATCAATCACAAACTTACAAACCTTTCCCAGAATAGTGCATGTTGACTGAAAAATGTTACTCCTCAACCAACTAGCTTCTTCTTCTTGCTTCGGTATTAAACAAGACCTCCTCATCATTAGGTTACATCCTTCATCTCCTGACGCGATATCCAGTTCTTTCTCCTCAACTGGACTAGGATAACCTTCATCAACATCCTCACCTTCAACTTCAACAATCATAGTTCGTTTCTTCGGCTTCGTGCATTCATTACTTTTGTGGCCCACTTCCTGGCAATTGTAACACTTGAAACTGTTGTTGACCTTCGTCTTCGCGACTTCATTCACAACTGGTTTACTGATAGATTTAGGAACATTAGAGCTTCCACTAACACCCTTCACTTGATTGTTGGAATTAGTAAACACACCTCCTCCACGCCTTCCCTGCTTCTCCCAAGCCAACGCTTTCTGATGTGCTTCTGCTACAGATCTAGGATCAAACATATTCACCATATCCTGTATCTGCATCCTCAACCCTCCAACAAATCTAGCAGTCAGCTGTTCCTTTATATCCATAATGTCATTTCGAGCAATGAGTTGATAAAATTCATCAGCATAATCATTAACAGTCTTCCTCCCTTGCCTCAAGTTCTGCAACCTCTGATACATGAATGATTGATAATTGTAAGGTAAGAATGTAGCTTTCATCATCTTCTTCATCTTCTCCCATGATTCAATCTTCGACTTCCCCATCCGTTCTCGTGTAAGTTTGGTTTGCTGCCACCATGCCAAAGCTCTCCCCCTCAACCTAGTAGCAACCAACTTTACTCTTCTATGCTCAAGAACTTCTTTAAAGTCAAAAATATCTTCAACATTAGACAACCAATCAAGAAATTCTTCAGCTACCATTCCACCCTTGAATTCTAGAATTTCCGTCTTCATACCCGATTCCTATCGACGATCTTCTTCTACATCTCGATATGAATTTCGAACTTGGTCTCGATCTCAACAATGAATGCTAGCTCTATCACCCTCTTCATCATAATCAAATGTATGTCTATATCGATCTCGACCATCAACATCCCTTCGATCACGCATGTCTCTCCTACTATGTCTCTCTTCATCTCTATATGGCTCATTTTCAAACTCGCGTGGAGTTCCCCTCTCTTTATGTCCATAGTCATGCTGATCTCTCCTTGATGAAATTGATATTTCTCTTCTCTCTCTAAAAGATTGCGGTGATACCCTCCTCGCTTCCGTAACCGATGGCGAAACCCGGTTTCCTCCATGGTTCGAGACTGGTGATCTCCTCCTTTGATTTTGATTCAAATCATTCATCAATTTTTCTAACTTTCCAATGCCTTCATCAAATTTCTCATTAATTAATTTGTTCCATTTGCTCGGCTTCTTCCCTTCTATACAATGCTTCAACATTCTGATGACGATTAGCTCTCCTCGGCGGCATTATTGATTCAACACAATCTTCAAAACTTCACAAATCTTCAACCCAAACTTGAACAACAAGTCACGGCCTCCCACTAACTCGGCAATAGGTAACGACCTAAGGCTTAGGTCGACTCGGCTTCAACAAGCACGGCTTCAAACACTTTACTTTCAAACTTTGGCGCGCAAAAATCTCACGGCAAAATTCAAACAACTTCCACACTTTGATCCAAAAGAATATGGATCGAAAACTTCTAACTTGTTGCAACTTCAAGATGAACACGATGAACACCAACTTCAAACTCCTTGGCTCCAAGACTCGGCTTAGCTATGATTTGCTTAGTCTAGCTCTGATACCAAAACTGACGCAGCGGATATTAACAAAACGATATAGATCGATGGAAGTAGCAAACGGTGGATTGAAGATACTGAAATGCCCAAATTCGTTGATCACAAAGATTTCGAATTCTAGCTATCTTCGACATGTTGATCGCGCACGATACCGTGAAAGAAGATCTATAATTTTTCAAACGTTGATCAAGCACACTTGATAGTGTGAATTGGCTTCAACAATCGTTGAATCGAGTGCACTCGATTAACCGAAAGTGGAGATAGGAGATCACACTCAACTACCAATTTAAGATGAAAGCAAACAGCAACCAAACAAGAATTTTATTCCAAAAATCAACAACCTTCAAAATGTACAACACACTCCCTATTTATAGCATTCCACAACCTGACCCTTAAGTTGTTTCCGACTTAACACCCCCGACTCACTACCTAACTTAAGTCGTGCGCGCGACTTAACATCAGCGACTCAAATAGCTACACCCAACACATATTTACAACACTTAGGTCGTATACGACCTAACTACTCACGCGACTTAAGAAGCAAATGACATACGACTTAAAGAAAGTACAAACATATTACAACACAAGAATACGCGACTTAATTAAAATAACACGACTTAGTCAGCAGCGGCTCAACACTCACAACGACTTAAGGGAACACACCAATATACAACTTAGCGACTTACATACAACACAGTATAACAAACACATGACTTAACAGATACAACGACATAACGACTTAACATGACACGGCTTATGACTTACGGCCTAGCTTAGGTCGGCAGCGGCTTAAGAAACATCTTCAAACAGCACCTTCATACGACGTAAATCATGGTCGACTTAAGACTTCAACGACTTATCATGAGTCGTAACTCGTGGCATCTTGAAGGAGCGGTATCTTCCCATAACTCACTAAGTCGTAACTCGCTTCCGACTTGAAGCCTTCAACTACTGGAACTTCTCTCTTCTTCTTGATAAATCGTGGACGACTTATAGCTGTGTCGTTAGGTCGTATATGACTTATCAAACCTGAACGACTTAATCTCCCGTTAAGTCGTAACTTCTTTTCATCATTCTTGTTAAGTCGTAGCTCTCCCCCCGAGCTTTCTTTAGTCGCAGACGACTTAAGACCGCTTCCTTAGGTCGTGGACGACTCATGTCTTGAAGGTTTGGGCCTGGCACTGCTCCAACTCTGTTCCGAGCTGCATCAAGTGGTGCTGGTGCATGAAATGACATCCCATTGTTTGTTGAAGAACCCTTTAATCCTATCAAGTTTGTGATCAACCTTTTTGAGACGAGTATCAAGGATTTGTTGATTCCTTGATAGAATTCCTAATGAATGATTTGCAGTAAAATCTGGTTGAACAAGACGGATTTCATCATCTTAATCAAGTGGTTCTTGTTGTGGGGCTTGAGGTTGAGGTTGGTGAGGTGCTTGTTGACGTGCTTCCCATTCGGCTAGAGACATGATACGAGGAGGCCTTAACGGTAGTTGCATTAGGCTTATAGTCTGATGGTTGATTTGATGAACCATCGTATTTTCTGAGTTTGGTAGTGGCGTATCAACGTCTAGGAGAAGTCGCATTATGTATTCACCAAAATATATCGTTCTCATTTTCCCATTGTTGAATGAAAGAAATTCATCAAGTATCAATTGCACCCAATTGACTTTAATATTTCCCCATATAGCGTATAGTGCCCGGTAGTTATTCGGATACACTATTTCATAGGAGCCGGTGTGTGGGGTTATGGTTTTCATAAGGGCTTTGTGTATAAGCCTTGCTCTTGGTCTTAAGGAAATGGATTTGATATCTCGGTTATTGATATCATCTTCTAAAAATTAATGATTTATATTGTCACGAATATGAGGATTGAAATCTATTTCCTCAAGCTTTCTACCAATGTTTAGGGATCCTAGAATGTGAGCAATGTGATCAAGTGAAAACCGTACCTTTTTCCCGCATACCATACTCCAAACACTGTCATTCGGATTTCGTGGAGTTTGGTGTCCAAGGTTGTGGTTGGCATAGAATGATTTGACCATAATATGGTTGATGGCATGGTCATTTCGATTAATGCCTTGAAGCGATGTCAAATTGGCTTGGTCCGACCGCAACTCCATTGTAAAGCCATTGAGCGATTTGGGCATCAATTGGCTCGGAGGATGATGAAGTTGAAGCTCTAGAATGTTTAGGAGGCATAATTGTTGAAAGTTTGAGGAAGAAATTTAGAAAAATGGAAATTCGGGGGCTACAGTTTTCTTAGAATTGGAAGATGAACTTTGGAAATGGTGAAAAGTAAAGGTAAAAATGTAAAAGATGGCTAAGTAGGGTGGACAAAAACTGGGTAAAATGCTTTTAGTCGACTGAAATGTTCTATTCAGTCGACCGAACAGGAAGCCGAAATATTTATGGCTAAAATTCCGTCGACCGAACAAAGATTTTCAGTCGACTGAATTATTGGCTGAAAGTCTTTGTTGTATATTTAGTTGACTGAGCAGGAAATTTCAGTCGACTGAATTATGCATTTTTGGTTTTTCTTCACTTATTTGAATGCAAATGTTTTATTTAATGAAATAATTACAATTATATATTAATATTATGATACAATAACATTATTTTGACCACAAAACCATCATTTCTTGAGGGATGGAGTCTTGGGAGATGGACCCCTCTTCGTTGGTGTTTTATATCCTTCATTTGCCATATAGTTGTTGTCCCATGAATTTGGACTATATTGAGGTCTTTGAGGCGAGACCCAAGGATTTATTGGGTCGTTTGATGTACGATACGATGAAGATGGATCAAACGGATTAACTGGTCGAGGGAAGGGTTCACTTACATCCTTTTTCTTCGAGCTACAAAATTTCAAACCAATTTGTTCAAGAAAGCTTAAGCATTTAGCCGTTACTTTCTGTTCGAAATACAATTCTCGTTGAAGGTCTATTTGCTGCTGTTGATAATGATAAATTTCGTCAACCTTTTTCTTCGTATTGGGAGATAAATAGCGAACGTTTGGCCTTCTAGGAATCTAGTGTATAATCGGCTTGATAATTTTTCCATTTATAAACAGGCTCGTGTGTTGGTGTTGGCATAGGAAGATGAGGTGAATCTGCTGAGCTACGGTTGAAAAAGTGATGATGATGGGTGAGTTTTATTTGTTGGATGACATTTTTCTACAGAGTATTTTTTTTATTAACATGTATATAAAGGTTTAGAATTATAAAAAAAAATGCGCTGTAAAATCATCAAGAATTTAGAACCAGAGATTGAATTAATGGTTATTATTTACTTTGAAATGGATGGTTATGTTTTAGTGTATGAAATATTAATTCAAATGTATAAATTAAATGATTAAGTTTTTAAACCCATAGTTATGTAAACTAAATTCATGTTTGACTTTTGTTTAGATGAAGTTAATAAAGTATGATAAATGTTACTTATGTATTAGATTTCTTATCATTATAATTCTTGTTATAAAATATCTTTGAAGGATATTATTCCTAATTCTCGTCGTAATTTTATGAATGAGTTTTCTAGTAATGGCTTAGTAAATATATCGGCAATTTGATTTTCGGTAGAAATATATTCTAAATTGATAATTCTTTTTTCGATATTGTCACGTAGAAAATGGTGACGAATATCAATATATTTTGTACGAGAGTGATTTATTGGATTTTTAGATAAATTTATTGTACTTGTATTATCACAATATACTGTAGAGTTTGTTAAATTTATATTAAAATCTTTAAGTGTTTGTTGCTTATATATGATAGCTAAAGCGGCAGATATATATTCCGCTTCACAGGTTGAAAGCGAAACACAATTTTGTTTCTTACTAAACCAAGATACAAGTGATTTTCCAATGAAATGGCATGTACCACTTGTACTTTTTCTATCAGTTCGAGATCCACCAAAATCAGCATCACTAAATGAAACTAATTCGAATGGACAATCTTTTAGATAGAAAATACCAAAGTCCTTGGTATTATTAAGATATCGCATAATTCGTTTTACGGCTCTTAAATGCGATTCTTTAGGATTAGCTTAAAAACGTGCACATAAACATACACTCATCATTATGTCTGGTCTACTAGCGGTTAAATAAAGTAAAGAGCCTATCATACTTCTAATCAACTTTTGGTCTACACTCTTGCCATTTTTATCTCGATCGAGATGAGTTGTGGTACTCATAGAAGTAGGTTTTCAAGAAGTGTTCTCCATTCCAAAACGTTTAAGTAGATTAACACAATATTTTTCTTGGTTTGAGAAAATTCCATTTTTTAATTATTTAATTTGAAGTCCGAGAAAATAAGTTAATTCTCCCATATGAGACATTTCGAATTCTTTAGTCCTTATATTTGAAAATTCTTTACACAATTTTTCTTTAGTGGAACCAAAAATAATGTCATCTACATATATTTGAATTATTAATATGTCTTTAGTAGTGTTTTTAATGAATAGAGTTTGATCTACTTTTCCGATTTGAAATCCTGAATCTATTAGATAGCTCTTAAGTCTCTCATACCAAGCACGAGGTGCTTGTTTAAGACCATATAAGGCTTTCTTTAATTTATATACATTACTCGGATATTTTTCATGAGTGAATAAAGGCGGTTGTTCAACATATACATTTTCCTTAATATATCCATTTAAGAAAGCACTTTTAACATCCATTTGATAAAGTTTAAAATTATGAAAACAAGCGTAAGCTAATAGAATACGTATTGCTTCTAGTCTTGCAACAAGAGCAAATGTTTCTTCGTAATCGATTCCTTCTTCTTGATTATAGCCTTGTGCTATTAGTTTTGCTTTATTTCTAGTAATATTTCCAAATTCGTCTGCTTTATTTTTATAGACCCACTTAGTTCCAATAAATGATTGGTCATCAGGACGAGGAACTAACTCCCATACATTATTTCGTTCAAACTGATTTAATTTTTCTTGCATGGCAATAATCCAGTATTCATCTGTTGATGCTTCTTTAGGATTTTTAGGTTCTATTGTTGAAATAAAGGCAACATGTCCCATTTGGTTTAGTTGAGTTCTTGTTTGAACTTGTGAGTCAATTTCTCCAATTATAATTTATTTAGGATGATCTCGTAGGATTCTAGAAGGAGATCTAATTTGAATGTTATTGATTTGATTAATATTTTCATTATTTTCAAAACTTATATTTTCTGTGTTGTATATAATTTCTTCATCATCTTTGATGATTGTATTTTTATTAAAGTTTTCATCAAAAGATATATGTAAAGTTTCTTCTATTACATTTGTTCGCTTATTGAAAACACGATATGCCTTGCTTCGTTCTGAGTAACCTATAAAAATACCGTGGTCAGATTTTGGATCAAATTTTCCAAGTTGGTCTTTTGTGTTAAGAATAAAACATTTTGAACCAAAGATTTTGAAGTACGAAAAATTAGGTTTTCTTCCATTAAAATGTTCATATGAAGTGTTTTTAGTTAAAGGTCGTATGGAAATACGAATTAATACATAGCACGCAGTTGCTATAGCTTCTGCCTAAAAATGCTTTGGTAATGTACTTCCATTTAATAACGTTATTGCGCATTCTTGAAGAGTTCTATTTTTCTTTCTACAATTCCATTTTGTTGTGGAGTTCTAGGAAATGAAAAATTATGATTTATTCCTTTCTTTTTACAAAATAATTCAAATGACTCATTTTCAAATTCGCCTCCATGATCACTTCTTATATTTTTGACTTTTAAATTCTTAATATTTTGAATTCTTTTAATAAAATTTTTGAAATATTCAAACGTATCACTTTTGTTTTTCATAAAAATAGTCCATGTATATCTTGAGAAATCATCAACTATTACACAAACATATCGATTATGATTAATAGATTGAACCTGTGTTGGTCCGAATAAATCCATATGTAATAATTCTAATGGTTGTAAAGTTGAAATAACTTTCTTCGTTTTAAAAAATTATGTAGTTAATTTTCCCATTTGACAATTATCGCAAATATTATTTATTTTAAAATTTAATTTTGGTAAGCCTTTGACTAATTCATTTTTTGAAAGTTTTTGAATAGATTTAAAATTAATATGACAAAATATTTTATGCCATAACCAAGGATCGTTATCTTTGACCATTAAACACATATCTTTATTATTATTAATTTTCATGTTTAAAACATAAATATTTCTATCTCTTTTTCCTTCAAAAATAAGATTTTGATTTTGATCTAAAATACAACATTTATTTTCAGAAAAAGTTATTTTAAAACCTTTGTCGGATAGTTGACTTATGCTTAATAAATTGTGTTTTAAGTTATTAACTAAAGAAACATTTGTAATAAGGGGTAAATTTGATATACCGTAGTTGCACACATCTTCTTTGCCAATGATGAAACCTTTTGAGTTATCTCCGTAGGTAACAGAGCCACCATCGAAGTATGAAATATTTGTAAGCATTTCTTTGTCTCCGGTCATGTGTTTTGAGCAACCGCTATCCAAAATCCATTTTCTTTTCTTGTGTGGGACCTGCAAAAAATATTAATAAATATATTGGTGCCCACCTTTTAATAGGGTTCTAAGAGTTAGATCTTAGGAAACCAAACCCAAGTGGGTTTAGTATCCCTTTTATAAAGATAATTACTATTTTTGTGAACTGTTTCTATAAAGGAATTTATATATTTGTTTCGAGTTAAATTATTGTTTGTTTTCGGAACCCATATTTTGATTTCCTTTTTCTTTTTAGTGTGTCTTGGTATGTTATTTTTTAATACTATACTATGTTTTGAATTATCTTCCTTCTTAAAATTAGCATTTTTCTTTGGAAGAATTTTTGATTCCTTTTTAAAACCTAATCCATTTTTATTTGAAGAGGGTTGAGAATTTTCGAGAATTTTAGATAAATTTTATCTTCCTTTATTGAAATTAGAAACATTTTTAGTAATGTTATCTAATTTAATTTGAAGACTAGTATTGTCTAATTCAACTTGTTTTATTTTATTTTTTAAATTGTGATTTTCAGAAATAATTTCATCATTCTTTGCTTTTCGAGTTTCAATTTCTTGGCTCAAAAGTAAAAGTTGGCTATCTGAGTTTGAGAGAGATATTCTTTAACTCTTTCAAGTTCTTCTTCCTATATATTTTTTCATCTTTTAACATATCTCTTTCAAATTCAGCTTTGTTCTGATTTTCACGTGTCTCTTTAAGTTTCTTTTTGAGAATTTTTATAGTATTTAAAAATTCAGTGTTTACTTCTATTAAATCATCATAAGATAAATCACTAACCTCAGATTCTTAAGCCATGAAGCATACATTTGCTTGTTCATTGTCGCCATCACTATCACTTTCGGATGAAGATGAATCTGAATCGTCCTATGTGATAGAAAAAGCCTTCTTTTTAAATTTGTCTTTCTTATTCTTGTTGTTGAAGTTTTTCTGATTCTCCTTCTTTTGTTCTGGACAATCCTTGTGCATGTGTCCTTTCTTGTGACAATTGAAGCATTCTATATTTGAGGATGAAGGTTTGTTCAAGAAATTCTTTTTGAAACCGTTTTTATTTCCTTTTCTATATTTTAAGAATTTCTTGAAATTTTTGGCAATAAATGCTAGAACCTCATCTTCAGGCTCTGATTCTTCCTTTTCTGCGTGAAAAGCCGCATTTTTACTTTCCTGTGCTTGGTCTTTCTTAGCTTGCATGTTAACTTCATAAGACATAAGGTTTCCAATTAATTCTTCAAGTTTCATTGTAGATAGATCGTTTTCTTCGTCGGTTGCTAAGACTTTTCTCTCCCATTCATCAGTGAGTGAATTTAGGACCTTAGATACAATATCAAAATCCGTATACTTTTCTCCTAATCCTATTATGGCATGATGAATGTCTTGAAATCTCGAGTACATGTCATTGATGGATTCATTCTGTCGCATTCTAAAGTTTTGAAACTGGTTCTTTAGCATGGAAATCTTTGTTTGTTTGACCTTGTTTGTGCCTTCATGTATGGTTCTAAGTGTATCCCATATCTGATGTGCAGTAGTACAAATGCTAACACGATTAAACTCATTTCTATCCAAAGCACAGAATAGCATATTCATAGCTTTGGCATTTGCACTAGTTCATTCTTCTGAGTTT
Source organism: Allium cepa (assembly GCA_030765085.1). Classification (NCBI taxonomy): domain Eukaryota; kingdom Viridiplantae; phylum Streptophyta; class Magnoliopsida; order Asparagales; family Amaryllidaceae; genus Allium; species Allium cepa. The sequence continues at coordinate 133,821,284 of CM060942.1, read as the reverse complement.
ATGTCCATATAGAGTAATCAGTTGTGGGTATAACGAATTCTGCTTGAGTTGCATTCCAGGCTTCAAAGCTTGTTGCTTGCATATAAATCCTCATCCTTGTAGCCCAATAATTGTAGTTTAGTCCATTGAATAGAGGGGGTCTTTGGGTAGATAATCCTTCTGCAAATGTAGAGCTATATGCAGTCGTTGTGCTTGTGCTTGTGTTATTTTCCATATTATCAATATGTCAAATAACGGTGTTATGGTTATAGGACAACCTCGCTCTGATACCAATTGAAAGAATTTATGAGTAGGATCGTATAATATGGAATAGTGAAATGGTCTAGGTAGATAGCAATAAGCAATAAGTAAAGTAGACACCAAGACTTTATACTGGTTCGGAATTCTTGTCCTACGTCCAGTCCCTAAGCTCCTCTTAGGAATTCTACTAACTAACAACCCTCACTTAACCCGGAGGAATAGGTTTACAACTTACCCAAACCACCGAACGGGATTTCTTGCCTCAACTACCGAAGAGGACTTCAACTAGGTACAAAAAGTATTTCTGACTTGTTGTGTTCTTGATAACACTAATGAGTCTAATTGAGTACAACTTTCCTATGATCTTATCCTCAAGAATATGAAATGTGTTTATGAAGATTTAGGAAATATGAATTGCTACGAATTAAACGAGTATTTAAGACAAATCAGAGAATCAAGCAATTGAAGTGGTTTTTGAATGTTTTTTAAAACTTTAAGAAATCGGAAAAGATGATCAAGGTAATAGAGAGATTAAAGCAAATAGAATTGATGAGTAATCCAATTCCAACACGTTTGCATCTATTTACGTATCACTTAGCAGTTATTATTTGTCAACTTACTTTCGGAGGAGTAATCCAATTCCAACACATAACATTCATCCTCTTAAACGAACATGGCACGTGAAAGAAAAATACAGATTGTTCTTACATAAACAGCATATGGCTTACAAACATCAAACCGACAATAACACACATACGAAAACTAAGTAATTGAATTATAAAGACTCCTTTTATGACCGTGCGTACCACATTTACTGCACCTATTTGGCTTTGGAGGCAGCATCTCGTCTATAGTGCCTTTAATTCTAGTAGACTTAGGCCTTTCTGGAGCTCGCGTTGAGGGAGGGGGGGTTGGAAGTACCATTTGACCTTCATTTGGAGACCAATACCTTTTATTGCATACGGGATGAAATTTTGCAGAGTATGTCGCTAGGTAAGTCTGAACGGAGTACCAATGTAATGCAAAATCACGATGAGCTCTGTTTGCACCGTTGGCCACCTACGAACAAGCAGCCATCACATGGACGCAGGGGAATGCTATAGTAATGGGACGTTGTATGTACATGAACAAGTGTTACCATCGATTATAATTTTGAATTCATCTCCAAACTAGTGAGTCACTCGCCATTCAATTTGAGTGAAATGGACAATTCGACAACGTCTTGCTTCGCTTGCTCTCATCTCTATTTGTGCTTCCCATTTTGGTGTGACACGAAGTGTGGAATTCCTAGCTAACTCTCTTCTTCGGTAAAGGTAATCAACGGATCGATAGAAGGTATGTACAACAAGTTCTCTAATAGACAAAGATCTTGCACATCTAAGTACACCATTAAAACTTTCTGACGCATTAGTCGTCATAAAATGAAAACGACCACCATCATCTTTGCATAATGCCTAATTTTCCATCTTTGAACCAAACTTCTCTCTATCCAGTTGTGTTCTCTTATACTAGTGGTTTTAATTTATTCACAAATCGTTAAATACTCAATCTCCTCAGATGCCCATGTAGCAGCGCAACATAAACCAGTCAATCGTTTGTTTCTGAAACCCGACGCTTGAAAATTAGCTTTCAAATGTCTGGCACAGTATCTATGTTTATGTGGGGCTAGCCATTTTCTCTCCAACGCTATAGGTATTCCTTTCATTCTATCAGAAATGAAATTAATACAACGATTATTCGTGCTGTGAATGAACCTTTGCATGCACGCAAACAACCAACCCCAACAATCAAAGGATTCAGACTCAACAATAGCAAATGCAAAGGGATATAGCTGATTATTTGCATCAACGGCGATTGCAACTAGTAAGGTACCATTGTATTTGCCATATAGATGTGTACCATCTATGCAAAGCAAAGGTTGACAATGGACAAATCCCTCGATACATGGCCCAAATGACCAAAATGCATGATCAAAAAGTCTGTACTCATCAGTAGTCACATGTCCTACGCTTCCAGGATTTCTTTTGCATATTCTGCTGAAGTATTGTTGTAGGTTGGAATACGACCCTGCCCAATCACCCTATATTCGTTCAATTTCCTTGCTCAATGCTCTCTATGCTTTCGGATAGCTAATTTTGATAAATAATTGTTCTTTCATTAGAACTTGCACCGTTTCGGCCGTAATGTTCAAATCGGATTTCATGAAAGGTACGATCTTCGATACCATAAAAGATGATGTAGCTTGCCTATGATTTGACTTCACTGTAGGGTTAATGCATGTATGATCATTAGGATATTTTTTAATAACCCACCATCCAGCCTGTATCTTTTTTGAGTCAATGGTATGTATTCTTCAAGGACAACTGTCACTGACGTTGCAAATGGCAGTGTATTTTGCTTTGTTCAACCTTATTGGCTTAAAGGACACTGTGTGTAAGATTGAACATTTTGATAGTTATTGTAGAAATTTAGCTTTACTCTCAAACATCATGCCAACTTTGAAACCGATTTGCATGCTGGAAGATGAAAATAATTCGTTGTTGAAGTTTATATTTGCTACAATCAACCTAGCCATAATTTGTGCACTGCACAAATCATCATCCAATGGTATCTCCATTTCTGGTTCATCGTTGTTTACACAATCTGGTTCTGCACCTCCAAAATCGTAGTCTAGTGGATCATTGTTTACTTGCACATTTTCCATCCAGGTTGTATCAACCTCTGGTATTGACACAACAAACATACTATGAAGTGCAGGAACATCTTCAACTTGTACATCTTCTTCGTCATCTACATCCATATCATCGTTGCAGATAGTTTGACCCATTGGTTCATTCAGTGGTTGGACGTATGACTGTATAGCAGTGTTGTTTGTTGCGAAGTTGCAGTAAATAAATACAACAATTTTAGTTTATTTCTATATACCAATGATTTTGCAACACATTTCAATATTTAACTTACTTTTGGCTTAAATGGTAAAATTTGAATGGAGTTGGCTGTATTCGTTTAGATGAATGGCTACTCGATGCTTAGCACTTCTTTGAGTGGAATTCTAAACTGGAATAAAACTGCATGGGAATACAAATTGAGTATAATAATTAAATCAATTCAATATACCCAATATGTATGTAGTCACGGCTAAACGATACTTCCAACTCATTCGCGGATAGCTGTCCTGTGTCAAATGAGGATATGTAAATTGGATATTTGACTGCAAACTCATGAATGGATGAAAACCATAATACATTTTTTGTTGCCCGTATGGCGATATGTCCTGAGTCGGATGACTAAAACTAGGCGATGGAATCCCTTACCAAGTACTCATGTTCCCCACCATTCTATAATATTCTTCAATGCCAAAATTTGTTACGGGTGCTGGTGTTGGTTGTTCTGCAATCGAACTTCTATTTTTTCCAACAAACAACTCGATAGATTTAGTCGCAGCAACAAACATTAATTCAACATCAACGTGATCAACAATTTTGATTTCTTTGGATCCAAAATCTGTTGGTCAATTGCAAACTATATCAATATCGTACTCTTCTAGTTTTATCTTTGTTGCTTTGTAAACCTACTCTTTCAACTGCTCAAAAGTAGAACCACTTCGAACTTTAGCCGATTTGTAAGATCCAACAAAATATTTTCCACACGTTAAATTGTCAATAACCAATTCATCATCATAATAGCATATGGTTGGAATAAAACTAGGAGCCATTCTACATCAAAAAAAAAAAAATAAGTTTGCAAACTAATTTGAAAACTTAGAGTTTCTACTACAGACCTTGATTGGACTCGACCGTATGATGGTTTACTGTGCTTAAGGTAGATCTTCAAAATCTAATGCTTTTAAGAAGATTAATGAAATTTAATTAGGTTTAAAAAAAATTAAGGCAGAGGATTTTAGGGTTTTTGGAGATGAAGAGGAAAGTGATAGCGTGAAGTAGGAAGAAAGTGGGTTCTGATTTTGTTACAGAACCCCCTTTTGGGCGACTTTTGAGAAGTTGCCCACTGGCGAATTTTCGAAAGTCGCCCAATTTTTTTGAAAAAAAACATGTAAGCGACTTCTCAAAAGTCACCTAAATGTTTTTAGCAAAAAAAATTTGTACTGGCAACTTTTCAAAAGTTGCCAGTACATTTTGGCTAGCTCAGGGCTGAGCTGGCTGAAATAGGGCTAAAATTGATATTAGTTTTTAAAGTGGGCTGTTTGCAATAATTATTTTTAAAAGGGGGCTAATCTGAAAAAATCCTACTTTATAGCCTACGCACAAAAAAGCAATTATCTTCCAATCCCTATTCCTAAGAACAAAAAACAAGAACTCGATTATTACTCTCTATGTTCTTCAAAGTAGATTGATATTTTATTGTTTTGGCAAAGATTACCTTAACCACCGCTAAGCATTACATGATCAAACGACTTGTATTTTTTAGATTTTGTTTCCTAATTTCAGTTGCTACAGTTGCTACAGTTGTAGGAGTATATTATGTACTCTATAAGCATCATCGGCAAAATGTAACGAGTAGTACTGGAAAATGAAAATTGGCATGTGAAAAAGTAAAGGTAAAAATGTGAAAGGACGCGCCATTTAATCATCGTTAATACAAAATGAGACAAAACTACAACGGTATAGAATTATTTACAAATAATCATTTCAAGAACGAACAAATTTATCAGAATGAAAAACCTTCATATCTCCAAGCATAGGTGTCAAACTACCAGGATGGTATATCTCTAATGTAGCAAAATCACTTCTTGGATCACTGGTTTGCCTATATATTCAAAAGAAAAAGTTTATCAGAAGCAGTTATAATAAAACCCAGGAATTACACATGCCAAAAAAATGAAAATAAAATTTAAAGCATTTTTGATGTCCAGAAAAATTAAGAAATAACTAGCACTCCATGTTTAATATTTTTCTTTTTGGTGAAAGTTATATCGAGATTCGATATTGCTTATCATCCTTCTCCTTCAGCTACATGGATTAGTAGACTGTATTTTATGTCACTAGAGAAAACAGTCTGGGTTTTTTGATTAATCCACATGCATGTTGCAAAATGCCAATTTGCAACAAATTTATAGTAAACTCAAGCATACCAGGTTCCAATAAGAAAAAAATTATAATAAGCACGATTCTATGTCATTGTGATCGCTTTGAATTCCAATCTTACACCGAAGCAAATCTTATATCCGTCTAGGGTGACGAGGACTATTTCCCTGCCTCTTTTACATTAGATGTCCCATCCATGTAAAGTTTTCAGGTGCGTTGGTCCGTGGGTTCTTCTTCCTTGCCATTGTCCAAGCTTGAGCATTCCACAATAAAGTCGATCAAAGCTCGGCCTTTGATGGATGTGCAAGTGTGGAAGGTGATGTAGTGTTGGTCAAGTTCCCCTGCCCTCTTCACGAGGCGACCCGTGGCGCCGGGTCGACTTAGGGCCTTCCTCAAAGGATGATTTTTTGTGCCGATTTGGATATTCTTCAAAAAATGATTTCTTCAAAGGTGATGGATATTCTTTGAAGGATGAGGACTTAGTACTTTCTTCAAAGGGTGGATCCATCTTTGTGTTAGAGGCCCTTTATAGTGAAAGAGATCTCACAAGTTAATATTCATGCTCATATACTACTTTCCTTAAACTCATATTGTCCCTTAGGGTCAGGTAATTTTATGCGAAGGGAAGGACTTATATGGCCATTAACTAACACGCGCATGCGCCACCCACCCATCCCTTAGCAAACCGGGTCGGATGCGGGTCCAATAAGAGTGGACCCGCTGCAAATGAAGAGACGCGACTATTGCAAACCACAATAGTTTTTTGGCCGTTGCAGACGAAGAGATGTGGCTGTTCCCAACAGACATTACCGTTGAGAATTAGCCTATAAAACAAGAAGGAAACAAGATCAGTAACATACTCCGAATTTTATCTTCTTTCTCTTCATTTCCTAATCTCTGCAATCCATGCGCTTCTGCACATCACACAGAAGATCATACACATCACAATCTCGAGCATATCATGTCTGTTGTATCTTCGAAGACTTTGAATAAAGTCTTAAGGAAATTGTTATGACAAGCCTCAGATGAAATTTCCTTCTTCATCGGGTTAGATTTCTGTTTACTTATACGTTTCTACACATTGTTCTCTAATCTTTTCATTTCAACATTGTGCTATTTCTGTGAAGTAGTACAATGCTTGTTTATCACTATAGTTTAATACAGCAATTTGTTGTTGTTATTGCTATAATTTGTTGTTGTAAATTAATTACAATATAGTTATTGTTCAAAATTACTAATACAAAATTCCAAAGTAGTGGAAATCTGATTTGAAAACTTGTATGACGAGTTTATAACATATTGGTCTCTGTTTTGGTATACTGATCATATAACATCTTAAGACTTTTCTGTTTTCACTTAAACAGAGATGTTGACAGTTGAACTATTAACAAAACTGCTACCCACAACCTATGTAGTTAATGCCCTGCTATTACCCCGCTACAACCCCGCTATATCTCATAGCGGATTTCTACCGCTATGATTTTTCCTTATAGCCCCAGAATATAGCCTATCTGCTTTAATTCCCTCTATTTTCCCTATATCCCGTTATTTCCGCTATATTCCGCTATTCCCGCTATATCATTTTTTATAAAATGAATTGTAAAATTGCATTTATACATTACAAAATTATGAAACTAATTTATTTTATTTAATTTTTAGTATATTTTCAGAAACGAAAATACTCTAATAATCTACCAAATTCAATTATGTTATAAATAGTTTTTCGTTTATTTAAAGTATATTCGCACATGTTTTTATTTAAAATTATTTATGTATTATTTATAATTCAATTGAATGATAATTTTTCATTTAATTACCATTTATATATTTGTAAAAACATTAAGTACGAGTTTTATATGTTATTTTCGAGCCATCCGCTATATCCTGCTATATCCTCGCTGTATCCCTGCTATGACTTTTTGCACCTCCACCGCTTTGAATCTACCGAGCGCATTAACTGCACAGCCCACAGCAGGCCTGATCGGTTTAAAGGAGATGGTGATGACTTCATAACATGGCAAAATCAAATGGTGTTTTATCTCACCATGTTAGGGCTGCAGAAGTGCATTGTGAAGGATGAACCAAAGCCTAAAGATGGACAAACTAAAGAATAAATGCAGCTATTTTTCTCAAAATTGACGCATGGAAGCATTCAGACTTCTTATGCCAAAATTACATTCTGAACTATCTAGATAAAGTACTATATAAAGTATATCAGCCACACCAGACAGTAAAATCCCTATGGACTACACTTGCAAATAAATACAAGACGTAGAATGTCAGTTTGAAGAAGTTCATAGTAGATAAATTTATGGAATACAAAATGGTGGATTCCAAATCCGTAACTAGTAAAGTGCAAGAACTCTAACTTATAATTCATGAACTTAAAGTAGAAGGACATCAAGTTGGAGAATCTATCCTTATTGAAGCGATAACAGGAAAATTACTACCATCCTGGAGAGACTACCGCAACTATCTAAATCTCTGATGCCCCACCTCTATAATCAGACTAGCCAAGAATACTACAGGGTAATGCCATCGACTAGCACAAAGAATATGGCTGTTGAGAAGCGACCATCCATGTAATTGCTTTGTGCGAGTACTGATATACCAAATAAAACATCGCTTTCATTTCAAGAGGAAATCAGACATATCAAGTACAAACTCAAAGCTGCTACACAGTGGCTATGTGATCTTCGAAAACAAATATAAAATAAGCATAACATAAATTGGTCACAGATATTCATGTCACTGAGGCGGAAACAGATATGAATATAACACATAAAAGTGTACGTCAAAGAAGTGATCATGTAAGATCCACTACATCACAAAAGAATAGGTACAAGTGCTAGACAAAAGAATATGTATACATCAAGGAATCTTTATCTCGAATGTATAAAACAAAAACTACTAAGTTAATTAGTTAGCCAACAGTCAAATGACGGACCTAGATAAGAAGTGAAGTAGAAGCACCTAAAATACCTCGGTCTGACCTGAGTATTATTTAAGAAGAAAATAATAAACGGACCAGTCTAGTTATAAATATCATATAAAATAAGATAAGATAAGAGATATGAAAAAAATGTATGATAACAATAATGCCATACTGTGACAAATATACATTAAATAACAATAAAAAATCATACTATATCTCAAGAATATCAAAACACCAAAAAAATGTCATATTCTTTATTATATTCACCAAAACACAAATATTGACAAAACATATCAATGCTAATCGCTAAAAATTGGTGGAAATAAATTCCAAAAATCATCAATTAGAAATCCATAATTCACAAAGGAGGAGGCCTATCAAAAACGGGAGCAAGAAAATTCACCAACACCTGTATCACAAACGGGTCGCTAACCATATGCCTGTGCAACAATGTAGTACAATAACGGTAGGCCCGAGGAACCTAAAACTCGAAAAATTTGAAATAACGACGTAGTACAATAACGGTACTCCCGATGAACCTGATAAGCCGGAACAATGACGTAGTACAACAATGGTACGTTCGATGGACCGGACCCCATAAAGAAAATGGGTCGCTAGCCCAAAAAAATGAGTCAAAACTCCAAAGAACCCATATGTTGTTAGCCTATAAAAGAAATGAGACGAAGCTAAATAAAATGGGGTACAGTCCCCCATGTGGTCAAAGAGACATCGCATAGCGCTAGTCTAAACCATAAAATGATCACCATTGATCAATAAAAGTGTGAATTACACAAAGCTATTAAATAAATGAGTTTAGCTTCATGTCCCATAACCACTGGCTTAACTTAAATATTTACGAACAAATTGTTGATTTCCACTCGAAAATTGTCACAAGGAGTTCAATAGAACAAGTCTAAGAATTAACCGATAAATTAAACACAAGTGTTTCATACCATTTATTTTGCTAAGTCGTTTAATTAGATTTCTCATACGAATGAGGTAAAGGTTTGTATATACTAATAGATTAGAAAAGGATTTAAAAACGAGTTTTGTATTTAAAGTAACGTTGAAATCATTTTTATGAAAGAGTTTGAGTATTTACTAATAGTATAAAAATCTTTGTATTCTAAAGTGACATATCACAGAAAACGATTGAAAAAACAACCGATCACCAAAAATTCACATTCGAAGACGTGAATTAAAACCCCAAAAATCGATATCAAATCCAATCAAATGGATATTCTCAAAAATCCAAAAAAGAAGTCATCAAAGTCGATAATAAATGGCAACAACAAATCGGATCAACAAAAATCGATATAAGTGAAAATCCAATCAAAAACAGCCTAAATAGGCAAAATTAGCAGTTCCAGATGTCTGGGGGTTAATCCAGACTTCTGGATTTGGGTTATGGAATTATTTCAAAACCGTCCCAAGCGTCTGAACGCTAACCAGACGTCTGAACATTAACTAGACATCTGGTAAGTTTGGACCAGACGTCTGTCCAAGTCTCTGCCATTTTTTTTCTTTTCCGCCGTATTTTTTTGTCTGTTTCCCTAACCAGATGTCTGGACCTTCAAACCAAACGTTTGGTTTCCTGTTCTGGGCAACAGTTTTCCTAGGCCAATGATGGCCAAATTAATTCGAAAGCGATCGGACGAGCGACGGAGACTAGAGATTTATGCCAAGCTACAACCCAGCCGTATAAGGTCTTCGATACACAACAAATAACATGTCCAAATATCCAAGATAGGATCTTTAAAAAATTTGACTTCAGAACACCAAAATTTGGATAACTCACCAAATCAATTCAAATCAAAAGCAATTGAACATGAGATAGATGTTAGGAATTCATACCTAATAACAATGAAAGTTATAGACATGGATGTGAGTTCAAGAACTCACCTTTAACCCCAAATATAGAAATGAGAAGCTCTAAAACAGGCAAAGATTGATTTCTCTTCAACAAAACCTCAAGAATCTTTAATCTATTATCAAATGAAATGAATTTCCTAAGTTTAGTTATAGGAAATTCTGAAAATTAAAGAGAGTTTGAGATGGAGAAGATGAAGATGATTCTTATCTAAGCATCTTTTTGATTTTGGAGCTTGAATTTGAATTTCCTAGCAAAACTAGGGTTTAGGATTTTTTTTTTCTTTCTCTTTTTCCATTTTTCTTTAGTTTAATTGTTAGGAAAATAATAGAATGAATGAAGAGGAGAGAGGATAGAGTTAGGGTATATTTTGGGTTAATGGCTGAAACCCAAAGCCCAATAGAAAAATAGCAAAATTCTCGTCAACTCCAAACATATCGAAGTTTATACTCAAAAAGGTCGCAAATGCCATTTTGAACTCAATGGAAATAGTATCGAGTCCTAATTCGACTGTTTAAAAAAAATTAGCATTTCGGACAGTAATCCGACTAACGACACTATATTTGAATAAAACATTTAAATATACAATCGTAAAATATGCGGGTTGTTACGTAAACATAAGAAAAGTAAGATTTCCCTAGAAGATCTCATTGTCAGATTAAAAATTAAGGCAAATAATCATGGAATAACACAACCCAAAGGCAAAGTGGTACTTGTTACAGAAGGGTCAAAGAAGAAAGGACACTTCAACAACAAAAAGAAAAAGAGAAAGGCACCGGATAATTAATCTAAAGATAAGCAAATCAAGAAGATCAAAGGCGAATGTCGGATCTGCAGAAAGATTGGGCACACAGCTAAAGATTGTAGGCACAAGAAAATGAATGAAAAAGTGGAAAATATATTGGGAAATTTGAGTTCAACCATTGAGGAAATGAATTTTTCAGGAGTTGTTTCAGAATGCAACTTAGTACAGAACCATGCATAGTGGTGGGTAGACATAGGCACTACTCGTCATGTCTATTCTAATATATCTATATTCACCACTTACAAGAAATACGATCAGGAAGAAAAACTCTACATGGGTAATTATGCAGTTTCCATAATCGATGGTAATGACACCTTCGTCCTAAAATTTACATCCAAAAAAACTGTGTCGCTAAATGAAGTTCTTCATGTTCCGGATATCCGCAGGAACCTTATCTCTAGACCCATGCTTTCAAAGAAAGGCTTCCGTATGGTCTTCAAGTCAGATAAACTAGTTCTGTCTAAGGCTGGAATTTACATAGGAAGGGGTTGTTTATGTGATGGCCTATTTAAGGCAAATGTAGTCGTACTTAGCAATAAAACTATGTATTCTGATTGTGATATTAATGAAAATGAAGTTTCTTATTTGGTTGACCATGAAATTTTACTATGGCATGGTAGATTTTGGACACATAAATTTTCGGAAAAATGAAAAAATTGGAAAACTTGGGATTAATTCCTAAATTCCAAGTAGATAAAATCTACAAATGTAAGACATGTATATAAGAAAAATTGGTTAAAAACCCATTTTATATTGTTGATAGAAGTACAGAATCACTAGGTTACATTGATTTATGTGATTTTAAATCATTACCTACAAGAGATGGGAAAAAGTACTTTATCACTTTTATTGATGACTATACACGATATTGCTATGTATATCTTTTGAGCAGTAAAGATGAAGCAATTACATCGTTTATAAAATATAAGGCTGAAGTAGAAAATCAGTTAAATAAAAATATCAAGATATTGAGATCCGATCGAGATGGAGAATATGAATCACCATTTGAAAAATTCTGTGCAGAAACTGGTATAATTCATCAAACAACAGCTCCATACTAACCATAACCAAATGGTATTGCCGAGAGAAAGAATAGAACATCAAAGGATATGATAAATGCAATGCTATTGACCTTTGGTCTACCGACGAACTTGTGGGAGGAAGCCTTAAATATGTCTAGACACATATTAAACAAGGTTCCTCAAAATAAAACTGGAACAAATCCATATGAGTTATGGAAAGGAAACATAACAAGTTTCAAATACCTCAAAGTGTGGCGGTGCTTAGCAAAAGTTTCAGTTCCACCTCACAAGAAAGTCAAACTTGGAACAAAAACTGTAGACTGTTACTATCTCGGGCAATCCCAAAGTACTAATGCCTACAGATTTTTGGTATTTAAGTTTACTATAGCTGATATTAATGTCAATACAATCATAGAATCTTGATATGCCTTATTTTTTGAGCATGTGTTTCCATGCAAAAGGTATGAAGGAAATTATGGCCATAAAAGGACAAGAGAAGAATCAATCAAGCCACATGATAATGAAACTCATAGTGAAATTGAGGATGTTGAACCAAAACAAAGCATAAGAGAAAGAACGTCCAAGATGTTTGGTTCTGATTTTCTAACATACATGTTAGAACATGAACCTCAAACATACAAGAAAGCAATGTCATCTTCTGAATCTTCATGTTGGAAAGAAGCCATTAAAAAGTGATTGAAAAATTCCAAAATTACGGAATTAAAGGAGTAAGAACACCGTTTAATCCATCGAAAGTAATGTATAAAAACATTAATGAGAGTGTAATGCAACTGGAATACTCTCGTGTAATAGGATGTCTAATGTACCTCAGGTATTGCACAAGACCAGATATAGCTTATGCAGTAAGTCGACTGAGCAGGTACACAAGCAACCTAGGGAAGGAACACTGGGAAGCACTAATGAGAGTGTTGGGATATATAAAGAGTATCACGAAACCTACATTATAGAAAATATCCTACCGTCTTAGAAGGATATATGATGCAAACTGGATTTTTGATTCAGATGAATCTAAATCAACTAGTGGTTGTGTCTTCGCCTTAGTAGGAGTAATAATGTCATGGAATCTACTAAACAAACATACATAGCTCGATTCACTATGGAATCAAAGTTCATCGCTTTAGATAAAGCAGGCGAAGAAGTAGAATGGCTTCGTCAATTTTTAGAAGAAATTCCATTTACTAAAGGATTATCAAGAGAGGAAATTGACTGCGCACCGAGGGGAATGGGCTTAAAAGCCTAAATCAACAAGAGTTATCTTATATGAAAACCTATCCTAACGACCGGAGATCCCAAGGACTAGGATCAATAGGCAAACCAGTTCTGAGTAACTAAAGAAGCAATGCATTTTTTTGGACTTAGTCCTACTCTGCTCCTATGGTGCACAGTAGAATGCATGCCTACAGAAGTATTAGAAGGATAAAGCTTTACATTTCAATGATGACCATATCTTGAAAATAACAAGTGGGGTATATATATGATATTCTTAACGGTTGCGATCACCTATGTTAGTGTGAGCTGGGTCGGCTCTATGAAAATATTAAAGGCTTAAATTCTCTAAAACACTCGCAGAACCAAATTTGTTCGGTACCAAAATGAACACAACCAAGAGATTAGATGTGAAGGGAAATAATTCTTTGTAAAGCTTATTGTCTGGTTATGCATAAACGGCTGACGGTTCAAGATGAAATAACTCGCCGATTAGCCAAGTATATCTGATAAGTTTTAACTAAGGAAAGTTCAAAGAGAAATTTGTACTTATCCTTGAGATAGCATTATTTTCATATGAACTGTGTGATATTACACTTTGTGTGGGGGAGACATATATCATCATTCATGCGAGGGATTGTTGGAGGCCCTTTATAGTGAATGAGATATTGTCCCACGTCTCCAAAAATAAGTTAATGTTCATACTTATATACTACTTTCCTCAAACTCATATTGGCCCTTAGGGTCAGTTAATTTTATGCGAGGAGGAGGACCTATATGATCATAGGCTAACATACACACATGCGTGCCACCCGCCCATCGCGTACTGGCCCGGGTCGGGTGCGGGTCCAATAACAGTGGACTGTGTTATATTTTTGCTGCACAGAAGTAAATATTTTTCTACTGTTGAAATTCAAATAGAAGTGACTAGTGGAACGAAAATGCCCGTTGTTTGACCGGATGCGGCTTTTCAAACAGAAATAGACGTTGCAAATGAAAAGACACGACTGTTGCAAACCGCGATGGTTTTTTACCGTTGCAAATGAGGAGACACCAGTTTTTTGGCCGTTGCAAATGAAGAGATAAGGCAGTTCCCAACAGACATAACTATTAGGAATTAGCCTATAAAAGGAGAAGGAAACATGATCAGTAACAAACTTCAAATTTTCTCTTCTTCCTCTTCATTTCTTAATCTTTGCAATCCGTGCACTTCTGCATATCACACAGAAGATCTACACATTACAATCTCGAGCAGATCACGTCTGTTGTATCTTGGAAGACTTTGAATAAAGTCTTAATGAAATTGTTACGACAAGCCTCAGACGAAATATTCTTCTTCATCCGATTAGAATTCCGTTTTCTTATATACTTCTATACATCGTTCTCTAATCTTTCCATTCCAACATTGTGTTGTTTCTACGAAGTAGTACAACGCTTGTTTATCACTATAGTTTAATACAACAATTTGTTGTTCTTATCGCTATAGTTTGTTATTGTAAATTGATTACAATATAGTTATTCAAAATTAAAATTACTAATATAGAATTCCAAAGTAGTGGAAATCTGATTTGAAAACTTGTGTGACGAGTTTATAACATATTGGTCTCTGTTTTGGTATACTAATCTTATAACACTTTAGGCCGATTTGGATGGTTCGGCTTGAGTCTACACTCTCTAAGATAATTGTTTCACGTTTTGTAGTTGGGTCGCCATCTGGGATGATGACCTCAATGCAGGGATCCAAAGGCTCTTCGTTGTTACTTCCCACACTGATCTCTTGTTCATACCAGTCCAACGCTTAGACCACATGCTGTACGAAGTCCTCGATCAAGATGGACGTCTATGCATGAATGTAAAGGATTTGGTCAGCCCCAACTCTCATAAATGAGTCCTCCAAGGCTAGTGGGTATCGTTTTTTCTCGCTTGCCAATGGAGGTGGACGTATTCATTCCAACTTGCAATGAGCTCTCGGATTCTTACTTGACTGGCCAGGACGACCTGAACACCATGTCTTTCGGCCCGTCATGAACGAGAGCAATGAACGCCTCTCGCCTTCTCTCAGAGGTGACCTAATTTTAATGGGGTGATGTATTTGCTTCGACTTAGTCAAGAGTTCCGATGTGGGAAGGAACATTAATCAGCTTTCGCATTCTCTCAAAGTTATTGGTTTGACTCATCCGATATGAGCAGGAATCTCGAGGGTTCGCGCACTCCCTCGGATGCTTCAAAGTATTGATGTTTCCAATACGGACGAGAGCGTTAGTTAGCTCTTACATCCTCTCATCATGGTTGATTTTCTAGGATCTGGCACGAGCGGGAACTACAAAAGGTTTGCACATTTTCTCAAAATTTTCAATTTGATCAACGTCCTATAGCACAAGCTGGAGATTCTGAAAGCTCTTACACTCTCTCGAAGGTAAATGATGTAATGTATCCATCCCTAGCACGGCCATGAGAAAATGAGTACTCTTTTACCCTCTTAGGTTGGTTGTTGTTGAGGCTTGCTGCCTCTTATTGGAGAAAGAGCTCTCCTCTTTTGGCTTGTTGTAAAGAGATGTTATAGTAGTTTATAGCGGCTTGTACATTGCTACGAATGCAGCCGACTTCCTCGTTGACATGAAATTTCTTTGTGAGTTGTTGATATAGTATGAATGCTTCCAGATCGGCCAAAGCCGGCGTACCTATAAGAATGTTTCGGGTGGACGAGAAGTCCATTACAATAAAATTAACTTATGTTTTGGTAGCGGGGTTCCTCGATGAAGGTGATCACATGAAGGGTCGACACAAAGGAACAATCTGAACGCCGCCGAAGTCATAAATGGAAAAGGCTCATGGAGTGATACTTGATGGTGGGAACTTCATTTGATCGAAGGCATTCTTGAACATGATGTTCACAGAGCTACCCGTCGATGAAGACCTGATGCACTATGGTGTTGATAAATTTTAAGGAAATGATTATGGAATCATGTTGTCGGTAGTTGATGCATCTATTAAATTTGGCCGTAAAGGTGATGTCAGCTTCATCTTCCTCCATGCACGCGGTGAATTCCCTTCTATATTGGTATTCGACCCATCTACTGCTTCTGATCACATATGGGCTACCACATATTGACAAAATTTCAGTGTTGATGGCGGCACCGTTGTTTCCATCCACTCGCTAAGGTGAAGTGGTGGATTTTGTTGCTCAACTCTTTAATCTACTTATTTCCTAACTTCTGCATAAGTATGCTTTTTTGGTCAAATTTCTCTATCTTATCTTTTACATGATGACACTTATTGATGGTGCGACCATTAAGTTGGTGGAACTCGCAATAATTCTCTTACCACAGAGCTTCTCCTTTTGCTTTGGATCGGGAAGAGGCCTATGATAAGGGGTGTGATCCCTAGTGGTGAGATAGATGGTTTTCATATCACGATTTAACCAGGCATAGTTTGCATACATAGGTTTGAACTGGGGGCCATCCCTAGAGTGCCTTTTGTGCTCTTGTTGTCCCTTTCTTCAACTATTGACTTCATCCTATATGTATTTCTTATCTTCTCTTTGTTGCTATTGGACAAGTTTGCCCACCCTGATAATGTCATTGATCTGTTGAAGGAAATCTATTCCAGGCGAGGCGAATTGTTATTACAACTCCTTCAACATTTTGGAATGCCACCTCACCCAGAAAACGGGGTGACAACCAAACTGATTCTTTCCCCTCTGGCTCGCGTTGACTCGGTTGTGAAGTGATTGACATAGAAGAGGAGCAACTCAGTTGATCCTTGTCGCATATTGTAAAGCTTGCTAGTCATTATTATTCGTGTTAAGGATGCAATGAAATGAGTTTTGAAGTCTATGCATAGCTATACCCAATAGTGAATATTACATGCTTGCAAGTGCAAAAACGAGAGGAAGGAGGGTCCGGTCAGGGTAGAGGGAAATAAGAGGCACTTCGCATTGTTAGAGAGTTGACCGGCTTAGGTGATGGAGTTGAAAGCCCTGACATACTTGGATGGTTCGGTACTCCCATTACATATTTCGATAGGAGGCAAAGCATATCTTTGATGGATGTACTTTCCTGGTATTTCCTCTTCAAATTGTGCCCCATTCTCGTCATTGGGGTAACCCTCACCACCTTGGTTCTTGATTTGTATTCTAAGCAATGCTGCTAGAGTAGTGTCATTTCTTCCCTAATCCCTACGTCTGCCCTATATGTACGGTGTGCAACACTGGTTAGAGAAGTGGTCTGCCTATGCCTTGTGAGGGAACGGAATCATTGATGACGATAAGGTGATGGAGGCCTTGGAACTATCCAGTTGAGATCGATAGTGAACAAAGAATTTCTTAGGCACATCATTTCTTTCTCGGCCTTCATCACGTAAGCGATCGAAGTGTAAATTAAGCCCCTCATTTTATGCCCTAAGTCATTCAAAGGCAGATAGTCAGTGGAGGGGGCGACAAGTGGTGTGAGACGTGGGCAGTGAACTACCTCAGGCATCGATGCGCCTTGAGCAAAGTCATAGGTGCGTGCGACAAGTGTGTCCCTGTTACAGGCAGGAGCAACCCCCTGTAGGGGTCTCGAGCATAACCCCTTTTCGAGTGTCATCCATGATGTCGATGGTGGTAAAAATCATATAGGTGAAAGTCTATGAAACTTTTGACTATCGTCTCAAGGTCCAAGTTACTATTCAGAGGAGAGTACGTTTCTCTCTGTTAGGAGGCATGCTTCATCAAAGATCTCGGATTGCCAATAATTCACTAGTTAAGAGAAATCAAACAGATAACGAACAGTCTCGGGTCGGGTTGTACAAAGACTTGCATGTAGTTGTTTATCGACATTTTCTATATAGCAAGTCGAAGGACATCTTTAAGTAATATTGAAGAGCCTAGCAAGAAGAGGTAGGACTTGGTCCCAGACTTTAATGCCAAAACGATCGAAGAGATTGAGTACACACTCCAAGGTCAAGGGTTGAGGACTAGACAAGCTGGGCTACCAATTGTTGATTCCAAAGATCAAGGACCAGAGTTGGATTGCTACTATTACACAATGCTTAAGGAAGGAAACAAAGACGAAGTAACATGGAATGGTAAGATTTAGATTTGCTCTCGAATCTAGGTGATACTTCGTTGACGATGCAAGGTGTAGCTGCATTAACACTCTAAACCTCAGCCTTTGGCTTACCTTTCATCCCTACCTAGGTGTGCTCCTGAAATGGTGCACTCTTTTGAATATACCATATTTTCTAATCATCGCACTAAATCTCCAAAAAATGGCTGATAATTATTTCATCTTAGTGTCATCTTGTGTAAAGAAAATTTCCACGGAAACGAACTTCTTTCGTGCTTCTTAACTCGTTTAAGCCTTCTCTTCCTTCGATCAAATCTCCTCGTCCAATGACTTTCCTTTCATTTACCTAAGAGGGAATGTCAAGGAGATCTCATGAGAGCTTTGACTCTATAAGCTCATCGGCTATGGCTCGGTTACAATCAAATTTAAGGTTAGAGGTAGAAGTTCGCTTCAAAGCAGTTTTTGTTTGCTCTGCCACTTTTCACCATTTCTGAATAAACTCCATATCCTTTCGCGCTTAGGAACACACAATAGCCTTGCTTGAAGCTGGCTCTCCTTATATTAAACATTTTCTTTTTTCCTTCTCTTTGAAATCAATAGAAAAATTATTCATATGTGGCTTACTACTTACTTTTCTTTCTCCAAAACCCTCTCCATGTGGGAAATACGGTTTTTTGACGTATTCTTTTTGGCTTCATAATGAAGAGTATACAAACTCATACCTTGGACTAAGACCGTAATTTCTATACAGTGTTGAATGCACCAAACCGGTCCCTCTGATAAATTTCCATCTACATCGGCAAACATATAACTAAGAGATTCTTTTTATCCCCAAAGTTGATTGTTCCAAACGAAGATACATTTCTATTCTATCCAAAAGAACATAAACAATAGCAATTCGTATCCATGAACAAGAGCATTTCATGTCCAACGGTTGAATCTACTAGCTGGTCGATTCTCCAGAGAGGAAAACAATCTTTCAAACATAATGACATAATTTTTACAACGATCAGAGTACAAACAATGAAATAACAACAATGATGCAGCGGAAAATTTCTAACAATATAATATATCAAACTCTATCTTCATCCTTTAGAAATAGAATCTTCAACATTAAAATGCTCAAGCTGACCCGAGCGTAATGAAAAGACAAAACATTTGAGTCAGAACTAAAAAATCTTATGTAAGTTAAATGAATAGTAAATAAATATGAGTGTAATGGCTTCAGAGATGCTTATGGGATTTTACATCTTCTATCTAGTGTATAACGTGCGTGCAATAACTTATTGGGATTTCCATCTTCTAAGGATCCGTTAAACTATTTATATGTAGTAATATACACTATATATATAATGTCTATCAGTAAAGTAAAGTATTAAAATAGCATTTAGGCATTGCCCATATCCCCCTTAACCCATTATTATAAATTTCATAGTCTATGCAGTACTGTAAACTCCACCAAATTGGTGGGCTATCAGGGAGCACTCCATAGGTATGACACATACCAAAATCGTAGTGGGCTTGATAAGGCATATGACAGGGCCCACGAGGCTATACCCACGGTAGGATTCTACTGGATTGCGGAACCAGGCCGGTGGTAACGCATAGCCGCAACTACCGTCCTCCTCGAACAACACTCCTATAATCAAATCGAAGTGGGCACCAATCAATCACAAAATAAAAGCTATGGTATCGAAGAAGCGTGTCCGATAGGAGGAGCGACCGCACTTGGCCTCATTATGGCTCCTGATTTTAGTCATATTAAGCTGACCCGAAGGTCAGGGCTATGTTCTTACCTCATACCAGTAGCGTTCACCAAACCATTCTACTTCGTTCTGGATTCTCCATCACATGCACAATTGTTAAAGTGGTTTCGATATTGGCAGAGAGTATGACAATATCTTACCCCGATCTCTTTAACAACCAAACGCCTATTTCACACCGTGGTCATTTTATAAAACATTTTCAATTATAAATCCAGAAAACAGTTTATACCTTCATATCAAGATATCCATTTACTTATTCCAAAAGTATAAATATATTCGTAAACAGCGAGGAAGGTTTTCTTTCAATCAATTTCGAAAATAATTTATAAATCTCTCTTAAACCATTTATAAAATATTTATATGCTTTAGAACCATTTATAAAGCTATTTATATATTCCAAAGCAGTTTACAACTCTTCCCCTTTTCATAAACTTCTACGCAAATACATTTATACGAGTTATTTTACAAAACCCTTTTATAAAATCCTTTTAAAACTTTTATAACTCCCTTATAAAATCATAAATAAATCCTTTATAAAAACCCTTTTATAAAATCCATTATAATATCTTATAAAACTTTTATAAATTCCTTACAAAACCTTTACATTTTTATTATTAAAGTTATATAAAATCTATTTTTATTATATTAAATTGAATTTAAGTAAATCTCTTAGACTACATTAAATAATTTTTAAATTAAATTCATACAAATCTCTTTAAACTATATTCAATATTTTATTAAATTAAATTTTAAACCATTAAAAATATATTTTAAAAATAAATAAAATTATAAGTAAAAATCTTAAATTTTACTTTTTAAACCATATGCTAACTTATAATCTGAAACCCTAAAACTTATAAAATAAATTATTTTCCAAAAATAATTTTTTTAAATAAATCATTAAATTAATTATAAAAATAAAATTTGTAAATCAAACATACTTTACCATTTAGAAAATTATTTAAAACCGACCAACATACTAAATCAAACATGCTTTTATAAAGGTTTTCTTAATTTTGAGTGAAAAGTTAAATAAATTGTTTTAACTTGAATTTGCAAGTTAAATAATTAATATATTTTAAAAGCTTAATTTTTTAAATAAAAATTAAGTAATCTAGTTTAAAACTTTTCTTATATAAGTTTCACATATAATTAATGAATGTTCTTTACATTTTTTAAAGGTTTTATAAATGGAATTTAAATTTGGTAATGTTTAATTGGTTAATCATTTTGAATCTTAAATTCAAAATGGAATTTAAATTTAAATTTAAATTTAAAAGTGTAATGTTTTAAATATACACTTAAATGTGAATTAAATCATAGGTAAAGGAAATGAATTAAATTAGGGATAATTAAGGTTTTAAGCGATTTAATTAATAAGGTAATTAAAGAATGATTTATTTAATTTATAAATTAATGATTTAGATTAATTTATAACTAGAGATTAATTAGCAAAATAATTAAAGAATTGTTATTAGTTAATGAAGGTCGTTAACTAAGATTATTTAAATAATTAATTAATGTGATTAATTTTAACAATTAATTAATAATAATCATTTATGAAATTGTGTAAGTGTAATTACTTTACGGTAAATAATTAAAGGGTAAATTTCTTAAAATAATTAATTAAGGGGTTAATTAATTATGTAATCGGTTTAGAGGTTAATTTAATCAATATGATTAATTAAGAAAAATTTATTAATTAAGAATAATTAATTAAAGTATTTGATAAATTAATTTATATCAAATAATTTGTAATTAATTAATCAGGATTGGATGATTAATTCATAACTAATTAATTTAATTAGAAATAAATTTAATTAATTAGGATTAAACAATTAATTATTCCTGTTTATAAATGTTTATTGAATGCTTGACCTTACTTATGAATGATTGTATTGTATGAGATGCCTTGAATTGATTGTCCTATTTGATGCCTTGAATTGATTGTATTGTATTGCATTATTTTCTAGATCATTATTGTATAATTTGTATTTGCAATGAACTGAGGTTTAAGTGTATGATGGTTGAGGTTTAAGTGTATGGTGACTTGTTCATGTTTATTTTATTTAGTTTCATTTACCTGATATACTATTAATTTAGCACATTAAGGTGCACATATCTGGATAATTTATTTTCTATGCAAACATTTCAAAATTGCAATCAATCAATCGGTTAACCGTTCTTACTTTACCGATTAACCGATTAACCGTTTAACCGCGAATAATAGTCGACTAAACGTTCTATGTGACCGGTTAACCGCGGTTTAAATATTGCGATTCAGTCGATTCTACCAACATCGATTAACCGAATATCGGTTAACCGAACCGCATATTAGTTTAGGTTAACCGCAAAAATTAATCGATTTGTGCGGTTAATCGACCGCGCCCACCCCTATAACCAGTCATAAATTTTGGTTTTACATAGCGAAATTTGTAAAAAAAAAATTATCAAATATCAAGCCTCCTGCTTGTAATGACCCAAAATTTTCAAACCCGAAAATTCCAGATAGTTAAGAAAAAGAAGAAAAAGATAGAAGAAGAAGAAGAAGAAAAACACCAAACATCTCACATTCGCAGCGGATAAAATATAATAATAACTAATAACTGTTTACAAAAGAAAACTATATATGTCGATTACATTTAACATGCATCAGAGTTTCACATATATACAATCACTGAATATATACAAATTATCATGTCTCAGATATATAATAATATACTGCAGCGGAAATACTATATACGTACTTGCCATCCAGCTCGACTCCTGAGCTCTAGAACGTCCTTACCTGAAAATCTGTAATACTCGGTGTGACCCGAGCATTACATCAAAGTAACACCTGGGTCAGGCTGGGAACCAGCGTGAGTAAACCCAAATAACACGGAATACCAAAGAAAAAAACTTATATAAAACCTGGGTAACTTATATGTTAACTCCGTTTAGGCAACGAGTCAAGGTCTGGGCCGACTCAACAGGCTACCGACTCAACAAGCCACCGACTCAGGAAGCTACCGACTCAACAGCCTTGAGGAGTTACCGACTCAACAACCTTGAGGAGTTACCGACTCAACAGCCTGGAGGAGTTACCGACTCAACAACTTTGAGGAGTTACCGACTCAACAGCTTGGAGGAGTTACCGACTCAATGGCCTCGAAGGGTTACGACTCAGCGACTCAGGAGGAATAACGACTCACCGGGTTATAACCTTAGCGACTTAAAGGTGCCGGCCGACTCAACGGGTTAACGACTCATGGAGCTAGCGACTCAAGTTCTCTAACGACTCAATGACCTAAGGTGTCAAATGACTTAACTGACTAAACTCCCAAAACAACAAAGGACCGACCTACGACTTATGATAGGTCGTTCACGACCTAGCTTGAGTCGTCTACGACTTACAGCTACTATGTAGAAATCCTATGCCGCCTCATTTTGGACCACGACCTATTAACTCGCAGACGAGTTAGGACTTGTGCTGTATACAGAGGACCGGAGACGCTCTGATATAAAGTCAGGGCTCAACCAGTTGAGTCGCCTACGACATACGACTCATCCTGAGTCGGTCACGACTTACGACTCATCTTGAGTCGGTCACGACTCATGACTTGACAATTTCAGCCTAGAAAATTGCCTATAAATACATGACCACATTGAGCATTGAGGGGACTTTTGGACTGACTTCCTGGACGCCATTACTCTGCCATTGTCTCGACTTTAAGCAACATTCAAGCAACACTTCTATCACTCCAATCACCAAAGACATTTCAACAAATCTCAAGAGGAAATCTAACTCATTCGCCATGCATTCGAAGGATTCTTCTACATCAGAGTTTGAGCTATTTGTCTAAGTGGGTTGTAATTGAAGATTGTTGTAAAGAATTGTAACCAAATCTGCAATAAAGAGTTTTAAAGTGGACGTAGGCTAGATCTTAAGCCGAACCACTATAAATATTGTGTCTTTTATAGTTTCTCTGTGATTTCTCTACTTATATTTTGTTCCCGTACCAACGGGTGGTGCTTTCACAATTACCTTCTACACACCGGGGTGTTAGCGTTCAATTTTTAGCGTAAACAGTAACTCTGTTTAGGCAACGAGTCAAGGTCTGGGCCGACTCAACAGGCTACCGACTCAACAAGCCACCGACTCAGGAAGCTACCGACTCAACAGCCTTGAGGAGTTACCGACTCAACAGCCTTGAGGAGTTACCGACTCAACAGCCTGGAGGAGTTACCGACTCAACAACTTTGAGGAGTTACCGACTCAACGGCCTGGTGGAGTTACCGACTCAACGGCCTCGAAGGGTTATGACTCAGCGACTCAGGAGGAATCCCGACTCACCGGGTTATAACCTTAGCGACTTAAAGGTGCCGGCCGACTCAACGGGTTAACGACTCATGGAGCTAGCGACTCAAGTTCTCTAACGACTCAACGACCTAAGGTGTCAAATGACTTAACTGACTAAACTCCCAAAACAACAAAGGACCGACCTACGACTTATGATAGGTCTTTCACGACCTAGTTTGAGTCGTCTACGACTTACAGCTACTATGTAGAAATCCTATGCCGCCTCATTTTGGACCACGACCTATTAACTCGCAGACGAGTTAGGACTTGTGCTGTATACAGAGGACCGGAGACGCTCTGATATGAAGTCAGGGCTCAACCAGTTGAGTCGCCTACGACATACGACTCATCCTGAGTCGGTCACGACTTACGACTCATCTTGAGTCGGTCAAGACTCATGACTTGACAATTTCAGCCTAGAAAATTGCCTATAAATACATGACCACATTGAGCATTGAGGGGACTTTTGGACTGACTTCCTGGACGCCATTACTCTGCCATTGTCTCGACTTTAAGCAACATTCAAGCAACACTTCTATCACTCCAATCACCAAAGACATTTCAACAAATCTCAAGAGGAAATCTAACTCATTCGCCATGCATTCGAAGGATTCTTCTACATCAGAGTTTGAGCTATTTGTCTAAGTGGGTTGTAATTGAAGATTGTTGTAAAGAATTGTAACCAAATCTGCAATAAAGAGTTTTAAAGTGGACGTAGGCTAGATCTTAAGCCGAACCACTATAAATATTGTGTCTTTTATAGTTTCTCTGTTATTTCTCTGCTTATGTTTTGTTCCCGTACCAACGGGTGGTGCTTTCACAATTACCTTCTACACACCGGGGTGTTAGCGTTCAATTTTTAGCGTTAACATTTTTGGTGCTTTCACTGAGAATTGAACTCAGGCGAGTTATCATCATTGCTTCACAGAGATTTGTAGAGAGAATTTCCTTGAGAACCAGAAGTCTATCCGAGATTATGGCTCCTGGAAGGAAGAATAGATCTGTCAGATCTGGGAATATTCAAGAGGGAACCTCTGCTTCCCCCATATCGAATCAAGCCACTCCAGCTGTCGGAGTTACAAAGGCAGAGCTGGATGCTGCAATTTTAGGGCTGAACCAACATATCAACGCCCAAAATGCACAACTCGAGGCTCAAAATGCCCAGAATGCCCTAATTCTAAATAGGTTGAACGATCTGCTTGGGGCAAACCGTCAACCAGCGTGTAATGAGAGGAATTTTGCTGGCAACCTTCATGATGCTGAAGAAAGAAATGCTCCTGAAAGGGCTGCTAGCCCCTTTGAACAAACACTTCCAGAGGTTGGTGGATCTAGAATTCGACATGATGAGGAGTATCTTTCTGGAATGGTCCGACAAATTATGAAAGAGAGTATGCAGAGGGTTGAAGACGAGAAAGAATGGGGTTTCGCCCCAAGTAAGACTCCGTTTACTGAGAAAATCTTAAAGGCTGAATTCCCAAGGAAGTTTGTCCCTCTAACCATTCCAGCTTATAAGGGGACAAGTGATCCGAATGAATTCCTATACAAATATGATTGGCACATGACAGGTGCCAGAGCCTCTGATGAAATAAAGTGCCGATATTTCCCTGTGTATCTCGAAGGCGTAGCTCTGCTTTGGTTCACCAAGCTGCCCGTCCTATCTATCGATCAGTTTTCTGACTTGACCTGGAAGTTCAAGGAGCAGTTCAGACTGTATGCGTCAAAAGCCAAAGATATCATGTCACTATCAAGTTTGGAGCAAAGCCCAGGAGAGACTATCAGATCTTTCTTAAACCGCTTTAATATAGCGTTAGCTGAGGTGGACAATGCAGAACCACGAATGATATTGACTTATCTGATGAAGGGTATTGACAAGTCGAGCGAATTTGGGAAATGGCTAAACATGAAGGAACCAAATTCCCTTGAAAAAATCTATAAAAAAGCATATGAATTCATACGCTTAGAAAGCCGTCCCGTACCGGTAAAGGCAGTGTTGGAAAAAGCTAAAGATAACACTGTTGCTCCACGCAAGAATGAATCTGTAGGGCAAAAAAGGGAAAATAACAATGGGAAGAAACAGAGTAATCTGAAGAAGCCCCGATCCTTCAAGCCATCAGAGTATACTCCTTTATCAGATACACCGGAGCGTATCTACCTTGCCATTAAAGACTCTGTTGACTTCCCTAAACCTCCTCCTCTAAGGACCGGGAAAAAGGTTATACAGAGTGGAAAGTTCTGCCGCTTCCATAATCAACCCGGTCACGAGACCGATGCATGCCGCCAGTTGAAAAATCTGATTGAAGAGTTGCTAAGGGAAAACAAACTGCAGCAATTTATGAAAAAGAATAACAACAATACTACTTCATCTAGTCAGGGGCAACAGGCTCCTACTCAACAGCCTAGGACGATTAAGAAGGCTGCAGGGCATGAATCTGGAAGGCCCATTATTAATGTCATTACAGGGGGACCTCACCCAGCAGGCAGAAGCTGGGGTGAGATGGAAAGGTATACCAGAGCTTTAAAGTATGTGCCGACTGAGGAAGATGTATTTGTTTTGGAAGGTGCTACGCCTTTGAAGCAACAAAGAACTTTCGATGATGATATTGTGTTCAGAGCCAGGGATTCCGCAGGTATTGAAGCTCCTACTTTGGATCCTCTAGTCATCTCGGCTGGTATCGGACCAGCTATTGTCAGAAGAGTTCTCATTGATTGTGGCGCATCCTGCAATATTCTCTTTAAGAAAACATTCGACCAAATGAAGATCCCTATGGCTGATGTGCAAGCCTCATCGCAGAAAATTGCTGGTTTCACTGGGGAGCCAAAGCAGCCGGTAGGGACCATTGATTTGTTTGTGGAACTTGGAGAAGGAGAAAGAAAAGTGGTCCGCAAGCAAACTTTTGTGATTGTCGACGAATTTTCTGCTTACAATGCTTTCCTTGGTCGCCCAACTCTGGCAGCGTTCAAAGCTGTTCTTGCCCCGTTGTGCCTCACTATTAAATTGCCTACAGACAATGGAGTAGGAGTTATAAAAGGTGATCAAAATGCTGGGCGAGAGTGCTATCTGACAGAGCTACGAGAAACCAGAAAAAGAGAAAGGGGAAAGAATGCGGCAGCCCCAGTCCGCATCAAGGAACCAGCCTTGTAGCAATTACAGGGCGGACCCTGCACTGGCGAGCACAGCGGAGCAAGGAAAGAGATGGACCCTAGAAAAGTCAGTGCGGGGGAAAATAGAGTGGTACCGGTGGAAACGACAATACCAATACCTGTTGACCCAAAGGACCCAAACAAAGTGTTGAATGTGGGTTCACAACTTAATGCGTCAATTCAGAATATCTTAATATCTTTTTTAAAGGCAAATCTGGATGTTTTTGCTTGGACTCATGCCGATATGTGCGGAATATCCCCAGAAGTTGCAGTGCATGCTCTAAATATTGATTCGAAATTTACACCTGTAAAGCAGAAAAGGAGAACTCAAGGTCCGGAAAGGTCAGCGGCATTAAAAGAAGAAGTTGATCGGCTCATGGAGAATAATTTTATCAAAGAATCTACATATCCGAATTGGGTTTCAAACCCAGTGCTGGTTAAGAAAGCCAATGGAAAATGGAGAGTTTGCATCGATTTTTCAGATCTAAACAAGGCCTGCCCCAAAGACTGCTTCCCATTACCCAGAATCGATCAACTGGTAGACGGAACAGCGGGACACGAATTATTATCTTTTATGGATGCTTACTCCGGATTTAACCAGATCATGATGCATGAGCCAGATCAGGAGGACACGAGCTTTATCACCGACACCGGTCTTTACTGCTACAGAGTTATGCCCTTCGGATTGAAGAATGCAGGGGCAACATACCAAAGACTCGTTAATGCTATGTTCAAACCGCAGCTGGGCAAGACTATGGAAGTCTACGTCGACGACATGTTAGTAAAGTCTAAGAAAGCACTGGATCACATAGAACACTTAGCAGACATGTTCGCTGCACTCCGAACATACGGAATGAAGCTCAATCCTCTAAAATGTTCATTTGGAGTGGAATCCGGCAAGTTTTTAGGTTTCATCGTGAGCGCTAGGGGCATTGAGGCCTGTCCAGCTCAAATTACTGCATTGAAAGAAGTCAAAGCTCCTAGAACAAAGAAGGAATTGCAAAGTCTCAATGGAAAAGTTGCCGCCTTGATTCGGTTCATTTCCAAAGCCACAGATAAATGCATCCCATTCTTTGACGCCCTAAAGAAAGGAAGGAAAAACTTCGATTGGACTCCCGAATGCCAAAAAGCCTTTGATGAATTGATTCGCCATATGGAGATGCCTCCAATACTTTCTAGGCCTGGCGATGGCGAGAATCTTCTTATATACTTGGCAGTATCATCTCATGCTTTAAGTGCAGCGCTGATACGGGAAGACAAAAGGATTCAACATCCAGTTTACTATATCAGCAAAAGACTCACTGGGGCAGAGATGAATTACTCTAAGTTGGAAAAACTCGCCTATTGCTTACTAATTGCGTCTAGGAAGTTGAGGCAATATTTTCAAGCTCATCCTATCAGAGTCCTCACTGATCAACCTTTAAAGCAAGTCCTGTTTTGCCCTGAAACTTCGGGTCGTCTTCTAAAGTGGAATATTGAACTCAGTCAGTATGACATCACTTATCATCCCCGGAAAGCAATCAATGGACAAGCTTTAGCGGATTTCATTGCAGAATTTACAGATAAGGATAATAGTGAGGAAGAAACGGTCGACAATTCCCCGATCCAGTGGAAGTTATATGTCGATGGTGCGAGAAACGACTACTGTTATGGAGCCGGAGTTGTACTTGAGACTCCTGAAGGTCGATCATTATGCTATGCACTAAGATTGGAATTTCCTTCAACAAACAATGAAGCAGAATACGAAGCCCTTATCGCTGGCTTAAG
This sequence comes from Allium cepa, assembly GCA_030765085.1. Classification (NCBI taxonomy): domain Eukaryota; kingdom Viridiplantae; phylum Streptophyta; class Magnoliopsida; order Asparagales; family Amaryllidaceae; genus Allium; species Allium cepa. Next base: position 133,792,076 of record CM060942.1, on the reverse strand, counting down.
GATTGCTAAAGAATTAAACATCCGAGCGTTACAGATATTCAGTGATTCTCAGCTTATTGTATGCCAAGTCAAAAAGGAATTCCAAGCAAAAGGGGGGAATCTGCCCGCCTACTTGTCAAAGGCTTGGGAACTCCTGGGTGATTTCGACCATTACATGATAAGTCACATTCCTCGAAAAGAAAACATGAAAGCAGATTCTCTCGCAAAGTATTCGAGCACAGGCGAAGCTCAATTTTTGGGGCTAACTCCAGTAGAGGTCCTGTCGACTCCTAGCATTGACGAGATGGACATTGATTGGATCATGAGCATGTCTCAAGAACAAGAATCATGGATGACTCCGATAATAGAATATCTGCTCAATGGATCCTTACCAGGGAACTCGAAAGAACGACAAAAGCTACTGAGAAAAGCCTCTCGATACGTAGTCCAGGATGGCCAGTTATACAGACGGGGATCCTCAATGCCATTACTTCGATGTGTATCCAGGGAAGAGTCTAAAGCAATCCTAGCAGAGGTACACGGAGGAGAATGTGGTGATCATTCAGGTGGCCAAACATTAGCAAAGAAAATTCTCCGGTACGGATATTTTTGGCCAGAAATTAATCGAGATGCAGCAAAGTATTCCCGAGAATGTGATAGATGTCAAAGATTCGCCAAAATTCCTAGAGCTCCTTCCACTGAACTCACACAGATGGTCAGTCCATGGCCGTTTGCAATATGGGGGATAGACCTTGTAGGACCGTTACCAACTGCCAAATCTGGAATTAAATATGCCATTGTTGCTGTTGATTATTTTACTAAGTGGGCAGAAGCTGAACCACTGGCTACTATCACCTCAAAGAAGATGATAAGTTTTGTGACTAAAAACATCATTTGCAGATACGGTGTGCCCCAAAAAATAATTACAGACAATGGAACTCAGTTTGAAAGTGAAGAATTCCAAGATTTTTGCAAGCGATTCAAAATTCGGAAAAGCTTCTCAGCGGTAGCTCATCCGCAGGCAAACGGGCAAGTGGAAGCCGTGAACAAAATTATTAAGTCAACCATCAAGAAGCAACTTGAAAGAGCAAAAGGTGGTTGGGTCGATAAGCTACCACTGGCACTATGAGCATACAGAACCACTCACAAAACTGCGACTGGGCACACCCCGTTTTCATTGGCATACGGGTCAGAGGCAATGATTCCGGTAGAAATAGAAGTCCCTTCACACAGGAGAATCCATTTCAATCAAGCAGAAAACGAAAAGCTACAGCTTGAAGCGCTAGATCTCCTTGATGAAAAAAGAGATGAGGCTAATCTCAGAATTGTAGCTCATCAGCAAAGAATAGCCAGACATTTCAATTCCAAAGTTCGCCAACGCAGCTTTGAGATTGGAGACCTAGTCCTGAAGAGAATTATGACAGCGACAGGTGTGTTTGGGCCAAATTGGGAAGGACCATATGTCATAGGTCAAAAGCTTCTTGACGGCACATTCAAACTCACCACTGTTGAAGGAGATCAAATTCCAAGGGCATGGAACAGCAATCATTTGCGTCCATACTTTACTTGAAAATTTTGTTGAAATATTGTAAAAAGAATTATGAATGTATGATTCTTGTAATTGAAGGCAATTGTAAAACTGATGCAAGTAAATAATGAAAGAATATAAAGTGGATGTAGGCCCAATTTCCTGGCCGAACCACTATAAATCTTGTGTTCCTTATTATTATTATATGTTTGCTTTATTTTCGATATAAAAAGTACATAGAATGTATTGCTGAAATGTCGATTTGAATTTTTGCAGACAATGGAAGTGAAACTTGCACATAAAAAGACCAAGTGATTCTCGCCAAATTTCAAGTCACAAAAGCCCCGAATTCAAATCCTAGATAGGAAGTACTTCAATTGAACGGCCTATGATTTCGACAGAAACGGGTCTTTGCTAATAAATTGAGATCGTTTGAACAAACAAACATCCAATTAAAAAGCTAGTGCTCGTTCTCACGAAATTGCCTGACAATGAAACACACTTCCTTGGATTAAATAAGTTACTTTAAAAAAAAAAAAAAAAAAAGAAGAGGGGCAGAGGATCATTGAAAAGGCATAAGCAAGTGAACAGAGGAACAACCAAAGCCATCATCGGCAGCACAAGTCCTCTTCGGAGGCACAACTCTTCGGAAAATAAAGACCTCTAATGGGTCATATGCCACAAAAAAGAAAGTTCTCTACTCAACAAAAAAGAATGGAGGAGTCATGACCCTCCAACCATGAGAGAGTAACTTCCAGGCGATGAAAACCCTCTCTGAGGCACATTTCACCAGGAGTTGAAGTGTTATGACCGCTCTTCGGAATTTCACTTCACCAAAGTTGAAATGCAAACAAAATAAAAGCCCTCTTCGGAGGCCCATTTCACCAGGAGTTGAAGTGTTATGACCGCTCTTCGGGATTTCACTTCACCAAAGTTGAAATGCAAAACAAAATAAAGACCTTCTTGGAAGCCCACGTTTCACCGAGATTGAAATAAAACTTCCAAGTGTTGAAACGTGAAATGGCTTTCTTCGAAGGCACAACTCTTTGAAGGTACACGTTTCACCGAGATTGAAATAAAACTTCCAAGTGTTGAAACGTGAAAAATCCCTCCTCAGAGGTACAACCCCCTCCTGGGGACACAATTAAAAATAAAGACCTTCTTGGAAGCCCACGTTTCACCGAGATCGAAATAAAACTTCCAAGTGTTGAAACGTGAAAAGACTTTCTTCGAAGGCACAACTCTTCGGAGGTACACTTTTCACCGAGATTGAAATAAAACTTCCAAGTGTTGAAACGTGAAAAATCCCTCCTCAGAGGTACAAATTTCTATTAAAAAAAAAAAACCTCATCAAGGGCATACTTTAACTTTCAAAGGAAGAATTAAAGTTAAAGTACCCTTCAAAGGCCCGCTTCACCACATAGAAGAATTCACTTGGCAAAATGAATACATACGCAAAAGGAAAAAGTGATTTCTTCAAAGGACAAAGCGTAAAAACTTATATGAAGGAAGTTGCACTCTACAAAAATCCTCTTCGAAAATGAAGTAATTATTCTTCAGAAAATGAGAGTGCAAGTCCCCTCAAAGTATACGATATTGCAGTAAGCTCATGGTATGGGGGCAACATGGTATAGTTACATACAAAATGGTATAGCTATGTCGGTAAAGTACGCTTAAACAACATACCACAAGCTCACCGCAATATCATATAAATAAACTTGTGCAAAAATGAATAATAAATGCATTCTTAAATTCAAACAAAAGTCTGTACAGATAAAGGATCATTTTGTTCAATTGCAAATATTGCAGATACAGGTTTCAAAATAAAAAAGCAGGGGCCGGTGCCTGCACAACATCCGACCATTACACAAAAAAGGAATCAAAAAGCCCAATTCTTCATTTCTTCTTGCCGCCTTTAGACCCTTTACCCGGCCGAATGGTTAGCTTTTCAGGTCTTTCAGGTCGGTCTGAAGGCATAAGGGAAGAAGGGGAGGGAGGTGCAACTGGTGCAATTTCTGGTTCCTCTTCAGTGGTGATAATTTTCTTCCCCCTCCTCTTCGATGTCCCATGCTTTTTTCTTCTCTTTGAAGAAGACTCACTCCCTGGAGTAACGAGAGCGGACAAAATTACGTCGTCAGAAGGAGTCCGCTCCGGAGAGATCTCGCCTCCTTCAAGTCCCTCATCTTTTTGCTCCTGCGAAGCAATAGGGTCATCCAAGCCATGAAGAGCCTCAATTTTCTCCTCTTGTGACCCGGGTTGTGAAACAGAAGGAGGAGTCACCTGAAGAGATGGAGGAGGAATAACCAGAGAAGGCGAAGTCTGCACAGCACTTGTTGTTTCAACTACAGAAGAAGAGAAATTGAAAATGTTAGTATCTTCCCAAAAGAAGGGAGAAATGGGTTCATCAAGATTCAAGAAGTAATCGAGAAGCTCATCAAATTTTTGAGGAATAAGCAGGCAATCCACCTGAATCGGACCAATGTCGAAATTACCTGAAGATGTTGGCTTCGTCAGTTCAATCTCATAATTCTGAGCCCCAATGTCCTCCAAAGCCTCTTCATCAGTAGGGGTAATTACCCCGGTTCTTGTAGGAGGCGGCGAATGAGCACTAGAGCCTGTAATGTCCACCTCGGGAGAAACTAGAGGACGTTCAAAGCTAGTAGGCGGTGCTCCTTTTTCAGAATGTTCCCCTTCCGCCATTCCGGCCCGTACCTTGGCGAGTTGCTCTTTTCCCTTGGCAAGAGCGGCGCGGGCATCATCATCGAGATAATGCCCTTCAAGAGCTGTCTCAGCGTAACCAACACCTTTGCCACCTAGCATATCAAGTGCTGCCTCCCAGACTTCAGCTATTGTAATTTCGTATTTAGGGCCTAGAAAGGCAAGGCTGCCACGCCCCAAAATGCTGTGCAGATAAAAATCAAATAGTGTGTAGCTAATGTCAGCTTTGGTTGCTTGATTGGCCTCTTCGGCCGCAAGTTTACCAGCAGCAGCCTCGTCGCGCTCCTTTTCGGCCATAGCAAGTCGAGTTTTTAACAACTCTATCTCCAAGCTTTGAGAGCCGGTTTGTTCTCGTAGCTGTACAGTTTCAGCACAATATTCTTCTATGACCTTTTCCTTATGTGCAAGCTTATCTTCGACTGCTCTTTGACTGGCATGCATCTCGTACTTGTTGCTGAAGCATGCTCTCCTTTTGAGAATAGGAAGTTGATGAAGTAACTAATTCTTCCTTAAGCTTTTCCACTTCCGCTTCCAGCTTTTCATTATAGGAAGAAATACTTCTCATTTCGGCATCATGCTGTTCGAGAGTCTTCTGCCACTCAGCCTTATCGTTCTCCATTGTGAGCATGGCCTCGAGATTGGCTCGGTTAACCCTCTGAAGCTCGTCGACAAGTTTTTGCCAGTTCGACATTCTTTCAATATCGGTCCTGACAGTATCAAGATTTCGCAGCATAGCCGGTTTGTCGAGAGGAACCAAGTCGAGATCAAATCGAACCCCTCTCAAGCACCACTGAGGAAATCGACTTTGAAGAGTGGGAGGACCTTGCCCGACTTGGTATGCGGGCCGGTTGATGATTGCTTGAATGTCGGAGCGAACGGGAGCAGGAGATTTAGCAGGAACATGTTCAGAAGCTATCAGCATTGTTTCTTCAGTAAGTCTAGCCCGCTTGCTAGAAGAATCGTCTATGTGACCTTTACCTCTCTCATCGTGAGCTTTTCTCTTTTGAGTATCATCATCTCTGTCGGGAGGGTCATGTCTTTCTTGTTCCCTTCGGTGACGTTCTTCATATGCTCGTCTCTCGTCGGCTTTCCTGATAGCCCTCTCTTCATCTGATTCTCTGTAAGAAGGGAGGTAACGCCTGTAATCATACTGGCTACGCCTCCCGTAGCGCTGGAAATCATCATAGTACGAGCCGCTGCGCCCCATAGGAGAATCTGGAATAAAAACAATAAGCTTTAGAAATCTTTAAAGTATAAGAAGATAAGTGTGTAGAAGTGATGAAAAATCCTAAGTGTTGTGTAACGTGTAAACTACACGCATCGAGTTACAGACCACTCTGTGAAATAGATGTAGTGATAACTTGAGTAGGAGTAGTTGACATTTGTTGTAGAGAAGATGTCGCCTCGATTATAGAAGAAACAGTTTTGGAAACATCATCTTTGAAAAGTTCTTGAGAAGTCACAATTAAATCGCTCAACCCCTCGAAAACAACATCACCCTCATGTTTTTTGGGAATGGTTTTTTCAACCCCTTCGTCGGCAGATCTTCCGGAGGATCGTGGAGTTTCTTCCTCTTGGATAACTGGGGCAAGTGCAGACTTATCAGACGGCCCCGCAACGTCCTTCGGAACTGAACATCTCACTAGTGGAGTTTCTATAGAGGTTCCTCCCTGAATGTGCTCTTTAATAGGGACCGGGGCATCAGAAGTTTCCGTCGGAGAATCAGGAATTTCAGTTGGGGCTTCACGAGACTGAGTGAAGCGAGAAGGATGAAGAAGCCCATATTGATGTAAAAATCCATCATTTAACAAGAACTTTATACTCCTCTCTTCTGCCGCCACGGCGTTCAGTCTCTCAAAAATTTGTTTATAGCATGGATCTTTAGAGGGAGGAGGAAGTGCTAAAACAGGGAAAAGAAACAAAGTTAGCATTTAGCAACTCAGATTTTGAAAAGCCCAAGAATGGAGAAATAAAAACAGGAAAATCTTACTTCCTACTCTCCAGATGGCATAAAACCCTGGAGGGCAACGAACAAAGAAATACTAATTTAGAAATCCGTGAACGCTATCAGAAAGATCGGTGATGAGTTTTCGATTTCGAGCACTCCTTATGATTACGATAGAGGGATGATCTTTGATCTTTGTGAATGAGCAGAGGTAGCAGATTTCCTCAAAGCTCGGTAATCGGTCCAGAACTCTACTAAAAAGCACACATAACCCCATCAGAATGGCATGGCCATTGGGGTACAGTTGGAATGGAGAGATAGACAATCGAAGCAAGAGCTGCCGAAGGAAGTCATTAAAAGGTGGCATAGCACCGCTCAAGCACATTTGGCGGTTGAGAGCAATAAAGCCAGAAGGGGGCCTATCTGCAGTATCATTTGGCCCCGGCAGTAAGGCATCAGCTTCGGCAATGCCAAACTGGGTGAGCAGTTGAGTAAACACCCGGTGATTCAGAGTGGTGGGAGTTCTTTCCGGAGGATTATCCAACAAGTTGGCTACTGGGAAGACATCTTCAGCCTAGCCCATCGGTTCTTCTTGTTGAGATGTCATTCTACACAAGCAACCGGGTGTTCAAATGCGAAGGTGCACGTTTCCTAAAAGTGTGAAGTGTTGTGCAAAACTAATGAAAATAACAAGTAAATATAACTGGAATTAAACTGATTGACGATTGATCGACTATGGTAATTTCAGAACTTGTTAATTTAGAGTTCAAGCGTAATATTAGTGCAGGCTGATCAGTTTCAATTGATTGTTTCAGTGTTGCTTTAATATTCTACTTGAAATTGATAGCACTTCATTCACACGATTTGTTTAAGTCAATTATCTGTTATTAACTAATCTGTCATTTGATATGGGCAATCAATGACAGTATATTCGTCCCAGTTTTCTGTGAATGTTGTATTGAACAGGTTGTTAGCAAGTCAAAATAACCTGTGAATGAATGCAATAAAATTCAACAGTTCAAAGTTAATACAATGGTCCAAAATTCAAACAGAATTCATGCAAGTCATAACTCGTCAACGGTTCAAAAGTTCTGAGTCGGCAATGTCCTAAGTCATGAGTCGTAGGAATAAGGAGATTATCTCCAAGACTTATCTCGGCAACGACTCAAGGCTTAGGTCGTGGAGTATGTTAAAGAAGCTCTGGTTCAAAATAACAGGAAAATCTCCAAGTCTTATCTCGGCCACGACTCAAAGGTGTTACCTCGGCTACGACTCAAGGGTCTTATCTCGGCCACGACTCAAGGGTCTTACCTCGGCCACGACTCAAAGGTTTTGTCTCGTCCACGACTCAAGGCTTAGGTCGTGAAGCGTGTTGAGTCGTATCATGGTTAAATCACAAGGGTCACTGGATCATACAAAAGTAGCCGAGTCAAACCTACGGCAACGTTCGAATCAATCTGACCCATTAACCATCTAACTCCTAACCCATTAACCATCTAATCCATAACCCGATAACCCAATAACCTCGCAGTGGTTAACCCCAGCTCCATCACACCACTAGGTCGCCTTAAATCTCGAATCGATACAAGTAAGATCAAGCCGCCTGCCTTTAACCCATCAATGTCCGATGTAATAGTATTCGCAAGGATCAAGGGGGGAAAACAGAGGCGGAGATCGGCAATCATCAGCAATTGAAAAAAGATGCAAAGTCTCTTACACGGTGTGATGCTAAAGATGATCGAAAATGAATCAGGTTGGAATCGCCTTTGAGAGCTCGAAGATGCGTTAATGGCAGACACGGTTCAAAGGATAAGAAATGAGAAGAAGGAAGTAAGGGGAACGACTCAAGTCTTTTATAGCGTTGAGCAGTGGTAGTTGAATCGGCACACGAGTTAAGACGAGTCGAAGCACACGACCTACGACTTAGGCGTGAACTTCGAGGGGCAAATGTTAACTCCGTTTAGGCAACGAGTCAAGGTCTGGGCCGACTCAACAGGCTACCGACTCAACAAGCCACCGACTCAGGAAGCTACCGACTCAACAGCCTTGAGGAGTTACCGACTCAACAGCCTGGAGGAGTTACCGACTCAACAACTTTGAGGAGTTACCGACTCAACAGCCTGGAGGAGTTACCGACTCAACGGCCTCGAAGGGTTACGACTCAGCGACTCAGGAGGAATAACGACTCACCGGGTTATAACCTTAGCGACTTAAAGGTGCCGGCCGACTCAACGGGTTAACGACTCATGGAGCTAGCGACTCAAGTTCTCTAACGACTCAACGACCTAAGGTGTCAAATGACTTAACTGACTAAACTCCCAAAACAACAAAGGACCGACCTACGACTTATGATGGGTCGTTCACGACCTAGCTTGAGTCGTCTACGACTTACAGCTACTATGTAGAAATCCTATGCCGCCTCATTTTGGACCACGACCTATTAACTCGCAGACGAGTTAGGACTTGTGTTGTATACAGAGGACCGGAGACGCTCTGATATGAAGTCAGGGCTCAACCAGTTGAGTCGCCTACGACATACGACTCATCCTGAGTCGGTCACGACTTACGACTCATCTTGAGTCGGTCACGACTCATGACTTGACAATTTCAGCCTAGAAAATTGCCTATAAATACATGACCACATTGAGCATTGAGGGGACTTTTGGACTGACTTCCTGGATGCCATTACTCTGCCATTGTCTCAACTTTAAGCAACATTCAAGCAACACTTCTATCACTCCAATCACCAAAGACATTTCAACAAATCTCAAGAGGAAATCTAACTCATTCGCCATGCATTCGAAGGATTCTTCTACATCAGAGTTTGAGCTATTTGTCTAAGTGGGTTGTAATTGAAGATTGTTGTAAAGAATTGTAACCAAATCTGCAATAAAGAGTTTTAAAGTGGACGTAGGCTAGATCTTAAGCCGAACCACTATAAATATTGTGTCTTTTATAGTTTCTCTGTGATTTCTCTGCTTATATTTTGTTCCCGTACCAACGGGTGGTGCTTTCACAATTACCTTCTACACACCGGGGTGTTAGCGTTTAATTTTTAGCGTTAACATTATACCAATTTAACTAATTCACAATTTGCTAAAGACAACACTTATTTTACATATAAATTTCCAAGTACCAAACTTGGATAAAATAATCCAATTCACTAAAATCATTTCACTCCTGCCTATTGATTTCTCAAATCAATTCATAAAAATTCGAAGTGGTTTCGGGTATCTCCCAATACCCGATCCTGGCCTCTTCGAGTCTCATACCATCCTATCCCAAGTTATCCGAAATGGTAAACACAACATTACATATCAGAGATAACAACTCATTCAAAGCGTCCAATACCATTCAATCATTCATATCAAAATTGATCACTTCCAAATTAACTCAATTTATTCTAATGGAATTGCTAATCTAACCATTAAGATTCCTTCATTTAACACAAATTAATTCCAAAACAATTAATTAGATAACCTTCAATATCAATTAGATTAATCACCATGGACTAATTCTTTTTTTTTTCAACTCCATTCAAGTAATTATTTTAAATTAATTTTTCGATATTAATTATTCTGAACCAAATTAAATTCATAATCATAATTACTTTATAGATTAATCAATTACTTCATGATTTAATTGTCTATATTAATTACCTTAATTCTTAATTACTTATAGTAATTAATTCCTCATAAGTCATTATTTATTAAATTGATTTAATCTTAATTAATCAATTTTTAATTACATTAATTATTATATAAATTAATGATTTCCCATTATATTTTATTGTTCTAATCTAAATCAATTACTTTGATCCAACCACAATATTAATCATTCTCGATTTACCTCGTCATGTAATTATCTACCCTTTTTATTTAATTAATTATATCTTAATTAACTATTTAATTAATCTCTTGAGTTATTTCACAAAGTAATTATATTTTATTTATTACTTTAAGTAATTACTTATTAAACCGCCCATTGGTTATTCTAATTTCATTAAACTTCATTAATTGACTTAATCCGTAATCAATTAATTCGACCCCTATTTACTTTTTGGGTTTAAACAAATTTAAACCCAAACACTTCGAGTCAAACAACAATTTACACAGAAACCATCCAATAAACCAAAGTCAACAAATCATCAATTCTCAACACACATCAAATCAATTCAAGCATTCAAAGAATCATTTAAATTTGACTATTGAAATTTAATAACAACTCAGCTGAGTGAGATTTACTCACCTTTGATTTTGCTTTTTGCAACCCATTCCAACCGGCTTGTTTTCTTTCCAACTTTCAAACCTTGAATTAAACATTCACAATTTATTAACATTTGATTAATTATCTTAAATTACTCAATTAACTAATTTAAAATCATCAATTATCAATCCAAACTTATTTAATTTAACTCATTATTTGATTTAAAATTTTTGAACTAATAGTTTCTTTTAACAAACTATTTTTGACAACCCAAAAATTAAACAGGTTAATTACAACAGTCTATTTACCATTTATTATTTAACTGATGTTTTAATTCCAAACTAATAAATTTCCTTTATTATGTTTATATAAATAATCTAACAAAACAAACAGAAAATACCTTCACGGAACAGATGAACCCAGACTCTAGCGAATCTTCCTCACCATCGTTGACCCTTAAGATTTCCAACATCCCCCTTTTTCCTCTGTTGCTTGCTCACTGTATCCATTGAGCTCATGGACGCGAGTGCTTCATGTTCGCATTCTTTTGGTGGTAAGCGTGACTGGGTTTGATGGTATCTGATGTGAACAGTCAAGGCTAGGGTTTAGTGCTGGAGGGAGATTTAGGGTGTTTTAGGTTCGGCGATTAATGCACGATACGTCCCTTGCGATGGCGAGCTAATAGGGGAGTATAGGATGGTGCAGTGGCCTCGCGTGGGTCACAACGATGTCTCAACGCTCCTCCGGCTCCTACGCTAAGCCTCCACACCGCCCTCAAGTCCCACGCCGCCGCACGATGACATGATTCCTATTCCACTCGCGACTCGTGAATCCCCGATCTGAGCTTGAGTTAGGGATCGTGTCGAGAGTTCGAAATACGGTCGTCATTTATGAAATGAAGAAGGCGATTTCATTTGCAAAATTGGATTCGTGAATTTAATTGAAGATGGGAGATTGATTTTAGATAGACTTCGGCCATTATTCTCTTTGAACGGTGATTTCTACACGATTTTTGGACCGAAAACTGCAGCCAACATTATTTTTCTATGTTTGAATTTTTTTAGTTCTAAGATTAGAGAGGAGAAACGAAGATAAATAGGAACTTGGGGTAGCTTCCTGCATACGAGTGGTGATAAAATATCTCTGATAAAAGTACTACAAAATTTATTATATAATATAAAATTTTCAAAACGTCTCGTTAAGGTTACGCGAAATCCCGAACCCGAATCAGACGTGCCGACAGGCGTTTATAAGGTTTTACCCGCGTTCCGAACACAATGGAACGTGTTTCGAAAGCTAATTCGATCATATGCGCGAGTTACAGAAGTAAACGATCAATTTTAAATTAGACCGATCAAAATAGTTCTAAGCGTTTTGAGCTGTCCGAGTCAAAGGACAACTCCAATTACTACGAAAATTGAAATCCGATAATAACTAGCTATTACGGATCCAACGAAACTGGTTTCGTTGAATTCCGAGACAGTGCCTCGGAAGGCTATTTTTAAATGTCAATTTAAACAATATATTATTAAAATTGAACAAATCACCTTTAAATTAAATTTCAACCATTCTATTATCTTCAGTATCATCATTATAAATTTTATAAGCCTTCAAATTATTTTTAACAGGCTAAAAACTTCATATTCAACATGTTACCCAATTTCAAATTATAAAATCCAATAATTTAAACTATATAATTCAATGATTTAATTATCAAGTAAATATTGATATCTGGAATTCAAGTTAAAATTAACCTTTAAATATTTAAAATCGATTAATTATTCCAATTTAAATTGTTAGAAATCCCGGGTCGTTACACTGCTTTTTCTTTGAAATCATTGTTCGTTCTTCAATAGATAACTGTCTAATCCATAAAATCAGCCCACTCGAATGAGAACCAGTGAGTTTGTTGGAAATAAAAAAAACATGGTCAGACCTAAAATCTAGTATGAGTAAAACCTTTACCCTAGTCATCCATAGTGAAACCACGCCACTAACACGGAATGGGTTTTCCCTTCATTTTTTCATCATAGCATAGTATATCCATCATGTAAACAAATATTACATAGAAAATCAAGCATGTGCATATCCAATCTAGAAGTTGACCATCTACTTATCATCGAGTTATGAACCATGTCATATATCAATTCAAGTTAAGTATACCCTACACTTATCATTATTTATGAAACATATCATGCAATCGTTCATCGTCCATTCATTCATCACCTAATCTTTTGTTTTGAACTTTCGTCATTAAGTTATCATTAACTTATTTAGTGATTACCTTGCCATGACTACCTATCACTATTTCATATTTTCTCGAACGTCGCCTAATGAAATGACCACTCATTCCACCAATGGGAACCACCTTGACTCGAGCCATCCTGACTCTCCTAAAAAGTTGAATGTAAGCAACCTAAATAAATTCTAATAAGTGTCCTTTTTAAGCGTCAGTAGCCCCTCTTAGTCCCTAAGCCGCTATCGCTTACGGTGTTGATTTATTCATTTTAGTTGTAACACCATCTTTACATTTTGGCCCCCTACCTTAATGTCTCTTTAGAGTTTACAAATATTTTAGGATTAAATCCTATCGTGGAAATCTACCATATACTATTGGACCATAGACTATTAGTCAAGGCACCCTGCCATTCAATAACTCTATGAGCTAGTATATCTTTATGATCATAGTTCAACCCATTTCATTAATTCATTAGTTGTGTACCAAACACATTTAGATAAAACATCTTTGTTTTTCATTTAAATGATACTCTATCATTCATTAGCTTCATTAATCTATCTTCCATTTCCAAATAAGTTAACACAATTTTAACTATCAAGCTCTTCTTTATTTTATCCTTATGAAATAGTTCAATAACACTCGAAAATTTTCTTGATAAGTGCCTTAAGTAAATAGTCTTTGTTTTACGTAAAAAATATAGTATCTCATGCTTTCATGAGTTATTATTAACCATTACAAATTAGTTATCCCATAGCTTTCAAATAGCCTAGCTATCGTAGGATGATTAACCCATAGCCATTGTGGGTTAATTATCCTAGGCCATAATAGTGATGCCATTTATTTATCACGTAAACTTCTCAAAGGACTTTAGGAGTAGATAGCTTCCCAAGCTATCTTATATTGAATTTCATATAAAGGTCGTAGGTAATCTTTCATATAGCCATCATGCCTAATCCATCCAAGTCCTTGCGCTTATTCCGTCAAAACCATCACGCCTAATCCGTCCATAGCCTTTGCATGCTATTTCCACCAACCTTTCATATGCTAACTTGTACATAGACATCGTGCATTATTTCCATCAAGGCCATCACATTTTAATGCATACAAAGATACCGCGGGTTATTGTCATCAAACAATTGCATGCAATTCCCAATTATAGGCTTCGAGAGTAGAAAGTTTCAATACTATCGCATATTAACTCATTAATAGCCATCGTGGGTTATTTCCACTAGTGATATTGCATGTAATTTATATATGCTTTCATGAGTTAAATGGTGATCAGGTAATTATGTTGAAAACTTATTCATTGCATTGTTTAGTATTAACTTTACATCAAACCTGTGATGAACCACATTTTTGGACGGTTTAAATCGACAATAACCCATGCATGTCTAACTCAGACCATTCAAAAGGGAGAATTATTAATGGGGTAAATAGAAAATAAGAGAAAAGAAGGGAAAATGAAACACAAAGTTTCACAGCGGAATTGAAAATATAATAATCAAATAAACAGTTTATAAAGTTGTTTTAAACTATACATTTGATTACAGAAATTTTACACAAAATTAGAGTACAAACAACAACACACCAATAATGATGCAGCGGAATAATACTAATAATATAATTTCAAACTTCGTCTTCGTCCTCCTGAAATAATGTCTTCAACACTGAAAATTCAGACTGATCCGAGAGTAATGAAAAGACAAAACACTCAAGTTAAAATTAAAAGTTCTTATATAAGTTAAATCAACAACAAATAAATAAGAGTGTAATAGCTTCAGAGATGTTTACGGGATTTCACATGTCCTATCCAGTGTATAACGTGCATGCAATAACTTAAGAGATGTTACGATATTTTTCATCTCCTAAGGATCCGTTAAACTATCTATATGTAGTAAAATACGCTATACATGTGTAGTGTCTATAGGTATGTAAAAGTATTAAAACAACGTTAAGGCGTTACCATTATCTTCCTTAACACATTTTATATAAGCCTCATAGTCTATACAGTACTGTAAACTCGCCGTAAATTGGTGGGCTACAAGAGAGCACTCCATAGGTGCAACACAAACCAAAGTCGTTGTGGGCTCAATCGTGATAAATATAACAAGGCATGCGTGGCAATCCCTAAGGTAGGATTCTACCGTTTTGCCCACCCAGACTGGTGTAAAGAATAGCCGCAGCTACCGCCCATCTCAAAACAACACTCTCGTAATCAAGCGTGGCCATTAATCAATCAAAAATTAAAAGAAATGGTTTCAAAGATAAGTGGAGCAACCCCACTTGGCCCGGTATAGCTCGTGTTTTAGTCATTTTAATAATGGTTCGAAAAATGCTATCATCATGGTTCTCTTTCTTTAAATCCTGCAAGCGTTCACAAAATCCAACCACTTTATTATGGATCATCCGCCACATACACAGTTGTTAAAGTGGTTCCAATATCGGCAGAGAGTATGTATTTAAGAGGCTCCGGTCTCTTTAACAACCAAACGCCATTTTTCACACCTGTTGGTTTTTTTTACATTTCAAAACAATTCGTATTTGATATAAAAATATCATATTCAATTCAAAAAATGCTTTATTTCAAAAATACCATATTTACTCAAAATATGTCATTTCCACTTAAAAATATCATTTCATATTCCAACTTAGGTTGTAACCTCATTTAACCACATTCTCCATTTAAATCAAAGATTTAAATATAAAAATTCCAATTTTGCACAGTTTGAAATTTCAGAAAATAGTTTAAATAGTTATAAATAGTTGAAAATAGTTTAAATAGTTTAGAGATTTAAAATAGTTTAATATAAAATAAGTTGAGTATTGAAAATGTTTTATATAGTGAAATAATTTTGGAAAATCTAGATAATTTGAATATTAAGACTAATATATTTTAAACAGTTTATATCAAAACAACTTATTTTAAAAATAATATCAAATCAAATTATTTCTTTTCCATATCTAATTTAATTGGCTCAATTTAGATTTAACGTCGAATCAGCTTGATTTCAATTTCAACTCGATTTAACTTCGATTTTCGAATTGTTCATTTTTTTACTTCAAATTTGATTCAACAATCAAATTTGATGATTTAAATTCAATTTAACTATTTTAAATTCCATTTCAATTTATATCAATTTCAAGTCCAATTTTAATTTACTGATTTAAAACACTTAAATCAAATTAAGCCTTATTGTTAAATTTTAAGATCCAAATCTTTAAATAATTCAATTTCCAAAACTAAATTCATATATCAATTACAATTTCACATTTCCAATTCAATTCTTTAAAATGGTTTCCTTTTTACCGATTTCAGTTTCAGTATTTCAAAGCTTGAATTAGGAAATAATTCAATTCATATAAATCCAAAATTTTATTCCTTTAAAACGATATCATTTAATCAAAATCCAAATTTCAAGATTTTTAAAACCATTTAATTTAACCAATCCAGTGTCCATATATAATTTTCGACCTATGGCCAAATGATCAGTTATTTTAAATTTTAATTACAAGGATGGATATATATCATTTCAATCCAAATCAAAGTGTTATATGTATATATCATTTCAATCTATTTCTTAATTTATTTGAAATAATTTAGATATAGGTGTATATGTTGTCACTTAATATATAGAGTGATAACAGAGATATATAAATATAAATAAACATCCAATCATTCAAAATGTCAATAAATAAACATCCATTATAACCGACATCTAAATCAGCCAATATTTGGTAACAAATAACTGGTTATCAATATCAGGTATTTAACTAGTAATTCAGTTTCAATATTAATTTAAATGGTCATTAAATTAACTAAAATTCAATTTCAAATTTAAATGTCAACTAAAACTATGAAACAACAACCAATAAAATTTTTATCACTTCATTAAATTTAGTTCAACTAACATAAGAAAAATTAGTATTGCATAAGTGGGATAAATCACTCACCTTTGATTTATAGCTGATTAAAAATCCAAATAAAGCCCAAAATTTTAATAGTCTCCAAATTCAACCAAACAAGTTCCATGTTGTCTGAAATTTCTATACGACCCCAACGGAATAAACACATCCAAATTCGAGCTCGTATGGAAAAGTAATGGTAGTTAGAAGTTTGAAAACTTAAAATTAAATTAAAACAAAGAGGAGGGCAAAAAGGTAAATAGGTATACCTTCCTCTCAACCCTAACGGCCACGTAAGCGAACGCAATATGCAGTGCTACACCCACCACCAAGAATACACTACCGCACACCTACATGCATCGCTATCGGGATCAGAGGCTGCCAATGTGTTTACCTACTCCAACCGCACGCACGCCCTTCGAATGATCGCACACGGTGCCTCCGCCAGCCTTCATGACGAGTACGAAATCCGGCTATTGATCATTGATTGCTGGCGAACCCCTTCGACCACAGCCAGAATGAAACCCATGGATCGAAGCCACTTGAAGCCCTCTATAAGACGCAACTCCCCGATCGTCAAATGGTCGACGATCCATCGTTGATCGCAAAACCCTAACAACGGACGACTGAGACTTCTTCGCTGGTTTTTGGACAAACTGACACTCAATTGCAAAAATGAATTTCATACGCAGATTACGTTCATCGAGAGCTTCACGATGATATATAATTTGATAGGATTTGAGGAGTTTGAATTTTTCGATTTGATTAGTTAGGGTTTGAGCTACCTGCTATTGAGAATGAATGGACGAGAAAAACAAGTACGTATAGAAATAAAATAAAAGACTACTATGGTTTTAGTAGAAAATCTATTTATATGGATGTAGATGAATAAGAGTAGATGGAACAGATCGAATGGGTCGAAGCGTGTCCCAAAAAGCCCGTTTCGTTTCCGAAACGAAAATAGGTCATCCAATATATCGAAATATAGGTTTTCAACATTTTTAAATTCAACGAACCTAGTGTCAAACTCTAATCCTAATATATGTAGAAGTTAACTATTAAAATCGAATTATATTCATTTAAATTTTCTTAGATGATTTCTACACGTTTCGAGCTTGCACGATTAAATGATAAGTCTGATCACTACTAAACTTGAAATCATATAATAACTCACTATTACAGATCCGATGAAGCTGGTTTCGTTGAAATCTGGGAGAGTGCCCAAAAGACTAATTTTACATGTTAATTAAAATAATCTATTTAAAAATTAATTTAATCACTATTAAATTCTAAATTAAAAGTTTATAATTTTCATCGTTCTTGATTAAATAGGAATTAATAATCTTTTAGAAATTAAATTTTCCATGTTGATTCCAAGATTTAAATATTATATCAATTTCAGCGTTCAATTACAATTGTAATACATCCCTTTTTTATAATTTATATTTCATAACAAATTCTTCTATTTTGATTTAAATTCTTATTATTAAATCAACCAATACCTAATGAATTTATTAAACATAAGTTTACACTTATTACACTCATTATTCTATAATTAACGTCTTTTCTTATATTAACTTGCAATATTAAATTACATTAATTTTATTGATTTCCAATTTAATTTCAACGGATTAAACAATAAGGTGATAATTTAGAAAAATTGTCATACATTAGTAACCCAACACATTTCTAAATCTATTATTTACAAACAAAAGCTAATAAGTTTAAGTACTAATTAATTTATTTCATATTTTATAGTAAACCTATTTCTATTAATAACATATAATTTCACATTAAATCCAACATTTAATTTATTCCTTATTTACAATTATAGCCTAATTAACTTTATAGTTATTTCAGTTGATTGAAATTACAATAAAATAGTTGTTAATAACATTCAAACAACATTATTAAGTCATATTCTAATGAACTTTTTCCATTTATAAAACATAAATTTTAATTTCCTACGATATTAAATTCCAAAAATCTTATTTAATTTAATATTTTTAATTATCAAAAATACGGGTCGTTACAGAACCTATTTGATATCGATTTCTCATTGGTTAAATTTTTCCTTACATGTTACTTTTCATAAATGGCTAACTGCAACTTCCATTATATTATTTAATTATCATTAATTAATTCTTCCATTAGCTAATTAATTCATATAAATTGAAAATTGGTGGGAAAAATCCTAAAAATTCAGCAAAAATTAATTTTACCATATTTTACCTTTTTTCAAAATTTCAGGTTAAAATTATTAATTTATTATTTTTAATAATTAATTTAATTAAATAATTTCTCAACTTAAACATTTTGTATACATTCCAAAACTTATGAGGTTAAAAACCCGTTTCAATTTAATTATTATAAACATCATATTAAATTTTCGTGGCATTTAAATATGTTTTGATCATGTTTTACCCTAATATATGAGCCAATTCAATTCATTTAAGTCTTTAAACTCATCAAATTAATGTTTAATCTTTCAAACATGTTTAACAACATAAGAAAACATACATAACCAAATCCGCACCAAAATAGGTGAGATAAGCTTTTAAGAGAGACTTTACTCACCCTGATTTAAGAAACCTTATTTTAATCTTCCTTTTTCTTAAATTTGAAAGCTTTGATCTTTTAGCATTGAAATTTTCTTCTTCTTCCTTGAGAAATTGGTCGGCCTTGGTTCTTGAGTTTAAGGGTTTTGTTTTGGAAATGAAGTGAAATGAATGAGGTGTCAGTGTTAAGGAAAGTCGGCTAGTGTTTTTGGCTTGGGTTAATATCTCATTCTAGCCTAGTCACACTACTACATTTTCCTTAACAAAAACTTCCCTATCCAAAATTTAAATTTATTTCCATTAACAAGGCAAACTTTGAATGCTCTAATAACCTCTGGTCCATCAATTACTTTACGAAGTGTCCCATACTTAGTTAATAAAACGTTCCTCAGGCAATAATTATAATTAAATTATCTTATTTATTTCTTTGATAATGTCTTCTTATTATTAGTTTAATTTAATTTTCATATTATGAATCCTCCAAAATATAAAGTGTCACATTTCCCTCTCCTTGCAAAAATTTTCTCCTCGAAATTCCAGTAGGTGAAAGAAAATATCTACACTAACACCCTGAAAATTCAATGTCATCATCATCGTATAAGTACACACAAGTACAAAAGATCAACTAGTACCTTATTAATGCAAATTATTAATCAAAATGTATCGGTGCGACTACTAATACATAATCATATCACTTATGAATATAATAGTACCCTACTAGTCCATATAATAGATAAACAAAGCACCTTGCTATAAATACATGAATGTCTAAACAGCTCATGATAGATATTCCTAGTCCTATCCTTAACCTCTCAGGTACAGTCTTCCTTGTCGTCACTCCATTGGAAGTGAACAAGTCAGATAACATTGTTCCTTAGTTCCTTCATATCCCGACCTACTATCCCCTACGACCATCTCATATATGTCAAATCCGGTTCTACATATAAGCCCTTTATCACCCTTGGTTCCACTACCGAACTTGGGTTATGCACCCATTTTCTCAAATACGATATATGAAAGACATTATGAACACCTGCTAGACTACTTGGTAACTCAACTCGATATGTGAGTTTACCAATCTGCTCAATTACTGAAAATGGTCTTACATACCTAGGTGCCTACTTCCTCGCATTCCTAAGGCGTATAACTCCTTGCATCGCAAAAAGTTTCATGAATACATGATTGGATACTGCGAACTTAAGTTCTTTTCTTCGCTTGTCGGCCAAACTCTTCTACCTCGCTTGCGCTATGTAATAACCCGCACCTTAATGGACCCGAATTTCGACTGAATCGAAACCCAAATCCATTAAGGTACGGATATTTGGTTTTGATAACCTGTAATAAATATAAGCATATCTGAGTGCGAGTAAGATATGCTCGCCGTGGAATAGAAAAATATAATAGAACATACCTACCGACTAAGGCTACTACATTAAAATCAATATTATTCATTGGATGTCTAGTTTCCCTGTCAATGTCAAGCATGAATAAGATGGCTTCACCATCTACATTTTCCATCTTGCACCAATAACATGTCCCTTAAAAATATATTATATGGGTTTTAATTGGTATAGGGGTCAGAACGACATTCTAGTGATTGAAAAATTACATACTTCACTCATTACACTAATTTATGCCGACTGATTTCCATTTAAGTGTTATGTTTATTTTTTACGGCTAATCTGTTCAATCCTATATGCGCGTATGATATGCCTAACTCGATCGAGGTATAACTATATATTTGTCTACACACACACATATACTTACATATATACATACATACATATATAAATGTATACTAGCCACAAAGACCTGGCCAATTAATACTTCTTAAATAGGGAGGAGGTAGACCCAATGGTCATTTAATACCTCAATCCCGAAGCAAGGCTTCAGCAACTTAAACGCTAGTTAATCGGTCCTAGCTACAATGACTGCCAACCCATATATGTCGCTTTATAATTTTGGCTTTATAATTTAATTATCAGAATACTAATGCCTTTAATAGACTCATCTAAGGGTTAACTAGTCTACCTCTGCTAAACAAAACAATAAATTATCAAATAAAACTTCGAGGTCTTCGTGTATCCCATACAGATTCTACACTAGTAAGAAGCGAAATCCATCAAGGCATAATCCGAGTCATTACTAGCGACTACGTGGGATCATTGGTGATTAACGCGTATGTGCTAGCCTTACTGCTAAATTCCGGTCCAACAATAGCACTGACATAGCCCGCCAACCTTCCAAAGTCGAAATCACATTAGACTAACCTAATGTAAGTCAAGGAAAATTCCTATTCTAGTTACTTAATACCTCTAGTTAGAAATTAAGCATACCACATTTCCCTACTAGGTACCATCATAGGTTATTCAAGACTTCTATATAGGAAGGAGGCAGACTCCATGGTCATTTAATACCTCAACCCTATAGTAAACCCCTTAACATCCCCAAAGGTACAGAGTCATTTAGTACTTTAAATCCATGTCGGACCCTTAGTATGTTTTCCCCTACCTATACGCAAATGCATATCCCTTCCCTCTGGGTCCTATGGTTAGAGATGTCCCACATAAGTAGTAAGTATACACAACTGCATTTAGCCTCTACGTGAAGGACAGACTTCTGTTCTGTAACTTTGCTGACCTCACATCCCAACTCACTAACCAAACTGATCATCCTAAACCTAAATGTTGGGCTAAGCTAACTAATTTACATTCATTCTAAACATATGATTAAGGCTATATAATTTCCTACGATGAAAAATATATTTCCTTCTACATGTATTCACTAGCATTAACACTTGCGTATTTGCTGCATAATTATTCCTAGTTTATACGCTTGTTCCCTATATTCATCGTTTCCTTCTTATACCAAATAAATTCAATTGTCCCTTATATATGATCATTAATATCAAAATCGAACAATCTTAATGACATTTATTTACTCATTTCAAAATCAACCTATTATGTCTATTCAATTTCCCAATAAATTCGATATAAATTATCTAATCAGAACCCATTTAATTCCTTTAACTTTCAATTAACTACGGATTTATTGTTCGCTAAATTTATAACTAACAAAATTTTGAATTAATATTACTTCCTTTTCCAACCCCTAGCCCTATAATTACTACTCTATTAATAACTAGTCATCCTAATTGTAACTAATACGAATATAAACATATATTACACTATAAATGTTAACGCTAAAATTTGAACGCTAACACCCCGGTGTGTGAAGTGTAGTTGTGAAAGCACCACCCGATAGATCGGGAATGAATTACAAGCAGGTAATAGCAGAAAAACAGTAAACAACGACAATTTTATAGTGGTTCGGCTTAAGGGTTTAGCCTACGTCCACTTTAGGTATTTTTATTAATAATCCCGTTACAAACTGATACACTTCTTCTCAAGTACAATATACTTCAAGTTACAAGTGATTTGGAACAAGTAGCTTAAGCTTCAATGTCGATTAAAGTCCTTAAATTCATGTTGAAGATGTGTGGTTTCTTCATGAAGTTCTTTGATGTATTCCTCTAATCTTGAAAGCTCTAAGTGTTGATGAAGTTCTCAATGCAGCAAGGTAACGGTGTATGAAGAGAATGTGCCAAAAAGTCCCTTGTATGTTGGAGGTGGTCGCCTATTTATAGTGAATTCTGGGCTGGAATTACTACCAAGGTATAAGTTGTGGCCGACCTAGCATAAGTCGTGGTCGACTTACCGTGTCAAGTCTTCGGCTTAACAGAAGTAAGCTTGTCTGAACTCATATCATAAGTCTTAGGTCGTTGCCGAGTTAACATGCGCGTGTCAAGTAGCTGTATAGGATTTGCCTTCATTTGCCTGGGTCTTGAACGGCTTAGCATACGTCGTAAGTCGGTTGCGACTTAAGTATAGGTCGTGCACCTTTCCATGTCCTGATCAATTAGGTCGACAACTTCCTTAGATAATTAAATCGGTACTTAAGTTAGGTCGGTAGACTTCCCAAGTCGGCATCCTTTAAGGCATTAGGTCGTTATCCATTTAAGGCCTTATTTCGGGAACTTTGTGAAAGCATTGAGTCGTGAAGTACCTTGAGTCGCTGTCCCTTCTGAGTCATTAAGTCGGTAACCATTGAGTCGTCATTCATTTTAGGTCGGCAATGAGCTAAGGCTATTGGGTCGGTATTTATGTTGAGTCGGCATACTTGTTGAAGTGTTAAGTCGGCATAACCCTTAGGCCTTAGGTCGACACCCCTGTTGAGCCTTAGGTCGGCACCCCCTGTTGAGCCTTAGGTCGGCACCCCCTGTTGAGCTTTAAGTCGGCATGCTTCTAACTGTTAGGTCGGAACCTCTTGATGCACTAGATCGGTGAGTCATGGTTAAGGCGGAGTTAACATTTGCCCCTCGAAGTATACGCCTAAATGTTAGGTCGTGTGCTTCGATAGCCCTTAACCCGTCCCCTCTTAGGTCGGTAGGTCGTATGCGACCTAACAGTTAGACCGTATGTGTTGCTCCAAATTTTCCACTGCAGGGTATAAGTTAACTTTCTTCCTCTTTCTTGGTCACTTACTCTCTTGCCTGATTCAGCCATTAAAGTATTCTCAAATTCCTAGAAGCAATTTCCTTCCAACTAATCACCGATAACCTCTACCATCCATTGCGTAAGTGATTCTATTTCTCTTTCGATCGTAGATTACTTGTCGATTCATGAATCCTGCCGCTCAAACACGAATCGCCTCTTTGTGTGATGCTCCATCAAGAATACCATCGTTTTCGTAATTGATGAAGTTTAGGTTGCTTGAGATGATTGTTGATACAATGAAGGGGGTTTATCGCCTCAGGCTCGATGGTCTTTGATGGCAGGACATCAGATCTGTGACAATTTCAAATTGTTTTATTGGGTTATTGGATTATGTGAATGAAGGCGGCTGCTGATGGAATGGTTATTGGGTTAACGGGTTGAATGTAGTGAGATGTTAGCTCGGAAGCGACTCAGTGAATTTGGGTAGCTTAACATTTGGCCGACCTTACCCTTAGATCGTAGCCAAATTAATTCTTGGGGAAATCTGCCGATTTAACCTTCTACTGATTTAACCTTGAACTGCGGCCAAGTTAATCCCTAAGTCGTGGCCGAGTTAAACCCTTAAACCGTGACCGAGTTGGCTCTTAAACCGCGACCGAGTTGGCTCTTAAACCGCTGCCGAGTTAACACTTAAGCTTTGGGCATGCTGACTTTTTGAGAGCATAGATCCACTTTGAGTTTCTAACTTGAACTGCCAAACTAAGTTGCCTAAATTTTGAACTGCCCCAACTTTAAATTTGCTTGAATCTCATCGTATTATTTCACAGGTCGCATTAACTTATAAGCTGCTAACCTGCTGAAAATAACAAAGAAAGAAAACCAAGGCGAAAATACTGCCATTGACTGCCCACGTCAGATGACAGATTAGTCAAAACAAGACAAGCAACTTAATTATATTGCATGAAATGTTTGTGAATCAATCAATTAGAGTTAAACATTAATGCAAAGTATCAATAATCTGAACTGATTTATCTGCATCAACAACTTACTTGCATATTTAGGCTTAAAACAATAGTCCCTGAATTTCATAACTAACAAATGCTTGCTAGTTTTCATTCCAGTTATATTTGTTTACTGCTTGATTGATTTTACACAACACTTCACACACTTTAGGAAACGTGCACCTTCATGTTTGAATACCCAGTTGTTTATGTAGAATGACTTCCCACCGAGAAGAAGAAGTGGTGACTCAAGAGGAAGAAACTTTCCCGATAGCTATTCCCATAGAGAATCCTCCGGAGAGAACCTCGACTATTCTATCTTTGAGAGCGTTTATTCAGCTGCGCACTCAATTTGGCTTTGCTGAAAGTGATGTCCAACTCCCTGGGCCAAGTGATACTGCTGACAATCCTCCCCATGGTTTTGTTGCAGTCAACCGCCAAATGTGCTTAAGTGGGGCGATTCCTCCTTTTAACGACTTCCTTCGAATTCTTCTCCTTCGGTTGACGATCTCTCCGTTCCAACTTCATCCTAATGGCTATGCCATCTTGATGGGGTTGTGTGTTTTGTTCAGAAGAATTCTCGATCGCCTACCGAGTTTTGAAGAAATCCGTTATCTGTGCTCGTTTGCAAAGAGTAAAGATCATCCTTCCCTTATTATTGTGAGAAGTGCTAGAAACCGCAAGCTCATTTCCGATCTTACTGAAAGTGTTCATGGATTTTTGAACCAGTTTTTCTTTGCTCACTGTCCCCCAGGGTTTTATGCCATCTGGAGAGTAGGAAGTAAGATTAGTGTTTCTATTTTTTCCGTTTTGAAACCTTTTCGAGATCCGAACTTTCAGTTGCTAATTTCATTCTTTGTTCCTTTCAGCACTTCCTCTCCCTTCTAGAGTTCCAATTCATAAGCAAGTTTTTGAGAGGTTGAGTGCCGTGGCCGCAGAAGAGAGGAGCATAAAATTTCTATTGAGGGATGAATTTTTACATCAACATGGGCTTCTACATGCTTCTCGCTCTATGCATGCTCATGAAGTTCCAACGGAAGTCCCTGATTCTCCGATAAAGACTCCTGAGTCTTCGCTAGTGAAGTGCTCCACTTCTGTTGATGTTGCGGGGCCATCTGATAAACTTGCCCCGGTTATCGAAGAGGAAGAACTCCCTCGATCTACTAGTGAAGGAGTTAAGAAAGCAAGCTCCAAAAAACAAGATGGCGATGATGTTTTTGAGGGGTTGAGCGATTTAATTGTGACATCTCAAGAACTTTTCAAAGATGATGTTTCTAAAACTGTCTCTTCTGTAATCGAGGCGACATCTTCTTTTCAACAGATGTCAACTCCTCCTACTCGAGTTATCACTACCTCTATTCCACAGAGTGGTTTGTAACTTGATGCGCGTAGTTTACACGTTACACGACACTTTGGATTTCTCATCACTTCTATGCACTTATCTTCTTGTACTTTAAAGATTTCTAAAGCTTATTATTTTAATTCCAGATTCTCCTATGGGGCGCAGCGGCTCGTATTATGATGATTTCCAGCGCTACGGGAGGCGTAGCCAGTATGATTACAGGCGTTACCTTCCTTCTTACAGAGAGTCGGATGAAGAGAGGGCCATCAGGAAAGCCGACGAGAGACGAGCATATGAAGAACATCGCCGAAGGGAACAAGAAAGACATGATCTTCCCCACAGAGATGATGATACCCAAAAGAGAAAAGCTCACGATGAGAGAGGAAAGAGTCACATAGACGATTCTTCTAGCAAGCGGGCTAGACTTACTGAAGAAACAACTCCTTCAGCTTCTGAACATGTCCCTGCTCAATCTCCTGCTCCCGCTCGCTCCGACATTCAAGCAATCATCAACCGGCCCGCATACCAAGTCGGGCAAGGTCCTCCCACTCTTCAAAGTCGATTTCCTCAGTGGTGCCTGAGAGGGGTTCGATTTGATCTCGACTTGGTTCCTCTCGACAAACCGGCTATGCTGCGAAATCTTGATACTGTCAGGACCGATATCGAAAGAATGTCGAACTGGCCAAAACTCGTTGACGAACTTCAGAGGGTTAACCGAGCCAATCTCGAGGCCATGCTAACAATGGAGAATGATAAGGCTGAGTGGCAGAAGACTCTCGAACAGCATGACGCCGAAATGAGAAGTATTGCATCCTACAATGAAAAGCTGGAAGCGGAAGTAGAAAAACTTAAGGAAGAATTAGCTACTTCATCTACTTTCCATTCACAAAAGGAGAGCATGCTTCAGCAACAAGTACGAGATGCGCATGCCAGTCAAAGAGCAGTCGAAGATAAGCTTGCATACAAAGAAAAGGTCATAGAAGAATATCATGCTGAAACTGTACAACTGCGAGAACAGACCGGCTCTCAAAGCTTGGAGATAGAGTTGTTAAAAACTCGACTTGCTATGGCCGAAAAGGAGCGCGACGAGGCTGTTGCTGGTAAGCTTGCGGCCGAAGAGGCTCATCAAGCAACCAAAGCTGACATTAGCTCCACATTATTCGATTTTTATCTGCACAGCATTTTGGGACGTGGCAGCCTTGCCTTTCTAGGCCCCAAGTATGAAATCACACTGGCTGAAGTTTGGGAGGCAGCACTTGATATGCTCGGTGGTAAAGGTGCTGGATATGCTGAGTCAGCCCTTGAAGAGCATTATCTTGATGATGAAGCTCGTGCCTCTCTTGCCAAGGGAAAGGAGCAGCTTGCCAGAGCACGGGCCGGAATGGCGGAAGAGGAGCGTTCTGAAAAAGAAGTACCGCCTACTACCTCTAAACGTCCTCTAGTTTCTCCCGAGGTGGACATTACAGGCTCTAGTGCTCATTCGCCGCCTCCTACAAGAACCGGGGTAATTACCCCTACTGATGAAGAGGCTTTGGAGGACATTGGGGCTCAGAATTATGAGATTGAACTGACGAAGCCAACATCTTTAGGTAATTTCGACATTGGTCCGATTCAGGTGGATTACCTGCTTATTCCTCAAAAATTTGATGAGCTTCTCGATTACCTCTTGAATCTCGATGAACCCGTATCTCCCTTCTTTCGGGAAGATACTAACATTTTCAATTTTTCTTCTTCTGCAGTTGAAACAACAAGTGCCGTGCAGACTTCGCCTTCTCTGGTTATTCCTCCTCCATCTCTTCAGGTGACTCCTCCTTCTGCTTCACAACCTGGGTCACAAGAGGAGAAAATTGAGGCTCTTCATGGTTTGGATGACCCTATTGCTTCGCAGGAGCAAAAAGATGAGGGACTCGAAGGAGGCGAGATCTCTCCGGAGCGGACTCCTTCTGACGACGTAGTTTTGTCCGCTCTCGTTACTCCGGGGAGTGAGTCTTCTTCGAAGAAAAGGAAGAAGCATGGGACATCGAAGAGGAGGGGGAAGAAAATTATCACCACAGAAGAGGAACCGGAAATTGCACCAGTTGCACCTCCCTCCCCTTCTTCCCTTATGCCTTCAGACCAACCTGAAAGACCTGAAAAGTTAACCACTCGGCCGGGTAAAGGGTCTAAAGGCGGCAAGAAGAAATGAAGAGTTGAGCTTTCTGATTCCTTTTTTGTGTAATGGTCGGATGTTGTGCAGGCACCGGCCCCTGCTTTTTTTATTTTGAAACCTGTATCTGCAATATCTGCAATTGAATAAAATGATTCTTTATTTGTACAGACTTTTGTTTGAATTTGAGAATGCATTTATTATTCATTTTTGCACAAGTTTATTTATACGATGTTGCGGTGAGCTTGTGGTATGTTGTTTGAGCGTACTTTACCGACATAGTTATACCGCTTTGTATGTAACTATACCATGTTGCCCCTATACCATGAGCTTACTGCAATATCGTATACTTTGAGGGGACTTGCACTCTCGTTTTCTAAAGAATAATTACTTCATTCTCGAAGAGAATTTTCGTAGAGTGTAACTTCCTTCATATAAGTTTCTACGCTTTGCCCTTCGAAGAAATCACTTTTTCCTTTTGCGTATGTATACATTTTGCCAAGTGAATTCTTCTATGTGGTAAAGCGGACCTCTGAATGTACTTTAACTTTCTTTCCCCCTTCTTTTTTTTTTTTTTTTTTTTTTAGAATAGGTAAATCGCTCTTCCTTTGAAAGTTAAAGTACGCTCTTGATGAGGATTTTTTTTTTTTTTCTATATATAGAAAGTTGTACCTTTGAGGAGGGATTTTTCACGTTTCAACACTTGGAAGTTTTATTTCAATCTCGGTGAAACGTGTACCTCCAAAGAGTTATGCCTTAGAAATCCTTTTCACGTTTCAACACTTGGAAGTTTTATTTCAATCTCGGTGAAACGTAGGTTTCCGAAGAGGTCTTTCTTCTTAATTGCGCCTCCGAAGAGGTCTTTATTTTGTTTGCATTTCAACTCTGGTGAAGTGAAATTCCGAAGAGCGGCTGTTACACTTCAACTCCTGGTGAAATGTGCCTCCGAAGAGGTCTTTCTTTTGTTTGCATTTCAACTCTGGTGAAGTGAAATTCCGAAGAGCGGCTGTTACACTTCAACTCCTGGTGAAATGTGCCTCCGAAGAGGTCTTTCTTTTGTTTGCATTTCAACTCTGGTGAAGTGAAATTCCGAAGAGCGGCTGTTACACTTCAACTCCTGGTGAAATGTGCCTCCGAAGAGGTCTTTCTTTTGTTTGCATTTCAACTCTGGTGAAGTGAAATTCCGAAGAGCGGCTGTTACACTTCAACTCCTGGTGAAATGTGCCTCAAAGAGGGTTTTCATTGCCTGGAAGTTACTCTCTCATGGTTGGAGGGTCATGACTCCTCCAATCTTTTTTGTTGAGTAGAGAACTTTCTTTTTTGTGGCATATGACCCATTAGAGGTCTTTATCCTCCGAAGAGTTGTGCCTCCGAAGAGGACTTGTGCCGCCAATGATGGTTTTTGGTTGTATTCTTGTCTTCTTGCTTATGCCTTTTCAGCGATCCTTCTTTTTTTTTCCTTTTCAAGTTTTCATTCCCCTTTTCTCGCAAGTAGCTTGTTTAATCCAAGGAAGTGTACTTCATTGTCAGGCAAGTTCGTGAGAACGGGCACTAGATTCCTAATTGGATGTTTGTTCGTTCAAACAATCTCAATTTATTAGCAAGGGCTCGTTTCTATCGAAATCATAAGCCGTTCAATTGAAGTATTTCCTATCTAGGATTTGAATTCGGGGCCTTTATGACTTGAAATTTGTTTGTTGAATGATGGTGAGAATCACTCGGTCTTATTATGCGCAAGTTTTATTTCCATTGTCTGCAAAAATTTAAATCGACATTTCAGCAATACATTTTATGTATTTTTATATCGAAAATAAAGCAAACATGTAATAATAATAAGGAACACAAGATTTATAGTGGTTCGGCCAGAAATTTGGGCCTACATCCACTTTATATTCATTCATTATTCACTTGCATCAATTTTACAATTGCTCTCAATTACAAGAATCATACATTCACAACTCTTTTACATTATTTCAACAAAATTTTCAAGTAAAATATGGACGCAAGTGATTGCTGTTCCATGCCCTTGGAATTTGAACTCCTTCAACAGTAGTGAGTTTGAATGTGCCGTCAAGAAGCTTCTGACCTATCACATATGGTCCTTCCCAATTGGGCCCAAACACACCTGTCGCGGTCATAATTCTTTTCAGGACTAGATCTCCAATTTCAAAGCTGCGTTGACGAACTTTGGAATTGAAATGTCTGGCTATCCTTTGCTGATGAGCTGCAACTCTGAGGTTAGCTTCATTTCTTTTTTCATCAAGGAGATCCAGCGCTTCAAGTTGTAGCTTTTCATTTTCTGCTTGATTGAAATGGATTCTTCTGTGTGAAGGGACCTCTGTTTCAACCGGGATCATTGCTTCCGATCCGTATGCTAACGAAAAAGGAGTATGCCCAGTCGCAGTTTTGTGAGTAGTTCTGTATGCCCATAGTGCAAGTGGTAGTTTATCGACCCAACCACCTTTTGCTCTTTCGAGTTGCTTTTTGATGGTTGATTTGATGATCTTGTTTACTGCTTCCACTTTCCCGTTTGCCTGCGGATGAGCAACTGCTGAAAAGCTTTTCTGGATTTTGAATCGCTTGCAAAAATCTTGGAATTCCTCGCTTTCAAACTGAGTACCATTGTCTGTGATTATTTTCTGAGGCACACCATACCTGCAAATGATATTCTTGGTCACGAAACTTATCATCTTCTTAGAGGTGATAGTAGCCAATGGTTCAGCTTCAGCCCATTTCGTAAAATAATCAACTGCAACAATAGCATATCTAATCCCTGATTTGGCAGTCGGTAGCGGCCCAATGAGATCCATTCCCCAAATTGCAAATGGCCATGGACTGACCATTTGTGTGAGTTCAGTTGAAGGTGCTCTAGGAATTTTGGCAAATCTTTGGCATTTGTCACACTTTAGGGAATAGCTTGCAGCATCATGATTAATTTCTGGCCAAAAATATCCGTATCGGAGAATTTTCTTTGCTAATGTTTGACCACTTGAATGATCACCACATTCTCCTCCATGCACCTCAGCTAGGATTGTTTTGGACTCTTCCCGGGATACACATCGAAGCAATGGCATTGAGAATCCCCGTCTGTACAATCGGCCATCCTGAATTACATAGCGAGAGGCTTTCCTTAGTAGCTTTCGTCTTTCTATCGAATTTTCTGGCAGAGAACCTCTGAGTAGGTAGTCCAGTATTAGAGTCATCCATGACTCTTCTTCTTGAGATACATTCATAATCCAGTCAATATCCATCTCGTCTATACTTGGTGCTGAAAGGACTTCTACAGGGACCAATCCCAATAGTTGAGCTTCACCAGAACTTGAATACTTTGTGAGGGAATCTGCCTTCATATTCTCTTCCCGAGGAATGTGGCTTATTGAATAGTGATCGAGTTCACATAGGAGTTCCCAAGCCTTTGACAAGTAGGAAGGCAAGTTTCCACCTTTTGTTTGAAATTCCTTCTTAACTTGGCATACAATAAGCTGAGAATCACTGAAGATCTGTAATGCTCGAATGTTTAGCTCTTTAGCGATTTTCAGACCTGCAATAAGAGCTTCATATTCTGCTTCATTGTTTGTTGAAAGAAATTCCAATCTTAGTGCATAACATAATGATCGACCTTCAGGAGTTTCAAGTACCACTCCGGCTCCAGAACAGTAGTCATTTCTTGCGCCATCAACATACATCTTCCACTGGATTGGGGAATCATTGATCGCTTCATCCTCACCATTATCTTTCTCTGTGAATTCTGCAATGAAATCAGCTAAAGCTTGTCCGTTGATTGCTTTCCGGGGGTGATAAGTGATGTCATATTGACTGAGTTCAATGTTCCATTTTAGAAGGCGACCCGAAGTTTCAGGGCGAAATAGGACTTGCTTTAGAGGTTGATCAGTGAGTACTCTGATAGGATGCGCTTGGAAATATTGCCTCAGTTTCCTTGATGCAACTAGTAGGCAATAGGCGAGTTTTTCCAACTTGGAGTAATTCAGCTCTGCCCCAGTGAGTCTTTTGCTGATATAGTAAACCGGATGTTGAATCCTTTTGTCTTCCCGTATCAGCGCTGCACTTAGAGCATGAGATGATACTGCCAAGTATATAAGAAGATCCTCACCATTACCTGGTCTAGAAAGTATTGGAGGCGTTTCCATATGACGGATCAACTCATCGAAGGCTTTTTGGCATTCGGAAGTCCATTCAAAATTCTTCTTTCCTTTCTTCAGGGCGTCAAAGAATGGGATGCATTTATCAGTGGCTTTGGAAATGAACCGACTCAGGGCGGCGACCTTTCCGTTGAGACTCTGCAATTCCTTCTTCGTTCTAGGAGCTTTAACTTCTTTCAAGGCAGTAATTTGAGCTGGACTAGCCTCAATGCCCCTAGCACTGACGATGAAGCCTAAGAACTTTCCGGACTCGACCCCAAATGTACATTTCAGAGGGTTAAGTTTCATTCTGTATTTCCGAAGGACTGCGAACATTTCTGCTAAGTGTTCAATGTGATCCGCTGCTTTCCTGGACTTCACTAACATGTCATCGACGTAGACTTCCATAGTTTTGCCCAATTGCGGTTCGAACATAGCATTAACAAGTCTTTGGTAGGTTGCCCCTGCATTTTTCAATCCGAAGGGCATAACTCTGTAGCAATAAAGTCCGACATCTGTGATAAAGCTTGTATCCTCCTGATCCGGCTCGTGCATCATGATTTGGTTATAACCGGAGTAGGCATCCATGAAAGATAACAATTCATGTCCCGCAGTTCCGTCTACCAGTTGATCGATCCTGGGTAACGGGAAGCAATCTTTGGGGCAAGCCTTGTTTAGATCAGAAAAATCGATGCACACTCTCCATTTTCCATTAGCTTTCTTGACCAGCACAGGATTTGAAACCCAATTCGGATATGTAGATTCTTTGATGAAGTTATTTTCCATGAGTCGATCAACTTCTTCTTTTAATGCTGCTGACCTTTCTGGACCTTGGGTTCTTCTTTTCTGTTTTACCGGTGTAAACTTGGGGTCAATATTCAGAGTGTGTACTGCAACTTCTGGAGATATTCCACACATATCGGCATGAGTCCAAGCGAAGACATCCAGATTTGCTTTCAGGAAAGATATCAAGATATTCTGAATTGACACATTAAGTTGTGAACCTACATTCAACACCTTATTTGGGTCCTTTGGGTCAACAGGTATCGGCACTGTCGTTTCCACCGGTACTACTCTATTCTCCCCTGCACTGGCTTTTCTGGGATCCATTTCTTTTCGTGCCCCGCTATGCTCGCCAGTGCAGGGTCCGCCCCGTAATTGCTACAAGGCTGGCTCTTTGATGCGGACCGGAGTGGCCGCATCCTTTCCCATTTCCCTCTTTCTTGACTCTCGCAACTCTGTCAAATAGCACTCTCGCGCAGCATTTTGATCCCCTTTTATAACTCCTACTCCATTGTCTGTAGGGAATTTAATAGTGAGGCACCACGGGGCTAGAATAGCTTTGAATGCTGCGAGCGTTGGACGGCCAAGGAAAGCATTATAAGCAGAAAATTCATCGACAATCACAAATGTTTGCTTGCGGACCACTTTCCTTTCTCCTTCCCCAAGTTCTACTAGCAGATCGATGGTTCCTATTGGTTGCTTTGGCTCCCCGGTGAAGCCAGCGATCTTCTGCGATGAGGCTTGTACATCGACCATAGGGATTTTCATTTGGTCGAATGTCTTCTTGAAAAGGATATTACATGATGCTCCGCAGTCAATGAGAACTCTTCTGACAATGGCCGGTCCAATACCAGCAGAGATGACCAAGGGATCTAGGGTAGGAGCTTCGATACCTGAGGAATCTCTGGCTTTGAAAATAATATCATCACTGAAAGTTTTCTGTTGTTTCAGGGGCGTAGTGTCTTCTAAAACAAAGACGTCTTCTTCGGCTGGAGCATATTTCAAAGCCCTGGAATATCTCTCCATCTCACCCCAGCTCTTGCCAGTTGGGTGAGGCCCTCCTGTAATGACATTGATAATGGGCCTTCCAGATTCATGCCCCGTAGCTTTCTCACCTGTCCTCGGCTGATGAACAGGAACCTGTTGCCCCTGACTTGACGATGCAGGATTGTTGCTATTCTTCTTCACAAATTGCTGCAGTTTGTTTTCTCTTAGCAACTCTTCAATCAGATTTTTCAACTGGCGGCATTCATCAGTCTCATGACCGGGTTGATTGTGGAAGCGGCAGAATTTCCCACTCTGTATGGCTTTTTTCCCGGTTCTCAAAGGGATAGGTTTAGGGAAATCAACGGAATCTTTAGTGGCAAGGTAGATGTGCTCCGGCGTATGTGATAATGGAGTATACTCTGATGGCTTGAAGGATCGGGGCTTCTTCAGATTACCCTGTTTCTTTCCATTATTATTCTCCCTTTTCTGCCCCACCGATTCACTCTTGCGTGGAGCGACAGTGTTGTCTTCAGCTTTCTCCAACACTGCCTTTACTGGCAAAGGACGACTTTCCAAGCGAATGAATTCATCTGCTTTTTTGTAGAACTTTTCGAGAGAGGTTGGCTCTTTCATATTTATCCATTTCCCAAATTCGCTTGACTTATCAATAGCCCTCATCAGATAAGTCAGTATCATTCGTGGTTCAGCATTGTCCACCTCATCCAGCGCTATATTAAAGCGGTTCAAGAAAGATCTGATAGACTCACCAGGATTCTGCTCTAAACTCGACAGTGACATGATGTCCTTGGCCTTCGAAGCATATAGTCTAAACTGCTCCTTGAATTTTCTGGTCAAGTCTGAAAACTGATCAATAGATCGGACTGGCAACTTTGTGAACCATAGTAGAGCCACACCTTCCAGGTACACGGGGAAATATCGGCACTTTATTTCGTCAGAGGCTCTTGCACCTGTCATGTGCCAATCATATTTATACAAGAATTCATTCGGATCACTTGTCCCTTTGTAAGCTGGAATAGTCGGAGGGACAAACTTCCTTGGAAATTCCGCCTTTAAGATTTTTTCAGTAAACGGAGTTTTACTTGGGGCAAAACCCCATTCCTTCTCATCTTCAACCCTTTGCATACTTTCTTTCATGATCTGTCGGACCATTCCAGAAAGATATTCCTCATCATGCCGAGTTCTAGATCCACCAGCCTCAGGAACTGCCTGCTCAAAGGGACTAGTAGCCCTTTCAGGAGCATTCCTTTCATTATCATTATGAATGTTTCCAGCATAATTCCTTTCATTACCAGCCGGTTGATTGTTTGCCCCAAGTAAATCGTTCAACTTATTCAGAATCAGAGCATTCTGGGCACTTTGAGCCTCTAATTGTGCATTCTGGGCGTTTATCTGCTGGTTTAGCCCTAGAATCACAGCATCCAACTCCGCTTTCGTAACTCCAACTGACGGAGTGGGTTGATTAGGTACAGGGGAAGCAGAGGTTCCCTCTTGAATGTTTCCAGATCCGACAGATCTACTTTTCCTTCCAGGAGCCATAATCTCAGATAGACTTCTGGTTTTTAAGGAAATTCTTTCTTCAAATCTCTGTGAAGCAATGATGACAGTTTTTCCTGAGTTCAATTCTCAGTGAAAGCGCCAAAAATGTTAACGCTAAAATTTGAACGCTAACACCCCGGTGTGTGAAGTGTAGTTGTGAAAGCACCACCCGATAGATCGGGAATGAATTACAAGCAGGTAATAGCAGAAAAACAGTAAACAACGACAATTTTATAGTGGTTCGGCTTAAGGGTTTAGCCTACGTCCACTTTAGGTACTTTTATTAATAATCCCGTTACAAACTGATACACTTCTTCTCAAGTACAATATACTTCAAGTTACAAGTGATTTGGAACAAGTAGCTTAAGCTTCAATGTCGATTAATGTCCTTAAATTCATGTTGAAGATGTGTGGTTTCTTCGTGAAGTTCTTTGATGTATTCCTCTAATCTTGAAAGCTCTAAGTGTTGATGAAGTTCTCAATGCAGCAAGGTAACGGTGTATGAAGAGAACGTGCCAAAAAGTCCCTTGTATGTTGGAGGTGGTCGCCTATTTATAGTGAATTCTGGGCTGGAATTACTACCAAGGTATAAGTCGTGGCCGACCTAGCATAAGTCGTGGTCGACTTACCGTGTCAAGTCTTCGGCTTAACAGAAGTAAGCTTGTCTGAACTCATATCATAAGTCTTAGGTCGTTGCCAAGTTAACATGCGCGTGTCAAGTAGCTGTATAGGATTTGCCTTCATTTGCCTGGGTCGTGAACGGCTTAGCATACGTCGTAAGTCGGTTGCGACTTAAGTATAGGTCGTGCACCTTTCCATGTCCTGATCAATTAGGTCGGCAACTTCCTTAGATAATTAAATCGGTACTTAAGTTAGGTCGGTAGACTTCCTAAGTCGGCATCCTTTAAGGCATTAGGTCGTTATCCATTTAAGGCCTTAGGTCGGGAACTTTGTGAAAGCATTGAGTCGTGAAGTACCTTGAGTCGTTGTCCCTTCTGAGTCATTAAGTCGGTAACCATTGAGTCGTCATTCATTTTAGGTCGGCAATGAGCTAAGGCTATTGGGTCGGTATTTATGTTGAGTCGGCATACTTGTTGAAGTGTTAAGTCGGCATAACCCTTAGGCCTTAGGTCGGCACCCCTGTTGAGCCTTAGGTCGGCACCCCCTGTTGAGCCTTAGGTCGGCACCCCCTGTTGAGCTTTAAGTCGGCATGCTTCTAACTGTTAGGTCGGAACCTCTTGATGCACTAGATCGGTGAGTCATGGTGAAGGCGGAGTTAACAATAAATATTTATGTTCAAATCGAAAGATGCAATTATACATATGCATGTATATATACCTATTTCTAACACAATAATTCTCGTACTTTGGAATTACAGAACATACATTTTTATGCACGTTCTACGAAGAACACAAATTCCTACATTCTAATTTATTAGAGCTATCCTTCCAAAAATGATTACCATTATAACTTCGTATAAGTTACCCATAAATGAGACCGACTACATTAGAAATTATCTTTTTTTTTCCTTTTATCAAAATAGACAATGCAAGCTATGGAAAGAAAGCTCTGTACTTTACAAATCTCTTTCATTTTTAATATATTCCTTATTATTTCAAACATGTACTTTTATAAATCTTGTGAAATTGGATAATTCATTGTGATTACACAAAAATAGATACAACTAAATTTACCCCACTCCTAATAAATTAAAACATAAAAATCCACATTCCAAGTCAACCAAGGCAACTTAATTTATAATCCAATTATAAACCTGGAATAAACTTTCCAAACATCCTACAATAATAAATATGTGGGATTGGTTTCAAATTTCCAAATAGGTTGTACGTACAGTTCCAATTTTCTAACTTGTGGAGTATGTAGGCAAATTTCAACTAAATACGTTCATTTAAACCTACAACTCAATAGATCTAACATAGACGTAATTATTAAAAAAAAACTTAATGGTATAAATTTCTATCTTACAAATAAATTATATAATTTGTCACTCACCTTCCATGTTTTCCAAATCTCCCAAATCTAAATCCATTCATTTGGTTTGACTCCTTCTCATTTCCAACCCAAAAGTATAACAAGGTATGTACACACTCACATACAGACAAACACACACAAACACTATTACAATTACAGATCTGAGAAGAGAATTGGAGTTAAGGGGAATATAGATTTACAACTATAGAAATTTACCTTTTTAGACAATATTAATTCTCTTCTTCTCTTATTCTCTTCTATTTTTTGCTTTTCTCCGATTATATATTCATATAATATAATATTTAATAACGAATAGAAATAATAAATAAGGGAAAATTGTAGAGTTTCGTTGCTTTATCAGAAAATATGAGAAGAGAAGTGAGGGTTAGGCTTGTATTTATAGGCACTCGAATCAATTACATCGCTTAGGTTAAAATAATTAAAGCGAATATTTGGCCAAGGTACAATCCCTATCCGCCACCCCCGTCCAGCCGACCGTCCCTATAAGCAGTCGACCACTAGCAATTGAATGACCCAAGTAGGAGGTTAACTTGTAGGGTCTCGCATTTATTATAATTTATTTTCTATTTTCATTTTGTAAACTTCAAACGCTACTTCGGTTCTTTGTTTGAAATCCAATCGCAAAACTCCAAATATCGAAGTTCCTCAAAAAAAATCGCCACGAATGCAATGGCATAAGTAATATGGCTAAATTACGACGTTTACTAAAATTCTATTTTCGGAGCCTTGTTAATTATCATATTTTTATAGGATGTTACACACTCCATTTATCCTGACGCGAATCAACTCTACCTTATCAGTAGCTTCTCTTACCAAATCAGATCCTAACACAAGTCTATATCTAGTGTCCAACCAACAAACATGTGACTTGCGTGGTCTACTAAACAATGCCTCAAACAGTGCCATCCAATACTCGACTAGTAACTATATTGTATGCAAACTCTACCAAATGCAAATGATCTTCCTAAGATTCTCTGAAATCGAAGATGCTCTCGGACAATCCTTGGGTACACAGTTCACTCTCTCAGTTTGACAATCGATCTATGGATGGAAATTCATGCTCTCATTCAAATTCTTACCCAATTCACTCTATAAACTTCGACAGAACTCGCTGATTAACAATAGGTCTCTATCGCCAATGATATTGCTCGGTATCCCATATAGTATCAGGACATCTTCATATATAACTTTGGTAAGTTAGTTGTCGTCCTTGTCGGCCTCACTAGGATAAAGTAGGAACACTTAGTAAGGCTATCGACTATCATCCAAATTCTATCATTTTTTGTCTTTGACCAAGGCAGCCCATCTATAACATCCATAGACATGGAATCTTACTTCCAAATCGATACTTCCAAAAGTTTAAGTAAATATCTTGACTTCCGATTCTTAGCTTTCAACTGTGATAGGTAAAGCACTTCTTCCCACATTCTCCTACATCTCTCTTCATCTACTTCCAAAAGAAAAATCTTTTCCTATTATGATACATATTCATGCTTCCGGGATGAATAGTAAACTTCAACCGATGACTGCCATCCAATAATTCCTTTCTGAAGAACCCCTAAATATGGAACACATGGTCTCTATTTCTTTCTCAGCCATCCCTTTTGATTCAATCTCAAATCCTTAACATCTGCCCCTATTTCTTATCACCTCATCCTTTCTACAATTAGTGGGTCCTCGTTCTTCCTTTCAGAGATCTTGTGCACAAGTGTTGGATGCACCTCCAAACTTGCTAACACGTTCGGATCTCTACTCAATCCAGCGTTCCACCTATAATGCACTCCACAAGAGGCTAACGTCTCTAATGCCTTCCACCCTTCAATCATGGCTAATACTCTATTCTGATGCTTCCTACTCAAAGCATCGACAACCTTGTTTCCTTTTCCCAAAGTATATTCTAACCTAAAATCATATGCCACCAATAATTCCATCCACTTCTATTGCTTCATATTCAAATCCATTTTAGAGAATATATACTTAAGGGACTCATGGTCCATATACAACTTGAAACTTTATCCCAACGAGTATTATCTCTAGATCTTTAGCATGAACACCACTCCTGCCAACACCAAGTCATGAGTCGAGCTCCTAACTTCATGCGATCCAAAATACCTTGATGCATAAGCTATCACTTTCCCTCTTTGCATACGTACTACCTCTAAACCAGATCCATAAGCAACGGAAACACCACTATATCCTAGTTCCCTTCAGGCTCAATCAATACAGTTGCGTTCGTCAATAAATTATTCAACTTCTGAAACGACCCTTCATACTAATCAGTCTGCATGAACTTCTCATTCTTCCTGGTCAACTATTACAAAGATGTTGCTATACGTGAGAAATCCTAAATGAATCCATGGTAATAGCCAACCAATCAAAATAAACTTCTGATCTATGTAACTGTCTCTAGTCTCTTCCAACCATTAATAGTTTCTATCTTTGGTTGATGCATCGCTAATCCATTCTCAAAAATAATATGACTAAGAAACTTCACATGTCATTTACAAAAATGGCACTTCAAAAACTTTTCCTTCAACTTGTATTGCCTCAACTTCTCCAACATCAACCTCTGATGGACTTTATGATCTTTCTTATCCTTATAGTATACCAGAATTTCATTAATGAAGATCAATAAATGTCGATCCAATATAAACCATACCTTGTTTGAAATGCAGTCAAAGGAATTCTATCATCTACTACTCTCAGTTAATGGAAACTTGTTGCTAAGTCTAACTATGAGAACTCTTGAGCTTCACTCAATCGATCAAATAATTCATCTATCCTAGGCAATGAATAGTATTTTTACATTGTCGCTTTGTTCAGCTTTCGATAATCAATGGCAACCGTTAAAATCCACTTGACTTCTTTACGAATACCATGGATGCTCCGTATGGTGAACTATTCGACCTAATGAAACTTTTATCATCAAGTTCCACAAGCCACTTCTTTACTTCTTTATCTCCTTGGGCAGCATTCTGTTAGGCGGTCTACCAACAGGCTGCACCCTTTTTATCAAGTCTATTTCGAATTTGATTGCCCTCCTTGACAATAATCTCGTTACAGGTTCAAACATATCTACAAATTCTTGGACCACACATACCCTATTGATCTCATCTTCTTGATGTTCTATAGCACATAGCATCTATTCTAACTTCTCCTTCATTACACCCAATTCTTTCATAATTCTTGTTCCTCCCTTTGGATCATGTATGATGATATTCCTATCAGCATAATAAATTGCAGCGTCATTACGCACTAACAAATCCATACACAAGATCACCCTGTATTCTATGAAGTCAAACACATATAGGTTGCAAACAAACAAACGTCCACACAAGTCAAACTCAAGGTCAGTGCACCTTAAGAGTGGAACAACCGCCAATCAGATTAATCTCATGCAAGAACATAATCAAATAGGAAGCATCTAATTCTAACTTATTAACCAAATCTCTCAGAATGAAAAATGATTAGCACCAGTATCAAACAGAACCCTAATTCATATACTAAAAATCAAAATCGTATCTCCATGCACACCCTTCACTTTCTCCCAAGCAGTCGGTCCAGACGAAGGTCCTTCCAAAGCATAAATCTATACCAACTTCACTTTTAGGCAATCCTATTCTTGTGGGCTAGCCGATTAAAGGCAAAGCACTCTACCCTGTCTTTGTTCTCTGGTTGGGTACACTTTATGGAGTAGTGCCTTCTTGGCCGTAGTTAAAAAAAGTGACATCGGTTGCATTCGGTTTTTGAGCCCTACCTCTAGAAGTCTTTCCTTACTTCTGATTCTTTCCACCCAGATATGGATTGAATTTTTTCTTCTACCCTTGCTTGGGTCTAACATCGGCTTTCCTTTCTTCCTAAAACAAATGATTATACCTCTCCACCATTTCCACAACCATATCAAATGGAGCCAATAGATGAGCCATCACCTTTTGATTCAGCCCGCTCCTCGGATCTTCAGTTAACTTCTCATTCTTTTTCAATGGGTACTAATATGCTCCCTTTCGTACTCTAACAAAGTATTAATGCATTGAATGTACTTTGCCAAAGTTATCTCTCCCAGCTTCAAATAAAGGAAATCCCCACAAAAAGCACTCTATTAAGATTCAAAGATAAAATAAGCTTCAAATTGCTCCTTAAACTTCTCCTAGGTTATCTCCTCCTTTGGGACTTCAGCAATCATTGCCTCCCACCAGTCCAATGCATCCTCCTGGAGCTGATGAGAATCCAACCTCCTCTTTTAAGCATTATTATATCCCAAGTATTCAAAATACATTCACATACTATCAACCAATTCAACACTTATAGGTTAGACTCCTTCCTACGAACTCCTTTCCACCATAAGTCTTAACATCTTTGCTAATCTCAGAAAAGTCTATTTCTCTTGCTAACTCATGCCTTGGCTCAATAACTCCAAATAGATGTTGCCTCATCAGTTCCATCATAAATTGGAAGAATAAGACATTCACATACATTCCTCTTCAATTGGGAAAGGCAGTTAAGCATCGATTTTAGTACGAACTTTCGAGTTTCCTTCCCCTCCTTGGCCATTAGTTTGACTACGATCATATCCTATACAAGCATTCACTCTTGCACTTCTTATGGTCAAATTTTGGTTACATAAATCCATTCTATCCTTCAACATAAGGAAGGGTTCGTAAGAAATAAAAGTAATGGATGTGGAATCAATCGTAGAGGGGTAGATATATTCTTCTATATATCTATATCAAAATACATGCGTGTTATCTGTATATAGTGTATTCACTTCCAAAGTTGTTCATATTCCACTAATAAGTTTCTAGTTTACTATATTTCTTAAATGTTCCATAAACTATGATACCACATTGTAACATCCCCCACTCCATGACTCGAAAATAAAATCAAGTGATGTTGCAGTCATCACCAAAATTATTTTCTGACAACAAAGTGAGTTCGATATTATTTTGCACAACATAAGAAAACAGAGCAGCTATGTAACGACCCGAAAATTTAAATCCCGAAAATTTCAGATAGTTATGAAAAGAAGAAAGAGATAGAAGAAGAAGAACAGAAAACACCAAACATCTCACATTCGCAGCGGATAACATATAATAATATCTAATAACAGTTTACAAAAGAATACTATATCTGTCGATTACATTTAATATACATCAAAGTTTCACATTATATACGGTTACAGAATATTTACAATTATCATGTCCCAGATTAACAATAATATATGTATACAGCGGAAGACACTCCATACGTGCTTGCCATCCAGCTCCTCTCCTGAGCTCCAAAACGTCCTAACCTGAAAATCTATAATACTCGGTCTGACCCGAGCATTACATCGAAGTAACACCCGGGTCAGGCTGGAAACCAGCGTGAGCAAACCCAACTAACATGGAATACCAAAACAAACAACTTATATAAACCCGGGGTAACTTATCAATGTAACAAATTTACAATTTGTTATAGACAACACTTATTTCACCCATCAATTTCTAAGCACCA
Source organism: Allium cepa (assembly GCA_030765085.1). NCBI lineage: Eukaryota > Viridiplantae > Streptophyta > Magnoliopsida > Asparagales > Amaryllidaceae > Allium > Allium cepa. The sequence continues at coordinate 133,749,043 of CM060942.1, read as the reverse complement.
AACATAGATAAAATAATCCAATTCACTTAAATCATTCAATCAAGCCTATTGATTTCACAAATCAACTTATAAAAATTCGAAGTGGTTTCGGGTATTTCTCAATACCCGACCTCGATCTCTTTGAAATTCATATCTTCCTAACCCAAGTTATTCAAATGGAATACACAACATTTCATATCATAGATATCGACTCATTCAAAGTATTCATTACCATTCAGTCACCCATACACAAAGCTTAATCGCTTACAAATTTAAATTAATTAAGCCTGATTGAATTACTAACCTCAGTCACTTAGGTTTCTTCATTTAACATAAATTAGTTCTAAATTAATTAATCAACCATTCCTTCATTATTCATCTTAATTAATTACCTGGATTAACTATACTTCAACTACAATAAGTACTTAATTCTTAAATAATTACACAAATTAATTAACCTTTACCCCGCCATATTACTTACATTGATCCTCAATTGATTACTCCAATTATCTATCTTATAATCACTATTGATCAATTATTCTTTAATTAATCATGCTCCTTAGTTAATTTCTTTAATTTAACCAATCCTGAATTAATTACACTAAGTAGATAACCCTTTAATTTGTTTTTATCAAGTGATTACCCATTGGTTAATTATCCTTACTTAACATATAATAATTACAACCCAATTAACGATCCATCTTAATTAATCCTCCTTGATTTATTATCTTATAATTATATTTAGCAAAATTACTTTTAATTAATCACTTAGATTAAATAGCCTTAACCATTCACATTAATAAATCTTAAATTAATTGATGACATTCATAGCTTCCAGTATCTAATTCCTTTAATTTCATTTATAAATCTCTTAAATTAACTTCATTATGTGATTATTATTTGATTCTTTTCTTAATGCATTTTTCCATAATTGCTTAAGTTAATTAATTAACCCTTAAATCAATCATATTGATTAATCATCCATTAATCAATCAAGACCTTAACTAATTTAAGATAAGTCATTATCTTAATTACTTACTTGATTATCATTATTAAATTCCGTTTGATCCACTTAAGAAGTAAATGATTATCCTATTATATGATTATATTAAATCAAATAATTTAAAACATAGGACCTATATTTTACATTTTAAGACTCATTTTAATAAAAATAAGAACTAACAATCTGTGTTTTTAAACCCCTTTTTTTAAAGCTTTTCGATGTAGTAAGGGTCAATAGTCTATTTCTAAAATAAGCTATCTATAAGAACCCGACGCTGGGAGATGATGAGCGATCCTACATATCAGATTCTTATGTATAAAAGAATGAATGCATGTCAACAAGAAAGCAGGGCATGCAATCTGAAGAAATTGGAAATGAAATGAACATATAGTTGTATATAGAGATAAAAAACTGTGAGAGTATACTCACCACAAATTCGAAACCACCTAAACCCCCGATTATCATGACGAGTATTGCCACACCCTTCACCTCGACCTCCTTTTGCCACTCCTAAATACAACGGCCACCATCATCGTGCGCCTCCAAGACGCGTTCTTCTTCCATGAATCGGCCTGGCCTTAGGAGCTCGAGAACATCACATCGCCTCACGTACTTCCAACAACCAAGATCGAACCTTGTCACATCGTTATCCACCCAAAATCCCCTACTCGCTCCCACTACCCAGACTTGCAGCCACGCGACCATCAATGCCGCTTCTTCCCCAAAACTTTAGCTCGAGCCTGAATCATGCAAGCTCCCACTCTTGCGATCGCCGAACCCAACCTTAGATCCGCCCAATTGAATGTGGTAGTGTTCGCCGCGATTTCGTTGCTTCAGCCGTTGATCTATTTTTTTTCGATTTCTATTGATTATAAGAATGGAGGCTTCGGCCATGATTTCATTAATAATTTTAATTTTTTTTTTCATGCGTTCCATTCTGTTGAAGGTTAGAGGGGAAACGGGTGATAAATATTGATTTGGGTAGCTTCCTGCATACGCTTATTTACTCAAAATAACTCTGACATGTTGACTAAATTTTATTTTATTTTATTTTATGTTATTTTTATTTTATTTTTTATTTACAAAACTTCCAAAATGCCTCGTTAATTGCCATCTAAAATTTTGAACTCCTCTTAAGGAATGCCGTGAGGCAATTATAAAGCTTTACCCGTATTCCGAACACAATGGAATGTGTTTCGGAGGCTAATTTGATCGTATGCGCGAGTTACGGAAGTAACGATCAATTTTAAATTAAATCGATTAAAATCGTTTCTCTGCGTTTTGAGCTACCAGGATCAAACAACAACTTCGATTGCTACGAAAATTGAAACCCGATAATAACTAACCATTACGGATCCAATGGAACTGGTTTCGTCAAATTCCGAGACTGTGCCTCGGAAGGCTATTTTTAAAATTCCAGTTTAAACGATATATTAAAAATTGAACAAAACACTTCCAAACTCAATTTCAACACTTTCACTATTTTCAAAGCTATCAATATAAATTTTATAAGCCTTCAAATTATTATCAACAGGCTTAAAAATTTATGATTCAACAATTTACCCAATTTCAATTATTAATTTCAATATTTAAACTTTATAATTCAATGATTTAATTATCAAGTAAATATTGATATTCCGAATTCAAGTCCAAAATTAACCTTTAAATATTTAAAATCAAGTAATTATTCCATTTAAAATTGTTAAAAATTCCGGGTCGTCACAAGCTAAATAGATTTTCATTACATCAATTTTATTTACTTAATTCATTGCATTATTTTAACCCAAATCGTTGCCTAATCAAGGGTAAATATAAATAAAACATAGATAAAGTTGTGTTATGTCCAACATTTGAAGATGTCACCACAACACGTAAGCAGTTATAAATCTTGGTTTTACACAGTGGAATTCCAAAAATAATTTATTAAATATCAAGCCCTATGCTTTGTCTTTGAAATCTCTAGTTGTCCTTCAAAAGATATCTAATCCATAAATTCTACCTACAGTACACATGAATTTCGAAAATAATGAAAAACGAGTGGGACGTATAGCCTAGCATGAATAAACCTTTACTCCAATCATCCATAATGGAACCACAACTCTAACAAGGAATGAGTTTTCCCCTCACTTTATTACCGTAGCGTAATATATCATATTATTTAAACAAATATTACATTATAAAGCAACCATGTGTATAACTAATCAAGAAGTGTACCCTACACTTATTATTCAGTTATGAACCATGTCATACAACAATTCAATTCAAGTATATCCCATAGTTATCATCGGTTATGAACCATGTCATAAAATCATTCATCATCCATTCAATCATCACCTAATATCTTGTTTTTGGCTTTCATCGTTAAGTTATCGTCATCTTTTTTAGTGATTACCTCTCTAAGCCAATCTAGCGCAATTCCATCTGACGCAGCGGATTAATCAAAAATAAACTTCAATCGGTGAAAGTAGCAATCGGTGGATTGATGAATACCAAAATGCCCAAATTCGTTGATCCGAAGATACCGAATTCTAGCTATCTCAAACACGTTGATAGCGCACTATACCGTGTTCAAAGATCTATGATTCTTCGTACGTTGATCTAGCGCACTAGATACCGTGAATCGGCTTCTACGATCGTTGAATTGAGCGCACTCGATTAAGCGAAAGAGGAGATAGGAGATTACACTCAACTACCAATTTTAGAAGAAAGCACACAGCAATCAACAAGAAAATTTATTCAAAAAAATCGACCTCCAAAATGTTACAACTCACTCCCTATTTATAGTATTTCACCAACTGGCCCTTAAGTCGTATGCGACTTACCACTCAACATAAGTCGCCAGCGACTCAACGTACACAGCGTTTTACAACCCAGTTCTAGACACGACTCACGACTCATCTTGAGTCGGCAACGACTCAACAACACATCACTCATATTACAATACATGTAAGTCGGCAGCGACTCAACAGCCTCTTCACACGGCATTACAATTATGCGACCTAAAGACAAGAGGACTCAAAGAAAAACAAACAGGTTACAACACAACATCACGCAAGCGACTTAAAAACATCGACTCATTGAACAAATTACAACCTTTAGGTCGTAGACGACCTAGCTACTCATGACATAAGACCCGAACGATTTACGACTCAACCTTCCACGACTCGTAGAAAATCTACACATCCAGGCTTACGACTTAAGACTCCCAACGACTCAAACTCTTAGGTCGTAACTCGTAACTCGTTAACATCCTTCTCTGTTCTCCAGTTAGGTCGTGGACGACCTAGGCCTTCAACTTCTGCTCTATTAAGTTGTGAACGATTCAAACCCCCACTAGGTCGTAAACGACTCAAGCTTCCATTAACTCGTGAACGACTCAAGTCCGAAACCTCCTCCATTTGACCTATGGCTCTTTTATCTGGTAACTTCTTCTTACGAATTTCATTAAGTCGTAGACGACTCATGCCATCACCTTCTAATCTGTTAAGTCGTGAACGACTCATGCCGCTGCTCTTAACTCATGTACGACTTATCCTTCTAGCCTGGGCTACATCATCCTCCCCTGGTTGAGAAAAATTCACCCTCGAATTTGTAAATTCTTCAACATCAGATTGTCCATCTCCATAATACGGCACAAGATGCTTAACATTGAATACGTCAGAAGTGTATACATCCTCCGGCAGCTTCAACTTATAAGCATTCTCATTGATCCGTTTCACAACTTCTACAGGACCAATTTTTCTAGCTTTCAACTTGTTATAAGCACCTACTGGAAAACGATCCTTGGTTAACACCGCATATACCATATCTCCTTCATTAAATTCAACATTTCGTCGCTTCAAATCTGCATATCATTTATACTTCTCGTTTGCCTTCACCAATCGTTCCTGAACGATTTTATGACATTCAGTTAAATCATCAACAAAATCAACAGCTCGTTTAACTGTCCCCTTCGGTTGTGGTACTATCGTTAAGTCCAACGGTCCCCTGGGTAAACTTGAATATACAATCTGAAATGGACTGAATCCCGTACTACGATTCACTGCATGATTATGAGCAAACTCTGCCTGGCATAACTTCATGTCCCAACTCTTCAGATTGCCCTTCACAAGACATCGCAATAAATTTCCCAACGATCTGTTAACAACTTCTGTCTGTCCATCTGTTTGTGGATGATAAGCGCTACTAAATTTCAACTTCGTTCCCACCATCTTCCACAAACTAAGCCAAAAATGACTCAAAAATCTGGTATCCCTATCCGAAACGATAGACTCTGGCAACCCATGTAAACGATAGATTTCTTTAAAGAACAACTGAGCAACACGAACTGCATCCGCTGTCTTTTTGCAGGCAATAAAATGTGCCATCTTCGAAAATCTGTCCACCACAACAAAAATAGAATCATTCCCCCTTTGAGTTCTAGGCAAACCCAAAACGAAATACATGCTGATATCAACCCATGGTTTAGATGGTACAGGTAACGGCATATACAATCCTGCATTGGTCGCAGTTCCCTTCGAAACCTGACATATATGACATTTTTCCACAAACCTTTCAACCTCTTTTCTCATCGACGGCCAAAAGTAAGATTGAGAAATCAAATGCAACGTACGATCTCGGCCCACATGTCCTTCCTCGTGCAACTCTTTGATAATCTTCAATCTCAAACTGCTCTCTGGAATGCATAATCGATTTCCTTTAAACAAGAATCCATCAACCAACATAAATTCATCAGTATCACCATCCTTAACTTTCTCAACGAACTTTGCAAGTAAGGATCTTCGTCAATCAACTCTGGCAATAATTCAAACCCTATCACCTCAATTTTCATTGTAGTCAACAAATGACTCCTCCTACTCAAAGCATCAGCTACACGATTTGTTACCCCAGATTTGTGCTTAACAACAAAGGTAAATTGTTGTAAATAAGCAATCCATGATGCATGTCTCGCTGAAATCTTATCCTGCCCCTGCAAATGCTTCAACGCCTCATGATCAGTGTAAAGAACAAACTCTTTCTGAAATAGATAATGCCTCCAATGTTTAACAGCTTGCACAACAGCATAAAACTCAACATCGTATGTACTATATCTCATCTTTGCCCCTGATAAATTCTCACTGAAATATGCAATAGGTCTTCCACTCTGACTCAACACTCCTCCAATCCCAACCATTGATGCATCAGTGTGTAGCTCAAACAACAACTGAAAATCTGGTAATACAAGAATTGGTGCTGTCGTCAACAGTTCCTTGATCTTCTCAAAAGCAATCCCAGCTTCCTCTGTCCAAGAAAATTGTTTCCCCTTCATGCAATCAGTAACTGGTGCCATCATGCTACTGAAGTGTGGAATGAATCTTCGGTAGAATGATGCCAATCCATGAAAACTTCTAACTTCGGTGATAGTTCTTGGCTGTGGCCAATTTCTAATAGCTTCAACTTTACTCTGGTCCACTTGGATTCCCTTCTCAGATACAACATATCCCAAAAATAATACACTTCGAGTCATGAACACACATTTCTTCGTAGCTGCATAAAATTGTTCCTCACGAAGAATAATTAACACCTTTCTCAAATGTTGAACATGCTCCTCCGTACTCCTGCTATATATCAGAATATCATCGAAATAAACTACCACGAACTTCCCAATGAATGGTCTAAAGATTTGATTCATCACCCGCATGAATGTACTAGGTGCATTTGATAAACCAAACGGCATAACCAGCCATTCATATAGACCTTCCCTCGTCTTGAATGCGGTCTTCCATTCGTCTCCCGGTCTAATTCGAATTTGATGATAACCACTGTTCAAATCAATCTTCGAAAAGATAGTAGCCCCACTCAACTGATCTAGTAAGTCATCCAAACTCGGCATAGAAATCTGTAGCGAACAGTAATCTTGTTCAAAGCTCTACTATTGGTACACATTCTCCATGTTCCATCCTTCTTCGGCACCAACAATGCTGGTACTGCACAAGGACTCAAGCTTTCCTGAACACGTCCCTGTTCTAACAACTCTTCCACTTGCCTTCGTAACTCCTCATGTTCCTTCGGACTCATTCGATAATGTGGTCGATGTGGTAAAACTGCTCCCGGAACAAGATCAATTTGATGTTGAATGTCCCTCAGTGGCGGTAACTCCTTAGGCAACTCTTCTGGAAATACATCTTCAAATTCTTTCAAAATTGGCTTTGCTTCTTCTGGAATTTCAACCTCTTCACTACACTCTCGTCCAATCAACAAAAAAACTTCAGGCTCCTCTTCAACCTCCTTGACAAACTCCTTCAAAGATAGCAAAGTTTTCAGTTCTTCGATCTCCTCCAACTTGCTCTCCTTCTGTTGTTGCTTCTTAGGAACTAAAGTGATTTTAGTACGTCCAAACATAAAACTATAGCTATTAGCACGACCATCATGTTGCACTGCTCTATCAAACTGCCATGGTCTGCCCAACAACAGATGACACACATCCATGTCTACAACGTCACACCAAATTTCGTCTTTGTACTTCTTCCCAATTGAAAAATTCACACAAGCCCTTCGACACACCTTCACTTCACCACCCTTCCTCAACCATGCTAACTTGTACAGTTTAGGATGCTTCTCAGTTTTCAAGTTCAACTTCCTTACTGCTTCCGTAGAAATAATATTGTCACAGGTTCCAGCATCAATAACGAACTTGCAAACCTTTCCCAGAATAGTACATGTCGTCTGAAAAATATTGTTCCTTAACCAACTAGATTCCTCTTCTTGCTTTGGTGTAAGACATGACCTCCTCATCATAAGATGACAACCTTCATCTCCAGACAATTCTTCTTCCTCCTCAACATAAGGTGCATTTGAACATTCTGCCTCCTCACCATCATCCTCAATCTCAGCAACCATTGCTCTCTTCTTCGGCTTCGGACATTCATTGCTTTTGTGACCCAACTCCTGACAATTATAACATTTGAAACCACTGCTAACCTTCGCCTTCTCAGCCTCCTTCACCACTGGTTTTATAACAGGTTTAGGAACATTAGAACTTCCACTAACACCCTTCGCTTGATTATTGGAATTAGTAAACACACCACCTCCACGCCTTCCTTGCTTCTCCCAAGCCAATGCTTTCTGATGTGCTTCTGCAACTGACCTAGGATTAAACATATTAACCATATCCTGGATCTGCATTCTCAATCCCCCAATGAATCTAGCAGTTCGCTGTTCTTCCGTTTCCATAATATCATTCCTAGCAATGAGTTGGTAAAATTCATCTTCATAATCATTAACTGACTTCGTCCCTTGCCTCAGATTCTGCAACCTCTGGTACATAAGTGATTGATAGTTGTATGGTAAGAAAGTAGCTCTCATCATCTTCTTCATCTTCTCCCATGATTAAATCTTTGACTTTCCCATTCTCTCCCTATAAGTTTAGTTTGCTGCCACCATGCCAAAGCTCTCCCCCTCAACCTTGTAGCAACTAACTTCACCCTTCGATTCTCCGGAACCTCCTTGAAATTAAAGATTTCCTCCACATTTGACAACCAATCAAGAAATTCTTCAGCTACCATTCCACCCTTGAATTCTGGAATTTCCATCTTCATACCCGATTCCCATCGACGATCATCTTCAACATCTCGATATGAATTTCGAACTTGGTCTCGATCTCGATAATGAATGCTAGCTCTATCACCTTCTTCATTAAAATAAAATGTATGTCTATATCGATCTCGACCATTATCATCCCTTCGTTCATGCATGCTTCTTCGACTATGTCTCTCTTCATCTCTATACGCCTCATTGTCAAATTCACGTTGACTTCTTCTCTCTTCATGTCCATAGTCATGATGATCTCTCCGTGATGAAATTGATGTTTCTCTTGTATCTCTAAAAGAATGCGGTGATACCCTTCTCGCTTCCGTAACCGACGGCGAAACTCGGTTTCCTCCATGGTTCGAGTTTGGTGATCTCCTACTTTGAGTTTGATTCAAATCATTCATCAACTTCTCTAACTTTCCAATGCCTTCATCAAATTTCTCATTAATACGTTGTTCCATAAGCTCGGCTTCTTCTCTTCTATACAACGCCTCAACATTTTGATGACGGTTAGCTCTCCTTGGTGGCATAGTTCAGATCTTCACAAACTCTCAAAACTTCTCAAATACTTCAACACTTGAACACAAAACTTCAACACAAGACCAACAAGTCACGGCCTCCAATCACTAGCCCGGTCTCAATACTTCAAACACCTTTTCAACTCTAGATCCAAAATGAAATGGATCAAAATCTTCAAACTCGTTGTAGCTTCAAGATGAACATGATGAACAACAACTTCAAACTTCAACTTCAACCTCAAAAATTGGCTCTAAGTCTCGGCTTAGCTATGATTGGCTAAGTCTAGCTTTGATACCAAACTGACGCAGCGGATTAATCAAAAATAAACTTCAATCGGTGAAAGAGCAATCGGTGGATTGATGAATAACAAAATGCCCAAATTCGTTGATCCGAAGATACCGAATTCTAGCTATCTCAAACACGTTGATAGCGCACTACACCGTGTTCAAACATCTACGATTCTTCGTACGTTGATCTAGCGCATTAGATACCGTGAATCGGCTTCTACGATCGTTGAATCGAGCGCACTCGATTAACCGAAAGAGGAGATAGGAGATTACACTCAACTACCAATTTTAGAAGAAAGCACACAGCAATAAACAAGAAATCTTATTCAAAAAAATTGACCTCCAAAAAGTTACAACTCACTCCCTATTTATAGTATTTCACCAACTGGCCCTTAAGTCGTATGCGACTTACGACTCAACATAAGTCGCCAGCGACTCAACGTACACAGCGTTTTACAACCCAGTTCTAGACACGACTCACGACTCATCTTGAGTCGACAACAACTCAACAACACATCACTCATATTACAACACATGTAAGTCGGCAGCGACTCAACAGCCTCTTCACACGGCATTACAATTATGCGACCTAAAGACGAGACGACTCAAAGAAAAACAAACAGGTTACAACACAACATCACGCAAGCGACTTAAGAACATCGACTCATCGAACAAATTACAACCTTTAGGTCGTAGACGACCTAACTACTCATGACATAAGACCCGAACGATTTACGACTCAACCTTCCAAGACTCATAGAAAATCTACACATCCAGGCTTACGACTTAAGACTCCCAACGACTTAAGCTCTTAGGTCGTAACTCGTAACTCGTTAACATCCTTCTCTGTTCTCCAGTTAGGTCGTGGACGACCTAGGCCTTCAACTTCTGCTCTGTTAAGTTGTGAACGATACAAACCCCCACTAGGTCGTAAACGACTCAAGCTTCCATTAACTTGTGAACGACTCAAGTCCGAAACCTCCTCCATTCGACCTATGGGTCTTTTATCTGGTAACTTCTTCTTACTTATTTCATTAAGTTGTAGACGACTCATGCCATCACCTTCTAATCTTTTAAGTCGTGAACGACTCATGCCGCTGCTCTTAACTCGTGTACGACTTATCCTTCTAGCCTGGGCTACATCACCATCTTTTCTCGAACAACGTCATCTGATGAAATAGCAACTCATTCCACTAATGGGAGCCACACTGCTAGAGCCATCCTGACTTTCTTAATAAGTTGAATGTAAGCACCCTAAATACGTTATAATAAGCATCCTTACTAAGTGTAAATAGGCCCTCTTAGTCCCTGGACCGTTATCATTCATGTTGTCGATTTATTCATTTTAGTTGCAACACCACCCTAATTTTTTGGTACCCTTCCATGGAACCCGGCCTTAACTTCTCGTTTGTAAATATTTAAGGATTGAACCCTATTGTGGACTCTTCTATATACCATTGGACTTTAGATTATTAGTCAAGACACCCTGCCATCCAATAACTCAATGAGCTATTATTCCTTTACAATCATATTTCGACCCATTTCATTAATTCATTAGTTGCGTACCCTACACATTTAGATAAACATCTTTATCTTATATTCGAATGATACCCTATCATTTATTATCTTCCTTAAGCTTTCTTCTTATAAAACCTTACTTTATTTCATCCCTATGAAATAGTTCAATAAAAATCGAAAACTATCTTCCTAAGTGCCTTAAGTAGTCTTTATTTTACTTAGAAATTGTAATAGCCCGTGCTTTCATGAATTATAATTAATAATTTTAATTTAGCTATCGCATAGTTTCCGAATGCTTTAGCCTAGCTATCATAAAATGTCTATCCCACAACCATCATAGATTAGTTATCCTAGCCCATACTTCTCGAAGGCCTTCATGAGTAGATAGCTTCCCAAGCTATCTTGTATTAAACTTTGATAATTTTCGTGGGTAATCATTCTTGAAGACATTGCACCTAATCCATCCAAAGTCCTCAAGCATATTCCATCCAAAGCCATCGCGCCTAATCCATTAATAGTCTTCATATGCTATTTCCACCAAGCCTTCGTGTGTTAACTTGTCCATAGACATCGTTCATTATTTCCATCAAGGCCATCATGTCTTAATCCATACAAAGCTATCATGGGTTATTGCCATCAAAATCATCGTAAGCAATTCCCCATTGAAGCCTTCGTGAGTAGATAGCTTCAATGCTATCGCATATTAACTTGTTAATAGACAATGTGGGTTATTTCCACTAGCGCTATCGAATATAATGTTATATATACAATCATGGGTTAAATAACGATCTTGTAAGTACGTGGAAAAACTTGATTCATTACTTATTTAGTATTAACTTTACTCCAAATCCCATTTGGCACTGACTTCTCATTTGCTAATAGTTTTCCTTATAGGTTACTTTTTACAAATGGAAAACTACAATTCTCGTTAGATTATTTATTTATCATTAATTTTTTAATTCTTTCCTTAGCCAATTACTTCATATAAAATCGAAAATTAGTGAAAAAAATTCTAAAAATTCAATAAAAATCAATTTTATTATATTTTACCATTTCCTAAAATATAAGATTAAAAGACCATCTTTATTTCATTATTATGAACATCATATTGAATTTCATGGCATTTGAGTATGATTTGATCACGTTTAACACCAATACATGATCTAGTTCACTTCATCTAAATCTAAAAACTCATCTAGTTAATGTTCAATCATCCAAACATGTTTAACAATATAGAAAACAATCATACACAATCATATCTAAAAAATAGGTAGGGAAAGGTTTTAGATAAAAATATTACTTACCCTGATTTATGAAAACTTGTTTTAATCTTCATTTTCTTAAATTTGAAAGCTTTAGTCTCCTTGCTTTGAAATCTTCTTATTCCCTTTTAGAATGATGGTCAGCCTTGGTTTTTGAGTTTAAAGGTTTTATTTTGTGAAATAAAGTGGAAAGAATGTGGGGTTAGGGCTAAAGAAAGTGGGCTGGAGTTTTTGGCTTGGGTTAACATCTCATTCTAGCCTATCACCCTATTACATTTCCCTTAACGCAAACCTGCCCATCAAAATTTTGAATTTATTTTCATTAACAAGGTCATCCTTAATAACATTAATTATCTATGGTCCAATCAATTCACTTTATAAAGTGTCCTAAAGTTGATTAATCAAATCTCTCTCAGCCCTCTTATTTATTTCTTTAATAATATCTTCTTATTATTAGTTTAATCTGATTTTCCATACTACAGACCCCCAAAAATATACGATGTTACAGTAGCTGTTGACACAGGAAAAATGGAAGCGGTCAGAGATTGGAAATGTCGAAGAATGCTTTGGAGGTTCATAGTTTCTTGAGATCAGCTAGTTTCTATCGAAATTATATCAATGACTTTGCAAAGATTTCAGCATCTTTGACAAAACTTACTAAAGAGAATCTGGTGTTTGCTTAGAACCCAGATTGTGAGAGGGAATTTGTTAGGTTGATGGGATTGTTAACGAGCGCACATGTCTTAAACCTTCCTAATGGTGCCAAACTGTTTATCATCTACACTAATGCTTGTGGAATCAGTCTTGGTGTTGTCTTGATGTCAGAAGGAAAGGTGGTAGCACAATCAAGCGGATAACTCAAGTTATATGAGAAGAATTACCCAATGCATGACCTTGAGTTAGCTGTCGTCATGTTTGGAGTAAAATCCTTGAGGCACTATTTATTAGGGGAATGATTTGAGCTATTCATGGATCACAAGTCCTTTAAGTACCTATTTTCATAAAAGGATTTGAATTTGAGGCAACAAAGATGGATATAGTTTTTTTAATCATATGATTTTAGGATTGTCTATACTCTAGTAAAGGGAAACGTAGTTGTAGATGCATTGAGTAGGAAGCATGCCATGAACTATTTTTGTTCGAATGAAAGATTTTAGATTTTATTTCTTATTTTGACGTTCGAACTTCGTTGGGATATACGCTAGGTTCATTAGTTGCGATAGAAGTTAGATCAGCATTGAAGGATAGAATTGGATTGAATCCAAGACAAAACAGGACATTAGTTGAAATCTTAGATCAGTTGGAACAAGATGAATGGTCGAGCCATCTCAACCGTTATTCCAAAGATTAGAAAAGAAGTCTTGGGCATGATGGTAGGTTATGTGTGCCCTGGTCGAGGAATTGGTAGAAGAAGTCTTAAGAGGGAACCCATATTTTAGGATGATCATTCGTTTCACTACAACATTCAAGGCATTTAACAGCGTTCAAAAAACGCTATAAAAGACTTTAACAGTTTTTTTCATGACATTGTATATAAACATGCAATTAAAAGTTAGGGATCTAACATAGAATTAGATAAAATGCTATAAAAGCATAGCCTTCAATAGCGTTTATGATATACTGTTAAACATTTTTCACAGCGTATTTTTTAGAGCTAAGAGTACTTTTTTATAGCATTTTGATTGATGCTTATAATACTTTTTATAGCATTTACAACCTATTTTTAGCAGCGTTTGAAGAATGTCGTTAAAGGATCTAACAACGTTTTTATATATGTCGTATAACTACATGTCATGGTAGATTCATGGCCTATTATAGCATAATGGAAACGCTATTGTATATTTTCTACAACACAAAAGAGATGGTGTTGTAGGTTTTCTATAGCATATAAAAATGCCATTATAAATTTCTATACTGTTCCAAAATGCAATTTTTTTACCCCGCTTTGAGTTACAATAGTCTATCTATATATTAGAACATCTAACAACAAGATATACCTCAATTAATAAACAATTCAATCAACTCAAACAAAAATAATATAAAACTTCTGATAATCAAAACATATTATATATTATACACAAACAGAATTACACCAAATTCAATATTGTATACAATATTTCATAATCGATATTTTTAAACATACATTATAATAGTACCATTAGGATTCTATAAAAGAAAATACCCAAATATCATGATCGTAAAATGTCCATGCTTGTCATCTTCAAACATCCAATTCCCTAAAAGAAAAAGAGAGAGCATTAAAGCATATGTATGAAAACATATATAAAAGGATATATGAGTAAGGTATAAGTAGAAACAAACATATTAAACATATTGACATGCTTAATGTCGATACACATTCTACATAATCTTATGTTAGATATATAATGCTATCACAAATATGCACTTATTCACAACCAAATATGCAATACCTTGTCCAACTATGTAAGTAGCATTATGAGCATAATATCAACTTTCACATTTAAGTTTTAACGAGTATAATTGCATTTTGATATCTAATGTTGCATATCATTTTTGCTTCGCATAAATGAGTTGCATCCAACTATTGTACCTTGGGAAAATGTTTTAGCTAAGTTTTTGTGTGTGTTACGTAAAAAAATTAACGACCAATATCCCAAAAGATTCCCCTAAGAAAAAACACCTTAAATTTAGAAGTAAAAAGCTCTAAAATAACTGCCTACTCACAATCAAAGGGTTCGACCTATTTTTACAATATATAGGTATCAAACAATATTTATTCCCCAATGATAACAAAAAATACCCTAAATTAAAAGTAAAAAAGATCTGAAGTAACAATCTATTTACAATAAGATTTTTGACATATATTTTTATAATGCAAATATATAAATATAAATATCAAACAATAAAAATAAACCATTGATATTTCAATTGGAATTTGAATATAAATCTAACCTCTCAACCCGTTAACTTAGTCGACCATTATCTGTGTGCATTATTGTAACTTTCATAGTTTACTGTGTAGTGTTATATATGACAGGGTACAAACATTTGAAATAAACCAATGGAAACAAGTAACACTATTTTATCTATTATAAGTTTTTAGATATAAAAAAGTTATACAAACGAAATGGAGGACCGACCCAATTTTAAATCAATGAAAATGAAATTAGGCAGTAATAATCAATGAACATGTAATTGTTTGTCAAGTGAATCGAATATAAGGACTCTAGTTGAGAAAATCAAACGGATAAAATTGCGAAAAAAATCAGGGGATGGAAAGTGCTTTACCATTAAAGACATCGTCATTGGTGAATGAGAGCCAAAACATGTTGACTTGGAGGTCAGATCAACAAAGAAATGAGGATTTTAGGTATTCATGAGGATTATAGGTATTTGCATCTGACATTTAACACTTTCCCAAAAGACTGTCACCTGCAAAACCTTTATCAAATAATTAGTACACTCAATAACTTGTTTATACGCATTTGAAAACTGCTGTATACTGAATAGCTCGTTTATCTAGGACACTTTATACTAAGGAACAGATATTTAGAGTCATTTACATTCTGACACTCTTCTCAACTTTTAGTTCTCGTATACATTTGAACTTGTTTTTTCCTTCTCAAGGTAAAACTTAATATATCAGAACCCGATTTACGCAGAATCAATATCTTTAACATTTCATGCATATCAAAAATGACATGTTGTTGAAAATTGTATGTACTAAACTGCTTAAATATTCGAAAGTTATATATAAGAAGCCTTTATATGAAATTTGTGTACAAGAAATTATGCATATCACGTATTTGTACTCAGGGATTTACATATTTAAAAGAACATATGTACTCAAATCAGAATTTCGTTTATCTATAACCATGTTTATACTTGGACACTGACACATATCTAAAAGCCAATTATATATCAAATCTTAATACTCTAGAAATTTGACGTTATCTTCCAGAATCATAAAGCTACCAATTTTCAAAATCTAGATATTCAAAACTTGTTAAAAATTGATGCATGTATATATTCTCGAAAGTCTGACGCATTTGCAAGGGTGCACATGCATAAGACTTTGTATTAGTTAAATCTTTTGAAGCTTTTTGATATGCATGTTCACCATTTCGATGCATATACAACCAAGTATATGAAACTTATGTGTATTCACAACTGACATTCATTCAAAAATTGTATGCATTTGAGGTTCATACATTTCGAGAGCATGGAAAATTTAAAGCTTTCCAAAATCGTTAGTATATGTTTGAAGTTCATACATACCAAATACTGATATAGATCCAAAAAATTCTCGCTAATCACTCTTTCAAAACTCTACGTAATATTCCATAAGATTTTACTTTCATGATTATTATATAAAGGTACAAATCTATACTCATGTGTATTCTTATTTAAGAGAAAATATATTTGGGGCTATGTATGTTAGAAATACTATGTTCTTGAAATCAATACGTACATTTAAGCCATATATTAATTCAAAAGATAATAATATATCTAAAATTTCAAATACATATAGGGAAAACAAGATACCCTATGAAACCTGTACTTTTAAAATTGTGTATGTGAAATACTTTTAAAACCCGTACTTTAGATACCCTTTCAAGATTATTAGATTATTATCGGAGCTTTTAACAATAATGATTTAGGATGATTTAGTATTTCAGTACCATAACCTATGCATCAGAAGGTTGACAATGATGAACAACGATGCCATATGAATTACTTCCAAAATAAGAAAAGGTAATTCATCCAATAATAACAAATGGATCACTTAACTTCAGCTAATAAAATCAATTATCCATAGGCAAAGCAAAATCAAATATGGAGTATATATCTGAAAGTTGAAAAATATATACCTAAAAGTGGCTGAAGTTCTCCACAGTTGAGGAATCAAACACAATATTGCATAGCAAATCTGATAGAATGAAGCAGAGGCGTAGGTGAGGAATCGGAGCAGTAGCGAGCAGCTTTGATGAACAACGAGCAACGAAGTTGAGGAATGACAAGAAGGGATGTTAAGGAACTATAATTTAGGGGATTTTTAAAGTGGCGATAGATTTAGGCTTTGGAAGTGTGAATCGCGAAAAAAAGTTATTCGCGGCCAAGATTGAAATATGAGGGAGGGAGAGTAAAAATGTAGGCGCCCACTTTTACTTTTTAACTACTAGCGTGTTACTGATCTATAATTTTGATGTGAGTGACTACTAAATAAGCAAGCATAACAAGTCATGTTGCATTGCTATCCTCTTGTGCCATCAATAAACCATTTTGTTGTAGTGTTTGGATAAAGATAAAATGTATCGGGACACGAAGGGGACTTTGTACTAGCCAAGAATAATGAGGCTTGTAGCGGAGTTTATAGATGAGTGTTTGACATGCCAAAGGATAAAGGCTGAATAAAAGAGGCCGAGTGGGATATTATTACTATTAGGGTTCCATAATGGAAATGTGATCTATGGACTTTATCGACAGATTTCCTCAGAGTTGGAGAGCCAATGAAAGTATTTGGTAATTGTGGATCAACTAACCAAGGGTGCATAGTTCATCCTAATGAAGAACACAAGGATAGTGGAACTATTGGTGATGTTGTATATAAAGGAGATAGTTCGGCTACATGGAGTTCCGCTAGTATAGTAAGTAATCGAGATCCATTCGTAGCACTATTGGCGACGTTGTATGTAAAGGCTAGATGGAATTCCGTTAGTATAGTAAGTGACTGAGATCCACTCTTCATGAGTGAATTCTAGAGAAGAATATAGGATGCTTTGGGAATGGAACTAAATTTAAGTACGACATATCACTGTTGGACAAATGAACAGACTGAAAGGGTAAATGGAGTTTTGGAGGATATATTCGAGGCTTGTATAATTGATTTCAGAGGAGCTTGGGAGGACCATCTATCATTGGTCGACTTTGCATATAATAATATTTACTAAGCAAGTATTGGAATGGAACCGCATGAGGTATTATAAAGAAGGCTGTGTAAATCACCATCATGTTGGTAGGAATCGACAGATAAAGTAATTCTTGGAACAGAGATGATAAAGTATACTACAGAGAAGGTGGAGCTGATCAAATATAGGATGATGGCCGCATGAGATTGACAAACGTCATATGCAGATAAGAGATGGATTGATTTGGAGATACGGTTGGATATTTGGCATTTGTTAAAGTTTCATCATTGAATAGAGTTATGAGATCCTGAGATTCATGAAAATTAGCATTGAGATTTGTTGAACCTTTCTCGATATTAAAATATAATGTGCTTATACACTAGAAATCATAAAGAAGATGGTAGGAGTCCACAATGTGTTTCATGTATCGCATTTACAGAAATATATGCATGATTCAGCCACTATTATTTAGCCAAGTCAGTCGGAGGATATGGATTTGGAGCTTGAACCTAGTTCATCCCATGGTCCAGCCCGTGTTGTCGAGTACGGAGTGAAGCGACTTGGGAATACGGTAGTCAAGTTGGTAATATTGAGGGGGGAACAACCTGGCAGAGAGCACATGGGAGCTTGAGAAGAAGATGAAGGCTTTACATCCAAATCTCTTTATTGGTACGTACCTTAATCTATTTTTTTCCTTCAAATTCAATATTGGATGTTAGATTTTGGATGCTTAGGATTTGGTTACTTCGTGATTGACTTAGATTAGTATAGACTGTTAGAATTTTTGAACCCTTGAATCATGATACGACATAGGCATTGCATTCTTATAGATTTCATCTATGTTGATATATAGGATTGTATTTCATCATGCTTATATGTCATTTATATTACATACATTCTGGAGGTCGACTAGTTCAGAAAGTTGACTATCGAATTGAAATCTTGGATATAGTCAAGTATTATAAGACATATTCATGCATTTGTACTACTTGTCTACATGTTTTGTAAATAGTGATTTGATTGAAATTGAGTGAATACTTTGAATAATTTGTCTTGGATACTATGTTCATAATCTCGAGGATGAAATTCCTTTTGTGGAGGGAGCGTAAGAACCCATATTTTTGATAATTTAAATAATGAAATATACTATATAATTTCAAGCGAAGAGCAAAATCTTCATTTTCCAAACTTCTAAATTTGAAAATGAAACTGGCATCATTGTGAATGTCTTGTTTTTCTTATGCATGTCCTATGTTAAGTAGTTTAAATCAAGTCTGGATGTGAGAGATATTGCAGTTTTATGTTTCAAAATTTAAATTTAAATTTAAATTTTGCAAACTTAACCTAACTTGAACGGACACCCTACTTTTCCTATATATACATGTTCAGTTTCTCCCATTTGAAGATTTAAAATCATTCCTACATGTATTCGTTTTCTCATCTTCTTCATCTAGTCTCAAAGAACCTATTCGCTGAAATTAAAATTACCATTTCATTTCTCAATAAAAACTAATGTTCAGCCTCTAAATCGAAGAGCAAGGCAGGGGATGTAATTTAATACTAGTTAGAATCGAGAATTCATCGATTTGGATTGGACGCTAATTCCATACAACGAGCAATTTAGGCATTTTCTATGAGTAGTTTATACCTATATTACTATATAAACCATTAAACTTGTCAAGTTCTAAGATAATTGTGGTTTAGGAATAGGAATAGGAATTAAATGAATAATTTTAGAAGCTTTATAGTAAATTTGAAGATATAATCTGAAATTAAAGTGGGATTTAATCATATAAACAATGTAAAACTATAATTTAACATGTATGGCCAAACAATGAAGAATTGGATTATATAGCGATGATATGAGGCTTATAATCATATGAAATGCTTAGAATATTATGCCATAAAGTTTGAAATAATAATTTTTATAAACTGGAGAATATAAGTTGGAAATTAAGTGAATGTATGTAATTGAATATAAGAAAAAAAAATACTAGAAATGAGTTTTAAGACATATATGTATAAAACATTAAATTTGCTATGTTAAGATCATGTAAAAACTTATAAAATATTTTCAGAGGTAAATTTATATATTTTAGAGAATATATATATGAATTAAATATGCATTTAATGTGATTTATTATGGGATAATTGAGGATATGTTGAAAAGGTATGTTTTTGCATATGAAAATAAATCATACTGATATATATGTTTATCATGTATATAAAAATTATATAAAAAATATATATAACCCCAAACTATATAAAATATATATAACCCTAAATCATGCATACACACACACACATATATACACAAGTGTGTGTGTGTGTGAAAGTGTACTTATAAAATCTATAACTAGTTTTATAGCTACTGAATTTTATGGCAATTTCTAAAATTATTTCAACATGAACCATTTATGAATTTAGGTCGAGAATCATGCTTAAATTTGAAAGAAACATATCGAAAATCAAATGAGAAAATATTAGGTAAAACCCAATTTTTTTTATAGTGCTTGAGAAATTGAGAGGAATTCCTCCTGCCAAAGCTAATAGCAAGATTTAGGAGTATGCCCAATAGGCGATTCTATAATTTATTATAAATTAGTACCTTTGTAATAAAATATCATTTGAAATAAAAGGTGTTTTTTCTTTCTATTATACACTTGTTTTGACATGTTATATTAGTTGTTTAATTTAAGTATATTTAACGGAAAATCCATAAGTGGTATGCTTTGTGATAGTGATTACGATGTGTTGTAATCACGAGCAATTTATCACAATATAATAAACATATCATTTTAAAGTTTCCTAGTCATGATGTATCAAGATTGGATATCGATACATCCTTTGAGACTATAGTGCGTAACGCTCTCCATACGTTAGGTTGTGTATTACTCATGGCTTGTAGCGGTATCAAGGGGTTACATATTTAGTTATTGGATAACTATGAAATGATTCACTCGACAGTATTCTGTTGGTTGATATAACTATGGTCAAACAAAAAATACCTAAGTGATAATATTGCACAAGTCCCTGAACTTGAGAAATCTGTTAAACTTCAATGTGGACACTCCACTTTGATTATATGAAATCATAGCAAGATGCCCATCGAATGACTATAGTTCGGTCTGAGTTGGATTATTGGAAATGAAACAGTATTCATTAGAGAATTCATCTCCTTAGTTATATGAGATTAGTATTATACGCAACTAAAATTAAATCAAAGTCAAAGTCTCTGGCCAAAGTGGTTCAATTGATAATAAATTTTATTTTTAAGTCAGGGACTTTGTTTTGGACTATATAAGTTGAACTTGGACCATATTGGAATTTTGACCAATATCAAATTTCATAAGTCTGTATGTGATATAATTTTGATAAAGTGAATTGAAGTAAATAATTTTTACTAAGAAAAGTAATAAATTTAGCCAAATTGTATTACCACTAGCTAAGTGGTGTATCAACATTAAGACTCAAATTGTTTGATATCAATCACTAACCAAAATTACAAGTAAGTGTCACAACCGTAATGTTGAATACTAAGACTGCCACCTGATTTAATTAAATTTTAATTTTATAAATTAATTTAATTAATATTTTTTGATATTAATTAAAAAAAATATTTGATTTGTGGTGATCGGTATTGAAAATAACGCGTATGCAAAAGTTATACAAACATCTATCGATATGCGGTACTAATGTATATTTGAATCCGATTTACATGTAAATTATATTATATAGTTTGAAGTAGAAAGGAAGACCGTAAGGCCCATTATTCATTCGGCCAAAGAAGAGGGAGGGGTATATGTTGATTTTTTAGGTTTGAGATAGTGGAGGAAAAGATGGGTCCCGATCCACATTTTGCTCTATCCTTTTTTCTTTTATTTAAACCCATTGCCCCTCACTTTTTACACTCTACTTTTGGTTCTCCTCTCACTTAAACTCTAGCCAAAAAATCCCACCATCCCCTCCTTTATTATTTTCAAACAAAACACAAATTCAAATTTGGTTAAAGAAAGGTGCGTAGATCTCTTCGGTTACTAGCAAGCAATTTCTAGAAGAGTTAGAATCAAAATCTAGAAGATTTTTTAATTCAGCATTCAAGGTATAATAAGGAGAAATCTCCTCCGATTCTACGTTTACATTGTGTGTGTGTGCGGGAGGCCTTATGGTAGTCTCATTTTCTAAAAAGCATTGCGAATCTATTTTAAAATTATCTTGTTCTTTGTTTTAAAGATAAACTGTTTTAGTTCTCACACCGGTCACATGACTGACTCGGAGTTATTGTTTTCCTTCCTAAACTCCGGGTGCCCACCAATTTCCACACGGGCAGTCTAGAGTCAGGTTATCAGGATATTCTGGAATTCAGGAGTTGCTGGAGGCAGCTGGATGGCATGGCGTATTCACTAGTATATAGTATTTCTTTTCCGCTGTTTGTTGTTGTACACTCTGATGACGAAATGGAATGTACTATGATGTAATGTAATAACTGATATAGTTCTTTGTTTAAAGATTATTCATTTATCTATTATATGTTGTTCCGCTGCGATTGTGAGATTCTGATATTGTTCTGTTGTTTATTTCTGTTATGTTCTATCTTTTTCTCTCTTCTTCTATCTTTTTCTTCTTCTTTAACCATAATGATACGGTTTTCCGGCATTCGATTTCTTGGCAGTTGATACAGTGGACATATTGATATCGGTTTTCGAGCGTCGAAAAGTCGCGATCGTCGCATTTGGTATCAAAGCTTATGGTTAAGCGACAACCTTAGCTCTGTTGGGAATTACTCATTAAAGATAGAGTCAGTAGTACTCTAGAATGAGTTGAGTGTAATAATAGATATGAGAGCGTATTTGTTAGTGAATATTAAATGGTTTTATATTGTGATGATTGGTTTGTTGAGTGGCATATGAACCTTCGTCGGCACAGTCTGCGCAACTGTATCGAAGGGGTTTCTAAACACTTGAATAGAACAATTCGACACAGTATTGTTTTAAATTGGGTAAATGAAATAATTTTACCTTGATTATATTTTATATATAGAGGAATAATTTTTCAGAATTATTAAAGTGCATATAAAATTGATTGTTTGGTGGTTGAATAAAAACAACAATTTTTAAAGAGTAAATTATATATGCAAATGAATTATAAGTATGAAGTTATAATTAAAACGATTTACACTTGTGGAATAATCTTATATATAAGAAGTGAAATTATATATAAGTAAAAGATTTATATATAAGTAAAAGATATATAAGAAGTGAAATTATCCAAATTATATATAATGTGATTTATAATCTAAAAACAAAATTCCAGAGAAGTGTTTTGAAAGGATTGATATTTTGGAAAATTGTTTTGGGGAGATGAAAGCTCTAAACTCTTTTTGGTCGCTGGAAAATAATTCCGATGATGATCATGACATCATCGGTGTTCATTTTCGGGTTTCCAAAAGAGGGATTGCTGCCAAATTGTTTAAAAGAAAGTTGTTTGGATAATTTGGATTTGGGTTTTGAAATTTAGAAGATAATTTGAATTGATTTCAAAAAATGGTTTTGAAAGATTAAAAGACTATGGAATCTTATTTAAAATATAATGGGAATGATAATTGAGTTGATAACTTATACAAATTTGAATTTTGATAGAATAAATTTAACTTAAAGGATGGAGTTAAATTAAAGTAAGTATAAGTAAATCAATTAAAATCCAAGTTGTAATTAATGAATATAAGTGAAATGAGTTTTGAACTTATAACATGAGTTAATAAATTTAGCTTTGGTAAAAAGTTAAATAGAACTGGAATTGGAATCTGAATTGGATTTATATGTGGAATATAACTTAAGTGAAGTTGAATGAAGTTGATTTTGGTATCGAAGTAAATTAATAAAGTGAAGTGAGAATATGAACTTGAGTTATATAAATGAAATTCAACTTTATATAGTTAAAGGAATTAGCAATTGAACTAATAAATGGATTGAATGTTGATCAATCGAATGTAAAATAAATTGATATGGAATAATGAATGTAAGTGTTAATTCATTATAATCTAATGTTATTGGAAGTTGAATAATTGAATGGAAGTCAATTTAATATCAACCAATTGGAATTAAGAGTGTTGGACCAAATTGAATGTAAATTAAATAATTTGGTTATGTTGAATATACATTGGTTGTTATATGGTTGTAAATTGATTGTGTATAATTCATTAAGTGAGCGAAATGACTTAATGAAATGGAAAGCTATAAATTATTAAATTCGAATTGGAAGTAAATGAATTTGAATAAAATTGAATTCAGATTGAAAGTGAACTAATGTGAATTTAATTAGTGAATATAAACTAAATGGAAATGAATGAATGAATGTTAATTAAATCCAATGTAAATGAATCAAATGTGATTTAAATTGGAAAACCAATTCATTGAAAATTAATGAGAAGTGAATGTATATTGATTTGGTTATGGATTTGTTGGATGTTTATTGGTTGGATAGTTGTTTGATGGTTGCATTTGTTGATTGAATGCATTGCTATGTTGGCACATGTAGTTATTATGATGATATATGATGTATATTGAGATTATTTTCATATATGCATGTTTCTCATTGTTTATTGAGTGTTTAGTAGGTGCGGATTGCGCTTGCTTCGCATTTGGAGCTCGCTTTCGCGCTATATTAGCCGTATATGCTCGCTAATGATAAATAAGGTACATATCTCGGATTAAATATCGTACATTTACACTTTTTTCCCTGCGGGATGCCTCATCACTTGATGAGATGTATATTTGTGATATATATACTGTCATTTTTTTTCCGGATCGAGCCGCGCAAAGGAGACTTTGGCGAATTTTTCCAAAAATTTAAGGCGTTAGAATATTTTTGAGAGAAAATTGGGAAATTTTTGAAAACTAAGTTTGGATTTGGGAACTTAGTAAAGATTTTGTAAGAAGTTTAACTATGAATTTTGGGAAAGTTAAACACTTAAGAGATTTGAAAAAAATCCAATTTGAATGGTTTGTTTTGGAAAGTTAATGGATTCTGTAACTTTTTCTTACTTGGTAATTTCGAGGACGAAATTCTTTTAAGAGGGGAAGTATGTAACGACGCAGAATTTCTGTCAATTAAAATTTGAATATTTAATTGATTTTAAATGTTAATAAGTGAAATTTATAAGTCGAATAATTTATTTTCGAATATTGGATTTAATTGGATAATTAAATCGATTATTTAATGGTTGAAATTACAGAAATAATTGAAAATCGAGTTTAATATGATTGAAAATGATTTGTAAAATTTTATTTAATCATATTGAAGTTATAGAGATGTTATAGAACTTTTAAAATTGAATTAAAAGTTTATTTGTGAAAATTGAATATTTTAATATTTAATTATCGACTGAAAATAGCCAATTTTCGAACAGTCTCAGAATTGGACAAAACTAGTTCCATTGGATCCGTAATAGTTTTTTATTATCGGATTTCAATTTTCGTAGCAATCAGAGTTTTCGTTTGACCGTGGCAGCTCGAAACGCATCGAAATTGTTTTAATATTGATTTGGCGAGTTAAAATAGTCATTTTACAAACAATCTCGGATTTCGACGAAACAAGTTTCATCGGATCCGTAATGTTAAATTATTTCATGGTTTCAAATTTCGTGTCAATCAGATTTACGATTTGTCCAAGGCAAGCCAAAACGCCTAGAAATTTATTTAAATTGGTTTAATTTAAATCGATTGTCTATTGCCGTAACTCGCACAGATGATCGAATTAGCTTTTGAAACCTATTCCATTGTGTCCGGAATACGAGATAAACCCCAGAAACGCTGGTTATCGCACGTAAATCGGAGTTCAGAAACCCGGAATGAATAGTGTTTTGAATATTTTCTATATAAGCACTTCATTATTTTCTTTTTTTCAAAACAAAGGCAAACCCTAATTTAAATGTCCAGCCGCCACTTCCATTTTATACGGCCAGAAATCAATTTCATTTCCTCCTCAATTACTTCCAGTCCTGTAACAACCCTGTATTTTGTAATTATTTTATTGTATATTTTAATTATTTTTAATGTAAGATTTTGATATAAAAACTTATTTTACTTATTTGAAATGATTAAATTTATTATTTAATTATAATCATGATTTTTATGAGTTATAATGCCAAACTTGTGTAAGTTGAATATTTGCCTGAAATGCTGATTTTGGTCAAAATAGTCAAACTGTGACTGTCAACTTAAAATTTTAAAAGTTTAAAAATTTAAATTTTTTCATTTATTTAAAGACTTTGGCTTTTGTTTTCTGAAAAATCTAATTTTGGAAATTTTATTGAAACGATTTCTGATCATTTGTCCAAATAAAAATAAACAATGTCTGAAAATTTGATTTGGATAAAAAGTGTAACTTTAATAGAAATTCTAAATTTTACAATTCTAAAGGCAAAATTTTCATCTTGAACTGCATACAATTGTGTAACATTTGTTTCACTTTTGTTTTCGTCAGATTTGTTGTATACTTTTTTTTTTAAAAAAAAGTTAGTAATAATTAGTGTGAAACGGGAAATAAACTTTACATTTCTTTTACATATATTTACATCTGTTTCTTAACTTTATATTTAACAATCAATTGGATGAAGCTAAATCAAATGTTATTAATTATGGTATAATAGCTATTAAATTTTGGTTTAAAGTGATGGTTTATTTTTCCTAATAGAAACGTTAGTATTTTAAATTTATTTAATAAGAGAAACAAAATAATTTGTACGTTACTTTGGGCATATATTTAATTGTTGCTCTTGCTTTTCGTTATCTATTTGATTTTTTTCTTGCGTTAACAATGCAAAGTTTTCAGCCGTATATTCTCTTTTGAGAATCCAAAATCTTGCTCAAATCTTGCCTTAAATCATTTCCGTGTGTGAATTATTTCTTTCCCTCTTGCCTCCCATACGTTTCCACCTATTGGATAGAATTAAATTGCCTCTACCGTTCAAGCATTTTACTCTTGCCTGCCCTCTACATAAATTAGTGAGCAAATGTTAATATATATTTCATGTTCAAAAGTTCCGTACCACAAATTATTCATTTTGCTTCCATCAAAATTTGTGTGAGCATCCCCTGAAGGTATGAACCGGCGCATGCTTTTCCTTTCATTTTTTTTCTCTTTTTTCTTTCTGTCATCTTTTCACTCTTGTTTTATTTCATTTGTTCTCCTTTCATTGTTTTGCTTTATCCTATTGCCTGCCCCGTGCTTGGCCATTCACCATATTTTTCCGACCCTACCCATGCCAGACCACCGAGCCTTATTTGAGAAAAAAAAAGGAATGAAAAAAATTCCATTTTTGTCGCCTTTGTATTTTGTTTTTGAAGTAATATTGCCACCGAGCCTTGTTTTGAAAAAAAAGGGGAAATGAAAAAAAAAGTTGCTTTTGTCACTTTGTATTTTTGAAGTTATAATCTATTTTTCCACTGGCCTTTGTTCTGGAAAAAAGAAATGAGAAGAAAAAAAAATTGTTTTGTCACCTCTATAATTTGGCATTCTAGTCTATATTCCCTCTGCCCTTTTGTTTGAAAAAAAAAGAAATGAATAAAATTTGTTTTGTCACCTTTGTTTTGAAGTTATAGTCTATTTTAAAAGTGGTCTTGTATTTTTGAAGTCATAGTTTATTTTGTTTTTATAAAATTAAATAGAAAAGGAAATTTGAAAGGCCTTAAACTTTCTATCTTTCTATGGGCCGTTATAGTCCACTCTTTTACTTTTAACCTAACCTTTCACCAATTAACCCTAACACCTCCTCATATCATCTCCTACCACTTCACATTTTTGTTACTTCTACTTTTCTATTGTTCAACAAATCTTTATATTGTATGCATATGTTTATATGGTCTTGTTTATTTGTTGTATACAAGATCATTATCAAGGCTTTCCATTCATTCAATTCAAATTGTGTTTGTCGTGCTTTTGGAATCGCTCTTGTGTTTGTTGTTTTGGTCTCTAGCTTCGTAAAGGTGAGTCTTTCTCACTCTGACATATATACTTATGAAAAGTGGAGTGATGACAAGTGTTTAGTAATGTAAAATATTTATGCAAGTTAATGATGATCATATGATATGCTATGCCATGTTATTACCATATTATTACCATGTTAAAACTGTTAATTTTCACCTGACATCTGATATATGACTCTATATTTTGATATTGACTTTGTTTATATTATTTCTGTATATGATCACACTACAAGTTCCCTGTTAGAAAAAATGTTACGGGCTGAAATGATAGGCCTGAGTTATTTTATTTATTTATTTAAACTTGGGATTGCGGGTTTGAAATGATAGAACCCGGATTTTTACCTTTTAAACTGCGGATTGAAATGATACATATCCGTATCACTTGACCAAGGTTAGAAAACTATATACAGACCCGTGGTTATTCTATAAAGTGCTTTGAATATTTTACGTATTTTAAAAATATAAAATTATGAAATTTGATTTAAATAGATTTTGAAAGGTTTTAAAATAAATAAATTATGATTTTTCTATGTGTTAAAAAAATGTGATTTATGAATGGATTAACTTGATTTTTGAAATATAACTTATGTTTGAAATTTGGAATTTTGACTAAAAATGATATTTAAGTTACATGAATAAAATGGACTTTAATTTTATTTGGAAAATGGTAAATATGATAAATTGATTTATATTTGAATTTAAGTGATTTATTAAAGAATTACTGATTTTCTATAAATTTAAGTGGTTGAATAAATGACTGTTGAAAATGAAATTTTAAAATATAACTTGACTTGAAAATGTGAAATTTGAGTTTTAACTAAAGATGTTAAATTTATTAAATAAAGTGGAAGTTTAGTTAAATTTGTAAAATGATAATATAAATCTGAAACGTATAGGTTTTAATTTATGAAAGAAACGTATAGGTTTTAATTTATGAAAGAAACGTATAGGTTTTAATTATGAAAGAAACATATAGGTTTTAATTTATGAAAGAAACGTATAGGTTTAATTAATGAAAGAACGTATGGTGTTCTAATTAATGATAGGAACATGTAAATTCCTAATTAATGAAAGAAAGGTATAAGTTTTAATTAATGAAAGAAACGTATAAGTTTTTAATTAATGAAAGAAACGTGTAAAGTCCTAATTAATGAGATAACATGAAAGTTTTAATTAATGCAAGAACGTATAAGTTTTTAATTAATGAAAGAAACGTGTAAAGTTTTAAGTAGTGTGATATTGATTTAAATTAATAAATGTTCATTATTGTAATAGGAATATAAAATTTAAAACGTACATTTGACACGTAGATTTTAATCAATGTACTGGTGTATTTTAAATTGATTAAAATGATAAATGTTACTTACTGTAATAATAAAATGTAAGTTGATAACGTACATTTGATAAGCAAGTTTTAATTTATGTGAATGGCATACTTTAAATGATTAAAATAATAAAGTTTATTTATTGTAATAATAATGTAAGTTAATAAGGTGCTTTTAACTTAACATAAGAATTTCGGTTTAAATTGTACATTACGGTAAGAAAGTTTATTTAACTATAAGCTATGATAAATTGACATGTTAAAATTTTAAGCTTATCAATACTTTGATTATATACAATGCAAAGTGGAAAGTAGTACATTCCAAAAATGCTATGATTCCTTAAGGTAACATTTCCAAAATGCTATGATAATTTAAAGGAATATTTCAAGTTTAATAAATTTAAAGAAATATTCAATGATTTGAAAATTTGGGTTTTATTTGAATGATATAATATTGAATTATTTTTGAAATGGAAATGATACAATTGTGATATTGTTTTGAAATGAGTATGATATTTTGGTCTTGAAAGTATAAATTATTTGAAATAAATATCCATGGGTTATAATAACGATTGGTTGTTAAAGAGACCGGGATCGGATATTGTCTTTTAGCCAGACAATACCGAAAACCACTTTAACAACTGTGTACGCGGTGGAGATTCCAGAATGAAGTAGGATGGTGGCGACGTTCTCGAGGTATGTTACGTGGACCCAACTCCCGTGAGTTGGCATATATGACTAAAACAGGAGCTATACCGGGCTACACAAAGGGTCGCACCCTTTCATCGAGCATGATCCATCGGAAACTATTCTATTACTTTTGTGATTCGATTCGGTGGCGCCACTTTGATTCGGGGTTATTGTTCGAGGTGGGCGGAAGCTGCTGGCTTGCCGTCACCACCGGTCCGGGAGTGCAAACGGTGTATCCACCCTGACATTGCCTCACGTGCCGTGTCATATCCTTATATCGAGCCCACTACGATTTTGGTTTTAAAGATCCGACCGCGTTAAGGTTCACCATCCCCTTATAGCTATTTTCTATATGATTATACTTTACTGATTAGACACTACCGTATATAGCGTATATTACTACATAGTAAATAGTTTAACGGATCCTTAGAGGATGGGCGGTCCCAAGCATCCTTTAAGTTACTGATGCATTTTGTTACTGTTCACTTGAGTTGATTTACAGTTTATTAGTATTTATGTCCTGACTCGAGGGTTTTGTGTTTTGCCTTATGCTCGGGTCAGATTGAGTGAGTTAGCATTCCAGATTCTCCTTTGACGTTGGAGCTTTCCTTGAAGATCCAGCCTTCTATTTTGTTTCAGTATCCAGTGTTTCAGTAATGTATCTTGTTACTCTTCTGTTGTATCTTATTTAACTCTGATGTATCTCATATTTATATAGTAGCTTCATGAACTACTATCTCTTTTTCTTCCGCTGCATTTTTATATACTCTATGTCTGTGATCTGTGAGTTTATTTACTGTATATTCTGAGATTTGCCAAATTTTTATTTCAAGGCGGTATTTTGAGCTATCCAATTCCGGCATGAGTGTCTACCTATACACTTATAATGGATGTGAGTGGTTGAAAATATCGGGTCGCTACAGTTGGTATCAGAGCTTTGGTAGCTCTAGGCAAAGCTCAGCATATAGAGTGTGACGCCCCACCTCTATACCCACGCTAGCCAAGAACACTCCGGAGAAGTGCTGTCAACTAGCACGGAGAATAAGGCTGTTGAGGAGCGACCATCCATGTAATAGCTTATCACACGGTGGCTATAAATAATCTTCGGAAACAAACATAGAAATAATCATATCACAAATCAGTCACAGATATCCATATCACAAAGGCGGAAGAAGATATGAATATATAACTAACACATGAAAGTGTACATCAGAGTAGTGGTCAATAAGATCCACGATAATACAAAAGAATAGCAACACGTGCTATACAAAAGAATACAACTATGAGTCTATATCTCAAGTGTATACAGCAAAAACTGCTAATCTAAACAGTTAGCCAAAAGTCAGAGTGATGAATCCCTGGGAAGAAGTCAAGTAGAAGCACCTGTAACATCTCGGTCTGATCCGAGTATTATTTAAGAAAATAATAAACGGATCAGTCTAGCTATAAATATCAGATGACATGATATAACATAAAAGATATGGCATAAACATAAACATCCATAACGACATACCGCTATAAGTATGTAAATAATGATCAACAGAAGATCAATCAATAAGAGATAATCAATATCACAAGAATCTTCTCAAAGATTCGAAGGGGGCATCATACCCTAAACTTGTACTCATAACAAGTCAATGACACAAATTCCAGAAATCAACACGAGAAATCCAGAAATCATAAAAAGGGAAAGAGGCCTATCACATGACGGTCCGAAGACCATGGGGAGCTACCCCACATGTGTGAGTGGAATCACACAGAATGAGGTCAAGACTAACCAAAAAGCAGAAAGGTATGTGTGAATGGAATCGCACAAGTGGTGTCTAGTCTAACCTTGCAATGAAAGAGACATCGCGCAATTGCTAGTCTAATTCATAAAGCGATCATCAAGATCAACGAGAAGTGTCAATTACACTAAGCTAGTAAATATAGAAGTTTAGCTTCATGTCCCATAACCACTTGCTTAACTTAAATATTTACGAACAAACTGTAAATCTTCACTAATAAAATTGTCACAAGGGGTTCAATCGAACAAGTCCAAGAATTAACCGACGAAGTGAACGCAAGCGTTTCATACCACTTGTTTTACTAAGTCGTTTAATTAGATTTCTCATCCAGGGGGTCCAGGGGGCAGCGCCCCCGGCGGGGTGCGGGGCAGCGCCCCGTCACGGTACGACCTAAGTGAAGACAAGCGGCTTACGACCTAAAGCAAAATGAGGTCTAACGACTCAGCGACTCAAGGGTCCAACGACTCAGCGACTCAAGGGTTAACGACTCAGCGACTCAAGGGTGAACGACTCAGCGACTCAAGGGTGAACGACTCAGCGACTCAAGGGTTAACGACTCAGCGACTCAAGGGTGAACGACTCAGCGACTCAAGGGTGAACGACTCAGCGACTCAAGGTTGAACGACTCAGCGACTCAAGGGTGAACGACTCAGCGACTCAAGGGTGAACGACTTACGAGATAACACGCGAACGACTTACTGGAGCTTAGGTCGGAGACGACTTACGAGATAACACACGAACGACTTACTGGAGCTTAGGTCGGAGACGACTTACGAGATAACACACGAACGACTTACTGGAGCTTAGGTCGGAGACGACTTACGAGATAACACACGAACGACTTAACTCTTAACTCGCAGCCGACTTAGCACTCTAACTCGTGAACGACTCAATACAGGCGAACAGAAATACAAAGGCGGTGACTTTTCAACGCGCGCGACTTACGACTTAGGCTTAACTCGTGGACGACTTAGCGATGGCCAGAAACGACTTAACTCCGAGGCAGTGCGACCTAACTGCAGTTTTTTGTCAAAAACGCTAAAAATTGGAGTTTTTCGCCAATCCAATCCAAACCAAATGCAAATGCACATGCTAAAGTGATGGGGAATCATTCCCAACAGTCCAATATAGTTATAGGCTAGAATTGTGAGATAAAAATCTCACCTTTGCACTAAAATTTATGAAGATGAAGCTTGAAAGCAAGGAGAAGCAATCCAAAGCTTGAATCCAATATCTTCTACTTGAATTTGGAGTTGAATGATGGAGTTGCAATTGAATTTGAGCTTGGAGTTTTAATTTCCCATTCTCTTCACCATTAATGCTAAAGCTTGAGTTAGTTAGGAAATTTATGAAGAGTGAGGAGAAGAGGGTTGGAACTTGGGCTTAATAGGCTAAACTAACCCAAAGTCCAAAGCGGGAAAAGTTAGTGAAATTTCACTAACTCCAAACCTATCGATGTTTATACTTAAAAAGTTGTAAACGACATTTCGAACTCAATGGAAGTGGTCTCGAGTCCTAATTTGACCGTTTGCAAAAAGTAGTTTTTCGGACCAAAATCCGATTAACGATTTAATATTTAAATAAAAATATTTAAATGTAAACTCGATAAATATGCGGGTTGTTACAGACTCCCCTCCTTAAAGAAATTGCGTCCTCGCAATATATATATAAGGTGGAAATAAAAAGTAACAACCATAAAAGCATATTAACACAAGAGAAATTTGAAATAAGAAGTTCACCTCAAAGGGCAGGAGTAAGCAAGTCCGGATGTGTACGCTCGATGAATTCTCTGGATTCCCAAGAACAATCCTTAGGATTTAAGGACCATTGAACCTTTACTAGTGGAACATCTTTATTTCGAAGTCGTTTAACCTCAGAAGCTATAATTCGAATAGGATGCTGCTCATAAGTTAAATTCGGCGAAACTTCAATTTCTTCCACAACAGCAGGCTCAAGAATAGAATCGGAATCCCGAAGGCATTTCCGTAATTGAGAAACGTGAAATACATCATGTATAGCAGAAAACTGAGCCGGCAATGCAAGGCGATAAGCCATGGAACCAATACGTTCAGTGATAGGAAATGGCCCAATATATCGAGGCGCTAACTTCCCCGATCGACTGAAACGTACAACACCCTTCATAGGTGAAACACGAATAAAAACAGGATCCCCAACAGAAAATTCTAATTTCCTTCTTCGATTATCGGCATAGGATTTTTGTCTACTCTAGGCTTCTTTCATCCTATGTCGAATAAGTTCAATCTTTTCCGTGGAATCACGAATAAAGTCTGGACCTAAAACCAGCTTCTCACCGGCCTCAAGCCAACAAGAAGGAGATCGGCATGGCCTTCCGTAGAGTGCCTCGAAAGGTGCCATACCAATACTAGATTGGAAGCTATTATTATAGGAAAATTCAACAAGTGAAATATGATCTTCCCAACTTCCACCAAAATCAAGCACACAAGCACGAAGAAGATCTTCAAGAGTTTGATTCACACGCTCGGTTTGTCCATCGGACTGGGGGTGATAAGCGGTGCTAAAATTAAGCTTCGTTCCTAAAGCTTTTTGAAGACTCTTCCAAAATCCACTAGTAAACAATGGATCACGATCGCTAACAATAGAAGTAGGAACTCCATGCAATTTTACAATTTCCTTGACAAATAGTTTGGCCAAAAGAGGAACGGTTCGGTTAGACCGAACCGGAATAAAATGGGCGGATTTAGTAAGTCTATCAACAATCACCCATAAGCTATCATGACCCGAACGAGAACGGGGAAGGCCATCTATAAAGTCCATGGAAATTTGATCCCACTTCCAAATTGGAATTTATAAAGGTTGCAATAACCCACCAGGCCTTTGATGTTCGGCCTTGACAAGTTGGCAAGTCATGCAACACTTAACAAAGTTAGCAATATCAGATTTCATTCCCTCCCAATAATAAAGTCGCTTCATATCAGCGTACATTTTACTACTACCGGGATGAATGGTGAATTTAGAACAATGGGAATCTTCTAAAATATCTTTACGAAGATCTCCAATATTTGGTACGATAAGTCTACCAAATTTTCGAATGCCGCCACGAGAATCAATATCATAGTCTTTCAAACCTTCAATATCAATTTTATCCTTAACATTTTTGCCAAGAAGAGCCAATTCAGAATCTAGCCCTTGAGCTTCAAGAATGCGGTCTAAAAGAGATGGATGAGCCTCAAGGCTACATAAAACAAGCGATGAGCATAAATCGGATACGCGCTCTCGAATCTCACAAGTGGATAAGATCTCGAGATCGTTCCATTCGGATATCATCATAGAAACAACTGCTTGTTGCTTACGGCTAAGAGCATCGGCGACACGATTACCCTTACCGGGGGTATAAAGAATATCAAGATCATAAGGTGCAAGGAACTCGAGCCAACGCTGTTGACGTAAATTAAGTTCTTTTTGAGAAAATAAATATTTCAAAGACTTATGATCCGTGTAAAGAATAAATTTCTCTCCCAATAGATAATGACGCCACATTCGAAGGGCGAAAACAATAGCCGCGAGCTCTAGATCATGTGTGGCATATCTAGTCTCGGCCGGCTTCAATTGCCTAGAAGCATAAGCAACAACACGTTCTTTTTGCATAAGAACGGCACCCAAACCAACGTGACTAGCATCGGTATAAACAACAAAATCTTGATTCCCCTCGGGAATAACAAGAATAGGAGCATCGGAAAGGAGTTCTTTCAATTTCTGAAAAGAGGCTTCACATTTGTCCGACCAAATGTATTTAACTCCCTTCTTAGTCAAGCCAGTAAGAGGCACGGCATTCTTAGAAAAGTCTTTAATAAAACGACGGTAATAGCCCGCCAATCCGAGAAAACTACGAATCTCTGTCACACTCTCCGGTCTCTTCCAATCTTGAATCGCTTCAATCTTTGAAGGATCCACAGATATCCCGGATTCGGAAATAATATGACCGAGAAACTTCACACGAGATTGCCAAAAGTGGCATTTAGAAAATTTCGCCTTTAATTGATTACTCCTAAGTGTTTCCAATACAATCCGAAGATGTTTCTCATGTTCCTCCTCGGTTTTTGAATACACAAGAATATCATCAATGAATATGAGAACAAACCGATCGAGGAAATCTTTGAAAACTCGATTCATGAGGTCAACGAAATAAGCTGGAGCATTCGTTAACCCAAATGGCATAACAAGCCATTCATAAGATCCATATCGAGTACGGAATGATGTCAACGGAATGCTATCCTCAGCGATACGAAGCTGATGGAAACCGGTAGCCAAGTCCAATTGTGAAAAGACCTTAGCACCACTAAGCTGATCGAATAGATCATCAATCCGAGGTAAAGGATATTTATTTTTAATAGTAAGATCGTTAAGCTTGCGATAATCAACGCAGAGCCTCAGAGTACCATCGGATTTCTTTACGAAAATAGCCGAAGCTCCCCAAGGCGAGGAACTAGAGCGAATAAATTGCCTCGTCTCCAACTCAGATAATTGTTTACGCATCTCCTCATTTTCCTTATTGGACATGCGATAAGGAGGACGAGTAATAGGTTGAGCTCCAGAAACAAGATTAATTCTGAACTCAATTGCTCGTTTAGGTGGTAAACCTAAAACGGGCTCGAATATGTCGGAAAATTCACGAACAACATGAATACAAGAAATAATATCATCTTCATCATCATCATCGTTATCACGAGGATTTAAAGAATATAAAGATGCCACCAAACATGATTCTGAATCTTTAAGATTAACAGAAATATGTTTAACAGATTGTGGATGTCGGAGATGAATAGTCCGCTCAGGACATAGGATATGGGCTTGATAACGGTTAAGCCAATCCATTCCCAAAATTATTCCAAAGCCTAAGTAACGCATGACATGCAAATCGGCTAGGAAAGAAAAATCACATAAAATAATCTCCACATCTTTACAAAGCAAACTAAGAGTTGCGGATCCACCAACAGGATTCGCAATTTTTAAAGAAGTCATCAATGCAGTAACACTTAAGGAAAAAGTGTCTACCAGTTCCTTTGATATAAAGGAATGGGATGCACCCGTATCAAAGAGAACTCTAATAGGTTGATCATGAAATAAAATAATACCATCAAGAATGGAATGAGAAATACCTTGGCCACGAGATGTGTTGCCAGGGGCTTGAGCCACATTTAACTTTCCCTCATTCCTGCTTTTACGTTTGAGGCATTGATGTATAAAGTGATCTGGGCTCTTACAATAGCGACAAGATTTGGGCTTAGAGCACTTATTCGCATAATGATCCCCAGACCCACAGTTGAAGCAACTCGCACCACTAGGAGAAGGATACTTTGCCACAGGGGTTGCCTGCTTACCCTTTTTGTTGGGATAAGGACCCTTGAATTTGTTTGGCCTCTTCTTGTTGTTGAAGTTTGGTTTAGCGCCTTCCACTTCAACATCACTCTCTCTATCAGCCTCTTCAAGACGAAGAGCGATATCGACGAGTTGATCAAATGCGACTTCTAGTTTCAGGAGCAGTGGCTTCTTAAGACTCTTATTTAAGCCATAAACGAACCTCTGGTTCTTCTTCAATGGGGTGTTGATGTATTCAACCCCATATTTGGAAAGCGACTCGAAGGCTGCGACGTAATCAGTCACAGAGGATTGACCTTGAACAAGGTCTATAAAACGTCGAGCCAAGCTTACTTTCCCAGCTTCTGGTACAAACTTTAACTCGAAGCGTCCCTGAAATTGCTCCCAGGTGAGATCCGCTTCATTAATTTCTGAAATAAGGAGTTCGTACCAGTCCAATGCTCTCTCTTGGAGCATGCTGGAAGCCACCTGAACGCGGTGGAGATCGATAAGATTCATGCGAGAAAAGATTCGATCGCATGATTTTAACCAAGCCTGGACCTCGATGATATTTTCCGAACCTTTGAAGGGCTTCCCACCCAAGTTGGTGTAATCGCTGCACAAGCGTGCAAATCCCGACTTTGGGTGAGTAGGTTCCGGGTTAGCTCCAGCTGCTTGAGCATTAGTTACTAAATCAAGAAGCTGTTGAGCAGTCATAAAAACTCCATCCGGAGGAGCAGCACCAGATGATCCAGTTCTGGGACGGCCTGGTCTAGACATTCTCTTCCTTAAAGAAAGAAAGAAGAGAAGGAAGAAGGTTATTTACCAATGAACATCAAGCAATCTTGATAGATAAAACAAGGAATCATAAAGGAAATAGGATGAGTCGGTACGAAGACTCAAATTAATCCTATGGTATGACTCCTAAGATAGACCTAGGGCGATGATCCTTGTTAAGTTATTCTACATTGTTCCGAAGTTTGGCTCTGATACCAAGCTGTGACGCCCCACCTCTATACCCACGCTAGCCAAGAACACTCCGGAGAAGTGCTGTCAACTAGCACGGAGAATAAGGCTGTTGAGGAGCGACCATCCATGTAATAGCTTATCACACGGTGGCTATAAATAATCTTCGGAAACAAACATAGAAATAATCATATCACAAATCAGTCACAGATATCCATATCACAAAGGCGGAAGAAGATATGAATATATAACTAACACATGAAAGTGTACATCAGAGTAGTGGTCAATAAGATCCACGATAATACAAAAGAATAGCAACACGTGCTATACAAAAGAATACAACTATGAGTCTATATCTCAAGTGTATACAGCAAAAACTGCTAATCTAAACAGTTAGCCAAAAGTCAGAGTGATGAATCCCTGGGAAGAAGTCAAGCAGAAGCACCTGTAACATCTCGGTCTGATCCGAGTATTATTTAAGAAAATAATAAACGGATCAGTCTAGCTATAAATATCAGATGACATGATATAACATAAAAGATATGGCATAAACATAAACATCCATAACGACATACCGCTATAAGTATGTAAATAATGATCAACAGAAGATCAATCAATAAGAGATAATCAATATCACAAGAATCTTCTCAAAGATTCGAAGGGGGCATCATACCCTAAACTTGTACTCATAACAAGTCAATGACACAAATTCCAGAAATCAACACGAGAAATCCAGAAATCATAAAAAGGGAAAGAGGCCTATCACATGACGATCCGAAGACCATGGGGAGCTACCCCACATGTGTGAGTGGAATCACACAGAATGAGGTCAAGACTAACCAAAAAGCAGAAAGGTATGTGTGAATGGAATCGCACAAGTGGTGTCTAGTCTAACCTTGCAATGAAAGAGACATCGCGCAATTGCTAGTCTAATTCATAAAGCGATCATCAAGATCAACGAGAAGTGTCAATTACACTAAGCTAGTAAATATAGAAGTTTAGCTTCATGTCCCATAACCACTTGCTTAACTTAAATATTTACGAACAAACTGTAAATCTTCACTAATAAAATTGTCACAAGGGGTTCAATCGAACAAGTCCAAGAATCAACCGACGAAGTGAACGCAAGCGTTTCATACCACTTGTTTTACTAAGTCGTTTAATTAGATTTCTCATCCAGGGGGTCCAGGGGGCAGCGCCCCCGGCGGGGTGCGGGGCAGCGCCCCGTCACGGTACGACCTAAGTGAAGACAAGCGGCTTACAACCTAAAGCAAAATGAGGTCTAACGACTCAGCGACTCAAGGGTCCAACGACTCAGCGACTCAAGGGTTAACGACTCAGCGTGTAACGACCCGCCTTTTTGGACAGTTTAAACCGACGATCAAATACACATGTCGATTCCAAACCATTAAAAGGGCAGATAGTTATTGGGGGTAATTAAGAAAAGAAAAGGGAGAGAAATAAAGGGAATGAAACAACACGGAATCTCACAGCGGAAGGCTAAAGTATAATAATAAAATAACAGTTCATGAAGCTGTTAATTAAATGAATACATTTGAAATGAACACGTTTGATTATTATTATACAACATTTATCAGAGTTATACATATACAACAGAACAATTAAATAATGCAGCAGACAACATGATGCAAAGATAATAATAGTAATAGTAATACCAAATCTTCGTCTTCGTCCTCCGGAATAGATCTTCAAAATCTGAAAACTCAGGTCTGACCCGAGCGTAATGAAAAGACAAAACACTCGAGTCAGGACTAAATATCCTTATAAAAGTTAAATCAATCGTAAATAAATATGAGTGTAACGGCGTCAGAGATGTTTACGGGGTTTGACATCTCATATCCAGTGTCGACGTGCGTGCAATAACTCAAGAGATGTTACGGGATTTTCCATCTCCTAAGGATCCGTTAAACTATCTATTATATAGTAATGTACGCTAAGTAGATAATGTCTATCAGTAATATAAAGTATCAAAATAGCGTTAAGGCGTTACCATAATCCCCCTTAACACATTTTATATTCCCAAAAGCATATACAATACCGTAGTTTCCCCAAAACCGGAAGTCACCAGAGGGCAATCCATATACTCAAGGTTATTCAATTCCCATTATTGAATTATTCAATAAATTCCAAATATTAAATTTAAACAATTTCGCTTATCCAATAATTCATTATCTTTTGAAATATCGAAATCGAATTTATACGAATTAACTTTTAAAACCAATTCACAATTTAGAACACTATTTTTATTTTACAGTTATTCAATTATTCAATAAGTTTAAATATTTAATTTAAACAATTTACCCGTTCAATATTCCATATTTGATTTTCAATAGATTTTACTTATCAATCAATTACCCTATTATACCCAATGAATTCAACATTTATTATCCTATTCAACTTTTGATTTCAAAGGCATTCACTAAGTAGCTTTCATTTTACATTACTTGGATAATTATTGTCGCAATTCCTTTCAGTTATTATTATTCCAAACGAATTATAATTTTTTTTTCTAACCCTAATTCACGAAATCTTATTAATTTAGCTATTTTAATTATCAAAAATTTACGGGTCGTTACACTCTCCCCCACTCAAAACTTTTCGTCCCCGAAAAGGGAAAAGAAAGGGAAAAGGAACTAAGTATAGAATTCAACATTAGATACATTTTATTCAAAGTTACTAACTTATAAAACAATGAAATTCCATTTATAAAGTCATAACTATGCTTCCACTAAGTTACTCCGAACGGCTTCCTAACGTTAAAAGTTAGTTATCAAAACAAGTTATAAAAATTTTTAAAACTGGAAAATTTTTTCTAACACCCGGATTTTTCGGAAAATTTCGGCAGAGTCTCCTTTGCGCGGCTCGATCGGTACAACTACAAAACGCCTCTACGGGCCCCAAACCAACAAAAGAAAATCCAAAAGCCAAGTGGCTCATCAAAAATCACCAAATCCAATGATAAAATAAACATGTACCTTATATTTTTATTAGCGAGCATATACGAATAATATAACGCGAAAGCGAGCTCCAAATGCGAAGCAAGCGCAATCCGCACCTACTAAACACTCAACAAACCATGAGAAACATGCATATATGAAAATAATATCAATATACATCCTATAGCAACATTACAACTACATGTGCGAACATAGCAAATGCAACAAACAACAAATGCAACTATCAATCAACTATCATCCAACAAATCCATAACCAAACAATATAAATTCACTTCTCATTAATATTTATTGACTTGGTTTCCAATTTTTAATCACAGTTGACTCATTAACATTGGATTTTCTAACATTCATTCTCAATTCATTTTGTTAACATTCACTAATTTATATTTGCATTAGTTCACTTCCAATTTGAATCAAATTAAATTTTATTTAAATTCATTTAACTTCCAATTTGATTTCAGTGATTTATAGCTTTCAAATTCAATAACATTTAATGAATTATATGCAATCCACTAACAATCATATAACAACCGAATCATACCCAACATAACCAAATTATAAATTTTACATTCAATTTGGTTTATCTCCTTCAATTCCAATTATACAATTTAAAAGAATCATTTTATATTTGGCATCTTCAATTTTCAATATTAGCTTAACTAATTCTGTAAGCCGTACATATATCATCCGTGAGCAATATCAATCTAATCCCTTATTCGATCACACAATTTCACTTCCAAAATAGTATCGTTCACCCGACTCTCTAGTGCGGACTCAGATTTGGTTCCTTGATTGGAAACTGTTTCTCTCCTTGCACAGCCATATACTATGATAGAGAATTCCAGAATCAAATTAAAAATCCATATCTAGGGTTCGCCGTCGAAAATCGAGTGAAAAATCCTAACTTGGATCGATATAAATCATCTCGAAATTTTGTGCTCGAATTTGGATCAAATCGTTATGCAAATAAAATAATATACGTACAATCTCACGCATTACCATCCAATGGATTTCTATCCAATTTATCTATACTAAATTATTTTATTGACTTCTTTTTTTTCAA
Source organism: Allium cepa (assembly GCA_030765085.1). Taxonomy (NCBI): domain Eukaryota; kingdom Viridiplantae; phylum Streptophyta; class Magnoliopsida; order Asparagales; family Amaryllidaceae; genus Allium; species Allium cepa. The sequence continues at coordinate 133,706,884 of CM060942.1, read as the reverse complement.
TTAATTATTCACAATCTATTATTCAGTTAGTATATTCATTTCTTTACATAGCATGTTCTTTGACATTATCTTTTCTCAAACATTATATCAAAGAATTTGCTTACTCAAGTTCATTTTAGACATTCTATGTAATTTAATTAAATTCAATTTCATTTTCTAATTGATTCTTAGCTATAAGGAATTCCTTTGTTTACATTTATTTCATTTTCGTAATTTCAGTTAATAACGAATTCATTTGTGGAACATTTTATTAATCAACACTTTAGTTTATAGTCATTTCATAAAAGTCTAACTTCTCATATATGACTTCTCTTAGTTTACAGATATCTTAAAGGTTACAAATTCAATTATTTTACAATCCCTTCGTAATCTATATTTGTTTCAATAATCAATTTACAAAGATATAATACGATTCATTTATCTTCTTTCTTAAGTTCACTTACTAGTTCCATTTATCCATTCATCATTTCATGCTATATTTAAGTATATATACAAAAAAAATTTATCACAACAAATTTTCCTTTTATATACATTTCATTCCTTTTTGAGTTTTTTTTTTTCCTCACTTATGTACTTCAATTACATCCAAGTTCTGTTTATTTGTACAATACCTCATTACATATCAAAACATCATTTTAACTTTTAATATTTGGTAAGTCTTGTTATATGTTATCAGAATGCAAATTTTGTATTATACAAATTTATAGAATTTCATTTTACCAACTTAGAATGTTCACAACTTACTTTGTTTAAATTCTCATTACCTTTCAACTTTAAAGTTTCCAAACAATAGCTTAGATATCTTAATCCTCTTATTTTATAAATTTGGTTATTCACATTTCATTCAAATAATTTGAAAATTATTAATTAATGGAACTTAGAAATTTAAATGCCCGGTTCTTTTCAAATCATTTGAAATAAACATATATACTTATCTTTTTTATATATATATAACAAATCATACCTTTTGAGTTCAAACCAAAACCCATTTACCCAAAATAATTTTTGAAGAAAAGCAAAGCTTCTTAGAAGTCTCCCCCACTTTGAGACTCGAAAATGAAAATCGATGATGCTGCGCAGTCATTATCGAAATTATTTTCCAGCGACATAAGAGAGGAGTACTTAATTCATTCCTTCTTTTAAAACCCTTTCAAAATATTTCCATAAACAATTTCCAACTAATATTAATATATATTTCTTCAAAGCTTGGAAAACCATTTTAAAACCTCCGGGACATAATTCAATATTTTCCAATTTAAATCTATTTTAATTCATAAGTCACCTTTATAAAATATTCTTATAAGATTTCACAAGTGTTTTATATTTTCTTCAAATTATAGGAATTTCTTTCTTAAAACATTCCACAAGTATTTTATTACTGTTCTTTTGTAATTCAACTTAGTTATCAAATTACAATATCCAATTAGTGATAATAACCAATATTTTTATTCCTAACAGCCAGGTAAGCTAGATAAGTCACACTAATTTCTGAAGAATTTTCTTTATATACAAAATATAATTAGGGCAAAATTATTTCATTTACCCAATTTCAAAACAATACTATGTCGAATTGTTCTGTTTAAGTGTTTAGAGATCCCTATCAATGACGTTAATTACTCGTACTGACCAGAATCCATAAGCCACTCAACAAAACAACCGACACAATATAAAACATTTTATATCACTAACAAGTACGCTCTCTCATATACACTCAACTCATTCATATAGTTTACCTCTATTTCAATGAGTTATTCCCCACTAGAGCCAAGGTTTATCGCTAAACCAAAGCTCTGATACCAACTGTAACGACCCGCCTTTTTGGACAGTTTAAACCGACGATCAAATACACATGTCGATTCCAAACCATTAAAAGGGCAGATAGTTATTGGGGGTAATTAAGAAAAGAAAAGGGAGAGAAATAAAGGGAATGAAACAACACAGAATCTCACAGCGGAAGGCTAAAGTATAATAATAAAATAACAGTTCATGAAGCTGTTAATTAAATGAATACATTTGAAATGAACACGTTTGATTATTATTATACAACATTTATCAGAGTTATACATATACAACAGAACAATTAAATAATGCAGCAGACAACATGATGCAAAGATAATAATAGTAATAGTAATACCAAATCTTCGTCTTCGTCCTCCGGAATAGATCTTCAAAATCTGAAAACTCAGGTCTGACCCGAGCGTAATGAAAAGACAAAACACTCGAGTCAGGACTAAATATCCTTATAAAAGTTAAATCAATCGTAAATAAATATGAGTGTAACGGCGTCAGAGATGTTTACGGGGTTTGACATCTCATATCCAGTGTCGACGTGCGTGCAATAACTCAAGAGATGTTACGGGATTTTCCATCTCCTAAGGATCCGTTAAACTATCTATTATATAGTAATGTACGCTAAGTAGATAATGTCTATCAGTAATATAAAGTATCAAAATAGCGTTAAGGCGTTACCATAATCCCCCTTAACACATTTTATATTCCCAAAAGCATATACAATACCGTAGTTTCCCCAAAACCGGAAGTCACCAGAGGGCAATCCATATACTCAAGGTACAAATCAAAACGTAGTGGTCGCGAATAGGATAATCAGTATGACAAGGTACATGAGGCGATACCAACTAGGATACTAGTAGTTGCGTGATCCGGACTGATGTTGGGCATAGCCAGCAGCTACCCCAACACCGCGAAACAACACTCCCAAATCAAGGGGTGCACCCAAATCGCATCACAAATGTAATAGAAATGGTATCGAAGAAGTGTGTCCGCTAGAGATGGCGAACCTCAATGGCCCGGCGCGGCTCCTGTTTTAGTCATATCAGGGGTCATCCAAAATCGTTCTCTTTCTTCAGTCAACGCGTTCACCAAACCATCCACTTCATTCTGGATCAACACTTCGCGTATAATAGTTATTAAAGTGGTTTTCGGTATCGACAGAGAGTATGTCCATATCCGATCCCGGTCTCTTTAATAACTACGTATTTATTACACCGTTGGCTCTTTTATATTTCAAATCGATTCATAATTGGTATCAAAATATCATATTCGTTTCCAAAAATCAAATCCATTTCAAATATCATCGTATCTTTTCAAATGTAAGATTCCGTTTCAAAATCAAATTTCACATCAATATCTCATTTTGATTTCAAAATCATTTCGAATTTCGATTTAGGTTGCAACTTCGTTTAACTCAATTTCGTATTCAAATTCAAGATTTTATATATAAACATTTCACCTTATTGACCAGCTTAGATTTTTTTGAAAAATAGTTTTAAGTAGTTTAAAAGTAGTTTTAAAAATTTAAAATAGTTAAAATACTTAAAAATCTTAAAAATGGATTTGAAATAGATAAATTTAGTTTAAAATAATTTAAATTGGGTTAAGTAGATTTAAAATAGATTAAAATAGTTTAAGTATTCAAAATGGTTTATATAACCGAGTAATTTGGAAAACGGAATAAAACAGCTTCACAACCAATCTATTTCAATTATAACTTCCCAATTCAAATCAATTTCAAATTTCCGTTCTACCGATTCAATTTCGATTTCAATTCGAATCAATTTCATATTTTGACTCAAACTTATTCAATTTTATATTCACTTTCAATTAATTCACTTTCAATTTTATTTTCACTTTCAGTTAATTCAATTTCAAATTTTTCCTATTCACTTTCAATTAATTAAATTTTCATTCACCTTTAATTTATTCAATTTCATTTTATATTGATTTTTAGCTTTATTTTCAAAATATCCATTTAAAATACTTAACAAAATTTTCCATCAATATTCACGTTTGAAACCCAATTACAAATATGATTCAATTTCAAGCTCAATTTTCAAAATATCTTTTTATATCGCTTTTACTTAGAAATATTCAAAACTCGAATTTGAGGTTAAATCTTTAAACAAATCAATTTTCGACATTCAATCATATCCAATTTTCAAATTTAAAGTCTCAACTTAATTATTTAATAAAATTCCTTTAACCAAAATTTATTTCAACATTCCAAACTAAATTTCCGATGAATTCAATTTCTATAAATCGATTTCTATTTATAACTTTTAAATCAAAACATTTAAATAGTTTCAAATTGCTGATTTCAAAATTATTAATTTAGCCAATTCGGTGTCCGTATAAAATTTTCTATCCTATGGCCAAGTAGTTATTTATTTAAATTAAATGTCAGGGATGAGTATATATTACTTAAATTAAATCACAGTATCATATGTATGCATAACAGGATATATATAAGCAAATAAACATCCAAACATTCAATTATCAACCAATAGCATCCATCAAAATACATCATCCAATAAACAATACAATTCATGGCAGTTTCATAGTTATCAATGTCAGGTAATTTAATCGCAATTCAATTTTAATTTCAATTTAACTGTCAATTTAATTTTTCAACGGTTAATGCAAATGACAAGCTATATGACAATTAAATTTTTACCAAACAACGACAAATAAAATCATAACACTTCATAATATCAAATTTAACTAGCATAAAATATTTAGTACGGTGTGAGCGTTATAAAACACTCACCTTGATTTTAATGCAGTCCCGGCGTTTTATTTCGAATAAAATTAAACGAGCGTTTAATTTTACCCGAAATTTTCACTAGCTCCAAATGACTCCAATCCAATTGCAACGCGTAGAGCTCGTCCATACGATTCCAACGCAAAAAGTTTCGTCCGAATCCGACCTCGTATGAATAAGATATGATAGTTTAAAGTTAACATGAATTATAAAACAAACAATTTACATTTTTATTTTTTTTATTTTAAACTCTACAGAATCTGGGCCGTTGATTTAGGCTTTGAGGAATCTGAGCCGCCCCCCCTTTCTTCCTCCCTATACACGTTCGTTCCCAGGTTCTCACGCAAGACAAACCCATGTAGCCGCCGCACTTCCCTTGAATTATCCTTCTATCACGCTCACTTCTACAACGATCAAACTCCCTCACTTCGAAGCTCACACCCACCTCCATCCACGGCCAGAGTGCGGCCCAGCTCGGTGGTGCCCTACCCTCGAACGACGAGCGCAAAACGGTGGAGAACGCGGCCCAATTCGCCTTCGTATAAAACACGAAACCTCATCATCTCCATATAGAATCGAAGGCCTTGATACGCTCTATAACTTGTTAGTTGACAATTTCTTGTAAATGCTAACGGATTTGAAGAAATTAAGGGATGAAGATCAGAATATTTCGGCCATTGATGTTTCACTAGTGGCGGCCTGAATATTTGCCCTAGGTTTAGTTTATTTTGGAAAAAGAAAATAATGGGTTGCCTTTATAGAAAAACGACGAACTCAAATCTCCCCGGGTCTTTCGAACTCCGATTTGCGCATGGTGACTGATGTTTCTAGGGTTTATCCCGCGTTCCGGACACAATGGAACAGGTTTCGAAAGCTCGATCGTCTGTGCGAGATATGGAATTAAACGATCGATTTAAAATTAAACCGATTAAACGAGTTTCCAGGCGTTTTAGCTTGCGCCGGACAAACGGTAAATCCGATTGACATGAAATTTGAAATCTTACAATAATATCACATTATGGATCTGATGAAACTGGTTTCGTCGAAATCCGAGACCGTTTGAAAAATGACTATTTTAACTCGTTAAATTAATATTAAACAATTTCGATGCGTTTCGAGCTGCCACGGTCAAACGACAACTCCGATTGCTATGAAAATTGAAATCCGACAATAACAAATTATTACGGATCCAATGGAACTGGTTTCGTCCAATTCTGAGACTGTTCAAATTTTGGCTATTTTTCAGTCGATAATTAAATATTAAAATATTCAATTTTCACAAATAAATTTTAAATTCAGTTTTAAAAGTTCTATAACATCTTTCTAACTTTAATATGATAAAATAAAATTTTACAAATCATTTTTAATCATATTAAACCCGTTATTCAATTATCCAATAATTCCAATTTTAAAATCTTATTAACTCTATTATAATCCCAATATAACTTACATTCACTTTGAAAACCAATTTGAATCATATTAAATCAAATTTCAATTATTCCCCCTATATTCATATATTAAATTTCAATATCAATTTGATCATATCAAATTCGGAATTTAATTATTCAACATCTGTAATATTAAATTTAAACAATTTGATTATTCTTGAATCACTATCTTTTGAGATATTCAAAACGAACTTATAAAATTTAACTTTTGAAACGAATTAAAATTATAAAACGACTATTTACATTATACGGTTATTCAATTCCCATTATTGAATTATTCAATAAATTCCAAATATTAAATTTAAACAATTTCGCTTATCCAATAATTCATTATCTTTTGAAATATCGAAATCGAATTTATACGAATTAACTTTTAAAACCAATTCACAATTTAGAACACTATTTTTATTTTACAGTTATTCAATTATTCAATAAGTTTAAATATTTAATTTAAACAATTTACCCGTTCAATATTCCATATTTGATTTTCAATAGATTTTACTTATCAATCAATTACCCTATTATACCCAATGAATTCAACATTTATTATCCTATTCAACTTTTGATTTCAAAGGCATTCACTAAGTAGCTTTCATTTTACATTACTTGGATAATTATTGTCGCAATTCCTTTCAGTTATTATTATTCCAAACGAATTATAATTTTTTTTTTCTAACCCTAATTCACGAAATCTTATTAATTTAGCTATTTTAATTATCAAAAATTTACGGGTCGTTACACTCTCCCCCACTCAAAACTTTTCGTCCCCGAAAAGGGAAAAGAAAGGGAAAAGGAACTAAGTATAGAATTCAACATTAGATACATTTTATTCAAAGTTACTAACTTATAAAACAATGAAATTCCATTTATAAAGTCATAACTATGCTTCCACTAAGTTACTCCGAACGGCTTCCTAACGTTAAAAGTTAGTTATCAAAACAAGTTATAAAAATTTTTAAAACTGGAAATTTTTTTCTAACACCCGGATTTTTCGGAAAATTTCGGCAGAGTCTCCTTTGCGCGGCTCGATCGGTACAACTACAAAACGCCTCTGCGGGCCCCAAACCAACAAAAGAAAATCCAAAAGCCAAGTGGCTCATCAAAAATCACCAAATCCAATGATAAAATAAACATGTACCTTATATTTTTATTAGCGAGCATATACGAATAATATAACGCGAAAGCGAGCTCCAAATGCGAAGCAAGCGCAATCCGCACCTACTAAACACTCAACAAACCATGAGAAACATGCATATATGAAAATAATATCAATATACATCCTATAGCAACATTACAACTACATGTGCGAACATAGCAAATGCAACAAACAACAAATGCAACTATCAATCAACTATCATCCAACAAATCCATAACCAAACAATATAAATTCACTTCTCATTAATATTTATTGACTTGGTTTCCAATTTTTAATCACAGTTGACTCATTAACATTGGATTTTCTAACATTCATTCTCAATTCATTTTGTTAACATTCACTAATTTATATTTGCATTAGTTCACTTCCAATTTGAATCAAATTAAATTTTATTTAAATTCATTTAACTTCCAATTTGATTTCAGTGATTTATAGCTTTCAAATTCAATAACATTTAATGAATTATATGCAATCCACTAACAATCATATAACAACCGAATCATACCCAACATAACCAAATTATAAATTTTACATTCAATTTGGTTTATCTCCTTCAATTCCAATTATACAATTTAAAAGAATCATTTTATATTTGGCGTCTTCAATTTTCAATATTAGCTTAACTAATTCTGTAAGCCGTACATATATCATCCGTGAGCAATATCAATCTAATCCCTTATTCGATCACACAATTTCACTTCCAAACTAGTATCGTTCACCCGACTCTCTAGTGCGGACTCAGATTTGGTTCCTTGATTGGAAACTGTTTCTCTCCTTGCACAGCCATATACTATGATAGAGAATTCCAGAATCAAATTAAAAATCCATATCTAGGGTTCGCCGTCGAAAATCGAGTGAAAAATCCTAACTTGGATCGATATAAATCATCTCGAAATTTTGTGCTCGAATTTGGATCAAATCGTTATGCAAATAAAATAATATACGTACAATCTCACGCATTACCATCCAATGGATTTCTATCCAATTTATCTATACTAAATTATTTTATTGACTTCTTTTTTTTCAATTAATTATTCACAATCTATTATTCAGTTAGTATATTCATTTCTTTACATATCATGTTCTTTGACATTATCTTTTCTCAAACATTATATCAAAGAATTTGCTTACTCAAGTTCATTTTAGACATTCTATGTAATTTAATTAAATTCAATTTCATTTTCTAATTGATTCTTAGCTATAAGGAATTCCTTTGTTTACATTTATTTCATTTTCGTAATTTCAGTTAATAACGAATTCATTTGTGGAACATTTTATTAATCAACACTTTAGTTTATAGTCATTTCATAAAAGTCTAACTTCTCATATATGACTTCTCTTAGTTTACAGATATCTTAAAGGTTACAAATTCAATTATTTTACAATCCCTTCGTAATCTATATTTGTTTCAATAATCAATTTACAAAGATATAATACGATTCATTTATCTTCTTTCTTAAGTTCACTTACTAGTTCCATTTATCCATTCATCATTTCATGCTATATTTAAGTATATATACAAAAAAAATTTATCACAACAAATTTTCCTTTTATATACATTTCATTCCTTTTTGAGTTTTTTTTTTTTCCTCACTTATATACTTCAATTACATCCAAGTTCTGTTTATTTGTACAATACCTCATTACATATCAAAACATCATTTTAACTTTTAATATTTGGTAAGTCTTGTTATATGTTATCAGAATGCAAATTTTGTATTATACAAATTTATAGAATTTCATTTTACCAACTTAGAATGTTCACAACTTACTTTGTTTAAATTCTCATTACCTTTCAACTTTAAAGTTTCCAAACAATAGCTTAGATATCTTAATCCTCTTATTTTATAAATTTGGTTATTCACATTTCATTCAAATAATTTGAAAATTATTAATTAATGGAACTTAGAAATTTAAATGCCCGGTTCTTTTCAAATCATTTGAAATAAACATATATACTTATCTTTTTTATATATATATAACAAATCATACCTTTTGAGTTCAAACCAAAACCCATTTACCCAAAATAATTTTTGAAGAAAAGCAAAGCTTCTTAGAAGTCTCCCCCACTTTGAGACTCGAAAATGAAAATCGATGATGCTGCGCAGTCATTATCGAAATTATTTTCCAGCGACATAAGAGAGGAGTACTTAATTCATTCCTTCTTTTAAAACCCTTTCAAAATATTTCCATAAACAATTTCCAACTAATATTAATATATATTTCTTCAAAGCTTGGAAAACCATTTTAAAACCTCCGGGACATAATTCAATATTTTCCAATTTAAATCTATTTTAATTTATAAGTCACCTTTATAAAATATTCTTATAAGATTTCACAAGTGTTTTATATTTTCTTCAAATTATAGGAATTTCTTTCTTAAAACATTCCACAAGTATTTTATTACTGTTCTTTTGTAATTCAACTTAGTTATTAAATTACAATATCCAATTAGTGATAATAACCAATATTTTTATTCCTAACAGCCAGGTAAGCTAGATAAGTCACACTAATTTCTGAAGAATTTTCTTTATATACAAAATATAATTAGGGCAAAATTATTTCATTTACCCAATTTCAAAACAATACTATGTCGAATTGTTCTGTTTAAGTGTTTAGAGATCCCTATCAATGACGTTAATTACTCGTACTGACCAGAATCCATAAGCCACTCAACAAAACAACCGACACAATATAAAACATTTTATATCACTAACAAGTACGCTCTCTCATATACACTCAACTCATTCATATAGTTTACCTCTATTTCAATGAGTTATTCCCCACTAGAGCCAAGGTTTATCGCTAAACCAAAGCTCTGATACCAACTGTAACGACCCGCCTTTTTGGACAGTTTAAACCGACGATCAAATACACATGTCGATTCCAAACCATTAAAAGGGCAGATAGTTATTGGGGGTAATTAAGAAAAGAAAAGGGAGAGAAATAAAGGGAATGAAACAACACAGAATCTCACAGCGGAAGGCTAAAGTATAATAATAAAATAACAGTTCATGAAGCTGTTAATTAAATGAATACATTTGAAATGAACACGTTTGATTATTATTATACAACATTTATCAGAGTTATACATATACAACAGAACAATTAAATAATGCAGCAGACAACATGATGCAAAGATAATAATAGTAATAGTAATACCAAATCTTCGTCTTCGTCCTCCGGAATAGATCTTCAAAATCTGAAAACTCAGGTCTGACCCGAGCGTAATGAAAAGACAAAACACTCGAGTCAGGACTAAATATCCTTATAAAAGTTAAATCAATCGTAAATAAATATGAGTGTAACGGCGTCAGAGATGTTTACGGGGTTTGACATCTCATATCCAGTGTCGACGTGCGTGCAATAACTCAAGAGATGTTACGGGATTTTCCATCTCCTAAGGATCCGTTAAACTATCTATTATATAGTAATGTACGCTAAGTAGATAATGTCTATCAGTAATATAAAGTATCAAAATAGCGTTAAGGCGTTACCATAATCCCCCTTAACACATTTTATATTCCCAAAAGCATATACAATACCGTAGTTTCCCCAAAACCGGAAGTCACCAGAGGGCAATCCATATACTCAAGGTACAAATCAAAACGTAGTGGTCGCGAATAGGATAATCAGTATGACAAGGTACATGAGGCGATACCAACTAGGATACTAGTAGTTGCGTGATCCGGACTGATGTTGGGCATAGCCAGCAGCTACCCCAACACCGCGAAACAACACTCCCAAATCAAGGGGTGCACCCAAATCGCATCACAAATGTAATAGAAATGGTATCGAAGAAGTGTGTCCGCTAGAGATGGCGAACCTCAATGGCCCGGCGCGGCTCCTGTTTTAGTCATATCAGGGGTCATCCAAAATCGTTCTCTTTCTTCAGTCAACGCGTTCACCAAACCATCCACTTCATTCTGGATCAACACTTCGCGTATAATAGTTATTAAAGTGGTTTTCGGTATCGACAGAGAGTATGTCCATATCCGATCCCGGTCTCTTTAATAACTACGTATTTATTACACCGTTGGCTCTTTTATATTTCAAATCGATTCATAATTGGTATCAAAATATCATATTCGTTTCCAAAAATCAAATCCATTTCAAATATCATCGTATCTTTTCAAATGTAAGATTCCGTTTCAAAATCAAATTTCACATCAATATCTCATTTTGATTTCAAAATCATTTCGAATTTCGATTTAGGTTGCAACTTCGTTTAACTCAATTTCGTATTCAAATTCAAGATTTTATATATAAACATTTCACCTTATTGACCAGCTTAGATTTTTTTGAAAAATAGTTTTAAGTAGTTTAAAAGTAGTTTTAAAAATTTAAAATAGTTAAAATACTTAAAAATCTTAAAAATGGATTTGAAATAGATAAATTTAGTTTAAAATAATTTAAATTGGGTTAAGTAGATTTAAAATAGATTAAAATAGTTTAAGTATTCAAAATGGTTTATATAACCGAGTAATTTGGAAAACGGAATAAAACAGCTTCACAACCAATCTATTTCAATTATAACTTCCCAATTCAAATCAATTTCAAATTTCCGTTCTACCGATTCAATTTCGATTTCAATTCGAATCAATTTCATATTTTGACTCAAACTTATTCAATTTTATATTCACTTTCAATTAATTCACTTTCAATTTTATTTTCACTTTCAGTTAATTCAATTTCAAATTTTTCCTATTCACTTTCAATTAATTAAATTTTCATTCACCTTTAATTTATTCAATTTCATTTTATATTGATTTTTAGCTTTATTTTCAAAATATCCATTTAAAATACTTAACAAAATTTTCCATCAATATTCACGTTTGAAACCCAATTACAAATATGATTCAATTTCAAGCTCAATTTTCAAAATATCTTTTTATATCGCTTTTACTTAGAAATATTCAAAACTCGAATTTGAGGTTAAATCTTTAAACAAATCAATTTTCGACATTCAATCATATCCAATTTTCAAATTTAAAGTCTCAACTTAATTATTTAATAAAATTCCTTTAACCAAAATTTATTTCAACATTCCAAACTAAATTTCCGATGAATTCAATTTCTATAAATCGATTTCTATTTATAACTTTTAAATCAAAACATTTAAATAGTTTCAAATTGCCGATTTCAAAATTATTAATTTAGCCAATTCGGTGTCCGTATAAAATTTTCTATCCTATGGCCAAGTAGTTATTTATTTAAATTAAATGTCAGGGATGAGTATATATTACTTAAATTAAATCACAGTATCATATGTATGCATAACAGGATATATATAAGCAAATAAACATCCAAACATTCAATTATCAACCAATAGCATCCATCAAAATACATCATCCAATAAACAATACAATTCATGGCAGTTTCATAGTTATCAATGTCAGGTAATTTAATCGCAATTCAATTTTAATTTCAATTTAACTGTCAATTTAATTTTTCAACGGTTAATGCAAATGACAAGCTATATGACAATTAAATTTTTACCAAACAACGACAAATAAAATCATAACACTTCATAATATCAAATTTAACTAGCATAAAATATTTAGTACGGTGTGAGCGTTATAAAACACTCACCTTGATTTTAATGCAGTCCCGGCGTTTTATTTCGAATAAAATTAAACGAGCGTTTAATTTTACCCGAAATTTTCACTAGCTCCAAATGACTCCAATCCAATTGCAACGCGTAGAGCTCGTCCATACGATTCCAACGCAAAAAGTTTCGTCCGAATCCGACCTCGTATGAATAAGATATGATAGTTTAAAGTTAACATGAATTATAAAACAAACAATTTACATTTTTATTTTTTTTATTTTAAACTCTACAGAATCTGGGCCGTTGATTTAGGCTTTGAGGAATCTGAGCCGCCCCCCCTTTCTTCCTCCCTATACACGTTCGTTCCCAGGTTCTCACGCAAGACAAACCCATGTAGCCGCCGCACTTCCCTTGAATTATCCTTCTATCACGCTCACTTCTACAACGATCAAACTCCCTCACTTCGAAGCTCACACCCACCTCCATCCACGGCCAGAGTGCGGCCCAGCTCGGTGGTGCCCTACCCTCGAACGACGAGCGCAAAACGGTGGAGAACGCGGCCCAATTCGCCTTCGTATAAAACACGAAACCTCATCATCTCCATATAGAATCGAAGGCCTTGATACGCTCTATAACTTGTTAGTTGACAATTTCTTGTAAATGCTAACGGATTTGAAGAAATTAAGGGATGAAGATCAGAATATTTCGGCCATTGATGTTTCACTAGTGGCGGCCTGAATATTTGCCCTAGGTTTAGTTTATTTTGGAAAAAGAAAATAATGGGTTGCCTTTATAGAAAAACGACGAACTCAAATCTCCCCGGGTCTTTCGAACTCCGATTTGCGCATGGTGACTGATGTTTCTAGGGTTTATCCCGCGTTCCGGACACAATGGAACAGGTTTCGAAAGCTAATTCGATCGTCTGTGCGAGATATGGAATTAAACGATCGATTTAAAATTAAACCGATTAAACGAGTTTCCAGGCGTTTTAGCTTGCGCCGGACAAACGGTAAATCCGATTGACATGAAATTTGAAATCTTACAATAATATCACATTATGGATCTGATGAAACTGGTTTCGTCGAAATCCGAGACCGTTTGAAAAATGACTATTTTAACTCGTTAAATTAATATTAAACAATTTCGATGCGTTTCGAGCTGCCACGGTCAAACGACAACTCCGATTGCTATGAAAATTGAAATCCGACAATAACAAATTATTACGGATCCAATGGAACTGGTTTCGTCCAATTCTGAGACTGTTCAAATTTTGGCTATTTTTCAGTCGATAATTAAATATTAAAATATTCAATTTTCACAAATAAATTTTAAATTCAGTTTTAAAAGTTCTATAACATCTTTCTAACTTTAATATGATAAAATAAAATTTTACAAATCATTTTTAATCATATTAAACCCGTTATTCAATTATCCAATAATTCCAATTTTAAAATCTTATTAACTCTATTATAATCCCAATATAACTTACATTCACTTTGAAAACCAATTTGAATCATATTAAATCAAATTTCAATTATTCCCCCTATATTCATATATTAAATTTCAATATCAATTTGATCATATCAAATTCGGAATTTAATTATTCAACATCTGTAATATTAAATTTAAACAATTTGATTATTCTTGAATCACTATCTTTTGAGATATTCAAAACGAACTTATAAAATTTAACTTTTGAAACGAATTAAAATTATAAAACGACTATTTACATTATACGGTTATTCAATTCCCATTATTGAATTATTCAATAAATTCCAAATATTAAATTTAAACAATTTCGCTTATCCAATAATTCATTATCTTTTGAAATATCGAAATCGAATTTATACGAATTAACTTTTAAAACCAATTCACAATTTAGAACACTATTTTTATTTTACAGTTATTCAATTATTCAATAAGTTTAAATATTTAATTTAAACAATTTACCCGTTCAATATTCCATATTTGATTTTCAATAGATTTTACTTATCAATCAATTACCCTATTATACCCAATGAATTCAACATTTATTATCCTATTCAACTTTTGATTTCAAAGGCATTCACTAAGTAGCTTTCATTTTACATTACTTGGATAATTATTGTCGCAATTCCTTTCAGTTATTATTATTCCAAACGAATTATAATTTTTTTTTTCTAACCCTAATTCACGAAATCTTATTAATTTAGCTATTTTAATTATCAAAAATTTACGGGTCGTTACACAGCGACTCAAGGGTGAACGACTCAGCGACTCAAGGGTGAACGACTCAGCGACTCAAGGGTTAACGACTCAGCGACTCAAGGGTGAACGACTCAGCGACTCAAGGGTGAACGACTCAGCGACTCAAGGTTGAACGACTCAGCGACTCAAGGGTGAACGACTCAGCGACTCAAGGGTGAACGACTTACGAGATAACACGCGAACGACTTACTGGAGCTTAGGTCGGAGACGACTTACGAGATAACACACGAACGACTTACTGGAGCTTAGGTCGGAGACGACTTACGAGATAACACACGAACGACTTACTGGAGCTTAGGTCGGAGACGACTTACGAGATAACACACGAACGACTTAACTCTTAACTCGCAGCCGACTTAGCACTCTAACTCGTGAACGACTCAATACAGGCGAACAGAAATACAAAGGCGGTGACTTTTCAACGCGCGCGACTTACGACTTAGGCTTAACTCGTGGACGACTTAGCGATGGCCAGAAACGACTTAACTCCGAGGCAGTGCGACCTAACTGCAGTTTTTTGTCAAAAACGCTAAAAATTGGAGTTTTTCGCCAATCCAATCCAAACCAAATGCAAATGCACATGCTAAAGTGATGGGGAATCATTCCCAACAGTCCAATATAGTTATAGGCTAGAATTGTGAGATAAAAATCTCACCTTTGCACTAAAATTTATGAAGATGAAGCTTGAAAGCAAGGAGAAGCAATCCAAAGCTTGAATCCAATATCTTCTACTTGAATTTGGAGTTGAATGATGGAGTTGCAATTGAATTTGAGCTTGGAGTTTTAATTTCCCATTCTCTTCACCATTAATGCTAAAGCTTGAGTTAGTTAGGAAATTTATGAAGAGTGAGGAGAAGAGGGTTGGAACTTGGGCTTAATAGGCTAAACTAACCCAAAGTCCAAAGCGGGAAAAGTTAGTGAAATTTCACTAACTCCAAACCTATCGATGTTTATACTTAAAAAGTTGTAAACGACATTTCGAACTCAATGGAAGTGGTCTCGAGTCCTAATTTGACCGTTTGCAAAAAGTAGTTTTTCGGACCAAAATCCGATTAACGATTTAATATTTAAATAAAAATATTTAAATGTAAACTCGATAAATATGCGGGTTGTTACATAGAGTGAATGTATTTATAGAATCACTTTCATTCGAGTTTGAATCTCTTCCCTTTTGACTCGATTCCTTTGAATTTTTGGAACGTTCCTTGCGGTTCCAAAGTCCATTCTTATTCCCCGCTATTCATCTTCATTTGATTCTGGAGTATCCCATAACTCAACTTCGAATGATCTTTATAGTGAATTGGCGGTCCCGCCAATCTCAAAATTTTTTTTGTAAAAGGAGTGAAACTCCTTTACAACAACATCGATTCACCAAAGATTTTATATCCTCGGTTTAGATGCTAGTATCTCCTATTATCCCAAACTCTAACTCTTGAGATCAAACGTAGATTTACCCTAGAAAATCCACTTCGATCTTATACTTTAAGTCACGGTTGACCCGATTAAGGTTGCCCGTGATGTATTTTAGCTTATCCACCTCCCTACTCTGTATTTAATCATCTTGTCTTTTGTTTCCAACATATTTTCAAACATTTTGAATTGTATTTGTCAATCTATTTTTTTTTATTGTGTTGTTGGAGTTGTTGATGTTGATTTGGGTTTCCGATCGATTCGTCTGACCAACGCTATCGATAGGATTTCTAAAACACTTTGACAGAACAAACTGACACGATATTATTTTAAAATTTGGTTAATGAAATAAAATTTTGATATATATATTTATGGAACTTAATAAAATGATTCAAATTGATAATTTAAATGATAATACTTGATTTATCATTTATTGTTCTATAAATGAATTTATAAATAATTGTTTATAAATTTATATGGGAACTTAAATGAATTTAGAAAAAGAAATTTGAGAATTTAATTTCCGATGGTTCCAAACCTTTTGTTTAAAAGTTTAAAGGGATATAATATTTAAAATATTTTCAAATAGAAATTTGTTTCCAAAGAATTTTAAGTTTAAAATTAGTACTCTTCTCTTTGTCGCTGGAAAATAACTTCGGTGATGACTGCAGCATCATCGACGTTCATTTTCGAGTTTCGAAGTGATGAGACTGTTCTGTAGTCTTGCTACAGCTTTGTTTTGGGAAATTAAATTGATTTGAATTTCTAAATTATGACTTAATTTATAATATATATAGATATATGATTGAAATTTGATTTGACATATTATATATATATTATTACTTATCTCTAAATGGTTTGAAGAAATCGGAAATTTAATTCTTAAATTTTATATTTAACAATAATTTCAATTATAAAAAGAAAATCAAAAAAATTTGGATAAATGATTAAACTTGAGATAATTGAATTGGAAAGTTTTATTTGTATGACACAATTTCATTCCAATATAACTTACCTTAATTTCAGAAGTTAACGATGTAATTGGGTAATATACAATATAAAAAGATTTTATAAATAAAATTTGAGTGGTTATAATAAATGTTATACACTTAAATTTTAATTATAAAATGATTAACAGAGGTAAATATAATAAAGGGTAATTGAATAACTTACAATAAAATGATGTTAAAAAAACTAAGAATAAAAGAAAGCAGTTATAATAAGTGTAAGTATATTGAACATGAGTGATAAATACATTGAGAGGAATAAATTTAATTTTCATTAGGAATAAAGAAGAATAAAATTTATTAAATACATTGTGAGTGTAATAAATGATTATTTTTCTAACCCATGGTTTTAAAAAAAAATTGTTAATTTAAGATGATTGGATAATAAGATAATGAAATTTGAGATAGTTAAGATTTATGTAACTTGTGTAAAAGTTTATTTTCTATTTAAGTTGAAATCTCCATGCTTTCAAATTCATTTTCTTATTTTGTTTTTCAAACTATCTTTTGGTTGTTATTATCGTCCTCATCTTGCTATAGACTGGTATATGCATCTTTCTATGATCTTTCTGTTTAGAAATCTTTCTATAATCTTTGATAATCTCCACCTTGTAAAACTTACCTATAACAACAGTTATCAGGTATAACTTCAATCTTCTTGTCATCTTATCTTAATCCTATTTCACTCTATCTTTTCTGTGCCCTTCCATACCTCATTCCTTTTCGGGGACGAAAAGTTTTGAGTGGGGGAGAGTGTAACAACCCTGTATTTTGTAATTATTTTATTGTATATTTTAATTATTTTTAATGTAAGATTTTGATTTAAAAACTTATTTTACTTATTTGAAATGATTAAATTTATTATTTAAATATAATCTTGATTTTTATGAGTTATAATTCCAAACTTGTGTAAGTTGAATATTTGCCTGAAATGTTGATTTTGGTTAAAATAGTCAAACTGTGACTTTCAACTTAAAATTTTAAAAGTTCAAAAATTTAATTTTTTTCATTTATTTAAAGACTTTGGCTTTTGTTTTCTTAAAAATCTAATTTTGGAAATTTTCTTGAAATGATTTCTGATCATTTGTCCAAATAAAAATAAACAATGTCTGAAAATTTGATTTGGATAAAAAGTGTAACTTTAATAGAAATTCTAAATTTTATAATTCTAAAGGCAAAGTTTTCATCTTGAACTGTATACAATCGTGTAACATTTGTTTCACTTTTGTTTTCGTCAGATTTGTTGTATACTTTTAAAAAAAAAAGTTAGTAATAATTAGTTTGAAACGGAAAATAAACTTTACATTTCTTTTACATATGTTTACATATGTTTCTTAACTTTATATTTAACAATCAATTGGATGAAGCTAAATCAAATGTTATTAATTATGGTATAATAGCTATTAAATTTTGGTTTAAAGTGATGGTTTATTTTTCCTAATAGAAACGTTAGTATTTTAAATTTATTTAATAAGAGAAACAAAATAATTTGTACGTTACTTTGGGCATATATTTAATTGTTGCTCTTGCCTTTTCATTATCTATTTGATTTTTTTCTTGCGTTAACAATGCAAAGTTTTCAGCCGTATATTCTCTTTTGAGAATCCAAAATCTTGCTCAAATCTTGCCTTAAATCATTTTCGTGTGTGAATTATTTCTTTCGCTCTTGCCTCCCATACGTTTCCACCTATTGGATAAAATTAAATTGCCTCTACCGTTCAAGCATTTTACTCTTGCCTGCCCTCTACATAAATTAGTGAGCAAATGTTAATATATATTTCATGTTCAAAAGTTCCGTACCACAAATTATTCATTTTGCTTCCATCAAAATTTGCGTGAGCATCTCCTGAAGGTATGAACCGGCGCATGCTTTTCCTTTCATTTTTTTCTCTTTTTTCTTTCTTTCTTCTTTTCACTCTTGTTTTATTTCATTTGTTCTCCTTTCATTGTTTTTCTTTATCCTATTGCCTGCCACCGTGCTTGGCCATTCACCATATTTTTCCGACCCTACCCATGCCAGACCACCGAGCCTTGCTTGAGAAAAAAAAGGAATGAAAAAATTTCCACTTTTGTCGCCTTTGTATTTTGTTTTTGAAGTAATATTGCCACCGAGCCTTGTTTTGAAAAAAAAAGGGGAAATGAAAAAAAAAGTTGCTTTTGTCACTTTGTATTTTTGAAGTTATAATCTATTTTTCCACTGGCTCTTGTTCTGGAAAAAAGAAATGAGAAGAAAAAAAAATTGTTTTGTCACCTCTGTAATTTGGCATTCTAGTCTATATTCCCTTTGCCCTTTTGTTTGAAAAAAAAAGAAATGAACAAAATTTGTTTTGTCATCTTTGTTTTGAAGTTATAGTCTATTTTAAAAGTGGTCTTGTATTTTTAAGTCATAGTTTATTTTGTTTTTATAAAATTAAATAGAAAAGGAAATTTGAAAGGCCTTAAACTTTCTATCTTTCTACGGGCCGTTATAGTCCACTCTTTTACTTTTAACCTAACCTTTCACCAATTAACCCTAACACCTCCTCATATCATCTCGTACCACTTCACATTTTTGTTACTTCTACTTTTCTATTGTTCAACAAATCTTTATATTGTATGCATATGTTTATATGGTCTTGTTTATTTGTTGTATACAAGATCATTATCAAGGCTTGCCATTCATTCAATTCAAATCGTGTTTGTCGTGCTTTTGGAATCGCTCTTGTGTTTGTTGTTTTGGTCTCTAGCTTCGAAAAGGTGAGTCTTTCTCACTCTGACATATATACTTATGAAAAGTGGATTTATGACAATTGTTTAGTAATGTAAAATGTTTATGCAAGTTAATGATGATCATATGATATGCTATGCCATGTTATTACCATGTTAAAACTGTTAATTTTCACCTGACATCTGATATATGACTGTATATTTTGATATTGACTTTGTTTATATTATTTCTGTATATGATCACACTGGAAGTTCCCTGTTAGAAAAAATGTTATGGGCTGAAATGATAGGCCTGAGTTATTTTTTTTATTTATTTAAACTTGGGATTGCGGGTTTGAAATGATAGAACCCGGATTTTTACCTTTTAAACTGCGGATTGAAATGATACATATCCGTATCACTTGACCTAGGTTAGAAAACTATATACAGACCCGTGGTTATTCTATAAAGTGCTATGAATATTTTAAGTATTTTAAAAATATAAAATTATGAAATTTGATTTAAATAGATTTTGAAAGGTTTTAAAATAAATAAATTATGATTTTTCTATGTGTTAAAAAAATGTAATTTATGAATGGATTAACTGGATTTTTGAAATATAACTTATGTTTGAAATTTGGAATTTTGACTAAAACTGATATTTAAGTTACATGAATACAATGGACTTTAATTTTATTTGGAAAATGGTAAATATGATAAATTGATTTATATTTGAATTTAAGTGATTTATTAAAGAATTATTGATTTTCTATAAATTTAAGTGGTTGAATAAATGACTGTTGAAAGTGAAATTTTAAAATATAACTTGACTTGAAAATGTGAAATTTGAGTTTTAACTAAAGATGTTAACTTAATTAAATAAACTGGAAGTTTAGTTAAATTTGTAAAATGGTAATATAAATCTGAAACTTATAGGTTTTAATTTATGAAAGAAACGTATAGGTTTTAATTTTCGAAAGAATCGTATAGGTTTTAATTTATGAAAGAAACGTATAGGTTTTAATTTATGAAAGAAACATATAGGTTTAATTAATGAAAGAACGTATGGTGTTCTAATTAATGATAGGAACATGTAAATTCCTAATTAATGAAAGAAAGGTATAAGTTTTAACTAATGAAAGAAACGTATAAGTTTTTAATTAATGAAAGAAACGTGTAAAGTCCTAATTAATGAGAGAACATGAAAGTTTTAATTAATGCAAGAACGTATAAGTTTTTAATTAATGAAAGAAACATGAAAAGTTTTAAGTAGTGTGGTATTGATTTAAATTAATAAATGTTCATTATTGTAATAGGAATATAAAATTTAAAACGTACATTTGACACGTAGATTTTAATCAATGTAATGGTGTATTTTAAATTGATTAAAATGATAAATGTTACTTACTGTAATAATAAAATGTAAGTTGATAACGTACATTTGATAAGCAAGTTTTAATTTATGTGAATGGCATACTTTAAATGATTAAAATAATAAAGTTTCTTTATTGTAATAATAATGTAAGTTAATAAGGTGCTTTTAACTTAACATAAGAATTTCGGTTTAAATTGTATATTACAGTAAGAAAGTTTATTTAACTATAAGCTATGATAAATTGACATGTTAAAATTTTAAGCTTATCAATACTTTGATTATATACAATGTAAAGTGGAAAGTAGTACATTCCAAAAATGCTATGATTCCTTAAGGTAACATTTCCAAAATGCTATGATAATTTAAAGGAATATTTCAAGTTTAATAAATTTAAAGAAATATTCAATGATTTGAAAATTTGGGTTTTATTTGAATGATATAATATTGAATTATTTTTGAAATGGAAATGATACAATTGTGATATTGTTTTGAAATGAGTATGATATTTTGGTCTTGAAAGTATAAATTATTTGAAATAAATATCCATGGGTTATAATAACGATTGGTTGTTAAAGAGACCGGGATCGGATATTGTCTTTTAGCCAGACAATACCGAAAACCACTTTAACAACTGTGTACGCGGTGGAGATTCCAGAATGAAGTAGGATGGTGGCGACGTTCTCGAGGTATGTTACGTGGACCCAACTCCCGTGAGTTGGCATATATGACTAAAGCAGGAGCTATACCGGGCTACACAAAGGGTCGCACCGTTTCATCGAGCATGCTTCATCGGAAACTATTCTATTACTTTTGTGATTCGATTCGGTGGCGCAACTTTGATTCGAGGGTATTGTTCGAGGTGGGCGGAAGCTGCTGGCTTGCTGTCACCACCGGTCCGGGAGTGCAAACGGTGTATCCACCCTGGCATTGCCTCGCGTGCCGTGTCATATCCTTATATCGAGCCCACTACGATTTTGGCTTTAAAGATCCGACCGCGTTAAGGTTCACCATCCCCTTAACGCTATTTTCTATATGATTATACTTTACTGATTAGACACTACCGTATATAGCGTATATTACTACATAGTAAATAGTTTAACGGATCCTTAGAGGATGGGCGGTCCCAAGCATCCTTTAAGTTACTGATGCATTTTGTTACTGTTCACTTGACTTGGTTTACAGTTTATAAGTATTTATGTCCTGACTCGAGGGTTTTGTATTTTTCTTTACGCTCGGGTCAGATTGAGTGAGTTAGCATTCCAGATTCACCTTCGACGTTGGAGCTTTCCTTGAAGATCCAGCCTTCTATTTTGTTTCAGTATCCAGTGTTTCAGTAATGTATCTTGTTACTCTTCTGTTGTATCTTATTTAACTTTGATGTATCTCATATTTATATAGTAGCTTCATGAACTACTATCTCTTTTTCTTCCGCTGCATTTTTATATACTCTATGTCTGTGATCTGTGATTTTATTTACTGTATATTCTGAGATTTGCCAAATTTTTATTTACAACGCAGTATTTTGAGCTATCCAATTCCGGCATGAGTGTCTACCTATACACTTATAATGGATGCGAATGGTTGAAAATATCGGGTCGTTACAAATCCACAACCAATTACAGAAAACCTTCAACATGAGAAACGTAGAGCTTGGAGAGAGCTTTCAATCCATACGGGGATGATGAAGAATGGAGCACCCCGACATCGTCAAAATGGCCGCGTTCGTGACCGGTTGCGCACGACTTTCGAGGGGAAATATAGGGTCGAGTTCAACACCCTTGCAGGCGTGGGTAGCTCGCATGATGGTCTTCAGCGTGTCGGTGGAATGATGAAGTTTCGAGCGATGTAGGTGGCGCGATTTCAAACCCTAAATGGTGATGTTGGGTTCGGTTTCAACGTTTATGACCTGGAGCAAGAAAACGTGAGGGTGAAGGAGGGGAGATTCGGCCCAGATGCAAACAACAGAAACGTGAGGCCAGGATGAAAGCAAGGGTTTAAAAGTAAAATGAATTGTGAATAATATATATATTTAAATTTGTACAAACTTTAAAAATGCGTATCTCTTTCATACGAGGTCCGTTTTGGACAAAACAAATTGCGTCGGGTTCGTATGGACGAACACTACGCTATGGAACTGGATTGGAGTCGTTTGGAGCTAGTGAAAATTTCATGTAAAATTAAACGCACGTTTAATTTTATTCGAAATAAAACGCTGGAACTGAATTAAAATCAAGGTGAGAACTTCTCACTCAATCGAACAGTTTCGATTTAAATTTTAAATAGTTAGATTTAAAATTGCTTGAATTTATGTTTGAATGATGATTGTTATCTATTGATTGTTAAAATAGACACTATACGTCGTTAGTAAGCGGAGGTTATTTATTAAAAACATATACCGCGAATATTTCACAGTACAGTGAAATTGGTATTATATATGTACTTGGAGTTGATTTTTCCGCATTATATAGCGGATGGGACCATATTGCGCCGCCTATTAAGCGGATAATATTTTTATAAATCCCATATACCACGATAATTCGGTACTGGAACGGAAATGGTATTGTGTTAATGTTTGTGGATGCAGGGAACAGGTTGGTGGGATCCAACTAGATTCCTCAACAATATTGATTTATTTATAGATTGTTAACGCTAAAATTTGAACGCTAACACCCTGGAGTAAAGGATGTGATTGTGAAAGCACCACCCGTTCGTACGGGAAACAGAAATAAGCAGAAAGTATGCAGAAAAACAGTAAGAGACACAGTATTTATAGTGGTTCGGCTTATAATCCAGCCTACGTCCACTTTAATCTTTTTATCTCTAGTTTGATTACAATCCTTTACAAGATCTTTCAATTACAACACACTTCAAGTTATAGGATATGTAAAACAAGTGGCTCAAGCTTTGAAGTAGTCTGGAATTCGGCAGAGTAATGGCGCTTGAAGAGAATGAGCAAAAGTCCCCTTCATGTTGAAGGTAGGGTGGTATTTATAGGCAAAGATTAGGCTCGGTCTTAACTCCTCACCGACCCAGTTAAGTCGCAGCCGGCTTATAGGAGCTCTGATATGGTCAAGCTGTGTTGATCCTTCTTCGCTGAATTTGCACAAGTCCTAAGTTGTCTCCGACTTAGACTAAGTCGCCTCCGGTCTAACGCGCTACGCTTTAAATGGTTGAACCGCTTCTCCCTTCATCTCTCTGGATCGGTCGCGATTCATCGTAGTTAGGTCGGCACCATGTGAGGCATTGGGTCGGCAACCATGCTAAGTCGGACCCCTTTCTAATTAGCTAGGTCGGCCACCCTCTAATTAGTTAGGTCGGCCACCCTCTAATTAGTTAGGTCGGTTATCTCTTTAAGTCCTGAGCTATTTTAGGTCGGTCATTCTTGTTAGAGCATTAGGTCGGCAAGTCATGCGAATGGTTAGGTCGGCCTGCTTTTTAAGCCTTAAGCAGTTAGGTCGGTATCTCTTGGGTCGGCGCCATCTCCACACACTAGACCTGCTGAGTCGTAACCGAGATAGGGTTAACATCTGCCCCTCGAAGTATACGCCTTAGACTTAAGTCGTGTGCTTCGAAATATCTTAGCTCGGCTTCTCTTAGGTCGGTAGATCGCGTACGACTTACCAGTTAGTGTTGTTTAACATTCCTTCACCATGAGATATAAATTAGCCCCCTTCCTCCTTTTCCTTCATTCAAACCCCTGCTCAATTCCGCCATTAAAGCACCCTCAGATCTTAAAGGCAACTTTATTCAATCGATCACAAATAATCTCTGCTACGCATCGTGTAAGTGGTTTTCCTGATTGTAATTTATTGCCGATTCACATTCCTTGTTTGTTCGAACTCGAATCGCCTCCTTGCACCGAATCGCCTCCTTGCACGACGCTTCATTATGAACCCCATCGTATTCATAGTTGATGAAACTTAGGTTATGAAGTTTTGGCTTCAGATGATCGTTAATACCATGAAGGCGGTTGATCGCTTCAGGCTCGATGATCTCCAATGGCTGGGCATTGAACTTGTGACAATCTCAGTTTGCTTTGTTGGATGATTGGTTGGTGTGAATGAAGGTGGCTGTTGATGGGAAGGTTATTGGGTTAACGGGTTGAATGCCGTGAGATGGTGGTTTTCAGGGAATTTGAGTGACTCAAATTTCTGCCGACTTAAACTTTAAAACTTGAATCGAAGCCGAGTTAATCGCTCAGTGGAACTTGCCGACCTAAGCCTTTGAACCGCGGCCGTGTTAATACTTGGAGAGATCCCTATCTGTCGCTTGCAACTTAGATGACTGCCGAGTTAGGGAACTAACAAACCGGCTTTAACTTGTAAGAGATCCTTAGGTCGTGACCGGGTTAACACTTGAGCATCTGATCTCTTACCGTCTTAGTTTTATCTCGTGGGATTTTTTAGACCGTAGCTGGGTTAGGACTTTAGCCCTGAACGTGCTGACACCTAGGAGCATTGGCCTTCCTCGAGCACCTGATTTGTACTTTGAACTGTTCCAACCTTGGATTTGCTTGAATCTCATTGCATTACTCCACAGATTGTGTTAACTTGCCAACCTGTCGAAAATAATAAACAAAGAAAACCAAGGCGAAAATTTTGCCATTGACTGCCCACATCAAATGACAGATTAGTTGAGACAAAGTAATTAACTTAAATGCATTGCATGAAATGCTTGTGGATCGATCAACTAAGGCCAAATATCAATGCAAAGTATGAACAATTTGAACTAATTCGTTTGCATCAATGTTGTGCCTACATATTCAGACTTAAAACAATGACCCCTGGATTTTCACAACTAACAAATGCTTGCCAGTTTTTTTTTTTTTTTAATTCCAGTTATATTTGTTTATCGTCTTGTTGATCTTACACAACACCTCACACATTTTAGGAAACGTGCACCTTGATATTTGAATATATAGTTGTTTATGTAGAATGACTTCCCATCAAGGAGAAGAAGCAGCAAGTCAAGAAGAAGAAACTTTCCCGATAGCTGTTCCTATACAGAATCCTCCGGAAAGAACTTCGACTATTCTATCTTCGAGAACATTTATTCAGTTGCGTACTCAATTCGGCTTTGCTGAAGATGATGTCATATTTCCTGGACCGAATGATACTGCTGACCGACCTCCCTATGGTTTTGTCGCGGTTAATCGTCATATGTGCTTAAGTGGGGCGATCCCACCTTTCAATGACTTTCTTCGAACTCTTCTTCTTCGGATGTCAATTTCTCCGTTCCAACTTCATCCTAATGGTTACGCTATCTTGATGGGGTTGGGTGTTTTGTTCAGAAGAAATCTTGACCGACTGCCGAGCTTCGAAGAAATTCGCTACTTATGCTCGTTTGCAAAGAGCAAAGACCATCCTTCTCTTATCATTGTGAGAAGTGCAAGAAACCGCAAGCTCATTCTTGATCTTACTGAAAGTGTCCATGGATTTTTAAACCAATTTTTCTTTGCCCGCAGTCCCCCAGAGTTTTATGCTTCTTGGAGAGTAGGAAGTAAGATCATTTATTTCCGTCTTTCCACTTTCTTTTTTAACTCTTTTCGGGGTCCAAATTGCTGATCTCATTCTTTGCTTTTTTCAGCACTTCCCCTTCCCTCTAGAGATCCGATACATAGGCAGACTTTTGATAGACTGAGCGCTGTAGCCGCAGAAGAGAGAAGTATCAAGTTTCTACTAAGCGACGAATTTCTACATCAATACGGACTTCTCCACCCTTCTCGCTATACTCAGCTTTGTGAAGCTCCGACTGAAGTTCCCGATTCCCCGACTGAAGCATCGGATGCCCCCGTTACTATCAAACAACCCTCATCAAAAGAGTCTAACATCGAAGCTTCATTGGTGAAATGTTCCACCCCTACCGACATTATGGGGTCATCTAGTAAGGCGGCACTTGCCCCGATTGAGGAAGAAGAAGAACCTTCACAGCCTCTCGGGGGATTAGCTGATGTAGGAACTGAGAAAACAAGTCTCACCGAGCATGATGGTGACGATGTTTATGATGGGTTGAGCGACATAATAGTGACCTCACAGGAGCTTTTTAGAGATGACGTGTCTAAAACTATCTCTCCTATAGTTGAGGCGACGTCCCTTCTTCGACTAACACCAACACAAACACCAACTCCTCATACCCAAGCTATCATCACCTCTACACCAATGAGTGGTTTGTAGCTTAATGCGCGTAGCTTGCACATCACACAACACTCAGGATTTTTTTTTTTTTGGCGTTTGTTCACATTTAACTTCTTTTCTCCGGAAGTTTCTAAGACTTGCCATTTTTGCCTTTTCAGATTCCTCTATGGGGCGCAGCGGCAGCGGTTCTTATTATAAAGACTTTCGACGCTATGGAGGGCGTGGCAGCTATGATTACAAGCAATACTATACCGATCCCAGAGAGACCAATGAGCAGAGAGCTGCGCGAAAAGCTGAAGAGAGGAGAAGGTATGAAGAACGTCATGAGGGAGCGGGCACGCGACATGAATCCTTCCCAAGGGATGATGATTCCCATAAACGTAAAACGCACGATGATAGGGGGAAGAGCCATATTGAGGATTCGAGAAAGCGGACCAAACTTGGCGAGGAGCACGTGCCCGTGACATCTGAGAGGCCTGGTGCCTCAGTTTCTATTGACGTCCCTTCCAAATCTCCTGCTCTTGAAGGAAGTGCCATCCAAACACTTCTCAACAGGCCTTCGTATCATGTTGAAAGGGGCCCCCCGACTTTGCAGAGCCGATTCCCGAACTGGTGTTTGAGGGGGGTACGCTTCGACCTCGATTTGGTCCCCATCGACAAAGAAGCTATGTACAGAAATCTCGATGCTGTCAAGCTTGATATCGATAGAATGTCTGGATGGCAAAAGTTGGTTGATGAACTTCAAAGAGTTAATCGGGCTAACATCGAAGCAATGCTGACCATGGAAAATGACAAATCAGAATGGCAGAAGATTCTTGATCAACACAACGCTGAGATGAAGGAGATAGCCGAATACAATGAAAAACTCGAAGCTGAAGTAAAGCAGCTCAAAGATGATCTTGTCTCTTCTACTAATACTTACACCCAAAGAGAAGAGGTATTGCAAAAACAAGTGCGAGATGCGCACGCCAGCCAGAGGGACGCTGAAGCTAAAGCTGAGAGGTTGGAACAAGCTGTAGAGAACCACCGCACTGATGTCACCCAGCTGTAGAATAAACTGAGCGCCCGGGACATGGAGATTGAAGCGCTAAAAGCCCAACTTGCTCAGACCGAAAAAGATCGAGATGAGGCCATGGCTGGCAAAATTGCAGCCGAAGAAACTGCTCAGACCATGGAAAACGATATCAATTCGACTTTATTCGATTTTTATTTACATTGTGTCTTGGGACGCGGCAGCCTCTCTTTTCTTGGTCCTAAGTATGAAATCACCCTGGCCGAGGTGTGGGAAGCTGCTCTTAACATGTTTAAAGACGCCGGGTATGGCGATGAAGATTTTGAGGCGCGTTACCTGGATGAGGGAGCTCGCGCTGCTCTTGCGAAGGGGCGAGAACAACTTGCCAGGATGAGAACTGGAATGGCGGAAGAGGAACGTTCTGGAAAGGAATTAACGCTTACTTCCTCTGTCCAACCTCCAGTTTCTCCTGTGGTTGACATCACGGGTTCTAGCTCCTCTACTCCGCCTGCAACTAAGACAGTAACTGAAACTACAAGTGCACAAGGCGGGGATGAAGGTGGTGAAAGCAACGAAGCACAGCGATATGAAATCAGCCTCAGAGATCCAACTGCCCCAGGTAAACTTGACACCGGACCAGCCCAAGTGGTGAACTGCTCGTTCGCTCCTTGTGAACTTGACGATCTTCTTGATTATTTTTCAAATGTCAATGAATTCCCGACTTTTGATTATTCCTCAAATGTTAATGAATTCCCGACTTTTGACGAGCCGTCATCCCCTCTCTTTTCGAAAGATACTGATATTTTAAGTTTTTTCTCCTTTGTAGAGAAAGCACCGAGTCAAACTCAAGCTTCTTCTCCCCCGGTGATCCTTCCTCCATCTCTTCAAGTGGCGCCTCCTTCTGCCTCGCAACCTGGGTCACAAGAAGAACAAATAGAAGCTCTCCATGGCCTGGATGATCCCATTGCTTCGCAAGAGCAAAAAGATGAGGGACTTGAGGGAGGTGACATATCTCCGGAGCGGACTCCTTCTGACGATATAACTTTATCTAAACTTGTCACTCCAGGAAGTGAGTCTTCCTCAAAGAGGAGAAGGAAGCAAGGAGCATCAAGGAGGAGAGGGAAGATAATCACTGCCACTGAAGAGGAGCCAGAAGTTGGGCCAGCTGCGCCTACCTCTCCTTCCTCCCTTATACCCACTGGCCGACCTGAAAAGCTGGTCATTCGGTCGGGTAAAGGGTCCAAAGGCAGTAAAAAGAAGTGAAGACTTTAGCTTTTGTCTTTTGTATGAACTGGCCGAGAGTTGTGCGGGTATCGGCCCCCGCTTTTATTTTGAGAACCTGTATCTGCATTATAGTTGAATAAAATGATTCTTCGTTTGTACAAACTTCTGTTTGAATTTGAGAATGCATTTACTATTTATTTTTGCACAAGTTTGTTTATATAGTTTGCAGCGGGCTTATGGTATGTTGCTTGAGTATTACTCTACTGATGCATCTATACTACTATACCATGTTGCCCCCATACCTTAAGCTTGCTGCAATATTTTATACTTCGAGGGGACTTGCACTCTTATTTGCTAAAGAATAATTATTTTATTCTTTAAAGAAAATTTTTATAGAGCACAACTCCCTTCGTATAAGTTTTTACGCTTGGTCGTTCGAAGAAATCACTTTTTTCTTTTGCTTATGTGCATATTTCATCAAGTGAATTCCTCTATGTGGTAAAGCGGACCTCTGAAGGATACTTTAACTTCTTTTCTTTTTACGATCATTTCCCATAGTAGGCAAATTACTTTTCCTTTGAAAGTTAAAGTACGCTTTTGATGAGGATTTTTTTTTTATAGAAAGTTGTACCTCTGAGGAGGGATTTTTTCACGTTTCAACACTTGGAAGTTTTATTTCAATCTCGGTGAAACGTGTACCTCCAAAGAGTTATGCTTTAGAAATCCTTTTCACGTTTCAACACTTGGAAGTTTTATTTCAATCTCGGTGAAACGTGGGTTTCCAAAGAGGTCTTTCTTCTTAATTGTGTTCCCGGGAGGGGGTTGTACCTCTGAGGAGGGATTTCTCACGTTCCAACACTTGGAAGTTTTATTTCAATCTTGGTGAAACGTGTACCCCCAAAGAGTTGTGCCTTTGAAGAAAGCCTTTTCACGTTTCAACACTTGGAAGTTTTATTTCAATCTCGGTGAAACGTGTGCTTTCAAGAAGGTCTTTGTTCTTGCATTTCAACTTTGGTGAAGTGAAATTCCGAAGAGCGGTTGCTACACTTCAACTCCTGGCGAAATGGGCCTCCGAAGAGGGCTTTTATTTTGTTTACATTTCAACTCTGGTGAAGTGAAATCCCGAAGAGCGGTTATAACACTTCAACTCCTGGTGAAATGGGCCTCCGAAGAGGGCTTTTATTTTGTTTACATTTCAACTCTGGTGAAGTGAAATCCCGAAGAGCGGTTGCTACACTTCAACTCCTGGCGAAATGGGCCTCCGAAGAGGGCTTTTATTTTGTTTACATTTCAACTCTGGTGAAGTGAAATCCCGAAGAGCGGTTATAACACTTCAACTCCTGGTGAAATGGGCCTCCGAAGAGGGCTTTTATTTTGTTTACATTTCAACTCTGGTGAAGTGAAATCCCGAAGAGCGGTTATAACACTTCAACTCCTGGTGAAATGGGCCTCCGAAGAGGGCTTTTATTTTGTTTACATTTCAACTCTGGTGAAGTGAAATCCCGAAGAGCGGTTATAACACTTCAACTCCTGGTGAAATGGGCCTCCGAAGAGGGCTTTTATTTTGTTTACATTTCAACTCTGGTGAAGTGAAATCCCGAAGAGCGGTTATAACACTTCAACTCCTGGTGAAATGTGCCTCAGAGAGGGTTTTCATCGCCTGGAAGTTACTCTCTCATGGTTGGAGGGTCATGACTCCTCCAATCTTTTTTTGTTGAGTAGAGAACTTTCTTTTTTGTGGCGTATGACCCATTAGAGGTCTTTTTATCCTCCGAAGAGTTGCGCCTCCGAAGAGGACTTGTGCCGCTGATGGTAGCTTTGGTTGTTCCTCTGTTCACTTGCTTATGCCTTTTCAGCGATCCTCTTTTTTTTTTTTTTTCTTTTCAAGTTTTCATTCCCCTTTCTCTCACAAGTGGCTTGTTTAATCCAAGGAAGTGTACTTCATTGTCAGGCAAGTTCGTGAGAACGGGCACTAGCTTCCTAATTGGATGTTTGTTCGTTCAAACAATCTCAATTTATTAACAAGGGCTCGTTTCTATCGAAATCATAAGCCGTTCAATTGAAGCATTTCCTATCTAGGATTTGAATTCGGGGCCTTTATGACTTGAAATTTGTTTGCTGAATGATGGTGAGAATCACTCGGTCTTATTATGCGCAAGTTTCATTTCCATTGTCTGCAAAAATTTAAATTGACATTTCAGCAATACATTTTATGTATTTTTATATCGAAAACAAAGCAAACATATAATGATAATAAGGAACACAAGATTTATAGTGGTTCGGCCATGAAATTGGGCCTACATCCACTTTATATTCTTTCATTATTTACTTGCATCAGTTTCACAATTGCTTTCAATTACAAGAATCATACATTCATAATTCTTTTTACAATGTTTCAACAAAATTTTCAAGTAAAGTATGGACGCAAGTGGTTGCTGTTCCATGCCCTTGGAATTTGATCTCCATCAACAGTGGTGAGCTTGAATGTGCCGTCGAGAAGCTTCTGACCTATTACATATGGTCCTTCCCAATTTGGTCCAAACACACCTGTCGCGGTCATAATTCTTTTCAGGACTAGATCTCCAATTTCAAAGCTGCGTTGACGAACTTTGGAATTGAAATGCCTGGCTATCCTTTGC
Source organism: Allium cepa (assembly GCA_030765085.1). Classification (NCBI taxonomy): domain Eukaryota; kingdom Viridiplantae; phylum Streptophyta; class Magnoliopsida; order Asparagales; family Amaryllidaceae; genus Allium; species Allium cepa. The sequence goes on along the minus strand of CM060942.1, from coordinate 133,674,438 downwards.
TGATGAGCTGCAATTCTGAGGTTAGCTTCATCTCTTTTTTCATCAAGGAGATCCAGCGCTTCAAGTTGCAGCTTTTCATTTTCTGCTTGATTGAAATGGATTCTTCTGTGTGAAGGGACCTCTGTTTCAACCGGGATCATTGCTTCCGATCCGTATGCTAACGAAAAAGGAGTATGCCCAGTTGCAGTTTTGTGAGTAGTTCTGTATGCCCATAGTGCAAGTGGTAGTTTATCGACCCAACCACCTTTTGCTCTTTCGAGTTGCTTTTTGATGGTTGATTTGATGATCTTGTTCACTGCTTCCACTTGCCCGTTTGCCTGCGGATGAGCTACTGCCGAAAAGCTTTTCTGAATTTTGAATCGTTTGCAAAAATCCTGGAATTCCTCACTTTCAAACTGAGTACCATTGTCTGTGATTATTTTCTGAGGCACACCGTATCTGCAAATGATATTCTTGGTCACAAAGCTTATCATTTTCTTAGAAGTGATAGTAGCCAATGGTTCAGCTTCAGCCCACTTAGTAAAATAATCAACCGCAACAATAGCATATTTAATCCCTGATTTAGCAGTTGGTAGCGGCCCAATGAGATCCATTCCCCAAATTGCAAATGGCCATGGACTGATCATCTGTGTGAGTTCGGTAGAAGGTGCTCTAGGAATTTTGGCATATCTTTGGCACTTGTCACATTTTCGGGAGTAATCTGCGGCATCCCGATTAATTTCTGGCCAAAAATATCCGTATCGGAGAATTTTCTTTGCTAATGTTTGACCACCTGAATGATCACCGCATTCTCCTCCATGCACTTCAGTTAGGATTGTTTTGGACTCTTCCCGGGATACACATCGAAGCAATGGCATTGAGAATCCTCGTCTGTATAATTGACCATCCTGGATTATATATCGAGAAGCTTTTCTCAGTAGCTTTTGTCGTTCTTTAGAGTTTTCTGGTAAAGAGCCATTGAGTAGATACTTTGTTATTGGAGTCATCCATGATTCTTGCTCTTGCGACATACTCATAACCCAATCGATATCCATTTCATCAATGCTCGGATTTGACAAAACTTCCACTGGAACTAACCCTAAGGATTGGGCTTCGCCAGAACTTGAGTATTTTGCGAGAGAATCTGCTTTCATGTTTTCTTCTCGAGGAATATGACTTATCGTGTAATGGTCGAATTCACATAAAAGTTCCCAAGCCTTTGACACATAAGCGGGCAGATTTCCTCCTTTCGTTTGAAACTCCTTCTTGACTTGGCATACTATAAGCTGCGAATCACTGAAGATCTGTAATGCTCGAATGTTTAGTTCTTTAGCAATTTTCAAACCAGCAATAAGAGCTTCATATTCTGCTTCATTGTTTGTTGAAGGAAATTCTAATCTTAGCGCATAGCATAATGACCGGCCTTCAGGAGTTTCAAGAACAATTCCAGCACCTGAACAGTAATCATTTCTTGCGCCATCTACAAATAACTTCCATTGGGTTGGGGAGTTCTCGATTGTTTCTTCCTCGCTGTTACCCTTGTCTGTAAATTCTGCAATAAAATCTGCCAAAGCTTGTCCGTTGATCGCTTTTCTAGGATGATAAGTGATGTCATATTGGCTCAATTCAATATTCCACTTTAAAAGGCGGCCCGAAGTCTCAGGGCGAAACAAGACTTGCTTTAAAGGTTGATCAGTGAGGACTTTGATAGGATGAGCCTGGAAATATTGCCTCAACTTTCTTGAGGCAATCAATAGACAATAGGCGAGTTTTTTCAACTTGGAGTAATTCATTTCTGCCCCAGTGAGTCTTTTGCTGATATAGTAAACTGGATGTTGAATCCTTTTGTCTTCCCGTACCAGCGCTGCACTTAAAGCATGAGATGAAACTGCCAAGTATATAAGAAGATCCTCGCCATCGCCGGGCCTAGAAAGTATTGGAGGCGTTTCCATATGTTGAATCAATTCTTCAAAAGCTTTCTGGCATTCGGGAGTCCAGTCAAAGTTTTTCTTTCCTTTCTTTAGAGCGTCGAAGAATGGAATGCATTTATCAGTAGCTTTGGATATGAACCGACTTAAGGCGGCAATTTTTCCATTGAGACTTTGCAATTCCCTCTTTGTTTTAGGAGCTTTGACTTCTTTTAAAGCAGTGATTTGAGCTGGACTAGCTTCAATGCCCCTAGCGCTCACGATGAAACCCAAGAACTTCCCAGATTCTACCCCGAAAGAACATTTTAAAGGGTTAAGCTTCATTCCGTATCTTCGGAGAATTGCGAACATTTCTGCTAAGTGTTCGATGTGATCCACTGCTTTCTTAGATTTTACTAGCATGTCATCAACGTAAACTTCCATAGTCTTTCCCAACTGCGGTTTGAACATAGCATTGACCAGTCTTTGGTATGTTGCCCCCGCATTCTTCAACCCAAAGGGCATAACTCTGTAACAGTAAAGACCGACATCGGTGATAAAGCTTGTGTCCTCCTGATCTGGCTCATGCATCATGATCTGATTATATCCGGAGTAGGCATCCATAAAAGACAACAATTCATGACCCGCTGTTCCATCTACCAGTTGATCGATCCTGGGTAATGGGAAGCAGTCTTTGGGACAGGCCTTGTTTAGATCTGAAAAGTCGATGCACACTCTCCATTTACCATTGGCTTTCTTAACCAGCACTGGATTTGAAACCCAATTTGGATAGGTAGATTCTCTGATGAAATTATTCTCCATGAGCCGGTCAACTTCCTCTTTCAATGCTGTCGACCTTTCTAGACCTTGGATTCTTCTTTTCTGCTTTACTGGCGTGAACTTTGGGTCAATATTCAGAGCATGTACCGCAACTTCTGGGGATATTCCGCACATATCGGCATGGGTCCAAGCGAAAACATCCAGGTTTGCTTTCAAAAAAGATATCAAGGCATTCTGAACTGACACATTAAGTTGTGAACCCACATTCAGCACCTTGTTTGGGTCCTTCAGATCAACGGGCACCGGTATCGTTGTTTCTGCTGGTACCACCCTACTCTCCCCCGCACTGGCCTTTCTAGGATCCATCACTTTTCGTGCCCCGCTATGCTCGCCAGTGCAGGGTCCGCCCTGTAGTTGCTATAGGGTTGGTGTTTTGATGCGGATTGGGGTTGCCGCATCTTTTCCCATTTCTCTCTTCCTTGTTTCTCGCAGCTCTGTCATATAACATTCTCGCCCAGCGTTCTGGTCTCCTTTAATAACTCCTACCCCATTGTCTGTAGGGAATTTAATAGTAAGACACCATGGGGCAAGGACAGCTTTGAATGCAGCAAGAATAGGTCGACCAAAGAAAGCATTATAAGCAGAAAATTCATCTACTATCACAAAAGTCTGCTTGCGAACTACTTTTCTTTCTCCTTCTCCGAGTTCCACAAGCAAGTCAATGGTTCCTACTGGTTGCTTTGGCTCCCCTGCAAAGCCAGCAATTTTTTGCAATGATGCCTGCACTTCAACCATAGGAATCTTCATCTGGTCGAAGGTTTTCTTAAAGAGGATATTACAGGATGCGCCGCTGTCGATAAGAATCCTTCTGACGATGGCTGGCCCAATGCCAGCCGAGATGACCAAAGGATCCAAGGTTGGGGCTTCAATGCCAATGGAATCCCTGGTTTTGAATACAATGTCATCATTGAATGTCTTTCGTTGCTTCAAAGGCGTAGTGTCTTCTAGAACAAAAACATTTTCTTCCTCCGGTGCATATTTCAGGGCCCGGGAATACCTTTCCATCTCACCCCAGCTTCTGCCCGCTGGGTGAGGTCCGCCTGTAATGATATTGATAACAGGCCTTCCAGACTCAAAACCTGCATCTTTGCCATTAGTCCCAGATTGACGAGCAGGAGTTTGCTGTCCTTGGTTTGACGAAGCAGGATTATTATTATCATTCTTCTTCACAAATTGTTGTAGTTTATTTTCCCTTAACAATTCTTCAATTAGATTCTTCAATTGACGGCAGTCATCAGTATCATGACCGGGCTGATTATGGAAGCGACAGAACCTCCCACTTTGCACAGCTTTTTTCCCGGTTCTCAAGACTGGGGGTTTAGGATAATTGACAGAATCTTTGGTAGCCAGGTAGATTCGTTCTGGAGTATCTGACAAAGGTGTGTATTCTGATGGCTTGAAGGATCTAAGCTTCTTCTGATTATTCTGTTGTTTTCCATTATTGTTCTCCCTCTTCTGTCCCACAGACTCATTTTTGCGTGGAGCATTGGCGTTAGCTTCAACCTTTTCCAATGCTGCTTTTGTCGATACAGGGCGACTTTCCAGACGCATGAACTCGTCTGCTTTCTTGTAGAACTTTTCGAGAGAGCTTGGTTCCTTCATATTCAACCATCTTCCAAACTCACTAGATTTATCTATGGCCCTCATCAAATAGGTCAAGACCATGCGAGGTTCCGCATTATCAACCTCAGCTAACGCTATATTGAAGCGATTTAAGAAAGACTTGATAGTTTCCCCCGGATTCTGCTCCAAACCGGATAACGACATGATGTCTTTTGCCTTTGAAGCATATAGCCTAAATTGCTCTTTAAATTTCCTGGTTAGGTCCGAAAACTGATCGATGGACCGGACAGGTAGCTTTGTGAACCAAAGCAGAGCTACGCCTTCCAAATATACGGGGAAGTATCTGCATTTTACTTCATCTGAGGCTCGGGCACCCGTCATATGCCAATCATATTTATACAGAAATTCGTTTGGATCACTTGTCCCCCTATAGGCTGGGATAGTTGGAGGAGCAAATTTTCGTGGGAATTCAGCCTTTAGAATTTTTTCAGTAAATGGAGTCTTGCTCGGAGCAAAGCCCCATTCTTTCTCATCTTCGACTCTTTGCATGCTCTCCTTCATAATTTGGCGAACCATTCCAGAGAGATATTCTTCATCATTACGAGCCCTAGATCCGCCTACCTCAGGAAGTATTTGCTCAGCGGGGTTAGTATCCCTTTCGGAAACATTCCTTTCTTCAGTTTCATGAATATTACCAGCGAAATTCCTTTCATTAGCTGTTGATTGACGGTTTGCCCCGAGCAAATCGTTCAACTTATTCAGGATTAAGGCATTTTGGGCATTCTGGGCTTCCATTTGCACATTTTGAGCATGTATCTGTCTGTTCAACCCCAAAATTGCGGCATCCAACTCTGCTTTCGTAACCCCGACAGTTGGAGTGGCTTGATTTGGTGTTGGGGAAGCGGAGGTTCCCTCTTGAATGTTTGCAGATCTCACAGATTTACTTTTCCTTCCAGGAGCCATGATTTCGGATAGACTTCTGGTTCTTAAAGAAACTTTATCTACAAATCTTTCTGAAGCAATGATGATAGATGTCCTGAGTTCGATTCTCAGTGAAAGCACCAAAATGTTAACGCTAAAATTTGAACGCTAACACCCTGGAGTAAAGGATGTGATTGTGAAAGCACCACCCGTTCGTACGGGAAACAGAAATAAGCAGAAAGTATGCAGAAAAACAGTAAGAGACACAGTATTTATAGTGGTTCGGCTTATAATCCAGCCTACGTCCACTTTAATCTTTTTATCTCTAGTTTGATTACAATCCTTTACAAGATCTTTCAATTACAACACACTTCAAGTTATAGGATATGTAAAACAAGTGGCTCAAGCTTTGAAGTAGTCTGGAATTCGGCAGAGTAATGGCGCTTGAAGAGAATGAGCAAAAGTCCCCTTCATGTTGAAGGTAGGGTGGTATTTATAGGCAAAGATTAGGCTCGGTCTTAACTCCTCACCGACCCAGTTAAGTCGCAGCCGGCTTATAGGAGCTCTGATATGGTCAAGCTGTGTTGATCCTTCTTCGCTGAATTTGCACAAGTCCTAAGTTGTCTCCGACTTAGACTAAGTCGCCTCCGGTCTAACGCGCTACGCTTTAAATGGTTGAACCGCTTCTCCCTTCATCTCTCTGGATCGGTCGCGATTCATCGTAGTTAGGTCGGCACCATGTGAGGCATTGGGTCGGCAACCATGCTAAGTCGGACCCCTTTCTAATTAGCTAGGTCGGCCACCCTCTAATTAGTTAGGTCGGCCACCCTCTAATTAGTTAGGTCGGTTATCTCTTTAAGTCCTGAGCTATTTTAGGTCGGTCATTCTTGTTAGAGCATTAGGTCGGCAAGTCATGCGAATGGTTAGGTCGGCCTGCTTTTTAAGCCTTAAGCAGTTAGGTCGGTATCTCTTGGGTCGGCGCCATCTCCACACACTAGACCTGCTGAGTCGTAACCGAGATAGGGTTAACATAGATATTGTGATGTTTGTTGATTATCATATCGATATATGATATTTGGATGTCGGGATTGACTATTTGTTGTTGTTGCATCATCGGATCCATTTTTCACGTTTTAAAGTAATGATTTTGATTTTAAAAAGAATTTTTGAAAGTGATTTTTGAATGTATACGTTTTATTAAATTTTGAATTTTTAAAATAAATAAACATTGTAATTTTATTATTATAAAAGTTATATTTTTGGAGAATAGTAAATAAGTATGATTTTGGAGTTATATAAGTTTTAAATAACGTTTTGTAAATTATTTAAAAGGATTGTTTTATTTAAATTGAGATTTTTGAATTATTATAAACGGTTTATAATAAAGATTTCTAAGATTAATATTTATAAATTAAAAATATAGGAATTGTGAAACGAGTTTTTTTAAGTGTTAAAATGAAGTGTAAATGGATTTCACAAGTGAATAAAATTTATAGATTTATAAATTGTGAAGTTATGAAATGAATAGATTTTGTAAAATAAAATATTTATAAATAATTAACTTATAAATCGGATTTTAGTATTTAAATGAGGTATAAATAGAATTTGTTAATAAATTGATTTTAAGTTATAATATATAAATGGGACTTGTAAACGTTGTTTTTATAAATCTGAAATTGACTTATTTTAATAAGTAAATTTTTATAGCTTACTAAAAGGAGTATATTCACGATTTTAGACAGTGGATAATCCCTTATATAAAATGTGTAGAAACGTTAAATTTGGTTAACGTAGTATATTCACGATTTTGGACAGTGAATATATTATTAAATAAAATGGATATATTTTGGGAAGTGATCTTTTAAATAGAATTAAAACGATTTAAAGATGTTTTAAAATGTATTATGAATCGAAACCATAGATTTCAACATTTATTGTTGAAATAGACGTTTTCGAGAAATAAGGAAATGGTGGACTATAACACTGTTATTATAGTAAATGATTTCCGAAAAGAAATGTTTTTGTATAGTATTGGGATTTATATATCTATCTAAATTTTGAATCCCTACACTAGTGATTTTGGGTTGTCGTAACGATGTTTTACGCAACATTCGTTTTGACTCAAATAAATGTGTTTAAGCGCACGTTTTCTTTAAAAAATGAAATATATACTTAATTTAGATTTAAGTATATTGAATATTTTCCAAGTGTTGAAAATAAATGGATTTGTGAATTACTTATTATTAAATAAGTATGGAAATGTTTTCTAATATGAAGTAAATATTTTGAGATTTTATCTTTTAAAGATAAATTGAAAATGAATATTAAAAATCGATTTGGAAATCGTATGTTCATAGATATTTGGGAATTGTAAATCACTATGGAATTTATAAAAGAAAGGGAAATTTGTTTAAAAATAAACGTTGATTTATTTTTGAAGTGTGGGAATAAATTTACGGATTTAGAACGTAAATATAAAGTAAATCGGTAAGGATTTATTGAATTGGTTTAAATGAACCATTTTGAAATGAAAGTACATCCCGTGTAGGGAAACGATTTGAAATTTGTTTTCAAAAGTGGTAAAGGTGAAAAGTGATTTGAAAATTTGTTTTCAAATGGTTGAAGTGTGGAAATTATATATCTAGTAAAGATATTTTTAGAAAATAAATAATTTGGGAAATAATTTGGAATTTGGTGATGTTGAACATGCCTATTGATAGTTAAATAACCGACTATCAATATTTACCTTTAAATAGGTATTTGTTGTGATTGCTTGAATTTGAATGCCACACTTATTTTTAAAATAAGCGCTCACTATTCAGGTTAGCCAGGAAAGGACCTTGGGTCTATAACCCATTCTGAATATGTGATATGTCGTTATGGATTGCATTTGATGACCAGTGTTGAAGACCGGATATTTGTGAAAACGGAAGGATTACCGTCGAATGTTTCTGCATCGGCTGTTCTCCGATATAGAAATTTGTTACCCTTTGTGATGGGAAGTCCGGTCGTGATTAGTGAATATACGGATTGCAAGGACTTCTTTGTAAGTGCCTTCGGTTCTGTTCGAGCCCGGAACCGACTTGTATGGATGTGTGTCTGACATTACAATTTGAGATGTAAAGCTGGTTTCTATCAAATATGTTTCCGTTGGTGGCGGAGAATTTATTTTCTTAGCTTAACACCCTTAGAGGTTATGTAGTTGATGGTTACTAGTGATACATTCCTAAATTGGTAATGTGGCATACGAAGTGCTGTTGAGAAATTGTTGAACAAAGCACAGCTTTTGTATAAAGCGTGGCTTTGTGGACGAGACTTTGTCGGACCTCACACCCCGGAAATGGTCAAAACAGGAAGGATGCAGCAAGGTTATTAGGGGCTAGCGCCCCTTTAGTGTATGTCATTCCTTCTGGATAAAGGTGGTATCATGGTATGGAGCCCACATACTTAACCTATGTTGTTGCTGTAAATTTATTGCTTTGTGGTTATTGGAAATCGAGGATCCTCGGATACAGATTGGTTACGATCGGGGAATGACATATTCGTGTCAGTAGTTACCCAGTTAGGGGTAACCCGGCCTTGTGTTGGCAGAGATCCGGTTAGGTTCTCGGGTTGTCTTTTCAGAGGCGTACCCATGTGGCAATGGGAAGTTCCTTGGCCTGACCATTTGTTGGAAATATAAAGAAACAATACGATCTTGTACGGTTTTAGTTGTAGAACCTATCATTCACTTATGGTGGCGCCCCACTGTTTGGATGGTAGCTATAATAGGCATACGATAATGGTCGTATGTTGGCTAAGATTTATATCTTTACTTTCGAAATGATTTTTCCTACACTATGCACTAATAATAATATCAAATGTTTTTTTTAATGCATATCAAGCATCTTTGACTATCATAAGGAGAAATCTCCTCCGATTCTGCGTTTGCATTGTGTGTGTGTGTGCGGGAGGCCTTATGGTAGTCTCATTTTCTAAAAAGCATTGCGAATCTATTTTAAAATTATCCTGTTCTTTATTTTAAAGATAAACTGTTTTAGTTCTCACACCAGTCACATGAATGACGCGGAGTTTATTGTTTTCCTTCTTAAACTCTGGGTGCCCACCAATTTCCACACGAGCAGTCTAGAATCAGGTTATCAGGATATTCTGAAATTCAGGAGTTGCTGGAGGCAAGCTGGATGGCATATATTCACTAGTATATAGTATTTCTTTTCCGTTGTTTGTTGTTGTTTGTTGTTGCACGCTCTGATGATGTAATGTAATGTAATATGATGTAATGTAATAACTGATATAGTTCTTTGTTTAAAGATTATTCATTTATCTATTATATGTTGTTCCGCTGCGATTGTGAGATTCTGATATTGTTCTGTTGTTTCTTTCTGTTCCGTTCTATCTTTTTCTCTCTTCTTCTATCTTTTTCTTCTTCTTTAACCATAACGGTACGGTTTTCCAGCATTCGATTGCTCGGCAGTTGATACAGTGGACGTATTGATGTCGGTTTTCGAGCGTCGAAAAGTCGATATCGTCACAAAATGAGATCATTCATTAGTTTACAATGGCTTAATTGACTTCAAGATTCCAAACTTTATTTTCAAATCTTATAAAAACCATCTTCTTTCTTGAACAACATACCACACATAAACATGACCAAAGCATATAGTGCATCATTAGCTTTAGTGTTGTTCTTTTTTATCATAACTGAAACTACCTTGGCATCAAGCTGCAACCTAATGAACTACCAACCAAGTGGCATCATCCAGCAATCGTTGATGAAAAGAGTAAGTGGCGCCATCCGACAAATTATGATGAATAAAAGAAGTGGAATCATCCAGTGGTAAATGCATATGCGATGAATGAACAATGTACAAAAGACCTAAAATGCATAAAAGAACCACAATGCACAAAAGAGCTACAATGCACAAAAGGACTACAGTGCACAAAAGAGTTACAGTGCACAGAAGAGCAAAAAGAATGGCATCATCCAACGATCACTGATGGAGAAAGCAAATTGCAACATCCAATGGATGAACAATGTACGAAAGAACTACAATGCACAAAAGAACCACAGTGCACTAAAAAACCACAGTGCACAAAAGAACCACAGTGCACAAAAGAACTACAATGCACAAAAGAACAAGAAGAAATGCATCATCCAATAACCAGTAATGAAGAAAGTAAATGACATCATCCTACATCGTTGCATCAACAAAGAAAATGGAATAATCAAGCTTCAACTATTTCACCGGTGAAATGATAATGTTTAACATCAAATGTTAAGTCATTAAAGATGATACAATGTGCTTTCATGGTATTATAGTATGAAATAAATTTGATGGAAAAATTATCTTTGTGGATGGTTTAAGTTAAATATCTTAAAAACATTTTACAACTTATTATTACATCTTCTGATGGTAATCTACTCATGGAGCTATTATTTCACTTATGTTTATATACTGAGATAATATTTATGTTTGGTCAGCATAATTCAGATTAACATTTTACATAAATGTATTACCACGATAATTATATTTATAAACTAAATGTTTTTCCATAAATTTAACAAATTTATACATAACTCTCAATTTAAGTAATTTTTAGTAAAGGAAGCTTATATAATTTATTTTCCAATAAAACTACTTTACTTAAACCAAATATATTGTTTTCTAATAAGATGTGTGATCAATAGTTACAAACATGTTTTGTTTTGTTATTATACAACTTATTTTAAGCTATGTATTCACTTTTCTAGTTTAATATAGGTAGGAAGTTTGGATTTTTGTGTATTTTAATTTTCAAATTTTTAACTAAAATTTGCAAAATAGTTATTTATTGCAACACTAGTAGTGGATAGTTAGAGTTGGATAAACTTGCAAAATGCAAAACTTTTGAATGATGGATTTTTTAGAAAAAATTATGTTATTAAATTGTTATTTAAAAATCATTTTGCATATGCAAATTCTCAAATGGATGGTTTGTTGCACGTTACTTATTTTAATAGTCATCTACACATTTCTTCTCAAATCTCATTTACTGCTATTTACAAATATTCGGTATTATTCGAAACTATGTTTGACATAGGAATGGCCGATATTAGCCCTATGTCACTAAAGTCATCGCCGAAGGCCTTGAATTTTCATCGGCCTAAGAATTCTAATTTTTTTTTATAAAAGTAATTTTATTTTGTGTATAAATGAAATCGGTCATATTTTAGATTAATGAAAGCGGACTCTGTGTAATTGTAAAAGAGTATGCCTTATTTTTAAGCCAATATAATTTAAACTTGCATTGTGACTGTATTTTCAATGTTTCAAAATAACTAATAAGGACATCTGATTGTTTTAATCCCTGATTTAGATCATTATGCCTAAAGCCTACAACAATATCTGACTGGCTTTGGACACTAGTATATCAGAAGTGTCTAATTTTCACCACACTAAAATCTTCAGTTTTAATGACATATTGACAATATGTTATATTAATGCAAAATGTAAATAAAAATCAAATTGTGGATACATTTCAAACTACAAATTTTTTGCATGCCATAGAGTTATACAAATATCTCTTTGTTTGTAACACTAGACTTGGTTTTTAATAAAGTTAAATAGTAATGCGAATACATGACGTCCAATAATTAACTTTATGTTTTAGTGAAAACGAGATGTGAAACGATAAACCTACATATGAGGTGGTAAAATAAAAAATAGACATTTGATATTGTGTAAGTTCCAAACACCATAACAAGAAAATAAACGTGTTTTATAATCAAAATATAGTAAATTTTAATCGAAACATGCGAATATACACATTTGCACACATACACGCTAATAGTGTAGTAATATACTATTACGATAACAATACTAATATTATCAAAAAATTTAGGAGGATAAAATATATGACAAAACGAGACATCTATTTTTTATTCTAGAATTTTTCATTTCAGTTTACATCATAGCACCTGTTTTGACTTTTATTTTTGGATGTATCGGCAATCACACATTTTTATTATAATTTAGTAGACACCAATATTTATTTAATTTTTTCTTTTACTAATTTGGGTTTTTCATATATTTCCTATGATACAAAAAGCTAAGATTGAAATTAGTAGTTGATATGCAACACCGCCTTCTATTATTAACATAACGATTGGTGAATTACAATTAACTTTCGCATGTTATTTTTTTGTAGAAAGCTTGTGAAAACACTATCTACTTTAAGGTTATGTTTTTATCCAGAATATGAAAGTGGATAAAACAAAATGACGTCATTAATTAGTTTACAATGGCTAAATTGACTTCAAGATTCCAAACATTATCTTCAAATCATATAAAAACCATCTTCTTTCTTGAACAACATACCACACATAAACATGACCAAAGCATATTGTGCATCATTAGCTTTAGTGTGGTTCTTTTTTATCATAACTGAAACTACCTTGGCATCAAAGCTGCAACCTAATGAACTACCAACTTAGTGGCATCATCCAACAATAGTTGATGAAAAGAGTAACTGGCACCATCCGACAAATTATGACGAACAAAAGAAGTTGAATCGTCCGGTGGTAAACGCACATGCGATGAATGAACAATATACAAAAGACCTAGATTGCACAAAAGAACTACAATGCACAAAAGTGCTACAATGCACAAAAGGACTACAGTGCACAAAAGAGCTACAATGCACAAAAGAGCAAAAAGAGTGGCATCATCCAACGGCAACTGATGGAGTAAGCAAATTGCAACATCCATCGTTAAATGAACGTATAATGGATGAACAATGTACGAAAGAACTAAAATGCACAAAAGAACCACAGTGCACTAAAGAACCACAGTGCACAAAGGAACCACAGTGCACAAAAGAACTACAGTGCACAAAAGAACAAGAAGAAATGCATCATCCAATAACCAGTTATGAAGAAAGTAAATGACATCATCCTACGTCGTCGTATCAACAAAGAAAATGGCATAATCAAGCTTCAACTATTTCACCGATGAAATGATAATGTTTAACATCAAATGTTAAGTAATTAAAGTTGATACAATGTGCTTTCATGGTATTATAGTATGAAATAAATTTGATGGAAGAATTATCTTTGTAGATGGTTTAAGTTAAATATCTTAAAAAGCATTTTACAACTTATTACTACATCTTCCGATAGTAATCTATTCGTGGAGCTATTATTTCACTTATGTTTATATATTGAGATAATATTTATGTTTGGTCAGCATAATTCGGATTAACTTTTTACATAAATGTATTGCCACGAAAATTATATTTATAAACTAAATGTTTTTCCATAAATTTAATAAATTTATACATACCTCTCAATTTAATTAAATTTTAGTAAAGGAAGCTTATATAATTTATTTTCCAATAAAACTGCTTTACTTAAACAAAATATATTGTTTTCTAATAAGATGTGTGATCAATAGTTACAAATATGTTTTGTTTTGTTTTTTTTTTTGGAAAAGGTACCTAATATAGAAAGACAGAAAAACATATATTTCCTTGATATGCCTCATTAAAACCTTACAACCCCCCTAACCTATATGGGTACCTTGTAAGGAAAAAGAGTACATATCAATTCCATATATTAACAATACAACAATCCAATTACTGGACCAAACTGTCAAGCAGATGGAGTAGAAAAAAACCGACGAAACACTCTCGAAACAATCGTACGAGCAGCTGGCACCAGAAACAAACACACACAAAATTACAACTCAACTATAAGAAAAAACAGAAGACAAGTCAACATGTCGTAATAACTTCAGATGCCATCCATCAAGGAGGAGAAAGGAAAACTAATCCCCAAAATCACAGAACGAAGTCAAAATTCGCCATTGAAATGAAGCAACTGACGAAAACAACTCTAAGGAAAGAGAGCGACTTCTACAAACTATCACCACGCACCAATCTACAGCAGTTCAAGGGGGTCGGAAGTGGTTGTGGAGATCCGACACCATGTTGAGATTCACTAATATAAGTCTTTCTTCTGAATTTAATTCACCAAATTAAACCTTTTGTTGAATAAGGTGTTTGTTGTCTAGCAGAATATGTTTAATTCTTAGTTCAAAAGGTTGTTCGATTCCATTAAAAACTCGGTTATTCCGTTCACACCAAATGTTCCATACTATATTAGTAAAAATGATGCAAAATATATTAGCATTGGAAGATTTCATTTGTTCCTTGGTTTTCTTTAAAGTAATCAGAGTAGGATTGATTCCGAAATTAGAGAGACCTGAAATATTAATCTTGTGTAGAATATCCTTTAGTATACTCTTCGAATATCTGCACTAAAAAAAAAGGTGGTCTCTGTCCTCATTGTGGTTATCACATAAAACACACTTTTGATCTATATTCGGGGACCATTTGGTAATTCTGTCTTTAGTATTCAATTTGTTTTTAATGGCCAGAAGGGAGCATATCGACATTTTAGGTTCACAACCTTTTTCCCAAACAAAATTGGTCCAGTCAAATTCAACATATTTGTTTCTAAAAGTATTCCATGCTAATTTCAAAGAGAATTGCCCCTGTTTGCTAGGAATCCACCACCAATAGTCCTGTTTCATGTGGTGATGAATAGGAGTTTTCCTTACATCATTATGTGTTTGCATGGGAATGAAATTAAGATTTTGTTTCCATTTATTATTTGAAATGAGCTGAGCAACTTGTTTATGACAACCATTGAGAATTCTCATACAGTTCCATCCATAATTGTCAATTAGAGAATTGCCTTGTAACCAAGGGTCAAACCAAATGTCAGTATTAACACCATTCACAATTTTCCTGTCTATGTAACCTTTACACCATTGTCTTGCACGTAGAATGGTTTTCCAAGTATGGGAAGCATTGTTATCTATGCTGATAGTCCAAAAGTTATTCTTTCTGCAATATCTATTATGCATCTGTAACGAACAGGTATTTTCAACCATTCGCATCCATTATAAGTGTATAGGTAGACACTCATGCCGGAATTGAATTGCTCAAAATACCGCGTTGTAAATAAAAATTTGGCAAACCTCAGAATATACAGTAAATAAAAATCACAGATCGCAGACACAGAGTAATAATAATGCAGCGGAAGAAAAAGAGATAGTAGTTCATGAAGCTACTATATAAATATATCAGAGTTACATAAGATACAACAGAAGAAATAAAGTACAAGAGAAGTCTCAATACATAGAAATCTACTAATATAATAGCTGGAAAGGACCAACAGGCTGAAAAGATAAAACTTGACAAGTAGATAATATCCAGCGATTCCAATCTCCAGAAAGTGGAAATCCAAATCTGTGAATAACTCAGGCTGACCCGAGCGTAAATAAAAATACAAACACTCGAGTCAGGACATACATACTTATACAATGTAAACCAACTCAAGTGAACTGTAGTAAATGTACAAGTAACTTAGAAGATGCTTGGGACCGCACATCCTCTAAGGATCCGTTAAACTATTTACTATGTAGTAATATACGCTATATACAGTAGCGTCTAATCAGTAAAGTATAATCATATAGAAAATAGCGTTAAGGGGATGGTGAACCTTAACGCGGTCCGATCTTTAAAACCAAAATCGTCGTGGGCTCGATATAAGGAGATGACACGGCACGCGAGGCAATGCCACGGTGGAATACACCGTTTGCACTCCCGGACCGGTGGTGACGGCAAGCCACCAGCTTCCGCCCAACTCGAATAATACCCCCGAATCAAAGTGGCGCCACATATCGAATCACAAAAGTAATAGAATGGTTTCCGATGGAGCATGCTCGATGAAAGGGTGCGACCCTTTGTGTAGCCCGGTATAGCTCCTGTTTTAGTCATTTATGCCAACTCACGGGAGTTGGGTCCACGTAACATACCTCGAGAACGTCGCTACCATCCTACTTCATTCTGGAATCTCCACCGCGTACACAGTTGTTAAAGTGGTTTTCGGTATTGGCCGGCTATAAGACAATATCCGATCCCGGTCTCTTTAACAACCAATCGTTATTATAACCCATAGTTATAACTTTTAAAAAAAATATTTTATACTTCAAAATAAAATATCATTTCAACCCAAATCTTTATCAAAATAAAGATTAAATTATTTCCAAACCATTTCAATATATCATCATATCATATCTTTCGATTCAAATATTTATCAAAATAAATATCAAGTCATTTCTAACCATTTCATTATATTAAATTATCATATCCTTCCAAAACTTCCTTTCAAATCATTTTAATATATCATAATCTTTCAAAGTTTCATTTCCAAAATATCATATCTTTCAGAACTTCCTTTCAAATTATTTTAATATCAAAATGTCATATCTTTCAAAACTCCATTTTCAAATCATTTTAATATATCAAAATATCATATCTTTTCAAACCACATTTCAATCATTTAATATATCAAAATATCAAAACCACATTCATTTCAAATCTTTATTCATTTTATTCAATTTAAAATACCATTTCAATTCACATTTCAAAACAGTTTATATTCAAAAAAAATCATTTTTAATCATTAAAATGAAATTATTATGTTCAATAATTAAATTATTAAATTTCCAAAATTTTCAACTTTCAAAGTTCATTTATTCACTTAAGTTTATCAAAACAGTGAAAATTCACTTTTCGTGGCATTTAGAAAACGCTACGGGAAGATACATTTAAAACAGTTCAATTTAACAAAAGACAACATTTTAAAATATTGTAATAGGGTTTACTGAAATTTCAAATAAACTTAGTTAAATTCAAAAATTATAGCACTTACAAAAATTGCTATAATAGCTTTACATTCAATTTAACTTTTTAGTTCATTATCATCAACTACAGCATTTACAAATGTTGTAATATCATTTACATTGTAACTAATAGCATTTCAAAAATGCAGTCAATTAACTTCAAATATTCATTATAATTTCTCAACCAATTATATTTTTTATTTAAAACATTTTTAACTCATAAAATCAAACATTTTCACATTTATAAACATCATTTAATTTTCCTCAAGTTCATGATTTTATAAAGTAAAATTTCCATTCAAAAATCAAGATTTAATAATAATTCACTTATTAAATTGCAATGTTCAATTATAAATTCCTTGCATTAAATTTCAACTTAACACTTAAGTTCAAATTCTCAAATATAACTTAGTTTCATTTTTATTTGCTTAACTAAAAGTTCACTTTTAAGTCAATTTCATAAATTTCCAATTTTAGTTATATTTCAAAATTCCAACTTAAATATTCATTCATTTCACATTCCACTTTATCAAAAATCATTAATATGATATAAAATCACTTTAAATTAATTTAAATTCAAAATATCATAAATTTATCATATTTCAAAGTTAATTTAAATTCCATTAAAAATTAAATCAAAATTTCCAAAATAACTTACATTCATATTTTCTAACTTTTCCAATTTATTTAACTTATAGATTTCCAGAAAATCAATAATACTTTAAAAAAATTATTTTTTTATTTAATTTTAAATCAAAATATTATAATAATTAAATTTCTAAAATATTTTAATTTTTTTAGAAAAACATATTTTAACTACGGGCCTGTATATAATTTTCTACGCTAGGTAAAGTGATACGGGTAATATATCATTTCAACCCGTAATTTACAAAGAAAATCCGGGTTTTATTATTTCAAACCCGCAATCCCAAGTAAATAAAATAAGTTGAAAATCGTTGAGGCCTATCATTTCAGCCCATAACGATTTTCCCTTATTCTAAAGTCCGTTCGGGAATGTATCATTTCAACCCATAGTGATTTCTAATCTACAGGGAACTTGCAGTGTGATAAACATATATAAAAATAAACAGTAACAGCATATATATAATAACAGATGATATGACATGAAATTTAACAGGTTTAACATCATACATAAATAATCACATGGTAGTTATAACATCATATTTAATTCTCCACATTCAGTTGTTGTTGTTTCACAACTGCATAAGTATAAATGTCGTGTGAGCTTTACTCACCTTTTTGTGCTGGAGATTGCAATACAAATGACACAACGGATTCCAGAAGGCACGATGACACAACAATAGGCTCAAGTAGGAAGAGATCCAAGCTTAGAACTTGTGTTACAACCCAAAACAAAACGAAATAAAATTACAATTCAATACAACATTGAATAGGAATAACTTTGAAATAAAAAAGAGATACGAATACACAGTCTTTTGTCTTGCCTTCTACACTTGCTAGCACGGCTTAGGGAATGTTTTGGCTCAGGTTTGGACATACTTTGGTTCAGGTTTGGATCCTATAAGGCATGGCTACAAAGTATTGAAGTGGTGGAGGAGTTACTATGCATGAATATGAAGAGGCTTATGCAAATAGTGGGTTTTTGGTTCATTTTGGGCTAGGCTACATGGATCTATGGCTCGGTTATGGCATGTTTCAGATCTGGATAGAGGATGAAGGTGATGGTTAGGGGTGTGTCAAGGAGGTGGTGGATCAATAAGAGGTGGCCAAGGTTATCTAAGGTGATGGTGATGAAGACTAGGTGGCTAGACATGCTTTTTAAGGAGTTTTAACATAGTTTTTGTGGATTTTGCATCATGAGATGGTCATGACACTTGCTGGTCAGTGGAGGAAGTGGTGGCGGTCGGTGGAGGAGATGGTGGAGGTGCTAGGCCAAACAAAGCAAAAGAAGCAAGGCAAAAATCAAGCAAAACAAAGAAGAAGAAGTAGAAAAATGAGAGGAGGAAGAGAGGCCGTTGCTTATTTTTCTTTGCTCAGATCTGAAATGGATGTGTATTATTGATGGAATGAGAAATTTCACGTGAATAAGAAAAAGAAAAGGAACGGCTACAATAAATTGATGCATTGATTGGAAAAGAAACGGTAAAAGAAACGGTAAAACGACTTTACGTTTCTTAGCTTTTAAAACCTTCCATACTTCCTTTTCTTTTAAATCAAGTAAAACAAAATAACTTCAGCAAGTACATCTAAAACCGAAACAAAGCGGAAAAACATAAAAATATATAATTAAATTTAAAGAAAATATAAAAAAGAATTAAGGAAATTGCTTAAAAATTGAAAACAGGGTTCAAAAATTACAATTGAAACATCAATGGCTTTGGAAAAGTATCTACTTCAATTTAAAAATATTCTAAAGCAAAATTTTGAAATAAAATAATTTATTTATCATTTCTAAAATAAATAAATAATTAAATTGAAGAAAAATAGAAAAGAACAAAAGAAAATGTTTAAAAATTGAAAACAGGGCATGGAAATTACAAGAAAAATACTATTAGCTCTAGAAAAATTCCTACCTCACTTCAAAAATATTAAAAGACAAAAACATACGTAAAACAGCATATCAATACATATTACAATAAAATATGACAAAGAAAAATAAAATTTATACTACTTAAAATAATAAAATTGCAGAATAAACAAATTGCACTTAATATTGAAATATACATAACTTTCACAATTTAAATCTGTTTCCAATGAAACAAAAAGCAGTGTTCTTAAAATTTTATGTACTTTCAAAATAAAAGAAAAAATTTAAATTTTCAAATTTTAAAATTTTAAAATAAAAGTCAAAGTTTGACTATTTTTACCAAAAACTCACTTTTTGGAAAATATTCTTTTTAGTCATGCTTTGGAATGATACTTTATACAAAAACTACAGTTTATCATTCAAAATAAATAAAATAAGTTTCTAAATCAAAAATTTAATTAAAATATACAAAAAAATGACAAAATACAGGGTTGTTACACTCTCCCCCACTCAAAACTTTTCGTCCCCGAAAAGGAATGAGGTACGGGAAAGCACAGAAAAAGATAAGGTGAAACAAGATTAGGACAAGGTGACAAGGAGAATGAAATTATACATGATAACTATTGTTATAGGTAAGTTTAACAAGGTGCAGATTATCAAAGATTATAGAAAGATTTCTAAACAGAAAGATTATAGAAAGATGCATATACCAGTCTATTGCAAGATGAGGATGATAAGGACAACCAAAAGATAGTTTGAAAAACAAAATAAGGATATAAAATTGAAAGCATGGAAATTTCAACTTAAATAGAGAATAAATCTTTTCACAAGTTAAATAAATCTTAACTATCCCAAATTTCATTATCTTATTATCCAATCATCTAAAATTAACAATTTTTAAAACCATGGGTTTGAAAAATAATCATTTATTACACTCACAATGTACTTAATAAATTTTATTCTTCTTTGTTCCTAAATTAAATTAAATTTATTCCTTTCAATATATTTATTACTTATGTTAAATATACTTACACTTATTATAACTGCTTTGTTTTATTCTTAGTTCTTTTAATATATATTTTTATTGTAAGTTATTCAATTACCCTTTATTATATTTACCTCTGTTAATCATTTTATAATTAAAATTTAAGTGTATAACATTTATTATAACTACTCAAATTTTATTTATAAATCTTTTTATATTGTATATTATCCAATTACATTGTTAACTTTTGAAAAATTAAGGTAAGTTATATTTGAATGCAATTGCATTATACAAATAAAACTTTCCAATTAAATCTTTTCATCCTTGAATATTCATCCAAAATTTTAATTTTCTTTTTATAATTGAATTTAAGAATTAAATTTCCGATTTCTTCAAACCATTTAGAGATAAATAAATGTATGTACATAATTTATCGAATCAAATTTAAATCATATGTCTATATATATTATAAATCAAGTCATATTTTAGAAATTCAATTCAAATCATTTTGATTTACCAAAACAAAGCTGTAGTAAGTCTACAGAGCGGTCTCTTCACTTCGAAACTCGAAAATGAACGTCGATGATGCTGTAGTCATCACCGAAGTTATTTTCCAGCGACAAAGAGAAGAGCACTAATTTTAAACTTAAAATTCTTTGGAAACAAATTTCTGTTCAAAAATACTTTAAGTAATATAAATTTTTAAAACTTTAAACACAAAGTTTGAAACCATCGAAAATTAAATTCTCAAATTTCTTGTTCAAAATTCATTTCAGTTCCCAAATCAATTTATAAACAACTATATATAAATTCATTTATAGAACAATAAATGATAAATTAAGTATTATTATTTCAAATAATCAATTTTAAATCGGTTTATTAAGTTCCACAAATTTACTTATATATCAAAATTTTATTTCACTAACCAAATTTTAAAATAATATTGTGTCAGTTTGTTCTGTCAAAGTGTTTTAGAAATCCTATCGATAGCGTTGATCAGACGAATTGTGACGAATGTGAATTTTTCGCGTTCGAAAATCGACATCCATACTTTACATCGTACTCGAATGCCGCAGATTCGACCGTTCAAATCCGATTCGCCGGAGCTTATAACACAATTAAGTAAACAACACAGCGGAAGAAATAATGAATATCAATATACAACATCTGATACAACAAATGATACAATAAATATCGATATACATCAAAGATATGATACAATAAAATAGCAGTGGAAAAGAAAGATAGATAATGCTAGCAGCGGAACAAATAACTCTAAGATAGTCTTCAAGGAAGAACTCCAAATCTGAACTCCATCTCCCATTACCAATCCAGCAATAGCTCGAACTCCCAATAACGATGCACAAAGATAAGCAAGTGCAGTCTGATCCAAAGACTGAACTATCACCAGATAACCTACTAATCTGACTATCCGAAAAACCCAACTCTAGACTGCTCGTGTGGAAAATAGTGAGCACCCAGAGTTTAGGAAAGGAACAATATACTCCGAGTCAGTCATGGGACTGGTGTGAGTAACAAAAATAGTTTATCTTCAAACACAAACAGCAAGAGAATTTTAAAGTAATTCGCAATGTTTTTTAGAAAATGAAACAACCATAAGGCCTCTGCCACACACACAATGCAAACGCAGAATCGGAGGAGATTTCTCCTTATGATAGTCAAAAATGCTTGATACGATGAAATTTCTTTGATATTATTACTACAAGTGCAAAGTGCAGAAAAACATTTCGAAAGTAGAATATAAATCTTAGCCAGCATAGACATTTTGAACTATGCCTACTATAGCTACCATCCAAACAGTGGGGCGCCACCATAAGTGAATGGCAGGTAATACAACTAAAACCGTACAAGGCTCGTATTGGATGAATGGATTTTCCAACAAATGGTCAGGCTAAGGAACTTCCTATTGCCACATGGGAACGCCTCTGGCGGGACGCCTCGAGAACCAAACCGTTCTCTGCCAAACAAGGCCGGGAACCCCTTTTCCCAAGGGATATTATAAACCCTCAGATATGCCACCCCCGGTCCTTTGGGACCTTTAAAACGAGGCGCCTCTAAACCAACATCACACATAAATAAATATAGTGTGTCCACATGAGTAAGTATCTGGGCTCCATACCATGATACTACCCTTTTCCAGAAGGAATGGTCATACCCTAGGGGAGCTACCCCTGAAACCTTGCCGCACAATTCCTGTTTTGACCATTACCGATTTGTGAGGCTCGATGAAGTCTCGTCCACAAAGCCATGCTTCGGGTCAACAAATGATCAAAGTAATGATCACAAAGATAAATGATCAAACAAATGATCATATCACAAATGATCAAACAATGATCATTACACAGCAACACTTAACATGTCACATTACCAAATTGGGAATATATCGCTGATAACCTTCAACTACATAACCTCTGAGCTCGTATGTCTCAGAGAAGGGTGTTTTAACCTAAGAGAATAAATTCTCCGCCACCATCAGAAATGTATTTGAAAGAAATCTGCTTTATATCTTAATTTGTAATGTTAGACACACAATCCATACAAGTCTGTTCCGGGTTTGAACAGAACCGAAGGCACTTCCAAAGAAGCCCTTGCAATCCGGATAATCCCTAATCACGTCCGGATTTCCCATCACTTATGGAGATCTCTATACCGGGGATCAGCCAGTGCAGAGACAATCGACAAGAAACTCTTTCGTTTTCGAAAATATCCGGTCTTCACCACCGGTCTTCAAATGCAATCCATACGTCATATCACATATTCGGAATGGGATATATGACACAAAGGTCCTCTCCCGGCTAAACCGAATAGTGAGCGCAATATTTAAAACATATGGATATGGGATTTCAATTAAGTCACAACTTAATAATTCAAACTTTCCACTCAAATGGTTTAAACCAATTGCTATTTCAAATCTTTTAAACAAAAGATTTATTTCACTAAGTTCACTCATTTTCTCAAAGATTCATTCCTGTATTTCAAAACAATTCCATTTCAATTGGATTAATTCATTAAATCTTTAAATTAAGATTTAATTTACAATTTTCAAATTTGCTTCCAAAGATTCATTCATAGCTTATTCAAAACGTTTACTTTCCATTCTAAATTTGAAATCTTTTAACACCAATTAGAAGTTTATTACTTATGTGAACACCTTTATTTATTTGAAAACAAATAGTTTTCGTTACAGAAAGATCCAATTTTATTTACACGAGTTAAAGCCTTTGAATTTAAATTCAAATTTCCAAATCAATACGTTTAAAATAGTTTAACCCACATAACTCATTTATAAGTTGAATGGCCTTTCTAAACCCTAGATTCCAAATCATAGAATTCAATTTCAAATATTGAATTCAAATTTAAGTCAGAATATTTAAATTTCAAAACCCAATCAAGTTATTCAAAATAAATTTCATCTTTGAAATTCTATTTCAAAAGCTTTTCATTTTAAACCCAATCCATTTCCAAAACATTTGAATTTAAATATTCAAATTTAAAACTATTTCAAAAAAACTTGTGACTTAATCGATTTCTTCGTGAAATCCATATTTGTGTGTGTATAAGTGTGGTCCAGGGGTTTAACACAATAGTGCACATCATTCAATCATCACAGATTCGCTATCACCCAATATCGATAAGCGGTATATCCCAATAACGCTTATCTATATACACAGATTAACAGGTAGAAAATATGAATGCATTATAAATAAATAAAATTACATTCATCACAGATCACACTGAAAACAATTCATAGCACAAAGCATAGCCTCTTAGGAATATCAAACAGTTCAACAATCAATAGGGTTCAAACATCCATAAGTGAACTCAATAAATTATCTGATTAGTTTAAATCAGATGGGTCATGGATCATGGTTAATTAACTTTGATTGATTTCAAATCATTTGATTAATTATCCTTTAATCATTTATTAATTTAAATTAATCGATCTTAAATTATTGAATAATTGATCTTTAATTATTCAATTATCCTATAATAAATCGTCTTTGTACTTAATTTTCATTAACAGTTCTTAATTACAAATGATTTAGACACACTAATAATCTACCCATAAATTAATTACCAGTCTATAAACCCCAAATTAATTTCAATTATAAATTTAATCATTCTTAATCACTTCCCAAA
The DNA here is from genome assembly GCA_030765085.1 of Allium cepa. Taxonomy (NCBI): domain Eukaryota; kingdom Viridiplantae; phylum Streptophyta; class Magnoliopsida; order Asparagales; family Amaryllidaceae; genus Allium; species Allium cepa. Next base: position 133,649,841 of record CM060942.1, on the reverse strand, counting down.
ACAATTAATTTATAATTCGTCTCAATTAACGTTTCAAAATTCTCTTTAATAATTTTGAAATTAGATTATTTCTAACTACAAAACTATAATGTTAATTAAACTTAACACTTACCTTACATTATCCTTAATTTAATTATTCACTCGATTAATTAAAGCTGAAAATAAATTTTAGCTTAAACCGTTATACGTTTACTAATTTAACAATACTTAAAACTTATTAAAATAATTCGCTTACTCGAGTAAACAACCCGAGAGAAAATCCATACTTATTCGAGTAAACCCCCGAGTCCTCTCCCTTCATTACCCGAGTCATTCTCCTTTCCTCTTATTTGTTTCTATTTTTTTTCCCAGTTAATATCAAACTTAAGTTTAAACTAAAATAATAGTTCCCAGGCTCGCGTGTTTCAAACTCGAGAATTTCACCTTTCATACCGAAGTACGCTCTCCCTTTTCTCGAGTGCTCCTTCGTTTCTCACGCTTTCTTTCTTCCCTCATTCTTTTCTCAAGTTATAAATTACTGAAGCACTCCATTTAAAACATGAGCACTACTGACACGCGACCCCCCTGTACACGTGTACACCACCACGCCTCCCCTCCAATGGCGATCGCGACCCCCAGCAAGTCGTGCCTCATCCCCTCGTTCACAATCCAAACTCGATTCGAAGAAAAATATTTGAAATTGAATCTTTGCCCCTCGAGTCGAACTGTCGCCCAGGCACCACCACGCAAAACCCTTCGCCAACTCTCCTCTGGCCACCAGAGGCCACGAAAACCTGACCCAAGCTTCCTCACCGTACAACGCTGCGATTGGCACCGGAGTCTTGAAGTCCGATGGCCCACAGGGGAAGCAGCGACCACGTTTCCAGACTCGACTCGATTTAGCCATTAAACCCTAAAGTCGCCTGGTTCCATCAAGTTGTGCAATGGAAAAATTATTTAATAATTTTCCTAAAGTCGTGAATCACCAAGCTAGCTTCACACAAAATTACAACAACCTAAATTTATTAGATCACCAGAAACTGATCAAAACATGATTTTTGATCAACAAGGAACTACTCACTGAATACTTAACTAAAAATCAACATTTTTGTTTTGAAAATCCTATTTGGCAATTTAGATTTAGGTTATGAATTTTAATTAGCATTTCATAAAGTTTGAATTTATCAAGATATTACATGATCCCTGTAAAAATCATTTTTTTCCACCTGTATATCCTTTTTTCTTCTGAAATTCATTTTTAAATTATAATTCCTTCTTAAATACACAAGTATTTTCTCGAGATCAAAGTGTAATAATGATCAAGTGATTAAGTATTGGGATTTTGAACAAGCTTGATGCTATGAAACCAAAGACAGAAATGGTTTCTAACTCGAACAGGTATTTACACTGCCAAATGTTTGTACACAGAGAACTACACATGCATATGCATAATAAAACAATTTCATATCTCAGACTAATGAGCAGCAATTTAAATATACTTGAATTTCTTTTTTAGTTGTTTACTAAATTGTTACTCACAGTGGATTCAAGAAAATGAACAGAGAGCAATGGTTGATGGAAACTGCAGTTTGAATCTCCTGTAACTTCTCCCTGACTTTGATCTCTGGTTTGCTATTTGTTTTGCAGATCTCTGAAATTGCTTGTTTACTGAGTTGCTTCTTTGTTTAAATTGTTAGATGATATTTACTTTTAATTTTCTCAGCTTTTGAATGCACGAAATGAAATGGGAGATTGATGTATACAAATTAGTTACAGGTGATATATGGTTTGAACAATGCAAAGCATGGCTAAAGATGCTTGTACAGGTGATATAAAAGTAGTTCAACAGGTTACTATATTATTAGTACAATATGGACAGAAATTTTTTTGCTTCGAATTGTTGGCTGAAGTGATTTTTTTACAATTCGAATTTGACTTTGTTTGTGCCAAAATGGAGAGCATTAAATTGCTAGTACTCTATGTTTCATGATTATAGTTTATTTGTTTCAAATATTTTTCTTGCCTACTTTTCATTAGCTCGGCCGAGAATCTCCTTTTGCATGCTAGGGGATATGGCATTTAATGCATATGTACTTTGGGTTTCTACTTAAATGTATTTGCTGTCCTTGCATTCAAAAGTTTCTACTTAATTGTCTTCAGCTTAGCCTACATGCTAGTTTACTCGTCTGCATTCCTGTTTTAATGTGTTGTTAACTTTTTATTTTTTATTTTTTTAGCTGATGTATTTACTTTACATTTTTTTTTGTTTACTTCTTGCCTGCACACCATACAACCTACACATACCTTACTTTACCTGCCTGATGTACATGAAAGTGTACTTCATTGTTTTACTTTGCATAATTTACTTGCTTGAATACTTTATATTTTATCTCATATATATGTATTCCTATTCCAATTTCTTTTATTTGTTTTCTTATCCTTTATAAGTGTTTATATGCGAAGGCATTTTATTTCTATGCTTTTACTTGTTATTTACTATAAATCCCAATTCAAATATAAATTAAATATTCAATTTTCAAATTTATTCCAAAATTTACTCAAAATTTACATTAACTATAAAATAAAACGAATTCCAAAATTTTGGGATCGTTACACGAATCGATCGGAAACCCAACTCAACATCAACAACTCAAACAACACAATATATAAACAAAACATAGATTTACAAGTACAATTCAAAATGTTTGAAAATTGGTTGGAAACAAAAGACAAGATGATTAAATAACAAAATAGGGAGGTGGATAAGCTTAAAGAAATCACGGGCAACATTTACCGGGTCAACCGTGTCTTAAAGAATAAGATCAATGTGGATTTTTCTAGGGTAAATCTACATTCGATCTCAATAGACAAAGTTTGGAATAACAAAAGATATTAGCATCTAAACCAAGGATAGATAAGAATCTCTGGTGAATCGATGCTAATTGTAAGGGGGTTTCCCCTTTTTTTCAATTCAATTTGAAATTGGCGTGACCGCCGACTCACTAGAAAGATCATTCGAAGCGGAGTTATGGAATACTCCAGAATCAAAAGAAGATGAATAGTGAAGAACACGAATGGATTTTGGAACCGTAGGGAACGTTCCAAAATTCAAAGGAATTGTGTCAAAAGGGAGAGATTCAAACTCGAATGAAAGTAATTCTGTAAATATATTCATTCCATATGTTGAGTTTTTCCTAGAGCTACCAAAGTTCTGATACCAACTGTAACGAACAGGTATTTTCAACCATTCGCATCCATTATAAGTGTATAGGTAGACACTCATGCCGGAATTGAATTGCTCAAAATACTGCGTTGTAAATAAAAATTTGGCAAACCTCAGAATATACAGTAAATAAAAATCACAGATCGCAGACACAGAGTAATAATAATGCAGCGGAAGAAAAAGAGATAGTAGCTCATGAAGCTACTATATAAATATATCAGAGTTACATATGATACAACAGAAGAAATAAAGTACAAGAGAAGTCTCAATACATAGAAATCTACTAATATAATAGCTGGAAAGGACCAACAGGCTGAAAAGATAAAACTTGACAAGTAGATAATCTCCAGCGATTCCAATCTCCAGAAAGTGGAAATCCAAATCTGTGAATAACTCAGGCTGACCCGAGCGTAAATAAAAATACAAACACTCGAGTCAGGACATACATACTTATACAATGTAAACCAACTCAATTGAACTGTAGTAAATGTGCAAGTAACTTAGAAGATGCTTGGGACCGCCCATCCTCTAAGGATCCGTTAAACTATTTACTATGTAGTAATATACGCTATATACAGTAGTGTCTAATCAGTAAAGTATAATCATATAGAAAATAGCGTTAAGGGGATGGTGAACCTTAACGCGGTCGGATCTTTAAAACCAAAATCGTAGTGGGCTCGATATAAGGAGATGACACGGCACGCGAGGCAATGCCAGAGTGGATACACCGTTTGCACTCTCGGACCGGTGGTGATGACAAGCCAGCAGCTTCCGCCCACCTCGAATAATACCCCCGAATCAAAGTGGCGCCACATATCCAATCACAAAAGTAATAGAATGGTTTCCGATGGAGCATGCTCGATGAAAGGGTGCGACCCTTTGTGTAGCCCGGTATAGCTCCTGTTTTAGTCATTTATGCCAACTCACGGGAGTTGGGTCCACGTAACATACCTCGAGAACGTCGCCACCATCCTACTTCATTCTGGAATCTCCACCGCGTACACAGTTGTTAAAGTGGTTTTCGGTCTTGGCCGGCTATAAGACAATATCCGATCCCGGTCTCTTTAACAACCAATCGTTATTATAACCCATAGTTATAACTTTAAAAAAAAATTTATACTTCAAAATAAAATATCATTTCAACCCAAATCTTTATCAAAATAAAGATTAAATTATTTCCAAACCATTTCAATATATCATCATATCATATCTTTCGATTCAAATATTTATCAAAATAAATATCAAGTCATTTCTAACCATTTCATTATATTAAATTATCATATCCTTCCAAAACTTCCTTTCAAATCATTTTAATATATCATAATCTTTCAAAGTTTCATTTCCAAAATATCATATCTTTCAGAACTTCCTTTCAAATTATTTTAATATCAAAATGTCATATCTTTCAAAACTCCATTTTCAAATCATTTTAATATATCAAAATATCATATCTTTTCAAACAGCATTTCAATCATTTAATATATCAAAATATCAAAACCACATTCATTTCAAATCATTATTCATTTTATTCAATTTGAAATACCATTTCAATTCACATTTCAAAACAGTTTATATTCAAAAAAAATCATTTTTAATCATTAAAATGAAATTATTATGTTCAAAAATTAAATTACTAAATTTCCAAAATTTTCAACTTTCAAAGTTCATTTATTCACTTAAGTTTATCAAAACAGTGAAAATTCACTTTTCGTGGCATTTAGAAAACGCTACGGAAAGATACATTCAAAACAGTTCAATTTAACAAAAGACAACATTTTAAAATGTTGTAATAGGGTTTACTTAAATTTCAAATAAACTTAGTTAAATTCAAAAATTATAGCACTTACAAAAATTGCTATAATAGCTTTTAATTCAATTTAGCTTTTTAGTTCATTATCATTAACTACAACATTTACAAATGTTGTAATATCATTTACATTGTAATTAATAGCATTTCAAAAATGCAGTCAATTGACTTCAAATATTCAATATAATTTCTCAACCAATTATATTTTTTATTTAAAACATTTTTAACTCATAAAATCATACATTTTCACATTTATAAACATCATTTAATTTTCCTCAAGTTCATGATTTTATAAAGTTAAATTTCCATTCAAAAATCAAGATTTAATAATAATTCACTTATTAAATTGCAATGTTCAATTTTAAATTCCTTGCATTAAATTTCAACTTAACACTTAAGTTCAAATTCTCAAATATAACTTAGTTTCATTTTTATTTGCTTAACTAAAATTTCACTTTTAAGTCAATTTCATAAATTTCCAATTTAGTTATATTTCAAAATTCCAACTTAAATATTCATTCATTTCACATTCAACTTTATCAAAAATCATTAATATGATATAAAATCACTTTAAATTAATTTAAATTTAAAATATCATAAATTTATCATATTTCAAAGTTAATTTAAATTCCATTAAAAATTAAATCAAAATTTCCAAAATAACTTACATTCATATTTTCTAACTTTTCCCATTTATTTAACTTATAGATTTCCAGAAAATCAATAATACTTTACAAAAATTATATTTTTATTTAATTTTAAATCAAAATATTATAATAGTTATATTTATAAAATATTTTAAAAATTTTAGAAAAACATATTTTAACTACGGGCCTGTATATAATTTTCTACGCTAGGTAAAGTGATACGGGTAATATATCATTTCAACCCGTAATTTAAAAAGAAAATCCGGGTTTTATTATTTCAAACCTGCAATCCCAAGTAAATAAAATAAGTTGAAAATCGTTCAGACCTATCATTTCAGCCCATAAGGATTTTCCCTTATTCTAAAGTCCGTTCGGGAATGTATCATTTCAACCTATAGTGATTTCTAATCTACAGGGAACTTGCAGTGTGATAAACATATATAAAAATGAACAGTAACAACATATATATAATAACAGATGATATGACATGAAATTTAACAGGTTTAACATCATATATAAATAATCACATGGTAGTTATAACATCATATTTAATTCTCCACATTCGGTTGTTGTTGTTTCACAACTGCATAAGTATAAATGTCGTGTGAGTTTTACTCACCTTTTTGTGTTGGAGATTGCAATACAAATGACACAACGGATTCCAGAAGGCATGATGACACAACAATAGGAGCAAGTGGGAAGAGATCCAAGCTTAGAACTTGTGTTACAACCCAAAACAAAACAAAATAAAAATACAATTCAATACAACATTGAATAGGAATAACTTTGAAATAAGAAGAGATACGAATACACAGTCTTTTATCTTGCCTTCTACACTTGCTAGCATGGCTTAGGGAATGTTTTGGCTCAGGTTTGGACATACTTTGGTTCAGGTTTGGATCCTATAAGGCATGGCTACAAGGTATTGAAGTGGTGGAGGAGTTACTATGCATGAATATGAAGAGGCTTATGCAAATAGTGGGTTTTTGGTTCATTTTGGGCTAGGCTACATGGATCTATGGCTCGGCTATGGCATGTTTCAGATCTGGACAGAGGATGAAGGTGATGGTTAGGGGTGTGTCAAGGTGGTGGTGGATCAATAGGAGGTGGCCAAGGTTATCTAAGGTGATGGTGATGAAGACTAGGTGGCTAGACATGCTTTTTAAGGAGTTTTAACATAGTTTTTGTGGATTTTGCATCATGAGATGGTCATGGCACTTGCTGGTCAGTGGAGGAAGGGTTTTTGTAACAGCCCAATTTTTTTTACAAGTATTTTTCACTTGTATTTTAAAAACTTTGGGGTTTATTTAAAGTGATTAAAAAAAAAAAAACAATTGACCAAATTTTTAATTAAATAATAAGATCTCTGAAATTTTGACATGGTCAAGAATTAACTTTAATTTGGAAATTTGGGGTTTTGTCGAAGATGGTAAATAACTTAATTTCTAGCCAAATCAAGTTTTAATTAACAAAACATTAATAGCTTAGGTGGTTAAGACATCTGGGCTATTCACGACAGGTCACGAGTTCGAGTCTCAACATGGTCAGAATTTCTAATTTTTTTTTAGTATATAAATGAACTGGGTAATTACGCGTTAAAAAGGGCGCGTAAATTTAGAGAATAAATACCGTATATATATATAAGATTATATATAGGAAAACGTATAGAATTTTAATCCGTTATTTTTCTCTTTCCAGTAAAATTTACTTCCAATTTATATGCATATATAATTTGATTTAAATCATTTCCTTAAAATACTAAATATGGAAATTTAAAGTTGTGAAATAGTTAATTTTGTTAAAAGACAACTCCATTTGAATTTTAATAAAAGGAATTTTGTATATATATATATATAATATGTGAAACCCAATTAAGTTTGTTAAGTAATAATTTTGAAGAATTTAGTGTATTAATGAACTGTTGGATTTCGCGTTTATAGGACGCGTAAAATTTATGGTATAAGTAACGTAATAAACATATAAATTTAAAACGTTATTTTTATATAATTCTTGGGTGTTTTGTATTGCGTCAGTTTGGCGTATTTTAAAAATCATATTTCAACATCTATATGAATTAAAATATCAGTCAGTAGTTTATAGCAAATGTTACTTTTCCATATAACTTTAAAACATATTTTAGTGTTGCCTTGTATGTTCTGACTATTTAGTTGAAATTTAACCTTGCCTATCTTTTCAAATTCTCGCATACCCATTATATCTCTCTGGTTCCTATAATCACGCAAATCTTATTTGCCTCTCTATTTCAAATAAATAAATATATATATATAAAAGAAACGTGATGCTGTTTCTTCAATCTACAATCAAATCTCTTGCCTAAATATCATCTTGATGGTCTGCATTCAAAATCAGGCCACTATTAAATGGTATCAAATGTTGAAATCAAATTTTCATAAATTGGCAGTATAAATTCACGCAGACTTATCCGTTCAAGCTAAAGAAACTGGAAAGAAATCACAATCTTTTATCACTTGCCTCCTTATATTCGTTTCCTTTATCAATTTATCTCTTACGTTTTCTGGTCTACAATATAATTTCAAACCTGCCTACTGTTAACCCCGTTCCAGCCTACGAGTTAAAGGAGTTGACGACTTAAGGCCTGGGACGAGCCACGAGTTAAGGTGTTTAACGCCTCAGGAAGCCTCACGACTCAGGAAGCCTCACGACTCAGGAAGCCTCGCGACTCATCGAGTCACCGACTCAAGGAGTTAATGACCTAAAAGCTCAAAGCGACTTAAAGGATTACGACTCAAGGGGTTAACGGTTCACAAGGCAGGACCGACTCAATGCATTACCGACTCATCAAAGGCTTGGCCCCAGCGACTCAACAGGTTCACGACTCATCATAAGAAAGGACTCAAGAGAATTGACGACCTAAGAAATGACTTGATGACTCATAACTCAAGATGACTCGTCCGCGACTTAAAGCCACTGAGTCGTACTCCGTTGCTACAATGCATGAGCCAGTGAGAATTGACTCGCCAACGACTCAGGACTTGACTTAGAATCCAGCAAGAGAATGAACTAGTGAGAAGACCAAATGAGCCGGCCACGACTCAACTTGACTCGGCCACGGCTTAGCCTGAGTCGGTCACGACTCAGGACTTGAGCAAAAAACTTCTATCCAGATTTGCCTATAAATACATGGCCACCCCCAACATTCAAGGGACTTTTGGCTGATTCATTTCAAGCGCCGTTACTCTGCTGCATTCTAAACTGCTTCGACACCTTCAAGAAACTTCATGAAGAAATCAAACATGTCAAACATGTGTTCAAAGATTCGGATCGACATTGAAGTTTAGGCTACTTGTTTAAAGTCACTTGAAACACAAAGTGTATTGTAATCAAAGTGTAACTGCATTGACTTGTAATCAAATCGTCAATAAAGATATTCAAAGTGGACGTAGGCTATCTCTCAAGCCGAACCACTATAAAATTGCTGTTGTTTACTGTTTTTTCACTATTATCTGCTTATAATCTGTTCCCGAGTTATCGGGTGGTGCTTTCACGATCTCACTTTACACACCGGGGTGTTAGCGTTCAAATTCAAGCGTTAACATTTTTGGTGCTTTCACTGAGAACCCAACTCAGGATAATGTCGTCATAGCTTCACAGAAATTTGTAGAAAGAATTTCCTTGAAAACCAGAAGCCTATCCGAGATTATGGCTCCTGGAAGGAAAAGTAGATCTGTCAGATCTGGGAATATTCAAGAGGGAACCTCTGCTTCCCCCATATCGAATCAAGTCACTCCAGCTGTCGGAGTTACAAAGGCAGAGCTGGATGCTGCAATCTTAGGGCTGAACCAACAGATAAATGCCCAAAATGCACAATTTGAGGCTCAGAATGCCCAAAATGCTCTAATTCTGAATAGGTTGAACGATTTGCTTAGGGCAAACCACCAACCAGCAGGTAATGAAAGGAATTTCGCTGGCAACATTCATGATGCTGAAGAAAGAAATGCTCCTGAAAGGGCTGCTAGCCCCTTTGAACAAACACTTCCAGAGGTTGGTGGATCTAGAGCTCGACATGATGAGGAGTATCTTTCAGGAATGGTCCGACAAATTATGAAAGAGAGTATGCAGAGGGTTGAAGACGAGAAAGAATGGGGTTTCGCCCCAAGTAAAACTCCGTTTACTGAGAAAATCTTAAAGGCTGAATTCCCAAGGAAGTTTGTCCCTCCAACCATTCCAGCTTACAAGGGGACAAGTGATCCGAACGAATTCTTATACAAGTATGAATGGCACATGACAGGTGCCAGAGCCTCTGATGAAATAAAGTGCTGATATTTTCCTGTGTATCTCGAAGGTGTAGCTCTACTTTGGTTCACCAAACTTCCAGTCCGATCTATCGATCGGTTTTCTGACTTAACCCGGAAGTTCAAGGAGAAGTTCAGACTATACGCCTCAAAAGCCAAGGACATCATGTCACTGTCAAGTTTGGAGCAGAATCCAGGAGAGACTATCAAATCTTTCTTAAATCGCTTTAATATAGCGCTAGCTGAGGTGGACAATGCAGAACCGCGAATGATATTGACTTATCTGATGAAGGGTATTGACAAGTCGAGCGAGTTTGGGAAATGGCTAAACATGAAGGAACCAAATTCCCTTGAAAAGTTCTATAAAAAAGCAGATGAATTCATACGCTTAGAAAGCCGTCCCGTACCGGTAAAGGCAGTGTTGGAAAAAGCCGAAGATAACATTGTTGTTCCACGCAAGAATGAATCTGTAGGGCAAAAAAGGGAAAATAACAACGGGAAGAAGCAGAGTAATCTGAAGAAGCCCCGATCCTTCAAGCCATCAGAATATACTCCTTTATCAGATACGCCGGAACGTATCTACCTTGCCACTAAAGATTCTATTGACTTTCCTAAACCTCCTCCTCTAAGGACCGGGAAAAAGGCTATACAGAGTGGGAAGTTCTGCCGCTTCCATAATCAACCCGGTCACGAAACCGACGAATGCCGCCAGTTGAAAAATCTGATTGAAGAGTTGCTAAGGGAAAACAAACTGCAGCAATTTGTGAAAAAGAATAGCAACAATCCTGCTTCATCTAGTCAGGGGCAACAGGCTCCTACTCATCAGCCTAGGACGACTGAGAAGGCTGCAGGGCATGAATCTGGAAGGCCCATTATCAATGTCATTACAGGAGGACCTCACCCAGCGGGCAGAAGCTGGGGTGAGATGGAAAGGTATACCCGAGCTTTAAAGTATGTACCGACAGAGGAAGATGTATTCGTTTTGGAAGGTGCTACGCCCTTGAAGCAACAAAGAACTCTTGATGATGATATTGTATTCAAAGCTAAGGATTCCGCAGGTATTGAAGCTCCTACCTTGGACCCCTTAGTCATCTCGGCTGGTATCGGGCCAGCTATTGTCAGAAGAGTTCTCATTGATTGTGGTGCATCCTGCAATATCCTCTTCAAGAAAACATTCGACCAAATGAAGATCCCTATGGCTGATGTGCAAGCCTCATCGCAGAAAATTGCTGGTTTCACTGGGGAGCCAAAGCAGCCGGTAGGGACCATTGATTTGTTTGTGGAACTTGGAGAAGGAGAGAGAAAAATGGTCCGCAAGCAAACTTTTGTGATTGTCGACGAATTTTCTGCTTACAATGCTTTCCTTGGTCGTCCAACTCTGGCAGCATTCAAAGCTGTTCTTGCCCCGTGGTGCCTCACTATTAAATTCCCTACAGACAATGGAGTGGGAGTTATAAAAGGGGATCAAAATGCTGGGCGAGAGTGTTATCTGACAGAGCTACGTGAAACCAGAAAAAGAGAAATGGGAAAGAATGCGGCAGCCCCAGTCCGCATCAAAGAACCAGCCTTGTAGCAATTACAGGGCGGACCCTGCACTGGCGAGCACAGCGGAGCAAGGAAAGAGATGGACCCTAGAAAAGTCAGTGCAGGGGGAAATAGAGTGGTACCAGTGGAAACGACAATACCAATACCTGTTGACCCAAAGGACCCAAACAAGGTGTTGAATGTGGGTTCACAACTTAATGTGTCAATTCAGAATATCTTAATATCTTTTTTAAGGACAAATCTGGATGTTTTTGCTTGGACTCATGCCGTTATGTGCGGAATATCCCCAGAAGTTGCAGTGCATGCTCTAAATATTGATCCAAAATTTACACCTGTGAAACAGAAACGGAGAACTCAAGGTCCAGAAAGGTCGGCGGCATTAAAAGAAGAAGTTGATCGGCTCATGGAGAATAATTTTATCAAAGAATCTACCTATCCGAATTGGGTTTCAAATCCAGTACTGGTTAAGAAAGCCAACGGAAAATGGAGAGTATGCATCGATTTTTCAGATCTAAACAAGGCCTGCCCCAAAGACTGCTTCCCATTACCCAGAATCGACCAACTGGTAGACGGAACAGCGGGACACGAATTGTTATCTTTTATGGATGCTTACTCCGGATATAACCAGATCATGATGCATGAGCCAGATCAGGAGGATACGAGCTTTATCACCGACACTGGTCTTTACTGCTACAAAGTTATGCCCTTCGGGTTAAAGAATGCAGGGGCAACATACCAAAGACTCGTTAATGCTATGTTCAAACCGCAACTGGGCAAGACTATGGAAGTCTACGTCGATGACATGTTAGTAAAGTCTAAGAAAGCAATGGATCACATAGAACACTTAGCAGACATGTTCGCAGTCCTCCGGAAATACAGAATGAAGCTCAATCCTTTAAAATGTTCATTTGGAGTGGAATCCGACAAGTTTTTAGGTTTCATCGTGAGCGCTAGGGGCATTGAGGCCAGTCCAGCTCAAATTACTGCATTAAAAGAAGTCAAAGCTCCTAGAACAAAGAAGGAATTGCAAAGTCTCAATGGAAAAGTCGCCGCCTTGAGTCGGTTCATTTCCAAGGCCACAGATAAATGCATCCCATTCTTTGACGCCCTAAAGAAAGGAAAGAAAAACTTCGATTGGACTCCCGAATGCCAAAAAGCTTTTGATGAATTGATTCACCATATGGAAACGCCTCCAATACTTTCTAGGCCTGGCGATGGCGAGGATCTTCTTATATACTTGGCAGTATCATCTCATGCTTTAAGTGCAGCGCTGATACGAGAAGACAAAAGGATTCAACATCCAGTTTACTATATCAGCAAAAGACTCACTGGAGCAGAGATGAATTACTCTAAGTTGGAAAAACTCGCCTATTGCCTACTAATTGCATCTAGAAAATTGAGGCAATATTTTCAAGCTCATCCTATCAGAGTCCTCACTGATCAACCTTTAAAGCAGGTCCTGTTTCGCCCTGAGACTTCGGGTCGTCTTCTAAAGTGGAATATTGAACTCAGTCAGTATGACATCACTTATCATCCCCGAAAAGCAATCAATGGACAAGCTTTAGCGGATTTCATCGCAGAATTCACAGATAAGGGTAACAGTGAGGAGGAAACGGACGACGATTCCACAATCCAATGGAAATTATATGTTGATGGAGCGAGAAACGACTACTGTTCTGGAGCCGGAGTTGTACTTGAGACCCCTGAAGGCCGATCATTATGCTATGTGCTAAGATTGGAATTTCCTTCGACAAACAATGAAGCAGAGTACGAAGCCCTTATCGCTGGCTTAAGGATTGCTAAAGAATTAAACATCGGAGAGTTACAGATATTCAGCGATTCTCAGCTTATTGTATGCCAAGTCAAAAAGGAATTCCAAGCAAAAGGGGGGAATCTGCCCGCCTACTTGTCAAAGGCTTGGGAACTCCTGGGTGATTTCGATCATTACATGATAAGTCACATTCCTCGAGAAGAAAACATGAAAGCAGATTCTCTCGCAAAGTATTCTAGCACAGGCGAAGCTCAATTTCTGGGGTTAACTCCGGTGGAGGTCCTGTTGACTCCTAGCATTGATGAGATGGACATTGATTGGATCATGAGCATGTCTCAAGAGCAAGAATCATGGATGACTCCGATAACAGAATATCTGCTCAATGGATCCTTACCAGGGAACTCAAAAGAACGACAAAAGCTACTGAGAAAAGCCTCTCGATATATAATCCAGGATGGCCGATTATATAGACGGGGATTCTCAATGCCATTACTTCGGTGTGTATCCAGGGAAGAATCCGAAGCAATCCTAGCGGAGGTACACGGAGGAGAATGTGGTGATCATTCAGGTGGTCAGACATTAGCAAAGAAAATTCTCCGATACGGATATTTTTGGCCAGAAATTAATCGAGATGCAGCAGAGTATTCCCGAAAATGTGACAGATGCCAAAGATTCGCCAAAATTCCTAGAGCTCCTTCCACTGAACTCACACAGATGGTCAGTCCATGGCCGTTTGCAATATGGGGGATATACCTTGTAGGACCGTTACCAACTGCCAAATCTGGAATTAAATATGCCATTGTTGCTGTAGATTATTTTACTAAGTGGGCAGAAGCTGAACCACTGGCTACTATCACCTCAAAGAAGTTGATAAGTTTTGTAACTAAAAACATCATTTGCAGATACGGTGTGCCTCAGAAAATAATTACAGACAATGGTACTCAGTTTGAAAGTGAAGAATTCCAAGATTTTTGCAAGCGATTCAAAATCCGAAAACGCTTCTCAGCAGTGGCTCATCCGCAGGCAAACGGGCAAGTGGAAGCCGTGAATAAAATTATTAAGTCAACCATCAAAAAGCAACTTGAAAGAGCAAAAGGTGGTTGGGTCGATAAGCTACCATTGGCACTATGGGCATACAGAACCACTCACAAAACTGCGACTGGGCACACCCTGTTTTCATTAGCATACGGGTCAGAGGCAATGATTCCGGTAGAAATAGAGGTCCCTTCACATAGGAGAATCCATTTCAATCAAGCAGAAAACGAAAAGCTAAAGCTTGAAGCGCTAGATCTCCTTGATGAAAAAAGAGATGAGGCTAATCTCAAAATTGCAGCTCATCAACAAAGGATAGCCAGACATTTCAACTCCAAAGTTCGCCAACGCAACTTTGAGATTGGAGACCTAGTCCTGAAAAGAATTATGACAGCGACAGGTGTGTTTGGGCCAAATTGGGAAGGACCATATGTCATAGGTCAGAAGCTTCTTGACGGCACATTCAAACTCACTACTGTTGAAGGAGATCAAATTCCAAGGGCATGGAACATCAATCATTTGCGTCCATACTTTACTTGAAAATTTTGTTGAAATATTGTAAAAAGAATTATGAATGTATGATTCTTGTAATTGAAGGCAATTATAAAACTGATGCAAGTAAATAATGAAAAAAATATAAAGTGGATGTAGGCCCAATTTCCTGGCCGAACCACTATAAATCTTGTGTTCCTTATTATTATTACATGTTTGCTTTATTTTCGATATAAAAAGTACATAGAATGTATTGCTGAAATGTCGATTTAAATTTTTGCAGACAATGGAAGTGAAACTTGCACATAATAAGACCCAGTGATTCTCGCCAAATTTCAAGTCACAAAAGCTCCAAATTCAAATCCTAGATAGGAAGTACTTCAATTGAACAGCCTATGATTTCGACAGAAACGGGCCTTTGCTAATAAATTGAGATCGTTTGAACAAACAAACATCCAATTAAGAAGCTGATGCTCGTTCTCACGAACTTGCCTGGCAATGAAGTACATTTCCTTGGATTAAACAAGTCACTTGTAAAAAAAAAAAAAAGAGGATCACTGAAAAAGCATAAGCAGGTGGACAAGGGAACAACCAAAGCCATCATCGGCAGCACAAATCCTCTTCGGAGGCACAACTCTTCGGAGGATAAAGACCTCCAATGGGTCATACGCCACAAAAAAGAAAGTTCTCTACTCAACAAAAAAGATTGGAGGAGTCATGACCCTCCAACCATGAGAGAGTAACTTCCAGGCGATGAAAACCCTCTTTGAGGCACATTTCACCAGGAGTTGAAGTGTAACAACCGCTCTTCGGAATTTCACTTCACCAGAGTTGAAATGTAAACAAAATAAAAGCCCTCTTCGGAGGCCCATTTCACCAGGAGTTGAAGTGTTACGACCGCTCTTCGGAATTTCACTTCACCAGAGTTGAAATGCAAACAAAATAAATGCCCTCTTCGGAGGCCCATTTCACCAGGAGTTGAAGTGTTACGACCGCTCTTCGGAATTTCACTTCACCAGAGTTGAAATGCAAACAAAATAAGGACCTCTTCGGAGGCACATTTCACCAGGAGTTGAAGTGTAACAGCCGCTCTTCGGAATTTCACTTCACCAAAGTTGAAATGCAAAACAAAATAAAGACCTTTCTGGAAGCCCACGTTTCACCGAGATTGAAATAAAACTTCCAAGTGTTGAAACGTGAAAAGGCTTTCTTCAAAGGCACAACTCTTTGGAGTTACACGTTTCGCCAAGATTGAAATAAAACTTCCAAGTGTTGAAACGTGAAAAATCCCTCCTCAGAGGTACAACCCCCTCCCGGGGACACAATCAAAAAAAAAAAAAAAAAGAGACTTCTTCGGAAGCCCACGTTTCACCGAGATTGAAATAAAACTTCCAAGTGTTGAAACATGAAAAGGCTTTCTTCGAAGGCACAACTCTTTGGAGGTACACGTTTCACCAAGATTGGAATAAAACTTCCAAATATTGAAACGTGAAAAATCCCTCCTCAGAAGTACAAATTTCTATTTAAAAAAAAAATATCCTCATCAAGAACATACTTTAACTTTCAAAGGAAGAGTGATTTACCTATTCTAGAAAATAACCTTCCTCAAAAAAAAAAGGAAGGGAAGAAAGTTAAAGTACTCTTCAGAGGCCTGCTTTACCACATAGAAGAATTCACTTGGCAAAATGCGTACTTAAGCAAAAGGAAAAAAATGATTTCTTCGAAGGACAAAGCGTAAAAATTTATATGAAGGAAGTTGTACTCTACGAAAAATTTCTTCAAGAATGAAGTAATTATTCTTCAGAAAATAAGAGTGCGAGTCCCCTCAAAGTATAAAATATTGCAGCAAACTTATGGTATGGGGGCAACATGGTATAGTTACATACAAAATGGCATAGCTACATCGGTAAAGTACGCTCAAACAACATACCACAAGCTCACCGCAATATCATATAAATAAACTTGTGCAAAAATGAATAATAAATGCATTCTCAAATTCAAACAAGAGTCTGTACAAATAAAGGATCATTTTATTCAATTGCAGATACAGGTTTCAAAATAAAAAAAGCAGGGGCCCGTAGCTGCACAACATCCGACCATCACACAAAAAAGGAATCAAAAAGCCCGAAGTCCGACTCTTCACTTCTTCTTACCACCTTTGGACCCTTTGCCTGGCCGAATGATTAGTTTTTCAGGTCTATCTATAGGCATAAGGGAAGAAGGAAAGGGAGGTGCAACCGGTGCAACTTCCGGTTCCTCTTCAGTAGTGATGATTTTCTTCCCCCTCCTCTTCGATGTTCCGTGCTTCTTTCTTCTCTTCGAAGAAGACTCACTCCCTGGAGTAACAAGAGCGGACAAAACTATGTCGTCAGAGGGAGTCCGCTCCGGAGAGATCTCGCCTCCTTCAAGTCCCTCGTCCTTCTGCTCTTGCGAAGCGATAGGGTCATCCAAGCCATGAAGAGCCTCAATCTGTTCCTCTTGTGACCCGGGCTGTGAAGCAGAAGGAGGAGTCACCTGAAGAGACGGAGGAGGGATAACCGGAGGAAGTGAAGTCTGCACAGCATTTGGTGTTTCAACTGCAGAAGAAGAGAAATTAAAAATATTAGTATCTCCCCGAAAGAAGGGAAATATGGGTTCGTCAAGATTCAAGATGTAATCGAGAAGCTCATCAAACTTTTGAGGAGTAAGCAAGCGATCCACCTGAATCGGACCAATGTCAAAATTACCTGAAGATGTTTGCTTCGTTAGTTCAATCTCATAATTCTGAGCCCCGATATCCTCCAAAGCCTCATCATCAGTAGGGGTGATTACCCCGGTTCTTGTAGGAGGCAGCGAATGAGCACTGGAACCTGTAATGTCCACTTCGAAAGAAACTAAAGGACGTTCAGAAGTGGTAGGTGGTATTTCTTTCTCAGAACGTTCCCCTTCCGCCATTCCGGCCCGTACCCTAGCGAGTTGCTCTTTTCCCTTGGCAAGAGCAGCGCGGGCATCATCGTCGAGATAATGCTCTTCAAGAGCTGTCTCAGCGTAGCCAGCACCTTTACCACCTAGCATATCGAGTGCTGCCTCCCAAACTTCAGCTAATGTAATTTCATACTTAGGGCCTAGAAAGGCAAGGCTGCCACGCCCTAAAATGCTGTGCAGATAGAAATCAAATAATGTGGAGCTAATGTCAGCTTTGGTTGCTTGATGGGCCTCTTCGGCCGCGAGTTTACCAGCAACAACCTCGTCACGCACCTTTTCGGCCATAGCAAGTTGAGCTTTTAGCATCTCTATCTCCAAGCTTTGAGAGCCGGTCTGTTCTCGCAGCTGTAAGGTTTCAGCGCGATATTCTTCTATGACCTTCTCCTGGTGTGTAAGCTTATCTTCGACTGCCCTTTGACTGGCATGCGCATCTCGTACTTGTTGCTGAAGCATGCTCTCCTTTTGAGAATGGAAAGTAGATGAAGTAGCTAATTCTTCCTTAAGCTTTTCTACTTCCGCTTCCAGTTTTTCATTATAGGAAGCAATACTTCTCATTTCGGCGTCATGCTGTTCGAGAGTCTTCTGCCACTCAGCCTTATCGTTCTCCATTGTGAGCATAGCCTCGAGATTGGCTCGGTTAACCCTCTGAAGCTCGTCGACAAGTTTTTGCCAGTTCGACATTCTTTCAATATCGGTCCTGACAGCGTCAAGATTTCATAGCATAGCCGATTTGTCAAGAGGAACCAAGTCGAGATCAAATCGAACCCCTCTCAGGCACCACTGAGGGAATCGACTTTGAAGAGTGGGAGGACCTTGCCCAACTTGGTATGCGGGCCGGTTGATGACTGTTTGAATGTCGGAACGAACGGGGGCAGGATATTCAGCAGGAACATTTTGAGAAACTGTCGGCATTATTTCTTCAGTAAGTTTAGCCCGCTTGCTAGAAGAATCGTCCATGTGACCTTTACCTCTCTCATCATGAGTCTTTCTTTTTTGGGTATCATCATCTCTGTGGGGAGGGTCATGTCTTTCTTGTTCTCTTCGGTGACGTTCTTCATATGCTCGTCTCTCGTCTGCTTTCCTGATGGCCCTCTCTTCATCCGATTCTCTGTAAGAGGGGAGGTGACGCCTGTAATCATATTGGCTACGCCTCCCGTAGCGCTGGAAATCATCATAATATGAACTGCTGCGCCCCATTGGAGAATCTGGAATAAAAATAATAAGCTTTAGAAATCTTTAAAGTATAAGAAGATGAATGCGTAGAAGTGCTGAAAAATCCTAAGTGTTGTGTAACGTGTAAACTACACGCATCAAGTTACAAACCACTCTGTGGAGTAGAGGTAGTGATAACTTGAGTGGAAGGAGTTGACATTTGTTGTAGAGAGGATGTCGCCTCAATTACAGAAGAGATAGTTTTGGAAACATCATCTTTGAAAAGTTCTTGAGAAGTCACAATTAAATCGCTCAACCCCTCGAAAACATCATCGCCATCATGTTTTTTTGGGACTGGCTTTCTCAACTCCTTCGTCAGCAAATCTTCCGGAAGATCGTGGAGTTTCTTTCTCTTCGATAACTGGGGCAAGTGCGGACTTGTCGGACGACCCCGCAACGTCCTTCGGAATTGAACACTTCACTAGTGGAGTTTCTATAGAGGTTCCTCCCTGCGTGTGCTCTTTAGTAGAGACCGGGGCATCAGGAGTTTCCGTCGGAGAATCAGGAATTTCAGTTGGGACTTCACGAAGCTGAGTGAAGCGAGAGGAATGAAGAAGCCCATATTGATGTAAAAATCCATCATTTAACAAGAACTTTATACTCCTCTCTTCTGCCGCCATGGCGTTCAATCTCTCAAAAATTTGTTTATAGCATGGATCTCTACAGGGAGGAGGAAGTGCTAAAACAGGAAAAAAAAAGAAGCCAAGTTAGCGTTTAGCAACCCAGATTTCGAAAAGCCCAAGAATGGAGAAATAAAAGCAGGAAAATCTTACTTCCTACTCTCCAGATGGCATAAAACCCTGGAGGACAGCGGACAAAGAAGTACTGATTTAGAAATCCATGAACGCTTTCAGGAAGATCGGTGATGAGCTTGCGGTTTCGAGCACTCCTTATAACTACGATAGAGGGATGATCTTTAATTTTTGTGAATGAGCAGAAGTAGCAGATTTCCTCAAAGCTCAATAATCGACCCAGAACTCTACTAAATAGCACACATAACCCCATCAGAATGGCATGACCATTGGGGTGCAATTGGAATGGAGAGATAGATAGTCGAAGCAGGAACTGCTGAAGGAAGTCATTGAAGGGTGGTATGGCACCGCTCAAGAACATTTGGCGGTTGACAGCAATAAAGCCAGAAGGGGGCCTATCTGCAGTTTCATTTGGCCCCGGCAGTAAGGCATCAGCTTCGGCAATGCCAAACTGGATGAGCAATTGGTTAAACACCCGCTGATTCAGAGTTGTGGGAGTTCTCTCCAGAGGGTTATCCAACAAGTTGGCTACTGGGAAGACATCTTCAGCCTGGCCAATTGGTTCTTCTTGTTGAGATGTCATTCTACACAAGCAACTGGGTGTTCAAGTGCGATGGTGCACGTTTCCTAAAAGTGTGAAGTGTTGTGCAGAACTAATGAAAATAACAAGTAAATATAACTGGAATTAAACTGGTTGACGATTGATCGACTATGGTAATTTCAGAACTTGTTAATTTAAAGTTCAAGCATAATATTAGTGCAGGCTGGTCAGTTTCAATTGACTGTTTCAGTGTTGCTTTTATATTCTACTTGAAATCGATAGCACTTCGTTCACACGATTTGTTTAAGTTAATTATCTGTTATTAACTAATCTGTCATTAGATATGGGCAGTCGATGACAGTATATTCGTCCCAGTTTTCTGTGAATGTTGTATTGAACAGATTGTTAGCCTGCAAGTCAAAATAACCTGTGAATGAATGCAATAAAATTCAACAGTTCAAAGTTAATGCAATGTGTAGGATCTAGATTAACCCTAGAGGGGGGGGTGAATAGGTTTATAGCAAATTAAAATTCAGAGATAAACTGCAGAAATAAATATGCTGAAAAGTAAATCACACACAAAATTTACCCAGCTTCGGCAAACCCTGCCTACTGCTGCATTCACAGATTTCTATTAGAATTAAACAGTATCACGCTTACAACAACTCTACTAGACTCGCAGACCCTTTTGCTCCCGCTCACAAACACTCTACTAGACTCGCACACCCTGCTCCCGCCTATAGAGTTTCGCTCACTCGCAAACACTGCTCCCGCCTATAGAGCTTTGCAAACTCGCACACCCTGCTCACTGAACTAATTCAAAATAGACAATCTGACACTACCTAACCTAGGTGGTGATTTACTAACTTTTTGGTTCGTAAAATAAAAAACAATAAATTAAAAACAATAACCCTAAAACAATATTAATAAAGCCTATAGAAACAAAACCCCTTTTTTTACTTAGACCCTAAATAAAAACTTTAGCCTTTTTATAAAATAAAACCGGCCCCTTGTTTTTATTAACCCGATCCACTTTCTATTTGTTCGTGAGAAACAATGGCGGCTTCGTTCCAGTTAGGGCTTCGTTCCCTTTTGATGCAGCAAGGCATATAGGAATTCAGAAGTTAAACCATATTAAATCATGCACGAGTCAAGGAGCTTCGGATTTAACTCGTAAGGCGTACACAAGTTTAAAACATGCATGCTTGATGAGTCGGTCACGAGATAGGGGGAGCATGAGACGGTGCCGATTTAACAAAGCTTGGAGGAGTTCCTGCTTGATGAGTCGTCCACAATTTAAAGTGATGAGTCGTTTCCGGTTTAAGAGTTTACAAGGGGGAGATAACATAGGTCGAGCAAAGTGGGCTTCGGAGATGTGTCGTTTACGACTTAGTATGAGTCGTTCCCGATTCAATGGAACACAGGAAGGAAAGGTGCGAGTTAATGCAGAAAGGATGAGTCGGGACCGAGCTAAGGGGCTACGACCTAAGATGAGTCGGCAAGGAGATAAGCTGTGTATCTTGAGTCGGTCGTGTTGAGACGAGTCATGTATATACTATATGAGTCGGTCTTGTATGAGTCGTATGTCGCGAGTTTTTAAGTCGGTATATAATTGAGTCGTGGGTTGCTGGGTTTGATGAGTCGGTTGCATTTTTTGAGTCGTGTATTGTTGGGGCTGTACATGTGTTGAGTCGTGTGACCCGCTGTGTCTTTAAGTCGTGCCTTGTTGAGTCGGCAGCGACTTATGTTGAGTCGGCCGAGATGAGTCGTATTTGTTGAGCCGGTGCCGACCTAGGAGTTGAGTGTTGTATGTTGTGTTGAGTTGTAATGCCTATAAATAGCGGGTGTGTTGTAAATTTTTGGGTTGTTGATTTTGGAATAAAATTCTCTTTTGTTAGCTTTGTGCTTTCATACCAATTGGTAGTTGAGTGTAATCTCCTATCTCCACTTACGTCGTTCGAGTGCGCTCGAATCCACGTTTGTTGAAGCCGATTCACGGAATCTAGTGCGCTAGATCAACGTGCGAAGAATCGTAGATCTTTGAACACGGTATAGTGCGCTATCAACGTGTTTGAGATAGCTAGAGTTCGGTATCTTTGGATCAACGAACTTGGGCATTTTTGGTATCTTCAACTCACCGATTGCTACAATCCATCGATTGAAGTTTTGTTTGATTAATCCGCTGCGTCAGTTTTGGTATCAGAGCCATACTTAGCCAATCATAGCTAAGTTGATTCTTGGAGCCAAGTTTTTGAAGTTTGAAGTTGTTCATTGTGTTCATATTGAAGTTGCATCAAGTTTGGAGTGTTTGATCTATTTCATTTTGGATCAAAAGGAGCAAAGGTGTTTGAATTTGGTCTTGGGTTTTTGCGCGCCAAGGATTAAAGTGTGAAGGCCGTGTATACTTGGGAGTGGCCGTGCCTTGTTGTGTGCATTGAAGTGTTTGTAATGGGTAGCCGAGACAAGTTTGGACTGAGCCAAGTTAAGTCGTGAAGCCTTGCCGAGACAAGTGCGCCGAGTTAAGGTAGAGCCGTATATAAGCATAGCCGAGACATTGTTGGTTGTATTGTGTGAAGTTTTGTGAAGTTTTTAACCATGCCACCGAGGAGAGCTAACCGACATCAAAACGTTGAAGCTTTGTATCGTAGAGAAGAAGCCGAGCTTATGGAACAACGTATTAATGAAAAATTTGATGAAGGCATTGGTAAATTGGAGAGATTGATGAATGATTTGAATCAAAGAAGGAGATCACCAAACTCGAACCATGGAGGAAACCGAGTTTCGCCATCGGTTACGGAAGCGAGGAGGGTATCGCCACATTCTTGTAGAGATAGAAGAGAAACATCAATTTCATCACGAAGAGATCATCATGACTATGCACATGAAGAGAGAAGAAGTCAACGTGAATTTGACCATGAAGCATATAGAGATGAGGAAAGACATAGTCAAAGAAGCATGCATGAACGAAGGGATGATAATGGTCGAGATCGATGTAGACGCACTTTTGATTTTGTTGAAGAGGAAGATAGAGCTAGTATTCATTATCAAGATCGAGACCAAGTTCGAAATTCTTATCGAGAAGTTGAAGATGATAGACGATGGGAATCGGGTATGAAGGTGGAAATTCCGGAGTTTAAAGGCGGGATGGTTGCCGAGGAGTTTTTAGATTGGTTATCTAATGTGGAGGAAATCTTTGATTTCAAGGAGGTGCCGGAGAATCGAAGGGTGAAGTTAGTTGCTACAAGGCTGAGGGGGAGAGCATTGGCATGGTGGCAGCAAACTAAACTTACTCGAGAACGAATGGGGAAGTCAAAGATAGAATCTTGGGAGAAGATGAAAAAGTTGATGAGATCTACTTTCTTACCTTATAATTACCAGTCACTTATGTATCAGAGGTTGCAGAATCTGAGGCAGGGGACAAAGTCTGTTAGTGATTATGCTGATGAATTTTACCAACTCATTGCCAGGAATGATATCATGGAGACAGAAGAGCAGTTAACTGCTAGATTCGTTGGGGGTTTGAGAATGCAGATCCAGGATATGGTTAATATGTTTGATCCTAGATCCGTTGTAGAGGCACATCAGAAAGCGTTAGCTTGGGAGAAACAAGGAAGGCGTGGAGGTGGTGTGTTTACTAATTCCAATAACCAAGCAAGGGGTGTTGGCGGAAGTTCTAATACTCCTAAACCAGTTACCAAGCCAGTGGTGAAGGAGGCTGAGAAGGCAAGGGCTAGCAGTATTTTCAAATGTTATAATTGTCAGGAGTTGGGTCACAAAAGCAACGAATGTCCGAAGCCGAAGAAGAGAACCATGGTTGCAGAGGTTGAAGCAGATGATGGTGAGGAGGCAGAGTATTCAAATGTACCTTATGTTGAGGAGGAAGAAAAAGTGTCGGGTGATGAAGGTTGTAATCTTATGATGAGGAGAAGTTGTTTGACACCTAAGCAAGAGGAGGATTGTAGTTGGCTGAGAAGCAATATTTTTCAATCGACATGTACTATTCTGGGGAAAGTTTGCAAGTTCGTTATTGATGCGGGGAGTTGTGATAATATTATTTCTACAGAGGCAGTTAGGAAGTTGAATTTGAAGACCGAGAAGCATCTTAAACCATACAAGCTAGCATGGTTAAGGAAAGGAGGTGAAGTGAAAGTGTGTCGAAGAGCTTGTGTGAATTTTTCAATCGGAAAGAAGTACAAAGATGAAATCTGGTGTGATGTCGTAGATATGGATGTTTGTCACTTATTGTTGGGCAGACCATGGCAGTTTGATAGAGCAGTTCAGCATGACGGTCGTGCCAACAGTTACAGTTTCATGTTCGAGGGTACTAAAATCACTTTAGTTCCTAAGAGACAGCAGCAGAAGGAGAGCAAGCTAGAAGAGATTGAAGAATTGAAAACTCTGTTGACTTTGAAGGAGTTTGTTAAAGAAGTGGAGGAAGAACCGGAAGTGTTTTTGTTGATTGGGAGAGAGAGTAGTGAAGAAGTTGAGATTCCCGAAGAAGCAAAGCCAGTTTTGGAAGAGTTTGAAGATGTCTTTCCAGAGGAGTTGCCAAAGGAGTTACCACCACTTAGAGACATTCAACATCAGATTGATCTTGTTCCCGGAGCAGTGTTACCACACCGACCACATTACAGAATGAGTCCGAAGGAACATGAGGAGTTACGAAGGCAGGTGGAAGAATTACTTGAACAGGGTCGTATTCAGGAAAGTTTGAGTCCGTGTGCTGTACCTGCATTGTTAGTACCAAAGAAGGACGGAACTTGGAGAATGTGCACTGATAGTAGAGCTTTGAATAAGATCACTGTTCGTTACAGATTTCCTATGCCGAGGTTGGATGATTTGTTGGATCAGTTGAGTGGGGCAACTATATTCTCGAAAATTGATTTGAAGAGTGGTTATCATCAAATTCGTATCAGACCTGGAGACGAATGGAAGACAGCTTTCAAAACTAGAGAGGGGTTGTACGAATGGTTGGTTATGCCATTTGGTTTGTCTAATGCACCTAGTACATTCATGCGGGTGATGAATCAAATTTTTAGACCATTCATTGGAAAGTTCGTCGTGGTGTATTTCGATGATATTTTGATTTATAGCAGGAGTACGGAGGAGCATGTTCTACATCTGAGGGAAGTGTTGCTTATTCTTCGTGAAGAACAATTTTATGCTGCTACAAAGAAATGTGTGTTTATGACACCTACTGTTTTATTCCTGGGTTATGTTGTTTCAGGGAAAGGTATTCAAGTTGACCAGAGCAAAGTTGAAGCAGTCAAGAATTGGCCACAGCCAAAGACAATTACAGAAGTGAGAAGTTTTCATGGGCTAGCGTCATTCTACCGAAGGTTCATACCACACTTCAGTAGCGTGATGGCTCCAGTGACTGATTGCATGAAGGGTAAACAGTTTGTGTGGTCAGAGGAAGCGGGGGTTGCCTTTGAAAGGATCAAGGAATTGTTGACGTCTGCACCAATTCTTGTTCTACCTAATTTTCAGTTGTTGTTTGAATTGCATACTGATGCTTCGAAGGTTGGTATTGGAGGAGTTCTGAGCCAGAATGGGAAGCCAGTTGCTTATTTCAGCGAAAAGTTGTCAGGGGCAAAGATGAGATACAGTACATACGATGTTGAGTTTTATGCTGTTGTTCAGACGGTTAAGCATTGGAGACATTACTTATTTCAGAAGGAATTTGTTCTGTACACTGATCACGAAGCTTTGAAACATTTACAGGGGCAAGATAAGATTTCTGCGAGACATGCGTCATGGATTGCTTATTTGCAGCAGTTTACTTTTGTCGTTAAACACAAATCAGGGGTGACGAATCGAGTAGCAGATGCTTTGAGTAGGAGGAGTCATTTACTAACGACAATGAAGATTGAAGTGACGGGGTTTGAAATGTTGCCAGAGATGCTTGAAGAAGATCCTTACTTTGTGAAATATGTTGAAAAAGTGAAGGATGGGATTGCCGATGAATTCATGTTGGTTGATGGTTTTCTGTTTAAAGGAAATCGTTTATGTATTCCGGATTGTAGTTTGAGGATGAAGATTGTGAAGGAATTACACGAGGAAGGGCATGTGGGCCGCGATCGTACTTTGCAGTTGATTTCGCAGTCTTACTTTTGGCCGTCGATGAGAAAAGAGGTTGAAAGGTTCGTGGAGCGATGTCATATTTGCCAAGTTTCAAAGGGGACAGCAACGAATGCAGGGTTGTATATGCCATTACAAGTACCATCTAAGCCATGGGTTGATATTAGCATGGATTTCGTTTTGGGTTTGCCGAGAACTCAAAGGGGAAATGATTCGATATTTGTTGTGGTGGACAGGTTTTCGAAGATGGCACATTTTGTTGCTTGCAAGAAGACAGCAGATGCAGTTCGAGTAGCACAGTTATTTTTCAAGGAAATTTATCGACTTCATGGTTTACCAGAATCTATTGTTTCTGACCGAGATACTCGTTTTCTGAGTCACTTTTGGTTAAGTTTATGGAAGATGGTGGGAACGAAACTGAAATTTAGTAGTGCTTATCATCCGCAAACTGATGGGCAGACAGAAGTTGTTAACCGGTCATTGGGAAATTTGTTGCGTTGTCTTGTACAGGATAATTTGAGAAGTTGGGACATGAAGCTATGCCAGGCAGAATTTGCTCATAATCATGCAGTAAATCGTAGCACAGGATTCAGTCCGTTTCAGATTGTTTATTCAAATTTACCCAGGGGACCGTTGGATTTAGCAGTTGTACCACAGTCAAAGAGAACAGTTAAACGAGCTACTGATTTTGTTGAAGAGCTGAATGAATGTCATAAAATCGTTCAGGAACGATTGGAGAAGTCGAATGAGAAGTATAAGAAGTCTGCAGATTTGAAACGTCGAAATGTTGAATTTAACGAAGGTGATTTGGTTTATGCTATATTGACAAAGGATCGTTTTCCAGTGGGTGCTTACAACAAGTTGAAAGCCAGAAAAATTGGTCCAGTGGAAGTTTTGAAGAAAATTAATGAGAATGCTTATCGATTAAAGCTACCAGATGATGTTTATACTTCTGATATTTTTAACGTTAAACATTTAATTCCGTATCATGGGGATGAACATTTTGATGAGAAAGAATTTGCAAATTCGAGGTCGAATTTTTCTCAACCTGGGAAGGAAAACTGACGCAGCGGATTAATCAAACAAAACTTCAATCGATGGATTGTAGCAATCGGTGAGTTGAAGATACCAAAAATGCCCAAGTTCGTTGATCCAAAGATACCGAACTCTAGCTATCTCAAACACGTTGATAGCGCACTATACCGTGTTCAAAGATCTACGATTCTTCGCACGTTGATCTAGCGCACTAGATTCCGTGAATCGGCTTCAACAAACGTGGATTCGAGCGCACTCGAACGACGTAAGTGGAGATAGGAGATTACACTCAACTACCAATTGGTATGAAAGCACAAAGCTAACAAAAGAGAATTTTATTCCAAAATCAACAACCCAAAAATTTACAACACACCCGCTATTTATAGGCATTACAACTCAACACAACATACAACACTCAACTCCTAGGTCGGCACCGGCTCAACAAATACGACTCATCTCGGCCGACTCAACATAAGTCGCTGCCGACTCAACAAGGCACGACTTAAAGACACAGCGGGTCACACGACTCAACACATGTACAGCCCCAACAATACACGACTCAAAAAATGCAACCGACTCATCAAACCCAGCAACCCACGACTCAATTATATACCGACTTAAAAACTCGCGACATACGACTCATACAAGACCGACTCATATAGTATATACATGACTCGTCTCAACACGACCGACTCAAGATACACAGCTTATCTCCTTGCCGACTCATCTTAGGTCGTAGCCCCTTAGCTCGGTCCCGACTCATCCTTTCTGCATTAACTCGCACCTTTCCTTCCTGTGTTCCATTGAATCGGGAACGACTCATACTAAGTCGTAAACGACACATCTCCGAAGCCCACTTTGCTCGACCTATGTTATCTCCCCCTTGTAAACTCTTAAACCGGAAACGACTCATCACTTTAAATTGTGGACGACTCATCAAGCAGGAACTCCTCCAAGCTTTGTTAAATCGGCACCGTCTCATGCTCCCCCTATCTCGTGACCGACTCATCAAGCATGCATGTTTTAAACTTGTGTACGCCTTACGAGTTAAATCCGAAGCTCCTTGACTCGTGCATGATTTAATATGGTTTAACTTCTGAATTCCTATATGCCTTGCTGCATCACCTTTTGATCCAGTTAGGGCTTGCGATCCAAATTGGGAGTTTCGGCTCTTGCTTGTGCTCGATTTCTGATGATCGATTGTTGACTTTGAGATTGCGTTGCTCGGCTTGTTCGTTGATCGAATTCCTTTCTTGCTCGGTATGTAATGCTTTTGCTTTTACTGATTTTGTGCTTTCTGGAATTCGATGCCGATGATGATAACTGGGTTTGGTATTTATATAGATTCGTCCCTCTTGAATTTCGTTCGTATATGTTGATTTGAATTTGTCTACTGAAATGCTCTGGCCGTATGATTTTGATCGAATGTTTTAGATTGTATTGACTTGTTCATAAAACTATATACTTCGATTGCTTGAATCCCACGGCATTGATTACAACTCCTTGGTCATCTCGTTGTTGACTACAGCTTCTTGATTGCAACTGTTTCGGCCTTGACTTGTTCATAATCATATATTTTTGGCTACGGCTACGATTTTGACTTGTTCAACATTGACTTCGGTCATGATTTGTTTTTGTGAATTTTTGATGGACTTCGACTTCTTGTTGTGATGATTTTCTTGACTACCACGGTTTTGAACACTTGATTAGCTTGCGATGTTGATTTTGTTTATGCTGGACTTCGTTCAGTAACACACGGTGTTGATCAATTTTGATGATGTTGATTTTGAACTGGATTGTGCTTCTGTGCATACTGTCATTGATACTGCTGGCTTCGACATCTTATATTCATGAGATATTTATTGTGAAGCTTGGTTTACTGTCTGTATTCACTACAGTTTGTACATGCTTCACTGTTCTTTTGCATTTGTGAACATTGTCGAGTCTGCACTTGTTTGATATGAAAATCTGGTCGCATTGCAGTTGTATTAAAAGAATAAATTGGATTGAAGTTGCAGGCTTGTGTACTATGTCTTTTGAGCATTGCATTACTTCATTGTTCACTGTCCTGTTGTTTGCAACTGTGTTGCACTTGCACACTTTCATCATTGCTGCCTGGTTGACTTGACATTGTTGATCTTGGTGGCATAATTGCTTGTTGTTGTTTGGATCATTATGCAGTCTGCATTGAACTATAGCTTGCAATGTGCATTCATCTTTACTGACTTGATTCACTTCATCTTGTGTATAAGTTGTTTCACTGGTCATTGTTTGCTTGGTGGTCTTGTACTTGTATACTGCAGTTTGCGTGCTTCATTGACATCTGATTCACTTGCACCTGTATTTGGTCATAATTGATGGTTCAGTGGTGTTTTCTGAAACTTGCAGCAGTCATTGCAGTATTTGCCATTGTTTGATAAAGTTTTGAATTGTGCAGTATGGTCCATGAATGCAAAATATTGAACTTGTATATATTTGCACATTTGTTACTGTCACTGCTGCAGTCGCTATGCAGTTGCTATGCCTTGCTTTTGAGTTGTTTTGTCTCTGCCCAGTTGATGTTCTGTTCATTGCTTGTGACATCCATATTGCAACTATTTTGGTCGAGACTTGTTGTTTGTTGGCACTGGACCTGATCTGCATACTTGATTGTTGCAGTCCATTTTGCTGTTGGTCTTCGTTGCATTCATGTCATGTTGCCTTGTGTTGAATCCAGTTTCAAAAACTTGGGTTTGACCTTGTGCTCGTGTCGTGATTTTGAATATATTGCACGTGAGTTGAACTCGGTTTTTCATTTGGGTTTGACCTGTGCTTGCCTGTCCCTGTAAATCAATCAAGTGTATATATCGGCGTGCACGGCCTTGTGGCATATACAGTAATATACTGTGTATGTCACAAGTTGTTCGTGTATGATGAATTCAAACTTAAATGATGACGAACAACCCAAATAACTGAGGCAAATATCATTTTTAAAATTCACGTTTTATTTTATATCGCAAAAATATTTTATTTTCAATTTTACTGCGTTAGTTTATATTTTTGCAGATCGCTCAGATGCTGGATTCAAACTTGAATGCAGTTGAAGATAAATACGAGTGTGAGTGATATGTAGTGAGGTGCTGATGTAAAATAGTGAAATGTCATGTATTGTAGTCAAAATTGTATATGTATAGTGAGAGCTTGAAATTGTACTATCAAAGTTGTAATAAATATTTGTTTGAATAAAATATTCGTTTGAATTCAAAAACTGTGTAACTTGTTCTGTTTGAATTCAAATTCAAATCTGTGTAATTTATTTTATTCAACAGATATTTATTTAACCAAATACATACTATACAAAATATTTGTTTGAATAAAATTTCTATTTGAATTCAAAATCTGTTTAACTTGTTTTGTTTGAATTCAAATTCAAATTCTGTGAAATTTAATTTTATTCAACAAATATTTATTTAAACTATGAAAAATAAAATAGTACATTACCAAATACATTTATATGAATGTGTATATGTTTATTATCATCAAACAAAAATCATATAGCGCAAAGCGCATATTCAACAATCTCCCCCTTTTGATGATGACAAACATATATTTAAGATTTTGAATATATTAAATGTATTTGATAATTTCATTTGCTCCCCCTATTTGAATGCTTCCTTTATATGTGATACTCCCCCTACATATATGGCTCCCCCTTCATATATGCATACAAATAAAAGTATGTAAATGAGCCTATATGCAAATTGAAAGTTATTTGACCTTTGCTTGATTCTATTTGACACCTTTGCTTGATTCTATTTGACAAAATCTTAACTTTTCTCTCCCCCTTTTGTTATCAGCAAAAGAATAACAGTGTTATAAAAATAGGGATGAAGTGATAGACATGAATCAAACATTTAACTCAATTAAATATAAATATCAAATTTCAATAAAACTCAAACAAAAATCATAATTACCCTTGTCAAACGCATGTTCCACTTTCAGAAGTGATGGAGATAGAATCATCAAAAATTCATATAGATATGTCTATCTGTGGTATATTTATTTCTGGAAATTTGAATATCTACTAACCATGCATAACCGTTAGGACTTTTAAATGAGATTAGTAGTATTCCAATTTAATTTAAAAAATGAAATCAAGTATCTTCTAACCACGCATGACCGTGAGGACTTTTAAATGGGATTAGAATCAACTTGTCTATTAAATCAATTATTTTTAATATGCGTTCCATACATGCATAACCGTGAGGACTTTTAAATGAGCATGGAAGCACATAATCAAAAATCCAAGTAATTCACCCATGCATGACCATGAGGACTTTTAAATGAGAGTGAATACTTTGGATATTTATTTTTAATTGCTGAATATAAGAAATTGAAGCACAAATAATTTCCTTCACCGATTTAAAGATATTGAAGAACAAATGATTTCCTTTGTAAACTACAACAAATTTACATATTAAATATGATTTTGATGAGTGATGTTCGATAGAAAGATGACAGAAATAGAAATGGTCATGGAATTATTATCCAACAAAAAGTTTTTATAACTCTTGTTATGAAATTCTAAAGAAATTTTTAATTATACTTTCTCGAGTTATAATATATGATAAATATCAACACTTATCTCTTTTTCAATCACTATTTATCTTTTCGATAATCAAAGGGAGTCAGATTAGTCAAACTTGTCATTTAAAATCAAATTAAAAATTATAAAATCAATTTTTCAAAAATAATTAAGCTGTAAATATGGTCAAACATGATTTCTTGAGGGGAGTTTTATAAGAAAATTTTCTGCTATTTGAAAATTATTTCAAGTGAAAAATATGCAGATATTTTCTTTTAAAAAAACACGATGCAGCAAATAAATGTTTCACAAATTAATCACGTTACACTAATGATTTTTCTATCAACTATATTACCAGTGTAATCCGCATCTGAATTTAAATTTCACTCAATATTCACTTGTTGAATCAAACCATGAGATGTTCATCAAAAATTTCAAAAACATCGTTCTTTTGAATTTTGAATTTAAGCCGTGTTAACACTCAAAATAAATATCATGATGATAAATTCAGAAACCAGAGGATAAACAATTATTTTCATGAGTAATCAATAGTCAATCAACATCATAATTATTTCAAAAACAATTTCTTAAAATCCTTTTTCTCATGAATTTGAAATCGTGCACATTTACAAGCAGTGATCAAAATGTCAGAACCAATATATCTACGTGTAGCATGAGTAACCAGCATTTGACAGAACAAATTTATATAAATTAGTTCAAAAATTAAAAATCTGGTTGGTCATCAATTAAGCACAAATTAATGTCATAAATAAGAACAAGTCAAAAAAAAATCATATCAATTAAGTCCGAATCAGTCAACCATCATAATTACTCCAAGTAATTCTATTTAAAGATTGTTAGTCATTATTTTTTAAAATCATAGCATCAAAATCATCATCTTTTGTTCATCTCAATATTGGCTGATTTTAATTTAGAGTATGGTGCAGATAATCACATTTAAAAAACAATTACCTGTTTTACCTTTACGATAATTTTTCGTGATTGCCCATTGTGATTCTGTCACCTTTATACTAGGCTAAGGAACTTTGTTTTGTCGCCCGTTGTGCTTCTGGAACAGCCGAAATCCAGAGAACACTGTTGTTGTTCCTTAGCCTGCCACCACAGCTACACGATAAAAGATTTATGTGACCTATTTTTTTTTATAGGTCCATTGTTGTTAGTGGCAGAATATGAAAAATATGTTTTTGGAGACTCAAAACTATTTATACATGTTCCTTTTGGCACCCAAACTTGTTTGACTTTCAAAGATTTTATATTTGTGCCTTTTGGAACCCAAATTGGTATAGTTTTCACGTGCTTGGGTCTATACCAACAATTATTTCGATTATGTCCAAATTCTCTACAAAACGTGCTCATTAAATTGACTTGATTAAATTTTGTGTTCCTATGACTATGATTTTCAACATGATTTCCAATTATTTCAGATCGAGCAGCACTTTTACCTTTATCATCATCTTGTGATTTTCCAAAACCTAGTCCTTTTCTATTGTTAGCAAAAATTTGATTTCCCAATAGCATGTTGAAAGATTTTTCGCCTCTTGAAAAGTTATTCAAAGATTTCTCAAGATTTTGGACTTTGGTTTTTAATGTTGAATTTTCAGCGACAAGTGAGGTGCATCGATTTATAAAGTCCTTTTTTCTAGCGTCAATGTTTTCTTTAAGACTCAAGTTTTCTTTTTCAAGATTCTCAGAGTTATTCCTAATTTTTGATAGTTCCGAATCTAAAATTTTACATTGGTTACATTCTAGGTTTTGAATATTTTCAAGTTCAGTTTTTAACCTAAAATTTTCACGAGCAAATTCTCTCCTATCAGATTTCAGTTTTTCAATTTTAGATTCAAGAGTATCCACTACCTTAGTAAGATCAGAACACATAAAAACAAGTTCTTTATAAGAAAACTCACCTGCCTCACTAGATTCGTCGGAGGTTGCTTCTGATTCTGATTTTGCCATTCAACATAAGTTAGCCTCCTCTGGGCTGCTATCCGAAGCTTCCTCTCCTTCTTCATCATCCCAAGTCGCTGCAAATACCTTCTTCGCCTTTTTCTTTTCTTTGTTGTTTTTGAGAAGTGGGCATTTTGGTTTGATGTGGCCAGGCTTGTTGCAGTTATAACATATCAGTTCATTATCAGAATTTTCGGAATCTTTTGACCTATTGCCCTTTGTTTTCTTCTTGCGTGGCTTGAATCTAGACCATCTTCTAAGATTATTGACAGCCATTGCAAGCTCTTCATCGCTTTCTTCTTTACTTTTTAAGGCAATTGTCTTCTTCTTTGGTTCGGAGTTGTTGCGTTCTTCCTTTGCTTTTAACTCAAGCTCATATGTCATCAAGTTGCCAATCAACTCCTCCATGCTTAGTTTGCTCAGATCTTTTGATTCTTGGATTGCTGTGACTTTTGCCTCAAAGTTCATTGGTAAAACTCGTAGTATCTTCCGCACAAGCTCTACCTCAGTGGATACCTTCCCAAGCGCTCTAGCATTGTATACCAAGGTTGAAAAGCGTCCAAACATATCCTTTATGCTCTCGTCTTTGTCCATTACAAAGTTTTCGTATTCACTGCTGAATAGGGCTAGCCGAGACTCCTTGACTTGAAAAGTTCCTTCGTGTGTCACCTCCAAAGTATGCCATATTTCCTGTGCTGTTGTACAATGAGAAATTCTATTAAATTCATTTTTATCAAGAGCACATATCAAAGCATTCATGGCTTTAGCATTTGTCGTTTTCAATTTCTTATCATTTGCATCCCACCTATCCTTAGGTTTAGGAATCTCAGTACCACCAACGATTATAGTGGGAGGTTTATAGCCAGTTTCAATAATATCCCAAACATCATAATCTACGGAACTAAGATAAATACTCATCCTAACTTTCCAATAAGCATAATCGTTCCCGTTAAACATGGGTGGCCTAGCAATAGATTGCCCCTCAGAAAAAGCATTATTTTGTAGACTCATGACTCTAGAGTTAAAAAAAATATAAACCGGGCTTTGATACCACTTGTAGGATCTAGATTAACCCTAGAGGGGGGGGGGTGAATAGGGTAATAGCAAATTAAAATTCAGAGATAAACTGCAGAAATAAATATGCTGAAAAGTAAATCACACACAAAATTTACCCAGCTTCGGCAACCCCTACCTACTGCTGCATTCACAAATTTCTATTAGAATTAAACAGTATCACGCTTACAACAACTCTACTAGACTCGCAAACCCTTTTGCTCCCGCTCACAAACACTCTACTAGACTCGCACACCCTGCTCCCGCCTATAGAGTTTCGCTCACTCGCAAACACTGCTCCCGCCTATAGAGCTTTGCAAACTCGCACACCCTGCTCACTGAACTAATTCAAAATAGACAATCTGACACTACCTAACCTAGGTGGTGATTTACTAACTTTTTGGTTCGTAAAATAAAAAACAATAAATTAAAAACAATAACCCTAAAACAATATTAATAAAGCCTATAGAAACAAAACCCCTTTTTTTACTTAGACCCTAAATAAAAACTTTAGCCTTTTTATAAAATAAAACCGGCCCCTTGTTTTTATTAACCCGATCCACTTTCTATTTGTTCGTGAGAAACAATGGCGGCTTCGTTCCAGTTAGGGCTTCGTTCCCTTTTGATCCAGTTAGGGCTTGCGATCCAAATTGGGAGTTTCGGCTCTTGCTTGTGCTCGATTTCTGATGATCGATTGTTGACTTTGAGATTGCGTTGCTCGGCTTGTTCGTTGATCGAATTCCTTTCTTGCTCGGTATGTAATGCTTTTGCTTTTACTGATTTTGTGCTTTCTGGAATTCGATGCCGATGATGATAACTGGGTTTTGTATTTATATAGATTCGTCCCTCTTGAATTTCGTTCGTATATGTTGATTTGAATTTGTCTACTGAAATGCTCTGGCCGTATGATTTTGATCGAATGTTTTAGATTGTATTGACTTGTTTATAAAACTATATACTTCGATTGCTTGAATCCCACGGCATTGATTACAACTCCTTGGTCATCACGTTGTTGACTACAGCTTCTTGATTGCAACTGTTTCGGCCTTGACTTGTTCATAATCATATATTTTTGGCTACGGCTACGATTTTGACTTGTTCAACATTGACTTCGGTCATGATTTGTTTTTGTGAATTTCTGATGGACTTCGACTTGTTGTTGTGATGATTTTCTTGACTACCACGGTTTTGAACACTTGATTAGCTTGCGATGTTGATTTTTTTTATGCTGGACTTCGTTCAGTAACACACGGTGTTGATCAATTTTGATGATGTTGATTTTGAATTGGATTGTGCTTCTGTGCATACTATCATTGATACTGCTGGCTTCGACATCTTATATTCATGAGATATTTATTGTGAAGCTTGGTTTACTGTCTGTATTCACTACAGTTTGTACATGCTTCACTGTTCTTTTGCATTTGTGAGCATTGTCGAGTCTGCACTTGTTTGATATGAAAATCTGGTCGCATTGCAGTTGTATTAAAAGAATAAATTGGATTGAAGTTGCAGGCTTGTGTACTATGTCTTTTGAGCATTGCATTACTTCATTGTTCACTGTCCTGTTGTTTGCAACTGTGTTGCACTTGCACACTTTCATCATTGCTGCCTGGTTGACTTGACATTGTTGATCTTGGTGGCATAATTGCTTGTTGTTGTTTGGATCATTATGCAGTCTGCATTGAACTGTAGCTTGCAATGTGCATTCATCTTTACTGACTTGATTCACTTCATCTTGTGTATAAGTTGTTTCACTGGTCATTGTTTGCTTGGTGGTCTTGTACTTGTATACTGCAGTTTGCGTGCTTCATTGACATCTGATTCACTTGCACCTGTATTTGGTCATAATTGATGGTTCAGTGGTGTTTTCTGAAACTTGCAGCAGTCATTGCAGTATTTGCCATTGTTTGATAAAGTTTTGAATTGTGCAGTATGGTCCATGAATGCAAAATATTGAACTTGTATATATTTGCACATTTGTTACTGTCAATGCTGCAGTCGCTATGCAGTTGCTATGCCTTGCTTTTGAGTTGTTTTGTCTCTGCCCAGTTGATGTTCTGTTCATTGCTTGTGACATCCATATTGCAACTATTTTGGTCGAGACTTGTTGTTTGTTGGCGCTGGACCTGATCTGCATACTTGATTGTTGCAGTCCATTTTGCTGTTGGTCTTCGTTGCATTCATGTCATGTTGCCTTGTGTTGAATCCAGTTTCAAAAACTTGGGTTTGACCTTGTGCTCGTGTCATGATTTTGAATATATTGCACGTGAGTTGAACTCGGTTTTTCATTTGGGTTTGACCTGTGCTTGCCTGTCCCTGTAAATCAATCAAGTGTATATATCGGCGTGCACGGCCTTGTGGCATATACAGTAATATACTGTGTATGTCACAAGTTGTTCGTGTATGATGAATTCAAACTTAAATGATGACGAACAACCCAAATAACTGAGGCAAATATCATTTTTAAAATTCACGTTTTATTTTATATCGCAAAAATATTTTATTTTCAATTTTACTGCGTTAGTTTATATTTTTGCAGATCGCTCAGATGCTGGATTCAAACTTGAATGCAGTTGAAGATAAATACGAGTGTGAGTGATATGTAGTGAGGTGCTGATGTAAAATAGTGAAATGTCATGTATTGTAGTCAAAATTGTATATGTATAGTGAGAGCTTGAAATTGTACTATCAAAGTTGTAATAAATATTTGTTTGAATAAAATATTCGTTTGAATTCAAAAACTGTGTAACTTGTTCTGTTTGAATTCAAATTCAAATTCTGTGTAATTTATTTTATTCAACAGATATTTATTTAACCAAATACATACTATACAAAATATTTGTTTGAATAAAATTTCTGTTTGAATTCAAAATCTGTTTAACTTGTTTTGTTTGAATTCAAATTCAAATTCTGTGAAATTTAATTTTATTCAACAAATATTTATTTAAACTATGAAAAATAAAATAGTACATTACCAAATACATTTATATGAATGTGTATATGTTTATTATCATCAAACAAAAATCATATAGCGCAAAGCGCATATTCAACACAATGGTCCAAAGTTCAAGCAGAATTCACGCAAGTCCTAACTCGTCAACGGCTCAAAAATTTTGAGTCGGCAGTGCCCTAAGTCGTAAGTCGTATAAAAAGGGAGAAGCTCTGGTTCAACTCAAGGCTTAGGCCGTAAGTCGTAAGTCGTGAGTCGTGAGTCGTGAGTCGTGAGTAGTGAGTCGTAAGCCGTGAGTTGTAAGTCGTATCTCGGCCACGACTCAAGGCTTAGGCCGTGGGGCATGTTGGGTCGGATCATGGTTGTTGGATCATACAAAAATGACCGAGTCGTGCCAAAAGCAGTATTCGAATCAATCTGACCAACTAATCACCTAATTCCTAAACCAGGTTGCCTTCTAACCCATAAACCATTTCACTCCTAACCCGTTAATCTTCCAACCTTTAACCCATTAACCCAATAAAACTCTCAATAAACAACCCCGGTCTTATCACGCCACTAAATCACCTCAAGACGAAAATCATCAGATCAAACAACCCTACATCCCTTGATGGTTAAGAATGACCGAACTCGCAAGACTCGAGGGAGTAAAATGAAGGTAGGGACAGAGCGCATAGGTTAACGATGATCGATAATCAGAAGGGAAGCAAGATTGCTTACGTAATGTGGTGTCAAAGATGATCAGAGGAGAGTCGAGTTGGAATCGCTTGTGAGAACTTAGAGGTGCGTTAATGGCGGATGCGGTTTAGAAGATCGCTGATAAGAAGTAGGAGATAGGAGGAACGAGTCAAGCGTTTTATATCCGGAAGAGCTGAAACTCGAATCGGCACGCCCGGGTTATGATAAGTCGAAGCACACGACTTACGACTTAAGCGTGTGCTTCGAGGGGCAAATGTTAACCCCGTTCCAGCCTACGAGTTAAAGGAGTTGACGACTTAAGGCCTGGGACGAGCCACGACTTAAGGTGTTTAACGACTCAGGAAGCCTCACGACTCAGGAAGCCTCACGACTCAGGAAGCCTCGCGACTCATCGAGTCACCGACTCAAGGAGTTAATGACCTAAAAGCTCAAAGCGACTTAAAGGATTACGACTCAAGGGGTTAATGGTTCACAAGGCAGGACCGACTCAATGCATTACCGACTCATCAAAGGCTTGGCCCCAGCGACTCAACAGGTTCACGACTCATCATAAGAAACGACTCAAGAGAATTGACGACCTAAGAAATGACTTGACGACTCATAACTCAGGATGACTCGTCCGTGACTTAAAGCCACTGAGTCGTACTCCGTTGCTACAATGCATGACCCAGTGAGAATTGACTCGCCAACGACTCAGGACTTGACTTAGAATCCAGCAAGAGAATGAACTAGTGAGAAAACCAAATGAGCCGGCCACGACTCAACTTGACTCGGCCACGGCTTAGCCTGAGTCGGTCACGACTCAGGACTTGAGCAAAAAACTTCTATCCAGATTTGCCTATAAATACATGGCCACCCCCAACATTCAAGGGACTTTTGGCTGATTCATTTCAAGCGCCGTTACTCTGCTGCATTCTAAACTGCTTCGACACCTTCAAGAAACTTCATGAAGAAATCAAACATGTCAAACATGTGTTCAAAGATTCGGATCGACATTGAAGTTTAGGCTACTTGTTTAAAGTCACTTGAAACTCAAAGTGTGTTGTAATCAAAGTGTAACTGCATTGACTTGTAATCAAATCGTCAATAAAGATATTCAAAGTGGACGTAGGCTATCTCTCAAGCCGAACCACTATAAAATTGCTGTTGTTTACTGTTTTTTCACTATTATCTGCTTATAATCTGTTCCCGAGTTATCGGGTGGTGCTTTCACGATCTCACTTTACACACCGGGGTGTTAGCGTTCAAATTCAAGCGTTAACACCTACTATATATATCTCTCTGCAAATTTGTTCTTGCCAATATCTTTTATCAAGGGGAAACATAAATCACGCAGTCTTATCCATTCAACAAAAAGAAATCTTGCAACCAATCTGGTAACTGATCAAGCAATTTTTGTAAACATTATTTCGTTGCCTATTCAGTGCAAAGCAAATTATAATTGCTTACTGTTATCCACTTTAATCACGCATGCATTTATCACAATTTTCGTATAACGTTCAAACAGGAAGAAACTGGAAATAAATCTCTCTGCCTTCCTTTGTTTTAATACGAAATTTATTGCTTCTCAATCAAGATATATTGCCACTTTATAAATTTTCCCCCGCCGTGACCACTTTAAAACCTGAAGTTCATTTATATATACCAGCTATTCCAAATACCTTTGCATCTCCTATAGCTTGTATTATCTCCTTCTTGCATACAGAGCTTCAAATCAGGTAATGGTTTTTTTCTTTGTCTTTTTCTTTTCTTCTTCCAGTTTTACTTTCTTCTTCTTATTGTTCTCTGTTTTCCTTTTGCCTTGCTCGGCTACTTCTCCACCACGTCACGTCCCTCTAAGTTTTCATAACCGAGCTTATATCCCGAACAAGCCCATGGTTAATATATTATAATATTTTTCTAAAAATTATTAAATAAAATTTATGTAATTCAACTAAAAATTTGACTTAAGGCTTTAAAATTTTAAAGGTGTTTTTTTTTAGTTAAATTTTTGTATGTTAATAATTGGTTTTAAAGTGAATTTAAAGATTTTATTTACGATAAATGACATAATAATTTAATTTGATATGGAGTCGAAATCTAACCTAGAAATTTTAATAAAAGTTATTTCCGAAAATGGATATGTTTGGTATAATAAATAATGTACTTTGAATTGATAAAATGAAAGACGGTTGAAATGGAACATTTTGGAATAACTTTTATTTAACTTGAATCATAGTTGAATTTATGTCTATGTGAATAAAGTTGTGAAGAAAATTTAGTGTATATTAACTATAAAAAGAAAAAAAAATTATGGAACGGATGTGTTTTGTAAGTAAATAATTGAAAATGTTGTTTTCTAATGGAAAGGTGAAATTTCAATTTATGACTTAACTTGAAAATTTGAAATTGGGTTTTAAATAAAATTGTTAAGTTAAGTAAATAAATGAGAATGTAGTTTTATTTAGGAAGTGGGTATTTTTAAATTAAGTGTAAAGTTATTTGGAAAATTTTACATACAAGTTAAGTAAAATTGGAAAATTCTGACTTACAAATGATTCATAGTAAATTTGGATATTTTATTTATAAAATTTATTTTATTGAATCATAAGATAAATGGTATCCAAATGAACATTTTTCTGAAGCAGGAATATGATTTTATAAGTTAAGAATGGTTAAATATTTAAAATTTAATGTTTCTGCATTCGACAATGTTTTGAAATTGAAGTGGCAGAGACGTGTTGTAATTAAGAAACAGAGAGAGTTTGCATTGAAGAATAGTTTAGGCAGAGACACAAGTTTGTGTAAATACATATTTTTCAAAACTAGATAAGTTAGGTTATGCCGGTGGAAAAATAATAATAATAATAATAATAATAATAATAATAATAATAATAATAAAATGTATAATAAATAGTATTGCCAAGCCTATAAAGTTGGGGTCGGGATGTGGGGTGAGGCAGTCGAGCAAAAGCTGAACCAAAATTTCTTTTATTCTATTCGTTCCAGTTGTTTCGAAAATTTTGCTTTGACCGTGATTTTAAAAGTCGCGTATTTGGTATTTGGATCTTATTTTAGATTTGAATCAAGGCGTGGCATCCACGGAAACCTAATCGTGCCATTTGTACGATCTTTTATCAAGTGGTAAAATCATTTGAATCTGATTATCTGCAGTTTAATGTGAGTATTTCTCACCAGACAAACATACCTATATTTATGTGAATTATCGCAAGTGTATTTGTAAATTATTTATTAAATGTCATCTGTCTGTAATATAACGTATGATGTTAAACCCCATTTTAAATTGACACCTCATCAGTTGTTTATCTGTTGTAATATAGTTGCAGTTATATTATTTAATGCTTATTTACTGTTAAATCATCACTGCAAATTCCCAGTAAATTGAGATCGTTATAGGCTGAAATGATAGGCCTATACAATATTTATTTATTTATTTATTTAATTGTTTAAAATTTAAATATTTAACTTGGGATTACGGGTTTGAAATGATAGAACCCGGGGTTTTTGTAAATTGCGGATTGAAATGATATATATCCGTATCACTTGACCTAGGCTAGAAAACTATACAAAGGCCCGTGGTTTATATAATATTTTTGTGAAATGTTTTAAAAAATATTTTTAAATAGAAAGTTTATAATTTTCTGGTTTAAATGTATTTGAAGGATTTTATTTTATTTATTTATAATGATTTTTGAATGAGTCAAATGTTAAATAAATGAATGTTTATGTAAAATTTTGGAGTATAACTTATTTTGGAAAATTATGAATTTTTGTTAAAAGTGAGATTTTAGTTAAGTAAAATAATTAATATTAAGTTTTATTTTGGGAATTTAAAACTTAATGGTTAAGTTAATATATTACAGCACTTAAATGCTGTCTTTTGTAAATAGACTGTTTTAACCTATAACTTTAGGTAGCATTTTATAAGTGCTACGGAAACTGAATTTTGATTGTTTTAATAAAAGAATTTAATAGAAATAATCTTGGGGCAAAAGCTTAAATTTTGAAATTTAATAAGTAATTAATAAAAATATGGAATTGACTTTAAATGGTTTTAAATGGAAGAATTTAACTTTGAAATGTGAGTTGAAAGGCAATTAATTCCTAAATAAATTGAATAGATTTAAATGGTATTTTATAAATGACTGATGTTTAAAAATGATATTATGATATTGAAGGGATTTGAAATTTTCTTTGATTTTTAAAGTATAAATACCATTTTTTTTTTAAAAGTTGTGACCGCGGGTTATAATAACGCTTGGTTGTTAAAGAGACCGGGATCGGATGTCTGGCATACTCTCTATCGATACCGAAAACCACTTTGACAACCATGTACGCGGTGGAGATTCCAGAATGAAGTAGGATGGTGGTGGCGTTTTCTATGAGGTAAATACGTGGACCCGACTCCCGTGAGTTCGCATAAGGTGGCTAAAACAGGAGCGATTCTCGGATTAATGAGGTAGCACCTCTGATCGGACGCACTTCTTCGTATGCCATTCTATTACTCTTGTGATTGTTTTGGTGCGCACCTTTGATTTGGGAGTGTTGTTCGAGGTGGGCGGCAGCTGCGCGCTGCGCGTTTCCATCGGTCCGGATAGCAATTGGTATATCTACCCTGGCATTGCCTAGTTGTGCCGTGTCACCTACCATAGCGAGCCTTGTACGAGTTTGGTTTTCTCCCGTAGCCCGTGTGATATCCTCTGGTGGCTTCCCGATCAGGAGGGACTATGATATTGGATGGACTACTGGGACTATTACGTGTTAAGGTGGAAAATGTAAAGCCTTAATGCTATTTAAAAGTAAGTTTATTTTAATATAGACACTATTATAATAGCGAAAATATTACTACATAGTAAATAGTTTAACGGATCCTTAGAGGATGGGCGGTCCCAAGCATCCTTTAAGTTACTTGCTCTATATTACAGTACACTTGAATTAGCTTACACTATATAAGTATGTATGTCCTGACTCGAGTGTTTATGTTTTATTTTACGCTCGGGTCAGCCTGAGTTGCAGTTCAGTCATCATCCCGGAGCTAGGACTTCTGTAGATCCTTTCAAGTTGCTGGCTTCTTTCTGTCCGTTATCTTATTTATGAAATCAAGACTTTAGGATTTTTTG
Source organism: Allium cepa (assembly GCA_030765085.1). NCBI lineage: Eukaryota > Viridiplantae > Streptophyta > Magnoliopsida > Asparagales > Amaryllidaceae > Allium > Allium cepa. The sequence goes on along the minus strand of CM060942.1, from coordinate 133,606,135 downwards.
GATTGTCTTTTTGATGATTTAAACTATATTTGGGATGGAAGACTTTGTAATTTGTATTTGTTGAGACTATTTATAGTGGCTTCATGAACCGCTATGTATTTTTAAATTCCGCTGCGAGTATTCTGATTCTTTGTCTGTGATTCTGTGATTAATTATTTACTGTATATTTTGAGATTTGCCAAATTTTATTTACAACGCGGTATTTTGAACAATTCAAATCCGACATGTGCGGCTGCGAATGGTTGAAAATACTGGGTCGTTACAGTTGGTATCAGAGCTTTGGCTCTAGGCAAAACTTAGAATGTATGGTAAAATTGATTTACAGAATCACTTTCATTTGAGCTTGAATCTCTTCCTTTTCGAATTTTGGAACGTTCCCTGCGGTTCCGAAGTTCATTCGTGTCCCTCACTATTCATTTTCTTTCGATTCAGGAGTATCCCATAACTCCACTTCAGATGATCTTTATAGTGAATTGGCGGTCTCGCCAATATTCTAAGAAAGGGGTGAAACTCCTTTACAATTAGCATTGATTCACCAAAGATTTATATTTAACCTCGGTTTAGATGCTAGTATCTTTGGTTATTCTGAACTTTATTTCTTCAAATCGAATGTAGATTTACCCTAGAAAATCCACATCGATCTTATTCTTTAAGTCACGGTTGACCCGGTTAAGGTTGCCCGCGATTTATATAAACTTATCTAGTTCCTTATTCTGTTATTTAATCATCGGATCTTGTAATTCCAACTTATCTTTAAATCAAAATTCTCTTGGTTTGAGTCCTTTAAATTTGAAACTCTATCCTTGTTTTGAAAAATTTATTCTTATATTTGGGAAAAATCTAATATTATATATATAAGTATAATTTTCAGAATTTTATAATTTATTTAACTAGTTGTTTAGAGATAATAGTGTTTGATTTTATTTATGGTTTTGTAAACCATTGGTTTTGTCTTATATAAATAATTGAACTATAAAACTTGGTTATAAATTTATTTGGAAACAGAAATGAATTTAAAACAAGAATTTAAGAATTTAATTTCTGATAGCTTCAAACCTTGTGTTTAAAGTCTTAAAAGGATATATTATTATTTAAATTATTTTCGAATATAAATTTGTTTCCAAAGAATTTTAAAGTTTTAAAATTTAGTGCTCTTCTCTTTGTCGCTGGAAAATAATTTCGGTGATGACTACAACATCATTGACATTCATTTTCGAGTATCGAAGTAAAGAGACCACGTTGTAGTTTTGCTTCAAAAATTTAATTGATTTGAATTTCTAAATGTGACTTAATTTATAATATATATAGATATATGATTTAAATTTGATCTGACATATGCTATATGTATGTATTTATTTATCTCTAAAGGGTTTGAAGTTAATTAGAAATTTAATTCATAAATTTATGTTAAAAGGTGATTCTAATGATAAAATAAAGTCAAATTTGGAATGAATATTTAAACTTGAATAATAATATAGTTGGAAAATTTTACTTTATAATTGCATGCCAATATAACTTACCTAAATCATTCAGAAATTAACTATGTAATTGGATAATGTATAATATAAAAAGATTTATAAATAAAATTTGAGTGGTTATAATAAATGTTATACACTTAAAGTTTCAGTTACAACAAGACAAATAGAGGTAAATAGAAATAAAATAATAATTTAATAATATACAATATCAAATGGTGTTAAAGGAAATTTAGAAATAATTGGAATAGTTATATTAAATATAATCTACTTAATATGTGCGATAAGATATATTAAGTAGAATATATTTAATAATAATCTGGAATAAAGAAGAATAAAATTTGTTGAATAAAAGATGATTATTATAAATAACAATACAAATTTCTGATTTTAGAAAATAATTGGATAATAAGATAATTAATTTGGAAATAGTTAAGATTGATTTAACTTCTGTAAAAATCGAATGAATTAAATCAATTAATGAATATTAATTAATTCAAACTGAATTTATATGGTTTAGATATTGAGAAAAATATTTGACATAGATGAGAAAAATATTGAGAGAAATAAATTTAATTATAGTTTGGAATAAAGAAGAAACTAAATGGGAAATTTAGTTTATTTTGGGAAATGGTAAATTTACTTTAAAAATTAAGTTAAATTACCATTTCAAATTTGGACTAAAATTAAACATTTTAAATTAGAATGTTATAATACCTTGTGTAAAATTTGGATTAAAAAAAATGAATGATTTTTTTAAGTGTAGGGATATTATACAAGTAAATATGTAAATAAATAAATGTTAAAATTTTAAGTATAAATAGATGAAATCAATGATTAATTTAAAATTGAATTTTTATTGTTTAGATGAATGATTCTAATTTAAGTTTCAATTTAGTTTTCTTTCAGGTTGTTTCTATTCCCCTACCTTCTTCCTTTTCGAGGACGAAAAGTTCTGAGTGGGGGAGAGTGTAACAGCCCAATTTTTTTAACAAGTATTTTTCACTTGTATTTTAAAAACTTTGGGGTTTATTTAAAGTGATTAAAAAAAAGAAAAGAAAAAAAAAACAATTGACCAAATTTTTAATTAAATAATAAGATCTCTGAAATTTTGACATGGTTAAGAATTAACTTTAATTTGGAAATTTGGGGTTTTGTCGAAGATGGTAAATAACTTAATTTCTAGCCAAATCAAGTTTTAATTAAGAAAACATTAATAGCTTAGGTGGTTAAGACATCTGGGCTATTCACGACAGGTCACGAGTTCGAGTCTCAACATGGTCAGAATTTCTAATTTTTTTTAGTATATAAATGAACTGGGTAATTACGCGTTAAAAAGGGCGCGTAAATTTAGGGAATAAATACCGTGTGTGTGTATATATATATATATATAAATATATATATATATATATATATAAGATTATATATAAGAAAACGTATAGAATTTTAATCCGTTATTTTCTCTTTCCAGTTAAATTTACTTCCCAATTTATGTACATATATAATTTGATTTAAATCATTTCCTTAAAATACTAAATATGGAAATTTAAAGTTGTGAAACGGTTAATTTTGTTAAAAGACAACTCCATTTGAATTTTAATAAAAGGAATTTTGTATATATATATAATATGTGAAAGCCAATTAAGTTTGTTAAGTAATAATTTTGAAGAATTTAGTGTATAATGAACTGTTGGATTTCGCGTTTATAGGACGTGTAAAATTTATGGTACAAGTAACGTAATAAACGTATAAATTTAAAACGTTATTTTTATATAATTCTTGGGTGTTTTGTATTGCGTCAGTTTGGCGTATTTAAAAATCATATTTCAACATCTATATGAATTAAAATATCAGTCAGTAGTTTATAGCAAATTTTACTTCTTCCATATAACTTTAAAACATATTTTAGTGTTGCCTTGTATGTTCTGACTATTTAGTTGAAATTTAACCTTGCCTATCTTTTCAAATTCTCGCATACCCATTATATCTCTCTGGTTCCTATAATCACGCAAATCTTATTTGCCTATCTATTTCAAATAAATATATATATAAAAAAAAACGTGATGCCGTTTCTTCAATCAACAATCAAATCTCTTGCCTAAATATCATCTTGATGGTCTGCATTCAAAATCACGCCACTATTAAATGGTATCAAATGTTGAAATCAAATTTTCATAAATTGGCAGTATAATTTCACGCAGACTTATCCGTTCAAGCTAAAGAAACTGGAAAGAAATCACAATCTTTTATCACTTGCCTCCTTATATTCGTTTCCTTTATCAATTTATCTCTTACGTTTTCTGGTCTACAATATAATTTCAAACCTGCCTACTATATATATCTCTCTGCAAATTTGTTCTTGCCAATATCTTTTATCAAGGGGAAACATAATCACGCAGTATTATCCATTCAACAAAAAGAAATCTTGCAACCAATCTGGTAACTGATCAAGCAATTTCTGTAAACATTATTTCGTTGCTTATTCAGTGCAAAGCAAATTATAATTGCTTACTGTTATCCACTTTAATCCCGCATGCATTTATCACAATTTTCGTATAACGTTCAAATATGAAGAAACTGGAAATAAATCTCTTTGCCTTCCTTTGTTTTAATACGAAATTTATTGCTTCTCAATCAAGATGTGTTGCCACTTTATAAATTTTCCCCTGCCGTGACCACTTTAAAACCTGAAGCTCATTTATATATACCAGCTATTCCAAATACCTTTGCATCTCCTATAGCTTGTATTATCTCCTTCTTGCGTACAGAGCTTCAAATCAGGTAATGGTTTTTTTTCTTTGTCTTTTTCTTTTCTTCTTCCAGTTTTACTTTCTTCTTCTTGTTGTTCTCTGTTTCCCTTTTGCCTTGCTCGGCTTCTTCTCCACCACGTCGCGTCCCTCTAAGTTTTCATAACCGAGCTTATATCCCGAACAAGCCCATGGTTAATATATTATAATATTTTTCTAAAAATTATTAAATAAAATTTATGTAATTCAACTAAAAATTTGACTTAAGGCTTTAAAATTTTAAAGGTGTTTTTTTTTAGTTAAATTTTTGTATGTTAATAATTGGTTTTAAAGTGAATTTAAAGATTTTATTTACGATAAATGACATAATAATTTAATTTGATATGGAGTCGAAATCTAACCTAGAAATTTTAATAAAAGTTATTTCCGAAAATGGATATGTTTGGTATAATAAATAATGTACTTTGAATTGATAAAATGAAAGACGGTTGAAATGGAACATTTTGGAATAACTTTTATTTAACTTGAATCATGGTTGAATTTATGTCTATGTGAATAAAGTTGTGAAGAAAATTTAGTGTATATTAACTATAAAAAGAAAAAAAAATTATGGAACGGATGTGTTTTGTAAGTAAATAATTGAAAATGTTGTTTTCTAATGGAAAGGTGAAATTTCAATTTATGACTTAACTTGAAAATTTGAAATTGGGTTTTAAATAAAATTGTTAAGTTAAGTAAATAAATGAGAATGTAGTTTTATTTAGGAAGTGGGTATTTTTAAATTAAGTGTAAAGTTATTTGGAAAATTTTACATACAAGTTAAGTAAAATTGGAAAATTCTGACTTACAAATGATTCATAGTAAATTTGGATATTTTATTTATAAAATTTATTTTATTGAATCATATGATAAATGGTATCCAAATGAACATTTTTCTGAAGCAGGAATATGATTTTATAAGTTAAGAATGGTTAAATATTTAAAATTTAATGTTTCTGCATTCGACAATGTTTTGAAATTGAAGTGGCAGAGACGTGTTGTAATTAAGAAACAGAGAGAGTTTGCATTGAAGAATAGTTTAGGCAGAGACGCAAGTTTGTGTAAATACATATTTTTCAAAACTAGATAAGTTAGGGTATGCCGGTGGAAAAAATAATAATAATAATAATAATAATAATAATAATAATAATAAAATGTATAATAAATAGTATTGCCAAGCCTATGAAGTTGGGGTCGGGATGTGGGGTGAGGCAGTCGAGCAAAAGCTGAACCAAAATTTCTTTTATTCTATTCATTCCAGTTGTTTCGAAAATTTTGCTTTGACCATGATTTTAAAAGTCGCGTATTTGGTATTTGGATCTTATTTTAGATTTGAATCAAGGCGTGGCATCCGCGGAAACCTAATCGTGCCATTTGTACGATCTTTTATCAAGTGGTAAAATCGTTTGAATCTGATTATCTGCAGTTTAATGTGAGTATTTCTCACCAGACAAACATACCTATATTTATGTGAATTATCGCAAGTGTATTTGTAAATTATTTATTAAATGTCATCTGTCTGTAATATAACGTATGATGTTAAACCCCATTTTAAATTGACACCTCATCAGTTGTTTATCTGTTGTAATATAGTTGCAGTTATATTATTTATTGCTTATTTACTGTTAAATCATCACTGCAAGTTCCCTGTAAATTGAGATCGTTATAGGCTGAAATGATAGGCCTATACGATAATTATTTATTCATTTATTTATTTAATTGTTTAAAATTTAAATATTTAACTTGGGATTGCGGGTTTGAAATGATAGAACCCAGGGTTTTTGTAAATTGCGGATTGAAATGATATATATCCGTATCACTTGACCTAGGCTAGAAAACTATATACATGCCCGTGGTTTATATAATATTTTTATGAAATGTTTTAAAAAATATTTTTAAATAGAAAATTTATAATTTTCTGGTTTGAATGTATTTGAAGGATTTTATTTTTTTTATTTATTTATAATGATTTTTGAATGAGTCAAATGTTAAATAAATGAATGTTTATGTAAAATTTTGGAGTATAACTTATTTTGGAAAATTATGAATTTTTGTTAAAAGTGAGATTTTAGTTAAGTAAAATAATTGATATTAAGTTTTATTTTGGGAATTTAAAAATTAATGGTTAAGTTAATATATTACAGCACTTAAATGCTGTCTTTTGTAAATAGACTGTTTTAACCTATAACTTTCGGTAGCATTTTATAAGTGCTACGGAAACTGAATTTTGATTGTTTTAATAAAAGAATTTAATGGAAATAATCTTTGGGAAAAAGCTTAAATTTTGGAATTTAATATGTAATTAATAAAAATATGGAATTGACCTAAAATGGTTTTAAATGGGAGAATTTAACTTTTAAATGTGAGTTGAAAGGCAATTAATTCCTAAATAAATTGAATAGATTTAAATGGTATTTTATAAATGACTGATGTTTAAAAATGATATTATGATATTGAAGGTATTTGAAATTTTCTTTGATTTTTAAAGTATAAATACCATTTTTTTTAAAAGTTGTAACCACGGGTTATAATAACGCTTGGTTGTTAAAGAGACCGGGATCGGATGTCTGGCATACTCTCTGTCGATACCGAAAACCACTTTGACAACCGTGTACGCGGTGGAGATTCCAGAATGAAGTAGGATGGTGGTGGCGTTTTCTATGAGGTAAATACGTGGACCCGACTCCCGTGAGTTGGCATAAGGTGGCTAAAACAGGAGTGATTCTCGGATTAATGAGGTAGCACCTCTGATCGGACGCACTTCTTCGTATGCCATTCTATTACTCTTGTGATTGTTTTGGTGCGCACCTTTGATTTGGGAGTGTTGTTCGAGGTGGGCGGCAGCTGTGCGCTGCGCGTTTCCATCGGTCCGGATAGCAATTGGTATATCTACCCTGGCATTGCCTAGTTGTGCCGTGTCACCTACCATAGCGAGCCTTGTACGAGTTTGGTTTTCTCCCGTAGCCCGTGTGATATCCTCTGGTGGCTTCCCGATCAGGAGGGACTATGATATTGGATGGACTACTGGGACTATTACGTGTTAAGGTGGAAAATGTAAAGCCTTAATGCTATTTAAAAGTAAGTTTATTTTAATATAGACACTATTAGAATAGCGAAAATATTACTACATAGTAAATAGTTTAACGGATCCATAGAGGATGGGCGGTCCCAAACATCCTTTAAGTTACTTGCTCTATATTACAGTACATTTGAATTAGCTTACACTATATTAGTATGTATGTCCTAACTCGAGTGTTTATGTTTTATTTTACGCTCGGGTCAGCCTGAGTTGCAGTTCAGTCATCATCCCGGAGCTAGGACTTCTATAGATCCTTTCAAGTTGCTGGCTTCTTTCTGTCCGTTATCTTATTTATGAAATCAAGACTTTGGGATTTTTTGGATTGTCTATTTAATGATTTAAACTATATTAGGGATGGAAGACTTTGTAATTTGTATTTGTTGAGACTATTTATAGTGGCTTCATGAACCACTAAGTATTTTTAAATTCCGCTGCGAGTATTCTGTTTCTGTGTTTGTGATTCTGTGATTAATTATTTACTGTATATTTTGAGATTTGCCAAATTTTATTTACAATGCGGTATTTTGAACAATTCAAGTCCGACATGTGCGGATGCGAATGGTTGAAAATACTGGGTCGTTACAGTTTTGGTCGTGTATGATGTGGGGAAGGAAGTGGTGGTGGTCGGTGGAGGAGATGGTGGAGTTGCTAGGCCAAACAAAGCAAGAGAAGCAAGGCAAAAATCAAGCAAAACAAAGAAGAAGAAGTAGAAAAATGAGAGGAGGAAGAGAGGCCGTTGCTTATTTTTCTTTGCTCAGATCTGAAATGGATGTGTATTATTGATGGAATGAGAAACTTTCACGTGAATAAGAAAAAGAAAAGGAACGGCTACAATAAATTGATGCATTGATTGGAAAAGAAACGGTAAAAAAACGGTGAAACGACTTTACGTTTCTTAGCTTTTAAAACCTTCCATACTTCCTTTTCTTTTAAATCAAGTAAAACAAAATAACTTCAGCAAGTACATCTAAAACCGAAACAAAGTGGAAAAAAATAAAAAATATATAATTAAATTTAAAGAAAATATAAAAATGAATTAAGGAAATTGCTTAAAAATTGAAAACAGGGTTCAAAAATTACAATTGAAACATCAATGGCTTTGGAAAAGTATCTACTTCATTTTAAAAATATTCTAAAGCAAAATTTTGAAATAAAATAATTTATTTATCATTTATAAAATAAATAAATAATTAAATTGAAGAAAAATAGAAAAGATATAAAGAAAATGTTTAAAAATTGAAAACAGGGCATGGAAATTACAAGAAAAATACTACTAGCTCTAGAAAAATTCCTACCTCACTTCAAAAATATTAAAAGACAAAAACATACATAAAACATCATATCAATACATATTACAATAAAATATGACAAAGAAAAATAAAATTTATACTATTTAAAATAATAAAATTGCAGAATAAACAAATTGCACTCAATATTGAAATATACATAACTTTCACAATTTAAATCTGCTTCCAATGAAACAAAAGCAGTGTTCTTAAAATTTTATGTACTTTCAAAATAAAAGAAAAAATTTAAATTTTCAAACCTTTAAATTTTTAAAATAAAAGTCAAAGTTTGACTATTTTGACCAAAAAATCACTTTTTGGAAAATATTCTTTTTAGTCATGCTTTGGAATGATAATTCATACCAAAACTACAGTTTATCATTCAAAATAAATAAAATAAGTTTTTAAATCAAAAATTTAATTAAAATATACAAAAAAATGACAAAATACAGGGTTGTTACAGCATCCATTTGGCCCACAAAGAATTTCCATTAATGTAGTTCCATAATAATTTAGTTGCAGCAGCTACAGTTAAGTCCTCAATTTAGTTGTTTTGTTATTATACAACTTATTTTAAGCTATGTATTCATTTTTCCAGTTTAATATAGGTAGGAAGTTCGGATTTTTGTGTATTCTTATTTTCAAATTTTTAACCAAATTTTTTCAAAATAGTTGTCACGATCCAAATTCCAGCGTTCGAGAATCAACATCCGTACTCCACTTGTACCTGAATGCCGCAGATTCAAACGTCGAAATTCGAGTCGTGCCAGAGCTTATAACACATTAAGTACAACACAGCGGAAGAAAATGAATAGCATATATCAATATACAACATTTGATACAATATCTGATATAACAGAATGATACAATGAATATTAATATACATCAGAGATATGATACAAGACAAAAGCAGTGGAAAGAAAAAGACAACACTAACAGCGGAACAAAAATCTCCAATATAGTCTTCAAGAAAGAACTCCATCTTCAAAACACGCCAATCCAGCAATAGCTCGAACTCCCAATCACAATGCACAAAGATAAGCAAGTCTCGTCCGCAAAGGATTGCCAAATCCTAGGCTGAAAGCTATTGAATCTACACCTACTATTGATTATCTGAAAACCCCAACTCTAGACTGCCCGTGTGGGAAAATAGTGGGCACCCAGAGTTTAGGAAAGGAACAATAAACTCCAGGTCAGTCATGGGACTGGTATGAGCAAACAAAAATATTTGGTCCTTAAAAGAAACAAAGGAATTTAAATTTGAAATTCGCAATGCTTTTCAGAAAATGAAACTACCATAAGGCCTCCCGCCACACACACAATGCAAACGCAGAATTGGAGGAGATTTCTCCTTATGATGGTCAAATATGCTTGATACGAGAAAATTTCTTTGATATTATTACTATAAGTTCAAAGTGAGGAAAAACCATTTCGAAAGTATAATATAAATCCTAGCCAGCATACGACATTTCGTCGTATGCCTACTGTAGCTACCATGTTCAATAGCAGGTTACTGCCACATTCCATGGCAGGTTATACAACTAAAACCGTACAAGGCTCATAGTGTTTTGATTGGATTTCCAACAAATGGTCAGGCTAAGGAACTTCCTACTGTCAATGGGATCGCCTCTGGCGGGACGTCCCGAGAAACTAACGTTATGGTTAGATCTCTGCCAACACAAGGCCGGGTTACCTCTGTAACTAGGTAACTACTACACGAGCGTGCAATCCCCCGGTCCTTTGGGACCTTTATCTGATGCAACCCGGAGTAACGAAGACTTAGGTCATGGGCGACCTAACATTCCTTACAAGCTTCGACCTAAAAAAAAAAGCTCCGACCTAAAAATGCCCGGCCTAAAAAAATTCCGACCTAAAAAGCCCCGACCTAACGAGCGTCGACCTAACTTTGCTTCTCTAAGTCGCGAGCGACCTAACTCCACCTCTCCAAGTCGCGAGCGACCTAACTTCGCTTCTTCAATTCGCAAGCGACCTAACGAGAAAGAAACAATACCGCAAGCAACTAAGTCGCGAATATCTTTAGGTCGCATGCATACTATTTCTTAGGTCGCGAACGACCTACTATAGGTCGCTAAAGCCTGGATCTTATGTCGCTGATAAAATCACATGCCTTCCATAAGTCGCCGCCGAGCTATCGTTGAGTCCTTGTGTTGTACATATTAAGTCGTTTGATGTTGTAAAGGTTAGGTCATTAACGACCTATCTTAAGTCGTGTCTTGTAATGTTTGTTTGAGTCGCAAGTGTTAGGTCGTGGCCGACCTAAGTGTTGTAAAATTATGTTGAGTGTAGCGTTGAGTCGCTGTCGTAGGTCGCTGCCGACCTAAGTTAGGTCGTAAGTCGCTGCCGACCTAAAGAGCCTGGTGATGTTTTGTTTGTGTTGCGTTGTAAAAGCTATAAATAGCAATGTTGTGTCATTTGTAAGGTGGTTGATTTGGAAATAAAAATTTCTTGTTGATTGCTTTGTGCTTTCTTCTCTAATTGGTAGTTGAGTGTAATCTCCTATCTCCACTCACGTCATTCGAGTGCGCTCGAATCCACGTTTGTTGAAGCCGATTCACGGAATCTAGTGCGCTAGATCAACGTGCGAAGAATCGTAGATCTTTGAACACGGTATAGTGCGCTATCAACGTGTTTGAGATAGCTAGAATTCGGTATCTTCGGATCAACGAATTTGGGCATTTCGGTATCTTCATTCCATCGATCGCTACTTTCACCGATTAAAGTTTGTTTCGAATTAATCCGCTGCGCCAGTTTTGGTATCAGAGCCATACTTAGCCAATCATAGCTAAGTTGATTCTTGGAGCCAAGTGTTGAAGTTTGAAGTTGGAGTTCTTTGTGTTCTTATTGAAGTTGCAACAAGAGGGAGAACTTTCGATCCATTCTATTTTGGATCAAAGTGGTGAAAGTGTTTGAAATCGAAGTTAGGCCGTGTATACTTGTGAAGTAGCCGAGCCTAGTGAAGGGTCTTGAAGTTTAAGCCGTGACTTGTTATTTGTGAATTGTTGAATTTGTGAAGTTTTCCGATCATGCCACCAAGGAGAGCTAATCGTCATCAAAACGTTGAAGCTTTGTATCGTAGAGAAGAAGCCGAGCTTATGGAACAACGTATTAATGAGAAGTTTGATGAAGGCATTGGAAAATTGGAGAAATTGATGAATGATTTGAATCAAAGGAGGAGATCACCAAACTCGAACCATGGAGGAAACCGAGTTTCGCCATCGGTTACGGAAGCGAGGAGGGTATCACCACATTCTTGTAGAGATAGAAGAGAAACATCAATTTCATCACGAAGAGATCATCATGAGTATGCACATGAAGAGAGAAGAAGTCGACGTGAATTTGACAATGAAGCATATAGAGATGAAGAGAGACATAGTCAAAGAAGCATGCATGATCGAAGGGATGATAATTGTCGAGATCGATGTAGGCGTACTTTTGATTTTGTTGAAGAGGGTGATGGAGCTAGTATTCATTATCGAGATCGGGACCAAGTTCGAAATTCTTACCGTAATATTGAAGATGATCGACGATGGGAATCGGGTATGAAGATGGAAATTCCAGAATTTAAAGGAGGAATGGTAGCTGAAGAATTTCTTGATTGGGTGTCAAATTTTGAAGAGATCTTTGATTTTAAGGAGGTTCCTGAGCATAGGAGAGTAAGGTTGGTTGCTACTAGGTTGAGGGGGAGAGCTATGGCGTGGTGGCAACAAACTAAACTTACAAGGGAGAGAATGGGGAAGTCAAAGATAGAATCGTGGGATAAGATGAAGAAGTTAATGAGATCTACTTTCTTACCTTACAATTATCAGTCACTTATGTACCAAAGGTTGCAGAATCTGAGGCAAGGGACGAAGTCTGTTAGTGATTATGCTGATGAATTTTACCAACTCATTGCCAGAAATGATATTATGGAAACGGAAGAACAGCTAACTGCTAGATTCATTGGGGGATTGAGAATGCAGATCCAGGATATGGTTAATATGTTCGATCCTAGATCAGTTGCAGAGGCACATCAGAAAGCGTTAGCTTGGGAGAAGCAAGGAAGGTGTGGAGGTGGTGTGTTTACTAATTCCAATAATCAAGCGAAGGGTGTTAGTGGAAGTTCTAGTGTTCCTAAACCTGTTACAAAACCAGTGGTGAAGGAGGCTGAGAAGGCGAAGGTTAGCAGTGGGTTCAAATGTTATAACTGTCAGGAGTTGGGTCACAAAAGCAACGAATGTCCGAAGCCGAAGAAGAGAACCATGGTTGTAGAAGTTGAGGAGGATGATGGTGAGGAGGCAGAATGTTCAAATGCACCTTATGTTGAGGAGGAAGAAGAATTGTTTGGAGATGAAGGTTGTAATCTTATGTTGAGGAGGTCATGTCTCACACCAAAGCAAGAGGAGGATTGTAGTTGGTTGAGAAGCAATATTTTTCAGTCGACATGCACTATTCTTGGAAGAGTTTGTAAATTGGTTATTGATGCTGGGAGTTGCGATAACATTATCTCTACAGAGGCAGTAAAGAAGTTGAAATTGAAAACCGAGAAGCATCCTAAACCATACAAGTTAGCCTGGTTGAGGAAAGGAGGTGAGGTGAAAGTTGGAAGGAGGGCTTGTGTTAAATTTTCAATTGGGAAGAAGTACAAAGATGAAATTTGGTGTGACGTTGTATACATGGACGTATGTCATCTGTTGCTGGGCAGACCGTGGCAGTTTGATAGATCAGTTCAACATGATGGTCGTGCCAATAGCTACAGTTTCATGTTCGAGGGTACCAAAATTACTTTGGTTCCCAAGAAGCAACAACAGAAGGAGAGCAAGCTGGAGGAGATTGAGGAATTGAAAACTTTATTATCCTTGAAAGAGTTTGTTAAAGAAGTTGAAGATGAGCCTGAAGTCTTTTTGTTGATTGGGAGAGAGAGCAGTGAAGAGGTTGAAATTCCTGAAGAAGCAAAGCCAGTTTTGAAAGAGTTTGAAGATGTATTTCCAGAGGAGTTGCCTACGGAGTTACCACCATTAAGAGACATTCAACATCAAATTGATCTTGTTCCAGGAGCAGTGTTACCACATCGACCACATTACCGAATGAGTCCGAAGGAACACGAGGAGTTACGAAGGCAGGTGGAAGAGTTACTTGAGCAGAGACGTGTTCAGGAAAGCTTGAGTCCTTGTGCAGTACCAGCTTTGTTGGTGCCAAAGAAGGATGGAACATGGAGAATGTGTACCGATAGTAGAGCTTTGAACAAGATTACTGTTCGTTACAGATTTCCTATGCCGAGGTTGGATGATTTGTTAGACCAGTTGAGTGGGGCAACTATATTTTCGAAGATTGATTTGAAGAGTGGTTATCACCAGATTCGAATTAGACCGGGAGACGAATGGAAGACAGCTTTCAAGACAAGAGAGGGGTTATACGAATGGTTGGTAATGCCATTTGGTTTATCAAATGCACCTAGTACATTCATGCGGGTGATGAATCAAATCTTTAGACCATTCATTGGGAAGTTCGTGGTGGTTTATTTCGATGATATTCTGATATATAGCAGGAATATGGAGGAGCATGTTCTACATTTGAGGGAAGTGTTGATTATTCTTCGTGAGGAACAATTTTATGCAGCCACGAAGAAATGTGTGTTCATGACGAGAAGTGTGTTATTTTTGGGATATGTTGTATCTGAGAAGGGAATCCAAATGGACCAGAGTAAAGTTGAAGCTATTAGAAATTGGCCACAGCCGAGAACTATCACTGAAGTTAGAAGTTTTCATGGATTGACATCATTCTACCGAAGGTTCATTCCACACTTCAGTAGTGTGATGGCACCAGTTACCGATTGCATGAAAGGAAAACAGTTTGTATGGTCAGAGGAAGCGGGAGTTGCTTTTGAACGAATCAAAGAACTATTGAGGACAGCACCAATTCTTGTTTTACCGAATTTTCAGTTGTTGTTTGAATTACACACTGATGCATCGAAGGTGGGAATTGGAGGAGTCTTGAGTCAGAGTGGGAAACCCGTTGCTTATTTCAGTGAGAAGTTGTCAGGGGCGAAGATGAGATACAGCACATATGACGTTGAATTCTATGCTGTGGTGCAAATGATTAAACATTGGAGACATTATCTATTTCAGAAGGAGTTTGTTCTGTACACTGATCATGAGGCGTTGAAGCATTTGCAGGGGCAGGACAAGATTTCAGCGAGACATGCGTCATGGATCGCGTATTTACAGCAGTTTACCTTTGTTGTTAAGCACAAATCTGGGGTGACGAATCGAGTAGCTGATGCTTTGAGTAGGAGGAGTCATTTATTAACGACAATGAAGGTTGAAGTGACGGGGTTCGAATTACTGCCAGAGATGATTGAAGAAGATCCTTACTTTGTGAAATATGTTGAGAAAGTGAAGGATTGGAGTACCGATGAATTTATGTTGGTTGATGGTTTTCTGTTTAAGGGGAATCGTTTATGTATACCGGATTGTAGCTTGAGATTGAAAATTGTCAAGGAGTTACACGAGGAAGGGCATGTGGGCCGTGATCGTACCTTGCAATTAATTTTACAGTCTTACTTTTGGCCATCGATGAGGAAAGAAGTGGGAAGATTTGTGGAGCGATGTCATATTTGCCAAGTTTCGAAAGGAACCGCGACCAATGCTGGTTTGTATATGCCATTGCCTGTACCGGCTAGACCATGGGTTGATGTGAGTATGGACTTTGTATTGGGATTGCCAAGAACGCAGCGTGGTAATGATTCTATATATGTAGTGATTGACAGATTTTCAAAGATGGCACATTTTATTGCTTGCAAGAAGACGTCGGATGCTGCTCGTGTTGCTCAGTTATTTTTCAAGGAGATCTATCGACTTCATGGATTTCCAGAGTCTATTGTGTCGGATAGAGATACTCGTTTTCTGAGTCACTTTTGGTTGAGTTTGTGGAAGATGATCGGGACAAAGCTGAATTTTAGTAGCGCTTACCATCCGCAAACTGATGGACAGACAGAAGTTGTTAACAGGTCATTGGGAAATTTGTTGCGATGTCTTGTATAGGATAATTTGAAAAGTTGGGACATGAAGCTATGCCAAGCAGAGTTTGCTCATAACCATGCCATGAATCGTAGTACGGGTTACAGTCCATTTCAGATTGTATATTCAAATTTACCCAGGGGACCGTTGGACTTAGCGGTGGTACCAAACCGAAGGGGACAGTTAAACGAGCTGTTGATTTTGTTGATGAGTTAACTGAATGTCATAAGATCGTTCAGGAACGATTGGAAAAGTCAAATGAGAAATATAAGAAATTTGCAGACTTGAAGCGACGACGCGTTGAATTTAACGAAGGAGATTTGGTGTATGCTGTGTTAACGAAGGATCGTTTTCCAGTGGGCGCTTATAATAAGTTGAAAGCCAGGAAAATTGGTCCTGTAAAAGTTGTGAAACGGATCAATGAAAATGCTTATAAGTTGAAACTACCGGAGGATGTATACACTTCTGACGTATTCAATGTTAAGCATCTTGTGCCGTATTACGGAGATGAAGGAGAATTAACAAATTCGAGGACGAATTTTTCTCAACCCGGGGAGGATGATGCAACCCGGAGTATCGAAGACTTAGGTCATGGGCGACCTAACATTCCTTACAAGCTTCGACCTAAAAAAAAAAGCTCCGACCTAAAAATGCCCGGCCTAAAAAAATTCCGACCTAAAAAGCCCCGACCTAACGAGCTTCGACCTAACTTTGCTTCTCTAAGTCGCGAGCGACCTAACTCCACCTCTCCAAGTCGCGAGCGACCTAACTTCGTTTCTTCAATTCGCAAGCGACCTAACGAGAAAGAAACAATACCGCAAGCAACTAAGTCGCGAATATCTTTAGGTCGCATGCATACTATTTCTTAGGTCGCGAACGACCTACTATAGGTCGCTAAAGCCTGGATCTTATGTCGCTGATAAAATCACATGCCTTCCATAAGTCGCCGCCGAGCTATCGTTGAGTCCTTGTGTTGTACATATTAAGTCGTTTGATGTTGTAAAGGTTAGGTCATTAACGACCTATCTTAAGTCGTGTCTTGTAATGTTTGTTTGAGTCGCAAGTGTTAGGTCGTGGCCGGCCTAAGTGTTGTAAAATTATGTTGAGTGTAGCGTTGAGTCGCTGTCGTAGGTCGCTGCCGACCTAAGTTAGGTCGTAAGTCGCTGCCGACCTAAAGAGCCTGGTGATGTTTTGTTTGTGTTGCGTTGTAAAAGCTATAAATAGCAATGTTGTGTCATTTGTAAGGTGGTTGATTTGGAAATAAAAATTTCTTGTTGATTGCTTTGTGCTTTCTTCTCTAATTGGTAGTTGAGTGTAATCTCCTATCTCCACTCACGTCATTCGAGTGCGCTCGAATCCACGTTTGTTGAAGCCGATTCACGGAATCTAGTGCGCTAGATCAACGTGCGAAGAATCGTAGATCTTTGAACACGGTATAGTGCGCTATCAACGTGTTTGAGATAGCTAGAATTCGGTATCTTCGGATCAACGAATTTGGGCATTTCGGTATCTTCATTCCATCGATCGCTACTTTCACCGATTGAAGTTTGTTTCGAATTAATCCGCTGCGCCATTATCCGAGGTACCTCTAATCCAACAACCACAAAGCAATCACAAAGTAATAGATCTGCAATATCCACATGAGTAAGTATCTGGGCTCCATACCATGATACCATCCTTTACCAGAAGGGAATGACAAACCCTAAAGGGCGCGACCCTCATAACCTTGCCGCATCTTTCCTGTTTCGACCATTTCCGGGGTGTGAGGTCCTGATGCAGTCTCGTCCACAAAGCTACGCTTTATACAAAAGCCATGCTTTGATCAAATGATCAACAAATGATCATCAACACACAGTAGCACTTAGCATGCCACACTGCCAAATTTGGGAGTATATCACTGATAAATATCAACTACATAACCTCTGAGCTCGTACGTCTCAGAGAAGGGTGTTAAGCTAAGAGAATAAATTCTCCGCCACCAAGCAGAAATGTATTTGATAGGAATCAGTTTAATATCTCAAAGTGTAGTGTCAGACATACAACCATACAAGTCTGTTTCGGGTTCGAACAGAACCGAAGGCACTTCCGAAGAAGCCCTTGCAAATCCGGGTATCCACAATCCCGATCGGACTTCCCATCACATAGGGAGAACTCTATACCGGAGCAACTCAGTGCAGAGTCAATCGACAGGTTATCCTATCGCTCTTGAAGATACTCGGTCTTCAACACCGGTCTTCAATTGCAATCCATAACGTCGTATCACTATTCGGAATGGGTTATATGACACAAGGTCCTCTGCCGGCAAAACCGAATAATGAGCGCCATATTTAAAAACATATGGATATGGGATTTCAGTTATGTCACAACTTATAAAATCCAAAACTTTTCTTTCAAATGGTTAACAAATTCCATTTTTAAATCTTTAAACAAAAAGATTTACTTCACAAAGTTTCACCCAGTTTCACAAAGATCTATTCCTAGATTTCACAACAATTTTCATTTCAATTGGATTAACTCCTTAAATCTTTAAACTAAAGATTTAATTTATAGCTTTGAAAACACGTTTCCAAAGATTTATCTAAAACTTGGAAAACTATTTTCATTTTAGACTCGAAATCCTTTTAACACAAATTGGACGTTCATTCCTTATGTGAAAGCTTTCATTATTTGAAAACAAATAGTTTTCGTTTCAGAAAAAAAAATCCAATTATATCTATACAAGTTAAAATTTTGGGTTAAATTTAATGTCCCAAAAACAACACTTTTAAGATGGTTCTAAAAACCCATATAAACCCATTTATAAGTCGAATAACCTTTTTAACCCCTAGTTTCCAAATTTTAAAATTCAATTTCAAATATTGAGTTCAAATTTAAATCAAATTATTTAAATTTCAAAACTCTGTTAAGTTATTCGTAAATAACTTTTATTTTTGAAATTCATTTTCAAAAGCTTTCAATTCCAAAACTATTTTGGATTCAAAAATCCAATTTTTAAAACTATTTCAAAATCTGTGAGTTAACCCATTACCATGTGCAATCCATATTTGTGTGTGTATAAGTGTGGTCCAGGGGTTTTACACAATAAAAGTGCCACACCATCAATCAACACAGATTCAAATATAGCAATATATTTAATAAGCGGTATAAACTATAACGCTTATACTTGACAAGCGGTACCAACCAATTGTAACGCTTATCATTCATTCAGAGATCACAGGTATATATCATAGATAATAAATTATAGTAAACATAGCTCAAATCAAAACAGAGCATCACAATCAGGGATATCAAACAATCTAATCATCCAATCGAATCCAAACATTCATAAGTAAGATCAGTTAATCGTTTGATAATTTCAAATCAGATTTAATTACTGATGAATAGTTATTAATCCTGGTTAATTACAAATCATTTTGATTTAATTATTCTTTAATCATTTATTAATTAACCATTAATAATAATTAATTAACCTTAACTGATGAATTAATCGACCTTTACTAATTAACCTTTAATTTTTTTCTATTCACCATTTAATTAATTATTTTTAATTAATTAATTGACCTTTAATAAATTGATTACTATTAAATTAATTATCCTTACTTGGTTTCAAAATTAATTACTTCTTAATTAACTAATAATTAATTACAAATTTATTAACCTTAATCATTTATTTAATCAGTATTAATACTAAAGGTTAATTAAGTAATTACTTTATCTTTAATCTTTAATTACAAATAAATTAACCTTGATTAATTAATTAATCTCTAATCACAAATTAATAATCTCTAATTACTAATTAATTATACTTAATCATAAATTCGTTAACCTCTAATTAACTTACTTCTAACCCTTAATTATTAATTTTAGATAAATTAATTCATAACTTACTTGATTAATTAAACTTGAATCATCAATTAATTCTATACTAAATTCTTAATCACACTACTAATTCAGTTTTAAATAAGCTTAAGATCTGCCATTACAAACCATTAATTATCCTTGATACAATTTTTTTATACAAATTTTACTTTCAAGTTTAAATCTTGAAACTTGTTAACATTTCCTTTATATAAGAAACTTGGTTAAGACATTCACTTTGGTTTAAAACTTTAATTACTGTTTGCTTCAAAAACCTGGTACCAAATTCTGTTTAAAATTTAAAAGCCTGGTACCTTAACCCAAAAAAAAAATCGAACTCCTTCTGTTTTACCCGAGACTTACCTTCAAACTTCCCGGGACAATCTCACGTTCCCCCAAGCATGAACTCGAGACCACATCTTCTTCCAATCATCAAAACCCCCCGAGGCACGCAAGTGCACGGTGCACGTGTACCAATGTTCCGATCGTCACTGATCAACGCCGAGCCCCTCCAAAAGTCACCGTCGACTTTGCTGACCAACACGACCTTCCAGTTCGAAGCGATCGATGCTAAATCAAAATCGAGCATATGAGAACCCCCGCTGGCACCAGAACTGGTCACCAAGTCCACCTCGTTCTAACAATCCAAGCCACCATCAAGCACGCCACCTTGGCCACAGCTGCACCTCTGTCCCACGCTACTTCTGCCCCTGGTCCGATCACCCAAATTGCCGTGACAATGACAAAATTTGCTCGTGAACAACAACAACCCAAAACGAACCCTAAGCCCTAAATCGATTCAGATCTTCATCAACGATGAAATAAAAATTCAACTTGTATTTTTCTCGTATTCTACGATCATCCCCGCATCCCTGAAACAAATCCCAAATCCTAATTCATTTGCGAACGTCGTGGA
Organism: Allium cepa; assembly: GCA_030765085.1. Classification (NCBI taxonomy): domain Eukaryota; kingdom Viridiplantae; phylum Streptophyta; class Magnoliopsida; order Asparagales; family Amaryllidaceae; genus Allium; species Allium cepa. The sequence continues at coordinate 133,585,719 of CM060942.1, read as the reverse complement.
TTCACAAATTTCCCAAATCTGTTCGAATGTGGGTATCTCGATGAATACTCCATTTAAAATCATGATTTCTTTGTCAAAGTTCACCATTTCCAGATATAAATTTGCCTATACAGTTAAAACTAAAAAAAAAAATATTTTATTTCCTAACTTTAATTTTCTCTTAACTGTAATTCTTATTATTATTATTTTTGATAAAGATCCTTACCATAAACACATGAGTTATTTTTAAAAAATAGCATTACAGCCTTGCCTTCATTTTCTACTTGTGAATCAAAATATGAAATTGATTGCATGAAGTGCAGTTCAACTTTTCTGGGTGAATACTTAAGTTTGAGCTTCAACAAAACAGTCACAAGTATGTATATACATACATCCAATCATGCAAACAAATAACAATAAACATTTTTTTGCACAGCATCACCCAACAAACATCACAACATCAACATATATATCCAAAGTTCTGATTTAAAGAGTTGCTCACAGTTGATTTTTTTTTCTTCAGGAAACTGTCAGGTTTTTCATAAACCTGAAAACCAAGCATTAAAATTATTTAAAACTTTATTTTATTTCATTTTAGAATTCAGACATGAATTTGAATCCACATTTGAATCTGGATTTAAACTTTGATTTATAACTTGTCTAAAACTTTGCTTTAAAATTCATTTCAAAGTGAAGTTACTCACCTGAAGATGATGAAGAAACAAAGAACAGGGAACAGAATGAAGGCAGAGACAAGGAACAGAAGATTTTTTTTTTTGATGATGATATGAAGTTTTAAGACTAACTGGGACCAGAACAAGTATGTATACGGGCATAAATTCCTGTACCCACATCTAATTACAGGCATGCAGGAATATTCATCAACAATTCAAGCAATTTTCTTTTCATCACACATCAATATCATCACAGAACAAAGGATAATCCAGATTCAAGTTATAGATAGATTTGCTCACCTTTTTTCCAGAAAACAGAAATGCTTTCCTGACAGTTTTCAAAGATAGACGAAGGCCTGTAACTTTTTCCCCTATCCTACTTTAATTTTGGAGTTTGGCTCTGCAAATTACAAATGGAAATCTTTGCTTATACTCAGTCATGTTCATATACTTAAGTCATTAATAATCGTAGTTTATTTATTTATTTTACTTACAGTATGAATCTCTGCTATACACAGAAGCCTTTTTATTTCTGCAGTTGAAATCCAGAAATGGATTAAGTCTTTGGTCTTGATTTTTTTTCCTGCAATCTTGTTAACAAAGTTGTTTAAATATTGTTTTACTTACTGATTACTAACATACATTAAGTTTAAATCTTAAAAGAAAAGTTACTTGCCTTGATGTTTTTAAGTTTCCTAGTTGCTGTATGAATCCCCAGACTTTGATTTAAATCTTTGGCTTGAGATTTCTTTTTAGTTTGCTTTCAGATCTGTTGCACTTGAATACTTTGTTTTGTTTGAACTGGCAAACTGGAAGATGACCTGAAGCTTTTGAGTTTGAGGTGATTTTTTATTTATTTATTTAAACTGAGCTTTCCATTTCGAATTGGGATAAGATGAGCTTGATGAATATGGACTGAAACAGATTCAGCTTTATGATGTTGAAATGTATGAGGCAAATCTCTTTTCTACTATTTCGTTTAGATTTTCCAGGATGTGATATGACTACATATGGGGAGATCTATAGTTTCTTGTAATTTTAAATTTCAATATTTAAAAAAAAGTAATGATGTCATTTTGTGTGTCTGTGTGTGTATATGTAAGATCTAAAGGTATGTTTACATTTGTAATTTTCAAAGGTAAAAGAATTTCAAAAAAAAATAAATTTTATATCATATTCTTTTATAAATAAACATAACTTTTATTCATTAGTATATACATGTATACATATGCCTTTATTTCAAAATTGTTTACATTTTCCTTCATGTTTATATTTATATTTACACAAGAAAATTTTATTCCAATTATTTTCTTACATTTAATTTTTGTTCAACATGTTTATATACTTATATATATATTTTTACAATTTTCATTCAGACATTATTTTATTATTATTTTTTTGTACAATTTTATAAAAAGGAAAGAATGGATTTAAATACTTGATTTCCAATTAACAATTGTTACATTTATTTATATAAGAGAATTTAACTTAAAAATAATATTATGAAAATTAATACATCTTCCAAATATAATTAATATTTTAGAAAACAACTATCATTATCTTTTTATTAATCTCAAGCTTTTAATTTCTATTTTTATTTTTAATACATCATATTTTCCTAAATCCAATATTTATTTGTAAACTACTTATAATTAAATTTCTAATTAAATTTCTATTTATAATCAAAAATTATTCATTTATTCTAGAAATCTCTAAAACAATTCACAATTTATTTTCAAAATAAATCTGATTGCCAAATTAAACTTGATAAATTCTCAGTAATGTTACAGATTTCCCCCCTTAAAAAAAATTTCGTCCTCGAAATTTGCAAAGGAGATGAGAAAAAATAGATGATAGATTAAGAACCGATTGATCAAATCAGATCGAAATATTTATTCTGCGTTCGGTTTACCAAACCAGAATATCAAATAATATGAGAACAAACTCATACAATTATTACATAAGATATTTGGGTCCACCGGTCTACGAATATGCAAGGGCATTGATTAGTTCGAAGGGATAACTAATCGTTCGTAGAATATATCGGATCCCATAGAATAGATAGATTGATAGATGGATTTAATATTCTACAATTTCTCAAATACTAAATATGGATTCCAAATTCAAGTCGAAATATCCCAAAGTATATATAACTTGTCCCTCTTCGGACTTTGATCAACATAATAAATCACAATAGAATTTTCAAGTTTGGTTTTAATCGATATCGTTTTATTGATACAATTCAAATTTATCCTTATATTCTATTAACCAATTTAACTCAATTTAAAATTTCCAATTGTTTAATTTAAATTTCCGAATTCATTAAAGTTTAGATAGAAAAGCTGATAAGAAACTGATGAAGATACGAAGTAAGGATTCTCTACGACAATACGTTGGGCCACCATCGCACCGAAACTTCTTTTGGAGCAGTCACGAAGCAATCAAAAGAATTCCGAAATCGAATCAAAGGAGATTGATAGAGAAAGGTTATTCCGCCGTTGCAGGGTATTGACCATTTGTCCTGGTATTTCCCCGTCCCCTATCTCGTCCTCTTCTCGCACTCATACTTACTATCAGTGGATAGTAAGAGAATTTACTGAGGCATTCGAACGGATATCTTAGGGATTACTCATTCTAGGGTATACTTCACCCTATCTCTAATGAGCTATTTAATGTGTTATACTCCTGAGCTAAAGTTTTAACCCTCAGCTCTGATACCAAAATGTCACGATCCAAATTCCAGCGTTCGAGAATCGACGTCCGTACTCCACTTGTACCTGAATGCCGCAGATTCAAACGTCGAAATTCGAGTCGTGCCGGAGCTTATAACACATTAAGTACAACACAATGGAAGAAAATGAATAGCATATATCAATATACAACATTTGATACAATATTTGATATAATAGAATGATACAATGAATATTAACATACATCAGAGATATGATACAAGACAAAAGCAGTGGAAAGAAAAAGACAACACTAACAGCGGAACAAAAATCTCCAATATAGTCTTCAAGAAAGAAATCCATCTTCAAAACACACCAATCCAGCAATAGCTCGAACTCCAAATCACAATGCACAAAGATAAGCAAGTCTCGTCCACAAAGGATTGCCAAATCCTAGGCTGAAAGCTATTGAATCTATACCTACTATTGATTATCTGAAAACCGCAACTCTAGACTGCCCGTGTGGGAAAATAGTGGGCACCCAGAGTTTAGGAAAGGAACAATAAACTCCAGGTCAGTCATGGGACTGGCATGAGCAAACAAAAATATTTGGTCTTTAAAACAAACAAAGGAATTTAAATTTGAAATTCGCAATGCTTTTTAGAAAATGAAACTACCATAAGACCTCCCACCACACACACAATGCAAACGCAGAATTGGAGGAGATTTCTCCTTATGATAGTCAAATATGCTTGATATGAGAAAATTTCTTTGATATTATTACTATAAGTTCAAAGTGAGGGAAAACCATTTCGAAAGTATAATATAAATCCTAGCCAGCACACGACATTTCGTCGTATGCCTACTATAGCTACCATGTTCAATAGCAGGTTACCGCCACATTCCATGGCAGGTTATACAACTAATACCGTACAAGGCTCGTAGTGTTTTGATTGGATTTCCAACAAATGGTCAGGCTAAGGAACTTCCTACTGTCAATGGGATCGCCTCTGGCGGGTCGTCCGGAGAAACTAACGTTACGGTTAGATCTCTGCCAACACAAGGCCGGGTTACCTCTGTAACTAGGTAACTACTACACGAGCGTGCCATCCCCCGGTCCTTTGGGACCTTTATCCGAGGTACCTCTAATCCAACAACCACAAAGCAATCACAAAGGAATAGATCTGCAGTATCCACATGAGTAAGTATCTGGGCTCCATACCATTATACCACCCTTTACCAGAAGGGAATGACACACCCTAAAGGGCGCGACCCTCATAACCTTTACGCATCTTTCCTGTTTCGACCATTTCCGGGGTGTGAGGTCCTGATGCAGTCTCGTCCACAAAGCTACGCTTTATACAAAAGCCATGCTTTGATCAAATGATCATCAACACACAGCAGCACTTAGCATGCCACACTACCAAATTTGGGAGTATATCACAGATAAATATCAACTACATAACCTCTGAGCTCGTACGTCTCAGAGAAGGGTGTTAAGCTAAGAGAATAAATTCTCCGCCACCAAGCAGAAATGTATTTGATAGGAATCAGTTTAATATCTCAAAGTGTAGTGTCAGACATACAACCATACAAGTCTGTTCCGGGTTCGAACAGAACCGAAGGCACTTCCGAAGAAGCCCTTGCAAATCCGGGTATCCACAATCCCGATCGGACTTCCCATCACATAGGGAGAACTCTATACCGGAGCAACTCAGTGCAGAGTCAATCGACAGGTTATCCTATCGCTCTTGAAGATACCCGGTCTTCAACACCGGTCTTCAATTGCAATCCATAACGTCGTATCACTATTCGAAATGGGTTATATGACACAAGGTCCTCTCCCGGCTAAACCGAATAATAAGCGCCATATTTAAAAACATATGGATTTGGGATTTCAGTTAAGTCACAACTTATAAAATCCAAAACTTTTCTTTCAAATGGTTAACAAATTCCATTTTTAAATCTTTAAACAAAAAGATTTACTTCACAAAGTTTCACCCAGTTCCACAAAGATCTATTCCTAGATTTCACAACAATTTTCATTTCAATTGGATTAACTCCTTAAATCTTTAAACTAAAGATTTAATTTATAGCTTTGAAAACACGTTTCCAAAGATTTATCTATAACTTGGAAAACTATTTTCATTTTAGACTCGAAATCCTTTTAACACAAATTGGACGTTCATTCCTTATGTGAAAGCTTTCGTTATTTGAAAACAAATAGTTTTCGTTTCAGAAAAAAAAAATCCAATTATATCTATACAAGTTAAAATTTTGGGTTAAATTTAAAGTCCCAAAAACAACACTTTTAAGATGGTTCTAAAAACCCATATAAACCCATTTATAAGTCGAATAACCTTTTTAACCCCTAGTTTCCAAATTTTAAAATTCAATTTCAAATATTGAATTCAAATTTAAATCAAATTATTTAAATTTCAAAACTCTGTTAATTTATTCGTAAATAGCTTTTATTTTTGAAATTCATTTTCAAAAGCTTTCAATTCCAAAACTATTTTGGATTCAAAAATCCAATTTTTAAAACTATTTCAAAATATGTGACTTAACCCATTACCACGTGCAATCCATATTTGTTTGTGTATAAGTGCGGTCCAGGGGTTTTACACAATAAAAGTGCCACACCATCAATCAACACAGATTCAAATATAGCAATATATTTAATAAGCGGTATAAACTATAACGCTTATACTTGATAAGCGGTACCAACCAATTGTAATGCTTATCATTCATTCAGAGATCACAGGTATATATCATAGATAATAAATTACAGTAAACATAGCTCAAATCAAAACAGAGCATCACAATCAGGGATATCAAACAATCCAATCATCCAATCGAATCCAAACATTCATAAGTAAGATCAGTTAATCGTTTGATAATTTCAAATCAGATTTAATTACTGATGAATAGTTATTAATCCTGGTTAATTACAAATCATTTTGATTTAATTATTCTTTAATCATTTATTAATTAACCATTAATAATAATTAATTAACCTTAACTGATGAATTAATCGACCTTTACTAATTAACCTTTAATTTTTTTCTATTCACCATTTAATTAATTATTTTTAATTAATTAATTGACCTTTAATAAATTGATTTCTACTAAATTAATTATCCTTACTTGGTTTCAAAATTAATTACTTCTTAATTAAATAATAATTAATTACAAATTTATTAACCTTAATCATTTATTTAATCAGTATTAATACTAAAGGTTAATTAAGTAATTACTTTATCTTTAATCTTTAATTACAAATAAATTAACCTTGATTAATTAATTAATCTCTAATCACAAATTAATAATCTCTAATTACTAATTAATTATACTTAATCATAAATTCGTTAACCTCTAATTAACTTACTTCTAACCCTTAATTATTAATTTTAGATAAATTAATTCATAACTTACTTGATTAATTAAACTTGAATCATCAATTAATTCTATACTAAATTCTTAATCACACTACTAATTCAGTTTTAAATAAGCTTAAGATCTGCCATTACAAACAATTAATTATCCTTGATACAATTTTTTTTTATACAAATTTCACTTTCAAGTTTAAATCTTGAAACTTGTTAACATTTCGTTTATATAAGAAACTTGGTTAAAACATTCACTTTGGTTTAAAACTTTAATTACTGGTTGCTTCAAAAACCTGGTACCAAATTCTGTTTAAAATTTAAAAGCCTGGTACCTTAACCCAAAAAAAATTCGAACTCCTTCTGTTTTACCCGAGCCTTACCTTCGAACTTCCCGGGACAATCTCACGTTCCCCCAAGCACGAACTCGAGACCACATCTTCTTCCAATCATCAAAACCCCCCCAGGCACGCAAGTGCACGGTGCACGTGTACCAATGTTCCGATCGTCACTGATCAATGCCGAGCCCCTCCACAAGTCGGCGTCGACTTTGCTGACCAACACGACCTTCCAGTTCGAAGCGATCGATGCTAAATCAAAATCGAGCATATGAGAACCCCCGCTGGCACCAGAACTGGTCACCAAGTTCACCTCGTTCTGACAATCCAAGCCACCATCAAGCACGCCACCTTGGCCACAGCTGCACCTCTGTCCCACGCTACTTCTCCCCCTGGTCCGATCACCCAAATTGCCGTGACAATGACAAAATTTGCTCGTGAACAACAGCAACCCAAAACGAACCCTAAGCCCTATATCGATTCAGATCTTCATCAACGATGAAATAAAAATTCAACTTGTATTTTTCTCGTATTCTACGATCATCCCAGCATCCTTGAAAAAAATCCTAATTCATTTGCGAACGTCGTGGATTCACAAATTTCCCAAATCTGTTCGAATGTGGGTATCTCGATGAATACTCCATTTAAAATCATGATTTCTTTGTCAAAGTTCACCATTTCCAGATATAAATCTGGCTATACAGTTAAAACTAAAAAAAAATTATTTCCTAACTTTAATTTTCTCTTAACTGTAATTCTTATTATTATTATTTTTGATAAAGATCCTTACCATAAACACATGAGTTATTTTTAAAAAATAGCATTACAGCCTTGCCTTCATTTTCTATTTGTGAATCAAAATATGAAATTGATTGCATGAAGTGCAGTTCAACTTTTCTGGGTGAATACTTAAGTTTGAGCTTCAACAAAACAGTCACAAGTATGTATATACATACATCCAATCATGCAAACAAATAATAATAAACATTTTTTTGCACAGCATCACCCAACAAACATCACAACATCAACATATATATCCAAAGTTCTGATTTAAAGAGTTGCTCATAGTTGTTTTTTTTTAATTTTTTTATTTTCAGGAAACTGTCAGGTTTTTCATAAACCTGAAAACCAAACATTAAAATTATTTAAAACTTTATTTTATTTCATTTTAGAATTCAGACATGAATTTGAATCCACATTTGAATCTGGATTTAAAATTTGATTTATAACTTGTCTAAAACTTTGCTTTAAAATTCATTTCAAAGTGAAGTTACTCACCTAAAGATGATGAAGAAACAAAGAACAGGGAACAGAATGAAGGCAGAGACAAGGAACAGAAGAATTTTTTTTTTTTTGATGATGATCTGAAGTTTTAAGACTAACTGGGACCAAAACAAGTATGTATACAGGCATAAATTCCTGTACCCACATCTAATTACAGGCATGCAGGAATATTCATCAACAATTCAAGCAATTTTCTTTTCATCACACATCAATATCATCAAAGAACAAAGGATAATCCAGATTCAAGTTATAGATAGATCTGCTCACCTTTTTTCCAGAAAACAGAAATGCTTTCCTGACAGTTTTCAAAGATAGACGAAGGCCTGTAACTTTTTCCCCTATCCTACTTTAATTTTGGAGTTTGGCTCTGCAAATTACAAATGGAAATCTTTGCTTATACTCAGTCATGTTCATATACTTAAGTCATTAATAATCGTAGTTTATTTATTTATTTTACTTACAGTATGAATCTCTGCTATACACAGAAGCCTTTTTATTTCTGCAGTTGAAATCCAGAAATGGATTAAGTCTTTGGTCTTGATTTTTTTTCCTGCAATCTTGTTAACAAAGTTGTTTAAATATTTGTTTTACTTACTGATTACTAACATACATTAAGTTTAAATCTTAAAAGAAAAGTTACTTGCCTTGATGTTTTTGAGTTTCCTAGTTGCTGTATGAATCCCCAGACTTTGATTTAAATCTTTGGCTTGAGATTTCTTTTTAGTTTGCTTTCAGATCTGTTGCACTTGAATACTTTGTTTTGTTTGAACTGGCAAACTGGAAGATGATCTGAAGCTTTTGAGTTTGAGGTGATTTTTTATTTATTTATTTAAACTGAGCTTTCCATTTCGAATTGAGACAAGATGAGCTTGATGAATATGGACTGAAACAGATTCAGCTTTATGATGTTGAAATGTGTGAGGCAAATCTCTTTTCTACTATTTCGTTTAGATTTTCCAGGATGTGATATGATTACTTATGGGGAGATGTATAATTTCTTGTAATTTTAAATTTCAATATTTAAAAAAAAAGTAATGATGTCATTTTGTGCGTGTGTGTTTGTATATGTAAGATCTAAAGGTATGTTTACATTTGTAATTTTCAAAGATAAAAGAATTTTTTAAATTTTTTTTTATATCACATTCTTTTATAAATAAACATAACTTTTATTCATTAGTATATACATGTATACATATGCCTTTATTTCAAAATTGTTTACATTTTCCTTCATGTTTATATTTATATTTACACAAGAAAATTTTATTCCAATTATTTTCTTACATTTAATTTTTGTTCAACATGTTTATATACTTATATATATATTTTTACAATTTTCATTCAGACATTATTTTTTTTTTTTACAATTTTATAAAAAGGAAAGAATGGATTTATATACTTTGATTTCCTATTAACAATTGTTACATTTATTTATATAAGAGAATTTAACTTAAAAATAATATTATGAAAATTAATACATCTTCCAAATATAATTAATATTTTAGAAAACAACTATCATTATCTTTTTATTAATCTCAAGCTTTTAATTTCTATTTTTATTTTTAATACATCATATTTTCCTAAATCCAATATTTATTTGTAAACTACTTATACTTAAATTTCTAATTAAATTTCTATTTATAATCAAAAATTATTCATTTATTCTAGAAATCTCTAAAACAATTCACAATTTATTTTCAAAATAAATCCGATTGCCAAATTAAACTTGATAAATTCTCAGGAATGTTACAATAGTAATTTATTGCAACACTAGTAGTGGATGGTTAGAGTTGGATAAACTTGCAAAATGCAAAACTTTTGAATGATATATTTTTTAGAAAAAAATATGTTATTAAATTGTTATTTAAAAAACATTTTGCATATGAAAATTCTCAAATGGATGGTTCGTTGCACATTACTTATTTTAATAGTCGTCTACACATTTCTTCTCAAATCTCATTTACTACTATTTACAAATAGTCGGTATTATTTGAAACTATGTTTGATACAGGAATGGCCGATAGTAGCCCTATGTCACTAAAGTCATCGCCAGGGGCCTTGAATTTTCATCGGCATCAAAATTCTAATTTTGTTTATAAAAGTAATTGTATTTTCTTTATAAATGAAATCAGTCATATTTTAGATTAATGAAAGCAGACTCTGTGTAATTGTAAAAGAGTACGCTTTACATTTAAGCCACTATAATTTAAACTTGCATTGTGACTGTATTTTCAATGTTTCAAAAGGGGGATTTATTCTAAAGGACAAAATATCCAAATAATTTATCCTCAAGGACACATGCCTATAATTTTATCCTCAAGGACAGGCCTAAAGCCCATTTTTTCTCAAATGCACAAATCTCTCTTCTCCGTGCTCATTCAATCCCGTTTTCAGCTCCGACCACCTTATCCTGCGTCAACGCCACCTCCTCACCAGCGCCGCCATTGCCACCTCCTCCTTCACCCGTTTTGGAGCAACCACTTCGTGCCACCTCCTCCATCCGTTTTGTGTTCACCATCGCCGCAGCGTCACCTCCTCACCAGCGTCGTGCAACTACCCCATGTCACCTCCTCCACCCGCCAACGCCACCCACTCACCAGCACCATGCTCTTAAAAGCTGATACTGATACCAGTTTTTAGGTATCAGTTTTGAAATTTTAGGTATCAGTTTTCTAAATTTTAGGTATCAGTTTTGAAATTTCTTCTGATGCAAACCCTACCCATCGCTTCCAAATACCACATACTATACCACCACCTTCACCGTTTCGTCAAACCAATAACCCATCAGAAATTTTCCACCACAAATTCATACTATTTATTTTATTAAAACTGATACCACATCGCATACAAAACCGATACTGTATTATTTTATTAAAACTGATACCACATCGCATACAAAACTGATACCCAAAAACTGATACTGTGTTATTTTATTAAAACTGATACCACATCGCATACAAAACTGATACCCAAAAACTGAACACAGTAGAATGATTTCCATCCTCTCGTCATCGCTTCCTCCTCTCGTCCACGGCCTCCTTCATCGTCTTTTCGAAATCCTCACTCACGTGTTGATCTTCATCCCTCACTTTTCACGGTCGCTCTCCGCTTCCTCGCGTGCTCTTTTCTTCTCCGCGAGCTCCTTCATCTTAGATTTTTTCACAGACTCCATCTTCTTCCGAATTCGCCTCTCGAGCTCGAACTCCGCGCGCAGGTCCTTGATTTCTGCCAAAGTGTTGTCGAGATCTGAGAGGTCGCCGTCTCGGTCGGAGTTTATTGGGTTGGAGAAGGAAGCGATGCTGTGGGTTTTGTAGCAAAATCTGGAGTTGGAGAGGCAAGTTGCAGTGATTTGTCCTGGAGGATAAAATTTTAGCGGGCTGTCCTTGTGATTAAAAAAGCCCTAATATTTGTCCTTCACGATAATTCCCTCGTTTCAAAATAACTAATAAGGACCTTTAATTGTTTTAATCCCTGATTTAGATCATTATGCCTTAAGCCTACAACAATATCTGACTGGCTTTGGACACTAGTATATCAGAAGTGTCTAATTTTCACCACACTAAAATCTTCAGTTTTAACGACATGTTGACAATATGTTATATCTATGCAAAATGTAAATAAAATTCAAATTGTGGATACATTTCAAACTAATTTTTTTTGCATGACATAGAGTTGTACAAATATCTCTTTGTTGGTAACACTAGACTTGGGTTTTTAATACAGTTAAATAGTAATGCGAATACATGACGTCCAACAGTTAACTTTAAGTTTTAGTGAAAACGAGACGTGAAACGATAAACCTACTTTTGAGGTGGTAAAATAAAAAATAGACATTTGATATTGTGTAAGTTCCAAACACCATAACAAGAAAATAAACGTCTTTTGTAATCAAAATATAGTAAATTTTAACGAAATATGCGGATATACACATTTGCACACATACACGTTAATTGTGTAGTAATATACTGTTACAATAACAATACTAATATTATCAAAAAATTTAGGAGGATAAATTATATGACAAAATGAGAAATCTATTTTTTATTCTAGAATTTTTCATTTCGGTTTACATCGTAACTACCTGTTTGACTTTTGTTTTTGGATGTATCGGCAATCACACATTTTTATTTTAATTTAGTAGACACCAATATTTATTTAATTTTTTTTTTACTAATTTGGGTTTTTCATATATTTCCTATGATACAAGAAGCTAAGATTGAAATTAGTAGTTGATATGCAACACCGCCTTCTATTATTAACATAGCGATTGGTGAATTGTAATTAACTTTTGCGTGTTATGTTTTTGTAGAAAGCTTATTAAAACACTATCTACTTTAAGGTTATGTTTTTATCCAGAATATGGAGGTGAATAAAACAAAATGACATCATTAATTAGTTTACAATGGCTTAATTGACTTCAAGATTCCAAACATTATCTTCAAATCTTATAAAAGCCATCTTCTTTCTTGAACAACATACCACACATAAACATGACCAAAGCATATTGTGCATCATTAGCTTTAGTGTTGTTCTTTTTTATCATAACTGAAACTACCTTGGCATCAAAGCTGCAACCTAATGAACTACCAACCAAGTGGCATCATCCAACAATCGTTGATGAAAAGAGTAATTGGCACCATCCGACAAATTATGACGAACAAATGAAGTGGAATCATCCGGTGGTAAATGCACATGCGATGAATAAACAATGCACAAAAGACCTAGAATGCACAAAAGAACTACAATGCACAAAAGTGCTACAATGCACAAAAGTGCTACAATGCTCAAAAGAGCTACAATGCACAGAAGAGCAAAAAGAATGGCATCATCCAGCGACAACTGATGGAGAAAGCAAATTGCAACATCCATCGTTAAATGAACGTACAATGGATGAACAATGCACAAAAGAACCACAGTGCACTAAAGAACCACAGTGCACAAAAGAACCAAAGTGCACAAAAGAACAAGAAGAAATGCATCATCCAATAACCAGTTATGAAGAAAGTAAATGACATCGTCCTAAATCATTGTATCAACAAATAAAATGGCATAATCAAGCTTCAACTATTTCACTGGTGAAATGATAATGTTTAGCATCAAATGTTAAGTCATTAAAGTTGATACAATGTGCTTTCATGGTATTATAGTATGAAATAAATTTGATGGAAGAATTATCTTTGTAGATGGTTTAAGTTAAATATCTTAAAAAACTTTTTACAACTTATTATTACATCTTCTAATAGTAATCTATTCGTGGAGCTATTATTTCACTTATGTTTATATATTGAGATAATATTTATGTCTGGTCAGCATAATTCAGATTAACTTTTTACATAAATGTATTGCCATGATAATTATGTTTATAAACTAAATGTTTTTCCATAAATTTAATAAATTTATACATACCTCTCAATTTAAGTAAATCTTAGTAAAGGAAGCTTATATAATTTATTTTCCAATAAAACTGTTTTTCATAAACCAAATATATTATTTTCTACTAAGATGTGTAATCAATAGTTACAAACATGTTTTGTTTTGTTATTATAACTCTTAATTTAAGCTATGTATTCACTTTTCCAGTTTAATATAGGCAGGAAGTTTGGATTTTTGTGTATTCTTATTTTCAAATTTTTAACCAAAGTTTTTCAAAATAGTAATTTATTGCAACACTATTAGTGGATGGTTAGAGTTGGATAAACTTGCAAAATGAAAAACTTTTGAATGATGGATTTTTTAGAAAAAATTATGTTATTAAATTGTTATTTAAAAATCATTTTGCATATGCAAATTCTCAAATGGATGGTTCGTTGCACGTTACTTATTTTAATAGTCATCTACACATTTCTTCTCAAATCTCATTTACTGCTATTTACAAATAGTCGGTATTATTCAAAACTATGTTTGATATAGGAATGGCCGATAGTAGACCTATGTCACTAAAGTCATCGCCAGGGGCCTTTAATTTTCATCGGCCTCAAAATTCTAATTTTGTTTATAAAAGTAATTGTATTTTGTTTATAAATGAAATCGATCATATTTTAGATTAATGAAAGCGGACTCTGTGTAATTGTAAAAGAGTTTGCTTTATTTTTAAGCCACTATAATTTAAACTTGCATTGTGACTGTATTTTCAATGTTTCAAAATAACTAATAAGGACCTCTGATTGTTTTAATCCCTGATTTAGATCATTATGCCTTAAGCCCACAACAATATCTGACTGGCTTTGGACTAGTATATCAGAAGCGTTTAATTTTCACCACACTAAAATATTCAGTTTTAACGATAATGTTATATCTATGCAAAATGTAAATAAAAATCAAATTGTGGGTACATTTCAAACTAAAATTTTTTTGCATGCCATAGAGTTATACAAATATCTCTTTGTTGGTAGCACTCGACTTGGGTTTTTAATATAGTTAAATAGTAATGCGAATACATGACGTCCAACAATTAACTTTAAGTTTTAGTGAAAACGAGATGTGAAACGATAAACCTACATTTGAGGTGGTAAAATAAAAAATAGACATTTGATATTGTGTAAGTTCCAAACACCATAACAAGAAAATAAACGTCTTTTATAATCAAAATATAGTAAATTTTAATGAAATATGCGAATATACACATTTGCACACATACTTGCTAATAGTGTAGTAATATGCTATTATAATAACAATACTAATATTATCAAAAAATTTAGGAGGATAAATTATATGACAAAATGAGAAATCTATTTTTTATTCTAGAATTTTTCATTTTAGTTTACGTCGTAACTACCTGTTTTGACTTTTATTTTTGGATGTATCGGCAATCACACATTTTTATTACACTTTAGTAGACGCCAATATTTATTTAATTTTTTTTTTACTAATTTGGGTTTTTCATATATTTCCTATGATACAAGAAGCTTAGATTGAAATTAGTAGTTGATACGCAACACCGCCTTCTATTATTAACATAACGATTGGTGAATTATAATTAACTTTTGCATGTTATTTTTTTGTAGAAAGCTTATTAAAACACTATCTACTTTAAGGTTATGTTTTTATCCAGAATATGAAAGTGGATAAAACAAAATGAGATCATTAATTAGTTTACAATGGCTTAATTGACTTCAAGATTCCAAACTTTATCTTCAAATCTTATAAAAACCATCTTCTATCTTGAACAACATACCACACATAAACATGACGAAAGAATATTGTGCATCATTAGCTTTAGTGTTGTTCTTTTTTATCATAACTGAAACGTCCTTGGAATCAAAGCTACAACCTAATGAACTACCAACCAAGTGGCATCATCCAACAATCGTTGATGAAAAGAGTAATTGGCACCATCCGACAAATTATGACGAACAAAAGAAGTGGAGTCATCCGGTGGAAAATGCACATGCGATGAATGAACAATGTACAAAAGACCTAGAATGCACAAAAGAACTACAATGCACAAAAGAGCTACAATGCACAAAAGGACTACAGTGCACAAAAGAGCTGCAATGCACAGAAGAGCAAAAATAATGGCATTATCCAACGACCACTGATGGAGAAAGAAAATTTCAACATCCAACGTTAAATGAACGTACAATGGATGAACAATGTACGAAAGAACTAAAATGCACAAAAGAACCACAGTGCACTAAAGAACCACAATGCACAAAGGAACCACAGTGCACAAAAGAACTACAGTGCATAAAAGAACAAGAGGAAATGCATCATCCAATAAACAGTTATGAAGAAAGTAAATGACATCGTCCTACATCGTTGTATCAACAAAGAAAATGGCATAATCAAGCTTCAACTATTTCATCGGTGAAATGATAATGTTTAGCATCAAATGTTAAGTCATTAAAGTTGATACAATGTGCTTTCATGGTATTATAGTATGAAATAAATTTGATGGAAGAATTATCTTTGTAGATGGTTTAAGTTAAATATCTTAAAAAGCATTTTACAACTTATTATTACATCTTCTGATAGTAATCTATTCGTGGAGCTATTATTTCACTTATGTTTATATATTGAGATAATATTTATGTTTGGCCAACATAATTCAGATTAACTTTTTACATAAATGTATTGCCACGATAATTATATTTATAAACTAAATGTTTTTCCATAAATTTAATAAATTTATATATACCTCTCAATTTAAGTAAATTTTAGTAAAGGAAGCTTATATAATTTATTTTCCAATAAAACTGCTTTACTTAAACCAAATATATTGTTTTCTAATAAGATGTGTGATCAATAGTTACAAACATGTTTTGTTTAGTTATTATACAACTTATTTTAAGCTATGTATTCACTTTTCCAGTTTAATATAGGTAGGAAGTTTAGATTTTTGTGTATTCTTATTTTCAAATTTTTAACCAAAATTTTTCAAAATAGTAATTTATTGCAACACTAGTAGTGGATGGTTAGAGTTGGATAAACTTGTAAAATGCAAAACTTTTGAATGATGGATTTTTTAGAAAAAATTATGTTATTAAATTGTTATTTAAAAATCATTTTGCATATGCAAATTGTCAAATGGATGGTTCATTGCACGTTACTTATTTTAATAGTCATCTACACATTTTTTCTCAAATCTCATTTACTGCTATTTACAAATAGTCGGTATTATTCGAAACTATGTTTGATATAGGAATGGCGATAGTAACCCTATGTCACTAAAGTCATCGCCAGGGGCGTTGAATTTTCATCGGCCTCAAAATTCTAATTTTGTTTATAAAACTAATTGTATTTTGTTTATAAATGAAATCGGTCATATTTTAGATTAATGAAAGCGGACTATGTGTAATTGTATAAGAGTTTGCTTTATTTTTAAGCCACTATAATTTAAACATGCATTGTGACTATATTTTCAATGTGTCAAAATAACTAATAAGGACCTTTGATTGTTTTAATCCCTGATTTAGATCATTATGCCTTAAGCCTACAACAATATCTGACTGGCTTTAGACACTAGTATATCAGAAGCGTCTAATTTTCACCACACTAAAATCTTCAGTTTTAACGACATATTGACAATATGTTATATCTATGCAAAATGTAAATAAAAATCAAATTGTGGATACATTTCAAACTAAATTTTTTTTGCATGCCATAGAGTTATACAAATATCTCTTTGTTGGTAACACTAGACTTGGGTTTTTAATATAGTTAAATAGTAATGCGAATACATGACGTCCAACAGTTCACTTTAAGTTTTAGTGAAAACGAGATGTGAAACGATAAACCTACATTTGAGGTGGTAAAATAAAAAATAGACATTTGATGTGAAAATGAGACATCTATTTTTTATTCTAGAAATTTTCATTTCAGTTTACTTCGTAACTACCTGTTTTGACTTTTTCTTTTTGGATGTATCGACAATCACACATTTTTATTATAATTTAGCAGACACCAATATGAATCTTCTTTCTTGAACGACATACCACACATAAACATGACCAAAGCATATAGTGCATCATTTGCTTTAGTGTTGTTCTTTTTTATCATAACTGAAACTACCTTGGCATCAAAGCTGCAGCCTAATGAACTACCAACCAAGTGGCATCATCCAACAATTGTTGATGAAAAGAGTAAGTGGCACCATCCGACAAATTATGACGAACAAAAGTAGTGGAATCATCCAGTGGTAAATGCACATGCGATGAATGAACAATGTACAAAAGACCTAGAATGCACAAAAGAACTACAATGCACAAAAGAGCTACAATGCACAAAAGGACTACAGTGCACAAAAGAGCTGCAATGCACAGAAGAGCGAAAAGAATGGCATCATCCAATGACCACTAATGGAGAAAGCAAATTGCAACATCCAACGTTAAATGAACGTACAATGGATGAACAATGTACGAAAGAACTAAAATGCACAAAAGAACCACAGTGCACTATAGAACCACAGTGCACAAATGAACCACAGTGCACAAAAGAACGAGAAGAAATGCATCATCCAATAACCAGTTACGAAGAAAGTAATGACGTCGTCCTACATCGTTGTATCAACAAAGAAAATGGCATAATCAAGCTTCAACTGTTTCACCGGTGAAATGATAATGTTTAACATCAAATGTTAAGTCATTAAAGTTGAAACAATGTGCTTTCATGGTATTATAGTATGAAATAAATTTGATGGAAGAATTATCTTTGTAGATGGTTTAAGTTAAATATCTTAAAAAGCATTTTACAACTTATTATTACATCTTCTGATAGTAATCTATTCGTGGAGCTATTATTTCACTTATGTTTATATATTGCGATAATATTTATGTTTGGTCAGCATAATTCGGATTAACCTTTTACATAAATGTATTGCCATGATATTTATTTTTATAAACTAGATATTTTTCCATAAATTTAATAAATTTATACGTACCTCTCAATTTAAGTAAATTTTAGTAAAAGAAGCTTATACGATTTATTTTTCAACAAAACCACTTTACTTAAACCAAATATATTATTTTCTAATAAGATGTGCGATCAATAGTTACAAACAAGTTTTTATTTGTTATTATACAACTTATTTTAAGCTATGTATTCACTTTTCCAGTTTAATATAGGTAGGAAGTTTGGATTTTTGTGTATTCTTATTTTCAAATTTTTAACAAAATTTTTTCAAAATAGTAATTTATTGCAAAACTAATAGTGGATGGTTTGTAACGACCCGAAATTTTCGATCCGAAAATCCCGGATAGTGAGGAAAAAGAAGAAAGAGATAGAAGAAGAAGAAACAGAAAACACAACACAAATTCTCAGATTCGCAGTGGATCAAAATATAATATCAATAATAACAATTTACACAAAAATTCTGTATCTATCAAAATACCTTTATAATACATCAGAGTTACATATATATACAGACATTGGATATACACAGTCATCATGTCACAGATATACAACCATATAATATAGCGGAAACACTCCATACGTTCTCGCCATCCAGCTCGCCTCTTGAGCTCCACAACGTCCTTACGTGAAAATCTGTAATACTCGGTCTGACCCGAGCATTACATAAAAGTAACACCCGGGTCAGGCTGAAAATCAGCGTGAATAAACCCATCTCACAAGGAATACTAATGCATAAACTTATTTAAAACCCGGGTAACTCGTACTTCACAACGAGTTCTCAACTTATTATAGTCAATACTTATTTCATATACCATTATCTACGGACCTCTACAAAGTTAAAATGGTCCAATTACTTAAATCATTCCATTCTGCCTATTTATTTCACATATCAACTCTATACGGAATTTATAGAAGATTTACAAATCGAAGTGGTTTCGCGTATTTTCAAATGCCCGACTCCGATGTCTTCGAATTCCATGTCATCTTAACCCAAATTATTCAAATGAAATACCCTTCAAACTTAAAATACAGGATGCCACTGTTTTAACCCAACATATTAAATCATATAACATCACATATCACATACCAGAGATATCAACTAATCTAAGGCACTCAATATCATTCAATCATTTATGAGCAAGATTAATCAACCATATAATCTCTAATTAATTAATTTAACCACAATTGAATTAAAAAATTACTTTAATTACTTTTAAATCCTGCTTATTAATTAATTCCAAACCGATTAATTAATCATCCAATAACATCCATCTTAATTAATCCTCCTGGATTAATTGTCCTTCAATTACGTTCAAGTAAATATCTTTAATTAATGACACAAATTAATTATTCTTAACCGAAAATGGTAATTAATCTTTAATTACTTCACAAATTAATTAACTATAATTAATTACGTGAATCCTTAATTACTTATATTAATCAATTTCTCATAAATCAGTTATTATTGATTTATTAATTTTAATTAATAAACCTTTAATTACATCATTAACTATACAAATTAATGATTTCTAATTTCATTTCAATTTATCCTAATCCAAATTAATTACATTTCAATTTATCCTAATCCAAATTAATTGCATTAAGTGATTAATCTTTAATTAAAGCCCAATTATTAATCACTCTTGATTAATCTCAACCAGTAATTAACTACCCATTTATTTACTTCATTGAATAAATTAATTACTCCTTAATTAATTATCTTAATAAATCTCTTGATTAATTACACAAAGTAATTATATTTTATTAATTACATTAAGTAATTACCTATCAAACCATGCAATGATTATTCTAATTTAATAAACTTCATTAGTTAACTTAATCCTTAATTAATTAATTCAAACCCTTAATTACTAAATTAATTAACCCAAATTATTTATTAATTGAATTAATTTATTATCCATTTTATTTACCCTACTAATTTAATGAATCACAAATCATTAAGCCCTTATTAACTTTAAAATGAAAACATTTTCTTATTTATGAATTAAGTTTAAAACAATTTAAAACCCAAATACTTCGAGTCAAGCAACAATTAACTCGAGAACCAACCAAAACCAGAGACACCAGATCATCAGTGCATAGTGCACAACAAATCAATTCAATCATTCAACCTATTATTTAAATTTAACCGTTTAAATTTAAATGGAACCCAGATGACTGAGATTAACTCACCTTTGCCCCTTATATTTGCAAATCCACAACATCCTCGATTTGATTCCACGATTATTGACCTTGTATAAATATTTATACAATTTATAAATATTTTAATTGATCAAATAGTTAATCGCTACTTACTTGTTTAATTTAAACTATTAATTCGGTTTTAAACAAATAATTTAATTTACAAATAAATCACCTAAATAACTTATTTGAAATAAACTAATCAATGAAAATATATTTATTTATTTTCTTTGAAACTACACCTATAAAAATAATCTATAGGGGTTAAAAATCTGATTTTTATATAACTTTCAACATTTTAAAATCCTTTTTTTTCAAATCTTATATAAGCTTTTCTGCTTTACTGCATACCCATATATTTATCTATATATATATCATTAAATTTCAAAATATGTAAACTGTGTATATATATACTTTGCTGCAGTGTATTATTATATATATATTTTTTCTGTTTATTCACACATATTAAGATCAACTTAAAATTTTAAACTGCATAACATATAAGACATTCTTACTGTAAAATATGTATCTTTGTCAAGATCTGATTTTCAAGATCATATCTTTCTATTCCGCATATATATATATATATATATATATATATTAATTGATTTAAATTAAAATACGACAGAAAAAATTCTCGCCTCGTCGTCGAGTATTGCCGCCAACTACTGATGCAGCAAGACCTACGGAAGCACAGGGCTTAGGTCGTTCACGAGTTAATGAAGGTCAGCCCCGACCTAAGGAGTCACGAGAGGAGGAGCTGCGAGTTAAAAGCCAAGGACCTAGTGATCTGCCGCATTGTTGTAGTGAAGACTTAAGTCGGCTGCGACTTAAGGGCTTAAGTCGGCTACGACTTAACAAAGCAAGGGGAAAGGAGCTACGACCTAAAGGGTTTCGAGCAAAAGAGTTACGACCTATGGAAGAAGGTTAGGTCGGCAACGACCTAGAGTAAGTCGTAAGTGATGTAATATATTGTCATTCGTAAGTCATTCTGTATTGAGTCGTTATGTTCTTGAGTCGTAGGTCGGCGTAAAGATAAGTCGGCCGAATGTTGTGATGAGTCGAATGTATTTTAACAGGTTGAGTCGACTATTTGATAAGTCGTAAGTCGAGTACTGGAAGAGTTGGGTTGATTGAGTTGCTGTATATATGTGATTGTGTTGTAATTGAGGGGTGTAGTATCTGTTAGGTCGGCAATGACCTACTTAAGTCGTGTGTTGTAATTTGTTTTTCTTTGAGTCGTAAGTCGTTAGGTCGAATACGACCTAGGTGTTGTATATTTGTGTGTTTCCTTAAGTCGTTCAAGTGTTGAGTCGGCCGAAGGCTGTTGTGATGTAATTGCTTTGAGTCGTGTGTGTATGTGATGTGTTAGGTCGCGTACGGCCTACGGATGAGTCGTGAGTTGTGGGGAACTAGGTCGGCAACGACTTAAGGATCTGGGTCAAAAATGCTATAAATAGGGATTGTGTTGTAACTTTTTAGTGGTTGATTTCGGAATAAATTCTTGTTTGATTGCTGTGTGCTTTCATCTTAAATTGGTAGTTGAGTGTAATCTCCTATCTCCACTTTTGGTTAATCGAGTGCGCTCGATTCAATGATTGTTAAAGCCAATTCACGGTATCAAGTGCGCTTGATCAATGTTTGAAGAATTGTAGACCTTCTTTCACGGTATCGTGCGCGATCAACGTGTCGAAGATAGCTAGAATTCTGTATCTTTGTGATCAACGAATTTGGGCATTGCAGTATCTTCAATCCACCGTTTGCTACTTTCTTCGATCTATATCGTTCTGTTATTATCCGCTGCGTCAGTTTGGTATCGGAGCTTGACTTAGCCAATCATAGCTAAGACGATTCTTGGAGCCAAGAAGTTTGAAGTTTGGAGTTCATCGTGTTCATCTTGAAGTTGTAACAAGTTGGGAGTTTTCGATCCATATTCTTTTGGATCAAAGTGTGGAAGTTGTTTGAATTTGGCCGTGAGATTCTTGCGCGCCAAAGTTTGAAAGTTTGAAAGTTTGAAGAGTTTGAAGTTTGCCTTTGCATTTGTTGAAGGTAGGCCGTGTATACTTGTGAAAAGTAGCCGAGCCTTGGTGAAGTTTGTTTGAAGTGTTGAGGCCGAGCCAAGTTAGTGGTTGAGCCGTGACTTGCTTGTGTTGAAGAATTGTTGAAGTGTTTGTGATTGTGTAATCATGCCGCCGAGAAGAGCTAATCGTCATCAGAATGTTGAAGCGTTGTATAGAAGAGAAGAAGCCGAGCAAATGGAATGTAACGACCCGTAAATTTCAGATAATTAAAATAGCTAATTGAATAAGATTTCGTGTTTTAGTGTTAGAAAATTTTTGTAATTAGTTTGAAATAATAATAACTGGAATGAATTGCAACAATAATTATCCGAGTAATGAAAAACGAATGCTACTTGGTGAATTCCTTTGCAATCGATAGTTGAATAGGATAATAAATGTTGAATCCATTGGGTATAATAGAGTAATTGATTTATAAGTAAAATCTATTTAAATCAAATATTGAATATTGAACAGGTAAATTGTTTAAATTTAATATTTAAAACTTATTGAATAATTTGATAATGGGAATTGAATAACCGTATAATGAAAATGGTTGTTCTATAATTCTAATTCGTTTCAAAAGTTAAATTTTTTAGTTCGTTTTGAATATTTCAAAGGATGGTGATTTAAGTATAATCAAATTTGTTAAATTTAATATTACAAATGTTTGAATAATTAAATTCCGAAGTTGATATGATTAATATGATATTGAAATTTAATATATGAAATTAGAGTGAATAATTGGAATTTGATTTAATAAGATTCAAATTGGTTTCCAAAGCGAATGTAAGTTATATTGGGATTTTAATAGAGTTAATAAAATCTTGAAAAAATTGGAATTTATTGGATAAATTGAATAATGGGTTTAGTATGATTAAAAATGATTTGTAAAGTTTTATTTTATCATCTGAAAGTTATAATGATGCTATAGAACTTTTAAAACTGAATTTAAAATTTATTTGTGAAAATTGAATATTTTAATATTTAATTATCGACTGGAAATTAGCCAAATTTTGAACAGTCTCAGAATTGTACGAAACTAGTTTTATTGGATCCGTAATAGTTAGTTATTATCGGATTTCAATTTTTGTAGCAATCGGAGTTGTCGTTTGACCGTGGCAGCTCGAAACGCATCGAAATTGTTTTAATATTAATTTGGCGTGTTAAAATAGTCATTTTTTCAAACAGTCTCCGATTTCGACGAAACCAGTTTCATCGGATCCGTAATGTGATATTATTGTAAGATTTCAAATTTCATGTCAATCGGATTTATCGTTTGTCCGGGGCGAGCCAAAACGCATCGAAATCGGTTTAGTTTAAATTGATCGTTTAATTCCATATCTCGCGCAGATGATCGAATTAGCTTCCAAAACCTGTTCCATTGTGTCCGGAACGCGGGGTAAACCCTAAAAATGCTGGTCACCGCGCGTAAATCGAAGTTCGAAAATCCGGAATGAAGAGAATTCGCCATTTCCTATAAATAGCCCCTTTGTCTTCATAATTTAGAAAAATTTAAAACCAGGGTTTCAAGTTAGCTGCCGGCCGCCTCTTATACCATGAATGGCTGAAAATCTTCCTCGTTCCCCCTCGAATTTCTTGAAATCCACTAACCTATTCCAAAAACTTTCAACTGGACAATTGTAGAGCTCGTCGAGAGCTACCTATCCAACGGTCAAGATCGCGATTGGAGCTACGGAGTGGCGAGGGATTGGGTTTAAATGTGTACGGTTGCGCACGATTTTCGAGCATCTAGGGGTAGCCGAGAAAGGCCGGCCTCTGGCCGATGATTGCATTCGATGTTGGATTCACAGTGGTGCATCCTGATCGAGTTGTAGATGCTTGTTTTGGGTTGCGTGTTTAGGGTTTAGGCCGGCGTTTGGGTTCGTGTGCGCGTTCGAACCGGGGGAGAAGAAGAAGGGAAGGTCGCGGTCGTGATCTTGCTTTGGGGAATGGACGACAGATGTGGGTTTGGGTATAAAAATTAAAATAAAAGTTGAATTTAATTTGTGTTTAAATTCGTATTAACTTCTAAATGTCATAACTTGTTGATGCGAGGTCCGTTTTGGACGAAACGAGTTGCGTTGTCTTCGTTTCCTCGGGCACTACGCTATGCAGCTGGATTGAAATAATTTGGAGCTAGAGAAAATTTTGAGTTAAATCGAACGTAGTTCGATTTGATTTAAAATCGTAGAATCAAGGTGAGTGTTCTATAACGCTCACACCGTACTAAATATCTTTATGCTAGTTAAATTGACATTATGAAGTGATATGAATTTTATTTGTCGTTGTTTGATATAAATTTAATTGTCATATAGCTTGTTATTTGAATTAACCATTGAAAAATTAAATTGACGGTTAAATTGAAATTGAAATTGAATTGCGATTAAATTACCTGACATTGATAACTATGAAATTGCCATGAATTGTATTGTCTATTGGATGTTGTATTTCGATGGATGCTATTGGTTGATATTTGAAAATTTGGATGTTTATTTTCTTATATATACTGTTATGCATGCATATGACACTGTGATTGGTTTAAGTGATATATATTCATCCCCGACAATAATTGAAATAAATAAATTACTTGGCCATAGGATAGAAAATTATATACGGACACCGAATTGGCTAAATTAATAATTTTAAAAAAAATCGTCGATTTGAAATTTGTTTAAATGTTTTGATTTAAAAGTTATAAATAGAAATCAATTTATAGAAATCAAATTTATCGAAATTTGAGTTTGGAATGTTGGAATTAATTTTGGTTAAAAGAAACTGTAAAAAAAATTAAGTGGAGACTTTAGAATTTAAAATCAGGATATGATTGAATTTCGAAATTGATTTGTTTAAAGATTTAACCTAAATTCGAGCTTTGAATATTACTGAGTAAAAGTGAAATAAAAATGATATTTTGAAATCGAGCTTGGAATTGAACCATATTTGAAATTTGGATTTAAACTTGAATATTAATGGAAAATTTGTTAAGTGTTATAAATGGATATTTTGAAGTCAAGCTCCAAATCGATAAAAAAATTGAAATTGAATAAATTGAGGGTGAGGGTAGAATTGAATTGATTTGAAGTTAAAGTTGACGTTGTTTTGAATTGAAATCGAAATTGAATCGGTAGAATGGAAATTGAATTTGATTTGAATTGGGAAGTTATAAATTGAAATGGATTGGTTTTGAAGCTGTTTTGTTTTGTTTTCCAAATTGCTCGGTTATATAAACCATTTTGGATACTTAAACTGTTGTAATCTATTTTAAATCTACTTAACCCGATTTGAATTATTTTAAACTAATTTATCTATTTCACATCCATTTTTAAGAGTTTAAGTATTTTAACTATTTCTAATTATATAAAACTACTTTTAAACTACTTAAAACCGTTTTCTAAAATTCCAAAATGGTTAATAAGGTGAAATGTTTATGTTTAAATCTTGAATTTGAATACGAATTGGATTAAATGAAGTTGCAACCTAAATTGAATTTCGAAATGATTTTGAAATCGAAATGAGATATTGATGCGAAAAATGATTTTTGAAACGGAATTTTACATTTGAATAGATACGATGATATTTGAAATGGATTTGATTTTCGAAACGAACATGATATTTTGATATCAATTATGAATCGATTTGAAATGTAAAGAGCCAACGGTGTAATAATACGTAGTTATTAAAGAGACCGGGATTGGATTTGGACATACTCTCTGTCGATACCAAAAACCACTTTAATAACTATTCTACGCGGAGTGTTGATCCAGAATGAAGTGGATGGTTTGGTGAACGCGTTGACTGAAGAAAGAGAACGATATTGGATGACCCCTGACATGACTAAAACAGGAGCCGCGCTGGGCCATTGAGGTTCGCCACCTCTAGCGGACACACTTCTTCGATACCATATCTATTACATTTGTGATGCGATTTGGGTGCACCCCTTGATTTTGAAGTGTTGTTTCGCGGTGTTGGGGTAGCTGCTGGCTATGCCCAACATCAGTCCGGATCACGCAACTACTAGTATCCTAGTTGGTATCACCTCATGTACCTTGTCATACTGATTATCCTATTCGCGATCACTACGTTTTGATTTGTACCTTGAGTATATGGATTGCCCTCTGGTGACTTCCGGTTTTGGGGAAACTACGGTCTTGTATATGCATTTGGGAATATAAAATGTGTTAAGGGGGATTATGGTAACGCCTTAACGCTATTTTGATACTTTATATTACTGATAGGCATTATCTACTTAGCGTATATTACTACATAGTAGATAGTTTCACGGATCCTTGAGAGATGGAAAATCCCGTAACGTCTCTTAAGTTATTGCACACACGTTAACACTGGATATGAGATGTCAAACCCCGTAAACATCTCTGACGCCGTTACACTCATATTTATTTACGATTGATTTAACTTACATGAGGATATTTAGTCCTGACTCGAGTGTTTTGTCTTTTCATTATGCTCGGGTCAGTCCTGAGTTTTCAGATTTTTGAAGATCTATTCTGGAGGATGAAGACGAAGATTTGGTATACTATTACTATTATTACCCTTGCATCATGCTATCTGCTGCATTATTTTAATTGTTCTGTTGTATATGTATAACTTTGATAAATGTTGTATAAATAATTGTCAAATTATAGTAAACAGCTTCATGAACTATTTATTTGACTATTATATTTTATCGTTCCGCTGCGAGATTCTGTGTTGTTTCATTTCCTTTATTTCTCTTCTTTTCTTTTCTTATTTACCCCAATAACCATCTGCCATTTGAATGGTTTGGAATCGGCATGTGTATTTGATCGTCGGTTTAAACTGTCCAAAAAGGCGGGTCGTTATAGTTGGTATCAGAGCTTTGGTCTAGCGATAACCTTAGCTCTGTGGGGTCTAACTCTTTATAAATAGGGTAGTTATACCCTATGATGAGTCGTTGAGTGAATATATATATGAGAGAGCGTATTTGTTAGTGATATAAAATGTTTTATATTGTGTCGGATGATTTGTTGAGGGGCTTATGGATTCTGGTCAATACGAGTAATTAACGTCATTGATAGGGATCCCTAAACACTTAAACAGAACAATTCGACGTAGTATTGTTTTGAAATTGGGTAAATGAAATAATTTTTCCCTAATTATATTTTGTGTATAAAGAATTTATTTTCAAAATTTATTATGACTTATCTAGCTTACCTGGTTGCTAGAAATGAAAATATTGGTTATTATCATAAATTGGATATTGTAATTTAATAAATAAGCTGAATTAAAAATGAACAATGATAAAACACTTGTAGAATGTTTTAAGAAAGAAAATCCTATAAGAATATTTATAAAGGTGACTTATAAATAAAAATAGATTTAATTTGGAAAATATTGAACTTAAGACCCGAAGATTTTGAAATGGTTTTCAAAGCTTTGAAGAAAATATATTGTGACGTTAGTTGGAAAATGTTTATGGAAATATTTTGAAGGGATTTTAAAGGAAAGAATGAATTCAGTACTCCTCTCTTATGTTGCTGGAAAATAATTTCGGTGATGACTACGCAGCATCATCGACGTTCATTTTCGAGTCTCAAAGTGGAGGAGTCATCTAAGAAGCTTTGTTTTTCTTCGAAATTATTTTGAGTAAATGGGTTTTGGTTTAAAACTCCAAAGGTAGGATTTGATATATTTAAAAGATATAAGTATATATGTTTATTTCAAATGATTTGAAAAGAACCGGGCATTTAAATTTCTAAGTTCTGTTAATTAATGATTTTCAAATTATTCGAATGAAATGTGAATAACCAGAATTTATAAAATAAGAGGATTAAGATATCTAAGCTATAGTTTGGGAAAACTTTAAAGTTGAAAGGTAAAAGAGGATTTTACAAAATGAAATTTATGAACATTCTAATCAAGAAAAATGAAATTCTATAAATTTGTATAATACCAAAGTTGCATGCTAATAACATAATATGACTTACCAAATATTAAGAAGTTGAAATGATGTTTTAGATATGTAATGAGATGTTGTACAAATAAACAGAACCTGAAGTAATTGAAGTATACAAGTAAGGAAAGCTCAAAATGAATTAAAATGTATGTAAACGAAAATTTTGGTTGTGAAAAAAATTGTTATATACTTAAATATAGCATGAAATGATAAATGGATAAATGAAACAAGTAAGTAAACTTAAGAAATGAATTGTATTATACCTTTGTAAATTGGTTATAGAAATAAATATAAATTGCAAAGGATTGTAAGAAAATTTAATTTGTAACCTTTAAGATAACTATAAACTAAGAAAAGTCATATATAAGAAGTTAGGCTTTTATGGAATGACTATAAATTAAAGTGATGATTAATAAAATGTTCTGCGTTAATAAATGTTCCACAAATAAATTTTTATTAACTGAAATTATGAAAATGAAATAAATGTAAACAAAGGAATTTGTTATAGCTAAGAATCAATTGGAAATGAAATTGAATTTAATTAAATCACATGGAAGGTTTAAAATGAACTTGAGTAAGAAAATTCTTTGATATGATGTTAAGAAAAGATAATGTCAAAGAATATGCTATGTAAAGAAATGAATATACTAACTGAATAATGGATTGTGAGCAATTAAGTGAAAAAAATAGAAGTCAATAAAATAATTTAATATAGATAAATTGGATAGAAACCCATTGGAAGGAAATAGGTGAGATTGTACGTATATTATTTTATTCGCATAACGATTTGATCCAAATTCGAGCACAAAATTTCGAGATGATTTATATCGATCCAAGTTAGGATTTTTCACTCGATTTTCGACGGCGATCCCTAGATATGGATTTTTAATTTGATTCTGTAATTCTCTATCATAGTATATGGCTATGCAAGGAGAGTAATAGTTTCCAATCAAGGAACCAAATCTGAGTCCGCACTAGAGAGAGTCGTGTGAACGATACTAGTTTGGAAGCGAAATGGTGTGATCGAATAAGCGATTAGATTGATATTGCTCACGGATGATATATGTACAGCTTACGGCCTTAATTAAAGTTAATATCGGAAATATATGATGCCAAATATAAAATGATTCTTTTAAAATTATATAACAGGATATATACATAAAAGAAATAAACAAAATTGAATGTAAAATAATTTTTTTTTTGGTTATGTTGGGTATGATTTGGTTGTTATATGATTGTTAGTTGATTTTATATAATTCATTAAGTGTTAATGAAATTGGAAGCTATAAATCACTGAAATCAAATTTGAAGCTAAATGAATTTAAATAGAATTTAGTTTGATTCAAATTGGAAGTGAACTAATGTAAATATAAATTTGTGAATGTTAACCAATTGAATTGAGAATGAATGTTAGTAATATCCAACGTTAATGAATCAACTATGATTAAAATTGAAATCCAAATCAATAAATATTAATGAGAAGTGAATTTATATTGATTGGTTATGGATTTGTTGGATGATAGTTGGATGATAGTTGATTGATGGTTGCATCTGTTGTTTTGTTGCACTTGCTATGTTGGCACATGTAGCTGTTATGCTGTTATATGATGTATATTGATATTATTTTCATATATGCATGTTTCTCATAGTTTGTTGAGTGTTTAGTAGGTGCGGATTGCGCTTGCTTCGCATTTGGAGCTCGCTTTTGCGCTATATTATTCGTATATGCTCGCTAATAAAAAAAATATAAGGTACATGTTTATTTTATCATTGGATTTGGTGATTTTTGATGAGCCACTTGGCTTTTTGATTTTCTTTTGTTGGTTTGGGGCCCGTAGAGGCGTTTTGTAGTTGTACCGATCGAGCCGCGCAAAGGAGACTCTGCCGAAATTTCCGTAAAATCCAGGTGTTAGAAATATTTTCAAGTTCTAAAAATTTTTATAACCTGTTTTGATAACTAACTTTTAAATTTAGGAAGCTGTTCGGAGTAAGTTAGTGGAAGTGTAGTAACGATTTATAAATGGAATTTCATTGTTTATAAGTGGATAATTTTGAATAAAATATACTTAAGGTTGAATTCTATACTTAGTTCCTTTTCCCTTCTTTTTCCTTTTCGGGGACGAAAAGTTTTGAGTGGGGGAGAGTGTAACGACCCGTAAATTTCAGATAATTAAAATAGCTAATTGAATAAGATTTCGTGTTTTAGTGTTAGAAATTTTTTGTAATTTGTTTGAAATAATAACAACTGGAATGAATTGCAACAATAATTATCCGAGTAATGAAAAATGAATGCTACTTCGTAAATTCCTTTGCAATCGATAGTTGAATAGGATAATAAATGTTGAATCCATTGGGTATAATAGAGCAATTGATTTATAAGTAAAATCTATTTAAATCAAATATTGAATATTGAACAGGTAAATTGTTTAAATTTAATATTTAAAACTTATTGAATAATTTGATAATGGGAATTGAATAACCGTATAATGAAAATGGTTGTTCTATAATTCTAGTTCGTTTCAAAAGTTAATTTTTTTAGTTCGTTTTGAATATTTCAAAGGATGGTGATTTAAGTATAATCAAATTTGTTAAATTTAATATTACAAATGTTTGAATAATTAAATTCCGAAGTTGATATGATTAATATGATATTGAAATTTAATATATGAAATTAGAGTGAATAATTGGAATTTGATTTAATAAGATTCAAATTGGTTTCCAAAGCGAATGTAAGTTATATTGGGATTTTAATAGAGTTAATAAATTTTCAAAAAAATTGGAATTTATTGGATAAATTGAATAATGGGTTTAGTATGATTAAAAATGATTTGTAAAGTTTTATTTTATCATATGAAAGTTATAATAATGCTATAGAACTTTTAAAACTGAATTTAAAATTGATTTGTGAAAATTGAATATTTTAATATTTAATTATCGACTGGAAATTAGCCAAATTTTGAATAGTCTCAGAATTGGACGAAACTAGTTTCATTGGATCCGTAATAGTTAGTCATTATCGGATTTCAATTTTCGTAGCAATCGGAGTTGTCGTTTGACCGTGGCAGCTCGAAACGCATCGAAATTGTTTTAATATTAATTTGGCGTGTTAAAATAGTCATTTTTTCAAACAGTCTCGGATTACGACGAAACTAGTTTCATCGGATCCGTAATGTAATATTATTGTAAGATTTCAAATTTCGTGTCAATTGGATTTATCGTTTGTCCGGGGCGAGCCAAAACGCATCGAAATCGGTTTAATTTAAATTGATCGTTTAATTCCATATCTCGCGCAGATGATCGAATTAGCTTCCAAAACCTGTTCCATTGTGTCCGGAACACGGGGTAAACCCTAGAAACGCCGGTCACCGCGCGTAAATTGGAGTTCGAAAATCCGGAATGAAGAGAATTCGTCGTTTCCTATAAATAGCCCCTTTGTCTTCATAATTTAGAAAAATTTAAAACTAGGGTTTCAAATTAGCTGCCGGCCGCCTCTTATACCATGAATGGCCGAAAATCTTTCTCATTCCCCCTCGAATTTCTTGAAATCCACTAACCTATTCCAAAAACTTTCAACTGGACAATTGTAGAGCTCGTCGAGAGCTACCTATCCAACGGTCAAGATCGCGATTGGAGCTACGGAGTGACGAGGTATTGGGTTTAAACGCATACGGTTGCGCACGATTTTCGAGCATCTAGGGGTAGCCGAGAAAGGCCTGCCTCTCGCTGATGATTACATTCGATGTTGGCTTCACAGTGGTGCATCCTGATCGAGTTGTAGATGCTTGTTTTGGGTTGCGTGTTTGGGGTTTAGGCTGGCGTTTGGGTTCGTGTACGCGTTCGAACCTGGGGAGAAGAAGAAGGGAAGGTCGTGGCCATGATCTTGCTTTGGGGAATGGACGGCAGATGTGAGTTTGGGTATAAAAATTAAAATAAAAGTTGAATTTAATTTGTGTTTAAATTCGTATTAACTTCTAAATGTCATAACTTGTTGATACGAGGTCCGTTTTGGACGAAACGAGTTGCGTTGTCTTCGTTTCGTCGGGCACTATGCTATGCAGTTGGATTGGAATCATTTGGAGCTAGAGAAAATTTTGGGTTAAATCGAACGTAGTTTGATTTGATTTAAAATCGTAGAATCAAGGTGAGTGTTTTATAACGCTCACACCGTACTAAATATCTTTATGCTAGTTAAATTAACATTATGAAGTGATATGAATTTTATTTGTCGTTGTTTGATATAAATTTAATTGTCATATAGCTTGTTATTTGAATTAACCGTTGAAAAATTAAATTGACAGTTAAATTGAAATTGAAATTGAATTGCGATTAAATTACCTGACATTGATAACTATGAAATTGCCATGAATTGTATTGTCTATTGGATGTTGTATTTCGATGGATGCTATTGGTTGATATTTGAATGTTTGGATGTTTATTTGCTTATATATACTGTTATGCATGCATATGACACTGTGATTGGTTTGAGTGATATATATTCATCCCCGACATTAATTGAAATAAATAAATTACTTGGCCATAGGATAGAAAATTATATACGGACACCGAATTGGATAAATTAATAATTTTAAAAAAAATCGTCGATTTGAAATTTGTTTAAATGTTTTGATTTAAAAGTTATAAATAGAAATCATTTATATAAATCAAATTTATCGAAATTTGAGTTTGGAATGTTGGAATTAATTTTGGTTAAAAGAAACTGTAAAAAAAATTAAGTGGAGACATTGGAATTTAAAATCAGGATATGATTGAATTTCGAAATTGATTTGTTTAAAGATTTTACCAAAATTCGAGCTTTGAATATTACTGAGTAAAAGTGAAATAAAAATGATATTTTGAAATCGAGCTTGGAATTGAACCATATTTGAAATTTGGATTTAAACTTGAATATTGATGGAAAATTTGTTAAGTGTTATAAATGGATATTTTGAAATCAAGCTCCAAATCGATAAAAAAATTGAAATTGAATAAATTGAGGGTGAGTGTAGAATTGAATTGATTTGAAGTTAAAGTTGACGTTGTTTTGAATTGAAATCGAAATTGAATCGGTAGAATGGAAATTGAAATTGATTTGAATTGGGAAGTTATAAATTGAAATGGATTAGTTTTGAAGCTGTTTTGTTTTGTTTTCCAAATTACTCGGTTATATAAACCATTTTGGATACTTAAACTGTTTTAATCTATTTTAAATCTACTTAACCCGATTTGAATTATTTTAAACTAATTTATCTATTTCACATCCATTTTTAAGAGTTTAAATATTTTAACTATTTCTAATTATTTAAAACTACTTTTAAACTACTTAAAACTATTTTCTAAAATTCCAAAATGGTTAATAAGGTGAAATGTTTATGTTTAAATCTTGAATTTAAATACGAATTGGATTAAATGAAGTTGCAACCTAAATTGAATTTCGAAATGATTTTGAAATCAAAATGAGATATTGATGCGCAAAATGATTTTTGAAACGGAATTTTACATTTGAATAGATACGATGATATTTGAAATGGATTTGATTTTCGAAACGAACATGATATTTTGATATCAATTATGAATCGATTTGAAATGTAAAGAGCCAACGGTGTAATAATACGTAGTTATTAAAGAGACCGGGATTGGATATGGACATACTCTCTGTCGATACCAAAAACCACTTTAATAACTATTCTACGCGGAGTGTTGATCCAGAATGAAGTGGATGGTTTGGTGAATGCGTTGACTGAAGAAAGAGAATGATATTGGATGACCCCTGACATGACTAAAACAGGAGCCGCGCCGGGCCATTGAGGCTCGCCACCTCTAGGGGACACACTTCTTCGATACCATATCTATTACATTTGTGATGCAATTTGGGTGCACCCCTTGATTTCGGAGTGTTGTTACACGGTGTTGGGTAAGCTTCTGGCTATGCCCAACATCAGTCCGGATCACGCAACTACTAGTATCCTAGTTGGTATCGCCTCATGTACCTTGTCATACTGATTATCCTATTCGCGACCACTACGTTTTGATTTGTACCTTGAGTATATGGATTGCCCTATGGTGACTTCCGGTTTTAGGGAAACTACGGTCTTGTATATGCTTTTGGGAATATAAAATGTGTTAAGGGGGATTATGGTAACGCCTTAACGCTATTTTGATACTTTATATTACTGATAGGCATTATCTACTTAGCGTATATTACTACATAGTAGATAGTTTCACGGATCCTTGAGAGATGGAAAATCCCGTCACGTCTCTTAAGTTATTGAACGCACGTTGACACTGGATATGAGATGTCAAACCCCGTAAACATCTCTGACGCCGTTACACTCATATTTATTTACGATTGATTTAACTTACATGAGGATATTTAGTCCTGACTCGAGTGTTTTGTCTTTTCATTATGCTCGGGTCAGTCCTGAGTTTTCATATTTTTGAAGATCTATTCTGGAGGATGAAGACGAAGATTTGGTATACTATTACTATTATGCATCATGCTATCTGCTGCATTATTTTAATTGTTCTGTTGTATATGTATAACTCTGATAAATGTTGTATAAATAATTGTCAAATTATAGTAAACAGCTTCATGAACTGTTTATTTGACTATTATATTTTATCGTTCCGCTGCGAGATTCTGTGTTGTTTCATTTCCTTTATTTCTCTTCTTTTCTTTTCTTATTTACCCCATTAACCATCTGCCATTTGAATGGTTTGGAATCGACATGTGTATTTGATCGTCAGTTTAAACTGTCCAAAAAGGCGGGTCGTTACATGGAACAACGCATTAATGAGAAATTTGATGAAGGCATTGGAAAGTTAGAGAAATTGATGAATGATTTGATTCAAAATCAAAGGAGGAGATCACCAATCTCGAACCATGGAGGAAACAGAGTTTCACCATTGGATACGGAAGCGATAAGGGTATCACCGTAATCTTTTAGAGAAAGAAGAGAAACATCAATTTCATCAAGGAGAGATCACCATGACTATGGACATGAAGAGAGAAGACTCCACGTGAATTTGTAAATGAGCCATATGGAGATGAAGAGAGACATAGTAGAAGAGACATGCATGATCGAAGGGATGTTGATGGTCGAGATCGATATAGACATACATTTGATTATGATGAAGATGGTGATAGAGCTAGCATTCATTATCGAGATCAAGACCAAGTTCGAAATTCATATCTAGATGTAGATGATGATCGTCGATGGGAATCGGGTATGAAGATGGAAATTCTAGAATTCAAGGGTGGAATGGTTGCAAAAGAATTTTTTGATTAGTTGTCTAATGTTGAAGAGATTTTTGACTTTAAAGAAGTTCCTGAGCATAGAAGAGTGAAGTTGGTTGCTACTAGGTTGAGGGGGAGAGCTTTGGCATGGTGGCAGCAAACTAAACTTACAAGGGAGAGAATGGGAAAGTCAAAGATTGAATTATGGGAGAAGATGAAGAAACTGATGAAAGCTAAATTTTTATCTTATAACTATCAATCACTCATGTACCAGAGGTTGCAGAACTTGAGGCAAGGGACGAAGACTGTTAATGATTATGCTGACGAATTTTATCAACTGATTGCTCGAAATGACATCATGGAGATAGAAAACAGCTGACTGCTAGATTTGTTGGAGGGTTACGAATGCAGATCCAGGGTATGGTTAATATGTTTGATCCAAGATCTGTGGTGGAAGCACGTCAGAAAGCGTTGGCTTGGGAGAAGCAGGGAAGACGTGGAGGTGGTGTGTTTACTAATTCCAACAATCAAGTGAAGGGTGCTAGTGCGAGTTCCAATGTTTCCAAAGCTGTTACAAAACCAGTTGCACAGGAGGTTACGAAGGTGAAGGTCAATAACAGTTTCAAGTGCTATAATTGCCAGGAAGTGGGTCACAAAAGCAATGAATGTCCAAAGCCAAAGAAACGAACTATGATTGCTGAGATTGAGGATGAGGAAGTAGAAGCTGAATATTCCAATTCACCACTTGTTGAGGAGGAAGAAGAGTTGTCCGGAGATGAGGGTTGTAATTTGATGATGAGGAGGTCTTGTCTAACACCAAAGCAAGAGGATGATTCTAGTTGGTTGAGGAGCAATATTTTTCAGTCAACGTGCACTATTCTGGGGAAGGTATGCAAGTTCGTCATTGATGTTGGGAGTTGTGATAATATTATTTCTACCGAAGCTGTGAAAAAGTTGGCACTGAAGACTGAGAAACATCCGAAACCTTACAAGTTAGCTTGGTTGAGGAAGGGTGGTGAAGTGAAGGTTTGTTGAAGAGCTTGTGTTAATTTTTCAATTGAGAAGAAATACAAAGATGAAATTTGGTGTGATGTTGTGGACATGGATGTGTGTCATCTGTTGTTGGGCAGACCATGGAAATTTGATAGAGCAGTGCAACATGATGGTCGTGCTAATAGCTATAGTTTCATGTTTGAAGGTACTAAAATCACTTTAGTCCCCAAGAAGCAACAACAGAAGGAAAACAAGCTAAAGGAGATTGAAGAGCTGAAAACCTTATTATCTTTGAAAGAGTTTGTTAAGGAAGTCGAAGAGGAACCTGAAGTGTACTTGTTGATAGGGCGTGAGAGCAGTGAAGAGGTTGAAATTCCAGAAGAAGTGAAGCCAGTTTTGAAAGAATTTTAGGATTTATTTCCAGAAGAGTTTCCTAAGAAGTTACCGCCACTGAGAGACATTCAACATCAAATCGATCTTGTTCCGGGAGCAGTATTACCGCATAGACCATATTATCGAATGAGTCCGAAGGAACATGAAGAGTTGAGGAGGCAGGTGGAAGAGTTGCTTGAACAGGGGCGAGTGCAGGAGAGTTTGAGTCCGTGTGCTGTGCCAGCTTTGTTAGTACCAAAGAAGGACGGGACGTGGAGGATGTGCACCGACAGTCGAGCATTGAATAAGATTACCGTGAGATATAGATTCCCAATGCCGAGGTTGGATGACTTGCTAGATCAGTTGAGTGGGGCAACTATATTTTCGAACATTGATTTGAAGAGCGGATATCATCAAATTCGAATTAGACCAGGTGACGAATGGAAGACAGCATTAAAGACAAGGGAAGGGTTGTATGAATGGCTGGTAATTCCGTTTGGTCTTTCAAACGCACCAAGTACCTTTATGCGGATGATGAATCAGATCTTTAGACCATTTATTGGGAAATTTGTGGTGGTGTATTTCGATGATATTCTGATATACAGTGGGAGTTCAGAGGA
The DNA here is from genome assembly GCA_030765085.1 of Allium cepa. Taxonomy (NCBI): domain Eukaryota; kingdom Viridiplantae; phylum Streptophyta; class Magnoliopsida; order Asparagales; family Amaryllidaceae; genus Allium; species Allium cepa. The sequence continues at coordinate 133,547,629 of CM060942.1, read as the reverse complement.
ACACTTGCAACATTTGAGAGAAGTGTTGATGGTCCTTCGACAAGAACAGTTCTATGCCGCAACAAAGAAATGTGTGTTTATGACGAGGAGCGTTTTATTTCTAGGGTATGTTGTGTCAGGAGAAGGTATCCAGGTGGACCAGAATAAAGTTGAAGAAGTCAGGAATTGGCCACAACCGAGGACAATTACAGAAGTGAGAAGTATTCATGGACTAGCGTCATTCTACCGAAGATTAATTCCACACTTCAGTAGCGTGATGGCACCAGTTAATGATTGTATGAAAGGGAAACAGTTTTCTTGGTCGGAGGAAGCAGGGGTTGCTTTTGAGCGAATCAAGAAACTATTGACGTCAGCGCCAATTCTTGTATTGCCAGACTTTCAGTTGTTGTTTGAGCTACACACTGATGCATCTAAGGATGGAATCAGAGGGGTGTTGAGTCAGAAGGGACGTCCTATTGCATACTTTAGTGAGAAGTTATCAGGGGCAAAGATGAGATATAGTACGTATGATGTGGAGTTTTATGCTGTAGTGCAAGCAGTGAAACATTGGAGACACTATCTGTTCCATAAGGAGTTTGTACACAGACCATGAAGATTTGAAGCATTTGCAGGGGTAGGATAAGATTTCAGCAATGCATGCATCATGGATTGCCTATTTGCAGCAGTTTACTTTTGTTGTGAAGCACAAATCTGGGGTAACGAATCGTGTAGCTGATGCTTTGAGTAGGAGGAGTCATTTATTGACAACAATGAAAGTTGAGGTGACAGGTTTTGAATTATTACCAGAACTAATTGAAGAAGATCCTTACTTTGTGAACTTTGTTGAAAAAGTCAAGGAGGGGAGTGCTGATGAATTTGTGTTAGTAGATGGTTTTCTGTTTAAAGGAAATCGTTTATGTGTACCGGATTGCAGTTTGAGAATGAAGATTATCAAGGAGTTGCACGAGGAAGGACATGTGGGCCGTGATCGTACATTGCATTTGATTTCTCAATCTTACTTTTGGCCGTCAATGAGAAAAGAAGTTGAAAGGTTTGTGCGTAGATGTCATGTTTGTCAGGTTTCGAAAGGGACAGCTACAAATGCGGGATTGTATATGCCATTACTTGTTCCTACAAAACCATGGGTAGACATTAGCATGGATTTCGTGTTGGGATTGCTGAGAATTCAAAGGGGGAATGACTCTATATATGTTGTGGTGGATCGTTTCTCGAAGATGGTACATTTTATTGTGTGTAAGAAGACGGCGGATGCTGTTCATGGATTGCCAGAATCTATTGTGTCGGATAGGGATACTCGTTTCCTGAGTCACTTTTGGTTAAGTTTGTGGAAGATGGTGGGAACGAAGTTGAACTTTAGCAGCGCTTATCATACGCAAACAGATGGACAGACAGAAGTTGTTAACAGATCGTTGGGAAATTTATTGCGATGTCTTGTGAAAGATAATCTGAAGAGTTGGGATGTGAAGTTATGCTAAGCAGAGTTTGCTCATAATCATGCAGCGAATCGTAGTACAGGTTTCAGTCCATTTCAGATTGTGTATTCAAGCTTACCGAAGGGGCCGTTGGATCTAACGATAGTACCACAACCGAAGGGGACGGTTAAACGAGCTGTTGATTTTGTTGATGAATTAACTGAATGTCATAAAATCATTCAGGAACGATTGGAGAAAGCAAATGAGAAGTATAAAAATTCCACAGATCTGTAGCGAAGAAATGTTGAGTTTAATGAAGGAGATATGGTATATGCTGTGTTAACGAAGGATCGTTTTCCAGTGGGCGCTTATAACTAGTTGAAAGCTAGGAAAATTGGCCCAGTTAAAATTCTAAAGCAAATCAATGAAAATGCTTATAAGTTGAAGCTGTTGGAGGATGTGTACACGTCTGAAGTGTTCAATGTTAAGCACCTTTTGCCATATTATGGAGATGAACAATCTGATGCGGAAGAATTTGCAAATTCGAGGACGAATTTTTCTCAACCATGGGAGGATGATGCAGCACGACCTACGGAAGCACAGGGCTTAGGTCGTTCACGAGTTAATGAAGGTCGGCCCCGACCTAAGGAGTCACGAGAGGAGGAGCTGCGAGTTAAAAGCCAAGGACCTAGTGATCTGCCGCATTGTTGTAGTGAAGACTTAAGTCGGCTGCGACTTAATGGCTTAAGTCGGCTACGACTTAACAAAGCAAGGGAAAAGGAGCTACGACCTAAAGGGTTTCGAACTAAAGAGTTACGACCTACGGAAGAAGGTTAGGTCGGTAACGACCTAGAGTAAGTCGTAAGTGATGTAATATATTGTCATTCGTAAGTCGTTCTGTATTGAGTCGTTATGTTCTTGATTCATAGGTCGGCGTAAAGATAAGTCGGCCGAATGTTGTGATGAGTCGAATGTATTGTAACAAGTTGAGTCGACTATTTGATAAGTCGTAAGTCGTGTACTGGACGAGTTGGGTTGATTGAGTCGCTGTATATAAGTGATTTTGTTGTAATTGAGGTGTGTAGTATCTGTTAGGTCGGCAACGACCTAGTTAAGTCGTGTGTTGTAATTTGTTTTTCTTTGAGTCGTAAGTCGTTAGGTCGAATACGACCTAGGTGTTGTATATTTGTGTGTTTCCTTAAGTCGTTCAAGTGTTGAGTGGGCCGAAGGCTGTTGTGATGTAATTGGTTTGAGTCGTGTATGTATGTGATGTGTTAGGTCGCGTACGACCTAAGGATGAGTCGTGAGTCGTGGGGAACTAGGTCGGCAACGACTTAAGGGTCTGGGTCAAAAATGCTATAAATAGGGAGTGTGTTGTAACTTTTTAGTGGTTGATTTTGGAATAAATTCTTGTTTGATTGCTTTGTGCTTTCATCTTAAATTAGTAGTTGTGTGTAATCTCCTATCTCCACTTTAAGTTAATCGAGTGCGCTCGATTCAACGATTGTTGAAGCCAATTCACGGTATCAAGTGCGTTTGATCAACGTTTGAAGAATTGTAGATCTTCTTTCACGATATCGTGCGCGATCAACGTGTCGAAGATAGCTAGAATTCGGTATCTTTGTGATCAACGAATTTGGGCATTGCAGTATCTTCAATCCACCGTTTGCTACTTTCATCGATCTATATCGTTCTATTATTATCCGCTGAACCAACTACCCAACCAACATCGCCGAGTTCCATCACGCAAACCCTAAACTCACAAAAACTCCAGTCGCGACCACCCAGTCGCGCTCGCATTCGCCATCCCAAAGCCGCGAGCCTCACCCTTGAATAACGTGAAGCTGAAACGCTCTCGAATATGACTACCTTGAATACGATTCCAATTTCGAAACTCGATTCCTATGGAAGAGGAGATTCATGCAAGTCCCCTCCCTCGTCTTCGATTTGGAGTTGAGCACGAACGAATGATTTTTTTTTTATCATCTGTGTTTTTGATTTTTTTTTTAGGAGGGTTGAGCGCGATTTAAACGAGAAAGGGGGAAAGTAGATTTATGCGTTTCAGATGGTAGGGTGGCTCGAGCACGATTATAGTGTGGCTGATTTGACTTTTAAATTTTTAATATTATTAAATTTCCAAAATATCTCGTTTAGCATAACTCGAAATCTCAAACTCCGAATCAGACATGTCGCCAAGTGTTTATAAGTTTTTACCCGCATTCCGAACACGATGGAACGTGTTTCGGAGCAAAATTTAGTCATATGGAGAAGATAGCCTTTTGGATCAGTTATTATATTGTATTTCGATATAAATTTCAGCGCGTTTACATATTGAACGCTCACAAAAGAACCCACAAACACTACGAAAATTGAAATTCGATAATAATACAATATTACGGATCTAATGAAACTAGTTTCGTCAAATTCCGGGACTATGCCTCGGAAGGCTATTTTAAATGTCAATTTAAATGATTTATTTTCAAAACTTAACAAAACACTTCCAAATTCAATTTAACCACTATTACTATCTTCAGTACTATCGACATAAATTTTATAAGCCTTCAAATTATTTTTAACAGGCTTAAAACTCCATATCTAATATTTTACCCAATTTCCAAATATATAATTCAATAAATTTAATTATCAAGTAAATAGTGATATTTGGAATTCAAGTTAAAATTAACCTTTCAAATATTTAAAATCAACTAAATATTCCAATCTAAATTGTTCAAAATTCTGGGTCGTCACATTCCCCCCCCCCCTAAAAGAATTTCGTTCCCGAAAGTACTAGTCAGGAAGAATGGTCCAGTACCCATTTACTTTTTCCCAAAACCGAACAATCTTTTTATTAAAGACACACTAAATTTTTCCTAGCTTTCCCAACTTATCCATAAGTCCCAATAATATTATTTACTTAACAATTCAAATTTTAATTTAAAACCAAATTTTGAATTATCAAAATTTTCTCAACTTCTTTTTACACTCTAAATCTTCGAAAAATTTCGCCAGCGTCTCCTTTGCGCGGCTAGCTCGGTACAACTACAAAATGCCTCTATGGGCTCCCAAATTCCAAACGAAAACAAAAGGCCAAGTGGCTAGATCGAAAACCCAATCAAATTTCATATAAAAATTTTAAACACATACCTTTGCCAAGCAAATTTCAATTATCATCTGAAATCGAAAATCCCAATTTTTCTCCTGCTTTATACTACTTGTATATCCAATTTAACCATAACCAACCGTAGATCCCAATACCCCTTTTATACACTTCTATTACGAATTTAAATATTTATTTTCACTTTACCACTTTAGTTTATATCTATTTCTATTCAAATCGGTTATCCCATTTTCATATGAATTCAATTTATCTTCAACTCTGAATATTTAACTTTTGTCTTCCATTTATAACTGATTCATATCATTATTTTAAATTAGTTTCATTCACTAATTTATTTCAGTTTCATATTTAAAATCATTTTGTCGCTAATAGAACATTTTCCCAAAGATTTTCAAAAATTTCTAGCTCCCAAAATTTTCAGAAAATTTTGGCAGAGTCTCCTTTGTACGGAGGAGCTTTTGCAATTTGACAAGAGATATAAATATATATATATCGAACCACATGGTCGGAAAAACAAAAACAGTTCATATTTCCTATTTTTATCGCGTAGGCGTACCTTTATTTAACATTTTAAGCAAGCGACTTATTATTTTAGCAATTAGCGCAACCAAATCCAGCCAAACGGCCTTCAGGTACCTGTACTTACTCAATTTAAATATGTAAGTGCCATATGTAGAAAATTTATTAGCATTTCACCTAATTTCATTAGCTAAAAACATGCATTTCATTAGCAACAAGCACCAAAAGCTTTCCATAAGCGATTTATATGATTTAAAGCTAATTCAATTGCTACCAACCAATTCATATGCCATTTCATTCAATTTTAATGGTTTACAACTCAATTTCTTACATTCAGTTTATTTTTAATCCAAACAAGCTCATATTCAATTCAATTGGTCCTAAAACCTATTTATTTAATCCCTATCAACTTATAGAATTTTAATTCCATTTCATTTCTAGTTTATTCACCAACCATTCAGTCCATTTCATTTCATCTCCGCACTGGATTCATTTTAAAACTATTTCATTGAGCTTGACAACATTCGATGCTTATATTAATATCCATTTTACATATAAATTTAACCTAAACTTTTATTCAATGGTCTTCCATTCTTACTCAAAACCAAGCTTTTATTGACTTAAGTAATTTTACTTCAAATTAATACGCCACACGGCTTAAGTTCATTCCGATAACCCAATTCCAATTAAAATTCTGATTTAATTTTTTATTCAATCAGACTTCATCCATTTATTATTTAATTCAATTAACCCATTCATTCACCCTATTTTAAATTTTAAATTCGTTTACTTAACTCATTTTCGAATTTATTTTATTACTACAAAGCCATTGTCGGTTAATTTCTACTCACCTGGGTTTTGTTTGCAACTCAAACCATGACTATTATAATTCAATTCCATTTTATTTTAACAACATCTCTACTTATTTTAATTCATCATCAAATCCAAGTCGAATTCTATTTATAATTCGAGTTCATTTCCAAATTCCATTATTAACTTACAATCCATTTATTTAACCGAGTTAAATTATATTAACATACTCTACCAAATAATTTATTTAGCTAATTATATTACTTCCAACTTTTATTACAAAAATCACTTCATTAAATTTTTCCAAGTTCAAATTTTGTTTTTCATAATTACAGTTTGGATTTTCTTTCACTTTCCAAAATTCCAACACTTTTATTTTAAAAATTTAGAAATACCTTTAAATTCTCATAATATTATTAAAATAGCTTTTTATAAAAATACTTCTTATAACTCGATGTCTTAACCAGTCCATCCTTGTTCTCACAGAAATTCGGTCATATGTTGATCAAGCGTAGGACTAAAAATCCATTACTTGGTAAACCCGTTTCAACACCCAGTGAAAATACTTGGGAAAATAATTTTATTGAAAATATATAAAACGGTTTTTGAAAATAAAGGAAATATCTTTGTTGAGAATGCTCTGGAAATCATCACCACCATCCATGGTCGAAGTTACACCCTGGGTTACGTTGCCATCGAAGCAAAAGTCCACGTAACTGTAGGCACTCCGCGCCCCTCGATCACGCCATGGAACCCACAACATATCGCAGTTACATTCCAAGGTTACGTTGCCATCACAGCAAAAGTCCATGTAATTGTAGGCATCAGCGCCCTCGATTTTCACTATCGAAATGAAACTTCTCCACCCTACATAGGTTGCAGTCTACCGATGTAAAATCAAACACAGACTGTTGGCTCTCAGTAGCACACACGACTTTCGCTATGTCACCATAGGTCGTAGTCAACCGATATAAAATCAAACACAGACTGTTGGCTCTCAACAGCACACACGACTTTCGCTATGGTCTGTAGTAGATCGCCGTGACATCGAGTTACATTATCGTCACAGCATAACCCAAATGCCTCTGTAGGCATCAGCTCCCCTCGACTTTTGCTACACATTACTCATAATCCTCAAGAACTAGTTCTGTCCGGACTCCTCACAGGATCACACTAGAACCCCATTTATGGTTCAAGGCAGTACCACCCGGTGGCACTCCTGAGAAGTTCATTTCAAGGGAGCGCCTTTTTCCCCAGAGCCATTATCAAAACACTTTATACTATACACATATAGTATCTTCCAAATCATACACCTAGTATGATCTCATACAAAACTTCTTTACCAAAATCGATTATCCTAAAATCGAAAATTCTCAAACAAGGCTATCCAAATTCCAATATTGATTTTACCCAAAAATCAAAAGCCTTTCCAAATCCAAAGGTTCCCAAAACCTTTTTCTAAAATTCTCAGAAGATCCTTTATATATATATTTAGAAAATTTTGGATCATTTCAAACTTATATAAAACACCCTTTATGCTCCAAACTCCTTCAAAATCCTTTTCTTCTGGCAATAGATTCAACAAGGGAAGATTTATCTTATATAACAAAGGTACATAACTTTGTTTATTCAAAATCAAATATTCATATTTAATTACTCCTTTCTATTCATCCTCACTTCGATTTTATTCACTTATTCACATTTACCTTAATCCTCATTCGGATTATCACTTCAATTCTTATCTCAGTTGGGTATTTAATCATTAACAGTTTGAACTCCAACCCGTTTATATTTAGAAAATAGCTTGAAAATTTCAAAAATAGATAAGTAGTTGAAAAATAATTATTAGTCCGCAAAATAGCTGTAAAATAGTTAACGAATTGTAAAATAGTTGGAAAATGGTTGAATAGTTTCGAAAATTTTAGATAATTGCAAAATAGTTGTAAAATAGTAATTAATTTGTAAGATAGTTGAAAAATAGTAATTAATTTATAAAACAATTGAAAATTTGCTAAATAGTTCCAAAAATAATTGTAAAACAAATATAAAATAATTTGGCTTTAAAAAGAAAGGTTGTGTTTATTAAATAGCTTGGAAAAATAAGTTTATATTAAAGCAATTTATATTGAAAATAGTCCAGATTCAAAACTGTTCGCTTCCCCATCGATTCTATTTAAATATCCACTTCCATGTAAATTGACTCAATTACAATTTGAATAACTTCAATTTCCATTGAAATTGATTTAACCCCAATTCAAGTTGAACCAATCCTGATTTCTTTCCCAATTTAATCAAATTCCATTTTATTTAAACCTATTGAACTTTAATTATAATTTCAAATTATTCCAATCAATTTGGACTAATATCAATTGAACCCACTTCAATTTCAAATCATTTTAATTTAATCCAATCCAAATATTCCATTTAAATTTTTGAACTTATACATCTTCAATCACAAATCAAATTAATTCAAATCAGATTCAATTTGAACGAATTCAATTCAAATTTCAAATTTAAACCATCCTGAATTATATAAATTCGAGTTAAATTTTTAAATGTTGATTTAATCCTTTGAATCAATACAACTTATCTATTTAGACCATTTAATTCCGAATCCATTTTAAACTTATCTTCATTTAATTTTAATTTGGCTGTATTTCTATTACCACTTAGTTCTCATTGTTTTTATTTCATTCTAATGATTCAACAACCAATTAACTTAATATTTATTAGAAAGAATGTTGCTTTATATATCAAAATATATTCTTATATAAAATCATTTAAAACTTTATATCAAAAAATAACAAGTACGCTATCATACATACATACACACACACACTCAACTCATACTAGGGTACATTGACCCTATCCTTAATGAGTAATCCCAACAGAGCCAAGGTTCTTGCTTACTGATGCAGCTCAGAACAGAGTTGGAGCAGTGCCAGGCCCAAACCTTCAAGACTTGAGTCGTCCATGACCTAAGGAAGCTGTCTTAAGTCGTTTGTGACTTAAGAAAGCTCGGGGGGGAGAGCTACGACTTAACAAGAATGATGAAAAGAAGTTACGACTTAACGGGAGCTTAAGTCGTTCAGGTTTGATAAGTCGTATGCGACCTAACGACACAGCTATAAGTCATCCACGATTTATCAAGAAGAAGACAGAAGTTCCAGTAGTTGAAGGCTTTAAGTCGGAAGCGAGTTACGACTTAGTGAGTTATGGGAAGATACCGCTCCTTCAAGATGCCACGAGTTACGACTCATGATAAGTCGTTGAAGTCTTAAGTCGACCATGATTTACGTCGTATGAAGGTGCAGTTTAAAGATGTTTCTTAAGCCGCTGCCGACCTAAGCTAGGTCGTAAGTCGTAAGCCGTGTCATGTTAAGTCATTATGTCATTGTATCTATTAAGTCGTGTGTTTGTTATACTATGTTGTACGTAAGTCGCTAAGTTGTATATTGGTGTGTTTCCTTAAGTCGTTGTGAGTGTTGAGTCGCTGCTGACTAAGTCGTGTTATTTTAAGTCGCGTATTCTTGTGTTGTAATATGTTTGTACTTTCTTTAAGTCGTATGTCGTTTGCTTCTTAAGTCGCGTGAGTAGTTAGGTCGTATACGACCTAAGAGTTGTAAATATGTGTTGGGTGTAGCTGTTTGAGTCGCTGATGTTAAGTCGCGCACGACTTAAGTTAGGTCGTGAGTCGGGGGTGTTAAGTCGGAAACGAATTAAGGGTCAGGTTGTGGAATGTTAAATAGGGAGTGTGTTGTACATTTTGAAGGTTATTGATTTTTGGAATAAAATTCTTGTTTGATTGTTGTGTGCTTTCATCTTAAATTGGTAGTTGAGTGTGATCTCCTGACGCAGCGGATAAATCGAAACAAACTTCAATCGATGGAATGTAGCAATCGGTGAGTTGAGAATACTGCAAGGCCCAAATTCGTTGATCCGAAGATACCGAATTCTAGCTTATCTCAAACACGTTGATAGCGCACTATACCGTGTCCAAAGATCTACGATTCTTCGTACGTTGATCTAGCGCACTAGATTCCGTGAATCGGCTTCTACGATCGTTGAATCGAGCGCACTCGATTAACCGAAAGAGGAGATAGGAGATTACACTCAACTACCAATTGGTATGAAAGCACAAAGCTAACAAAAGAGAATTTTATTCAAAAATCAACAACTTAAAAATATACAACACACCCTCTATTTATAGCTTGACACAACCGGCCCATTTAACCCATTGCCGACTCATAAGCTCCGACACATCATGAGTCGTTACCGATTTAGCACACTACATACCTTTGTACATCATACGACTCATCGATATACGACTCAAAGCTAACGACTCAAGACTTACAACATACAACAGTACACGACTCATTACAACAAACGACTGAACAAGCCACTACATCCCACAACGACTCAACCGACTCATTACATACCGACTCATCAATTGACCCTGTATAGCCGACCTAACGAGGTACGACTTAACACATCACCAACTCATGTATACACATGACCGACACACTTAGGTCGTATGCGACCTAACGACCTACGATTCAAAGAAACACGGCTTAACTCCTTGCCGACTCAACAACACACTGCTTAACTCCTTGCCGACTTAACATCCACGCGGCTTACCCTTCACCGACTTATCTTAGGTCGTAGCCGACCTAAACCTTGCTTTCCAATTCGTACTGCTATCTTGTTATCCCGTGATATTCCTTCTGTAGCCTTAGACCGTATACGACCTAAAGGCCCTGAACGACTTAAGCTTGTAATGGGTCGGAAAAGACTTAGGTCTTCTTCCTTAACTCGCATATCTTCCCCACATGCCTTCTTAGGTCGGAAACAACCTATAGCCACCATCATAAGTCGTGAACGACTTATCTTAACTCGTAGGCTTTTCCCCCGTGATTCTTTAAGTCGGAAACGACTTATAAGTACCGTCCTAGATCGTGAATGACTCAACGCTTTGGCCTGATCTGCATCATCCTCCCCTGGTTGAGAAAAATTCGTCCTCGAATTCTCAACATCTTCTTCCACAACAATTTCATTCCCACGATACGGAATTAAATGTTTAATATTGAAAACATCAGAAGTGTATACATCCTCCGGCAGCTTCAACTTATAAGCATTCTCATTGATTTTCTTTAAAATTTCAATCGGACCAATTTTCCGTGCTTTCAACTTATTATACGTTCCAACCGGAAAACGGTCTTTAGTCAGTACTGCATAAACCAAATCACCTTCATTAAATTCAACACTTCGTCTCTTCAAATCAGCAGCTTGCTTATACTTCTCATTCGACTTTTCCAATCGTTCCCGAACGATCTTATGACACTCTGTCAATCCTTCAATAAAATCAACAGCTCGTTTAACCGTCCCCTTTGCTTGTGGTACCACCGCTAAATCCAACGGTCCCCTGGGCAAAATTGAATATACAATTTGAAATGGACTGAATCCTGTGCTTCGATTCACTGCATGATTATGTGCAAACTCTGCCTGGCATAACTTCATGTCCCAACTTTTCAGATTGTCCTTCACCAAACATCGCAACAAGTTTCCCAACGATCTATTCACCACCTCTGTTTGCCCATCTGTTTGCGGATGATACGCACTACTAAATTTCAGCTTCGTTCCCACCATCTTCCACAAACTAAGCCAAAAATGACTCAAAAATCTAGTATCCTTGTCAGAAACGATAGATTCTGGCAATCCATGAAGACGATGGATTTCCTTGAAGAATAACTGAGCAACCCGAACAGCATCTGTCGTCTTCTTGCAAGCGATAAAATGTGCCATTTTAGAAAATCTGTCCACCACCGCATATATAGAATCATTACCACGCTGTGTTCTCGGCAACCCCAAGACAAAGTCCATACTCACATCAACCCATGGTCTAGCCGGTACTGGTAATGGCATATACAATCCAGCATTGGTCGCAGTCCCTTTCGAAACTTGACAAATATGACAGCGCTCTACAAACCTGCCCACTTCTTTCGTCATCGACGGCCAAAAGTAAGACTGTGAAATCAGTTGCAAAGTACGATCACGGCCCACATGCCCTTCTTCGTGTAACTCCTTCACAATCTTCATTCTCAGACTACAATCCGGAATACATAAGCGATTTCCTTTAAACAGAAAACCATCCACCAGTACGAATTCATCAGTATTTCCTTCCTTAACTTTCTCGACAAACTTTGCAAAGTAAGGATCCTCTTCCATCAGTTCTGGCAATAATTCAAAACCTGTCACCTCCACTTTCATTGTCGTCAACAGATGATTCCTTCTACTCAATGCATCAGCTACTCGATTCGACACCCCAGATTTGTGCTTGACAACAAAAGTAAATTGCTGCAAATAGGCAATCCATGATGCATGTCTCGCAGAAATCTTGTCTTGTCCCTGTAAATGCTTCAACGCCTCATGATCAGTATATAAAACAAATTCCTTCTGAAATAGATAATGCCTCCAGTGTTTAACAGCTTGTACAACCGCATAGAATTCAACGTCATACGTACTGTATCTCATCTTTGCCCCTGACAACTTCTCACTGAAATAAGCAACTGGCTTCCCATTCTGACTCAGAACTCCTCCAATTCCAACCTTCGAAGCATCAGTATGCAATTCAAACAATAACTGAAAATTAGGTAGAACAAGAATTGGTGCAGACGTCAACAATTCCTTGATCTTCTCAAAAGCAACTCCCGCTTCCTCTGACCATGCAAACTGTTTCCCTTTCATGCAATCAGTAACTGGAGCCATCACGCTACTGAAGTGTGGAATGAATCTTCGGTAGAATGACGCTAGCCCATGAAAACTTCTCACTTCCATAATCGTCTTTGGCTGTGGCCAATTCCTGACTGCTTCAACTTTACTCTGGTCAACTTGAATACCTTCTCCTGAAACAACATACCCCAGAAATAAAACACTGTGCGTCATAAACACACATTTCTTCGTAGCAGCATAAAATTGTTCTTCACGAAGAATAATCAACACTTCCCTCAAATGTAGAACATGCTCCTCCATACTCCTGCTATATATCAGAATATCATCGAAATAAACCACGACGAACTTCCCAATGAATGGTCTAAAGATTTGATTCATCACCCGCATGAATGTACTAGGTGCATTTGACAAACCAAATGGCATAACCAACCATTCGTATAACCCTTCTCTCGTCTTAAAAGCTGTCTTCCATTCATCTATAGGTCTGATTCGAATTTGATGATAACCACTCTTCAAATCAATCTTTGAAAATATAGTTGCCCCACTCAATTGATCTAACAAATCATCCAACCTTGGCATAGGAAACCTATATCGGACAGTGATCTTATTCAAAGCTCTACTATCTGTACACATCCTCCATGTTCCGTCCTTCTTTGGTACTAACAATGCTGGCATGGCACAAGGACTCAAGCTTTCCTGAACATGTCCCTGTTCCAACAACTCTTCCACCTGCCTTCGTAACTCCTCATGTTCCTTCGGACTCATTCGGTAATGTGGTCGATGTGGTAACACTGCTCCCGGAACAAGATCAATTTGATGTTGAATGTCTCTAAGTGGCGGTAACTCCTTAGGCAACTCCTCTGAAAAGACATCTTCAAATTCTTTCAAAATTGGCTTTGCTGCTTTTGGTATTTCAACTTCTTCACTACTCTCTCTCCCAATCAACAAAAACACTTCAGGTTCTTCCTCCACTTCCTTGACAAACTCTTTCAAAGTCAACAAAGTTTTCAATTCTTCAATCTCTTCTAGCTTGCTCTCCTTCTGTTGTTGCTTCTTAGGAACCAAAGTGATTTTAGTACCCTCGAACATGAAACTGTAACTATTGGCACGACCATCATGTTGTACTGCTCTATCAAACTGCCACGGTCTGCCCAACAACAAGTGACAAACATCCATGTCCACTACATCACACCAAATTTCATCTTTGTACTTCTTCCCAATAGAAAAATTAACACAAGCCCTTCGACACACTTTCACTTCACCACCCTTCCTTAACCATGCTAGCTTGTACAGTTTAGGATGTTTCTCAGTCTTCAAGTTCAATTTCCTCACTGCTTCTGTAGAAATAATATTATCACAACTCCCAGCATCAATAACGAACTTGCAAACTTTTCCCAAAACAGTGCATGTCGACTGAAAAATATTGCTTCTCAACCAACTACAATCCTCCTCTTGCTTTGGTGTAAGACATGACCTCCTCATCATAAGATTACAACCTTCATCTCCCGACACTTCTTCTTCCTCCTCAACATAAGGTGTATTAGAACATTCTGCCTCCTCACCATTATCCTCCTTAACTTCTGCAACCATGGTTCTCTTCTTCGGCTTCGGACATTCATTGCTTTTGTGACCCAACTCTTGACAATTATAACATTTGAAAACACTGCTAGCCTTTGCCTTCTCAGCCTCCTTCACCACTGGCTTTGAAACAGGTTTAGAAACATTAGAACTTCCACCAACACCCCTTGCTTGATTATTGGAATTAGTAAACACACCACCTCCACGCCTTCCTTGTTTCTCCCAAGCCAACGCTTTCTGATGTGCCTCTGCAACTGATCTAGGATCAAACATATTAACCATATCCTGGATCTGCATTCTCAATCCCCCAATGAATCTAGCAGTTAGCTGTTCTTCCGTTTCCATAATATCATTCCTGGCAATGAGTTGGTAAAATTCATCAGCATAATCACTAACCGACTTCGTCCCTTGCCTCAGATTCTGCAACCTCTGATACATAAGTGATTGATAGTTGTAAGGTAAGAAAGTAGATCTCATCAACTTTTTCATCTTATCCCATGATTCTATCTTTGACTTCCCCATTCTCTCCCTGGTTAGTTTAGTTTGTTGCCACCATGCCAAAGCTCTCCCCCTCAACCTAGTAGCAACCAACTTCACCCTTCTATGCTCAGGAACCTCCTTGAAATCAAAGATTTCCTCCACATTAGACAACCAATCTAAGAACTCTTCAGCAACCATCCCGCCTTTAAATTCCGGAATCTCCATCTTCATACCCGATTCCCATCGACGATCATCTTCAACATCCCGATAAGAATTTCGAACTTGGTCTCGATCTCGATAATGAATACTAGCTCTATCACCTTCTTCAACAAAATCAAAAGTACGCCTACATCGATCTCGACCATTATCATCCCTTCGTTCATGCATACTTCTTTGACTATGTCTCTCTTCATCTCTATATGCTTCATTGTCAAATTCACGTTGACTTCGTCTCTCTTCATGTGCATAGTCATGATGATCTCTTCGTGATGAAATTGATGTTTCTCTTCTATCTCTACATGAATGTGGTGATACCCTCCTCGCTTCCGTAACCGATGGCGAAACTCGGTTTCCTCCATGGTTCGAGTTTGGTGATCTCCTCCTTTGATTCAAATCATTCATCAATTTCTCCAATTTACCAATGCCTTCATCAAATTTTTCATTAATACGTTGTTCCATAAGCTCGGCTTCTTCTCTACGATACAAAGCTTCAACGTTTTGATGACGATTAGCTCTCCTTGGTGGCATGATTGAAAACTTCACAAACTTCTACAATTCAAACACAAAACTCCAAAGCTTTCAACAAAATAACAAGTCTCGGCTCAACACTTAACTCTTCAAGGCTTTAGCTCGGCAATGGTCTTACACGGCTCCACACTTCAAATCTTGGCGCGCAAAACTCCAAGACAAAATCCAAACAATATCCAACTCCTCGATCCAAAATGAAATGGATCAAACACTCCAAACTTGATGCAACTTCAATATGAACACGATGAACAACTTCAAACTTCAAAAACTTCAAAAACTTGGCTCCAAGAATCAACTTAGCTATAATTGGCTAAGTATGGCTCTGATACCAAACTGACGCAGTGGATAAATCGAAACAAACTTCAATCGATGGAATGTAGCAATCGGTGAGTTGAGAATACTGCAAGGCCCAAATTCGTTGATCCGAAGATACCGAATTCTAGCTTATCTCAAACACGTTGATAGCGCACTATACCGTGTCCAAAGATCTACGATTCTTCGTACGTTGATCTAGCGCACTAGATTCCGTGAATCGGCTTCTACGATCGTTGAATCGAGCGCACTCGATTAACCGAAAGAGGAGATAGGAGATTACACTCAACTACCAATTGGTATGAAAGCACAAAGCTAACAAAAGAGAATTTTATTCAAAAATCAACAACTTAAAAATATACAACACACCCTCTATTTATAGCTTGACACAACCGGCCCCTTTAACCCGTTGCCGACTCATAAGCTCCGACACATCATGAGTCGTTACCGATTTAGCACACTACATACCTTTGTACATCATACGACTCATCGATATACGACTCAAAGCTAACGAATCAAGACTTACAACATACAACAGTACACGACTCATTACAACAAACGAATGAACAAGCCACTACATCCCACAACGACTCAACCGACTCATTACATACCGACTCATCAATTGACCCTGTATAGCCGACCTAACGAGGTACGACTTAACACATCACCAACTCATGTATACACATGACCGACACACTTAGGTCGTATGCGACCTAACGACCTACGATTCAAAGAAACACGGCTTAACTCCTTGCCGACTCAACAAGATACTGCTTAACTCCTTGCCGACTTAACATCCACGCGGCTTACCCTTCACCGACTTATCTTAGGTCGTAGCCGACCTAAACCTTGCTTTCCAATTCGTACTGCTATCTTGTTATCCCGTGATATTCCTTCTGTAGCCTTAGACCGTATACGACCTAAAGGCCCTGAACGACTTAAGCTTGTAATGGGTCGGAAAAGACTTAGGTCTTCTTCCTTAACTCGCATATCTTCCCCACATGCCTTCTTAGGTCGGAAACAACCTATAGCCACCATCATAAGTCGTGAACGACTTATCTTAACTCGTAGGCTTTTCCCCCGTGATTCTTTAAGTCGGAAACGACTTATAAGTACCGTCCTAGATCGTGAATGACTCAACGCTTTGGCCTGATCTGCATCATCTCCTATCTCCACTTTCGGTTAATCGAGTGCGGTCGATTCAACCATTGTTGAAGCCAATTCATGGTATCAAGTGCGCTTGATCAACGTTTGAAGAATTGTAGATCTTCTTTCACGGTATCGTGCGCGATCAACGTGTCGAAGATAGCTAGAATTCGGTATCTTTTTGATCAACGAATTTGGGCATTTCAGTATCTTCAATCCTCCGTTTGCTACTTCCATCGATCTATATCGTTTTGTTAATATCCGTTGCGTCAGTTTTAGTATCGGAGCTAGACTTAGCCAATCATAGCTAAGCCGAGTCTTGGAGCCAAGGAGTTTGATGTTGGTGTTCATCGTGTTCATCTTGAAGTTGCAACAGGTTAGAAATTTTCGATCCATATTCTTTTGGATCAAAGTGTGGAAGTTATTTGAATTTGGCCATGAGATTTTTACGCGCCAAAGTTTGAAAGTAAAGTGTTTGAAGCCGTGCTTTTTGAAGCCGAGCCGACCTAAGCCTTAGGTCGTTACCTATTGCCGAGTTAGTGGGAGGCCGTGACTTGTTGTTCAAGTTTGGGTTGAAGATTTGTGAAGTTTTGAAGATTGTGTTAAACCAATCATGCCGCCGAGGAGAGCTAATCGTCATCAGAATGTTGAAGCGTTGTAGAGAAGGGAAGAAGCCGAGCAAACGGAACAACGCATTAATGAGAAATTTGATGAAGGCATTGGAAAGTTAGAGAAATTGATGAATGATTTGAATCAAAAGCAAAGGAGGAGATCACCAGTTTCGAACCATGGAGGAAACCGAGTTTCGCCATCGGTTACGGAAGCGAGGAGGGTATCACCGCAATCTTTTAGAGAGAGAAGAGAAACATCAATTTCATCAAGGAGAGATCAGCATTACTATGGACATGAAGAGAGGATAACTCCACGAGAGTTTTAAAATGAGCCATATACAGATGAAGAGAGACACAGTAGGAGAGACATGCGTGATCGAAGGGATGTTGATAGTCGAGATCGATATAGACATACATTTGATTATTATGAAGAGGGTGTTAGAGCTAGCATTCATTATCGAGATCGAGACCAAGTTCGAATTCATATCGAGATGTAGAAGAAGATCGTCGATGGGAATCGGGTATGAAGATGGAAATTCCAGAATTCAAGGGTGGAATGGTAGCTGAAGAATTTCTTGATTGGTTGTCTAATGTTGAAGAGATTTTTGACTTTAAAGAAGTTCCTGAGCATAGAAGAGTGAAGTTGGTTGCTACTAGGTTGAGGGGGAGAGCTTTGGCATGGTGGCAGCAAACCAAACTTACACGAGAACGGATGGGGAAGTCGAAGATCGAATCATGGGAGAAGATGAAGAAGATGATGAAAGCTACATTCTTACCTTACAATTATCAATCACTCATGTATCAGAGGTTGCAGAACTTGAGGCAAGGGACGAAGACTGTTAATGATTATGCTGATGAATTTTATCAACTCGTTGCTCGAAATGACATTATGGAGACAGAGGAACAGCTGACTGCTAGATTTGTTGGAGGGTTGAGGATGCAGATACAGGATATGGTGAATATGTTTGATCCTAGATCTGTAGCAGAAGCACATCAGAAAGCGTTGGCTTGGGAGAAGCAGGGAAGGCGTGGAGGAGGTGTGTTAACTAATTCCAACAATCAAGTGAAGGGTGTTAGTGGAAGCTCTAATGTTCCTAAATCTATCAGTAAACCAGTTGTGAATGAAGTTGCGAAGACAAAGGTCAACAACAGTTTCAAGTGTTACAATTGCCAGGAAGTGGGTCACAAGAGTAATGAATGTCCGAAGCCGAAGAAACAAACTATGATTGTTGAAGTTGAAGGTGAGGATGTTGATGAAGGTTATCCTAGTCCAGTTGAGGAGAATGAACAGGATATTGCGTCAGGAGATGAAGGATGTAACCTAATGATGAGGAGGTCTTGTTTAATACCGAAGCAAGAAGAAGAAGCTAGTTGGTTGAGGAGTAACATTTTTCAGTCAACATGCACTATTCTGGGAAAGGTTTGTAAGTTTGTGATTGATGCAGGAAGTTGTGACAATATTCTTTCTACTGAAGCCGTGAGAAAGTTGAAGCTGAAAACGGAGAAGCATCCAAATCCTTACAAGTTAGCGTGGTTGAGAAAAGGAAGAGAAGTGAAAGTGGACATGCGAGTTCGAGTTCCATTTTCTATTGGGAAGAAGTATAAAGACAAGATTTAGTGTGATGTAGTTGAGATGGATGTTTGTCATTTGCTTTTTGGAAGACCGTGGCAGTATGATCGAGCAGCGCAGCATGACGGTCGGACCAATAGCTATAGTTTTATGTTTGAAGGTGTTAAAATCATTTTGGTTCCAAAGAAGAGACAGCAAGAAGAAAGCAAGTAAGAAGAGATTGAGGAGCTGAAGACATTATTGACTTTGAAGGAATTTATTGAAGAAGTAGAAGAGAGTCAAGAGGTATTTTTGTTGATTGGACATGAATCCACTGAATCTGTAAAAGTTCAATAGGAAGTAAAACTGGTATTGGAAGAATTCAGAGATGTGTTTCCTGAAGAATTACCAACGGGGTTACCACCGTTGCGGGATATTCAACATCAGATTGATCTTGTGCCAGGGGCTGTATTACCACACAGGACACATTATAGGATGAGTCCTAAGGAGCATGAGGAACTGAGAAGGCAGGTGGAGGAGTTGTTAGAATAGGGGCGTGTTCAGGAGAGCTTGAGTCCTTGTGCAGTTCCAGCTTTATTGGTGCCAAAGAAGGATGGTTCGTGGAGAATTTGTACGGACAGTCGGGCTCTAAACAAGATCACTGTGAGATACAGATTTCCTATGCCGAGGTTTGATGATTTGATAGATCGGTTGAGTGGAGCTGTTGTGATTTCAAAGATTGACTTGAAGAGTGGATACCATCAAATTCGTATTAGACCGGAAGATGAGTGGAAGACTGCTTTCAAAACCAGGGAAGGTTTATACGAATGGTTGGTTATGCCGTTTGGTTTATCGAATGCACCCAGTACTTTTATGAGAGTGATGAACCAGATTTTCAGACCATACATTGGGAAATTTGTGGTAGTTTACTTTGATGATATTTTGATCTACAGTGGGAGTATGGAAAAGCATGTCCAGCATTTGCGTGAAGTACTGTTGATTCTACGGCAGGAAAATTTTTATGCTGCAACGAAGAAGTGTGTGTTCATGACGCACAGTGTTTTGTTTCTGGGATACGTTCTATCGAAAGAAGGAATTCAAGTGGATGAAAGTAAAGTAGAGGCTGTCAGGAGTTGGCCACAACCGAAGACAATTATTGAAGTACGAAGTTTTCATGGGTTGGTATCTTTCTATCGAAGATTCATTCCGCATTTTAGTAGTATGATGGCACCTGTAACAGATTGCATGAAGGGAAAGAAGTTTGAGTGGTCAGAGGAAGCAGGGGTTGCTTTTGAGAAGATCAAAACACTATTGACGACAGCACCAATTCTAGTTTTACCGGATTTTCAGTTGTTGTTTGAATTACATATTGATGCATCGAAGGTTGGGGTTGGTGGAGTTTTGAGTCAGAAAGGAAGACCAGTTGCTTATTTCAGTGAGAAGTTATCTGGAGCTAAGTTGAGATATAACACTTATGATGTTGAGTTTTACGCAATTGTTCAAGCTGTGAAGCACTAGAGACATTACCTGTTTCAGAAGGAGTTTGTTCTCTATACGGATCATGAAGCTTTGAAGCATTTGCAAGGGCAGGACAAAATTTCAGCTAGGCACGCTTCATGGATCGCGTATCTACAACAGTTTACTTTTGTTGTAAAGCACAAATCAGGGGTGACGAATCGTGTAGCTGATGCATTGAGCAGGAGAAATCATTTGTTGACAACGATGAAAGTTGAAGTGACAGGATTTGAGCTATTGCCCGAATTGGTTGAAGAAGATCCTTACTTTATGAAATTTGTTGAGAAAGTCAAGGATGGGAGTACAGATGAATTTGTGTTGATAGATGGATTCTTATTCAAAGGGAATCAATTATGTGTACCAGATTGCAGTTTGAGAATGAAAATTGTGAAAGAGTTGCACGAAGAAGGACATGTGGGTAGAGATCGAACATTGCAGTTGATTTCTCAGTCTTATTATTGGCCGTCAATGAGAAGGGATGTTGAAAGGTTTGTGCGTAGATATCATGTTTGTCAGGGTTCGAAAGGGACAGCTACAAATGCGGGATTGTATATGCCATTACCTGTTCCTACAAACCCATGGATAGACATTAGCATGGATTTCGTGTTGGGTTTGCCGAGGACTCAAAGGGGAAATGACTCGATATACGTTGTGGTGGATCGTTTCTCGAAGATGGTACATTTTATTGATTGTAAGAAGACGGCGGATGCTGTTCATGTCGCTCGGTTATTTTTCAAGGAGATCTATCAACTTCATGGATTGCCAGAATCTATTGTGTCGGATAGGGATACTCGTTTTCTGAGTCACTTTTGGTTAAGTTTGTGAAAGATGGTGGGAACGAAGTTAAACTTTAGTAGCGCTTACCATCCGCAAACCGATGGGCAAACGGAGGTGGTTAATAGATCATTGGGAAATTTGTTACGATGTTTGGTGAAAGATAATCTGAGAAGTTGGTACATGAAGTTATGCCAAGCAGAGTTTGCACATAATCATGCGGTTAATAGAAGCACAGGTTACAGTCCTTTTAAGATTGTATATTCAAGTTTGCCAAGCGGACCGTTGGATTTGGCGGTAGTACCACAACCAAAGGGGACGGTTAAACAAGCTGTAGATTTTGTTGATGGGTTGACCGAATGTCATAAGATCATTCAGGAACGATTGGAGAAGGAAAATGAGAAGTATAAAAGATCCGCAGATCTGAAGCGAAGAAATGTTGAGTTTAGTGAAGGGGATATGGTGTATGCTGTGTTAACAAAGGATCGTTTTCTAGTGGGCGCTTATAACAAGTTAAAAGCCAGAAAAATTGGTCCTGTAGAAGTTGTGAAACGGATTAATGAAAATGCTTATAAGTTGATGCTGCCGGAGGATGTGTACACTTCTGACGTGTTCAATGTTAAGCATCTTTTACCATATTATGGGGATGAACAATCCGATGTGGAAAAATTTACAAATTCGAGGACAAATTTTTCTCAACCTGGGGAGGATGATGCATGTCAGAACAGAGTTGGAGCAGTGCCAGGCCCAAACCTTCAAGACTTGAGTCGTCCACGACCTAAGGAAGCGGTCTTAAGTCGTCTGCGACTTAAGAAAGCACTGGGGGGGAGCTACGACTTAACAAGAATGATGAAAAGAAGTTACGACTTAACGGGAGCTTAAGTCGTTCAGGTTTGATAAGTCGTATACGACCTAACGACACAGCTATAAGTCGTCCATGATTTATCAAGAAGAAGTGAGAAGTTCCAGTAGTTGAAGGCTTTAAGTCGGAAGTGAGTTACGACTTAGTGAGTTATGGGAAGATACCGCTCCTTCAAGATGCCACGAGTTACGACTCATGATAAGTCGTTGAAGTCTTAAGTCGACCATGATTTACGTCGTATGAAGGTGCTGTTTGAAGATGTTTCTTAAGCCGCTACCGACCTAAGCTAGGTCGTAAGTCGTAAGCCGTGTCATGTTAAGTCGTTATGTCGTTGTATTTGTTAAGTCGTGTGTTTGTTATACTGTGTTGTACGTAAGTCGCTGAGTTGTATATTGGTATGTTTCCTTAAGTCGTTGTGAGTGTTGAGTCGCTGCTGACTAAGTCGTGTTATTTTAAGTCGCGTATTCTTGTGTTGTAATATGTTTGTACTTTCTTTAAGTCGTATGTCGTTTGCTTCTTAAGTCGCGTGAGTAGTTAGGTTGTATACGACCTAAGTGTTCTAAAAAAGTGTTGGGTGTAGCTGTTTGAGTTGCTGATGTTAAGTCGCGCACGACTTAAGTTAGGTCGTGAGTCGGGGGTGTTAAGTCGGAAACGACTTAAGGGTCAGGTTGTGGAACGCTATAAATAGGGAGTGTGTTGTACATTTTGAAGGTTGTTGATTTTTGGAATAAAATTCTTGTTTGACTGCTGTGTGCTTTCATCTTAAATTGGTAGTTGAGTGTGATCTCCTATCTCCACTTTCGGTTAATCGAGTGCGCTCGATTCAACGATTGTTGAAGCCAATTCACAGTATCAAGTGCGCTTGATCAACGTTTGAAGAATTGTAGATCTTCTTTCACGGTATCGTGCGCGATCAACGCGTCGAAGATAGCTTGAATTCCGTATCTTTGTGATCAACGAATTTGGGCATTTCAGTATCTTCAATCCACCGTTTGCTACATCCATCGATCTATATCGTTTTGTTAATATCCGCTACGTCACTTACCCATAAGCTCTGATACCAACTGTAACGACACGAAATTGTCGATCCCGAAAATCATAGATAGTTAGGAAAAAAAAGAAAGAGATAGAAGAAGAAGAAACAGAAAACACAACATAAATTCTCACATTCGCAGCAGATCAAAATATAATATCAATAATAAGAGTCTACAAAAGAATTCCGTATCTGTCAAAATGCATCAGAGTTACACATACATACAGACACTGGATATACACAGTCATCATGTCACAGATATACAACCATATAATGTAGCAGAAACACTCCATACATTCTCGCCATCCAGCTCGTGTAATGATCCCAATTTTTGATTTAAATTTAAACTAATAATTAATGTGAATTTTGGAATTATTTTGAATTTGAAGTATATATATGAGTAAATTTGGGTTTGACATTAAAAATTTGAATAAAAGACTTAGAAAATGATTTGGGTAAAAATGTTATTTATATTTATTTATGGGTAGTTAGTTTTATAATTATAAAAACATATTAATATAAATTAAATGTTGGGTAGTTAGACTTCACAAAGAAATAAAATAAATATGTATATAAAATAGAATTTGACATTGAATTGGGATTTATAAATAATGTAAAGATCAAAATGTATTACAAAAATAATATAAAAAATTAATATATATGTAGACATACATGATAATAAAATTTAAGTTTGAAATACACTCATGTATGTAAGATATAAAATAAAAAAAATTGCAAAATTTAAGCAACATATTAACTATAGAATTTCATTTATATTATAAAGTAAGAAGACAAAGCAAAAGAAATATACTTAAATATGAAACAAGTATGGAATGAAACAAGTATGGAATGAAACAAGTAAACATATATATATGTGTGTGTGTGTGTGTGTGTGTGTGTGTGTGTGTGTGTGTGTGTGAGCTTGCAAGTGAAGACAGTAAAGTATATTCATGTACAAGCAAAGATATATTCAAGTAGAAACAAACAGGATATGAATGAACACTTGAACATAAAGGACTTAAACTATTAATGTTAGCCACCAAAGTGATATCACCAGCCACCATTTCAAAACAAAAGAAAGAAGAAACAAAAGAAAAAAAATCTAAATATCTATGAAGCTTATTAAACAAGACAAGTAACAATTAATAACTCAGCACACATTTTATCATCTCAGCCGAAATAACACATCAGCTTAGCCACCATATTAAGGAAACCTCTGGTTTATGTTGTACAATACAAATATTATGTTACCCTATGGCACAAACAATATAATTACCTTGTTCAAAGAAAATTTCATCAACCTGTAAATCTTTTCTATATATCATCAACTTCATTTCAGTTCGTTCATCAAGGCTGTGTAAAAAAATTAAAAAAAATTAACCTAAAGTGAATACAGTCTAAAACTTAAACAAAAATCTAACTGCAAACAAAATATGAATTCATATAAAACCAGAGAAGCAAAGAGGAGCTTCAGCCAGCAAGTTTCAAAACCTGGTTCAACAATGAAGCTCTGTTCATTTTCTGGAAACAAGGTGAGTAACATTTTTCTTTCAAAATTTAAAGGTTTAAATCTATTGCAAGTATATCTGAGTTATGTACATAATTCTCTGTATATGTTGAAACTAGAAGTATGGTGTGCAAGATGTTGTTACATTTGTCCTCTGTTTCAGATTTAAAAACACTAGACTTTGATTCAAAATTCTTTCTTTCTCATTCTATTTACTATCTAGACTTAGAGTTGAAACAAGAAGTGTTTGTTATATCCTATACCTGAGATTAAAATTTTATTCAGGCCAAACCAATTTGTTGTTAGCTAAAGAAATCAAGAAAACTGATCATATCTTTCAATATGTCAAAAATTCAAACTTTACAATTTACAAATTCAGGTATGCAAATGAAATCTTTGTACTTTAACATGATTTTTAAGGTTAAAGTCATAATTTTTTGATTAAAGAACGAAGAGCAGTTTGGGTTTGTTTGATTGTATTGTGCTTTTTGGGTCGCCGTGGGTGATCTCATTGATTGGAGGAGTCGAGTTTCCTCCTGAAGGTGGAGGAGCGACCAGAGGCTCATGGAAAAATGGTGCGGTGGTGACCAGACAAACGCAGTGGCAACGGCGAGGGTTTGAAATTTCTAAACCTAATTTTAAGAAAGTTGAGTTTTTGTCTCGTTTGTACTCGTTGGACGACCGAGTGCGGCGAGGGTTTGAGGGGTGGTAGAGGAGAGGTAGTCGAAGAAGTAGCCGGAGGTGGTGGTACTTTGGTGGTCGGGGTTTGAAGTATGGCGCGTTGACAGGTTTGAGGTGGGTTGCTTTCATTTTTTGCAGGCTTCCACTTTTTTCTCCATTTTGAATTCGAGAAAATGGAGGAGTTCAGATGACCGGGGAATGGCTTGTAGTCGATCTTCGACTTGCTCAACGACGTGACGTCGACTGGAGGCGAACAACGGTGCCGTGAACGTGTACGGCACAGTTTGGTTTCCTGATGAAGGCGTATGGAGTAGTGGACTTGTACTCAGTATTTACTCGAGTTGGTTCATGAAATTCCCGAGGCATTTTGCAATTTTGCTCGAGAAGGTAGGGTATTTGACTCGAAGGAGGATATGTTGCCTCGGGTTAGCTTTGGTACGTACAAGTTTTTGTAAACCTGTCTGCAAATTTAAATTTTAAATCAATTTAAATGAATTTGAATCTGTGAGCAAGATTTAGACACGGTTTAAATCTAGTTTTAGGTTTAGTTTCAAATAAACTTTGAATTTAAAAGTTTTAAAAGGGAATTTTGATTTTAAATCAAAGTTTTAAATATTTAAATGGTGGGTTTTTAGGTTTTAAACCTGATAGTTTCAGATTTTAAAATTTAAATTAAAATCGGAAACAAGATTTAAACAGTGGTTTAAATTTTTAAGTTAAGTTCAGTTTTCAAATAAATTTTAGATCTTTAAGTTTTAAAATAAAGTTTCATTTTAAATAAAGAATTTAAAATCAAGAATTTAAAACCAAAGTTTAAATCAAAATTAAAATATGGATTCAAGTCTCTTTGAATCAAAATCTAGAAATTTCAATTAGTTTTAAATCTGAATGTGTTTTAAACAAGTTCTAATCAAAGAGCTTTTAAAAGTATATTTGTTTCCAAACCAATGTTTAACTTGATTTCGATAAAATGCTTTTATAAAGGTTTTCTTAATTTTGAGTGTAAAGTTAAATAAATTGTTTTAACTTGAATTTGCAAGTTAAATAATTAATATATTTAAAAGCTTAATTTTTAAATAAAAATTAAGTAATCTAGTTTAAAACTTTTCTTATATAAGTTTCACATATAAGTAATGAATGTTCTTTACATTTTTTAATGGTTTTATAAATGGAGTTTAAATTTGGTAATGTTTAATTGGTTAATCATTTTGAATCTTAAATTCAAAATGGAATTTAAATTTAAATTTAAATTTAAAAGTGTACTGTTTTAAATATACGCTTAAATGTTAATTAAATCATAGGTAAAGGAAACGAATTATATTAGGGATAATTAAGGTTTTGAGCGATTTAATTAATAAGGTAATTAAAGAATGATTTATTTAATTTACAAATTAATGATTTAGATTAATTTATAATTAGAGATTAATTAGCAAAATAATTAAAGAATTGTTATTGGTTAATGAAGGTCGTTAACTAAAATTATTTAAATAATTAATTAATGTGATTAATTTTAACAATTATTTAATAATAATCATTTATGAAATTGTGTAAGTGTAATTACTTTACGGTAAATAATTAAAGGGTAAATTTCTTAAAATAATTAATTAAGGGGTTAATTAATTATGTAATCGGTTTAGAGGTTAATTTAATCAAT
Source organism: Allium cepa (assembly GCA_030765085.1). Taxonomy (NCBI): domain Eukaryota; kingdom Viridiplantae; phylum Streptophyta; class Magnoliopsida; order Asparagales; family Amaryllidaceae; genus Allium; species Allium cepa. The sequence continues at coordinate 133,520,592 of CM060942.1, read as the reverse complement.
ATGATTAATTAAGAAAAATTTATTAATTAAGAATAATTAATTAAAGTGTTTGATAAATTAATTTATATCAAATAATTTGTAATTAATTAATCAGGATTGGATGATTAATTCATAAGTAATTAATTTAATTAGAAATAAATTTAATTAATTAGGATTAAACAATTAATTAATCCTGTTTATAAATGTTTATTGAATGCTTGACCTTACTTATGAATGATTGTATTGTATGAGATGCCTTGAATCGATTGTCCTATTTGATGCTTTGAATTGATTGTATTGTATTGCATATTTTCTTGATCATTATTGTATAATTTGTATTTGCAATGAACTGAGGTTTAAGTGTATGATGGCTGAGGTTTAAGTGTATGGTGACTTGTTCATGTTTATTTTATTTAGTTTCATTTACCTGATATACTATTAATTTAGCACATTAAGGTGCACATATCTGGATAATTTATTTTCTATGCAAACATTTCAAAATTGCAATCAATCGATCGGTTAACCGTTCTAACTTTACCGATTAACCGATTAACCGTTTAACCGCGAATAATAGTCGGCTAACCGTTCTATGTAACCGGTTAACCGCGGTTTAAATATTGCGGTTCAGTCGATACTACCAACATCGATTAACCGAATATCGGTTAACCGAACCGCATATTAGTTTTGGTTAACCGCAAAACTTAATCGATTTATGCGGTTAATCGACCGCGCCCACCCCTATAACCAGTCATAAATTTTTGTTTTACATAGCGAAATTTGTAAAAAAAAATATATTATCAAATATCAAGCCTCCTGCTTGTAACGACCCGAAATTTTCAAACCCGAAATTCCAGATAGTTAAGAAAAAGAAGAAAAAAACAGAAGAAGAAGAAGAAAAATACCAAACATCTCACATTCGCAGCGGATAAAATATAATAATAAATAATAATAGTTTACAAAAGAATACTATATATGTCGATTACATTTAATATACATCAGAGTTTCACATATATACAATCACTGAATATATACAAATTATCATGTCTCAGATATAAAATAATATACTGCAGCGGAAATACTCTATACGTACTTGCCATCCAGCTCGACTCCTGAGCTCTAGAACGTCCTTACCTGAAAATCTGTAATAGTCGGTCTGACCCGAGAATTACATCAAAGTAACACCCGGGTCAGGCTGGGAACCAGCATGAGTAAACCCAAGTAACATGGAATATCAAAGAAATCAACTTATATAAAACCCGGACAACTTATACCAATTTGACTAATTCACAATTTGCTAAAGACTAAACTTATTTTACATATAAATTTCCAAGTACCAAACTTGGATAAAATAATCCAATTCACTAAAATCGTTTCACTCCTGCCTATTGATTTCTCAAATCAATTCATAAAAATTTTAAGTGGTTTCGGGGATCTCCCAATACCCGATCCTGGCCTCTTCGAGTCTCATACCATCCTATCCCAAGTTATCTGAAATGGTAAACACAACATTACATATCAGAGATAACAACTCATTCAAAGCGTCCAATACCATTCAATCATTCATATCAAAATTGATCACTTCCAAATTAACTCAATTTATTCTAATGGAATTGCTAATCTAACCATTAAGATTCCTTCATTTAACACTAATTAATTCCAAAACAATTAATTAGATAACCTTCAATTTCAACTAGATTAATCACCATGGACTAATTCATTTTTTTTCAACTCCATTCAAGTAATTATCTTTAATTAATTTTTCGATATTAATTATTCTGAACCAAATTAAATTCATAATCATAATTACTTTATAGATTAATCAATTACTTCATGATTTAATTGTCTATATTAATTACCTTAATTCTTAATTACTTATAGTAATTAATTCCTCATAAGTCATTATTTATTGAATTGATTTAATCTTAATTAATCAATTTTTAATTACATTAATTATTATATAAATTAATGATTTCCCATTATATTTTATTGTTCTAATCTAAATCAATTACTTTGATCCAACCACAATATTAATCATTCTCGATTTACCTCGTCCTGTAATTATCTACCGTTTTTATTTAATTAATTATATCTTAATTAACTATTTAATTAATCTCTTTAGTTATTTCATAAAGTAATTATATTTTATTTATTACTTTAAGTAATTACTTATTAAACCGCCCACTGGTTATTCTAATTTCATTAAACTTCATTAATTGACTTAATCCTTAATCAATTAATTCGACCCATGTTTACTTTTTGAGTTTAAACAAATTTAAACCCCAACACTTCGAGTCAAACAACAACGGAAACCATCCAATAAACCAAAGTCACCAAATCATCAATTCTTAACACACATCAAATCAATTCAAGCATTCAAACAATCATTTAAATTTGACTATTGAAATTTAATAACAACTCAGCTGAGTGAGATTTACTCACCTTTGATTTTGCTTTTTGCAACCCATTCCAACCGGGTTGTTTTCTTTCCAAATTTCAAACCTTGAATTAAAAATTCACAATTTATTAACATTTAATTAATTATCTTAAATTACTCTATTAACTAATTTAAAATCATCAATTATCAATCCAAACTTATTTAATTTAACTCATTATTTGATTTAAAATTTTTGAACTAATAGTTTCTTTTAACAAACTATTTTTGACAACCCAAAAATTAAACAGGTTAATTACAACAGTCTAATTACCATTTATTATTTAACTGATGTTTTAATTCCAAACTAATAAATTTCCTTTATTATGTTTATATAAATAATCTAACAAAACAAACAGAAAATACCTTCACGGAGCAGATGAACCCAGACTCTAGCGAATCTTCTTCACCATCGTTGACCCTTAAGATTTCCAACATCCCCCTTTTTCCTCTGTTGATTGCTCACTGTATCCATTGAGCTCATGGACGTGGGTGCTTCATGTTCGCATTCTTTTGGTGGTAGGCGCGACAGGGTTTGATGGTATCTGATGTGAACAGTCAAGGCTAGGGTTTAGTGCTGGAGGGAGATTTAGGGTGTTTTAGGTTCGGCGATCAATGCACGTTACGTCCCTTGCGATGGCGAGCGAATAGGGGAGTATAGGAGGGTGCAGTGGCCTCGCGTGGGTCACAACAATGTCTCAACGCTCCTCCGGCTCCTACGCTGAGCCTCCACACCGCCCTCAAGTCCCACGCCGTCGCACGATGACATGATTCCACTTCCACTCGCGACTCGTGAATCCCCGATCTGAGCTTGAGTTAGGGATCGTGTCGAGAGTTCGAAATACGGTTGTGGTTTATAAAACGAAGAAGGCGATTTCATTTGCAAAATTGGATTCGTGAATTTAATTGAAGATGGGAGATTGATTTTAGATAGACTTCGGCCATTATTCTCTTTGAACGTTGATTTCTACTCGACTTTTGGACCAAAAACTGCAGCCAACATTTTTTTTATAAGTTTGATTTTTTTTTTAGTTCTAAGATTAGAGAGGCGAAACGAATATAAATAGGAATTTGGGGTAGCTTCGTGCATACGAGTGGTGATAAAATATCTCTGATAAAAGTACTACAAATTTTTTATATAATATAAAATTTTCAAAACGTCTCCTTAAGCTTACGCGAAATCCCGAACCCGAATCAGACGTGACGACAGGCGTTTATAAAGTTTTACCCGCGTTTCGAACACAATGGAACGTGTTTCGAAAGCTAATTCGATCATATGCGCGAGTTACAGAAGTAAACGATCAATTTTAAATTAGACCGATCAAAATAGTTCTAAGCGTTTTGAGCTGTCCGAGTCAAAAGACAACACCAATTACTACGAAAATTGAAATCCGATAATAACTAGCTATTATGGATCCAATGAAACTGGTTTCGTCGAATTCCGAGAGAGTGCCTCGGAAGTCTATTTTTAAATGTCAATTTAAACGATATATTATTAAATTGAACAAATCACCTTTAAATTAAATTTCAACCATTCCATTATCTTCAGTATCATCATTATAAATTTTATAAGCCTTCAAAGTATTTTTAACAGGCTAAAAACTTCAGATTCAACATGTTACCCAATTTAATTATAAAATCCAATAATTTAAACTATATAATTCAATCATTTAATTATCAAGTAAATATTGTTATATGGAATTCAAGTTAAAATTAACCTTTAAATATTTAAAATCGATTAATTATTCCAATTTAAATTGTTAGAAATCACGGGTCGTCACATTCCTCCCCCTTTAAAAGAATTTCGCCCCCAAAATTACTAGTTAGGAAGAATGATGTAACAACCCGCATATTTATCGATTTTATATTTAAATATTTTATCGATACTCGGAATTTAGTCCGAAAAGCTACTTTTTGCATACGGTCGAATTAGGACTCGGGAGCACTCCCATTGAGTTTAAAATGCCGTTTGCGACCTTTTTGAGTATAAGCTTCGATATGTTTGGAGAAAGTTGATTTTTGCTACTTTTCACTTAGGGCTTTGGTTTGGGCTGAGTCCAATAACCCCACTTACTAGCTCAGTTCCAACCCCCTCTCCTCTTCATTACTTCATAATTTCCTATACATTCAAGCTTCATCAAAAATGGGGGAAGAGAAAATGAATTAGGAAATCCTAAGCCCTAGTTTCCATTAGCAAATCCATCTTCTTGCTCCAAACTCAAGTGAACCCATTGGTAAGAATCTCCTTCTTCTTCTCCAATTCATTCTCCTTCCAATTTCAGAAATTTCCTAAACCTAACTTAGGGAATGTTCTTCTTTTGAGCTTAGATTCAAGCTCCTAGTGTTGAGATTGAAGTGTGGTTGATCTTCCCTTGTCTTAAAGCATCTCCTTCATTGATTTGGGTTCAAAGGTGAGATTTTTATCTCACGTCTATGCTTATATTTATCTTCGATTGTTAGGTATGAATTCCTTACACTTATTCATATGCATTTGATTTTGATTTGGATTGCTTTCGTGAATATTCCAATTTTTAGTGTTTTGAGTTCAATTCGTTAAAAATCCTAACTTTGATGTTTGAACATGTTTTTGGTGATGCATCGAGGAGCATATAGGGTCGGGTAGTCGATTGGCATAAACCCTTAGCGCTGTTGCTCATGCGATTGCAATTTGATCGAGAGTTGTACCTCATTTGAAATAGGGCATGGGAGTGCCAGCAACAGGTTCGGCCGACCGAGCCCCTGGGCCGGTCGACCGACCTGTAGAACGGGCACTTCCTGCCTCTGTTTGGAAGTGCAGGCTAAGGGCTCGGTCGACCGAGCTCAGGGTCCGGTCGACCGACCTGCTACCCCGTGCACTTCTGTTTCTGGTTCGGTCAACCGACTCAGGGAGTCCGGTCGACCGACCTGCTCCTATCTGCCAACTATGCCTTTTTGCCTAGTTGTTTGAATTTCCAACTTTAATCGATTTGTGTCGTATCCTATTTGTTGTTATCATTTATTATGACCATGACGACTCCTTTTTAGGGTTTTTTGAATATCCATTTCGATGGATTCTTTATCGGTTTTGTTGGATTTTTATTCACATCTTCGTATGTGAATTTTAGTGATTGATTGTTCCTACAATCTTCTTTGTGATTTGTCACTTTAAAATATAAAGGTTTTCTATACTAGTAGTAAATATCAAAACTCTTTCTTCAAATGATTTCAACACTATTTTATAACAAAGCTCGTTTTCTCAAACCGATTTCCAATCTATTAGTATATACAAACCTTTACCTCACTCGTATGAGAAATCTAATTAAACGACTTAGTAAAACGAGTGGTATGAAACGCTACTTCGTTGGTTAATTCTTGGACTTGTTCGATTGAATCTCTTGTGACAATTTTCTAGTGGAGATCTATAATTTGTTCGTAAATATTTAAGTTAAGCTAGTGGTTATGGGACATGAAGCTAAGCTCATATATTTACTGGCTTACTGTAATTGACACTTCTCTGTGATCATGACGATCATTTTTATGTTTTAGACTAGCATTGTGCGATGTCTTTTTGATTTGGTTCATCGGATGTCGCGTTGTACGACGTCGATGCTCCGAATTATTTGATACATTGGATGTACCGTTTGCACTACATCAATGTCTATGCTTTTGATACATTGGATGTACCGTTTGCACTACATCAATGTCTTTGCTTTTGATACATTGGATGTACCGTTTGCACTACATCAATGTCTATGCTTTTGATACATTGGATGTACCGTTTGCACTACATCAATGTCTTTGCTTTTGATTCATTGGATGTACCGTTTGCACTACATTAATGATATGCTTTTGATACATTGGATGTACCGTTTGCACTACATCAATGTCTTTGCTTTTGATACATTGGATGTACCGTTTGCACTACATCAATGCCTTTGATTTTGATTCATTGGATGTACCGTTTGCACTAAATCAATGATATGCTTTTGATACATTGGATGTACCGTTTGCACTACATCAATGTCTTTGCTTTTGATACATTGGATGTACCGTTTGCACTGCATCAATGTCTTTGCTTTTGATTCATTGGATGTACCGTTTGCACTACATCAATGATATGCTTTTGATACATTGGATGTACCTTTTGCACTACAACAATGTCTTTGCTTTTGATTCATTGGATGTACCGTTTGCACTACATCAATGATATGCTTTTGATACATTGGATGTACCGTTTGCACTACATCAATGATATGCTTTTGATACATTGGATGTACCGTTTGCACTACATGAATGTCTTTGCTTTTGATACATTGGATGTACCGTTTGCACTACATCAATGCCTTTGCTTTTGATTCATTGGATGTACCGTTTGCACTACATCAATGTCTTGGCCATCCTTTTCTTGTGATTTTTGGATTTCGTGTGTTGAATTTTGGAATTTATGTTTCACTGATTTTTACGATTGGCATTGATATATATGTCATTTATTGTGGCTTGGTGAATGAAATTAGGAGTATGACATTCCTTTTTATCTTTGAGAAGATCTTTGTGATATTGATTAATCTCTTATTGATTTTTCAATTATTTATTTATCACAGCTTGGCATTGTGATATTATACATTTAGTCATATCTCTTATTCAATATCATTTCACCTGATATTTATAGCTAGACTGATCCGTTTATTATTTTCTTCTTAAATAATACTCGGGTCAGACCGAGATGTTACATGTGCTTCTGCTTGACTTCTCTTATGGGGTTATCATATGATCTTTTGGCTAACTACTTAGATTAGTAGTTTATTTTGTTGTATACACTTGAGATATGGACTCATAGATGTATTCTTTTCTATTGTACGTGTTGCTATTCTTTTGTATTATGGTGGATCTTTTTAGACCGCTACTCTGATATACACTTTCATGTGTTAGTTATATATTCATATCTTCTTCCGCCTTTGTGATATGAATTGTCTGTGAATGATTTATGTTATGTTTATTTCTATATTTATTTCCGAAGATATTTTAGCCACTGTGTAGTAGCTTTGAGTTTGTGTCGGTATGTCGGATTTCTTCTTGATAAAGAAATGCACGTTATACTATCCGACATATCGATGCTCGCACAAAGCAATTATACAGATGGTCTCTCCTCAACTGCCTTATTCTCCGTGCTAGTCGACAACATTACTCCGTAGTGTCCTTGGCTAGCATGGGTATAGAGGTGGGGCGTCAGAGCTTGGTATCAGAGCCAAACTTCGGAACAATATGGAATATTATAACAAGGATCATCGTCCTAAGTCTTTCTTAGGAGTCGTGCTTTAGGATTTAATTCGAGTCTTCGTACCGATTCATCATATTTTCTTTATGATTCCTTGTTTTATCAATCAAGTTTGATTGAAATTTATTATGAGAATAACTTTTTCCTCTTCTTTCTTTCTTTCTTTCTTAAAGAAGATAAATGGTTAGACCTGGCCGTCCTAGTGCCGATCAATCTAGTGCTACTCCCCAAGATGGAGTTTTTATGTCCGCCCAGCAGCTTCTAGATCTTATTAAGAACGCTCAAGCTATCAGACCCAATCCAGAGCCTACTCATCCTAGATCCGGTTTTTCATGCTTGTGCAGAGACTACACCGATTTGGGTGGAAGGCCATTCAAGGGATCCGAGACTGTTATTGAAATTCAAGCTTGGCTCAAATCATGCGATCTTATCTTTACTCGCATGAATCTTATTGACCTACATCGAGTCCAAGTGGCTTCTAGCATGCTCCAAGAAAGAGCATTAGATTGGTATGAGCTCTTGGTTTCCGAAATCATTGAAGCGGATCTTACTTGGGAGCAATTCCGGGGAAGATTCGAATTGAAATTTGTGCCAGAGGCTGAAAAAGTAACTTTGGCCCGGCGTTTTATCGATCTTGTTCAAGGTGAATCTTCTGTGACAGATTATGTCGCATCTTTCGAATCTCTTTCTAAATACGGGATTGAGTATATTAATACCCCGATGAAGAAAAATCAGAGATTTGTCTATGGCTTGAATAAGAATCTTAAGAAGCCATTACTCCTGAAACTTGAGGTTTCATTTGATCAGCTTATTGATATCGCTCTTCGTCTTGAAGAGGCCGATAATGAAGGTGATGTTAAAGTTGTGCGTGCCCAACAGAACTTCGACAATAACTCGAAGAGGCCTATTAAATCCAAAGGCCCCAATTCTAATAAGAAAGGGAAGCAACAAACTCCGGTAGCAAAGACTCCCACCTCTAGTCATGGACAATGCTCCAATTGTGGTTCGACAGACCACTATGCAAGGGAGTGCCCGAAACCCCTCTTTTGTCGTTATTGCAAAGGTTCGGGCCATCATTTATCTTCGTGTCCTAAGCTTCCAAGCAAGAGAGAAGGAAAGCTGCAAGCCCCTAGCAACTCTTCTCTTGGTCAAGGTATTTTTCACTCAATCCTTGATGGCATTGTTTCATTTCGTGGTCTTCTTATTTGAATTCTTTTTGATATGGGTTCCATCTCACTACTTTATATCAAAAGAACTTGTTGATTCTTTTTCTTTGAAAATATTTTGGTCTTGATGACTTCTTTGAGAGTTGCGAATCTGGTTGGTGGGTCCGCGACACTCAATTTGCTTTCTATTGATGTCGAAATTATTTTATGTGATTTTTCTTTCCGAGCCGATTTTTTTAATTTAGGCTTCGGAATTGATTTTTGTAAGGATTGGCTTAATTGTGAAGCTCATATCCTATTTTCCGTGTGGACTATTCATCTTCGACATTTTCTATCTGTTAAGTAGATTTCTATTTTTTTCTTGAGATTCCGATTTCAAATTCTTGAAGGCATCATTTTATTCTTTAAGCCCTCAAGATGAGAAAAGTGTTATTTCTCTTATCTAAATAATTTGTGAAACTTTTCCGGTATTTATTAGTTTTTCTTAGGATTTATCACGTAAGAAATCTTTTGTGTGGTGTTAAGGTCTTTCTAGTTCGGCGTTGCCACCGATTTTCATTTGCTACGAGTTGCGGAAGTTAGCATTCCACTTACCGCATTCCGCACTCGTTATGATTCTTATGAATGAATTATTATGTCATTCAGTTTGTCCAGCTTATTTCATCCATTTTATAAATCGAATATTCTATGAATATTTCGATGAGACCATTCTTGTATTTATTGATTTTTGGATGAAAATAGCAATTTAAAATTTTGCAAAATCTTTTCATAAGATTTATTTAGAAGTATAACTGGATTTTTGTTCTTAAAATGAACAAAGAATATTCTTAGAAGTTTTTGAGAAACTTACTAGTCCTATAGAATACGATTTTGTGATTATATTGCCCATTTAGTGTTTTAAGAATTCTGGTCGATGCGCTTGATCAACGTTATCGATAAGAATCTCCTAAACGCTTTGATGAGACAGTTAGACACGATATATTGACTTGTAAAAATGTAAATTTTTGTAGAAAGATTATTACATAAAAATAAAAATGTAATTTTGAAAGTTTTAACTATTCGGGAAAGAGGATTATTTAAAAGAACTCTTCCTTTCGATACTCTTATTCTTGTGATTCCTGAAGGGGAACCAAGACTTTGCTATTTGTACCGATACTAGTCGTATTGGTTTGGATGTCGTTCTCTTGCAAAGGAGAACGTGCTATCACTTTTGCTTCTAAATCATTATAGCTTATCGAGACTAGATATGCCACTCATGATCTAGTGCTCGCGGCTATTGTTTTTACTTTTGGGAATTTGGCATCATCATTTTTGGATGAGAAATTTGTTCTCTACCTCGATCATAAATCTTTGGAATATTTGTTTTCTCATAAGGAACGTCATGTCGACTCGAGTTCCTGGCATCTTATGATCTTGATATTCTGGAAATCGTGTTTCCAACATGCTTTGTCGTAGGCAACAAGGTGTTGATTCTTTGATGATGTCGGAATGGAATTATCTTTTTATCAGGTTCATCAGACGTTTTGATGTACTTCGTTTTATTGAGTTTCATCTCGTTTCTTTTATGGACTTGCGTCTGATGTTCTTTTATGGTGTTCGGTTCATCGGATGTACTGTTATTATACTACATCGATGTTCCATCTTATCTGGGTCAATGGATGTACCATTATTATACTACATCACTGTTCCGGTTTATCGGTTCATTGGACGTACCGTTTTTGTACTACGTCGGTGTTCCGAAATTATTCGGGCTTTGGTTCATTGGACGTACCGTTTTTGTACTACGTCGGTGTTCCGACATTATTCGGGCTTTGGTTCATTGGGCGTACCATTTTTGTACTACACTAATGTTCCAAACTATTTGAGTTTCTAGTTTCTCGGGCGTACTGTTATTATACTACGTCGTTGCACCAGCTCAATTTTCTACTATTCTTGACGTTCTCCACGTCTTTTATCTACGGAAATGCCTTAGGGATTCCGGTTTTTATTCTTGAGCCCGGTGATATTGTGGAAATTGATGTTTCACCAGATTTGATTTTTGAGCAACATTCTATTCGCATCATTGCTTCAGAGGTTGAGCACCTTCGATATAAAGATATTCTTTTTGGTAAAAGTTCAATGGTTCTCAAATCCTAAGGATTGCTCTCGAGAAATCTTGAGAATTCAACGAACGAAAACTTTCGGATTTACTCCTTCATGCTCTTTATGGTGGACTTCTTGATTCAAATTTTCTTTTGTGTTGATATGCTTCCATGGTTGTTACTTCTTATTTTCTTCTTAAGTATTGCGAGGACGCAATTACTTTAAGGAGGGGAGTCTGTAACAACCCGCATATTTATCGATTTTATATTCAAATATTTTATTTAAATATTTTATCGATACTCGGAATTTAGTTCGAAAAGCTACTTTTTGCATACGGTCGAATTAGGAATCGGGACCACTCCCATTGAGTTTAAAATGCCGTTTACGACCTTTTTGAGTATAAGCTTCGATATGTTTGGATAAAGTTGATTTTTGCTACTTTTCACTTAGGGCTTTGGTTTGGGCTGAGCCCAATTGTTAACTCCTATGATCAGTGGCTCAAAAAGGCTCACGACTTAACAAGAGCAACGACCTAATTGATATGCGACTCATTGAGTTGCCACGACCTAACATCTGAGAGGCTACCGACTCAACATAGTTACCGACTCAACGACCTTGGAGGGTTGCCAACCTAAGAGGCTTCCGATCCAACGACTCAATAGATAAGCGACTCACCGAGTTATCAACTTAGCGACCTAAGAATTGGCGCAATTTAATGAGTTAAGGGAGGCGCGACTCAGCAGGTCAAGGGGTTGGACGACTTAACGGTTTAAAAGTGAAGGGATTGTTCACGACATAAGGTTTCTACGACTCAAGGACAGTATGACCTAACGATTCAAGAGATGGCACGACTCAAGAAGGAAGTAAGTTAACGACTCAAAGCTATCCGCGACTTACGACCTAGCGTGTGTCGTGAACAACTTAAGCAAATGAAGCGATGCGACTTATTTAACACGGTGGCCTCCTAGCTCGTCAATGAGTTAAGACTTATCAGTTAAAACGTGACTCACGACCTAGCTTAAGTCGTCCACGACCTAAAGCCGCTAAGATATAGTCCGCTGCCACAATACTTATGCCGGAGGAAGTTTCGACCCAGTAGTTAAGTCGCAAACGACCCACGACCTAGTTTAAGTCGTCCACGACCCAACTTAGGTCGGTTACGAGTTAGGACTTGGCAATGTTTCCTGCCCAGAATTCTCTATAAATAGTTGCCATCTCCAACTTTCAAGGGACTTTTTTGGCCGATCTCTTTAAGCACCGATACTCTGCTGAATTCTCGACTCACTCGACACTTCAAAAACGAAAGGCATCTCAACAAACTTCAAGAGGAAATCTAGTGCAATCAACATGGATTCAAAGAATTCTTCTGCATCGGAGTTCTAGTTGTTTGTCTCATCAGTGTTGTAATTGAAGATTGTTGTAAAGTTGTAATTGATTCAGTAATAAAGAGGATTAAAGTGGACGTAGGCTTACCTGAAGCCGAACCACTATAAAACTGTTGTCTTTACTGCTTTCTCTGTGACTTTTCTACTTGTTTTTAGTTCCCGTGTTCACGGGTGGTGCTTTCACACTCGCTTTATCACACTGGGGTGTTAGCGTCTGATTTTTTACGTTAACATTTTTGGTGCTTTCACTGAGAAACTGAACTCAGGATACATCCACCATTGCTCCGCAAAGATCTGTTGAAAGGATTTCTTCTATAACCAGAAGTTTATTGGAAATAATGGCTCCTGGGAGAAAACGAAGTTCTGTAAGATCCGACAATGTTCAAGAGAATACTGCCACCTCTCCTCCTTCAAGTCAAGCAGCTCCAACTATTGGAGTTACACGAGCAGAATTGGACGCCGTAGTTTTGGGATTGAATCGACAATTGAATGCTCAGAATGCGCAGTTGGAAGCCCAGAATGCCCAGAATGCCCTGATTTTAAGTAAGTCGAATGATCTACTCGGGGAAAACCGTCAACAGGGTAATGATGATGGAAACCCTACTGTTGGAGTTCAAGATGTTGAAGGGAACATTTCTCAAAGGGCCGCAGACCCTGTGGAAAGGACAATTACTCAAGCTGGAGGGTCAGGGACGCAGCCGACCCTCCGTGAACGATTGTCAAGACAAAATTCAGAGAGAGTGGCTGATGTTTGCCCTCCATAGCCTTTAAACGATGAAGAGTATTTTTCGGGCATGGTTCGTCAAATCATGAAGGAAAATATGCGAAGAGATGAAGATGAGAAAGAGTGGGGTTTTGCTCCAAGCAAAACTCCATTTACTGAAAAAATCTTGAAGGTAGAGTTCCCAAGGAAATTCGTTCCCCCTACTATTCCGGCTTACAAAGGGACGAGTGATCCTAACGAGTTTCTGTATAAATACGAATGGCTTATGACGGGTGCCAGGGCGTCTGATGAAATCAAATGTCGATATTTCCCGGTATATCTTGATGGGGTGACTCTATTGTGGTTTACAAAGCTGCCAGTCAGATCCATCGACAAATTCTCCGATTTTACCAGGAAATTCAAGGAGCAATTTCGATTGTATGCTTCTAAAGCGAAGGATATAATGTCGCTGTCAAGTCTAGAGCAAAATCCGGAGAATCCATTAGATAATTTTTAAATCGTTTTAACACATCATTGGTCGAGGTAGATAATGCTGAGCCGCGCATGGTGCTAACATACTTGATGAGGGCGATTGACAAGTCAAGCGAATTCGGAAAGTGGTTGAAAATGAAAGAACCAAACTCGCTCGACAAATTCTACAAGAAAGCGAATGAATTCATGCGCTTGGAAAGCCTCCAAACACCGGCTAAGGTGATATCAGTGGAAGCCGGGAACAATGGTGCTGCTTCGAACAAGAAAGAACCTAACACTCGGAATAGGGGAAATGATGGTGGAAAAAAACAGGGAGATGCTAAGAAAGGTCGTCCTTTCAATTTCACGCCCTTGACCGATAACCTTGAGAACATCTTCTTTGCAACCAAAGATGATGTCAATTATCCGACACTGCCTAAAATGAGAGTGGGAGTTAAGATGGAGAAGAGTGGAAGGTTCTGCCGATTCCACAACCAGCCCGGCCATGACACCAACGAATGCCGTCAGTTGAAAGAAGTAATTGAACAACTTTTGAAAGAGAACAAGTTCCAACAGTATGTGAAAAGGAATAGAAATGCCCCAGCTTCGTCAACTCAAGGACAGCAAGCTCCCGCTCACCGTCCTGGCTCAAGTGAGAAGGCCGTAGAGCATGAATCGGAAAGACCTGTCATCAATATAATAACTGGAGGGCCACACCCAGCAGGCAAAAGCTGGGGTGAGATGGAAAGGTATGCCCGGGCCTTGAGGCATGTACCGGCTGAAGAGAATGTTTTTGTTTTACAAAATGATGCGCCTTTAAAGAAACAAAAAACTTCCACAGATGATATTGTATTCAGTGCCAGAGATTCTTTGGGTATCGAGGCTTCTACCATAGATCCTTTGGTCATATCCGCTGGTATTGGGCCGCTACTGTGAGAAGAGTTCTAGTTGATTGTGGAGGTTCATGCAACATTCTCTTCAAGAAGACCTTTGATCAAATGAAAATTCCAATGGCTGATGTTCAAGCTTCATCACTTAAGATTGCTGGGTTTGCTGGAGAAACCAAACAGCCGATTGGGACCACAGATTTGTTTGTAGAACTTGGAAAACGACTGATGAAGGTGGCTCGAAAGAAAACCTTTATAATTGTTGAAGAATTCTCTACCTACAATGCCTTTTTAGGGCGACCAACTCTTGCTGCATTCAATGCTGTTCTTGCCCCGTGGTGTCTAACTATAAAATTCCCCACGGATAATGGAGTTGGTGTGACTAAAGGAGACCAAGATGCGGGGCGAGAATGTTATCTTACAGAGCTGCGTGAATCAAGGAAAAGAGAAATGGGAAAAGGTGCGGCGGCTCCAGTCCGCACCAAAGAACCAACCTTGTAGCAATTACAGGGTGGACCCTACACTGGCGAATGTAGTGCCGCACGAAGAGTGATGGATAAAAGGAAAGCCAGTGCAGGGGAGAATAGGGTAGTACCGGTAGAGGTAACAGTGCCGGTATCCGTTGACCCAAAGGACCCAAACAAAGTGCTGAATGTGGGTTCAAAACTCAACACGACGGTTCAGAATGTTCTGATTTCGTTTCTGAAGGCAAATTAGGATGTATTCGCTTGGACTCATGCTGACATGTGTGGAATATCCCCAAAGATTGCAGTACACACTCTGAACATTGATCCACAGTTTACACCTGTGAAACAGAAAAGAAGAACCCAGGGTCCTGAAAGGACAGCAACATTAAAAGAAGAAGTGGATCGGTTCATGGAGAACAATTTCATCAGAGAATCTACTTATCCAAATTGGGTATCAAATCTAGTGCTGGTTAAAAAGGCTAACGGAAAATGGAGAGTGTGCATTGACTTTTCAGATCTGAACAAAGCCTGCCCCAAAGACTGTTTCCTGCTGCCCAGGATCGATCAGTTGGTGGATGGGACGGCAGGGCATGAATTGTTATCATTCATGGATGCATACTCCGGATATAACCAGATTATGATGCATGAGCCAGATCAAGAGGACACAAGCTTCATCGCAGATGTTGGACTCTACTGCTACAAGGTCATGCCTTTCGGACTCAAGAATGCAGGGCAACTTACCAAAGGCTTGTTAATGCCATGTTTAAACCGCAGATTGGCAAGACAATGGAAGTTTATGTTGACGATATGCTAGTGAAGTCTAAGAAAGCAGTGGACCACTCACTTGGCAGAGATGATCGCAGTACTCCGAAAGTACAGAATGAATCTTAATCCTTTGAAATGTTCATTTGGGGTGGAGTCTGGAAAGTTTTTGGGTTTCATTGTGAGCGCTAGGGGCATTGAGGCTAATCCTGCTCAGATCACTGCCCTGAGAGAGGTCAAAGCTCCTAGAATGAAGAAGGAATTGCAAAGTCTCAATGGAAAGGTTGCTGCCTTGAGTCGATTCATTTCAAAAGCCACTAATGCTCTGAAGAAAGGAAGGAAAAACTTTGAGTAGACTCCTGAATGTCAGAAAGCATTTGATGAGTTGGTTCGTCATATGGAAGTGCCTCCGATACTTTCATAGCCTGACAATGGTGAAGATCTCTTCATATATTTGGCAATTTCGTCTCATGCTCTCAGTGCAGTGTTGGTACGGGAAGACGAAAGGATTCAACGCCCAGTCTATTATATCAGCAAAAGATCCACTGGGGCAGAGATGAACTATTCAAGGTTAGAAAAGCTCGCCTATTGTTTGTTGATCGCATCAAGAAAATTGAGGCCGTATTTCCAAGCTCATCCCATCAAAGTCCTCACTAATCAACCTCTAAAGCAAGTCCTACTCCGTCCTGAGACTTCGGGTCGTCTTTTGAAATGGAATATTGAACTCAGCCGAAATGACATCACTTATCATCCCCGGAAAGCAACCAATGGGCAAGCTTTAGCAGATTTCATCGCAGAATGTACGGATAAAGGTGATGGTGAGGAAGAAGCCACTGATAACATCCCAATCCAATGGAAATTGTATGTCGATGGCGCAAGGAATGATTACTGTTCCGGAGCAGGGGTTGTGCTTGAAACCCAAGAAGGGCGATCGCTATGTTATGCGCTAAGACTAGAATTCCCTTCGATAAACAATGAAGCAGAATATGAAGCCCTCTTTGCTGATTTGAGGATCGCTAAAGAACTAAACATTAAGGTATTGCAGATCTTCAGTGATTCTCGACTTATTGTCTGCCAAGTCAAAAAGGAATTTCAAGCTAAAGGAGGAAATTTACCCGCCTATTTATCAAAAACCTGGGAGCTTCTTCAAGATTTTGAACGCTATTCTATAAACCATATACCCCGAGAAGAGAATATGAAAGCGGATTCTCTCGCAAAGTATTCGAGTACCAGTGAAGCTCAACTATTGGGATTAGTTCCCGTCGAAGTCTTGTCAGCTCCAAGCATAGATGAAATGGATGTTGATTGGATTATGAATGTATCCCAAGAGCAAGAATCATGGATGACTCCGATATTTCAATATTTACTCAATGGTTCTTTGCCAGGAAGTTCAAAAGAACGACAGAAGCTGATGAGGAAAGCCTCCAGATATATAGTCCAAGATGGTCGTTTGTACAGACGAGGATTTTCAATGCCACTACTCCGCTGTGTAACTAAAGAAGAAGCCAAGACAATTCTGACTGAAGTACACGGAGGGGAATGTGGGGATCATACAGGAGGTCAAACTTTGGCAAAGAAAATCCTCCGTTATGGATACTTTTGGCCAGAAATTAATCAGGATGCTGCTGACTATTCCTGAAAGTGTGATAAATGCCAGAGATTCGCTAAAATTCCTAGAGCACCTTCCACTGAGTTAACACAAATGGTCAGTCCATGGCCGTTTGCCATCTGGGGAATAGATCTCATTGGGCCTTTGCCGACTGCCAAATCGGGGATTAAATATGCTATCGTTGTTGTTGATTATTTCACTAAATGGGCTGAAGCTGAACCATTGGCTACTATTACCTCTAAGAAAATGATAAGTTTTGTGACTAAAAATATCATTTGCAGGTATGGTGTGCCTCAAAAGATAATCACAGACAATGGTACCCAGTTTGAAAGTGAGGAGTTTCAAAATTTCTGCAAACGTTTCAAGATCCGAAAAAGCTTCTCAGCAGTGGCTTATCCGCAGGCAAACGGGCAAGTGGAAGCAGTAAACAAAATCATCAAATCAACCATCAAAAAGCAGCTGGAAAAAGGAAAAGGTGGTTGGGTCGATAAGTTACCACTTGCACTATGGGCATACAGAACTACCCACAAAACTGCGACTGGGCATACTCCATTTTCATTGGCATATGGATCAGAAGCGATGATTCTAGTGGAAACAGAAGTCCCCTCACACAGAAGGATCCATTTTGATCAAGGTGAGAATGAAAAACTGCAACTGGAAGCACTTGACCTCCTTGATGAAAGAAGAGAAGAGGATAGACTTAGAATTACAGCTCATCGGCAAAGGATAGCCAGGCACTTCAATTCCAAAGTTCATCAGCGCAGCTTTAAAGTTGGGGACCTAGTCCTGAAAAGAATTATGACAGCCACAGGTGTGGTTTGGGCCAAACTGGGAAGGGCCATATGTCATAGGCACGAAGCTTCTTGATGGCACATTCAAACTCACAACTGTCGAAGGGGAACCAATTCCAAGATCTTGGAACAGCAATCATTTGCGTCCATATTTTACTTAAAAGCTTTGCTGAAATGTTGTAAAAGAATTACGAATATATGATTCTTGTATTGAAAGCAATTGTAAAGCAAGTGAATAATGAAAAGCTATAAAGTGGATGTAGGCCCAGCTTTTGGCCGAACCACCATAAATCTTACTATAAACTGCTTTATTTTATTTCGACATATAAAATATGTTGATTGTGTTACTAAAATGTCGATTTAATAATGCAGGCCATAAAAACAAGGCTTACCCATCGCAAGACCAAGCGATCTCCGACATCACTCAGCAAGCAAACGCTAAACCATTCAAAATTTCCATACTCAAATCCTACGAAAGAAGTGCTTCGAACAAAAGTTAGCGATGTGGATGGATGTGGACCATCTCTAACTAACTGCGAATGTTTGTACAAACGAGCATCCAGTTAAATAGCATGTGTCTACCACCACCAACTCGCTTAACTATGAAGTATATTTCTTTGGATAAGGAAAATTATTAGCAACTAAAAAGGGATGATACTTGCAAAAGATAACGGGGATCGCCGACATGAATAGATGGCAAAGAGACATGGGCAAGAAAGCATCAAACAGCAAACGACCTCTTCGGAGGCACAAGCCCTCTTCGGAGGCACAACTCTTCGGAGGATAAAGACCTCGAGTTGGCCTCACCAGAAAAAGAGAGTTCTTTCTCGACACAAAGTTGTGGACTGATTGGTGATACACTTCCGTGAATCCATCCAACTGAGAGAAAGAAACTCCAAACTTCCAGGCAAAAGCCCTACTCAGAGGCACACGTTTCACCGACATTGAAATAAAACTTCCAAGTGTTGAAACGTGAAAAGCCCTCTTCGGAGGCCCATTTCACCACAGTTGAAATGCTAAAAGACCTCGAGCGGGCCTAACCAGAAAAAGAGAGTTCTTTCTCGACATAAAGCTGCGGACTGATCGGTGATACACTCCCGCGAATCCGTCCAACTGAGAGAAAGAAACTCCAAACTTCCAGGCAAAAGCCCTACTCAGAGGCACACATTTCACCGTGATCGATGATACACTCCCGTGAGTCAAAATGTGAAAAGCCCTCTTCGGAGGCCCGCTTCCCAACGAACAGGGAAAAAGTAAAAGCCTCTCCCAAGGGGCAGACATAAAAGACCCCTTCCCAGGGGCACAATCAAACAAAAAGACCTCTTCCCAGAGGCGCAATCAAACAGAAAGACCTCTTCGGAGGCACACGTTTCACCGAGATCGAAATAAAACTTCCAGTGTTGAAACGTGGAAAGCCCTCCTCGGAGGCACAACTCTTCGGAGGCATACATTTCACCGAGATTGAAATAAAACTTCCAAGTGTTGAAACGTGAAAAAGCCCTCCTCGGAGGTACAACTTTTCAAAGAAGCATTTCATCAGAAATGCAAAACAAAGATCAGAAACCCTCCACTGAGGCGTAATATATAAAAAAAACCCTCTTTAAAGGCACACTTTAGCTTTTAAAGGAAGATTGGTTCGTCTATTCTTGAAAATACTCCTCCTCAAAAAGTTAAAGTGCCCTTCATAGGCCCGCTTTACCGCATAGGAGAATTCACTTTGTAAAATGTGTGTATGCACAAAAGAAAAAGTGATATCTTCGAACGTTGAAGCGTAGAAACTCATATGAAGCGAGTTGTACTCTATTTCGAGCAAGAATAATATTCCTCCAAGTATGGAATAATTATTCTTCAGAAAATAAGAGTACAAGTCCCTTCAGAGTCGAAAATATTGCAACGAGCTAATGGTATAAGGGCAGCATGGTATAGCCACATTGGTAAGAATTGTGCTCGAACAACATACCACAAGCTCACTGCAATATCGTACAAAGAAACCTGTACAAAAACGAATAGTAAATGCATTCTCAAATACAGACAGAAGTTTGTACAAACAAAAAGAATCATTTTATTCAATACTGTCAAATTTTTTGTACAGGTACAGGTTTCAAAATAAAAAGAAAAAGTAAAGCGGAGGCCGGTACCAGCACAATCTCCGGCCTGTACATGCAAAAAGCAAAAAAGTAAAAATAAATCGAAGCAGGGCCCCTTATTTCTTCTTGCCACCACCCTTTGAGCCTTCACCTGACCTAATAGGCAGTTTTTCAGGACGACTTGGAAGAGTCGGGGATGAAGGAGGGAGGGTTACTGCCGGATCAACCTTCGCTTCCTCTTCAGAAACAAGAATGCTTTTCGTTTTCTTCTTGGAAGTGGTACGCTTCCTCCTCCTCCTTGAAGAAGACTCACTTCCCGGAGTAGCAAGAGCAGCCAGTGTTACGTCATCAGAAATAGTATGCTCCGGGGATTTGTCGCCTCCTTCAGGTCCTTCGCCCTTATGCTCCTGCGAAGCGACTGGATCATCCATGCCTTGAAGGGATCCTATCAATTCTTCTTGTGATCCCGACTGGGAAATAGGAGTGACTTGAGGGAATGGAGGAGAGACAGCTGGAGGAGGAGAAGTCTGTGTGGCACTTGGCGTTTTTGCTACAGAAGAAGAAAAGCCAAAAATATTAGTACCTCCCGTGAAGAAAGGAGATAGCGGCTCATTGAGATATAAGAAATAACCAAAAAGTTCGTCAAGCTTTTGAGGAGCAAAAAAACAGTCCACTTGGGCAAGATTAACGGTAGAGTTACCTGGAGAAGTCGGCTTCCTAATGTCAACCTTATAAGCCTGTGCTTCGGCGCTCTCTTCGCCTTCATCTCCACCCTGCGTGCTTATGATCTCAGTTGTAACTTTAACAGGGGATGGAGAGTGAGAACAAGAGCCTGTGATGTCAACATCGGCCGAAACCGAAGGTGGGACGGGGGCAGTTAATGGTGCTTCTTTCACAAAGTGCTGCTCCCCTACCTCAGCTCGTGCTTTGGCAAGCTGCTCTTTTCCTCGGGCTAGGGCAGCTCTGGCATCATCATCTAGAAAGTGTTCTGCAAGAGATGTTTCAGCATAGCCGGCGCCTGTACCTCCAAGCATGTCAAGAATTGACTCCCAAACCTAGGCCAGGGTAATCTCATACTTCGGTCCTAAGAATGAAAGGCTCCCGCGCCCCATAACGCTATGTACGTAGAAGTCAAATAAAGTGGAGCTAATATTGGCTTTAGTCGCCTCATGCGACTAATTTGCAGCCTGCCTTCCAGCGATAGCTTCATCGCGTTCCTTCTCAGTTTTTAACAATTGGGCCTTTAGCCTCATAATCTCCAAATCCTGGGAGTTGACCTTCTCCCTTAACTCTGCAACGTCAGCACGATACCTCCCCGTTGTTTTCTGCTCAGCCTCAAGTTGTGCCTCGGCATGTCGCTGAGCAGCGTGAGCATCACGAACTTGCTTTTGAAGTACTTCTTCTTTTTGAGTATATGAGGTAGAAGAAGTAGCGAACTCTTGTTTAAGTTTCTCAACTTCTGCTTCAAGCTTCTCGTTGTAATCAGCAATGTTCCTCATCTCAGTATCATGCTGGCTTAAAGTTTTTTGCCACTCGGCCTTATAATTTTCCATGGTCAGCATAGCCTCTATATTCACACGGTTGACCCTCTGAAGCTCATCAACAAGCTTTTGCCACCCTGACATCCGCTCGATATCAAGCTTAACAGCATCAAGATTTTACAGCATTGCTTGTTTGTCAATATGGACCAAGTCAAGATCGAACCGCACACCCTTCAGGCACCAGTGCGGGAACCGGCTTTGTAGAGTGGCCGGGCCTGGTCCAATTTGAAATTTAGGCATGTTAACTATTGTCTGAATGTCTGTCTTCCCGAGAGCAGGAGAGCCAGAAGGGATGTCAAGTGAGACGGGGCAGTGGCCTTTTCAGGAGTTGTAGATGCATGCTTCTCACCGTGCCGGGCACGCTTGCTTGGGTCCTCAATCATATGAATTTTTCCCCGGTCATCATGCGACTTTCTCTTGTGGGAGTCGTCTCCTCTCTGGGAAGAATCATGGTGCTCCTCCCTTTCTTTTCTCTCATAACGCTCTTCTTGAGCCCTCCTCTCCTGAGCCTTTCGGGCGGCTCTCTCTTCGTCAGTTTCTCTGTGAACGGGAAGGTAGCGTCTATAGTCATATTGACCATGCCTCCCGTAGCGCTGAAAGTCGTCATAGTAAGAGCCGCTGCGTCCCATCGGAGAATCTGAAATTAAAAAAAAGAGAGACAAGTCTTAATAGTCTTCAGACAAAAGAAGCGTAACTTTAGAATCTTCAAAGTGCAAAGAGTTAAGTGCATGAAAGGGCCGAAAGGTTCTAAGTGTGTGTGATGTGCAAACTACGCACATCAAACTATGAACCACTCTTCGATTGTGGAGGAATCGTGGGGGTAGTAGTTAACGTCAACTCTTGAGTCGACGGAGCTTGTTGTAAAGAAGAAGTCGCCTCCACTACTGAAGAAGAAACCCCAGTAGTGACAGGGTCGTCTTTAAAAAGCTCCTGTGAGGTGACAAAGAGGTCACTCAACCATTCGAAAGTGTCGTCCCCACTCTGCTTGATAGGGCTTGTTTTCTCGACTTCTTCACCAGACTTCTGCGAATGTTGGGGAGATCCCTGAGGCTCTTCTTCCTCAATGACTGGGGCAAGTGCGAATTTTCCAGACGACCCCGCAACATCGACAGTAGTAGAGCACTTCACCAAAGAAGCCTTGGGGGCAGGTTCTTTTGGTATGGGTTCTTCAGTGGAAACTGGGGCATCTAATGCTTTAGGCGGGGAGTCTGGAACTTCATGGGGGTGTGTAGAGCAAGAAGCATGTAAAAGTCCATACTGATGCAAAAATTCGCCGTTCAACAAAAATTTCATATCCCGCTCTTCAACCGGCACAGCCACAAGCCTCTCCAGAGTTGGCTTGTGGCTGGGATCTCTAGAAGGAGGGGGGAGCGCTGAAATGAAAAAATGAAGTTAACACTTGGCAATTCGGGCTTCGCAAAACTCAGAGTATAGAAGAAGTAAAGGTAGATGATCATACTTCCTTCCCTCCACACAACATAAAACCTCGGGGGGCAGCGGACAAAGAAGAATTGAGTTAAGAACCCATGGGCAGTGTCAGGAAGGCCAACGATCAATTTACGATTTCGGGCGCTTCTCACGACGGTGATTGAAGGATGATCCTTAGTCCTAGTAAAGGAGCATAAGAAGCAAATCTCGTCAAAGCTTGAAGTCGGTTAAATGTTCTCCTAAATAGCACGCACAGCCCCATCAGAATAGCATAGCCATTGGGGGGTAGCTGGAATGGGGAGATAGCTAGTTGACGAAGAAGATTCTGGAGAAAGTTGTTGAAAGGGGGAATGGCCCCGCTTAGGCACATTTGTCGGTTAACCGCTACAAAGCCAGGAGGCGCCACATCAGCAGTGTCACTTTTCTCAGGAAGAATGGCATCTGCTTCAGCTATGCCAAACTGACCATACAACTGACGAAAAACTTTGTACGATAAAGTGGTAGGGGCTCTTTCTGGAGGATTGACTAATGGAGCTGGAATAAGAGTGGCCTCTCCAGCCTGGGTTGTTATATCTTCTTGCTGAGAAGTCATTCTACACAAGCAACTGGATATTCAAATATGAAGGTGCACGTTTCCTAAAAAGTGTGAAGTGTTGTGCAGAACTAATAAAAATAACAAGAAAATATAACTGGAATTAAACTAGTCGACAATTGATCGATTACCAAATTTCAGGACTTGTTAATTTAAAGTTCATGTATAGTATTAGTGCAAACTGGGCAGTTTCAGTTGACTATGTCAATGTTGCTTTAATACTTTACTTGAATTTGATGATTTAAAAGCACTTCGTTCACACGATCTATTTAAGATGATTATCTGTTGTTAACTAATCTGCCATTTGATATGGGCAGTCAGTGGTAGTATATTCGTCCCAATTTTCTATAAATAATGTATTGAACAGATTGTTAGCTTGCAAGTTAAAAGTAATCTGTGAGAGAATGTTGCAAAGTTTAACATGCAACAAAGTTCAAGCAGTCTATCCTGGCACTTCAAATTGAGAATACAATCAAGTTATATCAAAAGTTTGAAGTTTCGAGGTTATTCAAGTCGTAAGTGGTATGCAAGACACGACAGTAGTTCACATCCATGTTCAAAGTCGTTCACGGTCTAAAAGATAGGTCGTGTTAAGAATCCAAAGGGTTGAGTCGCTCGTGCAACCTAAGTCCTAAGTCGTCAGGAAATCAATACGACCTAAAAGCTAAGTCGTGTGCAGCTGAGATTATAGGAAATTACTAAGTCGGTAGATTCAAAAACTAACTAAGCTGTGAGAATTTCAAGTCATCCCCTCAACCAGTTGACTCCTCCCCAACCCAATACCCGTTATCGCCTAAATAACATCAATCCATCATCCCCTCAACTAAGCCTATTATCCATTCACCCCATCAGCTTATCAAATGCCAATCCGAACCATCATGAAGCCGCCATAAATCAAGCGCGATGCTACACTCTTGAGAATCGCAACGGCAACGTAGCCAACGGTGATTGGAACCGATCATAAAAGCTAGGTAAGACACGCGGAGGTGATTTGGGATCAGGAAGTGAAAATTCGTGTCTTAGCAATAGTCGCAGTTGGGTTAGAATTCAAGATCACTTACGCAATGAAATGGAAAGGATGGATTGCTGATTAACTAGCTTGGGCTCGCCTTCAGAAAGTTGAGAGGTCGCTAATGGCGGAGAGGAATGATAAAGAAGTAGAGTGAGAAGGAAGAAGTGAATTAACAACTTATGTAGGAGGCAGGGGAGAAGATGGAAGGACGAACGAGTTAACAAGCCTCTTTGAGTCGTTCACGACTCAGGAGCTAGATCGAAGCACACGACTCACGACATAAGCGTGTACTTCGAGGGGCAAATGTTAACTCCTATGATCAGTGACTCAAAAAGGCTCACGACTTAACAAGAGCAACGACCTAATTGATATGCGACTCATTGAGTTGCCACGACCTAACATATGAGAGGCTACCGACTCAACATAGTTACCGATTCAACATAGTTACCGACTCAACGACCTTGGAGGGTTGCAAACCTAAGAGGCTTCCGATCCAACGACTCAATGGATAAGCGACTCATCGAGTTATGAACTTAGCGACCTAAGAAATGGCGCAATTTAACGAGTTAAAGGAGGCACGACTCAGCAGGTCAAGGGGTTGGACAACTTAACGGTTTAAAAGTGAAGGGATGGTTCACGACCTAAGGTTTCTACGACTCAAGGACAGTATGACCTAACGATTCAAGAGATGGCACGACTCAAGAAGGAAGTAAGTTAATGACTCAAAGCTGTCCGCGACTTATGACCTAGCGTGTGTCGTGAACGACTTAAGCAAATGAAGCGCTGCTACTTATTTAACACGGTGGCCTCCTAGCTCGTCAACGAGTTAAGACTTATCAGTTAAAATGTGACTCACGACCTAGCTTAAGTCGTCCACGACCTAAAGCCGCTAAGATATAGTCCGCTGCCACAATGCTTATGCCGGAGGAAGTTTCGACCCAGCAGTTAACTCGCAAACGACCCATGACCTAGTTTAAGTCGTCCACGACCCAACTTAGGTCGGTTACGAGTTAGGTCCTTGGTAATGTTGCCTGCCCAGAATTCTCTATAAATACGTTGCCATCTCCAACTTTCAAGGGACTTTTTTGGCCGATCTCTTTAAGCACCGATACTCTGCTGAATTCTCGACTCACTCGACACTTCAAATACGAAAGGCATCTCAACAAACTTCAAGACTAAATCTAGTGCAATCAACATGGATTCAAAGAATTCTTCTGCATCGGAGTTCTAGTTGTTTGTCTCATCGGTATTGTAATTGAAGATTGTTGTAAAGTTGTAGTTGATTCAGTAATAAAGAGGATTAAATTGGGCGTAGGCTTACCTGAAGCCGAACCACTATAAAACTGTTGTCTTTACTGCTTTCTCTGTGACTTTTCTACTTGTTTTTAGTTCTCGTGTTCACGGGTGGTGCTTTCACACTCGCTTTATCACACTTGGGTGTTAACGTCTGATTTTTTACGTTAACACCAATAACCCCACTTACTAGCTCAGTTCCAACCCCCTCTCCTCTTCATTACTTCATAATTTCCTAATACATTCAAGCTTCATCAAAAATGGGGGAAGAGAAAAAGAATTAGGAAATCCTAAGCCCTAGTTTCCATTAGCAAATCCATCTTCTTGCTCCAAACTCAAGTGAAACCATTAGTAAGCATCTCCTTTTTCTTCTCCAATTCATTCTCCTTCCAATTTCAGAAATTTCCTAAACCTAACTTAGAGAATGTTCTTCTTTTGAGCTTAGATTCAAGCTCCTAGTGTTGAGATTGAAGTGTGGTCGATCTTCCCTTGTCTTAAAGCTTCTCCTTCATTGATTTGGGTTCAAAGGTGAGATTTTTATCTCACATTTATGCTTATATATTTATCTTCGATTGTTAGGTATGAATTCCTAACACTTATTCATGTGCATTTGATTTTGATTTGGATTGCTTTTGTGAATATTCCAATTTTTAGTGTTTTGAGTTCAATTCGTTAAAAATCCTAACTTTGATGTTTGAACAAGTTTTTGGTGATGCATCGAGGAGGATATAGGGCCGGGTAGTCGATTGGCATAAACCCTTAGCGCCGTTGCTCGTGTTATTGCAATTTGATCGGGAGTTGCACCTCATTTGAAATAGGGCATGGGAGTGCCAGCAACAGGTTCGGCCGACCGATCCCCTAGGCCGGTCGACCGACCTGTAGAATGGGCACTTCCTGCCTCTGTTTGGAAGTGCAGGCTACAAGGCTCGGTCGACCGAGCTCAAGGTCCGGTCGACCGACCTGCTACACCATGTACTTCTGTTTCTGGTTCGGTCAACCGACTCAGGGAGTCCGGTCGACCGACCTACTCCAATCTGCCAACTATGCCTTTTTGCCTAGTTGTTTGAATTTCCAACTTTAATCGATTCGTATCGTATCCTATTTGTTGTTATCATTTATTATGCCCATGATGACTCCTTTTTAGGGATTTTTGAATATCCATTTCGATGGATTCTTTATTGGTTTCGTTGGATTTTTATTCACATCTTCGTATGTGAATTTTAGTGATTGATTCTTCCTACAATCTTCTTTGTGATTTGTCACTTTAAAGTATAAAGGTTTTCTATACTAGTAGTAAATATCAAAACTCTTTCTTCAAATGATTTCAACACTATTTTATAACAAAGCCCGTTTTCTCAAACCGATTTCCAATCTATTAGTATATACGAACCTTTACCTCACTCGTATGAGAAATCTAATTAAACGAATTAGTAAAACGAGTGGTATGAAACGCTTGCGTTCACTTCGTTGGTTAATTCTTGGACTTGTTCGAATGAATCTCTTGTGACAATTTTCTAGTGGAGATCTACAATTTTTTCGTAAATATTTATGTTAAGCTAGTGGTTATGGGACATGAAGCTAAGCTCATATATTTACTGGCTTACTGTAATTGACACTTCTCTGTGATCATGACGATCATTTTTATGTTTTAGACTAGCATCGTGCGATGTCTTTTTGATTTGGTTCATCGGATGTCGCGCTGTACGACGTCGATGCTCCGAATTATTTGATACATTGGATGTACCGTTTGCACTACATCAATGTCTATGCTTTTGATACATTGGATGTACCGTTTTCACTACATCAATGTCTTTGCTTTTGATTCATTGGATGTACCGTTTGCACTACAACAATGATATGCTTTTGATACATTGGATGTACCGTTTGCACTACATCAATGTCTTTGCTTTTGATACATTGGATGTACCGTTTGCACTACATCAATGCTTTTGCTTTTGATTCATTGGATGTACCGTTTGCACTACATCAATGATATGCTTTTGATACATTGGATGTATCGTTTGCACTACATCAATGCCATTGCTTTTGATACATTGGATGTACCGTTTGCACTACATATATGTCTTCGCTTTTGATTCATTGGATGTACCATTTGCACTACATCAATGATATGCTTTTGATACATTGGATGTACCGTTTGCACTACATGAATGTCTTTGCTTTTGATACATTGGATGTACCGTTTGCACTACATCAATGCTTTTGCTTTTGATTCATTGGATGTACCGTTTGCACTACGTCAATGCCTTGGCCATCCTTTTCTTGTGATTTCTGGATTTCGTGTGTTGAATTCTGGAATTTATGTTTCACCGACTTTTACGATTGGCATTGATACATATGTCATTTATTGTGGCTTGGTGAATGAAATTAGGAGTATGACATTCCTTTTTATCTTTGAGAAGATCTTTGCGATATTGATTAATCTCTTATTGATTTTTCAATTATTTATTTATCACAGCTTGGCATTGTGATTATTATACGTTTAGTCATATCTCTTATTCTATATCATTTCACATGATATTTATAGCTAGACTGATCCGTTTATTATTTTCTTCTTAAATAATACTCAGGTCAGACCGACATGCTACAGGTGCTTCTGCTTGACTTCTCTTCTGGGGTTGTCGTATGATCTTTTGGCTTACTACTTAGATTAGTAGTTTATTTTGTTGTATACACTTGAGATATGGACTCATAGATGTATTCTTTTGTATATCACGTGTTGCTATTCTTTTGTATTATGGTGGATCTTTTTAGACCGCTACTCTGATATACACTTTCATGTGTTAGTTATATATTCATATCTTCTTCCGCCTTTGTGATATGAATTGTCTGTGACTGATTTATGTTATGTTTATTTCTATATTTGTTTCCGAAGATATTTTAGCCACTTTGTAGTAGATTTGAGTTTGTGTCGGTATGTCGTATTTCCTCTTGATAAAGAAATGCATGTTATACTATCTGACATATCGATGCTCGCATAAAGCAATTATACAGATGGTCGCTCCTCAACTGCCTTATTCTCCATGCTAGTCGACAGCATTACTCCGTAGTGTCCTTGGCTAGCGTGGGTATAGAGGTGGGGCGTCACAAATGAACCAGTACCCGTTTACCCTTCCCCCAAAACCAACATGTTTATCAACATCCTACCAACTATCCTTTATTAAAACCCCTTATCACATCAACCAACTTCCCAAAACCTTCTATAGTTTCAATCAATACCCGGTTTCTCAGTCGTTCAAAATTCAATTTAAAATTAAATTTAGAATTATCCAAATTTTCTAAAAAAATTCTAACTCCCTAAACTTCCGAATTTTTTTGCCAGCGTCTCCTTTGCGCGGCTAGCTCGGTACAACTACAAAAGGCCTCTACGGGCTCCCAAATTCTCAAAAGAAACAAAAGCCAAGTGGCTATATCCAAAAACCCAATCCAATTTCATACAAAAATTAAATACATACTTTTTTGTCGGGTAATTCACGTTTATCATTTGGAATCAAATCCAATTTCTTTCCCTTTAATACCTGCATAACCTACTTAGCAATAACATCCAATCATAGCCCTTCAAATTAATTTATACATCTCTTTACGTATGTTTCATACCCACCTCTATTCAAATTAGCTTTTCCCATTTCTATATGGATTCAATTTATTTTCAATTTCTAATATTGAGTTTTATCTTTCATTTAAACTGATTCATATTAGTTTCATTTACTAGTTTATTTTAATTTCCAGTCTGAAATTGTTTTGTCGTTATCCAAATTTCTAACTCCCAAAATTTTTGCAGAGTCTCCTTTGTACGGAGGAGTTTTTGCAATTTGACAGTAGATATAAATATATATATATCGACCCACACGGTCGGAAAAAGAAAAAACAGTTCATATCTCCTAATTTTATTGCGTAGGCGTACCTTTATTTAGCTTTTAAGCAAGCAGCTTATTTATTTTAGCAATTAGCATTTCCCAAAATCTAGCCCAACGGCTTCCCTGTACCTGTACTTACTCAATTTAAATATGTAAGTGCCATATATAGAAATTCTATTAGCATTTTACTTACCTTTAATGGCTAAACACAAGCATTTCAAAAGCAACAAAACACCAAACGCTTACCATAAGCGATTTATATAATTTAAAGCTAATCCAATTGCTTCCAACCAAACTTATATGCCATTACATTCAAGTTTAATGGTTTACAATGCAATTGTTTACATTCAATTCATTTTTAAGCAAAAAAAAACTCGTATTCATATCAATTCATTCAAAAATCAATTATATTTGCTTCCACTAATTCATAGAATTTAATTAAATCTCGTTTAGGTTAAACGACAATCATTTCTACGCAATTTGATGATATCCATGTGATAAATAATTACTTAAGTTTTATAACCAATTTAAATTGATTCCACCTCAATTTCATTTAATTCCATTCCACTTTAATTTATTCTCAACCCCTTTTAATTAGCTCGACACATTCCATTCTTGTATACTACTAGACATTCCCAAAGTAATTCAATCCAAGCTTTTATTAATGGGCTTTCATCCTTATTCGAAGCCAAGTTTCCAAATTTTAAACTTAAATTAATTTATTTAATTTATTCCAACATCAAACTTAAGTTTACCTCTATTTGACTCTCATTTAATCAAATTCCTTTAAATTTAGTTAGCCCATCCACTTTAATTTTAAATCACCTTCTTAATTTATCAAAATAATATCCAACACATATTTAACTCATTTACATTTAAAATTATTATGCCACCAAACTTATGTTCAGTCTGATAATCCAATTTCAATCTCAACTTTGATTTAGTTTTTATTCTATCGGACTTCATTCATTTATTATTTAATGCCATTAACTTATTTTATATTTCACTTCCTTAATTCATTAGCGAATTTATTTTATTTATAAAAAATCATTCTCAATTTGTTTCTACTTACCTGGGTTTTGTTTGCAACCCAAACTATTTTTATTATTATTCTCTTTCATTTCATTCGACAACACTTCCATTATATCAAATTTACTTGCAAATTACGTTTAATAATACTCAAATCACTTGAATTTTATTTGCAATTCAAACTATCACTTTCCAATCCATCTAAATTTTATTTTTACACCATCTCTTCTTATTTAATCCATTTTAGTTAACCGAGTTAAGATTTATTAACATGCTCTATCAAATAATTATTTAGCTAATTAGCTTACTTCCATCTTTTAAATCAATATTCGATTTTATTACAAAGAATCGCTGCATTTAAATTTCCCGAGTTCAATTTTATTTTATAACTTTAGTTTGGATTCCCCTTTATTTTAAAATTTAGAAATGCCTTTAAATTCAGATGATACATTTAAAATAGCTTTTTATAAAAATATTTCTTATAACTCGATGTCTCAACCAGTCCATCCTTGTTCTCACAGAAATTCAGTCATATGTTGATCAGGCGTAGGACTGAAGATCTATAAGTGCTTGGTAAACCCATTTTCAACACCTAGTGAAAATACTTTTGAAAATAACTTTATTGAAAATATAGAAAACATTTTTTTTTGAAAATAAAGGAAATATCTTTGGTGAGAATGCTCTGGAGATCATCACCCCCATCCATAGTCGTAGTTACATCCTAGGGTTACGTTGCCGTCGCAGCAAAAGTCCATGTAACTGCAGGCTCTCTACGGCCTCTCGATTACGCCATGGATCCCACACAAATCTCAGTTACATCCAGGGTTACGTTGTCGTCGCAGCAAAAGTCCATGTAACTGCAGGCTCTCCGCGGCCTCTGATTTTTGCTGTCGAAATGAAACTTCTCCACTCCTACATAGGTCGCAGTCTGCCGATATAAAATCAAACGCAGACATGTTGGCTCCCAGCGGCACACACGACTTTCGCTATGCTATACCATAGGTCGCAGTCTATCGATATAAAATCATACGCAGACTGTTGGCTCTCAGCGGCACACACGAATTTCGCTATGGTATACACTACTCATAATCCTCAGGAACTAGTTTTGTCCAGACTCCTCACAGGATCAACTTTAGAAACCCCCTTGGGGCTCAAGGCTGCACCACCCAGTGGCACTCCTGAGAAGTCCATTTCAAGGGAGCTCCTTTTTCCCCAGAGCCATCATCAAAACACTTTATACTATACATACAGTATCTTCAAATCATACACCTAGTATGAATTTCATATAAGGCTCCTTTACACAAAAATCGATTATTCCAAAATCGATAATTCTCAAACTAGGCTTTCCAAATTCCAATATTGGATTTTACCCAAAAATCAAAAGCCTTTCAGAATTCGAAGGTTCCCAAAACCTTTTTCCCAAAATCCTCATAAGATCCTTTATATATATATATATATATATATATATATATATATTCAAATATATATAACTTTCAAAAATTTGGATCATTTCAATCTCGTATAAAACTCCCTTTTATACTTCAAACATGTTCAAAAATCCTTTTCTCCCAGCAATAGATTCAACATTGGAAGATTTGTCTTATATAACAAAGATATATAACCTTGTTTGTCCAAAATCAAATATTCAAATTTGATTACATTTTCCAAGATCAATTTCCTTTCTATTCACATTTCCTTTAATTCCCATTGAATTGTCACTTCAATTCTTACCTCAGTTGGGTATTTAAACCAATTAACAGTTTGAACTCCGACCTAAAATAGTTAACTAATTGTAAAATAGTCAGAAAATAGTTGAATAGTTTCAGGAATTTTAAATAATTGCAAAATAGTTGTAAAATAGAAATTAGTTTGTGAAATAGTTGAAAAATAGTAATTAGTTAGAAAATAGTTGAAAAATGGTTAAATAGCTCCAAAAATAATTGTAAACAATTATAAAATAAGTTTGCTTTAAAAAGAAAGGTTGTATATATTTAATAGCTTAGAAAATAAGTTTATATCAAAATAATTTATATTGAAAATAGTCAAGAGCCAACTGTTCATTTTCTCAACAATTCAACTTAAATTTCCATTTAAATTGACCCAATTCCAATTCAAATAACTCCAAATTCCATTGAAATTTAGTTAATCCCAAGGCAACTTCAATTCTAGTTAATTCAAACTAAATTCAATTTGTACTAATGGAATTTAAATTTCGACTTTGACCCATCTCGAATTATATAAATTCAAGTTAAATCCTCAAAGGTTGGTTTAACTCTTTAAACCAAATTAAATTTTAATTTAATGTTTTTAATTTATTTAATTTCTGAGTCCAATTCTCAAAATTCCATTTTTAATTATCTTAACTTATGTATTTCATGGTTCAATACAATTTTAATTTACAAACTCAATTATTCAAATTCATTTTATTTATACAATACCATTCTCAATTTAAAGATTTTTATTAACAATAGGATGATAACATCCAATTTATTTTAAAACGTCCATCTATTTTCAATTTTTAAATCTCAAACCCGTTTCGAGGTCACACAAATTCCCAATTCAAATCAACTATTTAACTTTCCAAGTTAAATTCCAATTTCATTTTAAAATTTCTATCTTTAAGTTATTCATTCAAACTTATTTAACTTCTCCCAAGTTAAATTCGATTTACTTAATCCAATCAACCTCATTCACTTCCTTACACTTCACAATAATAATCTTCCCATTTAAAACTTATCGCTTTGGGTATCACATCACATTACAAGGAAAATTCAAAGCTCAACCTTAGAGTTAATTCCATAACTATTTCCTTTAAATACCAGGCTACTTTTAAATTTTTAAACCACCCTTGGTTTTAATTTCAAAACAAATCCTCTAAAAATCTTCCAAACATTTCTTGTTTAAAATAAGACTATATTCAAAATAGTCTGAATTGTATTATTTGTTATTTTCTTTAACTCTTTGAAACAATTTATTGTTCTAGACATAGGTTTTAAGCTTCAAACATTTAGAACCTACTTTAATTTAATAGTTATACCCATCTT
Source organism: Allium cepa (assembly GCA_030765085.1). NCBI lineage: Eukaryota > Viridiplantae > Streptophyta > Magnoliopsida > Asparagales > Amaryllidaceae > Allium > Allium cepa. The sequence goes on along the minus strand of CM060942.1, from coordinate 133,486,701 downwards.
ATAATTTTACCTCATATGGCTTACTTAATAGCAAATATATCATTATTAGACTCAATAATTATTTATGATAATTCCCAAGGTAATCATATTTAGATACCAATTCCTTTTTATATTATTCTTATTTCTATAAATTCAACATAAAGTTTCAGTTTGAATCCATTTCAAACTTACCTTTATTTAAAGTTTTAAACAACTTAATTTTCTGAATTCTAATTTTAGAATTTCATTTTCAATTTATAAATTTTCATTTGGTTGTATTTCCGATTTTACTTAATTCCAATTCAAGACTTCAATTTGGTTGTATTATTTTAATTCTTAATTTTAATTTCAATAATTAACAACAAATCACCTTAATATTCATTAGAAGGAAATATTGCTTATATATATCAAAATATATATTTTATATAAAATCATTTAAAATCTTTATATAAGAAAATAACAAGTACACGCTCATATATATATATATATATACATATATATATATATTCTCAACTCATTATAGAGGACTACAGACTCTATTAAATGAGTAATTCCCATCAGAGCCAAGGTTCTCGCTTAACCTTTCAGCTCTGATACCAACTGTAATGACCCGAAATTTTCAAACCCGAAAATTCCACATAGTTAAGAAAAAGAAGAAAAAGATAGAAGAAGAAGAAGAAAAACACCAAACATCTCATGTTAACTCCACTTTTTCAGCAAGGCCGTGATATCAAAAATCGACCGAGAAACCAATGATAGTTCGTCTCGAAGAATAGTCAACTCAGCATCCCAACAAAGCAAGTTCTGTTGAATGGCTTTTCAGATAAGATCCCCTACGGAGGGGGGGGTCCAGGGAGGTGCCAACCCCCCAAGGTGGGGGTGCGGGGGCAACGCCACCGCTATAGTGATCGACCTGCCCGGTCAGGTCGCAGGGGTCCGGGGGCAGCGCCCCCGGCGGGGTGCGGGGCAGGGCCCCGTCCAAAACGATATACGGCTTCGAGAATGGAGCGACCTATCTTCTACACGAAGTCAGCGACCTAACACATGAAGCGGGCCAAGCGACTTAACTTCTGAAGTGGGTTACCGACTTAACAAGGTTGCCGACTTAACAAGTGGCACGACCTACCGACTTAAAAGGCATCGCGACTTAGCAAGTTATGCAACTCAGCGACTTAAGGCATAAAGCGGCTCAACCGAGTTAACGAGCTAACAGGAGAAGCGACCTAACAGGTAACGACCTAAGTACTCCGCGACCTAAGAATCACTAAGTCGCTCGCGACCTAAGAATCACTAAGTCGCTCGCGACCTAAGTATCACTAAGTCGCTCGCGACCTAAGTATCAATAAGTCGCTCACGACCTAAGTAGGTCGGAGCAGTTCCTTTAGGCCGTATTTGGTAGGTCGCATCTCTCTCCCCTGCCATTCCTTAGGTCGCCCACGACCTAAGTTATAGCCGACCTATCCTAGCCGACTTATCCCTAAGTCGTCCATAACTTGTTAGCTCGCTCAGAAGAGACCCATGACCTATGATAAGTCGCAACTGCCGACCTACGACTTACCTTAAGTCGGTCACGACCTAAGACCTGTTCAGAAACCCCTATAAATACGCCACTAGCTCCATCATTCAGGGGATCTTCTTCGGATTCTTAGAGGACGCCATTACTCTGCTGCATTCTCAACCCAAACAACACTTTAAGCATTTCTATCATCAAGGACACTACAACGAACTTCAAAAGAGAATCAACATCATTCAACATGAATTCGAGAGATTATACTTCTTTGAAGTTTGAGCTACTAGTCCAAAGTGTATTGTAATTGAAGAAAGTTGTATAAAGTTGTAATCAAATGAGCAATAAAGAAGATTGAAGTGGACGTAGGCTCGATCTTAAGCCGAACCACTGTAAAAATTATGTCTTTTACTGCTTTTCTATGATTTGACTGCTTAACTCTGATTCCCGTATTAACGGGTGGTGCTTTCACATTAACTTTACATACACCGGGGTGTTAGCGTTCAGATTTTCACGTTAACATCTCACATTCGCAGCGGATAAAATATAATAATAAATAATAACAGTTTACAACAGAATACTATATATGTCGATTACATTTAACATACATCAGAGTTTCACATATGCACAATCACTGAATATATACAAATTATCATTTCTCAGATATACAATAATATACTACAGCGGAAATACTCTATACGTACTTGCCATCCAGCTCGATTCCTGAGCTCCAGAACGTCCTTACCTGAAAATCTGTCATACTCGGTCTGACCCAAGCATTACACTAAAGTAACACCCGGGTCAGGCTGGGAACCAGCATGAGTAAACCCAAATAACATGGAATACCAAAGAAATAAACTTATATAAAACCCGGGTAACTTATACCAATTTAACTAATTCACAATTTGCTAAACACAACACTTATTTTACATATAAATTTCCAAGTACCAAACTTGGATAAAATAATCCAATTCACTAAAATCATTTCACTCCTGCCTATTGATTTCTCAAATCAATTCATAAAAATTCGAAGTGGTTTCGGGTATCTCCCAATATCCGATCCTGGCCTCTTCGAGTCTCATGCCATCCTATCCCAAGTTATCCGAAATGGTAAACACAACATTACATATCAGAGATAACAACTCATTCAAAGCGTCCAATACCATTCAAACATTCATATCAAAATTGATCACTTCCAAATTAACTCAATTTATTCTAATGGAATTGCTAATCTAACCATTAAGATTCCTTCATTTAACACTAATTAATTCCAAAACAGTTAATTAGATAACCTTCAATTTCAACTAGATTAATCACCATGGACTAATTCATTTTTTTTCCAACTCCATTCAAGTAATTATCTTTAATTAATTTTTCGATATTAATTATTCTGAACCAAATTAAATTCATAATCATAATTACTTTATAGATTAATCAATTACTTCATGATTTAATTGTCTATATTAATTACCTTAATTCTTAATTACTTATAGTAATTAATTCCTCATAAGTCATTATTTATTCAATTGATTTAATCTTAATTAATCAATTTTTAATTACATTAATTATTATATAAATTAATGATTTCCCATTATATTTATTGTTCTAATCTAAATCAATTACTTTGATCCAACCACAATATTAATCATTCTCGATTTACCTCATCCTGTAATTATCTACCCTTTTTATTTAATTAATTATATCTTAATTAACTATTTAATTAATCTCTTGAGTTATTTCACAAAGTAATTATATTTTATTTATTACTTTAAGTAATTACTTATTAAACCATCCACTGGTTATTATAATTTCATTAAACTTCATTAATTTACTTAATCCTTAATCAATTAATTCGACCCCTATTTACTTTTTGAGTTTAAACAAATTTAAGTCCCAACACTTCGAGTCAAACAACAATTTACACGGAAACCATCCAATAAACCAAAGTCACCAAATCATCAATTCTCAACACACATCAAATCAATTCAAGCATTCAAACAATCATTTAAATTTGACTTTTAAATTTAATAACAACTCAGCTGAGTGAGATTTACTCACCTTTGATTTTGCTTTTTGCAACCCATTCCAACCGGCTTGTTTTCTTTCCAAATTTCAAACCTTGAATTAAACATTCACAATTTATCAACATTTAATTAATTATCTTAAATTACTCAATTAACTAATTTAAAATCATCAATTATCAATCCAAACTTATTTAATTTAACTCATTATTTGATTTAAATTTTTTGAACTAATAGTTTCATTTAACAAACTATTTTTGACAACCCAAAAATTAAACAAGTTAATTACAATAGTCTAATTACCATTTATTATTTAACTGATGTTTTAATTCCAAACTAGTAAATTTCCTTTATTATGTTTATATAAATAATCTAACAAAACAAACAGAAAATACCTTCACGGAACAGATGAACCCAGACTCTAGCGAATCTTCCTCACCATCGTTGACCCTTAAGATTTCCAACATCCCCCTTTTCCCTCTGTTGCTTGCTCACTGTATCCATTGAGCTCATGGACGCGGGTGCTTCATGTTCGCATTCTTTTGGTGGTAGGCGCGACTGGGTTTGATGGTATCTGATGTGAACAGTCAAGGCTAGGGTTTAGTGCTGGAGGGAGATTTAGGGTGTTTTAGGTTCGGCGATTAATGCACGATACGTCCCTTGCGATGGCGAGTTAATATGGGAGTATAGGATGGTGCAGTGGCCTCGCGTGGGTCACAACGATGTCGCAACGCTCCTCCGGCTCCTTCGCTAATCCTCCACACCGCCCTCAAGTCCCATGCCGCCGCACGACGACATGATTCCATTTCCACTCGCGACTCGTGAATCCCCGATCTGAGCTTGAGTTAGGGATCGTGTCGAGAGTTTGAAATACGGTCGTGGTTTATGAAAAGAAGAAGGCGATTTCATTTGCAAAAATTCGTGAATTTAATTGATGATGGGAGATTGATTTTAGATAGACTTCGGCCATTATTCTCTTTGAACGTTGATTTCTACTCGACTTTTGGACTGAAAACTGCAACCAACATTTTTTTATAAGTTTGATTTTATTTTAGTTCTAAGATTATAGAGGAGAAACGAAGATAAATAGGAATTTCAGGTAGCTTCCTGCGTACGAGTGGTGATAAAATATCTCTGATAAATGTACTACAAAATTTATTATATAATATAAAATTTTCAAAACGTCTCGTTAAGCTTACGCGAAATCCCGAAACCGAATCATACGTGCCGACAGGCGTTTATAAGGTTTTACCCGCGTTCCGAACACAATGGAACGTGTTTCGAAAGCTAATTCGATCATATGCGCGAGTTACAGAAGTAAACGATCAATTTTAAATTAGACCGATCAAAATAGTTCTAAGCGTTTTGAGCTGTCCGAGTCAAAATACAACTCCAATTACTACGAAAATTGAAATCCGATAATAACTAGCTATTACGGATGCAATGAATCTGGGTTCGTCGAATTCCGAGACAGTGCCTCGGAAGGCTATTTTTAAATGTCAATTTAAATGATATATTATTAAAATTGAACAAATCACCTTTAAATTAAATTTCAACCATTCTATTATCTTCAGTATCATCATTATAAATTTTATAAGCCTTTAAATTATTTTTAACAGGCTAAAAACTACAGATTCAACATGTTAACCAATTTCAAGTTATAAAATCCAATAATTTAAACTATATAATTCAATGATTTAATTATCAAGTAAATATTGATATCTGGAATTCAAGTTAAAATTAACCTTTAAATATTTAAAATCGATTAATTATTCCAATTTAAATTGTTAGAAATCCCGGGTCATCACACTGCTTTTTCTTTGAAATCTTTATCCGTTCTTCAATAGATAACTGTCTAATCCATAAAATCAGCCCACTCGAATGAGAACCAGTGAGTTTGTTGGAAATAAAAAAACATGGTCAGACCTAAAATCTAGTATGAGTAAAACCTTTACCCTAGTCATACATAGTGAAACCACGCCACTAACACGGAATGGGTTTCCCCTTCATTTTTTCATCATAGCATAGTATATCCATCATGTAAACAAATATTACATATAAAATCAAGCATATGCATATCCAATCTAGAACGTGACCATCTACTTATCATCAAGTTATGAACCATGTCATATATCAGTTCAAGTTAAGTATACCCTACACTTATCATTATTTATGAAACATATCATACAATCGTTCATCGTCCATTCATTCATCACCTAATCTTTTGTTTTTAACTTTCATCATTAAGTTATCATTAACTTATTTAGTGATTACCTTGCCATGACTACCTATCACTATTTCATATTTTCTCGAACGTCGCCTAATGAAATGACCACTCATTCCACCAATGGGAACCACCTTTACTAGAGCCATCCTGACTCTCTTAAAAAGTTGAATGTAAGCAACCTAAATAAATTCTAATAAGTGTCCTTACTAAGCGTTAGTAGCCCCTCTTAGTCCCTAAGCCGCTATCACTTACGATGCTGATTTATTCATTTTAGTTGTAACACCATCTTTACATTTTGGCCCCCTACCTTAATGTCTCTTTAGAGTTTACAAATATTTTAGGATTAAATCCTATCGTGGAAATCTACCATATACTATTGGACCATAGACTATTAGTCAAGGCACCCTGCCATTCAATAACTCTATGAGCTAGTATATCTTTATGATCATAGTTCAACCCATTTCATTAATTCATTAGTTGTGTACCACACACATTTAGATAAAACATCTTTGTTTTTCATTTAAATGATACTCTATCATTTATTAACTTCATTAATCTATCTTCCATTTCCAAATAAGTTAACACAATTTTAACTTATCAGACTCTTCTTTATTTTATCCCTATGAAATAGTTCAATAACACTCGAAAATTGTCTTCATAAGTGCCTTAAGTAAATAGTCTTTGTTTTACGTAAAAAATATAGCATCTCATGCTTTCATGAGTTATTATTAACCATTACAAATTAGTTATCCCATACCTTTCAAATAGCCTTGCTATCGTAGGATGATTAACCCAAAGCCATTGTGGGTTATTTATCCTAGGCCATAATAGTGATACCATTTATTTATCACGTAAACTTCTCAAAGGACTTTAGGAGTAGATAGCTTCCCAAGCTATCTTATATTGAACTTCATATAAAGGTCGTAGGTAATCTTCCATATAGCCATCATGCCTAATCCATCCAAGTCCTTGCGCTTATTCCATCAAAGCCATTACGCCTAATCCGTCCATGGCCTTTGCATGCTATTTCCACCAACCTTTCATATGCTAACTTGTACATAGATATCGTGCATTATTTCCATCAAGGCTATCACATTTTAATCCATACAAAGATACCGCAGGTTATTGTCATCAAAACAATTGCATGCAGTTCCCAATTATAGGCTTCGAGAGTAGAAAGTTTCGATACTATCGCATATTAACTCATTAATAGCCATCATGGGTTATTTCCACTAGTGATATTGCATGTAATTTATATATGCTTTCATGAGTTAAATGGTTATCAGGTAATTATGTTGAAAACTTATTCATTGCCTTGTTTAGTATTAACTTTACATCAAACCTGTGACGACCCACATTTTTGGACGGTTTAAATCGACAATAACCCATGCATGTCGAAGTCAGACCATTCAAAAGGGAGAATTGTTAATGGGGTAAATAGAAAATAAGAGAAAAGAAGGGAAAATGAAACACAAATTCTCGCTGCGGAATTGAAAATATAATAATCAAATAAACAATTTATAAAGTTGTTTTAAGCTATACATTTGATTACAGAAATTTTACACAAAATCAGAGTACAAATAACAACACACCAATAATGATGCAGCGGAATAATACTAATAATATGATTTCAAATTTCGTCTTCGTCCTCGTGAAATAATGTCTTCAACACTGAAAATTCATACTGATCCGAGAGTACTGAAAAGATAAAACACTCAAGTTAAAATTAAAAGTTCTTATATAAGTTAAATCAGTAACAAATAAATAATAGTGTAATAGCTTCAGAGATGTTTACGGGATTTCACATCTCCTATCCAGTGTATAACGTGCATGCAATAACTTAAGAGATGTTACGATATTTTCCATCTCCTAAGGATACGTTAAACTGTCTATATGTAGTAAAATACGCTATATATGTGTAGTGTCTATTGGTAATGTAAAGTATTAAAACAGCGTTAAGGCGTTACCATTATCTTCCTTAACACATTTTATATAAGCCTCGTAGTCTATACAGTACTGTAAACTCACCGTAAATTGGTGGGCTACCAGAGAGCACTCCATAGGTGCAACACAAACCAAAGTCGTTGTGGGCTCAATCTTGATAAATATAACAAGGCACGTGAGGCAATCCCTAAGGTAGGATTCTACCGTTTTGCCCACCCGGACTGGTGTAAAGCATAGCCGCAGCTACCGCCCATCTCAAAACAACACTCTCGTAATAAAGAGTGGCCACTAATCAATCAAAAAGTAAAAGATATGGTTTCAAAGATAAGGGGAGCAACCCCACTTGGCCTGGTATAGCTCGTGTTTTAGTCATTTTAATTATGGTTCGAAAGTCAAAGCTATCATCATGGTTCTCTTTCTTCAAATCCTGCAAACGTTCACTAAATCCAACCAGTTTATTATGGATCATCCGCCACGTAAACAGTTGTTAAAGTGGTTCCAATATCGGCAGAGAGTATGTCAATAAGAGGCTCCGGTCTCTTTAACAACCAAACGTCATTTTTCACACCTGTCGGTTTTTTTTACATTTCAAAACAATTCGTATTTGATATAAAAATATCATATTCAATTCAAAAAATGCTTTATTTCAAAATTTCCATATTTACTCAAAATATGTCATTTCCACTTAAAAATATCATTTCAAATTCCAACTTAGGTTGTAACCTCATTTAACCACATTCTCCATTTAAATCAACGATTTAAATATAAAAATTCCAATTTTGCACAGTTTGAAATTTTAGAAAATAGTTTAAATAGTTATAAATAGTTGAAAATAGTTTAAATAGTTTAGAGATTTAAAATAGTTTAATATAAAATGGGTTAAGTATTGGAAATGTTTTATATAGTGAAATAATTTTGGAAAATCTAGATAATTTGAATATTAAGACTAATATATTTTAAACAGTTTATATCAAAACAACTTATTTTAAAAATAATATCAAATCAAATTATTTCTTTTCCATTTCAATAATCTAGGCCCATGTCCAATTTCAAATCAACAATTCAATTTCCAATCTTCTAATTTAATTGGCTCAATTTAGATTTAACGTCAAATCAACTTGATTTCAATTTCAACTCGATTTAACTTCGATTTTTGAATTGTTCATTTTTTACTTCAAATTTGATTCAACAATCAAATTTGATGATTTAAATTCAATTCAATTATTTTAAACCATTTCAATTTATATCAATTTCAAGTCCAATTTCAATTTAATGATTTAAAACACTTAAATCAAATTAAGCCTTATTGTTAAATTTCAAGATCCAAATCTTTAAATAATTCAATTTCCAAAAATAAAGTCATATATCAATTACAATATCACATTTCCAATTCAATTCTTTAAAACGGTTTCCTTTTTACCGATTTCAGTTTAATTATTTCAAAGCTTGAATTAGGAAACAATTCAATTCATATAAATCCAAAATTTTATTCCTTTAAAACGATATCATTTAATCAAAATCCAAATTTCAAGATTTTTAAAACCATTTAATTTAACCAATCCAGTGTCCATATATAATTTTCGACCAATTGCCAAATGATCAGTGTTAACGCTAAAATTTGAACGCTAACACCCCGGTGTATGAAGTGTAATTGTGAAAGCACCACCCGATAGCTCGGGAACAGATTATAAGTAGATAATAGCGGAAAAGCAGTAAAAAACAGCAATTTTATAGTGGTTCGGCTTAAGAGAGAGCCTACGTCCACTTTGAATATCTTTATTGACGATTTCGTTAATAGCTGATACAATTCTTCCCAAGTACAATACACTTTGAATTACAAGACACTTTGAACGAGTAGCTCAAACTTCAATGGCGATGAGAGTCTTTAAATCCATGTTGGATGTATGTGATCTCTTTTTGAAGTTGTTTGTAGCGTTCTTCGTGTCTTGAGAGCTTCGAGTGTTGGATTGGTTTGGAATGCAGTAGAGTATCAGCGCTTGAAGAGAATGAGCCAAAAGTTCCCTTTCTGTTGGAGTTATGGGCGTATTTATAGGCATCTTCGGAGTTAGGTCGTAACTCGTATACGACTCACGATGAGTCGAAATCGTGTACGCCTCATGATGAGTCGTAACTCGTATACGACTCATGGTAGGTCGCGGCTGATTTCCTAGGTTCATGGCTTGGCCCAGAGTTATGCACCCATCTGAATGAATGATACAAGTTCTAAGTCGTTCACGAGTTAACCAAATGCAGTTTCCTTTATGCTAGCATGAGTCGTACACGACTCATCATAGGTCGTAAGTCGTCGGCGATTCTTCTTACTATAGCGTGGTGTTGAACTTGTCTCCAAGTCTTAGGTCGTGAACAACTTATCTTTTGAGCCGTAGACTTCCTGTCGCGCCATGTTCTAACTCATAAGATTGTTATCTCGTAGACTCTTTAACTCGTGGAGGCCTTAAGCCGTAGATCCTTATCTCGTAGATTCTTAACTCGTAGGTCGTTCAGCCCTTGAATGGTTAGGTCGTGAAGACCTTGAGTCGCACAGTTCTTGAGTCGTTGATCCACTGAGTTGGCCTGTCTCATGAACCGTTAACCCTCTTGAGTCGTTCCATTCCTCTAAGTCGCCTTGAACCTTAACTCGTTAAGTCGTGGCACTTCTTAGGTCGTCCAATCCTTGAGTCGTTAGGCTTATTGAGTCGTTAACCATATTAAGTCGGCAACCTTGTTAAGTCGGTAAGTCGTATACCGTTTTGGTCGGGGCGCTGCCCCGCACCCCGCCGGGGGCGCTGCCCCCTGGACCCCTGCGACCTGACCGGTCAGGTCGAACACCGTAGGCGGTGGCGTTGCCCCCGCACCCCCACTTTGGGGGGTTGGCACCCCCCCTGGACCCCCCCTCCGTAGGGGATCTTATCTGAAAATTCATTCAACAGAACTTGCTTTATTGGGAGGTTAAATCGACCATCCTTCGAGATGAACTATCATTGGCTTCTCGGTCGATTTTTGATGTCACGGCCTTGCTGAAAAAGCAGAGTTAACAATCAGTTATTTTAAATTTTAATTACAAGGATGGATATATATCATTTCAATCCAAATCAAAGTGTCATAGGTATATATCATTTCAATCTATTTCTTAATTTATTTGAAATAATTTAGATATGTTGTCACTTAATATACAGAGTGATAACAGAGATATATAAATATAAATAAACATCCAATAATTCAAAATGTCAATAAATAAACATCTATTATAACCGATATCTAAATCATCCAATATTTGGTAACAAATAACTGGTTATCAATATCAGGTATTTAACTAGTAATTCAGTTTCAATATTAATTTAAATGGTCAATAAATTAACTAAAATTCAATTTCAAATTTAAATGTCAACTAAAACTACTAAACAACAACCAACAAATTTTTTATCACTTCATTAAATTAGGTTCAACTAACATAAGAAAAATTAGTATTGCATAAGTGGGATAAATCACTCACCTTTTATTTATAGCTGATTAAAAATCCAAATAAAGCCCAAAATTTTAATAGTCTCCAAATTCAACCAAACAAGTTCCATATTGTCTGAAATTTCGATACACCCCAACAGAATAAACACATCCAAATTTGAGCTCGTATGGAAAAGTTATGGTAGCTAGAAGTTTGAGAACTTAAAATTAAATTAAAACAAAGAGGAGGGCAAAAAGGTAAATAGGTATACCTTCCTCTCAACCATAACGGCCACGTAAGCGAACGCAATATGCAGCGCTACACCCACCACCAAGAATACACTACCGCACACCTACATGCATTGCTATCGGGATCAGAGGCTGCCAACGTGTTCACCTACTCCAACCGCACCCACGCCCTCCGACTGATCGCACACGGTGCCTCCGCCAGCCTTCATGACGAGTATGAAATCCGGCTATTGATCATTGATTACTGGTGAACCCCTTCGACCACAGCCAGAATCAAACCCATGGATCGAAGCCACTTGACGCCCTTTATAAGACGCAACTCCCCGATCGTCAAATGGTCGACGATCCATCGTTGATCGCAAAACCCTAACAACGGACGACTAAGACTTCTTCGCCGGTTTTTGGACAAACTGACACTCAATTGCAAAAATGAATTACATATGCAGATTACGTTCATCGAGAGCTTCACGATGATATATAATTTTTGAGGAGTTTGAAATTTTCGATTTGATTAGTTAGGGTTTTAGCTACCTGCCATTGAGAATGAATGGACGAGAAAAACAAGTACGTATAGAAATAAAATAAAAGACTACTATGGTTTTAGTAGAAAATCTATTTATATAAACATAGATGAATAAGAATAGATGGAACAGATCGAATGAGTCGAAGCGTGTCCAAAAAAACCCGTTTTCTTTCCAAAACGAAAATAGGTCATCCAATATATCGAAATATAGGTTTTCAACATTTTTAAATTCAATGAAGCTAGTGTCAAACTCTTATCCTTATATATGTAGAAGTTAACTATTAAAATCGAATTATATTCATTTAAATTTTCTTAGATGATTTCTACATGTTTCGAGCTTGCACGATCAAATGATAAGTCTGATCGCTACTAAAGTTGAAATCATATAATAATTCACCATTACAGATCCGATGAAGCTGGTTTCATCGAAATCCGGAAGAGTGCCCAAAAGACTAATTTTACATGTTAATTAAAATAATCTATTTAAAAATTAATTTATTCACTTTTAAATTCTAGATTAAAAGTTTATAATTTTCGTCATTCTTGATTAAATAGGAATTAATAATCTTTTAGAAATTATATTTTCCATGTTGATTCCAAGATTTAAATATTATATCAATTTCAGCGTTCAATTACAATTGTAATACATCCCTTTTTTACTTTTTAGATTTCATAACAAATTCTTCTATTTTGATTTAAATTCTTATTATTAAATCAAGCAATACCTAATGAATTTATGAAACATAAGTTTACACTTATTACACTCATTATTCTGTAATTAACGTCTTTTCTTATATTAACTTGCAATATTTAATTACATTAATTTTATTGATTTCCAATTTAATTTCAATGGATTAAACAATAAGGTGATAATTTAGAAAAATTGTCATACATTAGTAACCCAACACATTTCTAAATCTATTATTTACAAACAAAAGCTAATAAATTTAAGTACTAGTTAATTTATTTCATATTTTATAGTAAACCTATTTCTATTAATAACATATAACTTCACATTAAATCCAACATTTAATTTATTCCTTATTTACAATTATAGCCTAATTTACTTTATAGTTATTTCAATTGATTGAAATTACAATAAAATAGTTGTTAATAACATTCAAACAACATTATTAAGTCATATTTTAATGATTTTTTTCCATTTATAAAACATAAATTTTAATTTCCTACGATATTAAATTCCAAAAATCTTATTTAATTTAATATTTTTAATTATCAAAAATACGGGTTGTTACAGAACCTATTTGATATCGATTTCTCATTGGTTAAATTTTTCCTTACATGTTACTTTTCATAAATGGATAACTACAACTTCCATTATATTATTTAATTATCATTAATTAATTCTTCCATTAGCTAATTAATTCATATAAATTGAAAATTGGTGCGAAAAATCCTATAAAATCAGCAAAAATTAATTTTACCATATTTTACCATTTTCAAAATTTCAGGTTAAAATAATTAATTTATTATTTTTAATAATTAATTTAATTAAATAATTTCTCAACTTAAACATTTCGTATACATTCCAAAACTTATGAGATTGAAAACCCGTTTCTATTTCATTATTATAAACATCATATTAAATTTTTGTGGCATTTAAATATGTTTTGATCATGTTTTACCCTAATATATGAGCCAATTCACTTCATTTAAGTCTTTAAACTCATCAAATTAATGTTTAATCAATCAAACATGTTTAACAACATAAGAAAACATACATAACCAAATCCACACCAAAATAGGTGAGATAAGTTTTTAAGAGAGACTTTACTCACCTTGATTTAAGAAACCTTATTTTAATCTTCCTTTTTCTTAAATTTGAAAGCTTTGAAATTTTCTTCTTCTTCCTTGAGAAATTGGTCGGCCTTGGTTCTTGAGTCTAAGTGTTTTGTTTTGGAAATGAAGTGAAATGAATGAGGTGTCAGTGTTAAGGAAAGTCGGCTAGTGTTTTTGGCTTGGGTTAATATCTCATTCTAGCCTAGTCACACTATTACATTTTCCTTAACAAAAACTTCCCTATCCAAAATTTAAATTTATTTCCATTAACAAGGCAAACTTTGAATGCTCTAATAACCTCTGGTCCATCAATTACTTTACGAAGTGTCCCATACTTAGTTAATAAAACGTTCCTCAGGCAATTCTTATAATTAAATTATCTTCTTTATTTCTTTGATAATGTCTTCTTATTATTAGTTTAATTCAATTTTCATATTATGAATCCTCCAAAATATAAAGTGTCACATTTCCCTCTCCTTGCAAAAATTTTCTCCTCGAAATTTCAGTAGGTGAAAGAAAATATCTACACTAACACCCTGAAAATTCAATGTCATAATCATCGTATAAGTACACACAAGTACAAAAGATCAACTAGTACCTTATTAATGCAAATTATTAATCAAAATATATCGGTGCGACTACTAATACATAATCATATCATTTATGAATATAATAGTACCCTACTAGTCCGTATAATAGATAAACAAAGCACCTTGCTATAAATACATGAATGTCTAAACTGCTCAAGATAGATATTCCTAGTCCTATCCTTAACATCTCAGGTACAGTCTTCCTTGTCGTCACTCCATTGGAAGTGAACAAGTCAGATAACATTGTTCTTTCGTTCCTTCATATCCCGACCTACTATCCCCTACGACCATCTCATATATGTCAAATCGGTTCTACATATAAGCCCTTTATCACCCTTGGTTCCACTACCGAACTAGGGTTTTGCACCCATTTTCTCAAATACGATATATGAAAGACATTATGAACACCTTCCAAACTACTTGGTAACTCAACTCGATGGGTGAGTTTACCAATCTGCTCAATTACTGAAAATGGTCTTACATACCTAGGTGCATACTTCCTCGTGTTCCTAAGGCGTATAACTCCTTGCATCGCAAAAAGCTTCATGAATACATGGTTGGATACTGTGAACTTAAGTTCTTTTCTTCGCTTGTCGGCCAAACTCTTCTACCTTGCTTGCGCTATGTAATAACCCGCACCTTAATGGACCCGAATTTCGACTGAATCAAAACCCAAATCCATTAGGGTACAGATATTTGGTTTTGATAACCTGTAATAAATATAAGCATATCTGAGTGCGACTAAGATATGCTCGCGGTGGAATAGAAAAATATAATAGAACATACGTACCGACTAAGGCTACTACATTAAAATCAATATTATTCATTTGATGTCTAGTTTCCCTGTCAATGTCGAGCATGAATAAGATGGCTTCACCATCTACATTTTCCATCTTGCACCAATAACGTGTCCCTTAAAAATATATTATATGGGTTTTAATTGGTATGGGGGTCAGAACGGCATTCTAGTGATTGGAAAATTACATACTTCACTCATTACACTAATTTATGCCGATTGATTTCCATTTAAGTGTTATGTTTATTATTTACGGCTAATCTGTTCAATCCTATATGCGCGTATGATATGCCTTACTCGATCGAGGTATAACTATATATATATCTACACACACATATATACTTACATATATACATACATACATAAATGTATACTAGCCCCAAAGACCTGGCCAATTAATACTTCTTAAATAGGGAGGAGGTAGACCCAATGGTCATTTAATACCTCAACGATCCCAAAGCAAGCCTTCAGCAACTTAAACGCTAGTTAATCGGTCCTAGCTACAAAGACTGCCAACCCATGTATATGGCTTTATAATTTTGGCTTTATAATTTAATTATCAGAATACTAATGCCTTTGATATACTCATCTAAGGGTTAACTAGTCTACCTCTGCTAAACAAAACAATAAACAATCAAATAAAACTTCGAGGTCTTCGTGTATCCCATTCAGATTCTACACTAGTAAGAAGCGAAATCCATCAAGGCATAATCCGAGTCATTACTAGCGACTACGTGGGATCATTGGTGATTAACGCATATGTGCTAGCCTTACTACTAAATTCCGATCCAACAATAGCACTGACATAGCACGCCAACCTTCCAAAGTCGAAATCACATTAGACTAACCTAATGTAAGTCAAGGAAAATTCCTATTCTAGTTACTTAATACCTCTAGTTAGAAATTAAGCATACCACATTTCCCTATTAGGTACCATCATAGGTTATTCAAGACTTCTATATAGGAAGGAGGCAGACTCCATGGTCATTTAATACCTCAACCCTATAGTAAATCCCTTGACATCCCCAAAGGTACAGAGTCATTTAATACTTTAAATCCAAGTCGGACCCTTAGTATGTTTTCCCCTACCTATACGCAAATGCATATCCCTTCCCTCTGGGTCCTATGGTTAGAGATGTCCCACATAAGTAGTAAGTATACACAACTGCATTTAGCCTCTACGTGAAGGACATACTTCTGTTCTGTAACTTTGCTAACCTCACATCCCAACTCACTAACCAAACCGATCATCCTAAGCCTAAATGTTGGGCTAAGCTCACTAATTTACATTCATTCTAAACATATGATTAAGGCTATATACTTTCCTACGATGAAAAATATATTTCCTTCTACATGTATTCACTAGCATTAACACTTGCTTATTTGCTGCATAATTATTCCTAGTTTATACGCTTGTTCCCTATATTCATCGTTTCCTTCTTATATCAAATAAATTCAATTATCCCTTATATATGATCATTAATATCAAAATAGAACAATCTATAATGACATTTATTTACTCATTTCAAAATCACCCTATTATGTCTATTCAATTTCCCAATAAATTCGATATAAATTATCTAATCAGACCCCATTTAATTCCTTTAACTCTCTATTAACTACGAATTTATTGTTCGTTAAATTTATAGTTAACAAAATTTTGAATTAATATTACTTCCTTTTCCAACCTCTAGCCCTATAATTACTACTCTATTAATAACTAGTCACCCTAATTGTAACTAATACGAATATACACATATATTACACTATAAATATTTATGTTCAAATCGAAAGATGCAATTATACATATGCATGTATATATACACCTATTTCTAACACAATAATTCTTGTACTTTGGAATTACAGAACATACATTTGTATGCACATTCTACGAAGAACACAATTCCTACATTCTAATTTATTAGAGCTATCCTACCAAAAATGATTACCATTATAACTTCTTATAAGTTACCCAAAAATGAGACCGACTACATTAGAAATTATCTTTTTTGTTCCTTTTATCAAAATAGACAATGCAAACTATGGAAAGAAACCTCTGTACTTTACAAATCTCTTTCATTTTTAATATATTCCTTATTATTTCAAACATGTACTTTTATAAATCTTGTGAAATTGGATAATTCATTGTGATTACACAAAAATAGATACAACTAACTTTACCCCACTCCTAATAAATTAAAACATAAAAATCCACATTCCAAGTCTACCAAGGCAACTTAATTTATAATCCAATTATAAACCTGGAATAAACTTTACAAACATCCTACAATAATAAATATGTGGGATTGGTTTCAAATTTCCAAATAGGTTGTACGTACAGTTCCAATTTTCTAACTTGTGGAGTATGTAGGCAAGTTTCAACTCAATACGTTCATTTAAACCTACAACTCAATAGATCTAACATAGACGTAATTATTAAAAAAAACTTAATGGTATAAATTTCTATTTTACAAATAAATTTTATAATTTGTCACTCACCTTCCATGTTTTCCAAATATCCCAAATCTAAATCCATTCATTTGGTTTGACTCTTTCTCATTTCCAACCCAAAAGTATAACAAGGTATGTACACACTCACATACAGACAAACACACACACACACACTATTAGAATTACAGATCAGAGAAGAGAATTGGAGTTTAGGGGAATATAGATTTACAACTATAGAAATTTACCTTTTTAAACAATATTAATTCTCTTCTTCTCTTATTCTCTTCTATTTTTTGCTTTTCTCCGATTATATATTCATATAATATAATATTTAATAACTAATAGAAATAATAAATAAGGGAAAATGGTAGAGTTTCGTTGCTTTAATCAGAAAATATGAGAAGAGAAGTGAGGGTTAGGCTTGTATTTATAGGCACTCGAATCAATTACATTGTTTAGATTAAAATAATTAAAGCGAACATTTGGCCAAGGTACAATCCCTATCCGCCATCCCCGTCCAGTCGACCGTCCCTATAAGCAGTCGACCACTAGCAATTGAATGACCCAAGTAGGGGGTTAACTTGTAGGGTCTCGCATTTATTATAATTTATTTTCTATTTTCATTTTGTAAACTTCAAATGCTACTTCGGTTCTTTGTTTGAATTCCAATCGCAAAACTCCAAATATCGAAGTTCCTCAAAAAATATCGCCACGAATGCAATGGTATAAGTAATGTGGCTAAATTATGATGTTTACTTAAATTCTATTTTCGGAGCCTTATTAATTATCATATTTTTATAGGATGTTACACACTCCATTTATCCTGACGCGAATCAACTCTACCTTATCGGTAGCTTCTCTTACCAAATCAGATCCTAACACAAGTCTATATCTATTGTCCAACCAACAAACATGTGACTTGTGTGGTCTACTAAACAATGCCTCAAACAATGCCATCCAATACTCGACTAGTAACTATATTGTATGCAAACTCTACCAAATGCAAATGATCTTCCTAAGATTCTCTGAAATCGAAGATGCTCTCAGCAAATCCCTGGGTACACAGTTCACTCTCTCAGTTTGACCATCGATCTATGGATGGAAATTCATGCCCTCGTTCAAATTCTTACCCAATTCACTCTATAAACTTCGGCAGAACTCGCTGATGAACAATAGGTCTCTATCGCCAATGATATTGCTCGGTATCCCATATAGTATCAGGACATCTTCATATATAACTTTGGTAAGTTAGTTATCGTCCTTGTCGGCCTCACTGGGATAAAGTAGGCACACTTAGTAAGGCTATCGACTATCATCCAAATTCTATCGTTTTTTGTCTTTGACCTAGGCAGCCCATCTATAACATCCATAGACATGGAATCTTACTGCCAAATCGATACTTCCAAAAGTTTAAGTAAATATCTTGGCTTCCGATTCTTAGCTTTCACCTGTGATAGGTAAAGCACTTCTTCCCACATTCTCCTACATCTCTCTTCATCCCTTTCCAAAAGAAAAATCTTTTCCTATCATGATACATCTTCATGCTTCCGGGATGAATAGTAAACTTCAACCGATGACTGCCATCCAATAATTCCTTTCTGAAGAACCCCTAAATATGGAACACATAGTCTTTATTTCTTTCTCAGCCATCCTTTTTGATTCAATCTCAAATCCTTAACATCTGCCCCTATTTCTTATCACCTCATCCTTTCTACAATTAGTGGGTCCTCGTTCTTCCATTCAAAGATCTTGTGCACAAGTGTTGGATGCACCTCCAAACTTGCTAACACGTTCGGATCTCTACTCAATCCAGCGTTCCACCTATAATGCACTCCACAAGAGGCTAACATCTCTAATGCCTTCCACCCTTCAATCATGGCTAATACTCTATTCTGATGATTCCTACTCAAAGCATCGACAACCTTATTTCCTTTTCCTAAAGTATATTCTTACCTAAAATCATATGCCACTAATAATTCCATCCACTTCTATTGCTTCATATTCAAATCCATTTGAGAGAATATATACTTAAGGGACTCATGGTCCATATACAACTTGAAACATTATCCCAACAAGTAATATCTCTAGATCTTTAGCATGAAAACCACTCCTGCCAACA
This sequence comes from Allium cepa, assembly GCA_030765085.1. Classification (NCBI taxonomy): domain Eukaryota; kingdom Viridiplantae; phylum Streptophyta; class Magnoliopsida; order Asparagales; family Amaryllidaceae; genus Allium; species Allium cepa. Next base: position 133,467,054 of record CM060942.1, on the reverse strand, counting down.
TCAAGTCATGAGTCGAGCTCCTAACTTCATGCGATCCAAAATACCTTGATGCATAAGCTATCACTTTCCCTCTTTGCATACGTACTACCTCTAAACCAGATCCATAAGCAACGGAAACACCACTATATCCTAGTTCCCTTCAGGCTCAATCAATACAGTTGCGTTCGTCGATAAATTATTCAACTTCTGAAATGACCCTTCATACTAATCAGTCTGCATGAACTTCTCATTCTTCCTGGTCAACTTTTACAAAGATGTTGCTATATGTGAGAAATCCTAAATGAATCCATGGTAATAGACAACCAATCAAAATAAACTTCTGATCTCTATAACTGTCTCTAGTCTCTTCCAACCATTAATAGTTTCTATCTTTGGTTGATGCATCGCTAATCCATTCTCTAAAACAATATGCCTAAGAAACTTCACATGTCGTTTACAAAAATGGCACTTCAAAAACTTTTCCTTCAACTTGTATTGCCTCAACTTCTCCAACATCAACCTCTGATGGACTTTATGATCTTTCTTATCCTTATAGTATACCAGAATTTCATTAATGAAGATCAACAAAAGTCGATCCAATATAAACCATACCTTGTTTGAAATGCAGTCAAAGGAATTCTATCATCCACTAGTCTCAGTTAATGGAAACTTGTTGTTAAGTCTAACTCTGAGAACACTTGAGCTTCACTCAGCCGATCAAATAATTCATCTATCCTAGGCAATGAATAGTATTTTTTCATTGTCGCTTTATTTAGCTTTCGATAATTAATGACAACCGTTAAAATCCATTTGACTTCTTTACGAATACCATGGATGCCCCCCTATGGTGAACTATTCAACCTAATGAAACTTTTATCATCAAGTTCCACTAGCCACTTCTTTACTTCTTTATCTCCTTGGGCAGCATTCTGTTAGGCGGTCTACCAAAAGGCTGCACCCTTTTTATCAAGTCTATTTAGAATTTGATTGCCCTCCTTGACAATAATCTCGTTACAGGTTCAAACATATCTACAAATTCTTGGACCACACATACCCTATTGATCTCATCTTCTTGATGTTCTATAGTGTTAACGCTAAAATTTGAACGCTAACACCCCGGTGTATGAGTTATAGTTGTGAAAGCACCACCCGATAGCTTGGGAACAGATTACAAGCAGATAATAGCAGAAAAGCAGTAAACAACAACAATTTTATAGTGGTTCGGCTTAAGGGTATAGCCTACGTCCACTTTAAGTACTTTTATTGATGATCTCGTTACAAGCTGATACAATTCTTCCCAAATTCAATACACTTTGAATTACAAGAGACTTAGAACAAGTAGCCTAAACTTCGATGAAGATGAGAATTTTCGAATCCATGTTGGATGTATGTGATCTCTTCTTGAAGTTGTTTGTAGCGTTCTTAGTGTCTTGAGAGCTTCAAGTGTTAGATTGGTTCGGAATGCAGCAGAGTATCGACGCTTGAAGAGAGTGAGCCAAAAGTCCTTTACTAGTTGGAGTTAGGGTCATATTTATTGGCATTTTTTAGAGTTAGGTCGTAGGTCGTGGCCGACCTAAGCAAGGTCGTAGGTCGTGACCGACCTAAGTATGGTTGTAGTCAACCTGAAGAGTATTGGTGCTTCCTTCCTTATGCTGATTTGCACAAGTCCTAGGTCGCGAGCGACCTATCCCCCTACGGCATAGTATAGTTCAACTCCTTTACTCTGGCATTTAGGTCGCTAACGACCTATCCTAGGTCGTGAGTAATTTCCTGCATCCATAGTTAATCTTAAATCGTTGAGTTCCTTAGGTTGCGACCTTCCTTAGGTCGAAGCACTCCGCTAGGTCGTGTGAATTCTATAGGTTGCAGCCTTCCTTAGGTCGCGGAGCTTCATAGGTCGGTGGACAGTTAGGTCGCATAAAATCTTTAGATCGCTAGGTTACTTCAGTAATTAGATCGTCCCCTTTTTTAGGTTGCTTGTTCTTTTAGGTCGTGGCCTTTTTGGGTCGCTGCTGCCTTTAGGTCGAGACAGTCTTAGGTCGCAACACTTTAGGTCGCAGCTACTCTTAGGTCGCGGCCTCCTTTAGGTCACAGCTCTCTGTTAGGTCGCGAAGCTTGATAGGTCGCTCTCCTCTTTAGGTCGAGCCATCTTTAAGTCGCTAGACCATTCCTATAGTTAGGTCGTTCCATGTCTTTAGGTCTTAGGTCGCTAATGAAGGGGAGTTAACATTTGCCCCTCGAAATATACGCCTAGGTCGTAGGTCGTGTGCTTCGACCTTCTTAACTCGTGCTCTGATGAGTTGTTAGGTCGCAAGCGACCTATTGAGGAAACTAGGTCGTGCGTGTCGATTCACATTTTACTCCTCCGAGGTATAAATAGCTTAGGTCGTTCCTTCTTCATCTCATCTGTTTTAATATCTCATTCGGCCATTAACAGAATCTTGTGATTTCGAGAGCAATTCTGAGTTTAATCGTCCACCGATTCATTCCTGCTATCATATTGCGTAAGTATACTTAATCTCTACCCATCTCGCGATCATCATTGAACCACGAATTTCCATCTCCGAACCTCATAACAATTTTGTATGCCGCGTTTCATCTTTTGAGTCAAGTCGTGGTCGATTTTGATCGCCATTAGTTGTAATTCATGAAAGCACAGTAGTGAGTTGAATTCGTGATTCCTGTGAACATGGTAGTATATTGGATTTGTGATGAGTTTGAGGCGATTTGGGTTGGATTCTTGGGTAATTCGTGACGATGTAGGAGGAAGATGGTGAATTATGGTGTTTCGAACTAATTTGCTTACAAATTTGGAGGAGATGAGGAAGGTTCCAATGGGTTAACGGGTTAATGGACTTTTAGCTACACGGGTAATGGAGGAGATGATGTGGCAGCGTGTGAGTGGAGGATCGACCTTAGGGTGGTCTGCTTGAATATGAACCATGCGACCTAACTTCTTAGCGATCTAACTTTGTAATGACCTAAGTTTTTGCGGCATTGGTTTTAGGTCGCGGCCGACCTTAGACTTAAATTCCTGTGACACAGAAGTTAGGTCACTGCCGACCTAGTACATGGATGGTTTGCACATGAACTTTAAACCGAACGACTTAACAGCTTAGCAACTTATCACCTTTGAATGACTGCATAGGGACTTAACATATCAACGACCTATCTTTTGCGATATAAGCTTTAGGTCACGGCCGAGTTAGGACTTGACCGATTCGCATCATTTTGACATAAAGCCTTGAACTCTTTTATTTGCACAATGCGTCCTAATGAAGCCCCGACCTATGCTAGGTCGCTGGACGACCTAAGACTTGTGAAATTTTGTGAAGACTTGGTTGAATTGTTTGAACTTGAATTCTGTTGCACTTTGTTGTAGATTATCTCTAATGCTAATAACCTGTTAAACATAATATTTGCAGAAAACTGGGACGAATATACTGCCGTTGACTGTCCACATCGAATGGCAGATTAGTCGATAAAGAGTAATTAACTTAAATGAACTGTGCGAATGAAATGCTGTGAACCAATGAATTCAAGTGAAGTGTAAAAGCAAAACTAAAATATCCAGTTAAAGCTGATTCGTTCGCATTAACACTACACTTGAGATCTATATTAATAAGTTCTGAAATCTCATAGTCGACTAATTGTCAACTAGTTTGATTTCAGTTATGTTTGCTTTCCTCTTTTTTTTTCTTAGTTCTGCACAACACTTCACACTTTTTAGGAAACGTGCACCTTCTCATCTGAACATCCAGTCGCTTATGTAGAATGATGTCTCAACAAGAAGAGATGATAGAACACGCTGAAGGGGTTTTCCCGATTGCTATTCCACTAGAGAATCCTCCGGAAAGAACTCCTACCCTTTTGAAACAGCGGGCGCTTAATCAATTATTCGTTCAATTTGGCATTGCCGAGGCAGAAGTTTTACTCCCTGGACCAAATGACTCTGCTGATAGACCACCTTACGGTTTTGTTGCCATTAATCGATAAATGTGCTTGAGTGGAGCAATTCCTCCTTTTAATGAATTTCTCCGGCAAATCCTTCTTCGACTGACGATCTCTCCTTTCCAGCTGCACCCCAATGGCTATGCTATTTTGATGGGATTGTGTGTTCTGTTCAGGAGGACTCTTGATCGTCTTCCGAGTTTTGAGGAAATCTGTTACTTGTGCACTTTTGTGAAGAACAAGGACCATCCTTCAATTGTACTTGTAAGAGGTGCAAGGAACCGCAAACTTATTTTGGATTTGCCGGAGAGTGCACATGGTTTCCTGAATCAATACTTCTACATTCGTTGCTCCGCAGAATTTTACGCAGACTGGAGAGTAGGAAGTGAGATCTTTTTTCTCTTCTTTCTTTAATTTTATTCTAAGTTTTACCTGGTTCATATTGCTAGATGCTGATTCCATTGCTTATTTTTACAGCACTTCCTCCTCCTTCTAGAGATTCCAGCCATAAGTCAGTTTTTGAAAGGCTAAGCACTGTGGCTGCTGAAGAAAGAAGCGCAAAATTTCTATTGACAAAAGAACTTCTTCATCAGTTTGAGCTTCTACATCCTTCTCGTTCCACTCAAATACATGAAGTTCCAACGGAGGTTCCTGATTCTCCGACGAACACTCCTGATGCCCCAGTCTCCACTAAAGAGCACTTGCAGGGAGGAACCTCTATAGAAACTTCACTAGTTAAGTGTTCAATTCCGAAAGATGTTGCGGGGCCATCTGACAAGTCTGTACTTGCCCCAGTTACTGGAGAGGAAGAACCCCCTCGATCTACTAGTGAAGGAGTTAAGAAAGCAAGCTCCAAAAAACAAGATGGCGATGATGTGTTTGAGGGGTTGAGTGATTTAATTGTGACATCTCAAGAACTTTTCAAAGATGATGTTTCTAAAACTGTCTCTTCTGTAATCGAGGCGACATCTTCTTTACAACAAATGTCAACTCCTCCTACTCAAGTTATCACTACCTCTATTCCACAGAGTGGTTTGTAACTCGATGCGCGTAGTTTACACGTTACACAACACTTTGGATTTCTCATCACTTCTACGCACTTATCTTCTTGTACTTTAAAGATTTCTAAAGCTTATTATTTTAATTCCAGATTCTCCTATGGGGCGCAGCGGCTCGTACTATGATGATTTCCAGCGCTACGGGAGGCGTAGCCAGTATGATTACAGGCGTTACCTTCCTTCTTACAGAGAGTTGGATGAAGAGAGGGCCATCAGGAAAGCCGACGAGAGACGAGCATATGAAGAACGTCGCCGAAGGGAACAAGAAAGACATGATCTTCCCCACAGAGATGATGATACCCAAAAGAGAAAAGCTCATGATGAGAGAGGAAAGAGTCACATAGACGATTCTTCTAGCAAGCGGGCTAGACTTACTGAAGAAACAACTCCTTCAGCTTCTGAACATGTCCCTGCTCAATCTCCTGCTCCCGTTCGCTCCGACATTCAAGCAATCATCAACCGGCCCGCATACCAAGTCGGGCAAGGTCCTCCCACTCTTCAAAGTCGATTTCCTCAGTGGTGCCTGAGAGGGGTTCGATTTGATCTCGACTTGGTTCCTCTCGACAAACCGGCTATGCTGCGAAATCTTGATACTGTCAGGACCGATATCGAAAGAATGTCGAACTGGCAAAAACTTGTCGACGAACTTCAGAGGGTTAACCGAGCCAATCTCGAGGCCATGCTAACAATGAAGAATGATAAGGTTGAGTGGCAGAAGACTCTCAAACAGCATGACGCCGAAATGAGAAGTATTGCTTCCTACAATGAAAAGCTGGAAGCGGAAGTAGAAAAACTTAAGGAAGAATTAGCTACTTCATCTACTTTCCATTCTCAAAAGGAGAGCATGCTTCAGCAACAAGTACGGGATGCGCATGCCAGTCAAAGAGCAGTCGAAGATAAGCTTGCGCACAAGGAAAAGGTCATAGAAGAATATCGTGCTGAAACTGTACAACTGCGAGAACAGACCGGCTCTCAAAGCTTGGAGATAGAGTTGTTAAAAACTCGACTTGCTATGGCCGAAAAGGAGCGCGACGAGGCTGTTGCTGGTAAACTTGTGGCCGAAGAGGCTCATCAAGCAACCAAAGCTGACATTAGCTCCACATTATTCGATTTTTATCTGCACAGCATTTTGGGACGTGGCAGCCTTGCCTTTCTAGGCCCCAAGTATGAAATCACACTGGCTGAAGTTTGGGAGGCAGCACTTGATATGCTCGGTGGTAAAGGTGCTGGATATGCTGAGTCAGCCCTTGAAGAACATTATCTTGATGATGAAGCCCGCGCCGCTCTTGCCAAGGGAAAAGAGCAGCTTGCCAGAGCGCGGGCCGGGATGGCGGAAGAGGAGCGTTCTGAAAAAGAAGTACTGCCTACTACCTCTGAACGTCCTCTAGTTTCTCCCGAGGTGGACATTACAGGCTCTAGTGCTCATTTGCCGCCTCCTACAAGAACCGGGGTAATTACCCCTACAGATGAAGAGGCTTTGGAGGACATTGGGGCTCAGAATTATGAGATTGAACTGACGAAGCCAACATCTTTAGGTAATTTCGACATTGGTCCGATTCAGGTGGATTGCCTGCTTATTCCTCAAAAATTTGATGAGCTTCTCGATTACTTCTTGAATCTTGATAAACCCATATCTCCCTTCTTTTGGGAAGATACTAACATTTTCAATTTCTCTTCTTCTGCAGTTGAAACAACAAGTGCTGTGCAGACTTCGCCTCCTCTGGTTATTCCTCCTCCATCTCTTCAGGTGACTCCTCCTTCTGCTTCACAACCCGGGTCACAAGAGGAGAAAATTGAGGCTCTTCATGGCTTGGATGACCCTATTGCTTCGCAGGAGCAAAAAGATGAGGGACTTGAAGGAGGCGAGATCTCTCCGGAGCGGACTCCTTCTGACGACGTAGTTTTGTCCGCTCTCGTTACTCCAGGGAGTGAGTCTTCTTCGAAGAGAAGAAAGAAGCATGGGACATCGAAGAGGAGGGGGAAGAAAATTATCACCACTGAAGAGGAACCGGAAATTGCGCCAGTTGCACCTCCCTCCCCTTCTTCCCTTATGCCTTCAGACCGACCTGAAAGACCTGAAAAGCTAATCATTCGGCCGGGTAAAGGGTCTAAAGGCGGCAAGAAGAAATGAAGAGTTGAGCTTTTTGATTCCTTTTTTGTGTAATGGTCGGATGTTGTGCAGGCACCGGCCCCTGCTTTTTATTTTGAAACCTGTATCTGCAATATCTGCAATTGAATAAAATGATTCTTTATTTGTACAGACTTTTGTTTGAATTTGAGAATGCATTTATTATTCATTTTTGCACAAGTTTATTTATACGATATTGCGGTGAGCTTGTGGTATGTTGTTTGAGCGTACTTTACCGACGTAGCTATACCACCTTGTATGTAACTATACCATGTTGCCCCTATACCATGAGCTTACTGCAATATCGTATACTTTGAGGGGACTTGCACTCTCGTTTTCTAAAGAATAATTACTTCATTCTCGAAGAGAATTTTCGTAGAGTGCAACTTCCTTCATATAAGTTTCTACGCTTTGTCCTTCGAAGAAATCACTTTTTCCTTTTGCGTATGTATACATTTTGCCAAGTGAATTCTTCTATGTGGTAAAGCGGACCTCCGAATGTACTTTAACTTTCTTTCCCCCTTCTTTTTTTTTTAGAATAGGTAAATCGCTCTTCCTTTGAAAGTTAAAGTACGCTCTTGATGAGGATTTTTCTTTTTTATTTTTTTGTTTTAATAAAAATTTGTGCCTCTGAGGAGAGATTTTTTCACGTTTCAACACTTGGAAGTTTTATTTCAATCTTGGTGAAACGTGTTCCTCCAAAGAGTTGTGCCTTTGAACAAAGCCTTTTCACGTTTCAACACTTGGAAGTTTTATTTCAATCTCGGTGAAACGTGGGCTTCTGAAGAGGTCTTTCTTTTTAATTGTATCCCCGGGACGGGGTTGTACCTCTGAGGAGGGATTTCTCACGTTTCAACACTTGGAAGTTTTATTTCAATCTTGGTGAAACGTGTACCTCCAAAGAGTTGTGCCTTTGAGGAAAGCCTTTTCACGTTTTGACACTTGGAAGTTTTATTTCAATCTCGGTGAAACATGGGCTTCCAGGAAGGTCTTTGTCTTATTTTGCATTTCAACTTTGGTGAAGTGAAATTCCGAAGAGCGGTTGTTACACTTCAACTCCCGGCGAAATGTGCCTCCGAAGAGGGCTTTTATTTTGTTTGCATTTCAACTCTGGTGAAGTGAAATTCCGAAGAGCGGTCATAACAATTCAACTCCTGGTGAAATGGGCCTCCGAAGAGGGCTTTTATTTTGTTTGCATTTCAACTCTGGTGAAGTGAAATTCCGAAGAGCGGTCATAACACTTCAACTCCTGGTGAAATGTGCCTCAGAGAGGGTTTTCATCGCCTGGAAGTTACTCTCTCATGGTTGGAGGGTCATGACTCCTCCAATCTTTTTTGTTGAGTAGAGAACTTTCTTTTTTGTGGCGTATGACCCATTAGAGGTCTTTATCCTCCGAAGAGTTGTGCCTCCGAAGAGGACTTGTGCTGCCGATGATGGCCTTGGTTGTTCCTCTGTTCACTTGCTCATGCCTTTTCAATGATCCTCTGCCCTTTTTTTTTATACAAGTAACTTGTTTAATCCAAGGAAGTGTGCTTCATTGTCAGGCAACTTCGTGAGAACGAGCACTAGCTTCTTAATTGGATGTTTGTTTGTTCAAACGATCTCAATTTATTAGCAAAGACCCGTTTCTGTCGAAATCATAGGCCGTTCAATTGAAGTAATTCCTATCTAGGATTTGAATTCGGGGCTCTTGTGACTTGAAATTTGGCGAGAATCACTTGGTCTTTTTATGTGCAAGTTTCACTTCCATTGTCTGCAAAAATTCAAATCGACATTTCAGCAACACATTCTATGTACTTTTTATATCGAGAATAAAGCAAACATGTAATAATAATAAGGAACACAAGATTTATAGTGGTTCGGCCAGGAAATTGGGCCTACATCCACTTTATATTCTTTCATTATTTACTTGCATCAGTTTTACAATTGCTTTCAATTACAAGAATCATACATTCATAATTCTTTTTACAATATTTCAACAAAATTTTCAAGTAAAGTATGGACGCAAATTATTGCTGTTCCATGCCCTTGGAATTTGATCTCCTTCAACAATGGTGAGTTTGAATGTGCCGTCAAGAAGCTTTTGACCTATGACATATGGTCCTTCCCAATTTGGCCCAAACACACCTGTCGCTGTCATAATTCTCTTCAGGACTAGGTCTCCAATCTCAAAGCTGCGTTGACGAACTTTGGAATTGAAATGTCTGGCTATTCTTTGCTGATGAGCTGCAATTCTGAGATTAGCCTCGTCTCTTTTTTCATCAAGGAGATCTAGCGCTTCAAGCTGTAGCTTTTCGTTTTCTGCTTGATTGAAATGGATTCTTCTGTGTGAAGGGACTTCTATTTCTACCGGAATCATTGCCTCTGACCCGCATGCCAATGAAAACGGGGTGTGCCCAGTCGTAGTTTTGTGAGTGGTTCTGTATGCCCATAGTGCCAGTGGTAGCTTATCGACCCAACCACCTTTTGCTCTTTCAAGTTGCTTCTTGATGGTTGACTTAATAATTTTGTTCACGACTTCCACTTGCCCGTTTGCCTGCGGATGAGCCACTGCTGAGAAGCTTTTCCGGATTTTGAATCGCTTGCAAAAATCTTGGAATTCTTCACTTTCAAACTGAGTTCCATTGTCTGTAATTATTTTTTGAGGCACCCCGTATCTGCAAATGATGTTTTTAGTCACAAAACTTATCATCTTCTTTGAGGTGATAGTAGCCAGTGGTTCAGCTTCTGCCCACTTAGTAAAATAATCTACAGCAACAATGGCATATTTAATTCCAGATTTGGCAGTTGGCAACGGTCCTACAAGGTCTATTCCCCATATCGCAAACGGCCATGGACTGACCATCTGTGTGAGTTCAGTGGAAGGAGCTCTAGGAATTTTGGCGAATCTTTGACATCTGTCACATTTTCGGGAATACTCTACTGCATCTCGATTAATTTCTGGCCAAAAATATCCGCATCGGAGAATTTTCTTTGCTAATGTTTGGCCACCTGAATGATCACCACATTCTCCTCCGTGTACCTCTGCTAGGATTGCTTTAGACTCTTCCCTTGATACACATCGAAGTAATGGCATTGAGAATCCCCGTCTGTATAACTGGCCATCCTGGACCACGTATCGAGAGGCTTTTCTCAGTAGCTTTTGTCGTTCTTTCGAGTTCCCTGGTAAGGATCCATTGAGAAGATATTCTATTATCGGAGTCATCCATGATTCTTGTTCTCGAGACATGCTCATGATCCAATCAATGTCCATCTCATCAATGCTAGGAGTCGACAAGACCTCTACTGGAGTTAGCCCTAGAAATTGAGCTTCGCTTGTGCTCGAATACTTTGCGAGAGAATCTGCTTTCATGTTTTCTTCTCGAGGAATGTGACTTATCATGTAATGGTCGAAATCACCCAGGATTTCCCAAGCCTTTGACAAGTAGGCGGGCAGATTCCCCCCTTTTGCTTGGAATTCCTTTTTGACTTGGCATACAATAAGCTGAGAATCACTGAATATCTGTAATGCTTGGATGTTTAATTCTTTAGCAATCTTTAAGCCAGCAATAAGGGCTTCGTATTCTGCTTCATTGTTTGTTGAAGGAAATTCCAATCTTAGTGCATAGCATAATGATCGACCTTCAGGAGTCTCAAGTACAACTCCGGCTCCAGAACAGTAGTCGTTTCTTGCACCATCGACATATAACTTCCACTGGATCGGGGAATTGTCGACCGTTTCTTCCTCACTGTTACCCTTATCTGTAAATTCTGCTATGAAATCCGCTAAAGCTTGTCCATTGATTGCTTTCCGGGGATAATAAGTGATGTCATACTGACTGAGTTCAATATTCCACTTTAGAAGACGACCCGAAGTTTCAGGGCGAAACAGAACTTGCTTTAAAGGTTGATCAGTGAGGACTCTGATAGGATGAGCTTGAAAATATTGCCTCAACTTCCTGGACGCAATTAGTAAGCAATAGGCGAGTTTTTCCAACTTAGAGTAATTCATCTCTGCCCCAGTGAGTCTTTTGCTGATATAGTAAACTGGATGTTGAATCCTTTTGTCTTCCCGTATCAGCGCTGCACTTAAAGCATGAGATGATACTGCCAAGTATATAAGAAGATCCTCGCCATCGCCAGGCCTAGAAAGTATTGGAGGCGTCTCCATATGGCGAATCAATTCATCAAAGGCTTTTTGGCATTCGGGAGTCCAATCGAAGTTTTTCCTTCCTTTCTTTAGAGCGTCAAAGAATGGGATGCATTTATCTGTGGCTTTGGAAATGAACCGACTTAAGGCGGCAACTTTTCCATTGAGACTTTGCAATTCCTTCTTTGTTCTAGGAGCTTTGAATTCTTTCAATGCAGTAATTTGAGCTGGACTGGCCTCAATCCCCCTGGCGCTCACGATGAAACCTAAAAACTTGCTGGATTCCACTCCAAATGAACATTTTAAAGGATTGAGCTTCATTCCGTATCTTCGGAGGACAGCGAACATGTCTGCTAAGTGTTCTATGTGATCCAGTGCCTTCTTAGACTTTACTAACATGTCATCGACGTAAACTTCCATGGTTTTGCCCAGTTGCGGTTTGAACATAGCATTAACGAGTCTTTGGTATGTTGCCCCTGCATTCTTCAACCCGAAGGGCATAACTCTGTAGCAGTAAAGACCAGTGTCGGTGATAAAGCTCGTGTCCTCCTGATCTGGCTCATGCATCATGATCTGGTTATATCCGGAGTAAGCATCCATAAAAGATAACAATTCGTGTGCCGCTGTTCCGTCTACCAGTTGATCGATTCTGGGTAATAGGAAGCAGTCTTTGGGGCAGGCCTTGTTTAGATCTGAAAAATCGATGCATACTCTCCATTTTCCGTTGGCTTTCTTAACCAGCACTGGATTTGAAACCCAATTCGGATATGTAGATTCTTTGATAAAATTATTCTCCATGAGCCGATCAACTTCTTCTTTTAATGCCACTGACCTTTCCGGACCTTGAGTTCTCCTTTTCTGCTTTACGGGTGTAAATTTTGGATCAATATTTAGAGCATGCACTGCAACTTCTGTGGATATTCCGCACATATCGGCATGAGTCCAAGCAAAAACGTCCAGATTTGCCTTTAAAAAAGATATTAAGATATTCTGAATTGACGCATTAAGTTGTGAACCCACATTCAACACTTTGTTTGGGTCCTTTGGGTCTACAGGTATTGGTACTGTCGTTTCCACCGGTACCACTCTATTTTCCCCTGCACTGACTTTTCTAGGGTCCATCTCTTTCCTTGCTCCGCTGTGCTCGCCAGTGCAGGGTCCGCTCTGTAATTGCTACAAGGCTGGTTCTTTGATGCGGACTGGGGCTGCCGCATTCTTTCCCATTTCTCTTTTTCTGGTTTCTCGTAGCTCTGTCAGATAGCACTCTCGCCCAGCATTTTGATCACCTTTTATAACTCCTACTCCATTGTCTGTAGGGAATCTAATAGTGAGGCACCACGGGGCAAGAACAGCTTTGAACGCTGCCAGAGTTGGGCGACCAAGGAAAGCATTGTAAGCAGAAAATTCGTCGACAATCACAAAAGTTTGCTTGCGGACCACTTTTCTCTCTCCTTCTCCAAGTTCCACAAACAAATCAATGGTCCCTACCGGCTGCTTTGGCTCCCCAGTGAAACCAGCAATTTTCTGCGATGAGGCTTGCACATCAGCCATAGGGATCTTCATTTGGTCGAATGTTTTCTTAAAGAGAATATTGCAGGATGCGCCACAATCAATGAGAACTCTTCTGACAATAGCTGGTCCGATACCAGCCGAGATGACTAGAGGATCCAAAGTAGGAGCTTCAATACCTGCGGAATCCCTGGCTCTGAACACAATATCATCATCGAAAGTTCTTTGTTGCTTCAAAGGCGTAGCACCTTCCAAAACAAATACATCTTCCTCAGTCGGCACATACTTTAAAGCTCTGGTATACCTTTCCATCTCACCCCAGCTTCTGCCTGCTGGTTGAGGTCCTCCTGTAATGACATTAATAATGGGCCTTCCAGATTCATGCCCTGCAGCCTTCTCAATCGTCCTAGGCTGTTGAGTAGGAGCCTGTTGCCCCTGACTAGATGAAGCAGGATTGTTGTTATTCTTTTTCACAAATTGCTGCAGTTTGTTTTCCCTTAGCAACTCTTCAATCAGATTTTTCAACTGGCGGCATTCGTCGGCCTCGTGACTGGGTTGATTATGGAAGCGGCAGAACTTCCCACTCTGTATAGCTTTTTTCCCGATCCTTAGAGGAGGAGGTTTAGGGAAGTCAACGGAATCTTTAATGGCAAGGTAGATACGCTCCGGCGTATCTGATAAAGGAGTATACTCTGATGGCTTGAAGGATCGGGGCTTCTTCAGATTACTCTGTTTCTTCCCATTTTTATTTTCCCTTTTTTGCCCTACAGATTCATTCTTGCGTGGAGCAACGGTGTTATCTTCAGCTTTTTCCAACACTGCCTTTACCGGTACGGGACGGCTTTCTAAGCGTATGAATTCATCTGCTTTTTATAGAATTTTTCAAGGGAATTTGGTTCCTTTATGTTTAGCCATTTACCAAATTCGCTCGACTTGTCAATACCCTTCATCAGATAAGTCAATATCATTCGCGGTTCTGCATTGTCCACCTCAGCTAACGCTATATTAGAGCGGTTTAAGAAAGATCTGATAGTCTCTCCTGGACTCTGCTCCAAACTTGATAGTGACATGATATCTTTGGTTTTGAGGCATATAGTCTGAACTGCTCCTTGAACTTCCGGGTCAAGTCAGAAAACTGATCGATAGATCGGATGGGCAGCTTGGTGAACCAAAGCAGAGCTACGCCTTCGAGATACACAGGGAAATATCGGCACTTTATTTCATCAGAGGCTCTGGCACCTGTCATGTGCCAATCATATTTGTATAGGAATTCATTTGGATCACTTGTCCCCTTATAAGCTGGAATGGTTGGAGGGACAAACTTCCTTGGGAATTCAGCCTTTAAGATTTTCTCAGTAAATGGAGTCTTACTTGGGGCGAAACCCCATTCTTTCTCGTCTTCAACCCTCTGCATACTCTCTTTCATAATTTGTCGGACCATTCCAGAAAGATACTCCTCATCATGTCGAATTCTAGATCCACCAACCTCTGAAAGTGTTTGTTCAAAGGGGCTAGCAGCCCTTTCAGGAGCATTTCTTTCTTCAGCATCATGAAGGTTGCCAGCAAAATTCCTCTCATTACCCGCTGGTTGACGGTTTGCCCCAAGCAGATCATTCAACCTATTTAGAATTAGGGCATTCTGGGCATTTTGAGCCTCGAGTTGTGTATTTTGGGCATTGATCTGTTGGTTCAGCCCTAAAATTGCGGCATCCATCTCTGCCTTTGTAACTCCAACAGCTGGAGTGGCTTAATTCGATATAGGGGAAGCGGAGGTTCCCTCTTGAATATTCCCAGATCTGACAGATCTACTCTTCCTTCCAGGAGCCATAATCTCGGATAGACTTCTGGTTTTCAAGGAAATTCTCTCTACAAATCTCTGTGAAGCAATGATGATAACTCACCTGAGTTCAGTTCTCAGTGAAAGCACCAAAAATGTTAACGGTAAAATTTGAACGCTAACACCCTGATGTATGAGTTATAGTTGTGAAAGCACCACTCGATAGCTTGGGAACAGATTACAAGCAGATAATAGCAGAAAAGCAGTAAACAACAACAATTTTATAGTGGTTCGGCTTAAGGGTATAGCCTACGTCCACTTTAAGTACTTTTATTGATGATCTCGTTACAAGCTGATACAATTCTTCCCAAGTTCAATACACTTTGAATTACAAGAGACTTAGAACAAGTAGCCTAAACTTCGATGAAGATGAGAATTTTCGAATCCATGTTGGATGTATGTGATCTCTTCTTGAAGTTGTTTGTAGCGTTCTTAGTGTCTTGAGAGCTTCAAGTGTTAGATTGGTTCGGAATGCAGCAGAGTATCGACGCTTGAAGAGAGTGAGCCAAAAGTCCTTTACTAGTTGGAGTTAGGGTCATATTTATAGACATTTTTTAGAGTTAGGTCGTAGGTCGTGGCCGACCTAAGCAAGGTCGTAGGTCGTGACCGACCAAAGTATGGTTGTAGTCAACCTGAAGAGTATTGGTGCTTCCTTCCTTATGCTGATTTGCACAAGTCCTAGGTCGCGAGCGACCTATCCCCCTACGGCATAGTATAGTTCAACTCCTTTACTCTGGCATTTAGGTCGCTAACGACCTATCCTAGGTAGTGAGTAATTTCCTGCATCCATAGTTAATCTTAAATCGTTGAGTTCCTTAGGTTGCGACCTTCCTTAGGTCGAAGCACTCCGCTAGGTCGTGTGAATTCTATAGGTTGCAGCCTTCCTTAGGTCGCCGAGCTTCATAGGTCGGTGGACAGTTAGGTCGCATAAAATCTTTAGGTCGCTAGGTTACTTCAGTAATTAGATCGTCCCCTTTTTTAGGTTGCTTGTTCTTTTAGGTCGTGGCCTTTTTGGGTCGCTGCTGCCTTTAGGTCGAGACAGTCTTAGGTCGCAACTCTTTAGGTCGCAGCTACTCTTAGGTCGCGGCCTCCTTTAGGTCACAACTCTCTGTTAGGTCGCGAAGCTTGATAGGTCGCTCTCCTCTTTAGGTCGAGCCATCTTTAAGTCGCTAGACCATTCCTATAGTTAGGTCGTTCCATGTCTTTAGGTCTTAGGTCGCTAATGAAGGGGAGTTAACATATAGCACATAGCATCTATTCTAACTTCTCCTTCATTACACCCAATGCTTTCATAATTCTTGTTCCTCCCTTTGGATCATGTATGATGATATTCCTATCAGCATAATAAATTGCAGCGTCATTACGCACTAACAAATCCATACACAAGATCACCCTGTATTCTATGAAGTCAAACACATATAGGTTGCAAACAAACAAACGTCCACACAAGTCAAACTCAAGGTCAGTGCACCTTAAGAGTGGAACAACCGCCGATCAGATTAATCTCATGCAAGAACATAATCAAATAGGAAGCATCTAATTCTAACTTATTAACCAAATCTCTCAAAATGAAAAATGATTAGCAGCAGTATCAAACAGAACCCTAACTGATATACTAAAAATCAAAATCGTATCTCCATGCACATCCTTCACTTTCTCCCAAGCAGTCGGTCCAGACGAAGGTCCTTCCAAAGCATAAATCTATACCAACTTCACTTTTAGGCAATCCTATTCTTGTGGCCTAGCCGATTAAAGGCAAAGCACTCTACCCTGTCTTTGTTCTCTGGTTAGGTACACTTTATGGAGTAGTACCTTCTTGGCCGTAGTTAAAAAAGTGACATCGGTTGCATTCGGTTTTTGAGCCCTACCTGTAGAAGTCTTTCCTTACTTCTGATTCTTTCCACCCAGATATGGATTGAATTTTTTCTTCTACCCTTGCTCGGGTCTAACATCGGCTTTCCTTTCTTCCTAAAACAAATGATTATACCTCTCCACCATTTCCACAACCATATCAAATGAAGCCAATAGATGAGCCATCACCTTTTGATTCAGCCCGCTCCTCGGATCTTCAGTTAACTTCTCATTCTTTTTCAATGGGTACTAATATGCTCCCTTTCATACTCTAACAAAGTATTAAAGCACTGAATGTACTTTGCCAAAGTTATCTCTCCCAGATTCAAATAAAGGAAATCCCCGCACAAAGCACTCTATTAAGATTCAAAGATAAAATAAGCCTCAAATTGCTCCTTAAACTTCTCCTAGGTTATCTCCTCCTTTGGGACTTCAGCAATCATTGCCTCCCACCAGTCCAATGCATCCTCCTGGAGCTGATGAGAAGCCAACCTCCTCTTTTGAGCATTATTATTTCCCAAGTATCCAAAATACATTCACATACTATCAACCAATTCAACGCTTATAGGGTAGACTCCTTCCTATGAACTCCTTTCCACCATAAGTCTTAACATCTTTGCTAATCTTAGAAAAGTCTATTTCTCTTGCTAACTCATGCCTTGGCTCAATAACTCCAAATAGATGTTGCCTCATCAGTTCCATCATAAATTGGAAGAATAAGACATTCACATACATTCCTCTTCAATTGGGAAAGGCAGTTAAGCATCGATTTTAGTACGAACTTTCGAGTTTCCTTCCCCTCCTTAGCCATTAGTTTGACTACGATCATATCCTATACTAGCATTCACTCTTGCACTTCTTACGGCCAAATTTTGCTTACATAAATCCATTCTTACCTTCAACATAGGGAAGGGTTCGTAAGAAATAAAAGTAATGGATGAGGAATCAATCGTAGTGGAATTCAAAAAATAATTTATTAAATATCAAGCCCTATGCTTTGTCTTTGAAATCTCTAGTTGTCCTTCAAAAGATATCTAATCCATAAATTCTACCTACAGTACCCATGAGTTTCGAAAATAATAAAAAAAGAGTGGGACGTATAGCCTAGCATGAATAAAATCTTTACTCCAATCATCCATAATGGAACCACACCTCTAACAAGGAATGAGTTTTCCCCTCACTTTATCACCGTAGAATAATATATCATATTATTTAAACAAATATTACATTATAAAGCAACCATGTGCATAACTAATCAAGAAGTGTACCCTACACTTATTATTAAGTTATGAACCATGTCATATATCAATTCAATTCAAGTATATCCCATAGTTATCATCGGTTATGAACCATGTCATACAATCATTCATCATCCATTCAATCATCACCTAATACCTTGTTTTTGGCTTTCATCGTTAAGTTATCGTCATCTTTTTTAGTGATTACCTCTTTAAGCCAATCTAGCGCAATTCCATCTTTTCTCGAACAGCGTCATCTGATGAAATAACAACTCATTCCACTAATAGGAGCCACACTGCTAGAGCCATCCTGACTTTCCTAATAAGTTGAATGTAAACACCCTAAATACATTATAATAAGCATCCTTACTAAGTGTAAATAGGCCCTCTTAGTCCCTGGACCGTTATCGTTCATGTTGTCGATTTATTCATTTTAGTTGCAACACCACCCTAATGTTTTGGTACCCTTCCATGGAACCCGGCCTTTACTTCTCGTTTATAAATATTTAAGGATTGAACCCTATTGTGGACTCTTCTATATACCATTGGACTTTAGATTGTTAGTCAAGACACCCTGCCATCCAATAACTCAATGAGCTAGTATTCCTTTACAATCATATTTCGACCCATTTCATTAATTCATTAGTTGTGTACCCTACACATTTAGATAGACATCTTTATCTTCTATTCAAATGATACCCTATCATTTATTATCTTCCTTAAGCTTTCTTCTTATGAAACCTTACTTTATTTCATCCCTATGAAATAGTTCAATAAAACTCGAAAACTATCTTCCTAAGTGCCCTAAGTAGTCTTTATTTTACTTAGAAATTGTAATAGCCCATGATTTCATGAATTATAATTAATAATTTTAATTTAACTATCGCATAGCTTCCAAATGCTTTAGCCTAGCTATCATAAAATGTCTATCCCACAACCTTCATAGATTAGTTATCCGAGCCCATACTTCTCGAAGGCCTTCACGAGTAGATAGCTTCCCAAGCTATCTTGTATTAAACTTTGATAATTTTCGTGGGTAATCATTCTTGGAGGCATTGCACCTAATCCATCCAAAGTCCTCAAGCATATTCCATCCAAAGCCATCGAGCCTAATCCATTAATAGTCTTCATATGCTATTTCCACCAAGCCTTCGTGTGTTAACTTATCCATAGACATCGTGCATTATTTCCATCAAGGCCATCATGTCTTAATCCATATAAAGCTATCATGGGTTATTGCCATCAAAATCATCGTAAGCAATTCCCAATTGAAGCCTTCGTGAGTAGATAGCTTCAATGCTATCGCATATTAACTTGTTAATAGACAATGTGGGTTATTTCCACTAGTGCTATCGAATATAATGTTGTATATACAATCATGGGTTAAATAACGATCTTGTAAGTATGTGGAAAAACTTGATTCATTACCTTATTTAGTATTAACTTTACTCCGAATCCCATTTGGCATTGACTTCTCATTTGCTAATATTTTTCCTTATAGGTTACTTTTTACAAATGGAAAACTACAATTCTCGTTAGATTATTTATTTATCATTAATTTTTTAATTCTTTCCTTAGCGAATTACTTCATATAAAATCGAAAATTAGTGAAAAAAATTCTAAAAAATCAGTAAAAATCAATTTTATTACATTTTACCATTTCCTAAAATATAAGATTAAAAGACCATCTTTATTTCATTATTATGAACATCATATTGAATTTCATGGCATTTGAGTATGATTTGATCACGTTTAACACCAATACATGATCTAGTTCACTTCATCTAAATCTAAAAACTCATCTAGTTAATGTTTAATTATCCAAACATGTTTAACAATATAGAAAACAATCATACACAATCATATCTAAAAATAGGTAGGGAAAGGTTTTAGATAAAAATATTACTTATCCTGATTTATGAAAACTTGTTTTAATCTTCATTTTCTTAAATTTGAAAGCTTTAGTCTCCTTGCTTTGGAATCTTCTTCTTCCCCTTTTAGAATAATGGTCAGCCTTGGTTTTTGAGTTTAAAGGTTTTATTTTGTGAAATAAAGTGGAAAGAATATGGGGTTAGGGCTAAAGAAAGTGGGCTGGTATTTTTGGCTTGGGTTAATATCTCATTCTAGCCTATCACCCTATTACATTTTCCTTAACGCAAACCTACCCATCAAAATTTCGAATTTATTTTCATTAACAAGGTCATCCTTAATAACATTAATTATCTATGGTCCATTCAATTAACTTTATAAAGTGTCCTAGAGTTGATTAATCAAATCTCTCTGTTAACGCTTAAAATCGAACGCTAACACCCCGGTGTAGATTGAGATTGAGCGAAAGCACCACCCGTGAACACGGGAACTAAAAACAAGTAGAAAAGTCATTGAGAAAGCAGAAAACACAACAGTTTTTATAGTGGTTCGGCTTAAGGTGAGCCTACGTCCACTTTAATCCTCTTTATTACTGAATCAATTACAACTTTACAATAGTCTTCAACTACAATACTGATGAGACAAACAACTAGAACTTCGAAGCAGAAGAATTCTTTGAATCCATGTTGATTGCGTTAGATTTCCTCCTGAAGTTTGTTGAGATACCTTTCGTATTTGAAGTGTCGAGTGAGTCGAGAAATCAGCAGAGTATCGACGCTTAAAGAGATTGGCCAAAAGGTCCCTTGAAAGTTGGAGATGGCCATCTATTTATAGGAAATTCTGGGCAGAAAATATTGCCATGTCCTAAATCGCCACCGACCTAAGTTGGGTCGTGGACGAATTAAGTTAGGTCGTGGAACGGTTGCGATTAAATGCTGGGTTGACACTTAAGAAAGGCGTCCTTGCTGAATTCTACAAGTCCTGAACCGTGTAGAGTTAAGAGGCCGCGTGCTAAGTAGCTGCATCAGACTTTCTTTCCTTTGCCTGGGTCGTGTACGACTTAACATAGGCCGTAGGTCGGTTGCGACTCAAGTATAGTTCATGATCTTGTCCCTGTCCTGAGCAGTTAGGGCAGCAAACTCCCTGGATAGTTAGATCAGCTTCTATTTTAGGCCAGCACCCGTGTTAGGTCGGTAGCTTTCTTAGGTCGGTAGCTATCTTAGGTCGGTAGCTTTCTTAGGTCCGTAGCTATCTTAGGTCGGTTGCTATCTTAGGTCAGCATCCTGTTAAAGCATTAGATCGGTACCCATTTTAAAGCATTGGGTCAGCATCCCTCTCAAGTAACTTATGTCGGAATCCCTCTTAGGGCTTAGGCAGTTAGATCGGCATCCATGTTAGAGCATTGGGTTGGCATCCCTCTCAAGTAACTTAGGTCGGAATCCCTCTTAGGGTTTAGGCAGTTAGATCGGCATCCATGTTAGGTGGGCAACCTTTTTGGTCGGTAACTGTTAAGCCTTAAGTCGGTAACTGTTTTAGGTTGCTGAGTCATGGTCGACGTGGAGTTAACACTTGCCCCTCGAAGCATACGCCTAATGGTTAGGTCGTGTGCTTCGATATCCTTTGACCCGTCCCCCTTTAGGTCGGTAAGTCGTGTGCGACCTAACAGTTAGATCGGTTGTGTCGCTTCAGGTCCCTCCGCTGCAAGGTATAAGTCACATCTTCTTCTTCCTTCTCATCACTCACTCTCTTGCTTGATTCTGCCATTAAAAATTTTTCCGAGCTCCAAAAGGCGATTTCATTCCAATCAATCACCGATAATCTTTGCTACTCATTGCGTAAGTGATCTTGAATTCTAACCCAACTGCGACTACTGCTAAGACACGAATTTTCACTTCCTCCCAAATCACCTCCGCATGTCTTACCTAGCTTTTGTGATCGGTTCCAATCACCGTTGGCTACGTTGCCGTTGCCGTTGCGATCCTCAAGATTGTAGCATCACGCTTGATTTATAGCGACTTCATGATGGTTCGGATTGGTGTTTGATAAGCTGATGGGGTGAATGGACAATAGGCTTAGTTGAGGAGATGATGGATTGGTGTTATTTAGGCGATAACGGGTATTGGGTTGGAGTGGAGTCAACTGGTTGAGGGGATGACTTGAAATTCTCACGGCCTAGTTAGTTTCTGAATCTACCGACTTAGGAATTTCTTGCAATCTCGGCTGCACATGACTTCGCTTTTAGGTCGTATTGATTTCCTGACGACTTAGGACTTAGGCTGTACGAGCGACTCAACCCTTTGGATTTTTAACTCAACCTATCTTTTGGCCGACCTAGTTTGATACGATCCAAACCTTAGTTCGTGGCCGAACTAGCACTCGGGGAAATTTGCCGACCTAACCCTTAAATCGCGGCCGAACTAGCACTTGGGGAAATTTGCCAATCTAACCCTTAAATCGCGGCCGAACTAGCACTTGGGGAAATTTGCCGACCTATCCCTTAAATCGCGGCCGAACTAGCACTTGGGGAATCTTGCGCCACTTTTGAACCGGATCCTTTCTCCTTACTGCCCCTTATGACTTAAAGAACCAACGATTTTTGGAATTAGAAATTTAATCTTAACTCGCGAGAGATTTCTTGGGTCGCAGCCGAGTTAACACTTGGATGCCCAACTTGAATTCTCACTTAAAAGCACAATTCCAACCTGAATACTTAACTTGATCTGCTGGACTGAATTGCTTAAATCCTAGATTGTTTTAACTTTGTTGCCTTATTTCACAGATCACAATAACTTATAGGCTAACAACCTGCTGAAAACAACAACCGCAGAAAACCAAGGCGAATATACTGCCATTGACTGCCCACATCAAATGGCAGATTAGTCGACATAGAGTAAGCAACTAAAATATACTGTATGAAATGCTGCGAACCAATCAACTAAAGTGAAGTATTAATGCAAAGCATCGCTAACTTGAACAGATTTGTTTGCATCAACATTACACTTGCATATTAACACAATGAACCTGGACTTTATAACTGACAAATACTTGCTAGTTTTTATTCTAGTTATAGTTTCTTATTGCCTAATTGATTTTACACAACACTCCACACATTTTAGGAAACGTGCACCTTCATGTCTGAATATCCAGTTGTTTGTGTAGAATGACTTCCCACCAAGAAGAAGAAGTGGTAGCTCAAGCGGAAGAAATCTTTCAGACAGCTGTTCCCATAGAGAATCCTCCAGAGAGACCTTCGACTATCCTAACTCTGAGAGCGTTTATTCAGCTACGTACTCAATTTGGTTTTGCTGAAAATGATGCCCTACTTCCCGGGCCAAATGATACTGCCAACAGTCCTCCCCCCGGCTTCGTCGCAGTGAATCGTCAAATGTGCCTAAGCGGGTTGATTCCTCCCTTTAACGATTTCCTTCGAACCCTTCTCCTTCGGTTGACAATCTCTCCATTCCAGCTTCATCCTAGTGGCTACGCCATCTTGATGGGGTTGTGTGTATTGTTTAGGAGAACTCTTGATCGTTTGCCAAGTTTTGAAGAAATTCGCTACTTATGCTCGTTTGCAAAGAGTAAAGACCATCCTTCCCTTATTATTATGAGAAGTGCTAGAAACTGCAAGCTTATTTCTGATCTTACTGAAAGTGTTCATGGAAACCAGTTTTTCTTTGCTCGCTGCCTCCCCCAGGGTTTTATGCCATCTGGAGAGTAGGAAGTAAGATTACCTGTATCTATTTTCTCCATTTTCGAACTTTTTCGAGATCTGAATTACCAATTGCCGATTTCATTCTTTGCTCTTTTCAGCACTTCCTCTCCCTTCTAGAGATCCAAGCCATAAGCAAGTTTTTGAAAGATTGAGTGTCGTGGCCGCAGAAGAGAGAAGTATAAAATTTTTGTTGAGGGATGAACTTCTGCATCAGTATGGACTTTTACACACTTCTCGCTCTACACACCCCCATGAGGTCCCAGACTCCCCGGCTAAAGCATTAGATGCCCCGGTTTCTTCTGATGCACCCATACCAAGAGATCCTGCTTCTGAAGCTTCTCTGGTGAAATGCTCTACTACTGTCGATGTTGCGGGGTCGTTTGGAAAATTCGCACTTGCCCTAGTTATTGAGGAAGAAGAGCCTCAGGGATCTCCCCAACATTCACAGAAGTGTGGTGAAGAAGTCGGGAAAACAAGCCCGGTCAATCAGAGCGGGGACGACACTTTCGATGGGTTAAGCGACCTCTTTGCCACCTCTCAGGAGCTCTTTAAAGACGACCCTGTCACTAGTAGGGTTTCTTCTTCAGTAGTGGAAGCGACTTCTTCTTGCAACAAGCTCCATCGACCCAAGAGTTGACGTTAACTACCACCCCCACGATTCTTCCGCAATCGAAGAGTGGTTCGTAGTTTGATGCGCTTAGTTTACACATCACACACACTTAGAACCTTTCGGCACTTTCATGCACTTAACTCTTTGTACTTTGAAGATTCTAAAGTTACGCTTCTTTTCTCTGAAGACCTTTAAGACTTGTCTCTTTATTTTATTTCAGATTCCCCAATGAGGCGAAATGGTTCATATTACGATGAGTTCAAGCAATATGGAAAGCGTGGTCAGTTTGACTATAGACGCTATCTTCCCACTTATAGGGAAACCGATGAAGAGAGGGCTGCTCGAAAGGCTCAGGAGAGACGTTCTTATGAAGAACGCTATGGAGGAGGGGACGAGCGGTACGATTCTTCCCACAGAGAGGGTGATTCCCATAAATGTAAATCCCATGATGACAGAGGGAAGAGCCACATGGCTTATGACCCAAGCAAACGGGTTAAAGTTAGTGAGAAATCTGCGCCTGCAATTTCCGAGAAGACCACTACCCCCATTCCTTCTCAATCTCCTGCCCCTTCCCGTACTGATATTCAGACAATCATCAATAGGCCATCATATCAAGTTGGGCCAGGTCCAGCTACTCTCCAAAGCCGGTTTCCACAATGGTGCCTGAAGGGGGTTCGCTTCGATATCGACTTGGTTCCAATCGACAAGCCTGCCATGCTGCGAAATCTCGATGCCGTAAGACTTGATATTGAAAGAATGTCGAGCTGGCAAAAGCTTTTTGATGAGATTCAAAGGGTAAACCGTGCGAATCTCGAGGCCATGCTTACTATGGAAAATGATAAAGCTGAAGGGCAGAAGGTTCTTGAGCAGCATGATACCAAGATAAGAAGCAACACTACTTATAATGAAGAGCTTGAAGAAAAAGTCGAGAAGCTTAAAGAAGTGCTCGCCACTTCTTCTACTTCCTACACTCAAAAAGAAGAAGTGATTCAGAAACAAGTGAGAGATGCTCATGCCGGCCAAAGAGATGCCGAAGACAGGCTCGAAGTGCAAAAAAGAATCAATGAGGGCTATATTGCTGATATTGCAGAGCTTCAGAAGAAAACCGACTCTCAAGAGGCGGAGATCGAAATGCCCAAGCTTCAACTCTCCAAAGCTGAAAGAGAGCGAGACGAGGCCGTTGCCGGTAAAATTGCAGCTGAAGAATCTCATGAGGCAACGAAGACCAGTATTAGCTCGACATTATTTGACTTCTATCTACACAGCGTCTGGGGGCGCGGTAGTCTCACATTTCTAGGTCCCAAATATGAAATTACTCTGGCTGAGGTGTGGGAGGCCGCACTTGATATGCTTGGTGCTAAAGGTGCTGGCTATGCCGAATCATCTCTTGAGGAGCATTACTTGGATGATGAAGCTAGCACCGCTCTCGTCAGGGGAAAAGAACAACTTGCGAAATTAAGGGTCGAAATGGCAGAAGGGGAACGTTTAGGAAAAACTATTTCAACTGATCCAGTTCAGCCTTCAACTTCGGTCGAAATCGATATTGTCGGTTCCAGTTCTCATTCTCTACCCCCGGTTAAAGTTACAACTGAGATCACAGGCACACAGGGTGGTGATGAAGGCGAAGAGAGCGCTGAAGCACTGGCTTATGAGGTTGATATCAAGAAGCTGACTTTTCCAGGTAACTCTACTGTTAATCTTGCCCAAATGGACTGCTTGTTTGCCCCGAACGAGTTTAATGAGCTTCTCGATTATTTTTTAAATCTCAAAGAGCCTTTATCTACTCTCTTTACTGATTATAACCTTTTTCCTTCTGTAGAGAAAGTTTCGAGCATCGTTCAGACTTCCCCTCCTCCAATTATTCCTCCCTCATCCCTTCAGGTTACTCCCCCTTCAATCTCTCAACTAGGGTCACAGGAGGAGCAAATAGAAGCTCTTCATGACTTAGATGATCCTATTGCTTCTCAAGACCCGAAAGGAGAAGACACTGAAGGGAGTGAGAAGACTCCAGAACCAACTGGTTCCGATGACGAACCGTTAATTACACTTCTCTCTCCAGGGAGTGGGTCTTCTTTCAGGAAGAGAGGGAAGCATGGAGTCTCTAAGAAGAAGAAGGAGGCTTCTGGTAGCGGGACACAAGCGGGAAAAGAACCTATTGCATCCCTTTCCCCTTCCTCTCCTACAACTCGACCTAAAAAGTTAGTCATTCGACCGAGCGAGACCTCGAAGGGTGGTAGGAAGAAGAAATGACGGGACTGGTCTTTATGTTCTTCATTTTAATTTTTGGCTTTTTGTTTGCACTGACCGGGTATTGTGCGGGTACCGTCCTCCGCTTTTCTTTTATTTTTAAACCTATACCTGTACAAAATTTTGACAGTATTAAATAAAATGATTCTTTTTGTTTGTACAAACTTCTGTCTGTATTTGAGATTGCATTTACTATCCATTTTTGTACAAGTTTCTTTATATGATATTGCAGTGAGCTTGTGGTATGTTGTTCAAGTGTAATTTTTACCAATTTTGTTATACCATGTTACCCCTATACCATAAGCTCGTTGCAATATTTTATACTTTGAGGGGACTTTTACTCTTATTTTTTGGAGAACAATTATTCCTTACTTGGAGGAATATTATTTTGTTCAAAATAGAGTAGAGCTCCCTCCATATGAGTTTCTACGCTTCAACCTTCGAAGATATCACCTTTTCTTTTGTGCATACACACATTTTTACCAAGTGAATTCTCCTATGTGGTAAAGCGGGCCTCTGAAGGGCACTTTAACTTCTTTTTGAGGAAGAGTATTTTCTAGAATAGATGAACCATTCTTCCTTTGAGAGCTAAAGTGTGCCTTTGAAGAGGGCTCCTTTTTTTTATTGCATCTTGGTGAAGGGCTTTCTGATCTTTGCTTTGCATTTTTGATGAAATGCTTCTTTGAAAAGTTGCACCTCTGAGGAGAGCTTTTTCACGTTTCAACACTTGGAAGTTTTATTCCAATCTTGGTGAAATGTGTGTCTCCGAAGAGGTCTTTCTGTTTGATTGTGCCTTTGGGAAGAGGTCTTTTTGTTTCTGCCTCTGGGAAGAGGTCTTTTTGTTTCTGCCTCTGGGAAGAGGTCTTTTTATTCCTGCCTCTGGGAAGAGGCTTTTATTTTTTCCCTGTTCGCTGGGAAGCTGGCCTCCGAAAAGGGCTTTTCACATTTCTACTCACGGGAGTGTATCACCGATCATGATGAAATGTGTGCCTCTGAGTAGGGTTTGTGCCTGAAAGTTTGGAGTTTCTTTCTCTCAGTTGGACGGATTCACGGGAGTGTATCAACCGATCAGTCCGCAACTTTATGTCGAGAAAGAACTCTCTTTTTCTGGTTAGGCCCGCTCGAGGTCTTTTAGCATTTCAACTGTGGTGAAATGGGCCTCCGAGGAGGGCTTTTCACGTTTCAACACTTGGAAGTTTTATTTCAATCTCGGTGAAACGTGTGCCTCTGAGTAGTGCTTTTGCTTGGAAGTTTGGAGTTTCTTTCTCTCAGTTGGACGGATTCACAGGAGTGTATCAACCGATCAGTCCGCAACTTTATGTCGAGAAAGATCTCTCTTTTTCTGGCGAGGCCCGCTCGAGGTCTTTATCCTCCGAAGAGTTGTTCCTCTAAAGAGGGCTTGTGCCTCCGAAGAGGTCTTTTGCTGATTGATGCTTGCTCGCACATGTCTCTTTGCCATCTATTCATGTCGGCGATCCCCGTTATCTTTTGCAAGTGTCATCCCTTTTTAGTTGCCAATAATTTTCCTTATACAAAGAAATATACTTCATAGTTAAGCGAGTTGGTGGTGATAGACACAGGCTATTTAACTGGATGCTTGTTTGTACAAACATTCGCAGTTAGTTAGAAATGGTCCACCTTCATCCACATTGCTAACTTTTGTTCGAAGCACTTCTTTTGTAGGATTTGAGTAGGGAAATTTTGAATAGTTTAGCATTTGCTTGCTGGGTGACGTCGGAGATCGCTTGGTCTTGTGATGGGTAGGTTTTGTTTTTATGGCCTGCATTATTAAATCGACATTTTAGTAAAACAATTAACGTATTTTGTATGTCAAAATAAAACAAAGCAGTTTATAGTAGTAGAGAACACAAGATTTATAGTGGTTCGGCCAAAAGCTAGGCCTACATCCACTTTATAGCCTTTCATTATTCACTTGCTTTACAATTGCTTTCAATACAAGAATCATATATTCATAATTCTTTTACAACATTTCAGCAAAGCTTTTAAGTAAAATATGGACGCAAATGATTGCTGTTCCAAGCTCTTGGAATTGGTTCTCCTTCGACAGTTGTAAGCTTGAATGTGCCATCAAGAAGCTTCGTGCCTATAACATATGGCCCTTCCCTGTTTGGCCCAAACACACCTGTGGCTGTCATAATTCTCTTCAGGACTAGGTCCCCAACTTCAAAGCTGCGCTGACGAACTTTGGAATTGAAGTGCCTGGCTATCCATTGCTGATGAGCTGCAATTCTAAGCCTAGCCTCTTCTCTGTTTTCATCAAGGAGGTCAAGTGCTTCCAGTTGCAGTTTTTCATTCTCATCTTGATGAAAATGGATCCTTCTGTGTGAGGGGACTTCAGTTTCCACTGGAATCATCGCTTCTGATCCGTATGCCAATGAAAATGGAGTATGTCCAGTCGCAGTTTTGTGGGTGGTTCTGTATGCCCATAGTGCAAGCAGTAACTTATCGACCCAACCACCTTTTGCTTTTTCCAGCTGCTTTTTGATGGTTGATTTGATGATTTTGTTTACTGCTTCCACTTGCCCGTTTGCCTGCGGATGAGCCACTGGTGAGAAGCTTTTTCGGATCTTGAATCGTTTGTAGAAATCTTGGAACTCCTCACTTTCAAAGTGAGTACCATTGTCTGTGATTATCATCTGAAGCACACCATACCTGCAAATGATATTTTTAGTCACAAAACTTATCATTTTCTTAGAGGTAATAATAGCCAATGGTTCGGCTTCAGCCCATTTAGTGAAGTAATCAACAGCAACGATAGCATATTTAATTCTCGATTTGGCGGTCGGCAAAGGCCCAATGAGATCTATTCCCCAGATGAAAAACGACCATGGACTGACCATTTGTGTTAGCTCAGTGGAAGGTGCTCTAGGAATTTTGGCGAATCTCTGGCATTTATCACACTTTCGGGAATAGTCAGCAGCATCCTGATTGATTTCTGGCCAAAAGTATCCATAACGGAGGATTTTCTTTGCTAAAGTTTGACCACCTTTATGATCCCCACATTCCCCTCTGTGTACTTCAGTCAGAATTGTCTTAGCTTCTTCCTTTGTCACCCATCAGTGTAATGGCATTGAAAATCCTCATCTGTACAAACGACCATCTTGAACTATATATCTGGAGGCTTTCCTCATCAGCTTCTGTCGTTCTTTTGAACTTTCTGGCAAAGAACCATTGAGTAACTATTCAAGTATCAGAGTCATCCATGATTCTTGCTCTTGAGATACATTCACACTACACCACAAAAGGCTTTTAACAGCGTTTGATAAACGCTGTAATATGATACAACAGCGTTATTTCAAACGCTGTATAACGACATGCTGTCGTATATACATAACTTACAACAGCTTTTCTATAAACGCTGTTGAAACATCTCTGTGACAGCGTTTATTACGAGCTGTCAATAATGTTTTCAACAGCGTTTATAACGTGTTGTATTCTGTTTTCTAAACGCTGTTATTGAATCATCAACAATTTCGACAGCATGTTAAACACACTGTTATTGAATCATCAACTATTTCGACAGCATGTAAAAAACGCTGTTATTGACAATTTCAAGATAATTACAGCACGAATTAAACGCTGTTGTTTCTTCATTGACAGCATTAATCAAACGTTGTCTTCTATTTATATAACAGCTTTAATATTCCACTCTATTTTTGAATATTCCAGAATTATATTTTGAGTATATTGAAGCAACTAGCATATATAATATGTTCTAATAACTATTAATTAGATACATAAACGTTTACATGATATATACGTTCAGTATATTACAATTACAAATATATACATTCAGTATATTACAATTACATGATATATACGTAAACTGCTAACAACTCCTTGCGGCAAATCAATAAAAAAGACTGCAATTGCAACTGCTAACAACTGCTACTACCAACTCTCCATTCACAGCAAACTCCTTGCGGCAACACTCAACAATATCATGCTCCTCCTTGTAAACAACTATTGCATTACTTCTGACAATCAATACTCATTGCCACAATCGACAAACAAAAACGCCTCACCTCCTTGAACTAAAACCCCTCATCTCACCGACATCCTTCTCCTTTGCCAAATACCCCGCACTGTTATGAAACAGTTAAGTCAGAATAAGCCTTCTGCATTAATTCAAACACTTCCTGAAACAAACACTACCACATCAACACTGCCTGTTACTTGCCAACATATCTATTAACAGCCCTCTGCAACTCTTATGTTACACTGCAATACCCCCACCACCAACAAACTCATCCTCTATCTCTTTGTTTACTGCACCTGCATACTTCACCACTTCCACATCTCAACTTCAAACATCCCCACTGCTATATCACTCTGTCACACTCCAACAAGCCTCCCTGTAGTTCCATACATCTCCACCCCATTCACTTGCTCTGTCAAACCAACTTCTCTGTACACAATTCCATCACAGCAACTATCACTATCATACAACTTCCCCTTCACCCTCACTGTCAACCATCAACCTAGCATATCACCGTCCACTGTTCGCATATAAGCATATCAGACAACAATATTAAAACTGAAGTCGTTTTCTGTTTAATAAACTTAGAATACCAAAACATTGAGCATTACGCTGTACTTAAATCTAGTAAAAAAAACAACAATATATTTTAAAATGCCAAAATAACTAACTCACGGTTGATTCCCAAAGGGCCAAAAGTGTAGACATATTGCACTAAAATAGTCACGTAAAAAACATATGTAACAATCAAAATGCAAAATTGATAGGGATATAAAATAGATACCATGAATCGTTTGAAAGCTTTTTGGATTTTGACTGCTGCAGTGTCTTCATTAAGAGATCGCGAGAAATTAGTTGAAATTGGGATTCGAATAATTTCAAAAGTGTCATAATAATCATCAAGTTTGTGGTAACTGGTTTCAATAACAATAGGAGCAGAATTATGAAGGATGGAATATCTTAGGGAGTCTACATCAAAATTGCTACAGCTTACATATCCCCAACCCCTCTTGCGTTTGTTGTTATGTTTCTGCTATATCAGACATATTCAATTAATGTATATTGTAGATATAGGCTTAGATATATTGCAGATTTATGTGAAAAAATATAGTGTACTAATTGATTCTTTATTAAAATGAAATGTGCATAACAACATTAAAAGAAACACTTATACCTGGACGTGTTTCTCCTCTGAAAAGAAAAAATCAAGCCATCTCCTTATCTTCCCCATATCTCCTTTTCTGGAAAAAGAAAACAATATATAATTTGTTCATACAATACAAATAATTGTTGGCAGAACAAATTGCATCTTATATGTAAAACAGGAATGCAATATGCATGGAAATTAAATAGAGAATAGATGCATAAAGGTAGCATATGCAATAATGGGTGATCACTTATAGAAAAACACTGGA